>JAECWO010000031.1:0-2500000 GCA_018150735.1 Drosophila sp. 14030-0761.01
TCCCAGAAAACATTTATGTGATGTAAATACTTTCACGTAGTTATCGATTACTTATCGATTCTGGTTTGTTCACCCAGCAAACATTGTTTACATTTGGTATACCCAACAAACATTTATGTCATGTAAAAATTTTGACATAGTTATCGAATAGTTATCGAGTCTGGTTTGTTCACCCAGCAAACATTGTTTACATTTGGTATATCCCAGCAATCATTTGTCACGTAAAAATTTTCACATTCACCCAGAAACACAAAATCACATGTAAACTAGTTTAAAAATCACTGTTAATAACTAATTTTATTTCTTTATCTTTTTATATGACCCCTGATGGGGGGTAAAAAGCAATAAAAGATGGTTGGTACTCCTGGGAGCCTTCCACTTGGCTCTAATCCTATAAGCCAGGAAGCTACCTTTTGGCCTTGCGCGTTTTGACCAACGACTAATTTGGATCCAAATTGAACAAGCACTTGCCCCATGCTATGTCCTGCAGATGCTGTATTTATATGTTGTTTGAGTTTAGTACAAAACCATGATATGTAAATTAATAATCCAATTACACTTTTACAATCATAGTCATATAAATTTGAACATTTCCTACAAAGTTTTTAGTCAATTAGCATTAAAAGACATTGTTTCAGCAACCAGTAACTCTTACGTGTTGTTGCTGCTTTAGTTGACGATGTTGTGGTAGTCAATAAGTGCAATTTTCCATCCGGCATTTAAACTAATCGATGCCCTGGATTAGGGCCTCGTGCGGTTCCTTTGCAATCGGGTCCATGTATACTTTGTGTAGCGTGGCCACCGTGAATGCTGGCGAAGTAGACTGGGACATATTGGACGTGCTTGACAATAGCTAAGGCGATGCAGCGGTCGTTGTGCCCATAGTTGTCGTTGTTGCAGGTCGGCATGGTAAATTAATAATCCAATTACACTTTTACAATCATAGTCATATAAATTTGAACATTTCCTACAAAGTTTTTAGACAATTAGCATTAAAAGACATTGTTTCAGCAACCAGTAACTCTTACGTGTTGTTGCTGCTTTAGTTGACGATGTTGTGGTAGTCAATAAGTGCAATTTTCCATCCGGCATTTAAACTAATCGATGCCCTGGATTAGGGCCTCGTGCGGTTCCTTTGCAATCGGGTCCATGTATACTTTGTGTAGCGTGGCCACCGTGAATGCTGGCGAAGTAGACTGGGACATATTGGACGTGCTTGACAATAGCTAAGGCGATGCAGCGGTCGTTGTGCCCATAGTTGTCGTTGTTGCAGGTCGATCATCTTGTGTAACTGCCTGCTGAATAGTTTGGGTTGTTCCACCTGGATTCTTATCTTTAATACGCCTACTGCCAATTATTTGTCTTTTAACTGTATAATTAGAAGTAAATAATCAATCAAATTTGATATATTTATGTGTGCTTACCTTCACCTGAAGTTGATGACCGCGTTACCTCAACAGCTTTGCGTTGCTGATGAGCTGCCCCTTGCAGTTTCAATTGTTGTTCCATTTTTTCTTTAACATCTTCGTTAAGTTACACCACTGCCCGATATTGATGTAATAGTAATAAAAATAATTATATGATCAACTTTTCATATAAATACAGAAATAATTTAACTACAACAAATAGTTTGAATAGGTATATCGTCTAAATAACATTATAACTTTGCAATATATTTTATAAAAGGAGTTCACTTACCCATTATAATCTTGGGCATCTCAAGTGGGATGACAACACTTTGCGACGAAGTTTCAGATCCGACGTATGGCTGGCGGCAACTACGGTATAGTTGTTGGGTCTCTATCGCCATTCTGCAATCACTGCAAATAAATTAGTTATTAGTTATCCTTTTGCAACTTTCCAAAAATGGAATAGTAATAAACAAAATTATATGATCAACTTTTCATATAAATACAGAAATAATTTAACTACAAGAAATAGTTTGAATACGTATATCGTCTAAATAACATTATAACTTTGCAATATATTTTATTCACTTACCCATTATAGTCTTGGGCATCTCAAGTGGGATGACAACACTTTGCGACGAAGTTTTAGATCCGACGTATGGCTGGCGGCAACTAGGGTACAGTTGTTGGGTCTCTCTCACCATTCTGCAATCACTGCAAATAAATTAGTTATTAGTTATCCTTTTGCAACTTTCCAAAAATGGATTAGTAATAAACAAAATTATATGATCAACTTTTCATATAAATACAGAAATAATTTAACTACAACAAATAGTTTGAATAGGTATGTCGTCTAAATAACATTATAACTTTGCAATATATTTTATAAAAGGAGTTCACTTACCCATTATAGTCTTGGGCATCTCAAGTGGGATGACAACACTTTGCGACGAAGTTTTAGATCCGACGTATGGCTGGCGGCAACTACAGTACAGTTGTTGGGTCTCTCTCACCATTCTGCAATCACTGCAAATAAATTAGTTATTAGTTATCCTTTTGCAACTTTCCAAAAATTATTATTAAAAGCGTATTACCACTTACTAATTCCATTTCAATATCAAGCCAAATTGGTACTTGGTAAGCCGCGTTACTGTGAGGTTCTGGTACGTCCTTCATAAATAGTTTTTAGAGAAGAAACAGATATGTCCAAGGAAATGTTAAAAAAATTATTAATTAAGCTTGAAATGTTACTTTAAGTTAATAATAATTTATGGCCACCCAGTTTTTGTTTTTGAGTATTCAATGACAGCAAGCACTGGTATTGTGGCAATGTAAAGATTTGAATAAACGCATCTTTTGAATTTTTTACAAGATTTCAAGAATAATCACTTAATAATAATGTAATAAATATGCATATATAGTACATAAAATGAATGTTGTACTGTTTGCCACTTTCAGCCAACGAAAAAATATTCGTTGTGCTTTGCAATGGTCCTTACAGTATTTTCTCCTATATAGTACATATATTTATGTTATATCGACAATATTTGTACATATTTAGGAATATAGGCAGATGATTAAATGAAATCGCTATACAAGCACTAAGAATTTATATCTATATAGGGTAAAAATGGTTCACTTTACAAGCGACCCGAATTATTTCCATTAGTATTTTGACCCCAGGACACTTGGGGATGCGAATGGGGATTACCTGTAGTCAGACGTAAAGACCATCATGCTCGATGACATGCTCGTAGCCCTGATTAATGGTGCCACCCCCATTAGAGCCATAGATTTGCTATAGTAAAAGAAAAAAGGGTACACTAAAATTATGTTTGCAATATTCATTGGGTAGCACATACCTTTCTAGGACCTCCATATACATTAAAAACATCTTTGACGCCAATGACGGCATTTGAGACTCTACCGCTACGTTGATTGGGCAAGCCACCATGGTTGTTCACCTACATATGTATGTAATTATGATAATCTATTACTACTTTTTCGAGGAAAGGTTTTTTTAAGGCACAAATAAAGTTTTGAAATCCTTATCGTTGCACCTGTTGTAATTCCATATTCATTCTTAGCCATCAAAGTTTGCATGGCCGATTTCCTTCTTCTGCCGTTACAGTATTCTTCCGCACTTCTAACGCACGTATAGTCTCTGCCCGCATGGTCAAACGGCGTGTCGAAATTTGGAGTTGCTAGATTGTTTTCAACATCCAAAGTGCGAATTTGACGCCGTGGTTGTCGAGCTTTCTCCAAATTTTGTATAGTCTTACGTCTCGCTATACGGTCGGGACTTGAACCCGAATCGTTATTATAATCTCCATCAATACCTTAAAGACGCTGCAGATTTTTGACTATTTCCACTGCATCCTAAAAAAAAAACAAAATTTTGTAAAGTTAGAGGCACAAATTTTGGAAAAGTTGAGACCCACATATATATGTATATATTCACCTTGTCTATAAGTTGGTCTTGCGTTAGATCCTCCGATTTCTTTTTACAAAAATTTAAATATTTATCTAAGCGCATTTTTTCCAAATTGATGATTGAACATTTTTTTCGTAGTTGTTTGAGGCGATCAAAGATTTCCAAACAACGATCTTCAATTAAGATGTTTTAATTTCTGGGAGAGAAATGAACGTTGTATAAACTAAGAATTCTCGTAATCAGACCTGCTCCACGGGATCATTTTCCGTGGTTGCCAAACGTTCACATTTCGGTGTCCAAATATGCAGAGCGATCCAAGTTTGACTTAATAAGCATAATATCCAAGCCCATGCCATTTGTTCGGTGACAAAATTATTGAAACGAAAATTCGAAGGACTCGTTAAAACAAATAACCTGGTATGGTGTCATGGAAGAAGCATGGATCATCAATCCGTATACCGCATGCTGCTATCAACAACGTGACGGCAACCGGCACGGTCAAGCTGACAAGGAAGGCATAGCTAAAGCCTTGCTCCAGTCAACTGAGAGTCCTCAAATAGGGCCAAACCTGCAAAAAAAGATGAAAAAATACAAATAAGCTACAACGGGAAATCAACAGTTCTTCTTCTTCTCTCCTCTTATGCTGCTGTCAATATGGCCTGCGACCATGCACCCGCTGCCGCACCTGGGAGCCGTTTCCTCAAAAAGGATGTATGCGATCCTCCTCCTGAGTCATCCTAGGGGTCTTTCCCGCAAAAAAATAAAAATATTAGTACATAGAATATTAGCTGACTTAAAATTAGACATTTGCTACTTACGCTTCACCAATAGGAAAATTTTCCTCTCTCAATGCATTGTGCCGGTGGACTTGCCGTCTCCATGGATGCTGCGGGTCGCTTTAGTGGCCTGCAAGGGAAGAATTATTAATATTTTTAATATTTAAAACTGTTTGTAACTCTAAATTTTACTATAAATGAATTCTAATTTGCAATTTGTATCCATTGTTTACATTTGGTATATCCCAGAAAACATTTATGTGATGTAAATACTTTCACGTAGTTATCGATTACTTATCGATTCTGGTTTGTTCACCCAGCAAACATTGTTTACATTTGGTATACCCAACAAACATTTATGTCATGTAAAAATTTTGACATAGTTATCGAATAGTTATCGAGTCTGGTTTGTTCACCCAGCAAACATTGTTTACATTTGGTATATCCCAGCAATCATTTGTCACGTAAAAATTTTCACATTCACCCAGAAACACAAAATCACATGTAAACTAGTTTAAAAATCACTGTTAATAACTAATTTTATTTCTTTATCTTTTTATATGACCCCTGATGGGGGGTAAAAAGCAATAAAAGATGGTTGGTACTCCTGGGAGCCTTCCACTTGGCTCTAATCCTATAAGCCAGGAAGCTACCTTTTGGCCTTGCGCGTTTTGACCAACGACTAATTTGGATCCAAATTGAACAAGCACTTGCCCCATGCTATGTCCTGCAGATGCTGTATTTATATGTTGTTTGAGTTTAGTACAAAACCATGATATGTAAATTAATAATCCAATTACACTTTTACAATCATAGTCATATAAATTTGAACATTTCCTACAAAGTTTTTAGTCAATTAGCATTAAAAGACATTGTTTCAGCAACCAGTAACTCTTACGTGTTGTTGCTGCTTTAGTTGACGATGTTGTGGTAGTCAATAAGTGCAATTTTCCATCCGGCATTTAAACTAATCGATGCCCTGGATTAGGGCCTCGTGCGGTTCCTTTGCAATCGGGTCCATGTATACTTTGTGTAGCGTGGCCACCGTGAATGCTGGCGAAGTAGACTGGGACATATTGGACGTGCTTGACAATAGCTAAGGCGATGCAGCGGTCGTTGTGCCCATAGTTGTCGTTGTTGCAGGTCGGCATGGTAAATTAATAATCCAATTACACTTTTACAATCATAGTCATATAAATTTGAACATTTCCTACAAAGTTTTTAGACAATTAGCATTAAAAGACATTGTTTCAGCAACCAGTAACTCTTACGTGTTGTTGCTGCTTTAGTTGACGATGTTGTGGTAGTCAATAAGTGCAATTTTCCATCCGGCATTTAAACTAATCGATGCCCTGGATTAGGGCCTCGTGCGGTTCCTTTGCAATCGGGTCCATGTATACTTTGTGTAGCGTGGCCACCGTGAATGCTGGCGAAGTAGACTGGGACATATTGGACGTGCTTGACAATAGCTAAGGCGATGCAGCGGTCGTTGTGCCCATAGTTGTCGTTGTTGCAGGTCGATCATCTTGTGTAACTGCCTGCTGAATAGTTTGGGTTGTTCCACCTGGATTCTTATCTTTAATACGCCTACTGCCAATTATTTGTCTTTTAACTGTATAATTAGAAGTAAATAATCAATCAAATTTGATATATTTATGTGTGCTTACCTTCACCTGAAGTTGATGACCGCGTTACCTCAACAGCTTTGCGTTGCTGATGAGCTGCCCCTTGCAGTTTCAATTGTTGTTCCATTTTTTCTTTAACATCTTCGTTAAGTTACACCACTGCCCGATATTGATGTAATAGTAATAAAAATAATTATATGATCAACTTTTCATATAAATACAGAAATAATTTAACTACAACAAATAGTTTGAATAGGTATATCGTCTAAATAACATTATAACTTTGCAATATATTTTATAAAAGGAGTTCACTTACCCATTATAATCTTGGGCATCTCAAGTGGGATGACAACACTTTGCGACGAAGTTTCAGATCCGACGTATGGCTGGCGGCAACTACGGTATAGTTGTTGGGTCTCTATCGCCATTCTGCAATCACTGCAAATAAATTAGTTATTAGTTATCCTTTTGCAACTTTCCAAAAATGGAATAGTAATAAACAAAATTATATGATCAACTTTTCATATAAATACAGAAATAATTTAACTACAAGAAATAGTTTGAATACGTATATCGTCTAAATAACATTATAACTTTGCAATATATTTTATTCACTTACCCATTATAGTCTTGGGCATCTCAAGTGGGATGACAACACTTTGCGACGAAGTTTTAGATCCGACGTATGGCTGGCGGCAACTAGGGTACAGTTGTTGGGTCTCTCTCACCATTCTGCAATCACTGCAAATAAATTAGTTATTAGTTATCCTTTTGCAACTTTCCAAAAATGGATTAGTAATAAACAAAATTATATGATCAACTTTTCATATAAATACAGAAATAATTTAACTACAACAAATAGTTTGAATAGGTATGTCGTCTAAATAACATTATAACTTTGCAATATATTTTATAAAAGGAGTTCACTTACCCATTATAGTCTTGGGCATCTCAAGTGGGATGACAACACTTTGCGACGAAGTTTTAGATCCGACGTATGGCTGGCGGCAACTACAGTACAGTTGTTGGGTCTCTCTCACCATTCTGCAATCACTGCAAATAAATTAGTTATTAGTTATCCTTTTGCAACTTTCCAAAAATTATTATTAAAAGCGTATTACCACTTACTAATTCCATTTCAATATCAAGCCAAATTGGTACTTGGTAAGCCGCGTTACTGTGAGGTTCTGGTACGTCCTTCATAAATAGTTTTTAGAGAAGAAACAGATATGTCCAAGGAAATGTTAAAAAAATTATTAATTAAGCTTGAAATGTTACTTTAAGTTAATAATAATTTATGGCCACCCAGTTTTTGTTTTTGAGTATTCAATGACAGCAAGCACTGGTATTGTGGCAATGTAAAGATTTGAATAAACGCATCTTTTGAATTTTTTACAAGATTTCAAGAATAATCACTTAATAATAATGTAATAAATATGCATATATAGTACATAAAATGAATGTTGTACTGTTTGCCACTTTCAGCCAACGAAAAAATATTCGTTGTGCTTTGCAATGGTCCTTACAGTATTTTCTCCTATATAGTACATATATTTATGTTATATCGACAATATTTGTACATATTTAGGAATATAGGCAGATGATTAAATGAAATCGCTATACAAGCACTAAGAATTTATATCTATATAGGGTAAAAATGGTTCACTTTACAAGCGACCCGAATTATTTCCATTAGTATTTTGACCCCAGGACACTTGGGGATGCGAATGGGGATTACCTGTAGTCAGACGTAAAGACCATCATGCTCGATGACATGCTCGTAGCCCTGATTAATGGTGCCACCCCCATTAGAGCCATAGATTTGCTATAGTAAAAGAAAAAAGGGTACACTAAAATTATGTTTGCAATATTCATTGGGTAGCACATACCTTTCTAGGACCTCCATATACATTAAAAACATCTTTGACGCCAATGACGGCATTTGAGACTCTACCGCTACGTTGATTGGGCAAGCCACCATGGTTGTTCACCTACATATGTATGTAATTATGATAATCTATTACTACTTTTTCGAGGAAAGGTTTTTTTTAAGGCACAAATAAAGTTTTGAAATCCTTATCGTTGCACCTGTTGTAATTCCATATTCATTCTTAGCCATCAAAGTTTGCATGGCCGATTTCCTTCTTCTGCCGTTACAGTATTCTTCCGCACTTCTAACGCACGTATAGTCTCTGCCCGCATGGTCAAACGGCGTGTCGAAATTTGGAGTTGCTAGATTGTTTTCAACATCCAAAGTGCGAATTTGACGCCGTGGTTGTCGAGCTTTCTCCAAATTTTGTATAGTCTTACGTCTCGCTATACGGTCGGGACTTGAACCCGAATCGTTATTATAATCTCCATCAATACCTTAAAGACGCTGCAGATTTTTGACTATTTCCACTGCATCCTAAAAAAAAAAACAAAATTTTGTAAAGTTAGAGGCACAAATTTTGGAAAAGTTGAGACCCACATATATATGTATATATTCACCTTGTTTATAAGTTGGTCTTGCGTTAGATCCTCCGATTTCTTTTTACAAAAATTTAAATATTTATCTAAGCGCATTTTTTCCAAATTGATGATTGAACATTTTTTTCGTAGTTGTTTGAGGCGATCAAAGATTTCCAAACAACGATCTTCAATTAAGATGTTTTAATTTCTGGGAGAGAAATGAACGTTGTATAAACTAAAAATTCTCGTAATCAGACCTGCTCCACGGGATCATTTTCCGTGGTTGCCAAACGTTCACATTTCGGTGTCCAAATATGCAGAGCGATCCAAGTTTGACTTAATAAGCATAATATCCAAGCCCATGCCATTTGTTCGGTGACAAAATTATTGAAACGAAAATTCGAAGGACTCGTTAAAACAAATAACCTGGTATGGTGTCATGGAAGAAGCATGGATCATCAATCCGTATACCGCATGCTGCTATCAACAACGTGACGGCAACCGGCACGGTCAAGCTGACAAGGAAGGCATAGCTAAAGCCTTGCTCCAGTCAACTGAGAGTCCTCAAATAGGGCCAAACCTGCAAAAAAAGATGAAAAAATACAAATAAGCTACAACGGGAAATCAACAGTTCTTCTTCTTCTCTCCTCTTATGCTGCTGTCAATATGGCCTGCGACCATGCACCCGCTGCCGCACCTGGGAGCCGTTTCCTCAAAAAGGATGTATGCGATCCTCCTCCTGAGTCATCCTAGGGGTCTTTCCCGCAAAAAAATAAAAATATTAGTACATAGAATATTAGCTGACTTAAAATTAGACATTTGCTACTTACGCTTCACCAATAGGAAAATTTTCCTCTCTCAATGCATTGTGCCGGTGGACTTGCCGTCTCCATGGATGCTGCGGGTCGCTTTAGTGGCCTGCAAGGGAAGAATTATTAATATTTTGAATATTTAAAACTGTTTGTAACTCTAAATTTTACTATAAATGAATTCTAATTTGCAATTTGTATCCATTGTTTACATTTGGTATATCCCAGAAATATTTATGTCATGTAAACATTTTGACATTGTTATCGAATACTTATCGAGTCTGTTTTGTTAGAATTAGCTTGGACTAATATGTACGTTAAGATATCTATACAAAAAAATCTTGAATTATTCATTTAACTTCTGAAGAGCTTTTCAATGGACCAAGAGACCTTTAATCCACTTTTCAAATTAATACACAAATTAATTAACTATAATGGCGGCAACTACAGTACAGTTTTTGGGTCTCTCTCGCTTTTCTGCAATCACTGTAAATAAATTAGTATTAGTTATCTCTTTGCAAACTTTCCAAAAATGATATTTAAAAGCGTATTCCAATCATCCGAATATCATTTTGTCAAATTGGTACTTGGTAAGCCGCGTTACTATGAGGTTACACTATTTAATGACCTACCGAGAAGTTACTGATTTGGAGTATACCCCAGAAAGCATTTTTATGCGGGGCTCTAAAATGCTTTGCAGCCCTGAAGGAAAAAAAACATTGAACATATGTTTTAGTTGCGCCCGCAACCGAGTTATTTAACAAATAATAAAATGAATAATCTAGTAATTTGTTCCCTAAGGCAAAGCCTTAATGGGTTAAAACGCTACAGTCCACAATTCTTGCGCTATAACTTACCGAGCTTCGCTGTCAAAATACCGGCACATGTCAAAGAATTTACCACTTTATCGGGGGCAAAGATTTTTGAGATAAACTCGAGTGTGCCAAAGGATGTTATCCTGTTTAAATATGAAAATCCCAAGTTCTACAAGATGCTGAATTTTTTTGGCGTCTGTCAATTTATCTTCTGGACATATTTATCGCATTTTGCTTTCACGACTCTTAAGGATGCTCCGGTTGCAGTTGTGGAAAAAGAAGGCGAAGAACTAAAATGGTTTCAGCGCATTAACTTGGGCGAAAACAAGTATAGAAATGGCATAACGATATGCAGTTTTTTAATAGGTGAGGGGTAATACTGAGTCGTATTTCCATAATGTATTTTTATCTAATTTTGTTCTGCAGGCTATGGCATTCTGTTTACCGTATGGATGTTTACATTGCGCTCTGTGCGCTTTCTTATTCTAAGAAAAGGTGGTCGAGATGTATCCTTTGTCACCTACGGACCTTTTAATTACAATCGTATCATGACTGTTCCCCTTAAATGCATCTCAGCTCAGGAATCTCGTGCAATGGCTCGCGTGCAGTTGCCAATTAAAGTTCGGGATAAGACGCTTTATTATGTTTTAGATATGCGTGGCGAGTTTCGGAATCCACAATTATTTGATCATACTGCTGGTCTCAAGCGACGCATTTAACTTAGTACTTCCTTTTGAATTTTTATTGATCTACTTTACAAAAAGCTTTGTGATTAAATTTAATAAATTGGCTCAGGCTTCTGCGTGAGCAAAAGGCCAAAACGCTTCTTGATAGTTATTCGTTGGCGCGAATACTTATCCTCGGGCGAAAAACGGGCAGGATGTGCAGACAGAGTTGGGCGACCGTCTTCAGTACGTTTCTAGATAAAAACACGTAAATTTCAGTCAAAGGAAACTCCGATTACAAAGATCTAACTGCCAAACCCACCTTCAGCGTATAAACACGATCGCCTTCTTCGTTAATTGTGTACATGAGATACATTTTGTGCGCAGTGTATAATCAATAATTAATTTAGCAGTAAATAAACACACGTGCAGACGCGTTCGGTGTGTTGCCAGTTAGTGGAGTCACACGCAAACGAGTGTTGCCGGATGATTGATAACATAAAATATAACGATGGTTTAAAAAAAAAACTAAAAGCATCGATATAATCGAAAAGTCCCACCGAACGTTTTCTATGTCCGTCAAAATAGATGTTAAAATTGAGCTAGCGATGGTCCTCCGATTTCTAGCGACAATCCTCTATTAGAAATCAGAGAACCGTCGCTAGCTCAAGTTTAACATCGTCGCTATTTTGTACGTACTTATGTATCTATGAATTATCGATCATCCGGCAACACTCGTTTGGCTGTGACTCCACTATCTGGCAACACACCGAACGCCCCACTAAGTAAGTGAAATTTAAATTAGAACAATAATAATTAAATAACCTTTGATTTCATCAAAAGGAACTGCATACTGGTTTACCAATTCTACAAAATATACCCGCGATGTCAGTCAGATCTAAAGCCGAACAACTCTACAGAAAAACTCTTCGAGACAAACAAAAGCGGATTAAACCTGGGGAATGTCAGAAATATCTGCGAATGGTTCTTGATTCCAATTTGACCACCTTCCAACTGGGCCAGGATTTAGTCCAACTATTAAGTAGCATTGGAATAAAATATGAAATCCGTCGGCTGGCGCTGAAAAATTGCATTATATGGGAACGCAATGTAGGCCAGCAAAAACTGAAAACAACTACCGAACTTAGCGAGGAATGGCAAATGGAAATGCATGTCGTGAAAGTCCTCGATAAATCTGAACCCCCTGTGGGCTTGCTGCTACAGGCGGCCTTTCCGAATTGTCAATATACTGTGGTCGCAACAAAATCACTTTCCTCAAATGATCTAATAGAGTTTCAATTGCTTCAAAATTTACACGTAGAACAACTAGGACATCCACATAATCAGGCTAAGGAATTGCACCAATTGCTTCAATGTCACTTCAAAGCTATAGCCGAAGCCCCCTATAAACAACAGAGAAATTCTATTTTAAGCAGTTTCAAAAAGTATTTGGCGAACGACAAGAAGCAATGTGTTCGGGTGGAGGGTAATGGAAATGGATTTAGGCGTCTATGGCAGCAGCATTTGAATCGTTTGCCTTTAGTCAACTTGGAGGTAGCCGATGCTATTATAGCCCAATATTCTTGTCCAAAAAAAATGATTGATCATTTTCGAAGCGACGACACTGCAAATGAAATGTTAGCTAATATTAGGATAAAACGTGGGCAAGTACCACACCCAATGCAGACAGAGAAACGCATAGGTAATGTTTTAAGTACAAAATTGTATACCTTATATAATGCCAGAGAGGAAAATAGATTGATTTAGAGAATACAAATTTCAAATATGACCGGTTTTTGTGTTTTTTCATTTTATATTTAGTTAGATGTAAAAAAATCACAATATTATGTTCTTACGCGATTAAACTGCCTTAAGATGATTTAAATCAAAATAAGAAATGAAATGGATCAGTCCCTAAGCCTACATTTTTTTTATAGAGTGGCCAGTATCCTTGTAAACCCTAAACAGGCAGACAGGCAGGTTTGTCCTAAACCCCAGACCATGGCATATATGGGCGACATGGGAAGTGATGATGCACGATGTACAAATGCAATAACTGCACTGCTAAGAATGCCGCTCGAAGCAGGGGACAAAAATCCCATGACCAAAATTAAAATCGAAAAGAAACGGCCAAATTTATGTTTACGCAGTGTAACAAAAGCCACTAAAGCTGCACAAGTGTGGATAAAAATCGATGAGAAAAGAGCCCAGAGAAACACATGATACCACATTTCCCGAAAGGTATTTAGTCTGGCTTGAGTGCGAAGCCCCATTACATCGGCAATGGTGTCCAATTCATCGGTGTCGTCGGAGAACATGGTATATTCTATTTAAAAGTCTATCCTGGAAGGGTAGTGGTAATTACCTTGTCCTTGACACTGTTAGTTGATATTAGTTTCCTCTTTATCGAGCCATATAATACTACAAAGGGTAGATAAGAATTGCGATGCATTCATTTGAGATATTTCCTAGTAACAACTTACTTACATTCTTTGATATTCTCATGCCCCCTTCCAAACAACGACCAACCAATCTCTATAATTAATGATCCGTGCTATAACATTTTTCTCTTCGCATTTTTGCTGGCAAGTCCTTTATTATGTTTTCCCTTTACTGATTGCTTCTTGCACGCGAAACTTCAGGCAAACATCTCGAAATATTTCGTATTGCTGAGGGTCTTCAAATATTATCAAAATATAGATATTTTATACACATATGTACATATATTTATTTTTTTCTCACTCCCCAGCTGACTTAATTAACCTTAACTAACCCTATAAAATATTGGCTGCGCATTTGTACCCGTATTCTTGCAAGCAGTGTTGTAAAACATGTTTGGTTTTTAAAATTTTCTCAGACGCTTTTATTGGAATTTAACTTTGTACTTTAACATTCAATATTTATGCTTTTTCATCGAGAGAATTTACTTCTTGAATAGTGCTTGTGCTAATTAACACAAGGACAACAGAAAAGTAGTAAACAGATACTAGAATTTGTACTGGAAGGACTTCGGCGTCCTGCTGGCTGCTGCACCCGCAGCCGTCTCAACTGGCTCACTTTGATCTAGAAATAAACTGAGGAACTGTTCATTCTGCAACTCGTTTAAAGGCATTTCCAGTTCGCTGCAGGATTTCACTATTTCAGCACATGCACGAAGATCCTTGCGTAAATCTACAACAAAGATATTCAAATTAAAAAAACGGAGCAACCATTTCAATTAATAGCAATTACATTGATAATTAAAGAGCAAACTAAGACAACTCCCACAGGCCAGTCGCTGTTGATGTTGAAGAAAAACCTCTATTAAACGATGCACTGCATCCACATTGTGACGGCTAAGAAAGGACGAGCATAAGGCGTTAGCCCGTCGCTCAACCAGCTCCTGCAATTCTTTGTAATAATCAAACAGTTCACTAGCCGATTTTTGATCGCAAAACCAATCGCTAACAAAGCACTGCTTCCACACGCATGCCACCACAAAAATGTCTTTATGCTCTCGATGTATTGCTCGAGCGACTTCCATCAGCGAAACCAAAACAGCTTCGCTTTTCTGGGCCAATGTCTCCTCGGAGATGGTGCGAAATGCCGAACGAATCATACGTCGACCTTCATCTGTGCATAAGCTGCCACCATATCCGCGATGTAGAGTCATTAGTGCAACATCCGCATTGCCATTGTGCCACAAGGCTAGAGCGCGAAAAGGAGCCAAATCGGCATACATTTTAGCAAATGGATGTTTCAATTGGCGACAGGTTTCGGCCAGAGCTTCTAACTGTTGTTGCTTCCGTTGGCCACTCAAGTACTTAAGACATTGAAGGAATACCTCGTTGGAAGGAAGCAGATTACATCGAATACATTGACGAATCAAATAAAGGAAATCCAATTTATTTTTTATCTCCAACGTGGCCATTAGCAAATTATCCAACTGCGGCTGCGAGAGCGAACGTATATCCAACCCCAGTTGAGGTGAACGCAAAGCCTTCAGATCATTCATCATGCCTTTAGACATGAGACCTACATTCTGGCTAAAAGTTGTTGCCACTTCAGGCTCTTTTCCCACTGGAGCTCCCGCTGCTCCTACTGGTGTTGGCTTCATAAAGTTGTCGCGCAGTTCTTCCCATTTCTGGGTCTTACGACTGACTAGATCATTGGTAAAACAATCGATGGCATCCAGTTGAGATGAGGATTTGCGCTGATTCTTGTTCCTGTGGTTGTTGCTTGGCCACAAGAAGGCAGTCAGATAATTTTGAAAGCGTTGCAGACCCTTGGGTGACCCGGGAGCTACTGTGGTTGTACCACTACTGGTCAAGCGCGTTAACATGGCCATCGCAGTGACCACGACAGTAGCTATCCTTGCTTTCGAATATTGTATAATTACCAATCACATATGTAGGTATACATATGTATGTATGTATGCATTTTTAGGTATTTTTCTCGTATTTGCTTCCAGTGTTGGTCATCGTTAACAGTGCTGAGAAGCAGTTTAGTAGCCGTCACAAATTATCCTTTTGGACAAAGGACAATTAATTCAAACCATAGTAATTAAAGCGAAACAGTTCTAAGAAAGGATGTTTATATGCTTAAAATAATAAAGAATTATAATTTTTATTTCGAACTTAACTATAATTTATGTATGTACTTCATTTGTGATGTCGTCCTCTGGCATTCCCATACAGCCAAAACATCGCGAGATTAAGTGATTTCCACAACGATGCGACAAACACTGTTGGCACCGTAAGCGGGATTTCGTCTCACGTTTCTTCCGAGCACAGGGCTTGCACCGTCGAAATTTGTCACCATAACGCGAGCCTAGCGTAAGACCATTGGGAAGATTGATCTTTTCCTTATCTAACATAGTCTCCTTCGTTTGGGGCAACTGCTGTCCCTCATAACTCAGTAAGCGCTGACTAGATTGTCCTAGAATTTCACAAATCTGTAAACGAATGACAAGCGTGGTATTGCTAGAAGAACAACGTCGAAGGCGACGTTGCAGGCGCTGTTGAGTAAGAAACAAACCCAACTGACGATGGAAATCACGTTGTTCGATTCGAGGTACAACATTTTTTGGTGAGAGACGCAACAAAATCCACGAATTTACTGCTGCCAAGTCAAGAAGGAGATATAATAAACTCAATATTTGCGATGGCGAATCGTTTTGAAAGGCTTTGGCTGTGCTATATCTCTGAGAAAGATCATAGAATTGATGGCAAGCTTGTATTGTTTTCTGATAAGTTTTGACGTAAGATATATGAGAGTTTAAGCCAAGGACTAGAAAAGCTTCATCATTGTCATCTTTTGGAATTAATTTAGCTGATTTGAAATAAAGTGTTTGCTTTGATTTAGTTTGCCAATTTTTAGGCCAATCTAATGGATTGTCGTCCAACGATAGTTTAAACAATGAGCTTAAATAATGTTCTTGAAGCTGTTCACATTTCTGGAGATTAACGTACGGCTTACCCAAAGTTATATTTCTTCCTGTGGTTTTGAAATCGCAAATTAAATGATCTAAGCCTTTTTTATCACTGCTATGGTAATTCTTTAGCCAGCAATTTGTCATGTACAAGGTTTTGGCATCGCAACAGATACTCAAATCTGAATTGACCTCGTCTACTGTAAGCCAGGAGCTGGCTCCATAATACGATCTACAATTAATAATAAATTTCTGCCAAAGATCATTTAAATTATTGGTACAAGCTAGACATTCATTGAGAAACTCAAACCTGGACAGAGCCATGGTTGCCCGAAAAATTACATTTCCTAACTCCAAAGTCCACAATTCTTCTAAAGGACCATTGAACTTAGAATTTCGAAAGATTCCACAAAGATAACTTAATCCTAGCCAAGAGCGTATTTCTATAAGGTCTACCATACGTTGATTAGGTTTTAGATTTTTTCTTTTCCGTATTTGTTCATTGATTTGGCGCATAAGAAGCCGCAGCATGTCATTGTCAAACAGGAGCATCCAGGATTCTACTGCATTACTTACAGTACGCGCAGGTCCTTTGCAGCAGGCTTCATGAGTTGGTAACTCCAATTCTTCCAGAGCTTCACTACGCTCTTTACTATAGGTGTGACCACGAGCGGAGATGTAGCCAGCAGGACGTCCCCGACCTCTTCTCTGTTTATTCTCGGTTTTCATTAGAGATTCATTCAAGTCTTCATTGTTGACTTTTATATCACTGTCTTGGAATACATATTCAAAACTGGTACATACTGTTGGCTCCATCTCATCCTGTAGCGGATCTGAGCCTTCGTCTTGAGAAGAAATATTAGATTCATTTGCCATCTGCATTTTTTCATCTGCCAAATCCTCTTCAATCAGGATGTCGCCGCCGTCAACATCATCATCGCTTTCTTTTATATTTGCTAGCAGCTCCTCGTCTACGATGCATTCCATTTTGTTTGTACAATTTGTATAGCACTATGCTAGTGATGATAGTTGCAACTATACCATCAACTGCTTATGAACATCGCTCCTCTCTATTTAATTGCTCGTCTCCATTAGAGCAATCAGCTGTTCTTTCTCTTTAAGGCGATAAAATACAACTAGGTTGGGTTTATTTTAAAATCTTAATTTTATAAATCAAAACCGTAGTGAAGAGAGACTAAAGTAACCTAAGCATGTACCAAATACGGCAACTGCGACTACTTCGGGGAAGCAGGCTGGGCCAAAGCTGCAAGCTGGCTAGAGCAGATTACACAACCGCAACGAGGCCGGCAACACCTGGAACTGTATCTGAGCAAACAGATCCGATTGTGGTACCCAAACGTATACAACGTTCGCCGACAGATTTGCTACAATCTCTGGCTAGCACTGTCGGTCATGATGCGACAGCGCCGCAATTCAAGTACAATGACGATCCATTCCTGATTCCAATGTCGAATGTGGCAAAACGCACGTATGCAATGTCCAAAGAGGCGGGGCGTAAGGCAGCCAAGTGGATTAAAGAAGAACATCGAGGATTATTTCTAGTAACAATCTGTGGAAGATTCCCATATTTTATTTTTCTAACATCTTTTTCTTTTCTCAATCGTAGCATCAAGAAGCCCAACCTGTTATAGAGAAATTTTCTCCCCGCCTAATCTTCTCCAAAGAATCCGAAGTAGATGAGGACACCTTGAAGAAACTGATTGACCATGGGGAACTTTCTGACGCTGTGTTTGTGTACAAACTGCTCGAAGAAAAGGAAGTGCAAATAAGTAAGGAAACGAAACAGAGTTTACTGGAATTGGTGTGCTTTTTCAATAACCAAGAGCCGTTGCCAGAGGAGTATATAGAAGAACGGTGGTTTTTGCAGAATAATCGTAGACGAGAGCGTGGTGTGAGTAAGACCTGGAAAGATGGAGATTTGGCGGAGAATTTATATGCCGCGATAGAACCAAAGACTCCTGAGGCATACGCAACCTTAATTCGCGGAATGGCAAAATATTTGCAATGCGAACGAGCATATGCTCTGCTCCAAGAAGCAGGCGAAAAGGGGATTTTATTAGATACCAATACCTTCAATGCTGTTATACAAACTGTGAGCCTATTAAAGGATACAGCAGAGCAGCGTTGGCAATTCACCCGGGATCTGTTAGAGCAAATGGCGAAGCAGCAACTGAGACCCAATTTGAATACGCTAAATGCGTTGCTGGAATGTATAAGTACTTTTGGCAATTTTAAACTGGCACGACAGGCAAGCCTTCAAGTTCTAGCGGAATTCAAGGAGTTAAACGTAACACTTAGCCTGGGTTCTTACTATTATTTGTTGATTATTTTCTGCCGCGAACGAGGACCCATTTCCCACATTATTGTGGATATATTAAATGAAATTTCTGGTAAAGAATTTTCAATGCACCATCCCAAGGATACATACTTCTTTGCCACTGCCATGGATGTGTGCCGGAATCATTTACATGACAAAGCTTTGGCCAAGAAGGTCAACGATTTACTACACACGGGCAAAAACTATGATTTAATTGGTGACTCTTTCAAGGAGGCGGTTTATTACCGACATTATCTGGCTTTGTTGTGTCAAACTGAGACAATGGATGACTTTATGCTAACCTATGATCTAATAGTGCCTAACATATACATACCCGAACCGGGCATTATGGAGGAAATACTACGTTCATTAGAGATTAATGGTTCCGTTGAACAAATACCCCGTATTTGGTCTGATATGGTTATCTTTGATCACACACATCGTGAAAGTCTCTTGCTTTATGTTCTAAGGATTATGGTAGAAAATCACAGGCCAGATAATGAACAACTATCTTCTCAGTGCTGCCAAGTAGCTTTGGATATGTATCAGAAAATTGAGGAACAAGCAACCGCTGCGGGAAAACGTAACATTCGAAAGAATTCGGTGTCATTTACCGGCCAAATGCTAGGCGATATTCTTAGCTTGATTGTCAGAGGTGGCGATGCTAAAAACTTTGAACAGGCGAACGAAGTATTCAATTACATTGATAAGAATCAGCATAGTATACCTGGGACACCCAGTGATCAGGCTTTACAGGAATATGTCCGGTCTTGTGTTCACTACAAGTCGCCCACGCAGTCCTTATTGGTTCTGCAATATGCCGTTGAAAATAATATGGAATCGTCCAAACTAAGTCAGATTATTCATCAGGGTTTTACTCTTAATGAAGTGCACTTGGCGAAACTGAAATCCCTGGTTGGTGACATAGACCTTCTCTCGTTGAAATAACAAGTTCGTTGGTCAATTCGTATATTATATTTTTGTCAATAAATAAATGCCCTCGTTAATGCTAATAGAGATTGCCATTGTTAATCCTCTTTGTCCTCCCAATTTATGCCGTTATGTGGCAAATCACTCCGTACAAATGGCGATAGCCATGTCAAGTGCATCCGTTTGCCGAGAACCATCTTTACATTACCATAAAGACCGAGATTCCATCTGTTTGTTCCTCGTTCCTTCATCACCGCTCCACGCTGGAATATATCGGAATGGTAAACCAGCAACAATGTGGCTATGCAAAACGCTAACAGTGATAATTCGTAGATAAGCAGGTAGAAGCTCATCCAACTAGCATTCAGAGCCAAACTTACTGCCGGGGCAAAGACAGTGAGTAAGGTGCTAAAACGCCAATAAAAATCCAAATGCAAGTACCACACATAGATGCTGCCCATTATGCCTGATACCAGTGATCCTATTGCCAGGTAAAGCAGAAAAAAGAAAAAATATCGGTAATTGTAGTGTCCAATGCAACAGCCGGTAAATCGGCAATGATGATCACGCTTCAGGACGCAAATTTGGCAGATCTCACAGTGGCGACATCGCGGCGGCACTATAGAAAATTACAAAATGTAAATATTTCTACATACATACATATGAAAAAATACAAATATTAAGATTACCTTCAGCCTGACAATCATCGCACTTGTGCCAACTGCTGCGCATCGCCGCCTCCAGCGGGGGTTTTAGCAACTCTACTATCAAACACAAAAAAGGAGAAAATAAATTCAAGCTACGATTGAATGGGAGGGATTTGGCTACATATTTTTACTCACTCTTTATAGAGGTATCTACTAGAATGCAGGCCATCATATTGGACGTAAGATTGAAGCAAAAAAATAAACCCACAAAAAATAGCAAAAAATACCCAAGGCTAAAAATTTCCATTAACTCTGGAAGAACAACGGTGACTTGAAAGATGTAAGTAACCGGGACGAACACAGAAACAAGCAGGAAGCAGGCAAAGTCTGTCCAGCACCGGGGACGCACACGTTTCCAGGAGCGCAGAATCATCGTTGTCTTTAAATTTGTTTACTTCCGAACCTAAGGATATAAGGATTTTTAAGAACTCTCAAACTCGCCAGTGTTACCAGACTCTTATATTGGCTACCTCTCATCTCTAACGAAATGGAAAACAATGCGGATGGCAATGAATTAATGTGGGATAGTGATAATGGGAACGTCGATTGTATCTATCATAAAGGCTATCGTAGTAAAGGAAAATGTGGTAAACAAAGTATTCCGAATTATCAAAAACAAACAAATTTAACTTTGTACAAATTTACACAAATGACAGATGTTTTTGACCGACAAAAAGATGTCTATGTCCAGGTGAAGACGAAGACTGCTAGAATTGACAAAAGAGGACGCGTTAGTGTCTCGCCAATTACAGGGATAGCTCAAATGAGCGTTCACATCCGACATGACATTTGGTTCCAAATAGCTATGCACATCGAACCTGAAGATATCCAAAGATTCGCTTTAATATGCAAACAGACCTCGCAACTGGTCAGCACGCGCTCCTTCTGGTACAGTTTATATCGTAGATACTGTCAAGAATCTTCGGGTTGGAATCTGGAACTGCCAAGCCATCTACAGATAGAGGAAATACGCTCCAGCAGTAATACAAAAGCCTTGCGATGTTTGGTCATTCAGGCGCTCTTCCGCTGCCATCAAAAATTGAAAATACGAATCGAATTGGGCTACAGCATGGATTGGCTTTGGCAAAAAATTTACGTATCTTGCTGGCAGAGGCAACATCAATGTCTGTGGATAATGTGCTACAAATTTTGGGATCAACAGCAGCGGCAACCACAGGAGCAGCAAAAGGTGGGCAATGAGGTGATCAACGATTGGGAGCAACTGGCCAATGATAATGACCCTGTTATATTGCGGTCGTACCCTAATCCCCATGAGGGAGTTACATTATTGATCGTGGTTTGCAGTCAGTTTGTGCCAACTCCCGGCCGATTAAGCTATGGCCATCAAGAATCACGGTACCGCCTAGTAGCCACACGTGAATTACTTTGCACTGATATGCGGGCTAAAAACTTAGAACTTGACTTTACCGAAAACACTAGCAAAAGCTGTATTGTTACTGTGAAATATCCCCGCATTGCAAAGTACAAAGTGTTGCCCTGGTGGCATCCAGATTTCCTACGGTTTATCAAATAAAATTTGTTTAACAAAATTTATAAAAAGTGGTGTTCCTTCCTTATCTTCTGCCATCGAAACCATTAACATCTTGATGCTTATCTTATCTAAAATGAGTGTGAACAAAAACTACAGGTGTTGAACATGCTTATGGAAGCTTGTTAACAATTTTAGACCACTTTTATTATTTGAATATTCAATCAAATGGAGAATAGTATATTTTCTTTGCCGAAACCTTTACTCACTATTTACAAAGCCCTGTTTGACCTCTTCACCGACATTCTTCTGTTAGCGATAGAAAGAAAACAGTTTATTGTTTATATAGAATTTTTTAACACGAATTCGAATCCAATTTGATGTTGTTTTTTATCTTATTTGATTTACGATTGTAGGCCAAATACGCGGTATATTTGGCTTGCAAGATTTGCACACGAATGTTAACAGAGATTTTATTGTTATTTCTATAAAAGAAAGTTGTTGATATTAATTGATATTTATTTACACTTTTCGATCTTAAACATAAAAGCGGGAGGAGTGGTAAATGTTGGTTTTAATGGATGTCCGTTGTCTCTTTGCTTACAAAGTTAAGAGTTTTAAAAAGGAAGCGTGAGATCCGGAAAGTTGAGGGCAATTCATACCTTACCTAGCATGTCATGTCCGTATGGTTTCTTGCGATAACCTCCTTTAAAAGCAAATAGTTTAAAAGCCAAAACCATCATCACAATGCAAAAGGCATAAAGGAGCATCCCCATGCGCATATCTATATCGGAGAAAACATTTGCTATTTGACGTTTCTCCCTCAGTTGCTCGACTGTGGGAGGTAGGAGCAGATCTCTTTGAACGCCAAAACGGCTCACGTACTTCGGATTATAAATGCTTTTGAGGAAGTTCAAGACATCAGCTTTGTTCCAGTTTATTGCCGAATGATCGGGCGCCGGTTGATCCAATTCCTTACGATAGCACTGTGCACAGCTAGACATGCTGGGAAACTGAATTTTGGGAAATTGTGGATCTTCGGTAGCATCACCAGCCAAACGTTCATTTACTTCATTGTGAGCTGCCCACAACCAAAGTACAGCCTCATCTTTATTTGGTACACTCCAGATTTTACGCCGGGACGCCATTGCCTAAAAGGTTTTTACATAAACATGCCATACATGTATAAAGAATCAAATATCACAACAATTGGGAGTTATTTAATATTGTTTACAGCTGCTATTGGAACAGCTGCTAAATACAGAATAAAAGTTCAAAGTTGGCAAATAAACAGATAACCCTCCTTACTTTGGCTATGGGACTTGAAATTTAACCATGAAAAAAAAAAAACACTCTCTTTGCTCATATTGATTTAATTTGAGACTGCCAATTGGTGTCATTAAATGCATATGTATATGTACGTATATATATGTATGTATGTATATATGCATGTTTCTAAGTACATATGTATATAAGTATAAAGTAAAAATACCGTATTGAGAAATTGCTTGAAAGAGATTTTTTACTCGGCTTCGGGATTAGGGGAAATCCACCGATCAGCAACTACAATTTTTTTTTCGTGATGTTTGTATTGACAATCGGTTTCTCTACCGCCCGCCCTCCTAGCAGTCTGATCTCATAGCGAAAGCTTTAACTTAATCAGCAATAAACAAGTATTCGCTAGGGGAGTTTACAAGTAAACTTACTGCTGAATGCTGACTCACCTGAAAATGCTCCGAACAATCCGTGCAACCAAAGAAGTTCTTGATGTAACCATGCATGGCTTGCAGAATCTCCAATGGATCAGATGAATCATCATTATTGGACGCCTGGACGGTCATGAAATGGAAAAGCGTCCACAAGGAGCAGCTAAAACCCCGTAGATGTGGACTTGAGCCAGCGCAGCCAACAAAATGTGACGAGGAATATATGGGACTGAACTTGGTTTCAAGGCGCTGCACCTCCATTTCAAACTGTTTACCCGTCAGTTGCTCCTGATTGAATTGCACAACAAAATCCTTAAGTTGCCCAACCAATTGTCTTCCATTAGGCCCCAATGGATTATATCGATGAAGGACAGTGAGGAAACGTTGAAGAGCCAGAAGACGATCTTCTCCAATATCATTTATCTTAGGCACCTCATTGTGAAGGACGGTGCGAATCGCCTGCTCTAGATCGGCTTGGTAAACAAAATGTTTGTTTTGTTTAACTTCCTCTAGAACGGATTTAATTTCCTTATTATGAGGTGACGATGGAGCAGGTGCGGGCTGATTGGTCCCAATAGCCTTTTCAGATCGCGGCGTGAGATGTTCCATGCTAAGAGCCAACTCAATCGCTTTTTTATAGCCTAGACTTGTATCATCTGTGACTGTTAGGAACTGCACTTGACCCTGACGATTAATTAGAGCCAGTTGTTGTCGATTTGAGGTGTCAAGTTGAAATTTCTTAGCTACTGAAGTATCTGAGATGCGTCTTATCTGCACAGAAGGCCACTGGCTGAGATGCAAAGCCGTTTCAATTGCCAATGTAGAGTTTTCTGGTTCGTAAATAAGAACCACAAATTCCCGTTTACTATTGGATCCTTCAAAAAGAGAGGCTTTTGAATCGTTTTCCGAGACATATTTGAAATTTGGCCAATACGTGTTATTGACGTTTTTGGGATTCTCGGCAGCCACTAGAAGAGCCAACAAACTACGTATCTCTTTTATATTCGCCGAACTCAAATCCTGCCCGTAATGCTTTAAGCCCGGCTGAAATCCGGGTCCCATATATCGCATAGTAGGATAGCCCATCACTTCATACGTTCGGCAAATGCCATTATTCTCCTCTGCTGCACAATCAATTGCAGCCACAATGACTACGTCGCGCCACGCATGCAATTCCTGGGCTACCTCCTTATAGATGGGAGCAAAGCGACGACAGTGCCCACAGTACGTGTTATAAAACTCTACTAGAGATCCGCGCGGCTGCTCCAGCACCGTGTCATTAAAATTGGCAACTGTCAGTTTAACCACCTGATCATCATTATTATACAGTCCCAATGAGTCGTCTATGGTTGCAGATTGTTGCTTTAGCAACGCCTCATATCTCTGCAGTGCAGGGACTCCCCCTGATACCATTTGCAGCTGAATTATTGTTAAGACTGCAAACGGGAGTTGCAACAGAGACATATTTTCTTGCGTTGCTGTCTAAGTTGTAGTGTTCTTGTCAGTTACGCGAATCAGACTGACGATTAATGTTTACCTCAGCATTTATAATGTTTTATGGTTTCACTACTCTTTAATTAGTTACGCCACTGTATGCACAGTCGTGATACTCACGAAAATATTGTTCATCTCTAACTAAGCGCAACAATTGACTAATATTGATGCTAAATAATTTGTTTTTTACCTTTATGTTTAGATACCTTTTCTATCAAGATTGGACTAACAACTAATATTTTAGTCTAATTTTGTAGTGTGACCTTACAATATACAGATATGTACACATATCGATATCAATATTTCGGTTGTTTACAACCACAACAAAAACAAATAGATTCCTATTATAATTAAAATATAAAAATCGCAAGAAATTTGATTTAGTATGGTGGTGTGCGGAACCATTCTGGGTCGAAGCAATTATCAAGAGTTTTTTCTAAGCTGCGCACAATGTGTGAACTTAAAGGTAGAAATGAGGATCGAGAGGTGGCAGGAATTCATTTGCCATTTAAAAACCGTTCACACAGAGGAACCTGATGTGACTGACATTGACTTGGTCCAGGACATCGAAGTGGTGCAAAATCAGAAGGTGGAGGGTGCTGAGCCAGACTGTTTGGCAGAAGATAATTTAGTCGATTTACCTATACTGGCGAATGAATTAACATCCGACGACAGCGATGACGAGGACATTAAATGTGAAGATAGGGAGGACTGTGGAAATATGACAGGAGAAAGTTACATGACTACTCATTCAGCGACAACAGATTTACCACCTACAGTTAAGGTAAATGACAACTCGTTTTGTGCCACCTGTCTTTATATATATATTTTTTTTTTGTTTCTTGCTATTTTCAGTTTAATCCTACTTTTTACCGCCGAAATCCACGCATCACCCAATTTATTGAACTGTATCAAGGCCATCCTTGCCTATGGGATCCTCGAGATTCTTTTTATGGAAACAGAGAGAAACGCTCTGCCGCTTATGCGGCAATAATTGAGCAACTCAAGATCTCCGTTAATGTCCAATTAACCCCATATAAGGTTAAGAAGTCTATATCGACTTTGCATAGTCAATATGCCGCCATCACCAGACAAAAAAAGAGTCAAAAACTGAGCAAGGTTCCACTGTATTATCATGAAAAATATAGATTTTTAGCACAAAAAAATGAAGTAGAGAAGGGTCAAGTCGAAGGGTCGGCAATCCACATGAGTGATGACGAAAGCAGGGATAATAAAATCAAGGTGAATGTAAACTTGATCTTAATTTTATTTTTATTAATACTATGTCTTTCCTACAGCTAATCCTTACGGAGACCAATGCGTTGACAACACGCTTCATTGAACTGTATTCCCGTTTTCCTGAATTGTACGATCCCGCACAGGAAAACTTTGCCTTTCTAGAGCAACGTAAAATGGCCTATATGAAAATGACGCAGCTCCTTAAAGCTGAATTCGACTTAAACGACTTAACCCACTACGACGTATACGACAGCATTCAGACACTGCGTCAGTGGTATTCGCGTCGCATCAAAGGCCTTACCGAGCTTCAAAGCGTAGGTTTGATCGAGGCGGAAAAACACTACATAAGCAAGTGCAGTAGCTTTTTGACTACAAAAACATTTCGTCTCCAGTTGCCCTGTTCTGAGTGCCAACAATGTTTCAGCAATGATCACTCCTTGCAAGCTCATCAGTATCGAGCGCATAATTTAGGAAAAGGAGGCTGGTTTTGGTGTTCGCAGTGTCGGATGAATTTTGAGCGACGTTGCCATTTAAGACAGCATAATCAGCGCGTGCATATGGGTAAGAGTTTTTCATGCTCCCAATGCCAGCGTAGTTTTGCATTTGCGAATCAACTAAATTTACATCAACGCACTCACGAGGAGCAGCATGTGGAAAAGCCGTTCGTTTGCGAATTTTGTGGGAAATCATTCAAGCAGAAAATCCAAATGAGCAACCATGTCACTGCTGTGCACACCAAAATTAGAGCTTTCAAATGCCATATCTGCCCCAAAGATTTTCTCACCAAGCGGGATTTGTCCGATCATGTGAAGGCGCATTTAAATATAAGGGATAAAGTCTGTGAGATCTGCCAGAAGGCTTTTTGTAGTGCAAATGCTTTAGTTAAGCATCGTCACATCCACAGGGAGAAGACACTTAAATGTAGCTTGTGTCCAACACGATTTTCCGATCGGGTTTCGCTTCACGTTCACTTAAAGCGTACGCATAAAATTATAAAAAGCGCATTGAAAATGAAAGCTGAGAGTATTGAAATTGTCCCTATGCATGAACATGAGCAGCGGGTTCAGAATGTTTCAAATAAATAGACCCACAATACCCATAAGAAGACTGCCTATATAACTAATCGAGAGGCTTGGACTGTCCTTATGTTGGCGACGTTCGCGGTTGTCATGACTCCCATGAAGGACGAAAATCCAGACTACCCAGATACTTTTAGACCGATAAGTCTGGAGTCGACCCTGTGCAAAGTTTTTAAAAAGCTTGTGTTTAGAAGGATAATGGGAGTTTTTTTATGAGGATTTCACCCGAGTCTTAAGTCCAAATTAAAAAAAAAAGTAAAAATACATTATGCATTATTCTTCACGAACTCGTGTCTTGCAGACAACTAAATAATATTATATATTGTACTGTATGAATATATTACATATATTCCATTGTAGTAGAAAAATACAATGAGTTTAGATTAAATTTCCATAGAAAATAAAAGTTAATTAAGTTTAGTACAGAGAAAAATTTGTACCTAATTGGGACGACAAAAAAAAGTGCATAATTTATTGTTTTGAATCTCCCTCCTATTGCTTTTGTCGCTTTGTAGCACTATTTCAATAATAAAGAAAAGCAGCTGATTTTGTTTTGGATATTATTTTCTAGCATTACGAGCCTCAATGAGTGGCCTTCTTCCTAAATTGTGGCGTTTTGTTAATGTGCGGCTGCGGCAAAACTATTCCAGCAGCTGGCATCGTCAGGTGGTCACCACTAGCAGACCTTCACCATCAGTACGGGAACGAGCGCATTGCAATGTTGGCACCATTGGCCATGTGGATCACGGAAAAACAACTTTGACGGCGGCGATTACGAAAATCCAATCGAAGAAGGGGCTGGCGGAATTTTTGTCTTACGATCAGATAGATCGGGCACCCGAAGAGAAGGCTCGTGGCATCACAATTAATGCCTGTCATATTGGATATGCCACCAATGTGAGAACGTATGCCCATACCGATTGTCCTGGACACGCCGATTACATTAAGGTGAGTTGGCGCCATCTGCAAGTTAAAGAATGTACTGTTATCTTTCTCTTCGCTAGAATATGATATCAGGTGCCTCTCAAATGGACGGAGCAATTCTGGTTGTGGCCGCCACAGACGGACAAATGCCTCAGACCCGGGAACATTTGCTGCTGGCCAAGCAGGTGGGCATTCAGCGCATCGTTGTTTTTATTAACAAGGCCGATTTGGTGGATCAGGAGGTCTTAGAGTTGGTAGAGATAGAGATGCGTGAAATGCTAACTGACTTTGGATTTGATGGTGTACACAGTCCAGTAATTTGCGGTTCTGCATTGTTGGCGCTACGCGAGGACAATGATTCTCCCTACGGAGTCCAAGCCATTGAGGAGTTGCTTAGACAATGTGACTCGTATATACCTACGCCTCAACGCGATATTTTGGCACCCTTTATTTTGCCCATTGACAATGCCTTCACAGTGCCTGGACGCGGTACTGTAGTCGTGGGGACTATCAAACGTGGTACTATTCTACGTAATACCGATGCCGATCTGCTGGGCTTTAATCAAAACTTGAAGACAAGCATCAGTGATATTCAAATCTTCCGTAAGAGTGTACCACAGGCTTTGGCCGGCGAGAATGTGGGTGCTCTTTTGCGTGGTATCAAGATATCGACAGTAGAACGTGGCATGTTGCTGTGCGCCTCTAGCTCGGAGGATATATCAAACCACTTCGAAGGGTCCATGTATCTGTTGTCCCGCTCTGAAGGAGGCCGCGCAAAGCCAATGCTCTCCAAATATATTCAACAGCTGTTTAGCATGACCTGGAATGTTCCAGCACGAATCGACATTGTGCCCAGCGAGACCATGCTTATGCCCGGGGAGCATGCCCAAGTGCGTGTGACACTGCTTAGGAAAATGATGATGACGCCCGGACAGGCCTTTACAATTCGCGAGAATGGAGCCACAGTGGCTACCGGAATGATAACCCAGCGACTTCCATCGCTGGATTTGCCCAAGAATAAGTTATCAAAAGCGTCAGTCATGTGCTAAGAATATATTTTCGAAAACAACTGCCGATTTTCTCACAAAATAGTCGATTCTTCTGTTAGTGTTGCGCAGACCTAAATAATTTAACGTTTATCAACATTGGATGAAATTTACAAATTTTTTGAGAGTTTTTGTACAGTTTTGTTTTTGTTTCGAAGCCAAAGGATTATTAAATATACGTATTCAACGGGTCCTCCAAGCCTGCTGTAATTAAATTATTATCTATCATCGATTGACAGACATCCGCTGGTATTCCTTCACATTTCAGACCAAATCATTTGTTGGCGAGATGGTGAAACTAACGCCGGAGCTGATTAACCAGTCCATGCAGTACATAAATCCATGCCGCGAGCGAGAGTTAGATTTGCGTGGCTATAAAATTCCCCAAATTGAGAACTTGGGTGCTACATTGGACCAGTTTGATACAATCGATTTGTCGGACAACGATCTGCGCAAATTGGACAATCTGCCCCATTTGCCGCGTCTTAAGTGCTTGCTGTTAAACAATAATCGCATCTTGCGCATCAACGAAGGTCTCGAAGAAGTTGCTCCCAATCTGAACTCTATCATATTAACTGGCAACAATTTGCAAGAGCTCAGTGACTTGGAGCCTCTAACAGGATTTAAAAAGCTGGACACTATATGCTTGCTTATTAACCCGGTGTCAACAAAACCCAACTACCGCGAATATATGGCCTTCAAATTTCCGCAGTTGAAACTATTGGACTTTCGAAAAATCAAGCAGAAAGACCGTCAAGTTTCCCTAGAGTTCTTCCGTACCAAGCAGGGAAAGGAAATGTTGAAGGAGGTGGCGAAAAGGTCCAAACTGACGGCGGCGGCGGCTGCTCTGGCGGCCGAAGCCAGTAATGGCAAGGGTGGTGGAAAAGTAACTGCGGTAACTGCAAATCCAGAAGACATGCAACGTATACGGGAGGCTATCAAGCGAGCCAGTTCCCTGGCGGAGGTGGAACGATTATCCCAAATCCTGCAGAGCGGTCAGTTGCCGGACAAGTTCCAGCACGAACAGCAGGCCCAAGAACAGAATGGCAACGGCCACAACGGTTCTGCCATGGAGTACTAGGCTGTTGTAGAGAATTCTTTTTTATAATAATAATATTGAAAAACGATGCAATGACTTGGTGTATACATTTTGGATCTCCTTATTCTGCAATCAATTTTTCACAGAAAAATCGCAATTTCAAATGCACACAAATTACGGTAATTGGCTAAATTAAAAGTTTAACAACAAACTTGATGGTTCAATAGGATAAAACTGAAATTTGATTTGGCATAGCAAACAAAGATTTGCGGGAATTTGAAGCTGGTTTTCTTCATTTTTTAACTAGAAGCCGATAAAGTTTTGCCTGCTATTATAGATTCATAGTGCAATCCCGTGTAGAATATGATCCACGTCACCAAGAAGCCAGCAAATGAGGTCATAAATCCTTCTTTAATCAACTCCCAGGCTCCTCCATAGGCGTCCTCGTCCACATTTTGGAAGTTAATGGCATACAGGTACACAGTACCGCAGCTAATAGCAGCAAAGCTATGGATGAACAAGTTTATAGGTTAAAGGAGTGGAGAGAGTCGCTATTTACAGGTTACTCACAGCACGAGGCCAAGAAAACCCTGAAGTGGTACAATTCCCCATACAACTCCCAATATTATGCCAAACACCTGACGCGACCAGTAAATGACGTCCAGAAATTCATCCTGCAAGATGTTAACGAAAGTACATTGAACTTTGAATCTGATCGGCATTAGGAACTTTCTGACTTTCGTTGCTTCTTACCTTATCTGCCCATTCGGATTTTGTAATAGCACGAGCGCAAATCTCCCGCAGTGTCGACGATGACTTAGCGGTACCGTTGCGTTCAATTGTGCTCGTTCTGGTGGTCATGTTCAAAATTTTGCAATCCTACAAAATTATTTACTTTATTTTTATTAATTAATTTGCCAGTGGTGAATAACAACGAAAAAACATGCGAACTTCTTCAACACCAAACACCCGCATGGGTTTAACAGAACAGTTGGCAGTTCCACAGCTGTTTAATGGTTACGTTATATTCGTTTTTCGTTTTCTGGTTTACTCTAAAATAATGTGGAAGTTAAGACTTTGCGTTTTTTTTACTAAGTCACTTAATGGTACGTCCTTGTGAAATATATAAAATTATATCTTAATATTAAATAAACTAGCAAAACAGTGCAGGTAAACCGCAACGTTGCGTTCACCGCTGTTCGGCAGATTGACCAAAAGTGGCGAGAGGACAAGTTCTTGCCGCAGAATCCTAATGCTTTTGGGCCGCTTACCAATTTGCCCGACTACACTTACCTGGATGGCCGGCCAACACCGCTGGGCGTACGTATTTCTCTACACTTGATTTTTTGTTCATATTAATTTTTCTCATTTTGTAGTCAAATCAAAAGAAACGCCTATTGCGACAGCAAGAAATTGCAACTAAAATTGTGGAACTGAACAGAGAGCTGGAGTTCGCCAAAAAACGGCATTTAAAAATGAAAAAGGAGGCTTCTGCCGATAAGCAGCGTATCCTGCAAAGTAAACTTAATCCTAAGGGGCATATGCTGTTGGGGAAGAAATAAGCTGTAGCTGTAAACAAATTTTAGAATAAAACTAAAACTGAAGATATCTGAAATCGTGCCCAATGTGGGGTCGTCATTTCTTTGAAGTGACATTCGAGGGGGGTTCCTCATTAACCACAGACTATTTGCTAATAAAATTTAATTGCAACTAATATCAAATCATCACAACACTTAAAATTGAATTTAAAACTTAACTCAAAAATAAAAAAGCTTAAAATCGGCTTGTCACTTTTTAAAACGGTACAATTAATAAATTAATTATCGAAAATTAGTTTAATCAACAAGGATAGTTATTAAAAAGTTCTTAATCATCAGTGAGATACATGGGTAATAGGCTGCCTTGGAAATTAAGTGACCACTTGGTTACCAGATATGACTTGTTGTCGCCTATATTTAAAACTTAACTCAAAAATAAAAAGCTCGGCTTTGTGTAAAAAGCCGAGCTTGTTACAAGGTCTAGAAATGTAGCTTGATTAATGCGTTCAGGCCTGCGCAACGTACAAATATTTAGACCGTCAATCAAAAATAAATAAATATTTAAACAGCTTTGCGAACTTAGTTTTATTTAGGTTGCCAATTAGAGGAACAGGATGAAGTTTGTTTTTCGCATGTTAAATAAACTTAGTTTAAGGAAAACGGAAACGCGAATGGTTCTTGATTTTTTGAACCTAACAAATGAATAGGGTAGTCAACAGATAGGTGGCAGACCCGAAATTTTCCATAATTTCTTTGTAAGAAAAAGTCACACCAGTATTTGTTGATATTGACTTTCACAGATATGTATGAATGTATGTAGGCTTCATTTTGATCTAACAGAGCAGTCAAAGTCGAGAGAAATTTACTCAACAGATAACAAAGATCGGACAACAAAAGAGTAAACCGTCTGCAGTTCGACCAATCAAGCGTGGACGTATAAGTAATGTGGGTTGGATTTGGCGCGTTTAATAATCAAATTCATGTTTTTGATTTTTTGCTTGCCAGATTTCACACCTTTTTGCTGCTATGGTTTGCGAAAATATTTGCATTGTTTTTTCTATGCTCACGATGTGAAAAACAAGTATGGGACGGTAAAGTTGTTGTTCAGGTTGTAATTAATTGCTTTTGTATACATATTTAATCAATTAGAGAGATTTTATCTGTCTATGTATAATAAGTAATTTAGTGAAGAGGTTTCAAATTTTCAATATAATTTTAATGACATTTGCAGTTACTTAGTTTTTGTTCTTTCTTATTTTAACGCTCTTCTTCTTTTTAAGCTGTTAATTTACAAACCGCAGCTCAGCGAGAAGCCCCCCTTTTATTTTATCAAAAGTCGTCAAAAAATATTATAATTTTTATTTCACTAGTTATTGTGTTTTTTAATTAAATTGAATTTTTGCTTTTGAAACTCGACTTGGCTTGGCATACATATGTATGTACATATGTAGTCCCAAATATACAATATAGAAATACATATTTTTGGAACGATATACTTTAGACATGATTCTTTGCGGTTTCAATATTATTTTTAAAGCCGTCCGGGTATTATTTTTAGACGTCTCCTAAATCTATTTGCGACTTTATGCTGATATATGCTAAAAAAAAAGGTGTGCGATTTCATCAGAGTAAAAAGAAATTGAAGGGAAGTGGTGGAGAGCGAACAGACCTAAGTTGTCGTGTTCAATCAGAAACCACAGAAATTACCACTTGATCAACTTGATCACAGCGACTGGTACATACAATACTTATTACTCATACGGTGCCATCAATGTGGCACCTAAAATTCCGCTAAGGGAATATAATTGAAATGGGAAATTTGTCGCGTCGTATCTTTCCGTATTTTGAAAAAGTTTTCCAAATCAAACTAGAACCGCCTCCTGCTAATTCAACATGATGCAAGTGGGCAAGGGGGGTAATTAGAGCCTTGCGCCCCTACCAAGTGAATCACATAGTGATACCAGGAGATTAGCAAGTATTCGCGCATGTCAAAAGCTTTAAAAGGGAGCTAGAAGTAAGTTGTGTGTATGCGTGAAACTGGAGTCTGAACGTGAATGAAAGAGCGTCTTGCTCGGACTCCGAGTCGTGCGTTTCCTCCAGACTTGCGTCATAGCTGGCGTCTGGTTTACCAAAAACAACGAAATAAAAACATCTCATTTTAACATTTGGGTGCGAATCAGTGAGTGATTTCGTATATAAATAAAAGGTTCTTTGGAGCTGATGCACACAGAATTCATGAGGCGTTCGTCCGAGCAACAAAGAACACCGCACAAAAGGATACACATATACACAATACCAACATAATTGTATTTCAAAATGCATCTTACGGTAAGATGACTGTACTCAATACTATGAATGTCTAATTTTGTTCCTCCATTTCACTTAACAGAATCTATATGTTTGGGTCTGTCTGCTCTTTACCATTATTGTCTGCAAAATATCCCAGAGTCTTGCGAAGCCCACCTTTGCTTATGATTTGGACAGTAGTTTTGAGAGTTATGACACGGATCGGGATCGCTATGATAGCGGAGGTAATTCTTATTCATTAACCTACGGCAAGCCCTTGACTGCAGATCGGTTAAAAAAACTAAACCCTGGATATTATTATGTCGACGATGGATACATTGCTCCCGTTTATGGTAGTACGGGCACCAATCAGCGTCGCCAGGACCCCTATAGTGATGATTCCACATCTGCATTGCCAAATAATGTGAGATTTACTCCAATTGTGCGTTACAAACAAACGCGCACCAAGCGCAAGAAGTTGTTTGTGCCCAATTTCTTTGGCTAGACCTTGTTTCTTATCTTCATCCTGGAAGACGGCGCTTGACCTTTGTATAGACCTGGGCCCGATCTGGGGCGTGAGAGTACAGACTGATGATGTTTGTTATTGCTTAGTATTAGTTTGGTTCCTGCACCAAATGTACATTAAGATTTTATGATAATTATGTATAATTATATAATTAAGCCAAAAAGCTAAATATATATCTATGTACTTATCTGACAAATAAGGAAAATCAATTTTAATTTTGAGTCGTGAATTCAAAATCAAAACATTTTGTAATTAAAGGAAACTAAACGAAATTTGATCAAAATATTTACAGGAAGTGACTGAGTGTTTATTTTGGTGAGATGATACTACCGCATATCTATTACTGTAAAGTGATTCCGATCACTATACCCATTTTGTTTTTTTTTAGCAATGGTGTGTTAATTAGGCACTTAGCAGCAGGTGGGTGTTTTAATAAATTGTTTTCGTTATAATAAAAATAGAAAACTGGATGGAATGATTTTATATATAAAGTTTTCGGAATTCAACCAGATCATCCAAATGTGATACGGTTCATACTGTTGCTTAATCATCCAATCGAGTTAGGTTATAGGCTTGCGATCCGATCTAGTTAGGCTTAAATATTAAGAACTGAACTTAAAATTATTTTCTAATGGATGATACAATTAAGCTCTCGAAAGCACACATAAGACTGATACGTGTCCAATTTTCAATATTTTTTATAGTTTTCCTTTTCTTAGTTTGTCTTTATTTTCCTGAAATACTGAGTCCCATGAGATAGCTACAACTTTTCATATAAAATACAAATAGGCACCAAACCGTTTGGCATTGTCTTGTATTAAAAATTTTAAGTGAGCATATAGGCACTATTCGATAATGGTATCTTTAAGTCTAGTTATTCATTAAAACAGTTCACAATAAATATTTTTGACGCTGAAATTAAGTTTTCTGTCAACCCAACGCTTGTAAATAGTGTCTATCATTATCAATGCTGTAAAGAAAAATAACAGGGGTTCACATTTTTAAAAAACAACTAAACATGCAAATCTTACTCTGATCTAATAGAACTTCGTGGTTGCTGTTGTATTCGCTTTGGCACCTCATTGGTTGCTTTCATCATTAAACCAAGTCGCTCTTTCAGAGTTGAAAAGGTGGGCCTATTGCCTGGTATTGAGCGCCAGCAGCTGTGCATCAATGTGAACCTAAATTGAAAATTGGGAATCTACTCATTAATATTCCATATAAATCAGCCAATCAATATACATATCGTCGGAGCAACCTTCGGGTCGCTTCATCCGCTGACCCTGTCGGAGCAATTGCAACAGGTCACTAGGCGCTATCGATGGGTATGGCATTCCTCCAAGGGTTAAGATCTCATACAGCAAAATACCAAAGGACCAGCTTACAGAGAGAATAAGAAAATATATATTTTTGTATTAGATCGGGATAAACATTTGATGTGTAAAACTTACACATCGCTCTGGCTTGTGTACACTTGATGAGTGAGCGACTCCAAAGCTAGCCATTTGATGGGCAATTTGCCACTACCGCCGGACTTGCGATAGACATTTTCATGGTAAACATCCCGGCTTAATCTGGAAATAATAATAGGAGTCAAGGTATACACCAGCTAGATCGAAATATGTAGAGAAGTAAGCACACCCAAAGTCGGCTATCTTGATGCTACGATCCATGGATATTAGCACATTACGTGCCGCCAAGTCCCGGTGAACGACTTTGTTTTGGGCCAGGAACTCCTAAATTTAGATACCTATGAAATATAGTCGTTTCAAATTATTCCACCTCTACTCACCATACCGACGGCCACTTGTTGGGCAATGTCCAGTAAATCTACATATTTAAGAGACTCCCGTTTGGGCCCCATTGTTAATTCTGTCAACAAGTCATTGAAATATTCCCGATTTTCAAATACGTGCTTGCTTCTGGAGCTTGGCGGATTCGATGGACCATTGAGATGGCCATCGATATTTTCAATGTCATCTCTACCATATGACTTATTATCTGCGGCCCGTACACAGATCTCCTGTCGAATTCTGGCCAAATCAACATCGGGTTGCTCTATCACTGTGGAATTTATTGAACGGTTAATGTCTTCAATGCGTGAACCCATATTCTGGTCTAATTTTTCTAAGCACTCCTTGTTCATAACTCGCGCGCCAAGCTCCTGTCGAAATTTCCACTCCTCGCTGAAAAAGGGCGTCAAAATCAATTTCTTTACAATTTCAAGTCCACTCACCGTAGAAAGTTTTGTAAACTGCCCAGGCTGCAATACTCTATAAGCAACATCATGCGATCCCTGCATCTGGTCGAGTAACCGACAATGCCTACAATATTGGGATGCTTGCCCACGGCTTTAAGCATTTGGATTTCGCATTTAAAAGCCTGTACGTCCTCCTCGTTGGGCTGATCTGTAATTGATTGTCATCATACGCTCACATATTTCGTTTTTAGCTTACCTTTTAGTAGTTTGACTGCTACTTGACGTTTCTTAAAAACACCTCTCCGCACCAGGCCAAAGGCACCCTCACCTAATACATCCTGCAGCAAAACGGCATGCGGTTCCACCTCCAGCTCATCCGAACTAAGGTCAAGACTGCAGTCAGTTACTGAGAGATTTGCCAACAAACTGCTACTGTCTATAAGGGACAAATGAACTTTCGACTCCTTGACAGCTAATTCCAGTCCAGGCCGACAATCCTTGCGACTACGACTCCGCGTACAAAGCGTGACGGAGCATAGCATAACGACACAGCCAATGGGCACAATGATAAATAAAATCAGCTTAATCAGATTACCGTTGCTTATCCATGACTCGCGCGCCACCTTATTTAGGAATACCACGGACCTATTCATTCCTCCCGCTGTATATGCAACCAAATGTACTTCAAAATTGGAGCCCTTTACCATAATTCTTGGTATGTAAAAGAAACTGGCATTCCCGTTCACGTGGTACTGCTTCTCCTCGCTGCCCGGATGCAAATCAAGAACGTGCAAAGTGTAGTAATCCGGAAAATTGCTGGGCTGATCCCAGCTTATGTTCAGAGCAAGACTATCCTGTACGTGATGTTCCTGAACTACACCTAAATTGGATGGTCCAGCGGGAGCTTCAAATCCGAAAGAAACCAATATTAAAATCATTTATAGAAAAGCATTTTTTACTTACCACATAAAGTGTAATTAAATTGATACCAATCTAGGCAGCTTGGCGCCTGTAGCACTAGCCACTCCACAGGGCTTTCCAACTGATTCTTGATATTTACAGACCGCAAGCCCACTTTGTATTGCTCGCCAAATTTGATCATATCAATGGTATGCCTGTACAGCATTCGGGGCTGTGGAAATTTTTTAAAAGGTTGGTGGTAATGAATGACTGGCGCGTCGTGGAAAGAATAATTCTAGGTAATTACATTACGGAAATGCACTGGCGAGGGCTGTTCCATGCTAATGCTGTCCGTTGAGAAGTATATTAAATCAAAGTAACAGTTATCATCTGTGAAAATGTAGTTAAAAATTGTTAAATAATTATTCTTATAATCAACCAGTTACCTGCAGTGGGCTGCCATTCGATATCAGCCATCAAGTGGTTCGTATCCTCGTTTTTTTTGTTAAAAGCAAGCAAGTGGACTTCACCCATTTTACTTGGCATATAGCCACGTTTAAGTGTGAAAAATGTCAGATCAGTGGCTATAAGAGAGTAAGCCCCATTGCCATGCACAGCCAGAACGGTGATATTGTGAGCTGTATCCGCTGCTAGTTTAGGAATGGTGAACCACTTTTCATTCGACTAAACCAAACGAAGTGTAAGTAAGTTTTAGGTTTTCGATGAAATAGTTTGTAAACTCACCATGTACAGAAGCGATTCCATTACATTTTCGTCCTCTTTCACAGCGTTTATCCGAATGATATACATAGCAGATTGATTCGAGACGATTCTTAGCTGTCCATGCTCCACCCAGTCAATACGAAACTTTAACTCAGATTCTGTTCGACAAACCAGCTGAAGTTGAAAATTTTCCTGGATTTTGTGTGGAATGATTTTCAGGGTCAATTGGGTGTTTTGATCCCTATCACTACAGTCGCTGAAGCAACTGCGAAATGTAACCGTAGTGGGAGACGGATTTCCTTTCAGACATTGCCGCGTACAGGCGGCGTCATTGATCATCGTCTTATCTTCGGTGATTTGGTTCATTAGAAGCAAGTCCCCATGATTGCCTCCGATTAGTAACCAAAATATAAATGCGTATCTGGCATAAAGAATTATCATTTTTCAATAAATATAGTTTCTAAAATTATCTTTATGGCCCCACTAGACAACCTTCACTCTGTGATTATTGAGCTCAACTAAAGTCAATCCAGAGGATCAGAGAGACCAGGGAGTAACCTTTGCAGCGCTGACGTTCGCATACCCTTGCAACTTTTGTGGTTAAAAGATTTTATAAAGGATACACATTCACCATTTAAGTAATGATACCCTTCTTAAAAAAGAGTACAGAAATAGCGAACGAGAAGAAAACGAGAGAAGGAGAAGTAACGGAACGCGAACGAACAGAAGGCCACAATTAATGCAGAATTGCTTCGATTTCTTATTTGCTTTGAGTTTGATTTCATTTGTAATGCAAAAATGTTGCTCTTGTTGGTTTAGGGTACATTCGTTTTAGAAACATTGACTGCGCATGATAATGATACAGTTCATTCGAACCTCTTTAACAAATATATAAGAGCAATATTGATTTGACTAATGCTCTTGTGTTTCCAAGATGCTTGAAACAAGATTATTTATTAATGTTATTTGGTTTTATGTACAATCGGATGATCGATAGCGAACTCGCAAGAGTATGTAAATATCAGTATAGGATTAACTTACTTTGCCATTTTGAAAATCTTAATTTGCATTTGGAAAATAAGCACAGAACTGCAAAATATTACTTTTGTGCAAGACCCAGCAATTGGATTAAACAATAATTTTAGTTTCTCGATACAGTTTTTATATAAGTACATGTACGTATATTTGCCAAATAAGTTGTTTCAATCGGTTGCTGAAAAGTTCAATGTCGATATGGAATATTGAAATTTTGGCATTTTAAGACCAATATTCGAATTCCTATTTAATTGTATACGCAAACAATACTAACGATTTAAAACCAAAATGACTTTATCTATTTTTTTACTGTTGAAAAATACAAAATTGAGAAAAAAAATACAATAATAATATAATACTATCTTGAGTTAAAACCAGGGGTAATAGAGAATACGAATACTGACTGAATGAGTGGGAACTTATTTTCCGAGTTTGCTGAGTATTTCGTGCCAACACAACCGCGTTTTAAAAATTCATACACAATTCTTAATAGATAATACAGATACAGAAATATAATACTACTACATATCTTGAAAATGCAATGTTTGTGACTGACTTGCAGTCCTTTGTGGCAACTTGAGTCTGAGTATGACCAGTGAATGATTGAGAGTTGGGGTACATTTCTCTAAACGTATTTCAAGCTAAATTTTAAGTTATTTCTATTGTTTTCTTGTTTTTATTAATTGTAAGCGGCATTTAGACCTAGCGTTTCATTTTCCGTACTGGTTGATGGTGGTGGCGGTGGCGTATGTAAAATATTGTAGTCCGACTGATTTGATTTGGCATTACATCTTCCAGAGAATGTTGAAGGCGGAATTGTCTCTAGTGGATTTCCGTTGCCATTCAGTCCGCCGATGCTGCTGATGCTGTACACCCTAAGTCGGGCCTCGTGCTCACGACGCTGTTGCCGTAATCTTAGATCATGTTCTTCGCGCATATGATGCAGCTTGAGATCCTGCTCCATTTGTTCAAAGCGTAGCTTCTGCTCGTGTTCGCGGCGTGCATAATCAATCTCTGCCAATCGAGCTTGCTTCAATAGTTTAAAAAGTTCCTGCTTATACTTTTGCTCCATGTTGGGTATGCTTATTGTGTCTGTCGTTGTCATATTGATAGTAGAAGTGGCTTCATTCATGTCTTCAGATATTACAGACTGTGCTTGTGAGTGCTATAACAGATCCAATATTGCTTATTTAAAATTACAAAAATTTAAGATCATTACTTACGTTACGCTGCCGTCGTTTGCCTCGCGTTGGAGTATCAGAAGCAGAAATAACTGCAAGCGGTTTATCTTTTTCAGTCTCCATTGGAACAGCCGCAACATCATTGGTGTTGTTAATCATAACTAGTTTGTTTGAAAGTTTGGCTCGTTTGCGTCTATTGGGGGTGGGTGGTGCTGGTGGCTGGACACATTCAGGCTGAGAGTCGCCATCTCCCCCAGCAGTGGACGGCGGTGGTGAGGGTATGGCAATTGTGGATGTTTGCAATGTGTCCTCGCTGGGATTTGTGGCATTAGGTAAATGAGCGGCCAGCGGCATGTCTTCGTCTTCGTCCATATCGAGAATTTCTTTTTTCATTGCGCCTCCTACTCCGCCATTAGGGGCGCTACGAGTATGGCTGCGCGAGTTGACCGGATCCTTATGAAGCTCCTCCATGAATTCAATAATGCGCATGCCCTCCAGTGCATCGCCTTTGGGATGCTTCTGTTGGTATTCGCGCTTTGCCGTATTCTTCATGCTTCTCCATTGCACCTGAATCTGTTCTAGCAATCGATGTCGAAAGTTTAATGAATTAAATCTGTGAAATAAACTATAAGGTAATTTAAGAATATTGCAGTTGATGGGCATACGTACTGCTTTGTGATTTGACTCCAAGCTAGTCGCTTAGCTTTTATGCTTTTCGCATCAACACTCCTATTCTCCACAAATGCTACTTTCGTTTTAATGACCTCTAACAGGAGTCCTCGCTCAGCTTCCTCCCAATTAAGAGAACGTTTCTTTCGTGTGCCCTTTTTTTTACCCTTCTCTTCATAATCTTCAGCATTCTCGTTTTCCCCCCCCTCTGCATCTCCTTCATCGATGGTATTTGGTGGTTTGGACTTCGCCTCCAACTCGCCAGCTCCGCCCTTCTCATCGTCGTCTTCTTCCTCATGCTGGGGCGAAGATGACGATCCCTTTGCCAGTAGCTCTTCCAATTTCATTCTAAATTCCCAATTCCCTCAAGTTCCAACAAGCTCGTCTTGTCTGTATATGCTACTCACCCCCGCTGTTAGACACTGTAGAGCACTGGCAAAATACCTGGCTCGCTGGGTACCAGTATTAGTGTACTTTTCGACACTGCTTAAACCCTCAGAGATGGACCACCTCCAGCAAGACTTTGGCTCCAGCTTTGAAAGGATTTGAAAAGATTAGACCTCTACACATTTTCCATTTTAGCAATTCCCCCTTTTGGCCAAACCCCTAGAAAGATCTGGGTCCATATCGAATAGCAGAATCGGTGATCGTTTGGGGCAAACTCTGATTGTAGCGCTTGGCAATCTTTTTCAGCATTTTCTCGCAATGGTAGCCAAGCCAGCATACTGATTGATCCCTTAGATCTATAATTTTGGCGAAAAACAAAAAAATTTTACCACAAAATACAGCTCGTCCACACAAATGCAGAACGGTTCATATCGGAACTCTTTCAGACATGTCATATCATTAATCACATTAGGGACTATGTCCATTTTGGTTATCTTCCTAAACTCGTGTCTCTCGATGTTTTCCAAAAATGCAAAAACATCGATGTATCGATAGTGCCATCGATGTTTTTTCCAGCTCTAGTGAGTAGCAAAGTAGTTAAGATTTTTCATTCTGAAAATTATATAAATTTTATTTTGAACTTAGCGAGATGGCTTTCGGAGACTATCCGGTTGAATACAACCCAAAGGTTCATGGACCTTATGATCCAGCACGTTATTACGGCAAAGGTGAGCTGGTGGAAAATACTGCGAGAATTTATTACGTAATCACAAGATTTTCATTAAAATCGGTGCTTTTCAATTTTACATAATTCCAATTGCAGCTGATGTCCCCTTCGGCCAGGTGAAACTGGGAGAGTTGGGCGCCTGGTTCGGACGGCGCAATAAAACACCAAATGCGATTGGTGGTGCAGTGAGTCGCGCTTGGTGGCGTTGGCAGCACAAGTATGTGTTCGCTAAACGTGCTGGGATTGCACCCTTCTTCCAGTTGACGGTGGCCAGCATGACGTTCTTTTACTTGATAAACTACACCAAGTTGAAGCACCACAGGAATTATAAATACCACTAAACTTTATTCGCTGATTCGCGTTCCCATGGGCGCTCTATTTTTAGTAAGGTGGAGATAAACCTCTATGATTACATTTGGAATTTTCGGCTTTTGTTTTTTTTCCAAAAAGGCTTAAGTAAATAAAACATCTGCGAATAATACAGTTTGCACCACCACCACTAAAAAAATTACATAATTTCCCGACTCCACCCTTTAACGGCTGCACTTGGTAACGGAATTCCGTCCGATATCCAGTTCAAGGCTCGACGCTCGCCCGCTAGGCGTGTGAATCTCGCATATAAAGGGTAGTAGCCGCTCGCAGTTTAAAGTTTGCCAAAATCCCTCTGAAGTCAATGCAACACAGCTGGAATTCTCATTAACTCGATGGCAGGGGTGCCCGATATCCCATGCTCTATAAAAAAAACATAGCAAACTCTCCTCCTGAGCAGTGCGAAAGTCGTACGAACTTACGGAGATGGAACTATTAAACGTGAGTCCTACATATGCCAGAAATATATTTTTCATGGAGGAGGGTTGTTTAAAATGAATCATCCATTGGGCCAACGCTTTTGTCCGAGCTGAGGAGACTATGTGGGCTAAGCTCCCACTGAACGCGCTGGATGTACTGCATACTCGCGAAGCGATTAAGTAACTGTTAGGTACAACGTGTACGATAAAAAGACCTACTTGAGGTATACAACTGTAGTTGTGGAGAGCTGAAATAGAATAAAAACGCCGTGCTAAATAGGCATCCCGTCACAGGCCCATCCACCACTTACCTGGCGGCCTGCCGTACAAGCTGTAGTAATCATATCGGCTGTCATTAATCATTTGAGAAAAGCTTAAATTCTGTGGACATTGTAGTATATGACAGTTAAAAAATTCGCCTGGCTGCTGCCAAACTGTTAAGTGACTACGTACATCCTTCTGCAATTGGTTGTTTGGCATTGCTTTCCCTTGTTTTTCGTTTGGAGCGTAGTTTAAGGCCATGCCCCTCATCTCACGTGCCAAATCAATGCATTCCTCCAGAGTTGAAGTGTTTTCCATCGCCAAAGCATCATCGACAGATGCTCGTTGACATTTACGCACTAAGTAAAATTTTAGGGGAGGAGAATTTTGCCTGTGACACAGCAGCGATCTGGTAGTTTGACCTATACATGTCCATATCAGATATAGCGAGAGGAAAGTAAGCACCCACATTTATACAATAGCCACTGTTAAGCAACTAAATTCAATTAACTTGTGTTTTTTAGTATAGGGAAAATTGGACTGATGTCTGCACTTGTCCATCAAATTACAATGGCTTACGTTGTTTGTCTACATAATTTGATATTCATTTTAGCAGAAATCGGACTAATAATTGGGCTGATGTCTGCACTTGTCTATCAAATTACAATGGCTTACATTAACGTCAATTTGAGTGAGTTTATTGTTTGTCTAAATAATTTGATCTTAAAAAATCTGATCTTGCCGGTGACAGCAGCAACAGTTGCTGGTAACAGCAGTAGCAGTTGTCGGCGACAGCAGTTGCAGTTGGACAACGATGTTCGACTACTGTGATAACGTCTTTAGGTATTTGTATCTTTTAAAACGACCGCCGCTTGGAATATATCTGCCCTATATTTTGGTACACATGATTATATCTAAAAACATTTTGTATGGAAATAAGAATTAAGATTTTGTTAAGTTAATGACAAGAAGATCTTATAAGAAAATTAAAAGGAGTAGTAACCACTAAATTAAAAAATTATCAGAAGATGATTTTATAAAAAAATTATATTGGTGCGAAAAATTGAGAGTAGTAGCCACTACTTATCAATAGTTGTTGAATGGATGCATTAACTATAAAATAGATCACCTGAGCATCGGCAGCTTTATTTTCGTTGTTAGTTTCAAGACCTAGTAAAAGAATAGTTTAAGGTTGTGTATTAAAGTGTACGTATGTATGTCTAATACCAACACCGACTGTGCTGAACAGAGTTCTTGCCTCTTTCAAGTATCTTCTTTGAAAGAAGCTTATACTCTGCGACATTAGCAGGCAATAAGGTTGGAATGACCACCCAATTGCCTGGTAATCTCTGCACATGGATTGCAAATTTAATGACTATATTTATATCTAGGATCGTACAGACTTATGGACTAAATTTCTACTGTTACTATTTCGGATTTTGACTACTGCGACAGCAGCAGATATCAGATTTTAAACACTTTGAGTGTTCGATTTTTGATTAATTTTGGAATTGCTCAATTTTGAATTGTGGAATTTGCTCAATCTTCCAATTCCGTTTCTTCTTGCCTGTGCTCATTCAAACGGTTTAATTAGCTGCTGTGCGAAAAGGCGGTATTTGTATATGGGCCGCTATAAATCGAGCTACCGGAATTAGATATTGTTTTGGTGCTGCGACGTGCCATGATGCAGAGAACAGCTGCCACAACAGCGAGCATAAGAATAAGTCCCGCAATGGCAATAGCTATAGCAAACGTGCGCTGCGATACACAAAGGGCATCCTCCAGGGTCTATACAAATAAGGACAGAATTAGATCAGAGCACCTGATATAATGCAAAATTCACAGGTACTCACCTTTTCCTTATACACCGCATCCTCATCTTCGTTCTCAATTGGATTTTCATTCTCATTAACATACAAGCCGGAGAAGACTTCGATGGTGGCTGGTAGGCCGCCATCATCATCCTTGTTATCGGCCGCTGTTGCTGTTTGACGTTTGTGTCGCTTGGCACTGCAAACGGGTACCTCCTGGCAACTTGGATTTTCCAGGGCGCAGAGCTGGACATTGCATTGGTAATAGACTGATGTGGTGTAAGGAAATTTGTGCGCCGGGAAGGTAACATTAGCTGCCAATCGGTCGTCGGTATATTTAAATTGGCCCATTATTTCATTGTCCATTGGACAACTATAAATTTTAATAAAATAATAAAATAAGCGAAATAGGAGTATATTGACTCTACTTACCCATCTTCACCCACCAGCCGTTGCTCTCCCCAACCCAACCCGTCGCGTACAATGCAATTGGTAACTTGAAGGCCGTAAAGTTGTTGCTTGTCAATGCTGATGACAATTGTCAATGGATCACCGATCTTTACATCATCGGCTATAACATGCTCATCGTTGTATATCTTCATGTGACAGCCCGGCATGGGAATTTCGTTGGTGCTAACGTCGTCCTCTTCCTGCGCGACATTGTCGAGCGATCTGCCATAATCACGGCGGTCTTCATTGCTGCCACTGCGGAAAGCCTGCGGTTTTTGTGATTGTTTACGCAGATGTTTTTTGGGTTTGATGGCAGCATCGCGACTCTTATAGGTGCACCGTACATGGTAACCACGGCCTAGATCAGTGATTAGCTTCAGATGCGGTTGCAGAACAATTGTGTTAAAGAATTCAATACCGCCTGTGTCCTGAAAAACCAATTATATTATAAATCTACTAAACTAGTACTGCCTTTCCACAGCTACATCTTTTTTTGTCAAGTATTCGAAAGAACTCCTTTGTTAACTTTAGTGGTGTACAGAAATAAAATTCCAAGTTTAATGAGGCTTTCAAATAACAAAAGACTCAAGCAACAAACTTGCCGCCGGTAAGCATCGGTAGTGTCCGAAGTCAAGAAGCCACATCAGCAATTCGACTCAGGCGGTATTCTGATCTCACAATCAACTGAACCCTCTGCCATGCAATGGCGGGCCCTTCTCATTATGCACTCAGATTTACGCTCCGCTGAAGCTGGAAATCGACGCATGACGTTGCCCTTGTATGTTTGAAGCTTCATAGCTACTTCCTGATGTTGCAATAGAATGGTGCTAGAGCTAGAGCTAAGTCCAACCAAGTGTGACATCTCCGTCTCAACATTCTGATGACGTAACGTTGCTATGTACTGAATTTTAAATACACTACGCCGCCCTCGCAACCTTCTGTTGATGTCATTGGCCAATCCAATTTTGTTCTTACGGTTGGTTTTTGCGCTTTTTTTTAACGGTATTCAAACTAGCTAACGAATATATGTACAAATGTTTCTACGGGGCAAGATTATATACTGCATAAAACATAAATAATAATAAACATTATAGCGCTCTTTTACAATAGTAACAATTACTTCAGGTGCCCAGTCATTGCAGTTAATGTTATACGAACCGAATTTGATTCCGACCCTGAATGGGCACACTAAGTTTCTTAGTTCACCTGAATTGGATTTGGGCACGGAAGTTCTTTCTTATAATGCACCTTCGACCATTCAGAATTTTTATATTGTATTATTATTAAGAAAGTTGAGTTCCTATATTATTCAATTGATTTGGATTTGAAAATAGGAAGAAAAATGACAAAAGTATAAAGATATGTATGTATTTTGGTCAAAGGAAAGGCAGGGCAAAGAACTGTTGGCTGTATGGGGAAGAGCATAAGCTCTCAGCATCATCTGACTCCAATAGTCAAAAAAGGGCTAATAAATGACATTTAAAATTTTAGGCACACAATCAGAGGCAAATAACGGCAGAAAGATATTATTATGTCATCATGACACTTTGCTTTGCATTTGTGGGTCGATGTGAACGGCACTGTGTGTGCGTATGTGTGTCTACCTCGAAAGTAGATAATATAAATGTAAATAAGCTGCAAAAGATGGTGAACTTTTGGTAAACAACACAACAGGTTCAAACCGGCAGCGTGGGCGACGTTAACTGCGATCGCATCACACTGGTGACCTTCACTTCTAAACAATCACAGCAGTTGCATTTAAAATATTACCAATAAAAACAATATGAGTACGTGTTTTGTATATGTATGAGTTTTAGTACGTAATATGAAGCTTTTTTACGGCCAGACATCATCGACAGTCAGAACAGAACAAAAAACAAAAATTGATTTTTTTGACTATTTTCCCATTTTGCGAGAGAAGCGAAAAACTTGTAGTTTGATTCTGAGGTCATAATCTGGACAGCCATTAAATAATAATTTAAAAAATAGCTCCAGTACGATCCGTAGGTGATTTAATTTTCCACGACATGAGCATCAACATTGACCCCGACTCTGTACTCTTGAGCTTCGGCGTGACAAGTTAGAGTTGTCAGCCACTTTTTATGTCAAGGTAAAATTCACTGAGCTCATCTCTTGATGACGTAAGGCACAGGATGGCTGCTATTCGACTGTATTTTAATGAAAACCAAACAAGAAGAATACCAACAAACAGAGAAAAATAAACATCTTTGCTTGCTTTATTGATTTTTTCCAGTGAACAGGACAAAAGACTCAGGCTACGAACTTGTTTAAATACTGAACGTATTGAAGATGAATGTGTAATGCCTACATTCTTCTCTATGAAATTTTGTGCATACATATGTACATTTATGTCTCTGAATGTATTTTTCGGATCGACAATGTCGGTGCATTGTCCATGATATCGACGTCATCGGAAAAAATTCCGCGTACTGCAGAGTATGTACATATGTAAGTACCTATGTATGTGCATGTGCAATATGTAGTATGTAGTTTGTAGTAGATCGCATTGATCAATTATCATTGTGTGGCTCTGTTCAAGGCAATAGAAAAAAACAGCCAAATATTTTAAAAGCGAAACTTTGCTCCATAAATACTGGGAAAATCGCAAATTGCATCACAACTGGACAACACGATTGTGTTTCTTTCGAAGCGTGAGTTGCTTTTGGGTGGGTGCTAATAACGGAATGCACAAAATTAAGCAGTTTAGCCCCAGCCGAATAAGCCAATATACATACAAAAATATAAAACATTCCGATGACAAACTGGACATAATCCACCTAAATTTTATGACAGTTTCATTTTGGTACTTAATAATAATTAATCGTAATCGATACACACGCAGTGAGTGTAGAGCATCGTATTTGGGATTTTTAACTAATTCTAATATTATACTTTAAGTAGGCAACACATAAATTTTTGTTTAATGAGTGAGTGTAGAGCATCGTATTTGGGATTTTTAACTAATTCTAATATTATACTTTAAGTAGGCAACACATAAATTTTTGTTTAATGAAGTATTCGTTCAAACCTTGATTCGTTTAAGGTAAGTTGTTTATGTTTCTCAATTTGCATGTCAAAAAGCAGAATAAGCAATGAGGTAAATCTGCCCTGGTGTAGGTTGTTTTATACTTACCGTTTCCTTGGGCATTGTATTGCAGCTTCGCAGGGGTAGCTTATAGCGTAGCGAACCCACATGATCTCTACGGTTGTTTCAAAAATTTATAATTATAAGTAACCAGATAGAAATCCGCTTGTCTTTGTTATTTTTGCATTCACCTATATTCGCTAAGGCATGTTGAATTCTTCGAGAGCCCTTTCGGATAGATCATGCCACTAAACAAGCCGGTTTCGTGATTGGGTGGAGCATCTTTAATAGTGATCAGCATTGAGCCCGAAAGGCATTCAACGAAGACGCTTGGCACAATGGTAGTTTTGGGACTGGAATTCTCTTCCGCTGCAGCAATTGCATCGCTTAGCAAACTTTGAGTGTCTTCTGTAAGATTTTGTAGGAGAAATTATAAACAACTTTTCTAGTCAAGGATACAGGGAAAGCATGGAGCATAAAGAAACGTTTAGTGGTTGCGAGTAATTGCTTAAAATCCAAATAGGGAACACAATTAATTAAAGTACATAAGTGAATACTTTTCGAATTTTTAACGAACATTTTTTAAATTCTCACAAGAACATAAAAGGAAAGTACTGTGTTTTGAGAACTGTGTTTAAACAACTTTTCTAGTCAAGGATACAGGGAAAGCATGGAGCATAAAGAAACGTTTAGTGGTTGCGAGTAATTGCTTAAAATCCAAATAGGGAACACAATTAATTAAAGTACATAAGTGAATACTTTTCGAATTTTTAACGAACATTTTTTAAATTCTCACAAGAACATAAAAGGAAAGTACTGTGTTTTGAGAGATCAGTGGCCGTTGAAATGATCTGTGAACATTAGTCTTTCCCTCGAACAAGCTGGTATATAAAAAACATCCCACAAAATCTGAAACTTACTAGGATTATTACATCTATATACAGTTTAGGATTAATGTTTTTGTATTATATTCCCAAAATTCTATGTATAATAAATATAATTTTGGCATTGTAATTAAGGGACGTCTAATAAGTTCGTTAACAGATTTTTACGTGTTTTGCTGTCCCCCTTCCTTTGGTCTTTTATTTGTCCTTTCGGTGTTGGCGCAGCAAATGTGGCACATCTCTAGTTTGTTTGCTGGATTCATCGAATGCATACATCTTGCATTTCTTAGTACAACGACCTCAAAGGCAGAATTTGCAATGTCTTACTTGGAGTTCGTATTCTAGTCCAGGCCAAGTAGCTGCATCCAAAGCCGGTTTTCTTATTTATCATGTTCTTTTCTTATTACAGTGACTTGGATAGCAAATCAGTTGCAGAAGAGCGGTGCTGGGCTGGCACATAAGATATTTAATAGCTTTGTATTATGTATAATTTCTGTTCAAGTTCAAGAAGTTCACATCGTCCAACTAGATGAAACACAGTTGCCACCGATTTTAGAATCCTATCTTTACTATCTAAATAATTTCAATGCCAAACACTTGAAATCTCTGAGACTTAGGCAAAATTTTGAGTACAACCATGGCTGAGCTAATGGCCAAAGAAAAGAAGCAATGCACCGATGGCAATGAGCAATCCAAAAAGTCTAAGTTAAGGATGGATTACCTAGCTGCCGATCTTGCTGCGGTTTTATCGAATGTCTGCGATTATACATCATTGCCCAAACTTATTAACCCGACAGTCAATCAATGTTCTGGACAACTAAACGGTCCGGCTCTATCACAATTTTCATATAACGAAAACCGAGAAGATACATCCAAGTCCCAGTTGTATCACAGAGTACTAACTACTAATGATCGTTACACATTTCACCAACTAATAACACTCGCTTTCCATCATTCTCTTTAGCTCTTCTTCAATGGGAATCCGATTGACAGTTTTGGTCTTACAGTGCCCTGGTAAGTATCCTTTACACCGCCTAAATTATTCTTCTTTTTTTTTACACTACAGCCTGACTACGACTTCAAAGGAAGACTCACTTGCCTAAACTAGATAATGATTTTAGTGCTTTGGATGAAATCTCCAAAGGCAAGGAGAAACTCAAGTGCAACCATCCGGTGAAACTTAATATAAAACCGAGGCTGTTGAACCTGTTGCATAATTCTAGCAAATGCACCTACCATGTAGTTGTGGGCAAATATAAGTTCCGTTGTCACCTGGCAGTGCTTCAGGCCCATTCGAAGTACTTTACACTTTATGGAAACCCGGACCAACTTATTACTTATTTGCCTATGGAACACGTAACGAAACCGGCATTTCATGCCATCTACAATTGGATGATTGGGAATAAGAAGGACAAAGGAAAAAAGGACCCTCTTCGTAGTATTGTGGAGATTATAAGTGCAGTGGAATTTCTCCAAATAGATGAGTTGCACGAACTCTGTTGGTGCTCATTAAATGTGCCTGAAATTACAGAACATGTGGCCTTTGCACTATCTCGAGAAGCTGCTCGATTCGATATACCCGATTTTTTGACTATGATGCTTACGCGGATTAGTAAGATTTTTCTAACTTTGGTGGCATCGCAGGAATTTCTCGAGCTAGAGGGCACTCTTGTCTGTAAACTGCTGGCAATGCACAACGTTGGAGTCAACAGTGAGATCGAGGTAGAGATCGTCAATGGTCTACGTGAATATTAACAAACTCTAAACTTTCATTTTTAGATTTTCATGTCGGCTGTACGCTGGCTGTCATACTTATGGCCAAGGAGGCGTCCTTATATGTTGAACCTGATGCACTGTGTTCGCTTTGGCTTACTTCCGCCACTATTTCTTCGTTTCCTCCAAAACGAGCAGCGCACGCAAGTATTAGACTATATCTCCCAAAATGCAGAAGTGCAAGAAATGATTAACAAAGGCTTTGTGTAAGTATTTGTATAATTCCTTTTTCTTATTGCAAATTAAAGGGATATCGTTTTAGATACGCCTCGGCAGAGCTCTTTTGTTGCGATTTAACGAAACATCTTCAATACCGTTTGCCCGATTACGACCTGCCGGAACAACGTAAATGGATCTACGACGGAGACTGTAGCTATCACCATGACTCTAACTGTATGCAGCGTCAGTTTTTCACTTATCAGCAGTTTCTTAACTATTTGCAATCGCTCCAGAAAAACATGACCAACTACTGGCACCGATTACCACTGCTCCGCGATCTTCGACGATCGATGGAAGTTGGCAAATATTGTAGTTGTCTTGTCAAATAGTCAAAAAGATAGCTTAATCCTACGACTTAAATATATTTGGTGACAATTGATTCCGCAACCTTTTCGAATCGAACAGTAAGCGTAATAAGTTAATCATATAAATTTAGTTCAATATACGTCATTTTACAGATGGCTACAGTGGAATGCATTTACTTACTTGGCGTTGGAATTTGTGCCCCCTGTGTAGTTAAAATTGAGAGTGTCTGAAAAGAAAGATGATAATGAATTTTTTTCTCAAATCTGGATGGGCTTGTATGTTAGGATATGCAAAGAATACAAACTCAGGCTTTTATTTTAAAACTTAAGTTTTTGTTAGTTGGTATGTAGGTGGGGAAGTGCCATTAACTTAGGTTTTTAGAATAAATTTTTATGATTTGACTAAAATTAATATGTACTCCCGTTTCAAAATTACACTACCATAGGAATTGAGAATAGTTCTTACCACCAGCAGTGCCGAGCAGAGTATAAGGATTGGTGTGCCAGACTTCATGTTGAGAGAGGGCACTGCAAAAATATACAGAGAAAAGCAAATGTTATATAAAATCCATAACAAGCCAATCGGTTCTTCGGCCAAGTGCACATCAATACACGATTATGCTGAAATATAACTATTGGTATACCCACATTGTAATTTGGCAAATGCTTGAAACAATCGGAATCAAGGGACTACGATCTTATGACAATTTCATTTGTATGAGCCATACTAATTATCGGTATTACTCGTTTGTCAATATTAAAAGCAATACGGGAGCACCAGGATGATAAACACTTCCTGATAACTGTGTGAACATTTGAGTCGGATATTGAGAGCAAGTCATGATCAAGCATACATTGATCATTATCGTGCACAAGACAACCAAACAAAAAATGATCAGCAACAACAGCAGATACAATAACAACAGACCCTCATAAGCGTAGCGAAAGGATCACAATTGAAGCATTTTCGTTTACCTTTATAAGACAATTTGCCTTAAAAATAACAAGGTGGGTACTTTTTGATCGTTTGTCTTCCATTTTCTAGATTGCTCAAAAATAAGTGACACTCAGAAGTACTTAAAAATTTGTTTCCTTCAAACCTTCGTCGAGTCTTGACATAGCTTCGCTTATGTGAAGTCGATGCCCAACAGTTGATAATAGGCTTTCCGACGTGTTATTTGTATATATTTTATATACAATTCATTGAATTCACTTACTATGTATGTCACAAGACAAAAACGCGTCTTCACAGTTGTACTTACCCATTGTGGTTGATGATAGTGAAATTTTACCTCGTCGTTTACGACTGATTATCTGTCTTTACTACCTTTTCTTTAAGGATTTATGTTATTAAAAAATGCAAGGTTGAAAAAGTAGGTCAAACGATAGCTGAACATTTTTTTAAAAATAAATTATAGCTAATTTGCCAATATAAAAAAAATTGAGATCAAAATAGAGTATGTACTTTTTTATACGTAACCTTACATATTTTTCAATTGGTTTTTCGCAAAAGCTTTGCCAATCACTAAATGGAAGCTGCTAATACCAGTCCCTAGTGGCTCCCCAAACAAAGTATTCTCGCATTAGCTGAGCTATAGCTACGGCTAAAATATGTATACATATATATAAATCCCCGACGTGCCTCAACCACAAAAACCCAACGCTCAATTTACCTTGATTTTAGTATGTACATTGTACACACATAGGAATGACTGTAAGTATAAATAATAACTCTGATTGACATTTGCTCTGGTTTACTTAGTTTAGTGCTAAAAATTACAATTAGCGAAACTACATATGTCGACCTTGAATTATGGGCCAACAGTAGCTCTGATAGGGGAAAATTGCATAAAAGTCGAACAGTCGATACTATAAATTTGAATGTATTAGTATTTCCTGAGACCGTGTGCGTTCAATTGTGACGACCAGTTGTTGCTGTCCAAGTGTCGATTGTCGCTTGACACACATTTTGGTGACTGAACACAATAAATACAATACATACACATACATACATACATAGTTGAAATAGCAGAAACAAACGAACAACACAAATGGGCCATGCAACTAATTGAAATATTGTAAGTTGCATGCACGACATTCAACAAATTTGTTTAAACAATTGTTTCATTTGTTTTTATTCCAAACATTTCATATTCTTTGTAAAATAACAACATAATTTACATGCTTGTTAAATTTTAACAACTTTTTGGCTCGGGAAAATAAAATAAAATAAAATGCAATAGACTAAGCATGAAATTAAATGCCTTTTCACCCACATCAGTCGAAGAGATTTTCAAACTAGAGAAACTGCTCCGAACAAATGACTTCGGAAACAAACTTCGTCAAACAGTTCAATACATTATAGCAATACTAGGTCTAGAATATCACACAACATTTAGTTTAAAGCCAATGGCCAATGGGAACTACTCGCAACGTCAACAAAAAAACTGTGTTAGGCTCACTCATACATACACTAAAAAATGCAGCCACGATTTAAACCGCAAAGAGCGGCTATTAGTAAGACTGACCTATTTGGAAAAAGCAATTTGAAATTAAATGAGAGAAGAGAGGGCAATGGCTAGAGATTCTCACAAATCTCAACTTTCGGTTTCCTTATAAAAATTAGAAATCTTTTTCTTTGAAACTCCGTAATATGCTAAAGCTAATTTCGTTGCTGAAGAAAGTAAATTGCCGCTGGTTATAAATCAAATAAATTTGAAGACTTGGCCATAGACTGCATCTTCCCTTTCGAAATTTTCTTAATTATACGAGTTATGAAGGATATATGTACGTTTGCACAATGTTTCCAAGAGGGTTTCGAGACCCTAATTCTAATTTTTTAATTTTTAGGTTATCTCTTAGCTTTCACTTATATTAACCTATTCCCGAAAGTGTCAATTGAAGAATATTGTAAATCAACGACTTTCACCTGCTTTTGTATGCAGGCATCGGTCAAAGACATTAGAATTTTATTTAGTCGAACTTGGAAAATAATTGGGCAAGATGTATGTACTTTCGAAATAAAAACTATTTTTATTAACACAAATACAACATTATATTCGTAAGGCCAACCAACCCCCCCCCCATTCATCGAATGTCCCAGGAGATCCGACCCTACAAGTGCATCAATGTGCTCACATTTGCCGCTACGCTAATTTGCAAAGGCTTGTAATAATGCTGTACCCGTCTAGTTGCAAAACATAAAAAGTGGAGCGTGGGGCATGGAGATAAAAATGTGCATGTATTTCTGTTGCTACATCTTGGATTCAACTTCGCAGTGTGTCCAAACCAAACTCGACCACTGCCCAAATTTGCTGTGTATACAAGTATGTACATATGTATTTGTATGAATTTTTGTCTGTTTTTAACCCCTTCTCTTACATAAGTCTTTTTTAACCGTGTTGATTTGCCAAGATGTCCAATTTGGATTGGTCAGTCCTCTTAAAGGCCACTTATAAACAGATCTCATATCCATTGATACGACGCTTTTTCAACTACATATGTATGCACAAAATACAATCTTATAAAAAATCATATTGAACGTGACTTGAACTCTGTTCGGAGACATGAATACTTTGGTATTTTATCTGCCGAGTACAATACTTCAGCTTAAGAAATCTACCTGGTATATTTGGATCGGGTGTCACCCATTATTATTATTGTTCATTTTTTGTTGTTGTTTAGCCGGCGGCAATCACAAACTAGTTTGCCAGTTCCGTTTTTAAAGTAATGTTATTGGGGCCAGAAGTATTAAAGATTGTACACTGAGATTCCGAATGGTCAACTACAACAGTAACTCATTGGATTTTCATTTAATGGTTTTCTGATCTAACACTACCCTTGTGTTTCTACAGATACACGGTGTATATAACTAGATCGAAACAACAACGGGACAACCCATGTTGTTGCATAGAACTAGCTAGACTGCTTTTCGTTTCAAAATAGAAGAAAATTAACTTACGTGACTTTTGTGAAAAAAGCCCGCCGTTCGCAAAAAGTCACATAGAAATACGGCCGTGGAAAGTATTCGTATTTCACAATTTGAGTTAGGTAAAGGCGCTCATGAGTAATGCTGAGAACAAGCATTGAGTTCGTGTTCTAGGTCTTTCGATTTCAAATCGAGTCTGCCAATCTTTTAGATACCTTAACGGTTAAGCAATAGCCAAAAAAACATTGCGGGAAATATATGGCTAAGTTTAATGAACTTTTTTACCTTTCTTCGGCTGCTTCTAAAAAGCTACTAAACGATAAAAAAAAATCTTTCAAATGAAGTGTTTAGCTTTCTTTCTGGCAAAAAATCTAAAGTCATTGTAACGCAAAGAAGCAATTCGGCTAAACAAAATATTCGTATATTTTCATGCTTTTGTTTTTTAATTTTGTTTCAAGGTTATCTGAAACAGTTTTTGAACATGTTATAAAAAACAACAATTATATTTAAGAAGCAAAAAAACATTTTTGTATAAAACTGGTATTAAAGCTGGCTCAATCTTTTTCGCTCGTGTTGGCGTTTTCGTTTCCATTGCGCTTAACCAAGCTTTCAGAGAACGTTGCCATTGCCTGGCCCACCTACACAAAACAAAAAACCAAAAATTACATACTTATTTGTTTTACCTACATCGGTTTGCCTGCAATGACTCAACTCGAAAAGGTGTTGCCATCCACACACATTAGACCATTAATTTTACAGGAAATATTTTGATATTTAACAACCACAAATTAACCAATTAATAGGCAATGGATTATCGAGGTCCAGAAGCACACATAGGCTTTCAATTATTTTTCATTTCTCATGATGATGTAAGGCCCTCGGCTCAGCAAAGCCTGTCCATCAATCAAAATGTTTTTCTTTTTCTAAATAATTTCTTCTTTAGACGCCAACACGCATAAATATATTTGACCCTCATCGTTATGGACGAGGTCTCGTATGAGTCCGCATGTTCGTATAGAAGTGCTAAAGGTTTTACCAGCTTACTGTGTGCTCCAATCTAGCATCAAAGAAAAATAAATTCAACTCTATTTTTAGAAGGATTGGATGATTTAGCTACAGAACTCTAAAAATATGAGGCATACATAAATATGTTTATAGATATATGTACATATTTCGCATGACAATTCAAATGCAATATATACATATGTCTGCATTTTCCAAATTACGTGCTGTTGACACATTGTGGAAGCCGGAAATAAGGCAGTCAAAAATCAAATAGAAATAGGAAAAGTTTACGTCAATGACGGATGTCCGTGACGTGATTACTAACTATTACTGCTGTTTCCTTCCTGCCCTCCCGCGAGGGACGTTCAAGACCTGATCTTTATATTATCCATATTTGTACAAAGATGATATAACTTTTATGCGAACTTGGCCAATGTTGCTTTACAGCTAACCTTGGACAACAGGTTCAATGATTAGTGCAGAAAAGGAGATGTCTGTGACATTTTACATGCAGCTGGGAAAACACATTTAATTTTGATTAAATTAACAAAGAAAAATACGCCTCCATTTCTGGGTCCAAGACGTAGTCAAAGCAACAAAACAGACCCCCACCGAACCGGTTTAAATAATGAACTTATGAAGTCATCGTTGAGGTTTGCAATTTTGCATGGCTGGCCGCCATATTGAAAATTTTTGATTTGAATTGTTTTTTACAAAGATACCGAAAATGCTTACCCTTTAATGCTGGTGCAACTTATCGCTTTTTTTCCAGTAATTCAATTTGTTAAACAAATAAATAACAAGAAAATGTAAGTTTGTTTCTAAATTACATACGCTCTTAGATTTGTTGGCATATGTTAGAAAAAGCTCTTCGCGAAGTTTTGGTTACCTATTTTTACTAACTCTTGTTTTACATATTTTGGCTTATAAAGAGACGAAGAGGTACGCAATAAGTATACTATGAGTAAGAGAGGATTCTCCTGTTAAACCCCCCCAACACAGTTGTAGAGCTTTTAAGCTCCCAAGGGCAACAACAATTAAAAGAACACAACAACAATAATAACACCACAACGTATTAAAATTTACTTGCGAATGCAATTGCACGATCCCAATTAGAACGATAATAAGGGTAATATTTAAAAAAAAAATAATAATTCCAGCCACATACTCATTAGTTGTAGTTGAATCCACACAAATCTTTGTTTCTGTTTTACACGCGCACGAAAATCGGTTTACCGAATGATCGCGATGCGTCTTCGTTAGCAATCTGGCCAAGACTGAGGCGGCCGTTCGATTACTTCGACCACGTACGTCAAGACGGAACCACAACCGGTCTTAGCCAATGTGTTTTCAAAGTCGGGTTTGAGAGGCAATTGGCGAGTCAAACAATGTTGCTGGAGAGCGAAGTCTATCTTTATTTGTCGATAGAAATACATATATACATATATATGTATGTATATCCGAAACAATAAGGTGGCCGGTGGCAGTTTCTGGCCCTGTACCACGCTCGACTATTTTTTCAAGTATCTTTTTGGTGAATGAACACTAGTTTGTCACATAATTACAGGTCTACGGCATATTCTAACTACATTCAAATATTATTTTTCTTTTTTATAACTCTAGGCCTATCTGTAACACCTTAACCACAGTTCGTTTTACCTCAGCGTCAGGTAATTTTATTTTATTATTCATTTTAATTTTTCCGACAGCAGCAATATAATGAATTTCTTATTAAATCAATATTTATGGTTTTTATCGGTGTTTTTCTGTTTCTTGGAAGGAAAACATGTAGGAATTACTGATTCGAATAATTAGTCCTGCCGGAGCAAATCGAAAATACGTTTCAAAAAATAAGAAAAGAAAGCAAGTAAGTCATCAGGCCGACTTGGATATACTTACCACGCACCAAGTGAAAAAAGTACTTCGCATTTTGCTATGCATTTCTATACATTCTCATAGATTTCTATATAATCCCATACATTTCCATATATTCCCATAGATTTCTCTTAATTTATGATATATATTTGAATTGATTTCAGCTTTCAGCTGTATGTCCAGAAGTGAGTTAATAGCTGAATTCCAGACATTTTAAGTTTAGTAGAATATCATGGAACCTTTCCGTTAATTTCATGTTTTATTATATGAAATTATAGAAATCTATTGGGATATATATAAATCTATAGGGATATATAGAAATCTTATGGAATATACCTATAGAAATCTATGGGGATATATTGAAATCTATGGGAATATATAGAAATCTATCCATAGGAATGCATATATCGAAATCTATAGCACTATATCTAAATGTATGGGAATATATAGAATTCTAAGGGAATCTATGAAAACATATAAATAAATACATGTCTCAATCGACTCGGCTTCTCATGCTCAAGAATATATGTACTTTATAGGGTCGGAAATGCTGCATTCTGCCTTTTATTAAAAATAAACCACAATTTCCAACACTTTTTGCAAAAGCATTTTATTCAAATTTTTTTCTGATTTTTGCTTTTTGCATTTCCACCATCGCTTGGTATTTATTATTTTTATTTTTTTTGTTAATAAGTAGGTATTTTTTAATATGTTATAATTAGGATCTCGTTTTAATGGAATTACATCTGCATATATGTATGTGCCTTAAATGTGTGGAATTAAAAAAGGGTTACTGTGGCAAAAAAAAACACATTCTGTATTTCGACGTTATATTACGTTTTTTTAATTAACTCCTCGTAGTGGCTAAAAATTTAGTACTATAAAAGATTTTTTTTTGTTTTTCAATCGCGATTTCTCTACCATCGGAGCCTTCCGTTTCTGTTTTGTTTTTATAATCTTCTTTTAAGGTAAATTCTGCAAAAGCAATTACCAAAATTAAGCTTCAATTACAATTTATAATATTAATGATAAAAATATGTTGCAAAACAAAAACATTCTGTTTGTACATTCGTAAATATCCCAACACTACCGACAGTCCAGTTGATCAGAGTCGGAAAATTGAGATGGATAACGACGGGAACTCAAAAACAAATATATGTTGCAAAGAAAATGAGAATTAATTGTTTTGTAGTGTTGCCTTATTTTGTTTTTTTTTTTTTTTTGTTTACAACTATGCATGTTTAATTAATTTCTTATTTATTTTTGAGTTTTTCTGTTACTATTTTTCTATACATTTGAATTTTTTCTTCTTTTGTTTCTTGTTTTGTATTAATTTTATTTTTTTGCTTGGAAACATGTTCAAAAATTAAGCTCAATAATCTTAAATTATTTTTCGTGTGGTTAATTATTTATGTATTCCTTATGTAGGCGCCTACGAAAAAGATACTCAGAACAACCAGAGCAGCTAATCGTTCGTCCTGGCCTAAAATTATATCTTTCGTCATTCATGTGTTGATTTTGAACCAGTTTTTTTAACACCATAGAAGCTGCTTGTTTTCTTTGCCAGTTTGGTCTGAATTCCAAAATAACATTCTAATTAACTACTCTGGCAACTGGGTTTGATACAAGATAACATTTTGTGGGCCTGCTTTTACTGTTTTCATTTTCATGTTTCGTTTTGTTCTGTTTTGTAATAATATTCTAAAAAATGTTTAAACATTGCATTGTGTACACTTCCGTTATGTATAGGTAAATATGTATGTTTTTTAAGGGGTTTGCTTCTGTTTTCAGCTGCTACTTGAAACAATTTACAGTTAATTACAAAAATTTAGCAATTGTTTTAAAAAATGTTTTATACCTGCTCATGTTTACAGAGCACAAGAGTTTTCCACGTGCGTTTACGATTTAAAATTAATTTTTAAATTGTGGTAAAGAATAAGATTAAGAGCTGTGGGTGTTTTTGTGAGTATTTTAAACGCTTTTTAACTACAGCGTGAGGGGTTTGTTTGGGTTTTAAATTTTGTAATACGTAAAGTGAGTGCTTTAATTTGTTATAGAGTTTAGACTTGAATATATGTGTTTCCATACGCATGTCTAATCTCACTTTCTACTGTTTTTTGAGAAAAAGTCATTAAGCTAAAAGAGCTGCAGCATCTTCTCTCTCTACAATTTAACAGTAAAGACGAACATCTAATTCAAAATGAAAATCCGCTAATAAATGTAAAGAGAGACTTTTGTGTACTACTGTCTAGAATTTAGTATTTGCGTAGGTGTATGGGCGTGTGTCTATATAAACTTCAACTGTTTTTCCTATGTCTAAATGTCATCTTTTCCGATAGTTGCACAATACATAATTTTTTTTAATATCTAGAATAGGTATATAGGTGTGTAAATATTGTGTATGTATGCATGTGGGGTTTGAAATAAACTCCTTTTATAGCTTCCATTCCACTCTGCCAACCGGCTTGCGTTTTAATAGTAGAATATTTGGCCGGCCTTTTGACGCTTGCGCTCTTCCAGCTTGCGATTGATCTCCTGCTGCCGCTCGGCCTTGCTGAGTGCTCGAGCCACATATAAGAACTTGTTGTCGCCCAGCTGTTTGCCATGCAATCCAATGACCGCGGCCAGCGCCGATTGAGGACTCTCGAAAGCCACAAAACCAAATTTACGTGAGCGTCCCTCTTCGTCAAGCATTAGCTGAAAAATATCCAAAGAGGCAGAGAATTTACTTGAAATGTCTTTTACGGTTAGGCTACTGAATCTATTGGTGAAACTATTTTTTTTTTTTGATTGCATTTCGTAGTTCAAATCAATAGTAAACAAATATCATCATTGTTATAGTTTCAACTCTACCTTAACTACTCCTACCCCTGTCTATTGGGCATGCGCCACAAAAACCAAAAAAAAAAAGAGTGTTTAAGAGCACAAAGAGTAAACTGTGCCACATGGTTTTTCTTTTTTCAATTCGAACTTTACCCTTACCCGCTCCCGAATTTCAAATACCATCGCCTCGTAGTCCCCGCTCCACTTACCTTGAGACTGGTAATGCGCCCATAGGGTTCAAACATCTCACGCAAATGCTGTTCGTTAAAGTCCTCGTGTAAATTCTTTACATACAGGTTCTTAAAATGGGTGGCCTTCTCCTGTTCCCGGTCCCGCCGCGGTATAAACTTGACCACGTGAACCTTCTGATTATTGCACAGCATCCCATTAACCTTTTCAATGGCCGCTCGAGCCGCCTCTTCCGAATCAAAGTGCACAAATCCATATCCGCGCGAATTGCCATCCTCATCCTTGGCTACATTGCAATTAAGTATGTTGCCAAAAACGGAGAAGGTGTCGTACACCGCCTTGTTGTCAATCGAGCGCTCTAAATTCTTTATGTAAATTTTGCCGCTATCCGGGGAGCTACTACTGCTACCCCCACCACTGCTGCCGCTAGCCAATGCTCCACCCCCTCCAGCAGAATGGGACGAATTGGAGGTCAGAGAACCGTGACCGTGACGACCGAGCACTGCAGCGGCAGCCAAATGGTTGCTGGCGGCGTGTCCGCCACCCACATGTCCCAGATGCCCAGCGGCGGCATGGTGGTGCAATTGTTGCTGGTGATGAGCATGAGCCGCCGCCGCCAAAGTGTTGAGAGGCTGCTGCTGGTGGTAGTTAGCCGGATTGCCACGGAACGTCATTGAATTGACGAACATGATGGCCGGTGGCTGTTTGTGGAGCGTGGTGGCAGCTAATAAGGAGCTATAGTAGGTGCTGTAAGGTGGTGCCGGTGCGTGTAGCTGGCTGAGAATCTTGACGACGGTCTTCGGCAGGGCGGTGGTGTATTGGTATTAGTATTGCTGATTTTAGCACCGTCGCTGCTTCGAGTTAATTTTTGCAATAAAATCCAAATGAAAATTCAGAAATACTAATTTTTGTTGCAAATTAACTTACCAGTTTCTGGTTTGAGTTCAAGAATTATGGTTCCACGTTCCCCCTGCGATGTGCTTGTTCTCTGCTCTGAAAAAATCGTTTTTTCTCTGGCCCAGACTCTTTTTCACAGTTTCTATTTCTCTCTCACTACCTCTTTCTCGCTCGCTCTTTTTTCTGGGGGCTTTCACTTTTGCGTTGCTTTGCTCTCCTTCAGGGGGGTCGAACTCGTACGCGATCTAAGCCAGAGAAACACTTCTTTCTCTAACAGATAACTTATTGTGCAGAAAAAACAATTCTAGAGAACAAAATTTTCATTACTTATTAAAAACTGCGTTCGAGCGTAATTTTATGTAGTAAACAAATGCGTGTAGATAAGTGAACAAAAACACTTACATTGATAACGAATCGATTGTCGATTACTGCTAGTGAGGACAGCGTGAGAGTCAAAAAACATCCATCTCGAATCCCTCTTTGAAAATACGGGGAACGCTAAAAAGGGGGAACGAAGGAATTGTACAGCACTTGATGCAAGTCTAAATAATCTCAATAAACGAATTAATAATAAAAGAAGTGTACTTTATTCACCTCTTTGCCGTTGTGCGTAAGTTTCGAAAGAATATACATATATATTAAATCTTTACAATCTGTCAATGGTTGTCTATGCAGAAAAGAAATTAGCACTTCGAATCAAAATGCACTCAGACGAAGATCAAATAAACGGCGCCGATCTCATGGATTGCATGCGGCTTCGTCAAATATCAAAAGCCAGACGCCAGCCAAACGGCCAAAGTTTTATTGCGACTAAAGGATTTGTTGCTTCTGATAACATGGCGGATCCAGAGTCGGGGACCCTGATCTCTTCAAACCAAAACCAAATTGTGGATACGAAATATCATGATTTCAACTTACCGTCCAAGGGTAAAGAGTTGCTGGCAGCCACCAATCAGTGCGATTCTCCTATTGTATTAAAATTAGGGTTTGAAAAGCAAGACTTAAAAGCCTACAACAGAGAACAAACGCTTGCTACTCCCAGTAGTGTCACTGGCAATGACCATCAGGATCAAGAAGATTGGATGAGTTGTTCATCTGGGTTATCTGTGCAGGGAGCAGATGCTAACGAACAACAGACGTTGCTAACCGCTTTTAACCAGTTGGACGACGACAATTCACAAAAAATGTGTGAAAATTTACTTAGTCTTGGTCAATCTTTATCAATACCAAACAATAATTCTAATATCCCCAAGAATGAAAGCAAAACCACAAATGAAAGCTCCCGTATGTATTTACATAAGATAACCTGCAGAACCTACTGTTTCTCATTATTTGGTATTATTTTACAGAGTCAAAGGTATGCGATGATTGGTCAGACGATGATTCCATGTTAGCAGAGTATACCACAGATCCAAGTGATGATTTGACTGAAAAACAGGACAACAAGCCGTCTGACGAAATCGACATGCTGCATGACATACCGTTAAGTGAATGGGACACATCTATGGAATTGCCGGGCGAAAAGGTAGACCAAATATCTGACACATCGCCTTTGGAATTTCCAAGGGAAGAGGTAGACAAAGTGTCTGACATACTATTAAGTGAAGGTCAGGCGCCTATGGAATTGCCGGGCGAAGAGGTAGACAAAATATCTGAAATTGCTCAGTGTGATACTGCAACTGTTTCATTTTGGACAGCATCGAAACAAATAATACCAGTTTCAGAAAAATTAATTGACCAAGGTTTCACACTAATGACTAATCCGGTCACAGAAGAAAGCGGTGGACCCAGACCTAGACAACGAGGTCTCTCTAGAATTGTTGAGCCTCGAGAAAATCGCGAAAATAGTCTATCAGTTCCCAAAACAGCAGAACCATCAACATTTCAAGTAACTTCGAATAAGGTAGACAAAATATCTGACATGGCTCAGTGTGGTACTGGAACTGTTTCATTTTGGACAGCATCGAAACAAATAATACCAGTTTCAGAAGAATTAATTGACCAAGGTTTCACACTAATGACTAATCCGGTTACAGAAGAAAGCGGTGAACCCAGACCTAGACAACGAGGTCTCTCTAGAATTGTTGAGCCTCGAGAAAATCGCGAAAATAGTCTATCAGTTCCCAAAACAGCGGAACCATCAACATTTCAAGTAACTTCGAATAAGGTAGACAAAATATCTGACATGGCTCAGTGTGGTACTGCAACTGTTTCATTTTGGACAGCATCGAAACAAATAATACCAGTTTCAGAAGAATTAATCGACCGAGGTTCCACACTAATGAGTAATCCGGTCACAGAAGAATGCGGTGAACCCAAACCTAGACAACGAGGTCTCTCTAGAATGCTTGAGCCTCGAGAAAATCGCGAAAATAGTCTATCAGTTCCCAAAACAGCGGAACCATCGACATTTCAAGTAACTACCAATAAGAGCGATTTGCTTCAAGCTGAATCATTATCCAATCAAATTATGTTTGAAACCCGTTCAGTCCATGAAAATATAGTTTCAAGAACAACGGAAAACATGGCTAACTCAATCGCGAATGTATTTGCAAACAATAAACCATCAACAAAAATATCGGGAAATACCGATATTATGATGGATAATCTCGAATCAGATCTGTTAAAATATGTGAAATCAACTAATTCACCAGAAGCCCCAAAGAAACCAATTGTGTTCGATCTGCGTAATCTCAACCCTTCAGATTTTCACAAGACTCTTTTAGCCTGTAAAGAAGTAATAAACGTTTCGGAGCAGACGAAAAACAAAGCAATCAAAGTAATCGCTGATCTCCAAGCGCTGTATGAAAAACACCAAAAATCTGCAATTGACGCCGGTTTGGTTAAACAAATCCCACATAGTGATGAAGGCGTAAATTTTCACAAAGCGTGCAAAGAATTATTTGGCGTTTCGGATGAGGCGAAAGAAAAGGTTGAAGTGATATTGGCTAACTTGGAAACGGCGCCATCACAAAATACATTGCTGCATTCACCTAAATTAGACGAATTTCACGCAGCCTGTAAAAAAATTATTGAAGTTATGGAAGAATCAAAAAATGTTACTTCGAAAATAATACTTAATTTCGAAGAAGTACAAAAAACGAAATTAACCCAAGAAAATACTGGCCAAAATATGTCCACAAATTCGGATTGCGGGATGCAGCTCAAAATTAGTGGATCAATACCAACAACAATAAATGAAGAAAACATAGCTTTAGCTGAGTCACAAACAGAAATTAGCTGTGGGGAAGATTTCATCGGTTTTCCAACGGATAACTGTCATAAAGTGTATGATTTTTCACCCTTTCACAAAGAACAAAAGCAACAAGAAACATCCATAAAATCACAACCTGAAATAGGATCTACCTTGACTCCATCATGCACACACGACATACACCCTTCTCTTTCTCAGTTGGCAAATCGTTCACCTCTTGACAAAAGCACAAAAAACGCCATCATAAATCGTCGAAATTTGCTAACACTTAACAGACGTAAACTGGACCAAGCAATGATTCGACTTGAAGATGTTCCTCAGCACAAAAAAGAGAGGACACAGAGCTTTGCACCCACGTCTACATTGACTAGCACCCCACTGGTTGATAGAAATCCAAATGTAATGGACAATTCGGTTGTCTTTGATCTAAGAAATAGTAGTGATCTTGTAGACTTAACCCCAATTCACATGCCAGCATGCAAAAAAAGACGTCGCTTAGGCCTTAGTCGTTTGCCAAATAATTACTAACATTTCATAATATAAATATTGAACCAAGAACCACTGGTTGGTTGCTCAGTAGCCTTGAATGAAACATTGCTAAATACCTAAGTTTAAATTTGATTAAACAATTATGAAAGATGTTTCCTGGTTCTAAGATCAAAATGACAATATTGCTTAGTTCTAATTTTTTTTTTTGGATAGAAAAGGTTTAGTTTGACATGCATATACATTCGAACAAGGAAACATGTTAGTAAGTTGGTTCACAGGAAAGGAAGAAAGCAGGAACAAGGAAGTAACAACAAAAACTGTAAAAACCTTTATTTTGTAAGAAGGTACCTAAGGGAAAAGTTTATTTTGTGACGCCTTTTAAACAGGAATGAACATTTCTTAGTCGATAAGAATTTGCTTCACAGGAAAGGAAGTAACAAGAAAAAATGTAAAATGTTATGTACATTACATCAGTTTAGCTGAAAGCTCCTACTTTGTAAGAAGGTACCTAAGGATAAAGTTAATTTTTTGACGCATTTCAAAGAGAAATGTATAATACTCAGTCGATAAGAATTTGCTTCACATAAAATATATTGCTGAATACTTATATATGTATGAATTCGATTTAACAGATATGAAAGATGTTTTCTGGCCCTTAGATGGAAAAGAAGAAATTGCTTAATTCTAATGATTGTTTTTGGATAGAAAAGGTTAGGTTTAACATCCATATACATTAAAAGAAACAATGAAGTAACAAGAAAAGATGTAACATGTTATGTACATTACATATGTTCAACTAAAAGCTTTTACTTTGTAAGAAGGTACCTAAGGAAAAAGTTTTTTTTTTACCCATTTCAAAGAGAAATGAATGTTACTTAGTCGATAAGAATCCAAGTTTAGGTTTAACATGCATATATGTGCATTAAAAGAAACAATGAAGTAACAAGAAAAAATGTAAGATGTTATGTACATAAATATATGTTTAGCTAAAAACCTTTATTTTGTAAAATGGTACCTAAGGAAAAAGTTAATTTTGTTATGCATTTCAAAGAGGAATGAATACTACTTCGTCCTTAGATGAGAATGAAAATATAGCTTAATTCTAATTATTGTTTTTGGATAGAAAATGTTTAGTTCGACATGCATAGACTTTCGAAAGATGTGAGATGTTATGTATGCACAAAACTATATATTTACCTAAAAGACTATCTGTAAGTTCACAGGAAAGGAAGAAAGGGGGAAAAAGGAAGTAGAAAGAAAAAATGTAACATGTTATATAAATTATATATGTTTAGCTAAAAGCCTCTACTTTGTAAAAAAGTACCTAAACAAAAAGGTTATTTTGTTACGAATTTCGAAGAGGAATAATGAATGAATATTACGTAGTCGATTAGAATTTGCTTCACAGGAAATATTGCTGAATACCATGTATGTATTAATCCAATTTAACAATTATGAAACATGTTCTCTGGTCCTTAGATGAAAATGAAAATATTGCTTAATTTTAATTATTGTTTTTGGATAAAAAAAGGTTTAGTTTGACATGCATAGACATTCGAAGAAGAACACAAGGAAGCATGTTATATATGCACAAAAAGATATGTTTACCTAAAAGACTATTTGTAAGTTGGTTCACAGGAAAGTCTGCTGAATACCTATTTATAAATGTCATCTAAAATAAGAAATAACCAGAATAATTATCGAATTAAAAACGTCACATTTCATAAGAAAAATATTGAACTAGAAACCGCTGGTTGGTTACTCATTACCTTTGAATTAAACATGGCCAAATACCAATGCATAAATTCGAGTTAACCTTTTTGGTTTTATTTGCGTATTTCTTTGATTGTTGATTTGCTTTCTTCTCCTACCGCACTCCTACTATAGCTGGATTTTGTACCTTGTTTGGATCGGAACTATAATTGAGGAGGCGCTCCTCGCCGGTAGCCAATTGGAAGACTGTCTTCTTGCCGGCAGTTGAGTTTTGTAAACATTTCAAGCATTCAAAGTGATAGGCAAATATAGCGATTCAACCGGCCAGCCCTCAAGGCTAGATGTTTCAGCTTAAATAACTTTACGTCGATTTTTAGGGGATGTCAAAATATACTGTCTTTTGCTCAGAAGCGGAAAGAGATTTAGATCAATAGCTTTGGACTTTTTCTTGGGACTATCATGAAACTTCATATCTGTGAGTTTAATATTCATCCAAACGTCCATGCCAAATATGATAAAGATCTTAAAATATTATAAAATAACGTGTATATATAACTATTTGAAATGAACAATACCAGATTACTCAAATCTGGAACAATCTGCCTTCACACATAGAACACAACTTTGTTTTTACAGCACTGACAACAACTAACGTTGTCCAACACTGCTTACAAATGTAGGCTGCATTAACAGCATTTAACTTTAAAATAATAAGAGAATTTATAAAATAAAGGAGTGCAATTTAATCACACAGACCTCTTTGCCTTTGTGCGTAGATTTTGTAAGAATTGAACAGAAAAACAAAACAAAAAATGTGAGAATGGGATTGAGACGTTTACGTTTGCAATCAAACTTCAAGTATTTTGCTTTCGGTCAACATTGTCCATTCTAATAATCTTAGAATTCTTTTATTTTTCATTGTGTTTACATATATACAAACATATGTACATATTTTTTAAGTCGTTATTACTAAGACTGTCAATTTCTGGATTTTGAAACAAATACATACATATGTATACATACATACAAATACATATGCATGTATGTATGTTCATTCATACATTAGATATCCACAAATCAAAATTAGCTATCCAAAAAACATTGTAGGTACATACATACATATGTAACCTATCTAATAAATCCGGATACTTGCAGAATCGGGTTGATATGGCTTAAGATCAGTTTCTTTTTGTTTTTTTTTGCAAAAGGACTTAAACTTCTTTAGAACTCTTAAAAAGTAATATTACTCTCTGTTTTTACTAGTATGTATGTATGTATGTACATGCGCACACAAGACAGCAATGTATATATACATATACATACATATGTATGTAAGGTTTCGTTCAGCCAAGTTAATTACGAGGAAAAAGGGCTCTGGTTTTTACACCCTGCACACTGATAGGTTATATTATGCTCAACAAAATGTACATACATACATATGAACATATGTAACAGGCAAAAGAAAGCGTTCAAGATGTATGTATGTATACACATACATATGTATGAATATTATAGACATAAGTACATATGTACGTATATGTATATTTTTGATTAGCATCAAAGGCCAAGACAATCGACACACATCCAACTGTGTGTCTGTTCCAAATCAGAGATTTGATATACATACATACATACATATACCTTCATACATATATCTACGTGGAGTATCGACAGGGGCAGGTTGTGCCCAAGTCGGCATTCCGACTTGCTTGCGACGTTCATTTTGCTCCACAAATAAATTAGTCGCAGCTGAGTTATTTTTTTGTTTTTAATTTTAGAAACAACTTGGGTTTAGGCTAAGTTTACATTTATTATCATAAGCCTGTGGCAGCTTAATCGAAAGAGCCACGTAAGCTGGGTTGAACTTATGTATATTCATCTATATTTTAGACCAATCACTATTATCATGGCGGATGAAGATGGTTGCGAATGCGTTTGGCCGCATGAATATGCCATTCAAAGGTTAATAAATTTTGTAAGTTACACTAATTTGTACACACATACATATATATATAAAATCGATTATATACATAAATACGCTTAGATTCGCCAAAATCAAAATGCTTGCACAGATACCGAATGCTCTGATGGTAGTGGTAAGTTTGGAACTTCCATTAAAGTTCTAACATCTACAGTTGCCTTCTTCCACAGTTAGCGGACGCATCTCCCAAATCAGCGAGAGCAGTAGTAACAGTTTCTCTATAGCCGTGGTTTTCATGATCTTAGCCATGTTCATGTATGTTTTGAATCCGAGTACTTGGGGAAAATGGATCAACATTACCAAGTCCAATGGGGATGATAGTAACAACCAGGGCGGCTCTCCGCCTCCACCGCCGCCTACTGCAAATTAAATTGAATTCCAGATGACGCTTCTTTATATTTTTTGCATTTTCACTTAAAGAACGAGAAAAATATTAGAGATGGAGTAGGAAATGTTTCGAATAATAATTAAACTAATTAAATTTGCTGTATTCCTTGCCTCTCTATACATACACATCGGATAAAACTATTTTTCCAAATACTATAAATAAACAAATCGTCGAATTAGAATACAAATTTGTGGAAAATATTAGAAAGTTTCAAATTGTTGAAATGTTTAGTTGGGCCTCTAAAACAATACATAAACGGATCAGACAATTTTTCCAAATCCATTCCTCATGCAATTTGCATCAAAATTTTGTTTAATTTGCTGTCACATCCAATATTAATTTCAGTACATATTTAATTCACATATGTATGTATATGTTTACTTAGGCTTAATCAGTAAGCCAGCCCTTTTTTTTTTGTTCTTATAACAGCTAATAAATATTTGAAACCGTTCAATCTTTCATCATTCAGTCCTCATCGTTTTGCAGCTTGGTCATTTTTTCTCGAACATTCTTTAGCACATCCTTCATTTGTTCATATTTGCCAGTTGAATCAGGCAAATTTTCAAAGTTGATCACATCGCTAACGCCAACCTTAAAGTTTTCGCCGATCGGTAACTTGTCATATATGGAGAACTTTATGATTGGTGTACCCTCGTATGATGCTTTCATAGAGTTGGGTGTGATTTCTGCGGTTCTAGATGGTAGAGTTAAATATTTAGCTGATTGCATTTGCTTTGATAAACTATTGTGGATCGATGAATTCGCTTCTAGTTGTTGCAGTAATAAATCTTGCTGAGTCGTCAAGTCATCCAGTGTAGGAGATATTGGTCGCTTTGCTTGTTCCTTTTTCATTAACGGTGGAGATTGCGCCGGCTTAGCATTTGCTGTGTTCAACATCGAAAGATTCTCAGAGTCATCTATTATTTCCATGTCATGTTGAACGCAGTTAGTACTGTCTTCAGAAGGCTCCATGCAGAGGCTTAGGCTCTCGTCCCGAGGCGATGGCAAATTTTGTAATTTCCTGCGTTTATATCCTTTGATCACATTATCTCCTAATGATTTTATAAAATTTTCCTTAAGCTGGGACTCCTTGAAACGTGGCACATTATGATGTTGAAAGTCCTTTTAAAAATACGCTTTTATTATATTGATTATTTAAGCCGGGAAAATAATCTTACATCAAAAAACTTGTCACCGGGTTGGACATTGAAGCCAGGAAAATCGACGATTTTGTTGATGTCATACTTAAATGTATCCGCCTCCCCATCTTCGTCGTCTGACTTCAACACAGCGCTGCCCTGTGAACGTTACAAGTCTTAGCATAAAACAAATCGAATTGTGTTTACTTACATCAGAATTGAAGAGTGTAATGCCAGAACCCTGAATCTTGGCCTCTTCGAGCCACGCCGGCGGATAGCCCAGAATTCGGAGGCGGTAGAAAATAAACGGCAACTCGCCGCGGCTGTAGCCCATGGCATGGCGCGACTTGGTACTTATACGACCGGCTCGAATATGCCCAAAACGTTGTTCTGTATCCACATGATAACGCTCGGCACGATTGTTAATCTTTTTACGGGCCCGTTGGATCCTTGAGTTGTTTCGTGGCCGTGGACACTCACGCAGCGAATGATCTGACTCGCCGCAGTTAAAGCAGGCAGCTTGTGATCTAGGTCGAAAGCATTTGTTAATTGCTTCGGCTTTAAGTCTTTTTCTTGTTGGTGTCTCTTCATCTAAGATTTCAACCTGACATCGTTTGTACGATGGAACTTGAGCTGCGATTAATTTAGGCGTTGGAGCTGTGTCGATTAGAAAGAGATCTGGTTCAACATGGCCAGGACTACCATCTTGATTTGTAGGTCGGCTATTCTGGACGTGGTCTTCACGAGCTTCAATACATAACTCTTCCGCATTAGCTATGAAATCTAAACGCCGATACCCAAACGCTACACGTATAACATCAACCATGCGATCCTGCATCCTGGCAAAATCCTCGCCACTGCGAAATTTTATCTCGAACACGGTAGTATTTTGAACCGGAAGCGGGCAAGTGGACCCGCTATGACTTTCGCCCGTCTATGAAAAAAACAATTGAATGTAAAAATAAGTACAATTTCTGGCCAATGTTTTCCACTTTAAATAATATGTATACATACATATGTATGTACATACATTTAAATATAAACCATCCTTTTGTAGGTTCTTTAAAAACCGAACTAACTTACCTCATTGTATAAGCATACAGAGTCTTCCTGCAATTCTCCATCTTCTACGTCCACATCGTTAGAATCGTCGAGGTCCGCACCGGTATCCATCTTGCTCCTTTGGAAATTTTTAATATTTTTATTAATCTACTTCCACGCATATGTTAGTCAATGAAGGAATAATTTATAGATAAAATCTCTCAGCATTTGTCACAACTTCCGACACTACTGAATTATTGTATTAACTAACACTGCTAAAAATTTCTCAAAATGAGCAGCAGCAGTTTATACCCTTGAAAAAGGTATACTTAATTTGGTTAGATGTTTGTAGCGCAATCCCTTGTTGGTGGGGAGGGGTACAACAAGCGTTACAAGCGTTACGCGCTGAAATTTAAAAAACGACAAAAAAAATCACCATTTATAATGATAAATGTACATATGCAAATTGCAAAACTCAAGAGCAAAAATACAAATTAAGAGAAGCTATTTAAAAAAAATATTTAAACAGTTGGCTGAATTAAAAGACGCATATTCCGAAAGGGATGCGATGCAATAAGCGCATATCGTAATCATAATTATTTTTATCCTTTAATGATGCTCATTGTGACAAAATTGGCAGGCGTCTACTCAAACATGAATCCTTTGTCGTCTACGCGGCGTATGCGCACTGCATACAAGCAATTGCAAAAGATGAAGGTCTATCCCCGCAGCACGTCATGAACATGAATATTAGCATTAATACACAGCAAGTGATAACAGCAATAGACCATTATAATCAGCAGACTTAATCATAATCATATGACTAGCACAGGCACCACCACCACATACAAACACATCGAAAAATGGAACATTGAAGGAAATAATCGTATAATTTATACAGTTTTACCATTTGTATCAGTATCTGTCTTTGCCTTGTCTTGGGGCGCTTTGTAATCAGCTACAGCAGAGACAATGTTAACCGCGCATTATGCAAAAGGACAACAGCCAACCCCAGCACCAAACCAAACCAAACTCAAATGAACGTGGTATAAAAGGAGCTTGGACAGAAGTTTTGCAAACATTTTCGCATAGTTGTCAACGCTTCAAATACAATTTTAGTCGGTGTGTGCAAAATACGCAAGTGGGAAATTGTTGATAAAATGGTAAGTTCAGATTCTGTGCCTTTTTGCGCCCAAGTTATAAAATAATAATAAATTATTTATATTGGAATCCACAAACTTGCAAGATTAAGTCAAAAGAATATTAATTGACAACGATGTTGTATGTAAGCATTGCACATTTCAAATGACATTTGTGGACCGCGACGTGATCCACATGATAAGCCAAACTCGTTTTTCCATTTTTTATTTTGTTAAACTACGGCAGTTGAATCTGGTTTTAGTCACGAATTGATATATGACCGCGTTGTCTGCAGATCACTTGCGGGGTGACCTTTTTCTCAGAAGTCTCACCCACGCCGCTTCTTTTCATTATCTATCTCGGTTTGTGTTGTGGCATTTCTTTACATTGTTGTTTTCGCGTTATTTTTATAAGTACAATTTGCGTATGCTTTGGGAATTTAGAATTAGCATTGGCATAAGCGGCGACAAATTTAGGAATTCATATTGGATTTACTTACTATGTAAACAGCTATATCACTACACATATCACCTATATCACTATTTAAAGTTGGCACTGCAACTTTGTAGAATGACGCTTGTGTTCCTATCTCAATTCACACCTATTAACAATGGTCACTTGCAAACTCAATATATTTCGCAATAACGGACTTTTCTAAACATTTAAAAGCTTGACTGTGTCACTGTCACAATAGCCGACTGTCTGTCTGCCTGAATTGGAAGTCGGTTTATTGAATCATACTTGTGACATATTACAAGTTTGTTGACACTTTGCCTCTGATATACCGTATACGTAATATAAATGCCGGCTTATTTATTATAAAATTTATATATGTAAATATATTTATAAACATTGGGCAAGCGTAATGATCGTAAATTGTATGCAAGCTTACCAATTTATACATTATACGCAGCGTCTGCCACTATCCGTCCTTTAATAATAAAATATGTAATATGTATGTATATGTATATGTATATGTATATGTATATGTATATGTATATGTATATGTATATGTATATGTATATGTATATGTATATGTATATGTATATGTATATGTATATGTATATGTATATGTATATGTATATGTATATGTATATGTATATGTATATGTATATGTATATGTATATGTATATGTATATGTATATGTATATGTATATGTATATGTATATGTATATGTATATGTATATGTATATGTATATGTATATGTATATGTATATGTATATGTATATGTATATGTATATGTATATGTATATGTATATGTATATGTATATGTATATGTATATGTATATGTATATGTATATGTATATGTATATGTATATGTATATGTATATGTATATGTATATGTATATGTATATGTATATGTATATGTATATGTATATGTATATGTATATGTATATGTATATGTATATGTATATGTATATGTATATGTATATGTATATGTATATGTATATGTATATGTATATGTATATGTATATGTATATGTATATGTATATGTATATGTATATGTATATGTATATGTATATGTATATGTATATGTATATGTATATGTATATGTATATGTATATGTATATGTATATGTATATGTATATGTATATGTATATGTATATGTATATGTATATGTATATGTATATGTATATGTATATGTATATGTATATGTATATGTATATGTATATGTATATGTATATGTATATGTATATGTATATGTATATGTATATGTATATGTATATGTATATGTATATGTATATGTATATGTATATGTATATGTATATGTATATGTATATGTATATGTATATGTATATGTATATGTATATGTATATGTATATGTATATGTATATGTATATGTATATGTATATGTATATGTATATGCATATGTATATGTATATGTATGTATATGTACATATGTAGGTACATGCTTTCATTTTAATTTCAATGTGGCCATGTGTACGAGTGGGTGTGTTATCATAGGCGTATATGCGGTTTGGGAATCCAATTCTTTCAGCTTAATTTTCCCTTTCGTAAAATACAAATTTGTTTGTGGGTTTTCAATAAAGCTTTCGTACATATGTAGCTCGGTTCATTAATTCTTTTTATACAGGACACATCACAATGACCCCTTTTTGATACTTCTATGGCTTCGTAGATTGGCACATACACATGCATACTTATCAAGCAATATCTCTCCGAGGGTTAATCTTGTAAAAGTGTTTAAAACAAAATTTTTACCCAACAAAATATTTATAAACTTTTTATATTTTTTAATAATTCTCATTCCTTTTCCATTAAAAATTAAATCTTGTCGTACCACAATAAAATTATTTTATTTTTCATGTCTTAGTATTCAAACACATGAAAAAACTTCCATTTTTTAAATCACCCCTCGCCACCATATAAACGTATTTGTACGGGTAGTCTTATTGTGAATGTGTAGATCGAATGGGGATGGACAGTCCAATGGTCCGAGGTCTCCTACATTTTTCATTTTATTTTTGTGCATTTAGTCTGCTTTGCGTACTGATGCGGTTTGAGTTTAATTCTCCTTTGATTGTGGGTTTTTCGGGAATAATACACTCAAATTATTTTCTTGTGCGTCGCTACATTTAGTTTTGTTGTCGTAAATATACATATATATATTTATATTTTGGAAAACATTCACGAAAAGTTCAAGAGATAATGCGAATTACATTTGTGGAAATATGTATGTTATTTAATTTACGAAGATATATACATATGTATGTGATTCGATCTCATCCTGGCACTGAATGTCACTAAACGCGCCCCCGCGCGTCATTTTCATAAGTGAGTGTTGTGTCAGTTGTGCGTGTAGATCGGTCGACAGAATAGGATTCCCCATCTACCTCTACTGCTTCCTCCTACACATTCCCACGTACGTCCATATCTACAAGCAAACACACAAAGCTACAACAGCATAACCAACAATTCACATTCAATTTCATTCATTGCTCGATGAGTGGGGCTTGTCGTTCTGCTTTAGTGAGAGTGAGAGTGCAAATCCGCGTGTGACTAAACCCAAGTTTGGCTTGAAGCTTTTTAGTGATTCTGATTAGATTAAAATCTGCACCTGGACACGCCTACGCTAACTTATGCCATCTATGCATTATTTACGCCTACATAAAGACCTTACAAAAATTCATACAAAATGGCGGTAAATTATAGTGCCAGAGAAACAGAACGTTACTGCAACTTGGTCTGAACTTGGTAAAAAGGAGGAGAGTGTGCGAGTTCAATAAAAGACCAGTACGCACAGAAATACGTTTCCATCAAACTTGAAACAGGCACTGAAGGTAAGCTAAATATATAGTTTACATAACTCGATAAATCTATCAAGATCAACATTTGTTTGCCAGTGGCCGGCTTTGAGGTTATTAACATTGAGAAGCCGAAGTCTCGGTCGCAGACGTGTAAATAGCATCTGTCCCTGTCCCTGGCCCTGTCTGCTCTACTTATTAACAAAAAACGGCAAATACAATATATAAGAAATTGTTACAAGGTCATATGTGAACATATAATTTACATGATTCGTCAGATTTGTTGTTGTTGCCTTTTGGGGGGATTTTATGAAAGACTCAAACGTAAAGACACCGCCACCACATTTTAAGTCAAGTTTGTCTTGCTGTAATTTCCGGTTCCGTTTTGATTTTTTTTTTTTTTGAACTGTAAATGGGTGCTCAAAGTATGTGTGCGTTTGTGTAATTGTGTTCAATTTATACAAATTAAGTGCACCACTCGATAAGGGAAGTTTTTTATAGGGAAGTGGAACCATCAAAGCCTGAATTTTATTGTCATAAATCACATAATAAACTATAGCTTGTATTGAGAATTGGAAAAGATACGTTTTACAATTTGCAAAAACCAATTACTTATTATTTAAAAATATAGGCAGATACATATCGGAAAGTAATGGTAACAAAGAAGGTAAGTTCGGCTATAATGTGTCCATTTTTCCATAATAAAACAATTATGAATAAAAACTTGCCCGCAATTAAAGTTCAAACTAATTGCTTTTGATAGTCAGACGTCTTTCAACAACACTATTCCTATATGCCGAATCCCATACCAAGCTAAATAGTTAATTCGTAATAAAAATTTCGCAAAACATTCTGTTCTATTCATTCAAGAAACTCGTGAATTGTTCCCTAGATTCTGATCCGATTTTGCAACGAACTTTTTAAAAACGCGCCACTGTGTGTAATTGCGTTGTTAATACAGTGCTGCCCCCTAGTTTTATCGCCTGAAATCAACCCTGTGTCACAAAAACAAGAAAAAAATCGAATCAGGGTCTTTGAATTTTGAATTTCCATATTGCTGTTCAACTGCCGCGTATTGCCGTAGTCCTTAAACACGAAGCAACAAGTAAACATCACAAGAGCAACAAGCTAAAAAATTCCTCATAAATTATAAACGTTTCGCTTGGAATTTTTCTGTGAACACACGAGAAAAGTGTCAATTAAAAAAATTTAATTTTTCAAGTGAATGTCGAGTGGTAGATAATTGCATCTATAATCGTTTTAAAGTTTGTAACCGGTAACTAAATGAGTGCCAGGCTGTGCTTAGCACAGAAGTTGGGAAAAAATATAAAACACAATTAATTTCAAAAACGAAAGCTATAAATAAAAATTAAACAAAACCAAACTCAAGCTCAGATCACCTTTTTAAAATAAAAATGATATAAAAAATACATATGTACATGTATAGATGCATGCAGTTTAGAGCTTTAATTTTCGAATTTTGTTTCGTATGGAAAAGTACCGCGTGCTAAAAAGAGTTGTTGTGGTTGCCGTCGCATGCAACTAGGGATTATCCAAAGCGGTCAACCGTTAAAAAAGGCAGCCTTAAAATTAACGTTAACGTTGGTCTGGTGGATGCCAATACCAATTGCTTATCGCGCCGCTATAATCTTTGTGCTCAGGTCTGTCCGCGTCCGCCTTTACCTCATTTGGCCGAGAGAACTACCTGCTGCTATCGATATCAATGCTAACCGGCATTTTTTGGTACTCTTGTTGTTGTTGCTGTTTTCGCATGATGCTACTACCTTGCAGTATCAGCAATAAAGTGACTCTTAGTTCGAGATGTGGCTCCTTTTTTCTTGGGAGTTTTTCAAAAACTGTTCAGTCGTTGGCCGCATGGATGATGATGTCATAACTGAGTTCTTATTGGCCTCCCATTTGGAATTTTAATTTATGGCATTTCCTAGAAACGAACAACAAAAGAAATTGAACATTGCTGTTTGTCTGCCACATGCGCGTGCAACATGAAATTTACAAAATAATAATATTAAGCTGCTGACTTGATCGTATGCGGTATAAGTAAATACATAAATATGGTTTTTGGGCCACAGTTGTACATTAAAAACTTATGAGAAAAGAGTCAAATTAAAGAGATCAGAAATTAAGCAATAATGGGGTGGCTAACTTTCAAAATTTTGAATTAATAGTTTTTAAAAAAGATATTATTTCGATTGTCTGTGCTGCAATTGACAGTCTGTGCTGCAGACCTATAGCATCTAGCTACCTGTCAGAAAAAATACAGAAAGTACATGTAATACACTTAAATTCCTATACAACGAAAAACCAGTCTAAATACGTACATATGTATGTACGGTTCAACATTGTATGTAAAATGGTGATACATACACATACTGCCAGCAGCAGCACATAACCATGTGCATTTATTTGTACTTGTATTTATTTTTTGCACCCAAACACTTCCGACATTTAAAATGCAATATGCGAAGGCGAAACCAAAGCCGATCGGCCCGGCTAAATAAATCAACATCATCAGCCACAGCAACCACAGCAGCCAATCTCCCCGCCATCTCCATCTCCTTTTTCATCTTCGTTGTGGTGCTTCTGTCTTTTCATGTAAATTACTTTAATCACCGTCGACAGAACCAGCAGAGAAATTGCAACATTAATAACAATAAATGACAATCAGAAAACTACCAAGTTAGAAGTGTGTGCTTCTTTTAAAGTTTATAACAAAGTTATGTGATTGTGAATATAAACATCTAAATTTAATCCGTAGATAATCCGTAAAAAATGAAATACTAGCACGATTACAAGAAAAAAATATTTAATATACTATAATACGCACTATTAAAGATTGCAGACCCATTTGAAAAGTGGAATTTGTGTTAAACAAAGTACTCTAGTAAACGTATTCACGAAAACAACAGGATTTTAATCTACCGAAATACATACTTAACAGCTAAATATATCCTAAATATAAAAACACAGAGCCAACTTTCACAATGAAGAAGCTGTCTCTAAACGTGAGTATCAAATAAGACGAAACGGTGATGGGTATATTGAACTGGCCATCTTTTTAAGTATTAAAACCAAACTTTATTTCAATAATATTGCAACATCGATTTGATAATGATCTTCATAATACGGGCAATGAACTTGAAATATTGCACCCCACTCAAAATAACAATTATGAAGTGCTGATATAACCAATTTTGGGTTACTATCCAATTCAGTTCCAGTATCTTGGCTACTGTCGAAGCTCTCTTTGGTGCTTTTCTAAACCAGTTCATTGGGTATCGGTTTCATTGCTTTTCATTTACACTTCTGGTTAAATTTAAATTTTAATGACAGTTCACCATATTTTGGCTGAGCCATGTTTGACCTCTAAAGCTGAAGTGGCTCTAATTGAATTTTGCGATAAATCATTTCCAATGCTTATGTACATATATTTTAGCTGGCCCTATTGTTCATGATGCTGCCTAATTGAAAAGCAATTGTTGCGGCAGGCAGGCGTATGATACATACATATGTACATCAAGTGCCCCTCGCGAATTCAAGTTGAGGTTAATGTGTTGCAAAGATCCAACAGATCTACAGATGCACATACAAATGTAGCTGCAACTTCAGCTACTTTGATGTTGGCAATTCTCGAAAGGAGGCTGTGTGTTTTGTCAGTCATTGCCCATATATAATATACATATATGAACTTATGCATATATATGTATGTATGGTTCATACCACACAGAAATATGCATGTGTGTTTCATACAATTTTAAAATATATTACCGTATAACATCTGCCAACTGTTTGCTGCTTGTCGTTTGGTTTTAATTTTGCAGTTCATTGCCCCAAACTTATGGATGCGATTACTCTCTCAATCCCCAACTCCAACTACATGTGTGTACGTGTGTGATATTTAGGTATGTTATCTGGTAGCCAATCAATTGAACATTGATAGTTGACGGCGGCTGATGCAATAACTATAATAAAATTTTCCTTTTATGGCCAATAACCACTATTTAATACAGAACAAATCAATTAGCAGTCAGCTCGTAAATCTTTAATGGATCTTATGTCAGCAGGCAAATTATATGTTGTAATAAGCAGCTAATGAAAATTAAAAACAAATTGACAAAACTGCCATATCAATAAAACTGGACAATAAAATAAAGGGGCCGGTTAAACTTGAAGTGGAGCTCGACTTAGCTTCAGACAAGTTACCAAATACGTCGACTTAGTGAATGCACAATTTACAAACCTTAATGATTGATTTTGATTTTGTGTCATGTAATCGGTTTGACTGCACTAAAAAACCAGTTTCCGGCGTTGTTGTATTTCTTGCAATTTAACTGACGTTGACGTCAATCTCTTACACGTAAATGGACGTGGCCGTCATACATTTCTTCCGTCCTTGGCCGTACAGTCAGCAAATGGCAATTTCAACTATAGTGGCAATTTTATGCGCAGCCGCACCTGCATTTGAATATAGTGTATTATTGTGTATATAAATGCGCAGAACTTTGCCCAATCGCCTAATTGGGCCAAAGCAAACAAACAAAAATTCCCATGATTGGGGCATTTCTCTCATTCTCAGAAAACGATCGATCACACAAATCATATTCGTGTAGCGGTTTTTGTTCTTCTCATTTCACACGTTCAATGGCCGTTGATTTTAATTGGTATTCGTCGATCTCAATCGTGTGTTTGCACTTTGCCATTGCGCACTAACTCTGAGTCATTTCCGCTGTCGATTACTTTTCCTTGACAATCGTCGGCATTAGCCGAATACTTATATATCATGTACTATATATCATCCGGCATTAGCCGAATACTTATATATTTTTGTATATATCATGTACTTTGAGCAAATCGATGAAATATAGGTCGTTGTTTTTGAAATACTTTCCAAGTAATAAAGTATGTTTGCATGTCCAAAATTTGTCCATCTCCTAATGACTAGATGAACAAATATAAACTAATTTTTAAAAAATATTGAGCTTAGATATTCGCGCTATCAAGTCTATTTATCAAATAAATATGACTTCACATTCATATTTTGGTTCTGTCCTTCATCGAGTTTATTAACTTATTCCATAAATTTCAAATAACACTCACGTATGTATATGCATATATAAATACGCAGATGTAAAATCAAAAAAAAAAAAAAAAACCCCAACTTGCAGCATCTCCTTTTTGATTCGGCGTCAGCCTCTGATCGTATTAAGCGGAGATTGAGATTGAAATGGAAACTGAAATGGAGGCGGTTGCGAACAGGGGGACACTGGAATGGGATCCAGCTGCGCCTAATTGGACTGTCAAGTGGTCGCACACACGCTGCGTTACTCTTCATTATTGCCTCCAAAGTTACTTTACGTGTATCAATATTATTTGCATTCTTATCGAAGTGAATTGCCAATTAAACGCTCGGTACCCATAAAGAAGGCGAAAACTTAATTATGTGATTTATAAGCTTTTCGATTTTATTTAAAACCAAATGACAATACCATACTAAGCATCAACTGTACTGAGAATTGGCACAATCAGAGCATTTTTTCGATCCTTTTTGCTGCTTTTTATTCGAATACTTTCAAATAATTTCCTCAATGGATGTCTTTATTTATATAAAATAAAACAAATATACGCGATCTTATGTACAAGAACAAGATTTGTATATACACACTCGTATTTGGAGAGTGAGTGACACGATTCTGTAAGCCGCATCCAAACCACACCCATCCCGTCTACATTCTCCGTTGCCATCGAGTATGATAATTTAGTTGAAGCATTTGGAAAACGAGTCGAAACCAGTTCGCCATCATATTAAATTGTTTTGCTTTCAATTAAACTAATAAAATGCCAATTGCCGTTTCGTTTTGCGCCTTTTTGTGTGTGTGTGTCCCAAATGGTCGCCCAACTGGCTGGCAAAGCCAAAGCTGAAATGAACAACATCAGCACAACAACAACATGGCCACTATCCAGCTTCATACCGGCTGAATGCAATGTTTTGATCGAATACTTTAGTGCACCCAAGACATAGTTCATTCACACACGTCGTATGAGTGATGTGATTGGAAAAAATTATTTTTTTTTATTTATTATAATATAAATAATATACATATAAAATACAGAGTAGAAGGTAAGTGGAAGTCTATTGGCATGGAATTACAATGTGTGAGCAAGAGAAATTTTTCCGCGATTTGTTCGGTATTCGCCCCCCTTGATTATTAACGAGACACACATCTCATTTAAGTGAGTATTAAAAAGTGTTATTCAAGACCTTGTCTAATAATTTAATTAAAGTTTCCCCGTAGATTTCCACTCCATGCATTTGTAGTTCTGCTGTTGATCAATTCACTTTTTTCAAACTAGTTTAACCACATATCTTGATCGTCAGCAATGTCGCGTCATCATCAGATAGGTAATTGCATATTCCGTAAGCGTTTTCCCGCTGGCATAGAGCAGAATTTGAGCAGCACTGCCTTCTCCCGAACAGGTCTTAACAGCTATAGTGCATGAATAATAGTAACAAAAACAACAACAGCTACCGTAGCTATTTAAACGATACACAAGCATGAGTTAGCAATTCATATCACGTATACGCATGGGTGTTCCACTGCAAGTTAAAAACGAGTTGAGTATCACTCACTCACACATCCACTTTCATCAGTTTACTGGCTTATGCTTCCAAGATTGCCAGACTCGCTGTCGTCTATGGATTGCGTATCATGTGTGCGTCTGATAAGAAAAAGCCAACAGCAGTAGCAGCAACACCACAACAACCTCCACTCTAGTTTGCGATCTTTTGTTGCCAACAAAAGTTGACTGCTCGCTCGCTTCGTTTTTATTTTATATACTAAATGGTTTTGTTGCCGTCGTAATCGTTTGTAGCTCGTGTTGTTTGCACTTGGCTGACTTTTTCATTGTTTTTAAAACACCATCATCATTTAGGTCTTGTGCTTATTTGACTGAGACTTAGTCACTGTCACAGTTGATACGAAAAAAACCCAAAATAGAGATAGGCAAACGTTGTAGGCTCATTGTCTTTATAATTGCCAATGTATTACGAAACGTGTTGCTATTAATCTTAATATTATCAATTGGATACGTAGATCGCATATATAGTCAAACACACACACATCGTTTAACCACATAATCCGAATTCGTTCAATCAATTGACTCGAGCTATGTATATCGATGGCGGTTCGGAATCGGCTAGAAGCCATAGAAACGGTCGTTTTCATCCACAGCGATCTGCAACAGCAGCTGCAGCAATGTCAGCATCAGCCGAAGTGAGCAAACTTAGTTGTCAATTTTACTTTGCATGCATTTTGAGTCTTTTAAGTACGGCTACAGATCTTTCAATTTTAGCCTATTTTTTTTAAAGTTGTAATTTTTCTATTATTGCTTTGGTTTTGTAAAAATTGATTTAATTTGTAATAAAGATGGATGTCGGGATCGGGATTTTCGGGAATCCCGCGGGTTCCGAAAAACAGCCAAGGCTAAGACTAAGATACATTCACGATCTCTAATTCATGCGGGAATAAACTTATGGGTTCCGAAAAAAAATTGTTAAGATAAGAACATTAAATCTATCAAATTAATGATATTTATCGAAACGACAAACCAATTGGTATATTATTAAAATTTAATATATGTATGTATGCACTTATTTCAACAAAGTTTGGTCACACTTTAAAGCCAACGGCCTATATTATGGCAAAATTATGTTGTAGGCACAGCACCGAAAAAAGTGTTCTGCGCAAGTGTAACATAACCAAGAATACTCATTAGCTTAGTGTCAAGCAGTCAGTCTTGATGTGACTGATTTTTGTTTTATTCGTGCAATGCGTGGTTTTTGCCTGTCTAAGCTCATTTTGCGTTGCCGTTTCCCTTTTTGCTTGGAAAACATACGATTGCAATGTTTTCAAACGGTGGACAAAAGAAGCAGGGTTGGATGTGGAATAAGTCTGCCATGGTTGCGTAGCCAAGCGTTACGTTGGTGGCCATACTTATATGTACTTTTATAAATTTATGTACATGTGTTCGTTTGTAATATGTATATATACATACATATGATCATAGTATATATATATATACCTTGGCGGATTTCATAGAATAAGGCAGAAATAAAAAAAATTACATGTCATGCATACCAAATGTTAAATTTATGGGCATTTAATAACCACAACTTCAGCTTTAATCAACTATTTTATAAAATCGAATGAAAAAAAGCGAAAATTAACTATTGCGCATAAAAGAATTTGAAGTCAATTTTTTGTGTCATAATTGCCATCATTATTTTTGGCTCATGACTTCATTCAATGTCGCCTTGCACCAGGGGCGGGTACAGAGGGACATTTTAATGTTGTGTTTGTGATAGTGTGTCAACACAAATATTTTGTATTTCAGATGTATACTTATACATATAAACATCAATTTTATACATTGTAAATTATACCATGCTTGCCAATTTTAAAAAATCGCCGAATAATTTTCTGCGTTTGAAAAACTCGAATTGTTAATCATACATAATATTTCCTACTCTCCCCCTGTTCCCTCCTCCTGAAGCCGCCACTGCTGACACTAGCACTGGCAACAGCAGTCAAACCAAAGTTGATGTTAAATAGTGTACAATCAGAAATGATCATCGACTCGGCATAACAATTAAGGGGCGTGTGCGAGTCGGTCGTCATAGTCATAGTCCCACCAACATAAAAAATTTCATATGGATACAAAAGCGGTAGCCGAGAAATAAAATCAATTGGCAACTAATCAAAGTTCAATACAAACAAATTGTGGCCACATGCCCAAAATAATCAAGAGATCGCAAAAACAGTTTTCTATTGTTACGTTAGAAATGCTAGGAATTCTAAATTCCTTCTAATAATGTATGAAAATATATTTTTCGATAATAATGATAATTAAGGTTGAACATTTTGTTGCCTCTACCCAGATGAGGTCCTGTGAGTACACTTATGGTCAAGCTATTGGTATTATATTTATGGCGCTGTTTCTTTTGATTATACAATTTATGCTGAATATAGCTGCATGCAATCTCAAAAATGGCCTCGCGTCATAAATCGTGCAACTCGAAGCCAATTAGCCAATGCCCAGAGGTCACCCGCGTTCCCAGTAACAGCTGTTGCATTTTTGCATTGGAATTGAGGCTGAGACTTAACAAATGATGTACACCGAAAGTAAAAAAAAAAATTGAACTATGTCGCATTTTGCGCCACTTGCACTTTTAAAATGTTTCGAAATTCGTTAAATGAAGGAGTACGTGTGCCTATGCTTTAAATCTTTTGTGCTAGAGTTACTTTACCAAGTGATAAGACACATGTTCCAAATAATGAACATGTTCGTATAACTAAGAGTATTTATTCTTTAAATAAATTTCTGATCCATTTGGCAAACGTTTCCCGAAATTCCCATTTTCTAGTACATCAAGGCAAAAAGCCAGCGTAAAAATGCGCTTTCAACTTAATTGAAGACATCAACAAGCCAATAAAAAATCAATTTAAGTAAAGGCACAAGAGAAAGCCAAGTCAAAATCAAATGCTGATTAGGTGGTAAGCGAAAAGATCGGAAATATTTCAACAAATTGCTTTTATTTTTTTTTTTTTGCTCAGCGTCGTCTTGTCTGCTTTTGATTGTTGGCTTTTTATTCACGGTTTACTGAGGGTAGTAGAAGAGGAATCGGAGGGAATTCCAAATATTTCACACATGTCCAAACAAAAGCATTTGGCACAGTACGCGCAATAGAAAACTTCGCAATTTCAAATAAATTATTCAATAGTTTGGAATGTGCATTTAATTAATATTTACTGTACCACCTAAAGTATTCAATGTGTGCGTATGAATTTTTAGGGGCTTGTCTATCGCGATATAAGCAACAATGATCCAACTTAATAGATTGTAGTTAATGCAATAAACATTTAAACATTGAAATTGCGAGGTATTTATAGAAAACTGGCGATAAGATCGTCTGCTGCTTGCCGCCTGCAATCGTCTGTCCGTCTGGCGTAGACACACGAGTATACACCACTGTCTGTGCCTGCACCTTTACCTTTATGCGTTTCCATTTCCGAAGATGCAGTCCGTTTATTTTTAAACAGCGCGCATCGCACACTTACAGCGGTGGCGGCTATTTATAGACACAATCGATCGCCTCCGTCTGCTGCAGGTGCAATTTCAATTGCAAGTGGCTGAGGTTCCTTGGATTTCAAGGTTTAGCTTGGCCCATATCCATATTTTCCTAGCTATTCAGCCGCGATCTTCGTAATGGTTATCATCCATCACACTCCCATTGCAAATAAGTATGTTGAATCGTGGCTTCATATCGTAGTCGTACTTCGTCTAATTGGAGAGTTCTATAAATGGCAATTTTATTCTTAATGAACTTCCGGTTCCCATTCATTCATTTCAGATGTGTTCCCGCAACATAAAGATCTCGGTGATGCTGTTTCTTGTCCTTATACCCATCTTTACAGCTTTGCCACATAATCACAATCTTTCGAAGCGCAGCAATTTCTTTGATTTGGAATGCAAGGGTATTTTCAACAAGACCATGTTCTTTCGTCTGGACCGCATTTGTGAGGATTGCTATCAGTTGTTCCGGGAGACGAGTATACATCGATTATGCAAGTAAGTTTACAAGAAATTATGCTGCCTCAATGGATACACTTCCCAAAATCTGTGAGATCTCTGCAATAATTTCTTTTGACAGATGCCAGACAGGGAGACAACGATGCCAAAAAGGTGTCGAATAAAAAAATTGACAAAAAACTGTTGCCATAGTCAGATTAGATACAAGAAAGACCATGGCACAGTTTTTAAAAACTGAAAAACACAGACGATACCAGGCTGTTGGGGGCATAATTAAAATATCCCTTTCTCTCATAGTGCATTTGTGCTCCTAATGATTTTCTTATCATGTATATCTATCCAACTTTATTTCAACTATTTCTTCGATGCAGGGCTAATTGTTTCGCTCACGAAACCTTTGGAGATTGCCTTAAGGTGCTACTTATCGATGATGAAGAGATTTCACAGCTGCAACACTATCTAAAAGTTATCAATGGCTCACCCTATCCGTTTCACAAGCCTATTTTCAATTAAATTTACTTATTTTACTTTTTCTCTCAATTACATTTTTTTCTTTAATTTTTGTTTTTGAGTTGCTATTGAATTTTTTCGTTTTGTTTATTTTAGGAAAGACTGCTTTGATTCAAAATGGTTTGGCGAGTGTCTTAAAGTGCTTTTAATACCACCTGAAGAAATTACGAACTTGCAGCATTTTTTAAGAGTAGTGAATGGTTCGCCCATATCGTTCAATATGTCGCCGGTTCAAACATAACTTTAAGTCAGTAAGCACCTAAAACACCCACCCACCCATATTCCCAAACACATGAAATTACTGTGCAACGAGTGGAGAAAGCCAACCACACTGACACGCACACCATAAGACACACCGATACGAACACCAACATCAGAAAGTGAAAAAGAAGCAGAGAAATTAAATATACAACGCCCAAGTTTAATTCGTACTTATTTATTACTATATATGTTTTTTAAAAATCAATTATTTTTTAATTAATTTATTTAAAAAGGAAAACGTTATGCATGAAAAGAAGAGAAGAAATTAGGGGATACGAAAGCCGAAGTATTTATTTAATAAGTATTCTTAGCTTGTTTATTTTTATTATTGTCGCTGTAAATAAAAATACAAAATCCATTGTTTTTTAATGTATGTATGTAAAAAAGCGAGCATCATTTGCATTTCTCCACAAGGGCAAACATAAAATAACACCGAAACTCGAGACCGAAAGTATTTTGCAACTGTATTACATTTTATCCTATATTGTAAAGGACAAACCCCAAATGGAATGAATATCTTATATATCTTACCCTAACAATAACTCGCAAAATATTTAGTCGTAAGCCTAGAATGCAATTTGTGCAAAGACACAAACAAAAACCTTTGATAAAAATATGCAAAAACAAAAAAAATTTACATTTCAAATGTAGCAAAAAAAAAATTTTAGAAAACAAAAATTATAATTGTTAAAATATATATATACAAATGTTGGGCTCCCTTAACAACACGCTACAAAAAATTGTGATAATTGAAAATGAAATTAGAATGCGAATGCAACAACACTGAACACGCGCTACATCAGCCGGCTGCAACGATTTCAATGCGAATACAAACGCATACTTACCGTTTTAGTTTTGGTACGTTTTTGGTTTTGAATTCATATTTGTTTTTTGTATTTGCGTTTTTGACCACAAGCAAACTTGTTTTTGTCATTTTTGGGCTCACCTTTTTGAGAGAGCCAACGCCAGGTCAAAATAAACAAAATGTTATCTACATTTATTTTAATATCCTAATACCTCTTTAAATTTTCATTCCAAATAGGCAAGACTGCTTCGGATCGCCTTTCTTTAACGCGTGTATAGAGGCTCTGCAATTGCACGAAGAGATGGATCAATACAATGAATGGCGCGAAACACTGGGCCGCAAATAAACGGACAAGCACTAAACAGAATTCAATAAATCTAACAATAAGACACACGATCGACCCGATAACTTTGACTGTATATGTTGATCCATTTAGCTACATGAGTAAACAAAACTTAAAAAAACAAAAAAACAAAAAAACTAAGTAAATCTATTATATACATATATATCTTCTATGCATTACTGAATTAATATCGGCCAGATATAATTGTTTTTCTTGGCATATATGATTACATTTGATCATCATCCAATATTGTGGCAGCAGAACAACTTTTCCTTATCGCGAATAAAAATGTAAATAATATAATTGTTTCGCCATTTTTAAAAAAATTCTTTATAAATATTTGCATGAACACATACATAAAAATATCCGCTACTCTCACATGCATAAATTTATTATGTACATTTATTGCTTTAAGGTTTTTTTTTACCTTCACCTATTCACCTATATTTGCAGTATATAAGTGGAATCAAACACAAACATTATATTTGGAAAAATTCCCTACTCTTGCATTATTAACATAAATATAAATTAATTTAAACTTGTTTTGGATCTAGTCGTAAAATATAAAAATAATAAAACTGTATATTTCAAGAGGAGCTATCATAGACGCAATTTAAGTTTTTAATGCAAAATCAGATTTATTTTATATTTCATATATGCATTTGACAATTGCAAAAATCACTAGTTCAGTTTCAAAACTCAAAGATTTCATCAAGCATCTTTCACTTGAGATGAATAAAGTGACAAGTATCGACTGCAAAAACATGAATGTTAAAAATGTTGGCACACGTTTAGCAAAATTTATTATAGAACAAATTACAAGTGTTAAAGTATAAAAAGCATATAGCATACATATAAATATAAAGAGCATATAGCAGGTAAGATATATACATTTTGAAATATTTACATATTAATAGGTGAGAGAGATACACATGCAGGTTGGATTTTAGTAACCAATTTTGGTGATGTCCCCAGCACCAACATTGGTCCGACTGATCATTGTTTACCAACACGTATATCTCTGCAATAATTGTAGCAGCAAATTCAGCATTCTTGGCATCGCCATTTAATGCGAACTGATTTTCCGGCTTGTCATCTGATAATGTATAAATGTGTAAAAAAAAGTGCGGAAGTAGTAATGTTTCGCAACAAGCCTGGAAAATATTGATCCACGTCTACGGTATCAATTACCATAAAGGCCAAAGGATCATATAATGATTTTCCAATCAGTCTCGCCCTCATCGATTAGCGCAATCGTGCCCCGGACCTTCACCTGCAAAATGTGTCCACGTTAACCGATATCAATTACGTCAATGAGACTGTTGATTGCATCCTGTAGTTCAATATGGTCAGGACTTCCCCACGTTTGCGGCAAGGCACCGTGTAACAGGCGATTGGTAACAAGCAGCAAATCGTGGTCGAAAAATGCCGAGAAGCGTTTTAAACAACAGAGGCAGCCACATACCATGTCAGAGCAAGATGACGATGAGGATGGTCACCTGGATGTGCTCTTCGATCTTACCCCTCAAATACCCGATGCCGTTTACTTTTGTTCTATTGAACCACCGAGTGTTTGATCACAAACTGCCATGGAGCAGACCCTTCGGCAGCTGCAACGAGAGGATCCTAGCCACCGTTCGCTGAAATCTCTGGTTACTCCAGCACATTGCGAACCATTATTTTAGGAACAGCCAGCATGACAATGCAACCTCACGACGCAGGAGATACTGCAGACCTTTCGACATGTAATGCTCCGATATAAACCATCAGATAATCTGGAATATCCAATTTGACAGTGACTTGTGCTTCTCTAGACGATTGATGGCAGGCAAATGACGTCTTGAAAATTGAAAAAGGTCTCGAATTTGGAACTGTCTAGCTTCTTGTCTGCGATGCTATGGCCAGCAGATGATTAACTGCTGATTGTTGGTCAATGTACGTGAAATACTTAAAAATTAAATTATTTAACCCAAGAGCACGTATCCCCACACCAACATTAGTTGTCAGTTAACGGACCATAAAAGCAAATATGGACAATAAAGTATATAGTGTTAGTTGATAATCAACCAGAAAAATGCCATAAGGCTATAAAGACCTCCATCAATGTTTATTTTGGTAATTGTTTGCTTTAAAATTAGTGCTGTAAATGAAATAAATACTGCGCGGTATTTTTTAAAAAGAATTAATGCTGCCAGATCAGATAAACATTCCTCGACTTTATAAAAATAAACGGTTTATAAAACTAAATGGTGGTACCGAAGTCATTTAAATAAAATATATTAGTCCAAATTTAAAAAATGCGGGTATTAATTTTAAAGTATACCAACACTGGTATTTAAAACCTATCCCTTTCCCACCTTTGGCGTTATCCAACACTAAAAGCTCGAGGTGGTCAAAGTAAACAATGGTATACGGGTGGGGAAAAGTACGTAGGCTTCAAATAACGGTTTTTACTGATTGGCTATAATGCTTCTTCTTAGAAGCTGTAGTTTTTGGTGTTTTTGGTGGGTTTTTTTTTTGGTGAGTTTTTGTTTTGTTTTTGTTTATTTCGGGTTGCTGGTCGGACGTATCTGCGGACGGCAAATTTGATCTTTAAAATACACAAGAAAAAAAGTAATCAAGATTACAAATAATAGGAAAAAATATTCTCGACTAACATATGTTGTAGTATTTGAAAGTTAGCTTCTCCTTAAGTTAAATTAATAAATCATCTCAAACGGTGAGTCCACAAACCCTTTTGTACATTCTTTGATAAAATAAATAATTGTACATGTATCAATTTTTTTCGTTAACCATTCTTAATTTAAGAATTGTTGATTTCTACCGACTTATAATGTGAAAACACACATACAGATAGTTCTAAGTTTTGGGCGTCCTCTCTTTGACATTTGTTTGTGTTTTTAGGGTTGTCAAGTGCTCAATTGTGAGACTTTTTTTCAGTCCAAAAATATATAAAATCTTTAAATTTTTAAAAATGTTTTGTTTGAGAAATATATTTTAAACATGCTTCTGACATCAAACTATACTGGATTAACACGTGCCTAGGCGCTGTATATTGGGGTATTGTCGAGAAGATTAAAGGTGGCAACCCTAGGATATGTGGCGTTTGTATGCCATTTCAGTAGTCATTTGTATTTTTTTATAAAGTCAGGTAAATACATATGTATATAAAGTCGTGAGTATGCTTAAGCTCCCTGGCAACCCTTAAAACATTAAAATGTACGAACACAGCAGAAAAAAATAAAGCAAAAACAAGTAGCTCCATTGACTTATATTTTACCCTGTTTTTGCCTATTGCACAGCATCTTTTCTGTTGGTGATCGGAGAAATCATGGCGAGAAAAGATATATAGAGATCCCCAGTATTTCCCGGTTCACATACGATATGTTTCTTCAACATAACCTCTCATTCAACATCAAAATCGATACGTAACCTAAAAAGAATGTGAACGGCGCACGCTAATACACACATCTATCTAGGGTGTGTATGTGTGTGAGAGAGAGAGAGAGAGCGAAAAGGCTTTAATAGACATAACGCCCAGCGGCTGATGGTTCATCTAACGAAACTTTAAAACACAACTCTACATCTAACTAGTTAAGCTTGATAAAATTGAGTCTTCCCAGGAAAGTCGAAGTACAACAAAACAAAAGAAAGCGGGCGAAGGTGTTTAGGGTAACTACTAGCATTACCAAATCTAGATAAAATCAGATATATCCGATGACGTTGGTTAAAAAATTTACTACATTGGTCATATAAATGAATATTCGTATTTTCGCTTTTTTGTTTGATGTTGCTTTCTTGTATAGTGCGTATACATCATTCATACGTATTAAATTCATTCATTCATATACATATACATAAATTCATATGTACGTATTGAGTGCGCCCTCCGACTCTTGTTCTCCCAAACCGGTATCCTTGCAAAGATAATACATTAGTTCTTTGGGCGATAGATTGTTGTGTTTTTCCATGACAGCTTTAAAATTGGAAATAAAATAAATCCACAAATTTGTATGGCCAGTACATGTACCTATGTATGTACGTATGTACATACATATGTACATGTGTATCGCTCCCCTAGGTAGCTCTCTTATGCACTTTATAGTCGTCTCTTTCTAACACGCAGCGTGTACGTACTTCAAATGCCTATTTAAGTTAAACTTTTTAATTTTGCGTTGCTGTCTCAAATGCGATCCCTTGTAACATCCCCCCTTGAATACCGCAAAACAGCGCTGCAAACTTGCTGTTAATGAATTTATGCACATGTTATTACATAGTACATACATATATGTATATGTATGTATGTGTTTACATACATACTTATATATGTACATATGTGCTTACATACATACTTATATATGTACATATGTGCTTACATACAACATACATATGTACATACATACATATACCTAAATGCGTTGATATGACTTCAGCAAACTTGCTGTTAATGAATTTATGCACATGTTATTACATAGTACATACATATATATATGTATGTGTTTACATACATACTTATATATGTACATATGTGCTTACATACATACTTATATATGTACATATGTGCTTACATACAACATACATACATATACCTAAATGCGTTGATATGACTTCAGATTCATCATATCTTAAAAAGATGTAAAACCGAATTTTCTCGGAGGCATATCATATTCAAGCTAACACCTTCAACTCCTTTTATTTTCTACATATACATACATATGTATGTATGTAGTACATAAATGTACTTTTACTCTCTTCCGCGCTCTTTCTCTCTTCGTTTTTCTTTTTGCTCTCATTCTCTGTCATCAGCTGGTTTTGCATCGCGTTCGCTTCGTAACAAAAATTGTTTTCAGTGCTACAACAATACCTATTCCTCCAAATCATTGTCCGATTTTTCCTAGTGTGCTACAACCAAATTAAATCAAAGTAGTTTAAAAAGTAATTACAAAATTAAAGGGAAAATAAGTAAGCGAGGACCTTTGCCGTCCCTTAAAAAAGACTTCACCCTAACCTTACTTTGGACATACATATATTTTTTCAATTAGTGGATACATTGTAGACAAATTTTTCCATTTATACATGTATGTATGTACATACATACATATATGTATGTATGGCTTAACTACTATGATTTATCGTCCATTTTCTCTTGTTCTCTTTGTTTTGAACTGCGTTCCTTTAGCTGCATACTTCTTTTTCTTGTTTTGATTTTACCATTTGTATTGTTGCACAGCATATATTTACATATATTTACATTTGTATGTATGTGAACACGCACACATATGCACATGCATCCATCACACATACGAAAAAGTAGACCCGTATAGCATACCGTCTGGTATTTTCGAAGATTATTTTCGACGATTATTATTGATTTCGGAAAGCTCATAGAAATCATATCTACTTACATATGTATGTACAAGGTTTTTTCTGTTTAACATTAAATTTAGTTACATCCGATGGAAATATAAAGTTAATCCGATCTTTTACAGAAACGTCGGGTAATAGGTGTCCTTTGAGGGAATACCTCATATAACTGTATTTCTAAGATCACATTTAAAAATAAACAATTCAAATTTAGTTCAATGTACCCGAAATAAAAGGAAAAAAACAATAGCTAATAACTCCCGGAAAATATAAAAGGTGGAACGAAAATGATGCAAATAACACAGAATGTGGAAAGGAAAGAACTACCGAAAGAATCATCCCTAACCAGAAGCGTTACACCAGAACTTAATACTGAAGGAGTTGATGAATTGCGGTCATCTAGTCCAAGTCAGAGTAAGTCAGTTTTAGGTGCAATTATAAAAAGTTTACGTAATATTACCTAATTTTCAGACACTCCAACAGTAAAACAGAACGGGTTAAGGCGTACAAAAACCGAAGGACAGGATAAAGAATTAGTCAATGGCCAAAGCCACGATGACATCGACGAACCATACACATTGACTTCGAGTTCAGATCAAGAACGTAACGCTGGTACTGATTTAGATGCTTTGTTGGACAAAATAAGCTCAATTGTGGATCGAAGTCCCAATGAATCGACTGTCCATATTGACGGCGATATCGATGGCGATCAAATTGAACAGGACAAGAGTGACTCATGCCTGGAGGAGAACAAGAAGAAAGAAGATAGTACAGAATGGGAAGATATTGAAAAAGAACCTGGACTCAAATTTTCTAATAATTGTGGAGATGAAATGCTGATTCCAAATGAACATCTACCAGAGGCAGACGTTCTCTTAAAATCTAAGGTTACAATTGAAGAAACCATTGAAGATGCTGAATTAACGAGAGGCCTCAACCAAAAGGGGTCCACTGTGAAACATAAGGACAAGCCGATTAACGGCTTAGATGACATTTCCTATGCGAAAGTAATTTCCATTTCAAAAACGAATGCCAATCAAGCTAACGATAAAGCAACAGACTGTAGTACAACCCAAGAGGCGGATGTTACTATTATTGATTTGGATTCGTCAGATGAAGGAGTGGCTGAGGAGGTCGCAAAACCATTACAAAATATTAAATCAAATCAAGAGGACGATAAAATGCAAAAAGATGGGATGCGAGCGAGTGCGTCAATAGATGTTGAAGAAAAGTTTGAAGAAATTGTTCATGAAAAGGTAGGGAAAGAAACGGAGATATTTAAAGCGAAGGAAACAGTTTTCGTCGGTTTAAATGAAGAAACAGAAAAGCAAACCCATCTTAACACAACTGTAAGAAATTTAGAGAATAGCGATGTTTTGACTATAACTGACAATGACGAAGAGTTGAAGTCGAATGGTTTGGTCGAATCCGACAGAGTTCATATTAGTAAAGAGTCCAATGAGAAAGATAAGAAAAAACAGGAACCACATATAGAGGCGGAAGACGATGATGACGATGTTATTTTCTTCGAGCTGTACGATAAGGGCAAAGAAAAGGAAATGCATAAAAAAATTGTAGAAAACGCAAAGAAAACGGAAATGCCAGCGAAGGAGAAAGCTGAACTGTCGACGGACAAGAAAAACCTTGAAATTGTCTTGGTATCAGAAGATGAGGAGGAAGAATTACAGCCAAAAAAGAAGATAGAAGAATATGAAAAAGAATTGACAAACAGAACGGATAAAGATTTTCAGGCTGATAACTCCGACAATGCTTGCGATCAGTTTGATAAGTTGAAACCTCAAGCTAAGCCCAAATCGTCGACAAATAATCATAACATAGATAATAACTCAAATAGTAGCAATCTGCTACGTCCCGCAGAAGATATAGAATTACCGCCAATCAAACGAAAACGTCTAAGTAATGAGGAATTTCCCAAGATGGTCGACGCGACAAAACCAACAACCACAGTGTCAGAGAAACCGGCGATAGTTAAACGTGGTCACAACCTCGTGGAGATCAGTCCGTCGGACATGAAAAAGGACCAAACACCAAATAAGAAGTTAAAAACAGATGATTCTGATTCAAATAGCTCCAATGATGGTACTTTGCAAATAGATTTAGATGCTAAGGAAGATCCGGAGGAATTGTCTTCACCATGCAAAGACGATCGAGAAAAAAAAGAACTAAAACCACAGATAGATTCAAAAACGGAATTTAAGCCCATACGCCTGGAATTTGTGAAGACGTTTCGTAAAAGCTTTGACAAAATGTCACGTCAAGATTTAGAGGAACTTGTGCTTCAAAAAGTAGTTGAAGGTATGCTGGTGAAAAGTGAATTTGCCGATATACGCCGCCAATTGGATAAATATGAATTAACCCTGGCAAACTATCGTCGCAAAATTGCCGAGGTATCCAAGCAATTTGTTGATCTAGAGACGGTGCATAAGCGTGTTCTTAAGGATCTAGAAACGAAGAATTCGCAATTTACGGCACCAGTTAGAATTACTCGTGCTGTGGGTTTACAAGTGGGTATGTCCATGAAGGCAATGAAATCGGAAGTTCAAGCATCGGTGCAATCGAATGCTGCAGGCAGTAATTCGACGTTGCCAAGTGGTACTCTACCAAAAGCTAGCACATCGCCGCTAAGATCGCCCTTGAAAGGTGTGCAGTCGGGGCGTTCCCCACATCAACATCAACAGGTACTGCAACATCAGCAGCAGTCACGACCCTCCCCTTTGCCGACATCTTCTAGTTCCTCTAGCCCTTCCTCATTTGTTAAAAACTTGCAGCCTGCCAGTGGTTCGACAGCTGTACGCAGGGGCTGCATGCAAAAGGTCACACCCCAGAGACCAGGACCAGGACACCATATTACGCAGTCCACAACTGCAGCATCAACATCAACTAATCGATCTCCTCAAGCAGGACGATCGTCCCTTGCTGTTCACGTATCTAAGCATACTGGTGGTGGCAACAATACTGGTTCAGCTGTGCCTCCAGTAGCAACAATGGCAACGGCGGCAGCTATGAGAGGACGGAGTGCTACAACTCCGTATTCCACTATGGCCCAAAAGCACCAACAGCAAACGCAATATCAAACGTAAGTCATCAACTCGCCTTATAAATTTCCAAGTTAAACTAATTTTCATTTTCTTTAGACCTCGACCCAGTCCCGGTTCCAGTTCCAACAAATCGATAAACAAAATGCCAGCTAAAGTAAGAGCCATTCCCACAGTATCAGTGCCTATTTCATCAGCAGCAGCAGGGGGATCCCAACCCAATTTAGCCCCAGCGAAGCCTAAGGATAAGTCTGTCATTGATTTGACAGATGAAGATGAGGCAGCAGCAGCTGCAGCTGCAGTTCAAGTATCACGTCTAAGCCAATCCGCTAGCGTCACAATGAAAAGAGGTGCAGGAGCAGGACCTGTAGGTGGGTTGGTTCGCGCTGGTTCAAGTGGAAATGTAGTACGGGTATCACCTATGCCAGGCCCCGCATGTAGGACAAATGTGATGGCACGCTCAAGTGCAGGAGGTAATGAATTCTTATGTTGATCTTTTTTCGAGTTTAACCCCCTTTTTTGTTATAGGCCAACGCAATACGTTGGGTTCTAATGTGACAATGCAAATACGTTCCGAGAATACACCACCATCGGCTTCGCGTCTGCGTTATTCCCATCCTGCACCGTTGCCCTCTTCTCCCGCACAGACCTTTAATCCTGCCTGGAAATTACCACCATCACGACCAGTCATTCGCATCAGCCTGCATGATTCAGGAATTGTGATATCTTGGACTCTGGAGGATACTGGCAATCGCTTTGCTGATTGCGTAACCTATCAGATCTATGCATATCAGGAAACGATTCACGAGCCTAGCACCGATTCATGGCGACATGTGGGTGATGTTAAGGCTATGCTGTTACCCATGGCCGTGACTTTGAACCAATTTCAGGAGAATCAGCGTTACTATTTTGCTGTTCGCGGAGTGGATGATCATCAGCGTTTTGGCCCCTTCAGTATGCCCAAGACATGGACATAGGCAGAGAGATTGAGATCACAGTAGATTGATTCTAACATTTCTTACGTCTAGTGTCCATCATTTTAATTTTATTATTTATTTATCGTATATTTATTATTTTGTATCCATAAGGTGTACTAAAGTAAGTGAAACATATATAACAGGGTTTCATTCTACCCTGTTTGCGGCACCTATGCAAAAATGTTTTTACTAAATTGGCCGAGAACATAAATTCTGTCAATTCTACGAATTTTAAGTGGCTCGGCTAGTCGGTACTGGATATCTTGGTACTTTTTTGGTTTAGTAATAGAAATTGTCCTCGTTCCTTGAGTGGTTTTTGAGATTCAAGATTCATCGTGAAAATTCAAACAAAAAAGTAAACATTGTAATATAATTTAGGTATATAACTATAATGTAAGGTTAAAACATTAAATGCTAAATAACAATGAATAAATATCAAATGAAATATATCTTCTTTAAAGATTGTAATTTAATTCTTATAATTTTCGGATTAAAAAGGCTACATACACAAAACATTGGACCAGACGAGCAATTTTCAAAACATATTGCCTCCACTAATGCATAGTGCGATCGTTTTTTAAAATACTGTAAATTGAGTTTGGAAAAGAAACCATTATACAAATTGGAAATTTGTTACAAAGACGCGTGCGCATGTATTTAATTTTAAAAGATAAAAGTTTAAAAACTTCCGGTTTTCTTAGTCAGATTGTTCCCTACAAATAAGGTATTTATCTTGTAATGACAGCATCTTTATTATGCAATTCTGCCATTATATAAAATTTGTTGCAAATTAGCAACACTTGGAGAATAATGAAGAGGCCGATTTGCAATCGATAACAGATATGTAAAATGCAGAAAGACTATTTCTGACGTTTACTTGAAATGCTAGCCTAGATAGAGGAGAAAAGAAAGATAGAAGGACCGCTATCATCGCTTTGGCCATGCACTTGACATTGGCAGCGGCGACATTTTTGTTCATTCATGCAAAGCGCTGTAAAACAGTAGACACGGAGGCGTAATTAAATTGACCTCCACAGGCCACGTGCAGCCAAAAAAACCTTGACATTAGGGTATGGACAGATTTCACGATACTTTTATAGTATATACATATGTATGTAGATTAAAATATTGAGTTGAGAATTTAATGAAATTAATCCCAAAAACCGTTTAATGGCAAATGTAAAATGTAAAATTGGTTGACTGGTACTTTCTCTATTGCACTTAAATTTGAATAAAAACGAAAGTTTGAGAGCAATTGGTTGATTGGTACTATCTGTATCATATGCCCAAAGCGCATGCGCTAGAGCTGGATGTTTTTTCCAGCTCTAGCCCATGTTACAGTTAGTCTGCAGACTCGTGTTAAAAGAGTGTTTTGCTTCTGGTTGAACCCGAAGTCCTTGTCGAGGGCGCCAGTAAAATGGTCGTCATTGTCGGTCAACAGAAAATGCTAAGAAAAAGGAAATAAGCTTTGACGTGGCCGCGGTAATACTGTTGTGAGGCACGTATAATAACAAAATTGGAAATAAACAAATAATTTAATAATAAAAAAACCTGTTAAAATATATGTATGTATGTATGTATATTAGTTGTGAAAGGTGCATGAATGAATTTTAAAAAACTTTGTATTTCAAATCAATAAACGCGTGAAAAGTTGCGTACAAATTGTGTATGTTCCTGTAAGTAAAACTCATTTGCCTAGCCTTTGCTTTGCTCCTTTCTTTCTTTCTTTCCCATTTCACTTATGTATGTATGTATGTTAATTTAATTACCGTTTTGTGTGTGGCCGCCGCAGTACACACAAACGCACGTAAATTATTTATCTACGTATGTACATACATATATCGAAGTAATTAAAAAAAACAAAAACAAAATGGAAACAAAACATCATTAAGCATTTGCTTACCCTACCTTTTAATTCCTCCGTTTAGGTTTAATTTTCTATTCTATTAACTTTTTAACAACTTAACTATGCAAGTAAAACCAATTTTCAAAAAGATCGGACGAATATGTAATATATGTAGCTTCAATAGGAACTATCGGTCGAAAATAGAGTTTTAGATCAATAACTTCGTTGTTTTTCACGGGAGAGAATCTATTTCAAATGATTTTAGGGGCGTTCCGGTGTTACGGCGAGTTACAAGGGGACTTCAATTCTAATACTAAATGAATTATCCATCAAGTTCTCCGATATCGATTGGATAGGTCTTACTTGAACTATCCTGTGGAAGCATTGGCATTGTCTTAACACTAGCACTGGAGTCTAGTTAGCTCCTAACACTAGCACTGGGGTCAAATGATTCTACACTAGCTTCTTCTGGTATATTTATCCGTTGATCTTCTTTACTATATGGCTCCGATGTGGATCTATGCAGGCTGTAAGAAAAATATCCATGAAATATCTATATATCGGTAATGTCGTCTTATACTAAATTGTGCCGTGCGCTTCCATACATCAATCATGGTATGATTTAGGCCAAGATGATGATGATGCGCCGTTGGCAATGGCTTGTAATTAGGACTAATGGAAGGGAATGGAATAATGGAACTCCTGCCGCTGTTGGCGGGAACTGAAGTGCTTGATGAGCACATCCAATTTCTACTCAATGTCGGCGACCTAGAATAAGGAGGAGATAATCAAAGTATTCTTGCCAATTCCCTTTTATTGTTTACCTGTCACTCGACATCTTTAGCCTTGGAGCCTTGCTTGTCCAGGATTTGATCCAGCCTGTGTGCTCATAAAAATTAGAGCAAATTCTGATTGAACATTTTAACTTTCTATACTTACCGCAAATGTAAAATTTTTACACGGCCCAATAAGTCCACATGACCTTAAGAAATATAAGTGCATTAAATATTGTCCAAAACTGCATTACCGATTAACTTTAAAACTTTGTTTACTCTTTTATTCTTTTTTTCATTTCTTACATAACACTGCATTAACTTTCGACACACTATCTATCTCTTTCGCACCACCTTGCCAACTTCATTTTATGCTCCTTCTTTTGATCATTGATTTGGCAACCCTCGCGAAAGTTTTCTTCTTCCTCTTTAGTTTTTTCTTGTCGACGCGTTCACTTGCAGCATTTCTCGAAAAATAAATTTAATTCACGTTGTCGACGCGTTCACTTGCAGCATTTCTCGAAAAATAAATTTAATTCACGTTGTTATAGTTGTTATAGTCGGTTGCCGGATCAAAGTGTTATATTTCAATATAGGCAAGTCGATCGGCTTTCGTTTCGTATAAGCAATGTGAAAATCCGTTCAGTTGGAAAAAGGTTATTTGTCTTTCTTTTTTTTAATGTGTAGTGATATAAAATGGCTACCGCTTTGCAGTTGGGGTACGTGCGAGCGCCTTTTATTTTGCTTTTTATACCCTTGCAAAAAGGGTATATTAATTTTGGTCAGAAGTGTGCAACGCATAGAAGGAGGCATCTCCGACCATATAAAGTATATATATTCTTGATCAGCATGACAAGACGAGTTCAAATCCGTTTGTCCGTCTGTCTGTCCGTCTGTCCGTCTGTCCGTCTGTCTGTCTGTCTGTCTGTCTGTCTGTCTGGATCAACAGCTTCTCCTCCGAAACCGCTAAAGCTACAGAGCTGCAATTTTGCACGAAGTCTTGTATATACTGCAGGCATTGTATATCTCGGATTCATCCGGATCGGACAACTATATCATATAGCTCCCATAGGAACCATCGGTCGAAAAATGAGTTTTAGATCAATAACTTCATTCTTTTTCACCCGATTATCATAAAACGTAACATTTGGCAGTTTACTATACATCCAAACATCCGTGCGAAATTTTATCAAGATCGGACTACTATATCATATAGCTCCCATAGGAACAATCGGACCAAAAATAGTTTTTCTTCTAGAAACTTTTTTGTTTTTTTAGCGATCATCGTCAAACTAAGTAAATAACATTTTCACATAGAAAGCTATAATTTGGGTAAATTTGATCAAAATCGGATGACTATATCATATAGCTGTCATACAAACATATGAAAAAATTTCATGCTGCATGTCTACATACATGCATATGTATGCGTGCCGTGCTATGACGTGTAAAAACGGATTTTTACATCAGGGTCTTTACATTTAGATAACTCTTTTTAGAGATCTAGTAACACAAGAGCTTGCAAGGGTATACAAACTTCGGCATGGCCGAAGTTAGCCCGGCCTTCTGGTTTTTTTAGCGCTCGCGTACTGTTTTTTTATTTTTTATTTTTGTTTATTGTTTTGTGCAGAAAATAAACTATTATTAGCATTTCCTTCTTGGAATGTAAAGTAAAAAAGAATAATTGAAAGCGTCGCAGTCGGCGTAAGTTCAACCAGTTTCCATTTTCTAGAACAGCTCTTTTTTGTTTGGTTTTTTTCCGTGAGTAAAGTTAACTGTTTTTTTTTTTTTTTTGTGTGTTGCTTTATGAAGTCAATTGGGAGTAAGAGAGATGTTAGATGGATGGCTAGTTCTATTGGCATATGGTAAGTACCTCTCCATCAGTTGCTTACTAGAACTATTTGTATTTGAAAATTACTGGCTGCATATTGGCCATGACATTCTTAGCATCGTAGGGTTTTAAGTCCTCCAAAATATTTGAGCTCCAGTGTGCTGTTATGGGATAAGGGAGGGGGATTAGGGTATAAATATTTAGACTTTTATTTAATCTTAATATACCTTGCGTATACATCGTATGGCTGTCTTATGGCGATTTGTTAGCTCCATAGCTCTAAAACTGTAGGATTAGTTCGCGCAGCACCAGACAGACAGACGGACGTGGCTATATCAACTCGTCTTTTCTTGCTGATCAAGAATATATATACTTTATGGGGTCGGAAACGATCCCTTCTCTGCGTTACAAACATCTGACCAATTTTATAATACCCTCTGCAAGGGTATAAAAAATCAGGCCAAAATTAGTTTTCTAGATTTGAACGCCAATTTATACACTCAGAGCACTAAAAAATAACTTTTTGAAATCTTCCAAAAATTGGCATAGTTAGAGATTTGCAAAGTTGAGGTTTCTGCATAAATTTTGGAACAGTCATTGAAAATTTTTGGTCAAAATTGAAATTTTCCTGAGTCTGTATTTAGGACAATTTTCTACAGATTTGCAACTTTTTGATGTAATTTTATTCGAATTTTTATCTACTTTAAACGATTGCAAAGCTGGGGATTTTAGAAAATGGTTTTAAAAATTTAATGATTTTGTTCAAAATTCCGATTTTTCTTAGGCTGTATTTTGGACACTTAAAATGCATACTTGAACATACTTAAAATAGCGAAACCGACTGAGTTATGAGGATTTTTGTGTTGGCGCATTAAAAGTGTGCAACAAAAACAGAAAAATTAAATCCAAATCGGGTTTTGTTGGTTTTTGATTAAGAAAATATAGTAAATATATCGTGAGCCCTTTAAGAATCGCAAAGATGAGGTTTTAAAAAACTTTTTGATAAATAACTAATAAACAAACTAACTCTGATTTTTCTTATGACAATTTAAGACAATTTTAATTTAAAATAGAATAATCAATAAATTATAATTTTTTCGATTTTCTTTCAGCAACAGAAATTTGTATGTCAATTGAAAAAAGAAAAAACAAAATCAATGGGAAGAGAAAGCATCACACCATAAACCAAAACCTAAACTACGTAGAAATATGTGCCTGACCATAATAAACATACTTACTTGCAAACCTAAGGAAGGATACTACATTAACAACATTAACTATGACAGTTTGACATTTTGATAAAGTTTCAAGTACGAAGATAGAAAGGTATTTTCATATCCCTTTTCGAAACCAGGAGTGTGGCAAATAAAGCAACAAGTCAAGTAGTAACGGAAACTATCACCATGACCAGGTAAATCCCAGTTTATTATACATATTTATATTTAAATTTTAAATTTTTTGTTTTAAGTGTTAAATACTTTTTAAAGTAAAATTTAAAATTTAAAACAATATCTACTGCTTTAAAAAGTATTTAACACTTAAAACAAAAAGCAATTGTCAATTCGAAGTGTTTTCAACATTCTGGTTTCGTAAATGTATTTTGGTTAAACAGTTCTGTTTTCTTGGAATTTTTTCCTTTTTTTATCAGCAACTTTCTCACTTCTGTCTGGAAGTATTTTGCTTGCGTTTCTTTGTTTAAACTTTAAAGCAAACACACATCTACAGTTACGTTCATACACACAATTACACAAAGGACATCTGGCATAAAGTGAAATTTAAAACTGTTCGCCTTTTTGTTTACTGTTTTTCTTTTTCGGTTAAAATTAAATTAATGACGAACAATTTTTCATTGTTTTAGTGTCCCCTTTTTAATTGAATGCTTAGCACGCGCAGTAAAATATAGCCAAATCTGTTGGACAATAAGCATTGTTTGGAAGACAAACATATGTACATACAACAAATAAATCTATAGATCGTAAAATAGCATAAACAAATAAAAAATATCATTCAGGTTGAATATGTGCTGGGAGACCATATCAACATTGAACTAGGCGACCGACTCTGGAAACCAACAAAATGTCAAATTTTTCGGTCTTAAGACTTATAAGTCGTAAACCAGAAGGCTGGGCTAACTTCGGCTATGCCGAAGTTTGTATATCCTTGCAAGTTCTTGTTTTACTAAATCCCTAATTAGAGTTATCTAAATGTAAAGACCTTTGTGTAAAAATCCGTATCTACCCGCCATATCCGTACGCATACATATGCATGTGTGTACATACATATGTATGTAGACATGCAGCATGCAATTTTTTCAGTTGTTTGTATGACAGCTATATGATATAGTCATCCGATTTGATCAAATTTGGCAGGATTATAATCTGTTATATCCAAATGTTATTTATTAAGTTTGGTCATGATCGCAAAGGAAACAAATAAGTTTTTAGAAGCAAAACTATTTTTGGTCCGATTATTCCTATGGGAGCTATATGATATCGTAGTCCGATCTTGATCAAATTTAGCACAGACGTTTGGATGTATAGCAAACTGCCAATTGTTAAGTTTAATGATAATATGGTGAAAAACAACGAAAAAGAAGAACGACAGACGGACAAACGGATTTGAACTTGTCTTGTCATGCTGATCAAGAATATACATACATATGTATATATACTTTATATGGTCGGAGATGCCTCCTTCCATGCGTTGCACACTTCTGACCAAAATTAATGTACCCGCTTTGCAAGGGTTTAAAAAAATCTTTTACTTATATTAACTATTGTAAAAGTAATGGCCAACTACATATTCGAAATAACAGTTGTGAACAACGTTGCAACATTAACCATAATAACAGTGTAAATGTATTGTATCTTTTACAAATTTTATTGCAACATCGTTTTCGAAAGAACAGGGCGAAAAAATAAAGGCACAAATAAACCAATAAACGACAACGACAATAGATAATAGTGCTTTCTGTTATCCTTTTCGACGAGATTTAATTTTTCATTTGAGTAAGTCGGGATCGCTCATACATCTTTGATTTTTAATTTGAGTTTTAGTTTTTCAATAATGTTAAAGGTGAGCACAGTTGGCGGAGTGTAAGTAGGTGCGTAAGCAGTCACTTTGACTAAAAACCGAAAAGACCTTACACTTTTGCCTATTCTCTGTTTGCTGCGATATATTGCGTTTTTCAATAATAGTTTCATTTTGTAATGTTGATATTGTGGGAGTGAACAACTATTAAAGAGAAAAATATATCTGTGTAAGTTAACTTATCTATTCTTTCCTTCGCTTTTTACTCCGTGTCATTTGTTTCATTTGTCTGCCAGGCGAAAATGAAACTGTGATGTGGGGGAAATGCGGGATTTGCTTGCTTTTAAGGCATATTGATTTATTTGCATCTGACTCGCCCCCCTCGCTTGTCTTTTATTATTATTTTGCGTGACGTATATACGTTGCACGAGTTGCACCTTAGATATTATTGATCTATAAAATCCCCAACCCAGTTCGAAAGACGAACAAAAAATGACACCTGAACAAAAAAGTTTACTTAATTACCAAGAGTTTCTGGTAACACTCAACATGTCCAAGTTCTAAACAATTTTGTAGTCCCATGTAGTCTTTGGCTTTGTCCTTATTGATCTGATATTTGGATATATTTGTCATTTTATTCGCAAATATATTTTGCGCCAACTCCAGCTATATTATATTTTTATATGCAGTCCTCGGTAGATGAGTTGTCTAAGCCCTGTCATATAGGCAACTGAACAACGAGGATCCGGGTTCGAATCCCAGGCTAGTATATGGATGTAGTTATAGTCTAAGCCGATGGCCATTAACTAATTTAAAAAAACTAAATAAATAAAATATATTTTTCAAATAGATATTATATATTATATTTTTTATGTAGATATTACATATTATATTTTTATTATATATTTCCATCCGTCGAAAATAATAGTGAAGGCAACCACTATACAAATGTTGACTGGGTTACGCTTTTAATTATAATTGTATGCAGTGGTGTCATTTTCGCTTTTTCCCAATCAGGTCTGTTTTTTATAAGACTTTTAGCGGTAATATGTATATATTTTAATGATTATATTGATTTTGGAAAAAGATTGTAAAGATTCACAACGAAAAGTACAAACGTATTATACCGGCGGATTGCAAATTATCGATAACCGCTACTATCAAGTACTAATAAATTTTATTTAATTTGCCTATTTAATATCAACACTAAATAATACAAGTCATTACAATAAGCTCATATTAAAAGTCGCGTAATGGAATACTGAAACCTTAACAAAAAACCTCACAGAACTAATTGTTTTTTGGTTAATCTTAGTTCAGCTTTTTTTTTTTTTTTTCGTTTTTTGATCGATATGTTACTTTAACAAATTGTCAGCACTGACTCTCTTTGTGAGAACGTTTACAAACACTAGTATTGAATTCGTGTGTGTGCCAAAAAGCAAAAAAAAAAAAACAAGATAAAAAATAAAAATTCCAAAAATTAAACTTTTTGTTGGAAATTGGTACAACAAATGCTACAATGCCTTGGATGGCATTTTGTGTAGTGCGCGAGCTTATACGAGTTTGTTAGTGTTACTGCATATTGCTCAATGGGCAAAAAAAAAATAAAAAGGCAAAGAAAATCTGAAAAAGCCTTAAACGATTTTCACGGAGCAGAAGTGAAAAGTCGGTGAAAGTTAATGAAAAGAAAACCAAGTGAAAACAAGCAAAAGAGCCAAATTGAAAAAATAATTTGTTTTATGTTTTTTGTGAAAGCAGCTGCACTTGGGAGCAAGAGCGCTTGAGAGAGCGATTCTTAATCTCGTTTTGTGTATTTTTGGTTAAATCCAACAAAAAGTAAGTGAATAACAAATCTAAAAGAAATTGTGTTAATGTTAAAGGAATGCCGTCATCTGCAGTCTTTTTATTGTTGATTTTTTTGTGAGCAGTAAAATCTTGAAAATGTTGCGAAATGTTGGGTTGTTGGATTTTTCAATGGCTCTCCACTGTGTGTGCATGTGTGCGTTCGTGTGAGAGAAAAAGAGAGTAACCTGCTCAATGTAAAATAGAGAGTGCGCGCGAGAGAGCCCGCGCTTGGTCAGCTGTGTTTCAAAAAATAACAAAGAAACAACATTATTTGAAAATAAAAATGGTATTTACTATTGCCTGCGTCATTTAATTATTACTATTTCTCGTTGAAAGCCTTAGCATGATGCTAATTGATTTCTTTCTACTTTTTTTGTTTGACTTTTTTTTAACAACCAAGGCAAAAGCAATTCAGTACTAAGACTTAAAATTCAAGCTACACATTATGTTGCTCTTTTTCCATTCAAAGTCAAAATTAGTTTGTAAAATCCTGACTGAATCATCTGAATATTTTTTGTGGCTTAAATGATATTTTAAAATCTTTTTAATTATAAATGCATATAAGTATGTATATATACATATATATATATATATATATACAGCTGTGGTTCTTGATGTACACATGTACATATGCATGTAAAAATCATTGATATTAACTGCTGGTGGCTTTGTTGTTTTATGCATAATTTGTAGATTGTATTAAAAGTGAAACCAATTGAACTTCAGTGGAACTCTGGCAAAAGAATAGGAACTCTCGATTTCGATTTGACCTGATTTAAAAAAAAATTTGGCATGGGATTTTAGACAACAAAGTTAACAATTCTATAAATAGGCGAGAAAATGAATAAGACAAGCCAAATGGAACAGAAAACTTTAACCGGGTAATAATTATAAAAAAATTTCAATATACCATCTGTTAAATGCCACACGAACAAAATATTAAAGGAGACATAAATTTCGAGAAAAGAAATTTAAGGCCATGGACTCGTGACTCTCTGGCAAAGCGTGTGTTTCTCGTTAGCATAAATAAATACAAATGTATTTCGTTCTTATTTTTATACCCTTGCAGGTATTTTAAAATTGGTCAGATCAGATGTTTCTAACACAGAGAAGGAATCGTTTCCGACTTCATAAAGTATATATATTCTTGAATAGCAAGACAAGACGAGTTGATATACCCATGTCCGTCGGTCTGTGTTGTACTATACGAACTAGTCCTACAGTTTTAGAGCTATCGTTTTCAAAGTTCGTATATAAGCTTTTCTATACCCTAGAATGCACATCGGCATGGCTGAAGTAATCCCGGCCTTCTGATTTTACGTAAATACAACATACATAGTATATGTACATATTTAGGACATATTTAGCTGATATTGATGATGGTCTGCTGGCTTCAGACGTTTCTGCAGATGACCCACTTTTTGTCCTCGCTCTGCTAAAATGATTTCTCATTTCTCAGCACAAATTCAAACAAATATTTATACCCTTACAAAAAAGGTATATTAATTTTGGTCAGAAGTGTGCAACGCATAGAAGGAGGCATCTATATTAATTTGGCTAAATTTGAGATACCCCAATGGCCATTCATAAGTATATTATTCTATAGCCGAAACTACAAATGCTTGCTAGTTCACTTACTATTATTTTCCAATCACTATTTTTCAAAACCAGTTTTATCGAATGTTGGACATTCCGCATGAAAACCACAGTTAATGATGCACGATGAGACAACTATACCATATCGCTCCCATAGCAATAATCGGTTGAAAAAGGTTTTAAATTTATCAAATCAGTTTCTCAAATTCTGTAAAAAAACAGAGTAGGTAGGTGTTGCCTGTTACACGCTGCTTGATAACTCCAATAAACCTTATCTTCAGTGGAAGTAGGGTATAAAATAGATGTGTGCTCACTTGGCTTTCTCCTTGACTCTGTCAATGCTTGATGAGACAACTTTACCATATCGCTCATATAGAAATAATCGGCTGAAAAAGGTTTTAAATTTAACAAATCAGTTTCTCAAATTCTGTAAAAAAAAAACGGAGTAGGTAGGTTGCCTATTACACGCTGCTTGATGACTGTAATATACCCTTTCTTCATATGGACGTAGGGTATTTAATAAATGTGTGCTTACTTGGCTTTCTCCTTGACTCTGTCAACTTCTTCAACTGCTGCTCCGTCCCCATCGTTTTTCTGTTGGTATAAACTTTATTGCAATGCATGCCATTTCTCCGGTGAGATGTTGTAAATATTTTCATGAGTACGCACTTTGCTCTCAGAAGATACTTATAGTGTGGAAGGTAGATGAGAAAAATAAAGAAGACAAAAGCAAGCAACACAAGCAGAATTAAAAATATAGAGGACTGATAAGAAAATAAAGAATCATGTTCATAATAAAAGTAATAATAAAAATTTATTATAACCAAGTAAACAGATAGACAGAGTTAAATAAGTTAACTATTTTACCTTATCGAGATAAAAGCCAAGGGAGCGAGCAGAAATGAGAGGTATCAGGTATAGAAAGAGAAAGAGCGTTTAAAAAAAACAAATTTGTTAACCTCAAATTTCTTGCCACTGTGTCTATTTGGAAGCTAATTTTTTGTTGTTATTGTTGTTTTTAAAATGCGTCAGTAGCAGTAAAGCAAAATGGAAACTGGTTTTTGGCCAAGTTAAAAGAGTCTAGCAAAAAACGTTAACAATTGAGTTTTTACTCAAGTGTCTCTGACTCTGCTCCCCTTTTGCTCTCTCTCTCCCTCTTCCACTCCCACTATCTTGCTCGCTCACCCTTTTGCCTTCTCTGTTGAGGAGGAAGCTACTGAGTAACTTATTTAACAGCTGTTTTTTCTTAAATTTTCTACGTTTTAATCTATGTAAAGTAGAAAAATTAATTGTTGTATTATTTATGAGTTTTTCTTATTTACTTATATTTATGGTTTTGCCTTTTCTGCTTCTTATTTTAGTTTTGCGTTTATTGAATTTCTAATTTCATTAAAAATATACATATATATTCTCAATCTGTTTGTCTGCTTGTTCGATTATTGTATAATTGCTTTTCAAATTGTTGCTCTCACCCCATTGACCCCTTTGAATTGCTTTTGGTGGGTGTTAGAAATTTAAATTGCTATTGAGTGATGAAGAGGGGAAAAGTAAGAGGTAACTAGCAATATTTAAGGGCATAATAAACTAGCTGTTGACTATAGTTCTAAAATTAAGTAATTCTAAATAATTATCTAAGACCTTTCTCAAGATCTATATATGTACATACTTATGTTCATAGCACACTTAAAAGGTTTTAAAGAAAAAGGCTTCGGCAATGAAAGTTTAATTGTTATTCTTAGACAAGCTAATTATAAGTCATATAGACTAAAGTTTTCAGTTTGATGCTCCCATATGAGCATACAAAGCACCATACAAATATCATAAGAGTGAGCGAGACGGCATGCTATGGTTGCTTATATGGGAGCATCAAACTGAAAACTTTAGGTGAGTTCCGTCGCGCCCCTTAAACATTATCCGATCGGCCCCAAATTTTTTTGAGATTTTTTTTAGAGTAAAAGGAAAAAAAAATGCCCTGCACTTAAAAAAATATTCATATATTTTTCCCCATACAACTAAAAACGCCTCTAATGTATGTATATAAAAATCGAAGTAGTTTTTTTTACTTGATGCATGGTATATCCAAGTCGAAGTGGCAACTACGCCTTACTTTAGTTTTACTTAAAATAAAAAGCTTAAAATATATAGAGCAAAGAAAACATTAATATTTGTTGAACTATAATATCACTGTAATTTATTTAATGAAGGATTTTATAAAAAGAACATACGTTCTACATATGTATGTATGTAAATAATTATGTACTTTTGCATTATTGTTAATTTTAAAAAACATAATTATATAAGCAGGAAATTTCAAGGATGGAACAACAAGAGCATGTCATAAGCCCAAAGCCAATATTCAGAATTATTCAAATGTCTCGCCGAAAAAGTTTCTTCCTTAAATATCCGCCATATGAAGCCATTTTTCTCGTCTTTACATCCCTGCAGCTACATCGCTTTTTTTGTTAATTGCACTTTCATACACACACGCACACTTACAGTCGATGAAACGACGAGGACATCTTTCTTGAAGCAGGAGTTATAAATATACAAGTACATATATGCGCAGGCCAAACATCATTGTATTCTACATCCACAGCAACATCAATGTAAAAAGTTTAAAATGTATAGAAAGACTTTATGTTCTGGCTTCAGGCCAAATCAAATCCTGTTACAGAAAAAATATTTTTGAATTTGAAATGGAACCCAGTCCATTAGGCATTCCATGTAAGCCAGCAACTAATTTAGCATCTGGGATGAGTCAATTATAGCGCCACCTTTTTTTCAAAGCTTTCTTTTTGTAGGCAAGGGGTTAATAAAAGTCGCAAAATACAACCAAGATGTTTAAAATGAAAAACTCTTCAGTTTTTATACCATGCATCCATAGGATGAAATGGTATATTGAAGTCGGCAAAATGTATGTAACAGGAAGAAGGAAGCTTTTCCGACCCTATAAAGTATATATATTCTTGATCAGCATGAGAAGAGAAATTGATATAGCCATGTCCGTCTGTCCGTCCGTCCGTAAGAGTTCAGAGATCTCAGCAACTACAAATGTTAGAGTTACCAAATTTAGAATGTAGACTCGTGATTTTCTCCCGCAATATTTATCGTATCGGAATTTAGTTCGGCACACTTATATATGTTATGGACATCTATCATTGCACCAAGTTTCATAAAAGTCGGAATAAAAATGACCGAGTTATGCATTGAAACGTTTTGCACTCAAAGCGGTGCAAGGGCGAATTTGGCAGGTGGGGCGCTAAAGTGCACACACATAAGAGTGAGCGAGATAGCATATGCTAGAAATCGCGCATACGAAAGAAATTTAATATATGAAATAAGTTTAATAAACTCAAGGTAATTTTTTTTCCCCTGATGCATGGTATATCCAAGTCGGCCCGGCGACTTAGTTACTTTATTTTCTTTAACATTGACAATGTTAGAATGAATTTATAAAAGCGAAGACCAAGCAAAACTGCAGTGAACCATGTTTAAATATGAATTTGTGTGGTTCAATTTAGACTCACAAATACCTTGGCTTTGGTTAAGGTGTTAAGCTACCCTCTTACACCTAAAGCAATGCCAAGGTATTCGTTCCGATATTGGAAAACAGGTGATGTAAAATGTTGGTATCGTCTATCTACTTCAAACCAACCACCCAACAGTAATGAGGTCTCCCAGTTTCTTCTTCAAGCCGCTCTCCTTCGCTTTCTTTCTCTGTTTTCCTTTATTTTTCCCAGTTTCTTTTGCAATGAAGTGCAACGTTTTATTGGAGGACAACCGCTTTTGTTTAGTTGGGCATGTGAGTGGGCCTTTCTTCTTCCTCAAATCACCTCCTCCCCTTTGTGTTTCCCACTCATAGGGTGAATAAACTTTAACATTAAAGCAACGACTGCAGTTGTAGTGGAATAAAGAGGGCATGGTTTGAATTCAGACCTGACGGTGATGCTGCTGATGAGTGCTTTGACTTATGACTAAATATCGTAAAACTGAAATGCTTTTAACGCCCTGTCTGTCGCCAGAGGCTGACTTGACCTACCGCCTTTTATTTGTGTAATATTTTCGTATTTCTTTTTGCAAAAAATGAACACGAAACAAAAAATGCGCCTCAATCAAGCAAAACAACAACTGTAACGCTTTTTATGTATATCGTAACCTGAAGGAGGGTATGTAGAATGGATATCTGAGTGGGAGGTGGGTGCAGTTGGGACGCCAAGTGTAACTATGGTCAAATAAATTGTCTGCTTCCTTACCCCGACTTCCGCGCTTATCTTTTATTATTCTTAATTTTAGAAATCTGTGGTCACTTCCCTCCATGGCGCAGTAAACGTATACATGTATTTATGCTAATGTCCAGACATCTCTTTATCACATTTGTTTTACTAGTTTACATTGATTTCACAGATTTCTTCAAAATAAAAACTTCAACTTTGGATTATTTGGCCAGAACAATCATGTATGTATGTATATACATACATTACAAATAAGGTATTTTTCCGCCTTGTTCAACATGTTTATCGCGTCTTTCTGCTGTTGTTGATTGCGGAAACTTTTGGGTAGAAAAGCTGATGAATTAAAAAATGCCCTTCCTGTTTTGATGAAGAGAAAAGAATAATTAATTTTGGTTATTACACATACAAAATCGGGTACACAATATGGCATGGTTTAACATAGGAGAACATCGTGTGCCGCAGGCTAGCTATTTACATTATCATTTGTTGTTGCCTTTAACAAATGCCTAAGCTTTGTTTTGTTTTATGGGCTGTCAATTGTTGTTGCTGTTGTTGTTGCAATGCAATTTAAATTCATTTTACTAGCCACAACTTATGAAGTTGTCAGAGCGCAACAGTCTTTTTTAAATTGAACTAGGAAATATTACGCAAGTCTAGAATCTAGATGATTGTCTAGTTACGACCAAAAACAACAAATGATTTTTTTGTGTAGTTTTTTCTGCAAAGTCATTTGGAGAATAACCAGAAGGCCGGGATAACTTCGGCCATGCCGAGTTTTCTAAGTTCTTGTTTCACTAAATCTCTAAATAGAGGTATCTAAATTTAAAGACCTTTGGGTAAAAATCGGTATCTACACGCCATATGGATTTATGTAGATATGCAGCATGCAATTTATTAATGTAAATTATTATTTTTTTTGTACGGCTATATCAAATAGTTATCCGATTTTGATCAAATTATAACTTACTATGTGAAAATGCGTTTGAAGGCTATCGAGGGTGTTCACTGGTCACAATTATAAAAATATTTAATTTGAGAGAGTGCAGTATATTCCAGCACTCACAATAATTTTGTCAAAATCTGGGAAAAACGAAATTGATTCACTAATATTGCCAATATTTTTCATTAGTCTTCCTGAATTAAACTTTTTGTTAATATAATTATGTTTGTGTAATATTTCAATAAACACATTGTATTTCGTACCAAATGAGAAATTTTTATAATTTCTAAGTAATGGTTAAAAAAATTATAATTACGGTTGATATTAACATATCATAATCTTGTTCTCAAACGAACGTTTTACTCAATGCTGATTTAATTTGGCATATTTCGATTTATTTAAAATTTATTAAAGCGGACTCGGGGTCATTTATTGTTTTAAAACTTTAATTAGAATATTTCCCAACGCTGTCATTTTCCATATTCTTCCAATTAAATTCCCATGCGAAAAATACTATACATAGATAAATATACAGGTATTTTACTTTTATCATTTGACCTTTTGTTTTCAATAAGATTTCAAGCAATGTGCAAAACAATCGGAAAATTAACAGTTGATTAACCTTTTGTTTACTAAACTAATTAGTTAATATCATGAAAGGACGAAAAAGAGTAGAACCTTAAACTGCTTGTTCAGCGAGATGCACATGCACAATAAGTCTATGCACTTATAAGCCAAGTACTAGCAAAGCCGCATATTAAATTGGGTTAATATATGCTTGTCATTGTTGGATGATGAAGCCGATGACTGCGGAAACCAAAGAGCTTATTCAAACAAAAGCCCGAATACCTCCAATTTGGTGCCCAAATTGTCGGTAAGACATTTGGAGTGACCAAGGGGCAGAAATGATTATCGATTAGACCAGTCAGAGCAGGAGATATGCCAACACCCCAGTCAACTATAGGAACTGCTCGTAGTATGTATGCTCGTAGCAACCTATGCTGATACACCGCCATTCTGTCGCGTGACACACTACAAACAAATGTACATACATACATACATACGTTCGAGCGTTGGGCTAGAAGATGGTGCATTACCATTAACCATCAAAAGTCGGTGCATATCACCTTTGCGATTAAAAGAGGAGACTGCCCAGAGGTGACATTGGGAGCAACAATATCGGGTTCCAACAAGGTAAAATATCTCGGTGTCACACTCAATAGAAGGTTAACGTACAAGGCACATATTAGCCAGGTTATCACTAACTGCAAAGATAAATTTAAAAAACTGGATTGGATGCTGAGGGCCTCCAGTAGCTTATCTCTCAACAGCAAACTTGTCATATACAAGCCAATTGTCGTCCCTACCTTTACATATGCTATTCGTTTATGGAGCTTTGCAGCACGGTGACACGTCTAAAAGGATCATACCATGCAGAAGACGGCGCTACGAAGGTGGAATAGAGCCAAATGGTTCGCACGAGGCTCAGTGCTTAATCGAGACTTTGGAATTCCCACGGTAGCTGAACTTATTGGGCGGCACAGCTATAGTTCACAACAACTAAAGGCGAAGGCTAAAAAGCTACACCCTCTCGACCAAAGAAGATATTAAATAAAATAAATTTATCTAATTTTTAAATACTGGCCTTGAGTCTATATCATTAGTTAAGGCCCAGAAATATATGCGCTATAGAGTTTAAGACAAAAGCAGCAATAACCAAATAATGAATTAAAAAAAAAGGTTATCTTATTTTGTTGTTTTATGTTTTTTTTTTTAGTTCTCTTATTGCTCAAAGGGAAATTTGCGGTATTTTAAATCCCCCAAGGCAAATTGATTATATGCATATATTCAATTATTTCTTTTTGCAAAGAAGGGATAACCCTTTTGATAAAGGGTTTCTCAACTATGTTTATACCTTGGCAGGTTACATATGATCAAATTGGTCAGATGTTTGTAATGCAGAGAAAGATTTGTGGAGTCGAAGCAATCGGATCACATAAACAAACATATAGCTGGCATACAAAGTAAAAAAATTGTATGCATACATACACATTTACGTGAAGTTTCAAGTAGAAATTAGATACGAGAGATCTCCTATGTAACTCATATGCACTTACTACGGATTGTTTCAAGAATTTTTTTTTATCGTGTAATAACATTTTCACAACTATTATTGGGTTAATGTATACTTTCCTAAAGATTGACTGCAAATAGCAAATGTGCATGCATGCAAAGCGAAATAAGTACACTTGGTGACGTCAGCAGATTGCATGTTTTAAGATGTAATTACACCATTTCAACTATTAAAAGCAGCAGTGGCAGCAAATTTACTTGATAAATAATTTCAGTTGAGTTTGACTTTCGCTAGCTTTGGATGTTGGTTGATTCTCAATCGACTCAAATGAAAAGAAAATCGAAATTCATCATGTGCTAACAGCATCTGCAATAAAATAGTCAATTATGTATGTACTTATGTATGCAAGTACTGCATAGGTACTTTATTGTCACAATATTATAGTGTACTTTTCAGCGCAAAATAAAAGTTGCTGTGTTGTGCATAAGATTTAGATAAAGTAACCTCGAGTTGGAAAATCTACGCTAAATATTCTTGAAGAACTCTTTAATATTAATATTAATCAAATGCATTAACGGTAAAAATAAAATAAAATCAAAACAGCAGTATGATCAATTTATCCGTTAATTATTAAATTACTAACTCTCATTTATTTTGTGTTCTTTTCTCTATTCATTGTACAGTTGCAATTATCGTTTCTGGAATGTAATGACATTTACGTGCAGTTTGAATAATGGTAAGTTAGTATATAATAAATCATATATGTTAATATTTTTGTACATATAAGATTATATTAATTTTTTTCTCCTGTCACTTGGCTATAACTATGGTTAACTAACTAATTTCCGTAGCCAATTGGCATGTGTCAATTTGTTATGTTGCTGTTTAATAACACCAAAATCGAATTGCCTGCTATTTTTTCTCCTTCTATTTATTTTGATCTTTGACTATTTTTTCCCCCAAAATAAAACGAAAATATAATCAAGTTGGCGCGTATTATGGTCATGATGGTAGTCAACGTCTAACATCAAAATAAAGTACATCATTTTAATATAACTTAACTTTCGATATTATTACCATACTTCTTTTCTTTATCGTTTTCATGTCAAGGCTCACACAATGTCGTTATTGCCCTTGTCAGTCACGGCTGAGTTGTGTCGGGGCCTTCTAGCCAACGTGTCCTTACTTATCCAAAATGAGGCCAACTGTGCCATTGCCCATCCAATCGCCGGGTCTGCCACCTAATGAAGTGTCCGCTGCTTTCCAGACACAGAGCCTGAATCATCATCAGGTGCATATCCACACAACAAGTCCAAGTGAGACAACAGCAGCATCGCAGCACCAGCGCCAAACACCAGTAATTAACAACAACAACAACTCAAAGTTACCGCCACTGGAACTGCTGGTAAAACATAAGCTCAACTACAGCTCAGCAGCCGCGGCAGTAACTGTCACAACTGATGTGAAACAGTCCCTCAACGGTAGCAAATCTTTAACTTTTTACGAGCATCAGAACGAGCACCACCCATTGATTGGTGCCATATCAGCTACTACTCAGGCTGGCGAATTTGATGAGGCTGCTGAGAATTTCATTATCAATTTTCCATCGGAATCGCAGCAGCTGCCTTTATCAGAAACTGTGCCACTCCTAACACATATTGAGGCTACATTGGTGGACAATCAGCGCTCCATACTATTAAAAAAAAATAGTGCTTCTCTTATATTTACGAAAAAGGAACTTGGGCATCAGCAACAACATCACAGCAGTTTGTACGGGCGGAAGCAGCATACGAAGCATTTGCCTTTTACACGAGGAGAACAGCATAGGAGAAGCCTCCAGTTGAACTATAACAACAATCTATTGCACTCTTCAGTTGGAGGAGGCAAACTCGTGCCGCATAAACAGCACCAGCATCAGCGACAACACGGCCTTGGTTTGAACTCTCCCACGGCTCAGTCGGCGGCACTCGGTGCTGGCGGCGTTGGGGGGGGCGGAGGAAGTTCCTCCGGCCGCAAGCAGCTATCATACTCCTGGTACGCACCGGTCTATAGTGCGCTCGAGGAGGAGTTAGAGCAGGAGTCGAGGGTAAGTTAAAAGAAACATGGGAAAGAAAAAAAAGAAGACTGCATGGTTGACCAACACTGCACTTATTAATTTAAGTGTAGGTGCACTTAATAATCCTTATATGAATCAATCTGATTTTACATTACTTGTAGGATTCCTCGCCAATACACAATCTGGCAAACACAAAGCATCAGCAACGCTCCGTCAGCCAAAAGGCCGCCGTTGCCTCCACCGGTCTCAATGTCGCCGCTTCGTCGCTGCACCAAGACGAGACAGTTGCGCTGTTGGATATACAGAGCCAACAGCAGCGTCAGAAGATTATTGATTCGGCAACCAATGGCGATGCTGGAGGCAACGGAGGAGGAGCAGGATCAACAACGACAACTTCAGGAAATCAAGATTTGGAGAGCTCATTGGGTCTGTCAGGCGGCGGACAAATGCCGCGTCGCAGACGCTTTGAAAACTTTCTCAAGTCCTTGGTGGGACTCAAGACCAGCAACAGTGGAGCTAATGGAGCCGCAGGCAATAGTTCCTTCAGCCGAAATCCAAATGATAGGGAACGATCAGGCGAACGCCCAGTCTCACCAGAAATACGCATTACGCGCACTCCATCCGAACAGGATATGGTGGTACTTAGAGATCCTGCCGGCCGCCAGCAGACGCAGCAACGGCTAGCTAACTATGGAGGCGGTATTAGTGGTTCCAGCAGCTCCCTAAATGTGGTGCAACAAAAATTGTGCCGCATGATGCGACGGGAGGGTAGTTCCAGCAGTTTGCAGAATCAGGAGAAATCACAATCGGTTGTCCAATACACAGGCTTAAGGAAATGCGAAACAGTTTTAGCTTTGACTCGTCAAAGTCAAAACTTAGCGTCAGGAACTGGTTCTGTAATTGTGGGTAGCGGCATCTTTAGTCCGGGCGGTATAGAGCAAATACGCCCGTTGAATCGATTAAGGAATAGTGTGAATAGTATTGCCGGCGGTGGCGGCGGTACATGTTCTCGCTGTTCTAGCTTACTGTCCTTGGCTGCCTCCGGATCTCGGTATTCTTTGGTCAACGGCTTTGTCCCTAGACCGCAATCAGCTCAGTCATTCAATCAGCCCAGAGTAAGCATTAATGATACTGAGCCATCGCATATCAATGTAAATGCGCAAATTAGACTAAGCGGTAGTTCCGGAGGTGGAGGGAATATTGTCCTGGAATCTCAAAGTCCCAGTCCGCCATCAAATATAACCACCGCAACTCTGCACTCGAGCTCTAATAATAATCTAGCAATCGAGGGAACCTCTTCGCCAAATGGAGGTGGAGCTAGTGAACTTGGACCATTTGGGACTCATCACGCTTATCCATTAACTGTCAGCTCTCTTCTATCAATGGCTACGGCCAACCAGGCAGCTCAGGATTGTTGTGTTCGCGATGGCATTACTTTAAAGCGACGCGAGATGCTTGCTTCTGCTGATGTGACACCGGCTGTGGACATACCGGCCACGCCAACGCCCATGGCGGCAGAAAATTTTCAATTATTCACATGTAAACTTTGCTTAATCGATGTGGAAATCGCGGCTGACTCCACTACTCTTATGCAATGCGGCTGCCAATTCTGCACTGAGGTGAGTGTGAGATGAAATGATGATTCTTATTTTAATATAAAAAACGTTTGAAGTCTTAAATCGCTTGGTTTTATCTTTCATGCATATATCCGCCTGTTAACATATGCAAGCTTATCATTTATATTTTATAGAACCGAATCTAAAATCGTTAGGTAAGGCTGATATAAGTGCTTACACGATTGAGGAAAGGAATCTAATGTATGAACTTAGTTGTATAAATTTGATGTAGGTTTTACACTTAATGCATGGCGGTTCCAAGTCGGCCTGACAACTTACTAGCTTCATTATTTTTGAGGTCAAGTGGCTTTGTTGTTTGTTTCGTGACTTTTTATTCTTTCTTTTTGTTTTCTTCCTCCAGTTTTATTCGTTTTTAAAATAGTGACTCCAATTTCAAGCGTTGAATTACTGTTTTTCCCCCTTTTTAAAGAATGTTAGATTCAAGTCAAAAATTTGTTGCTTGCTTAAGACAATGCCAAAATAATGGTATGGGGAAGAATATAATAATGGTATATGGTCGGAGATGCCTTCTATGCATTGCACACTTCTGACCAAAATTAATATACGCTTTTTGCAAAGGTATAAATATAATGAAAAAAAATATATATAAGAATTAAAATAAAATAAATAAAAAATATTTCTATTCTCATGTGTCTTCTTTTTGTTTATGTTCTTTCAGTGTATGCGTGCCTATGTGGATTTTGAGATATCTGAGGGAGCCTATGAGATTTCTTGTCCAGATGCGAAGTGTCCCACCCAGGGGGCTATTTCCTTGCCCGAGATTTCAAATTTAACCACAACGAATTTGCTGAATAAACATCATCGCTATCGACTAAATCGAGGTGAGGTATCGAAAAGCCCTATTGATTCCTCTTGATATTTAAAGATTTCATCTTGTGTTATAGAAATTGAATTAGACAAGACGCGGACCTGGTGTCCAAAAGCTGGTTGTGAAACCATCTGCCGTGTTTCAACAACTGAAAATGGTAATCTAACACAAATGTATGACGAATCGCCATCAACATCGCAAAGCTGTACTCCCATTCAAGGGGAAGGTGTAATGCTCTCAATAGCAGTACATTGCCCTTCCTGTAAGGATGAGTTTTGTGCATTGTGCAAAAAGGCGGTGAGTTTAATTTAAAATAGTACTTCGATTGAATGATGTCATACTTGATACTTTTTGCAGTATCATCCCAATATTAGCTGTGAGGAATTCGGTCGCCGTTTAATAGCCGATGGTCAAGATGATATTGGAATACCATTTGATAATGAGTTGATCAAATGCTGTCCTATGTGCGCTGTGCCCATTGAGAAAGATGAGGGCTGTGCCCAAATGATGTGTAAGAGGTGCAAGCATGTTTTCTGCTGGTATTGTCTGGCCAGTCTAGATGTAAGTATTAGTTGACCTCCAGTTATTTGTTCACTCCCTTTTTACGCTGTTCTTCTAGGACGACTTCCTTTTGCGGCACTATGACAAGGGTCCATGCAAAAACAAATTGGGGCACTCACGTGCGTCGGTTGTATGGCATCGTGCCCAGGTAATCGGCATCTTTGCTGGCTTTGGAATACTTCTTTTGGTGGCCTCACCTCTGCTACTACTCGCTGCGCCTTGCATTATCTGTTGCAAATGCCGCGGGTGCAGTGGCTCCAAAATCGATGAGGTTGATGCCGAACTGGAGGAGGAAATTACAGCGTTACAAGGCTAAGAAACTCCTGACGTGTTATCTTACTGCATAGCTATCAAATATTGTTAAATCAAAATATCATACGAAAAGAACGCAACGGATTACATTTATATTTTAGTTTATTATTATTACTATTATAATTGTATATGTGTTAACTAAATTGTGATATTTACAGTGATTCGATTTCTAAATTGAATCGACAAATTTGTTAAAGGATCGAAATGAAGAGATGATTTATTTGTTTGGTTCTAGATCTATTTCTTTAACATCCCTCCCTAACAATCTATATATACCTACATATATGTTATATATAGTGAGTCTTGCTCTAGTTTTTAACTTAGTATAAATTTAATAATTTTTAGACTCCCCGTATTTCATTATATGCTTTTTGTATACAAAAGTGTATCATACCTCTACTCACACGTAACCTTTTCTCTATCAAGTATTACACCTGCAACAATTTAGAAAAATCCGTCTACATCTGTTCAACTGCTTGGCAATGCTTTTATCTACACCTTTAAAAAAAATTGTGTTTGATTATTGTTATGTTTAGCGACTGAAAAACGTGTACAGGTTTTCAGTTTCGATATATGTATGTAAATATAAATATATTCAAAGTACATCTGTATATTCATATATATACAAATAATAAATGTCCGTGTAAAATGGAAGAAAAAATAAAAATAATTGAAAATTTACTCCTAACTAACGCGTTTTACTTTAATAATTCAGTCAGCAATTGGCTTCTCCGGGCCGTGGAGACAAGTGTAGGAGAGGAGCGGGTGGAATCGATGGCAGGCGTACTCGTAGTCAACGCAAATCCATGCCAGCTGTTAAATTGTTTTTTACAATTTCTAAAATCTCCCGCTCTAAGTCGACTCGATAGGTTTTCTCAAAAAATACATATTTATCGATACGGCGACCAGTCGATAGAGTTCGATGTTTGAAAAAACTATCAGATTTTGCGCCTGTGGTTCTTGTTATCATCTCTATTAAACTTCGCTGACTTTTTTGTTAAACGTTCTCAACTGCATCACTACTTACCATATATTATGGACGATCAAGCGTGTCCTCGATGTAAGACAACAAAATATCGGAATCCATCTCTCAAACTGATGGTCAATGTGTGTGGTCACACACTTTGCGAATCGTGTGTCGACTTGCTTTTCTTGAAGGGATCTGGAGCGTGTCCAGAGTGTATGGTACCGTTGCGGCGGAACAATTTCCGTGTTCAACTTTTCGAAGATCCCATGGTAGAAAAGGAGGTGGATATTCGGCGACGCATACTTAGAGATTACAACAAACGAGAAGAGGACTTTGCCACGCTGGATGAGTACAATGACTACCTGGAGGAGATAGAGAATATTGTGTACAATCTGTGCAACAATATTGAGATCATTGAAACAAATAAGCGCATCGAATCCTACAAGAGAGACAACCGCGAAGTAATTCAACGCAACAAAACTCGAGTGGGACGTGAAGAGTATGCGCTAGAAGAGATGCTTGAGCTGGAGCGGATTCAGGAGGAAGCCCGAAAGAAGGAGCTGGAGGACCTCGACATCGTGCACAAAAAGAAAAAGGCTCACGACAAACAAGCTCTTATTGAAGAACTTATGTACAGCGGGAAAGATGCTGCCCAGATAGTCACGGAGTTTGCAGAGAAGGCGGAGAAGCAGCGCAAGGAGGAGAAAAATTTGCCACCACCAAAGCCAACCAATGAATTCTCGACAGGGATTAAATTTGGTCAGACGGCCGACCATACTTTGTTATCTGTGCCAAAATCAGAGGAGGGCCCACTCTTTGTGTATGAACCGCTGCTAGCTTTTTCCGAGGGTCCTTCTATCCCGCCGATTACTGATATTGAAACAAAGGGATATATTTCGCATATACGTCCCGAAACTTTGCAGGAAAATGCCGGTGGTTTTACCTCCTCGCTGGCCTGCCAGCGTGCTCTGCAGGAGGCTTTCCAGTGTTTATTCTACACTGCGCCCAGTGTGGGCATATCTTCGGTCATATAATAATAAAAAGGGAGGTAGACCGAGGCGCAAGACAGCTTAATTCCTTGAACTAAAGCGTCACGATTTGCGTCCTTCAAACAGTTGAATGGCTTAACCTTTTGCTAGCTTAAGTATATAAATAATAATTTATTATGGTATATGGGTAAACATCTTTTACTCCCGTTTTCTGCCATTACATATAACGTATCCTTTGATGTAAAGAATTTAGTTATATAGGAGCTTGTTTTTTTTTTGGTATTGGGGCAATTGGTCGACAAATTTAATCCTGGATTTTCGACGATAGGAGGTCGCTTGTCCAAATTTCGTGCCAAGGACAGTCCGACAGTCTTGGAGAAAATTACAAGTCCAAAAAACACGAAAATACTTACAACTCGGCTATTCCATAGACGACCGGGAAGTTCTTCCACGTTAAAGTGCTGGTTGATTAGCGTTCATTGGCTTCTACAGTTTTTGGACAGACCTTAAGGAAGATGGAAAAGATGATTTTCCAAAAATACATGTCCTGCATCATTAGATGATTTTGACGGTAGAGATCCTATAATCCTTTCGTCTTGTAGGAAAGTATGCTGATAAAACTGTCTTCGTTTGAATACCGGTGTGTTTTATTAAATATCTTTAACAGTAAATATATATATATTTAGTAATATAAGCTATGACTACAATAAACATACATTGGGGTACCGGTTTAGTTTTTAAATCGTATTGGATTGCTTTATACAGAATTACAGGTTATAATTAAGTTATATGGTTGGCCATATTCTACCTGCACAGTAAGAGGTAAATGTTTTTTTTTTCGGTGACACATGCGAGATTGGTTTGGCCACAGATGATTATAATCACGGCGACGATGATTTGCTATTTACATATAAGATCGATATGACGAGATGCAAAACTGAGGAAAAAGTGCAAATTGCATGTTTGCATTTGATGAGGCGAAGATATGAGTCCCAAAACTGAAATGAGGAATTGGCTAAAATATTTAACTTAAAGCAAATCTCAGCAGCTCTCGACGGCGCAATGGAATGTGGGATGCAGATGCAATGTGCGTCCCCTTGCCCATTTCAAGCATGTAAGAAATGCAATATTTACATAGATTTTTTTAGGCGGTAGGTATGATTAACATACATATAATTTAGACGTAAATTTTGTGATTGGTTCTTAAACTAATGTTAAAAGTGTTAACATTATAGGTATTTGTTTATACATGTTACGCCTTTGAATTTGCACGGCGTTTAACTTATTTCTTTCTTTGTTGCTGTTGTAGGGCCTGCGATTCCTTCCATATCTCTTTCGCTCAACTTTTCCCGTTTTTGAGAATGTAAAATTGTCACAGCAAACTTGCCTTTAAAGTGAGGCTAGACTTCAAGTAGACCACGCATAAATATTAAGTTGAATTGGTATTGTTAATTGTTGATTGTGAATGACCTTGCTATAGGCAGCGTGAAGCAGTTTCTATATTTTTGTTCAATTTCTGTTGAATGCTCCTGTGGTTGTCGTTTGTTTTGGTTGCGCCAAGCAAACATCAGCATAAATGTGTGCTTACTAAACAGAGTCATCTGAAATAAACATATTTTAGTTATCAGATTCCTAATATTTTTTTATACCCTTGCAGACGGTATATATATATGATCAGCAAGAGAAGACGAGTTGATATAGCCATGCCGGTCTGGCTGTCTTCTGCTATGCAAAGTACATTTTTGGACCTATGGCTTTCAAAGGTAGTATATAAGCTTTTCTATACCTCAGGCACCATATCTGCGATTTTCATCGGACCACTATTTCATATAGCTTCCATAGAAACCATCAGTTGAAAATAGAGTTTTAGATCAATAACTTCGCTATTTTTCACTTAATTATAATTTGATTAAAAATCAAACTATATCACATAGCTCCCCCCATAGAAACGATCGGACGAAAATAGTTTTGCTGAATATCTACGGAAATGCATATGTATGCGGACCGTGCTATGGATCTAGATATACAAAGGTCTTTACATTTAGACATCTCTACTTATTTAGAGATTTAGTAATACAAGAACTTGGAAGAGTATACAAATTTCGGCCGAAGTTAGCCCGGCCTTCTGATTTTAAAGTATATTTGTATCAAGATCTGCTTAATTCATAAGTTATGGATTCTCACCGTGATACCACCATTTCGTCTTTTTTGGGTTTTTATTGCAGGTCTTAACATAGAGCGTATTATCGGGGGGTCGCTTTTTTTCACGACAACTGCTTAGCATGGACGCTATGCTCAGGCACACCGATTGTACGGACAAAGCTGGCGACCAGTCCTCAGTCAATATGGATAAACAGATGTGACCATTGCTATAGACATGTGGATGTACTGGAATATTGTTCCCAATAAAGGTCACCTGAGAGAAACAAAGGGCATTAAAAATTATACTAACAATTATTTGTCGCCTTAACGGTTTACTGCTTACCTCTGGCGAATCGAATGGATATTTATTATTAAATTTAAATAATAACTGAAAGTCCTCGCCCTCATAAAGCGTGCCCTCGAAACCTTTGATGTTTATCTTCCATCTGAAAATCGAGAGTGAGCAAAAGTTAACAATTGTCAGCATTGTCTAAAATTAAAAAAAAAACACTTTTGCAAGTTGGTTAATTAGGTCTTAAACCAGTTTTTTTCGTGCTTATGTTTATGGTTGACTGTGAACTTGGCCTACTTACTCGGATAAATTTTGTTCTACACTTTCTGTATCCACTGTGACACCTGGCGGTGGCTCCTTTATCAGTGACATGAGCTCTTTGTGTAGACGACGCTATAAGTGCAAGTGGAGGAGAAAGCAAGTTTAACAAAAATTAGTTATTGACTTGGACAAAATAATATAAGCTTTTGTCTTCGCCAATTTCCCGGTTATCTTATCAAATGGACACCTTGAACCCAAACCCCTTGTTTCCCGCATTTTCCATTAAAGTCTTATCTATACGTTATTTCTCCATTCCCGTTTTACAAACGTCAATATACCAGCAAGCGACTGTCCGATAAGATAAACAGTCAAAAACAGGTACTGAAATTTATAGAAGTGTCGATTGTGGATTTCCTTCTTCATTCCATTATAAATACATGTACAATAAACGGAATTATTTTGTTAAATGGGTACGATTTTAACATACATACATATGTACATATGTAGAAAAATCAACTACGCCTTCGATATATGTACAAACAAAAAAAAGCCCTCGATTTTAAAGCAATTGTGTATAATCGCTTTCTTGATCTATCTTTGTTTAGTGATCTAAAATAGATACTATCTAGGGTACTTGCCTCCCAGCGTGAATTATCCAACACCAAAGGTCTGCCACATTTGGAAACGGGCGGAGTTCTTAGCTCTTTTGGTTCAGTTATAATTTCCGACTTCGTATTTTTTTCTTTCGACTTTTTAAATAGTTTCAACATTTTGTAGCACTCGTTTTTATATTTATACTTATATATATCTTGTTTTGAGATGATTCACTAAGTTCACAATACTCTACGAATATGATTTGTTCAACGCACAGTTCTGACAGCTTTTTCGATTGTTGCTAGTTTCGCTTTTTCGGTTTCGGTAGTTTCTATAAAAAAAAACAATTTAAACAATATGCCAACTGGAATGCCATTACATGCACAAGCTTTTTACAGGGACTGACGGAAATGCAAACAGTTTTGTTCTCTATATATTTAATGTTTTGTTCTTAAGACGACACAACCGCTCCTAGTGAGCCAACGTATGGCCGACGACTGGCGCAGCGCGTTGAGAAAACTTAACAAAGAGACTGCAGGGCGAGAAGGCGCCAGCCATGACGCGACTGTGGTGTGGGGCACGTAGTCATCGGTCACGGCTATAAGAACGCTTTTTGTGCACTTCTTTCTACGATAATGATTAGCAAAACTAGTTTGTAAACGCATGTGGTGTAGCTAGCTTCGGGTTATTTATATTGCTCTCTTCTCAGCTCGCAGATCACGAGATGGGACAGCTGCTTCAATTCAGCCTCCCGCCCGTTGAACACATTCATTAACCGAATCTTATCGGGTACACAGCTATGGCACGCTATTGCGACCTGATAAGCTTTATTTCCGATAAGATTAGCATTCGTGATAGGCGGCTGGTCAATATCGAACCAAAAGAAAAACTAAAGAAAAGAGAGAATACTAACAACTAAAGAATATGCAATTCAAAATATCATTTGCAATTCAAAGGAAAATGTGTATTAATAAATGCGCTTATATGTACATACAAACAGAAAATTGATCGATTATATATACATACATACATAAGCTGCAATTAAATTATTCTCGTTGTTTATAAGACCGGCAGTTGTGGGGCTATGCCTGAATACAGATACCTACATACATACATACATATGTATGTGCCGAAAAGGCTATGTAGCTTGCGTGAGGGCAAGGTACTGTATAACATTGTAATTGTTGAGGATAAGCATGTTTAAGATTTCTTTTGATCCTTAGGAACCAGCATTTAAAGTATCACTTCTTAATAAAAACTGCATGCTTTTGTCGAAAAGTATAAACGACATTTACATAACACGTTCTTTAGCTAATTCTTCACAACATAAAAACAGGCCAAAGAGCAAATTGAGTAAACATATGTATAAGAAACACAAAAATAATAAAAACGCGTGCCAGGAAAAAAAATTAACATTCGCAGAAATTTTGTTTTTCATAAAAAAAAAATGTTTATTTTGGCTTTTGAGGAGGGGCGTCGGAAGAAATGGATAAACAAGTCTGTAAGTGGCGACAGATGGGAAAGAATGGCGGGTGGGTGATGAGTCATAGATCTAAACTGAGACTAAAATTATTTCGACTACTGCAATAAGTATTCGCATGCTGTTTTAGACGGGAAATTGCCTTTGAACTGAGACTGAATCACGCCATTTCAAACCAAACATTATGCAACTTTTACATGCAGCCCAAAAAGCCAAACAAACGACTTCCTGAAGAAGAAGACAAGAATTGCAGCAACAGCAACAAATAAGCGCATTAAACAAAAAAGTGTCTACTGAGAAAAAAGAGCAGTAGCGGATTTAAGATTTCAGTCAACAGCAGCCAAATGTACACCTTTGGGCGATTGTAACCTTAAACTTGTTAAATCAACAAACAACAATCGATAAATAATCTCACAACGTCATTGTTCAGATTGTGACGTCAGAAATCAAGACGTTTTATGAACTTTATTTTTAGGCAAAATTAAAAAACCTGCTTTTGTAAAATCAAAAAAAAAAAAAAAGTGAGGGAGGCAGAGCCTGGCTTTTAGTGTCACGTTCTTTTAAAGTGATAAATCCGAGTACGAATCCGAGTCCAACCCCCACTTATCCGTCATATTTTTGTTAGCTGAGGATTGATTTACCATGCAAAAGCATGCAATTACAATCAAATAAAATTCATATATGAAAAGTAAGGTAACCCAACTTGATTAAAATTGAAATGGAGTCGCAACCCTGCCAATTCATTCTATTTTTTTGCTATATAAATATTTATTTGCATGACAAAACAAAAGCAAATATCAAGGAAGCTGATTTGGGCGCGCCGTATATTCACCCTATTAGAAGTATGTTTAAGTCCTTCATCCTAATTTCGCATAAGTAAGGAGGGTAACTTGAATCTATGCTAGAAACTGGTTATTGTTCTCAAGTTCTAATTATCTCAGCATTTTTTTTTTGTTTTATTAAAATAATAAACTTCTCACTTTTTTCTCGTTTTCATTCCCTTGCAGAGGTTATTATAAAATTGGTAAGATGTTTGTAACGCAGAGAAGGAATCGTTTCCGACCCCATAAAGTATATATATTCTTGATCACCAAGAGAAGTCGGGTTGATATAGCCATGTCTGTTGCTCTGCAAACTAAACCCACAGTTTAAGAGCTATGGCTAAGTTTATATACAAGCTTTTCTATACCCCAGGAACTCTATATGCAATTTTCAAAAGGATCGGACCCCTATAGGAGCCATCGGTCGAAAAAACAGTTTTAGATTAATAACTTTTCACCCGATTTGGCAGTTTACTATCGGACTACTATATCATATAACTCCCATGGGAACATGGATTGTTCTTATTCGACCATCGCCAAACTTGGTAAATAACATTTCCACATGGTAAATTATAATTCTCCAAAATATGATCAAAATCGAAAAACTATAATACATATATAGCTGTCACACAAACATGCATATGTATGCGTGCCGTTTGGCGTTTTTCCATTTAGCGATTAAGTGACAGAAGAACTTACAAGGGTATACAAACTTCGGCATGGTCGAAGTTAGCTTCTTTGATATTTTTAATTATGACTGTATCTCTATTTATAAAACATCGAGACGTAACCAGAGCTAATATCTAATTTGACGCGTGTCAAATTCTAGTGGGTGGTCTTGAGCAGAAGAAGATCAAAGTTTACTGTGTGGATATCATAATATGAAGTCTATAACGAAAGTTATAGTCAAGTCCAAATGATTTCCTATTGGCAAACCAGATCATTAAATTGCTCTAAACTTATTAAAATCAACATTTTTCGCGTCACAATTTGGATCGCAAATGAAAAATCAGAAAACAAATATCCGCGCTTGTGAATTCGCGTGTGCAAGCGAGAACTGAACGGAACGAAACAAAGCGATGCCAAAGTCAGCTGCGCTGGAGCTTTTTTTTTTGCGCGAGAGCAAATATAACACAGAAGAGAGGAACGAACACCAGGATCGATGCTTAACTGATGATGATTATTGGGGGATTCAAGGGTGCGGCTCGAATCGCAAATCTGTTTATGTGGCATAAACAAAACATTAGCTGTAATCATTTTCGTTGAATTTTTTGCAGTCAATGGAAAAGTGCGAGAATGCAGTCAGTTGCATAAACAATAGCAGGACCAGTTAGATTGCATCGATTGGTAGGCGACGACAGCTATTGCAGCTGTGCCACGATCTGGCCACAAGGGTTATTCTTTCATAAGTTTTATATAACTTTTAAACCGACTCCGTCTAGAATTGTGCTCAGGTTGCTCTCATTACGATTTAATACCCTGTATCTTAACAAGACCGGCTTCGGGAAAACATTTACACAAGTATTAGGTACCAACAACAAGCTGCAACAATTACTCACCTCACTGGGTGACATGGATGTGGCAGACATTGATTTCCCTTCTCTTCGCTTCCTATCTTCTGTCCGTCCAGTGCACTCTGTCTCCAGCCTTCAACCTCGAAATTGCCGTTTTCAATGCTATAAGTCGATTTAAATTAAAATTAAAATGTTTTTTTTTGTTATTTAAAGAAGTGTTGGTTTATGGTAACTTAGTGTTGATAGAAGCCAATGTTTATCGCATCTATCGAATTATTCTCGTTATCGTTTCGGTCAGCTGTAAACATGATACAGTGGTAGCAGAACTAGCGGGTATTATTTAACGTATTATTTACGTGAGATCACAATAAAAAATTCATAGAATGGAGAAAAATTCAAATTGAACATAAAGGGCAAAGTCTAACTAAAATTGTGTTTTCAAAGTATTTTTACAGAGGTGGAAGGAAATCACGGATAGTTCTTCGATAGTGGAGATTGATGAGAACTGATTATCAGTGAACTGCGATCAACTGTGGAATCGTGATATTACAATGTACATTTGTAAATTGAAACCTCAAATGATGTTGATTGATTTTTTATACCTCCACTGACGAAACACAAATATTAAAAATTTTATTTTACATTTTGAATTTCCCGCTTTCTCCAACAGCTCTGTCAAACAATTTTTCTGCGCATGCCTCGCAGCAAAAGCTTTTCAATTGCCGCCCACACACTATCCCTAGGAACTCATCGATTTTAGTAGCATCGAGAAAAACAGTATAGGAAAAAACCAGAGAAAAATTGTTAAGGTTAAATTATGAAAAAGTATATGAAACATATTTCTATTGTTTAACATCGGGTAAAGAACACAGTTTTTCCATTCGTTCCCACTATAGAGTCCTGCTGTAGAGAAGGCCAAAAGCAAGAAAACAATTTGAGGGTGAAACTAAATCCGAGGCGAAATTGCAACTGTTTTATACACATAGTTGGATTGAACAGTTTTCTTACACGTTTAAGAATAGGTATACAAATATAATATATGTATTTATTGTTATATCGAGTTAACAGTGATTTTGAAAGTGTCAATCTTGACCCATAGTGAATTGCATCGTTTTTTGTGGCCAAGTGTAGTGTGCGTGGTTCTTGAATAATTTCTTAAGTAAAAAATAAGTAAAATCCGACCAAAAAAGGAAGGTATGAGCGTATGTTAGTCCAGTGCCAAGGCTGCTTAGTGCAAAGAAGTAAAAGCTACAAAGTCGCAGGCCACATTATCGATTTGTCTATACGTATGTATGTGTGTGAAAAATAACAGTACATAAATACACCTACACTAACGCACTCCCCCTCATAGAAACATACCCACACAAAGGCACGCAGCAGCTAGCTTACGACAACAACAACGAGAAGCGGCAGCAACGCCACTTAAAGTATCCGCAGAAAAACAATCACAAAATCTCAAGACAGACACAGTAAGTTATTAAAATATACCAATGTAATGCAGTTAATAATAATCATTTCTAAGTCAAAAATTTGTATTCTAAATACCACATTTAATCCTTCATCCATTTTATCTATTCGTGATTGTCAACCATAGCTAAGTTGATTTAAATTAAAATCAAAATAATATCTAATAATCTTTATTTTATATTTTATAATTTATAATTCATATTTTTAAATTTGATAACAATATATTCGGGCTTCATCCGAATACGACAATGCTTAAAAGTTGTATTTTGTGTTTTCTAATAACTCTTTGCTTTTCTATGTGAATTAGTTTAATGCGTTCACAATTTTAAACTTGAAATAAACGCATTTTCATTAATTAAGTTAGTCAGCATACGTAGCAGCTGTCTAGAAAAACAGCTGCCATAGTACATACATATGTATGTATATATGTCTGAAGCCGTTCGAATTTTGAAACGTGGAAAATGCGTATAAGGCGAAGTAAAAAAATCGATAATTACATGGAAAGCAGATAACAACATACCCTCCGGTGCATGGGAAACTTGCGATAACAGGCTTTTCCTTTTTACTTTAACATAACTGAGCTGACCACTCACTCCCCCATGATCCTTATTTTTTCACTATAAACTCCATTTCGACTGTTTTTTTGGTTTTATATCTCGCTAGTTTATTCTAAATCTTTTACCATTTCATTGCTGTTTTTAATGTAATTTAATATGAGTCTCTCTAAAATCTATAAACAGCGCCCTAGTACGAATTTAAAAATGTTAATGACGCTAAAAAAGTTCATCTCTCGTGGTCTATTCTGTTCTTGACGCAGTATTGAAGGATAAGTAATGGATGGCATTGTAGCTAAAGAAGTCGAAAGATTCATTTAATGTGTTGTGAAGATATTTGACCTAGTATCTGGAAGCATTAATAATGACTTGTTCGAGAATTCAATTGACTATTACTTATAGCGACATCACAGTTCGATTCGGTCAAAAATAATTAACCCTTCAGCTGTTCTTTACATAGTTCCAAAAGCGAATCCCAGTTTTACAAATGTTCTTTAATTTAATTAATATTTTTCAAATGCAAAATAATCAAATTTTCAAGGCATCTTTTGGCAATAGGATAAGCATGACCAAACCCCAAGACATTTTCAAGCTGATGATGCAATTGCCTTCAATTTGGGTCCATTTAACAAAAACTATATAGTGTTTGTGTTTGTTTTTTGTTCTGCTGTCTTCATGGTGGATATAATGGTAGTAGTGGTATCTAATGTCTCTATCAAATGGCCATTCTCCTCAGATGCATCAATGGTTTCTATCAAATGACCTTCATCCTCAGTATAGTTGGTCTGTATCAAATGCGATTCATCCTCAGTATCAATAGTCTCTATCAAATGGGCTTCACCCTCAAATGCTGCGGTTGTTGCTGGAATTTTTTTCAAACATTGCTGCACATTTTCCTGTTGTCGCTGCTGCTGTTCTTTCAGTTGGTGGTGCTCCTGCTGACATAATTCCACGTGCATCCTAGCAAGCTGATTGGCATCATAGGGACAAAAGCAATTCAAGTTAATGACACGGTTACCCAAATGCTGGACTGGACGTGAGTTTCTTGTAATTGGAGTTATGCCGTCGGGGCTCAGCAATTGTCGAAAATGCCGTAACTGGAAATCACTTATGGCCAGCGTTTCGGGAAAGATGAACCATTCCGTGCCTTGATAGCAGGGCGGCTGCGACAACGAACCTCCGTAAGAATAGAATCCTGCGCGAAAAGCATACATTAAATAGGAGAGGGGAAATGGCGGAATGCATACACGCTTTCCGGGCTGCTGCACCAGCCGCAAATTTTGTATAAGTGGGTCTAAGAAGGGGTTGTGAGCCGACAACTCAAAAACATACGCGATCATTAGAAGATCATAGCTGCTGGTACAAGCTCTTGGCTGACCGGAACCTGCACGATGCATAACCTGCATCTCCAGTGGAAATTTTCTATGATTCAGTGTGTGCTCAGAACCCTCGCTGTTGGACCAACCCCATCGGAACCGCAGCTCTACAAAGGTGTAGCTGGCTAGCAAATCGGCTCCACTTATGGTCGGGGCATTTCCATGGAATTGGGCTCTGAGCACTACAGTTTGTCCCGTATTTTCAAGCTGCATGTTGGACGGCAGATCATCGTAATGATTCCAGTTAAGTAGCTCACGTATAGCCAAACGTTGGATTTCACCTTCTTCGATATTAACAGGACTCTGATACCCTGTATCCTCTAGCCAGGTGTGTGGTCCTTGACTTATGCTATAATCGTAGGAGGGATGGCAACCACTTTTGGCGTCTCTGTGCAGCAAATTTACAGTCTTTTGATAGGTCTCCTTTAGCCTCTCTACTAAATCCGTTTGACTGATTAGTCCCGCAAAGAGAGCGAGTCCCGTGGCCAGTAAGGGATGCTCTATCAGCTGACCAGTAACCTGGCTGACTACCAGCCATAGCGTCTTTACCGTAAACCCTAGCACAGTGCCAAGCGTCGTATCAAACATTTTCGTGAAAACATTTATACAAAATATATCGCAAAATACAATTGGATACAAAACTCCTTAAGGAAGGATTACAAAAGATTCTGCCTTTTTCGCTTTGATTTTTTTCGTTGTTTCTATTGTTACTGCTAGTGTCGATATGAATAAACTATAGATATGGGGTTTAACAGTTAGAGCAAAGGTTGCTACATTTTTTTTCGGTATCTTCGTTTCTTTCCTTTTCAGAAATGGCTGGCGGTGGTGATCCCAAATGGCAAAAAGATGCTGCCGATCAAAATTTTGATTACATGTTTAAGCTGCTCATCATTGGCAATTCCAGTGTGGGCAAGACCAGTTTCCTGTTCCGCTATGCCGATGATAGCTTCACATCGGCCTTTGTGTCTACGGTGGGAATCGACTTCAAGGTGAAGACTGTCTTTCGTCATGATAAGCGAGTGAAGCTTCAGATTTGGGTAAGTCCTAAATGTCTTCTTTTTATTTTAGTTTCGCCCTAGGTATCCAATACTTTATCCAATCTTAATGTAGTTTGTTAAAATCGCTTACTTGGATCGGAGAAGATATCAGAAAAAAATTAAATTTACTAATTGAAATACTTTCAACGTTACTTGTGGTCAAGCTTATGTGATTGCCATGCAAATGGATGTTATTTTCGTATGTCTCAATCCAATATTTCCTAAATAAATATTTTTTATATCCGGAGGTTAATTTTTCGTGTAAACTATTGTTATTGAAGTCTGTTTTTTCCATTAAAAATTGAGGCATCCCTTGTTTTCGACCAACTAATTTTCACTTTAAAAAATGCAGCATGCTTATTCGGGCAGAGACAGCCAACATATGAATGCTAGTTGCAGCCTTTAAAAAGCTATTAAGGCAGGTCTGACTGATGGTTGAGCCAGAAGTCGATTGTATGATTTGCATCAATGTCCTACAGGCCTGAAAAGTGTTGTAAGTGTTCTCAGCCTCAATCTGTGTTCCTCTCTTGTGTGTGTGGTTGGGATGTCGTCGGTTTTTAATTGTGTTTGTCCATGACATAAACCTAGGCCGTTAACCAATTTGCTTTTTCTTCGATTGTATTTCAGGATACGGCTGGACAGGAGCGATACCGCACCATAACTACAGCCTATTACCGCGGTGCCATGGGTTTCATTTTGATGTATGATGTCACCAATGAGGATAGCTTCAATTCTGTGCAGGATTGGTGAGAGAAAGACATTATTCCTTTGGACATCAAATTGATTGTTTATCCTTTTCCTTTTGTTAGGGTCACACAAATCAAAACCTATTCTTGGGATAACGCTCAGGTCATTTTGGTAGGCAACAAATGCGATATGGAAGATCAGCGGGTCATAAGCTTCGAGAGGGGACGTCAGTTGGCCGACCAACTAGGTGTGGAATTCTTTGAGACATCCGCCAAAGAGAATGTGAATGTTAAGGTATGATCAAGGATACGACTTCATTATAAGGAACATTTCAGCATTTAAGTTTCTGTTACCTTCTTTATTTTTAAGGCTGTTTTTGAGCGCTTGGTGGATATTATTTGCGATAAGATGTCCGAAAGTCTTGATGCCGATCCAACGTTAGTGGGCGGCGGTCAGAAGGGTCAACGTTTGACTGACCAGCCGCAGGGTACGCCCAATGCCAATTGTAATTGTTAAAGTACACTATAAGTTATAACTTAACTTATCAATGACGACAACACGCAAACTTGGAAAAATTAGTCACCAGAACAACAAAAGCATTAACAATTCCCTCAAAATCAAATAATTACACATATATGATCCAGATATATATATATTATCGACATGCATATATACATATATACATACATATTTATGTATTTTTATGCGTTTTATCGCCTCAGTGTAAATGTCAAATGTTAAACTTGAATTGTAATCGAAAGAAAGGTAGAAAATTCCTTGTTAAAGGAAATATAAATATGGCAAAAATAATAGACAATTTCCATGGAGCATTCTCTCAACTTGGCACTAATTAAATGTGCACAGTTTTTGTGCTAACTTTTTTCTTTTTAAAATTTTACAAAGCTTTCAATTTATTCAACTTGTTTTCTGTATATATGCTGGGAAATCTGTAGAGTTTGGAAATGCTTTCAAAATAGAGAAACGCACAAAAAGATAAAAATAATAGAGCTGGCAAAATTGGTGAAATTTTTTTAAAGTACTTAGTTGTTGCACTTCCCATTGCTACCCTTTCCATGGTAAATGTATTCCAAGCTTATTTAAGCACCTGTACTGTTGATAAGTCATTATTATTATTACTGTTAGGGATATTCCCATATATCCCATGAATAAATAGTACGATTATGTGTGTAGGGCAAAAACGACAAAATTTTAATGTGTTGCATATTAATGAAATATACAATGTATACATAAATACATTTATACCCACATTTAGAAAAAATCCATATAAACATACACACTCACACACATATATATATATACATATATATATATACATATACACACTAAAGATATAGAGAGGATAATCTTAATTATTTATAAAAATTTTTCTCAAAATATTTGGTGAGGCAGTTTTAGGCAGGTAAGACAATAACGTCCAGAAAAAGACAGGAAATGGAAAAAAATCTTTATCGAAAACATATTGCTTTTACTCACACTATAAACGCACAATTGTTTCCATTGGTTTTACCTTTCTCTCTTGATCCCACCGTGCAAGATTATAAGACAGATGAACAAACAGGTCATATAAGATCGGATATTATTCAGATCGGTGCATTTATTTTTATGTTAAGCAATACCTACGTTAAATGCCGCACACCCTCCCGCACCCACAAAACCACCTTCTATTGTATATTCTGTATCCTGCTTGCTGCCGTTATTACTTTCTCCTAAAACAAGCTGAAATTGTACAGCTAAAAACCAAATGCATACTGCTGAATTATATACACACACACAATTTTGCAAAATAAAATGCTCGAAAAATGTTGACTTTCACGAAATTAAAATTATATTGAAAAAAAAAATAGAAAGGTTAAAGGCATATCGCTGTATTATAAATACCCCAACCAAAGAAATTGTGACAAAGTAAATAAACTACACAACGACAGGAGGTCTTGTTTACTGTATAAGTAGAATCAGGCCCGGATTCGGAAGTTGAGTATGATAGAGAATAGAGAAGAGGTGAGGGTGTGATAACATACAAACTGACAAAGCACAACATGATCTAATGAACTAAAAATAAAAGCCTTAAAAAAATTCAAGCCGACTGCAAACATTTGACCTTTTTGGACAATTTGTTGGTATTTGGCATTCTAAGAGAACTGTAACTGTTTTTTTGTAAAAACCCAATCATCTCATTAAACTCTTCTTCTTGTATAATTGTATTTCTAAGCGATACTCTTTTTCTGTTTTGCTTTTAGTCAAAGTTATATAAGCAAACACTAAACCAGATATAACGAAAATGGAAAACTAACATTGTTAAATTTATGAAGCAAAAGAGTTGCTTTACATTTTTGTCATTATTCAGATGTATTATGGAGCGAATTGAAAGCTTAAACATATTAAATTATTGCTGTCTAATCCAAATACAAACATCATTAGTATATCCCATATAAATAATAAATATATAGAGAATGAAATAACCATCCGTATTGTATTTGACTTGCAAAAGGAATAACATATACAAGTAAAATTTCCTTCCCCCTTTCCTTTCCAAAAACAGCGAGAAATCTTGAAAATGTATACATACAACTATTATTAATATTCATAATTAAAAACTGTATGAAAGCGGTTTAAATGTGTAATACCTACAACAATAAAAATATATAAAAAATAATAATAATACCTATTTATATAAATGTCTAGTGTTTGTATGAAACCTATAGTCATATTCAGACCATAATCCAAAAACCATAAATGTAAACTCAAATTATTTATTCTTGCAAATTGATATGAAAGACAACAGGATAAATCGAGATCAAACAAAACTAAAAGTAAAAACCAAAACAACAATTAATGCAATAACTGGATAATATGAAAATTATTAACATGAATAAACGTAAATGGAAATTCAAATATGGAGAGTAATTGCTCGTTTTAATGGGGAAAATGAAATAGTTATGTATGACTACTGACTTTTTACTTACCACCTGCTTTTAAAAGAAAAGTGTAAGGTTCCGACTAACAAAGTTATGCTCTTGCCAAAAATACCCACATCGATATTTTTATATAGGTTTCATATATGTATGTATATTACATATATGACATATATTTACATATATTTTTATTTTTATTTAAAGTTTCTTTCATTGGATTGGTATACTTTTAATTTAAAATGAAATGGGTCAATTCACATTAATATCTTCAATGGTTCGCTTTATTTTGCTAATAAATTTCGTTATTCTTTCAACAAGGGGAACTGATTTGGCGGTAGAATCCGTTTTGTGGATTTGATGTTGTTTGCTGCCATTTTGTTTGCAATCTGCATATCTACACAATTCCCACAAACAATAAATAGTTCATACAATTTCTAGCAGACATTATTTATATAAATATTAATTTGTTGTATTTGCATTTATAAATTGTACACAGTTTTATATTTAGAACGCACAATGTGCAAATGCAACTGCAAATGCCGATGGAATTCAACGGAAACTGAAATTGTTGACCAATGTTGTAGTTTTGTAGCTATTATGAATGTTTAATATGCATTATAGACATTTATTTGGGAGATATGTTTACTAACACTAAATACTGTGTGTCCGTGTGTATATATGTATGAGAATTGGTTTTGTTTTGCTATACTTTTTATTATTTATGCTTTGTTATTGTTGTTGTTTTTGGCTTTATGCCTTTTTTTGTACAATGTTTTGACAAGCTAAGCTAATAAATGCATTTAATTAAAACTTTTTCAACTAAAAATGGCAACGTGTGCAACAAAATTTCTAAGCAAATTAATTAAAATTGTCATAGATTATCCTCTCATTTACATTTTCGTTCGAGTTGGAGTTTTAACTATGTGTGTAATTTTGAAATAATGGTAATAAGCTCTCTCCGGATTTGGGTTTAGAGGCACACGACGATACATTCATATGTAAGTACTTAATAATATAAATTTTTTTGTTTTTTGCTGGTTTGCAGTTTCCTAACTATGTGAACTCATATTGCTAAACATTTGGCAGTTTAAAAAAAATTAATTGGAACTAAATGCATATAGATAAATTTGGATGGGTTTGTTGAGCGTTTAATTTAATACTCACAAAAAATGCATAAAATCAGTCTAACTTTTTAAGAGTAGAGTTGGTACACATATACATCAATCTACACAGGCCTGCACTACTTTAGTTCCTGAGCTCTAACAAATTTCTGAATTTCGCAAAAGTTTTAAATTTTAATTTATTAAAAGTAGAATTTATAAGATTGGAAACAGTACCTATAGCCTGACATTTTTATACCCTTGCAAAAAGGGTATATTAATTTTGGTCAGAAGTGCGCAACGCATAGAAGGAGGCATCTCCGACCATATAAAGTATATTCCGTCCGTCCGTCTGTCTGTCTGTCTGGATCAACAGCTTCTCCTCCTAGACCGCTATAGCTACAGAGCTGAAATTTTGCACGGAATCTTGTATATACTGCAGGCATTGTATATCTCGGATTCATCGTTTTTTTTCACCCGATTATCATGGGACTTAACCATTGGCAGTTTACTGTACATCCAAAGATCCGTGCGAAATTTGATCCAGATCGGACTACTATATCATATAGCTCCCATAGGAACAATCGGACCAAAAATAGTTTTGCTTCTAAAAACTTTTTTGTTTCTTTTGCGATCATCACCAAATTTGATAACTAACATTTGCACATAACAAATTATAATCTTGCCAAATTTGATCAAAATCGGGTAACTATATGATATAGCTGTCATACAAACATACTACATACATACATACATGCATATGCATGCGTGCCGTGCTATAGCGTGTGGATTGAGGTTTTTTCACAAAAGCCTATTCATTTTGCGATCTCCATTTAGGGACTGAGTAACGCAAGAACTTGCAAGGGTATACAAACTTCGGCATGGTCGAAGTTAGCCTGGCCTTCTGGTTTATAATATACTTTTAAAGTAATCCCCGTCGATGGCAAATTCAAAAAAAATTTCTTTCTTTTCCAACTTAAAATACTGTTTTAAACCCTGACCTGCAAAATCACAAAATTTTGTTAGGTTCCGCGCATATGTTTGTTTTTTGGTACTAAAGTCCAGCACAATTTTAATGGCCTAGAGCCTTCAATTGTAAAAGGTAATTAAATATTATAAAATATTTATAATTATATGTATATGTACGTATATAAGTTATAAGTATTTCATTAATATCGAAGTTTACTAAACGGTATTCTGTTAAATAAATATGTGTCGGCATGTATTTATGTGAGTGTATTTGTGTGTGTATATATACAAGATGTATGCTGGCTTTCGAATACTACCAGGGAGATTCGACTTTAGATTTTAAGCCTCCAGATTGATTTTATATTGCGGTATCCTACGAATTGTTGCAAATTGTTTGGCTCGACTTTGCATCTGCTTTTCCTTCCGCTTTTGTTCCAATTGCGACCGCAATTTTCGTTTTTGTAGATGTAAATGATGTTTGTTTCCGCTCGACAGTCGTCAGACAGTGGTCTCATCATCATCAATATTCCGCCTTAGATATAGAGAGGAGAATATGTAGAAAGATGTCATTAATTACATGATTTCTCTTTCGACACGCAAGAAACTATGTTATTCACTTTTATCTTAGCTAGCAGCTTTAGTAAATCTTAGATTAAGTATTTAAAGTTCTGCGTGCAAGTAAAGGAAATATTTCTTAAAACTTATGACATGCCAAAAGTTCTGCATAAATTATATGGTATATTATAATGTTTACTTTTAGTGTGAGTTTAGTAAGCAATTTATGCACTGTTAAACTAAATAAAATGAAAAAGTAAAGAATGTGTTTATTAAATTTAAGGCCGTGTTGTCTTGTTTTTTCTGTGGAAATTTAAGGTGTTCGAGTGCAGATGCATTGGATCGGTAGCACAGCAGTATGTACGTGCGTGAGAATAGATGCTTCTATATTATGCCTAGTTGCCTAGTGCTTTATCCGCTTATAATCACGAGGCAAAGACAAAAGATAGCTCAGAGTTTTGTCCTGATCTATGGGTAATTTGAATTCTCAGTATTTAAAGTTTTTAATTGACGCATTCATTGTTCAGAGAAACAAACTGTTGAAAACTTCAGCTGCTGCATGAAAGATATCTTATTATCAAGAGAATTGTTTCTTAAATGTGCCCAAAAATAACCATTGGATTAAGGTCACAATGGTCAGGTCAATAAACAAAACTGCAACGTGAGTTATCATATATCTCTGTACCGTGTCGGAAAATAATACATATACTTATGCTATCGTACGCGTTTAATTCTTTTTTAGACCAAGGAAGTTTTTTTTTTCTATATCTAGGGTGTTTTTATTGATCTACTAAATCGATTATAAATAGTTTCTATGTCATGTGATAGATTTGTTCTTGTTTTCATCTAACTAACTGAGGGGAAAAGCTTTAAGGTTTTTCTGTTTTGTTGCTACGTCTTTAATTGCAATTATACCATATTGTTAGTGACCACGGATATTGTTGTTGCCTCTGCCTGCGTTGGAGCCAAATAATGTCAAACTGTGAAAAATTGCGTGGAAATTGCGTGTGATTTTTGTTCAGTCAAGAAGAGATTGATATAATGTGGAATGTTGATGATGGTTATAATAATAATGATGAATAAAATTATGTTCGTGTTAGAAATTCGTTAATATTCAATTGAAATTAAAACGAATATAAATATACATAATGAATGTTTTAATGCAATTTACATAATATGTATATATTTTAGGTTACTGCAATCTCAAATCGCAATTCAACAAAAAACCAATTGTTTAAATTAATCAAGTAAAAAAAGGTGTCAGTTCAAATTAATAATATTTACATTCAATTTTCAAACATTAATTAAAAGAATTTGTATTTGTATTTACAACATCTGCAAAAATAAATGAAAGTGGAAAAATGTGCAAAAATTAGTTGTCGAATTTAACAGTTGTACAGTTGAATACCAAAATAGACAAACGTAAATGTAACGATGATAAGATAAACGTGAAAATTAGTGGACGGAATGCATTTTTCTGATGTGTTTTACCTCTGATCTGTAAGTTGTAGTTGGAGTTACGATTTGTCAGTGTTGTGGGTTGTTGTTTGTTTTATAAGATGAAAGACCGAGCCGCCATTGTTGATTTCATTTTAGAGTTAGATATACGTGTGTGAGTGTGACAGTGTGTGTATGTGTGTAGTTTAGTTTTTGCCAAAGCAATGGCAGAGAGAGAGAGAGAGAAAGAGAGCGAGCGCAAGAACAATATGAAGAGAATATAAGTGAAAGATAGTCAAATTAGATTTGCTTCAAACGTTCCCAGGACCAGCTAAAAGGACGTGTAGATGTATAAACACAGAGATAAATGTATATATGTATGCATATGCATATGTATGTGTGATATGAGCATGTAAGCGTGCATGAGTGTTTGTATGAATGTGAGTGAGTAGTTTTCGTATCATATTCATTTGCATTGTTTTCAGTTTTCATTGTTGTGAGTTTTCCACCAGAATGTTTATCGTTTTTTTTTATGTTTTTGTGTTGTTTTTGGTTATGGTGAATGCCATAAAGGAAAGAGAATTAGAAACAAAAGACCACAGATTAATTGTTGCCGCCATCAAAAGGAAGGAAAAAAGGTAAAATGGTAATCTTGTATAGGCCAAATAACAGAGATTTTTTATTTTAAGTTACAAAAAAGCAAAATAACTTCGACCAATAGTAGGCAAAATAAAAATGCAAATCAAAAACCGAAAGTAACCATTTATATACTGGTATATAGAGGGAGAGGGAGATGGACAATTAGGAATAAACCGAAGCTTTGATACCAATAAAAGATTCGTTTTCCTTTGAGATCAGAAAGTTCAACCGATCCGTTGAAATCTTTGTCTTGACCGTATAATTTTAGGGTCAATATTTATTGATTTTTTAATATTAGTGTGGTACCGAAGTTATGTACTAATGATATCGATTTTGAATAAACAGTGGCTGCATTTACTTAATTACTCTGGTGTTGGTTTTTTTTTTAAGAACAAATGATCATAGACTTACTCAGTATCCGTTATGCTAGCCAGAGGCAGGGGACCCAGTGGCTGCATAGGAGCCACCATGCTGGAAGGAGGTGATGAGGCACGTGAACTATGGCGAGATCCGCCATTTAAATTGTGCCGTGCTATTAGACCCGGATTGTTCACATCATTCACCATAATACCATTAAGAGGTACAGCTGGGACGGAAGGAGGATGCATCAGCTGTGAGCCATGTAGTGAAGGCGCCTGCACTTGGCTTAGTTTGCGGGCTGGCAAATGGTCTTCTTCGGCTGTGTAAGGGAAATGGTAACCATTTTTGTCTGATCCCTCTGACAGACGATCTGAGGTAAGATGCATCTGTTGCTGCTGCTGGTAATCATTTTTTAGCAGCGAATGGACCGAATGCAAGGAATCTGTAGTGTAGTTTGGATGCCTTTGTCTTTGCAGACTATAGTGTCCATCCCGTGAGCCATATATATCGGGTGTGATGCGATCTTTGGACAGATAGGGAGAACCGTTACCAAGTGTTCGCTGCTTGTCGTAGATGCTGTCACTCAAATAAGCTGCATCCGGATGGAAACTACGCATGTGACCAATGGTCTGAGAGCCGCTTCCCCCAACTCCACCTGGATAGTCCTTTTCGCTGCCATAGTGACTGGGAGGCGGCTTGTAGGAACCATATTTGTCAGCATATTGGTCATGCCGTCCGTACAAGCTCATACTGTCCTCATAACCATCTCGGGCATCTCTTATATTCTCCAGGATCGACGGAGGCATATTGATTTTGTTATGATGCTGCTGTAGGTAACTGGTATCGGTGAGATCGGGATTTGGTAACGGATTGGGCGAGATGGTAATTTTCTGACCCATATGCACAAGCTCGTTGTCGGAGCCTGTGTCTTGGGACCAGCGGCCAACGTTATTGGGCGGATGTGGAGATTGTAGATAAGGATCTGTTAGTTGATTTGACCAGCGGGGAGCATAGACTGGAGGTTTGTTGATGCTGGGGAAGAGCTGGGGGCTCTGGACCACATTTAGTTCTGGTGGTGTTGTCGCTTGTACATGTTCAGTTATATTAGGCAAATAAGTCGAAGCTGCCGGCGTAGAACTGACAGCAGTACTGCGGTGTGTGCCGGAAGAACGGGCCGTACGAGACTCATCATCATCGCTTGAATGGCTTGAAGCTAGTTCCAAAGATCTGCCGTCTGTTTCTGAACCAGAGTCTGAGTCCTTCCGCTGTCGCTTAGTTTTCTCCTCATTCCTGCCGCATCTTCCCGCGATGGATGATTCAAATCCTCTCAAAAAACTTGGAGCATCGCTGGCCGAATTGTAATTCGAGGTGGATGTGGAAGTCTGTCTTAATTGGCCATCACTATAGGGGCTGGAGCTGGTTTTAGCAGTGCTCCTAGAAGTGGTGCTGCTGGCACTGATGCCTATATTTCTTCTGGCTGTGCCATCATAATTGCTTGCCAGGAAGTTATTAGGCCTCGACGTGGTCGTTGTTCCGTTCACATTATGCGAGCTGTTGCTGACTACCATGGAGGAGTCCAGGAGAGGAACCTTTCTGCCCATACACCTGAGACAAGTTCGCTGAAGATTCTCTCGCACTCTCTTATTTATAATGCAGTAGCCAATGAGGCAGAAAAGTGCATGCAGTAAAACGACTCCAGAGAGCAAAAGACTCAGCAGTTGAGAATGCTCCGAAGCGGCGAGGACGGCCAGTACCCACATGACCCCCATAAGAGGCAGAGAGACTACAGATAGCCACAAAAGAGTGCGCAAATTGCCAAAGCCTAGGACATGATCCTTCAAAGTAAAGGCTGCTTTAACAGAGACAAACAGAATCAGTAGATTCACCAGCGACATGCCAGCTATGGGACCCACAAGCCACCACACCACGGGTTCATAGACAGACAACCAGCAGCTGATTAGGGAATAAGAATACAAATGAGACAAATTTAAGGTATGCTAATGAAGATACTTACAACAAACTATTTCCATATTCATGTGCTCGAACGCCAACAGATAAGCCGACAACGACAGCAGGCGCACCGTAGCCCATGGCAAAGTAGAAGCCCATCGGACCATGATTGATGTCTCGCATTTCGGTTAACATTCGATAAAGATGAACACAGTCAACGGTGGTCCATGCGAACGCGGCCAACCAGAAGTAGTGCAGGCAGATGGCAATCAGCTTGCAGGGAAATTCACTCTCCAGCTCTAGAAGATTACGACGTGACTGCATTCCAACAAAGAAAAGCAATTCGGCGAAGAAGACGCACAATACAATGTTCTGGTGAATGGTGTTTGAGTTAGTTTGCTGCCCTCGTAGCAGTGCCAAAGCCAACAAAACTCCTAATAGTAGGGGTAAAGATACCATAAAAGCAGAATATGAAGTTATTTGCACCAAAAGAGATGGCTCGGGTATATCCTCGGGATCTATAATATCAACAATTACTGCATAGTTGGATATATGGGTGCAGGTGCAATTAATCAGGATCGGCTGCTGGGATGACAGGGCGAACTCGCCGTCAAAGTCGGGAATCTCGGTCTGGCAGCCTAGGCGTGTCCATTGATTGGTGAAGGAGTTCCAGCGCACACACTGTGGATTTGAGCGAGGACCAAAACGTGCAGAGTCCAAATCCAACCACATTTGCAACTTAATCGGCTGGGAAAGATGTGGTGAACCGAGCGAACGATAAACCAATTGCTGAGATCCGTCTATTTGTTGGTCTGTGGGATAGATGACCTCAACCTGACGCTTTGCAAGACGACGATCCCGATATATGGCTTCATTCTCGCCTTTAGCTTTTTCTTCATTTGATGTGGATCCTTCGTAGTTAGGATTAAGCTGTTCAGGAGAATCGGGTGAGACTTGTTCCTCTCCAGAATTGCCATGAAATTCGATGTCATCTAGATTAATGTGTATATGAGGATCACTTTCAACTGAGGCTTCATTGCTTTGTGCTTCCAGAAGTTCACCCGAGGAGGCCGACGAGGAAGAGGAAGCTGGTGGTATTTCATGAGCTGTAATGCGTATATCCTCAATCTGTTGTTCACTGCTACTAGAAGGACCCTTGGGCACATCAAACACCTCCACAAATTGTTGCTCTGAGCTTCCAGTTGCAGAAATTGCGGAAGAGCTTGATGATACAGATATTTTTCTTGAGGGAATCTCCAGACGCTCCTTGTCCCTTTCTGTCGACGGCACTAGAATTTGAAGTGAAAGTATGGGCGTGGCCAGTTCCACATCGACACCCCAACGTCGTGTTATGGTCTCGTCGTACAAATCAGGTAACAACTGACCCACATCTTTATACTGGGCGTAAGAAACAATAGCACGATAATCAATGCCTCTATTACCGCTTCCCTGGGAAGTAATCTCATCACTCTCTGGTGGCGTAATGCCAAGCATCTCCAGAGGAACCAAAACCTTTGTGTGCTTATCGAATTTCCGTTTATCCAGAATATAATTGTTATACTTGGGAAAGCTGATGACCGGCTTCTGCTTTGAGGAATGCTGCAAAAATCCACTGGTATCTGGTAGTACCACACTCTCGGTTGTAAAGGCATTCGGTTTTAGGTATTTGCTGCGATGATACTCGCTCAATTGTTCCGGTTCATAGCCAAAGAGCGATTCAGCAGTAACAATATCCAGACCCAACACCATATTGGGTTGGACAATCTCGAAGGGACTAGTGTAGGTATCATGCTGGGATCGTGCTAACACGACTAAATATTTGTTAAACGCATCCACTAAATCGTCGGGCCCACGTTGTATCAGTTCCGACGCTCTTCGCCACTCCACATCGTACTTGCGATCCAATATGACACTCGCTGCATCAACTAGATTCTTAATAAAGTACTTGTCCTGGCTATGTGACAAATTGAGGCCACTCTGCATCAACTCATAGTTGATCAACTCTTGCAGTAGCCCCTCAGTGACTAAGAGATCGGCGCCGTACAGACGATCATGGCTGAATTTTAACTCATCAGATAAATAGTCCATGTCCAGCTCGTGCGACCATATATTTCCATTTCCAGCATTAAGGAGAAATGACGACTCCATTTTATAGCGTCTATTGTTAGGTTTTGTAACTGGCTGTTTGCTCACACTACTCCGATCAACTGCAGCGCAAGATCTTTGTAGTTGCTCTGCCATCTTAATGGCCACAAACGAGTTTAATTCTAGTTCGAGTTTCTCCAATTGCGCCAATTGTCTACGCAACTCTACGAAAGGTTCCGATGAACAATTGTACATGTCTGGGGATGTCCAACTACCCGTTTGGCTGTCACAGCTCCTTTGACCCTTACCTCGCGCCGGCAACGGGCAATTCTCTATCGAACTGCTTCCAAGAGGTGTGCGGGGCCACCAGACACCAGCGGCAAATGATCGCGGACATGCATCATAAACCACTTCGCAGCCATTGAGTGTGACCTCGGCATAGGGATTAGAGCAAGAATCGCAACGACGTCCGATGACACCTTCGCGGCATTCACACTGTCCTGTCAAGCGATTACAGGCGCTATTGAAGCTTCCTATTGAGTAACAATCACAGGACAGGCAGGCAGTCTCATTGGGGGGCTGATAGTGATTCGTTTTGCAATAACATTGGCCTGTGGTCTTATTGCAGTCCGGATGATAGCCCTGCTTGAGATTACACTTGCAGGGACCGCATACTCTCTCACCCCACCAGCCTCCCGGGCAGGGTTGTTGTAATTCTCGTTCGCAATACTCGCCATGCTGGTAACTATTATTGCACTCACACCGGTACCCTCTCGACAAACTTATATTTGCTCTGCATATTCCAGCTGAACAGGGCTTGACTGTACATATTGGAGCACAGTCTTCTCCAACATAGCCTTTGTTACACTCGCACGTGGTTGTGTCCCATTTGCTCATGCAAGTCGAGTGAGTGGGACAATTGTCAACCGGGCACTGCGACCTCGACTCACAGCCATCTTCAACATTCTCCCGTATGGTGGGTCGCGACAACACTGCCTGACCCGCTCCAATGCGCACATCTTGCAGACATCCCTCGAAGGGACTGGCATTACCCTCCACTGTTCCAATCGTTCCGTCCACACTGCCCATCACAATTTTTCCCACATAAAGCCCCTGCACTTTCTGGGACATCGGCACAGAACCGATACGTTGTCCATAATCCACTGAGAACTGTATTTCCGATCCCTGCAGCCATTTTATTTCCACACGATGCCATTCTCCATCCGATAGAAAGGCTCCGGTCAGGAACATTGGTTCGTTGTCGTAGATATAGTAGAGTATGCCATGCTTCAGACTGATCACAGCTGAACTATTTTGTCCTATTTGGATCTGCATTATGAATGCGTTCCGTTGTCTCGTACGGAGCGAGAATGAAGTTAACCAAGGCAGCTGAATGGGTCTCAGCAGGGGATTGAAACTCAAGCTGCCATCACCAGAGAAGCGCCACGGCGCTGGTATATTGTCCTGGCAATTAATGCCGGCATAACCTTCCGGACAATCGCAGGTATATGTATTCCACCCCTCAAGACAAGTACCACCATTAAAACAGGGTTCCGAAGAGCATAATTGTGACTTTTGTGGACATCCCGAAATGGTTCCATTATCAGCAACATATGAATTAAGATCGACATAGCGCTCATCGATTCGTAAATCGGATATACACCCCACAAAGTCCCGATTTGATACTGGAAAGTGAGCAGGAATTCGAGGCAGTCCACCGATCTGCAAAGGGCCAGTAAGATCCAAGAAGCGGTGGCATGTTTCGGTCAATAGGGCACAGCGCTTGTCCAGCTTTAAAGTCGTGTGATTCGCACAGGTCCACCGTTCTCCCAGCTGTCCTCCGGCCAAAGCGATGGCAGTGTCACATTGGTCTAGAACCAAAGTCACGCTACGATTGAAGTAAATTACCTCAACCTCGTGCCACTTACCATCAGAAATCTTCCAAGGTAGAACTGAAACACTTTCGGTATGATCTCCCAGTGAATAGGAGAAATTAATATGTCCATCGAGTATTTCCAGGGCTATGAAATCATGCAGTTCATTGTAGCGTCCGTTGTAGAGGAGCAAACCGTTTTCTTGAACGGTGGCGAATCTCAACTTTAGATTGAAACGATGTCTTTGCTTAAGACTTTCAAACGTCAAAAAAGAATTGCGTGAGAACGAACGGGACTTTAACTTACAGGTGATTGTATACGGCGGAGGTTGAGAGCTTAAATAATGGTTAGCGCTCATGCATGAGGACAAGGATCCCTCACAGTTGGTGGACATACAGGCCGGTAATTCGCTAACGTTTCTTTCACAGTTTAAGCCAGTATGGGAAGCGGGACACACACATGTATAACCTCCTTCGCGCCTTACACACGAACCGCCATTTAGGCACGGATCCGAGTAACAGAGATCAACTTCAGTATCGCATAAATAATGTTCTTTACTGCCTGTAAAACCTTCAGGACAAGAGCAGGCAAAAGTGTTTACTGGATAAATAGGTCGAAACAACACGGTATCGCTGTGAATAAATTCCGATGCATTGCCGAACTTCAGGACCGTCAAACACTCCTCGAAATTTAGGCACGGTTCACGCACACAGAGATTGTCATCGAATGGCAGCACCTCTACAGTGGCTAGGCGAGCCAATATAGCCCGATTGAGGTAAACCCTCTCCTGCAGATACTGAGGAGTATAAAACTCCTCGTGTGACACATCGGGCCTCTTGGCTGAGAAGCTCACATTCAATATACGTGAAGTGACATCCGTATCATCTTGAATGCTAAATATGAATATATTTTCCTTATTACATGGTATAATAGCCGCCAGGCCGTCCAAGAAAAAGTTAAGTAGTGGTGATAAGAACGCCTCTTCGGTCATTTCATTTAGGCGCACGGTTACTGAATTGAATAGCATATCTTCGGTGATCAGTCGAACAGACAATTGCATAATTGATTTCAATTCATTGATTCCATCGGAAACTGATACTTCCATAGTGGCAAATTTAGGAACATTGGTATTTAGTTGAGGACTAAGTATTAATCCTCCCGAGCTGCTATTGAGACGAATTAAGTTTGCATTATTGCCAGATAAAATGCGATAATTTAACTTATCACTGACATCTGCATCGAAGGCGGGGATTCGTCCTATTTCCCCGCTGGGAAAGTGATCCCGGAAATTGTTGAAAATCACTTGGAAGTCCCGCAACACTGGAGCATTGTCATTGACATCAGTCACCAAGATCTCAATATGAGCATCGTTACGGAGAGGAGGAGAGGCTGCTCTGACTACTAACTCAAAGCGCTTGCGTGAGGACTCATAGTCCAGTTCCGTCATGGTTAACAATTGAGCCCGCTCTGATCCAGGACGTGTTACCAAGGAGAAGGCATTGGAATCATCACCGCCAATAATTGAATAGTGGACCACCGCATTAACACCCTCGTCAGGATCGTGGGCGTGTATTTCACCAACTACAGATCCTACGGGCGAATTCTCTGGCACATACAAAGTAATTTTATCTGAGGCAAACGTCGGTGGCGAATCGTTGACATCCTCCAGGCGTATTTGCACTTCTACTGAACTGGATAGAGGAGGCGAACCCTTATCAATAGCTATGGCTGTCAAATGGTAAATGGCCACACTCTCCCTATCCAAGCCTTTGTTAGTGCGAATAGTTCCCGAAGTGGGATCAATGACGAAAGAACCATCTTCCACATCATGATCGCTTAGTAAGTATTTTATCCTTCCATTAAGTCCTATGTCTGGATCACTTGCCGATACCTGAATTACCGAAGTCCCAACTAACGCGTCTTCGAGGATGGATGATTGATACAAAGGATTCTTGAACATGGGAGCATTATCATTTACATCTGTAACACTAATTTCTACATCGGTAGTGTCACTCAATGATGGATTGCCGCCGTCTTTGGCTGTCACCGTTAGCAAATACCCACTTGTAGTCTCCCTGTCGAGTGGTGCATTGGTGACAATTGCTCCCGTTTGATGATTAATTGAGAACGGATCGGCAGTGCCCAAACCATTGATACTTTCCTCGTTGAGGGAGTACGTTATTTGTGCATTGATTCCCACATCGCTATCGGTTGCGGAGACTACAAGAACTGTGGTTCCCACTGGGGCATCTTCAAATACGGATGAACTGTATGGTGCATTCTCAAAGATGGGGGCAAAATTGTTGGCATCTGTGATATTAATGTGAACAGTGGCTGTATCTGAGCGCCCTCCGGAATCGGTTGCTGTGACAGTCAGCAAGAAACGTTTTTCTTGTTTGTAGTCCAATGACTGAGCGATAGTTATAAGTCCTCGCCCATTCTGTGAGGTTATGGCAAAGCGCCCACGCGTATTTCCCGTGCTAATCTCATAGTGCAGTCGAGAATCTTCATCTGGATCTGTTGCTGTCACTGTGGTTACTGGAGTCCCTGGTGGCTGGTCCTCCCCTACATTGGCTTCATAGTATTTCGGATTGAAGTTCGGATCATTATCATTCACATCTTGCACAGTTATAACCACCGAAGAACTGGCGGACTTGGGTGGAACACCACCATCTTTGGCAACCACCTGAAAGGCAAAGCGGCTCTGCTCTTCCCTGTCCAATTGCTTAATGGTCTGCACCCATCCAGTGCGGGCATCTACAGCTAAAGGAAAATTATCATCGCGTTCGGAAATACTGTAGCTTATCTCTGCATTGGCTCCTTCATCTGAATCGTAAGCTTGAACTCGAATGATATTGTAACCCACTGGAACATTCTCCAAAACACTTTCTTGGAATTGAGACGTGTAGAAGCGAGGAGCATTGTCATTGGCATCAATAACATTAACCAGCAATTGGGTAGTATTACTTCTGGAGGGACTGCCTCCATCTTGAGCCCGTATAACTAAGCGATAACTGCGTACACTCTCATAATCCAACGGTTTGACTAAGCTCACATCTCCCGACATAGAATCGATTGAAAATTGCGACTGGGTGTTGCCGCCAATTATGGCATATCGAATTGCCGCATTATTCCCCTGATCGGCGTCTGTGGCTCTTATATGAGCCACTGTGTTGTCCTCGCTGCCGCCCCACTGATCTTCTGGCACTTGGACTGTGTAGGTGCGTTCGCTGAACTGCGGATAGTTATCATTGTCGTCCAGGACTTTTACCAAAACACTAGCTGTGGCCGTCTTGCGTTCACTTTGCGCTGAGGCCATGTCCGAGGCCGTCACCACCAAATTATAGCTATCTGATGTCTCTCGATCTAGAGTGCTGCGAGTTGAGATCACACCAGAACGCGAGTCAATACGAAAGATAGGAATTTCCTCTGCTTGGGCTGAGCCAGAGCTGTCTGTGAGAAAGAAGAAGAGACAATGAATATTTCTTGAATGATTTTACGAAATAATGCCACTCACCTGTCACTGTCTCAATTCCATATTCAATTTCTGCATTTTTTCCTATATCCTGATCCGTCGCGCGTAACGTTATCACTGTGGAGCCCACAGTAGCTCCCTCACGTATGCTGGCCTCAAATTGTTCAGCCTCAAATGTGGGTGGGTGATCGTTACAGTCTAAAACATTCACTTGCAGTGTCGTAGTGCCTGAACGTGGTGGGAAACTGTCGTCAGTAGCCACCACACGGAAATAATGGACATCCATCAGCTCGCGATCTAAGCTCGCCGAAGTAGTTACTACACCCGTACGGGAATCGACCTTGAACAGTGACTGAGAACGAGAATCAAGTAGGGAGACCATAGAGTACACCACAGGCGAATCTTCCGGATCGCGGGCTCTCACTGTGGTCACAGGAGCCCCCGCTGCCTGCTCCTCCTGTACGGATGCAACATACAATGCTTGCTCAAAATAGGGCGATTGATTCCGAAGCTCACGACGGACTCGCTTCGCTATATCCGTATCATTAAACTCCTGATGATGGTAAACAATCTTTAGGCGATGATCAGAATCGACAATGTCATGGCGATTGCATCGAATGTTAAATGTGATGCTAACCTTCCACATTGATTCGTGGATGCAGACATCACGACTGGCCACCAAATCACGGTTTTGATGCTCAATGGCAAAGCGCTCGTCATTAACATCCAAAAAGTTAACTCGACAATGCTGGCAAACGGATTTGGGAAGAAAGGCATTCAAGCTATTGATAAACTGAGATCGCCTCAGGCAAATCTGATTCCATTTATCTGTGGTGTGGATGGCGTATGAGGCATAAGTCTCCGATATCCATTGTTTGGCATCGCTGATTCGACGATGCAGAGTGCTCTGAAGATGTAGAGGATCTTTGGTTTGACTGGAAGAGCGCCGCTTGCGACTTAATATTCGATGGCGCATCTCATTATCAAAGGAGTCACCAAAGATGAGATCCCCTGGACGAAACTCTGTGCTATTTTCTCTGTAAGACAACTCCAACTGATTACCGTTGAGAAGTTTAAACTCTACGGCAGATCTTCTACGTCTCTTGGAGTACCCAGTGTTATCTTCCTCTTCGTAGTGATGGTGATGCAGCTCTTGCTCCACTCGTCTATCTTCATTGCATTCGTGTCCCGAAATAAATATTCTTATGGGCAGACTATAGTAGTCAATGCTACGCAGGCGGTTCGATGTAGAATCCACATAAAATGTAAACAGATTAGGGTAATATATGCCGTCACACTTTAAGGATTTCTTCAACTGAATTTGGCCATCCTTGTGGCTAACTGTGACTAGATGATGTACAAAGTTAGCTGATTTGTGGGCATTGATTTTATAATGCCGTTCCGAACCCAACTTGTAGACGGATGCATTGAATATAATGGTTCCTGGTGGGGTCTCCTCGTTCACAATAATTAAATAAGCATCTGAGAGATGTTTGGCTAACTGCAAAAGCAGCAGCATAATCCACAGGCTGATTTTCGTATGCATGGCTGTGATCGCCACTAAATACTTGTGTGTAAGTGTGCGTGTTCGGAATGTGTGAGAGTGTGAGTGTGGCTAAAAACCACAGCTTAATGAATGCTTCTATTCAATTATCATCGGTGGGCCTGTAAAAAGCAAAAGAGTGAAAAACAAAAATTAAATAAATTTTATGCCCTGAAATGTGCGCAACGTTTTAAAAAGAAAAGTTTGCTCAAATTTGTTGCGACTTTAACAGTTTTAATGTTGTCTTTGACTTAATTAAAGCCCGAACAAAGTCTTAAAAACGTTCTGAAACAGCATGCAACAATTTTTCTCTTTCATTTTAAATGGATGACATGGTATATTAAAGTCGCCAAAATGTATGTAACAGACAGAAGGAACCATTTCTGATATGTATATATTCTCAATCAGCATGAGAAGCAGAGTCGATTGAGACATATATGTCTATCCGTCCGTCCGTAAGGGACTAAATATCTCAGGAATTATAAAAGCTAGAGCTACCAAAGCTAAAATATAGACTCGTGTAGTATATACCCTGGTCTAATAGATATATAGAATTCATTAGGAATATATAGAAATCAATAGGAATATATGGAAATCTCTAGGAATGTATAGAAATCTACAGAAATATATAGAAATGCATGCATATATAGGAATATATAGAAGAAGTCTTGCACTTGGTGCAAGGTATATACAAGTCGGCCTGACGAGTTACTTGCTTCATTCTAGCTGAAAATGAAACCTGAATTTTTCTTTTTGTTTTTGCTTTGTGCGTTTGCCATATTTCATAGAGAATTTTTTTTTTACCCCTTTGAGGCAGCTTAATCAGAAAAACCAAACATTTTTATGGGGTCAGTCGATGAAGTGAGTAAGGTGGGGCAGCCAACAAAATGCGACCATATGACACCGAAACAAAGCTCGAATGACCATTTACTCAATTTTAGTCAGTCGAAGCTACCCATTGCTGTTAAAAATTTAATGAAATTCGATTTGCTGTGTATGCTCCTACCCCTCTCTACCCCTTTCATTCTGCCTCTGTCTAATGAAAGTTGCAAGTGCATTGGTCTGTTAATTAACACAGGGAGCACGTTCACGAAACCCCCACTCCCTCTCTATAGTGACAAAGGTTGGAGGTTAGAGGTTTGGCCATTTTGAATTCAGTTTGTAAGTAAACAGTTCGCTGTTCCTGGATTTCATTGCAGTATAGATAATTCGCACGTTCAACGGGAATGGCAGCAGGACATGTTTTAACTGGTAACTGGAGGGAAAATTGTAGCCCCAAACATTGCGCATACGCAATGATGGACTACATATACATATACGCATGATAAAGCGGGAGAAGGGGTAAAACTCATAGCTAGGCTTACACATTGCGAACAATAATTAATGTGTGAATATATTCCGTCATTCATATGCTTCAACTACATTCTCGCTTCTTCTTTAAACATTAATTGCAGTGTTAAAATGTTTAATTAAAATTTCAGCCTGGCCTTGATGGCTGTAGACGTGTGCCAGACCCAGACGGGGCCTTTTCCTGAACTCTAGTTATTGTTTTAGTGTGGTATATGCACACCTGCAGATGCAAGATATGCAAGCTCTTTTCATGGTCCGTCAAGCGTTCAAACTTAAATGCATCAAGACAGAGTGCTGGTGGACAGCAACGAAGTTTCTATAAACTTCAAGGCTTAAAGTAATTCGACTAAAATTTAAGCTTTTTAGAATTATCCAGAATTATTAAACATTCTTTCACTTGATATACTTGAAATCCTTTACAGCAATTTCCCCACACATAATTCAAACATGAAAATGATCTGCGAACTTGTTACGCTAATTGTGCTCTAAAGGGGTAAAGCCAAACTTTCTGACTCTTTCACTTAATTAATAATAAAACATTTTCTGATGGTAATTTACAATCTACAAACTCGAAATTCGAAATTCAGAAAGTTAATTAGTGTTTCCCGACAACGTGTCTGCTATTTTGTTTTATTGTCGTCGCAGTCGCAGTTGGTGCAGGTCCCTCTACCAACTGGCGAATACAAAGTTATGGTAATATATGGCTTCGACTTTTGGCAGCCCCATCAACTCGTCAAAAATTTACAGGAAACCTGCAAATTTTTTCACATGTAACATACACCAGATGCCATTTTTGTTGCTTACTAAAAGAGCCGCGAGAAAGGGTTGCCTCATAAATTTACGCCTTTTACGAGACAACAGCTGGAAACTTTTTAAGTAGCCCCCCCCTCTCCCCCCACACACACACAAATAGCTACCTGAAATTTTATAGAGTAAAATCAAAACAATAAGGAAGAGGGTAGTCAAATCAAAGATACCCCGCACCAGCATGACCCATGCTATTTCGCTTATTTTAATGAGTACTTCAACGCCTTTTGTGCTACAGTTAGCCAATACTGCATCTAAGCATATCCAACATATTCACAATCAAACATTTTCCTATATTAACTTCCGATCCTTTAACATGTCTGCATATTTTATTTTCTCTATCTGCATTTTGGTAAATCACATATACTCTTCGGCTACCTATATACATGGTATGTACATATAAAAGCTGAAAGTTCTCCCATTCTTTGTTTTATTTTTAAATTTTTCGACTTAGTTCAAGAGTGAGAAGAAATTCAAAGCAGAAAATGAAACGTGTCAACTGTTGGCTTGATAAAAATTTATCGCAACTTCGCCCACCTGGGGACTATGGGCGTATCCAGCTTTCCTTTTTGCGCTTCTGTTTCTTTACTTTTTTTATTCTGTTCTTTGTGGATAATGAGCTTGAGAGTTTTTTGAGTAATTGAAGAACTACCGTCGAAGCAGGTCCAACAAGACCCTTAGGGTAGTTGAAAAAGGACAATAAGAAGAAAAAGGCGCTGATTTTTCAAATTTTTCTTTTGATGCTTTTGAAAATTGAGCCTTATTAGTATTACAGTGACTTAAGTTCGAAATTAATTCAATTCTTTTTAAGATAAATAGACAGAAAGTATTCTAAGTGGTTTGATTGTTAAATTGGAAAAAATGTAAGTGATTGACAAAACAAACAAATAATTTAGATAAATTAGTCTGAATCAAATAGCGTGACAAAAATATATTAAATAATTTCGACTAAAGCATAGAGTGCCATAAAGTTCTTTGTTGGAAGGACTTAGCGTGCAAAGAAAATGCGACTGTCTATTGACTCCTGTCTAGACAATATAATAGCATATAAGTATATGTGTATATGCACACACATGTATCTTTATGGGGAAATATAATACCCCCTAAATACACCTGTTTGAGAACAAGTAAAAACGGCATCAAAACGATATTAGGAAGGGGATAAGAGGCAGCATGAGAACGCCAATGTGAAAATGTCTGGGTATTTCAATGGTCAATTTAAAAAGGAACTCAAATTTCTATTTTAAGAGTCTCAGTTGGAAATAAAATATATGTTAAACGGAGAAGGAAACAGACGTTGCATTCATATCGAAAATAAGCTGAAGGAGAGAACAAGAGGGAGTATGCGGCAATGAAATAAAAAATCGCACACATACACACATTGGACAAGGATATCTGAATGAAAGAGAAGGTTTTACTTTGTTATTGAAGCGCTTGAGGCAAACCAACAACCAAGCAACAAAGGCAGGCTACAAACCTGTGACGAAGAGTCTAGTATATTTGGGCAGCCAAATGCAATTGAGTTTAAAGGACAAACGAGAACACGAATGCTGCCTGCACATGAAAAACTTCTAGGACATAACTAACAATAGTAAAGAGAAGTTAAAAGAAAGAAAAGCTAAATGGGAGGAGAATGAAACTTGTGACTTGACTTGCGACATGGCGTACAAATTAAAAGTATGCCACAGGCAAAACAGAAAGCTAAAGCAAGAATAATAACAATTGGAAAACAGTGATGTTACACACAGTGAATAAAATATCCAACAGTGTCCTAGAAGTACAGATTTTCCAAATTCAAATTGTAATGGAAATCCTCTTTGCTTACATTCCTTCTCTGGTTCGTTCTCATCCTTTCACTTCATAGTGTGCTTCATTAGCTTCTATTGGCATTGGCGCGTATCGTGTTTGAGATTTATGTGCAACCAGGAACTCACTTGACATGTCTACGTAATTGTTATAGGGATATCGCATAGATCCAGCAAAAGTTTCTACGTGACCCAAAATCAATGTGTTGGAGCATCTTATCTTTCTTTATGGTGTAGTTTCATTGAACCCGTTAAATTGGCTTTAAGTTCAATATAATTCGTTTTTTGCTTTTGAGTTGTATTCATGTGTTTTTTCCTACATCTGACAGATAAAAAAAAACTCTCAATTCCCCAATATGGAATGGGAGCGAATCTTTGTTTAACGGTAATGTGCTGTAAAGGGTTTTCATTAAATTGACATAGTAATTATTCTCTATTTTGAATAAAAATGGTCTTAAGTACATGCAGTACTAGTTAACGCTAGAAAGTATGCTTTAGAAATGATAACGGGGAAAATACATACATAAGTATGTATGTACATGGAAAAATATATGGAGAAGCTGAATCAAGCGAAAAACTATACCACTGAAAACACATGTATCGCAGTACCTCACATTAATTGCACAATCCATCTCAACCATTAAGAAGTGAACTGAGAGCAGAGAAAAAACAAAACCGCATTTGATGCCAGCAGCAACAACATAAAGCACAAAGACAGCACAGCAAAGAGAAATGATAAAAGAAATGCGTAAATGAAATGAGGGCATGAATAAATAAATGAATCAGCAGCAGCAACAGTAGCTAAGGGCGAGCAGCGATGCAACTAAAATTGGATACGTCTAAGATACATACATATATGTATGAAGCGGTCGAGTATTAGAGGGGTGAAGTGTATAGGAATTGGAGGTGTGGATTTAAGTGCATTGCAGTTTAACTTTTGGCGTGCCGGAAGGCAGGAAAATTTCATGATAAATGTAGAAAAAAAGCAGAAAAGTAGGAGAAAAGCTCACAGGGAAGAGAAAATAAGCAGAAAAGTAGGAGGAAAGCTCACAGGGAACACGGACTGTGAAAACCCATTGAGTTGACAAGCATTTACTTTACTGGCTTGTGGATTTTCTTCTTCGCCTCATTTCTATGGCCCGCCTTTGTGGCATTGTCATTGTCGCTTTGTTTGCAATTAAGTTTTGTACGTTGCTGCGGCTCAACAACAACAACAATCAGAGAGGGTAGGCAGCATATGCCAGTGCTTAATCAGGAAGACAAAAGCTGTGCTACTGCTTTTAGCAACTGTCTAACGAAAGGACATTAGGACATCCCATGATGAGTTGCTTAAAGGAGCTTCGCCAACTCTCCTTTTCCGCATCTCTGTTTTTTTATTTTTATTCTTTTTTATGTAGCAGTAAATTCTCTTGAATATATTTTTATAGTTGCTGGTTTAGAACCTGATTATGTTAATGCGATTTAATTCACAATTCAAACATAGTTTTATGGCAAATTTATGCAGCGTTCTCTGCCAGACTGTGTCTCTTCTGCCGATGAATTATTGCCAGATCCATTTATCATGACGTAGGAAAAAACGAAGTGGTTTTAAGTAAATTGAAAAAGGCTCAAAGAAAATGTTCATAGAAAGAGGAAACAGGCAATGGGGCGGATGATATACAGTCGTTCATTAGGCCCATTTTTTTTGAAGTTGTTTAATCTGATTTTCTCGAGTGCCAAACAATTTTTTTTTTTTGCCATGTGTTGATTAAAATGTTGAGACAAACTTACAACTTAGGTTTATTGCATTCTTTTATCCTTTTGCTTTATATCAGCTATCAGCTTAACTAATGGCCAAGGAAACGCACAGTCGGAGATACATACATGCAACACGACGGAGCAACATCAGAGGCGCTAAATGCGTTTTAAGACTCTCAGCAAATGAGAAATTGGGTCAGCTGTGTGTTAGGTATTGTCTGGGAAAACAATGGGCATTGTCTATCTCTCTCCTTCTCATCCATTGCACTATCAATATGTAATGACTTTTGCTTTTGTCTTGCTATTTGCGACTGCTGCACTTAATCCCATTTATCTTACCTTTTAGTAGCATTACAGCAATTGTCGTTGAAGCATCTGATCAGAAAACACATTCTGCTGGAAGGAAAGTGAAAGATAGAGAGAATAGTGAAATTGAACTGACGAACTGTCTAATTAGCAGTGGCAAATAGTTGGCAGATTGACTAAACAAAAGCAACAGTTGTGATGTAGAAATTGCATATTGACAGAACTAGCACTCCCAGTCAGAGTGTGTCCAGTAATTTGCCTCTAGGGAACCTAAATTAAGAGTAAGTCAGTAGAAGCATAACAATGACAAGGCAACATATATAAGTATATACCTTTCTCTCTGTCTATGTAAATGTGAGTGCTTCTGGATTACTAGGCAGTCAAAGTCAAAAGTCAACTACATTTGAATCATAATGATTTAAAATATCGAAAAATTAAACAAGATTAATCCTTTTCAACATTCTCAAGTTTCGCGTAGACAGTGGTGGGGCTTAGCATATAAATAGTTGACAATTAATGACAGCCAAGGATGAGAGTTCTCCTACAACGTTGTATGCGTTCATCCGCCAACCTTTCACTCTCTCCATATGTGTGTGTTGTAACTTGTAGTACGTTAGGTATATTCCTTTCAGACATCATTAATGCGAGTGGCAGCCACTTGGCATCGCTGTTCGTATATGCGATATAAAGTTCAATTTCAAAAAGGACTAGAATCCTGCTTTTATGTAGCAGCAGAAGTTGTGACGTTTAACTGTTAATCATCATTGACAGTTTGTTGAAAGTTTGTCACGAGCGAAAGACAAAGTTGAGTTAGTTATGAGGAGCTAGGATAAGCCACAGATAACTTGTGAGTATGGCAGCAATCATTTTCACGCAGACAGCTTTTTAATCAGCATTAAGTGCAGAGGCTGAACAGTTAAAGGATAACGAAATGAAATGGATTTTTATTGTTCCTCGGTGTCGTCGGGCGAAACAAATTGCAAAAGTAAATAAAACAATACATACCAGGCAACAGGCACGCTGGCTGGGAAGCTTACAGCAGGGGCTCTGCTGTAACTCCAAGGTGTTGCCACAGCCACAAAGGACATAATGAATACGCTTAACTTTTAAGTCACGCTGCGAGATAACTTGCCGGAAAATAATGGCGCGAATAATGATGCTGACAAACAGCAACAGCAGTAATAATATGAACAACAGCAGGGACATGCAGGACAAGGGAAACATGACGTTCCATAAAGCAGCCACAATTTCCACTCAACTTCTCTCTTCTCCACTCTTTTTTCCACTAGTCTCTTTATTTCTCTCCCTCCTCGGCTCTGTGTGTGTTACCATTAATGTAAATGAGACTCATTGAAATGTCAATATGACTTTCAATGCTTTCCAATGATCCTTGCTCTACAACCAGACCAAGCAATAAAACGCGAAAGCCCCCATTCCCCCTTATTTCTTCGCCAAAAACCTGAACAAGGGATATGTTTCAACTCAATACGTGTAAAAGTGCGATTGATGGTACCCAAAAATCTAGCAGGAGGAGGCGAATGAGTGGCCAAAAACTCATTAAACCGTTACGCGCTGTTGCAGCAAATGAGTCATCAGCAAATACACACAGATGGCGCACATATATGTATGTATGTACATTTATACACACACGAACAGGGTAAATGGTTTACAGTAAATGCTACAAAATTGATCTTCCAGTTTAAAATCTTATATTATTTTCACAAATCCGTGTTCTTTATCAAGATCCTTGGAATTAAATAAAAATACTGAATACACATCCAAGCCAAAGTCTAATTGATCCAGTTTGAAGGCCTTTGGTGCTCTAGCTTGAGAAATATTGTACATATAATTCGATTTAAGCTTTATGTATATGTCTAATTTTACAATAAACAACAACAACACTACTACTACTACTACTAATTGCATTTTAGTACAAAATCAAGATCAACAGTCTGAGAGCTATTTTACATACGGACGATATACTACAAAGAAGGTATATCGATAAGATATTAAGCAAATACATCGTCTAACACTTAACAGGATGCACTGTGCAAGGATGTACACGTATGCGCTGATTGCGAAAAACCGAATCGCATTTCACACCCATCCCTCTTTCGTCCTATGTATTTTATCCTGGTCTCTTTCTCTCTTTGCAAAATGTCAAAAATTTTCACGAATTTGTTAGCAAATGCAATCATTTTGTTACGTGGTTTTATTACAGTGGTTGGACCAAAGCTTCCTCAGGTTCTAAGTTTCCCTCGCTCAACCACTGAAGTCTCCTCCGCCCACTGCTTATAAGCCAATAACATGAAAATGCTCGTTTATCGACGGAGGTTTGGTCGAGCCAAGGAGGGTGAGTTGAGTTGGCATTGCCATGCAACGGGGCGTATACGTAACGTGTGCAAATATTGTCTCAATTTGGCGCGAGCTGCTTGCTCCACACTTGGTTTGGTTGGCTTGGCTTGGTTCCATCGGCAGAGCAAATAGTGAATGGGAGTCTGAGAAGAAGGAGGAGTTGATGCTTACTGAGGCTTATGCAGATGCAGTTCCTCTGTTCACTCTTCTGCTCCTCCCTGCCATGTGTGGGAAATAAACAATTTGTATGCGAATTTCGCCTTTGCTATGCACGAGGCAAACTAGAAAACGAACTGAACTGAACGGAACTCAAGGCCATGAATATGGAAAATATTCAGCTTCCCTTTTTCTTCAAAGCATGTCCCTTCTTTAATGCTTACATCGCTCCCAACCCGAGCCTTCCTCTTGCATAAGCAAACAGTTGGTTGAAATTGAAAGCAAAATATGATGATGTTCGATTTAGAGATTTTGTTTGGTTAGAAGCTCCACCACCAGAATATGCAGGTCTAACTGGTTGCCCCACTTCCTCCTTCCCAATCACAAATATTTGTCTAAACGAAATACCAGAACAAACATCTGGACTAAAATTAAAGGCTCAGGCAACATTTTCTCTATTGGCTTGTGTTGCAATTGTCTAACCGTTGCAATTGGCATTTACATGTAATGAAGCAGAAGTTCGTTCATGTATCCACTGATTAAAGGATATACATTTAAATAAATAAATTAAGCCATATCATTTCAAGTTGCATGCATATGTATTCATTTCAATCATTCACTTACATTTGCCTTTTATTTCCTTACAAAAAGTAACGTCTGTAATTATGATGAACAAATCAAATTTACAATTTTCATTTAATTAATTCATAGACCCAACATTCGCCGACATTCATAGTCAAGTTTTTAAAGGACCTGCAACATGCATTGGCAGAACATGTGAAAGAACGTGCAAAATCACCAACGAGGGGAGGTTGAAAATTTATGCATGACTACTTTTTCACCCCTGGGGGAATATCATTACTATAGCCAAGCTTTGTGAACTTTTTAGGGTCCCCTTGAACGATTCTACGTAAAATATATTCATGTATAAAAGGATCCACTTCAGACATCACCGCAGGCAACAAAAAGGCTCAAATACAGGAGCTCCAACTCAGCACTTGCTCAGGAGTTGATGCTGGTCGCGTTAGCTGTCAAAAGGCTGCAGGAAACATGGACATGCTCATGGACCAGAAATGAGGTAAGGGAGCAAGTTGGAATTTCTATTGACGGCTGTCAGGATGGAGAACAAGAAGAAATCAAGCTAAAATTATTTGTCTGCCTGTACCTGTATGAGTGTAAACGAAAAGAAGCTCAACCTCCATCATTTTAACTCTGATTTACTAATGTAATTCTCTAGATATGAATGCAATTATTTTTCAATTACACAGATGTAGCTGAATTGGCTTTAAGGCAAACCGAAAATTTGCAAGCCAAAACTGTCTCAAGCACTTTCATGCCAACCAATTAGAGTTGCGGAAACCCGAAATTCAAAAATTGAAAATGCATTAGACCAGAATTGGACACGGCCGAGTGAATTGGGTCAAGCCAAGAAAAAGGACCCAGCTAGGTTAAACAATTCTCTAATTGATGAAATTTTTTGTGTAGTCATGAGACACAAGTCACAGCAACTAGCAGTGGAAAGTGGAAGGTGGAAAGTGAGTGAACATAATTAGGCTAAGAAAAAGTGGTTCCATGACCAGGCGAAAAATAAGAGACGAAAAACCGCCCAAGAGTCATGCTAATGAGGAATGAAAGAAAAGTTGAGACAAAGTAGCAACTTGTCAGTTAATGGCAAAGTGGTAAATGTCACAGGTCATGGCTCCGACTCTCCCGCCTCCACTTGCACTTATCATTATCTTTACCATCATCTGGCTTTTCATCATGCGCGAGTGTTAAAGAAATTTGCATTCTTTGCTTTGACTTTCTTCTCATTTTTGCACTCTGCTTCATTCATCACTATCTTTGCCCCTCTCGTTTTTGCATTATACCATAAACTACTTTTTTTCTCTGTTGCTTTTTGTTTTCGACCATTCGCTTTGAGCCCGCTCCCACTTGGCCAACAAACTGTGTCAACCGGATAAACTAGTTGCTGCTACCGCCACCTCTCGTTTGCTTCCTTGTGGCAAATGTTGATTGCTCTCCCAGCTGCATTCAATATTCCATTTCAATTGATTGCCACAGTTTTCCCTCGCTTCTCCCACACTCCCTTTCCTATCAGCAAAGTTTTTTTTTTTCTATTTGTCAGGGCCACTCAACAGCAGCGAAAAGCTAAACGCAAAGAAAAATGCCTCCCTTGTGAACTGCGCCCAATTTATAATTTTGTTGCCAGTTGGCAGTTTCAAGCAGTTGAAGGCCATTCAAAGACGACCAGAGAATGGAGCCAACTGCAACTGCAACAGCAACTGGTCAACTCAACACTTTAAGCCCTCATTAATTCTAAATTATTAGGAAACAAAAAATCTCGGTTTCGAAAACCGTCGTCTCTGATAATATTTTGTAGATTTCGAATTCGTCTCTGATAATATTTTGTGGATTTTGAATTTATAGAAATTTCTGACTATAATTTCTGTTTTAAAGAACAGCACTTACAAAAGTTAAAGAAAGCCCAACGAAGTTTAATCTTAAATTTCTTTAAACTGTTTCTAGAAATTTGCTGCTCTTAATGATAATGATGGTGCTCATGGATAATCATTTGCATAATATATATACGAATTTCCCACAATTTCAAAAATTCTCCACTTGCCTGACCTCTTCACTCAACAGTCAATTTGATACAAAACATAAAAAGAAAAACGAAATAAAGTTGCGAATAGCCACATAAACCAAATGAGAAGGGCTTTGCAGTTTGGTTTGGCTTTCAGTTAGTTTTGGCTGCAAGGCAAATTAAAAGAACAATTTAAAGGCATTTAAGGAATTTACCTAATTTTGGCTTACATACATATGTACATATATGTATCCAAATGCTAAGGAAGCGGCAATATGGCAGATAAAAGCGTGAGTGACAATGACGGCACAATTCAAAACTGTAATTATGTAATCACATGAAAATACTCTAATACATATAAATTTAAATTAATCAATAATTGTCGTATACTCATTGAAATCACTACAAAGTTATTAAACTAAACCTCTAATATCAATTGATCGTTGCCACATGAGCTGAATGTGTTTTTGCAAGACTATAAAAATTTAAATATTTCTTAAAGCAGCTTGTACACGTCTGCTTATAACTGATCAATTCGTGAAAAAGCTGGAAAAACTTGTATGCTGCGGTTGCTGTTAGCTGTTAACTGTGCTTTTTTCGAATGTGTCTATGGTCAGTTCAGTGACCCAGACGAAACCGACCAAAGCCAACAAACATTATGGAAGAGGTAAAAAAGTAGAAACATTAAGATACTCTGCTACAATTTAAGGCTCCACTACACACTACACACCACACCCCTCCGCTACACACACATTAGCTCGCTCGTTAGCAGACGATGCCCAGCCCCTTGCGTGTTAAATGCTATAAGAAAGATAGAGAACGCACCACAACAGCAGCAACAATCGCCGTCTAAGAAGTTACTATAAGTATAAGCTATAGTTTTAGTCTCTTGTTTTCTTTGATCGTAATTAAGCGCGAGTTTGAGTTGTCTTTTACATCTGAGTCTGTTGTTTAGCTCTTTTATATCTATACTTTCTGTATTTTTCAGTTCGAAATTAATTCAAAATCTCACAGCGTGTGAAACTAAACCTAAATTGACATTTAATTTCTATACTAACAGGCAGAAGGAAGCATTTCCAACCCTATAAAGTATACATATCTCAGGAATTATAAAAGTTAGAGCTACCAAACTAAGAATGTAGACTCGTGTAATATATAAATTATTCGATTATATTATATAATATATTCGATAAAAGGGGATTTTCTTGCTTAATGTCGTATCCCAATTTAATTTGATCCACTGATGCATGTGATGAATTTCTATCATTCCACCCAGTTTCATAAAAACCGGTCCACAGGCCATTTACATATACATATTTATAAATTTTTTCAGATATCGATGTAATCCTATATATTTCTATATATCCCCATAGGTTTCTATATATTTCCATAGAATTTTATATATCCCATCAGATTTCTATATATTTCAATTGATTTCAGCTTACCTGTATGTCCAGAAGTAAATTAACAGCCAAATTTTAGAGGTCCGATATCGCCGACCCCCGCCCACTAACTAACCATTCATCTCCTTTTATAGACTCTCGAGTTAACATAGCAATGTAAGTTAACATAGCGATGAAAGTTAACATAGCCATGTTAGTTAACATAGCAACGTTAGTTAACATAGCCCTGTGAGTTAACATAGCAATGCTAGGTAACATAGCAATGTTAAGTTAACATAAAACTGTTAAATCAAATTCCGCGAAATTTGAAAATTTGGTTTTTAATTCTAAATTTTCCGTTAAAATTTCGAATTTTTCAAATTTAACGAAATGTTTGAATTTAACGGAAACTTCTCTTCAATTCAAATCAATTCAAATATATAGAAATCTAAAGAAAATCCATGGGAATATATAGAAATTTAGGGGAATAAATAGAAATCTATAGGAATATATAGAAATGCATATATAAATATGGGACTATATAGAAGAAATCTTTAAATATATAATGAAAATTACATAAATATGTATATACAATGTTGCATGTGTTAGCTATTTAATATATATAAAATTTGGTTTTATAAATTTCAATTAGTTTTTTCACTTGGTATATTTAATGTACTTACATTTCCTCAAGATAATGTGCGTTATAGCAACTGGAAAGAAACGGAGAAAAAATGATAACATTAATAAATAAAGTAAGTAAGTCGCCGGGCCGACTTGGATATACCATGCATCAGGTGAAAAAATATATATTAAATATCCTTCAAATGCTATCTCGGTCACTCGATGATTCTACAGACGTACAGACGGACAGACAGACGGACATGTCTCAATCGACTCGGCTATTGATACTGATGAAGAATATATATACTTCATAGGGACGGAAAAGCTTCCTTCTCCCTGTTACATACATTTTGGCGACTTTAATATACCATTTCATCCTATGGATGCATGGTATAAAAATTCTTGTGGAATATCGTTGAGGTATTACACAAACGGCCGACAATAATGTCTTCTAGGATAATGCAATTTAACAATAAAAGAAATGGAAATAAAAGCAACCTTTTCGCACTCTCATCGTACCCAAATTAATATGTTACTCATTCTGTTTAATCATTTAGAAGTAGAATTTAGTGTGTATACTTTAAAATTAAATAAGTTTGTTCAGACACTAATTAGACAACCACGCCCTCACAACAATAAGAACATTCTTCAGTTGTTTCTTAGGTTTTTCTTGTTGTAAAACTTTTACTCGCCGCTAAAACTACAACTCAAAACTAAACCGAAAGCGAAAGAAAAAAATTTAATTAAGCGCAAGTGTGGGAAAATGTCTTGAAGCGGAAAGTAATAACAACATTTTCAAGGGGTTTGGAGCGTCAGAGTGCAGTAGCAGCCAACCATACCAAAGTTTATAGTTTTATGGAGACATATGTCAAGGTTAAAGCTAACCAACTAATACGAGTATAGATAGTCGTGCAATATTTACAGTTAATAAAGTAAAACTAGAAACCAAAAAATACTACATAGTACATACATACATAAAGGAAATTAACGGGGATATTATTCAAGGTAAAATATGAAACCGAAACTTTTTTATCTAAGTCAATACAACAGATGACCGCTCAACTTCAATTTTAAGCTTTTCTTTAACCAAATTGTAAAAAGGGTATATTTAAGGAGTAGCAGTAGCCGAAAATTGAATTGAAATCCCATTAAATTTTCGCTTTTGCTCGAAACCGTCAACCCTTCTTTCACCCTTTCGGACATTTGTTACATATGCAGGACCCGGACGATCCATTGAATTTGTGTGTGTGGGAAATTAAATTTTGCTCGAAACACAATTTCAACCAGGTTGCTCAAATTTTTGTTATTTTATACCCTGTAGCCACAAGGTGAAATTGTACACCAAAGTAGTCAAAATGTAGGTTACAGGCAGAGAACATTTTTTGCATCTCTATACATTTATGTATATATGTGTGTTTGATCTGCTCAGGTACGTTTGTCGGTGAGTCCACATAAACACATAAATATTATAAGAGCTACAGCTACAAAATAAATAGTGGGACATGTGCAAACACATTTAAATATTAAACGTCTATAAATCTACTTGGTATAGGGTATCTCGGTCCGCTCTTTTCAATGTATTGTGTTTATAAATTGCTGAGGCGAAATTGTAACAGCAAGCGTGTGTGTATATGCTTGCGAAATGTGAAAATTTACAATTTCATTTAATGTCCAGATAGTATTTACTGACTAAAGAGTCTTGGAAAAACTGCGCTTGTATTTTAATCATTAAATATATATTTTATTTACTTAGCCCACCACCGACTGAATTAAGTGCTATACATACATAGATATATGTAAATGCAAATGAGAAATGTCAACGGAATTAAGTGCATTACCAACCCAGACTCTAGCCATCAAAAACCAACCAACCAATTCTCAAATTAATTTAATTCTTAAGTTCTTCATTTGTTTTTCTCTGGTCACGTGACGGTCCCTTGATCCTGGCATTTAAAAGGAACATCACGTTCTTTCCATCAAACACTTTTCAAATAATTTTTAATATGTTGTAGCAAGAGAATGACAAACATTTTGTCGGTTGGCGGCGTTTAATGTGAAATTTCTGCGACGTGACATAAATTAAATTTCGACCATTAATTGCAAAGTGTTGGCTCTTCACCCTCTTCCCCCCTTGTATAAGAGAATGTTTTATAATACGGGTTAAATTGAAAAAAAAAAAAAAACAAGTTCAACTTTGCTTTTTTAGCGCTGCTTTTTGTTGAGCTTACCAATTGGAAAAGTATTTCAATTTCTAAGTTACAGGAAAAGACGAAAAACTGTTGAACATTGGAAACAAGCTATAGCTCGGTGAACATGCAGATGCTTCCGGAAACTTATGTTTTAAAATCTGTGCACTACTAGCCATTAGATTTTTTATTTAAGTACGTTACTTGCGTAACTTGTTTTCACAGTCAGGGTAAGCACAGCCACTACATGACTTTTCAAAGCATATAATATTTCGAACTTTAGCTTAATTAAACCCTTGCAGAGGGTATTATAAAATTGGTCAGATGTTTGTAACGCAGAGAAGGGATCGTTTCCGACCCCATAAAGTATATATATTCTTGATCAGCAAGAGAAGACGAGTTGATATAGCCATGTCCGTCTGTCCGTCTGCAAACTGATTACGTACATAAATAAAAGGGGATTACATCATATGCGTGAATTTCAAAACAATCGGATAAACATAACGCCTGATTTCGACGATATAAAATTTGCCTAGCAGTGCACGCATAAGCAGTGCATGCATAAGCAATGAAGCACATATATGTGTCAAAATTGCGTTTGTGTGTGGGTTAATTTGAATATCAATCGCTACATTGTCTTGGCACGCTTGCTATTTGGCGATTGGCTGCCCCCGGCCAATGTATTTAATATATTTCTTTATTGGATTAAGAAACAACAAATTTTTTAGGAAATAAAATGTAATGGTCAAGGGCTGCAAGGGTATACAAACTTTTGCATAGCCGAAGTTAGCTTCTTTGATATTTTTTAGTTTACATTTCCTACCAATAATTGATCAATCAAATATTTCAACTCTTATTTGCTTTCCTTCTTTTGCATAAATTGATTGTTCTATTTATTTATTGACTGAATAATTCGCATATAGCAGAAATCATAGTTCTTCCCTTCCTAGTTTCGGCTGATGCCGTTCACCCATTTATTCATGTGCATCAATGTTTTGACAAAATTGCAATACTATGTTCTCTTATTCTTTTATTTTTTCAGCTTGATTGAGTTTTTGTATTCTTCATGTATAACACAATTGGGCAACAGGGAAAATGCTGAGATGTGTTTTCACATTTTTATCGTTTGCACATTTCTACAATATTCTGCACTTTCTCTCTGTTCAGCGCGAATAAGTAGGCAACACTTCAAGTGGGCAAATGGCTACAACTTAACAACACAACTAAACAGACAACAGAACTTGACCATTAGACGTTCACTTACCTCTCCTTGTTTTCCCCCTTTTACACAGCTGCAATAAAGGCGTGAAAGCTTTCCCACTTGACCGACTACAACTACTAAATTGAACGGACTGGGCAATCTCCTGGTGCAGCTTTGTTCTATTTCATCATCATCGTCATCCTCCTCTTTTTCACAGAAGTCTCATCCTTGAATCTCACTGCCCAGTCGGCATTCGCATTCACATCCGCGCTTCGCTTTTATTTTGTTTTCCCCCAAAAAGGCGTGTAAATTGCTTTCACTTTGCAGCAATGAAAATGAAAATGAAACTATGAAAACGCCAGTCGACTAGCTAAATAGCAAAGTAAAATCCGCTATCCCCACTCGGTTACCCCCTTAGTCAACTAACTGTTAAATGTTTGCATTTGTAAGGCAGAACGTGACGGACAGCCACGACACTGGCTAACATTTTTTTAGCAGCTGCCCTATAAAAAATTTGGAAAATATGTAATACAAACAGAGTTTTAGATATTCGGGCGCTCAAATTTAGATAGTTTAGTTAGAGAGCATTGGTGATAAAAAGCAATTACTTATGTTTATTTAGGGTTGACACTAGAAGAAACTTTACCAAAATCAAATATCATATTGAAGTATTTATTTATACAACTTGCCCCACATTGTGTCATGAGTTAGGGCTCATTGATTTTTCACGCTTGACTGGAATTTGTGGCGAGAAACAATTGAAACTTAAAAAAAAACTTAAATCCTTGATGCTGACAATCGACTAAATAATACCCTAACCTTGGAAACTACAGCTAGTTTACAACAATTTTTAAAATTGTGGAATTTTCCGACTGTGGAAAAAAATCTACTATGATCAGAGACCGGTATGGGAATTGTAATGTGGTATTAAACCATGGTGTTTGTTTCACTTTCGATAACTTTACTGACATGCAAATATATGTACATTTAAGGGATTTTCATGATACCCTCTTCGCGAGCTTTTACGTCTCAATCTTACCCCAGATGCGAAAGTAGGCCGGTCGCCATAAATAATACTTAAAATTTAAGTCCTGGCAAATTGGTTTAGCTATGAGGAGAAAAACACAACCATTTATATACGTATGTATATATGTATATATATACCGATATATAAAATTTCTCAGCCTCAGCACAAAAATCTGGCAGTTAATTATGTCGTTTAAGCTGGTAAAAATGCTTGCCGCCTTCTGTGCCTTTAGCCCAGTAAGAAAGGGTCTGGCGGGTGTGTTAAAGTGCGGTAGCTTTACCTGCTAGGCGTTAATAATTTACTTTGGCTTTTCGCCCACACACTACGGAGGGCAAGAGAGAAGCTTAAACTAAATTGCGTTCACAGGGACAAAAACAAATACAATTTTACATAGTTCTGAACGTTGAAAACGAAGTGTTTCATTTCAGCCTAATAAAAAGAGTGCAGTTGCTTTCTCATCAATTTCAATCTTCTTTTTGGTATCTCCTCCGTATCCTGCTTCTATACCTCATGTGTCCTAGTGAAAATATAACCGTAAGCATATTAAAGTTTATTTAGTATGCGTTACATGAAATTCACATTAAAATTGACTTCTATGTGCTATCATCAGAGACACACAAATATCCTGGCAGGATATCACACCAAGACCCATCAGGTGATGGGTCTCTCTCTCTCTTTCTGTTTCCATCTCCAACATTTTTGCTTTAATTAAACGAAATATTGTCGAAAAAGGACATTTATTGGGTCTGCTGTGTGTGCTTAGTGTAGAAAAAGGACACCATTTACAAAAAAAAAAAAATGGTCTTCATCTCCCACATTTTGCTTTGGGCTTTGCAAATATTCATTTCGTTTAGGCAGCAGAAGCACAATTTTTTATTGGCATATTTACCAAAATTAAATGGTGCGTGAAAATCACCTTTTCCTACCCTCATGACCCCCTCTTTCATTCTATGGATATCGCAGTTTCCGTATGCGTAATTTCTATGCCATTAAAAGGAAAGAAGGAGAAGACGAATTACATTAATTGCTCTGAGAGGGAAAAGTTTCCGTCCATTCCTTCTTCTTCTATAAGATTCGGGTAGGGCAATTTAACATATTCATTCGTTTTTTTTCTCGTTTTTGGGTAATACCCCAAATGTATTCAATTGTTTTTAATTTTTTTGTTGATTTTTGCAACAAATGGCACAGGATCTAAGACCAAAGGAGACACAGAAATCAAGAGACGGCTAAAGAAATTCTCTATAGTCCTTTTACACAAAGGCATTCTTTAATAATTGCTTTTATTTCTATTCAAGTGAGTAATTTTCTTCTCTTCGCTCTCTCCTTCTATTATAAGTACATATTTTTCCCTTCACTGGTTCCCTTTTCTGGTTACAAATTAATTAAAATGCAAATTCATTTTTACCAAAATGGGGCAAGTAATGACTTGCATAAATGTCATATGTGCAAATGATATAAAAGAACAATAATAAAAGGTAAAAACTTTTTTGCACGTAGAAATACCCAAATTTTTTTTTCAATATTTCAACGATTACCAATAATGTATGTATCTGTATGTATGTATATATAATTTGTAAAACTTAGCCACAATCAAACATGTAATGGAAAATAAAATGGCCAATAATCGTCTTTAGCTAAAGCCACTTAAATGAGAATTCAATCAGTGCTGATTATTGTCTGTCTATTACCATGACCACAGCAACAGCAGCAAAAGCAGCGAAAACAACACAATACAATAGATATAGTGACAGCAGCAACTAGAGAGAAAATCCAATGTGACTTTAACTTAAAGTTCAAAAAGCCTTGACCATATGTTAAATCAGACTCCAACTAGCGATAACATCGAAAGAAGGGACTAAAGAGAAAATCAAAAGGTTAATCACCCCTTTAGGCCATATGCATTAGCTTCAGTCAGTCATATACACACACACACACACACACACACACACACACACACACACACACACACCATATACACATCCACGCAGTTTGAAGTTAAAGCTGGGGTTTAAGGACACCCACTAAGGGTGGCAGCAATACAAACCTCCAAAGAAGGCAAAGCTTTTTGCAAAATGGCGCACTGACTTGTGCTTCTGTGTGTGTGCCATGTGTTTGGGTGGTGTGTGTTTACCACTTTCAAGTTCTCTACTCGATTTCACTCCAACTGAACTTTTGCGTGTTTCAATACCATAAATTCTCCATGCATGTCTGGGCTTGAGAAAAAGAACAACTAGCAAGGATGGGGAAAGTGGGCGGAAGGGACGAGCAGAAGATAGACAACAAAGAACTGGGAAACTAAAAAGTTTTAAGCATAAACAACTCTCTTGTTTCTCAATTTATATTTAATTTTTTCAATTAAAAAAATACTATCAAATTTATTTTTTTTTAGATATTGTTCAATACGAATAAAAAAATAGAGATTTTTAGCGCTAATTCAGAAGCAGAAATCTGAAAAGAAGACAGGTGAGAGATATGCAAATGTGTAACGATGTCTATAGGGGCATTTGGACACACACACTTTTTCTTTTTGTTAACTGAATTAGTTATTACAACTAATTAGTTAAGCAACTATTTAAAGCAGTATTCCTCTTTATTTATTAACTAAAAACACGTTTATCGATTTTTCTTTATTAAATGTTCAGTTCATTCGTTTGCTTGTCTAAAATTTTAATCATTTGGATTGGTATAGCCATTTGTCACTTGACAAATGACAGACAAGCGGACAAGCACACGTACAGATACGGCCAATATCCCACAGAGACTAATGGTGAATCATCCCTTTTAGTTCTTCTTCTCGCCCTTAAACGCCAAGCACATTTTAGCACACAATCAAAATCCATAAGAAATGGCTTGCTGATTATTTTTTCATTAGCTCCAGCAAGATAAAAATAAAAACACGCAATGAACTTTTTTTCCTCAACAGCCCCTGTTCGAGCTGAGAAATGTCACAGTTCATTTTTATTTATTGGAATAGTTTCCGGCTGGGGTGGCAAATGATTCATTAGATTTATAAGCTTTGCATAAACAAGCAAAAATGTAAATAAGAAATAAAAAGAAAAACCTTAAAACACGCAAAGGACTTCAAACAAACAAACGGAGAATATCCGTCCCAATTCCTCTCAACGCACAAATAAATGTGGAGGAAAATAAATTTGAAAACCCATAAAAAGAGGTATAGTCCTAGGACTACCGTCAAACATTTGCTTGTGGCCTATCGCTTTGGCGGCCAAACCTTTGATGCAGCCCACCGAGGCGTTTGTTTCCCTCTCACCCACGCAGTTTTTATCCATTATGGGGACACCCCTCGCCTTTTTTAGAATTGAATTTAATGCAACTCTTGCGGCAGGCAAAAGCCTTTTAATTCAAACTCAAAACTATAAAAAAAACTTCCCTATGCATATACAAAATTTCCCTTTGCAACAACAACCATCAACCGGCATTTGCCGAAAGGAACAAACCGTGGACTTGCCGAATTTATTGATTTTTTTCTAACAACAACATAGTATATCCTCCCCTTCAGCGATCAACCACCACCAAATAGAAGCAAAACCATAAAAAGGACGACCACCATACAGGGTTGTTTCGCTAGTTTTTCATGGCTATACAAGAGACAAGAGACAGCTACAGAAACAGCAACAGCAACAACAATGGAAATGCAATCAGCCGCCAGCTGTTGTGTTAACTGCCCCCGCCTCATCTTTATTGGAGAGAAAGGACAATGCCATCTAGGAGTGTCGCTGCCTTGCCTCTTTCCTTATGATATGCAAATATTTGCTCAACTAAAATAAGCAGACGTTTTCGTTCAGTATATAAATACAACACAGGAAAAAGAAAGCAATTATCATTGCTTGGTGGAAAAACAGCTGAAACTTGAAGTGATCCATTTATTCTAAGTCCTGTAATCAATGGGAGAGTACATATGTATATTTATTTCACATTATTTTATAAAATTTGTACTTTTAATTTGTTTTATCCTATTTAAGCTAACATACCAAACGCCTCAACAAAGCCAACAAATTCTGGCCTCATCTTCTGTCCCTGGCCAGAGACTGTTGATAATGGGCTACAAGTGTTTTTTGTTTGCAAACTCATGTCAGGGAAGAGCAGCGCAAAGCAGAAGCTGGTCTAGACAAATGTTTAACCATTAAAGGCAATGAAGAGAGAAATGAGAGAGAGAGAGAGAGAGATTGAGAGAGGGGGAAAGGGAGAAAGGATGATGATGATGATTCTGTCAATGTGTAAGCAGAAAGAGGAAACTTGACAAATTACGACTACAAGAAACACATGAATGAACAGCGCAGAGAATAATCTGAGAAAAAAAAAACAAATTCTTAACTCTTTTGCGAAAAGCCTGCAACGAACAGCGCCCACATCGTGCCACCCAGACCCACAATGCATGCTTTAACACACCTGCATGAGTCATTCTAGTCCTTCGTTTTTCCAATACCTTGGCTGGCTGCTGCTGGCGCATTTTACTCAAATTTTCTGTTTACGCCTGTGAGTTTATTATGGCGCAAACAACCCTTGGGTACTGCCTTTGCGTTCCGACGTCTGTATGTCTGTCCCATTGTCCGTCTGTTGCCTTCTGGCAGCGGCATTTATGGTGCAAACTTGTTTAATATAATGAACAGAGAGAAACACAGAGAGAACCGGAGAAATAGAGAGTGAGTTTTGCCGGCTGGCAGGCATCACGTGAGTCAGCCGCATCTAGGCAAAAGGAAAAACCAACCCTTGGGGGCCACCCGTACCGAGCACGAGCTTGGAAAGTGCAATCAAAATCAACCACCAAATCAGAAAACCGGTAGAAGAAAACATTGTTAGGACCTGCCTTGCCGGCACCACCACCACCTTGTGATTATTTGAAATAGAAAACGCATTTAGACTTTCTGTCACTAGAATATTTCGAGTACGAGTATATTTAGCATTTGTAGACACTGACTCAATTCGTTAAGTGCACCTACTTCATCTTCCTCTCTTATTAAGATCGACTTAAAAGTCGATTACTGTTAAAAATTATAATAAAATACCTTTTCTGTATTACTGTATCTGTCAGGATAAAAAGCAAACACTTTCGTTTCCAAGTCCGAGATGCACATTCACTTGCTCAACAAAAGTCTCTTGACGACTTTAATCAATATTTGCTAAAAATTTCTTGCGGTTAAAAGAGCCTGATTAAAATTGACCACAGAACGAGTTCTGTCATGTAAATAGGTTTGTCTGACAATCAAAGTTGCCTATGTCATTTATTCTCTGACCCTCCCCCTCAATATGTATGTATGTGTCTTTCGGTTTTGTCGTCTCTGGTCATATGTCTAGCCTATGTGGCGCCGCTTGTTCAGGACTTCTTTTAGAAAATGGGAACCCCTTTTGGTGTTCTTTCTAGGTTCATTCATTGCATTTGACTGCAATGAACTCGGAATTTTGCTCTTCCCTTTTATTTCAATTGTAAAATACAAGCAGAAGAAGGAAATTATTTGGCTGCAAAAAGGAAAGCATAATTGTTCACTAAGGACATTTGAAAAGGAAATATAATTGACACTGTTCTTGGTAAGGACCAGAAATAAGCAAATGACAGGATACAACATCCGGGCTAAATACCCTCAATTCCTGGTTCCAGAAAAAGTGTGATCGTTTGCTGTTTTGTCAAAATAAATGAGCACTTGAGCACACGAGCACTTTAGCGCACCCAGCGACAAATTCGATTAATACACCCTTTAATATAATATACACTTTTCACCATATGGGTGCAGGATATAAAAATCCAAAATACAAACGACATAAAGATAAGATTAATTAACCTTACTTTTAATCATGTTTATTTTTGTTTTTGGTAATTGGCCTTAATTTCTGCTTAGCCTACCAAAATGTAATGATACTTAACCCGTCTTAAGTAGATTTCCATATCATTTTCACTCGCAGATAAATAAGTAGAAACATAGAGAAGGACAATACAATGTGTGTGGGAAAAGATAATGGATGAGGCAGAAATAAAATGGAATTGCATGAACGGAGCGGAAGTTTTATCTGATAACGAGTTAAGCGCCAAGCTAATCGCCTGATGGGTGGCAACTCTGATGGGAGAAGCCAGTTGCTAGATGCTGTTGATGCCGGCACAAGGCAAATTCAATTTGCTCAAATTGAAAATGTGGTGCAAACTTCCACTTCCGTATTGATAGGATAACACACACGCACGCATACATACACGCATTTTCGAGAGAGCTGTGGCAACACTGGCTGTGGGTGAAGCACGTTCGCTGACGGGCTTAAACAACTTATTTATGCTTAGCTATCCTGCCGGTTGCTCTTCTCGCCCTCCATCTTTTCACCGGCCCCAACCCCTCTGGCAATGTCGTCATGGCAACTGATTCTCTTGTTGCTTCTCCATAGCTTGTCGGGACTTGCCGTTTGTTTTTTGGGGGGCCAACGTCAGCATCTGTCTATTCGGGTCCCTTTTCACTATTTCCCTTTCCCATTTGGTTGTTGTTCGTTCACTCACGCAATTCGGCGTCTTACAATGTCATTTAAATTTAATTCTACTTTCCAGCACGCCACTTACGAGACAGAACAGTTTATTCAAATTTCGCTTATTATTTATATACATAAAATATTTGCCGGGAATTTCTATAATAAAAGTAAAGTGCACTATGCATCAAAAAGAAACTGCGTGCTGAGCAATCAAGCGGCGTTAAACCATCTTAGGAGATAAGACTGCTAGTTTTCTAGTATTGGCCAAGACATCGCGGTTAAGTATACCAAGTTATAGGGATCTATTTACTATCGTTATGGATTGTTTGAGAATAGAGTAAACAAACTCATAAACTATTCAAAGACAGTATTCGTTCTTAAAATTCACAATCCAATGAAACAACTATGATATGTAAGTAGCTTAAGATAGAGTTTCTCCCCATTAAAAGCAATTCCAACCTCTCTACGTTACTGACTTTAAGTAAAAGGAGAAGAACAAGAAAGAAAGAAAAAATTGAAATTCTTTTAATGCCTGTGATGTGATAATAGTCAAGTCTCATCCTTCTGTTGTGGGCAACAAAGAAGGACAACGACGAGGACAAAAGAACAAGAGAAACTGATACTGGAAGCCTTTGCCAGAGCTGTTTTAATGGCAAATATATGTAAACGGCAGCAACTATCGGTATATTCATCTGCACACCTATTGCACAGACATACGCAGCTATCACATTCGCCTTGTCAAACTTTGATGTGGAATTCGTTTGATAGCCTTGAATGGTGGAGCCGAAGACATGTAAAAAAGCAAGAAAAAAAGCGAAATCATTATGATAATGGCATATGCAACTTCTCTCCCACTCTGGAATCACTGGATCCTCTCTTATGCCTCTCTCTCCCCACTATCTTTCTGGAAGTGACGGCAGGAAAAGGACAATATGGCACATCAAAGATTGGATTGAAAAAAATATAGCATACATTTTCGGTAGTCGAGATACAAAGGGCTAACTAATGACACTGGCCCCGCATAATTTGAGCAACGAAAAAATTGGGTCAACTGTTTAAACGAAAGGGAAGGGGAAGGCAGAGATATCATAGTCAAGTCTCAGTCTAATAAATTGCATGCAATTTATATAGAACCAAGCGTGACTGACATGCAAATTGTGATAAATTAAAAGAAACTGACAATGAAGAAAGGGGTGGAAACGACAAATATTCCTTCACCCTCCCTTTTTAACTCCTCCGTCACTACTTACTTACATACACACTTGCTGGGCCAACGTTGATAAGCAACAAACTTGACATCATCTAGGGAAGAACTTTGTCTGATTTTGTTACGGACTTAACGCACTTGACTGGCATTTTGATTAAGTTATTGCATACACATAGATAGAGACAGAGTGCAAGAGAAAGAAAAAGAAATGGAGATAGAGAGGAAATAAGTGAAGTGAGTATGAAGGGAGTATATTAAGAACGTTGCCTTCGAAGCCAGTGGATGGTCATCGCTTAATTGAAGAAATGAATTTAGTAGACTAATGAAGCATAATTGATGAAAGATTGCTTCGGCTCCATTTCCCATTACAAAACTTTTTGTGACTAAATGATAATTGTAAAATTATCGAAATATATTAAATTACTAATGTTTAAAAAAAAATAAAAAATGCGATGGCTTTGAATGTACTTACACAAAACCTATGCTTAATCTGAAGATATTCCAGCATATGCAAAATACCCCTCCTGCTCCAGACGGACCACTTCTTGGCTACTCTTCCCCCTAATTAATGCAATTGAAACGAAATTTCAAATGTGCATTAGAATGCAAATGAATTAGGTTCACGTTTTGGGTTTTGGTTTCGACTCAAGTTTCAGATGCTCGTTTTGCCTCATTAGCCAAAGTGCCATAAACTTTGCCTTGCCTAATTCAATTAACACTAATGAGAGGCAGGATGATGATGGAAATGGTCAATGAGATATGGGAAATGGAAGCTCAACTCGACATCACTCATGTATGAGTATGTTAAATAAATGGATGAACGAAACCAAAACCTTTTTTGGTTCGCTTCAGACTAAATTTTGTAGAATGCAGCTTTTATGGCTAAATTATTTAAGGCTGAATTTTTGAAAATCTCACTAACTGCTGCATCGAAATGTTTCATGCATTCAATCAATCTGTTCATTGAACCATGGATATACATTTAGAGCATCCAGTAGACAAGTAGTTAGCCATGGCTCAATTGGTTACTAGTTCACCAGGATTGTAAGCCTATGCTTAATTTAATGGGAGGGTATCATTTATTTAATTTCCTCTAATAAAATATTGAAATATTTCAATTTCCAAAACAGATCACTGGGAAAAGCCATTTTTAATATGAATGCTTAAATTTTGAACAAATTAGGCATATTCTCTTTGATGAACAAAACCGCACGACATTCTTTTAATTGTTAGTTTACCAATTTCAATTTGGCATAACTCAATGGTTAACAAATTTCTAACCATAATATTTAATTTCTTATCCAAAACTTATAGATACGCACATTTCATCTATCATCAATCATTAGATAGACTCAAACGCTGCATGACATAACCAAACCTGCTGTGACTGAAGCTGTATCTGTGGGTTGCTGCTGCTGTCCAGTAAAACAACTGACAAAAAAAACCTACAAACTATCAATACACATACATATACATGCATACATATACATGCATGCATGTATACATATGTATGTTTGTTTGTATATGTTTTTCTATGTCTTCTGTGCATCAATTAAGCTTGAAATTCTAACATAACAATTTTGGTGAATGCGGCCCTAGTACAAAACCAGTTTTGATTTAGTTTTACACACATACATATAGAAGGCTATTGCCTACACCAAAAAGTATCTCATAGATACACACTTTTTCCTCTTTTCGATCACTAGCCTCGCTTGAAGTGTAAAAGTACTCGTATGTAAATGAATGCGCTCAAACATAAATATGGATATGAATAAGCCAAACTTACCTCTGGCCAAACTGGTGTAAGTCCAATTCATATGACATATACTAGCGTTTCCAGTCAGTCAGGTGACAGCTACACAAATAAAGAAGAGAGAAGATTAAAGAAGGCTTAGATAAATACTATATTCTGTGCATTTTATGTAATTAAATTTAACATAAGACTGTGCTGATAGTTTGACGATGGACTAAAAAGCATAAATCACTAAACAAATTGGCACGGACATCACCAAGAAAGACGTATTTTTCGCGAAGACACCATTTAAATGTTAATTAATCAGAGAAAACAAGTTTTGTTATGCCAAACCGGCCGGCGTTACCTTTGTTTCGCATTGAGGGAGGTTAGTACTAGAAGAAGAGAAGTCGAGAGAAAATCATTTGGCACAAGTTTACTTTAGATCAGACCCAAAACTGTTAAAAAGATGTTATTTGGTTGACTAATCCACAAGCAAGCTCCATCATTTTTAACTTGTCTGCAAACTAAAACCGGCTCGGATCGTCGACAGGTTGCCAACTTGCCACTGCCACAAATTTACAATGACGACGAAGAAGATGCGTTGCATTTCACAGGATTGGGGACCCAACAACCAACAAAGTGGTGGTGGCTGATTGCTCTGGACTGAAGAAGACAGCTGCGAAACCTCAGAAGAGAACCAAACTGAACTGGGCTGAGTTGAGCTGAACCGCAATGTGCCGGGCCGCTAACAAACTCATTTTTGGTAGCACAACTTGTTGTGGCCAATAGGGAGAGCGAGAGTAAAAGAGAACCAGTAGCCAGTGGGAAAAAGCATAAGAAGCAGCTGAAGAAGGAAGAGAAAAAAACCCGTCTTACAACATTTCCACTGCAGCAGCTCACATTCGTCTGTCCTGACTCCCGCTTCACCAACTCCAATTGCCCCAGCCACATTCCAACCAGCAAAATACAACAAATGTTTCATATTTTTGCCAAACATGATAATATTTTCATAAATTGGTCAACTTATATAAATTATCGAGTGATTAATGCATTTATATGATAAACCAAAAACAAATAAATGCAGATAAGCTTGGATACGTTTGTATCTCTTTCTCAGATTTTGGCTGTATTTGAATTTCGGGGCTTTGTTTCTATCTTCTATTATTCTTTGCCTTTCTTTCGCATTTTAATGTGACTTTTATTGCGTTTTCTTCTGCTTTTGTTGTCTCATTTGGTATTCAGTTTTATGTTTTGTTTGTTGTTTCTGTTTGTCTGTTTGCTTTTTCTATTTGTCTGAATGAACTTTAACTTAAACTTTATTTTAAAGTGTGAATTGTACTAGCAGTTTTTGAGTGTTTTTTGCTCTTTCTCTAGACCTCGACTAATTTATATTTGAGTCTAAATTTTGATTTTTTTTTTTTTATTTTAATTTTTCCTATACTAAATTTCATTAAATTCCAATGCAAAGTCAACTTTAAAAATTGATCATTTTGGAGGCTTTTGGTAATTGGCCAGCCATTGCAAGCGTAAAAAGGCAACACCAAATTTAATCCTGCTCTCTTCATACCTCAAGCTCCTTTAAGCTTCCTACCCTCTTCATATAGACGAGTAAATTCTTCCATCAAAATGTCATAGATATTTTTGACTAGCATCATGTGTCAGTGTCAGGCAATCCCTATTAGAATGCAACAACATGGCGCCCTCATACGCACACACACACGTTCGCACACATATCCTCTCTCTCGCTCTGTCTTATTCATTTTCTCTCTTTGGTTCAAACTTACAAGCTTTTTGTTGTTTGTTTTCGTTCGCTCCTTTTGCTTTTTGTTCAATTTCAGCGCGTCCGTAATCCGCTTTAGTTGCCAGTATCAACAATTGCAACCAAAATGCATAAATGCATTTTGTAAATATTTTATATTTCACATGCACATTCAATTTTTCTTTTTTATTTTTGCAACTTTGGCAGACTTATTATACAATTTTCAACACTTTTTCCTCTGAATTTTCATTTACGCACTTTGCTTGAACTCCCGAACTCCACGAAACGTGCAATTATTTTTATTCACATTCACACAGCGAGCAAAACCGGTACCAACAAGCGAAGAGGCAGTAAAATATGAAGAGGGAGAAGTGGTTGGTGGTTAGTTGCTATTGTATTTACTTATTCCATGGCCTACGTGAAGGCTTCGAGTAAAATATTCCTCAGCACACGTCCATTCGGCACGGCGTCACAGCGGCAACTGAAGTCGATGGTGAAACCTGTACTCTGGCTGAAGTCAAAGCAGTCGCTGAGTTGCCCAGTCGGAATTGATGGCACGAGGATGACTGTTAGTGCTCGTGTTTTCATTTTTGGTATATTACAGACTGGCATTTAGGGACAATATGCAACAAAAAATAAAGTAAGTAAGTCGCCGGGCCGACTTGGATATACCATGCATCAGGGGAAAAAAAAACTACATCGAGTTTATAAAACTAAATTCATATATTAAATTTCTTTCGTGTGCGCGATTTGATTATGCTATCTCGCTCACTCTTATGTGTGTGCACTTTAGCGCTCCATATCCGGCCATATCCGCCTTGCACCGCTTTGTGGGAAAAACGTTTCTATGTATAACTCGGCCATTTTTATTCCGATTTTTATGAAACTTGGTGGAATGATAGATGTCCATAACATGTATGAGTGCGGGAGAAAATCACTTTTTATTAAATTCCAGAGGCGGAAGGGGGCGTGGCAAAAAAAATTTGGTGGAATGATAGATGTTCATAAGATCTATCAGTGTGCCAAATTAAATTACGATACGATAAATATTACGGGAGAAAATCACTTTTAATTAAATTCCGGAGGCGGCCAAGACTACACGACTATTTTATCCATTTCAATGTCTTTGTGTATTATTAAATCGACGCAATATTTTAGCATACATGCTAGACGGCTGCTTACTGTTTTTATACCATGCATCCATAGGATGAAATGGTATATTAAAGTCGCCAAAATGTATGTAACAGGGAGAAGGAAGCTTTTCCGACCCTATAAAGTATATATATTCTTGATCAGCATTAGAAGAGAAATTGATATAGCCATGTCCGTCTGTCCGTCTGTCCGTCCGTCCGTCCGTAAGAGTGCAGAGATCTCAGCAACTACAAATGTTAGAGTTACCAAATTTAGAATGTAGACTCGTGTAGTCTTGGTATCGTAATTTAATTTGGCACACTCATAGATCTTATGAACATCTAGCATTCCACCAAATTTTTATTGCCACGCCCCCTTCCGCCTCCGGAATTTAATAAAAAGTGATTTTCTCCCGCAATATTTATCGTATCAGAATTTAATTCGGCACACTTATATATGTTATGGACATCTATCATTCCACCAAGTTTCATAAAAATCGGAATAAAAATGGCCGAGTTATGCATTGAAACGTTTTGCACTCAAAGCGGTGCAAGGGCGAATTTGGCAGGTGGGGCGCTAAAGTGCACACACATAAGAACGAGCGAGATAGCATATGTTAGAAATCGCGCATACGAAAGAAATTTAATATATGTATGAAATAAGTTTTATAAACTCAAGGTAATTTGTTTTCCCCTGATGCATGGTATATCCAAGTCGGCCCGGCGACTTACTTACTTTATTAGTTAATAATTAGCATGAAGATTTTGTACATACTGTTTCTATGTATTTCAGTAAAGTTTTATTACAAAATTGTGTCCTTGTGATGCTCTGGATTCCTTAAGTAAATACACATAAGTTAATAGATTAACTGTTAAGATCAGAAATAAGTACATTTTCCCTCTTTACACACTTTTGGATGTCACTCTCCCTCTCCCATTCATTAAATTGTATTTAATTTCTACAACTATGTAAATATATATTTGCAGGTTTGTTTAATTAAACGTTTTGTTGGCAAATTAAGTCATTCAATACCCACGTCTTTTCGTCCTTAGCAACCACAACTAGATAACCACCTCTGTATCTGTAGCCCCATTACAAATTCAATTTCTCTAATTATATGCAAAACAATTAAATCTTATCCACATTTATCCGGGACAAATAAGAACAGGCAACATCTGTTGACCAGACACGAAAGCACGAAGGAAACATTGGCCATGATGATTGCCGGCCAAAATTTATATAGCATTACAGAGGGAGTTCCGACATAACTGCATAAGGTGCCAAAGGACAGACGCACACCAAAATTTGTATGTGGCTGGGTTAGGTATACACTCGTGTGTATGTACATTCATACATGCACACACGACTCTCACGTTTGATTAATTGCATTCGGCCTGGTTTCGGTTTCTCTTTGCCAAGCATTGATTTTGGTTAGCTTAAAGTAAGCGACTAAAGGAGTAACCATATGGCTATATGTATATTGAAGTTTTCCCATTTGGCATTAAACACACACGCTTACATATGAGAACTGTTTAATATAATCAATAGCAAAAATACGAAGTTTCAGGCGACATGTCCTTGCATTTGGTTTATACAAACGCCAGCCTGCAGGCAGAATAAAACTCACTAAGAAACGAGAAAACGAAAGGTAGAAAGGCGGTAGTCGGTGCGGTACGCAGTCTCTTGCTTCACTGCACCTCAATGGCCATGGGGTCGAGCCAAAGAAACATAACTCAACAATGCAAGTGCAAAAAGCAAAGAGGAAAAGTTTGAAAAAGCGCAAGCAAAGGAGCCGCATCCTGCTGAGTCCTGCCGCATCCTCCGTAGACCCTCTCCGGCAATTCTATGCGAAAGAAAATAAAATTTAAACGTTCTTACGCTCAACAAACGTTCGCTCGTTTGCCCATGCATAGTTTATGCCACCCTCGTCACTCCTTCCTCCATAAATTTTTTGAATTAAACCAACTGCACAAAATGTCGCAGATAATTCAATGCAACCCAGCAACAACAACAAGCAAACGGACATTTTTTATAGCATTCCCAGTCATTTGGCCACGAGGGTAATTTAAAAATCCATTTGTGCTTTGAGATTTGCATGCTCGTTCTCATTCTCAGCGAGAATTCACTGGACAACAATTGCGTTTTTTGGCCGAAAAAAAAAATAAGAAAACGAAACGAATGTCTGTCCGACTGTCTGTCCGCCTGACTAGATGAATTCGTGACACAATTTCAATTTGAATCGACAGCATGAATTATAGCAAATAATCCCCTGACGTCGAGGAGTTTTTTCATTTGTTATTGATATGGAAATGATGCAAAAAGCGGAAAGAACAGACACATTTAAACTTAATTTAAACTTTAGTGAACGTCACAAACAGTTAAGCCAGTGACAGTTAATTTCATTCAGAACGTAGAAAGAATAATGCTTTTCTTAAGTATTCTATACATATCCCCTTTTGGTAAAAGATGTCTAAAGAATAAAGTGAAATCTTTTCTGTATCTAAAATTGTTTTTTTGTGTGGTTTTCGTGATCGACGAAAAAGTATTGCAGTTTATAGTTGCCTGACAGGAAGAGCTTTATATTGGCAAACTCTTCTTATCCTCCATTGATTAACAAATCGTAATACGAATTCTTTAACATCCCCAACATTGGCACCCGCTAGTGAGATTGGCTTACATTTAATCATTTTATGTCCAAAGAGGGTACATCTTTCCATTGATTTTGCAAAATGTGCCTTACTTTTCTTTTCTAATGCAGGAACAGAGGCAGCCCAGACTTTTCGCCACTGGAAACTATTTGTGTAACATCGTGTTCAGTTTATTAGCAGAGGGTCTGTGAAGTTTGCCACTTTACCTATTTTTACCTTAAGAATTCTAAGTATGTACGTATACGCATATAAATATATTTACATATACACTTAGTATTTGTTATAAAAAATGCATTTGCCAAGTGCATTTACGCAACGGCGGCGCACAGCTGGTTCCGCCTTCCGGGAGGAAACAAACAGCTCAGCTCATTAGGCAATCTTCCTTCCTCGCCGTATCCACTCCCCCGAACTCCTTCTTTCCTTCGTTTAAGCATTTCGTCCACCTACCTACTTCAAACTAAATTTGCACTAAATTTGTGTGATGTCGGGGGCGTGCTTAAGTGGGCGTGCCCAGCTGCAAAAACTGAAAGCTGCCAGAAGACTGAGAAGTGCAAACTATGTCAAAAACTTTAAAAATATATGCACCACGAAGGTAAAATATTTGTTGTACCAAGTAGTTGGCGCCAATTCCCCTTCCCTGAAATCGCTTAAGAATGTTTGCTAAGTTGGTTCCTTTGATGTTGGTCGAACAAGTGTGACAAATACTTTAAAAGTTGACGCCAGCAGCAGCGGCAGCCGCAGCTGTAAATTATATGCAAATTACGTTGAAACGACAAATATACCGTATCCGTGCGGTAAATCATGCGAAAAACAAAGTTGCTGACTGACAAACGGTGAAAGGGCCACCGGATAAATGGGAAAGAAAGCAAAAGGGGTAAGGAAACTAACAACACTTGAGAATATGCGAAACGTGTTCAACGACGTCTCCTGCTTGATGGCGGCCAGTCGGGAGTCCTGCCGCTACTGTCATCTTCCTGTCATCCTTGAGCCATATTGATATTTCTGGCACGTCACAATGAGAGTCACGTTGCATTACAAGCAACCATATCACGTAGCCACAATCTCAAGGCTGCTGCTTTTCCTGCAGTCGATGCAACTTGGAGCTGAGGTCTCAGCCTAAAAGCAGGCAATACCAAACATTCTCACACAAACACTCACACAGATACAAGCATAAACACATCACGTCAGCGTGTGCTGTCAATGAGCGGCACTTGTAATGCCCGTGCTAGGTATTGCCACAGCCCCTCCTGTACCCTTGCCCCCCCGGTATTCTCTACAAATGTTTTATAAGTCAGTTTTTTTTTTTGCATTTTTCCTGTTTTCACAGCTTTTTCCTGCTTATAAGTGAAGTGCAGCCCAAGCGCAATCAGAGCTGGCATCTGAGTACTGACACTTACGACGTTTCATAGCCAGAAAATTCAGCCGAAAGTGTGTGCATATGACATTTATAAAAACGACGAATTTAAATTTATAAAATGGCGTTCGGAAGGTTAAATATCTTGTACATGAATATATCAAAACGGTGCGTTATATAGGACAAATTAAATATTTTGCTTTCAGATGAATCAATTAGTTAAGGCACAGATCATTGAATGAATTATTACTGACATTGATGTTGCGGACTAACCCTAATAAGTTAAAATATCAATCAATTTTAGCAATTCTTGTGACAGCACTGACAGTTGACTTTTAGCTGGTTTGCCTGGCCTCAGCGTGAATATTTTTTATTCACTTTGCACAATTTTTGTTCCTTTTGGCTTTCTTTTTGCTCGCTCGCGCATGACTTGATGCTAACAATAGCACTCCGATGCTTCACAGCCTGCTTGTCGTTTCCTGTTTCTTTGCCTGTTCCTGTTCTTCTGACTATGGTCGTGTGTGTGTGTGTGTTTGTATGAATGTACACGCAATGCATACACAGATTGACAGTCTTTTAATTAAGAAGCCGTCAAAGATGGCGTCGGCACGCTCTCAAGCATCACCAACTTTGGAGTGCAGTGTCACTGGCAATTATGCAGCTCGGCTTACAGCAGAGCAGCAACATCAGCTGCAGCTATAGACCAGCCACAAGAGCCAAGGCGAAGCATAATCGCAAACGCAATTCAATTTAACGTTTATTCACAAATTAATTGAATTTTCGGTATTCATTGTGCAGCCAACGAGGAAGCTGACAGCCTCAGCGGGGACAGAAAGGATACATCCTTCTGGTGTTAGAGATGACGATGATGGATACATCATATGGCCGGCTAATTAACCGCCAGATCCAAATAAATCGTTTAAATTGCCTTCTCTTTAAATAATAACATCTTTACATCATCGAATCAAAAAAATTAAATAATAACTTATTATTGGATATATATATTTTATATATTTTATATATATATTTTTGTGCGTATTACGCGTATTTGCAGTTTTCAACTCGTTTCCTGTCCTACTTCATCTTCTTTTTGGAGGGTCAAACTTTTATGTTGAAACTTTATCTGTTGAACATTTTTGCTATGATAAATTTGAACAACTTGATTTAACAGAAAAGTTGCCTTCTGCCATTTGCCTTTGCAGTGGCCTTTGACTTGCCCTTTGTTTTTGGTGCTCTTACAGTGTATATGTGTGTATCTTTGATGATGCAGGCTCAGGACTCTGTCAAAACTCGGACAATTTCCTTTACTTCTGTGTTTAACTTTTATTAGAGCAAAAAGTTCGAGGACTTCTTTAAGTAGAAGCTAGAGATAATAATTGCAGAGAGACAGAGAAAGCGAGACAGAGTAAAAGGGCTGACGTCAACGAGCGAAGGGGCAAAGCCCTTTAGATCAATTAAACTAATACTTGAACCAAATTGTTTCTGAGCATTCTGCACTTTTAACAAAATGCAAATAATATTAAAATGGTTGAGTTATTTAAGGCCCTCGAGGTATTGTACTTACAAGAACTTGCACCAAATAATGCACATAAATTTCAAGTGGCAACATTTTTGCAACATTTCCCATTTGGTCAGCCGTACTTTTCTCCAGTAAAAGCTTGATTACTTATGCCATTTTCCGCATTTCCACATATGTACATATGTATGTACATATGAGCGTACGTTCATCCTCTCCCTGTACCCATAAATTTTGCTACCAACAATGCCGAAGTTGCTATACAAATTTTCAACTATGTACGACTCTCCAACTCCATACAATAATTAATGTTTATTTTTGCACTTTAATTGGTTATTAGTAAAAGTACACACTTTTAATGGATTTGACACACACAAAGAGAAAAAGTAATTGAAGCCAAATTAAAAAATTAAGTACCCAGAAATTTATCGTACGCTTGTTTCGTAAATGTCATTTTATGTTGGTTGCTGTTGGCAACCTCAGCCACCAGGCTGCATAGCGGGGTCTTAGTTTAATTGAATAATTGACATTTTATGCCATGTCAGAAAGTTCTCTGCTTAGAATATGGTTCATTGATTAATTTGATAAGAGCTGTTGAAACTTTTACATATTGTTCGAGCAATGAATGTAAGTAATGCTAGCCCCTGTCTGGGAAATATCAAATATTTGATTTGGAAATCACTTTTATACCATGTATCCATAGGATGAAATGGTATATTCATGAATGAATACTAGGAACACAGTTAAGTTAAATTTTTCGTTGAATGGTCCTCGATTTTATTTGTTTTTACTTTTTTTACTATCTCTTCTGCATATACAATATAAATACACGGCCGAATGAACTCCGCCTGCAAGCTACCCCTTCTCCATCCAATAGGTATGTGCCCAGGCTTACACATGAGCAGACATAAGCACTTTATAACTATAACATATTAATTAAATAAAGTGCACTTCCGCTGTCATCAACACACACATAAATCAAGAAAAAACTAAGCCGTACAACAACAAAAATGAGGTGAATGCAAATACCAAGTCTTCGTCCTCTGCGTCGACAGGTGCTCAATATGGCGACAAAAGCTCAGAATAAGCGCACTCGTTGACATTTGACAATGGCCCCTGGAATGGGGCGAAGGATGAGTCAATGCTGAAGGTAACTGGTTAGCGATTATTACTGCTAGGCTCACCATACACACACACACACACAGCTCAAGCTGAAGCAGATGTTGCTAGATTATGTTTATTGCCAGTAACAGACAAGGGCAGGCGGTAATATGCCATATGTCGGTGATTCACAAACAATGATCACAAACTAAAGAACTGGATCATTATATTAAACTATAGAAAGTGACACAGGTAGAAGATATTTACATTAGCACTTTCTTCATATCTATTGTAATCTAACGTTTTAATGCATAACTTTCAGAAATTGAGTTGTCTTTGATTATAAATGCTTGTCCTGTTATTGTAACAGGCTTTTTAATCTTCACCTAGTAGTTCAGGTCAACACTGGCACTGCCATTTATAGGGGCATGGAAATTGTGTGCTCCTTCCACAGGCTCATACCATCTTCGGCTAGTACCTAGCTAGTAGGTGCCACCTCCAACCATGGCAAGAGAATAACACTCGAGAGTTGTGGCTTGTCTGACGTTGAGTGTATTTGAGCTTCCATTGTATACATCCAAGTGTGGACTTTGTTTTTGCTGTTGCTTTGTCTCGCGACTTCGAGTCGTTCAGCTGATGATGAGGACGAGATGAACTCATCATTTGAACTTTGACAGCAACATATCATTCAAAGAAGGAGGGGAGCAGAAAGTAAGATCAATAAAGCCAAACAAATTTATTTGGGCTAATTGAAAAATCTATTGCTTTTTGTGGCACATAAAATTAAGCCGAAAATCGCATTTAAACCTACACACGAGAACCTCTTTATTTATGCATAATTAATGCATTCTGTTAGGTAAATAAAATGAAATGAAACGATGAGATCTTTTTTAACCAACAAACATCGTGTTTAAAACGAATTGAATTCGTCTAATTCGTGGATGGGATGATACAAAGAAATTACTTGCCACACATAATTTTACAGAAGACGACAATCGCTCACAGCTCACGCTCAAGACAGGAGAACTCCGTCTCCTACTCATTTTCTCATCATCATTCGCCGCAACAAGGTAGTGCTTGTAATTTGCGGGGAAAGCCCAGAGGAAACGTCGCCAGCTCCAAAGTTGCGGCTGAAAAAGTTTTCTATGCTCAAGTCATCAGGAGTAGCAAACACACACACACAGGCATACTTAGGACGTACTTATACACTCCATCCCTTCTTCATCGTCAGCCTCAACACTCATCCTCACAGTTTGTTGAGCATAAAAATGTATCATCTTTAACGACAGTAGCTGCCGCTCTTTGCGCCTTTTTCAAATTTACTTAAAGTCACATAAAGCCTAATCTTCAATTGATTTACTCCTGTTCCTACTATCATTCCTACAGCATAGCCTACCGTTGACCCTTTTTTGAATGTGGTCAACGCCAACCACATCAAGTAGCAGAAGCTCAGCATGATATTGAATTTTTACGTTTATATATGTATGTATGCATTTACATATATTTCATTTAACTGACAAATGCTCACCCTCAACTCGTATTTTATATTGACACATCAACATAAACAAATTAACTTGCATGTCCTCGTACTATCGCTCTCCCGCAGTTTTTACATTCGCAAAACCAAAACGGCAAAAAATAACGACAGCTAACGAACAAGAAATAATATTGGTAAAAAATTTAAAAATAAAAATCCCAAAATATAACATTTTGAAATCTCTCTCAATGAAAGTTAAAAAACTTAGATGAAGTTTAAAATAAATTTAGTTTTTTCATCTAAAAGATCTCTCAATATTAAAAACACAAAACCCGTCAATTTAAAAAATATATTTATTCTTATATAAGTATTATTCTATGTAATCGGTTAAATTGTAAGCATAATGAGTATACCCTTTCGCAAAGTATAAATATTTTGCATTAAAAATCAATGTTATCCATTAACACAGATGTCATTCGAATAGTAGAAACCGAAAATGCAAATAAAGTCAACAGAACCGCGTTCGGGACTTGGGAAGGGGCTGGACGGCAAGCCAAAATGAAATAAGGGAAATTGTAAATGGTCGGCGAAAATGTCCTCCAGATGAGGTGGCCAACAGTATGGGGTTCCAATGACTGTTGCTATTCGAAATGTTTGTCAGAATGATGACAATGCTGGACCCTTCGCCCAATCCTCCCAGCCCACATTTCTTTTCCGGCAATCAGGCAAGTGTAAAAAAGTGTTGAAAATTGCCAGCAGCATTTCGCGCTTAAAACAATGAAACAACAAACAAACAAGCAGCAACAACAAGACAACGATGACAATGACAAGTGCATATAATGACTGCGTTTAAATGGGTATGGCTTCAGAATTTAAAGCTGAAAATAAAGTCATTTAAATCTGATGAATGAAATTACCATAATTTTTGGAAGACTCGAGTTACCATGAACTCCTCTTACGCAAAATTCCATAGTTTTTACTCTAAATAGGTGGTGTGTGCAATTAACTTGGCCAACACGAAGTTGAAGCTTCGCAAATACGAAAAAAAATGTTTGAGTTTGATATGCTTTTTGTCTGTGTTGGTTTGTAATTAAAAATTCATCATACGCCACGTTGGCGGCTTTCAACGTACCCACCACAAAAAGCGAACAGGAAGAGCTAGGAGTATAAAGCTAATTGGAAAACAATGAAGACTTGAGCTAGAGTTATTTACGAATGATTGCCAAGAAATTGATTTTACAATATTTAGTTACGACATCTACAACTATGAACACATACATACATATATATGTATGTACGTCTGTAAGTATGTACATAGTAAGTATATGAATATAATCAAACTCCTTAACAATTTCCTCTAGAACTTTTTCCACTCTATGCGAAAAGAAAACAACAATAGCAGCAACAGCAACATTAAATTTGTTTCTGATACTTGGAGAATTGGAGAGGAGTCCTCTTCGGAGTAGGAGTAGATCTGCTCCCGCCCTTGCCCTGCAGCCCTTGGTCAGGTAATTGAAAAACTTTGAATGCTTTTGGCTTTTGGGCTTAGCGGACGCTGGCTAGTAAATGGAAAGAAAGAAACTTTTTTCACTGTTTTCCAATGGAAACTTTTCAGCTTGTTAAACAAAATGCGGCAAAAACCAAAAATGCAAGTTTAATCAATTGGCGCGCTTTAACTTTGTCCCCCTAACCAACACTTGCCCCGGCTTCTTTGCTTAACTAGGCCAAAATGTTCAATGCGCATCAATTGCCATTGTGCCAACAGGCAGAACTGCTCTTCAACTCCCCAGCAGCCACCCAGCCACTTCCGCTCTGCTTAGGCACGTCCAAAAAACGGAAATGCACAAATCACGGACCAATCCTTTTGTTGCTACTGCTGCCACCGCTGCAGTTGCCTTTATTCGCGCTAGTTTGCAACTCAAAACGGAAATATGCATGCAACATATGTGTGGGCATGTGCGTGCGGATGAATGTAAAAATATGGTAAAAATTAAGTTTGAAATCATACGAAAAAACTGTATATGCTACAGAATTGCTCATTTCAGAATTTTCAAGCATACTTTAACTTTTCCATTTATCTCAAAGTCTACTTGACTTATTCTAACAAGAAAACTATTGAATATATGTATTTTTTGCCCTTTTGCTCAAGAGACAAATTCAACGATAATTTGAAAGTACTCCATGCCATGGAGGCCAAGAGTAGTTTCAACTTACCAACTAGACAGTTCCACCGGTAGGCCACGCCCCTCGCTACCGCCCATGCTACCGACGACAACGTCAAGTCAAACAACCACAAAAAAATGGATGGCAGGCAAACAAAGGCAAAAACTAAACCAAAACCAGAAACGGGAAAAAAAGATGCAAGCAAAGCAAAGTCTCCTACTGACATACATACAAGTGAATAACCGAAAGGAGCCGAAATAGGAGTAGGAGTAATAGCAGAAATAGTAAAGTCATGTTTACACATGTTAGGACCAAGGAGTGAATAATAGATGGAGGGGAAAGGACCTGTGTCTGTCAAGAACTTGGGGTCACGTTTGCGCGAGCAATTGAAACTTAAACTTTAGCATGAGATGTACACAATTTGTATGCAACAATAAAAAATGTGAAATTGTGGAATGGATAGGGGTAATATTGGGAAGAAGGAGGAAGAAGAGCATAAATAAAAGCGTCAAACTAGCAAATAGCGTCATAACACAATGCTAGTCAAACAAAAGTTTTTGTTCCATTTTTCAGCACTTTTCCTCTCTTGTTTCGGGCGAAATTTTTTTTTCAAAAGGAAACAGAAACGCATGAAGCGCATTTCACATTTCATGAATATTGGCTAGGACTTACTCCTATATACGAATATGGCTATCGACAAGGACCATAATGCCAAAACAACAGCTAACTTACTATTGAGAAAACAATGCAGATTCATATATTTATAAGCTTGTCTTCTCTCTATACTTTCAAAAAGTTCATTGACATGAATAAAGATTGTCCAGGTTTTATTGCCCCAAGTACTCGTCATGAAATCATAATTAAACCTGTTCAAATGAAAATATGGCTTCTAGCCAATTAACCGCAGCAGCAGTGTTTCTCATTCTGGAAACAATGGTGTCCATGGCCAAAAAGCCGGAGCCAATGGCAATCATAAAGTCCGTTGGTCGACGGAAATTGCAAGTTGCGGTTACAAAAAAATATGGTGCAAAAAATAAAGGTGGCAGTCCCCAGTAGGTCTCAGCCACTAGAATTTTCCTTCCACGGTCTAAGCTTGGTCACGTGGCTGCTGTCTTCGCTTTACCAGCTAAACGGAAATTGCAAACTGCGGCCAAAGTGGCACCATGGGCGTTGTTATAACGAGTTATCCAGTTAAGCTATGATAATCCATAAAGTACGATAATAATAACAATGGATTACATACCACAAGAAAGTAAGGACTAATAAAAAAAAATTATCTAGCGATCATCGAGATCTTTCAAACACAAATAAGTGGAACGTTTATGCAAATGTGTATATATCGCGATTAATGATAAATGAACGAATTATCAAATGCCTAGATGGTCATGGAGTACTTCAGAGTATTTGAAAAAATGTATTTTCTTCTATGGCCCACACATCCTACATACCTTTTCTGGAGAATTTTTTAAACTTAAGAATATTTCTATATTTCAAGTTGTAGACCTTTCTCTACGCCTGTGCCGGCATCTTCTCTTGCCGATTCAACGCCTCCGGCATAATTGTTTCATTTTCGCTAAAATCCTTTTCGGTTGAGATTATAAATAATGAATGCTGTTTCATAGATATATTTTGAAATGGATGTATACATATATATGTACATATACATGTATCTTGTATTTTCAACAACCGTGTTCCCAGGTGGAAATGCTGCACATAAGATTGTTGAGGATTGGGCAAAGCTGGTCTTTGTACATATGGATGGATTGGTTAAGCAGACTGTGGTACTTCGGAATTTTCGCGAATGATTTCAAATTGCAAATGATGTTCCGAAGTTTCAGGCTTATGTTGAACCAATTCAAATTCGATGTGTTGGGGTTGCTTCTTCTCCTCCAAAGGCTTGATTTCCAATTCAACATGATGCTGTATCTCAGGCTGATGTTCTTTGATTTGGATGTCCACTAAGTGATGATTCTGGGCCTGTTCCTGCACCTGGTTCTGATGTTGAACAATTTCCACCAAATGATGACTCTCTTCCTGCTTCTGCTTTTCATGGTGAACAATTTCCAGATCAATATGTTGGAATTGCTTTTTCTCATCCACATCCATTTGTACTTCAGGCTTATGTTGAACAAATTCAAATTCAATGTGTTGGGATTGCTTCTTCTCCTCCAATTCAACATGATGCTGTGCTTCGGGCTGATATTCTTTGATTTGGATGTCCACCAAGTGATGTTTCAGGGCCTCGTCCTGATCGTGCTTTTGATGTTGAGCAGCTTCCAGATCAATATGTTGCACTTGTCCCGCTGGTCTCACTTGAGCAAATATGTGAGCATATGGATCGAGTTTGGGTTGTTGGGGCTTGGCAATTAACCTAACAGGCGGCGCAGGTGCAACCTGCAAAACCGATCCAACCACCAACACCAAAATTATGAACGATTTCATCTTTAATGAGCGTCAAACAGACTGTGATGTAAAATCAGCGTCGACAGTCATCTTATATAGCCGGTAAAACGAATATTTTGTTATCAAAAAACAGAAGCTGTTTTGGGTTGTTCCCAGAGTACAAGCTTAATTGTTGGGAGATTAGATATCAGACGCAAACGCAGACATCGACTTCCATTCTAATTAAACTTTCAAAAAGCAAACAAAAAGAGTAAAAACTAATGACGGTATTTTAATGAACTACTGTCAATTGGATATCTGAATATTAAAGATGCGCACTAAATGATCATCACCACAGCTTGCCAAATGCCAAAGCTTCTGTTGACAGGGACGAAACTGCAAACGTCGCACCGACAAATGATGGGCCAAACTGCAAATTGAACAGAGATTGGTTGCAAAAACGGAATCGAAATAAAAAACGGTAAGTAACAAATGTTAGGGCAGAATCATTAAACATTTACGAAATGGAGTTAAGTCAGGCTACCTCATTGCTTTTGAATAAATCATAACCAAATCACAACGATTGAAAGTGAGATAATAATGGACTCCAAAATGTACAAAATATACAAACTTACTTTTGATTCAATTCGCCAAGATGTAGCCACTCTCCTTGTGCAAAACGGTAGATTCTAATATGACCACTCTCCAGACCCAAAGCCAAGAGATAGGCCTTATCTTTAGAAAGCAATGCACGTTTGGCAAATGCCACTGCAGTGATGGATTCGTTTTTTAGGTCTAAAGTCTGTCCAAAAGCGCGCCAGCCTTTTAGAGAAGACTCGTCTATTATTCCTTCTTTATGCCAAACAACAACCTTGCCATCCCTTGAGCTAGTCGCAAAAAGTTTGCCATCATGTGCCCAATCGCAAGACCAAATAATACGCAAATGCCGGCCATTAGATTTATCTGTTGAAGCTACCAGAGAGTAACTTGTCGATGCGATGGGGGAGGTTATGATATCGGCTTGTTGTTTTTCAAATAAGCACCAGCGGCGATCGCGGGATACCGAGAGCAAATATTGGCCATTGGGTGAGAAGCTGAGTTGAGTCACTGTCAACTGATGGCCGCTTAGCCTTTGCAATTGCTTCCAAGTGTAAGTATTCCTAGACGAAGCATGAAAAAGCATACTTAACGATAACGCTCTACAATTATTTGGTTTAGTTTACCATAATATTATCTGAGCATGCTCCGCATTGGTAGCCTTGCAGCTGGATGCCAATATGGACCCATCTGGAGTGGCTGCAAGGGCATAAATTTCATAGCCATGACCATAAAGTTTTTGCAATTCGGGCCACAAAGTGTTCTGCATCAAAGTCTCTTCTTGGGGAGGCGCTTGCAATTGAATAGGAACAAAATAATTGTCCGGATACTCCTCCTTACTTGTGTCCGCATTTCCCTCTATTTTGTAGACTGCTTTATTGGAAAGGCCCAGGGAAGGAACTGAAGCACCCTTGGGTAAGGCTGGAAACAAATGAGACAGAGAAAATATTTATGAAATAATCTTTTTTTACGAACTATGCTTTCTTACAATCAAGAAGCGAATCGCCGGCTTTATCATCCTCTATGTGGCAAAGATGACGAAAGTTTTCAATGAAATTTTCTGTAGCCTGGAATGTACGCACAATTTTCTCTTCAGCTCCACTCGCAAATTTATAGCGGGAAAGTAAGGCCAGAGCTTGCATATCATAACCATGAACCTGGGGGCGTGCCAGTTCATGCCACGTACATGAAGCCTTTTCTGCCTGAACCCAGGGAGCGTGCAGTCTCGTTGTCTGATCTGCCGAAACAGTCATCACGTACGATCCCTGCTCCTGTTCCCAAGCCAGATCTCTGACTTCGCCATAGTGTCCGCCCACAATCACATTCGAAGACCACAAGTGCGGCTGCTCTCGGTTTTGATTCCAAACGTGAAAACCACCCTGGTAGCTGTGGCCCATTATAGAGAGGCCGTCATGTGAGAATTTACCCCCATAGAAGCCCATGGAGTTGCCGCCTACTTCCCCAACTCGAACCTGCTCGAGCCACACACCCATATCTGTGAGAGACCAAACAATCAAAGTCTTGTCAATGGAGGCAGATAGAAGACGCAATTCTAAAAGAGAGAATGATCTTAAATGAGAAGAAAAATGTTCAGTTGTATCTTTATTTGCTTACCATTGTTTTCCGTTTTGTGCCAATGAATACCATAGACCCAGCCCTCGTGACCATATAAAACTGATTCTAAAGACACAGCATACCACTCCATCTCATTTAACCTTACGATCGTCTCCTCTACCTTAATCTCTTTCCCATTTTCACTCAACTGTCTCAAATCAGTTTGATTGTTCTGCACTTGCAATTGGCTGCGCGGCGAAATTCTCCAGAGACGTATAAAGTGGTCCTGTGATCCACTAGCCAGCAGTAGATCTTGCCCGTCACGAACAAAATCCAGACCACGTACCCAATCTTCATGCCCGCTGAACTTATGAACACATTCAAATTTTCCTACTACCGAATCACCATCGGAGGAGTGGCTTTTTTCTGACCACAAGGAGACGGTCTCATCATCGGCAGAAAGAGCCATAAGTATGTGATCGCTTTGCGGTATTACAGTCAGACGAAGCGAGAAGCAGAAACCTCCAGACTGCAACTGTACAGCTTGAAAGCAATTGACTTGGCCATAATTTTCGTAGGTCCACAGCTTCACGGTGTTATCAGCTGCAGCTGTGGCCAGTACCCAGTCTCCACTTTTACGACATACACCATCAACAGCATTCACTCCACTCGTGTGGCCATTAAGTGCAGCGATTTTGCCGGCAACATTCCTTTTTAAATCCAAGCACCAGAGTATAGCCATGCCATCATCGGCGCCAGAGATTAGTTTCTCCGCATCCAGCCACTTGACTGTGTTCACTCGCTTTGTATGCTTGACCAGAGTATGCAGAACTTTGGCTGAGTTTCCGTGATGCTGCAATATACAAAACAAAAACATAGTTACTGGTCAGTGGACTCAAGGAGAAATCTCCTGAAATTCCTTACCCTAGGATCTAGTAAGGCCACAGCATTGCAGGCTCCATAAGCGATTAGACCGTTGATTCCCCAATCTGCACAATCGGTACAACGATTGCAAGCGACCGAGGTGTAAAGATTTTCCACTTTTAACTCCATCTTCAGATTGCTGGCACGTGTGTCTGCCGCAGAGACTTCCAAACTGTATAACAAATAACAACAGTTGAGGCAAATCAGCTGATTAGAGCCCGTTAATATCGATGAGCGTTTCAATAATTGCAAAACACAATCGCTAGTTCTGGGCTGCCTCGATGAGACATTTAAAACTATCGATAGTGATTAGCGAACATCGATGTTTCGGTGAGGATTACCGACTATCGATGCATCGATAGTAATTACCGACCGTCGATGTATCGGTTAGGAATACCGCCTATCGATGCATCGATAGCAATTACCGACCATCGATGTATCGGTGATGATTACCGACTATCGATAGTAATTACCGACAAGCGATGTATCGACTCCTACCATCTACCACCCACTCCTCCCACACTCGTATATATATATATTTGTTATTAATATTAAGAAAGTTAACAATTAAATTTATACACTATATGTAAAACAGATGTGTGATGTTTTGCAGCATAATCGAAGCTCATAAAAAATTATTTATAGCTCCCACAGATTCACAGACCACATCAACGACGACTCCTCCACCCACTTTGAGCAAAATGTCTCGCAGCAAATCTAAATCTCGTTTGCAGACAGAAGTTTGTGGGGATTGTGGAGCTACAGGTGAAAAATGAAAATCCACTCCTTGTGGATATCGATAATAATAATGTGCATCTTGATATAGATCCTTCCTGGGCCAGTATAAATCGCGGTATACTGCTCTGCGCCGACTGCTGTTCAGTTCATCGCAGTTTGGGACGCCATTTATCCATAGTAAAGTCGCTGCGCCAAGGCAATTGGGAGCCTTCGGTATTGAATTTTGTTAATTCACTGAACGCCCATGGAGCTAACAGTGTGTGGGAGCATCATTTGTTAGATGGGGCAGTAACAAACTCCTCCGGTGGTGGTAAACATCTGCCCCGTTGGCGCAAACCGACACCCAAGGATGCACTGCATCCGACAAAATCGGATTTCATCAAGGCCAAGCATGTGAATCTGACATTTGTTTTGAAACCAAGCCTTCAGGATATAGAAGATGATGCCAGCAGCAATGGGGGGAATTTAGAGCAAGAGTTGAGCAGGCAACTTCATGCCAGCGTAAGGACTAGCAATTTGGAAACCTCTTTACGTTTCCTTGTACAAGGGGCTGATCCCAATTATTATCACGAAGAGAAATGCTCCACTCCGTTGCATATGGCGGCAAAGTTTGGACAAGCCTCGCAGATTGAGATGCTGCTGATCTATGGAGCCGATGTGAATGCCTTAGATGGCAATGGCATGACCCCTTTGGAACTGGCCAAGGCAAATAATCATAATACAATAGCAGAGAGACTGCTTGATGCCATGTACGATGTGACCGATCGGATAATTATCTACTTGGGTGGCAAAAAACCGGATCATTCGGTAAGCTTTCTAAAATTCGAGACTTCATAGTGTTTTGATACATTTCATCTCCTTTTAGAACGGCCGCCATTTGGTGATACCAGAGTCAAATGGTGCCGATATCAGCGAGCAGCTGAAAATAGCTCGCGGCAAATTGCAATTGGTCCCCAATAAAATGTTTGAAGAGCTGTCAATGGATCTTTATGATGAAGTAGATAGACGCGAATGTGAAGCCAGTGAGTACGCAGAATATATACAATATTCTTCTTACATATATGTACATAACTAATTTTTGTTATTTATCGACAGTTTGGTCGACAAGCACTTTAAATGCTGAACATGCCACTGTGCCTTTTCTTCCGGCCAATCCGTTTCTAAGTGCCACTCGCAATCAGGTTTGGCCTTCTGTTCTAAATAATATGACCTTTTGGTTTACCCTTCCTCCAATTATGTTTACAGGGGCGCCAGAAGCTAGCGCGCTTTAATCGTTCTGAATTCGCTGGTCTCTTGACTGATGTTCTCATTGATGCTCTGCGACGTCAGAATATGGCTAATTTGCGTCCACTAGATGCACCAGTAATGCCGCCGCATCACATTCAGCAACAACATCAATCGTTGCAGTCGCTACAATCATTTAATAATTCAGTTTTGCTCAACTCATTCGAACAAAGCGCCATACACGATCCGAATCTGTCAGATGATGAGCCGATCTATGATCCCGTAGCCAGCGACGATGATTACTCTCCAGTGCCGCCCATGGCCCAGCAGGTAAACCTAATGCGACAAAAGATACTCAAGCTGAACAATAGTTTTGGTTAAGCCATAGATTGGGGACCGACTCAAAATTAAGAGTATTAACGCCGCAATAGTGTTCATAGATTAAATAAAAGTTTGCTGAGTAGAAATAGACAACTGTAGTTTAATTATTATATATTACAAATATAATTTAGTTGTTTAACCGTTTGCTTTTAAGTTAATTATTTTATTTATTAATTTCAATTTAATTATTAATTTAGACTCAGACCCATAGTGAAATGGAAACGTTACGCAAACAGCTCAGTGAATACGTATCAGAAATTAACCAGCTAAAGAATGTGGTGCAACAACTATCAAGCGAGAATTCTCAATTGAAATCGAAATTCTCCAGCACATCAAATACCAGCGTCTACGATGAGCCATTGTGAGCATGGGACCTTATTTTTTAATTATTTGATTTATTTGGTTTTTTATTTATGATTTTATAATTTATTTAGACGCATTGATTTGAGTCTTAGCAGTCCTGATACCGAACATGAACCTCTCTCATTGCCTGAGGGTAACCCAAACGACAGTACATCATCTTCCAATCAATCGACAATTAAACGGCCAGCTAGCATGTACGAACGACGACTAGCACCAATAGCGGTCAAGGGGCCCACAGATATCCGTAATACTACCAGCATGTATCAAATGGCTGGTGATGGGAAACCCTTCGGCGAAGAGGTTAAGTTGAAATCTGATTTAGTCACTCGACGCCTTAAGGAATTGATAATAGCCATGCAGCCAGGACCAGAGGAACAAAAGCAATCCATAGCTCCACATGGTGAGAGGATACGATCAGCTGTAACCGACTTGATAGCTTTGTATACCAATTTGGTAAGTTTCTCCAGAATGAGATCAGATTAAGATTCCTCGTTAATTTACTCCTTAATTGTCTTACAGCCACCTAATGCCAGTGAGACAACTAGGGAAACCCTAAAACAATTGACACGTCATAATATTCTCATCCAACATGAATGTGAGAATCTGCAAAAGTCTATTGAGACCGATGACAAACTGGCCATACAGAAGAATACTTTGGAAGTGCGAGACTGTGCCTTTCACATAGCTAGTGCCATTAAGACTTTGGTTTTACAGTTCTATTGACACATTTTTTTGCAATTTTTTGTTTAACACTTACAAGTATTATACCAATTTGTGACTAACAAAAGTGCTTCCCCGTTAAAGAAGCAAAGATTTTAAAATATATATATATACATATATATATATTTCATATATTTAATAAATGTTTTACATCAACCCATATAGTTTTTGTCTGTGATAGAGGGAGAGCTTGAAACAAATGGTAAGATCTTAATTAAAATGAATTATTTCAGGTGCAACATTTAAATATATCTCCTAATACATATGTACTGTGTATACATATGTTATCATTGTGTGACACCGTTTTGTATATTGTACATTTTGGTTAACTTTGTATAGTTGTTCAGTTGTAAGCTTTTGGACATTCAGTTAAACAATTTACTATTTCTAATCGAGTATGCCTTGTCTGTTACTGTTTCTGATTTTTAAGTTTTCATTTCCTTTCAAAAATATACACAAATACGCCCACGTTTAAAAATATTGCTTTCTTTTCCAAAATTTCACACTTTCTTTTGCAAAATCAAAACGTTCCTTATAACCTTTAAGTAGATTGTAGTGTTGTTTAAAAACTTATAGTACTTTGCTTATATATGGCGTATAGTGGCGGATTCACGGCTAAATTTTGAAACATTTGAATGAGATACTAGTTACATATATATACATATGTATATATATATCCGACACTATCAGCTTACATATATATATAATACAATTATCAAGTTTACGTTAACTTAGACCAACAAAAAGTAAACTATTAATAACAACAGCATCAGAAATCAAATTATTAACTAACATTATGCATAATTATTTCATTTGTCTTTCCGAATCGGAAGATGTTGTCATACAATCTTCACCAAGTTGTCTAAACTTGTAACTAGAAAAACAAAATAAAAAAATGGAAAGAAATAAGAAATAATGTAAATGCAAAATAGTCATATAAAAAATATTAGCTTTATGTGGAAGCTCTTTACTCGTCCTCTTCATTTATGGTGGAGTTCATTATGTGTGTTTCCTTTTTAAACAAAAGCTGTCGATGATGCTAACAACAGATTGGGCAAATCGTATTAATCCATAGAACCATATAATCAATTATTATTGCATACCTCTTCATTTTGTATAATAACAATGCGATGCTCTAGTTGTGGTGCCAAATCGCAGGTCGATTGTTCTAAGTCATCTAACGAAGCGCGTCGTAGCATCTGAGAAAAAAAAAAACCAAAAAGGGGTATTATTTACAATTTCTATGAATTTAATTTTCGTATCGTACCTTCTGTGAGTTCCCATGCGCTAGATCCAAGGACTTATTATGATGACCGCCACCCACACTTAGCTTTCTTATGGGCGAGGGGCCATCTAAGTCCAAACTATCCAGACATTGAACTAAACTATGTCGTCTGGACAAAGTGACCAACGACTGTCGATGCTTTGTATTTTGGCCACATTTGCGCGAATTTATGGCCTTAAAATGATTTTGCAGGGTTATACCCAGTTCTGGACAGGCATCATCATCCATCTAAAAGCAAATGTAAAATAAAAAAATGGATGGAAAGAATTACTTTGGAAAAGCTTACCAAAACCCTAGCATCTTTAAACATAGTATATCCATCACAGCCCATATAAAGATAACTTTTCACGCACAATTTGTAAGTATGTTCGAGTTTCAAGTATTCATCTCCTATTTGTATGAGTTGCGGATCAATACGCTTGCCTGGCTCGGCTTGACAATCGAAGGCAAAGCTAATGCCAGCTACTTGTGGAAAGCGGCCTTCTAACTTAGGGTATGCTGACACGCCGTTTTCCAAAGCCTTCCAAAGAACCTGCCCGCTGACTTCCAGTAGAATCAAAGGATCCCGCATGGGTATCACATTGACAAGATCGCCCATGGTAAAGGCACCAACTGGATGAACGCGATCCGACCGAAATGTGCCACCATTTAGAATGACGACATCAGCTCCTACAGCCGCTAGGACCACATCGCAAACCCAATTGCCCAAATTAGTCTCTTGTGTGCGAACCTTTGAGAAGCGACCATCTAGTTCCACACTAAACACACCCATGACATCGGATAATTTGCTCTCAATAAATTCTGCAAGAACAACAGTTTAAAGATTTGACTTGATTAAAATCGATTATATTGCTCACTGGCATATTTATCCAACTCCATTTTAAGTTCCTTATCCTCTGGTATCTTCGCCGTGACATCTACACACTTAACGTCCGTATTGAAATGCTCCCGATTGGCTTTATCCCTCTCCATTGTTACAACTGAAAATTGTTGGAAATCCGTTCCCGATTTCACAATCATTTTACCATTGATCTCTGTGACTTCCCTCACATGGTCATGTCCTCCAAGGATAATATCAATGCCATTGCATTTCTCAGCCAAATTGATGTCGTTGGGCGTACGCATATGAGTTAACGCAATGATCAGATCGCAGCCTTCATTTCTTAGCTCTTTGGCTAGGCGGTTACCCGCTTCTACATAGTCAATATAGGTAACCTCATTTGGATCTATAGTAGGCAATGTTTCCAGCCATTCCCGTTCTACGAGACCGATAAGTCCAATTGAGATTTGTTGGTGTAAAATAAAATGTGAGATTTTGCCACCGCCAAGGGGACGGCCGGTTTCGTTGTCCACCACGTTAGACATAAGCCATGGAAAAGTCGTCTTCTTTATCAACCCCCCTAGTATATCAAGACCGTGATCTTTCAAAATAAATTAAATTAATTGAGTTTAAATTTTATTTGTAATCGAAGATCTTACCAAAGTCATGATTGCCAAAGACTGCACAATGTGTTCCCACAGAATTCAGCACAGGAATCATTTGTTCTCCTTGTGTAAATGTGCTCACTTTAAGAAGAGGATAGTAACTACAAATCTTCACTTATTCAATCATTAGAAATCCAATTGACTTACACATGCTGGGAGAGAAGGCATCACCACTGAAAAGCACTAACGGATTGAGATGGTTATAGCTTTTAATGGCCGTAGCAAATCGAGCTGCTCCACCAATTGGCTCTGTCTCGGCCATAGACTCAATGTTATACACATCGTTGTAGTGTAAAATGGTTAGAGGTTTGTCCTCGCCCTCTGTCATTTTAAGCAATTTTTTAGTCTTCTCCAGCTGCGAGGAAATAGACGTAGAGCGGCCGTTCAAACCGGGTAAAAAGCCGGAGACGCTACTGCCACGGGATCCTCCGCGATGTCGAGGACTCTGTGGTTGACTAACAGAGGCGTAAGCACGTGTGGGCCGTGTCAATAAGTCGCGAGCGTCTTGGGGTGTCAACGATTTACTATCATAAGCATCCTCCTCTTGATCAGCGAGAATGGACGAGCCGCTCAGCGAAGGTGGAGTTGATGTTGGTATGGAAGAGGTATCAACTCCTGCTGATGTGCTACCAGTGACGGTGGACGGTGTTGCAAGTGCCGATAAATCCAGAGAGCGAAAATTTGGGTTGCTATTCTGAAGCATAGACAATGTGCGGGTTCCAGCGTCGCGCACTTCAATTGAGGCCTAAAAATAAAATTAGTCGGTATATTACTATGGAAAAAAAGGGATCTATGCACGTAAACAACACTTTGGAAGGGTTTTGAAAAGGCAACTCAATATCAAAGCAAGCGAAAGAATATCTTTGAGATAAAACTGTTGACTATGTGAAAGGTTTAGTAGGGTTGGAGGGGTAGGTTTGTGCACCACATCGATTACATTCAAAGTCAAACAGAAACCTGCTTCAGCCATCCAACTACGTTGCCCATGGCTCCATTAGCTCCTCCAGATGACCGCGCTGAGCTACTCAGGCGACGATTCGACCCCGATCCAGTTGCTGCTGGTCCCACTCCCGCTCCTGATCCTGTTGTCATTGCTGTGTTAGTGGGTATGCCTCCTTCGGTTCTTCCCCCACCATCGCTTGTGGCATTGCTCATTCTACAGACGCTGCTTGGAAGGTGAAAATGGTAAGGACAACCACAGAATGGTTTTGGCCAAAAATTTCCCCATTTGTATTTATTTTAGCTTTATGTAAATCAACTTACAAAACTTTTCTTAACAATTTTACACAACGAAGACGCATTTTACCAAATAATGATTGCAAACAAGAGCAAAAAGAACTTTCGTAATTTACAGAAAGGAATTTATAATAAACGTTTCACTTCAGTCAACAAAATGCAAGTGCAGCAACAAAATAAAAAAATACATTATAATAAATTAAATCATGCATACATAGATAAGATTAAAACAAATGAAAACGAAATGAAAACAGAGAGCGAAAATATAGAGAGAGCGCGAGAGAAAGGGGAAAAGAAATGGGAGATGGAAAAATAAAATACACAAATGCAATAATTACACAAACGAATTGAATTTTTATGCAATATTTGCCAAGAGTGTGTCAACAACAAAAACAAGCATGCCAGACCAAAGGAGATAAACAATGATCGACTAATTCGATGACCTAGAAACAGAAAGTCATGCAAAATGAGCTTAACACATAAAAACGGAAAACGTGTGCCCGATATGCCCCATTAAACGCTCATCTCACATCGATATTGAAAGCAAGCTACATATTTATTCTCTCGACGAAAACGTATTGGCCAAGGCTCAGAGAAGGTCAGTGTCAAATTTAGATGTTCTGTATAATCAGGGCCGGATTTATATTGTACGCCTAGCAAAGAAGGAAACATAAAAGAAGAAAAAAAATAAAATACGCTTAAATTGTAATAGATAATTTTTAGACATATTATTTGTAAGCTTATAGAAAATAAGATTATAGATTATGATTTTTGTTAACTGATTGACATTTGGGGTAAACAGAACGCATCTAGATTTTAAGACTTAATGGATTTTTTTTATTAAGCTGTCAATCTGAACAGCACAGGAAATGCAAAAATAAAACGGATTCGATTTACGAAGCACAGGAAGCAGGCAGCTGGTGCAAATTCAAAATTTCTTTACAACTAGCTTTACCTTTTATTCGTTACGATGGCATGCACTACCCATACCATAGATACTAATTTACTTTTTGCTAAATAGATTTTACAAAACAAAAATAATGGGTTTTCATTTGATAAATACACACATATTTAAAAATTGCATTACACTTAAACACAAATAGAAAATGAAAATGCCACAGATACACGCAAACCTAAAAAACACTAAACCGCAAAGGCTACAACTGCATTTTGCTAATTGCACATATGTATGTACACATTACTCATAGTCGTTGCCAGGATACAATTGGAACTTCCCATGGATTTTTCAAGGAAGTTTTTCGAATTATTGACTTTTTTATTTAATGTTAAGTAATCTTATGAATATTCCTCAGCATACCAGTAGCGTTGAAAATTAAATCAACATATGGAAAAAGCTTTGCTGACAAACAAAATTCTCCATCAGTGCACAATCGGAGCCTTTTTAAAATATTGTCCACTTATGAAGTAAATAAAATCCTTCTGCAGCCCGATTGTTTACTTACTTAGATTGAAATTTAAATAAACAAACACTTTTCGATTGTTTTCATCGCAACTTTGCTGCCTAGATTTTTGCTTTGCTTGCATTAAAAGTAACAAGTCTTGAGGACATTACAAAGCAATTTCGACAACCACAAATGTTTAGAGTGGCAAACAGTTGCATGCAATTTATAAGCAATATCCTTGGGTCCATTAAAGTCGGAGGACACACATAGGCAGACACATTTAAGAAGGAAGTACAGATTCAAAGGTCAATTCAATGAAGGCTTGAACATTTGACGCCGAACTGGAACATGAACATGACGTGAGCAGCAAGACGGATTCAGAGGGCAGGTATATACATATATGCATATAAGAGCAACCAAAGTAGATACAAAATTAAACGGAAATGAAAATGATGAGTGAAATGGTAAAGTAAAGCTCTGTAAATGTAATAAATTTGAAAGATATTTCATACCAATTTTTAGCAAATATTATTATTGTCAAATATTCTAAGTAAATTTAAGACTCTTAGCCACTACAAAACAGGATGGTAACCTAATTTGTAGCTTTGTAACTGTCCCTCTTTTTAACTAATGGTACATACTCACTTCCAGCCACTTCCCTTTAGTCCTGTGTCTGCTTGTAATGGTCCACCTACTCCTTTCGAATTAGCTCTTGGCCTAGTAACTATTTTTAGCAGCGCAGAAGTGCGTTGGCAAAGGGCCTTTTAATCCGGTAGAAGCTTCAATACTACTGCAATTGGTTCAAAAATTGTTGACAACATGAGAAAATAAAGTAAGTAAGTCGCCGGGCCGACTTGGATATACCATGCATTAGGTGAAGAGATATATATTAAATTTCTTTCAAATGTTATCTCTCTTATGTGGAAATGAGCACTTTAGCGCCCCCCGACCAAATCGGTGATTTGCAGCATATGCTATCTCGCTCTTTTTCGCGTGCATCTGCCTTGCACCGCTATGAGTGAAAAACGTTTCTATGTATAACTCGGCCATTTTTATTCCGATTCTTGTGATATTTGGTGGAATGATAGATATACGTGACATGTATTAGTGTGCCAAATTAAATTACGATACGATAAATATTTCGGCTGAAAATCGAATTTTTCGAATTTCGGGGGCGGAGGGGGGCGTGGCCAAAATTTGAAACAAACTTGGTCTGCGTGCACACTGCACGCATCTAATGTCCAAATCCGAAAGCTCTATCTTTTATAGTTCCCGAGATATGGAGGCTCAAAATATTGTTTTTCAAATAGCGGGGGCGGAAGGGGGCGGGGCGAAAAAAAAAAATAAACTCGATCTGCCTGCCGAGCAAACGGGTCTACATGCCAAGTTTGGTAGCTCTAGCTCTTATAGTCTCCGAGATCTCGATGATTCTTCAGACGGACAGACGGACAGACGGACAGACAGACGGACATGTCTCAATCGACTCGGCTATTGATACTGATCAAGAATATATATACTTTATAGGGTCGGAGAAGCTTCCTTCTCCCTGTTACATACATTTTGGCGACTTTAATATACCATTTCATTCTACGAATGCATGGTATAAAAATTAATCTCCAAGTTAAGGGCAAATTATCCCATATCTACATGTATGTAAGTGTATATGGAATAGAACGAACAATCACTTTCATGTGGCTGCTTCTCTAGCAATCATTTCGACTTAATTGTTCTCTAATAATTTGGTTAAAAATAAGTTTATAAATAAATTCCCGCACTTTTTTATTCCATTTACCGACTTGAAGGTCAGACAAAGAAGAAATTCAAGATTTGAGATACGGGGCTCACTTGTTGTGTATGTGCAGTTGTTGTTGTATACAGAAATCAGCTGCATACCAGGACTCTCACATATATGTATCAATTGCTATCAGCTGTACCAGGAGATAAGCTTTCTGCTTTCTCCAAGCTTTTACATCAAACATTTACACGCTCTTTGTCTCTCCCGAAATGCCGCAGCACGTTGTTTGCTTGGCTATTGTTACAGCAATTTGTTGTTGTCTTTTTATATATTAAGATAATTTAAAAAAACGTGTTGAACACGAAGGCGTTAGCTTTCAGCTTTATTCTGTTGCCTGCGTGCGTAGGTGTGTGTGTGTAACTATGCATGTATGTATGTATCGTGCGTAATGTAAGGCTGCGAAGGTACGTTTTTCCCCCATTTTTGGTACACTTGAACTTGCAGCTGCCTTTGGACAAGTAAAAATAGCAGTTGCTGATGCAGTTGATGTCCGAGGCTCCTTTACCCTAGTGACCTAATATATATTTCATGGATTTGATATTGCTGGATGAGGCATTATTTATTCAAAGAACCTGCCGCTCCTCTCTACCCACCTTCTTTCTACCACTTAACAAAATATATATTATGAATGGCAAATAAATTTAATATAGTTAGCAAACCCCAAGTGGAATTTCCGCTTTGGCTCTAATACGCAATTATGTCAATTGAATTTGTTAGATTCACTTATTGTTATAGTTTTTTACACTTTCGCCGAATTTTCTAATATTGATATTATTTCTTCAAGGTTCAGTATATTTGTTTACAATTGCAATTTACGTGTCCCGCCTCTGGATTTATTACAGTTTTGCTTTGTCCTTTTAAGTTTTTCCTTATCCAACTTTTGTCTAAGAAACGCAAAAAGTAACGCGCAGAATTTTAACTGTTTTTCCTTTTGCAAATTTTTTGGGTGGGCGGGCGAGCTTTAATCACGGGCCAGAAACAGCAAGACGATGCTAAATTTTCGAAACAAACGACTTTGCAAACTATCCGCCCGCACAACCGCTTACCTTGAAAACAAAAACAACAATAAAAACCGCGCACGATTTCAGCACCCAGCAAACATTCTTGTCAGTCACTAAACAACCCCATCCCAGTATTTGGCGCAAAAGCTAAAGCTCCAAGTATTTGGGATACACTGGAAAAATGTTTAATATTTTAAAATTCAAATATAAAATCCACGTATGACAAAAAACAAATAACGTATTACCTGTAAAGTCCAAGCTTTGAAAAAATTAACTTTTTACAAATTAAGTATCCGTCTCTACAGAGAGCCGAGAATGCGAGTAAATTCTATTCTTTAGAGATCTATCATAATGTTCATATAAAGCTGAAAAGAAACTTTTAGCTTACGACCACTTGGACTAGAGATCTAGAATAATCTTTCTAAAAACCAACCGTTCTCATAAATCAAGCAAGGAGAAGCCTGTGCGGGATTAGAAAAGCTATTATTACAGAAAAGAGCACCAAAGAACTAAAGTTACTGGAGCCAAACACTTTGCTAAAATTCACAAGTCCTCACTATAACAGTGGCAAAAATGTTTCGTGGAGATCACTAATTATTTCATTATATTTCAGTTACAGTAAAATCTCTTTTGATTGTATTTTCTATATTATTTAATAATTTTTTATTTTCATAGTACCTCACTTTTAAAAATTACGTTATACCAATATTACATTAAATGTTTTTGCCATGTGTTTTGGGCCTGTTACATGTAGATTGTATTTTGGGGATTTGTAATAGATACAGCATTTTGCTTTAGTTGATAATCCGAAAATGTGCTACAATATTGTTGTTGCTTGTGTGGTTAAAGATTACTCTTATACTTTTAATTTAGCTTAACTCGTAATTTTCATATATTGTTTTATAAGTGTTTCAAAGTATATTTTATACGTCTTTCCAACTATTTCTTAATGTTGGTTTGGTTGTTTTTTTTAATTGCTCTTCGGACAATTTTAACAAAGTTATTATGATATATATTTGTATTGGATTTCCTCTTTACAATGATATACAGTTGTTTGTTTGTTTTTTTTTTTATTAATAATTTTTAAGTTAGAAGAAAAAGTTGGGAATCAAAGTAAACGGTAATGGGAAATTATATTAAATAGAGTATAAGGCAGGGTTCAAGAAAATGCGAACCCTGATTTAAGGTAAGCATATTGCATTCAGTTCTACGATGTCGGTGTATATATAACACTAAAATAAATTAAGTGCGAAAACATTTGATTTTTTCATAAAAACTAAGAACTAGCGATTTCTATATACAGTTTTGTATGACGATGAAACCAAAAATTTTGAAGTAACTTCAGAAATATGTCAATCAAATTTGGCGCACCTGTGTGTATATATATATATATATATATAATATATATATATATAATATATATATATATAATAAATACATACATATGCTAGTGGAAGCTAATTTTTTCTTCGTTTTTTTGTTTTTTTTTCAAAAGATGTTTTTTAAAAAAAAGTTTGTTTAGAATATTTTTACAATGTTTCTTGGGTTTCTTGCAGATTTTTGCTTTTGATTTGCTTGAAAATTCAACAACCTAAAGTTGTTACAGGACAGTAGTAATATTTCTATATACGGATTTTTTTTTTATTTTTGTATCTGCAGAGTTCACTTATGTCTTAATTAGTTAAATGTTTTTTTTAGTGTTGCATTTGTTGTTTTTTGTTATTTCTTTATCAAAAATACATATCCATTTCATGTGTTCATTCCTTGCATTTTTTCAACTATATATAATAAACTTCAGATGGTTAGATGGGGTTATTGGTTTTCGACTCGAATTCTTAATGAAAATGTTCAATTAGTTAATTCATAAAACATTTGGTTTTTATACTATTTTTAGGGTATTTTCCATTCAAAAATCATAAAGCATTTATATATATATATACATATAAACGAGTGTGTGTGTGTGAGTTTGGATTCTACAGCTTTTAGTTTTTATTTTTGGGGCTTCTTCAGGGGCTTCTTCAGTCTAAAAATTCTGCTAAACATTTCTTTTTTTCAGATTTGTATATTCAAAATTAGATTGGTTTAGGGTCAAAGTATATTTAACATAATCCACACACTTACACACAACCTAGTCTAGCCCGAGTTACATCTTTCGAGCCTAGGTAAATGTTTCATACGGGTCTCTTTCTCTATCTTTTATCTTCTATCTTTCTTAACTTCCAGCTTATACGGCTAGAACAGAGGACTTTTTGTATCTTATATTTTGTATATGTATAACTATTTTCGTCTAATTGGTAGGTAAAGCATAATATTTGTATATAATATATAAATATATATTTATATGTATATATCTATTTACATTTTATACACATTCCAATTTTGTGTAATTCAATGTTCCATCTGGTTGGGAATTTCCCACTGCCTGCCTACGGACAATAGAGAATGGAACTTTCTAAGCTTGCGCCTCCAATGTTTTGAATTGAATTTAAACTTAATGTCCGCCGGCTTGGCCACGGTGGCAATGGCTGCGTCCACTAGTTCCGGCGCCATTTGTTCCGGACCCACTCAACGCTTTTGTTTGGCTGCTTTCTTTCTTTTGCTGGTGCCAGTAGCTGATGTTGACGGTGGATGTGGTGATGGTGCTTGTCCAGGCCCTGGTCCACCGCTAACCAACGCTGATATGCTAGAAAAGGGCGTAGTGCTGATACTAACGCCAGCTCCTCCTCCTCCGACACCACCACCGCTGCTGCCCATTATTGAAGCAGCATGAAGTGATTCTCAACTTCGCTCTGGCGTACCATGATGCTGATAGATCTGCTGAAGCTGCTGCTGTTGGCCATGGACCACTTGGCTACTTGAGGTAACCACATCCTGTTGCATATGCCCCGATGCCATATGGCCCTGATGTGGAGACTGCATATGGACCACATGCTGCTGCTGCATATGCTGAGGCGTTGGCGGTCCTTGCTGGGAGCTGCTGTGATGCTGTTGCGGTGTGCTATGATGCTGCGGCGTCGGTGGATGCGGTGACGGACTGTACGGAAACTGTTGCTGCAACATATGCAACTTGGGTATAAATAAAAAGTTATGGTATTTTGGTTAGAGAAATGCTGCCAGCTTGTTTGAATTTGTGTGGAATAGAATATCAAAGTGAATCACGAGGACGCTCAATGCCCATGCGAGAAGCTTAGGTATGAGGTGCCGGATCCGATAATATCAGCATTTCGGTTTTTCTTCCTGGTGGAAGAACCAACCATTTTGCAGGTGGCAGCTCCTTTCCATATGATCACCTACCGAATTCTCCTGACTATGTTCAATAATCTCAATGCTTCCAGTTGTATTGCCTGAGGTATTTAATAGCGACACTCCGCTGGTATTGGCCACAACATCGTATTTGCCGCGCTTAAAGCGCCCATAGAGTGAACTATAGGGCAGGTTATAATGAATGGCCGCCTGATTGATCGACATTTGGCCGACACTGAGCAGAAAGAGAAAAATGTATTTTTGTTAATATTAAGTTGTCAACTAATCGACTAGCAACTTACCGTACTGAGTTCAGGGCCTCATTCATGGCATCCTCAGACCAGGGTGTAGGATTCGAGCGCGAGAGTTCAATCCCTTCACGTTTGCAGCGTCCATAAAGTGTGCCTTTAGAAAGCACGTTGCAAAGTTGAAGGTGGAAATTCAGAGGATTATTAAGAGAAGGGAATCGTATGAAGTAACAGGAGAACTCGTTGACAGGAACGAGTGGACGATAGTGCAGTGAAGAGAAGAAAAAGGTGTAGACCCCAAATACCACAACCTTAACTCACCTGTAGGTATGCCGAATTCAGCACTTGCTTTTTGCACCGACGTATTACCCGCTCTTATTGCTACCAATGCTCGCTCCAAATCCTCCGGCGTCCATGTGGTTGGGGCGGCATTGAATGGAGCTGCTAATCTGATACCCTCGCGTCGGGCTATTTTGTACAGGGTCGATGAGGGTATCCCAAAGGCTTTTGATGCCTTATTGGCGGATATTTGACCCGCTCGTAGCGCCTCCAAGGCGTTTTGCAATGCATCCTCGTTCCACGATTTCGTGCCACCCTCCTTCTTGGGCGTTTCGATGCCCAGGCGATGAGCACGTTGCCACAGGGTGGTCGATGGTATACCATAAATGGCAGATGCTTTCGTCAGGCTCATGTTTTGATTCTTTAATGCATCTAAAGCTGAATTCATATCATCTTGTGTCCAAGCTTTGGGACCATTAAACTGACCTTTCTCGCCAGCAACACCACCAGCCACACCACCACTACCACCACCAGCACCACCTGGGCCGCAAATGCTGCTGCCGCCAAGAATTCCGTGTTTTTGATCCAAATTCGTGTAGTGCGGCTCCTTTTGATCGTGCGGCGAGCCGTTCGCAATCATCATGGAATCCTCGCTAGTATCTGAATTGTACATATCTGTGGATGGTATTAGAGTCATATTAGAGATCGGCAAATCAATTGAATTAACTTTGATTCGACAACACTTACCCATATGACCGGAGGACATCATATTGACAATCTCTGGCGTTATTATCATGCCCGGTTCATGTTTTATCTGGCTCGGATCAATCTCCATGACAGTTGCGCCCCCAATATCCGCATGCGCCACATGTCCTCCATGCTGTGCATGCACCCCCGAAGCCGCTGCAGCAGCTGCTGCTACCGCCGCTGCTTGATGCTGTTGTTGTTGTTGATGCTGCTGCTGTTGTTGTTGCTGTTGTTGTTGCTGTTGTTGTTGCTGTTGTTGTTGCTGTTGCTGCTGTTGCTGCTGTTGGGCCGCCAACAACTGCTGGGCATGAATATGCTGCTGTTGTTGTTGTTGTTGATGAGCAGCGGCGGCGGCGGCAGCAGCGGCTGCAGCATGCTGTTGGGCCTGGACGTGGGCATGCTGGTGTTGCTGATGTTGATGTTGTTGTTGCTGTTGTTGTTGTTGTTGTTGTTGTTGCTGCTGCTGATGTTGGGCCAGCGATAAGTGTTTAGCTTCAATCACTTCACTTTTTATGTGCTGAACTTGCACTAAATTCGAGTTGCTCTCATCGCCCGTATGATGATGGGCGATTGAATGCATAGGAGATTGATCGAGCCGATGGATTTGTTGTGCCAAATGATTGTCAATGTCAAGCGGTTCGGTGGGATCTATAAAATAGTATTAAAATGTTGATATAAGCCACATGATTCACAATTTGTTGGTTTGTTGTAGTTTCTACACGAATTTAATTAATCATGCTTTAATTTGTATCCCTGGGACACTACCATTTGCTTAAACTCACTTGATAGATCTCGCGTATCTGTGCTCGGGTTGCAGGAGAGATCGACGTGTTCCGTTACAGTGACTGGTGTGGCTGATGGTGCTGGTGGCTCGGGTGTGAAGTCCAGAAATCCCATAGGTACGCCCAATAGGCCGCCATTCTGTTCAAAATGCCGGAAACAAGAAATAAAACAATGAACGCTTTAAACTTGCTCTCTCTCCAGATAACCCTACATAGAAACACCCAGAAGGAGGAGGAGATAGGATCGGTTTGTTGGGACGCGGGTGCGAACGTATTGTGCACACCCCTCATACACGCACGCACTCACGCAAGGACACACACACACACATACACGTGAGAGTGATGGAATCTGCTTCACTTACCATTCCCATGCCTAAACTAGTCATATTTTTTGTATCTTTTCCGTCGCGCGCTACTACAATTTGTGTGACGATGGCTGCTTGACCGCCTGCTGCTGTTGTTGTTGCTATGCCGCTGGTGCCGTTGCCGGTGCCACTCACGCCTCCAGCTGGCGCCGCAGCATTTTGATGGTGAGTCGGAGTATTGGACGAATTCGATGTGGGCGAGACGAGTGATTGCTCTGTCTTACAAATCTTATTTGGTTTACTCTCATGCACGTCTTCGTCGTGCTCGTGAACGTGATCGTGCACGTGGTCGAGGTCGTGATCGTTTTCCACGTCCGATTCTTCACCCGGCCCTGAGGCACTCACGGGTATATAGTTTCCGTCTACAGTCTGATGCAAACTCACAATAGAAGTTTGGTTTTGTCCCTGAATCAAAATTGTTTGCTGTTGCTGATGGTGCTCTTGTTGTTGCTGCTGTAGATCCGGTGACTTGGAGCGTTTAGGACGAGTTTTCCTCGATGCCGGCTCACCATTTACTGAACTGCTCGAACTTAGCAATTGCCCGGTCAATGGGTTGCTGTTATTGCCGCCAAAAGCAGAGCTTAGCTCCTGCTGAGTTTGACTTTGTACCTGATGCTGGTGCTGATGATGCTGCTGTTGCTCCTGCTGATGCTGAGGCTGTTCGACTGTGCTGGGTGAATTAGATCCGCCTGGTACTATGGTGGCATTAACTATGTTACCCACAACTGCCTGTTGTATATTCTCCGATACTGTTATTGTGGCAGTTGCCGCATCATTTAAATCGTCGGCATTCTCAGCTGTCTCACAGAGTCCTTTGATTTTCAATTGTTCGGCGGTGCGTAGCAGACCCTAAAAAATAAGAACAATAATAAGAAAATGTTAATTGTTGAAAGTAAAAACCCACATGTTCAATTTTCACATTTTCTAAGCCGCTTAAACTATTTATGCGTATGTATGTACACATATGCCAACCATCTCAGTTAATTGTTAAAGCGATCAATTAATTTCTTGTTTTATATTTCAAGCAAAAGAGGTAATGAGGATGGAAATGGGAGGAGCCGCACCCTTTTGAGCATGCAAACAGAAGAATGGCTTAGGTGGTGCTGCTGGGCTGGTCACCAGTGTGTCCATAAAAAAAATAAAATAAATATAGTAAGAGCCCAGGCCCAGCCCAGCCCAAACCGAGTACCAGGCCCAACACTTTCGCCCAAGCTGAACCCAACCCAATCCCACACCCACGTCTATGCCCATTGCAAATGGCAGTTGTCTTGGACTTGGTCTTGGTCGTCGTCGCAATTGGAGAGACAAATATTTACTTCAAAAGTTTTTTTCTTCCTTTCAAGCAGCAGCGGGAGCAGATCCCGGCCAAGTCCCTGCCCATTTTTATATGCTTCGCATTTTAAATTAAAAATACGGAAGGGAAAAACCAACCAAACCCCCAGACACGCACACACATATATGTACATACATATATACCAAGAAAATGAAGAAAAAATTCTTATTACCGCCTGGCTGAGTTCGATGGAGGCGGAAGGGAGTGATGGGGCGAACCAGAAAAGAAATTAAGGCAAAAATTGAGTAGGTTGAAATTTGTATACCCCACAGAACCCTCTCTTTACCACCACTTTTCCACCAACCCTCAACCCATCCTGTTGTCCAGTTTGTGTTTTAAAAAAGAAATCTTTTCTTTTTCTTCTTGGGCATAAGAGAGAGAGAGAGATAGAGAGCGAGAGAGAGAGAGAGATAGAGAGCGAGAGAGAGATAGAGAGCAAGAGAGAGAGAGAGAGATAGAGAGCGAGAGAGGGAGAGCGCGGAGCGGTGGGAGGGAAAAGCAGCATCTTTCGGTTTAAATGAAAGGAAAAAAAATGTTTCTGCTGTACATGCAAATGGCAAGAGCCGGAAACGGAACTACAGAGAAAGAGACAGAAAGAGACCATGATGAGGGGGGCGATTCAGGGAGTTGTCCTGGGCCATGTCAGGCAAGGATGCATGATTGCCGTTACCGCTGCTGGGGCCAAAGGGTTGGCCGTGTGGTTAAGCATGGAGACTTGTGGTTGTTGCTTGGCCTCTGCTCATCAACGCCAAGACTTGCTTACCTCCACATCATTCCGCGGACTCTCGTATCCCACATACCACAAAACTCTTGCCCTCATCTTCTTTTATTTATTTATTTAAGTTTTAAGCAAGAACACAAAAAAAAAAAGGAAAAAAAGTACATAACAAATTTACGCAACTTTTTTCGCAGCTTTTTCTTGGCCTTCGTTTTTGCGGCACTTTATTAAAAATAACAAGAAAAAGAGGGAGACGGCGGAGAGCAAGAAAGAGTTCGGCAGTGAAATTTAAATAAATTGTGGCCAAGGAGGTCAAGAGAAGTGGTGAGACAAGCGTAAAAGGAAATGCTGCTGATGGCCAGCAAGTTCTTGGCACATTTTTTTTTGTATGGCCAGTGCCTTATTCTTATTTTTAATTACGATGACGACAAAGAGAAAAAGAAACGACAAACTGAGAGAGAGAGCGCGAGGGGGGTGGTGGAGAGGTGAGAGGAAAAGAGGGGTCAGCACCAAGGAGCTCTAATGGCCCTGGGACTTATGTAAAACAAAACAAAGCAAAAAAAAGAAAAAAGGTTTTATAAAAAAGTATTGGTAGCCAGCAGGTATGTGTACTTCCACTCTTTCCCATCCTATTTTTTTTTCTACAAAAAACAAGGACAGAAATCAGTACCAAGTCAAGTCAAGAAAAACCAATCCAGTTCACCCAACCATTTTCAATAATCGTCAACTCCTCCACTGTGAATTCCAATTAAAAAATCTTTCTTCATGTGCTGCTGCTGCTGTTGCTAAAGTCAAAATCAAAGAGCTTAACCTTCCCCTGGATCCCAGCCCGCCCACTTGATATGCTCACAGCAAGAGGAGTTAGTCAGTGTCACTTTTTTCATTTCATTTTTTTGTTTTCCATTGAAATTCTAACGCAATTAGTGCATGAAAATAAAGAGAAACAAAAAAAGAGAGAAAACAACAGACAACACTGCGTATGAGTGATATATAGCTTAAAATGGCACAATGGGTCCAGCTATTGGAGAGTCACAAAAGCCCCAAGACCAAGTCCAATCCACTACCTTCCCTCTCTTCATCCTAGTTCTCTATAGTCCAATTCCACCAACCAGGCATAATTGAAAAGCGAGAAACAAAACAAAGGGCACAGGGAAACTTCTATATGTAAAGCATGGAAGACAAAAAAAAATGATTAAAACGAAGAAAATCTGTCTAACACAGTGACCCTAGTCTTAGTAAATATAGGCATAGAATATGTACAATTTTTGAATGCATATTCATTGTGAATCAATAAACTCTTTAAACAGAAATAACCTTTATAAGCTTTACAATTTTTTTTACCTCTTTATCGAAATGACCTATCTACTTATTTAAATCATAAATTTTTACAACCAACTGGTTGTAGATTATCTATAACTTCTAAATCAAGGACTACTTAATAAGGGCAGTTATTTGGTTCATCCAAAAAAGTATGCTATACAATGTGTGAATAATTTTCTTGACTATCTTCTGCCTCTCCCTCTCTCTCTGCCCTTCCCCAGCACTTTGTACTGTGTACTTTGTTCTCGCCTATTTTTCAAGCTGCACAAACTGTACTGAAACTGAAAGATTTCTGAAAACAGAAGAAAATCAATAATTACCAATGTAACTAAATACAATTAAAAAACAAACGAGATTCAAGCGCACGGCGCGCGCCTTATACAGAGACAAATGAGCGGAAGGAAGTACAAAAAAGAATGGGAGGAAAAAAATACACAATGTAAAATAAAACGAAGAGAAAAAGAAAAACTGTGAAAAAACGGCGAGCTTACTCACAGCCCAGTTGGCAAATGGGCAACGGAATGAGATGCTAGCGCTCTTACTAGCAAATGAAGGAAGGGGGTATCTCTCACCACCAGTCTCCGTGTCCCAGAGTACCACTCTCAGTCGCAGTCGAAGTTTCAGTCCTGCCCAGCCTGATGATGACTATCAAAGACAATGGAGCGCACATTCAAGGGTTTAAAATTTCACCATTTGCATTTTTTCCTTTCGATGTGGCTGCTACTTCCACTCAACCTCCCCAGATTCCTTTCACCCATCTTCATTTTCCCACTCCATGTTCCCGTAATTTCATTTCATTTAACATTTTTTTTTTTCGACGACTTTCTTTTTTTTTGTGTTTTGGAGTCCATTTCACAGCTTGATTAAATGCCCATTGATAATGATGAAGATTCCATAGCAAATCGTAAAGCATCAAGATATACCTAACTCCTGTATATGAATGATATATATTCTTGGGAAATTAAAGTACATGTCACAATTTTGCTATAAATTTCCCAAATGAGCAAGACAAAATAATTGCATGCAAATGAGACAAGATAAACTTGGGATTAAAAAGTAAGAAAAATCTACATAGTCTTGTGGGGTTGGGTGGTGTGGTGTGGATAAAGGAATATTGATGAGTTAGGTATAGAATGTGATAATATTTTAGTAATTTGCATATGAACACCCACCACCACCTACATTAAAAAGAAAATGTAACAAATGTAAATTTTGCATTGATTTCACTAAAATCGATTTTGGAAAAGATTAAAAAAGTTAAAGGACATAAAGGCAAAATAGGAAAAGACGATAAAACCTTAAATTTGGCGAACAAAGTCAAGAAATTATTAATTTCGAATTAAATGAAGTAATTAACATTAACAGTAACAATTAACAACGATTTTGATCAACATCTATGAAACTTCTAGTTAAAATCTAAATACCAATCGATTTGTCTTTACTTTATAGATGTTTTGATTTCAAAATCAAAACGAATAAATTTATGTTTGTCTAGTCTACTGGCTAATTTACCTGCAACGAGACACAAGAAAAAAGAAAAGAGAAAATTTGCAAATTAGCAAATATGTATAATTAATTTGTTCAGAAAAGAGAAAAAGCTTACGCTTACTAGTAATATTTGAAAAAGAATATCCATGTAAGTATACATATGTATATGTATGAAGGGGGGATAGCTGGGAGAGGGGCTTTTCGAAAGCGGAACGAAACCAGTTGCCAACGGCTTGAGAGGGGAGACTGAGACGGCTGGTTGGCTGATTTGATTTTTTTATTGGCTGTGGCTTAACGCCGAAAATTATTCCAAGTAAAGGTTGTCGCCTTTTCTTTATCCCCGGTCTGATCTACTCTGCTCTCAAAAGAATAGACTAAAAATCGAGGTAGAGAGAGGCTTATTGGACGAGAAAGTAAACTATTCGAGTAAATTGAGGCAATATTTTTTTAATGTAGAAAGTAGAGATGGGCATGGGTAACCGACTTACCCGAAACTCACGGGTTACCCGTGGGTACGGTTTACCGTTTTGGGTGGTGTGCGGGCGGGTGTGGGTTTGGAGAATACTAAAAGATGTAAATCAGTGTAGTGTAATTTCTCAACAAGTTTCATTGCCTTATTTTCTAATTTTTTTCGGGTTGAGCGGATCGGGTACGGGTAACGTGTAACCGTACCCGCGGGTACCCGACAAAAACCCAGCCCATGCCCACCTCTAGTAGAAAGGCTCTGTACACACGATCCAAAATTTGTCATGATGGAAAAAGTATATATATGTATATATACATATATAAGCAAGTACATATGTATGTTTGAACATATTATACATATACATATATATGTACATATATGTTTTTAGCGAAAAGTTCAATAAACTGTTTCTCCACATTTTCGTAGTCGTTGCGAATGGGTTTAATGGTTGAGCTTGAGCGTGGAGTGCTGGGAAGCAGTACAATACCCGCATGTTAATAAGATTTTTGCAAAGCAAAAACAGTTCGACCGATCGAAAGATTGATCGAATGATTGGTTGATTAAATCGTTTTAAATTCTAAGGCAAGTGCGAGCTAATTAACACTCTACACTGTAGTAGGGTGTATACAAAATAAAATGCTAATTAACAGAGAGAAAAAGACAGAGAGAGAGAGAGAGGGAAATGGATAGAGTAAATCAACAACGACCTTCTATCAAAATATAAAGGCATAAAAAATCAAGCAAAATTCCCAAACAAAAGACACAAATGCTGCATCTTTTTGACGACGAGCCGCTGACTATCCCACATACGACACCGACAGAGCTGCAGAGCAGAAGAGCAGGGCAAGGTCAATAAAAACTCATGGAAAATGTATGAATGAAACGAGTCTCTCTAGCCCCCGCCCTTCTACTTTCTGATATTGAAATGGAGAAGCAAAAGGGAGTCGAGAATAAACAATTTAAAAAAAAAAAAAAAAAACGAATTGATAGACTGAAGCAAAGTCAAGGCTAAATTTTCAGAGCAAAACAGAACACAGAAAAATAATCAGACAAGAAAAGAAAAGAAGCAAAAAGTAAAAGTTGAATTTTTCCAAAAGAATGTGCGGAGCAAAACACAGAATTACGCGAAAAATAATAATAATAAAAATACAAAAGAAGGCAAAAAAGCAAGAACAACAAAACAAATAACGTGTGGGAGCAGAGAGAAGCCAGAGAGGAAGGTGAGAGAGAGGCAAAGACGACGTAGCAGCAGCAAAAGCATTTTTATAGTCCTTGTCTACGCGCGAACAAAGCAGCATAAAAAGGCAAACAAAATATAGGAAAAGGAAACCAAAAACGAATTGTGGACGTGGCACAATAAGCAGACGCAAAAGGGGAGACGACGGTAGACGGCTGTCTCAGACGTCGACGACGGAAAAGTAAAGGAAGCTATGCCAAGGATAAAAGGCAAAAGAATAAGAAGAAGTATGGGGGCAACGGCGGGCAACATGTGCCAGAAGTTGCACAAGTGCCGGCATAACATATACACACACTTACATAAGAACATAAAAGACAGGAGAGAAACAAGAGAGAGAGAGAAAACGTTGAGGCAGCCGTTAGCAAGCCTCCCACTCTCACGTGTGTGTTGGCTGCTGAGTTGAAATGAGGTGGAATAACGGGACACAGCAGCACTCACTCACTTAACGTGTGCCCCAAAATAAAACGTTTATCGGACATGTCTGTATGTGTGCGCAACTTAAGTAAGTCATGCCAGCAGATGGGTGAAGATGCAGCTTCTGCTTCTTCACTTGTTGCTTAAGCGACATGTGAACAAGACCGACAGACAGCCAAATCGTTCGCTCTCTTCTCACAGCACATGGTTCCGGAATAAAAGCAACACAAAGTTTAGGAACTGTTGTGTTCTACTTCACTTGGATTTTCACCCAAAAATGGGCGAATTTGCCACAATTTAAAAAAGAAAACATATCGGTTTTCTTTTAAGGAGTAAATATGTATTTCAAAGACGAAAAAATATTTTCATTCTGTTGCTAGTTGGTAGACTTGGAACTTTTATTTCAGGTCTGTGAAATTGAAAACTTATAGGAAATCGAATTTCAAACTGAAACTTAACTGCAATCGAACTTAGTTTCTCGAGAGGCAGAAGGAGGTGGAGCAGATGCAAAGGAGGCAAGTTACATATGTATGTACATATGCTGGTTCGACTGACTCACACAGTGCGAGAGAAAGGGACAGCGATAAAGAGAGACAGCCGACAGTCAAATACAAATCGTGAGGCTTAATATGCATGGCTGGATAAATTGCTAGGCTGCCTCGGTCTTCCTCATCGTCGTTGTTGTTGCTGCTGAGTGAGTGACTGCCAACTTGGTTGTAGTCGTTTCCAACGTCCGCCCTATGGCATGTTGTTCAATATCGGACAGAGCGAGCTCTGACTCTTTTCCTTGCCTTCCTCCTCTTTGCCCCTTGCCGCTATTCGATTCGATCTGCTGCTTCAATCAGACGACGACGATGACGCTGACGACTTTGCTTGATTGGACTTGGACGTAGCTGGAAACGTGCCGATTTCAGCTTGGATATATGTACACACATATGTATATAAATAAATATATATATGCACGAATACGTACATATGTACATAAGTCTGACGATGTTTTGTATGTGGCTTCTGCCCAGCCCTTGCCATGGGGTTAGGTTAATTTGCCATTTTTATGGTTTCATGCCTTCGCCTGTTCTCGATTTTGCGCTTAAAACATTTTACAAAAATATTTATTCCTTTTCATTTTGTTTTCAACTTTGAAATTTCAATTCTCCCTCGAAAAAGTCCGGCCAAAAAATACAAAATCGTCATCATTTATGCAGATTGAATACGAAAGGGAGGCACGGATACGAGAGTAACGCGAAAAGTTACGTACAACAAGCCTTAAAATACTATTTCTCATTAAATTACGAAGATTATTATCTGGGAGACATTAGCAGGCTAAATCATTCAATCAATTGGACATTGAATTAATCTATAGACTTCTGTGATCGTTCGCATATATTGTACATACATATTTTAAAAAGCTGTTACTTTTGGCGTAGCCTTCGTTTCTTAAACACATACAATACATACATATGAATAGATGTAGAAAAATTCGTAGATGTGCATAAATTTACATGAATAAAATTGGGAAAAATGGGAGCTAGCTTGGATCCACATCAACGCACGACATAGAGACACACGAGAAATGTTAATCCTGCCCTTCAAAAGTTTGAAGTTTGTTTGCTTTTTGCAATGCAAATTGTAGTTTTTTAGTAAACCTATACATAAATACATATACATACATATTTACAAGTAAATATCTTCGGCAAAAACTTTCATTGTTTGAATTTTTTTATTTTTTGAAAGTAAAAAACTGATTGGAACTTTTTTTCTTTGCTGATTTTGTATAAACGATATCAGCGTCTACCTACCAACGACTACCAACACCAATGAAATATTTATGAAAAAGAAATTTATTTCAGATAGACAGAGAGAGCGCAAGAGTGAGAGAGAGAGAGAGGATTTTGACTTATCTTGTCTGGTTTTCTAGAGCCTGAGAACTGAGCAAAAAATTATAGGGTTAGTAAAATCGAAATCGATTTCGCAATTTAACTCATCAACCAAATGACACCTACAACAACTAACGAAGACGATTTGCCAAATTTGCTCAGTTAAATACGACGAACTGATGGGCCAGTCGTGATGATTACAGGGGCAAGACAAGAGTGGGGAAAACGGTAGAAGAAGGGGTTTGCATGTCTTTGTAAGTAAATTATGTTAATTGTATTCTTTGACGACTCTCGCCGCGTATTTCGTCGTCGTCGCCCGTTCCCAAAACAAAAATTCGTGTGTAGCTTAGCTACAAAATGCAAAAAAAAAAAAAAAAAAAAAAAAAAAAGTCAATCGCAAATAATTTAATAAAGACGAATGGGAAAATACACTACCAAAATGTTTGCAATATTTTTAGGGGCAGGATAAATTTTCAAACCAAAATGGAAAGCCTTTTGGATAATTATTTCTGATTAGCCTATTTTTGTCAAGCACACTGGGCGTATACGCGATCCGGAATGTTACAAAAATTATGGACGATAAATGATAAATGAGTCAATCAGAAATTGAGAAATATAGGTACTATAGCTATTTTCATCCTTCATAAAGCCCAAATTTACAATTTGAGGATCTTTAGCCCATTTTTATAAAAACATACTGTGCGTATAAGCGATATACTATAGTGCAATAATTGAGAGCTACAAATGTTTAAATATTTTATAGACAGATTCGAAAAGCAATTATGGAAAAAAGGTAAGGAAAGAAGCATAAACAGACTCCTCTATCTTTGTTAAGCAGTATAAAATAAAATCGTAAAAAACCACATGCATGTATATATGTACATATATTTGTGTACATAAGTTTACTGATGTATGTATGCTGGTATCTAAATCTTACTAAAGAGAAACAACATAAATTGAAATTCATTTTGTATTCTCGGGCGACAATCAAGTGAAACGACAACATAACCCCAAATCGAACCAAGGGGGCTATTTGGCAAAGCAACTGATTTTACTTATACATATACAGACCCATTCGTAAGAATACAAATGTTTGTGTGTATGCATTTCCGTTCTTCAATAAAGATTTGTTGTTAAAACTTTAGCTATTTTGTTAGTCATTTTTTTTGTATCATTGTTGTAAAAGATATTACAATAAAAATTTGTTTAATAACAAACGCGGCGGAAGCAAACATTTTGGTGTGAGAAAGAAACAAAAATACTATATCATAAAAAACCAAAGAGAGTAAGAGGAAAAAAACGTGCGAACTAAACACAAAACGAGTAAGATATCGTAGCCGGCTATAGCTTAGTTGAGAAGCTTAATATTTTCTTTCACGTTTTCCATTTTTTTTTTTTTTTTGATCGGTGAGACAAGAAACTGGTTTCTGAAGCCGGCTATAAGGCTGACTGGCTCTCTTTTTCTCTCTCTGGTAGATACTGTGTGTGATTGTACCAGTGCGTGTGTGTATGTATGTGTGTTGGGAGAGAGTGAGAGATAGAGCCGGAGCCAAAGCCACGCATGACTTCAGCAAACCACAAAAAAGCGTCAAAGAAGAAGCAGCTGTTTGTTGACCTCAAAGCCAAAGTTAAGAAGAGTCAGGGCCGTAAAAAGAAGAAGCCAAGTAAATAATAGGCGAAAAGCAGGAACTAGAGAGGCGAAGCATAAAGGGGCAGTGCGAAAAAGAGAGAGAGAGTCAAAACGTGTATGATATTTATAGCAGCAAAAAGAGGAATATCAAAATAAAAATAAAAACAGAGCTAAAGAAGAAAGGAAAATACATAATAAAAATAACAAGCTGAAGAAGCAAACCAAAAGATAAAGAAAAGAAAAAGACAAATCTTCAAGGACGTATGCAAGGTAAACACTAACACTCACGCGAAGAGAAATAGCGACAAAGGCAGAGAGAAATAAGTAAAAGTAGATGCAACAACAACAAGAAAAACAATAAAAGAAAACGCGACCTGTTTGAGGCACCTAAAAGGAGATGTGGAAAAGTGTAGGGGGAAACTCGTTTACAAGCAAAAGGAGCATATCAGAAGAATAAACCTGAGCAAAAGGAGGAGTACTCTTAGGTGGAGGAGGCGGCAAAGGAGAACGAAAAGTGGGTAAGGTAAGTCAGAAAAATGGGGAAGACCTGCAACAACAACATAAAATTTAATCAAAAAAAGGCACAACGTTTGAAAATGTGCCAAAGCAACGAAGAAAAAGTGGGTAAAGAAGTAGGCGAAAAAGGAGACGACGTCGACAGCGACGTGTGCCGCGCGTAATGTGGAGTAAAAAGCCAGTTTGATAACGGCACATACATGCATGTAACTCTGTAAGTATGTATATATGGATGTATGTGGTAGCGTGTAAGTATATATATGTATATGTGTGTGTAAGTGTATGGATGTCTAGCCTAGATTTTTCTTTACACATAAATTATGCAAGAAATAGAACATGGAGAAAAAGCAAGACAGCAAGAAGTGAAAGAAGAAGTCAGCAGCAAGGTCAAGGTCTGGTGTCTCGGCTCATAAAATTTTGACGTTTTCCCACAGATTTCTTTGGAGGGGGAGCGGGGTAACAAGGGGGAAGACACAAGGAAAAAAACTCTAGAAAACAAAACAGGTTCTTTCGTTTCATCTATATGTGGCCTAACACTTCTAGTTGAACACATTGCATTCGTTCCTTCTACCTGTGCCTATAACTGGGGATGGCCTAACGTCTACCTTCTACCTGTTGCAGCAACAAAACAAAATTGAAAGTCATTTCCAAAACTGTCAAGAAAAAATCAGGTGTAACACATAACAAAAGCTGAGTTGAGAGTTAATCGGCTCAACAAATTAGATATAAGCGCGCCAAAGTTGTCTAGATCATGAATAAGGTGAACATAACCCTATCAGCAGCAATACACCAAATATTTGATACCCTTCGACCTTGCCGACTACAATTTTGCTTCCCGAACTATATTCCTTAAATATTCACATGGAAGCTGCTTTTGTTGCTGCCGCCTAGTAACATACGTATTAGGCGTATGAGAATTAGAATCTTACTTCCTTGAATTCTAAATATCTGAATAACTTTCGACATTATTAGAAACCACTCCAAAATACTCTAACTCATTCTTAATTGTCATGGGAGTAGGAAACCAGGCGAAGCGGCGAAGTCTTTTTGTGGTTTTTTTTTCCTCTCATTTTTTTGTAAATAATTCTACGCACTTGCGCAACAATGTCGTTTGGCTATAATTTCCAACTCTCAAAACACCACGCACCGAAATTTTCAAGGTCTAATGAGTTTGTTGGCACCACGACAAAAGCCATTGAATATAATGAGCCAAGAAAAGGAATTATAATCATTGTAATAAATGATTAAATTGTAGTTCTTATACACACACGTACCTTCTATGTCTATACATACATATTTGTATATATAACATTATATACATAGTAGTATAAGTACATAGTATTCTTAGGTGGCTGGGTCTCACACGGCGATCTTCAGCACCCCTAGGCAAGTTCAAGGCCTTTTCGTGCAGAGTATTTCAACTTTTTTGTTTTCTTCCATCAACATTTGCCAAGATTGACTTTTTCGTTCGTTAATTTGGCTTTGAGTTTTTGCAAGCTTTTGTGATTAATTAGTGTTAATTACAATGTCGCCCATTTTGTCAGACATTTCGTAAAAGTTATACAATATTTGTACATAAATCTATATACAACCATGTGTATACATACTATGCATATACATATACATATGCAAAATTGTAAAACCATTACATAAGCATAGCTAATGGTATATGAATAGACACGGGTTTTTGGGATGAGCTCATTTTGGTTTCGGGGCATATATGTATGTAGATATACATATGAATATTGAAATATAATAGGGGCATTATTAATACATTCATACAAACAGAAATAAAACCCGAACAAAACTCCAAACGACTCTTACCATTTGGATGTCATCATTGTGTTTTTTATGATTTTTTTGTTTCGTTTTTCTTCAGTTTTCAAAGTTCTTTGAACTGAATTGCTTAATGGTTATGGCACTTGTGTTTTCTGTTATTTTCAGAAGTGTCGAAATTTGGCTTTTTGTGAATTTACATGTCCATATATGCTTCATTAATCCTACATAAAAATACACAATGGTAAAGAAATTGCAACTGAAAAAGAAAATGATTTAAATACCATTCTTGTTAAATGCACTATTAAATATAAGACTAGAAGTCATAAATATTTTATGGGACTTGCCTCTACCTTTAACTTATTGTTGATGATATTGATGCATGGCAAATCAAACCGTAGCATCCGCAACAGACAGACAAAGAGAAAGATATGATAGACCTCAATAAGAAATAGAATGTGACAGGCAAACCGAACATGTGCGTGGCCTCGGTTGTGTACACACACGCACACATGTGTACATATGTATACATGTATGTGTACCATTTGGATTCCTTAATTGAATTTCGCGAAATGAAGAAAAACGCATTAGCTGAGTGACTTTGGTGCTGCTAATAAGTTTATTATAAAATAATAATTACAAAAAGAAGAAACAGGAAAAAAATAACGAGAAAGTCGTTGCACGCTGATTAACTTTGTGGCTAGCTCTAGCACTGCGACTCTGACAAACAACTGCAACTTCGGCTTCAAACTGGATAAGTTGGGGATGCTGTGTTGCTCTGTACGTTGCTGCTGGGTGTTGCTGCCACTGATTACCCGGCACGTACACAAAAGTGTTAATTGCAAATGAATGAAAAGAGGCTAGGGGCTGGTATGGCGGTGCTCCGGGTTGGACCATGTGTAACCGTTACGCTGTGGCGCATGCGCCTTTATTATTTGTACGATTTCGATTTTAGACTTCGAGTCGACTGTCAATATGGTAATACTTGTATTTATGTGGCTCTTTCTCTCGCAATATTGGTTTTTCTTTACCCAAAATATATAAAAGAGAGTCTTAAACTAATAACAGGAAGAGCTGCCACACACAGTTCCAATATCAATGTAGCAACCGGTTTCTAAAGGGTCGCGTATATACGCGTCAGCAATAATTAATCAATCAATAATTGAGGCAATGCACACATACACACACACACATCCCATCGATTCTTAATGACAGAGCATACAAAATGGCCGACATCTGAGTTCATCGAGTTCAACAGGTAGAACTACATATGTATATCCGTTTCAGTAGATTTGGTTACCCTTCACGTATGTGCACACACCATTATTTTAAAAAACTTACTTTCTTTTTCTTTCTTTCTTTTTATATTAAAAACTGTTGCTCTTATTTGTATACTTCTTCACTCTTTTCTTTTTTTGCACTATATACATGTGTATTTTCGCTTTTGTTGCACTTTTCTTTTTCGCGACGTTTCGACAATCAACAAAATTTTGACGGAAGAACCCCTAACCAATGATGATGATGTTGTCGAGCGAACGTACGTTTGTGAGAGTGTATGTGTATGATAGAGAGCGAGCGAGAGAGAGAGAGAGAGTGAGCGATAGAGGGAGCGAGGGGAGACTACGTCGTAGTAGCAGCAGCGCGCGTCAGGTATGTAGACGTTCCGTTGCGACTGTGCATAAAAATTGAACTGAACTGAAACCAAAGAAGAGCATGGAAAAAATTCCAAAACCCAACTTTTGCCGCTGGACGTCGGTGTCGGAGCCAGAGCCACACCGCGCTGCCGTCGCTGTCCAGACGATGAAGTAGAAGAAGAAACAACGACGAAGGCTTTCAACCGACAACGACGACTACTACTACGACAACGACGACGACGTCGCTGGCAACAACATGGTTAACGCCGCCGTTGGAGCGGCAACAGCAGCTTAGCGTGGCTCGTTCAGCTTGGCTTGACTTACCAACAAACAGGCAGGCAGGCAAGCCCCGCGGTTCTCTCTCTCTTGCTCGCTCGCTCTCTATTTCTCTCTTTTTCTGCATTCACACAAACATATGTAGGTGTGAAAGAGAGCGTCTGATCGACAATTCATATATGTGTGCTTCGAGTGTGAGCACAGGTAGTTGTTGTGTAGTGTGTATGTGTGTGCGTGCCCGCAAGTCCCATAGGTAAGAAGAAAAGAAAATGTGTCCAACTTGAGGCGAACAGGTAGACAAACGCCGGTTCAATGTGGTAGTTGTTGTTGTTGCTGGTGCCGGTCGGCAGAAGAAGCAACAGCAATGACTGAACGGCATCGTCGCTGTCGCCGTCGTTGTCGTCGCAAATGCTGACTTGGTTTTTTGCGGCTTAAATGCGCACACAGATATGGCACACACACTAACGCAGATGCAAATACAAATGAGCAATACGAAGCAGGGCGACTCAATCCATAATAGATTTAGTCAAAAAATTCATTAATTTTCGATTCCCACGATGAGTTTTATTAGATGAGTTCAATCCATATATTTGTATCAAGTAATGTTTATTTAAAAGTCAATTTATGTATATAATAATAAAAGCAATAGTATTTGTAAGTCTATTTAAAGGCGCATTTGGCTTTGCCATCTACCCTCGAGCCAACGCTACAATCTTTCAAAAATCAGATTCATCTCCGCCACTTTGTATTACAGAGGCCACACGCCACGACATGGACTCGTATAGCTGCTCAATTTTGTCGACCATCTCCTGATCACTGTGCCATACCTCATAGAGAACAGTCCGAAATTCCTCCACATTTTTCGGTGCTTGGGCCAGACTCTTGATCTTTGGCTCAATGATGGCCATCAGTTGCTCGAGAAGATTCAGATCATTGCCATTTCCAGCTCCCTCAGGTCCCAGCAATGTGTCCACGTAAATTTCCTTGGACGGAGAATCGCCATCGATAAACTTTATGTCGTCCATGTTGAAGATATTACGCCAATCGTGGACTGTCCAATCTTGGTGGGCCAGCGCCCAGTTTAAGCGTCTCTTCTTGGCTTCCTCACTAAGGTAACCAATTTCAAAATGTTCCTCATTTTCATAATTTTCATAGTTTTCCTCGATTTCACAACTTTCATCCTGGAACTCCTGGGGCTGTGGCTGCCTTTGAATCGTTTTTTTCGATCGGATCTCACTAATGCGACGCTGTAGCGTACGTCGACTGACATTAATGCCATGATGTGAGAGTAACTCGCGTTGGACATCGATGGAAGTGTAATGTGGATGCTCCCAAAGCATATGTTCGATCAGTTGGCGATTTTCAAAGACTTTGGGACGACCCACCTCACGGCGAATGCTGGGCAATCTCAGCATGACAGTTTTACCACTATCTCCCATTTGGCACTCAATGAAACTTTCCGAAACTTTCTTGTTAGTCTTAGTAGAGGAATTCGTATTTTGAGCTGCGGCGACAAGAACCATGATGTTGCGTTGCGTTAAACTTCGGTTATGATTGTGTTCTGGCGGGGACAACTGTTTTTATACACGACATCAAAGACTCAGGCAGCAGGCACAACTTTTTGGCGCAGGGTTAAAAATCAGGATTAGGGAGAGGTATACCAGGTAACCGTCCCTTAAGGGGTTTTCTCGCAGACATCTGCTGCTTTTGTGTAAACTTTTACGGTATACGGTTTAGGTAAAAAGGGGTGGTTATATTAGGGTGTGCAACAGGTACAGAAGCATATGATTTTTGGCTAAACGCCAATTTTCAAAGGAACTTTTACGAAGAAATAAATTGTCGTGAAATAAATAGTGAGGTACCCGAATGTTCGTATGCCTGCTGCACCACACAGGTAAAGAAAGAAGAAACGCTTATGCCTATGGTATACAAACATACATACATATATACACACTCGCACATCATTATAGCTCGGTGGCTAAAGCCAAGCTATGGTAAAGGCAGAGACATCAAGAAAGCGTATACGTCATACCCATAGTGAAATTATTTGTTCGTATATGGAAAAGTACGCTCGGCAACGGCGATTTTTGCGCGTGAGTAATTTGTGCGTTGTTGCTGTATAAAAAGGTGAGGTAAGGTGAGGTTGGTCGTCCAGTTTGATTGTGTGTGTGTATATGTGTATGGCTGTGTCTCTCTTGTGCGGCTTCCGCTGCAGGTAGACAGACACAGACGAAGCGAACGTACAGCACATTTTGTTGAGGGTAATTATCGGTTTTCGATGCCATATGCAAAGAAAAAGCCAAAGGGAATTGAGTACAAACAACACATTATCATCAACAAATATAACAAGAGCAACTAATACTACTACTACATACAACAATATACCGAAATCATATCACAGATAGGCTAGAGAGCGAGGTAGATGAGGAGTTTGGGTCAGATCACCAATGTGGTTCGCGTCCGTTCGCTGCGATTTTTCACAAAGCTGCTAAGTAGACACAAAAACTGCTGTTTCCAAATAATGCTAATGCCATTCACAATCAACATACATATGTCCGAGTATGTTCAGATGTATCGATATTTATATATATGTATACTAACTCAATTAGCACTTGGCTGGTGGTCAGCATAGTGGGTGGGGGGGAGAAGAAGGGTAGACCTTGCCACAGTTTATGCCCCCCCCTCCGACATGTGTATACATACAGTAGAGGAGCTCATCAATTGCCTTAATCTCAATTTCAAAATTCGAAGAAAGCGACAGATACAACTAAACTCTAAGGACGCTAGGGGAGTGGCGAAGGAGCGATAAACTAAAGTCCAACAGGTAAATGCACAACAAATATTTCAGGTAAACTGCTTTCATTTTTTCTTCACATTTTTGACACGAAATACAAGTTTAATTTTTCTTCTTTCGCATTGTGATTCAACTTGCATTTCATTGGCTATTTCTTTCTGATTCAATCGAGCGAAACTTACAGTTTTTGTTTTTTGCAATTCTCTTGGGTCGGTCACGAATATTGATGCTTACCTGCAACGAGAGCGAAAACCCAAAATTAGGTCATTAGTAAAAGGTTTTATGGCTGTGAAGATTACGATTCAAATTAGGGTAAATACTTTACACAGATGTATGTATATATAAATAGGTATATATATACACATATATACATAAGTATATAAACAATTAGTTACATATGATACTATATGGATATTTATAAGTAGGTAATTTTATGTGGATCTTTCAAGGTCTTGTAGTTGAAAAGCCTTGGATTATCTAACTGATGCCTGGTCCTTAACAACTTCAGAAATGTATCCTTTAAATCTTTATTCGTGGTTTAGTTCTTTATCCTTTTAATTTGTTTTTTTAATTGCCTCAGATTAAAAATATGTGGTCTACTTTCAGGTGCAGCAAGAACAAACAACACAAGAGTATTATTAGGTGAAAAAATCACCAAGTAGGTAGATGCATTACGAAGAAACGCACAGAAAAAACTCAAAAAGAGAAGTAGAAAACCCAAAGCAAATTTTGAAGAATTTTTAATTAAAATGCAGGGCAGCAAAGCGTCAGTCAACTTTTTCTCATATTTGTTTTTTGTTTTGCAATTTTGTTAACTAAACTAAAGGAATGTAAAGAACAAGTGGTGGTGGGTTAAAAAGAGACGCAAAATGTTGTGGTTTTCATCATTTTTCGTTCCCCTCTTTTCCCTTTTCGTATTTCTATGAGTTCCACCAGAGAACCAGCGCGTAAAAGTAGTTAGTAAATTGGAGAAAAAACAATACAATAGATACAAGATACACATAGCCATGTATATACGAGGAGTATATACATATGTACGTATGTATATTCATGCCCATGTAGGTGTATAACTGATGGACAACACCTAACCACCAAGTTTAAGTCGAAGCTTGAGTGCGAGTTAGTCGAGCTCGCGTCAAAAAAAAAAAAAACAAAAAGAAGCCAAGCACGTAGCAGAAAGCAAAAAACCGTAAAGGGGAAGGGAAGTTGATGGCAGCGCCTGGGACTGTCTCTAGAACTGGGCGGTCCATTTAACCTCTAACATCATTCACAAACATTGGCAGCAGGCAACACATTGGGGGCCAAGCTAAGCGGAGCCAAGCAGACTCGAGCCGAGCCGTGCCGAGCCTGCCGCGTCTGCCAAGTGCCTTCCGTGTCGTTGTGACATTTCATTTCCGTAACTCAAACGTTACCCCGTTTACCATTTCTGTGTATGTGAGTGTGTGTGATTGTGAGCGAGTGTGGAGACAGTTTAGAGCCCACGCGGAGGAATCTTCATTTGCTTCCATTCTCTTCTTTCTTTTTTTTTTGAATACAGGGAATGAATCAAATAGAAACTATCCTATATATGTGTAAATTAAAAACACCATTATTCCAGTTTTATACCAGTAAACCAGTCGTACTGTCATATTCTTATTGTTATTCTTATCGTATATTTTATTGTCTTACCAAAACAAACTTGAACTTTTTCCACCCATTAGTTTGCACCATAATCGCTATGAGTTTATAATTCCATCTCTTGTTTCTTAAAGGGTATTTCCAATTCAGTGTGTTGAAGTGATCATTTGGTATACATTTTTTTGTCGCATGCAAAGTGCAATTTTTCAGCCTTCTTTCTACTCTATATATGTCCTGTACGTATCTGTGTATGTGTATATCAGCATCGTCATCATCATCACCATCATCAGAGGCAAAGGCAGCAGCTGGTCCTGCATCTCGTAGTACTCTTCTATTCCCTACTTCTCCGTCTACAACTTCTCTTGTGACAATCAATGTTTGGTTTAGCAGAAATTTTTCACTGTCCCCGTTACTCCCTAACGTAGTTGAGGGGGTTAAAACAAAACATGGCCAAAAGCAACATCGAGAAATGTAACAACAAAAAACAGAAACAGGGAAAAAATGAAATTAATTTCTTTTGTGTTTCAGACCACTGCAACGACGACGATGATGATGACGATGACGTCCCAGTTCTCTAGACCCAGTCCAAGCTAGCTGCTTCCAAGTCCCAGCGAGTAAACTTCCCAATGTTCATTTCCGGCATTCAAACGGCGCGCGTCCTGCAGGTTGGTTCAGGCTCAGGTGGCTGCCGGTACTGCTTTTTTCCGAGCTCGAGTTTGAGTTTGCGTTAGTGGCACATCTTGTGAAAACCCCGCATTTTTTTGCCACATACATAAGCCCCGCCACATACAATGCTCCACCTTCTCATTTTGCTCCTCTCCGTTGTGTATTCTTCTTGTTCTTCTTCCATTGCCCCTCTCTATTTCTGTCTTTCTATATGTCTATGCTAATGAAGCCTCTTCTTTTGCCTGGTTTCAATGGCTGCCTGCCTGGCTAGCTAGTTGGATGGTTGGCCAAGCCCAAGAGCCTAAGCTCATGCCATTTGGCTCGCTGTTAATCCCTGGCACTAAAGACCACTACCAAAACTCAACCCAACTCATTCCATGCAATACCGCTCAGATCCTGCGCAGGCTCAGCTCCTACTACGAAGTCCTTTTTCTTCCTTTCTACTTTCCACTACTGCAATCTGCACGCCTTGTTGCGGTATTAGTTTGCTTTACGTGATTTCGTTGCATTTTTTCCCCAGCACATTTTCTTTGCCAAGGAGGAGGAAAACCCCATAGATTTAATTACAGTTTTCCTCTCACAGATAATCGAATTTTTTCTCGTTTCTCTACGCATTTCTTCTGCCAGTTCTCTACCTCAAACTTCCTTTTTAATCTGCATGTCGATTTCCTTTGCACAGATTTTTTGTGATCCTTCTGTTCTATCTCTTCTCCTACTTCTCTGGAATTCATCGCTTTTGCATTGGGTTTTCTGCGTTTTCCTTGGTCAAGTTCTTGTACATAAACTTCAGATGTTGTAATTAAAATTTGCTTTTTTTACATGCCCGGGGTTTTATTCCCGCACATTTTAAAATTAGTTTCTTTGATGAACACTACTCTATATTTCTGAGCCAATTCATAAACTTTCACCTTTTTCTTTGCCAATTAACTTTACTTGTGTTCAAAGGGGAAAATCCGAACGGATAACGCGACACTTTAGGGAAACTTATTTGGTTGTTTAAAATGTTTTGACAAACAATCCAGAGCAATCAAACTTTAATGCAGATTCCGTTTATTTCAATTACACCTCACTTTATATTTTAGACCCAGTGTTTAGTGGAAAATTTTACATAAGGATTCGGAGTTAAGGCTATTAAAGGAAAGTTACTCAAAAGTAAAAGCAAGGCAGAAGGTAAAACATATGGTAGAGAAAAGCAGCTGACTAAAATAGCAAAGCAAAAGGGGGAAAAAAAAGCTACCAGAATTTGCCTGTAATCATGTGAGTGAATGTGTGTGTGGGAGGAAGCAAGCATAAGTACAGACAGAAGAGAGACATGACAACAACAGAGGAATCAGTCGTTAAACAGGCGGCAGGCCGGCATTTTTATTATTACAAGTATTTTTTATGCAATGAATGTGTGTGTGTGTGTGTCAGCGTATTTTCGCTTTGCTTCTCACACGCTTTACTTGTATTTACATGGCGTGACGACTACTTTGACGTCGACGTCTGCATCGCTTTCAACGTTTTGACTATTTTATTATTCGTTCCCTCGTTTGGTGGGTCACACGAGCCCTGAGAGATTGTTTTCTTTTATATGTTTTCTCCTTTAATTCTTCCTTTTCATCTCCTTTTCTACATCTTCCGCTTAAAAACGGCTTTGTGTGTTTGTTGTTTGATTTTCGCTTTTTCGAGGCTTTTATTTTGATTCCTCACAACTTTCAACAACTTGCTGTAGGTCGACAAACGATGCGACTCAACTCGTCGCGTCGCGTTGCGACAACTACGCTTTCGTTTTCATAATTTTTTCTCTTCCTCACTTTTGCACACATAGATTGCCTACTTTTGGGCGTAACCGTTTAAAGAGTTCCAATTTTTTTAGAATTAATTCAGAACAGATTCTACGTGGGTATAAGTAGTTATTTGTAGCTGTAAATGTAAAGTAACTCCACGACTTGAGTCTTTACTTTAGCATCAAAGTGAATTGAAATTCTTTATCGGTAAGCAGATTGATTCCTACTTAGCATTAATCCTTCTACTTTGAGAGTTTCTATTCGCGCGGAAACTATACTCTATTTTAGTCTGATTTGGATTTCCCTGCTTTTTTGGAAAACCCGAGCAAAGAAACAAATGAGGGAAAACATGAAAGAAACCTTTTTTGTACCTTTTTTTTTGGTCTTACTAAATGTGTAGTATATAATATACATAGATGTACATAAATACATATACATACTATATACAATAAATGTAATTTATATCTTTGCAGTGTTTAAACGTAGCATCGAAAAAGACTAAAAAAATCTCTACAAAATGGCAGGACCAGAGGCGGAGACGACTATGAAGACCGAGAAGGAGACACATTGAAGGGATTCACGAAATCACTGGGTGTGCCCATAGCTCAGGCTGTGGCTATGGTGTGTGGTGGGAGGTGTGTGGGATTAGTTGAGAAATAAAAACCCGAAGCCAACCCAACAACAAAAAAAATTCGTCGAAAAAAAACTGCTGATGAGTTGGAAACGTTCCGAAAGAAAAAAACAAAAAAATCGGTTATTTAGTAGTTGTGTGGGCGGTTGGGTGAAATTTTTCTTTTTGGGTGTGATTTGAGCGGAGAAAAAAAAAAGAAATTAAAACGAGGGATTTTTTCATTTGGCACTAGAACTTTTTTCTGTATTTATCCTTCTTGTTTTGTGCTCTCCTTTGGCCTGACTTTTATGTAATTATATAGCATTGTTCAATGAACAAAATGTACAAAATAAATGAGGAAAAGGGTAAGGAAGTCAACCAGTAGAGGAACAAGGGACTTGGAGTCGGGAACAAAGAAGACAATCGCAGTCGTTTGAAATTTGAATTCAAAGTAAACTTTTCGCACATACGAAGCTAACATGAAATGGTCTTTTATTGAATTTATATAGAATTTAATATATTCAACTTATCTATCCTATCAAATTGGTTCAAAGACATTTTCAGTTGAATTTAATAGATCGATATGTTCTCCCGTCCAATTTAAAGGCCATTTGTCGATCGGCTAAACTAAACTTTGGTTTGCAATTTCAAGTTCGCAGAGCTTAACGGATTTATCCCATTATCTTATTTCCAAGGTAGTTTTGAAGTCATAGTCATTGTTGTTTGGTGTTAACTGTGATTGATTTTGGCGAACAAAAAATCGAAAAAAAACAATCAATAGGGGGAAAAAACTGCGTCAGCAACACCAAAACCTACCCTTAATAAGGGAAACAAAAAATCAAAATGTTGTTTTACATTTCTAATTTTTTTCTTAAATAAATTTGCTTGGACGAAGACCTTTTTTGGCGATGGGTTGAGAGGAGGGTTGTAGAACTCATTTAAGGTCTAAAAAGAAATTAAGAAAAAGTCCAAGAAGCGTAAATGCAAAAAGAAACAGAAGAAGGAAAAGTAGAAAAAAACAAATTGAAAAATATAAAAATCACAGCTCGGAAATACCCTCTGATTATGCTATCTGTAAATGTGTGTGGATGGGTGTGTGGGTGGCTAAAGACGGTGGTGCGGGTGCGGGGTCGGATGCGATAGGGGTGGGGGTTAAGCCACCATTGCCGCCCTCTCATGAACCAGTCGCTCAATAGGCTTGTGATAAGAACAATGCTTCAGCGAACTCAGTAAGTTGAGGGAGTGAAAGTGCAAAAAGAAGTGAGGGAGGAGGACGGTTCGAAGAAGGGGCAACTCTTGTTTGGACTTGATAACCCTCTATTGTATGCAAGAGAATAGTGTTCCAAGCCAACGCATAATCGTCTTGACGGCAACGCTTGACGTTGTTCTGGATCTCCCTATAATAGTTGTGTGGCCTCTTTACGCCTTTCCTACGGCTCTACCTCCTCTTCTCTTCAACTTAGCTCAGGTCATTTTGAAACGAGGCTGCCACAATTATTGCCTTTTGACTTTTGTTTTTATGTTTATATCGTCATCATAATCATCGTTTCGATTGGCGATTTCTTCCCGTCTATGTTTTTTTGTTTGGTTTTTTGCTAGTTTACCAACACTTTTTTCTCAACAGAAAATTTTGTTCACTTCTTCTTGATGTGAGAATTTTTTTTTGCTTTGGCACTTAACAAATATCGATTAAACTGACGGGGGTATAGAGCTCTTTCGAAGCTTGGCAACTGCAGCGAGCTTTGTAGCGTCTTGTTCAGTCAGGTGGAAATGCTTCAAGTTCAACTCAAACAACAACAACGTCAACAAACAGTGGCTTGGGAAAAACTGCAGTAAATCTCAACCATTGTCTTTGATCTCTGATCTTTGATTATTGGATGAAATTATAGTTCAAACTTTTAAATAGGGTGGCGATCACATTATTTATAACCTTCTGTAACTTACAGTTCTGATACAAAAAAGTCAATAACTTATTTATATTAAAATAAAATATGGTAACACAAACACGTTCCCTTTTAACAATTTCTCTTCCCTCAAAAGTTTTTTAGCACCCGAACATTTTAAGGTGTGTTGTCTCTCCCGCAGAACTTTTTCATCACAGAAAACAAACGGCGTTTTTTTGTCGTGGTTATTTTTGATGGTCGCTAATTGGAAGAGTGGGTGCGGTTTAGGTAGATAGCCAATGTTAGGCCGGACTCTTTAACTAACTAATTAATGGTTATTATTTTATGTAAGTGTATGGATAGCCTAGCCTAGAAAAATGTACATACGTATTGCATGAGCCTTAAAGTAGGCAACGAATTTTTGGATTGACGAAAACTTGTATTTTTACCTTAATATATGAGGAGTATCCTTGATTTTACTGATGACAAATTGTAGTAGACGACGTGACGGATTTTAAGATTTTATTTGATTGTAGAAAAATGTAATAATTAAGGAATCATAATTTTTTTTTACATATAAAACCAAAAACTATTTAGATTAACACCAAAGCAAATACAAAGAAAATTGCAATTGAATCGTAACCTGAGAGAGCAAGATCGAATAAGAGACACAGTTATTTGAATTTATCTCTGGCTAAACGTGGCTTTGCCTTCAGATTTACTTTGTATTAATATTATACGATTAATATTTAATTCCTTTGTTTAACTTGATTTTGTTTGTCGTTATTAACGAAGCTAAAAAAAAAAGTAAATATTTAAAATTTATGAATTAATTTAAACTGTAATTGAGAAAATAGAGAGAAAGACAGACGGAGGAGAGATAAAAAACCGGCGCGTAAATAGCTCAAGCTTGAAAGCTAGTTCAATAAACCGTTAGCGGAGGCGGCGGAGACGCCGACGTCGTCGTTAAGAGCGTAAGTATTGGCAAACACACGCGAATTGTGAGGCAAAAGGCAATTGCATATAAAAATAAATACGAAAAATATAAAATAAAATAATCATAAAAGAAGAAAAGTTACTCACTCTCTCTCTCATACACACAAACACACACACAAACACACACATACATACACATGTACACAACCAAGAACAAACATCAGACGAAAAGGAATGTGTTTTGCGGCATTGGCGACATGTGTTTGACGGCTCCCTCGACTTCCATGCTCCCCCAATCACTTTTTTCACTCATTCTCTTACAAGGTGCGTGCATGTGCATACGTGTGAGCTTGCGTCTGTATGTTTATGTTTGTGTGTGTGTGTGTAGATGAGCAAGGGAATGCCTTTGCCTTTGCCTGTTTACTTCGACGTAAGACAAAACTACGTAATACGTAAGCTTTTTATGTATTTTTTTGAACTTGAGCAAACGACACAATTTAACGGTAAAACACATTGTCTGATATTTATTTTTAAGCACTCATTTCATTTGGCGGGTGTAGAGGGCCGGCACCGGCCCAATTTAATTTCAGTTTGGCTAATTAAAAGGCAGACACTGACGCAACGAGAAGCGAAAGGGGGCATCGCAAGCCCATTGCATTGCGGCCCCATCAATTGGCACACGGCGATAATTACAAGCGGTGGCAGCGACGGCGCCGAGTGTCCGAAAGTCCGAGAGATCGAAGCAAGACCCACCGAAGTACAAATACAAATGTTGTCTGATGAAGGCAGGCCAAGTAGTCAGCCACCAGCAACCAGCAGCAGCAAAGTTGGCAGCATTGACCGTCGCTGCCTTCGTCGTCGAAAAAAAATACAAAAAAAAAAAAAAAAAAGAAATACAAGAAAAGGCAGCGAGCGGCTGCGGCGTCAGCGACACACATACACAAAGATAGTGTGAGTAAGCGGGGGCGCAGAAGCTAAGGGGAGCAGTTACATACATGCGACAGAACGATGAACGATGATGATGAACCGAATTACAAATAAAAAGAATGATGCCAAAAGACGGCAGCGTCGACGACGACGACGACAACGATTAGCAGCAGCAAAGCAAGGAGCAAAAGCACTCACATACACCCAGGCACATACATATAACATACATATATAAGCAGCGTCGGCAGCGGGAAAAAATCGCTGGCAATCGGAAAAAATTGCAGAGCCCCAACGCTGCTGCTCTCTGCACATAAAAAGAGAAGACGAAAAAAAAAGAAAAAACCATAAGCAAGCCCCAACTCACACACACACTCACAGAGGCAGAGAAGTACTCAAGCATACAACAACAACATAAGCAGCGGCAGCAAGAGCTGAAAAAATGAGAAGAAACACTGAGCCTGAGCGCCAACAAGAAAGCCTTCAGTAAGAGACGAAGTCAAATAAAGGGGGGAGTAGAAAACGAAAAAAAATTGCGCCACAACACGCGCACAGTGGTCTGCAGTTATGAAAAAAATTTTTAAATTTTTTTACAGACAACAACAATTTGCATTATTGATGAGCTGGCGCCAGCTTGCCAACCCCCTTCTTCGATAGCCCCCACACTCACCGCCTTTAGATATTTCTTAACAAACTTGCAAAAGTGTGAGTGTTAGTGTGAGAGAGCAAAGCACTATGTATGTACATACATACATACATATAACGGTAAAGGAGAGGGGAAGAGGGAAAAGCATTCGCGGCTAGTGGGAGTGTATATGTATATGGAAGATGGTGGAGCGTATATAACACCCTTAGAAAATGACCAACACACTGACCAGAACGACACTCTGAAATACGTGTGAGGGGAGTGGAGCCTTTATTGCTCAGACTCAAACTCAGACGACGACGAGCTATACGCCCTTTAACTAGAGACGAATTTTTGCCTGGCCATGATTTGTGTGTGGCATGGGTTTACGTTAGGTTTGAGATCCTGGTGAAAGGACCAGTAAAAACAATGGGTGGAATAGAAAACCGACACGAAAAAATAAAAGAGGAACTGCAGCAATTGATGGGCACTTGGTGTTGTTGCTAAAAGCGAGAACAAGCAACATGGTTGTACAACCGAAAAAATGGGTGCGGACAAGAATATACGGACCGGACTATAGTTAAATGGGTTACCGAAAAGCATACAGACTAAAAATGGACGGGAAAGTATTTAAAGAAATCCTTGTAACTTAAATTGTCTTTAAAAAACATTTCAATAATGACATTTTTACACTCTTTTTGGGACCATAGATTTAATATTTCTATCACAAAAATGTATTATTATAGTAATATTTTATAGTAATATATTATAATATATATAAGAAATCCTTGTAACTTAAATTGTCATTAAAAAACATTTTAATAATGACATTTTTTACACTCTTTTTGGGACCATAGATTTAATATTTCTGTCACAAAAATGTATTATTATAGTAATATATACAGATTCATAAAATATGAGTAGGTAATAAAACAGTATTTATGAAAATAAATTAAAAGACTGTGTCTGGCTTTATCAGCTCCACTCCACTGTGCAAGAAAAACAATGCACATTTCGTGAGCCGCAGAAAAAAATGGTTCGCTCTCCTGCAATAACAACAACGGCAGCGAGCAGGAGAAACCAAAGACAAGAAGCAGGACGAAAACTTCAGAAGAAAAAAATAGTCGTGACGAAACTGGACAGCCGCAGCGTCGTCCAACTCAGGGGGTGGGTATGTAGATGGGGGAAGGCAGCGACTTGGACTGAGAATGAAAGTGAGTGTGTGTGTGTCTGTATGTGCGTTTGTAAGCTGGGAGACCCATTGTTGGTGGACTCTCACACATACGAGCGCAAATTTTTTTCTTTGCGCTTCACTCAATTTCGATTTTTCTTTTATTTTGCCTCCCTTTCTCGCGCTCGACTCAGACCAAAGCTTGGGTCCGGCTCCTTCAAAAAGTTCAAAGTTGCCAGAGCTCTCACTCTCTCAGACACACACACACACACACACATACAGTCGCACTCACTGAGACACATTGGCGACGTGCCGCGGGGCGCAAAAAGAAAAAAGGAAAAGAAAAAATGCTCAGAGAGAGGAAAAAAATTCTGCACAGAAAAATAAAAATTGTTTGCAAGAAAGAATGAAAGAAAAAATCGGAAAAAATGCAAGCCAAGTGGTTGGCGCTGACTGTGAGAGAGAGTATTACCAGTGGAAGAGGACAAGAATGGTGGGAGTAGCGGAGGTTGCGCCGCCACCCCATTAACTGATGTCCACCTACTGCTGCTTCTTCTCGCCCTCACTCTGTCTCTCTTTCTCTCTCGTTCTCCCGCTCTATCTCTCTTGGTCGGTTTGTGTTTGTGTCAGTTTCAGCTGCTATACACATAGTTGGCCCCAAAGATAAAGGTGCGGGTGCCCACACACTCATACAGTTATGCACCGACATGCTTGTGCCTGCAATGAGGCCAAACGACGCATTGGGAAGACCCTCAACTGCTAAAGCAGGCAAAAATACACAGTCCAATGCAAGAGACTTATATTGAGCAGCTAAAGAGGGGAGACGGTGGATCTGCCCATTAATTAACGCTTGGCGAATATTGGTATCTAAGGTCCATGAAAGAAATGTGGCAACGCTAAACCCCCAGACATATGTACATATGTAAATGTTAGAAAGAGTAAAAGAGACAAACAATATCCAAGTCCAGTCTGGAATTAACGACGGGCAGCCATACCAAAAAAAAAATTCAAGGCGAAGCAGACGCGCCAAAAAAAGAAACACAGAGCCAAAAAGCAAAACCAAAATACGCACCCAGCAAAGACGACGTTCAAGCTAAAAGCTCAAACACACACCCACACTCGCACAGACAAACTCTCACTTTGCTCTCACGCCATTGAAGTTGCGGTCGGCAAGGGCAGCAACAACAACAACTACAAAGGAGAAACAGAAAATAAAAATGGGCGAAAAAATTTTAATACATAAAGTAGGAGCAGCAAGGAAGGAGGTGGGAGGTGAGGAAGAAAAAGAGGAGATGAAGGAGGAGGCAACTCCAAGAACATGTGCAGAAAGAGATACAAACAACAAACACAGTTCTCCCTGTGTATATCTACGTAACTGTAGTTGTAAGCTTCCCCCCTATAAGAGTGAACAAAACATAACAAAGAAAAAAAAAATTGGCAACTTGTGGAAATGCGGGCGGGCGAGTAACGAGGGACACACAGATGGCCGGCAAAACTTTTGCAGGGAAAATATAAAAATGGAGCGACGCGCACCCAATGTCTGTGACAAAATGCGAAAAAAAATCAAACACACAGGCAAGGTGGAGACGAAGAAGTAAAACTTGCAGGGAGGCAGGCTGGAAGGCAGGCGGCATGAATGGGAAGTCGTCTCGTCGGTCGGTTGCCGACGCCGCAAGAATCAGCAGCAACAACAGAAGCAGCTGAGGTTGGAGCTTGCCAAGGATGGGGGCGGTAGCGTTGCGTCAGTTTCTAGAGATGAGTACAAAATCTGGTGTTAGTCACGCCGAATGATGTCGCCGAATGATGCCGAATGATGTAGCATGGCTAACAGAAATAAACGGCTATACCTTTAACGATTGAGCCACAAATTTATATACAAATAGCACTATTCTGCTAGAGTTAAGGCTTTAGGTTAAATGTTTAATCCTAATATTTTTTATTTCATAATGATTAGTAATTGAAGTGCCATTAGTTTCATACTTTCGAATTTACAAAAGTTAACGAAAAATATTTAATATTAAGAAATTAAAAAGCTATATAGAGATCAGATACTCCAAGTCCTTACTTTACCTTCACCTCAAGGTAAAAGCTTTTTTAAATGGTTTTGGCAAAGAAAAAGCTGCTCCAAGCTTGCACACTTATTGCCGTGTGGCGCCCAATGGCGCCACTATACTTATAATTTTATCAGGAGGGCGACACTTTCTACGTCTCTATACCCTTCCAAACCGCTGATTCGGTAATAGTGCGCCTGTTGATCAATTCTATGCCGTTAAGAGATATTTTGTATGATTCGTATTTTTTTGATACTATGATCTAAATTCTGACAAAGCAGACAAGTTCTATACGCACCTACGTACCCACACCGAATGCACTAAAGAACCTTCAATACAGTTAATGAAGCAAACGAATGACAATTACAATGGAGGGGCAAAAGCGCAACAGTAAACTGGACTGATGGGGGACGAGGCATGGGAGGAGCTATGATAACTGCATTTGTATTTGTCGATCATTCCTCCTCAGTCAGTCTTGTTTGTTGCTTGCGTTCAATTTAAAAACTTATACATAGATACAATATCCACATATGTACTGTATGCATACATACATATGTATGTATGTACATACATACGAATTTCCCTATTGACAATCAGATAAAGAGGTGGAAATTTCTAGATATATGGAACATATGAATAAAAATAACAATATATGTATGTATGTATATATATATGTACATAGAATTGAGAGATACAAACAACAAACAAATTGATAATGACAAAAAGTGAACGAACCGAACTCTGACCAATTTATACCCGATAAATATTTATGCCGCTGATAAGACAGCAAAATGGAAATGGAAGGTGCAAAGGGTTGACTGCTTATAAATCTGTGGTGCATGCGGTCAGATTATATTTCCATATTCAATATTTAGTCAAGGTCACTATATTTAAGGTCATTTTATGGTAGTCCATAGAAATTTTATGCAGCCGATCTCTGTATTTACAATATACTAAGTTTTCGTATATAAACTAATTTAAAAACGTCCTTACCACAGGATCATGACAAACCAAGGTATTAAGTGAATATTCACATTAATGAAATGGGAATTTGTATTCAAAACCCCTTGATTATACCACACAATTTAAGTTCCTCACCTGTAATTCCGATTCGGTAACATCAATTTCACCTCGATAAACAAAATCAATTATAGTTTTTAAATCGGTAAAGATGATATCGGCGGGTAATATTATTGTTGGATGCTTGCACGGGTTTTCGAGCAGCAACTTTTGAAAATACGTAGAGCAAGCAGAGAGGACAACCTGGTGGGGGGTAGAAGAAAACTGTTAGAAACATTTGTAGAAAGTGGATAAATTAAGTATTCGCTGACCTTGTGGGCCTTGAGTGAACCATGTTCACAGGACAAGGTCACATCAACAAAGGATAAGTCCTCGCGAAGCTGTTGAAACACTGAAGTCATGGTGTTCTGATAGTTATTCCAGCGTAAGCTGAAATATTGATGACCGCGTACGGTGGCCATTTTTGATTTTTTCCCGTTCTCTGTTTCGCTGTACTTTCTATTCTCTTATTTCATTAGTTTTCGTTGACTTGCTATTAAATTGATTTTTAGTTAGACGTGTTCAACACGTTGCTAGAAAAAAAAATACAAATAGTTAATCAATGAGAAACAAACAAAAAAAATAAATATTTACTTAAGTAAATAATAGCTCAACAACTTCCACGCAAAAAGCCTTGCCACAGGCAACTAAGAAGCATAAGGCCTGTTTCCTTTTTTGCTTTATGGAGATGGTGGTTTCTTTCCCCGCCCACTCCTTCGCTGTTTCTGGAAGCCTGTAAAAGGAGCCAAGTCGGAGTTGAAAATGTTATTGTCTCCACTGTACAAGTAGTCGACAGGCAATGCCAGCGGTAGAAACAACATACATATGACAAAAACAGGTAGACTTTGCGGAAGACTCAAGTCGACTAGACTAGAATCTCTACAATGCGGCCGGGGCGAGCTCTCGAGTATCAACCTATTGTCTGTCTATATCAATAAATAGCCTGGTGATCGCTAAAATCTGGTTGGTGAAAAGGACATCGGAAATGTTAAACCTCAACGCATTTGAATTAAGCTTGTAGATACATACATACATATGTACATATGTAAGTACTTGAGATTTGGGAGTTTCTTTTTCGTTACTGAACTGATATACCCCCGTCTACAAAAAGAATCAAAAAGAAGCAAATTTTTGGTTTAAGTTTCTGTTTTTCTGTGCCCATTGCCAATGCGCCTGACTTCATCTTTGTTGGGGCTTCAATTCAGAATTTTTTTTTACTTTTTAAGTTTTGCGCATTTTCATGTAAAATGGGGCTGCTGCCTGGTACTGCTGTTGCTATGTGGCCGAAACCAGTTTCCAGTTTTATCTTGGTCTACACTTCTTTTTCCTTTTTCTTGCCATATTCTTGTAGTTCTTTTTACGGTTTCAATGGCAAAAGAAATAAATTTCAGCACACAGAAAAATAGTACCGTCAAAAGGATGCTTTAGCATCACCGGTACGGGTTGCGGGTGGAAAGAGGTAAGGTCCGAGAAGGGTAACAACTACACAAGTTGTAAATTGCAATTGTGTGATTTGATAAAACATTATCATTCCGCAAGCAAAACAAAAACCAAAAGCATTAGGTGTAAAAGAGATAGAGATAGTGCTGTTGTTGGTGTTGCTTTTGCTATTGTCTGTCGTCAACTTTACCGCCTTTTGTAAATTCTTCTTCTCTCCCACCCCCATCCGCCTACTCTTCCTCGTGTTCCCTCGTTTTGCTTGCTGCTACTTGTTTGTTTGGCAAATGGATTTTCTTTTCTTTCTCTTTTTCACTTTTCAATGCACTTGAATATGGCCATTGCCCGCGCCCTACAATTTGCGCAGGGCACATTAGTTCCATGAGCTAAAGTTCCGGGTTTTTTTGTATGTGTATGTATATTAAATGACTATAATAATCATAATAATGGTTAAGACCAAATGGAATACTAAATCGATAATTTGGAATTTAAAGGGAGAAATCATTTTTTTTCCTTACAAACAACAATTGAATAAAATTTCCCAGATGCCCTCAATCTAGTGTGTGCACCCTACAAGGGGATTTAATGTTTTGTTTTTGTCTGGATTCTCGAACAGTGGTTTTTTATTCTTGAAAACTGCGTTAATATTAACAACTGATAATAATTTTGAGTTTTGCTGAATGATAAGATTACAGAGCAGCACTGCCACCAGTTGTTCTCAATGAAATGTTCTTTTCTATCTACATAATATTTAATTAACTACTAGAACTTCTTCTAGCTAATTCCATATCATACATACATCGATTTAACGTTATTATTTGATACTTTTTGATGCCTAATATATAGTAGCTTCTCAAATTGTTTAAATATCGCAACACCTTTTAATTCAGGTTTCGGGGCACTGTGCCATCTTCGTTTTACCTTTGGGGGGCACAAGAGTAAGCGAGACAGCTGGTTGACCCATCCCATACCATTCCCCACCATTCACATGCATTTGTATGTGTGTGCGTGCGCAGTGGGGAAAACAGCAAATGAGAATGAGAGAGTGAGAGGTGAAGCGGCAAAAAGAAAATGGATTTTGAACATTTTTGTTTTGATTATTATTGTTCTGGCAAAAAAGATTGTGTGTGCCAGAGGTGGAGGAGCAGATCGCGCCCCACCCCGTGGAAACGCTGCAACATCGTCGACAATTGAATTAAATTGAAATGTTGTTTGCTTCCTTTTGTTAATTTTATTTTTAGTTGTTGCTTTACCTTTTAGCGCTATTTTTATATAGGGTCTGCGCCTGCTGTTGTTGCTGCTTGTTTCTTTGCATAATTTTTGCCTGTTCTCATCCCATTGCATGCACACCTAGCGGATTACGCACGTTGCCTTACGCTAAATTATTGTAATTGCAAATTGTTGCTTTTGTTGCTTTTGCACACACACAGTACACATCACACACACATGCGTAAATTTACCGCCAGCTCTATACATTTTTTCTTACTCCTTCATTTTATTTGGTTTTCTTTCTGTTATTCATTGCTTTTCGTCTTTTTCGCCTTCTCTCTGTCTCATTCGCACACACACCGTTCACAATTCAACGAGAAACTCAATTGGCTTTGCCTTCTGCTTTCCCCCCTTTTTTGCGAAAAATACCTTTTAATTTATTCTATTTAGCGCTCATTGCACTAAATTTGCTTTTTCTGCTTCTTCACTGGCGAATAGGTAGCTGTTGTTGTTGCCGTTGTTGTTGCACTTTGCTCGTTTCATACTCTTTTTTATTTTACTTTTTCATGTTGTTTGCGAGCGAGAGCGAACGAACATGGCTGGCAAAACGGTGGCGAAAATCTACGAGATGCTAGAGTTTTGCAGACTCTTTTAAGTAGTCTATTTCTTGTTAGAATTTAACTATGCTTCGAACTTGGTATTCCGTGTGTTTTAATTATAAGCCTTATTGTTTTTTCATTCGCACTTTTTTCACGTTTTCAGCAGTGTCGATTTTGATATTTGTTTCTCAATTTTCTATTTTTGCCATCGCTAAGGAGCAGATGGCGCCACTGTGAAATTACACGGGCTTACGTATGTATTACGTTTTAACCTTATGGCAACAACTTTGAGCTGAACAGTGCTGCCAGATGGGTGTTATGCTCTGCAAAGGCCACTAGGGCGGTAAGTTCAAAATGTTTAAGGAAGGCAAGTGAAAGTAAAATTTTCGTTATAAATAATTGGCAACTAAATATTCGCCACCATATATAATTATTTGCATATTATATTTGCCTTTGATCAGAAAAGTGTCTTTTTCTTGGGTGCGGAAATGTGGGAGGTAAAAATACATATATTCCGATTTGTCGTTTGGAGCATACAAAGCGACTAATTTAAAGTAAGTTTGTGAAGAGGGGGAGAAGGGGGGGGGGGGTCAAACGATCTCGCTTACGTGACATGGAGTAAATGCAATGAAACAGAAATATCACAACTAATTGACATTCATGAGCATCAAGGCTGAATATATTAAAAAAATTGCATATTCTAGCTTTAATAACAATAACAAGAACAAGTTGTAGTTGTGTGTGCATAATTGAAGCATTTATATTTTTATTTTTTGATCGTTAGATTTTATTCGTTTCATTTCTCCGTACTTTCCGCTTTCGCACACATAATCACAGATTCATGCATATTCCACTTGCTTAATGGGAAAAATCGATCGAGCGACGAGGTCACTACAAACATCTACAAGAACACACACCTTCATACATATGTATGTACATAGATGTATACCTACATTTGTACATACAGTCATATAATTATAGCTCTATACATAAGCCACAATGTTGTAGCAGAGCACGCCCCACTAAAATGCACCCCATACTCCATCTAGTAGCCCCACTCCTACTACCCCGACCCTCCCACATGGACTCTTTAGGGATGCAATTTTTTACACCGTGACACGGAGAGATCGTGAGGAAGCAAGATACATACATATGTAGGTAAGTGTTTGTAGCATATACATACATACGTACATATGTATGTATGTACGTGTGTATCTACATATTTCTATTTATTAAAGTTGTCAGACATTCCCTAAAAAGTATTGAGTACATGCATAGTGGAGCGGAATGTCACTTGAATATAAATTGTTCGTTACAGGTAATATGCGACATACCCATTTACTCTTTACATCATTTTAAATAAGCAAGTATACATATGCATACAAACAAAGAGACATCGTCACGTTGTCATCTCCAAGCAAACACACATGTTCCGTGCCTTCTCCCTTCCACTCTGTCTTCCACACAATTGTAGAAGAGCAAACAAACAAAACAAAAGATCCCCATACCATACACACACACACACATACACACATAAACACGCAGACAAAATACTTTATCCAATGGATGGCGCCACTGAATTCAAAATGAAAATTCAAATTTATGACACACATGTACCCACACATACATAACAAACTTCTATTCTAAGAAAATAAAGTTAACAAATAAAAATATGTAAGTATAATTTACTAGGCAACAGCAAAAGCGATTGACGTCATTGGGAAATGTTTTATGTAAGTGCATGTGTGTGGGTAGCAGCAGCAGCATTTAGCCTCTCTCCTTCTCTCTCTCTCGCTCTAGCTGTGTGTGTGTTAGTGCGCGTGCTAGGAAAGACAAGTGTATGTTCCATGTATTGCAATTCTTGAATTTGAATGGTGCGCATGCACTCAATCTCAATCTTCTTCCTCCTTCTCACACTCTCACGGTCTCTTTTTTTCTTCCTCATCCTCCCCCCTCTTCCAACCACAACACCTACAGAAGAGAGCCAAAAAGCTTTCATACATTTGTGTTTGTATGTGTGTCATAAATGCATAAAAATTGCAAGCACATGATAGCCTGCTCTAACAATTATTATCTCTCCCCACCTCGTTTCGACGACTCGTCTGATTATCTAATGCAAAATTTTTGTTTTTGCCCTAGAACTTATGCACATATTGAGACAAAGTTTTAGACGAACATTAGTGCTATCTCAGTCTATCACCATCATCATATATTTCAGTTGACGTGTACTTCACCATGAAGCCCTTCAACTAACTAACTAAGTGCAATATGCAAGGCCAGCGGCTGACTTATGAATTTTACCCAGCGGGGGTACGATCTGGGTAGCTTAGATAACAAGATTCGACAGATGGACACGCCAACAACATCTCCGTCCGATCTTCTGAAAATAGCTTACATTTCCATTTTGCGAGAACGTCATATCCAAAAAAAGGCTACCACTGTTTGAGTTATATGTTTGTATCTATGCATGTACATACATATGTACATATGTATGTATAAATGCATGGTAGGTAGCTAACGACAGGTGTTGGATTTTAACAACTTGTACTTGCACCGCCCTTAAACGTGTCATGGCATGCGTTGACAACTTACTTATACATAGCAACTGAACGATAGAGAGCGAAAGAGAGATACACACAGAGAGCTAGCAAAAAGCTTGGCATAACTGCATATTGATTTAAGATATTTAAGATCTCCAACTATGAATAAGCACAGCACTATATTTTCCAAGACTTTATCTCTCGCCAAAAAAAATAAAAAACTTAGTGGCATAAAAGATTTTAATTATGCTTGCACATATGTATGTAAATAAATACATATGTATGTATGTATATACATGTGTACATACATACATACATACGTATGCATGTATAAAGGTACTCACAGTATACACATGTATGTATGTACATACATACATATGTATGTATACTAGACAATAAGTAGTTCATCAAAAAAAAAACAAAGTCGGTTTTTGTATTGCAGTTTCCCATGAGTGGATCCCACATTCCTTCCGCTACCCAACCCCCCATTGGCAGTCAGGCAACCTCGCTCGATCTAGGAAGGGAAGAAAATCGGTTAACTCAATTGGGGGCGAACAGCGCAACAAACATTTGAGGGTAGTTTCTGTTGCTGTAGTTTGGCCCTGAAGCTTTATTTGTCTCAATCGATGTTGAATGTTGCCGCCACCGCCGCAACCCCAAAACCGAACTTTGTTTTAGGGGTGGAATTGAAATGAATTTGTGTATACTAAGGCGGGGATCAGCGTCGCCATCATCGTCGTGAACAACGAGCAATCTGCGTTTAGGGTTTCAACATTTTTACCGTTGTTTTTGTTGTTGTACTCGTTGTAGTTGTTGTAGCAGGCTGACATGAGAACATGAAATTTACTTTATTGTCATTATTTTTGATGCGCCCTCGGGGCGAGTCAGTGAAGCAGCGCCAAAGCCACAAAAAACACATCTACACATACATATACATACATAAATATATGTACATATGTTTGTATGTCTGTAAGTACACATAAGCGCACCCACACCCAATTCCATTTGCGCTGACCATGGGGATCGTTAAAGCTCGACTTGAAAATTATTTCTGTAAAACTTTCTAATGCAAAATTAAAATCTTTTGAAAATTATAAAGAAAATATGCGCCAAAAGACGATGCAGAGAGAGAAAGAGAGATTTAACAAAACAAGTTTTTTTTATTTGGCAAAGTGAAAATCCAGGCCGCACCCCGCAGATTCCAAAAACCTATCCGACCCCCACTCCCCCTTTCCGACAAAAAAAAAATGTTATTGTATTTTTATGTTGTTTTCGACAACAGCAACTATTTTCAACTTCGAATGAGCTTTTTTGTCAGCTAAGTTTCCTACACACTCAATTTTTTTATTTGGTTTTTTATTTTTTATATGTGTGTGTTTGTTTGCTATTTCAGTTCTTTTTTGATTTTCATTATGATTTTATTTGTTTTATATTTGCGCCTCTTTTTTTAATTCTAAAACAAGCTTCGTTTTTTAATTCGAACTCGAAATCGAAACACTTCGGTTGTCTCTCCCGCTCATACTAAGCTTACTCTCTTTGTCAATGTGTGTGTGTGTGTGTGTCTGTGATTGATGGGGCCTGTGCTTTTCAAAGAATATTCTTTACCCACCGTCATGTCCCGCTTACTCTCGTTCTATAGCAATAAAGTGGAGGCTGCCAAAAAAAAATATTTTTTGTTAATGGAACTTTCTGGTTTTCTTTAGCTGGCAATTTTTGTTGTTGTTCATTCTCTCTTTTTGGGGTCAAAACCAGAGGAGAATGGAAAAAAGGCAGCATCAACATCCACATCATTATCATCCACAATCCTTTTGCTTGACAACTGCTTACATTTTCATTTCCTTTTTTCCGATCCGCCCAGATTTTATTGATTTTCCCTAACTCCCTTCTATAGGGCAAAAGAATCGTCTATGGTCGATTTTCGGTCGGTCTGTCTACGACAGGAACAGGGGGAAGGCCAACGTTAGCCAAGCATGATCTCCCCTCTGCGTTGTTAGGCCAAAAAACCTCATCACCAGCACATTTTCAACCCTCCTACGTCGAAGTGGCGAAGTTGCTTTTACTCCGTGTCCCTTTTAGTGTGTTTGAAATGGGGATGGTTGGGGGTTAAAAGGAGCTTTTTAGGATAATACCCTACCTAAAGTGAGAAAAATGTACAATTTCGCATAAATCCAGACATTTAAAATGAAATACATAATTAGGAACACAGTACTTACACAGCGGAAACCCCGAATTAGCGATCGAATTTGTGAGAACAAATTGTAGAGTCATGATACTAATTCTTAAGATAGATATTCAAATTAGAAATTTATCTTCAGCTCACAAGAGAATATCATCAGAATATAAAGGACAACTAAATTTTAACAAAGGTTTTATCTTACTAGTATCCTAATGTGAATACATCAATATTAAAAGTTAAAAATAGTCTTTTCATAGTCTATTATAGTGCATTCAATCTTCGTTTGGAGTAGGCTTTTTTGGAATGCGGTGTCTAATGTTGGTCTAACAAGAATGTGGGATTCATTTGGGATTTACAACCCTAAACACTGACTGGAGCAGCAGCATAAGCTGGCTCAGATCACAGCAACAACAGCGGCAGCAGGCAGCGGGTGGTGGGTAGGGTGCGAGGGTGTGGGTTCGGGCCCCTTTTTAACCTAACAATTTATGTCATTATTTTTTGGGGTGGAAACTCTCGCTGATGATCCCTAACCCTCCAGAGGGTTGGTCCCAAGTATGCCCCGTTCCCCCCAAAAACAGAAAACAGGAAAACCAGAAAGCGTCAGCTGCTACCGCTGATCTCTAACAGAAAGTTGCAGTTTACAACCCCTAAAAAAAAGTTCTTTTGACTGCAAGGTAAATTGGATACATACAGAGACACACACGCACTTACACAGGAACGGGAAATGGGGAAGGGAAATAACATAACCAGCCAGGACCCTCTGCTGCAGTTTTTTGTTCTTTTTCTGTGGAGAACAGCTGCAGGACCTACCTAAAACCCACCCCAAAGTACCCATTGCATGCTCTTGTGATCAAGTTGATCGATCGAATTTTCTACCCCTAAATGGACCTTCGGCCCAGGTCTCCTCGGGTCGCAACTCCATTAAATTCAATTGACAAAGGGAAATGAACATGAAGTGCGAAAAATGAGGGAGGAAGCCAGAAAGAGAGAGAGAGAAACAAAAAAAAAACAGACTAATGGGGAAACAAGAACAACAAAGATTCGCTCCGACGAGGGGCTTCTTCGGATAAATGGGAAAATTCAAGGGGAGCTGAAGCAGGAGTCGTCTCACATCTGCCATTTGCCTCTCTATAGTACGTTCTCTCTCTCTCTCTCTCTTTGTTATTCGCTTAGGTTTTTTGCTTTGCATTTCAAATATGTTTTTGTTTTTGCATTTGTATGTATGTGCAGCAAAGCCACCGAAGAGCAGCAGCAGCAGCTGAAACCTAACAGCAACTACAACAAAGATGACTTCAAGGTTAGCCCTTCTCCCCCAAGTCAGTACTGGCCCCCAGTCGCAGAACAGTATCAGCGGCATCCCATAGAACTTTGCCTGCTTTCTTCGTTGCTTCGTTTTGTTTTCAATTTTCTATACCCTTTTGCAAAATGGGTTGTATTCATTAAACAGCGCTTGATACTTGGAATCTATACGTACATACATATGTACACATAATATTCGAAAATAATTCAAAGTTTGCCAAAGTTAACCAAAATTGGACCATAAATTACAGCTGTCATGGAAAATTTCATCCGACTTAACCATTTTTGCCCAAAAAAAGGGTATAGAAACTGTCGATTTAGTGGTTTTTGCTTATGTGCATGTAAATGAGGTTTTTGTTGCTTTTGTTTAAATAAAACATACATATGTAGGTTTTTTTTTATGTTTTCCTTGTGCAATTGCTAAAATTAACACAAAAGAGCGAGTGAGCGCAAGGGAGAGAGAGAAAGCATTACGACCAACAGCAGGAATTTGTATGGAACAGCTGTGCTGCAGCAATAGCAGGTAAATCTTCACACTGTATACATACCTATGTACGTATGTATATGTATGACCAGTATTTTCCCCACCAACAAGGATATTCTAAAGATTCTAGACTTTTTCTCGTAATGATTGTCCATGGATCATAAATTGATCTTTTTCATTTAGTCCAAAGCCATTAAAAAACACCGTTGTTAATGCCACATTTATGTATTGACTATTTTAACACTAACAGAATCCTTAATTTAATTTTCGCCTACATTCTTAGAGAAAATAATTTAATTTTTTTATAATTTATAATTTAATATACATACATAATAATAAACATAGAAAAGTAATTAAGACGGAAACACAATTGACATAAATTTCAAAACTTTACAAGGTTCTAACTTGGCCGAATCGCAACCGATCTTGGATATGAACAGCGTTTTCGACGTGGCTTGAAGGTGGATTTCCAACTTTAATTGACTCATTTTGTATGTGTTTGTTTTTATTTCAGTGAATTTTGGTGTTGAGATCACTTCTCCAAAATGCTCTCAAGGTGTGGCATATAAATTTTCACTTTGCTTCCAGACAAGACGAAGAAGAGTAAGACGAGCAAAGAACCAACAAAAAACCAAAGCAAAACCCCTTCCCAATATGCCAAAACGAGTTTTGGGACTCTTGTTCTGCTTTTTAGCGAATATTTTCATCGTCATTTTCAACAGTTTTTTATTTTATTTTATTGTTGTTAATTTCTTTGAGCGCAGCGCGGGCGGCGTCGCTGGCAGATACTTATTGTTGCGGTTTCAGTTGTTGTTCACAATTATGATTTTTTTTGGGTTTTTTCTTCTTGTTGTTAAACAAGTAATCATTTATTTTTAATTTTTTTTTTCCAGCATCAAAATCAAGTTTGGCAATTGTTTTTGAACAGCAACAACGCCAAAAATGGGGGAAAAGATTTATAAAGACAAGGTATGTATGTACGTATGTATGTACATATATGTACACATGCATACATATTTTTATTTGCTTATTAGACATTCCATTAGAAAGTAGCGAAAAATAAGAAAAATTAAAAACTTAACCTTTTTTTACCTTGACGCCTTATACCTTCCTCTTCATCCATGTCTCAGCATCCTATCATTTCTTCTCTACTTACTTTGTGGAATTTTAATTGTCTTGCTAAATATTTATTATCCTAAGTATGTACTTACATACATACATACATACAAATGTACATAAATATGTATGTATACAATTGTATCAGCTATGTATATCATACATACATACATATGTACACACATACACACATACATACATACATATGTACGCACCTAGAAGACAATCTTTCCACATCACAACTTTTAGATTCGCGATGGTGTTTCGATTCTATCCAGTTGAAATTTGTATAGGAAAAACTTATGCAAATTGAAGACACAGATGGGATTTGGCTTTTACTGTCTATTATTAGGTTTATAATTTGCATATTTAACGAAAAATAAAGTAAGTAAGTCGCCGGGCCGACTTGGATATACCATGCATCAGGGGAAAAAAACTACATCGAGCTTATAAAAATAAACTTGATCAGCGTATATGTACATATGTATGTACATATGTACATATACTACACGAGTCTGCATCCTAAATTTGGTAGCTCTAGCTCTTACAGTTCCTGAGATCTTTGGTCTCTTAGGGACGGACGGACGGACATGCTGATCAAGAATATACATACATATGTATGTATGTACATACATATGTATGTATGTACATACATATGTATGTATGTACATATGAATATACTTTATAGGGTCAGAAAAGCTTCCTTCTGCCTGTTATATGTATACATACATACATATGTATGTACATACATTTGTCCATTTTGGCGACTTTAATATACCATTTCATCCTATGGATGCATGGTATAATAAGCTTAAAAGGTGGAAAAGATGTTTTACAAATAACAACTAAATATATTTAAATTTATAATTGCCAACTTTATGCGAGATTTAAGGGCATTTTAAATTTATACACCAACTTTATCCATTTAACCGTATGTATACATATGTATGTATGTATGTATGTACATACAAAAATACAGAGAAATGTACATATGTATATGTATGTATATCCATGTTGTACGCTTACTCACACTCGTGCAAAGAACTAAAAATTTTCTTTACTTTTTCATTTAGCAGTACTTCCTTCCTCCACTAACAAACGATAACCATCACTCACCAATCTCCTCCTTCTCGCTTACGCTCTCGCTTACGCTCTCGCTTTTTGCGTTTGTGTTTGCCAAAAACCAATCAACTATGTCGGCTCTCACTCTCTCTCATGCAACTTCGTGTGCTTTTGCCAACTTTTTTGTTTTTGTTCTTTCCACGATCAGAAACAAACGGTAACTCTCAGGAATCGGAATTCAAAAACTGCTTCCTCCGATCCAAAACAGCTCAGTCACGTCACCATCTCCCCCCACCCCCACAGCCACACGCAGGCTAACTAGCTGATTTGAAACTGCAACAAAACGAACTAAAACCAAACAAAGTGAATAAAAAGTCACATCACAAAGAAAGAAAAGAAAAAAACTGAGCGAAATGTGTAAAGTGCATAAAATATAAATTATTTTAATTACATTTGTCAGTGCTGTGTGAGTTAAAGTGTTGTGTTCGTGTATATATGTATGTGTGTCTGTGTGGCAAATGCAAAAAACGTTTTACGTGACCGAGTTGCTGTTATGATGACGATAATGATGATGATTTCCCTGCAGGTGAGACGGATGCATGTATTATACAAGTACATCGTATGTATATACATACATACATACATATGTACATACATACATAAATGTAGATTTGTATGTATGAATATGTAATAAAGAAACAAACATGTCAGTATCTAGTTTTTCACTGATAACACATACATACATACAAACATATGTACATACAAACATGTACATAAAGTATATGTATGTAAAGACCAGGAACAAATGACAATGTTGTAATTGTTATTTTGTCTAAAACGAAAAATTGCATGATTGTCCTTTTCTCCACCATCGAGTATTTCAAATTTTGCTTTTTTTTTCCTATATTTTATATGTATGTACATATATGTATGTATGTATGTACATACATATGTATGTATGTATGTATATAATTAGTATGTTCAAAATTTCGCATGGGAGTGTTAATTGACAAAAATCACCGTTAAAGATTCGAATTTGGTATTACAAGCATAATTATTATTGTTGTTATATAAAAGAAAAATCTATGAAGTCATATGGCTGGAACCTTAAAATAAAACACACGATCATGAAAACGAGGGAAAAAGTAAAATTTGCAATTTGCAAAATGCAAGGTAAGGCACATATACAAACAGTGGAAGAGAGGAGCGAGAGAGAGAGCAACGGTGGTTTTGATGTTTTGAACTCCTCTTGCTGGAGCATAGTCATATATATGTACATATGTACAGAGTTGCCAGAATTTATCTACTGACTAATTAAGGTTATTGTCCAAAAGCTTTCGGTTTATTAGAATATTTTTATCAAGCATACTTTTTGTCCCCCACTCCTCATTTTGAATGTACCCGCTGATATGGGAAGAACTATAAAGTAATCACCCCTTTGACGTTTTTTGAAACGAGAATTTTTTTGTTATCAGAAAAGATCAAATTTAAACATCCTGAAAGTAAGTCGGGGCGATAGGCTCGGTGCTCAAATATCTCTCTCTGCCACCCCATCTCACCAAGGATATTTTGGTAGCAAAGTGCAAACCCAATGATTATTCTCTCCAAATGCTCACTGGGGTTTCTAATGATTCCATTTTTTGTGTGCTGGGTTGTCTACGCTCGTGGAGTAGAAGAAAACACAAAAAAACAACAATTCCGCAGTCGTCATTTTCTCTTCTTTGGCTTCGCTACGCCGCGACTCCGCAGCGGCAAAGTCTATATACATACTACATACACATACAAATACAAGAAACAATTTTTAATAAAAATAAATTAAATTTTATTGTGGCTCGCGCGTTACTTGGTGTTACTATGTGTGTGTGTGTGTAAAACAGAATATTTTTGGAAGAAAAATAGGAAGATATCCAAAATTTCGACGACGACTACATTTTTGCCTGTGATTCTATTTCGGTGTGTATAAAACGAAAATTAATTTCAAACTTTTTGAAACATCGAACATTTTTAGTAAAAAGAACTGTACTTTCTAATTTATACCAGTTGAGATGGTATACATATATATATGTGTGTGTGCGTTTTAATCGGGACAATTTTTTCCCACTTCCATATTGATTTTTCCCACTAAAAGCTGACAGAAAGCTTTAATTTCAAAGTCTGCGTGCATAAGTGGTGTTGCTGTGTGAGTGTGTGAATGCATTTTTCTAACTAAAATGACCAGCAATTTTCATACTACTTTCCCATGCAAATGAGGTCAAGTGTTGCAGTTGAAAAGTCCCTGAGAGTGAAAGAGAGACATAGAGAGCGCGAGCTTGCATTACATAAGCTTTTTCCTCTAATTAACATGTAAATTGTTGCTAGTTGTTGACAACGGCGAGGCAATATTTCAAGGGGTTTACAATAACACAGTGCAAGTTTAAAAAAAGTTAAATCTTCCAACAAAAATTGAATCACGTTTTCACTATGTCGCAGACCGCCATTTTGATTTTTCCCACTCTAGCGAGTCGTACACATAAAAAAGAGAGCGAGTTGATTTTTTCCTTCCACATATTATATACATACATACATCCATATGTATGTGCATATGTATGTACATATGTACGGATGGATTTATATATATGTACATATGTATGTGTATGTACAGACATCTATGTATGTGTATATATATTTGTACTTACTCCCTCTCACTTTGGCTTCGGGTTGGCGCTTTTCGTTTTTATGTTTGCTTGAGCAGTACACACACACACAGGAGCGTGAAATTTTCTCTCTCACACATTTGGGGCTCTCTCTATCAGCTTACCCTAGCTAGCCCACAACCACATATTTTTGTTTCCAATTCTGTTTCTACTTCTGCTTCTTCTTTTTCTACATACAGACACGTTTGCATTTTCATTTTTCACACACATAGGGAGGAGAGATAAAGTGGGCGAAAGAGAGAGGGAGACAGAGACATTCATTTATGTGAGTTTGCATACTTCTGCTGCCTCTGCTTTGCCATGTTGCCAAATTTCATTTTACAATTTTTTTTCCTTTCCCTTATGTCTTTATTTTTTGGCTGCAATTTGTTTACATTTTACGCACATGTGCAGAATAACAAAACAGAAAGAGTCTATAATAATAATACTAATAATAATAATAAGAAAGCTCAAAGCTTTTTTGCGCAGCAGCAACAAGTGCACATACAGCAAAACAACGTCTGTTGTAGCGCTGAAATGACAAATTCTTCAGTCTTTAACATTGCAAATTTATGAATTATTATTTTTACTGACCTACACACACACGTACACTCACGCACAAATGTATGTACATATATATACTTAACTATATTATTTTTGGTATTATAGTAAACAATAATAAACGACGTTATCGTTGGCTGCTTTTTGTTAGTTTCTTCGCAAAAAAAGAAGAAAAAGCTAGCCTATTGGCTAAAAAGTTCATTGAACTTTTTTTGTTGATTATTTAAAAAAAATTTTTTTTTTGCGAATTCACTTTCTCTTTAAGTAAAAGTGTGCGTGGTGAAGGGTTTTGAGTAGGCCGACTTGCAGATGAAAATAATTATCGGAAGAAAATGAATACTAATTTCAATCGAATCATCGTCAAATCATTTTCAAGCTGTTGTTTCGCAGGCCTACAGCTTTATACTTTTCTCTCCTTTACATTAGCTCTTTTTCTCAATAGGCCCTCCACGTTTACTTCAAATATTGTTTTTTGTTTTCGAGAAAAACAAGTTTTCACTGCCTTAATCGGCAAAAACTACATATCTTCTGTTCGAAACAAAACGACAACAAAGGCAAAAAAGGAAATGTAGCCTTCTATTTATTATTTTTTCAAACAACGAATTTCATATACCTTTAAAAAAATAAGAAGCAATTTTATAACAACACCAATTGGTCTAAAGTGTAATTTAATTCAAGTTCTGTTATCAAATTTTTTTTGAGAATATACATATGACTGTACATATGACATGACTGTAGAGATTTGTTTATTTTTGTCATATGACACGGTCATGATAGTTAAAACGTTATTTTGGATTTCCGATTTTAACATTGCTTGCAGTATAGCACATATGCTCCCTTCTCTTCCGTTAATGAAGTGGTCCGCAAAAAGGGTGTACAATTTAAATAAATGAGCGACAGACGCCTACATACACCTCCATAGCGACAGTGATTTCTTTGAAGCTTTTTAAAGACTCCGTCTGAGGGTTGTTGTTGTTGGTTTTCAGAAATAAAATTATTGAAAGTCACTGGCAGAGAGCCTCCTCACAAGCCCAGCATCGGAGTGGCGTTTATTTTTACGTCGTAAACATATTCACAGATTCTGAATCTGCTTCAAATTCTCCACCATGCAGGCCCAGTCATTTGTATCTGTGAGATAAAATTCCACTTTATGCAAATGTGGCGGGGGACTTTTTTTTTTGTTTCAGACTCCTCTTTCTTCGTCTTTCAGTTATTTCCATTTTAAATTTGTTTGTTCTTTGGCAATTTTTCTGGCATTTTGTATTGTAAACTGGTTTTTCTGCCAACATACAGAGGTACAACACACGCACACAGTCAACCACATAAACAGGGCGAAGAATATTGTGTATGAAATGGCACAGTTCTTTTTGTATTTTTGTGCGCGGAAACCGGTTTTTCTTTTGACTTTTTCAGAACCAGAACACAGAACAGAAAAACGAGAATCGAGAATTTTCACTCGTCATAGGAAAGATCTCTCGCTTTTTTCTCTTTGAATCCGTCTCTCTCTCTCTCTCTGTCTACAAATGTCTCCTATTTCCAGTCGGTTTAACTTCCTGTGGAAAAGGACAACATATGATGATTCAAATTTTCTATATACAATAGGGGGGATCGCGGCACCTCTATCTTATGGGGTTGATTGAAAGTTAAATTAAGGGTTGCTTCTCCCTTTTTCGAAACGTTTTCAGTCTGGCGCGTGCTTGGGCTCATCCTTTTTTTATTACTACTTTTTTTGGCACTCTAATTATTTAGCATTTGAATTGTATTATTTCATATGTTAGTACCGGATGTGCCTAGAATAAAGAAGAGTTTTTCGCTAACATTGCATGAAAAATAAACAAGTCAGTGCAAAGTTTGATAGTAGATCTCTTCACATTCTCCTAAATTATTGTGACAGGCCTCGAGATTTAAATGACAGTATTTTTCTATATGCACAAAATACACTGTTTTTCATCGAGATGCCCAGATTAAACCACAAGTTGAGATTTTCGCTAACAATGCTCCATGCATACGTCTTTTTGTATGTATTTTTGGACATGGTTTGATAGTAGACCTCAACACATTTGCCAATCTTTTGCGACAGGCCTCGATTTTTCAATGACAGAATTTTTCTAAATGAACAAAATACACTGTTTTTCATCGTGATGCCTAGATTAAACCACAAGTAGAGATTTTCGCTAACAATGATCCATGCATACATACATATCTTTGTATGAATGTGTTTTTGGACATGGTTTGATAGTAGACCTCAACGCATTCGGCCAACTTTTGCGACAGGCCTCGATTTTTCAATGACAGAATTTTTTCTAAATAAACAAAATACACTGTTTTTCATCGAGATGCCCAGATTAAACCACAAGTAGAGATTTTCGCTAACAATGATCCATGCATACCTATCTTTGTATGTGTTTTTGGACATGGTTTGATAGTAGACCTCAACACATTCGCCAATCTTTTGCGACAGGCGTCGATTTTTCAATGACAGAATTTTTCTAAATAAACAAAATACACTGTTTTTCGTCAAGATGCCCAGATTACACCACAAGTAGAGATTTTGATAGTAGACCTCAACACATTAGTCATTTCCCCCATCTGCTGAATGCCCCCCACCAAAACATCCGGCTCCAAGTTTCAGCGCAACGAAATCTCTCGCTCACAAAAATTCGCTTCATACAAATACAATATTTTTTTTAGGAGTCCAACTGTACTTTTTTCCGACCAACAACAGCAGTAACAACAAGAAAAATGAAACACACAACGACCAAGGCAAATGACGACGCCATTGCGTAGGAAAAAGGATCCCATCATAATAATCCTCCACCATCTGCGCAAAAAAAACCTTCCAATGTGCAAAGAGCGAGAGAGATCCTTTTTCGTCCCTTTTCGTTCTTTTTACCTACTATTTTTCCTTCCTTTCCCTTATTTCTACCTACACTACTTACCCTCTCTCACTCTCGTGCGTGCGTGCTAAATGGTGACGATGAGAGTTTTTGTACCCTAGCAACAGCTATTGGAAAACATATGGCGCGACGTTATTGCGCATGCCTTGCACCTTGGTTTTCGGTGTGTATACTAGAAAAACTGATCCCTCACTAACCCAACTAACGGTACCACATTAAGTGTTTTGCTGCTAGTGGGTGGCGGAGCGCAACATAGCAGTGTATACAATACACATGTACGTACATACATACATATGTAAATATGTATGTATGTACAAACATATATGTACATACATATGTATGTACATAAGGATATGTATGAATTTTCGCCATTATATTGATCGAATGAATGCATGAATGCTTTGCCTTGAAAAAAAAGGGAGTGCGTCATTTGGCAACGCCGCCACTACAAAATGTGTTGTTGTCGTTATATTGTGCCTACCAGTTAAAAGGAGTACAGCTGCTGTTGATGTGTTTTTATGGTGCAGAAAATGAAAATGCATTTTACTGATGTCGACGGCTCCCTCAATTTGCAAGATAAACCTGTGTGTGTGTTCCCGTTATATTTACTCTGCTCATTTGGCACGATTGCTGCCTTTCTCCTTTATATACAGATATACATCTGCCAAAAGAGTATATTGATTTTAATCAGGCGTTTGCAATGCACAGAGGGAAACAGATGAGACTTTATAAGATTATGTATATATATTGAACGGAGCGATCAGTTGACAATAGAGCACAATAACTTTTTATTCATCCCTGGGAGTAAAGGAAAATGATTCTGCGCGATAGATTGGATACGTGGATGAATTCAGTTCGGCAAGACTGATCGATTAAAAGGAAAATTGTCAAGGGTATTCAAACTTCGACATAGTCGTTATTAGTTCGGTCCTCGGATTTTTGCCTACCTGCCTCTCTCTCTCCGTCGCTTTCTGGCAATCTCATAACGTGCCTCCCAAATATATGATGCTAACACACTCACTCTTTCGGGCATAGAATATGCTAAATGCACCGTTCTCTCTTTCTCTATTCCTATCCCGCTCTCTCTCGCTGAGCAGGCAGCAGCAACTTCGTTTAACTGAAAAAGGAGAGAGAGAGAGAGTAAAACCGAGCGAGTGAACGGCAGAGAAAAACGAATAACTGTCGCACAGTAGTTGAAAATTTTTGCGCCGTTCAGTTGCGTTCGGGCGCTTGGAGCTTTTGTTTGATTTTTGTGCGTTGTTGTGCGGCAGCGCGTGCGGTTTGCTGGCCCATCACAACTACTGAGTTGCATACATACATACATTACCCAAAAAAAAAAAAAAAAACGCTACGAAAAAACCTTTTTGCAACGAAATCATTTTTATAAGTAAGTGGAAAAGCGAAGAAAAAGTAAAACAAGGTGGTGTTAAAAAAACATGGTGAAATTGGTATTGGTACAATGTGTTGTTTAACGCGGAGGAACGGGAAACATGGACGGACCGGACCCCATATCTATATTATGCGTCCATACATACATACATACAAACAAGCAATACATGTATACATATGTATGTATGTGTGTATGGCTTGTGTGTTTGTCTCACTTCTAATGAAAAAATGTTCTATTTTTAAACGGCGAGAGTCGAGGGAGGCGATTGCTCCACACTTCCAACTTTAAAAATTATCAGTTCGCTTTCTGGGGCTAAATGCGTGTGTGTGTTTGTGTATGTGTGGGGAAATTGAAAATCATAAAACTTGTGAAATTTTCCATCCAGCGAGACATTTTGTATGTACAGGCAGACGCAAAACTTCCCCTCTTTTTATGTTGTTTCGTCGTAGTCTTGTTGTTACGAATCGTCTTTGTCATCTTCGTCGTTTTATCGGTTTTCATCGATCTCCACCACCGCCGCCATGACTAAACCGTTAGAGAGAGCGAATGCCAGACGACAGTGAGAGGGTAAGAGAGGGAGAGTTTTCGAAAAGAGCAAAGTTGAACAACGAAAAAATGCAGTTTTTAGGGGCTTCATAGAGGGCGCTTTTTAACACAAATTTTTGCATATGTCAAAAGTACAACAAAAACAAACATCTTGCTTTAACAAATTTTGCTAGCTGTTTGAACTGTATATGTATGTGTGAGTGCAAAAGAGATAGTCAGAGTATAGTTGTTATTATTATTATTGTTGTTGGTTGGTTGAACTTGACCTTGAAGTGCTTGCATTATTTCACTATGTGGAGAAAAAAATAACAAAAATTGCGAACTTTATAAATGAAATCAAAAACTAACCCAAAACCATTTCATCTTTTAATTGCAGCTTAATTGAGTACAGAAGTTGGAGAAAAAAACTGAAACAGACATTTGGAAAAAGACGCTTTCGTTTTGGGTAGGAGACACACTTTTTATTTAAGTTTACTCACAGAGCTGCACCGCCATAAAAGAATACCAAATTTGAGGGAGAGAGAGCACAACCCCACAAAGGGTCCACCCTAAGTGGGTTAACTACCCCTACGACCCACCCACCCATACAACATCATCAGTATCCCTCCCATATAATATAGTGAGAATCTATAAAAGCTTCAATATGGATGATGATCAGCAATTTTGCTTGCGCTGGAATAACCATCAGAGCACACTGATTAGTGTATTTGATACCCTGCTGGAGAATGAGACTCTAGTCGATTGTACGCTAGCCGCCGAAGGAAAATTTCTCAAGGCACACAAGGTGGTGCTATCAGCATGCAGTCCCTACTTTGCGGTAAGTTTTCACGCACAACAAATATTTTAACTATCGCTTAATTTTCTACATTTTTATTTTTACTTTCTTCTTTCTCACATTGTAGACCCTACTCCAAGAACAGTACGACAAGCATCCCATATTCATACTCAAGGATGTCAAATATCAAGAACTGCGCGCTATGATGGATTATATGTATCGTGGCGAAGTCAATATCTCGCAAGATCAATTGGCCGCTTTGCTCAAGGCTGCCGAATCGTTGCAGATTAAAGGTCTATCCGATAATCGCACTGGCGGCGGTTCATCAGCTGCAACTCAGCCTAAGCCAGAGGCCACTCAGCAACATCATCGTGGCGGCAAATTGAGTGGAGCATATACCTTGGAGCAGACTAAGCGTGCACGTTTGGCCACTGGGGGAGGTGTAGGATCTGGAGTCGGAATGGATGCCAGTGCAGATATTTCTGGCTCACGCGAAGGCTCTTCGAGTCCGTCGCGTCGTCGTCGAAAAGTCAGACGTCGCAGCATGGAGAATGGTAAATATTGTGTAACAATTTTTTAAGCTGTTTTACAAAGTCGGAAGTTGGGGGAAAAAAATTTAACTTTTGAAGCAAAATTCTTTACTCTTAGCAACTTATTAACATTTTTACTTATCTGACACTTTAGATGCCCATGATAATTCCAATTCGTCAGTGTTGCAACAAGCCGCCGCCTCCAATCAGTCACTCCTCCAACAGACAAGCGCTGGCTTAGCCGTCTCTGCTTTGGTCAGCACTCAATTGGCTAGCACCAATGCATCTCCTGCCGCCGCCGCTGCTGCTAACCAGCCATTGACCAGCACCAATTTAACCAAAAAGACTGAAAGCGCTAAACTAACATCGACAGCAACTGCAGCAGTAGGAGTTGGTGTAGCGACAGCAACAACAACAACAGAAACCAGCGATGCCATCAATACTGAAAATGTACAACAACAACAAGGCGGCGCCCAAGGCGTTAACGTGGAAGATGATGAGTCTGATGTGGCAGCTTCGACTGGTGCTAGTCACACTGGTGTAGTGGTAAAACAGCTTGCCAACGTCATCGACAGCAAATCCTCATCAGCATCCTCGACATCAGCAAATCACAAACAGAATAAGAATAAAAACGATAATAGTGTCTCATCAGTGGGATCCGAAATGGTAATTGAACCAAAGGCCGAATACGACGATGATGCACATGATGAGAATGTTGAGGATTTGACATTGGATGAAGAGGATATGACCATGGAAGAGCTGGACCAAACGGCCGGCACCAGTCAGGGTGGCGAAGGATCTAGTCAAAGTAAGTCTCGAACATTAAGAATGGCATTTTAATGCTATCTTTACTAATTTCCTCTGCTTTTTAGATTATGGAGCGTGGCAACATGACAGATCTCAGGATGATATTGGACTTATGGCCGCACAGGATGCACAGCAAAGGGATCCTCAAGGTGAGTTTTTGTTCAAAATTATATTACTTATACTACCAAAAAATATCAGAAGAAAAAGACAAATGAAAAAGATCAATTAGAAAAGATTAGCTTCGGTCAAGATCGACAATGTGAAAAAAGTCACAGCGAGCACGACAAATAGCCATATGAATTTCTTTGAAAATCACACGACAAAACTTTACTTTATCTTCTATTTAAATACTTTAACTTTGTTTATTTTATATACCAAAAAGAGGAACGTCGTGCTCTTAACAAAAAAAATAAGGCTCTTAAACGATCGAGATTTTTTAAAAAAAGAAAAAACAAGCAACAACAAGTATAAAGTTTTTTTTTTTATTATTTGTCAAAATGTTTATGAAAAGGGACAACAAGAAGTTTCAACTTAACTTTTGCTATATATTAAAAAATAAAAACAAACAACCAGTACTAGGATATTTAGGAATCTAACAATTAATTTTGTGCAAGTTGAAAGTATTTACTTACCTAATTATTATTATTATCATTCTGATTATTAATTATTATTTAACCAAACACTAAAAAAAACAAAGATACGATATTATTATATATTTTTTTTTAGTACTTTTGTTGTGTATATATGAGATGACATGTTTAAAATATTAAAACTTTTCGAAAATTTTTTTTAACACCAACTAAACTAATCCTCCCTCACTCACACACAGACCACATAATAGACGAAATATTTTACATTTTGTATTATTAACCTAACCACAAAATCATTTCTCATGGTTTGACATTTCCTCCTTTCATGTCTATGTATGATTTGTTACGCCGCATTTGGGTTATAAACATTGTTTAATCATATTTTGCATAACACATTTGCATACATTATCCACTCATCTAAATTGTCAACATTTTCTACATTACTCGCTCTTGCCTTTGCTTCTGATCTATCTCCTTAACCTCACATTATGCTTTCAACATATGTATGAACGTACGATTTGGACGAGTAATAGAATAATATCTGCTTCCACTCATTCTCCCATACACACACACACTTCACATATGTACACAGACAACAGAGCGAAACACTAAAAAAGCATATGTTTTTTTTCTTTTAAGTTAGTTTCTAAATATTTTGTTGAATCATTTTATTTATTTCTTTTACGGGAGTGAGTGTTAAAACTATGGGTGTGCGTGTGCGTGTTGTATATCTTCTGCGTTGCCCCACTATTGCCCGAACGCCCACCCGCCCCTTCTCGCTCTCAAACTTACTGTGTCTTTGTGTAAGCTGGCTTTGTTAGTTTTGTACCAGTGTGCGTGTCTTCTTAATATTTGAAGAGGAGGGAGAGAGGAAGGTAGGGAGTACAGGCATGTGGAATTTTCAAGTTTCTTCAAAGATAAAGATCTTGCAATTATTGAACAGTTTACACTCTCACACTCGTACTCACACACTCAAATATATTCGCAACAACAATATCATATTACTCATTATTTGTCTCCTGTTTTCCTTCACCCGAGGCGTGCTAATTGTTTTCTCTCTTTTACTTTGTACACTTTTACTATTATGAAAACAAGAAGAATACGCATGCTAATTCTATTGTTTTCTTTTTTTTTTTCTTCTTATAGTATAAACTATGTATTTTATCCTATAAACATACATATATTTATATTTATGCTTTATTTTGGTTGACGGGACTTTTTTTTTGTATAGTATTGTTTTTTTCTTCTGTTTGATGAGTAAATTATGTATAAAGAAGTATTTCACGCTAGTTCTTAAAAAACTTCAAAACGCGACGCGGTCCAAATTCGATTGAAATATACCAAGCATGTTCTTTCTCTTACATTCTTTTGGAGAGAAGGAATAGAGCCAGGTATTAAGCGGGTTTCGTCGTTACCGTTTTACGTTTTACACAATCTTAAAAGTTGATAAGTGTCATGGTGTCTCATAAATGAGGAAAAGAAGGCGAAGACGATACTCATCTGTGGATGCAGAAATCCGGATCGGAACACCACATACGCATATATACATTTAAAGCTCGTAGCCAATTTCTTTCTCTGAAATGGTGAGGTACAGTTGCGGCTTTTCAAAATGTTTGCGTGTGTGTGTGCGTTGAAAGGAGACTTAAAAACAATGGAATGGAAAGGACCTGTGATCCAGGTAAGTATGCTTTGCCCAACGGTATCGGTTGGACGAAGGACCCAAATAAAGAATGCAAAGCCAATTTGTTCTCGCTATTATGCGTTCATTTTTCATCCAACTCTTCCTGCCCGCTCCCATCCGTCTCCTTCCCCCTCTCCACAATCATCATTCTTGAATATTTCAGTATTTTCCGAAGAAATAAAAGGTAAAGTAAAAAGATATCCTGCCTGAAAGATGATGTTCTTCAATCGATCGTCTATGGAGGGTAAGCTATAGTGTTTAAAAAAAAAAGGGAATTACTGCTGCTGTAATGTTTAAGACTACTTATTTTGTTTGTGTTGGTTTTTTTTTCATTTATTTAATTTATAAATCTTTTGCTTGACGCATTGCTTTAGTCGAACAGCAAAAAAAAAAAAAAAAAAAACACCAAACCAACAACAACATCTTCAACAACACACAAACAAAGACAAAGAAATACTTCCCAAGCCCGACTCCATATTATAGTATTCTTATCCAAATAATGTTGTTACTTTCAAACAACTTTTTTGTCAAGTGTTTTGTACCTGTTGTACCAGCTTGCTTCCTCCTCCATCTACCACCCCCTGGCTGGAAGCAGTCTTTGGCTAGACAGCACAAACACGAAACATCAGCATCTCATTTCTTTCTGTTGCCTTCTTATATTTCGTTTCATACCTCCCTCCTCTCCCTTTCCCCTGTTTTGTTTTCTTAATTGTTAATCACCTCCAAAAGATTCGTTCAAGTTCAAGGTCGGCTAAAATTTGTTGCTTGGGTTCTCCTCTATCTCTGTGTGTTGAATTGCGAGCGCAGAGAAATGAGAGAGGAGACTCATACAGAGGCCACAACGAGAGAAGAAAGAGGCAAACAATACAGAAATACCGAAAAATACCTACCTACATCTAATAATAATATTAATAACAATCATGCTCACCATATCTCTGTTAATTTATCTCGCTGTGGGTTGTTTTTTGTTTTCTGTTTGCTCTTATTCTTTTCTTCATTTTGGTTTTTGCAATTGGTTTTTTGCTCTTTTTATTGCACATGAAATTTGTGTTTTTTCTCAATTAAACACAGTTTCTACGGTGTTCAAAGAGGGAAGCTTAATTATCGATTTGATGCAACATCTTTTTTCTTTCTATTCTTTGCTGTGCCAATCTTTTATCCAATATAAATTTGCTAGCTAGCTTGAAAAAATGGAAATGCGTTTTGGTTTAATTTTTCTATTTAAACCAATCCTGAAAATTCACATTATGCGGTTGTTCGTATCGTGCGTGCGTCGGTTATGGGCTGGCCTTGACCGAATTTACAGAATATTTTTCGAAAATTGTTCTCCATAATAATAATTATTGCTCGCCATTTTGTCGGGCAATTTCTAATGTGGTTGTGTTTGATGTTTGTGTGTATATGTCTGTGTGAGTGTGGATAAATTGATTTATTTTAGACAAAGGATATAATAAATCTATTATATAGTTTTTAATCTTATGTAGTTGTACCTAGTAGTTGGTAAATGTGTTTAATCCCATACAATTGGGCTCTTCACCTTTCTCTACCTTTCTTTGGCTACCAAAAAAACCAACTTCCAACTTGCACTTCTCACAGATTTTGACAGATCATGCCTTAAAGGTTTTTTTTTAATGAAATATATAGGCATTTAGTGATTAGTTAGTGAGTTATCATCATCCTGACTATCTTTTTCTCTTTCCATTTTGTTGAACCCTTCAGACAATGATTATGAAGAAAATTCCGGTCTGGAGTTCTATCATAGAGTGCCAAAAATAATTGCCGTAAGCAGCACCAGCCGAGTCCACAGCCGCCGTCTTCCAATAAGGTCGTCTCTGGCTATAGATCAGAAGTCTTCTCCGTCTTCATTCTTTAGCTGTTCGACCTGTAACCGTCGATATCAAACAATGGGCACATTAGCGCGTCATATGCGAAATGAATGCCAAAAGCCTAAACAATTCGTATGTCACTTATGTGGAAGAGCCTTTCATTATAATTTTAAATTAAATGATCATTACTCTCACACACACAAACTCATAACATAAAAAAAAAGAAACAAAAAGCACAGACAGACTCAGACGCTCACTTAATAAAATTTATAAGCAAAACTAAAACTAATTTTGTATAAAGTTTCTTTTGTCCGTGAGAATTTTTGCAAATGAAGAGAAAAAAACTCTGAATCACTCCACCATTCTGTCCACCTATCAATCGACGGGCATTCGCAAAACGATGTCTTTCTCTTAACACTCCTTGGGTTATTTAGACCTGGTTAAAGAAAATGATAATTGATATATATATATATATTGTGGTTAAAGGTTTCAGTTCATAGCTTGTTGCTTGTGGTTAGTTTTTTCGATCGTATTAGGAGTTCTTTCCATCATTTGAGGAAAGAACCAGTTTGGCTAGTCTTAGGCCTTCATTATCTCCTTTCTCCTAAAAAAATGTTCTCTTTTTTCGTCCAGACGAAGTGAAAGAAGAAGATAAGGAGGAAGGTGATGGCGCTTTGCTATTATTGCCACACAGTTCATCCGTTTCTGGAGGTGACAGTTCAATGCAGTGTCATCTAGTAGCCAGAAGAATGTCTAAGCAGAGCCAATCTGGTAATAAAGAAGAGGAGCAGGAGGAGGAGGATGATGATGATGAGGATGACGCATTTCTGTTTATGCCACAAATTGCAACCGTTTCCGGTGTTGATAGCATAAAACAGCGTCAAAAGGTAGCCAGAAAAAAATCAAACCAGAGCCAGAGTTCATCTACCACTTCCACATCTACCACATCCAGGCGCAAGCGTAGCAAGGTGGTGGTCACAGCATCATCGCCGTCGTCATTGCGCAGGTAAATTGAATAGACCTTTTTTCTCTATAGAGTTGCAATTTTGTTGAGCCTCTTCGTGTTCTCTCTTCTGTCGTTCTTCTCTAGAAATAACCCCAGCAGCGGCAGCAACAATCAGCGGCAGCAACCGAAGCTGTCGGGACAGTCAGAGGCCCCCTATGTATGTCAGACTTGCGGCCGGCAATATCAGGTTTTGGGCACATTGACGCGTCATATGCGTAAAGAGTGCAATCAGCCCAAGAAATATGTTTGTCGAATGTGTGGACGTGGTTTTCATTATAATTTCAAGCTACAAGATCATTACTATTATGTGCATAAGGGATCGGGCGCCCTAAGGAAGGAGTAGTAAGCCAAGCTAAACTTGCTTAAATTTTGCTCTAGGCGATAAGTGTACAATTGTTGTAATCTTGCTTTCTTTCTATCTATCTATCTTTTGTGACTCAATAAAACACATTAAAGAATAGAGCGGTGTAGGAATGTTGATTTTTTATGTATATACATATATGAAATGGAAAAATTCAATAACAAGTAGTTTTCTTTGAAAGTGATCGATAATTTTTTATTGAGATATTCTAAACTGTGTAGTAAAGCATGCGCTTGTCGATCTCCATATATGTGTCCCGTCATTTTTCCCAGATGGTTGAAAAATGATCATGTTTATATCCGTTTAGATCCTCGAAGTGTTTAAGTTTAGTTGTTTGAACGAAATTTTTCGAAAACGCTTCTAAGAGCAGCAGCAGCAGTGTTGTTTTTATTTTTGAATGTTGTGCTGATTGTGGATTCGATAAGGAGTTAGAGGATAATAGTTGTTTGGTTGGCTTTCATTGAATTTGTAAACTTGGAATTTGTCGTGTCTTGTTGCTAGATGGCTATTTTTCTCATTGTGTCTGTCTTTCTTGCTTTCTCTCATTCTCTCTCTCTCTCTCTGTGTATCTCTGTTGTCTGTGTCTCTATCTTTGCTTTTGCTCAAACGTCTAATTACAGGTCTGCTTGAGTTAAGCTTAAACCAAATGTTTTACTATGAGACCGCTGAAATGCCACCGCCACTACAGCCACCACCAACTCAACCACCAAGAGCATCGTCCCCGGTGGCTCCTGCCGCTGCTTCGCAACGAGGCAAATTGCGGGCACGTAATAGTAAGAGGAAAATCATGCCACCACCACCACCACCCGCGAACACATCCACCACATCCATCACAACCACACTTCGTAGTAATTCGGCTGCCACGCTGGCTAGAAATGCCATGCAACGTGCCGATGGCAAATTGCAGTGTCCCCAATGCCCCAATTCCTATACCAGATTGTCGGCCCTTAAACGTCACATTGAGTTCGAGTGTGGAATGTTGGAGAATTTTCGTTGTGAGGTTTGTGATGCTGGCTTCAAGCGTAAGGATTCGCTCAATCGGCACTGCAAGGTCAAGAAGCACATTACCAAATATTTATTTTAAAAACAAAGACAAAGTGAAACCAAATTGAATTTTTGGCAAGATAAAGATTACCTATATTATAACTATAACACCGCGTTATGCATATTATGAATATTTACTCCTGATAGTGGGTTATGACTATATTAAGGATTGAGAAAGAGGAGAAAAGTCCCCATCAACCAAATGCTAGCACCCCAGACCTATTCATGTTACCAATTCCACACAAAATTCAATTTCTTTCAATAACGAGCCACAAGTAGGATGCTAACTTTTGATTATTTTTACCTTATATAAGGTTCTAGTTGTATCAATTTTTGAATATCTTACTGACCGAATAATAAATAATGTAAGATACCCCTTATTAGAAAATCAGAGTTGAAAAAATGTACTCCTACTTCGGAAGTCGTAAATAAAGACTTTTTAACATGTAAATTATATATGTTCATCAAATCTAGCAAGAAAATCTTCATCTATTATTTCTATATATTTTTGAATTGCAACAATTTTGAATAGACTAGATGATAAAGTTCATTTAGCTTGTTTCAGACAGTTTCATTTAAAAACGTTTTTGGAATTTGTGGAATAGGAATGAATGTGTGACTAGGGAATCAGGACCGCCGTTTTATTGTTGATTGCTTGATTGATTAATTGTTTGTGTGCTTAACTGACAGACCGCCGCCCCCAATACATCGATCCACACACAAACATACATATATATAGACACCTACACATTTTTCTCTCTTTCTCTGACGCTCTCTTTTGCCCTCATAACAACATCCTTAATTTCCTTTTGCCTAATTGTCATGCTGTGAGCTGCTCCTTTTGTGCATTTGTTTACTTCCTTTTTTCTTTTACTGCCTGTTTGAAATTTGTTTTTGTTTGATACCAAAAATGAAGATTACAAGACAACTAAATTAATTTTTATTAATTTAAATAAAAAAGCTTCCAAATAAAAGAAAATAACAACTACAACAAAATAACAATGATAATAATTGCTTGCAACAACAACAACAACAAAAAGCATGACCCAAAAAAAAAAATTAACCAAAACAATTTAAAGATACCAAAATCTTGAAAAGAAAAAAATATGCAAACCAAACGAAAACAAATTTCAGGCCCGCCAACGACTTTGCTAGAGGATTCCTCATCCAGTCAACAACTCAATGGCGGAACTGCCTCAGTCACTTCAGCAACATTTGAGCATTTTCATAATTTAATGGGTGCGGCTGCTGTCAGCCAGTTGCAGCTACAACAACAACAACAGCAGCAAGAGGAAAGTTTTACCTGTCCGCAATGCTATCGCACTTACCGCCGACACGGCACGCTGCGACGTCATTTGCGTCAAGAATGCGGCAAGGGCAAAAGCATGGTTTGCTCTGTTTGCGGCCATCGCACCAAAAGAGCAGATCATTTGCGTCAGCATGTTCGTAAGAAGCATCCCGAGATAGCCATGCGATCTTTATTCAAAAGACAGCAGAAACAACGTGCAGCAGCGGCAGCAACAGCAGCCACGACGGCGGCAGTAACGTCTAGTAAATCGCAAGAGATTGTTGACTTAGATGAGGAACACCATCAGCCGCAACAAGATGACGAAACATTTGTAGTTGATGACGATGATGACGAAATGGATGATATTATAGATGAGGACGATACTCATTCTCATCACCTCAGTTCGAGTTACTATCAGCAGCAATTGCATCAACAGGCATTGCAACAATTGCAAATGCAACAGCAACAATTGCAGGCTTTGGCAGCAGCAGCTGCTGTGGCAGGTGGAGGAGATGCTGCCGCTCACTAAAGACTTGATCCCATCTTTCTGATTTAACTAATTTAAAATATTAACCAAAGATTGCCGAAGCATTTATACAGATTTATCTATTTTCTCTCATTAATAATTTGACATTTTTCCAGCGCAAAATCAAAAAGTTAAAAACTAAACAAAATAATATTTACTTATACATATAATATATACTTATAATATGTATATATTATATATGTATACATATAATATATATATATATATATGTATATATATATATATATGTATATATATATATATATATATATATATATATATATGTATGTATATATATATATATATATATATATATGTATACATATGTATATATTATATGTATATATACATATATATTTTGTAAATTATGAATCTATGATAAAAAGTAATTAAAATAAAGAAGCAGCATTTTTATATATACATATATCCAAAGTGTGTTTTCAATGCATGACTTAAAAAAGTGTTCGAATTAATTTAAACTTTATTTTGGTAAATAACATTTACATTTATCTTTTATCCTTTACCTTTTCTTTTGGTGTTTAAGCTTAACTTGTGTGATAAGTAAGGAAGAATCATTGTAAACTTTTTTTTTTTCGGCGTTGGTCTAAACTAATTACTAAGTTACACGTTAGGTCTGCATATATATATATATATATATATATATATATACATATACATATTTTTAAATATATTAAAGTGTGTGAAGCGAACAACGACAAACAACACACAACAACACCCACCAACAAACCACCACATCTACACTCGCTCTATCTAAGTATATGTCTATCTGTCTATCTCTGAATCACTATTTATTTTAAATCACTGGCAAATTAGACCGACAAAAACCAATCAACAATTTTTACAGATTTAAGGACGCTTTACTGTAATTTTGCATCGGCAGTTGTCAAAGCAGCGGCCACAGCCAAAGTCGACACCTGCAACAACATTGGTGGGAGCAGCAGCAGCATCAATAATATGAACACCCTCGACTCCAGCAGCCAAGCAAGTGAAATTTGTGAGCCTGAAATCACCATACGCAGAATGTACAAGTGCGGAACATCAGCAACCGCAAAACACCACAGCAACACCAACAGCAGCAACAAACTTCCATGCAACGCCTCAAATTGCAATGGCTGTCAAATGTCTGCAGCAGCCGCTGCAGCGGCTTCATTTCAGTTGGCCAATTTGCTCAGTGGCCAACAGCAGCCTCCTCATTCTGGCTGCTCCGCCAGCAACAAATCACAAAGGAGCAACTGCAATATATCAACCTTGGCAACATCCCCTCCTGCTCCTGCTGCTACCATCAGTAGCGGCGGTGGAGGCGGAGTTGGCGGCAATGCTAGCGCTAGTAAAAAACCAATTATACAATTCCACTGCGAGTTTTGCAATTTCAATTGCACTTGGCGTTACGATTTAAAATTGCATTTGAGGCAAAAACATGGCATACATCAGTTAAAAAAGGCGTGAAATGGCAATCCGAAAATGTATATATCGGTGTATATTGCAAAGAAGGAGTAGGAAAACTGGCTGTTGGTCTATGATATTTGTTTAAAACTTAAGCAGAAATCCATTAATCATAATTGTTGTTGCCAAAAGTTAAATATATGTGTACGAAATAACAAAACATAAAACGAAAAAGGGGATATTTATTGAAAATGAATGAATATTGGGAATTTTCTATCTATTGATCTTTAAAAGAGATTTTCTTCCAGTACACTTTAGAATCATATTTTTTTTGTTAAATTTTTTTTTTAATATTTTGTTTTTCTAATTTTAAAATAGAAAATTTGTATTTTTATTTTGATTTTAGATTTGTCTTAAAGTAAATTTCATTTAGTTATTCAAATGTAATTTATGTATCTTTTGTAAAAGTTATGTAGCACCTTGTTCACTTAGAGTCAAAAGTTGTTTATTGTATTATTGTTAAACTGTGCCTTTGACTGTAAACACTTGTTTCAATTTGTTTTCGTTTTGATTTAAGTTACAATATGCTGAACAATTTTTCATTAAGTTTAGTTTTTAAGCGAGAAATGTGTTTCCAACAATATGACAACATCTTATGTTTATGATTTTTTTTTATTTTCTTTTCATTTTCATTTCAAAAACCAAATTCCACTTCATCACCATAAAAAAAAAACCAACCAAAACAATAATTGAACAATACTTATAAACAACGACAAAAATCCACACCCACCCAATCAACCACCAACCCACACACTCACACATGAAAACTAACTCAACAACTTTGTTCTGGTCCGATCTGATCCGATCAGACATGAAATATGATTTTGGACACAGTGTTTTTGGTGGCGGCGGTGGCAGCGGATGCGATGGAGAACTGGGCAAGGAGCGTTTCCACTGCGCCGTCTGCAACAAGAGCTATTTGAGGAAGCGTCATCTTCAGCGGCACATGCGTGATGAGTGCATTGGCATACCACCACGCTTCAATTGTGAATTCTGTAGCTCTCGTTTTCGTCGCAAATATCATATGGTGCGGCATTTGATCTCAAAGCACGGGATTCCCCCGGCCATTGCCCAACAAACAACTGGCAGTGGTTCCCGTACTAGTTCAACCAGTCGCGACAGTCTGGCCATTGGAGGATTGGATGCAATGAAGTTTAATCATCTGGGAGGCAGCGGTGGCGATTGTGGTGCCAGTGTGGGCAGTGCGGGCTCTCATAATGGTTGCGATAGTCCACCCATACCCGAAAATCTTTCGATGCGCAAGGAAAACTATGAGAACGAGCTTATTGTGGGGTCACCTCGTTGCGAGTCGCCACATAATTTGATGCCCATACCCACATATGGGTTAACTGGGGCCATAACAGCCATTTCTGCAGCAGCTGCAGTGGTGGAAGAGCAGGCAGCGGCCGCAGCAGCTGCAGCTAAGGCTGCCAAGGACATGTTGGCAGTAGGAGGAGGAGCAGCAACAGCAGCCGGAAAAGAAGACGAGGAGGCAACAGGCGAAATTGTTGTAAAACCAGAACCTGTTACACCTGGCAAGGTCCAGCATTTGATGGATGAGGAATGGAATATGAAGCTGGGCCTGCAAATCATATCGAATTCATTGCTCAAGGAGCGATTGATGAATACCATGCCATTTGCTTATAACAATAACTGAAGAATTATTCATAGATTGTGAACCAAAGTCAAAAAAATATATATTTATTTTAATTTGTCGTAACTTATATACATATATGTATAAGTAACTATGTGTACTATTGAGAATCTCAAAGCTTAGACATTCCAAAAGAAAAACAAAAAAACTTAAAAAAAAACAAACAAAACGAAAAGGGAAATGAAAAATACTTGTATTATTTAAATTGTAAACATAACTTTATTTTATTTATGTGTGTGCGAAATGTGTCTTAAATAAGAAAAAACCAAAAGAAAAGAACCTAATAACATTGTTGAAATCAAATCATCTCAAAGCAGAAGATAACTTTCCTAAAACCAAATTCGAATTTGTATTATCTAAGTTGACCCCCACGCCCCGAATACCATTCCAGATCCACCCCATTTTTTAGTGATGTAAGTTTTTTGTTTTGCTAAAACCAAATGATATATCTCACAAATAATACTCAAACTAGGATGAAACATGGACAAACAAGTCGTAAATACTTTGTAACATTTAAGTCACTTCAATTCCAAATGATAAATGACCAAAACTTTTGTATGCTCTTAGGCTTATAAGTATTTTTTATATATCCAAAAACTATAATAATAATAAAAAACAAGACAAAAAAAAAACAGTCAAACTATTTATATACCACTCTAATATTGAATAAATCTCAAAGGATCGACGAAAAAAAAGAAAAGGGAGAAATATCTTCTCATTGAGACTCTACCAAATATTCGATTTGTGACCTTGTGCATTGAGATGGACAATGCATATTGTATATCTGTTGAATAAATCGAATTTTGATAGAGTCTTGATAATATTCTTTAATTTATAGTCCAAGTTTTGTACTGGTATTTTACTCTACTCATTCTATATCTCATCTTTTTCCGCTTTTCAGTTTTTACTTTTTTGATGTTTGTTGTTTTCCATTATGCATTTTCGTTTGTGTCCTCAGTTTGTCGCTTTGGTTTTCGTTTCCCTATTGTTCGAGAATTTCACTAACCTATTTTTATTACTAAATTTCTTTTAGATTACTTGAACTACACTCAACTAGACCTACATAAACCGAAGCCTCTCAATCTTCCTCTCTCTCTCTCTGTCTGTCTATGGATGGGATACCGAAAAAAGAACCAATGAAATGAAAATTACAGAATTTAAGTCTAATATAGCCACCAAGTGCAACTGTATATATACACAGATGCATCTGTATCTACATTTTGTTTGCTGCCGCTGATCCTGCTTATCTCCTGCTGGTGTGTTTGTCTTTCTGTCTGTCAGTCAGTCAATTTCTTCTCATCATTGTGTGTGTGCTTCTTGTCTAATGTCCAGATTTTGCTCAGCTTATCTATCTATACATTTACATATATATTTTTAAAAAATTTATCGATATTGTATTTGTGTGTGTCTTTTTAATATTACCAAATAAATTATTTAACACTTGATGTTTTTCTTCTTCTACTTCTATATCACACAGCTTCTAAACTTTCCTTTTTAATTTTTGGGGTTGCTTTTAAGTGATATATCCTATCTATGTATACACATATACACATATACATATACATGTATCTATATACATTTATATTTAGAATATTATTACATCTTTATAATTTACCCGTCAAAATGTTTTATTTTTGGAATGCTAAGTCATTATTTTTATTATTCATTTTTAATATACATTTATTTTTTGTTGTTTTTATTATTTTTCTGTAGCTCTGTAGCCTTTGACTTGCTCAAAACAGAAAAATAACCGAAACAGATAAACAAATATGAAAACCAACAGTCAGCAATATCATACAGTCATTCTTCTATATATATATATATCAATATATAATATCCAAAATCAACAACTCGAAACTCAACAAAACCATCTTTTCCCCTCCATCACCCCATCACCAACACCACCACCTCCCACGCGTTGTGTGTTCTCTTTCTTTCTCTCTTTCTTCTCCTCTCTTTGGCAAATGCTTTTTTCCGCAGATTTTGTTTTAACCTGGTATCAGCATGCCTGTGATCAGTGCGGCAAATCCTATAAAACCCGAAAAAGTCTAAGCCGTCATCGTAGATTTGAGTGCCGGTTCACCACGGAGCGCCCCATATTCCAGTGTCCCAGCTGCAATTATGCAGCCAAGCGCAGCGACAATCTCACCAAGCATATTAAAACGCATTTTGCCAAAATGAAAAAGGACTTCCTGCCATTGGCTTTTCAAATGCAGGCCACCAGTTGCCTGCAAACGAAATGGGAAACTGCTTAATTAAACTCATTGGATACTTGTCATAAGCAGCACAGTCATACTAAAAATCGTCCAAAATCTTAAAAAAACCAAAACTGAAAACCAAATATTTTGTTCGTTAAGTTTAGGTTTTAGATTTCGGCTGCAATGTAAAATACAATTTAGTTCTCTCGCTTTTAGAGCTTTTTGTTGTTTCTTTATTTGCTTTTTGTCTTGCTTTCACTTTACATTTGCATAAGTTGTCGTAATTTATGCAAATTCATGCCATACTAAGTGGATAGCGAACCTCTGAGCCCTCCAAATACCGATTGCCACAAAAACCATTTGCCAAAATTGATTAAAAATTCAAATTTCTGTAAAATTTGCATTGCAGTCTCCCTCATTTAGGATTTAGATCTAAGTTCTTTGCTATTTTTCAGCATACATTTTATGCTTCAGCAGCGCTTACTCATTTTGTTTTTAAGTTATGGTTTAAGAGAACAAATCAATTGAAACTGAAACTAAGTCATATTTAAGATTTATAGACAAACACTACTGAGAGTAGACCGATGATGAAACTTTTGCATTCCTAACTTAAAGAAAACATAAAGAAGAAGCCAGTGAAATTGATTCGAGATTAGACTAGATCGGCCATGCCAAAAGAAGAGAAACCAAAAAGAAATTTCAAATATATATTTTTTATATAGAGTCGCTACAATGCTACAATAAGTTCCTTACACTTAAAAACTAACTAAAAAAAAAAAAAAAAAAAAAAAAAAAAAAGAAAAGCAACTACTAACGATAATCTACGGATCTCAAAATACAAATACAAAGTTACAAGTGTTACAAAAGCAACAAACAGTACAAGTTCATCTACACACAAATGAAAGGAAGAAAATAGTTCAAATATATACAAATATATATGTATTATCTATATACCAAGCAGGCCAAAATAAAAAGTAAATTCAGTTAAATATATTAGTTTTTATCAACCATTATTAGCATACCAAACGAATTTGTGAACAAGTTGTGTCAGTAAAGAAGAAGAGTAACTACAGTTAGTAACGTAAGGATTAAACAAATATATATACATATATAAATTTAAAGGTTAAATTGCATTTACAGTTTGCTAGCCATGCTCTCGGAATATCACTACAGCTGCAACTGTAAATGTAACTTTCATAAGAAGTAAACTATTTTTGATATGACAAAACTTGAAGTACTTTTAATATTTTCTATACTATATATAATCACATATACATAATTATATATATAACAAGGTATCGATATTTTTGTAATTGAATAAAATTAACTATTAAAGTAATTGAAAATTTTTTTTCTGTTTATTGGGGTAACTTCTCTTTCAATCACTCTTTCTCTGTCTTGTTATCTCTACTAAACATGTTTCATTGCAGCTGCCGATCGCCCACCAACGCCTCATAAATGCATCATCAATCAGTCAATCAATCAATCAGTCAATCAAACAAATCATCTTCACCAAATCAACTGCAACTCTGCCTGTAGCCTAAACGCTCTCACGCTTCACCAAAGCCCACCAACCACACAAATAAAAAAAATTAAAAAACCAAAAACAACACCAACCACACTAACTGTAAATATCACATTTTTTAAATTATTATTTATTAAAATCTTTAATTTTTCCTTATGGACAAAAAAAAAAAAAAAAAAAAAAAAAAAAAAAATAAAAACGAACCAATATTTTGGACTTCTAAATTTTCTCTATCTTTTTACTAAGTCTATCGTTCTAAGTTTTCAAGTAACAAAATTGAAGAACTCATCCAAAAATTTTTTTTTCATATTTCGTTCGTTCTCTTCTCTTATAGCACCGAGCAGTTACTCCAATTCCAGTCAAACACCCCCACCAACACCTGGCGGAGGAGGATCGGGTGGAGGTAGCTCGGCAGCGGCAGCCCAATCGTTAATACGTGATTACTGGTATGAGCTTAAATTCTCCGATTTGTTTAAATTTATCAATCCAGATGGGCGCTATCAGTGTCCCAGATTCAATTGCCTAAAGAGCTACAAAGATGCCAGTTCATTGCAACGACATATCAGGTGAGAAGTTGTCTATATAAGCATTCGTATTAAGGGAAGCGATCGGGAGTCAGACTATTGCCGCCACTGCATGTTCTGAATCAATTTCCTTATCTATATCAATCAAACTTCGATTCTTTCTTCTTCTTTAGATATGAATGTGGTGGACAGAAAAAATTTCGCTGTCTGATGTGCGGCAAAGCATTTTCACAAAGCTCCCACCTAAAGCGACACCTTGAGTCTGGTGTTTGTGTCAAATATTACTTATGAGATAATGTTTTCTTTAAAATCAAATAGAATAAGCGTAGGCAGAACGCAAAAGCAACAGCAAAAGCAAAAGCAGGAGCAACAAAAGTAACAAGAACAACAGCAAGCAACATCAATAATAACAACAACAAAATACACAAAAAGTGAAAAAAGAACGTTAAATAATGTTTGATCAAGATTGAGGAAAGAAAATAGAACAATTAATTAGCAAAACGAAACAAAAAAAACACAAGAACAATTACAAATAACAAACAACAACAAAACGAATTTATTGGATGCCACATCATTTATAAACAAAAACTAAAAAAATCAATATTGTTAAAACTGAGCATAGAAATGTTGAAAAATAAAAAGCATAGCTATTAAAGAAAGTATAGATCAACCATATACATTTATATATATATGTATGTACATACATTTATATATACATGTATGTACATACATTTATATATACATGTATATGTACATACACATGTATCGGTCTATATCGATGTGTGTGTATGTATATGTATACATATATATATATATATATATACCTATACAACCAGCAGTCAGTAAAGAAACATTTTATATAGAATTTTAGTAATTGTAAGAGGCAAAGAAAAAGAAAAAACAAAAAAAAAAAAAAAAAAATGAACACTCGACGCAAGGAAGCTAAGAGCAAAAACAATTTTAGTCAAACTAACCAAAACTACGTAATTTTAGTCCAAATGAAAAAAATTAATGAACAAGAAAAACAAATTCTTAGTGAAATTAACAAATAATAGAAGAAGAAACAGAAACATATATAACAAAAACGTACTGTGTTTATTTGTTGCCAAATATATATCGGAGTATATATGTACAAATATATACTTACATATATATATATATATAAAATAATAATAATGATAATATAAATTCAAATATTTGTGTTGTTATGCAAGTGAAAAGTAACAAAGAACAAACAAACAACAACATAAAATATTTTCAATTTCATAGAAGCTACATACAACAAACTAAACAAACTAACTTGAAACTTAAGACTTTGGCATGCCAAAGCACAAACATCCTTGCAGAAGTTCGAAAATGCTCTCGTGTTTAAACAAAATGTAAAAAGAAACCAGCTTTAAATTGTTTTGAACGAATGAAAGTTCAACCATGAGTACGATTTTTCATACTAAGAACTTTGTATTATGCCTATTGCAGTATCATAATATAGTATTCTGATATAAACGGTTTAAAGTAGCTTATAACGTAGCCATGTTTATACGTTTTCGATGGAGCTTAAATTAAAACATACAAACAATGTTCAGATGGATCATTTCTCGATTAACATGTGATGGTTTTGTTAGAGGAGATTTTATACTGGTACTTTTGCTCTGCAAGGATGTGAATATGTTGTTGGATTTGAGGAGAGAAAAGGCAGCTGAAAAAAATTAAAAAGAAAGTGATGTTAATTGATGAGAGAGATGATATAGTAGAGGCCATATAAACAATTTGTTGGTTCCAAGAACAAACATAAAATAATAAATACACATAATAACTTACACATGCGTGTACATCATCTATATACACATGCTATGTTAGCAAAATGTTGTCTGTTGGAGAATGAATGTTAATTGTTGAAAGAAAGCGAGTTGTGTACATGCAAATAGTCAGATGAAGTCGAGGACATTAAATAGGAAGCAGCCTCATTTGTGCCATTATTTTTTGAAATCAAAATCCACCAAAAACGAAATGAAAAAAAGAAGATGAAAACTCCAAGCTAAACCAAAAGTTGAACGCCCCTACCCGCGCCACAGAAACCAAGAACCCCAGAGATCAAAAAGATATACTCAACACTTATACATAATTGTTTCTAACTAAACATTCGATTTGGTTAAACAAAGAGCAAATATAGCATGAGAAGGAGGAATACAAAAGGAAGGAGGTTAGGAATAGAAATAACAAAGAGAACATAACATAAGTTGTTCAATTGCATACTAATACATACAAAGAATACTTATGTTTTTACCCAAAACTTAAGAAAAAAAAAATAAAAAAAGAACAATTGCTATGAGTGCCATTAAACAAATTTAAATGTAATAAATTATTAAAATTGTATAACTTACAAAGTATAAAACGAAAAGTGGAAAAATTAAGGATTACAACAAAACCAAGAATAATATATTAGTTAGGGCAAAATTATGTTATAGATTTGTTTTTATATATATACACACATACATATACATATATATTGTTTGTTGATTGTTGAGATATATTTGGTTTAAGCAAAGCAAAAATTCATATAAACCATAGATACATACATATATACCTAGAGCTATATATGGACAGTACAATAAAACCGATAGTAAATACAAACTTAAAAAGGAAAAGTTAAAGCAACAATAGCATTGACAGAACTCGAATTATATACCTAATCTATATACATTGATGAAAGTAGCCGAGACAACTTAGACCTAAACTACTGGAAATCAAAGAAAATTTTTGCTTAGTTTTAATATGTGCAATCAGTTTTTGTTTAAACAAAACTCCAAAACTTTTTAGGGCAATTGTCTTGTTCGAACCAATTGTCAGTGGGGGTAGCATGAGGGTTTTCCCCTTAGCACCGTCCTGACCACGCCACCTTAATGTCAATTTTCAGCAAATGTTAGTGAATTCTCCATAGAACAAGATGAATTGTTTTAGTTAGTAAAATATGTATTAATTTTTGTTAAACTAATTTGAAATAACTAGCTAAATTTCTTTGTTTTTCGCTTTTCTTTTCTTTAACTGTTAAAGCTTTAGACTAATTTTCAAATAAATAAAAGTAGTAGAACATTTGATGTTTTGTTTAACAACTTTTTTAGTTGCATTGTTTTTTTTTTATTAATTTGATAATATTATTAACTTGTTATTGTTATTATGATTATTATATTAATTAATATTTATATCTAGAGATGATCTAGCAAATAGCCTATACAAAGTGTAGTCAATAAGATGATGAATATAAGGATGAAGATGAACAAAATATACTCCAAAGAAACCAACCAAAAAATATATATACAACACACATATACATATATACAAGGACATATACATATACCTATATATATATATATTATATATATTAAACTGAACAAAAACGGAAACAAGTTTTAGTAAAAGTGTATTTGGTATCAAAAAAAAGAAACAAATTGCCATATTTAGCAGACACATAAAACAATAATTACCAACGTCAACAAGAACAACAGCAAAATAGGAGACAGTAAAAATTGTAACTTGAACAGAAAAAAACGAATGTTGTTTATTTTTTGTAGCGAAATATATATATCTGTATATATATATATATTCATATATATATATATAAATACATATATATGAATATGGACAAAACCAAGTAAAGTGTTTATATATACATATATATACATTATGAAACATATATATTTATTGTTAAAAAAAAAAACGAAACCACGGAAAAGGCGAAATTATGAAACAAATTTATACACAAGAAAATACAAAAAAAAAAAACATGATGAAGCTGATATTGTTAGTACCTTAACAAACAAGAAATATAAGAGAATACCAATTAATATTATTAATAAATTGTAATAATAACAAAAACAAAAATATATAGTATACACATACACACAACACACACACAAACACAAACACACACACACACACACACAAACACATGCAACACAACACACAACACAAACACATGCAACACAACACACATATGAGCAAAAGGAACATGATGAAAACGTTAATGAAATTAAACCAAATTTGAAATTCAGTTTTTATTAATTGTTATTTTTGCAAAAAGAAAAAACCTGAAAAATTGTGGAGTCGTTTATATATATACACATGTTTGAAAGAAATTTGATAAAAAGTGGTAACAAATGAAAGAAACAAAACAAAAAACGTAATAAAGATTGATATTGAAATGTTGAAACCCCCAAAAAAAAAACAAAAACAAAATATATGGTTTTTATTTCGCAAATATGACGGGCGTGGGCTTAGTATGTAATTTGTAACAAAAATAAATTTGTGTATCATTCCAGAAAATACATCACCAAAAGAGAAGCAGCTGTTATATATAGATATAATACCTATTTCAATTTACTTATAGAGTATTAATCTAAGTTCAGTCAGGTCATTGGCTGAACTTGCCAATGCTACCGTAAAATGCCTTAGTAGACGGTACTACCTGCAGCTAAGATCAAGTTTTACTATAACTTAAACTTAAAATATTTTCTATATACATATATATATATATATATATATTTATGTATATATATAAATTTACTCTAAGATAAGCTGGTAAGATTTTCCCTTGTACCAATTGCCTATTTTCTTTATTTTGTGTTTAGTTAGTTGAGAACGTTCGTTGTAGATCGTTGAGTAAGTAGATTGTAGATATCGGTAAATGGCTATATTCCATCTCCCAATTCATTATTCATTTATTCAAATTTATTTTTGTTATCTATTATTTGTGTAATTTTAAATTTCTCTGGTTGATATTTATTATTATGATATATGTGTGTTAACCTATTTTGTTTCCTTTCTTGATATTTTAGAATGGATGTCGATAACATCGCTGAATCTTCTTCGAGAGGTTCCTTCGATTTCCCCTGCAATGGCCCACATTTGCCCGCGCTGTGATAAAGCCTACACTTACAAGAAGAATCTCTCGCGTCACTTGCGGTACGAATGCGGTTTGCGACCAACTGAGAAATGTCTTCACTGTCAATATGTTGCCAGATATAAACATAGTCTCAACATTCATATCAAAACCCAACATCCCGAGCATTTTAACTATGAGAACCAACATCAAATAATGGTGGAACAGACGTCGCGCGACCTATTTGAGGCAAAGAATGGCGGAGAAGTTGTTTGAAGTCGATTTTTTTTTATTTAGTTGTAGATTTGTGTGATGATGTAGATTTTGATTCAGTGGTTGATCTCTATATAAACTGAAGGCACCAGGTGAGTTGCCTATGAAACAGATCAAAAGGGATCTAAATTTAAAAAGTGAAGCTTCATGGCCTGTTAATAAAAAATTTAAAAACAACAAAATTTAAACGTGTCATTATTGAATTTAGAGCTTAAGTAATATTTTTTTGTTGTTAAGCTTTTTTTTGTTTTATTTTTTATTATTGGAAAGGTGTTTATATGTATAAAATTTATTTAATTTTATGGTGTTATGTTCGTCCTTTAAACTCATCTTACATTTACCCACAAACACACATATACATTGTAGTCTAATCTAAGCACTAATTCTAAAAACAAGACGGGAGAAAATTGTTTGCTTGTTTTTTTTTTTTTTTTGTAACGAAAAGATGAAAAAATTCAAAAGAAACTTAAGATGAAGCCAGGAAACGTATATGTTTATGAGCCGGTAATTCTGATTTCGAGCTTAACTAATTTCTTTCTCTCATATTGACTGTATACTATTTCTCCAGCTTCCTCCTCCAAGCAGGACAAGGGCGAACAGACCGAAACTACACCCGATGAATTTGAACTGGATGATTGTCTACTAGAGAGCAATGATATAGTCATTACCCAGAACAAAGATGGTTTCGTTTTGCACGTCAAGAAATTGGGCAATATCACAGCAGCCAAATTGGAATCTAATCAGGCGGAGGAGAATCTTCATCAGCAACAACAACATCAGCATCAACATCAGCATCAACATCAGCATCAGCACCATCAACAAACAGCAGCTGTCACTGTTACCGGACCAGCTGGTCAGCCCACGCCGACTATAACGGAGCTATTGAATGCCGCCGCCGCTAGCCATGCGGATGTGAAACCCACTTTAACTACCTTGACAAGCACGCCCATCAAGTTGCCCTCTTCGGAATGTGGTAAGCGAAAAATTTTTAATCAATTCTTTACAACCATTTCTGAACCAATTCATGAATCTGATGCCGCTTCGCTAAAAGCTTAATTGTCCATTACTTATCAAAGTGTTATTATTTTTTTTTTTTGTTTCTTAATTTTTGTATTTTCAGAGCTTATAAATATAAAAAAAATCATACCGGCTTCCACCACCATAGCGGCTCATCACCATCATCCGCACACGAGCAGCACTACAACCATTATACATCCTCATCACATTATACAACATGTGGACCAGGAAGCAACGGAGCAGGAGCAACATCAACAGCAGCAAATCCAAATCGAGGAAGTTCCCCAAAGTTCCCATCAACACCATCAGCTGCAGCAATCGGGGCAAGTACAAAGCATAATTACGACTCATCCTGGCCAGACAATAAATCTGGTTGGCCTGCGTAACGTTCAATTGGCCACCACCAGCGAACAGAAGCCGAACGCAATTGGCTCCAGGATTCGGTATTCGCGCGGCAAAATCATTGGACCCACCACAGTGAGCAATTTACAAATTGTTGAAACTCACGAAGGCATCAGCCATCAGCATCATGAGCTCGCCGATGGCACCAAGTATGAGATAAGCGAAATTGATCTAAACAATCCCAATGCTTCGGCGGCCATTATTAGTGACCTGGTCAAATATGCCGAGATCGATGACATCGAATTGCCCGATGGCACTAAAATTGGCATTGGGTTTGCCCCCTCGGAGATCACAGAGCACATGCATGCATCGGGCAGTGAGACGCACATTACAACGATTGAGCACGAGCCGCAGGAATTGCAGACAGTGCAGCAGCATCAGGGTCATGATCCGGGACAGCAAACGCATCATATTCATGCTAGCCAACTGCAGACGCATCACATTCAAACAGTGGTGCAGACAGATGACCAGCAGCAACAACATCAGCAACATCATCACACGACCATTCATTTGCAGGAAGAGGATGGCGTGGATACCATTCTGCCCGAAGAGTTGGGGGTTCACGATTCGAGCAAAAGCTATACCATACTCACCACGCGGCCAATGAAGGAGGAATCCGATACTGGTGGCGATCCATCCGGTATGACTTATGAATTATCTCTAAGTGACTCCTCGTTGGGTCCTTGTGATGATCCCGAGTCGCGTTATGTTTGTAGGCACTGCGGAAAAAAGTACCGCTGGAAGTCAACACTGCGGCGCCACGAGAATGTCGAGTGCGGCGGCAAGGAGCCATGCCATCCGTGTCCCTATTGCACTTACAAGGCAAAACAGCGCGGAAATTTAGGCGTACACGTGCGCAAACATCATCCGGAGAAACCGCAACTAGAGAGCAAACGTGGACGCAAGATTTAAACAAATACAGAAGTGTGAGTACAAGAACCACGGAATACGAGGACGAATAGCCGAACAAGTTTGGACCTACTGAAAATTTGATTACTTCTTATCAGTTTTTTTTGTTGATTAATTTTATTTTAAGTTTAAAAACAAGACAACAATTTGTCGTTTTGAACAACATTTGCGTAGGCTTTAATTTATCAAAGATTTCAATTCAAAACTTTTATTGAGGATAAAATAGGAAAATCAGAAGCGAAATTATAACAGATGAAAAACAACAAACGCTAAAATCCGAAAATTATGTGCAAAAGTATTTTCATGGAAATGACACAAAGAATTACAAAAATAACATATATACAATATAAATATATATATCTGTATATATATTTAGTACACGTTTGATTAATCATGATTAATATTATCTATAATTAGAAGTTTAGCCCTTACAAAGCATATATATACAATATAAAATTGTATAATTATTAATTATATATGTGTGTGCAACAAATCATCCGTAAAACTTTGCATAAAGTGACCCAGGAGGAAAGTACCTAGTAAATTCAGTGAAAATAGAGAAAATTACCTTTGTGCAAAGATTACATTTTCAATTTTCAAAGTTATATAGAAATGTTACAACAAAATGCACATAATGCTTTTTTTTTACCATGATTACGAAACCCTTTTTCAATGTATCTTATTTATTTAAGCGAAACAAAACAAAAAGTTAATTGTAAATCTGTCCCAATTGGAGGCTTTAATAAAACCAATAATAAACATTTTATAATGTTGTTCTCCAATATTTTTTCTTCAGACTTAGCAAAAATTTATTGTACATTAAATTTTTTTTTTATTTTTTGTCTCCATACAAAAAAAAACAAAAATTTTCAAAAGGTTAATAAAATCACAACGGAAGGAGTACACAAATTAATATTGTTTTTGTGTATTTAGACACTTTTACTTGATTGAAAAACAAAAAATTTAATTAATATTATATATAATCATAAATATTCTTATATAGAAATTATATTTTGAACATAGCTGTATAAATAAAAATGTCAAAAATAACAACCTGGATAATTTTATTTAAAGAATTTGATAATAGTGATTTGTGAAAAAAGTGAAAGGAATCTCTACTAATGTATTTCTCTTTTTCCAGGTGACTGTAATGAACCAGTATGTGATGCAGATATTAGGAGTATTTTTTTAATTTTAAATTTTAGTTTATTTTTATACCAACTTGGTTCCCTCACTAACGTATTTTTCTTTTTCTTTAGATCGAGAGCTGGATTTGCGTTGGATAATGTGTCTACATTGGCCTGGAATTTAATTGTAATTTACCTTCCTTACTGATTAATATATAAGTGCAACGAGTGACCAACAATAATACCGTTTAGCAACATTTGTAAAAAAAGAAACAATTTGCTAAATCTATTATAACTATTATTAAGCCATAAATTTGCAAGCTCTACCCTTTGTTTAATTGTTGATACTAAACAAGCATCATGATCTGAATCTGAACCCTACCTCCTTCCCACGCCTAGCCCAGCCTAGTCCAGCCCGGCCGTATTATGTGATCCCTCTTCAAAATGAGCAAAAGACAACAACAAACATACAGCCCCTGCAGCAGCTATAATTTGTTTAACTAATTTGATTTTTGGTTGTTTTTTGTTCTCTACAATAAATATGTCTTTATCCCTGCACAAAACTAATTAGCCTTAATGTTCCTCAGTATTTTTTTTGAAGATTTTTAAACTCTTCAATCATTTTTGGTTTCTTTTAAGTTCTTGTACATACATAATTATAAATATAAATTTTTGACTCTCATATCCATGCGTCTAACAAATTTCCATGTAACTTAGCCTTTAAATTACGCTTCACTAATTAATGCTATTAATGTGATACTTTATAAAGTTTTATATCCATTTTGGATCTGCTTTTATATGTATGTGTGTGCGTGTGTATGTGTGTTAATGTTATCTAGCTTTTTCCTAATTTTTTTCATACGTTAAGTTGCAGTTTTTTCTTTTTTTTTTTTTGTTGTCCAGTCTCGAAAGTAATGCTTTTATTTATTTCCCGTTCTTCTTTTCTTTTGTTTTTATTCTTTTTTTTATTTTATGTGCTGTGACCACACCAAACACTCAACAAACCCAACAAACAAACATACTATTCGAACAAACAATCAACCAACCAATCACCTACCCACCCAAAAACCGAAATTAGATTTGAGTATTACCCGCATAGCCGGACTCACTTGGAATGAGTGGAATGCCCGATTGGCCATGCCTTTGGTTACCTTGCGAGAGGGTGTGCGACCACTGGTATTTCCCACAGATTTGTCCGTCGAAAAGCAGCAACAACAGTCCGCAGGTGGCACTAAACCATCGTCAATATCATCCAACACTGAGTCCAGCGATCAAAAAATAACAACAGATTGTCCACCAATTGCTTTAAAGAGCGAACCGAATGCAGCTTCCACTCCAAACAGCAGCAACAATAATATCTCAAGCCACATAAGTGCGAAACATCACCACAAAGGCAATAGCAGTAGTTGCAGTTCGACTGGCGGTGGCAAGCTTAAGCATCTTACCGAGGAGGAGGCCACAGTTCTCATGCTCAAGGCTGTGGCGGAAAAGCAGGCGGCGGCTGCAGCTGCCGCTGCCAATAGCAGTACCGATCTGAGCTTCGGCGAGGATAATGTCAACTCTGGTGGCAATAGTAACGACTACCCATCGACATTGAGTGGAGCTGTGACCTTTGCTGATGTGAGCGGACCAGCTGGACTTTGTCATATTAATATACTGAATAGTATCAGCGCCATGAATAACCTAATTAGTGGCTCCACAGCAGCAGGTGGGGGATCAGGAAGCGGAAGTGGCAACAATAGCTTGGTCTCAGCTTCGAATTCTAGCAACAATGGTGCTGGCTCACTAGTGGTTGGCGCTGGAGACAATGGTGCTGGTCATCCCTGCCCAGTCTGTGGTCGTGTCTATAAACTGAAATCTTCACTGCGTAATCATCAGAAATGGGAATGCGGCAAAGAGCCGCAATTCCAATGTCCATTCTGTGTTTATAGGGCCAAGCAGAAGATGCACATTGGTCGCCATATGGAACGTATGCATAAGGAGAAATTTAAATTGGATGATGTGAAAAATTTCACTGGGGCGGATCTGGATGTTAGTGGCGGTGGAGGAGCAACGGCAGCAGCAGCTGTTGCCGCGGCAGCCGCAGCAGCAGCCTTGGCTAATGCACCAGAATTGCATACGCATTTCTCGTAGAGACGGATCGCAACGGCAAGGAAATGGAATCGTTAAAGTTGGAACAGTTATTAAAAATTCAAAAACAAATCAGGGATTATTAATTAATCACAATTGAATATGAAAAGATGGATTAACAAACACACAACAAGCTCGGGAAAAACAAACGGAATCAGTGTGCCAAATTAAGCTTAAAAAACCAACAAAAACAAAAAAAAAAAAACCAACACAAAAACAAAAACGGCAAACAAATATGAAAAGATAAAGTAGTCTTGTAAGATATTAATGGAAGATTCGAAAAGTTTTCGAAACTACAAAAACAATTTGTTGCAAAGCACAAAAATTTAAGCCATTTCATACGAGTATATAAACATTTTTTTTTGTTAAATTGTTATTAATTGTTTACACCAGAAAGAGATAAAAAGGATAAAGAGATAAACAAAAAGACAACAGCAAAATGATCAGTTAAATGATTTCACCCTCAACCTAGAAATGCAGCATTCCATAAACAACCGAAACAGAAACAGTTACAACCGAAATGAAAAGACAAAACTTTGTACAATTAAAGTATATATGTATGTACATATATGTATGTATGTACATATGCATACATACTGTATATTAGGCATGTAGGCACACTTGTATCTAAATTTTAGATATACGGAAATCTAGGCTATATACAAACGATATTAGATTTAAGCAGTAGCTTAAATAAGCTGCTCAGCCAACTCAGTGGATAACAAAACAAACCAAGCTTTTGCAACACTCAGACCATATTAAGATATTAATAACAAAACACATAAACGCAACTTCAATAAGTTAATGGAAAACCAAGCTAAAAGTCACAGTTATAGCCGCAGCAGATACAAGATACAGATATTTCCTGTAACTGCTCACCACAGATTCTTCTCAAAGTTTCAACAACGTAATACCTCAAGAAATTCAAAATGCTAATTAGGTTAGACTAATTATGCTCAAAATTAATAACAAAAAAGTGCCTTTTACTTCACGATAAACTTTAACAAATTGGCATATACACACGATATATATTAGATATATGTGTTTTGATATATTTTACAATATTCGTACAGCCATATAAAAAGGAAATTAGAATTAGAATCGGGTTAAGTCAAAGTCAAAGAGAAACATATCTTACTAAATGAAAAGAAAATGTGAAATGCGAGGAAGCAAGCAGATTTAAATGCTAAAAGACATTTAAACTCAGGTACTTAGTTACATAGATTTCCCTGTAAAAGCAACAATTTAAAACGTAGCTGAGCTACACTACAGAAAACAATCAGCAACAACAGCAACAAGGAACAGCAGTTTCTAAACACAGCCACAAAAAAATACGTCACATTGCACTAACTTATTATTATTTTTTATTTATAATTCCCCATTAATTTATATACTATAAATTTTATTCAATACATTCCATATATAGTAAAACCAAGTGTCAAGCTACAATTGCAACAACAAAAACAAAACTTCAAACATTCACACTGAAATTTAAAGTCCGCTGAATACACAAAACATAAAATGTGTGCGGCCAGTTATAAACTGTGCACAACCATTGGTTTCTAAGCAAAACAAAAACAAAACAACAAAAAAAAGAAAAAGAACGAAAACTAAAATTTATATAATTAAACAAAATCTCGAATGCTTATTTTGTTAAGTGATTGCAAAACTATATAAGATGATATATTTTCTATAAGAAAACAAAAACAAACAAAACAAAAACAAAAAAAAGCAAAATCTTTTTTTTAAAAAACATTGGTTAATCCATGCGGTGTTGGGCCTAAGGTTAGAAGCATTTAAAAGAAAAACACAAATCTGTTAAGCACACAATTGATGGCAAATGAAAATTCAAAATTTTCTCTAAACAAAATTATATATTTTTATATCCGTTTTTCCTGTAGAAATTTTAATTGTTGAACAATTTGGATAAGGAAAACAGGAAAAGTTTGTACCAACTTAATAAAAATCAAGAAATACTCATAAATATATATATATATACATATATATATGTATATAAAGGAATACCACAACAACAACTGTAAACATCAGATTTAGTTTATTCATCCCCAATTCCCCTCTTTATATATACATATATCTAATATACATTTTTTCTATGCGTCGTTTGTAAACTTCTTTTGTATATTGATAAAAAAAACTAACTATATATATATATATATATATAAATATATATATATACAAAAAAATTTATTTCAATGTGAGAAATTCATGTAATAAAACGCGAAAAGCATAAAATTTGTTTCTTGTAAGGCGTTGAAATTAAATGAAATCAATTAATTTTTATTATTCCAATAGATATAGATTTTCTTTAATACAGCTTTTATTTTTTATCGTACTGCTTGTAAGTATTATTTTTGATTTTTGTTTAGCTTGTTAAGTTTATTTATTTTTTCAATCTTTATTTAACCATACTTTAACATTAAATTAAATATCTATAACAACTCAAAACGCTAGGACAAGCATTTAACAAATTGTTAGGGATCATATAAAAGAAAATTTTTTTACATATATATAATTTTAATTATATAAATATATATTTACTAAATAATATTACTAATATCTATTCTTAAATGAAATATCCCTTTTCCAGATGCCGAGTCTCGCATACGTGTACGCAACTGGTTCATGATGGCCGATCAGTCCATTATAGAAAAAAGTTCTGATGATACCGCAACAGGTATTTCTTAAATTTCAAGAACCTACTAATTGTTATTTTCTTTTATATATATATATATGTATTTTATTTGATTTATATAATAATTTTTTTTGTTATACCCTTGCCATATTCTTAAAATCTGTAAAAGAGGATATCTCAAAATCTTTTTAAACTATTCAAATTTGAAAAATGTTTAATTTACGATAACGAGATATTGTCCGAGAAATGCTTTTGAAATAAGCTTTAATTGTTAGCAAAGATGTTCACCTCAACGATCTTCTTTATATCCAAGAACTTACTTTACTTTGTTCACTTACTTTGGAACTGCTCTATATCAGATTACTACGCAGTTCCCAATTCGAATCCCAGAATATAAATGAATACTATATAACGCTAACTAAATCGTTGTAATATGTGCAGAATGCAAGAATACAAGGCATAAAACTTCGGCTTGCTGAAGTTATTTTTGTGGTCTAATCTTTTTTATTGTTTATTGTTTGTACTCCTTTAAGTGCAATATTTTTATTCTGCATTAATTTTTGTTTTCTTTTACAGTCTCTTTCTTACTTTACACATTGCACACCAGCAGCGACATCATGAGTTTATTTATTTTTTATCGCTTTTTTTTCTTTATCTTTTTTAACCATTCAATAATTTTCCATACAATAACGAAATTAAACTAACATGAACCTCCATATACCGTTTCTATTTCATGACTAACCAAAAAAAAAAAACCCCAAAACAACTAACGAATCTAATGTGCGTGCAGAGAAAATAACAACTCAGAATCAGCCGAAAAAGTCAATCATAACCGATGCTAAAACCACTAACAATGCCAACTCCTCATCGAAAACGACGACAATATCGGTGGCCCAGCAGCCTTCGGGAACAACGAGTACTACTAGTACGGGAACAGGCCAACATCAGGTGCCTCAAACGGTGACCCGCATTGGCAGTATTGGGCGCACAACAATTGCTTGCATTACTCACGCATCCGCAGGGAACGGCAGCCACAACAACAACATTAGCAAGGGCAATGGCAGTGCAACGTCGGGTAACTGTAATGTGGATGCTGCTTCAGCTGCCGTCTTGGCTGCTGCCGGCGTGGAATTGGACAGCATTGATGATGCCATGACTGAGGTCATTGTAAAAATTGAGAATCCTGATAATGTATCGCTCAATGGTGACGATGAGGCTGTCTGCAATGAGGCCATTGAGGATGAAAATACGTTTGACTACGATTTGAAGTTGGCAAGTCCCCTATCGTGGACCTATGATGCGGTGAAAATTGAGAATGAAGAATTCGAGGATAGCTATTTGATGGACAACGATGATGATGATGATGATTTGCTGACGACAGCAGCGGCCACTCAGAAGCATGCCAAGCAATCGAATGATAAGCAAAAGTCCTGTAATTCTCAGGTAAAAAAGATTGTGCTGAGTGCCCAGCAGCAGCAACAGTTGTTGGAACAGCAGCAACACTTGCAAAATTTACAGCTACAACCCACCAGTCAATCGTCAATGCAGATTAAGTTGCCCGCAATTCCGGCCACAATTACAACGATTTCAGCTCCCAAGCAACAACAGCAATTTGGGGCTGGCTCCAGTGGCTCTACCATAACCTCGGCTAACTCCACTTTGCTGACCAGCAGTAAACTAATGGGCTTGCCTTTAGACGCTCAGAATTTGCAGAATCTGCATTGGTCCCATTCTGATGACAATCGCTATCGAATTTTGGTTCAGAATAAACGCACTCGTAAAGAATCTCTGGAGCATTCAGCTGACATGATCTACAACGCTGATATCGAGAAGCCTTGGGTATGCCGCAATTGTAATCGCACCTATAAATGGAAGAATAGCTTAAAGTGTCATCTGAAGAATGAATGCGGGTTACCACCACGTTATTTCTGTAGCAAAATGTGTGGCTATGCCACAAATGTTCATAGCAATCTCAAGCGTCATCTGAATACCAAGTGCCGTGATCGCGAGAAGGAGGCAGCCGAAGAGGCGGCTGAGAAAAAGCCATCGACGCCGCAGCAGCAGCAACAACAGCAGCACCAAATCCAGCAGCAACAGCATTTGCAACAACAGCAACTACAACAGCAAATGCCAACGCTAAGTCTTGGCGTGGCAAACGCGGTCTCTAACCAAAATAGCAACAGTAACAGCAGTAGCACATACACTCTGGTATTCCAGAATGAATAAATTGATTAAAGAGCAAAGCAAAGCCAAGTGGAGTCACTGGATGTTAAATGGAGAGTGAGAGGGAGTTGTACAAACACACACAACACAAAAAAAAAAAAAAAAAACAAACAGGCAAAGGTTAGAGGCCAACGGCTGGACTTAGTACAAATTTAGTTTTTGATTAGATTTTAATTTGGTGCAATGATAAATGTTGTAGGTGGTATGCGGAAAGTCTCTATATTTCTCTGAAATGAAACCAGGAAACAGAAGAACTGATTTGTAATTATACATATACATACATATATATGATTTGATTTAATATATTCAAGTATGAACGGAAGAAGCCATCTGTAGTTCAGCCGTTGAGCCGAATTGTTGCAATACAGAACATATTCTCATTAGACACAATGTGTATTGCTTTAGCGAATTCCCATAAAATAACAGAGGAAAGAGAAAACTAATTAAACTCTAAATAAAACATGTGTAAGAAAAACCAGAAATTATGTCACCTAGTCAGAGAAGATTGTTTAAGTGTGCTATAAAAAAAAAAAACAAAAAACAACCAAACAAAACATTTTTGTATTAACTCTTAATTTTTAATCTAAACCTAAATCTAAACCAAAAAAAAATTATATATGCTTGGCATGGACAGCAACAAAAGCAACATAGAGAAAAAAAGCATACTAATACATAGTTACACCCACACAGACACATAAATCCAAAAGGTTAATCAATATGATTTTTTTTTAGTTTTGAAATGAATGAAGTTTTTAGTTTTTTGTTATTGTTTACTTTTGGGCATGCCACATATGATCTAGTCAAAACGAAATTATGAGATAATATAATTATATATATATATATTTTGAAATTCTAGACAAAAATTATGACTAATTAAAATGCAATAAAATGCAACATAATATTTATAAAAATTCGAAATATCATCACAAAGATCACAATAAAAAGCTTTTTTCAATTGTCGAATGGAAAATTGTTAGATTACATAAGAAACCCACACAAAAACAAAAACCGGCACTATAGAAAACAGAATCTGAATTGTATGTAAACTTACCTATATTTATATACGTATATAAATATGTATGTATATATAGATATATATATATATCAATATGTATGTATATAGATACATATGTATATACATGTATATATCTATATATATAACTATATACATATATAAATATATATACATACATATATATATATATATATATATATATATATTTAGTCAAAAAGATAACAAATACCTCTACGACGTTACAAGAGAAAAATTAAATGCTGGAGAAAAGGAGAAAATCCCTATAAAATATAACATATAATTATTATTATGTATTCATAATGAAAATCGTAATTATTGCCGGCTAAAATGTATTAAAACAACAAACAAAAAAAAAACATATAAAAACAAAACAAAGAAATTCGAAATATAATTAAAAGCAAATGTCAAACAAAAATACCAAACCAAAAAAGTGTACTTATTTTTTTAGTTTTAAACCCTTATTTTCCCTTGAACTCATCGATATCCCTTTTCCCATAATCACAATGCCTCAGCAGTTGATTTCCCATTTGTTTATGCCATCGAAACAAGAAACGAAATATATATCAATACACATATACATATCTAGGCATTTATAAATCATTTATTTATCTACTTAGAACCAATACTAATCAGCTTTTTATTTCAGGTGGATGGATGGTGTTGTGCGACACGATGGAAGTGATGTGAGGATCGAGAGATGATGATGATGAATGAATGCTTCCATCTAGGAGGTCGATGACATGACTTGGCAGTTATGGTGTAGAGCCCTTAATATTGTTTGCATGTCTAACTACTAGATTACGTTTATATCTATCTATATACTGTGCAACTATGTATCTTCTCCTTAGACCCTATTAAACTATATATGTATTTGTTAGAATCCAGGGCAATATGGCCTTTACATATAAATTATCTAATCTAACTATTTATTGTATGACCTATTTTTGAATTTGTAGTTTGTTTTTTACTCAATATTATATATATATATATATATATACATACTATATACATATATATACTATATATTCATTCGTTTTGTATTGTATTGCTAAGGATAATTTTAAGTTCAATTACCTAATTTTTTCCCTCCTCCTTTTCCTCTCTAGATCTATCTACCCCATCTCTCTCTTTCTATATCTTATATAGTGTGTGATATATTTACTATGCAGATATATAGAATTTTAAATAGATAAGAAAATGAAGAAGCCGACGATAAATCGTTTTTTAAAACTCTTTCGATTTTCTACCACCCAAGAATTTGCTTTATATATATTTTTTTTTTTCTTTTTCGATATTTAAAAAAATTGCATGCGTATTTTAGTTTTTATTTACTTTGTTATTGAGAAAGTGCCAATTGCATAGATTGAATTGTAAAGAATTCAGTTTCTGTGCTATATTTTTATACCAACGTACATACATATATATATAAGTTGTGAAAGTAATGTCCTTTTGTTTTAGTGTAAAGTCTTCCTTCTTCTTTGTCACTAACCAACAACTCTGTTAGTCATTTTTTGTTGTAACTATATTTTACAATTCTCGATGTTTGACAATGTTTTACATTAATTAAATTCATATACTTTTTATTTAATTTATTTATTATCTTTCGACAAGATTAACCGTTACTTTTGCAGCCCACTATCACATACACACACACACACACACAAAATACCACACACATAGAGACATACATACTTATAAACATCATGTCCACACATTAAACGTTACACATTACCAATTTTCCTCACTAAAGCTGAACTCGAAGAGCCACGAAGCATTTTATAACACACCGCCCATCCACATAATCACCACCCACACAATGAATACACACGCACACAAATACACGCTACAATAAAAAAAAACAAATCACGGTAAAGAAATTTCCAATATTAATTTAATATATATTTAAATATCTTAATTTTTTTTTTTTAATTTTTCAAAGTATTTCCCAATTAGTTTTAGGTCTTTAATGAAAATTGAAATCAGATCGAACTGACATGAGACATTTAACCGTTTGTTCCGCATGGTTGCAATAATTTCTTACACTTTTTCCTATTTTTCTCTCACTTCCTTTCTCAGCCTCAACGCATCGACGCTATAGTTTACTTGGTTTGAAGACAAGCCCCTATACCAGTCCCATTGCCACTCCCACGGCTGTGATCAAATTTGAACCCAGTGGCTCTGGTTTCGATGACAATAACGAATTGCACGAGCACGAGTTGCATGAGCATGACCTGCGTATCGATGTGGACAGTGCTCGCGCCACACCCTCTCATTGTACTGGTCACCCACTAGTGCCGCAGATCCATCAAGGACATGGGAATGGCGGTGGTGGCGGTGCCGAAATAGAAGGCCTTAGTAATGATGATGAAGATGACGATGACGAGGATAGTATGGAAGAGCCATGTGATTTGCGAATGGATTTTGCCAAAGTTCTGCTGGCTGCAGCCCAAGGCACGGCTGCATCAGGAGGAGGCGGATTAACTATAGGGCAACAACATTCGCATCATCTTCAGCAACAGCATCTACATCATTCACAGCATCAGCATAGTCGTCCACTGCCGCCGTTGATATATCCAGCACCCAGCGATACGCCAACTCGCCGATTTAGCAGCAGTAGTGGGGGCTTTGTAGGACCCAGTAGCAGCAACACTACTAGCTCCGTTGTAGTGGATTCTGCAAGTAGTGCAACAGCAGCTGCCTTAGTAGCAGCGGCCGCTGGCTTGGCAGCCAGCAACAATAATAATAACACAACAAGTGTTTCATCAGTTAGTGGACCCTCCACATCGGCAGCAGCGGCAGCAGCTGCAGCCGCCGCAGGAGGAACAGCTACGGCTAATTGGAGTGGGGGTGGCGGAGCCTATGCCTGTGAAAGATGCGGCAATACTTATGCCCGACCACACAGCCTCAATCGACATGTGCGCTTCGAATGCGGAGTGGAACCAAAGTTCGAGTGTCCCATTTGTCACAAGAAATCGAAGCACAAACACAATCTCGTACTGCACATGCGCACGCATCAACATCGATGATATAACAACGACAGCGGGAAGAGTAGCAACGGCAACGTCAACGTCAACCATTGCAATGGATATCAACATCAAAAACAACAACAATGACGCCAGACTCTCAATACAACCAGTTAAAGTTGCTAAAACTAAAGCTAGAACTAGGATCCATTTCCTGTAGGGTCTGTGTGTGAATGAGACCAGCAGTAACAGCGCAGGCAGTGGTTTCAGAAATTTTCCAAATGATCTTGAAACATTATAGTCGTTTTTTATACATATATATAACATATACTTATAAAATACCACACTAACTCGCGTAACTCTAATGGACGTTTTGCCAAATTCTATTCGAAGCTCCGCCGAAACTAGCAAAATTTTAAGAATGAAAGTCAATTGAAAATGGACGGAATTACGAACCGGAATTGAGAGCAACTTCGATTAACAAACCACTTTTAAATTTTTAATGGCTAGCCTCATATTATAAAATATTTTTAGTTTCCTTTTCTTTTTTTATGTGTGTTTTGTTCAAAAACTGCAACATTTAATCAGAAGTAAGCGAAAGAAAATGGTGGCGCGTGTGAGTGATGGGTGGGTTCAGGTTCGGGACCATATAATGTTTTAACCTCTGTGTGTGTATGTGTATATGTATATAGAAAATCTTCTTTTTTTTTTGTGGTAGCGAACTTAATGATCTCAATTGAAAACAAAATAGAACAGCAGAATGGTAAAAAATTTGCATTTTCTCTTTATGTAGCCAAGAAGCAGCACGCAATATACAAGAAACAACAACAAAAATAAAACAAAAAAGAAAAACATTCACATTAATTTTAGTAATGACTCGCCAGGAGACAACCCAAGGACATTCTCACGCGCCAGGGGGCAATAGTTGAACTTAACAATTAACACTTAGTCGTCAGTCAGTCAGAGTCCGAATCGGAGTCGGAGTTACAGTCAGATCAGAGTCAAATCTATCCAATAAGTTAGATCATACCGCATAGCGAAAGGAAAGATACACTGAAGAGAGACAGTAGAAGAACAATTTTTTTTGTCAAGTGCAGTACATCTAAAAAAAAATTAATTAATTAATTGTTTAATTGTAAATTGCTTTTAGTTTTCAACTTTTTTCTTTTTTGTTTGGCACTTTTTTTTAAGTTTTGAGCTTGAGGTACGCGCAACCCAGCAGCAGCCACCCACGGGAAAAGCAAAACAAAAAAATTAACAAATATAAAAGTTATAATGGGGATTGTTCTATTGTACATATATTGATTGTACATATATAGAAAAAAATTCGTAATGTTCCAGCAAAATGTTAGTTCAAATATGGTAATTCATTACTTAGAACAATCCCGTGTTATAGTTATGTAGTTATAAAACGAAACGCAACGATCTCTAATCTTGTTTTTTTCAAAAATTTATTAATTTATATATTTATCTTGTGCTCATTCCATGAAAAACCACACAAACAAAATTAAAAAACGTATTATGATTTAATAATTTAATTGTGAACACAATATGTGATAGAGGGAATTTTTAGTTTGAACCAAAAAAAAAAAGGGAAACAATTAACAAAATTAGTAAAAAAAAAAAAAAATGTGGCAAAGGGGTTAGGCGCGTGCATTCAACAACAAAAAAGTTTATTAATTATTTCGGGAAATAAATTAACACAATAATATAAAACGAGCAACATAAACGTTTGAGGAAGTGAAAAAAGAACCTGAAGATGTTGCCGAGCTTGTACGTTAAAACAAAAATCGAACAGGATACGGAAGACACTCGCATCGAGTCAGAGTCAGTCATCAAACTTTATGAAAAGAAAAATAATTGGTATGTGATATAAAGAATATAGTCCTCATTGTAATTAATATATAAAAATACATATGTACTTATGTACATAAATTTATTTACATATGTATGTCTAATTTCTTGTTAATATACTAAACGTAATTTTCAAAATTTAAATGATAAAAAAAACACACCCATATTGTTAAAACAAAGATAACTAAAGAAAAAACAAAAACGAAATGTTGCGAAAAGTTTTGTTATAAATCGATTATTTTTAAAATATATTGTACAATTGTAAATGTTATAAAAAGCAACGTTTACTGAACGACCGATTTCCAACGAAAACTAGTTCAGAAAACGCTCTACACACATACACAAACATCCACCCCATAAACACTAATAATTAAAAAATGAAAAAGTTCAATGTTATAAAGCGAAAAGCAAAACGAAGAGCTTAAAAATGAAATGAAACAAAAGTAGCTTAGGTACTTGGAAATTCATTTGTTTGCTAGAAGTTTGTGCCACAAAAATATGTGATAAAAGCAGACAAAACGAAATTGGCACAAATTCGAATGACAAAAATTATATTCAAGCGATGATTCAACACCCACACATAAAACATACTAAAGGTAACCCGTGCAATAACTATGCGAATATTACAACAAACTATAAATGGAAGGAGGTCATTTTATTTCAAAAATTTGTCGGTCAGTATTTGAATTACATAAGTAAAAGAAAACAAACAAAAATTATATTGTTTATCAGTTTTTAAATTTGTTATATTGTTTAAAATTTGTTAGAATTGGATTCATTTGTTTTATGCTTTTCATTGGCAAAAAAAGAAATATATGTACGAAAAGAAATATATAATTCCTAGTCAGTCAGAGAAATGAAGAGAAAATAAGTTTGAGGAACAGGAGGAAAAAATGAAAATAAGGGAAAAAAGTTTGATTTTAATTTGTTATAACTATAATTAATATGTTTTGTTTTCTCACTATATCACAATCTTCTACTATGTACTGAATATGCAGAAACATATGTATCCTTCTTTAATATATATCTTTATATATATATGTATATATATTATTTTTTGTATAATCATTAATCTAATGCAAATTATTTAACTTTTTGTCTATTAAGGTTGTGGTTCTTATTTATACAAACAAAAAACAAAAAATTATTTTTTAATACTTTTCTAAGCAAAAACAACAAAACAAAAGAAATTTTTTTAATTTATCAACAGCGCGATGTGATGAAAAAAAAAAACAAACAACTCAAAGATGAAGATTTATTGTCTGTAAAAGATATGAATTCAGAACCAATTTGGCAATAGCTAGCTTGAGTTGTGTAATAAGAAAGGAGTTTAAGAACGAAAAAAGGGAATGAATAAAAAATGCAAATGAGAGAGAAAGAGCATGTGATAAATTCAATATAATTTTGATTAACAACAACAACAAATCTACTAACACACACACCCAGCACACATACACACACAGATCTAAAAGTAACCTACATGTAAAGAAAACATATTTTTCGAGAAATTGTACCACTAGCAAGTGAAACTATTAACTAATCTGTATGTATGTACGAATGTATCTGTATCTACCATATTCTTTTGTTTCTGGTCTTTTTTTTCTTACCCAAGGATTTATATTGTAAAGTAAACACACACACATATACCTACATACATATATACACGAACACATTTAAGAAGTTGTAAACCTGGAGCTGTGAATGTAAAATTATATATAAATGCTATATAGATACACACATATATATATATATATATATATATATATATATATATATATATATATATATAAATCGATGTGATTAATTGTGATTGATAAGAAAATGTTAAACAGAAGAAAAAAGATGAATGTAAAATTAAACGAACGGCATAGGCAAGTGGATCAGGGCAGGACAGGCAATAGGATTAAATTCGACGATATATGTTTTATACGATAATGGTTTGGATTTTCTGTTCAAACTCAAACATACATACAGAATACAAACGGACACATACATAAACACATATACACAAACTCTTCTTAAATTTCTCTTTACTTTTGTCTTACAATTAATAACTTTCTGTTTTATGCCTTACTTTTTTAATAGCAAAAATGTATCTAAAATAAAATGGGGAATTAACTTGCAATACAAAAATATTTGGGATCACATATGTACACACACCCATACACTATGAGAACATCGTCTAGAATTTAGCCATAAGTGAAAAAGAAAAGGATGAATATAAAAACTTCAACTGCAATTATTAAACAAATATATAAATGTTAATAGCTGTTAAACGCACGCTTAATAAAACAGCAAATCGAACCGAACCGATTCGAGTAAATCAAACTTACACACACATTTGGATACACTCGCATGAATATTTGTATCTGTAGCTTAGTTTTGCGCCGATAATAAAATTTACAACAAATGGAAGAGAGAAATTTCTTTAGTTTCTAAAATGTAACAATTATATCTAATGACATTCGACATTCAAAATGGAAGTTGTTAGTTTATTTTCGAAAATAAAGAATAAATAAATAAAAAAATTAAAGAGTGTGCTTAAAAACTTAAACAATTTTAATTATGTGCAAAATGCAATGAAAAATTCTAGATCGACAAATATTTCATTAGTGTAAAATGTATAAAAAAAAAAAACAAATGCCGAAAAACGCCTTACAACAACAAAAATTTGTGAAACAATTTTATTAATGATCGATGAATAAAGTGAAAAGAAAAATCAACAAAAAATATGATTACAAAAAAATTGCTATTTAATTGTTATAAAATAAAAAAAACCAACTAAAAACTAAAATATATATATTAAAAGATGATGAAATCATAAATGAAAAAATATATAAAAATCGTTGTTTCAAAACCTCGAATTTCCTAACTTTACAGAACTAGCACATAAATGATTCGTATTTTCATCTAGCATTCCAAGCCCTTAAAAGAGAGATTAATTTGAGAAAATTGTTCATAAAGTTAAACTAACATGGAATTTTCTCTTCTTCTAGGTTAATCAATGCGGAAAATGGAGTTCTGGTGAGAGAGACGGATGCTGTCTATATAAGGAGAATTTTGGAACCTGTGTCTTTTGCCTGGCTAATATATCCATTAATTGTTATTGTATTGAGAGAAGAAGAATTACAAAGAAATATACATATATGATAGTTATATTGATTTGCTGAATATTGTTGTAGTCTGAAAGCACAACCCACTTTTTCCCCTCTTCAATACTTTATGATTTATTTTTTGATATACATACATATAATACTGAGTACATAACTATAATCATTTCTGTTTGTTTGGAGCTTTCGTTTAGACATACATACATATATACGATAAAATGCTTGAGGGGGGCCTACTAAATGTACATCTGTAAAAGTTATATGGGATCTTCTTACCATCGCATCGCCATCACCATCATCATTATCAGTATCAGGTCATCTTCAGCGAAACAGACACAATCCATCATCCTCATCATGATCAATACCAAACACCAAGTCGTGGGTAGTAGATAAGTTTTTGCTTTTTTATTTCTTAATTATTGATTCTTTTATATTGATTTATAAAATTTATCTTGAACTTGATTAATTTATTATCTTATTTTTTACATGCTTTTGTTCTATTTTTTGGTTTTATTTGTCTTGGTTTCATGGTTTTCATGGCCGTGTCCAGCAGACATTTATCCCATTCTGGGCAGTTTGTTGGGTGTGGATACTTCAACACCGACGGCAAATGCCGGATATAATGACTATGGCTACTTACAACATCATAATAATAATAAAAACAACAACAGTGGAAACTCTACTACCACTTCCACTAGCCAGAGTCAACGTCCTGCTGTCGCCTCCATTTCTGTCGTCGGTGGAAATCAGGCACGTGACTCTTTTATGCAGTGCAAGCATTGCAAACGCTACTACAAATCCCATCAGAAACTGCAGGAACATGTCCGTAAATACTGTCTCAAACAGAAGAAGTACAAATGCGTGTCCTGTGAATATCGCTCACGACGCAAAGATCATGTCCTGCGCCATGCCAAACGCAAGCATTGCCTGCTCTATGAAAGAGCTCGGGATGACGAAGAGACACTCTATGTGATACGCAATGAAGATGATTTGAGCAACGATGAAGAAGCCACTGGAGATGGAGAGGGAGAGGCCGATGCCGATGGCATTGATAGCGATGTGGCTGCTGCTTTGTGTGAAATCAATTTTGATTTCGCTGGTCGAGATCTAACCATCACCGCTGTGCCCATTATGCAGGAGAGCGATGAGGATAATGATGATGATGACTATGATGACGAATGAGCAAATGAATGAAAAAATGAGTGAACTACAGAAGCAACTCTTGAGAGGCGTAATGTGAAATGTTTACCAAATGATTTAACAATTAAAAACAAATAGTAGCTACCTCCATACACAATATCTACCATACCCAAAATTTCAACCAAACTCGTTATGTGGTAATTTCAAGCCCAATATTAGGTCACATTCCTGCACAAATTACTTAAAATTTTGGTTAATATTTATAATAGGTCCTTCAGTAGCTGAAAATGCCAATGGTTTCCGTATTTTTGGAAATGAATTGGGATGAGATATTTTTCTATGTCACAGAGAGAGAGTGTCTATACAAACAAATATTAATCAATTTCTAAAGTTCCTGGAGGATCTATGCTAGATAGTTGAAGAAATGATTTTCAATATTAGTGTTTCTGTTAATTCTGTTCTATCAAAGCATTCCGTTTAAATTACATTATCTCTTTTCTATGTGTAATTCAATTTCCTTTACACTTTGTATGTTACTGTATTTAAGTTTTTGTTTATTATTATTGGTCCAAGACCTTTATATTTTCATATGTACAAGAAAAAGCACTTAAATATGTTTAGCTCTTACTTGTGGTTGGTGTTTCTCAAACTCAAATACATAATCTTGCCAGCAATCAAAGGCTTCTCCCTAAATAAGACTTACAGCGCCATTTTTTGCCACTTCTGAATACATAGTACATATATACGGTACATAATATATACATATATATATATTCCTCAGTTATATATATGTACATATATAAACATATATATGTATACATATAAATATAACTTTTTTGTTGGTGTAAATTGCATTCTGTAAACGCAAATAAAGAATAAAGTATACAAGTAAAAACATACAAATATCAATGGAAAAATTTAAAAGAAACCCAAGTCTATATATATATATATAAATAATACTACAAATCATACACAAATCAATTGGACGGGCTACTTAGAAAAGCAGAGCAGTCGATGCCGACCAACATTCTACCACCTCCACATCGAACACTTACCACACTCACTTGTTAGATACTACAAGTAATTATCGACACACAAAGGAAAATTATGCCAGATAGTTTGATTAATCAAGAAACCGTTCTTTCATTTATCTTTCCAGATGGCTATTGGACCATACTCGAGACTGTACCCTATTCAATAGCCAGTACAGTGGGTTCGAATGCCACATTAAGTACTAGTCAATCCCTCAGTAATGGTCTGACAGCAGCTACTGTCGTAGTTGAATTGCCACCTGATGATTTGGGCAATCCAGTGGGCAATATACAATATACCATACCAGCGTTGACCAAAAACGCGACCACGAGTACCACCAGTTTGCTACATAAACCACAGGTCCAGGCAACAACAATACAGATTGTTAAGCAGCAGCATCACCAGCATCACTCACACCAGCAGCGGCCACAATTGGCTGTCCAACAGCAACAACAGCAGGCAACAACACGTCAAGAGTTTATCAAAATAGACACATCTAGGCTGGAGGACAAAATGCTTTTGCGTGACGTGATGCAGTATGGTACTAGTATAACCATGGCCACCAGTACCGGCAACAATTCTAGTGAAACTGTCGTCGAGTCCGAGCTCCTTTTAACCGATGCTGATGAGGCTGAGAGGGAATTGGAATTAGCTGCCATGTCAAAAAGTGACGATCACCACCATCACGATGATCTGTTGGACGAAGAGGACTTTATGGATAAACAAATGCATCATCATCATCATCATCTTCATGATGAACAGCAAGGTGAAGGCGGAAACCAAATGCAAATGGAAAAGTTGTATGTAGATAATCTAAATGGCAATTTGCATACTTCGACTGGCACACCCGCCAATGCCACCGCCACCACAATGACTTTGCAACAAGTCACTGGTAATGAGTTTACCTTGGATGAGGCCAAATTTGCTTGCAATGTTTGTGGCAAAACTTACAAGATCAAAGGGTCGCTCAAGCGACACAAGAACTATGAATGTGGTGTTGAACCCACTCTCAAATGCCCACATTGTCCTCATAAATGCAAATATAAATCTGATTTACGTAAACATATGAATCAAAAGCATGCGGAATCGGGAGAGGGTTTAACCATTATACATATGGGCAATAGAAATTAAAAAGGAGAAAGAGAAATAAATACTTATCTATAATTAGTATTTGTTGTTGTCATAACTTTGTGTGATTAACCCATATATAACTTGTGGTAGTAATGTAATATATAGCCAAATAGATGGATCTCTTTGCATAAGTCTTTATTGTTAAGCTAATTGTTTAATTCAAAACGAATTTCTCTATAAAGTTGCTCAAGAAATACACAAAAAACATTTTTAACTCTAATTCTGATCATATATTCACATACTTATCTATATATATATATATGTATATATATATTTATATACATATGTATATATATTTATAAGAATACTAGACATTTTAAAAATCTCTTTACCCCAAAATTGTACCATATATGACTATGATAAATCAATAAATAAAATGCATCAATGTTTACAATTAAGTGATACTGTTCGTATTAAATTGACCAAAGCAGATGAAGTTATTATTTTAAACTCTGACTAATATGCTTTTCTTTTTTCTAGGCGGCCATGTCGACAACAACAACTTTAACTACAACTGGACAGTCGATGAAATGTACATACATATGTATATGAAAAAGGTCTCTGTCTGTCACTTCGTAATCAATAATCATAAGTAGTTGAAAGAATTTAACCAGAACAAAAGCATTTAATAAAACTGAGCAACTAAACTAAATTTTTGTTGTTGTATTCTCATCATACAAAATCATCTATGACCTAGTACTAACTACATATGTACATGCACAAACATAATATAAATATGCTATCGAAGATGTCTACATATTCTGCTTCAAAACCAAAAAAACATCTTTTCCTTTTCTTTTCTCTCTTGAATCTCTATCTAGATTATATACGACATGGACCCAAAAATCAACTTCTATGCCAATGTGGACGCTACTATAATACAATGAATCGTCTGATGCTCCATCAACGAGAAGAATGTCAAGATTTCAAACGTTTTCAGTGTGATTATTGTCTGAAGTGGTTCAAGAGACGTTCCCATTTAAATCGACACAAGAAACTCCATGAGGCTGAACTGGCTGCTGAGCTAAGTCATAAGGAGAAGCAGTCATCAGCAGGAGCTAGAAGTGAAACTGGAAGAGCTCCAATTGGCAGAGCGTCAAGTTTCCATTCAGATGGATTTGAACCGTTATACCTTTATACGTCTGAAATCAAAGTGGAAAACGAAATGGATAATGTGGATCTCATTTGAGTTAATTATTTCCTTAGTTATCAATAAAGTTGATAATTGAATATTGGCCAAGTTCTCGTTATTGCCAAAACAAAAACAAATAATACAAAATGAAAAAAATTTTTGTAAATAAATTAAATGAAAATGAAACGAAATCTCTTTCTAGAGTCTTGTGATTTATGATTTTATGTTAAATAAAATGAATTTAAAAATTTTATTTCGCTTATATGATTGTATATTTTAAAATTAATGTAAATAAGTTGATGTTCCATGTCTCTTTTGTTTATAATATTTTGTCGTTTATTTTAATATAATTTATGATTTCTTTAATTTTGATTTTGCCAATGGACTATTTTATCGTTGCAGCGACGCGGAAATATAATCTACGGACACAAGATGGACAAGTGGACTACTCCGCCTCAGCCAGTACATACATATCAAGGCTATCGGCCCCCAAAACTGTGCTCATGGAAAGGAAGTTATCTTTACCGGGAACATCAACAGGGTCAATTGCAAAAAACGAAAACGACGAGCCTTCAAACAACCAGAGTCAGGTCCAGATACAGACTAATGACAGTACCAAGAAGCCGATAGTCAATAATTCCGATGCTCTTATAGCCCTTCAACAGCTCGCGTCTATTTCGACAGCTCGTTCCATGCAACACATTGTGCCGCATTTGCCACACAGTTTGCATATAGATGCAAATACATTGCTCCTGCCGGGACGTAAGCTGCCACGTCAGAACTCCAAGCGTTCAAACAATCCTCAATATGAGTCCAATCGTTGTCCCTTATGTGCTCGGGATTATCGATCCCAAGCGTTCCTCAATGAACATATGCGCAAAGAGCATTCGGTGTTGATTTAGTTCAATTAAAAGAAAGAGAGTACTCAGAGCCAAGGCTGAAATTGGATTCCAAGAGAAATGTTTTCTTGTACTTTGATTATAAATTTGCCAAATTTGAAATCCAGAAACCAAAAAAAAAATGTTAATATTATAATAATGGTTATTTTAGCAAAAAGATACATAAATTGCCTATACATACATATATAGGAAAATCCCGCCACAATTTACTGAAGAAAATCGTCTGTTAACTTAGGACTTCAAGCATCTTTGCAGCATTTGAGTTGCCTTTTTGAGAAAACAGTTAAGTGGTTACCTGTTTTCTTTTTTTTTGCATTGAATAAGTTCTCTATATCTAGTTTTACCTATATTTATAAATCTTTCTATATCTATTGAGTGATTCGAAGTCCAATTAAGTCTTTTTTATACCATACTTGATGCTAATAAAATTTGAATATTTAAATGACATTTATGTATTATACATATATTGAGATTTATATAGGGTCAGTCTTTTGTAATCGTTTTTTCTTTTGTTTTATTTTTTAATCTTTTCTTCATTAGTTTTCAAAGGTATGTAGTAGATTTTAATTTCACTATGTTTTTCATTCACTAATTTTCTTTTTCTTTATTTGCTTTATTTTAGTTTTGGATTTCATTATTTTGAAAGATTTTTAAAAAACAGGTAAGTCACAAAAATAAATAAAATTTAATGCCAAATGAAAACAAAGGAAGGACGCATAATCCTTTCAAAACAGGTTTTCGCCTAGTCATTGTTATATTTTTGTCGAAAAGGATAAGGGAGGAAGGTAGAAAGAAGGAGAGAGAATTGCATTGCAAAATTTCTCTCCAGCAATTCGAATTCGGCCAACCACAAAATTAACTGTACTAACCAGTTGCAGATACGATGGTTATCATCGCTGTCTCTTTCCTTCTCTGTATTCACCCACACAAAAGCCGAAATGCCTTTCAAGAAATGTACATATGCATGTACATGTGTACATGGTTGTGGCTCTTGTTTCTGTTATTGGTTAGTGTGAGTGTTTTTTTTTCTAAAAATAAGTTTTCCAGTTATTTGCTTGCCTGGATCGGCCGAATAGTGCGTATGTGTGTGTGATATATTTATCCTGTGCTTCCCACGTGATTTTCCTAGATTTTTCTGCTGCCTGCTTTTTTCCCGATCCCTGTGCTGTTTTGGTTTCTCTTTTGTGCTTGCCCTTCGCAAAGCGTCCCACAAACAACAGGATGCATACAACATTTAAGTTTCAAGGGCTGAACAGCAAACTATGTGTTTGAAGCTATTCCAGGAATTTTTGGAAATTTCTAGTTTTAAGTAAAGATCTCTGTTTGTGTGCCTGAGAGTGGAATCATGTGTGTGTGTGTATGACTGGCTAATTGATAAAGATGAAATCAAGTCTACATTTCATTGGAAAGTAACGGATAAATTGTTATTTAATGAGTCCGATGTTTATTTCAATTCACTGTCATTAGAACATTCCTAAAGGCCACTTGTTCCTTGACCTTGATATTAATTTTCCAATTTTGTTAACAGATGCAACTGGAAAACGAAATTGTAAATAAATCTAATGCAACATATAAAAACACCACCGGAAGCTACTCGTAAACACAGGCTGATATTCATTGCTCTCGCTCTCTTCATTTTAGTTTTGAAGTAGGAGAAAGTTTTCCTCATAAAATTTTTGCCTGAAACTCATAGCTGCATCAACAACAACGATTCGATTCCAGTTGCAGTTAGGTAGAAAAATTGGAAGTGAGTAAAAATAAATCAAGGACCCGGGTCAGAGCTACACTTGCTGAGAGCAACAGATACAGAAATGCAGACACACACACAAGAACATTATAAATTTTCCTCTATATGTATATGTGTAAAGCAGCTGCGCAAAGGGATTTAGGATTCGGTTTTGGGTTTCGGGCTTGAAAATTTTCGTAAGCTAGGCACACAGACACGATAAAGAAAGATATTGCAACTAGTGCAGTTTCGATTGTGTTGCGGTGAGGACGCTTTCCGGAGCGTGGGCGGAGATAGGGCGGAAAGAGGAGGAGCAGGAGCGTATGCAAATTGATATGAGAAAAGCTAAGCTAAAGCTAAATGCAAAAAAAAAAAAAAAATTAAAATAAAACTGCCCTTCAATCTAAATCCAAGGCTAGCTGCAACATGATCACTTTATTGCACTATAAAATCATTAGTTAAAACAATTTACTAATTTGTTTGTTTGTTTTTTTCAGGTTGCATCAGGAGCTGTGGTATAACTTGATTCTGTGAAACTGACTAACCTATTTTCATTTTCCTCGATTTTTTCTAGATACTCCAGGTAAAGAAACCGAATTCAGAACAACATCAAGCACCCAAACATCATCACCAACACGCACCAAAAACATCATTATCATTTTCTATGTGCTAATAAAAATTAAAACGAAACAGTTAAAATTTTGTGTTTTTCATATTTATTGCAAATGAAATAAGAAAAAAGTGCTTGTTTTATTTATTTATAAATTAAAGTAATTTTTGTTCGTACTTATTTTGCATGCATCTAACACTATGCTCAAACTAACCCAGCAATCCAGGTCTAAAAAAATATTCTTTTGCTTTTTCATTTGTCATCAGCTGTCACCTCTCATAAATTAATTTTAAACAGTTTTTGAAATACTTCTAATAATCAAACTATGCATTCCTTTACAGATTTGAGCAGAAAAGAAAACACAGCTCCAGAGATTCAGCGCACTCATCCTCGCAGCATTTTGAATGGCAATCTACAACGGGACAATGAGAATCAATTGGCCGGCACTCGACGAAAGCGTTTGTCCGTCTCGGAAGTATCTGACATGCTGTTCGAGTTTTACAAAACCAAATCGGCTAAGGCTCCCAAGCAACAGGATTTAAACAGCGCGCTAATTGGTAAATATGGCCAAGTGTCGCCTACTTCGGCGGAAACTTTGGAACCCTCAAGCATTGCAGCCATTGCAGTTTATGGCGCTGCCTCTGAGACGGCTTCAAAAAACTTGAATGCTGATGAAATGTTGAGTGCTGCCGCTGGTAATGCAGCATTTCATCCGCGCCCCAAGTATACACTAAAGACAGCAGCGGCCCCGATCGACCAACTCGGTGTGGGTGTGGGTGGAGGTGGTGGTTTAACAGCCATACCAACTTCGGTTTTGGTTTCTAATACAGCGTCAAGTGCGTCCGCTAAGCCCAATCCCAAGCCTCAGGCAGCTGCCATAGCTGAGGCTTTGATCCGAAATGGTATGCATAGCTTCCAGCAACAGTTGAGAGCCCAGGAAATATTGCGTCAGCAGTCTTCCCAACGTCGCCTAAAGGATGAGCCCGAACTTACAGGAAGTGATGGAATAGGAGGAGTGGATATAACGCCCACTAAAATATTGGAGAATCTCTTACGCAAACAGCAAGAGCGCGACATGCGTCATTCTGAGTGCGAGAATTATCCTGGCTCCTCATCCGAGGATGAAGATGATAACCGATATCAGGCGTTCGACGATATACATCTAATGGATCAACAACAGCAGCACCATCAACAACAAGCATCTCTCAACTTGTTCGGCGGTTCGACTAACTCAATTTTGGATGCCCAGGCCCATGCCTTGCGGAACTTGGAGTTTACTTTGAGTGATTATGGAGGCAGCAGCAGCAACGGCAGCACCACAAGTCCCAATGGCATTGGGTTGGATGGGGAACCTGTCTATGAGTGCCGTCATTGTGGCAAAAAGTATCGCTGGAAGTCTACATTGCGTCGTCATGAGAATGTCGAGTGTGGTGGTAAGGAGCCATCTCATCAATGTCCCTATTGTCCATACAAATCCAAGCAGCGCGGTAATTTGGGAGTACATGTACGCAAACATCATACTGACTTGCCCCAATTACCCAGCAAACGTCGCTCCAAATACTCCATTAAATGTGAATCAGGAATGGACATAAAATTGGGAATAAGCATGGCCGTGAGTAGTGGCTCCATTTCTGATGATTCCCAGGGCAAACTCATTATAGACTGCAATAAGTGAGTGGGAAAAAAAGGAGGAAAGATTAAGATGGAATCTGAAGTGCGATATGATACCAAATAAAACTGAAAACATATATCCGGGTTCGAACTAATTCCGATGTGCGATCTCGATTTTAATTTTCCAATAATTAGAAATCGAAAGCCCAACATAAATTCCCGACTAAGTTGTTTTTTAAATACTATTTTTGAACCAATTACGAATTGGAAATCGCAAAATCAGCCAATATTTATGTTCTGTGTATGAAGAGAGACCAAGAGACTCTTCCATTTAATTTTTCGATGTTTAATTGAAACACTTGTGTCTGATTCTGATTTATTGTCTACTTCTTGTCATATTTTGTGTCATCCCAAATGAATAATTTTACGTTTCTAATTTATAAGCAAATGCAACTCAATCTAATCATGGCAACATAATCAAATTATTTTTAAGGAAACAATGATCACAAAAAAAAAAAAAATGATATACAACAAAAAATTTTAAACATGATTAATAGTTTGGATATTCATAATAACTAAGTGCCAGGAAATTGTCCTATTTTCTTTTCATAATCAACAATTTATATTTTAAGCAATTATGTCAACACCATGCCATTCAGAGAAATCGCGTATCAAAAAATTTCTGAAAGTAGATGAAAATTGAAAAATAAGAAACCCCACGAAGATCTTGCCCTCACATTGCCCTTGACGGTCTCTGAACTTTCATCCGAACTCTGAGTTACGATCTCCTAAATTCACTTTCATATACTCATGTTTGACTGATTTAGTTTTATAGGGATGCGGTCTACACAATTCCTCTTCCTATCCAAACATTCTTTTCGTATTTATTGACATTTTAAGACTGATTGTATTACCAAAAAAAAAAACAAAAGAAAAAAAAAAAAAGAATTTTGAAAAATCCACTTATACAAATTATTCCCAAACCAAAAAAAAAAAAACATTTTATAATCCAAATAATTTTTGTCGTCATATTTTATATTTTATCATTATTATACACATATAATTTTATTTGTAAGACTTTTTGCTGCCATTTTTATATTATTGAGAGCCAATTTTAGATGATTTTCCTATATGATCATCCATATCAAACTGAAAGAAGGCAGTGAAACTGCACAATTGCAAATGAAGACAAGACATGATTTTTTGTAATAATCTTTTTTACGCACACATGGCGATTACATTTTAATTAAAACGCAATTTTTTAACCTTTGTAGTAATATATACTATGTTTACTTTTTTATTTATTAGGCGCAAGAGATTTTGTACTGTCCGTGTGTGTTTGTGTAAGTTTAACGGCGATTTTGAGATTTTATTATTATGTGAAAGGAATACATGAAGATACATACATATATCAAAACAAAATGCTTGCATAAACGGAATCAAATTGTAAGTATAATGACTATATGTCTGTTGATGTGGATTGGGTTAAAGGTTCACATAACACCATGTGAGATTAATACGAACAACCAATGGCCACGGTCAAGAAGTCCTCAAAACCAATGGTAATGGTGCCATTTTGCTGGGTATCGCGTTGCCTGAAGGCCTCTGTAAAACGTTGAACTTGCACGCACAGAACGATAAATTGGTCCACGGAGACTTCCTTGTGGCTCTGGGGATCGCTCTTTTTTACCAAGAAGTTAATAAACTCAGGAGTGAAGCGGAAGCCCATTTGGGTAAAAGCTGCGATTACGAATGAGTTAAATTATATGTAGGCATGTGTGCTATACGGATATTCTTATTCTCACCCTGAGTTAACTCGCTCTCTTCAATGTGCCCGGAGCTATCTTGATCGTATGTTTTAAAGACTTGTAGCCATTGATTAATGTAGTTGTATAGTTTCTCAAACTCATAGATATCGATGGTTCCGCTGGCGTCATTATCAAACATGCCTGCGGAAAACAAACGAAGAAATTTGGCCGTGCTTGAACTTAAACACTATTAAAAAGGTCGTTAAACAAATAAACAAATCCGAGTCGCTCGGGACAAACATGTGATACACTCACAGTCAGTAAAACTACGTATGAACATAATTATGTACATATGTTCTGACTCACTTATCATAAGCTTGCAAGCATTGTCTGAAAAGTGCTCTCCACGCCCATTAACCAAAGCAGCTTGTAACTCGGATGAATTAATCTTTCCAGACCGATCTCGATCCACCATAGCAAACCATTGTTGTGCCTGTGGCGATACTTGAGCATTTTGTGGGGGAAAGGCTCCAGGAGGAGCGGCATACCCGCCACTAGGCTGCCCTGCATAAGGATTGTAGCCGCCGCCCTATAACGGCAAATTATATAAATAAGGGCTTTTTATATTTGGTTGGAAACTTACGTAGGACATTTTCCTTCAAGAAAATGATGTGTTAAATTGAGCCACTTGAAGAAAATAATCGATAACAAACCGATTAAACAATATAGCGGTTTAGTCGAAAACTCACCAGCCAAACGGCAGCTGATCCAATAGAATTTAGACGCTGTCGGGCTCTGAACATCTGAGTATAAAAAATGCGGGTTTAATTTTTTAACTTTACCAACACTGGTCTTCGAAATCTAGCCATTTTCCCACGTCTTGCGTTATCCACCACTGGAATCGCGAGTGGTCTAAGTAAACAATTACCGAATATTAAAGCAAGGAAAGTAAATAGACGCATAAACAACGAAACCAAGGAAAACAACGAAATCGTAAAATGTCGCAGCTTAAATTTGTCAACATGGATATATTCTCAAACTATCAAAAATACATTGATAACGAGCAGGAAGTGCGAGAGAACATCCGCCTAGTTGTACGCGAAATAGAACAACTGGCGAAAGACGCGACAATTAGCCTTCAAATTATACACAGTAATTTGAAAGAGAGTTGAGTTGCCAGTTAAATGCCAACAAATTTATAAAATAAATAAATAAATACTTTTGATTACAGTAAGCAGTGCTTGCGGCCTGGCTAGGAAGCAGATTGAAGCCTGTGCTGAGAAATATGAAAAGTTGTCCGCCTTGGTTCGTCCGGGCCAATATTACAGGTGAGTCATTTTGGTCTCAATCTCTATGCAATGTGGGTGGCTGATCAACTGTTTTCTTCATTCCACAGATATTCGGATCACTGGACTTATATTACTCAGCGCTTGATCTTTTTGATTGCTTTGGTCGTCTACTTGGAGGCGGGCTTTTTGGTAACTCGCGAGACTGTAGCTGAAATGCTCGGTTGTAAGTCAATCCTAAGTCAGATTTAATGCCGCAGACATTGGAACTAATTACCAATTTTTTCTCAGTGAAAACCAATCAAGTGGATGGATTTCACTTGGACATAGAAGACTATTTGTTAGGTATTTTACAGCTGGCCTCCGAGCTGTCCAGATTTGCGACCAATTCCGTCACAATGGGCGACTATGAGCGTCCTTTGAACATTTCTCATTTCATTGGAGATTTGAATACAGGATTCCGATTGCTAAACCTAAAGAATGACGGCCTACGAAAGCGTTTTGATGCTCTTAAGTACGATGTGAAAAAAATTGAAGAAGTTGTCTATGACGTTAGCATACGCGGACTATCCACCAAAGATAAGGATCCGATGGAGCCAGAAACAGTGGAATAATCTTCCTCCAGTTGGAGTAGGCTAAGATTTAGACGATATAAGAGAAACTTCTACATTGAAAAAGCATTTCACTTAGTATATCTCTCAATCTTCAAACTCAAGTGAATTTGGAGAATAAATACAGATTTGATATGGATTTCAGACTCAGTACGATCTGGTATTTAGCAGGGTCAGAAATCAGCATTACATAGCTTTTAATTTGACTTTCTAGCTTTTTTTTAAGTTGATATAGCTTTTCAGGTTCCAAAGAGTTGGCAGCGCTAAAGATCATATGGTCGAACATTCGCGCTCATTCTCTGCTTTTTTTTCAGTTGTTTTTTTTACCACTGTCGCTGCAACACGTCTTGTTTTTTACGTTGTGTGCTGTGTGTGTGATTGCAATTATTATAGTATTTCGGATTAAAGGTTTTATCGCATTAATTTCTGAACCATTGGAAAAAACGTAAGTGAATTCACCCTCTCTCCGTACGCTCCAGCGACCTACTCACTCAATCGAGTGAAAAAAGACTCGAACAACAACCAGTTCTCCCTCTCACAACTTGCAATTGGGTCACAAAATTTGCCTTTAAAAAAGCAAAAATACTTATGTACCTCGCTATGGACACATACATATCGATGAGGATCAGATGGGCAAACCTGGTGGGGTTTCCGAATGTAGCGGTCGATTCGAAAAAAGGTTAATGACCCCCCACAAACGGCTTAAACATTATTAAAATGAAGACTCAACAAATGGGTCAAGGTTAATAGAAATGAGTAAAGCTATGCCGCGCAGTCGAGGTCGGGAATGGAGGAAAGAACAAAAATCTTTGAGGTGTTAAACCCAAGTCGACGAATGAACAGATTGAATTTCACACTTTTTATTTATTAGGAGTCTACCCGCTTTCGAACTTAATTTGGAATTCGTTCCAACCTATACACATGTACATATTGTTGCATTTAAAGGCGTTAAATTGCAGTAACCCACAACCCCATCAAACCATCGTTATTATATAACCGAACAATCAGAGTCAGCCAGAGTTCACTAAAAACTAGTTGAGAAAAATAGACACCAAAAGTAAATAATAATAATTACAACATACATATGTACATTGCCACTGGGGCTTTTTGTTATTGTTTTTCTGTATTATAAGTTTGTTTTTTTGGTTTTGCCTCTTCGTTTCATTTACAAAACACGCTTTTGCTGAGCGTAGTTCAAAGTCCAGGTTTCTATGCGGCGGCTTGACTGACGAGGCACAGCGAGAGAGAGAGAAAGAGTGTTCTCTGGCCGCTTCAAAGTTTTAAGTGGGAGTGAGAGAGTGTGGGTGTAAAAGAGAGAAAAGTATGAGAACAGCAAACATACATGTACATATGTAAAGCAAAACACCTTTGGAGAAAAAGAGATAAAATGGGCAAGTGAAGGAATCTCGTGCTCACTCTGTCTCTAAATTTGACAACGCGCCTGAGTTCAGAAATATTTAAAGTTGATGAAAAAGCATGGACAACAAGTGGGAAGCCGCAAACTAGTGTCATGTGTACTTAGAGTATACTTTTAATATCGAACTACATATAAATAATTTAATTGATAAGTATTTCTCAATGCCTAGTACAAAGTCCAAAGTGAAGCTATTCACAATCAGCCATGAACTAATCATTGGGTTGCTCGTGATCTTCTCTCCTGCTGCGTTGATTCTGTTTAATTCTAATGAGTTTATATGGTAAGATTTACCTCTTTTAACCCAAATGATAAGGTGAATTTTGTCTGAAAACCTCCCGCAACCAGACTTTTTCAATGCGTCACAAATTGTTCTAGGTTATTTTTTATAGTAAAAATATTTTTGGCCAACACTTCAGATTATCATACCTCGTGCCTGCCGCAAATTGCGTTTTATATCAGCAAATATAACTGCATATCCACCCCCCGCCCCCTCCCCTCCCCCCCTAGCCAGCAATTAATTGGACTTTAAACTAGTGGTAAAACCTGTTGAATTGTTAGTTGCTTATCGTTGTTTTTTTTATTGAATGTTCTTAAATTAAACTGTTTATGCAAGCGAAGTTACATTGCATAGGTCTTGTTTATGAGTATCTTCTAGTACTTTTGGTCAAGTAAACAAATGTGAAATTTGTGTTATACATACTTGATAACCAATCAAAAAATTCGCATAATAACAAAATACTTAAGAGACAAAATACCCTGTAGGTGTTATTTTTTCTCTCAAATATTTGCTCTCAGCTACATACATATGTATATGCTATTTTTATAGTTGGTTGACGGAAAAAGAGCGCGACATAGGGATATTTATGTATGTATGTATGTACATATGTATATATTTATGTTTCTACATACGTTGTATATGGGGGCCCGCCCTCTGAAACGTGTGATGAGCTGTAATCGCCTATCAATTCCATTTCTATTCGGGGATCTTGCGTTTAGATCAGAGCCGGCCACGCATAGCCCCCGGGGGCCGAAGTCAAAACGCGAAACTCATGTATACGAGCCGAGCGCTTGCCGAAGCCATCACAAAAACTATTTGAGAGCGTGAAAACAGAATCAGTTTCTCACAGCAATTCGACCCGAGCACTTCTGTGTCGCTCTGCTGAGAGGCTGCACATGAAAAAATCGATCCTTGCTTTGTTTTCTCTTGCATTTAATCGCCGACTGCTCTCGTTGTCTTCATTGCGACGAAATTTGTTCACTTTTTATATTGCGCAGTGCAATGCAACATTGAAATGCACAAATACAATGATACTTTTTGTGGGCTCTCTTTGTGGCCGGCTCTGCCACAAAGAGAGCCCACAAAAAGTATCATTGTATTTGTGCATTTCAATGCTGCATTGCACTGCGCAAAATAAAAAGTGAACAAATTTCGTCGCAATGAAGACAACGAGCGCAGTCGACGATTAAATGCAAAAGAAAGAAAGAGAAAACAAAGCAAGGATCCATTTTTTCATGTGCAGCCTCTCAGCAGAGCGACACAGAAGTGCTCGGGTCGAATTGCTGTGAGAAACTGATTCTGTTTTCACGCTCTCAAATAGTTTTTGTGATGGCTTCGGCAAGCGCTCGGCTCGTATACATGAGTTTCGCGTTTTTACTTCGGCCCCCGGGGGCTATGCGTGGCCGGCTCTGGTTTAGATCAATTTTAGGCATCAGATTTCATTAAATGTTCTGTTTTCTCCACTTTAAATAGACTGTTCATATCTAATTGCTAATTTGCTTGTTGCTTGATAAGATTATATCGATCTCAAGCAACCGGCACCGGTCAACACACTCTCTCCCTCTAGCTATCTTAGCCCGAGCCCCCTTTATTTTACACGCTCTCGTAGATACTTACACAATGCACACACATGTTCATTTATATATGTACGTATGTATGTGTGCGCCTCTTGTCTGTCTTGCTATTTGTTTTTATATGTTGTACATTTTAAAGACCCCAACGCTCCGCCACGCAGTTGGCGCTCGGCACTCAAGCGATCAAGTTAAGTTTAGCGTCTGTTTTCGGTGTCGGTGGTATTTGTTTTCGAATTCTCTTTGGTATTATTTTGAAATTGTCAATAGCTAAAAAGATACAAGTGCAAATATAAGTGTAATTGAAGCGAAAGACTATTGCCCCTCATCAGAGTCCTCGAGATTCTGTTAATCATTAGAAGCAGAACAAAAGGTTTGTTTATTTTTTTTAAACCACATTCAAGGTCGCCAATATTATAGTAGATATATATAAACGAAATACATACATAAGTCTTTTCTCATCGTCAATCTTAGTTATATACTTACTTATAAACATACATATGTATGTATGTATGTACATCTGCCCCTTGCCTCTTTCTTTCTCTCTGACCCACATACATATATATATGTACATCTGTTGGGGGGAAGTAATCTTAGTTTCTAATTTCCAGTGTTGTGATAACGTTGAAACTCTTTCTGTTATCAGTGCTTATGTTGTTATATAAATAGTTTGCCAAGGTTAAACCTTCTCTTCCTCACCCAATAAAAATCTACAAAAACTACATCAATTTATATTCACTTTTGCCATAAACGAGTATGTATAATTATCACGACAAACCGTAGCCGTAGGGGCATTAGTGGCATTTGGTGGACTTTGTACCTTTAGTTTTTTCCTTATTTTTATTTTCTTTAATTTATGCTACTTTCTTGTTTTGCTCGCAAACAAATAAAAGCCGGCAGTAGTAGCAGCAGCTCCAGCTGAGGCATTCAAGATTCGTACGCAGTCTAGTCGCAGTAGTCGAAACTGGGTCAAATGAAAACAAAATTGGTAAATTTTTTGTTATTTATGTATTCAAATAGACTACACATAGTATAATAGAAAATGTTTTTGGGTCTCTCCTTTGCTGTTGCATTCGTAGCCTTCAAGTTCAAGATCTACTTGTACGTGTACCTTGTTTTTTTGAAGGTCTTCCATAGAGTTTTAGTTTTTAAGCTTGATGTTAAACAAATACTTTTGGAAGTCCCCCTTTTCAAACTACAACAAAGTGAAAGAGGGAGACGGAGAGAGATATATGATTATTATTTGCGTTACTCTCTTGCTTGACCACAAAATTGATTATAAATAATTAATATGCATATAAACAAAGTCTTATACATACATGTATTTCAGTATGTACAACTGGTTGAGAACTTAATCTCCACATAGTCGAAATTCGAGGTTATAGCAATCCAGTTGAGTGTGCAAACAATTAAGAATAGTAAAATATAGTTCATGATATTGAAGATTAAATGTCGTATTATTATATCACCCTGTGTAATTTTGGGATTGATTGCCTAGACCTCAGTTCCAGTACCAGGCTTAGCACACAGCTCAAATTCTTGGGGTTATCAACAGTATTTGCATGACGTCAATGATCGATTAAGATCGATCTTCAATTGCATTAAAAATGTTATGACATACAAGCAAGTAATATGCTAGTTCAGTTCGAACTTTGCACGTATAATGAAGCAAGTAAGTCGTCAGGACGACTTGGATATACCATGCACCAAGTGAAGAAACTAGTTCAAATGTACAAAACCAAATTTTTATATTAAATGCCTTTCGCCAGCTGCGATAGCTAATACTGCATTGTATTAAAATATAAAATATTGTATATATGTAAATATTTATGTAAACTTCTTTATATATATTATATATAACCATGCATTTCTCTATATTTTTTGCCGACTTCAGTATACCATTTCATCCTATGGATGCATTGTATGTAAGTGAACAAATTTAGGCTGTTCTAGAATTGTTGGCAACGTATTTCATACGAATATTAGACAGAAGATAATCATCCATAAACAATGAACGTACATATATATAGTCGATATAAATGAACATATAGATGAATCATATAAATTCGTCTGGGTATGGGTCTGGAGAATTATATAGATAATGTGTACCTTATCAGTGGTACCTATAATTTACTTTTAAAGCTAATAAAATTGTGTCCACAATAGACGAACGATTAAATGAGGGTTATGCTTTGTTCATTTGTATCGAATTGTTTACTGATTTCTTTTTCTATCTTTGATTCTAGTGAATTGAATTTTTTATATCTAAGGGATTCACTAGGCCCGCCAAGGTATGGCTGAAGCGCATTCTGCCGTTGCCTTCTCGTTTGCTATCACTCACGATGGCTTCGATATTAACTATGATCACGAGGTGCTGAATCTGGTTTGGAATTCAGGTGTGCGATCTTGGAAAAAACGAGTGGCACGCGCCAGGGTAAGTGGGAAAGCATTATTTGCTAAGAATCACCTAAATAATATACTTTAATTTGCCCTTTTAGAATGGCGTGCGCAATGGCGTGTATCCGGCTCATATACAAAGCCTCTGGTTAATATCGGCTATAGCATTGGGCATCCATTTCGCCGGCTATCAGGCTCCTTTTAATTTAACTAACCGAATTCTGGTAAATTTGCCCTCCAATACCATAAATTGGCAAATCTCCGCATGCTTTATGGCGGCCTTGGTCGTATGGCTTTCAATATGCTTCACCATGAGATATACTCTGAAACTTTTGCTCATGTACAAGGGTTGGATGTATGAGTCCAGAGCTCCAGGAAGTCGTGTCTCACTACCCACCATGTTGTGGGTAGCTATTGTTCGCGTTTTATCGAGTTGGAATAAGCCGGGACTGTATAGTTTTCAAGGCTCACTTCCACGTTTGCCATTGCCTTCGGTGGAAGATACCATGCGAAGATATCTAAGAAGTGTGCGGCCACTCCTGGACGATGCAAACTACAGCCGTATGGAGGGTTTGGCAAAGGAGTTCCAACAAACCATTGGCAAAAAGCTACAATGGTATTTAAGATTGAAGAGCTGGTGGTCAACCAACTATGTCTCGGATTGGTGGGAGGAATATGTGTATCTGCGAGGTCGTGGACCCCTTTGTGTGAACAGTAATTTTTATGGCACGGATGCCATCTTTATGAATCTCACCAATAAACAGGCAGCCAGAGCTGCTAATGTTATATCGTTGCTGCTCAATTTTCGTCGTCTTATCGAGCATCAGGAACTGCAGCCGGTATGTGGACAGGTGATGACTTTGCTGAATTCAAAACTAAACTCTCTTTTGCATCTTTTCTAGATCATGGTCCAGGGCATGATCCCCTTGTGTTCTTGGCAATATGAACGTACCTTCAATACGGCACGGGTTCCCGGCTTGGAGACAGATCGCATCATCCATTATCGTGACTCAAATCACATTGTCGTGCTGCATAAGGGTTGCTACTACAAAATGCTGATCTATTATAAGGGACGGATCCTAAGACCCTGCGAATTGCAAGTGTAAGTATCACAAACCAGAATTACAAGGTCTTTCTTTTAATGATTACGTTTTTATCTTGGCAGCCAAATCGAGGACATCTTAAAGGCAAAAGTCTCACCTCTTGAAGGTGAAGAGCATTTAGCTGCTCTCACTGCCTGGAATCGTTCGAAATGGGCTGACGTCAGGAATACCTATTTCTCCCGCGGTGTTAATCATGTCTCCCTGCGCACCATTGAATCGGCTGCATTTGTCCTGTCTCTCGATGACGAGCCCTTTGAATTTGACTTGGCTCGGCCAGAGCTCCTAGATAATTTCGGAAAGAAGCTGCTTCATGGCAATGGCTATAATCGGTGGTTCGACAAATGCTTTACTGTCTGTGTGGCTAACAATGGGCGAGTGGGCTTCAACGCTGAGCATACCTGGTAAGAGCGTAGCAAAATCTATTCTAAAATCTCGATCAACAATTTACCAAAACACATTGAAAAACTTAAGGTCTGATGCAGCCATTGCGTCTCATATGTGGGAGAATCTTATAGTCGATGATCTTGCGACGAATGGGTAAAGTTTTTTCAAAAATGTTTCCCATTTAAAGCGTTGGCATCGGTGTTGGTCGGAAGGGGTGTTCAGACAGAATTCGACATGAACTAATTGATCAATTTAACTTTATTTTATTTATTTTTATTAACCTTTGGTTGTGGCCTAACAAATTTATATTTCTATCTCTTATAATATTCTTTTATAGGGCCGATGCACCGGTTATGGGACATCTTTGGGAATATATATTTGGTGATGATATTTATGGGTAAAATCTAGTCTAGTCTAATTGCATTGCTTAAATCACTAGCTTCAACATCTTTTATTAACATTGTGTATCGCTCTCGACTAACATTCTGATAAAGTTTCTGGTGATAATCATTTTTAATCCCTATGTTATGTATCATCCTAGATACGATGAATCGGGCAATACCAAAGGCACTCCAGAATTTCAACCACCCATGCCTACACGTCTCAGTTGGGATCTCTTACCGTGTCTGAGACAGATTGAGGAGGCCACCATTGATGTGACCAAGTTAATCAATGAGGTCGACTTGCGAATTCTAGTACACCAAGAGTATGGCAAAGGCTTCATGAAGAAATGCCGCCTATCGCCCGACGCCTATATACAGATGGCTCTTCAGTTGGCCTACTATCGAGATGCTGGACGCTTTTCTCTAACCTACGAGGCATCGATGACCAGACTCTTCCGTGAAGGACGCACGGAAACAGTGCGTCCTTGCACTATTGAATCCGCAGCCTGGGTTAAGTCCATGCAAAATCTGAACACCACAAATGATGAGCGTGTTAAATTACTGCAAGATGCGTGTGATCGTCATCAATTGGGCTATCAGGATGCCATGTGTGGCAACGGAATCGATAGACACTTGTTTTGTTTGTATGTTGTGTCAAAATATTTAGAGGTCGATTCGCCATTCCTCAACGAGGTTTTGAGTGAGCCTTGGCGCCTGTCTACCAGTCAAACGCCCCACGGGCAGACACCTAAAATGGATCTAAAGAAGCATCCGAATTGCATTAGTGCTGGTGGTGGCTTTGGACCTGTGGCCGATGATGGATATGGTGTTTCCTACATTATAGCGGGTGAAAATTTGATATTCTTCCATATCTCAGCGAAGACAACATGCCAGCAAACGGTATAAAATCCCAAATTCGAATCTGAAGTAATAATTAAAATCCCCGTCTACTCATTTCACAGAATGTCCATCGTTTTTCGGAGAATATAGTTCAAGCTTTGGCCGATATACGTAGCATGTTCGAGAAGCATATGAAGGATAATCCTCCGAAACCGAAGAAAGCGTCTTCCAAACCACTCACAAATGGCTCATCTGCATAATGAAGCGACCTCCACACGCAACACTCACACACAGTTAGTCCTATTCATGTATACATATATATATATATATTTGTCTATACATAGATTTTTGTTAGCATTTGTTTTTCCTTCTTTACCTGTTGAACGTCTTCTATATATGTATGTTCTTCCAACAATCATCATCAACATTTTTGTCTATTCTAACAATTGTAATTTTTAGTGCAAAAGTACAAAAAACCATGCAATTTTTATTGAATCAATTGTGACTTTAGTGAACTTTTGCACAATGAATTACTGCTTCTCAATTAATTAGTTTGTAAGTTTTAGAAATATATACCTCTTAAATTTTTATTTGTACAAAAGAATTGACACTTTTTTAACCATTTGATGAAGTTTCTATCTGCTAGAATCGCATGTAGTAGATAGGTAAGTAGTAGATGGGTAAGCCAAGTCTGGTCTAAGAGAATTGAATTTCATCGTGTGTTTTATTTTCTGATAAATCTTGTAATAATGTGGGATTTCTGGTATGGCTAATCCAGAAGCTTCTTTTTTGATTTTGGCGTCGAAATGCTATGCAACGAAACACGTCTTGGTGTTTTGTTCTTAGGCGATGTTGGTTTTGGTGTGGTCGTTGTCGTCACCTCCGCCGCCGACTTCAGCGGTGATTTGGCCAATTTTCCACCTTCTTTTTTTTCAGCCCCCTCTTGCGTATCCTCGTAGACCAAGCGAATATCTTCAGTGTGCTCGGTGGTGACCTCATTGAGAGCCAAATAGCTAGCTGACTCCAATGGTTTTTCAGCGTTTTTATTATTCTCCTTGGGCAATGGAGCAACACCCTCATCCAAAGGCCAGGCATCCATGGCCTCTTCCACTACCACTGGAGCATTTACAGCGGCAGGGAAATCGATTAGGACTCGTGGCGTGCGTCTTACTGCAATGAGAGTGGCTTGTTTGACGGCGGTTTGATTAGTGGCTTGAGGTGTCAGCGGAAAGTTGCTAGTGCTGCTGCTACCAGGTGTGCGGGGCTGCCTTCGAACCTGAATGGGTGTGGCAGGTCGGCATTTCTTTTCAGGTGACTCAAATTTATCTTCCGAGCTAATGATCTGCTTGTCGAGAAGGGCCACAACTGGAGGCCGTGCAGGCTTCTCCTCACAGTTGGCCTTTCGCTTTATCGCAATGGATGAAGTTTCTTCTGTTTTGCGTGGCGATCGCCTGGTGGCTATCGGTGTGGGGGTGGCTCCCACTTTGCGCGGTGAACGCCTTATAGCAATGGGTTTGGGCTTGTCATCCGATTTGGCCTCTTTTTGCTTGGATTTGGGGCTATTCGAATTGGTCGAAGAAAAACTCTGCCGAGATGAGTCATTCTCATTGTCGTCTTCAATTTCGTTTTCCCTCTCCTTGCGGTTAATCTGGGCTACCAGCTTATCTTTTAGCGGTTTACGCAAGCCGGGCTCATCCGCTGAAGCCTTCCTTATAATTTTTTGCTTCTTTTTCTTTAATGGAAGAATGTTCTCTGAAGATTTCAAAGCAGTTTCCAGCACTGTTTCCATCTCCTCGTAACGTTCACCTAGTTCATTTGCGTCAAAGGTCAGCAGCGAACAGAATCCATCGGTACTGGAGACAATCAACACATTGCCATCAATTGACCAGGTAAGATCAGTGAGTCTCGTATAGTGTATATTGGAGACAATAGCAAATGGCACCTGTTGTTGGGTATCATAAAAGAGCACCGAATTTTTGGTGGCCACCGCATATATCATGCGATACGGTAGTTTTATAACAGGGGGGTTTTGCTCCTCATTGTACGGTCGTAGGCTGTACAAGACAGGAGAACATCGTACGGCGACTGCATACTCCTTAGGAAAGGGCAGCACATAGGCCGGACGAGACAGATCATAGCGACTAAAACCGTAAGCAGTATTTGTGGGCTTCAAAACACCATCGTAGTCTGTGATTCCAGCCGGGGTAATAAGCAGTTTTCCGTCTGGTGTAAAACTTAAGCGGCGGAAGAAGGTTTGCAATGTGCCGTCATGATAGAGCCTTATACTCTTACCATGCAATTGGTGATCGTGTGTAACAGGCAGCATCGATTTGCTGACTCGATGGATTATCCTCTTGGTATGGGCATCGAAGATGCGCAAGTGCCTGCAGAGGAAATTAAAATTCATAATTTATCAGCATTCGTGCTATAATTTTGTTTCCACTCACCTGTCCGTGCTCATTGTAGCGATATATTGATTACATGGATCCCAGGCTACGCCTTGGACATACCCCTTATGATCATCTAATATTGCCAGAGATTTACCCTTATGTACATCCCACAACATTGCTGTGTTGTCCACTGATCCAGTCACCAGAAACTGCGAATTTGGCGCCCAACTCAAATCATAAACATCCTCACGGTGTCCTCGCAACACTTTAAGGGTCAGCCAAACTTCTTTATCCTGATTACCATGACTATCTGCATCCAGTATGTTGATGACCTCGTGTTCTGCCTTTTGCTTCCATATGAAGACCACACTCTCGTCATCGCCAGATGCCAACAGTTCGCCATTTGGAGACCATCTTACGGTGTTGACCGCCCGCTGGTGACGCGACAAATCAGCGGCCAGCTCTAATCCAACGTCTCCTTCTTCTCCTACTTCAACGGATCCCTCTGCTTTTTTATAACGATTCAGGTACCAAATTAAAACATGAGCATCGGTCCCGCCCGAAGCCAAACGGCAAATGCTTGATGACTGCAATCCCGTTCCTTTGTACTGTATATCTACACTCAGTACAGGATCGCGATTATGCCAAGAGATCTCTGGTATTTTGCACTTCATTTTTGTTGTCTGTTTTGTTATTTACTTAAACTAATAACAAATTTTTCCTGGATTAATGCAGATGATTTGGCGCCCAAATGCAACTAGTGTGCCCGTTCATCACTTATAAAAATACCAAAGATACACGTTCGAAGTGCTGTGAAATGACCCAATAAAGATAAAGAAAAAAGTATTTAGCGCACCAAACCGGAAATGTACCGTACTTCAATGTTCAAACATTTCTATTAATTTACTATTTTTCTTTGCAAAATTTTCACTGACTATGTGTAATTAGCCAAAAAGTACAAAAATACTAGTAAGGAGAGTTTTCCATATTATTAATTATTATTTTTTTGGGTTTTCCAGCAAACATGGCATACGGAACATTTGATTTAAGCTGTAAATCCACTTGATTGCCACTGCAAATAATACAGGTATTTTAAATAAAGGCAGGTGACAAATTCAAAGAATAGCCTACCCCATTTACTGCCAAAAAGCACAGGACAGCCAGCATGTAAGGCATTAAAATCAAAAGTTATACTATTATCCAAATTGCGAAAGATCAGCGCCGTACCCTTCTTGGGAAAATGCGTAAGTCGCAGTTGTGGAAAAACAGTGGCTCCTCCTTGTTGTACATTTGCCATCTAAATTGTGCGTGAAGCAGATATGCATTAACAAATATACAGGATTCTTTCTATATGTACAAATGCTTACGTAGAGTAGAACTGTAACCATTCTATCGCCGCGATCGTGAAATGTTTCGTGCTATAACAGAAATCATTTTGAAATGAAATATATACATAGAATTGAATAGTGATACAAGTTAGCTTACCTCTGATCCAAAAGAGTCAAAATGCGGTCTATAGTGGCCCCCTAAACCGTAATTCACCACTTGCAACTCATCTGAACTGTTTGGGAAGACGTTTAAGTCCGTCATATCCATTACACGCTGTCTTATTATCTCCACTACATAGCTAGCATTATTTGGTAGAATAGCACTGTTAGAAGTGCGATCTTTTAGCGGCACATATCTATTAACCCTTGAATCAAATACGGTACTACGTTTTAGCGTGGGCACACCAAGACGCTTAAGTTCCTCGATTTCGCTATCATAGAGAATATCATAGTAGATTGCCACAAAAGGATTATGGTTCAAAAGCTCAACCTTAAATGGAGCTAGCAACAAGAAGGGTTCTTTCTTAAAATCATAGTAACAAGTCAATCCCCCCATGTATTCAAACTGTCCACGACAACAGTTTCGATAAAGTGGATAGTAAGTTCGTTCAACGGAGTGCTTCTGTTTGGTTGGCAAATAGAAATCCCTTTCGATAAGCCACAGTTTGCGATAATGTGGAGCATGCCAAAGAACTTCTTCAACGACTTCCCAAGCTAAGAATATATTATCTGCAAAAATTAAAAATCAAAGATTAATGAAATACATTTTCAATTGCGCCTTGTTAAACTTACTTATTTTTAGTAGGCTCGTGGCATAAATCTGTGACAACTCAACTTCATATAAGCCCAATAAACGATAGTATTGTACCTGGGATTCTCTCGCCTCTAAAAAGTAAAAGCAGGTTAAATACAACCACTCATTCGCATCCTTGTAAAAGTTATTCTTGAGAGCAAACTGGCCCAGTGCATAAAGGTCCAAGACATCAAGACTTGAGCTTAAGAAATGATTACGCAAATGTTGAATGGGATTCAACTTTTTAAAATCTCAAGAAATTACCTATACTGTCTGCCATTCAGCAAACCTTTAGTGAAGTCTTTTGTTTTAATCAGATAGACATCCAAAATAAGTAACACACTACTTAATGCATCGTTGAAATCATTATGAATAGGCAAATAGGGTCGCATTTCTTGAATGTGATTTTGCGCATCTGGAACAAGAAATATAAATTTACTGATCAATATTCATTACTGTTATCTGCACCACCTGTTGCCACATCTTGCTTCATGAAGATTAGCCACCGTGTCCAATCCAAGTGTTGACTTCTTAAAGTTGAAAAATAATTGATCTCGTCATACTCGTCACCTTGAATATTCTTCTCTAATCGCATTAGTTGAATATCCAAATAATCAAGAGACCTATAAAAATGTTCTCAATAGAGAGTCTTACATATTTTATAACTCACTTTTTCACAATTTCCAATTTTCTTTTTATGTCCTTGGCATAAATTTCCATATCGGAAATAAGCAAATGTTTTAAATGTTGCAAATAAACCATTTCTGATACTGAAGATGAGAAGTATATCTCATCCGGATTTTCTTTCGATTGACAGCTGGCATCCGAAACAAACAAAGCTAACAACAATAGAGTGAGTTTCATTCTTGTATGATGCTAGTTCAATTAAAAATGAATTTGTTGAAAATGTTTTTTGCATTTTCTGACGTGACCGTAACCTATTGATTTGCAACGTTGTTCGAGCTTAAAAAAGTGTAAAGCGTATTGCTTTGTCGTTAAAAACACAAACAAATTGAAGCAAATTTTTAGAAATTCTAAAAGCTTTAATTTTACTTCAAACCAGCTCAATTTGTTCATTTTAGCGCTTAAAAATACTTTACATGAGATATAATAAAGGTTATGTTTTCTTAGACGTCTACAGCTCGTCTCTTGTATGCAATCCCGGGTACTCCTTATTTTCAATAGTCACACCTTTGCAGCGCTCCTGTTCCACGAGGAAATCCTTTGCCTCCCAAGCCTGCTCCCCGTCCTTAAAGAGAAATATAGCACGATTGTCATCGACCATGTAACGCTCCGCCTGTATATGATTATTCCAGAGGCTCGTTTGCCACAATTTAGTGATTGTATCGGCCTCCTCGCGAGTTGGATTATCCGTCACTGATACAAATGTCATAAGGGTGCGTCCTTTTTTCGAAACCTTGAGCAGATCTTCAGGATTCTTGCTATCTAAATTGGAGAAATCGAGTTTAGGTTGTGGCCGCAGGTGCTCTGGCAGTTCGTCCGGCTCCAATGGTTCTTCATCTTCTTCCCACTGATCTAACAGGCGCTCCAAATCGGCTTCACTGTAGTCCCGTACATCCTTTTTAGCCCAAGCCGGCTTATCGTCGCCCTCACGAAATTTCTTTGCTAGCACCAGCACTGGCATAAGTGCCAATAGAACAAATATCCATCTTGCCATCATGTTTAATTATTGAAATAATTATCAACTTTCCAAGCTTGTTGAACGGCAAGTTCAGAGTTACCAGATCTAGTTTTACTAGCTGACGTGTTGAATCAGCTGTTTACTAACATATTTAAAGAGTGGCACCCTACAAATGTCATTCATATGTCAGTTTTTCCCAGGTTCGATGTTTGCCTTAAATGGTTTGAAGCTGCCTCAAATGGTCTGAACTGCCCTCATTTGGCTTGACCCCGCCTCATTCCCATGAAAAAAGGTGTCATTGTTCCATTCCATCATTTCATTTTCGAGAACGGACGCTAAACCTAAATATTTGGAGAGTGTGACCAGCGCGCCTTAGCCAGCATTAACCTCTCTCTATTCTCTCTTCCCCCCCCCAGTGTTTTTGCTCCATGTTGCTCCAAGTCGGCACCCATCGTTCATTGTTGTTTTTGTAATAACGCGCGCTGGTTGGGAACGGACGCTAAACTGCGCACAATTTTCCTCGATTGTTATTGACAATAAGACGCCAATGCCGCAGCTTTCCGAGTTGGTAAATTGAAAATCTAATTTGTTCTACTCGTGGTGAAGAGAGCCGAGCCGAGCGTGAAACTCCCTGGGTTGTAAAGACTACAACAATTTACACATTTTAATAATACTAGCAGAAGGTTAATGTAACATACAAAAATACTTGCGGTGTGCGTGCTTTTCCGAAGACCATGATGACATCATCCCTGAGACTCATCATTGTGTTTTGTTTCCTCTCTCTCCTAATTCCATTTCATCTATTTTATTTTGTTTCGTGTTTACTTATATTTTAGAAAAAGTTTAACCCATTCAACAACATCAAATAATTGAACTAAAGGAAAATCAATAGGCAGCCAGCTGTCAACAGCTGTTCCGCTGGAGGAAGAATGGTCTTCGAGGCGCTTGTTGTTGATATCCTTAACAAGGTTCTGGGCGATTATATAGAAAACTTGGACCGGAATCAACTGAAAATTGGCATTTGGGGAGGTAAGTCAAAAGGGATGATGGTGAGGGAGTTAACAAATGACTAAATAACGGGATCACAGTACTAGAAAAAAACCCCAGCACGCAAAAATACGAACGATGACCTTATCCTTCACAATTTGCTTTCTACTTTGACTATGACCTAATTTCTGGTCTGTTTATTTACACTGGCCAACAAGACGTTAAATCAGAACCGAATAGATTAACATTTTCTATTTTTACTATAACTGAATCTAACAGTTAGTTCTAATGCCTTTTGTTTTTATTAACTTTTAAGTTCGAACGAAAAGCAACTTGAGCAGTTCTTCTTTCATTAAATATACAGACACACCCATTGTTGGGTTTAAATAAAGATTTATCAACTTTGTTGAACAGTCAAAGTACATAGGTATCACGCATAGCATCAGCAGAGAGAACGATTCTCACGCTCTCCCAGAGGAAACAAACTGTTGCATTTGCTTTTCTGCCACAGACCCACCCAACATCATTCCATAGCAATTTCTATTGCGGTTTCGCTCTCACTAATTCACACACATCTGTCAGAGCCCTATACACAACAACGGGTGATTTTTCATAGAAACTCCTCATATTACAGAAACTGCTTAAGTTTGACATACCTTTTTTTATTCTACTTTATTAACTTTCCCTTCCTCTCTCTCTAAAGATATCAAGTTAAAAGAGTGGCAACCACCAACTGGTTTTGTTTCCAGACCAAAAAGTCTTTATAATGAAATAACAAGCTATCAAAAGCCAGACTATTTTCTGTGAGCTCTGAACTTGATGACATAATGTCGAAATTCATGAATATTTTCTAAAATTTAAACTACCCATTGTAACTGCCATGATGTGGTCCGTCTGGTTTTTCTGTGATAATGTCACAGCTCATTGCCCTCCTTTCTTTTTTAGTTTGATTTACAAATAAAGAGTTGTATTTATAAACTGATAACGTGGAACCCAATGAGTAAAGCAATGTGATTGTGGGGTAAGGGGCTTAAGGAAACACCAATGAACTAAGAAAGTTCCCCCCTTTTTGTCATTACTGCAATATTTTGCAATACTACTATAGGTTGCTGTCAATTATATTTACTAATGATACATAAGAAACACTTATGCAAATTCTTATCTTTCGGACACATATGCAATACATGCATAAAAAGTTATCTTTCGTATACGCTTCTGTGTTTAATTCGGTCGATTTCGATTGAGATCGATTGGCCTTATAATGTGGGTACGTACGCATGTAAATATATGGCTAGAAACAAAAATATACAAATATACATATTTATATCTTGCCATAACTGGGTGAAACTTTTAAACTTTATCGTAAAATTGTGTATATACATATGTTTTAAGTATGCAGTACAAATAAATAGATCTACGAAAATATCCACATACATATGTATTTGTAAATTAAATTGTCAAGTGCTATCAATACATTTGTATCTTCTGGTAATTGAAAATATATATTGATTATCTAACAGTAGGGCAATGGTGTTAAGTAATTACGATATTTAACTAGGCTTATCAGGTTAATAGCAATTGTTTATATGCACATGTATAAAGTTTTCACCTACTAGACGTTTTTGATTTCACCTATTGCCAACTATAGGAACGGCAAGCGCATTGGGCATTCAAAGCCAAACTGACTGTGAGGGCCAGAAATGTTAGCTTCTCTGTAATTAGGTAATTAAAATATTGTCTTGGCAGTGGCATGAGTGTTAGTTTGTTGACTGCTCACTCATTGCTATTTCTGAGCCATAAATCAATAGGTATTTGCTATGGAAATTGACTAATTGCCTAATGTGAATGTGAAATGTGTCTGATTACTCTGTTAAAACTGCTCTTGCCCCTTAACTAAGAGAATGTACAAGACATTTCGGTAAATTGTTTACTTGTTTGCAGGTGATGTGGTCTTGCAAAATCTCAGGATACGGGAAAATGCCCTCGATGAGTTGGATTTGCCCGTGCAGCTGGTCTATGGTTATCTAGGTGAGTATACCCCTAAATATCATTAATATTGATTATTGTTAAGTAATTCTTTGTATTCTTTTTCAGGCAAATTGGTCTTAAAAATACCATGGAAGAATTTATATAGTCAGCCCGTCATTGTCGATATCGATAGTCTATATGTTCTGGTTTCGCCGAATAATAATGTCAGATATAGTGCCGAAAAAGAAGCTAAATATGCGTTGGAGGCGAAAAAGTTGGCACTCGATGCCTTGGAGGCCGAACGCCAAAAAGAGCTGGATAAGGGTAAGAACTGAGTCAACAAAAAGGCCACCTAATGAGAATGTTGTTATTAATTGTTGGTTAAAAACTGTCCCACAGATAAGCCCAAAGCAGATCCTGGTTTTGCTGAGAAATTAACTGCCCAAATTGTAAATAATTTGCAAGTGAAAATCACCAATGTGCATGTTCGCTACGAGGATACTTCCACAACAGGAAGTCCCTTCTCCTTTGGTATATCATTGCATGAACTGGAACTCTATACAACAGACAATAACTGGGAAAAATGTTATATGGCCCAACAGTCTTCGCAGGTCTTTAAAATTGCGAATCTCTCCTGCCTCTCCGCCTATATGAACGTTAATGCCCGCCTATATTCAGGCCAAGGAAAGGATCAGCTTGCCGAAACGTTTCAAGCACATATTGCAAGCAAAGAATTTAAGCCAGCTAGTTATAGCTATGGTTAGTAGATTATCATTAATATTAGCAGGGATGTCACTTGCTAAGTAATTTGTACTTTATTGTTGGATTAGTTTTGGGTCCAATATGTTGCAATGCCAAGCTGAAGCTGAATATGAATCCGGAATTCGATAGCCCGCCATTCGAGATTCCCAAAATTGATTTAAGTCTGGAAATGGAAACACTAAACGTTGGTCTAACCAATACACAGTTCCACAATGTCATTAAGCTGGGCGATTCAATGAACCGAATGCAGCTGGGTCTGCCCTATCGCAAATATCGGCCGCACAATATACGTAAGATAGATTTTGTCTTTCTATCTATGTATGCACGCATAGTTAAAAACTTCTTATTTTATTTTCATAGCCATCAAAGGTAATGCCAAGATATGGTGGGCCTTTGCTATTAACTCTATTCTCGAGGAAGATGTTAGGCGGAGTAGACGCTGCTGGACTTGGGATCACATAAAGCAACATCGCGAACGGTGCAATATGTACGCAAAGGTAAAAGCAGATTAATATCATTTTGGCTTGTCTGTTTTTCATTTTATAATAATTTTTATTTTGGTGCGTTTAGAAATACAAGGATCGCGAGCTCACCAAAAAGCCTTCAGCAACGCTTGTTGAGGCCTGCAATCTGCTGGAACAGGAATTAGATGTGTTTAATTTGCTGCTGATACGGCAGCGAGTGAATATCGAGATAGCCAAACTGCGCGATACAGCTCCCCCTGAGCAAACAGGCTGGTTCAGTGGGTGGTGGGGCAGTGGCGGTGCTAAGAAAGACGAAGTTACTGCTGGTGAAAACATTGTGAAGAAGTTTGAAGCGGCGATGACGCCTGAAGAGAAGGCAAAGCTGTTTAAGGCCATCGGCTATCAGGAGAACGTCAAGCCGCAGAATGTGCCTGAAACGTATGAAGCTATGCGAATGAACTTTAAACTAATTGCCTTGGACGTGGGCTTGTACGAAGATGTGCGTCTTGATAACGAAAGTAGAATCTCGTATGATTATCAGGACTTGCCCTCCATATTGAAGTTAAAATTTTCCATGGCCACTGCAAAAGTGACCCAAAGACCTGCTGCGGAAGCCATAAGCATAACGGCTGGTATGAAGGAGCTTAGCGTATTGGGCAGGGAACGCAAGGACAACAGCTTCATACCAATGTTGGTGGAGTCCAAGATCACTGATGAGTTCAATCTACTGGATATCTTTTTCGAAACAAATCCTCTAGACAAACTGTGCGATCAGCGTGTCAAAGTTGTGGCCCGGCCTCTTCAAATTGTTTATGATGCGGATACCATATTAAGTCTGTTAAGTGTTTTTAAGCCACCCAACGATGTCACCCTTTCCAAATTTGAGGATGTCGCTAGTGCCCGGCTGGATAGCATAAAGGAGCGCTCAGCCACAGGGATGCAGTATGTCATTGACCAGAAGTCCGTACTGGATGCGGACATTCTTCTAATGCCCAATATCCTTGTGGTGCCCCATGGTGGTCTGTATGTGGCCAATGAGAAATCTTTGGTGGTAGTAAGTCTTGGTCAGGTTCATGTGACCACCACACCTCGTCATCGGTCATCCCAACACATTCAGTCCTTGCACCAGATGGGCGAGCATCAGCAAGATATTCTTAGAAATGTTATGGATAATGCCTATGACCGATTTACCATTGAGGTGGATGATATTCAAGTCTTGGTTTCTAGGCCAGGTGAGCCCTGGCACCAAGCTTTGGACTTGGCTATTGCCACTGATCTGCATGTCTTAAGGCCGACTTCCCTTAAAGTTGTGGCCGCCCTTTGTGTAGTGGATGACGACCCGCGTTTGCCTAAGATCAAGGTAGACATTGAGTTGCCTTCCATACAGGTGAATATCAGCGAGGATCGTGTGATCGATGCTATTGGCGTAGGCACAAGCATTCCTCTGCCAGAGAGCTCGTCGCCAGCTCAGCCGTCGACACTTCAACGTTCGCGCAGCTCCTTGTCCAATTTTATCAACAAGGAGATAAAGAAACGCAATACCGAATCTGTAGTGACGGCCAGCAAACCGCTGGATATCGATGAAATTACCCAATATACCAATGTGGAGGTGAACTTCTCCCTTAATGAGATCTCTCTTAGGCTCTACCAGTCTCAGAAACTATGCGAAAATGATTCTGATATCACGCAGGAGTTTGTAACGCCCGAGCAAGAGCCATCAACTTCAATGCAGCATGGTGATTTGTTGGATGCCGAAAATAGTCGGCGTGCCCAGGAAATCCTTTCACTTCAGGTGCTGCAGGTTGAGGCTTATTTGGCGCAGCGTACCTATGAAACAGTGGCAACCCTGAAGTAAGTAGACCTTTACCCAGATTGAAAGTAAAAGGTTTATTTTACATTATTTTCTAGAGTGGGCGGTATCAACATTAAGCAGTTCGACTGTGTGGAAAACAATGAGAAGGTGCTGGACATCATAGACACGCCTGGATATGCCAAGGATAAGAACTACTTGTTTACTGTCTCTTACACGCTGGCTGACATGCTATCCCCTGAGTTCACCACCAAATATAACTCGACGGAACAGCTGATTGTGGCGAATTTTGAGGTCCTCAACATTGTGCTGCATCAGGAGTGTCTGCTGCGTTTGCTGGAGGTCGCCAACAATTTCCAGAGCAATCTAGATAAGGTACTCAAATACGAGAAGCCAACTGACCGTTACGCTTCAGCTGGAGCCGGGGATGGCATTAAACATAAACTTGCTGTCATTATGGAGGACACTGAGCAGATTATGACCACCAATCAAATGGCCTTGCGTCGGAATAAAGCAGCCTCTTCGCGACATCGTCGCGTGGTGGAGAGCATTAAGATACGCCTGGTGGCAAATATTATTCAAGTGGGCTTGCAACTAACCTCGCGCAACCGACCCCTGGCTGAGATGAACGTTAAGAAATTTGTGACCAGCCTCACCATGAAATCGTCATACACCGAACTGAATATTGGCTTGAAGGATATTCAAGTCATCGACCTCAATCCTCTTACCATACACCAAAATGTAAGTCCATTAAAATCGACATCGTCATTCCCATCACTTGTTACCGTTATCTGTGTCATCACTAGATCTTGAGCATTGTGGGCCAGGATGCGTTTAATTGTCAAGTGGTGCTCTATAATAAGGATGAAACTCTAGACTATAATTCAGATGACATGAAAATAACCGTGGACATTGGTTGCGTTAAAATCATATTTCTCAATTGGTTCGTCACTGGCGTCTTGGTAGGTTTTCTATTTAAAACCCTTAAAATTTATTCTTCTTATTCTCGTTATATTTTTCTTGTAGAACTTCCTTAATAACTTTCAAGCTGCTCAGCAGGCTCTGTCTCAGGCCAGTGCTGCTGCAGCAGAGTCCGCTCGCCAAAAGGCCTTGGATGCCTATGACACAGCTACTCGGATGAAACTCAATGTGCGCATTAATGCTCCAATAATCATAATTCCAGTGGATTCGAAGAGCTGTAACGCATTGTCCCTTGACTTGGGCATGCTAGAACTGACAAATAACACAATCGAGGTCCCAGTACAAGATAGAGAAGAGCGCGCGATTATTGATGAAATTAAACTTCAGCTAAAGGATATAAAAATCACCAAGGTTACGATATTGGAGGCAGACGATTCTAATGTAGATGGTGGGTAAAAAGAATTCATTGAAATACCATTTAATACAATTAATAATATATTGTTCAGATGTTGACGCGGCCGTCGGATGGAGATCTAAATTAAATATGATGAATCCCATGAGTTTCACTCTTCTGGTTACTCGAAATCTATCGAGCCAGTGGTACAAGGATGTACCTGACCTTAATCTATCCGGTCGCCTAAAATCAATCGAGGTAAAATTTAAAAAAATTGAATTAAACTTGCGTGTAATTTTAAATTTCCCATGTTGACAGCTCACCCTCTTTACTGATGATTATGCTTTGATCATCTCGATACTAAATCGAAATTTAAACGAAGGACTTGTCGAGTTTCCACCGGTCGAAAATGAGCCGCCCAAGTCCCCTGCACGAAAGCCTCAGTCACTTGATTCTCGTAGCATTAATGCGCGTCCACGTGTAGGCAAAAACTCGTCCGAGTCTTTAGTTAGAAACAAAAGGATTAATGAATCGTTGAAATTTAATTTTCAATTTGATGGCGTAATTATAAATCTGATGGAAGGTAAATTCTAATTGTTAAATCATTTGATTCCGTTAAATTCATATCCATTTCTTCCCCAAAGGTGAGGATGCTGGTCTGGCCCGTTTCGGTATTTACTTTCTGTCTGTGAAGGGATCCAAGCTTGTTGACAACACAGTAAGCCTATCAGTTGTTTTATGCAACATTCAGTTGGATGACACACGTCAGAATACCAGCAGCCAAATACACCAGTATCTAAGCCGAAAGGATTGGCAAAATCCTCGACTCGAGACGGAGGAGATTATCGATGCCTGCTACAATGAACGGAACTTTATGGTTGATGTGACGGCCATTATAAAGGAAAATGATACCTTTGGTAAGGTACCTTTTCATATGGCCGAAAACTGAAGGCTCATTATTATTTGTGCTTACTGTTTTTAGCCGAGGTTCATGTGCGTGGCTTCGATATGATTGTTTCCATTGACTTCCTACTTAAATTAACATCATTTCTATCGCTGCCCCCGGAGGACGATCCGCGCTCTTCGTTGGAGATGAACCCACAAGCAATTTCGGAAACAGCTAAAGATACTTTGACTATGACAAGGGATACTATACGGGATAACGGCATGGCATCAGCCAATGAAATCGCTGATGCAGATTTACCTGGTAAGTTACATATGTGACTAATTAGTTCACCTGATTCCATTTTTCTCTATTTTCTTTAGCCACATCGACAGATACTAATCAGGACAAAAGAATGCATCTCATATTGCACATTGATGAGCCGGATATTATATTAGTGGAGAGTCTCGATGATCTGAATACCAATGCCATAATATTCAATGTAAGTGAATCTGTAGAATCGAAATTTTAGCTAAGATTGGTTTCATTTCCTGGCTTTGGGGACTTTCAGGCACAAGTACATTTAAATTATCGGTCTATCAACGATAAGCAAATCATCAATGGACAAATCGATGCCTTGAAGATTTATATGAGCTCCTTTCTGCCAGAGCGACGCGAACAAACACGTCATTACATTTTGCATCCGTGTGTCATCAGCTTGCAGGGCTCGACACCCGAAGAGGAAGGTCTTCATATCAGCCTCAAACTGAGCGACATTATAATTAATGTTTCGCCAGCCACTATAGAGCTGCTAAACAAGGCCATGCTCAGCATAAGCACGGGCACCGCGTCGAAGGCGGCCGATGATAAAGTCCAGACGGATCATTCGAAACTCTGGTATCCCAAGCAATTTCACAGTCGTTCCTATTGGTTTACCAAAGTCGAGGAGGCTGCAGAGGCCCTGCAATATGCTGACAACGAAACCTTAAACTTGGATGGCAGACAGAAAACGGAGAAATGTGTAATTGAAATTCCAAGCATTGCTCTGGTAATTGAATCCGGAATGGGATACTATACAAAGCCACTAGTCTCACTGGAAACACGTATCACGGCCGTCTTTAACAACTGGAGCCGAAATCTAAGTGCTAATGGATCGATAACCCTTAATATGGTAAGCTCTATTCTGCAAATGATTTTTATCTAGATCTCTAAGAATCTTTTTAATCTAATTTTTGCAGAACTACTTCAATCAGCGACTAGCTGAATGGGAGCCTATTATCGAACTGAACGAGGTAGTTAATCGGAATGGCATCAGCGAGTATACACCATGGGAACTTAAGTTTGATCTGGGTATGGAGAAGGTTCAAAGCGAAGTGGATGATTTCTCGGAGGACTACCAGACAACCAATATGAAAATACATTCCAAGGAAAATCTAGAGATAACGTTGAGCAAAACTTGTGTGAGTCTGCTCAGCGAGTTGGGTGAAGCTTTTTCCCAGGCCATCGATGAAAAAGGTCTGATCAAGCCCGAAATTGTAGCTCCCTATGTAGTGGAAAATGATACAGGATTTGACATAACCTTGGATTTGTGTCGGGGTATTTTCACTTTGCACGAAGTGCATAGAGGTGGGACCCAAAACCACGGAGTGGTCAATAGTTCCTTACTGTTGCAGCAACCATCCAGATCACCATCTGATCAGACAATAGTCGATCCTAGTTGTATACAGACATGCACTATTTCATCAGGTGGTAGGGCATATCTCCAGACGAAGGACTGCAGTGGCCTCTCTGATGAGCAAGCGGAGGACTATAATCTGTATGTAAAGGTTGGCGGCATTGACAAAGAAGTCGTTTTACCTGTGTCCAAAGCGGATATCCGTTATTTCCCTCTACTGCGCAGCGCAGTGGGTGGAGATTCTTGGGGGATCATCTCGGAGGTGATGTTGGATTATGGGACCACCAAAGTAAACATTCATGGCGTTGTGAGCGTGAGTTTTCTTCTTCAAAGTCATCATAATGTACTATCTTTTTAATCTCTCTGGTTTACTCTTGATCTTGCAGGTTCACAATCATTTCAGTACCTCCATCAATGTTTACCGAAGAAAGTTGCTAGATGAAGAAGACATTCTAGTGGGAACGGCTAAGCCAGGCGAAGTGTTTCATGTACCGTTACATGCTATCTACGCTGACTCGAAAGAGCTGTATTTCTCAATCAAGGGATATAAGACTTCAGTGCAGGGCATCGCTTGGAATGCAAGCCCTTCGGATATGAACTACTCGCATCAGCTGCAATGTGATCCGACTACAACATTCGAGCCGCTTTATATTAACAGCATACGCAAAAAAGATGAGGTCTACTACGAGAACACCACCAAATTCAAGCTTCTGAGTGCCTTCTATACGATTCACTTACGGCCGCCGCTATACCTCCGCAACACACTACCAATTGATATCAAAGTTTCGGTGGCTGGTTGCTCTGTGCGTAAAGAGACGGTTGAAGCCCAAGATCCAAAATATAGTTTGATCAAAAAGTATAACCGAGAGGAGTTCCTCGACTATGGTGAGAAGGTGGTGGAACCCGGTGATGTGCTGCACTTGCCTACGGTTAAGATGTCGCAGAAGGGAAAAGAAACTAGAAGCTTTTTAGTTGTTCGGGTGAGTAGGCAATCCTTCGAAGATAGGTACCTAAAACAGGGGTTCCTTAATGTCCACATTGATGTCACTTTCAGTTGATCCAATACCTCGAAAAAGATTGGTCATGTTCCACCGACATTGCTGAATGCGATGGAGAAGTGAGCATTTGGACATTTGCCTCTTACGATTCGGAAGTAAAAATGGACATGGATCTCTATGTGCGGTAAGTCGAGAACTAACAAGTAAACACAAAAAATGAAATCTAATTGATCTTTCTATTGTGGCAGCTCGGAGAACCGTCATGGCAGCCTGGTTCTTACCCTCTACAGTCCCTTCTGGATGATTAACAAGACTGGTCAGATGCTCACCTACAAAACTGATGTTTCATCTGTGGAAGTACTATACCATCCTCCTGAATATACGGGACCCATTTTGTTCACGTTCCGCGATAAGTTCTTCTTTGACAAGAAAAAGGCTTCGATTCGTTTTGACAATGGCGAGTGGAGTGAAAAAATTCCCCTCGATGTGGCCGGGTCGATTGGAGAGGTTACCTGCCGAGCAAACGATCAGAAATATAACATTGGCGTCCACAATCATTTGACTGAGAACTCGCTGACCAAGCAGATAACCTTCATACCGTTCTATATAGTGCGGAATCGTTGTCGTTTCAATATTGAGGTACAAGAGCAGAGTCGTCCCGGTGATCCCTGGATGAAATTAAAGCCACAACAGTGTGAACCGCTCTGGCCGAAAAACGACTCCAATCACAAATTGATTGTGCGTGTTGATGATAAGACAACGCCCGCCTTTGACTACACGGAGGTGGTCTGCACGCTGCTTAAGCTAAATGATAGCATTTACGGTGGCGTCAATGTCGATGTTCAGACAACTGAGGGCGGGGTCTACATAACCTTTACCGAATACAAACGGTCAGATGCTCCAGGTCTGCTAATCAATCATACCAGTCACGATATTGTGTACTCGGAGAAAGGCACTAAAAACGATCTCATTCTCCGGGCAAGGAATACTATAATGTATGCATGGAGTGATCCCGCTGGCCCCAAAATATTAATATTCGGAAACAACAAACAGGAATCAGATCTCCGTCGGGATAATGTCGGAGAGGTGACGTAAGTAATAAAATGGATTTATCTATGGTAATTCAATTATTACAACCTTCAATTTATACTCAAACTTTCCTTTGTTTCTCGTAGTTTGCAAAATGGACGAAAGGCCTACTGGGTTTCATTTCTGGATGGACTGCAACGGGTGCTGCTTTTTACTGAAATTGAGTCCATTGCCAAGCGTACTGAGAGCAGCGCTGCACTGCAAACCATCACGCAGAGCATCGACTTGCGCATTCATGGAATCGGCTTCTCAGTTGTTAATAATGAGACCGGGCTCGATATATTATATCTTGGCGTTACGAGTTCTGGTATCATATGGGAATCCAAGAAGCAGGACAAGAAGCGATTCCGAGAGATGACTATCCACGATACTGAGCTAATTGAAGCGGAATATCAACGCTATTTGGTGCACAAGAGTGTCAACGACGTGCAAACTTACAAGCTCGATAACAAATTCCCCATCGACTTTGATCTTATGATCATGAGGAAGAGTAACGTTGATCGCACTCTGAGGCGCAGTTTTTATCCAGCTATTTGGGTTTCAAAGAAGTCATCACCGTTCCAAAATCAATTACATGTGAAAATTAACCGTATTCAGGTGGACAATCAGTTTATTGATCCAATATTTCCAGTAGTATTGGCTCCTATAGCACCGCCAAAGAGTGTGGCCAGCACAACAACGCTCAAACCTTTCATTGAGTGCAGCATGGTCCAGAGGGTTATGCCCAATACGACGGTGAAGCAATTTAAATACGCCAGCATTCTAATCCAGGAGTTCCATTTCAAGCTTGACATTTTATTCCTGACGGCCATTGCTGAGATGTTCGCCAAAGAGGTGACCGACGAGGTGGCAGCCAAGCAGTTTCGCGGCGATGTGGAGTCCATTGAATTGCCGCTGTCGGCTTTCTTTGAGCAGCACTCGCAACAGGAGCAAAAGAATTTCTACGACAATTTACACTTGGGTCCACTTAAGATCCATGTTTCATTCTCAATGGCCGGAACTCAAACAGCAGCGCTGCCTGGCTTTCTGGGTCCACTCGTTCAAGGTGTGGGCGTCACTCTCACCGATGTCAATGATGTAGTCTTCCGTCTGGCTTTCTTCGAGCGAGAATTTCAGTTCTTTACTCAACAGCAACTCATCAATGAAGTCACCTCTCATTATACGGGTCAGGCTTTAAAGCAACTTTACGTCCTTGTCCTTGGCTTGGATGTGTTGGGTAATCCTTATGGGCTGGTAGTGGGACTCAAAAAAGGTGTAGAGGACTTATTCTACGAGCCATTCCAGGTCACATATTAGGAGCTAAGAAAAACTGATTATAATGCCAACTTATGTATATATACTTTATTCTTGTAGGGTGCTATACAAGGCCCTGGCGAATTTGCTGAGGGACTGGTGCTAGGTGTTAAATCGCTTTTTGGACACACTGTCGGTGGTGCTGCCGGAGCCATGTCCAAGTGAGTGAAAATTAATATCCACAAATCCTTAATGGCTTTCGAGATATTGTTTTTTTTTTTTGCAGGATTACCGGTGCCATGGGCAAAGGCTTGGCCGCCTTAACGTTTGATGAAGACTACCAAAGAAAACGCCGCCAGGGAATCCACAATAAGCCAAAGAACTTTCACGAGGGATTGGCTCGTAGCAGCAAGGGTCTTGTCATGGTAAGTCACGATATGCTCTTTACCTAGTACAAAATTTAATACTCTTCTTCGGTGTTTATTTCTGAAGGGCTTTGTGGATGGAGTCACTGGAGTGGTAACCAAGCCAGTAAGTGGAGCACGCGAGCATGGCGTGGAAGGCTTTTTCAAAGGCCTTGGAAAGGGAGCAATAGGCCTCGTCGCTCGTCCAACTGCGGGTGTAGTTGATTTTGCCAGCGGGAGTTTTGAGGCTGTTAAACGCGCCACCGAAGCCCACGAGGAGGTAAAACGTATGCGACCCCCTCGATTCCAACATTACGACTATGTACTGCGTCCATACTGTAGTATTGAGGCCATGGGCAATAAGATGCTGAAGTAAGTAGAGAGTGGGAGGACTAGTCATTGTTGTGGTTATTACTAACCAAGGTCTCTCTTCATACAGAGAACTCGACAAGGGCAAGTATTCCAGCACAGATAACTTTATACATTGCGAGGAGATCATACAGAAGTCAGAGTACCTGCTAGTCACCAATCATCGTCTGCTCTACATTCAACGTAATGAGATGTTTGGTATCTGGACTTCACTCTGGTCCTATTTGTGGGAGGAAATCGTGAAAGTCGAAGCCACTTCTCGCGGCATTAAAATCACTGTGCCACAAGAGGGAAAAAAGATGTTGGGCATATTCTCCACAAAAGAATCACCTTGCAAACTAGTTCTTCTTCCAGATGAGCGTAAACGCAACAGTCTGGTAGAAATAATAGAATCTCATCGCCAAGATCGCACATCCATAATGGTGACCTCATCGCCTTATGCTTCTGCAAAGTGAGTTCAACCCAAGAAATAAGGCTACTCCTTAACGGCAACTACCTCTTGACAATTCAAGGATGCTTGGTAACCGAATGAATATCTTACACCCATATATACACCCAAACTCACACACACGCATTACATAATGCTTTTTACGTCTGGTTAACAATTATGTTTTTTGATATTAAAAAATTTTATGTCACTGTTGATGCTTGAATAATCATAGATAAAGTAAGAGTGAGAGAGAGAGAGAGAGATAAAGGCCACCTTGTCAGACCTTTTTCAGGAAGCTGCTAATAGGCTCATAATTGTTGCAATTGTCGCCCTCACAAAACGAAGTCAGCGAGGCCAGGGCGTTGGCTGCCAATGCTTCCACACTGAACATGGTGGACAAATGACCACTGTTTTCAAACTGATTAATGATCATGTTCACCTTGCTCTTGGCACATGGCGAGGATGGTGTTGGAGATGGAGGGGATTGCAGATTGCTCTCGCAAAGATCCAGTTCAGTCAACAGATTTTCTTTTTCGCTCTGTTTGCATTTGGCATTGCTTGAATCCGGGGTTCCGGGTATCGATCCCGCTGATGCATTCGGTAGCTTTATTCCGGCGGTCTTATTTAGGCGACTGAGAAACCAGTTTCGGGCTAACTTATCGCCATCTTTACCAGGTGGCGGCATCTGGGACTTGCGTTGTTTCTTTTGCTCTTTGCTAGGAGTTGTTGGTGTGGGTGGTGGCGATGTGCTTGTCAGCGAAATCATCTCCGATTCACTGCTGCTGTTGCCGCAGGAATAGCTTTTTTTAACGGCCTTCTTTAGGCGCTCCGGACTGGGACCACTCGGTGACAATTGACTGGAGAGCTCACTGTGAACGGTCTTCACTTTGGCTTGAAAGTCAGAGTGCGGAGGAGAGGAGGAGGAAGATTCCATTTCGGCTAGCGACTGTGGTGGACACTTTGGTATATCGTACTCGAAACGCTTGGCTAAAGCGTTGGGACTGTGGCTTCTGTCAGGAAGCTTGGGTGGCGAGTTAAAAATGGGAGTTGGCTCCTCGTAGATGCTGTCCATTGCTATGGATGGTTTTTTGCTTACAGGCGGCGTGGGTAACTTCCGCTGCGTAGGAGGTTGTGATGGGGCGTGTAGATTATGAGCATCGCCACGTATGGCCGCCTCGATTGCATGAATCCACTCTTTGGCATCAACTTCGTTATTGGCCTGGTATACGAACTTCTTGTTGGGATCGTCTGTTATAATTTGAAAGCAAATCTCACGCCGTTTGCCCTCGCCAAAGTGCTCAATTTCTATGGAGGAGCTCTTTAGATAAAGACTGTTGCTTGGACGGCAGGAAGTGGGTCCATCTGCATAGCTTAGCATCCAATGATTGAGGATGCCACAATATAGCTTTCGTGTCTGGTCGAAGAATAAACGCTTGGGAACTATACGTTGCAGTTGGCCATATTTCGTGGACCGTTGCAAGGCCAAGTGACCGGCGGGTAGATCCGCATAGGGGCAATCGATGATCAGCTCGTGGCTAAAGGCCATTATGACTTGTTGCGTCTCATCGCCAATGTCTCCGCCCTGAGTACCACTCTGGCAGATGTCATAGTGATCCACATGCGGCTCTGGGTTCTTCTGCGAGAAACGGAACGTCTTGTCGCTATCCAGAGATCCAGAGCTACTAAGATCAATGTACTCCCGCGAGGCGGACACTGCAATTAGAGATAATTACTACAACTGTTTGGCTTGTTTTCTCCTCCTTACTTACGTGAATTCTTTGATGATGATGATGATGGCGAGGACATCATTTCTTGATAGCAACCTGCACCGGAACCGGCTAGATCAACACACTGCCCTTTACCATCAACACAATCGGCCAAGCCCAACCTAAAATTGAAGCTATTTCCATTCGATTTAATGACAGGGACTGGAGAAGACGCCTGTTCGTCTCCATATGTATAGTCTGCCAGCAACAACTCGCACCTTTCTAGCAGCTCCAGGGTCTGGTCGGCGGCTGTCACATGGAATAGATTCGATGTGTTCTCATATTCCGATGTCTCCAGTGAAGCGCGAAAATGCTTACGCACATCTAAAATATTAATAAGAGAGGACAGAGTAAGTAGTTGGTTGCATGCCTCTAATCCTGTTTCTGTTCTTAGGACTGGATGGTGCTACCTTGTTAGCTATTCATTTCGAAACGCATCATTGGGCTTACATACCCAAACCCAAGACCCATACCCAGATGAGCAACATTAACAACAATATTCCTACAACGAGTACAACAAGTACATGGTACATATGTAGTTAGCAGGGGGCAATTAACTCTTCTTGTCTTCACAAGAAATGACTCAGTACCAGTTGCAGTCCCAGACCCAGCCCCAGATATGACCTCATAAAGCTCAAAGAGTCAACTGCAAATTGACCGCAGCAATTAAAAAATAATAATTTCATTGGTTAAGAAAGTTCCTCTGGCTTCTAAAACACATTTAACGGTAAATAAAATAAAAAACAACATTTTTGCCAAAAATCTTATTAAGTGTTTTAACACGCAAACGCTATAATCATAACTATATATATGTGCATATATAAATGTATGTATGTATATACATTTATGTACACAAATACTATATACTAAATGATGTAGGTCTGAAAACAAGAAACGACGAGAAAGTTGTAATTCACACTATCAAGCCGAACTTTAAATACTCAATCAATCTTTAAAATCAACTTAAACTATACTTTAGTATCTCTATAAAAAAAGGCGACAATATAGTCATGTCTTAGAATCTATTGTGTTTAAAAGAAAATTTAATTATATACATATAATCTGATATCTCTTCAGATAATGGAAAAAATCGTGAAAACTTTAACTTTTTCGAGAATTTAAACCGAACGTTACAAACGATTTGATCAAGTTATCATGCTCTTACTTATGTAGTTGATAGTAAGTAAAATGTAACAATAAAAGAACAAGAAAAACAAAAGCGTATTAAAAAAAAAAACACAAAATTTGAGCACATGTTCCCCAATGGAAACAGAGTTGAAGATGAGGACGAGGAGGAGGAAGATGAGGTATGAGTCAACAATACGCTGCGTGATTATTAATGGATTTTATTGCCGTTGGGCAGTCTGTGTGTTCAGGAATGAAAATTGTATGCCCCGGGCGGGAGACAAGATTATGATTCTAAATTAACAAACTTCGATATATTATAGTTAGTTGATTCCGCCAAGTAGCAGGTCCAACTCATTACACCAGAATTTAAATGCGGGTTCACACTTTGCCTTTACTCACCCAATAAAAACTGTTCAATTTCAGTGCTTTTTTTAGCTGCTTTTGTTGGCTTTGCGTTTGCATCCATGACTTTTGGTTTAATTTGTAGCGTTTTGCCTTAATGATTGTTTGTAATGTTGTTTTATTGTTGGTCTTGTTGTTGTTGTAGATCGTTGGATTTGGGGCTCGATGATTTTAAGAGCTGACATATTCAGCAACTGCACACAAAAGCACACAATGTTTTTGTTTAAACAATTAGCAGTTTGCTGTCAAAAGTAGAGATAGAGCAGAACACACACTTTATGATATTATCAGATCACATGCACTGAGGATTTGAAATTTGGGATCAAATGGAAATTTTAAGTAGACACACATACACACGCCCTTACATTCAGAAAACACACTGGTTATGAGAACGGCCTTGCCTACAACAAATATAGGTTCATACATACATATATGTAAGTCCCCCCCACTGCGTTTACTTTAAAGAGTGCATTTGCCTTTTTGTATTAATAGATGAAACTCCGAGGGTCAGACCAGAAGGTTTGAGAAAAAAGAATAAGAGGCATTTCATATACTCTTACAGGCTGTTAAACTAGAGTAATTAATTCCAGGTGATATGCAATATAAAACTATTTTATTCTGCATAATATTTTGTTATAAGACTCTTATAAAGTTGATTCAAAATTTTAATTTTTTTTAAGTTTCCGCACAAGCCTCGTATTCTGATTCTAAATATTCGAAGTAGATCGATAGACATATAATACCAATCGTATTGCGCTTGAATCTAGTTTCGTTTCTAAGTTTTATTTCGTTTTTCTTTATTTATTTATAGTTGTTTTGTTTCGTTTTTTTTTTTTTTTTGGTTGCACGCTTCGTTTGGCGCCTGGGGATGTACATACATACATATGTATGTATGTATGTACATATAAAGACAATGATGACGTTATTTTTTCACCATATACAATAGATTTAATGTAGTATGTATATACATTTTCATACAGATACATATGAATGTATGTATGTATGTACATATACACACAATGAAAGTTGCGACATTAAATGGTATTACGAAAAAAAAGTTTTTGGTGCCCCCCGGCAACGCCTTCTTCTCCCTGTATTGCACTTGTAGTATCTCAAGCCTTCTTCTATCGGTTTTGCGGTTTCGACTCAAATCACTGAAATACTATGCTTAAGTCGAAGTCTATCTGTATCTGATAGTGACTCATTGGGTTGGTAACGTACGACGTATCAAAACATTTGCACAAAGAGAAATTCTCTGTTTTGGTTATTGTTGTTTTTGTCCACTTCTCGGCTTCCATTCAGATAGGGTCCGCATCAGGAATTAATTGAATTTGTGCTGTGCCCACTAATAATTATTGTTTATTTTGTTTTATTTTTTAAAGTTTAAAGCCATAAATAATCATTTAATTGGCCACGATATCTATCTATTCTATATGAACGTTTTTGACTTTTCCGGACGCTTTTTTGGAGGCTCATTTCCCTGCCTGTGCATCACATGTGTGTGTGATGCGTGTGTGCATTTCCGGTCATTTTCAAATGGTGTGGATTGTCGGGTCGGTTTCCTGCACCAGCGGACAATCGGTAATTACCAACTACAGTACCAATCGAAAAAACTTCAGCACTCCATTTTTGTTTATTTTAATAATATTTTGTTGTACGAGTATCCATCCGGTTTGGCTTCATTTTCTTTGTATTTTTGTTCTTTGCACTTCATCGTCCGCACCAAACACTTTTTCTCATCGTTTCTCGGCAGTGGCTCCACCGCGAGCACACGAATCGCGACTGGGTCTGAAAACTGAGATCGAAGAGCGACTTTGGTCTGGGTCTGTGTGTGTGAATCACTGAAACGCAACTGACAGCGGCAACAGCAACAACATTTTGCCTGCTTGCCCCTCTCAGCTTAAACGAGAAACAGAGGCGGATAGTACCAGGGTAAGCTGTGGAAGATATCTATATTTATAAGAACATAAATAATGGGTAAGAAAATTCAAATAGAGTTCCGTTAAATGTCTCCTATTTGATTAATTTTAAACATAGGGACAAGGTAATATATATATAAGTTAGTGCCAACATCTGACGGCCCCCCACTAGGGGGATGGAGTCCGCCCCTGATGGAGTCAGCACAATATTGTCTGGCTTTCTTTGTAGAACGTAGTGGGCTTGGGTTTTTTTTTTTTACTTCGGTCTTTTTTGGAGGAAACGACAATCACAGTTGGGCAGCCGGCCGGCTAGTCGCTATGTGTGAGTTACTAAATTGCATAAAGCAACTAATGGCCCAAGCTTTAACTTAAACTTAGTCCCCTCAGCCAAAACGTATATTTTTTAAAAGTGGAGCGGAGGTGGAGTGGGACAAAGTTGGCCAGAACAGGCTCGCCAAACCAACTAAAACCAGAAATTTTCTAACGTATTCAGCCAAAGCATATGAGAGAGCGGTAGCTCCATGGTGGCAGATGTTGCCGTTTGTCGGCAGTTGCTGCTAAGAAATCAGAGATACTAAGAAAAAAGGCATCGACATCCCAGCAGCAGCCGCCTCTGCCTGGGTGCGTACAGGAGATAACAATTCATGGAGAAGGTGGAGCAGCCTTTTGCCTTTGCCATTTCAGGAGCATCAACCACCTTGAAGACGTCGACGTCACCATGGACATTTTGAAACAACTCAATTTTAATTAAACGCTTTACTGGACATCAACCTTGAGACTCAACAGTGATAAGTTCCTCAGACGTTGCGTGACTTGTCCAGGCTGTGGATAACAGGTTCTCTTTCGACATTCGAATTGGCTAATGGACTAAGCATTACACACGACAGAGGTGGGAAACTAATATTACCTTCACTTACCTACAAACTCTACATAACGTAGGTGATAATGACGTCGAAATCTAGGTGGGTCAACTGTTTTTGCTGAAAACAAGTAACCCTTTATAATATTTGACCAGCCCAGTTCTGGGCATATTTGATTGTATAGTTAAATTGCTTTTATTCTCAACTTCGAATTGCGCGAGAAGTTTAGCCGCAATCGTTAATTGTCTGCCATAACAATAACGACAAACACAGCAAATAACTAAACTAACTAAAATAGTATTCAACTTTTATACTTATTTTCGCTTATCAGTTCGAATCAGGCTACTTTAGAAGAGCTTGGAGGCGATTCTGTTGCGTTTTACTGACGTCTTTCGAAGCGTGTGCTTTCAATTGTGCGGCTAACTGCAGCAGTGCGTTCTTCATTTGCGTTTTGGACGGGGGCGGTGGTGGCGGCGGCTTGGCTTTTGTTTTCCCTTTTTGTTTTATTGCTGTAGCGGGTGCTTTTGTTGTTGTTACTGAAATTGTGGGATTCGAACACTTCTTATGTTTCTGTCCTTTCTTTTTGATGTTTTTACAAACTGTTGCCGCTTCCTTTGGCTCTCTTTTTTCTTGTTCGATGTCCACATGGGTTTGCAGCTGTCGTTTATTTTTGGGCTTTTCTAGTGCCAACATTGTCGTGTGCCGGCAAATGGAGCAGTCCACAGCCTTTTAATGCAAAAACATAAAGACAAAGAGACTAAATCGATTGCTGCGAAAGAGATAATGTTGCGATACTCACCACATTGCTGGTCATACGTTTCTTTAGCCATTTGGCCCGCTTCTTGGCTCCCCGACTAAGCGTGTGTGTGTCCTGTCCCCGCTGTTGTAGCTCCTCCAACTTGGCAACTTGTCGGAGCCGCTTAGGCGTCTCCGCAACGCAGACCGGTTTCAAGCAAAGTTGGTAGATGCCATCGCTCCACTTATTCCCACAGCGGACACACATACGACCCGAACCAAAGCTATCGGTGGGCAGTTTAACATTTCGTTTAGCTAATTTGCGACAGGTTGTACTACAGCAGCATCAAATGAACATGTACATATATGTTTATAAATTATATATGAATGTAAAGAAAGAGAACAGGCAAAGAATATCTCACATGTAATACGATTTAATCATACGCTCAGTGTGTGTTCGAGAAGAAAGGCAAAGGGAACAGTCCCAAAGTAAATCCAACGTTTCTTTTTCAGCCATTAAAATAAAAAGAAGTATGATATACAATCAGCTGTTATCCGATGAGTTTGCTGCTTTTACTCGTACAGATGGCGCTAGTAAAAACTTCCGGCTGTTTTCGCTTTGCTTAGATGGCATAGTGGCAACTCTCTTTTAAAGTTGCCACATCGCTAAAGCAAAAAAAATGCTGTATTTAAAACTAACCGAAATAGAAGCGACGCTGACGCGAGAATAAAGAAACAAAAAAATACAGTTGGTGGAAAGTGGAATAAAAGTTATAATTATTGACGGACATTATCGGAGCGTAATATAATACCAATTAGTTGCAAAAAAAATTATTAACAATTTAAGAACGAGTGAAAAAGTTAATCTGCAAGGAGTAGAACAAAATGGACCCCTTTACGCAGGTACAAGGCGGAAGATATTGAGAATGAGGCCGCTGCTGATGTTTCTGATATTGTGACTATCTCTCTAATGTTTAATTTTTGGATATTTAGCAGATGCTAGAGAAAGCAGAGCAACGAAGTCGAGCCCTCGGCATCAGTAATACAAGTAAATTCCCGCTGGCAGAGTGCAGCGTGGACACAGATGCAGGACCAGCCAAAGTCAAGCCGACGCCTGCCGTCAGAAGCCATTCGCCTGGTGGAGGCAGTTCGTCTGGCAAGGTTGTTGTGCTGGAGACGGCGATGCTGGAAGCGTCACCCACCAAGCCGTTGCGGCACTATGCAGCGGTTAACAAGGAAAATATGGAGATGGGCATTGAGATCAATATAACCACGGACAAACCAATTGGGGTAAGTTGATTGGTTGCTCTGAATTGTATGGACGTTTGATTGTTCGTTCATTGTCCTTGGGTCTGTAGGTGCAAGTTGAGATCCAAGAACAGGATGTGACAACGGATGAGGATGAAGACCCTGCAACGGTATCAGCGCCAGCTCAGTCTCTGCCCGTTAATCAGCCCTTGGTCCGTCTACGCGACACTTCCCGAAATCGTCTGCAGCGCATGGGTGCTCTGTACTCCAACACGGATGATTTGTCCTCGCCTATTCATCGCACAGAGGCACAATTCCATGCAGGAGACGATGAAGTTGATGCCGAGCAGCAAGCTAGCTCCCTCCAAGGTAAAAAACGATTTGGCAAATTAGCGGCACTGGCCGATACCATTAACCAGTGGGAAGATGATCTAGGGCATCATGATAAGCCTAAGCCCGAACAGGAGCATCCAGTCTCAATGGCGCCACCCAAGCCAGATTTACCCAGTCGACGCCCTGTTGTGCGACCCCCGCAGCCACCAAAACCGGAAGAAGTGGAAGGGCTGAAGACAAAACAATTAAAGTGGGATCCAAAGGTACTGAGCTCACTAGAGGCCCAAGGTTTTCAGCGTCGTGAATCGTCAACAATTAAACATACCTATGATTATGCCAAACAGGAAGAAAAAACGGACAAGTCGGAGAAGACGTCGACGGTCAGCCAAGTGGCTAAGACATTTCATACCACCAATTCCAAACGTCCAATGCCGGCACCATCGGCTGCCAGCGTTAAAACAGGCTTGGTCTCTGGCCGAGCAGCCATTTTTGAGAACAAAACCATTTCCGGTGGCCAGCTGATGGGTCGTTCTAATCAAAAGGATCCCTGTGAGTTATCGCTGAAGGATCGCATGAAACTGTTTGAAACTGCCAGTGCCAAGGCCATGCTGCCAAAGGCACCGATTTCTTCCGCTCCTAGTATTAGTCAAATGAGACCAGATGATCCAAAAGGTATGCTCAAGCTCAGTTATAGTAGATTCACCAAGTTACTAAAGATATTTCGTTCCCGTTCAATTAGTATTAGCTACTGCAGTGCATCCTGTGACAGCCGCTGCCGTTGTTTCTGCCCCTATTTGCACCAGCAAGGCGGCTAAGCCGGAAAACAAGCTTCGAGACAAAGTAGCTGCGTTAGTGGCAAATGCACAATCCACAGCCGAGAGTCGAATCAAAGTCATCGATCGCCAACGACAAGAGGATATGCAGATTATAGCGAATCGATTTAATAAACAGAAAGACATATTTGCTTCAGCTCCAACTCATCCACCGGGTCCCACTGTTGCAGCTGTAAAAATAGAGCGTCCCAGACCACCACCTCCACCACCACCTTCAGCTGGGCTAATCAACAATACCAACAAAATGTGCAACAGCACTGGCACCAGTAGTAAACGACGATCACGTAAGCCGAAACAATGGTTAGCCCTATATAAATTTTCGTAATCATTTCATCGATCACTCTTTCAGCTGGTGATACCGCTATTCACTCAAATGAGGATGAGAATGAGGAAGCGAAACGTGCACGCAAATCTCAACCAGACCGCCTTTATCCCGCCCTCTCAGACTTGGATTCCAGTGAGGACAATTGCTGCGCCACGGTTACAGCGTCGGCCACGGACAACGACAATGACTCCAACAGTGAGGAGCTCGACAGGTGCGCAGACAAATGTTATTCCTGCCTGTTATTTCTACTCTGCATTGAATAGAAAGCATTTATTCCATTCCTGCCAATTGACTGATTTTAACCATAAATAGCTTTAGTTCTCGACTAGACAAGGAATAAAATCCACTGCTTTAATTCATAATTCAATCATTAAATCTTTTATTTTTGTAGTTGCATGGATGATGAGTCCCAGACTGAGACTGAGGCGGAGGATAGCAGTGCTGGAATGTGCAATGGCAGTTTGGGCCGCGAAATAATGAATGCCGTGCAGCGAAACGAAGTGGAGCACCAGCAGCACACTAGCAAAAAAAAGGTGAGTCATCCAGTCGAACATCAAGTGGTGTAGTATTTGGTCTATATATTAAAATATCCATTTACAAACAGACTGTCCGTTATGCCGATCGTGACTATTACTTTCATCATGAGGAGGACAGTTCGTTAAACTCGTCCCAGGTGTCGGGAGGCATTGACGATTACCTGGATGAAGCACTAGATGATGATGATGAGAGCATTGATGATAATGCTGAGCATAATGGCAGTGGCTTATCCCTTAATGTAAGCTCTTGACTTAAATCAATTGAAATTAAATCTTTAGCCAAACTTCCCACTTTTGCTGACTTTTATAGAGCAAGGGCACAACGGCCTCCAATAGCTTCTCCTATCGCAAAACTGCTGCTGCAGTTGCCATTGCTACTGATGCAGAACCACTGCATTTAGCAGATACCATGTATCGTACACCATCAATGGTAGTAAATGATCAAAACAATCATCCGGTGCCTGTAAAATCTGAGCTGAGCGTCAATCAAGACAACGATAATAATCTGGTAACCCTTGTCCATACAGTTAGCTTCTATCGGCGTCAACAGAGCGCAAATGTAAGTACATTATTATCTGGAGACATATCGACCTTAATACATTTTCAATTCTTTAGAGCTCCAACTCCACACCGGTGCGTAAGATTTGTCGCGAAGAGCAAGTGACGCGCTCGGCTTTGGCCGCAGACTGCCATGCTAAGCATAAGCTGGAATATGATTCTCCACAGCCATCTGCCGCAGGATTTGTTAATGATGTCCCTAGTGAGGAGGACGACGATGAAACGGATTCTGAGTCGCAGTCAAATGATGCAGCGCATGCACATGACAAAATCAAGAAACTGTTGAGTGAGGTGTGCAAACAGCAGCAGGTGATTGGTCAGGCTAGTCAGGCTTTAAATCTTTGTGCCGCTACAGTCGAATTCTCCGGCTCCACCGAGTCCGTAGAGGGAGAGCGTTATTTGCTGTTGGCCAGTAAGTAAATTATTAGATATGATTAAAAAACGCTTTTGGATTTTACAATTTTCCTTTTTGTTGCGTAGCGCACCGCCGTCAGGCCTGTTTGGATGAAGTGCAGCGGTTACGCGTAGAAAATAGCCTTAGGCCAGTGGGTGCACCAAAGGAGAAGGGTTTGCTCACGGTCAAGGACATTACCATACCCTTACGGCAGGAGTATGTGCGCAAAATGGCCACTGGGAATATCAATGGTCATCATCTGGTCTGCCTACTCAAGTACAATGAACATGTGCTGGCAACAAAGACGGTGCCCACAATGCCTGGTCTACTATCGGTGAAATTTCCCGATATTCTGCAACTAAACAATGTTTATGCAGATTTTAGGGTAGGCTATTCTAAAAAACTTAAGTTCCATATACCATTTTAAGGTTTATATTTCATTTCTGCAGATCACCTTGGAAATCTATGGCATGTTAGCGCAACGTGATCAGCTGCCTCATGAGTTGAAATATCACATTAATCTGAACAAAAAGGGCGGCAGTGGGGTGTTAAAGACTCCTAAGAAAAAGTCGGGCGAGAATCGTCTGGTGATGCCGCCCGTGCAGAGTCCGGCTGGGCCGCACGTAGTTCGTACTCCGCAACTGGTACAATACGGGTTCGCCATCTTCTCATTACGGGAAATTCAGCGCACCAGCTGGACTTTGACCCAAGTACTAGGAGTCAGTCCTTTGGAAGGTGTAGTACACATGAAGGTCAACTGTGAATTGTCTGTATGTGTGGAATACAAGGGCTTTCTCACCATGTTTGAAGATATTTCTGGTTTCGGGGCATGGCATCGTCGCTGGTGTTATCTGAATGGATCCGTTATAAACTTTTGGAAGTATCCAGATGATGAGAAGAAGAAGACCCCCATGGGAAGCATCGATTTAAACTCGTGCATTTCACAAAAAATCACTACTGCGCCACGAGATATATGTGCCCGTCTCAATACTATGTTATTGGAGTGCGAACGTCCAGTCAAGGATACGGATAAGGAATCGTTAATAATTGTTCCCAATGGTCGTATGACCACAGTGCGCTATCTGCTGTCCGCTGACACTAGGGAAGAGCGCGAAGAGTGGTCCGCTTACTTCAACAAAGCGCTGACATTACTGCGCGCCTGGGGTACCAATACCACACATTGACGTCAGTCGGGCAATTGCATCTTTGGTGGGGTTTCACGTTTTCCCCTCTACACGTTTAAGTTTTATCAGTTTTTAAATTTTATTGTCTTTGAGCTCAAATTTATCTGTATTAACTCCACTTCTATTCTACACCTTTTGTAAGTGTGTGTTTTTTAAAGTTTTATTAATATGTTTCCCATATCGGCAAGATATTTTGAAATACGTAAAATCCTTAAAAAAAAATAAATGTATATCCCAGTAAAATTGTCATTCCCGTTTATTTATACATCGATAAGTTTATTGAATACCTATTCGCTTTGCACAATTGCAATATTTTTGTATATTCATGTTGATATATGCATGTATTTTATATAAACTTAAGAAAGTTCCCTTTTTACCTTAATTGATTATTGTTAGAATACTCCAATATTAACCAATTATTCTTTGCACTTTCTTGATCTGGCAACTCTCGGTTTCACTTTTGCTTTTATAATTTGTTTTCTGTTTCTACGCTCTTTCTTGATCGTAATTCTAGCAACGCTCGTGCTGCTTGATACTTTGTGTTCTTTTGTCGTTCGGTTTATTTTAAATAGTGTCGATAGGTAAGGATTGTTTATTTACCAAGAGGATGGTGCATTGGATGGATGGTGTTTTGCCAAATCAGGATTACTAATTCCTGCTTAATAAGGTAAGAAGGAAACTTTCAAAACAGATCTATGTGTGTAATAAATGTTTATCTCAATATATGTACATACAAATGTACATATGCATACTACATATATACTTATGCGAAAACGTGTAGGAATTTGTAAAGCATCTTCATTCCTTTTCGAATAATTGGTTAAACAATTTTTGGCTCGTTTTCTGGGTGTCACTTTTTAAATTAACTCACCAATGGGCAAACTGAAAACAACGTTATTTTAACGGGACTTGTACCTTATCTTTTTGGTGGTGGGGGTTGGACAAATCATGTCCTTTCAATTGACTTTAGTTGGTAAGTTTTATACATATGTATGTATGTATGCATGTACATATATGTATGTACATGCGTGTGTATATATTTATGTATGCAGGTGTAGTATGCACGTGGCCATTGGCCTAATGGCTATCTACAAAATTCAATTTTAGTATATGTATGTACATATTTATGTATGTATATATGTATAATATATTTGGTTTGTGTCAACGTAAAACTTTCCAAATTTTGTAACATTTTTCCGATATGTTTTGCTACGATATACCTACATATGTATGTATATTTGTCTGTATGTACACCGTGTGCTGGAATATTGGGTATAATAGTGGGGGAAAGTTCATATGATTCTTCTCCCCAATTGCTTGGATTTTGTGTCTCTCTATATATGTATATGTATGTATGCATATGAATATGTAAATAGACATTCATCGCAACTAACTTTTAGATATTTTTGGGTATTTTCTATGAAGCAGAATGAAACAAGTTTAGATATACTACATATGTATGTATGTACATATAACAATTGCTAGATTCAACAACATATGCATATATCGCATACACATTACAATATGTTATTAATATTTGGGGCAATAATACTGCGGAATATATATATTTCTCCTCTCTAAATAAATATAAATTATTCATCGATTTTGTTTAGAATGTAAATTGAAAGATAAAGCTATTTTCGCATATATCGTTTTCTAGGGACTAAATCTTACATTTGGCCAATAAAAAATCTCAAAAATAAACTGCTTAACTTATGTATACATATCGATAGTGATGTGGTGTGTGGGTGTTTGAGTTTAATGAACATATTTTTGAAATTGAATTCAAACTCAACACAGTTCACTTATAATCTAAGCAACAGAGTTAACCAAAATAAGTGAATAAATTAAATTTCCGATAGGACATTAAGAGAATCTTCTATGATTGGTGGCATATGGCTAACCTGCCCCACTCTCTGTCCCTGAGCCATTTGTCGCCGCAAGTCGGATTTCGTAATGGCCGTTATAATGGTTCCAATTATTAGCATGATAGACATAGCTATATTTGCCGGAATATCGCCATACGTATAGAACAGCTCCGAATAGAATAGGGTAAAACAAATCCCGAAGGTTTGAGCCGAGGCGTTCAACAGTCCCGATGAAGTGCCTTCAGGCTCGGGGAAGGTTAATTCGGCGCCAAATTCAAAACCTACCGGCAGATAGCCAGTCATAAAAAAGCTGCGGAAAAGAACAAAATCATACAACTTCTATCTGGGACCCTATCTTAACAACAATTCAAACTCACCCCAAAAGAGAAGCTGTAAGATAAACTACTGCAATGTGCCCTGCATCTAAAGTAAAGGTGAATATCCACATGCCGACCTATGCAAGAGAAAAGATCAAATATCAAAATAATTACGGTGATCGAAATAGTACCAACCATTGATAAGGCATAAACTGCCAAAGTCGTCTCCCTAATTAAGCAAGAGTTTGTAGAGGAAAGATTACCATTTCATCTCTGACCTAGATCAATATATACTCACTTGAACTTGTGTGTCTTATCCAGCACTATGCCAGATGCAACAGAGCCCAACATGCCAGCCAAGACAATGCTGAGACCAATTCTCCCGGCGTCCACCTCATGGTTTGGATAATATCTTAGCACCACCTACATATCGTATATAAGAATGGTTAATTTGTTTATAAAATTGGGGAAAATAGGTCGCGAGTCTTGTAAATGGTTTACCGGATTTAGCAGCGTTGAAATGGCATAGAACACACCCACATTAATGCCATAAGATAGCAACAAGAAAATGAAATTTCGATTGGTCATCAGATTTTTAAGAGATTGCAAAAAGTTGATCTGTTCTACCGGATCACTGCCCAGACGCAGTGCAGCCTCCTGTGCTGCCGATGGTGGTGTGGGCGGTTTATCCTGGAAGACTGCATTAAGTAACGAAAAGATTTATTAAAACTCGCACTGAATTTTGTCGATTTCAACATACATAGAACCATTAAAACAAGTAGAACGCTGGTGAGTCCAGCCACCATATAGAACATCATTTTTAAATCCTTGCCCACTATTTCCGGATCCTCGGAGTTGGGCACCAACATGGGGGGCAAAACAAATCCAATGGCTACACCAAGCTGTAACATTTAAAGCGAAAATTGTGTCAAAAACAAGTTCCTTGTACGTTTCGGCATTCGTTCGCTCTGGTGGCATCTGTTTCACTGTTAGATTGATTTATATCGCAAGTCCACAGACATAGAACTCGCTAAATTCCCCTCCCTATTATTCAGTCGTACTGCAAATAGTTTGCACTATTTTGGTGCACATAGAAGCAGCTGTTGTGACAATTTCACTTTTTATTATTTCTTTTTGGACTTTTTTTTTGTTTACCACATCACTTGGCCTATAAATCAGATTCACTGCTTATTGACTACAGACAGTTGATGCAAAAAAACGGCTTGGATCGAAAATTCAGGTGAAATTGAATTTTAGGCCAACATCTGCCATAAGAGCCAGTGAAAATGAAATGCACGAAATTTCGTATTGCATTCTAATGAACTGTCAAACATTTGGCAGGTAATTTCAAGAGATGTAAACGGAAAACAAAAGCATTGCATAGCTGTAGGAGCAGGGGAAGCGGAAGTGCCGCTGTGACGGTAATACAATAGCAAACATTTATCAGTTCTCGCCATTCGGAAAACGCAAACAAAATCCATTGTTAAGCTGAAACATTCTCCATAAATAATTCAATACAAAATAAATAAAGAGAAATGGCGCATACACACAAAAAACAAGAAAGACTTATAAACATATGCAATTTGTGCAAATTAAATTAAAACAAGCCAAAATTAAGACTTCCCATAAAATCCAATTAATAATCAATCGAAATTTTATGTTTTCATTTGAACCGATAAAGGTAAAATACTGCAATTTATTTGATTACTATGCAACCTTTCATTTCGGTTAATTTACGGAAAAAACTGATTTACTTATTCTTATTATTCTTTAAACTGGAAGAGTATTTTGCATAGAAGCAGAGAGATGATTAGACATACTCTACAATGACAGTCTGATGAATGACATATAAAAAAAGGTTGGAATTTGCTTATATGTAGAGGAGGTAGAGGAATTTGGAACAAATTGAATAACGGTATCAGCACCAGAGCCCAGAGCCTCATAAAAAAACAGATATACAAAAGAACAGGAAAAACAGACGTCGTCGTGTTAACATTATAATCGAGAGGGCCAAAACAACAAAAACAAACAAAAGTCCTAGAAAAAGTACTGGAGAAAAAAGTGTAGGCACCTCCATGCATATAAAAAGAACGCAACGTGGAAAAGAAGCTATGTTTACTCAGCACTCTAAAAGCCAGACCCAAACACAAAGTCCGCCTGGCAGGATTTCAGCTAGCCTCAGCGAAAGTGGCATCTTTCTACATTTAAAGTATAGCCTGTCCTTGCTCGGAACCCCTCACCCTTGCACACACCCACCCAACAAACACACACGCACCCCCGCAATCTTACCCACAACCTTACTCCCCTACGCTCCTCGACACTTGCCTTGGCTTTGGTTTGGCTTGCCAGATGAGCTAGGAGAACGCAGCTTGGCCATATTCAATGTCACACAGCATGTGCAGACAGTTGCCACCCGCTGTCTTTTATGAATATTTTGTGCTCTTTGACAGCACGGCGGGCAGAGACTTGTCGTTTCGAACCTAGTCTTTGGGACTCAAGCTTTGCTTAAATCCCATTTGCATTTCACTCAATTTCTTTCTCTTTCACTCTGTCTCTCTCTCGAGAGAGATCTCTCTCTCTCTCTATCTATATCTTTAGCTATTGAACAACTTTCACTACTTGACCTCCGATGGCAGGGACAGACACCTTAACATCATCATCAGGAGGAGCATCATAGCCCTCATTGTTCCATATTGTCACATCCTCATCCTATTGTGACTTCCTACCTGTTTGTGTGTTTGAGTGTGCGGAAATTATAAGCCCTTTCATCTGCACTCGAGCGAAAGGCAAATATTACAGAGACACATACCATGACAAGAGGATGGGGCGTGGGAATGGGAAAGTGAATGTGTAGATGCAGTTGCACATCCTTACATCCGCACATTTGCACATGCAGCCAGGCATTGGGCACACACGTGAGCTAGTAAATCAACATTAGTGTTCCTCCGCTCAGCTCCATTATGGCTCGCCATCATCATCATCATCATCATTTAATGCTTTGCGCCTATAGAGCATCCACACAGAGAAGGGAAGCAACACTTTAAGTAACGAAGAACTTAACTATCTCTTGGAGAAATGAATTGAACTAGTTGAGTTCTCTGAATTGAGATTGGGTCAGCTCAGGTTTGTTTAGCTTAATAGCCTTTCTTTTTGGCCATTTGGCACCCTGCTAATATAGATCACATTCGACAATTTACTGTCAGAAGTGGCCAACCACTTGGGTCACCTCCTCTCAAGTGACAATAAGGTCAGTCCTTTTTGGTTTTCTATTCGTTTCGATTCGTTTGTTTTCCTAGCAGAATAAATGCAACTTGCAGTCGTGAGAGTAGCAAAACGGATTTCTGTCACATTCACAGATAACCCGACCATGTTTAACTTGCACTACTGCTGCAGTGTCTCCGAATACTTATGCGATGGGGGCGGAGTCATGTCATGGCATCAATCTAGGCTGAAAATGGGGGCTGCCCTTTTCATGTTGATGCAAATGCTTTTTTAGGCAACAACTTGGCGAAATCGCTTCTGCAAGTCCTTACCTGATTTCCAAAGACACCAACACTGGTGGCCGAGGAGCACTGTGAGCTGCCAAACCAAACGGCAGCCAATCGAGCGGGCAGTGATAGAATGCAAACCTGCGCCATTGCCACGGTCGCCTGACCAATGAAGCTCACATAGAAAAGCGATGGCTCCACTGAGAACACCTTTATCCAGGCTCCAGCGCAAGTTCCCACTATGCCAACCAAAGCGGTAATACGTAGGCCCTGAAACAAGCCGATTAAAAACACTTTCTCCCACTTTTGTGGGCCACTTACCGCTTTGTCCAAGAACCAACTGCCTGGGAATATGAATGGTATGTAGATAATCATGTATATCATCGATGTCCAGTCCACCCATTTGTCGCTTATGCCATAGTAGCTGCAAAGGGGCGAGTATAATGTGCAAATTAGAATCGTTCAAATGCTTTTGCTGCTTACTAAAGATTTGTTTTTATATTGAATACTCTTGATCTTTCTTATGGGAATAGACTATACACACACATGTTCAAATGACGTCCCTCCCCCCTAACCACATTCAACTCTTGCCAACTCTTTAATGAGCTTTATGCAAAACTTTTAATTAAATTTAATGTATATGAGGACCGGTTCTGTTCCAGCCCTCAACCACTGGATTCCCCCTTCCCCGCACTTTCCCCTTTTTCTCACCGTGTGATTACGTTGTTAATAATGGTATATTGTATCCATTGCATGGCATTCGAGGCTGAGTATAACACAAAGAGGATGAGTACCACCCAGCGTCGAGCGTATACTTTATAGCTGCCTGCAATGAAAATGAAATGGAATAGAATAGAATAGAATGAAACAGAACGTGTGAGGTGGCGGTAGAGGAGGAGGAGAATGAGGGGAAGGAAAACATCATGCAGGTAAAAGCAAAGCCACTTGAGTAAGGATTTTGACGTAGATATTTAGGCTTTCCCAAGGCCTTGCCACATAAGATTACATGGATTAAATCATGGGACTTAGTTAGTTTTTAGCCAACAAACTAAGATAGGTAGCCTAATAAAATACTGTCAAAGACTTGACATATTTTCGTTTTGCATACAATTACAAACTTAAACCTGGGGAAATCTAACAAGTACTCTATATTAATTTGAAATGTTAGATCCGAACCACGAATAGTATGTAGATTTACTGTATATGGATTTAGTCAAAGTTAGTGAATATTTCACAACCAACGGTTACTGATTTTGGGCGACCTCCGATTTCTTTAGTCACTTTTTTTTCTGTTCTGGGAACTTTTTGTGTCATACAATTTTACATTTTGCATGTTTGTTTCTTTTTTCGTTTGGCATTGAAAATCCGGAAAGAACGCTTTGATGTTTTTGTCATTTTTAGTTAGCTTCAAAGTTGTTTTGTGGATGTATATGGCTTTTGCTTGTTTGTGTGCGTGTGCTTCTGTGTATGTTCTGAATGTGTGTGTGTGTGTGTGTGTGTGTGGAAGCGCACAGAACTATTGCATACCTCGGGGCTCAGTTAAGGGTAAATGTAACATAAACTATGCAAAAGATCTATCAAATGGCTTTAGCTTGAGTTTGTTTGGCCAAATTTTACACATAAACAGATCAAATTTACCTTGTGGCAGGGCATTATCCGCTTTGTTTGCCTGGCTCTCCTTCTCCTTCTTCTTGTCCTTGTCTTTCTCCTTGGGTGTAATCATGTCTGTTGATTTGCTTGTGGCTATATAGGAATCAGCACTACTTTCAGCCATTCCGCTAGCACTATGCTTCATATCCATAGTTATGTGTGTGTTTTTGGGTACTATCACTTTCTACGCTCTATAGATTGCTGATTGATTATTCGGTGGTTTTTAGTTTATTGTTGGTGGTTTTTCAGGAAGGACAAATCACTTATTTTCGTATGAGTGCTACGAACTCATACACAAATTGGCAATAACTGCAATGGAGAGAGAGTTGATTCGTATATCAATGTGAGTAACGGAATGAGAACTGCCTGAAAGTAGGCAGCACTTTATGATTGTATCATAGAATAAACCAAAACATTTATTTGTAAGATACCTCTCTCTATGGTAAACCTGCTCTACTAAGTATAACTTGAAAAAAGTTGAACTTTTTTCCCTTTGTAGATTTACAATTTGTTCGCGTCTGTTCAGCCTAATTAAAAAACAAGTCGATCACTTAGTTTCATCCGTTCAATCTCTATTAACGCTATTATCGAAATGTGTCACGCCGTAATGACGATGTTTTAGTGGATCCGAATTCATTAACTTGTTAAAGTGCCATTACAATCGCTTGATTTTAAGTACCTTCAGTAGTTAGGCGATTGTGCTAGTCGGAAACATTGCAATTGCGGTAATATTTTTGCGGCAGTAATAAGTCATTGATTCAATATTAAGCACAACCACTTGTTGGGGTGTCTGGTTCAGCATTTGAATCTGTATCCAGTCAAACGGGCACAGCTGAAATCCATATTTCGTATATAATTTCTTTATGATTGTTTTTGCACAGCCTCATTTGGCACGTGTGAATAATGAATGCGTTTTTTTGTGACTATACAAAATTAACATTTCCAGAGATAAATCTTATCGAGATTGAAAGTTTGGCGCTTTGACAAATTGATGAAAACACATTTTGTGCATTGGTGCTTAGCTACAAGGTACACTACAAAAGATATATAGTATGCTTGTCCATGTTCCCATATCAAGTAATTAGATCTCATTCGTGTTTGCTTACACAAGCTCCCTAATGGCCACGGGTCTCGACCTACGTGTGTGTATGGTGTCCATGCATTTTCATTTTGAGAAATGCGCATGCAGTAGCTCTAATTGGTTTAACTCGATGCACTTTAATCAACTTGATTCATTGAATTTAAGATTTTTTTTTGCAAAGGTCAATGATGCATTGTGATTACGGCCTGCTAATTGGCATTTAATGATAAGCTGAAAGTTTTTCAAAAGGGAATTATCCATTGTTCTGCACGGCAGCAGCCACAGCAGCAGCGGCCGTTGCTTAACAAATGGCGTGTGCCAGCGGAATGGGAGGAACGGACTGAGTGAGTTGAACACAGCGCCAAGATAAATACTTTTCGTACTCGTACATACTTGTGTATATATAATATTTCATTGGTATTTCGATGAGTGAGAGATAAGACTGAGACCAAGTACGAGGCCAGATATCAATCCACCTGCTCTCCGAAATTCTTGATTAACTTAACCTCTCTGTACATATATGTAGCTCTTGCACCTTTACCTTCGTCGCTCTGTCTTTCTTGGCTGTCTTTGTCTCTCTAACTCTAAGCAGCTTATTTACATTTTCAAAAATTACGCACGTACATTTATTGTTTTTTGTTTTGATTATGTTGACAGTTACAAAAGCTGGGACCCACTAACGAACGAACGAACGAACGAATGAACGCGCGCGCTTAGTGGGGAGACTAAGCGTTTTTGTATTGAGAACTGGCGAACGGGCGAAGCGGCACTGAAACCGAAAAGCGCTCAGTGCTTCATAAAACAGCAGAATTGATTTGCAAAATGCTTGCTTGCTTACTTGCCGGAGCTGTAGTTGTAAACAGCTGATTTGATGATTTAACTAGTCATGATATTAAAGTACAGTGGGAGGAGAACAGTACAGGCAGACAGACAAATAAAAACAGCTGATGAGCACAGTGATCTAAGGATCAAAAGTCGCAGAGGTCCCATAACTATAACACTCTTTTTAATCGCAGCCTAAGGTACAAAATGTAGGTCAATCGATTTAGAAATGCACTCAAACGAATTGTTAATGATTAACCACTTACCAATTACTATTTTAATTTCAGATTTCATTTTTGTGTACACTATTTGCAGGCACTGTGCACATGAGCTTTAATATCTGGCAGACATTGACAATCATGTCCCTTGTTCGAGTTGTTTTTTGTGACAAAAACCAGTTCAACTGTATGAACGCATAAGAATACAGTGTATATTCGTTACAACGTTTGGGTAAGTTTTGTGATAACTTTACCTATAAAATTTATCGTAATTCGTAAGGTAGTAAAGTTGCACTACTTGAGACAAGAACTTTTATGGACTTAGTGTAGAAGATTGCAAATCGTAGTTGCTTTTTTTTCTCTACCTTTCTCTCTGCTTTCTTTTACTTCCAACTTCTGCCTGTCATCTGTGCTTCCTCTCTTCGTCCGCATGCCTCGTACTCAACGCACTTCCAACTTGTCATGCCTCTTCATTATTCATTTGCATGGTATTTATATTGTGTGCTGTTTTTTGCTGATTTGATTTTTTTTATTGAATAATTTGCTTGCGGGAACTTCCTCGTTTGCCCCGAGATTCCTGGTGATTTCAGTTCTATAGTCACCACTGCCCAGCAAAAACGCAAGCACCATACCCAGAGCCAGACAAGGTCTGACAACGCTCAGCACGCCAGCGACGCCATCGCTGACGCTGTCTAAGTGATTGTGGTTGTAGGGGGGTCATTATTCGATTAAGGCAAATTATTATTTTTTATTATTTATAATGCAAATGTTAGCAGACATTTCCACCCACTGAGGTGGAAGGTACAAACGGGGCATTGTGTGCGAATTCTCGTGCTAATCTCTGTTTATACTTTGTCTTTCTGCCATGTGCGATTTGTGTCGCGCGATTCTGAAATATCGTTGATAATGGCTGTCGACTTTCAAGTACCAGATAAGCATTTAACATGACATTAGTTAAGTCCGTTTATTGTTTTCGATGGCAACCTAATATTATACTTACTACACGGTGGAAAACAAACCGGTTGATTATTTATGTAGACAATCATTTTGAGTTCACGAAGTCAACAGGTTCCTAGAACTACATAGAAATCATTTGAATCGATAACACTTTCAAATCTACATATGTATATTATCATACAAATATTAATTCTTACTGCAATAGTATATGCTACATTAAACCAGTGCATCTCAGTTTTCATAGGTCAATTGCTGCCCTTTATTACAGAGGGTAAAAGAAATGTCAGGTGGCAGGCAAAGTAAAAACTTTTCGACACGTAACTGAGCAAACTCAATAAATGTGGAAACAAGCTCATGCAACTCAATGCAGCCGCCAAAGTTATTGATTAGCCCAAGTGAGAAAGAGAGAGGGAGGGAGAGAGAGACAGAGAGAGAGAGAGAGAGAGGGAGAAAAGTGAGAGCGATAGGGAAAGTTGGAAGAACAAAAACCAGAAAATGGGTCATCTCTTCCCAAAGCGCCATTAACTTCTGTCTTGTCATAAAGTCAACAATCACAGACAAATTAAATAAATGCACCAGCCGGCAATAGAGTGTCATTTGTCAAGATGCCGATGCCAAGGTGTACTTGCAAACAAATCCTCGATAAAATAAATGTGCACTCGACCTTGTCGTGAAACAATAAACAAGCCACTGCTGAAATAAACGAGCAGGGCGTAAATAACGAGCCAACAAAAAGCTAAAGGTTCATCTTTAGAAACAGAAGGAAAATGAAAGTCAATTGCATTAAATGACAACCGCAGGAACAGGACAAATCGGCCAAAAGAAAAAGAATAGGCACATAGTTATATAGAAAAGAAAACAAGCAATTACTGCAGATCTGGCTCTAAAGTTCCAAAGTTAATTACAAATGTCCAATTGGGAAACGACAGAAGCAACCTGATAAGGGAGGCAAAAGGGCAGCGGCTATCTGAAATTGATGCAATTAAAAAGGCATCTGCATTGGGTCCTAAGCTGAACAAAATTGCATACTAATCGCAGATATTCATACATTTGCTGCACCAGCACAAAATTGCACAACATCAGCAGCAGCAGTAGCCTCAACTGCAGCCGCAGCATCTGGTAAAAAGGACAAGAACTGCGGTAAAAGTTCCTTGCTGATAATTTGCGAATGGGCGAGCGCTTAAAAGTATGTTACAGTTTTTGTACAAGCCACTGTCTACTGTGGCACATACCATATAATATACATATTAATATGAAAGATGCATATAACCGTTGAAGTATTCAATGGTACTTGCCATTCGGATGCGGATTTACAGACAATACATACATTTTATATACAAAGATATTTATTTTATTATGCGGGCTTTTCCTTTTAAGAACTGGCACAGTGGTGCGCTTTCTACTTGTCGTTTGGCTGCCTTTCCACAACTTTTGTCATAAAATACAATTTATGATAATTAATCTAGCTTAACCAAAACTCTCAAAGACTCACACACATACGAAACGTTTGGCCATTAAAGCGATACAAATTTTTTTAATTAATAAATAAATGTTGTGGAAAGAAAAGGAAAGAAATTTCAATGGCTGTTTGAATGGGGCCTCCTCTCGGCGCACTCGTAATTACGCGATTTGCCAAGGATTAAGCGGGGTTTGACAAATGCTTTGCCACCCATCACACCAACACCGTGGAGGAGCCGGAATCCAATTTGACATCCTTCTCCAACCGCCCTCGCAACTTTGCTCCTGCTGCTTTTCCTGCTTGATGATTTTTATTCAGTTACATTTACATTTCATTTAATCGCAAAAAAAGAAATCTTCGTTGCTTGCGGCAGGGTTTGGGATGTAATTTATGGCGCTGCTTCGGATGTTGCAAGTGGCGAAAGGTGCCATAATCGCAGGCTAAAGCCTTAAGCAGATCCTTTGGCTAATTGGCTTTGACGTTGTCCGTTTCCAGCGAACGAATTGCATTTGGAATTCATGTGAAAGTAAAATCAAGACAAAAGCAAAGACCCGGGCAATTGCAAGTATTGTTGTATTCGTTGTTGTTGGAAATGCAATTGTTTCTGAGTGAATGTGTGAAAGTGCATGAGAAATGTTGACAATCAGGCCGCAGGCTTTAACCTACATCCAACATAGATGGGATGAGCGAGTGGTTTGAGTAAGCAGGACGACAGTTTGCCAGCATGGGAGACCTAAGAAGTGGTGGTGCTGGATATGGTGATGGCACTAAGAACCCACTAGCAACGGCAAGTGACGTGTGTTTATGTGAAAGTATTGAAATAAACGGTTCGAACAACTACTAGAGATCAACCGATACAAATAATAAACCATCAGAGCTCGGTTAGCAAAAAATTGATAAATGGAGTAGTGAGTGCTGAAATTGCATAAAAGTAACTAATTGTTCTATAATATGTGCTATTCTGCTATTCAATCTTTAAACTGACGAGAGTTTATTCATGTCTTTTATTTAAGTAGGGACAAGCAGTAAAATTCCATTTTAGTGTCAATAGAAAAACTTGGACAGACCTTGGGCAATTTATTTATTATGTTGCTTATTTAAGGAGCTCTCCATCTTAAATATTCAAGAACTCAATGTGTGTGCAAGAGAGAGAGAGAGAGAGAGAGAGAGAGAGAGAGAGAGAGAGAGAGTGCGAGAGAGTACTTCAGTTCAAAAACCTTCACACATTACGTCACAGAATTCAACGCCATAAACACAGACACAGAAACAACACAACACAGCCAAGCCAGACATTTGTCTGTGTATGTGCGGCACACACAGAGGCACAAGCTTTCGATTTTGTGGCAGCTGCTTGGGGAGGAAAGTTCTAAAGGATGCCAGTCGAACAGAGGTGAGGCAATACCCGTCTGTGTTTTGCAATTGTCTAGCTTTGCTTCTATTTGGGTTCTTGGCTTTTTCTTATTAAGGCGACACCTGGATTCCGCTTCATCTTATTCTTGTTGTGCCATACTCAAACAGAAAAATGCAGGCGGAAAAATCAATTTATGGATTTCAGTTTCTCTTTTTTTATATACGCTTTTAGTTAAAGATCAGAAGAAATCCCGTTTTTTCTATCTTATACTCGCCAATTGTGAAATAATTTCATTTAAATGAGAAGCAGAGACCCAGTGGCAGCTTCTCCACTTACCTCATTTAATTGAAAGAGTTTGCCGTTGCCTCACCAGAAAAGCGCGCTAAAATGTTTCTGGCATCAGTGAAAAACAAAAGCGTAAAAAAAGGAGGCACATAAATCTAACAAGAGAGAGAAGGTAGCTAGACTTATTGTTCAGAATGGCAGTGGGGCTTGGCCACTCTATTGACACGACAACAACACTATTCCACACTCACTTGTAAGCGTAAACTTTAACTGAACACACAAGTGTTTATAATATGTGGAACACAGATTAAATAGAACTCGGACTGCATCAAATTGCACCTTTTATTCTTTCGCTGTTTCCTTTTGCAAACAATTCTGTGGAATTCGGTGAACAGGACTACTGTAAGTCCTATTGCCTTGGCCCTTTTATACCCTAAAAGCCATTAGCATCCACAACAGCTGTTGGATTTCTTGGATGCTGTGGAAGCTGGACTCTCTCATTCTCAATTGCTAAAACACTCTGTGCGCAGGTACAAACAAGCGAAAGGATTCTAAATAAAACTATAGTGAAGAGCCAAAATCCAACTCAGTGATAAGAATGTTTTTAATCGACGGATATTATAAATATGTAGACTTTTTCCATACAATTTGAAAGCAAAACAAATAAAAATCCTAAAAGTATGCACTAGATACTGATTGTACGGACAAACACAGCTACAGGGTGTCTAATGCCACAGAAATTATTACTAAGGCTTCAACAATAAAACGAATTGAAATCCACTTGTTGCTAGCCGTGCAAGAGAAAGTGGATGATTCTATAAACCATAAAGCTACTTAATTTAGTAGCGATAACTTACATTTAAATCATTACATTATATACAACCATTCGATGAGTTATACTTATATATTTTTGGATTAGGCTCTAAGTCGTGCTATTTATTACCTTGGGTTTCTGGAATTCAGTTGATATTGATGATAAGATCTCGAATGATAAGCTATTTCAGTTGCCATTAAAACGGAGTTTTTCTTTTGGCCAACTGACTTGGTCAGTTTGTGTCAGGTGCAATGAGCTGAAACTGGTAGAGTGAAAAACGTACAAAGTAAACACATAAAAACGAAAGAGAGGCAGGGAAAGAAGCAAAGAGAGAAGGGAAAATGTATCGTAAACTCTGACAAAGCTGGTTTCCGTTCCCCGTCTCTTCCCCCTGCGAATGTATTAAATGGCTTTCATAGGTAATTAAACGCTTCCTATACTCTAGCAGCTGCAGAGTATTGAGATCGGGACGGGGTTAAACAAGAGACATACTAAAAACAAGCTGTAGACAGCGACAGCTCTTTGCGTGTAGGGTATTCGCGACTCACTTGGCCGGCACGAGTTGCTATTTATAGCACATTGGCTATTGTCGGCTGTTTTCATACCCTCGCTAAATAGCGGGTACATTTATTTTGACGAAGACTTCACATAAAGTATGCGACATGATGACCTAAGAAATTTCGCACATTGCCTTTTCTCCTTTTTACCAGTTATTCAACATCCGATGAGTGTATGGAAGGGTATTTAAGCTTTTACGAAGTCTAAATCAGGGTGCATTTGTGTACATTCACGAGGCTTCTTTCTAACTGAACTTGTGTAACCAAATCTGCAGTTCGACTTGTCTCTGGTGTCTATCAGTCTGTCTCTTTTTCTCTCTCAATTTACCCATCGCTTTCTTCCATGTGCCGTTGCTTCCTTTTATGCATACATATTCACGTCTTCAGTATCTTCCGTCAATGGGCTGACTACAAGAAGGCTTAGTATGTGTGTGAGTGTGTTATGCGAATGCATTACAAACTAGAATTTAAAGTTCAGTTAGTCGCACTTTCCATGTCTAGTCCTTTTTGCTTACCTGAACTTGAAATTGCCAAACCAACCCTGTCTCTCTCGATACAGCTGCCACTATTTAAAACTTGTTTCTTCACCATTGCAGAGAATTCAAATTATTTGCCGCTAATCAAACATTGTTTGATCGTCACTTGGCCAGCTGTTGAATAAAAACAATTCAGAGAGAGAACTTCAAGAAAGAGAGAGGAAGAGAGAGAGAGAGAAATAGGGGCCAGACCCCAAGAGTGGCAGCAACTTCGTTGGCAAGCAAAGCTCGACTCAGTCGCATTTCAACCTTTGTAGAGCTTGTGCAGAGCGAGGAACGGTGTCGGTGTCGGTGACTGTGAGAGAAAAAGAAATGTAATGAAAAGCAACGGGACTAGAATCAAATTTGTTGTTTATCAAATTAAATGCCGAATTCAAAGTCGAAGTCGCTAAAGCGCAAAGTGAATCTTGTGATAAAAAACTAAAAACCTTCGAAAAGGGTGGCCATCATAGTGATTTATGCGTGTGTGTGAGTGTTTGTTGATCGCCCTGCACTGCACTCGTAGTGGGTCACTGGAGCGTGCGATATGAGCAGCAAAGTAAAAATAAAACACGAAAAATGTCAGCAGAGTGCCAGGGGTGACAAGTGTCAATGTCAGCTATGGCCATGATCGGCCTTGTTAGTGTGTGTGTGTATGTGTCTGCGTGTGTGTGGGTGTGAGCAACGTAGCTACACATTGCAGGAGTGACGAATTACAAGTAGTATTCTGATGTCAATTTTGTTTTTTAATTCTATGGGAATTTTCAACATGATCGGAAGTGAATTGAAAATAACAAAGTCCTCATTAACTGAATGTCTGGATTTTCTGTCTGCGTTTTGATTGGAAATTATCCATTTTTACTACCAAACAACTTTTACATTTACAAAACAATTAACAAAAAATACCAGAGACTCACATTTCACCCGTAAACTGAAAAAAATAAACAACAACGGCAAGAAAAGCAACCGAAACCAAAACCAAAACCAATCGAACCAGCGTTGGTTAACAGTTATTAAACGGAGAGTGGGAGAGAGAGGGTGGAGGGAAGGAGATTGGGGAGGGAGAGTGACTGACGTTTACATTACCAACTTCCGTTCATTTGCCAGGCGCTTAGGCAGCCTCACCGTCCTCTCCAATGGAAAACAGAAACCTCATCTTGGCCTAGACTTTAACCATACATACATACGTATAATTTCCCAATGAATCGCCCTGCGGCCACCATTACGACGGCAATTAAAAAAGCTAAAAAAGCTGACAAAGAGTGTGAAACCGTTAGTAAGAGATAAAAGTTAAAATTGATACATCAGCAGCAGCATCTGAGTAATTAAAAGTTTCCCTTATGACTACCATACACCACAAAACTGTAATATCTGAATACTTCCAAGTTATGCAGATGGAGAGAATAATACACTTCACCTCCAATCAAGATGAGGTTCGGTTGAGCAGACCTTTGCCGTTCCCGTGTTTGCAAAGATCTTTTGCGCTGTTCTGTTTGCTGCTTAGATGATGAAGTTGACCCATTTTGGTAGTGACCCAATTGCATTGCAAATTGATGTCATTGTTTAATTAATTATCAAATTAGTTTAGTTACAGTAGTAACGACTCAATTCCGCACCACAGCATGGCATGCAATGCGAGCGAACATTAACAATTGTGTGAACATTTTTTCCAGCATTGAGCAATGCGCTTGGATTTGAAATCAATTTTTGTATTGTTACCCAACACTCTTACCCCCTCAGCCTATCTGTAACCCCATCTCTATTAACATTTAAATCTCCGACCATTTCATTTGAAAATGATATACAAAATGTTTGAAATGTACCGCGGGGGCCTTGTGTCTGCCCGTTTGTCCGTCCAATAGTCTGTTGCAATTTGTGTTGTTAAAAATGCATTTTTAATTAAGCTTGGAAAATGCATATCATCGCCTCGAAAAAAGACAGAATAACCCCCAAATAACAAATCTTTCCATTCAAGAAATGGACAAAAAAAGTGTTTGAACATTAATGGCGTTTTCACTTGGCTAGAAATTTCCATTGTTGGCCTAAAGAGCATGGCCAAGACAAGTGAACAATTTCAGCTTAACATCGGACAACGAACAATGAACAGCGACAAGCGGCAAACAGACAAACGTTCAAACAATCAACAAGTGCGTCCGCTGTCAGATGACGACGACGACGACGACGACAACGACGACTGGAAATCTAATCATCTTGTTTTCTTGCTCGTTTTTTAATGCTTGGCCAAACACATACACTCGTATACACGCACACACACGTATGTACATATGTATGTACATACATACATACATACATATATGTATATATATGTATGTACATATGACCATATCTAAATCTGCAGCTCGGTCTCAGCCTTCAGCTTAGAATTTCTCTTTTTTTCCCAAAACCTTTTTAAGCATCTCATCTTTGTGGGATTTCGCAAATATTGATAGCCTGCTGCCCTGCGGGGGTTTCGGTAAACGCCAAACGGGTACGTGTTCATGGGGAAAGGGAGTGAGAGGAGGGGAGGGCGGGGCGGCTTGAGAAAGCAACTTAAACCCGATGATGGATCACTAAGAGCCACTTAACCCATTACACAGACGAGTCTCAACTGAATTTTTATGTTAATGAACATAGCACAGAAAAATGTTGTAAAAATAATTTGATTTGAAGAAATTTAGACGATCCCGAAAATATCTGCAAGAAACTGAAAGTATTTTCTCTTTTAGATGTCATTAAATGCCATAAAATGGGTTAATTGGTTTGGTATTGTTTCGAGGGCTTGCCAATCGATGTAGATGCACCTACAAATGTATACCCAGTGCCGTGACTAAGATTCCAACCTGCGAAAAAGGGGTAAACTACATAAAGGTTACTTTGTTACATCAGTTTCTATGTGAATTAAATATATTTAAAGCAAATGTTCCCAGAAATGCCATTCAGATACTTATCTCTTTTGAACGGGTTTTTGCACTATCTTTCCAATTACGTAGAATGCTTTTCTAAATCTAATCTGTTGCTTTATTGATATACTGATATAGTCTGATGCAGTTTCTTCGAATTCAGCAGAGGGTATATCAGTATTCTAGTATTGGAGTATTAAAAAAACTCTTTGCTGTATCCGTCATATACTTTTCATATTTATCCCTCCAAAAGTACACCGCTGAATCTATATACAAAATGTATCGGTGTATGCGTCGGATGTCTACGTGCCTTTACACAACTTAAAGCAAAAGCTAGAGTTGGTAATTTACATATTTGGGCGTGCAGTGTAAATGCACTTTTAATATTTCTATATAGTGCTGGGTGCAGCAGACAGCAAACGACAATCGGCATCATTTCCACATTCTGGTTTCCGAGTCACGAGACCAATGCACAAATGACTATTTGTAGTTCTGCGAGATGCTTCACATTGTTCTTGTAGTTTTATAGTGGGGGCGACTGGTCTTATCTGCTGCTGCGACATTTCTTTACTTTGTGTGGCTCATAAAAAAACCCAAAAATTTAGAAATTAAATTCGTCTTTGCTTTTGTGGAAACCCCACCTACATTCGCACCCGCAGAATTTGTATATTGTAGGCACTCGCGGGCCACTCTCTTTTGATACTAGAGATAAGAAAATACAGCAAACGCAACGACAACAGGCAACGGCTGCGTTTTTCTAGGCAAAAGCAAAACAATGGCAGCCACCGCGGGTGATAGTAATTAACGCGTTTTATGCGAATACGGAATGAGTAGAACCGAATGAAACAATATACCACAAAACAACCAAAAAACGTAAGCGAATCATTGTTTCCAAAAGTGTTGCATGTGCTTGACAATTGAAACGGTGTGAGGACGCCTCCGCGGCATCCGAAGATTCACTCTTCCACTCAAAATGGCTAGCCACAACGACTCGATCGGCAGTGGAAGCCCCGGAGGGGGTAGCAGTCCTAGAGGGGAGGAGCAGCAGCAACAACAACTCCATCAACTGAACAGCAGCGTGGACAGCGGCATTGCTGTCTTGGATGTGGACGCTCCCAGCTTGAAGCTGCAGCAGCGTCTCGAGCAATGCCAACGCATTCTGCAAGTGCTGCGGCGAGATCAGGCGGCTTACCAGCTGCTGCGCGACAGATTGAGGTGAGTTTTCTAACCTAAGCTCTACAGCGGATGTCGTTGATGGATGGCTGCGGTATCATCATCCACTCCTTCATATCCGTGTAACCATTGGCATTGTAGCCGTCTTGATGGTGATTGGGTTGTCTCTCTGTAAGAATAAATTTTGTATGATTGAAAGAGTGTTGATTAAGTGGCCTTTAACTATTTCATTTACATAGACGTAGCGGGGGGGGGGTTTCAACTACTCTCCTTGAGTGTCAAATTCCGACATACAACTTGGCAATGATGAGTTTTCATTTGGGTGAATCAGCATTCCAAATGGCGAGAGAGAGTCTTGCCCATGGGCCGCTTGATATCAATTCTATGTACAAGGCGAATCGGGGGTATTGATGGGCCGCTTGATATCAATTCTATGTACAAGGCGAATCGAGCGTATCTTATCGCCGATTTCATAATTAATTTGATTAATTGCAATTAATTGCCAGCGAACTGGCAAACAAACACAAATGTACATATACATACATATGTATACATACATACTTATAAGTACCTAACTTAGAGCGCACTCAACTCAATCACTGGCGGCTTGGCCAATGGCAGGGCCATCGATTTTGGATTTTCAACCAAAGTCTGGCAGAACGATGCATGACGGAGAGACGACTGGTGCAGTTTGCATTCCATGTGAGAAGGCTTGGCCCATGGGGGTGGAACAAGTTGCAAGTCTTTGCTTTTGGGGGTTTCTGGGGATTTAAATATTTGCGCTTGTTATGTCTCTTTCACCCAGTTGGGCCGGGTTTTGGCCCGTGACAATTGTTGTCCAGTTCCAATTTGGGATCGCAAGCAACGCACACAGAGACAAAAAAACACAGAAAAAAGTTACCAACAATGCTAACAGTAGATAATCAAATCAACAAAACAACAAAAATTATTAAAATAATAATATTTTCCTTAACACTAAGAAACGCAGAAGTTTCTATACCCTTTACCGAATCCAATTTTTAACGGAAGAACTCAAAAGCGATTAATATGACTGGAAATTGCGTTGTTCCTATTTAAATAGTCTATAGTGCTGGTGTCGTGGTTAATTGAACGATAAAACGCAAATGGTTCGTGTGTTCAGTGCGTTACAAACATATGGGCACAGTAAATACATATGTCCCGCTTCGTGAGGGTATCAAATGAAGAGTATACTCTTATACTCGATTATATGATATAACCTCGAAAATTGTCTTCACACTTATCTGAAAAATTTCGCTGTGTTTTTCGTTTGTATTTTTTTTATTTATTTATTGTATCATTGTGTGCAAGTGGAACTGAAGACGAGCGGAATCGGCCAGAGGCGATGAGGGAGCTTCTTATCACTATCACAGGCGAATATCTGAGCTTTGAATGGACAAACAAGCAAACAAATAAATAAATACTGACTGAATGGCTTATATACATGGTACATATGCGCATATATGTACATATATACATACATATATGTGTACCAACTTAACAAAGCCAAATAATACAATATATAACTCAAACAAAGTCAGATGCAGGGAGACCTCTGTCGCAGTGGCAGCAGTCGCAGTCACAATCTTCAGCTCCATTCGGTAACTTGGCTAAGACCGTTCCCCAAGTTAACTCACTCGAGCGATCTGCCCTGGAGGCTACGTGAGCAGCAAGAGAAGTGTAGACCCAAATTCGTTGGCCTTTTTTTCTCTCTTGCCACGTGATCTTAATCAGTTTGTGTATGTGTTGGAATATATACGTTTATACTTACATTTGTATATATGTATATGTATATACTATGTATGTACATATATGTGCATGCAAATGTGTGTCTCTCGGGCATTGTTTTAATGTCGTTGTTGTTATTTTTTCCCCTCTTAATTATCAAACATTTTGTTTTATTTCGCTGCGCTCAATGAAATATTCCCCCAAAGTGATTAATAATTATCAATAATCGGTGTAAATTAAAAAGCAAAAACATAATTGCGCAAAAAAAAATCTTCACTTTTTCTAATTACTGATTGGCGGTTTCCACAGTGAAGTTCATTTAGTCGCAAAACGCGAAATCAATAAAAAAAAGAACACGCCAGAAATAAATATATTGGTTAAAACAATTGTGCAATAAATAACAGGCAATAATAATTAACCTGAAAACAATGTCAAGCCAAGTGAATTTTAATCAGTTTTTCCGTTGAAGCCAACACACAAAATTAATTAACAAATTTGTATTCTACTTATGCAACTTTACCACCAAAACTGGATGATTCTGTTTTGTGTAGTTTTTTCTCTCATCTAATCAATTATAAATAAAGTAGGCAGGCAGGAAAATAACAATCAAACTTTTGTTTGGTAACGACAAAAATCTACTCGACAAATTGCAAGCGAACAAAATTTGTGTTAATCGCATCGATAGAGTTAGTTAGCAAAAAAAATACAAAACTTTGAAAACAAAACCAAAGTGATTAAAATGAAAAGCTAAAAACAGAAAACGTTAACCAATTAGTTGATAATACCCAGATAAGGTGCGACCATGACTATTCTGTTCCAAGCGAAGAGTATTTAAAATTTTAAGATAAAAAGAGCTTTAAATTCACAATCCAAAGTGCTTTCGGGAAATCTGGGAAAGTATGATATAAACCGTTGACGTTTTTAGCTATTAATTAAATTTTACATTGCATTTCCATTCTAATTTGTGTCGCTTAAATTAATATTGCGCTATATCTCAACCATTTTTCAGATTTTGCTATAGGTATTTCAGTTTTGAATTAATGTTAATTGCAGGTTTTTTTTATATTTTAGTACCTATGTACTGACATAGTAAAAATCGCAGTCGTTAGTAAATAGTATTAATAAAGTTCACCAAAAATTTCGATAAGAACGTAGAAGCCAAAGTACATTTTTGGCCCAGAAGAGGTAAAACCTTAGCCAATCCATCGTTAGCTGATAATTCACATGCTTACTACTGATAAAGTTTAGTTATGTGGGCCAACTAGCAGTTGATTGGCATTTCGACGATTTGGTTCGTTATTCAGTTATTTAGTTAGCCACTTTCAATTGCTGAAGTGGAACACAAATTTAAATTTTTGTGTGTGCGCTTAAATGGAGAAATAAGCTATGCGAAATCCCAAACCAAATCAAAATTCATAATGTCAAACTCAACTTCGCAGTGCTGCAAGCGCTTAGTGCGCCTTCCTCCTTACATTCAACTGATGGAGTTTCCAATTTCTCGCGGCGTAGGCAGCGGTAGCAGCCTCTTCCTCGGCTTGACTAGCCTTGTTGGCCTCATTGGTGGCGTCTACCTGCTGCAATGTGGTGCCCAGCACTTAATAGGGTGAGTAGTTCGATGATGACACTAACTAACTGAGGGTGCATTTCGAAGTATGTAAATTCGCGAATTCAGGCAATAAACAAAACTAGTCTGATAACTCCCCTTATTATCAGTAGATATGAGTTGTGCCCGTGACCACCCCAACGTGTAGTACAGTCGATGCATTGTTATTCGAGTACACTCTTTTTTTGTTTTGAAACCTTTAGGATTCCCCTCGTACAGCAGATGTACGTGAGTTTTAGCCCGCTTGACGAAACTCAAGTTGCATGTGCAGAAGTTAGAGATAGCAAAATGGATAAACGGAGATGGAAATGAAAACTCACTCTGGGCTGCAGCTTCATTTCTCTTTGATTACGTGTCCATCGTTTACGTGAGAAAAAGAAAAGCAAAAAATACACACTGTGCAAAAAAACGAAATATCACATAAAAACATTTGACATAATTGTTCCTCCTCGCTCTCCCTACCTGTCCCCCTGTCCAACTCTTTCTCAATCATTTCTACATACATTCAGTTAGTGTCTTTGGTTACGCCTTAATTGACGCGCCTTGTGGCTTGCGTAATGACTCCGTATCCAAAAACTGCCAACAATTTAAAAAATGTTCGATTTATCGATAATTGTACAGTTAAATTTCATAACAATACGAAACAAAGAAACTTTTAACTGTCAATGGTTAACGTTTGTGACAGGTATTGTTATTCGATTTTGGTCAACAGAACCAACAAAAAGAATTGGCAAAGAAGTATGACAAACGGAAATTGCCTCCATAGTTGAAATGGGAAAGGGGTATTGGCGGGATCTGTGGCGAGGGCAATTTGCTATTTAAAAAGAAAATAGCAACAAATTTGTCACGCCAATACCCATAACAATAAGGGTAATTCCGCCCTCAAATGTTTGTCTTCATCAATATAAACTTAGTTAGCCCGAGATAATGGTCACGATTGTCATATAATGTTACTATGTACATATATGTATGTATATGTAAGTACCTCTCTCTTCCCCCCCTAGTAATAGCCATTTATTTGTTAATGTCGATCAACAGCAACAGCAGCAAATTCGGAAAGGAAAACATCCCAGTTTTCTAGTTTTTGTGGAAAGTCGAAAAGTTAATGTCTTCATAAATACTCTTACCGTCTTCGCCATAAGCCTTACAGTGCTAACGAGAACTGAAAACTGGTTCAGATTCATGTCAAAATTTTGTTTTTATTTAATGGCCAAGTGAAAAGCCACAAAAATGTTTCTAGCACTTGCGGTTGAAAGTCGACATGAATGCGGATTATAGTTACTTACTATATTCGCAAATTCATTTAACAATTAACAATTAACATTTAACAACAACAAGAAAAATAAAAAGCAAGCAATAATCATTAGACTGTTCTTTTTTTCCATAGGAAGTTTAATTGATCAAATTTTTGCTAGATGTCTCCATAGCGTCAGCGGGGTTACGATTATTCGTATTTTTGGGTGGAAAATGTGCGAATACGTAATGTGGCAATTTCACCAAGCGCACTTGGTAGTTAGTAAATTTAAATATACGTTTTACCGGCACCGCAACGGTTGTTGAAGCTTTCAGTCCTTATTTCACTTGTCTTACATTTTGTTCAAATATAAATTTAGTTTTTGCATCTGCAAAAAAGTGTAGCCTATCTTGGAGGCGCCTTGTGTGGCCTTCTTTCAGGCTGACTAAAGCGTGATAATTTGTCAAAAACAAGCTCGAAAGTAGTCTTAATAAACTCTAAACTTTCTTTTGTATTTCAACCTAATTTTTTCACATGTTAGCCATATTGTAGGTTTATTTCCAAAACTAGTTGTTTATTTGGTTTCCTTATTCTTCTTATGGCGCCATAAAATGACTCAAATCATGAAAAGTAGAAGCAATCGTCTCAAATCGTTGATTAATAAAAAACCGTTTAAAAATATGCATATTTTGAGATTTATTTTGTCTTGCTTTAGAAACAGGTTTGAGGAATGTCTCAGACAATTATTTATATTTCGGTAATTAATGAAGGCCCCAACCGGACAGACTGACAAGCTGCATTGTTTCGTTCTAAAAACAAAATATATATTGCCACAAAAAAATAAGTTAATTATTATTAAGATACAATAGAATGTAGGTTTCTATACACTCAAAGAAATATATACATACGTGCAATTTTGATTAAGTATTGATTATTTTATTTTGAGTGCTTTGGATTTTGCACTAAAGTCATTTTGTTATGAGTGTTTATATCTTGCTACAAATATTGCTGGCGTCATACAAACAACCCATTGGTTCCTGCTTGACCAGATCTCTAAAAGGAGAAAAAAAAGGTAGCAAGTTCGACAAAGGCAAGTTTGACAAATTAAAATTGAGAGAGAAGTTGAAAGGTTAAATAGTTGCATAGTCATGCCGTGAGTGGGGCGCCAGACAATAAATAAAATTCTACAATTTTATCAGATAGTGTCTGGCTGCTCTGTCAAAGATTCCACTAATGTTTTATGCATCTTATGTTACGTTATAAATCTTACGTCATCAACTGGTCTGCCAAGTTGTCTGCGCATGCTTGGCTTCTCTCTCGCTATTGTGTATGTGTGTGTGTGTGTCAATGTGTGGGGCTAAGCCTGTGCCTTAGTAAGCTTTAAGCTCTCAGCTCAGCTGTTGGCCGCCAAGTTAGCACAACAGGCGCGAACCTTGTGCGAGAAAGTTGTCAGTGCCGGAGGTTCGCGTTTTTTAAATTTCAATTCGAATTAAGAAATCGCATTCAACTCACAATACACATATGTATGTGCGATGCCCCATCACAGCAACCACAACAATCACAGCAAACGACACGGGAGTAGTCATCAACAACAACAACAACTGATGATCGAGGGGAACAGAAATCTACTATTATTTCTATAATTTCCACAATTTAACCAAAAATGTTGTTCGGTTCCGTGGTAATTTGTCAGGTGGAGAAATTACTTTGCTTGCCGATCAGCTGTGCTGTCTTTGCCTTTCTCTTCATGGCCTGCACGTTGGAGGTGGTTCTACTGAAGCTAACCACCAGTGATGAAGATGGTCATCCGTTGGGCAGAGCCATGGGCTCTGCCGACGATGCTGATGATGAGGATGTCATTTACTACGAAAATGTCACCAATAATTATGAGTATTGGGCGCGAAGGCGCAGAAGATTTCATCAGAGGCAGCAACAACATGAACAACAACAACTGCATTGAGGGAATGTTCAAATTTAATTATTGTCGAAATTATTTTTGTGTGTGCATAGAAAGTGCAAAAGTTAATATTATTTGTTTTTGCGTTTTGTTTGTAAAATTAATTTAAAAGCAATTTATAATACTATTGACATTTTGGACACGTTTTATCCAGTCGGCAGTTATGTGCTTGGACATATTTATGTGTGTGATTTATGTTAATATTTTGTGCACTTGAATGGTTTATCGGTCGGAGTGTCCTGAAGTCTTATGATTTTTCCATATCTAGAACTATTATTCTACTACTTAGTTTAATTAACTTGGATACGTATGTACATATATACATATACACATTTGACTAGCACATACACACACACATATGTATTTACATGTGTACATACGTATTATACTTATTCGCAGCAGTCGATTGGATCGTATTTAGTTATTAAACAATTTGCTTGCATTTTTGGAAATACCCCAATGACTGACATAACTAAAAGGCATTCATTGTGCTCGCGATAAACCTTACGTAAGTTTAGTTAGTATAGGTATTCTATATATTATAATTATTATAAGTGAAATAAATCGAAATTTTACTGTCACAAATAAAAAACGAAAATATATTCGTTGTTTGGCTTTTCTTTCTCTTAGTTTGCAGTCAAACCAGTTTTTCCTTTAATCGCTTGTCTTCCGCCTTTTCCCAACTTATGCAATTGCTGTCAGAAAGAGTCGAAGACTCAGCCGGAGAGAGAGGGAGGCCAAGAGGGGCAAATGGTGGAGGTGGAAGGAGATACCATAATTAACTATTTAAAAACAACTGTGAAACTTCTATTTCCAGTTAATTAGTGAACGTTCTTCGATAAATTAAACAATACGAAAACGTTGGCCTTCTACTTAAAGTTGAATAAACTTTATAAACAAAAAAAAAACAGTTATAGATGCTTGCAAGCTTGTATAATCTTTAAAATTTTGCTGAGTAATTCTATGGAAGAGAAAGTGTCTATTTAGTTCTATACATCTAAAATTAATATATTCAAAAACCTGTTCCCCATATAATCCACATATTCATTTTCTACTTTTGCAGCAAAATTTCAAATAAAAAGTCCAAAAAGAAGGATGACTGCGACCTAGTTAATGAACAGAATCCCAGCTGTAATGTCTGCTGTGTAGATCTGGATATAAGCAATGCCAAAAAGTAAGCATCAGTGATTAATTTTTCCGTTTCCTATTGAGCCAACCACAACCTTTTTACTTGTGACTCTGTTCAGCTATGTGAAATGTCGCTCATGTGAGAAATCTGTTTGTCGTGGCCTTAAGTGCGCCGACTGGCACGCAAAGGATGCCCAATGGGAGTGCCGATTGTGTCACAATTCAAAAGAGTCGCTGGCTCACACTTCCTCGTGGGTAGCCGAGCAAATGTCCTTTAATCAACACAAATTTGTTTATCCAATGCGGGCACGTAGCGAAGTCTATATACCGATTCAGCCCAGTCAAGATGGACAAGACATGGATAGCACAATACGTAAGTTTTAAAGGACCCAATCAACAGCTTAACAGCTTAACTCCTTTTGCTATCATTGCAGACTTTGAGAGTGTCAGTCAAATTGGCACCCGCAATATCATGAACATCGAAGAGCGTTCCAAAATACGCGAATATGTGGAAGAGATTGTTGCGCAAATGCTGGGCGGCAGTCTGGATAAGATTAAAGTGGGACAATTATCTAAAAGTGAAAATTGTAAGTATAATTAAAATTAAAGAGTTAACAAAACCTACACAGATCAGCACTAGCAACATTTGCTATATGCTGCTGGCAACATTTGTAATCTTTCGTCAAATTTGTTGCCAGCACGCTCTCTTGCTCGCTCTCCAACGACCAAATTTCGGACTTTTTTCATATAACGCGGTCTCTCTCACTCGCCCGCTCAACCGCTCGCACACTCTCTCGCTTGGTCTCAATTTGGCAAAAATCAGATTTTGTAGCCGTCAAAATCTGTCGATCCCAGTACCCATCCCAAATGAAATATAGAGAATTACATTAATTTAAGTAAATGCATCCATAGGATGAACTGGTAAAAATTGGCCAAAATGTGTGTAACAGGCATACAAATGTACATATGTATATGTATTGTTGATCAGCATGAGAAGCCGAGTCGATGGAGATATCTCCGTCTGTCCGCCCGAAAGAGTCCAGAGATCTGGAATGTATACTCGTGTGGTGTATACGCAGATGAAGTTAATTTTGTTTTGCCACTCCCCCTTCGCCCATTAAATTTAAAAAACAGTATTTTGAACACTTATATCTCGGGAGCTACAAAAAATCTGGGGTTGTCGTATTTCGACAGTAGATGTATATGTGTGATAAGAGTGAGCGAGATAGCATGTGTTAGAAATCGAAGCATGCGAAAGAAATTTAATATATGATGCACTTAATGCATGGTATATCCAAGTCGGTCCAGCGACTTACTTACTTTATTTGTTCATGCATTAACTAAACTTCGCACACACACACACACACGCATACATATGTACACATATGCAAATGCAGATTTGCATCTCTTCGATAAATATCATGCGAAACTTAGTAACCTGCTTATCAATGTGGAGAATGGTTTATGTGTACATCAACTGAAAAGAGGAGGAGGTAAGTGCCAAGAATAGGATTTCACTGCCAGATCGAAAACTATTGTTAACCGTAATTAAATTTGTTTGTAACTAAACCTGTTGATAACACTAGTGTAATGCACTCAACATTTATGTCTGGACGTAGAAGTAGCCTTGGCGTATGCGTAATATATGACAATTAATCAAAATATCCGCCGTAGCATTGTATTTGTTGTTTATCAATAAATGTATATTGGGAACCAATTTAAATAAGCGACCTTAACATACACACACACACATAGACATACAATTACGGGCTGATCTGACTAATACATTTTTTTACCAAAATGACATCTCACCAAAAAAGGATATTCCTGAAAAAAAAAAATGTTTTTAAGCACCATTCAATTTGTCATTTTATGCCTACGCTCCTGAACACATATAGGCGCGCACACACACACAAATACACGTATACATATGGGAATATTGACGTGAGCGGAAAATCGCGGACACTACTCGCTGATAAGGTCTGGCTCATTGGAGCTGATAATGATAAGGTGGAACTTACTGATAAGGGTCCTCAGTTATTGAAGTGCCGAAAACAGCGACAGCCCAACAACAATGATTAATAACAAAACACTTTGTAAGCATTTAAGCAATGTAGCGACAGGTTGGCCTTAGCTAGATCCAGATGGCAGGTGAGATTGCGAGAAACACATTCAAACATTAATCATACGCACCGTGACACGGCAGGTCCAACCACGACCATTTGCCATTGCTCATTGAACTTATTCAATGTAAAAAAGGTGTAAGATGGTATATATTAAGGTGTATATTTGTTTGATGACAACGTCACGCTCTTAAACAATATCCTAGCCAATTTATTTATGTAAATTACAAAAACCAACAACTTTATTCAATTCAAGCTAATAAGCCGTTCAGTGCTAGCCAAAAAACGAATTGCCAAAAACATATCAGAGGCGATCCGAAGAAAGAAGAGAGCTGAGAGGAGTTAGAGCTGGTTACCGATATGCCAATTGGTGAGCGAGTGCCACACACACACGTGCAAATATCGCAGCGGGAGCATGTGTTAGCGTTTAGGCGCTTGTCTCTCGAAAAAGCCGCTTCAGTTGGTAGACGCGTTGTGCGGCGATCGCAAGCGAAACGTAAATCAGAGGCGGAATGTGATTTTTAATCATCGTGAAAATTTAGCGAGCATTCGTAGCCTGATAACAGAAAATATACAATATACATAAGTATATGTACATTAAAAGAACAGCAAATAGTGGAAGAACATTAAGTATATATAGAATATATTAAAAATGTTCATGTATATCTTTTATATATCTTGAGTGTACAGATAACAGTGCCAAAAAAGTACAAAGCGAGTACGAAGAAGACTAATCAAATGATTAAACTAACCTTGACCCGTTGTGTTGTGTTTAAAATTTTAGCTTAAAGCCCTACGGGATAACAGTTTAATTGACATTAATCAATATTAATGATCAGCAAGCCTTTTTAAGCCAAAGATTAACCGAATAATATGTGCCAAAATGAACTTTCAACACGAGTTTATCTCTCCTTGCTTTGTGGCTAGTCAATCGTTGACCTTAACACGACTAATGCTGATTTTGCTAGTTATAATACGAGTATTTTTGAAGTTTCGATGATATAAGAACTGAAACGAAAGCTATCAAACACTTAAGCCTAATCGCTGGGCATAATGCTAAATATATAACGACTTGCTCAATGACAATGATAATTGCAATAAGAAACAAAAGCAAGCGAATTCGCGGAATTTGATCTCTGAACTTTGAGCTCATATCTAGTATCTGACTGTGAGATATAGTATAAGTAATTTGTCTGGCTTAAAACTGGTCTGACATTAGGCTATTCTCATTGATGACAAATCTACGACTCTTCCTATTGACAATAAATATATTCATATTAATGCAAATGTTTGTCACAAATTCCAAACGTTGTTCGTTCTTTCTGGACACCTGAATGAGTAACGGGCTTTCTCAATGGAGAGGTAGAACTGTCAGTGAGGTGTCAGAACTAAATGATAAAGAGTTCGAAATAGACATAGAAGCAGAAAAATATTATTATGACTGCCATTGAAGGGTAAAATCGATAACTATGGAGTCAACCAGGTAGAAGGCAGGCTATTCATTTTATATTTACCGCAAAACGTTAATAGAGTTAGCCACATGTCAAAATGGAAGAGGTAAAATAATAGACAGACTCAAATAGTGTATGTATGTTGTACATACATATACATATACTTATATATAGACATATGCAAGTCTGAGTCGATTTTCGGCTTCAATAGAGATTCAAATTCATCGCTTGGCCGCCGCCAACCGTAAACAATGATACATTATTTATTGATATTTCTTTTTTTGTGTTTTTTGAACCCTTGAGAAAGGGAATACATATACAATATGCTTCAGAATTGCTGGAAATTTAATCTGCAAGAAATGTTAGAAAAGGTTTTTTTAGGGCTCTTGCGGTAATATGCTTTATAATTTTCTTATGCAATAGAATCCAGATACAAAACTATTTCTAAAATACAAACAAGTTGACAATAAATAGTAAATGGAATAAACCATTACTGGCACCAAGTATACATATGCAGAGATAGAAACACACATAATTATACCCATAAATATATACATATGCATGAAGCATGGACTTTACTTTGGGACTTGTAACGGGCATGTATGCCGTTATAGCTGTTATAGTGTTCTACGTCGTCTACGTCATTGAGGTGAAATTAGGTATGGCTTATATTTACACTTACTCACTTATACTCATTCATAGACACTTTCTATGGCAATTTTCACTTTTTCATTATATGCCAGTTCGTATCGTATTTGGTTCAGTCTAGTACTGTATTGTGTGTTTAACTTGCTAACTTGCTCTTTTCCAATATTCTTGATTACCGCCCAACTAACATACAAAACTTAACTTTCAGATTTGCCCGCCATTGTGAATGGTCATAGCAATATCAATAATAACAACAACAATAGTAGCTGCAACATCAACGGCAACAATGAACAAAACGATGACAGCTCGCAGAAACGTCTGCGCACTCTCATTGAAACGATCATTGCGGAAACACTGCGTAACAGCGCCTTGAACTTTAATAGAGAAGCATCCGCATCCGTTTCTGAAATTAGCCTGGATACGCGTACCCAATCCGAACTGAATGCGCTTAAACAACGTCATCGCACGGAACATTATTTTGAGCCAAAAATCTATCAGGATCTCTTGGCCACAGCGGTGCTAAACAAGGTATGTTCCTTCATCCACCTGTGGCAATCGAGAGACACCAGTACGACAGATATTGTCCACGTCATTTTGCCATTATATACGATGTAATAGGCTTCCGATAGACAATCTCAACCTTGTCTTCCCTTTTATTTTGCGACGCATTTTAAGGGCTTCCCCGTGCGACGATGGCTTTTCCGTCGTTGAAATATGCTAATTAGTAGCAGTTCACTTTTTCAACCATTCGGACGTCTGAAACAATATAGGTTTCTTAGCTAATCTAATTGATAAATCAATAAGACTTTTTTTAATTGAACACCGAAATAGAACTAATTATTTCGAGAACAGCCGAGAAAATGACAGAGCAGGAACCAATAGTAAATAAAACACAACAAAAACATAGTGATTCATGAACCCTATTAAAATATATCACACCTATGCTGGGTTTCATAATAATTGTGCTATCGTCTTCGATTAGATATCGTACTTAATGAAGCGTCGTAAATCACATTCATAATCACTTTGATTTGCTAAAATCGATCGATCGATGTCGAGAACCTAACAAAACACAGTTCAAATTCAATTTTGTGTCCATGTTGGCTTAGTGGCTAGTCCCATTGCAAAGAATGGGGAGGAGGCTAGGGAGGGCAGGGAAAGGTTCAATAACTTGTTCAAATGAGCAATGCCAAGAAAATTATAAACTTTTTCTTGTTTTCTTTTTCAGATTGCGGATACGGAAAGGAATACACGAAGACGGTCTTTAATATCGGAAAGTACGCCGGACTTGAGTGGTCACAATAACATTGATGAAAACTACAATCCCGAAGCGTTGAGCACTACGTCCGGTAGTTCCATTGAACCGCGCAGTGATTGCAGCTTAACGGATAATGAGCTTGTACTGAATGTGAGTTAACTTTGTTACATATGCGCTACGATTTTATTCAATATAATATTTTAATAATCATCGTAGACTGGCAAAACCGATTCCCCATTGAGCTTGCAGGCGGCCCTTCAACGTGAATCTGTTCTGAGCGATTATATAGCCGCGCATATGGTGCCATTGCCAGATTTTTCAGCATCTGTCACTGAATCTGAGGATGGTAAGCGAAAAAGAGTCTTCTTTCGGATTCGATTATTTTTAACCTGCACGTTGTTTAGATATCGGCTCAGTCTCCTCGAGCATGATGGCAGACGGCTCTTGGGAGGACAATTGGCTGTTTAAGAAAAAACAACGCAGCTCCTTGCAAAGTTCGGCTACTCCGAGCAGCATTGGCATGCTGGTGCCGGCTCCCAAAGAAATTGTTCGTGCCCAGATTGGTGACAGAACAGCCGACGAGGTAAGCGATCTCTCGGAAATGGGCTCAGATGTCGAGGAAACCTCTCTGGACATTCATGATCGTCTGTTGAATAAGCATTTGATCGGCGGCCACAATACAAAACTTGTGCTGGATGAGCTTATTGATCGCACTAGTATGACCTCCCACACCTTACCAGAGGAATATGAACCTGCATTAACGGAAGCCACAAACCCAATTACACCCACGGTGGTATCACCTCAATGTGGATTCATGGAACCTCCACCTCCAATGACATTCCAAGACGGCAAACAAATTGAGGAGCCAATCCTCATAGCAGGTAATTCCCAGCATTCCTACCGTTTACCCACCTATTTCACCATTGTCATATCTTACCCAATAATGCTAACATTTCGAAGACTATGAACCCAAACCTTATTTGACTCAACTTGGAAATTTAGTCCTTAGTTAGTCCCATAGAGTATTTGGTAGTTATATTGCAGAACCCTCCTATACCTTTAGCGTATTTGTGCACGATTATGAAGCTATCGGCATTGAGCAGTCGTTTGTGTTACAGACCAATATGAAATTGACGAATTTCTTGACGCCCTTGATGAGGGCTGTACGGGATTTAGTACTGTCGAGTATACGGAGGAAAAACCACCCTCGGTTATCGAACTCCTAGCCGCAATGGCTCTGGGACCTATGCTAGCAGTTCCTGCATCAGAACAACAAGGCGGCATCACCCCAACTGAAATGCATACTCTCAAGGAATTGAGTAATCTCGCACTTGCTGAAATAAATTGTCGCACAATAGAGCTCGAGCATCACTCTCTGCATGTAATTGCAGAGGAAGAAATTACAGATTTATCTCTACAATTTGCAACAGAATCAGAAACAGGCGGAGTTTCCATCGCAGAAATTGAATCTGAATTAAGTCCTACATTAATGGAACCACCAAAAAAATATAATGATTTCAAAACATCAAAAGAACCACCTCAAGTAAAACCAAAGACAACAGCGAATTTACCATCCGAACCAATAGATTCTTTTGTATTTGAAGAAGACAATTCAAATAAATTATATAGAACAGAATCACAACGACTAGTAAAAACCGTTTCTGATATGCCAACTTTCGATAATCCAGAATTGGAAGTCGTTTCCGAGACAGAAACTGATCAACTGGCAGCAGAAATTGTTGGAAAATCACATTCTTCAGGAGAACCGGAATCAATAGGAATAGTATCAGGACCTGATTCAGAAACTTCTTTTCTTACTCTCGAAGTGGAGACTGCAGAAGCGGGATCAGACGCTATTTCGACTATCCAAGAATCAAATCTTCCTGTGGAGCCTGCAGAAACGGGATTAGACATTCTTCCGGCTCCCCAGGAACCAAATCTTCCTTTGGAAGTCGTTCCAGAACAACAAATCGAGCAGCTGGATGCACTTATTGCTCTAGAGACACAGGGGTCAGCTTCTCCACATCAAGACTCAATAGGAATAGTATCTGGACCCGATTCTTTTATTGCTGAACCAGAAGCTTCGCCGACATTGGACATAATAGATTCATCCCAACCAGCAGAAGCCGTTTCCGAACTACCTTCTTCTATTATTCCAGAAGTGGAGACTGCAGAAACGGGATCAGACGCTATTCCGACTGCCCAAGAATCAAATATTCCTGTGGAAGTCGTTCCACAACCACCAACCGAGCAGCTGGAAGTAGAAATTGTTCTAGAAATACAGGGCTCAGCTTCTCCACACCAAGACTCAATAGGAATAGTATCTGGACCTGATTCTTTTCTTGCTGAACCAGAAGCTTCGCCGACATTGGATATAATAGATTCATCCCAACCAGCAGAAGCCGTTTCCGAACTACCTTCTTCTATTATTCCAGAAGTGGAGACTGCAGAAACGGGATCAGACGCTATTCCGACTGCCCAAGAATCAAATATTCCTGTGGAAGTCGTTCCACAACCACCAACCGAGCAGCTGGAAGTAGAAATTGTTCTAGAAATACAGGGCTCAGCTTCTCCACACCAAGACTCAATAGGAATAGTATCTGGACCTGATTCTTTTCTTGCTGAACCAGAAGCTTCGCCGACATTGGATATAATAGATTCATCCCAACCAGCAGAAGCCGTTTCCGAACTACCTTCTTCTAATATTGCAGAAGTGGAGACTGCAGAAATGGGATCAGACGCTATTCCGACTATCCAAGAATCAAATCTTCCTGTGGAAGTCGTTCCACAACCACCAACCGAGCAGCTGGAAGTAGAAATTGTTCTAGAAATACAGGGCTCAGCTTCTCCACACCAAGACTCAATAGGAATAGTATCTGGACCTGATTCTTTTCTTGCTGAACCAGAAGCTTCGCCGACATTGGATATAATAGATTCATCCCAACCAGCAGAAGCCGTTTCCGAACTACCTTCTTCTATTATTCCAGAAGTGGAGACTGCAGAAACGGGATCAGACGCTATTCCGACTGCCCAAGAATCAAATATTCCTGTGGAAGTCGTTCCACAACCACCAACCGAGCAGCTGGAAGCAGAAATTGTTCTAGAAACACAGGGCTCAGCTTCTCCATACCAAGAGTCAATAGGAATAGAATATGGACCTGATTATTTTCTTGCTGAACCAGAAGCTTCGCCGACATTGGACATAATAGATTCATCCCAACCAACAGAAGCCGTTTCCGAACTGCCTTCTTCTATTATTCCAGAAGTGGAGCCTGCAGAAACGGGATTAGACGTTGTGTCGGCTTCCCAGGAACCAAATCTTTATAGGAAAGTCGTTTCAGAACAACAAATCGAGCAGCTGGATGCACTAATTGCTCTAGAAACGCAGGGCTCAGCTTCTCCACACCAAGACTCAATAGGAATAGTATCTGGACCTGATTCTTTTCTTGCTGAACCAGAAGCTTCGCCGACATTGGATACAATAGATTCATCCCAACCAGCAGAAGCCGTTTCCGAACTACCTTCTTCTATTATTGCAGAAGTGGAGACTGCAGAAACGGGATCAGACGCTATTCCGACTATCCAAGAATCAAATCTTCCTGTGGAAGTCGTTCCACAACCACCAACCGAGCAGCTGGAAGTAGAAATTGTTCTAGAAACGCAGGGCTCAGCTTCTCCACATCAAGACTCAATAGGAATAGTATCTGGACCTGATTCTTTTATTGCTGAACCAGAAGCTTCGCCGACATTGGACATAGTAGATTCATCCCATCCAACAGAAGCCGTTTCCGAACTACCTTCTTCTATTATTCCAGAAGTGGAGACTACAGAAACGGGACTAGACATTCTTCCGGCTCCCCAGGAACCAAATCTTCCTGTGGAAGTCGTTTCAGAACAACAAATCGAGCAGCTGGATGCACTAATTGCTCTAGAAACGCAGGGCTCAGCTTCTCCACACCAAGACTCAATAGGAATAGTATCTGGACCTGATTCTTTTCTTGCTGAACCAGAAGCTTCGCCGACATTGGATATAATAGATTCATCCCAACCAGAAGAAGCCGTTTCCGAACTACCTTCTTCTATTATTCCAGAAGTGGAGACTCCAGAAACGGGATCAGACGCTATTCCGACTATCCAAGAATCAAATCTTCCTGTGGAAGTCGTTCCACAACCACCAACCGAGCAGCTGGAAGCAGAAATTGTTCTAGAAACACAGGGCTCAGCTTCTCCATACCAAGAGTCAATAGGAATAGAATATGGACCTGATTATTTTCTTGCTGAACCAGAAGCTTCGCCGACATTGGACATAATAGATTCATCCCAACCAACAGAAGCCGTTTCCGAACTGCCTTCTTCTATTATTCCAGAAGTGGAGCCTGCAGAAACGCGATTAGACGTTGTGTCGGCTTCCCAGGAACCAAATCTTCCGGTGGAAGTCGTTCCGGAACAACAAATCAAGCAGCTGGAAGCAAAAATTGCTCTAGTGATACAGGGCTCAGCTTCTCCACACCAAGAGTCCATAGGAATAGTATCTGGACCTGATTCTTTTATTGCTGAACCAGAAACTTCGCCGACATTGGACATAGTAGATTCATCCCAACCAACAGAAGCCGTTTCCGAACTACCTTTTTCTATTATTCCAGAAGTGGAGACTACAGAAACGGGACTAGACATTCTTCCGGCTCCCCAGGAACCAAATCTTCCTGTGGAAGTCGTTTCAGAACAACAAATCGAGCAGCTGGATGCACTAATTGCTCTAGAAACGCAGGGCTCAGCTTCTTCACACCAAGACTCAATAGGAATAGTATCTGGACCTGATTCTTTTATTGCTGAACCAGAAGCTTCGCCGACATTAGACATAATAGATTCATCCCAACCAACAGAAGCCGTTTCCGAACTACCTTCTTCTATTATTCCAGAAGTGGAGACTGCAGAAACGGGATCAGACGCTATTCCGTCTATCCAAGAATCAAATCTTCCTGTGGAAGTCGGTCCACAACCACCAACCGAGCAGCTGGAAACAGAAATTGTTCTAGAAACACAGGGCTCAGCTTCTCCACACCAAGACTCAATAGGAATAGTATCTGGACCTGATTCTTTTCTTGCTGAACCAGAAGCATCGCCGACATTGGACATAATAGATTCATCCCAACCAACAGAAGCCGTTTCCGAACTTCCTTCTTCTATTATTCCAGAAGTGGAGCCTGCAGAAACGGGATTAGACGTTGTGTCGGCTTCCCAGGAACCAAATCTTTATAGGAAAGTCGTTCCACAACCACCAACCGAGCAGCTGGAAGTAGAAATTGTTCTAGAAATACAGGGCTCAGCTTCTCCATACCAAGAGTCAATAGGAATAGAATATGGACCTGATTCTTTTCTTGCTGAACCAGAAGCATCGCCGACATTGGACATAATAGATTCATCCCAACCAACAGAAGCCGTTTCCGAACTTCCTTCTTCTATTATTCCAGAAGTGGAGCCTGCAGAAACGGGATTAGACGTTGTGTCGGCTTCCCAGGAACCAAATCTTCCGGTGGAAGTCGTTCCAGAACAACAAATCGAGCAGCTGGAAGCAAAAATTGCTCTAGTGATACAGGGCTCAGCTTCTCCACACCAAGAGTCCATAGGAATAGTATCTGGACCTGATTCTTTTCTTGCTGAACCAGAAGCTTCGCCGACATTGGACATAGTAGATTCATCCCAACCAACAGAAGCCATTTCCGAACTACCTTCTTCTATTATTCCAGAAGTGGAGACTACAGAAACGGGACTAGACATTCTTCCGGCTCCCCAGGAACCAAATCTTCCTGTGGACGTCGTTTCAGAACAACAAATCGAGCAGCTGGATGCACTAATTGCTCTAGAAACACAGGGCTCAGCTTCTCCACACCAAGACTCAATAGGAATAGTATCTGGACCTGATTCTTTTCTTGCTGAACCAGAAGCTTCGCCGACATTGGATATAATAGATTCATCCCAACCAGCAGAAGCCGTTTCCGAACTACCTTCTTCTATTATTCCAGAAGTGGAGACTCCAGAAACGGGATCAGACGCTATTCCGACTATCCAAGAATCAAATCTTCCTGTGGAAGTCGTTCCACAACCACCAACCGAGCAGATGGAAGCAAAAATTGCTCTAGTGATACAGGGCTCAGCTTCTCCACACCAAGAGTTTATAGGAATAGTATCTGGACCTGATTCTTTTATTGCTGAACCAGAAGCTTCGCCGACATTGGACATAATAGATTCATCCCAACCAACAGAAGCCGTTTCCGAACTACCTTCTTCGATTATTCCAGAAGTGGAGACTACAGAAACGGGATTAGACGTTGTGTCGGCTTCCCAGGAACCAAATCTTCCGGTGGAAGTCGTTCCAGAACAACAAATCGAGCAGCTCGAAGCAAAAATTGCTCTAGTGATACAGGGCTCAGCTTCTCCACACCAAGAGTCCATAGGAATAGTATCTGGACCTGATTCTTTTATTGCTGAACCAGAAGCTTCGCCGACATTGGATATAATGGATTCATCCCAACCAACAGAAGCCGTTTCCGAACTACCTTCTTCTATTATTCCAGAAGTGGAGACTACAGAAACGGGATTAGACGTTGTTGCCGCTCCCCAAGAACCAAATCTTCCTGTGGAATTCGTTCCAGAACAACAAACCGAGCAGCTAGAAGCAGAGATTGCTATAGTGCCACAGGCTTCAGCTTCTCCACACCAAGAGTCAATAGGAATAGTACCTGGACCTGATTCTTGTATTGCTGAACCAGAAGCTTCGCCGACATTGGACATAATAGGTTCATCCCAACCAACAGAAGCCGTTTTCGACCTGCCTTCTTCTATTATTCCAGAAGTGGAGCCTGCAGAAACGGGATTAGACGTTGTTCCGGCTTTCCAAGAACCAAATCTTTGTAGGGAAGTCGTTCCAGAACAACAAACCGAGCAGCTGGAAGCAGAAATTGCGCTAGATCCACAGGGCACATCTGCTCCACAATCGGAGTCAATAGATAAAGTATTTGAAACTGATTCATCTATTGTTGAAACAAAAATTTTGCCACAAACAATAGCAACGATAGTACTAGCTTCCATTAATCAAGAATTTGAGCATACCAAAACGGTTTCAAATTCCGTTCCGACTGTCCAGGAACTAGAACTATCCGTAAAAGTTATTGCAGAACAACAACGGGAGCAACTGGATGCAGAAATTGTTGTTGTACAGACTGCAGATTCTCTAGCACCGGATTCAACAGAAATAGTATCTAGAGCTTGTTCTTTTAATGCCAAACCAGAAACTGCATTGAAAAAGGAGACAATAGATTCACCTCAACTCTCAGCAACAGTATCTGAATTACCATATTCAGGTGCGACTGTTTTGAAATTGCATAGTCCAGACGAAAAAGCGCCCCTTGAGATATCTAGAGATCAAAAATCTGAATCTGTGTTCTTATCAATAGATCCAGCAAAGAGCGATAATTCCGCTCTAGGTAAAACGTCACAAAAGTGCCTTCGAAGACAACTGAATATACTTGAAACACCGAGCGATGGAGATGAAAACTCTGCACTGATTGCGAAACCTGATTCTTTAAACCTATTGGGGACCATTTGCAAGATTTACATGAAAGACAAGCGGCTTTTAGCTACAATTGAGCGCAGACGTCGCCGTTCCCTAATCATGCACAAGTACCTTAGTTCCTTTGATTCTATGGATGATTCCGTAGATGAAGAGCACTATGTTAGTGAGGTAACTTCCTGTCAGTCCACCACCATTCATGGGAAAATATATTTAAATAGTACGAGTAGTGTAGACTCAGAAGATAAAACTAGAGACACGCTTCCTAGTGTTCTTAGTAAAAATCGTTTAGATAATACCCATTATTCAGATATTGCCCACCAGATCTCAGAAAAAGATAACGACAATGATAATGGGAGTGAGTTTCTCATATTAAGTAGTTTGAGAGATATCACGTTTCACTTCATTAATGATATTCTTTTCTCAGATCAAATAAGTACAGACTCAAATCGCAGCGATGAGAGTGCCCCGTCGACCGCCTATGGGACATTCCATGGCGAAGACTCAGAACATGAATGGGTTGAATTAACTGATGAGACCGAAGACGGGACGAGATCTAAGACTGTCCTCTCTCACAATGAATTATTACTTACTAATAGCACTAACACCACAAGCAATCTTACAATAACCACAACCACTACCCGACGCACTAACGGCAAAACACTAACAAATGGTTCTCTAAGATGGTCAAACAAATTAGAATCAAAATCGCAATCAGAGGCGGGCCACAACCAACACTACAACGTACAAAATGAAAATGATACAGATCGTGATGATGATATTGACGTTGACGATGTTGTACTGTTGCGTCGCTTTGTGCCAGGTAACGCCCACAGTTAGTTATGGCCCATGGCCACCTCTGTCATCACTCGGTGTTTGTTGTCTCCTTTATAAATAAATACATGTGTAAAATATATTTAAACTTTACGTACTTTTATTGCTTTTGTTTATTCTGTTCGTTTTCTTTTGCATTTAAGATTGCGTTTTAACTTATAAATGTTCGTGAATCCAGTCCTCAGCTATTTACTTACATTTGTTATGACCTCTATTCCGCACTTGCAGGTTCTATCGCGGAGCGGGAGGTCAAGAAGTGGTACAACGCTGTTGAAATGCCAAATAATCCCTATGCCCCTGAGGCCCTCAAGCAACGCATCAGCGGTACTCAGGAACGTTGTATGGATGTACCAAATATTAGTCCCAGCGCCGAACAGAAGGCCTTGGCATTGATGGCCAATGCTGAAGATGCTGTGGAACAACCACAAACCCACCTAACGGACTACAAACGGTTAGTACTTAGCAAGGGTCTAGGGAATGCAACCTTAAACCTTATTCTTAGCCTTCTAAACCTTAAAATTGTCATTATCTTTCCTGTATCTTACAAAGGCTAACTCATCGTATATTTTTTCCCCCGTTAAAACAGCTATAGCCGCGACTATTACATCAACACCAACAACAGCAATGGACCCACAGTTGCTGCAAACGAAAAGATTGAGGGTCAGAATGGGGCAAGACCTGGCCCTAAAGATGTAGACATTGTCATCAATGAGGTAAATGCACTAGCACAACCACCAACACCACCGCATGGCCGCAATTCAGTTAGCGATCAAAATACTCGTAATGCTGCTGCTGCTGTCTCCGCTGCTGACCTCTCTGATTGGACTTTATCCACGCCAGTGCGACGCAGCAGCTCGCTTAAATTCATTAACAAACGTACTTCCTTTCCCACCCCCATATCAAATTTCAATGCCCACCACGTAGAACGTCGTCCCTCCACCTCAGCATCACACTATTGCGACACCAGCTTAGACGACGTAGATGACTTTGACGTACGTTCGCAACGCTCATGGCGTAGTCTGCGACCAGCACGCTCTACTCTTAGTTTGCAAAGCAATGGCAGTGGGTTGTCTTTCGGTTCGTCGGTGTCTAAGAGATGCAGGTCGGGGACAGGGGCAGGGGCAGGACCCTCAGCTGGCGTGCTGACGCAATTTGAAAAGCAATTGCTTCACAAGGACCTCAAGCGTAACAGTTTTCGTGCCGTGTCGGCCACCTCGAAAGATTTCGTTATGAATCCCCTATTCGAAGGCGAAGTAAGAGCCACAAGTGCCAAGCTGACACTAAGACCCGAGATAACAGTAGATGAACAAGGGGACTCGGGAGTGGACAGCTGTCTGAATGGATTTAGTGGCACCGACACCCAATATAGCAATAATAGTCTGCTCTTCTAGTTGGGATGTTTTTTTTTAAAAGTGGGAATGGGGCCGGGTCGGTATACATATAGATATAGAGGCCTTGTGAGAGGTCTAACTTCCACAAATTTGCCAAATTTACGCATAGATTAGTCACAGCTCAAAACCTAAACACTAGTCAGTTGTAACCAGGCCAACAAGTGTATGGGTAATTAAAATCAAAGGGGAATCTCGAAGTACCAAGTACTAATTACATTAACTTGCACCATACAATTTTTGACTTCCAATGAGAGAATTTTAAGTTAATGTTCGATCCATTTAGTTTTTATCCATTTCTACTATTCAATTTGTTAGTCATCTCGTAATGCGTATGCAACGCTCTCGTTGACTAATCAATATTATTGTAAATTGTATCTTGCACTTGCTAAGTTTTCCTTATGCCTAGATAAATATTTATTATGCATTAATTTTCCCCTAATAAAAAGCCAAAAGATAAAAACAGAACAAACCAAACCAATCACTCCGAATGAAACAAATGTTTTTAGTATTGAAATCGAATCCTATTGCATGGGGTGAGAAAGCCTTGTTCTTGGGTCACATTTTGGCTAATTCTCTAACAACATTTGTTTCGCGATCGGCCAATTCACGTATTTAACAAATAAGCTGAATGTTTGCATGTTTGCTGCCTGAGAGCTTTTTCACACCCACACTAACACCCGCACCCCTAAAATCAACACGCACTCTCAACACACATCCATATCACACTACACATATAAATGTTAACACTCTCCTTAACACTTCTGACGTTAAACAACAAATCCTCAACCAAATCGAACCCAACACAAAAATGTTTTATCAAAAGGCTCAAAATGCAAGCAAGACTGCAGCAGAGCACGTACAGCAGGAACTGGATCAGGAGCAGCCAGTGGATCAACATATAGTTACCATTTTTAAAGCCTTGCCAGCTCAGGTCTTGGAAGATGCAAATATTCCCAGTCCCAGTCTCAGCATAGAGACCCAATCGAATCCATCGTTAGCTACTATAACAACTAGCGACGACTCCGATACAGTGCGGATCTACGACTTTAATAGGCAGGAGATGACGGCTCTCAAGCCGCAATCGACAGCGGATGGAACTATTGAATCTGTGGAGTCCTCTGCGTACTCCACTTCTTCTTCGTATTCCATAGATTCATCTGTGGTGGCCAAAAAACGCGAGCGTCCTGTAGTTTTGCAATTTGGTCCCGGCGACTCGGCACCAACCATTGGCACACCTACTCGGGGTTCGACGCCCCCAGCTTTTCGATTTTTGCAGCCAAAGCGTCGTCTAATTGAACCCAGCCAAGTGTTGTCCATGGATCAAGATGACAGTGATTATGCGGTAAATAGATAATGAAACCTCCTAATCGTCATCTCATACTCTTTGTTGTACTAACAGCGCGAGCCAAATACGCCCTTGGCAGAGAAGCCTGCTGTCGAGAATGAAGTGGTCCATGCCATGCCATCGGTAAAAGCCTTGGCCCAGGCTTTTTTGCTAACCAGCAAACACACCCAACCTCAACGTCGTTGGCGGACTCGAGTGAGTTAAGACATTACCATTTTACTCCAAATATTTCATAAATATTTTGTTGCGATTTTCCAATTAGCATGTCACGATAGCCGCATCGGCATCAGCACCAGAAACCCCAGACAAACCAGCGGCTTCGAGCTCATCGAATGTGTCACGCAAACATAGATTGGAGCATGCGGTCTCCATGGCCGAAATAGCCGATGAGTCTACAATCGCCTCCGATCTATCATCGCTAGAAACGTAAGTTTCGTCGTATTCATTTTGTGCAGTTAAAAAAATTCAGCTTCTGGCTAATTCAGTGATTCATCTATACCTTCGGAGGGATGCAATGCGATTCCCCCACCAACAGCAAGTCCTTTGCCAATGCGTCGAGGTTTCCTCAGGAGTAATATTGCTTTCTTTGAGAATTTAAAGTTTAAGTGAATATATGTTCTGCTCGCTGAGAAAATTGCTCTAAATGTGCAAACTACAACGATGACCATTGCTGCATATTCCACAAGAATGGGAAAATGTCAGATAATGGGAAGGCACATCCATAAATGAAAAGCATCCATCTCCACATTCTTTCGTACGACATAGCATCCCGTCACCAAAAATTATGTGCCATGTCCATTTCCAGTCATCAAAACTCCTTTTCTTCATATTATAGCGCCCCTATTCATTACTAACATCCATAGATACTGTTATTTATTTAGCTCTAAGGATATGCATGTGTTTTTAGATTTTTAGCAAGATGATTTTAACACTGATTGCAATTTAATAAAACTTATGGAATAAGCCAATAGCTTGTCGAATTCAATTTTGGCATGGTTTACATATATATGCACTATGTACATGTTTAAGTCTGTGGACATTTTGTATTTTATAAAATTTTATTTACTTAAATTCCAGTTGCAAAAACAGGACAAAATATTGTGAGAATCCTAACTTAATTGTAAGTCATGTAGCGCGGAGTGGCGCTGAATTTTGCGTAACTCTTGATGACTTTATTGACAGCCTCAAGGAAATCTTTCTCAGTGGCCACTTTGCGACGTGCTCGAATAGCAAACATTCCCGCCTCCGTACAAACAGACCGGATTTCGGCCCCCGTCGAATTGGGGCACAAACGGGCTAGCAGATCGAAACGAATATCCCGCTCAACGGACATGGAGCGGGCATGGATCTTAAATATATGCGATCGTCCATCTTGATCGGGCAGGCCAAATTCCACTTTGCGATCCAGACGACCTGGACGCATCAGGGCCGGATCTAGAGTGTCTGGCCTATTTGTAGCCATAAGAACCTTAATATTGCCACGCGGATCGAAGCCGTCCAACTGGTTGATGAGCTCCAGCATAGTGCGCTGCACTTCGTTGTCACCGCCAGCACCATCGTCAAATCTAGCGCCGCCAATGGCATCGATTTCATCAAAAAATATCAGACAGGCTTTTTTGGAGCGGGCCATTTCGAATAGTTCGCGAACCATACGGGCACCTTCTCCCACATACTTCTGCACCAACTCGGAACCAATGACACGAATGAAGCAGGCATCCGTTCGATTGGCCACTGCACGGGCGCACAATGTTTTACCGGTACCGGGAGGGCCAAAAAGAAGCACACCCTTGGGCGGCTCAATGCCCAGATTGACAAATTTTTCCGGATGCAGCAGAGGTGTTTCGACAACCTCGCGCAGCTTCTCGATTTGCTCTTTGCAACCTCCAACATCACTGTAGGTGACATCGGGTTTGTCCTCCACCTGCATCATCGTCACAGTTGGATCAATTTTTGGAGGTAATGGGATGTGAATTTGGTACTTGGTCCGATCAACGCCCAAGCGCATGCCCTCTTCTATGTCAGTAGGCGCTACCGAATCGGCAAGATCCACCACGAACTTGGCAAACTGCTTTACATTAATGATGTATTTTGGGTCGTCGGAGTCAGCATTGATAATTTTGGTGCACCTTGCGACTTGCAGCGGCTGCTCATTTTGCAAGATCTGCTTGTCCGCCGCCAAGTCCCAGAGAGCGGGCGGTGCCAGACCTGTGTCGCTCTCCTTGATGCCAGTTAGCTCATTGACCTGCTTCACAGCTTTTTGTATATCTTCCTCAATGGTCTTGATTGGCTTGTGATACTGGCTCTGGCCGTAAGTCTTCAACAGCTCAATGTCGCCCTCGTCCAGCGACTTAATCTCCTTCTCCGCTTTCTCCCCGTGTTTCACCTTGCGCTGAGCATCACCCAGGTAGTCCGGCATAATGATATTATTTACTCTTTTAACTTATTGACAGTTTCTTCAAGACTTTAATATTTATTTTACGAAAGATGACAAACAAAAATGTTCTGTCGCAGTGTGACCGAATAAAAAAATTAATCGATGGTAATTGTTTTCTTAGACCACATCGCGGCCAAAACTTCATTAATTGCAACGAATTTGGTGTCAAACGAAAGGGAAAAATCAGTAGCACAACTTGGTGTGATTTATTGTATAGTTTTGCGCATTTAACAAATATTATTGTAAATTTTTAGCGGCAAAAATAGGTTAAGAGCTAAATCTAGTTTTTTATCGCCGAGAGAGTGCTGTCAAATTAAAAATTAGTGCTGTAAATGAAATAAAAATTGCGCGGTTTTTTTTAAAAAGAATAAATGCTGCCAGAGCATCCGAATAGTCGTCGACTTAATTAAACTTATTGGTATTCAGTAAACAATATCCAACACTAAAAGCTCTAGGTGGTCAAAGTAAACAATTACCATTTTCAAAATTCGACGGAAATTAAAAAAACGAGAAAGCGAATTCAAGATAGAAAGAACCTAAATAAATAATAAATAAACTAGCTGAAAGCGATACATTCGGTATATGTTAAATTAAATGTGTGTCATATTAAGTTAGTTAGGTAATTCACACTCCATGCAAATACTGTGAAAAGTAAAAATGAAAGGAGGGAAAACCAAGATTCATTATATGTATGTCAACAAAAAGAAAAGTGACGACAATGACCTACCACCGCCTACGATTAGCCTGCGGCTACTACGGTAGCCCCACCGCCTGTCCCCGGCTGATCTCTAACTGCGTCCGTTGCCGTATTTGGATGCCAAATGGTTGCGGGCCGATCTCATGGCTAATTGTCATATCTGGGTGACGATGGCAAGCATTATTGCGGTGCCCAGCAATTGAAGTGTTCCCTTGCTAAGCATTTTGTAGCGCTATCAGAAAATTGCGGGAGGCTCAGCTGTGCCACTAAATAGCGGCGTGGACTCGGCATGGGTGGTGAGTGCCACGGATACTTTTTTTTAGTGGAGACGGAGACATTAGTGGTACTACCACCCCTGCCACATCTTTACAGCAGCGAGTTTATGCTTTGGGTTGGCCCTCATTGTCCAAGGAGCAGCCTGGTTTTAGCGCCGAACCATCGACGGTGACCCCAAGCTGTTCCAGTCAGGATCCATTGGTTGATTCATTGCCGCTATTAAATTGCCTCTTTCAAGTGAATCAGATCGTCTGTAGTGAGAGTTTGCTCCTGCTACTCAGCCAAGATGGCAAACTCTGTTACTGGCCTCTACGCGAGCCGGGATTGGAGCCCCAGCCCATTGTGGAAATTGGCCAGGAGACCATAATGAGCATAGCGGGTCATTATGAGGGTCGACATTTCCTAGCCATTGACAACAATCGTGAGTTTACAGAAAGAACCAGTAAGAAAAACGTTTGCCAAATTTTATATTTTAATTAAGCTTTCTTTATTTAACAGAACTAACTTAAATAACGGTGGTGTTGTTTTAAGACTCGGAGCTAGGAGCCTCAAACGAATGGGCGTTAATTTGAAAGGTAAGTACTATATTTCATTACAAAAACAAATTGTAAAATTTGGGCGAAGCTCTTATTTCTTTTAAAAGTTTTAATATAGTTTTAATCGAATTTTTATCTACTTTTAAAACTTTAAAAGATTTTAGCTTAACATTGGGGATTTTTTAATTTTGATTTTTGAAAAATTTTAAGATTTTGCTCGAAATTCTGATTTTTTGACACTGTAATTTTTTTCAAAAATTGGGTCGAAATTAGTTTTTTAGATTTGAATGTCAATTTATAACTCACATTCAGAGTAACAAAAAAAGACATGACTTTTTCAAATCGGCCAAAAATTGTCATAGTAAGAGGTTTCCAAATTTGAGGTTTTTGCATTCATTTTGGAACAGTTACTGAAAAATTTTTGGGCAAAATTGAAGTTTTTCTAAGGCTGTATTTAGAAGAATTTTTTACCGATTTTCAAAGTTTTGATGTAGTTTTAATCGAATTTTTATCTTCTTTTAAATGCCATCAAAACTTTAAAAGATTGTCAAGCTGGGGATTTTTGAAAATATTTAGAAAAGTTGTATGATTTTGGTCGAAACTACGATTTTCCTTAGGCTGTATATTAGACAATTTTCATCCGATTTCAAAATTTGTTATCCAATTCTTAATAAATTTTTACATACTTTAAAATGGTGTCAAAAATTTGCAATTTTGACAAAAAAAAATTTTGACTCGGTTTTTGAAAATTTTGACAGTGTATACACTGTAATTTTTTTAAAAAATTGGGTCGAAATTAGTTTTTTAGATTTGAATGCCAATTTATAACTCACATTCAGAGTAGCAAAAAAAGACATGACTTTTTGAAATCGGCCAAAAATTGTCATAGTTAGAGCTTTCCAAAGTTGAGGTTTTGGCATACATTTTGGAACAGTAATTTTTTTCAAAAATTGGGTCGAAATTAGTTTTTTAGATTTGAATGCCAATTTATAACTCACATTCAGAGTAGCAAAAAAAGACATGACTTTTTGAAATCGGCCAAAAAATGTCATAGTTAGAGCTTTCCAAAGTTGAGGTTTTGGCACACATTTTGGAACAGTTATTGAAAAATTTTTGGACAAAATTGAAGTTTTTCTAAGGCTGTATTTAGAAGAATTTTTTACCGATTTTCAAAGTTTTGATGTAGTTTTAATCGAATTTTTATCTTCTTTTAAATGCCATCAAAACTTTAAAAGATTGTCAAGCTGGGGATTTTTGAATTAGAAAAGTTGTATGATTTTGGTCGAAATTACGATTTTCCTTAGGCTGTATATTAGACAATTTTCACCCGATTTCAAAATTTGTTATCCAATTCTTAATAAATTTTTACAAACTTTAAAATGGTGTCAAAAATTTGCAATTTTGACAAAAAAAATTTCGACTCGGTTTTTGAAAATTTTGACAGTGTATACACTGTAATTTTTTTAAAAAATTGGGTCGAAATTAGTTTTTTAGATTTGAATGCCAATTTATAACTCACATTCAGAGTAGCAAAAAAAGACATGACTTTTTGAAATCGGCCAAAAATTGTCATAGTTAGAGCTTTCCAAAGTTGAGGTTTTGGCATACATTTTGGAACAGTTATTGAAAAATTTTTGGACAAAATTGAAGTTTTTCTAAGGCTGTATTTAGAAGAATTTTTTACCGATTTTCAAAGTTTTGATGTACTTTTAATCGAATTTTTATCTTCTTTTAAATGCCATCAAAACTTTAAAAGATTGTCAAGCTGGGGATTTTTGAAAATATTTAGAAAAGTTGTATGATTTTGGTCGAAACTACGATTTTCCTTAGGCTGTATATTAGACAATTTTCATCCGATTTCAAAATTTGTTATCCAATTCTTAATAAATTTTTACATACTTTAAAATGGTGTCAAAAATTTGCAATTTTGACAAAAAAAAATTTTGACTCGGTTTTTGAAAATTTTGACAGTGTATACACTGTAATTTTTTTAAAAAATTGGGTCGAAATTAGTTTTTTAGATTTGAATGCCAATTTATAACTCACATTCAGAGTAGCAAAAAAAGACATGACTTTTTTAAATCGGCCAAAAATTGTCATAGTTAGAGCTTTCCAAAGTTGAGGTTTTGGCATAAATTTTGGAACAGTTATTGAAAAATTTTTGGACAAAATTGAAGTTTTTCTAAGGCTGTATTTAGAAGAATTTTTTACCGATTTTCAAAGTTTTGATGTAGTTTTAATCGAATTTTTATCTTCTTTTAAATGCCATCAAAACTTTAAAAGATTGTCAAGCTGGGGATTTTTGAAAATATTTAGAAAAGTTGTATGATTTTGGTCGAAACTACGATTTTCCTTAGGCTGTATATTAGACAATTTTCATCCGATTTCAAAATTTGTTATCAAATTCTTAATAAATTTTTACATACTTTAAAATGGTGTCAAAAATTTGCAATTTTTGCCAAAAAAAAATTTTGACTCGGTTTTTGAAAATTTGGACAGTGTATACACTGTAATTTTTTTCAAAAATTGGGTCGAAATTAGTTTTTTAGATTTGAATGCCAATTTATAACTCACATTCAGAGTAGCAAAAAAAGACATGACTTTTTGAAATCGGCCAAAAAATGTCATAGTTAGAGCTTTCCAAAGTTGAGGTTTCGGCATACATTTTGGAACAGTTATTGAAAAATTTTTGGACAAAATTGAAGTTTTTCTAAGGCTGTATTTAGAAGAATTTTTTACCGATTTTCAAAGTTTTGATGTAGTTTTAATCGAATTTTTATCTTCTTTTAAATGCCATCAAAACTTTAAAAGATTGTCAAGCTGGGGATTTTTGAAATAGAAAAGTTGTATGATTTTGGTCGAAACTACGATTTTCCTTAGGCTGTATATTAGACAATTTTCATCCGATTTCAAAATTTGTTATCCAATTCTTAATAAATTTTTACATACTTTAAAATGGTGTCAAAATTTTGCAATTTTGACAAAAAAAAATTCGACTCGGTTTTTGGAAATTTTGACAGTGTATACACTGTAATTTTTTTCAAAAATTGGGTCGAAATTAGTTTTTTAGATTTGAATGCCAATTTATAACTCACATTCAGAGTAGCAAAAAAAGACATGACTTTTTGAAATCGGCCAAAAAATGTCATAGTTAGAGCTTTCCAAAGTTGAGGTTTTGGCATACATTTTGGAACAGTTATTGAAAAATTTTTGGACAAAATTGAAGTTTTTCTAAGGCTGTATTTAGAAGAATTTTTTACCGATTTTCAAAGTTTTGATGTAGTTTTAATCGAATTTTTATCTTCTTTTAAATGCCATCAAAACTTTAAAAGGGTGTCAAGCTGGGGATTTTTGAAAATTTTTAGAAAAGTTGTATGATTTTGGTCGAAATTACGATTTTCCTTAGGCTGTATATTAGACAATTTTCATCCGATTTCAAAATTTGTTATCCAATTCTTAATAAATTTTTACATACTTTAAAATGGTGTCAAAAATTTGCAATTTTGACAAAAAAAAATTCGACTCGGTTTTTGAAAATTTTGACAGTGTATACACTGTAATTTTTTTCAAAAATTGGGTCGAAATTAGTTTTTTAGATTTGAATGCCAATTTATAACTCACATTCAGAGTAGCAAAAAAAGACATGACTTTTTGAAATCGGCCAAAAAATGTCATAGTTAGAGCTTTCCAAAGTTGAGGTTTTGGCATACATTTTGGAACAGTTATTGAAAAATTTTTGGACAAAATTGAAGTTTTTCTAAGGCTGTATTTAGAAGAATTTTTTACCGATTTTCAAAGTTTTGATGTAGTTTTAATCGAATTTTTATCTTCTTTTAAATGCCATCAAAACTTTAAAAGGGTGTCAAGCTGGGGATTTTTGAAAATTTTTAGAAAAGTTGTATGATTTTGGTCGAAATTACGATTTTCCTTAGGCTGTATATTAGACAATTTTCATCCGATTTCAAAATTTGTTATCCAATTCTTAATAAATTTTTACATACTTTAAAATGGTGTCAAAAATTTGCAATTTTGACAAAAAAAATTTCGACTCGGTTTTTGAAAATTTTGACAGTGTATACACTGTAATTATACCCTTGCAGAGGGTATTATAAAATTGGTCAGATGTTTGTAACGCAGAGAAGGGATCGTTTCCGACCCCATAAAGTATATATATTCTTGATCAGCAAGAGAAGACGAGTTGATATAGCCATGTCCGTCTGTCCGTCTGTCCGTCTGTCCGTCTGTCTGTCTGGTGCTGCGCGATCTAGTCCCACAGTTTTAGAGCTATCGCATTCAAAGTTCGTATATAAGCTTTTCTATACAGCCACATACACATCTGCGATTTTGAATAAGATCGGACAACTATATCATATAGCTGCCATACAAATACAATCGTTAAATGCAAATAACTTCTCTATTTTTTGAACAATCTTATCCAAACTGATTATGTACATAAATAAAAAGGGATTACGTCATATGCGTGAATTTCAAAACAATCGGATAAACATAACGCCTGATTTCGACGATATAAAATTTGCCCTTATAGCGTGCACTGCTTATGGCAGCAGCAGTATGCAGCAGTACTGCTGCCATAAGCAGTGCACGCATAAGCAGTGAAGCACATATATGTGTCAAAATTGCGATTGTGTGTGTGTGAATATGAATATCAATCGCTACATTGTCTACTATTTGGCGATTGGCTGCCCCCGGCCAATGTATTTAAAATATTTCTTTATTGGATTAAGAAACAAAAAATTTTTTAGAAAATAAAATGTAATGGTCAAAAGCTGCAAGGGTATACAAACTTTGGCATAGCCAAAGTTAGCTTCTTTGATATTTTTTTTTTCAAAAATTGGGTCGAAATTAGTTTTTTAGATTTGAATGCCAATTTATAACTCACATTCAGAGTAGCAAAAAAAGACATGACTTTTTGAAATCGGCCAAAAAATGTCATAGTTAGAGCTTTCCAAAGTTGAGGTTTTGGCATACATTTTGGAACAGTTATTGAAAAATTTTTGGACAAAATTTAAGTTTTTCTAAGGCTGTATTTAGAAGAATTTTTTACCGATTTTCAAAGTTTTGATGTAGTTTTAATCGAATTTTTATCTTCTTTTAAATGCCATCAAAACTTTAAAAGATTGTCAAGCTGGGGATTTTTGAAAATTTTTAGAAAAGTTGTATGATTTTGGTCGAAATTACGATTTTCCTTAGGCTGTATATTAGACAATTTTCATCCGATTTCAAAATTTGTTATCCAATTCTTAATAAATTTTTACATACTTTAAAATGGTGTCAAAAATTTGCAATTTTGACAAAAAAAATTCGACTCGGTTTTTGAAAATTTTGACAGTGTATACACTGTAATTTTTTTCAAAAATTGGGTCGAAATTAGTTTTTTAGATTTGAATGCCAATTTATAACTCACATTCAGAGTAGCAAAAAAAGACATGACTTTTTGAAATCGGCCAAAAAATGTCATAGTTAGAGCTTTCCAAAGTTGAGGTTTTGGCATACATTTTGGAACAGTTATTGAAAAATTTTTGGACAAAATTGAAGTTTTTCTAAGGCTGTATTTAGAAGATTTTTTTACCGATTTTCAAAGTTTTGATATAGTTTTAATCGAATTTTTATCTTCTTTTAAATGCCATATTAAATTTAAAATAAAAAATATAAAAAAAAAAAAAAAAAAAATAAAAAAAAAATTTAAAAAAAAAAAAAAAAAAAAAAAAAAAAAATTTAAAAAAAAAAATTTAAAAAAAAAAAAAAAAAAAAAAAAAATTTTTTTCAAATTATTTTGATTAATTATTTAAAATACTTTTGATTGTTGAGTTGGGTTGGTTGGAGTATTATTTAAATTTTTGGCTGTTTAAAGATTTTTATTTTTTTTAATTTTTATTCTTTAATGCTAAACTTTAAAAGATTGTCAAGCTGGGGATTTTTGAAAATTTTTAGAAAAGTTGTATGATTTTGGTCGAAATTACGATTTTCCTTAGGCTGTATATTAGACAATTTTCATCCGATTTCAAAATTTGTTATCCAATTCTCAATAAATTTTTACATACTTTAAAATGGTGTCAAAAATTTGCAATTTTGACAAAAAAAATTTCGACTCGGTTTTTGAAAATTTTGACAGTGTATAATTTTTTTCAAAAATTGGGTCGAAATTAGTTTTTTAGATTTGAATGCCAATTTATAACTCACATTCAGAGTAGCAAAAAAAGACATGACTTTTTGAAATCGGCCAAAAATTGTCATAGTTAGAGCTTTCCAAAGTTGAGGTTTTGGCATACATTTTGGAACAGTTATTGAAAAATTTTTGGACAAAATTGAAGTTTTTCTAAGGCTGTATTTAGAAGAATTTTTTACCGATTTTCAAAGTTTTGATGTAGTTTTAATCGAATTTTTATCTTCTTTTAAATGCCATCAAAACTTTAAAAGATTGTCAAGCTGGGGATTTTTGAAAATATTTAGAAAAGTTGTATGATTTTGGTCGAAATCACGATTTTCCTTAGGCTGTATATTAGACAATTTTCATCCGATTTCAAAATTTGTTATCCAATTCTTAATAAATTTTTACATACTTTAAAATGGTGTCAAAAATTTGCAATTTTGACAAAAAAAAATTTTGACTCGGTTTTTGAAAATTTTGACAGTGTATACACTGTAATTTTTTTCAAAAATTGGGTCGAAATTAGTTTTTTAGATTTGAATGCCAATTTATAACTCACATTCAGAGTAGCAAAAAAAGACATGACTTTTTGAAATCGGCCAAAAATTGTCATAGTTAGAGCTTTCCAAAGTTGAGGTTTTGGCATACATTTTGGAACAGTTATTGAAAAATTTTTGGACAAAATTGAAGTTTTTCTAAGGCTGTATTTAGAAGAATTTTTTACCGATTTTCAAAGTTTTGATGTAGTTTTAATCGAATTTTTATCTTCTTTTAAATGCCATCAAAACTTTAAAAGATTGTCAAGCTGGGGATTTTTGAAATAGAAAAGTTGTATGATTTTGGTCGAAACTACGATTTTCCTTAGGCTGTATATTAGACAATTTTCATCCGATTTCAAAATTTGTTATCCAATTCTTAATAAATTTTTACATACTTTAAAATGGTGTCAAAAATTTGCAATTTTGACAAAAAAAAATTCGACTCGGTTTTTGGAAATTTTGACAGTGTATACACTGTAATTTTTTTCAAAAATTGGGTCGAAATTAGTTTTTTAGATTTGAATGCCAATTTATAACTCACATTCAGAGTAGCAAAAAAAGACATGACTTTTTGAAATCGGCCAAAAATTGTCATAGTTAGAGCTTTCCAAAGTTGAGGTTTTGGCATACATTTTGGAACAGTTATTGAAAAATTTTTGGACAAAATTGAAGTTTTTCTAAGGCTGTATTTAGAAGAATTTTTTACCGATTTTCAAAGTTTTGATGTAGTTTTAATCGAATTTTTATCTTCTTTTAAATGCCATCAAAACTTTAAAAGATTGTCAAGCTGGGGATTTTTGAAAATTTTTAGAAAAGTTGTATGATTTTGGTCGAAATTACGATTTTCCTTAGGCTGTATATTAGACAATTTTCATCCGATTTCAAAATTTGTTATCCAATTCTTAATAAATTTTTACATACTTTAAAATGGTGTCAAAAATTTGCAATTTTGACAAAAAAAATTCGACTCGGTTTTTGAAAATTTTGACAGTGTATACACTGTAATTTTTTTCAAAAATTGGGTCGAAATTAGTTTTTTAGATTTGAATGCCAATTTATAACTCACATTCAGAGTAGCAAAAAAAGACATGACTTTTTGAAATCGGCCAAAAATTGTCATAGTTAGAGCTTTCCAAAGTTGAGGTTTTGGCATACATTTTGGAACAGTTATTGAAAAATTTTTGGACAAAATTGAAGTTTTTCTAAGGCTGTATTTAGAAGAATTTTTTACCGATTTTCAAAGTTTTGATGTAGTTTTAATCGAATTTTTATCTTCTTTTAAATGCCATCAAAACTTTAAAAGATTGTCAAGCTGGGGATTTTTGAAAATATTTAGTAAAGTTGTATGATTTTGGTCGAAATTACGATTTTCCTTAGGCTGTATATTAGACAATTTTCATCCGATTTCAAAATTTGTTATCCAATTCTCAATAAATTTTTACATACTTTAAAATGGTGTCAAAAATTTGCAATTTTGACAAAAAAAATTTCGACTCGGTTTTTGAAAATTTTGACAGTGTATAATTTTTTTCAAAAATTGGGTCGAAATTAGTTTTTTAGATTTGAATGCCAATTTATAACTCACATTCAGAGTAGCAAAAAAAGACATGACTTTTTGAAATCGGCCAAAAATTGTCATAGTTAGAGCTTTCCAAAGTTGAGGTTTTGGCATACATTTTGGAACAGTTATTGAAAAATTTTTGGACAAAATTTAAGTTTTTCTAAGGCTGTATTTAGAAGAATTTTTTACCGATTTTCAAAGTTTTGATGTAGTTTTAATCGAATTTTTATCTTCTTTTAAATGCCATCAAAACTTTAAAAGATTGTCAAGCTGGGGATTTTTGAAATAGAAAAGTTGTATGATTTTGGTCGAAACTACGATTTTCCTTAGGCTGTATATTAGACAATTTTCATCCGATTTCAAAATTTGTTATCCAATTCTTAATAAATTTTTACATACTTTAAAATAGTGTCAAAAATTTGCAATTTTGACAAAAAAAAATTCGACTCGGTTTTTGGAAATTTTGACAGTGTATACACTGTAATTTTTTTCAAAAATTGGGTCGAAATTAGTTTTTTAGATTTGAATGCCAATTTATAACTCACATTCAGAGTAGCAAAAAAAGACATGACTTTTTGAAATCGGCCAAAAATTGTCATAGTTAGAGCTTTCCAAAGTTGAGGTTTTGGCATACATTTTGGAACAGTTATTGAAAAATTTTTGGACAAAATTTAAGTTTTTCTAAGGCTGTATTTAGAAGAATTTTTTACCGATTTTCAAAGTTTTGATGTAGTTTTAATCGAATTTTTATCTTCTTTTAAATGCCATCAAAACTTTAAAAGATTGTCAAGCTGGGGATTTTTGAAAATATTTAGAAAAGTTGTATGATTTTGGTCGAAATTACGATTTTCCTTAGGCTGTATATTAGACAATTTTCATCCGATTTCAAAATTTGTTATCCAATTCTTAATAAATTTTTACATACTTTAAAATGTTGTCAAAAATTTGCAATTTTGACAAAAAAAATTTCGACTCGGTTTTTGAAAATTTTGACAGTGTATACACTGTAATTTTTTTCAAAAATTGGGTCGAAATTAGTTTTTTAGATTTGAATGCCAATTTATAACTCACATTCAGAGTAGCAAAAAAGACATGACTTTTTGAAATCGGCCAAAAATTGTCATAGTTAGAGCTTTCCAAAGTTGAGGTTTTGGCATACATTTTGGAACAGTTATTGAAAAATTTTTGGACAAAATTGAAGTTTTTCTAAGGCTGTATTTAGAAGAATTTTTTACCGATTTTCAAAGTTTTGATGTAGTTTTAATCGAATTTTTATCTTCTTTTAAATGCCATCAAAACTTTAAAAGATTGTCAAGCTGGGGATTTTTGAAAATATTTAGAAAAGTTGTATGATTTTGGTCGAAATTACGATTTTCCTTAGGCTGTATATTAGACAATTTTCATCCGATTTCAAAATTTGTTATCCAATTCTTAATAAATTTTTACATACTTTAAAATGGTGTCCAAAAATTTGCAATTTTGACAAAAAAAATTTCGACTCGGTTTTTGAAAATTTTGACAGTGTATACACTGTAATTTTTTTCAAAAATTGGGTCGAAATTAGTTTTTTAGATTTGAATGCCAATTTATAACTCACATTCAGAGTAGCAAAAAAGACATGACTTTTTGAAATCGGCCAAAAATTGTCATAGTTAGAGCTTTCCAAAGTTGAGGTTTTGGCATACATTTTGGAACAGTTATTGAACAATTTTTGGACAAAATTGAAGTTTTTCTAAGGCTGTATTTAGAAGAATTTTTTTTACCGATTTTCAAAGTTTTGATGTAGTTTTAATCGAATTTTTATCTTCTTTTAAATGCCATCAAAACTTTAAAAGATTGTCAAGCTGGGGATTTTTGAAAATATTTAGAAAAGTTGTATGATTTTGGTCGAAATTACGATTTTCCTTAGGCTGTATATTAGACAATTTTCATCCGATTTCAAAATTTGTTATCCAATTCTTAATAAATTTTTACATACTTTAAAATGGTGTCCAAAAATTTGCAATTTTGACAAAAAAAATTTCGACTCGGTTTTTGAAAATTTTGACAGTGTATACACTGTAATTTTTTTCAAAAATTGGGTCGAAATTAGTTTTTTAGATTTGAATGCCAATTTATAACTCACATTCAGAGTAGCAAAAAAAGACATGACTTTTTGAAATCGGCCAAAAATTGTCATAGAGCTTTCTAAAGTTGAGGTTTTGGCATACATTTTGGAACAGTTATTGAAAAATTTTTGGACAAAATTGAAGTTTTTCTAAGGCTGTATTTAGAAGAATTTTTTACCGATTTTCAAAGTTTTGATGTACTTTTAATCGAATTTTTATCTTCTTTTAAATGCCATCAAAACTTTAAAAGATTGTCAAGCTGGGGATTTTTGAAAATTTTTAGAAAAGTTGTATGATTTTGGTCGAAATTACGATTTTCCTTAGGCTGTATATTAGACAATTTTCATCCGATTTCAAAATTTGTTATCCAATTCTTAATAAATTTTTACATACTTTAAAATGGTGTCAAAAATTTGCAATTTTGACAAAAAAAAAATTCGACTCGGTTTTTGAAAATTTTGACAGTGTATACACTGTAATTTTTTTCAAAAATTGGGTCGAAATTAGTTTTTTAGATTTGAATGCCAATTTATAACTCACATTCAGAGTAGCAAAAAAAGACATGACTTTTTGAAATCGGCCAAAAATTGTCATAGTTAGAGCTTTCTAAAGTTGAGGTTTTGGCATACATTTTGGAACAGTTATTGAAAAATTTTTGGACAAAATTGAAGTTTTTCTAAGGCTGTATTTAGAAGAATTTTTTACCGATTTTCAAAGTTTTGATGTAGTTTTAATCGAATTTTTATCTTCTTTTAAATGCCATCAAAACTTTAAAAGATTGTCAAGCTGGGGATTTTTGAAAATATTTAGTAAAGTTGTATGATTTTGGTCGAAATTACGATTTTCCTTAGGCTGTATATTAGACAATTTTCATCCGATTTCAAAATTTGTTATCCAATTCTTAATAAATTTTTACATACTTTAAAATGGTGTCAAAAATTTGCAATTTTGACAAAAAAAATTTCGACTCGGTTTTTGAAAATTTTGACAGTGTATACACTGTAATTTTTTTCAAAAATTGGGTCGAAATTAGTTTTTTAGATTTGAATGCCAATTTATAACTCACATTCAGAGTAGCAAAAAAAGACATGACTTTTTGAAATCGGCCAAAAATTGTCATAGTTAGAGCTTTCTAAAGTTGAGGTTTTGGCATACATTTTGGAACAGTTATTGAAAAATTTTTGGACAAAATTGAAGTTTTTCTAAGGCTGTATTTAGAAGAATTTTTTACCGATTTTCAAAGTTTTGATGTAGTTTTAATCGAATTTTTATCTTCTTTTAAATGCCATCAAAACTTTAAAAGATTGTCAAGCTGGGGATTTTTGAAAATATTTAGAAAAGTTGTATGATTTTGGTCGAAATTACGATTTTCCTTAGGCTGTATATTAGACAATTTTCATCCGATTTCAAAATTTGTTATCCAATTCTTAATAAATTTTTACATACTTTAAAATGGTGTCAAAAATTTGCAATTTTGACAAAAAAAATTTCGACTCGGTTTTTGAAAATTTTGACAGTGTATAAATGGTGTCAAAAATTTGCAATTTTGACAAAAAAAATTTCGACTCGGTTTTTGAAAATTTTGACAGTGTATACACTGTAATTTTTTTCAAAAATTGGGTCGAAATTAGTTTTTTAGATTTGAATGCCAATTTATAACTCACATTCAGAGTAGCAAAAAAAGACACGACTTTTTGAAATCGGCCAAAAATTGTCATAGTTAGAGCTTTCCAAAGTTGAGGTTTTGGCATACATTTTGGAACAGTTATTGAAAAATTTTTGGACAAAATTGAAGTTTTTCTAAGGCTGTATTTAGAAGAATTTTTTACCGATTTTCAAAGTTTTGATGTAGTTTTAATCGAATTTTTATCTTCTTTTAAATGCCATCAAAACTTTAAAAGATTGTCAAGCTGGTGATTTTTGAAAATTTTTAGAAAAGTTGTATGATTTTGGTCGAAATTACGATTTTCCTTAGGCTGTATATTAGACAATTTTCATCCGATTTCAAAATTTGTTATCCAATTCTTAATAAATTTTTACATACTTTAAAATGGTGTCAAAAATTTGCAATTTTGACAAAAAAAATTTCGACTCGGTTTTTGAAAATTTTGACAGTGTATACACTGTAATTTTTTTCAAAAATTGGGTCGAAATTAGTTTTTTAGATTTGAATGCCAATTTATAACTCACATTCAGAGTAGCAAAAAAAGACATGACTTTTTGAAATCGGCCAAAAATTGTCATAGTTAGAGCTTTCCAAAGTTGAGGTTTTGGCATACATTTTGGAACAGTTATTGAAAAATTTTTGGACAAAATTGAAGTTTTTCTAAGGCTGTATTTAGAAGAATTTTTTACCGATTTTCAAAGTTTTGATGTACTTTTAATCGAATTTTTATCTTCTTTTAAATGCCATCAAAACTTTAAAAGATTGTCAAGCTGGGGATTTTTGAAAATATTTAGTAAAGTTGTATGATTTTGGTCGAAATTACGATTTTCCTTAGGCTGTATATTAGACAATTTTCATCCGATTTCAAAATTTGTTATCCAATTCTTAATAAATTTTTACATACTTTAAAATGGTGTCAAAAATTTGCAATTTTGACAAAAAAAATTTCGACTCGGTTTTTGAAAATTTTGACAGTGTATACACTGTAATTTTTTTCAAAAATTGGGTCGAAATTAGTTTTTTAGATTTGAATGCCAATTTATAACTCACATTCAGAGTAGCAAAAAAAGACATGACTTTTTGAAATCGGCCAAAAATTGTCATAGTTAGAGCTTTCCAAAGTTGAGGTTTTGGCATACATTTTGGAACAGTTATTGAAAAATTTTTGGACAAAATTGAAGTTTTTCTAAGGCTGTATTTAGAAGAGTTTTTTACCGATTTTCAAAGTTTTGATGTAGTTTTAATCGAATTTTTATCTTCTTTTAAATGCCATCAAAACTTTAAAAGATTGTCAAGCTGGGGATTTTTGAAAATATTTAGAAAAGTTGTATGATTTTGGTCGAAATTACGATTTTCCTTAGGCTGTATATTAGACAATTTTCATCCGATTTCAAAATTTGTTATCCAATTCTTAATAAATTTTTACATACTTTAAAATGGTGTCAAAAATTTGCAATTTTGACAAAAAAAATTTCGACTCGGTTTTTGAAAATTTTGACAGTGTATAAATGGTGTCAAAAATTTGCAATTTTGACAAAAAAAATTTCGACTCGGTTTTTGAAAATTTTGACAGTGTATACACTGTAATTTTTTCAAAAATTGGGTCGAAATTAGTTTTTTAGATTTGAATGCCAATTTATAACTCACATTCAGAGTAGCAAAAAAAGACATGACTTTTTGAAATCGGCCAAAAATTGTCATAGTTAGAGCTTTCCAAAGTTGAGGTTTTGGCATACATTTTGGAACAGTTATTGAAAAATTTTTGGACAAAATTGAAGTTTTTCTAAGGCTGTATTTAGAAGAATTTTTTACCGATTTTCAAAGTTTTGATGTACTTTTAATCGAATTTTTATCTTCTTTTAAATGCCATCAAAACTTTAAAAGATTGTCAAGCTGGGGATTTTTGAAAATATTTAGAAAAGTTGTATGATTTTGGTCGAAATTACGATTTTCCTTAGGCTGTATATTAGACAATTTTCATCCGATTTCAAAATTTGTTATCCAACTCTTAATAAATTTTTACATACTTTAAAATGGTGTCAAAAATTTGCAATTTTGACAAAAAAAATTTCGACTCGGTTTTTGAAAATATTGACACTGTAATTTTTTTCAAAAATTGGGTCGAAATTAGTTTTTTAGATTTGAATGCCAATTTATAACTCACATTCAGAGTAGCAAAAAAAAGACATGACTTTTTGAAATCGGCCAAAAATTGTCATAGTTAGAGCTTTCCAAAGTTGAGGTTTTGGCATACATTTTGGAACAGTTATTGAAAAATTTTTGGACAAAATTGAAGTTTTTCTAAGGCTGTATTTAGAAGAATTTTTTACCGATTTTCAAAGTTTTGATGTAGTTTTAATCGAATTTTTATCTTCTTTTAAATGCCATCAAAACTTTAAAAGATTGTCAAGCTGGGGTTTTTTGAAAATATTTAGAAAAGTTGTATGATTTTGGTCGAAATTACGATTTTCCTTAGGCTGTATATTAGACAATTTTCATCCGATTTCAAAATTTGTTATCCAATTCTTAATAAATTTTTACATACTTTAAAATGGTGTCCAAAAATTTGCAATTTTGACAAAAAAATTTCGACTCGGTTTTTGAAAATTTTGACAGTGTATACACTGTAATTTTTTTCAAAAATTGGGTCGAAATTAGTTTTTTAGATTTGAATGCCAATTTATAACTCACATTCAGAGTAGCAAAAAAAGACATGACTTTTTGAAATCGGCCAAAAATTGTCATAGTTAGAGCTTTCCAAAGTTGAGGTTTTGGCATACATTTTGGAACAGTTATTGAAAAATTTTTGGACAAAATTTAAGTTTTTCTAAGGCTGTATTTAGAAGAATTTTTGACCGATTTTCAAAGTTTTGATGTAGTTTTAATCGAATTTTTATCTTCTTTTAAATGCCATCAAAACTTTAAAAGATTGTCAAGCTGGGGATTTTTGAAAATATTTAGAAAAGTTGTATGATTTTGGTCGAAATTACGATTTTCCTTAGGCTGTATATTAGACAATTTTCATCCGATTTCAAAATTTGTTATCCAATTCTTAATAAATTTTTACATACTTTAAAATGTTGTCAAAAATTTGCAATTTTGACAAAAAAAATTTCGACTCGGTTTTTGAAAATTTTGACAGTGTATACACTGTAATTTTTTTCAAAAATTGGGTCGAAATTAGTTTTTTAGATTTGAATGCCAATTTATAACTCACATTCAGAGTAGCAAAAAAAGACATGACTTTTTGAAATCGGCCAAAAATTGTCATAGTTAGAGCTTTCCAAAGTTGAGGTTTTGGCATACATTTTGGAACAGTTATTGAAAAATTTTTGGACAAAATTGAAGTTTTTCTAAGGCTGTATTTAGAAGAATTTTTTACCGATTTTCAAAGTTTTGATGTAGTTTTAATCGAATTTTTATCTTCTTTTAAATGCCATCAAAACTTTAAAAGATTGTCAAGCTGGGGATTTTTGAAAATATTTAGAAAAGTTGTATGATTTTGGTCGAAATTACGATTTTCCTTAGGCTGTATATTAGACAATTTTCATCCGATTTCAAAATTTGTTATCCAATTCTTAATAAATTTTTACATACTTTAAAATGGTGTCCAAAAATTTGCAATTTTGACAAAAAAAATTTCGACTCGGTTTTTGAAAATTTTGACAGTGTATACACTGTAATTTTTTTCAAAAATTGGGTCGAAATTAGTTTTTTAGATTTGAATGCCAATTTATAACTCACATTCAGAGTAGCAAAAAAAGACATGACTTTTTGAAATCGGCCAAAAATTGTCATAGTTAGAGCTTTCCAAAGTTGAGGTTTTGGCATACATTTTGGAACAGTTATTGAAAAATTTTTGGACAAAATTGAAGTTTTTCTAAGGCTGTATTTAGAAGAATTTTTTACCGATTTTCAAAGTTTTGATGTAGTTTTAATCGAATTTTTATCTTCTTTTAAATGCCATCAAAACTTTAAAAGATTGTCAAGCTGGGGATTTTTGAAAATATTTAGAAAAGTTGTATGATTTTGGTCGAAATTACGATTTTCCTTAGGCTGTATATTAGACAATTTTCATCCGATTTCAAAATTTGTTATCCAATTCTTAATAAATTTTTACATACTTTAAAATGGTGTCCAAAAATTTACAATTTTGACAAAAAAAATTTCGACTCGGTTTTTGAAAATTTTGACAGTGTATACACTGTAATTTTTTTCAAAAATTGGGTCGAAATTAGTTTTTTAGATTTGAATGCCAATTTATAACTCACATTCAGAGTAGCAAAAAAAGACATGACTTTTTGAAATCGGCCAAAAATTGTCATAGTTAGACAAAATTGAAGTTTTTCTAAGGCTGTATTTAGAAGAATTTTTTACCGATTTTCAAAGTTTTGATGTAGTTTTAATCGAATTTTTATCTTCTTTTAAATGCCATCAAAACTTTAAAAGATTGTCAAGCTGGGGATTTTTGAAAATATTTAGAAAAGTTGTATGATTTCGGTCGAAATTACGATTTTCCTTAGGCTGTATATTAGACAATTTTCATCCGATTTCAAAATTTGTTATCCAATTCTTAATAAATTTTTACATACTTTAAAATGGTGTCAAAAATTTGCAATTTTGACAAAAAAAAATTTCGACTCGATTTTTGAAAATTTTGACAGTGTATACACTGTAATTTTTTTCAAAAAATGGGTCGAAATTAGTTTTTTAGATTTGAATGCCAATTTATAACTCACATTCAGAGTAACAAAAAAAGACATGACTTTTTGAAATCGGCCAAAAATTGTCATAGTTAGAGGTTTCCAAATTTGAGGTTTTTGCATTCATTTTGGAACAGACAAAATTGAAGTTTTTCTAAGGCTGTATTTAAAACAATTATTTACCGATTTTCAAAGTTTTGATGTAGTTTTAATCGAATTTTTATTTTCTTTTAAATGCCATTAAAACTTTAAAAGATTGTCAAGCTGGGGATTTTTGAAAATATTTAGAAAAGGTGTATGATTTTGGTCGAAATTCCGATTTTCCTTAGGCTGTATATTAGACAATTTTTAACCGATTTCAAAATTTGTTATCCAATTCTTAATAAATTTTTACATACTTTAAAATGGTGTCAAAAATTTGCAATTTTGACAAAAAAAATTTCGACTCGATTTTTGAAAATTTTGACAGTGTAATTTTTTTCAAAAATCGGGTCGAAATTAGTTTTTTAGATTTGAATGCCAATTTATAACTCACATTCAGAGCAGCAAAAAAAAGACATGACTTTTTGAAATCGGCCAAAAATTGGAATAGTTAGAGCTTTCCAAAGTTGAGGTTTTGGCATACATTTTGGAACAGTTATTGAAAAATTTTTGGACTAAATTGAAGTTTTTCTAAGGCTGTATTTAGAAGAATTTTTTACCGATTTTCAAAGTTTTGATGTAGTTTTAATCGAATTTTTATCTTCTTTTAAATGCCATCAAAACTTTAAAAGATTGTCAAGCTGGGGATTTTTGAAAATATTTAGAAAAGCTGTATGATTTTGGTCGAAATTACGATTTTCCTTAGGCTGTATATTAGACAATTTTCAACCGATTTCAAAATTTAATTTTAGTTTAAATTTTAGTTTTAATTTTTATTTTAATTATTTTAATTTTCATTTTAATTTTAATTTAAAATTTATAAAATTTATTTATAATTTAATTTATAAAACTAAAAAATAAATAATTAAAACTAAAAAATAAAAGTAAAAAATAAAAACTAAAAAATAAAACTTAAAAATAAAAACTAAAAAATAAAAACTAAAAACTAAAAAATAAAAACTTAAAAATAAAAACTAAAAAAATAAAACTAAAAAATAAAAAATAAAAACTAAAAAATAAAACTAAAAAATAAAAACTAAAAAATAAAAACTAAAAAATAAAAACTAAAAAATTAAACTAAAAAATAAAAACTAAAAAATAAAAACTAAAAGACAAGTAAAAGACAAGTAAAAAATAAAAACTAAAAAATAAAAACAAAAAAATAAAAACTTAAAAATAAAACTAAAAAATAAAAACTAAAAAATAAAACTAAAAAATAAAAACTAAAAAATAAAAACTGAAAAATAAAAACTGAAAAATAAAAACTAAAAAATAAAACTAAAAAATAAAAAATAAAAACTAAAAAATAAAACTAAAAAATAAAAAATAAAAACTAAAAAATAAAACTTAAAAATAAAAACTAAAAAATAAAAACTAAAAAATAAAAACTAAAAAATAAAAACTAAAAACTAAAAACTAAAAAATAAAACTAAAAAATAAAAACTAAAAAATAAAAACTGAAAAATAAAAACTGAAAAATAAAAACTAAAAAATAAAACTAAAAAATAAAAACTAAAAAATAAAACTAAAAAATAAAAACTAAAAAATAAAAACTAAAAAATAAAACTTAAAAATAAAAACTAAAAAATAAAACTAAAAAATAAAAACTAAAAAATAAAAACTAAAAAATAAAACTTAAAAATATAAACTAAAAAATAAAACTGAAAAATAAAAAATAAAAAAAACTAAAAAATGAAAACTAAAAAATAAAAACTTAAAAATAAAAACTAAAAAATAAAACTAAAAAATAAAAAATAAAAACTAAAAAATAAGACTAAAAAATAAAACTAAAAAATAAAAAATAAAAACTAAAAAATAAAACTAAAAAATAAAAACTAAAAAATAAAAACTAAAAAATAAAAGGTCAAAGGTCAAAGGTCAATGGTCAAAGTTCAAAGTTTAAAGGTCAATTGTCAAAGTTTAAGAAGTAAAGGTCAAAGTTCAAAGGTCAAAGTTCAAAGGTCAAAGGTACAGATTGAAGGTCATCGTTGACCTTTGAACTTTGACCTTTATTTCTTAAACTTTGACCATTGACCTTTGACCTTTTATTTTTTAGTTTTTATTTTTTAGTTTTATTTTTTAGTTTTTATTTTTTATTTTTTAGTTTTATTTTTTAGTTTTTATTTTTAAGTTTTTATTTTTTATTTTTTAGTTTTATTTTTTAGTTTTATTTTTTAGTTTTTATTTTTTAGTTTTATTTTTTAGTTTTATTTTTTAGTTTTTATTTTTAAGTTTTTATTTTTTAGTTTTATTTTTTAGTTTTATTTTTTAGTTTTTATTTTTTATTTTTTAGTTTTATTTTTTAGTTTTTATTTTTAAGTTTTTATTTTTTAGTTTTTATTTTTTAGTTTTTAGTTTTATTTTTTAGTTTTTATTTTTAAGTTTTTATTTTTTAGTTTTTATTTTTTAGTTTTTATTTTTTAGTTTTTATTTTTTAGTTTTATTTTTTAGTTTTTATTTTTTAGTTTTATTTTTTAGTTTTTATTTTTTATTTTTTAGTTTTATTTTTTAGTTTTTATTTTTTATTTTTTAGTTTTATTTTTTAGTTTTTATTTTTAAGTTTTTATTTTTTATTTTTTAGTTTTATTTTTTAGTTTTATTTTTTAGTTTTTATTTTTTATTTTTTAGTTTTATTTTTTAGTTTTTATTTTTAAGTTTTTATTTTTTAGTTTTTATTTTTTAGTTTTTAGTTTTATTTTTTAGTTTTTATTTTTAAGTTTTTATTTTTTAGTTTTTATTTTTTAGTTTTTATTTTTTAGTTTTTATTTTTTAGTTTTATTTTTTAGTTTTTATTTTTAAGTTTTTATTTTTAAGTTTTTATTTTTTAGTTTTTATTTTTTAGTTTTCATTTTTTAGTTTTTTTTATTTTTTATTTTTCAGTTTTATTTTTTAGTTTTTATTTTTTAGTTTTTATTTTTTAGTTTTTATTTTTTTGTTTTTAGTTTTATTTTTCAGTTTTTATTTTTTATTTTTTAGTTTTATTTTTTAATTTTTATTTTTTAGTTTTATTTTTTAGTTTTTATTTTTTAGTTTTATTTTTTAGTTTTTATTTTTAAGTTTTTATTTTTTAGTTTTTATTTTTTAGTTTTATTTTTTAGTTTTTATTTTTTATTTTTTAGTTTTATTTTTTAGTTTTTATTTTTTATTTTTTAGTTTTATTTTTTAGTTTTTATTTTTAAGTTTTTATTTTTTAGTTTTATTTTTTAGTTTTATTTTTTAGTTTTTATTTTTTATTTTTTAGTTTTATTTTTTAGTTTTTATTTTTAAGTTTTTATTTTTTAGTTTTTATTTTTTAGTTTTTAGTTTTATTTTTTAGTTTTTATTTTTAAGTTTTTTTTTTTAGTTTTTATTTTTTAGTTTTTATTTTTTAGTTTTTTTTTTTTAGTTTTATTTTTTAGTTTTTATTTTTTAGTTTTATTTTTTAGTTTTTATTTTTTATTTTTTAGTTTTATTTTTTAGTTTTTATTTTTTATTTTTTAGTTTTATTTTTTAGTTTTTATTTTTAAGTTTTTATTTTTTATTTTTTAGTTTTATTTTTTAGTTTTATTTTTTAGTTTTTATTTTTTATTTTTTAGTTTTATTTTTTAGTTTTTATTTTTAAGTTTTTATTTTTTAGTTTTTATTTTTTAGTTTTTAGTTTTATTTTTTAGTTTTTATTTTTAAGTTTTTATTTTTTAGTTTTTATTTTTTAGTTTTTATTTTTTAGTTTTATTTTTTAGTTTTTATTTTTTAGTTTTTATTTTTAAGTTTTTATTTTTTAGTTTTCATTTTTTAGTTTTTTTTATTTTTTATTTTTCAGTTTTATTTTTTAGTTTTTATTTTTTAGTTTTTATTTTTTACTTGTCTTTTAGTTTTTATTTTTTAGTTTTATTTTTTAGTTTTTATTTTTTAGTTTTTATTTTTTTGTTTTTAGTTTTATTTTTCAGTTTTTATTTTTTATTTTTTAGTTTTATTTTTTAATTTTTATTTTTTAGTTTTTATTTTTTAGTTTTATTTTTTAGTTTTTATTTTTTAGTTTTTATTTTTTAGTTTTATAGTTTTTTTTAATTTAACTTTATTAATTTTTTGTTAACGTACAGTTCTTTTACTATAATTTAAGCCTAACCTTATTTTTTAGTTTTATTTTTTAGTTTTTAGTTTTATTTTTTAGTTTTTATTTTTTAGTTTTAATTTTTTATTTTTTAGTTTAATTTTTTAATTTTTATTTTTTAATTTTTATTTTTTAGTTTTTATTTTTTAGTTTTTATTTTTAAGTTTTTATTTTTTAGTTTTATAGTTTTTTTTAATTTAACTTTATTAATTTTTTGTTAACGTACAGTTCTTTTACTATAATTTAAGCCTAACCTTATTATAAATCAAATTTATTGGACCTAATTTATTAATAAATATGCGTTTTTCGACTCGATTTTTGAAAATTTTGACAGTGTATATTTCAAAATTTCAAGATTTCAAAATTTGTTATCCAATTCTTAATAAATTTTTACATACTTTAAAATGGTGTCAAAAATTTGCAATTTTGACAAAAAAAATTTCGACTCGATTTTTGAAAATTTTGACACTGTAATTTTTTTCAAAAATTTGGTCGAAATTAGTTTTTTAGATTTGAATGCCAATTTATAACTCACATTCAGAGTAGCAAAAAAAGACATGACTTTTTGAAATCGGCCAAAAATTGTCATAGTTAGAGCTTTCCAAAGTTGAGGTTTTGGCATACATTTTGGAACAGTTATTGAAAAATTTTTGGACAAAATTGAAGTTTTTCTAAGGCTGTATTTAGAAGAATTTTTTACCGATTTTCAAAGTTTTGATGTAGTTTTAATCGAATTTTTATCTTCTTTTAAATGCCATCAAAACTTTAAAAGATTGTCAAGCTGGGGATTTTTGAAAATATTTAGAAAAGTTGTATGATTTTGGTCGAAATTACGATTTTCCTTAGGCTGTATATTAGACAATTTTCATCCGATTTCAAAATTTGTTATCCAATTCTTAATAAATTTTTACATACTTTAAAATGTTGTCAAAAATTTGCAATTTTGACAAAAAAAATTTCGACTCGGTTTTTGAAAATTTTGACAGTGTATACACTGTAATTTTTTTCAAAAATTGGGTCGAAATTAGTTTTTTAGATTTGAATGCCAATTTATAACTCACATTCAGAGTAGCAAAAAAAGACATGACTTTTTGAAATCGGCCAAAAATTGTCATAGTTAGAGCTTTCCAAAGTTGAGGTTTTGGCATACATTTTGGAACAGTTATTGAAAAATTTTTGGACAAAATTTAAGTTTTTCTAAGGCTGTATTTAGAAGAATTTTTTACCGATTTTCAAAGTTTTGATGTAGTTTTAATCGAATTTTTATCTTCTTTTAAATGCCATCAAAACTTTAAAAGATTGTCAAGCTGGGGATTTTTGAAAATATTTAGAAAAGTTGTATGATTTTGGTCGAAATTACGATTTTCCTTAGGCTGTATATTAGACAATTTTCATCCGATTTCAAAATTTGTTATCCAATTCTTAATAAATTTTTACATACTTTAAAATGTTGTCAAAAATTTGCAATTTTGACAAAAAAAATTTCGACTCGGTTTTTGAAAATTTTGACAGTGTATACACTGTAATTTTTTTCAAAAATTGGGTCGAAATTAGTTTTTTAGATTTGAATGCCAATTTATAACTCACATTCAGAGTAGCAAAAAAAGACATGACTTTTTGAAATCGGCCAAAAATTGTCATAGTTAGAGCTTTCCAAAGTTGAGGTTTTGGCATACATTTTGGAACAGTTATTGAAAAATTTTTGGTCAAAATTGAAATTTTCCTAAGTCTGTATTTAGGACAATTTCTTACCGTTTTTCAAAGTTTTCATGCAGTTTTAATCGAATTTTAATCTACTTTTAAATGCCATCAAAACTTTAAAAGATTGTCGAGCTGGCGATTTTTAAAAATTTTTAAAAATATTGTATGATTTTGATCAAAATTCCAATTTTCCTTAGGCTGTATATTAAACAATTTTCAACCGATTTTAAAATTTGTAATCCAATTCTTAGTACATTTTTACATACTTTAAAATGCCTTCAAAAGTTTGCAATTTTGACAAAAAAAAATTTCGACTCGATTTTTGAAAATTTTTACAGTGTATACACTGTAATTTTTTTCAAAAATTGGGTCCAAATTAGTTTTTTAGATTTGAATGCCAATTTATAAATCACATTCAGAGCAGCAAAAAAAGACATGACTTTTTGAAATCGGCCAAAAATTGGAATAGTTAGAGGTTTGCAAAGTTGAGTTTTTTGCATACATTTTGAAACAGTTATTGAAAAATTTTTGGTCAAAATTGAAATTTTCCTAAGTCTGTATTTAGGACAATTTCTTACCGCTTTTCAAAGTTTTCATGCAGTTTTAATCGAATTTTTATCTTCTTTTAAATGCCATCAAAACTTTAAAAGATTGTCGAGCTGGCGATTTTTAAAAATTTTTAAAAATATTGTATGGTTTTGATCAAAATTCCAATTTTCCTTAGGCTGTATATTAAACAATTTTCAACCGATTTTAAAATTTGTAATCCAATTCTTAGTACATTTTTACATACTTTAAAATGCCATCAAAAGTTTGCAATTTTGACAAAAAAATTTTCGACTCGATTTTTGAAAATTTTTACAGTGTATACACTGTAATTTTTTTCAAAAATTGGGTCCAAATTAGTTTTTTAGATTTGAATGCCAATTTATAAATCACATTCAGAGTAGCAAAAAAAGACATTAAGGACGATCCGGATGTCCATTGGCAAAATCGAAGTCCTGTGTAAGCCGCGTGGACTGGGACTATGAGATTCTGGAACGTCCTTCAAAGAGCTGAAATAGAAATAATTTTTTGGTTCAGGAAAATTAGTAAATATCTCGAAAGTTGAAGGATCAGAAAGAAACTTATGTGAAATTAATTGAATTATTTTTGAATCGTCATTTTTGAAATCGCTTTAAAATTGGCACTGTTGAAGATTTGCAAAGTTGACGTTTTTTCATAAATTTTGAAAATTTGGTTTTTCATTTTTGAAAATTTTGTCACTGTAATATTTTTCAAAATATTTTTTCGTTATGTCGTTATGTCGCTATGCCATTTTAACCGAATTGTTACATCTTTTTTTTTTTTTTTTTTTTATTCAATTTATTTTACATACTTTTTAATGCTGTCACAATTTTAATGAATCGCTTAGCAGAGGATTTTTGAGAAATTTATAAAAATATTGTAAAATTGTGGTCAAAATTCTGACTTTCCTTAGGCTGTATTTTCAACCGATTTTAAAAAAATTTATATTATTATTACATTTTTAAAATCACGATATTTTTAGAAGATAGGCTCAAAAATTTGTTTTGCAGATTGAAGTGGCAATTAATAATTCATATTCGGAGCAGCGAAAAAAATGTTTTTCATTAATTTTGGAACAATTTTCGAATAATTTTTTTAATTTCTGTCAGATTGTACTTATTTCGCACAATTCTTTACCAATTTAAAAAAAAATTATCTATTTATTTTGACAAATTTTAAAATAACTTCTAAATAGATTAAATAATCCTATCCAAAAAACCTTATTATTTCAGCTCCCTGAAGAAACTTCCAGAATCTCATAATGCCAGTCGACGCAACTCACCAAGGACTTTAATGACCAAAGGACATCCGGATCACCCTTCAAATAAGCTTAAATTCTTAGTGTGTAGATTTTAGTAACGCATATTTTTTGATACAAAAGTTTTTAATTATAATAAAATTAGGCTTAACACTTTCTAAAACCGATTGTATCTTTACAAAAGTTTAATAAAAACAGTGAAAAACATGATTAATTATTTGTACTTTTCTTTTTTCATAAAATTTAATTAACTAATTTTTTGTTACTGCAAAATCGACAAGTACTCAATTAAATTTAATTTAATTAAGTACTGTTTTGTTACTTAAATATCAACAAGTACCTGTGTTTCTTGGACTTGTACTTTTTCTCCAAGTCCCAAACTGCAAAAGGCGGACGAAATAATTAAAAAAATTACAAAATCCTTGATATCTCAACTCCCCACAGGACTATCGGGATGTCCTTTACACAGACGATAGTCCTTGATGAACCTAATTATTTGTTCGCCCTGATCCTTCAAAGGACTCGCGAGATATTAGATTTTTCATAAGCAGGAAAGTCCTTTTATCACAGCTCCCTGAAGGACTTTTCAGAATTTATTAGTGGCAATCGACGCGAAACACCAAGGACTTCAACCTGACCAAAAGACATCCCGATAGTCTTTGAAATGGCTGTCTTATAAGGACATTTAAGGTTTTTTTGTCTTAGAAAACCATGGCAAAATTGGTTGATGTCCTGCGGAGTTACGGCTTCGAGAAAATTATCCTAAAATGGTCAATAACTGCCGTAGGACATGGTTTTCTAGAATGTCCTTGATGGTCCGCATCCTCCTTATAGAAAGGAGGATCAGCTCTCCGCAGAATGATCAGATTGGCCTTTGATCAGATCAAAGTTTAGGACGATTAGCATCGATTGACAAGTGCAGGTCTTGGAAAGTGTTTCCGGAAGCTTGGAAAAATGTCCTTTTGGAAAAGTACACAACTTGTCCCACCCCTTCATTCCAACCTCTAGAAATCCTATACGACATCTTAAGACTCATATCCTTTCGACCTTCGAAGGACGCGTTCTGTCAATTTTTGGGGCAGCTGTGAAATATACTTCGTTTTAGCATACAGTTAGGACTTAGAGATTAATGCTGGATCCTTAGATCAACTCTAGAGCTAAGTCCGCAATACAATTACTTGAAACACGTCAGAATGTGCTTTTTTATTCGCTCTAGTTTTATATTGCTATTATTTTGTTAGCTCTAGGATATGTATTTTTCTATTTTTTAATTATGTCTTTTTACAAGATGAAAATAAAGCTGCGCTGCGCTGGTTTGGTACAATCTTTAATTTCAATCCATTGCTTGGAAGATTTTGTAGATTCTTTGAGACAGACAGTTGAGGAGGGACAGTGAGGGAGACGTTTGCGACGCCGCATTCAATTGAAGTTCCAATATTATACATGCATACAAAAATAAATTCAACGGCCAAGTACATTTTGGAAATTGGCTTTTTTGATTTGTTGCCATTTACTGCGAAATGTGATTGCTGTGATGTGGATGCTCAGCGAGATAAATGACATAGACGAGCGGAATGACGACACAGAGGGCGAGAATGAACACCAGCAGGCATATCCAGGACATATCACAATCAGAGCCAGACCAATCGATGGCACGCAAAGACGGTCCTGGTATGGGGCGAACCAACGGGGCATGTCTGTCTAGTAGCATTTCGTTCAGCAAGGGGTCAGTGTCATCGCTTGGTGATCGCTCCGTATGGGCTATAGTAAAAAAATAAGTTACAATTAGTCGCATGCAGACTTTGAGCGAAAATATAAAAACCATATTTAAGCATAATATGCAAACTTGTACTTATATTTGTATCTTTTATAAACTTTTATTTACTTTTTTTTTAATTTATTATTTCTTTAACTTGTTTTTCAGGTGCACACAAAGGACACAGAATATAAAGCCAAATGCTAACTTAATTGTAAGTCATATAACGCGGAGTGGCGCTGAACTTGGCGTAACTCTTGATGACCTTATTGACAGCCTCAAGGAAATCTTTCTCGGTGGCCACTTTGCGACGTGCTCGAATGGCAAACATTCCCGCCTCCGTACAAACAGACCGGATTTCGGCCCCCGTCGAATTGGGGCACAAACGGGCCAGCAGATCGAAACGAATATCCCGCTCAACGGACATGGAGCGGGCATGGATCTTAAATATATGCGATCGTCCATCTTGATCCGGCAGGCCGAATTCCACTTTGCGATCCAGACGACCTGGACGCATCAGGGCCGGATCTAGAGTGTCTGGCCTATTTGTAGCCATAAGAACCTTAATATTGCCACGCGGATCGAAGCCGTCCAACTGGTTGATGAGCTCCAGCATAGTGCGCTGCACCTCGTTGTCACCGCCAGCACCATCGTCAAATCTAGCGCCGCCAATGGCATCGATTTCATCAAAAAATATCAGACAGGCTTTTTTGGAGCGAGCCATTTCGAACAGTTCGCGAACCATACGGGCACCTTCTCCCACATACTTCTGCACCAACTCGGAACCAATGACACGAATGAAGCAGGCATCTGTTCGATTGGCCACTGCACGGGCGCACAGTGTTTTACCGGTACCGGGAGGGCCAAACAGAAGCACACCTTTGGGCGGCTCAATGCCCAGATTGACAAATTTTTCCGGATGCAGCAGAGGTGTTTCGACAACCTCGCGCAGCTTCTCGATTTGCTCTTTGCAACCTCCAACATCACTGTAGGTGACATCTGGTTTGTCCTCCACTTGCATCATCGTCACAGTTGGATCAATTTTTGGAGGTAATGGGATGTGAATCTGGTACTTATTCCTATCAACGCCAACACGCATGCCCTCCTCGATGTCGGTCGGGGCCACTGAGTCGGCAAGATCCACCACGAACTTGGCAAACTGCTTTACATTAATGATGTATTTTGGGTCGTCGGAGTCAGCATTGATAATCTTGGTGCACCTTGCGACTTGCAGCGGCTGCTCATTTTGCAAGATCTGCTTGTCCGCCGCCAAGTCCCAGAGAGCGGGCGGTGCCAGACCTGTGTCGCTCTCCTTGATGCCAGTTAGCTCATTGACCTGCTTCACAGCTTTTTGTATATCTTCCTCAATGGTCTTGATTGACTTGTGATACTGGCTCTGGCCGTAAGTCTTTAACAGCTCAATGTCGCCCTCGTCCAGCGACTTAATCTCCTTCTCCTCTTTCTCCTCGTGCTTCACCTTGCGCTGATCGTCACCCAGGTAATCCGGCATATTGGTATTCTTTACTTTATTAATTTATGCCTCGAAAATTGGCAATTTCTCTCTATTTTTCCATTTGCTTGTCGATACAATGACTAAACTAAAAATGCTCAGTCAAACCAGTGTGACCGAATTATCTGAATCAGGGTGACCGAACTACCCGAATCAGTGTGACCGAATTGCCTGAATATATCGGGCAACAAATCGATAGCCACTGAATATTAATTTAAAAATCAAATTACTAGTCCACTTTAACGTTTACTAAGAACGATTATCGAAATAATATAGATTTACTACGACAAACCACTACCACTACATACCAAAACCTTGCTATTGTTTCCAACATGTCGAGCTCACTCACCTCCGTCATCCAGATATCCTAGAATTCCATTAGTAGCACCTCCTGTTGACGTTATGGACGTAGTTGGCTGATGGTCAATAGTGCCAGAAGCATTAACGGCAGCCACTAGAAGTCTTTCGTCAAGCATTAAACGAGCATCCTCCAGCGGATTGCGCTCAATCTCTAGCGCGGGCTCCACGTTATGTCGTGGACTATTGTTGCCACTTCGGTGCACAGCTGGTAGCGAGTCTGGCTGCGTTAATATGTTCCCGTTGCCCAGCAAAACATTGTGCACTGTGACAGGAATGCGAATTATGCGACGCGCGTGAATCTCATTTTCGCGATCAATTTTGTTAAGGCGCTTTATGTCCGCCACCGAGCAGTGGAACCGCAGCGCCAATGCTTGGAGCGTATCGCCCTCCTGCACTTTCACCTCCAGCGTGTTCTCAAGGCGAGCCACCTTGTTGGCCTGTGTGTTCGGTCTGTTTGCCAACTGAATTAAATCCAGATCCTTAAAATCGTCGGGATCGTACTCATTTCTGGCGAATATCTCCTCCACACCATCGTCTTGTTGGTGCTGGCGGCTGAAATGGGAAGCGAAAGACATCATGTTACACTTCTCAAAACTTGTTGACACAGCCACTTGATGGAGTCGAGTTGGCGTTGACTTACACATTCCGTCTCATTGTTGTTGGTATATTTGCTTCCTATTGTCTTCCTCTATGTTATTTATTGTTAGGGATAATCAAGATTCTCCGTTGTCACTGTAAGTCTTAAATAGTGTTTTAATCCCAATTTACGTGTTAAAAGAAAACAAAGCCAACACCTGGAACAAAAGCTTACAACTATATTATCGATACCATATCGATTGCTCGGTAGAGTTCAGTGTTGGCAAAGTGGCCATTTACAGTCACGATTCAAATACAGAAGATAGCTCACAAAAATGGTAAAGTTAAATGTATAATTTAAAAATTGCGCTCTGAAGTAAAATAAAAATAGCTTAAAAAGGTAACTTTTTACTAAATATGATGTAGCCAGATTGATATCAGTAATAAACAAATTTCATTTTAAGCAATCATACTAAATCTTAAATTTGTTCCCGTAATCTTCTGTCTTTGTAACGTGGCAACAGAAATTCTTATAAAATTATGGCAATATTTACGTTTCTGAAGAGTCGTCCAATATTCTGGCTGAGTGTAACGGGAACATCAGTCGGCATTGCCTGTGGCGTAAAGTCAGCTTTTTATAAAGATGTATTTCATATTTTATTTCTAACGAAAGTTTACCGGCCTTATCTTTTAGAGATCTTATGCAAGGCGGGCGATTCACCAAACATACCGATGAAACAGGCAAAATTGTGATTGTAACCGGAGCCAATGCTGGTATTGGAAAGGAAACAACATGGGAACTGGCGAGAAGAGGAGCTACAGTTTATATGGCATGTCGGGATATGAATAAATGTGAAGAGGCCAGAGCAGAAATCGTAAAAGATACGCAAAATAAGTACGTCTATTGCCGTCAATGTGACTTGGCATCGCTGGATTCAATTCGACATTTCATCGCGGAGTATGTGGATATTGGTATGAGAAGTCCAGGTGGATAGTGATTTCTCTAAATGTTACTTCTCTTTGTAGATTTAAGCGTGAACAGGATCAACTGCATGTACTGATTAACAATGCCGGTGTCATGCGTTGTCCCCGATCTGTTACAAAAGATGGTTTCGAAATGCAGTTGGGTGTCAATCACATGGGTCACTTTTTGTTGACAAATCTTCTATTGGATCTACTAAAGGTACTAGCTAGAGAAACAGGTTTAGGAATGATATTATAAAATGTTTTTTTAGAAATCAGCCCCCAGCAGGATTATTAATGTGTCCAGTTTGGCTCATACTCGCGGCGAAATTAACACCGGAGATTTGAATAGCGAAAAATCCTATGACGAGGGTAAAGCCTACTGTCAGAGTAAATTGGCCAATGTCCTCTTCACTCGAGAGTTGGCCAAGCGTCTGGAGGGCTCTTGCGTAACTGTAAATGCCCTGCATCCCGGCGTGGTGGACACCGAACTTTTTAGACACATGAGCTTCTTTAATAACTTTTTTGCTGGGTTCGTATATACAAATGTTTTAAACTTTATCAGTTGGATGGTTTTAAGAACACCCGTCTTAATATTATTTTGCAGACTGTTTGTTAAACCGTTGTTTTGGCCTTTCGTTAAGACTCCTCGTAGTGGCGCACAAACTAGTCTCTATGCCGCCCTCGATCCTGAATTGGAACAAGTATCTGGCCAATACTTTAGCGACTGTCAATTAAAGCAAGTGGCACCAGCAGCCACAGACATTCAAACAGCCAAATGGCTTTTTGCTGTCAGCGAGAAATGGACTAGCACACATATATTAAAAGTAAAATCAACTGAAGCCTGAGAAATAAAAAAACAAAATTCTTACAAATATTACGACAACTCAACAGTTTGTTTTGAGAATTGTGTGAATGTGGAAATTTGATAAACCAAGATTTCGTCCTTCCTGTTAGACAATGAGGTGTCTTGTCCATCTAACACCATGTTCGATGACTTTCTGACTAATATACAAATCTCACTGCTTAACTGAGTGACTAATTGCTGCGAAAACCGGTTAGTTGTTAATACATCATTTGTTTTAAATAGATATATATGTGTATCTATTTCCTACATTTGCATCTACGGACCGCAGGTCAAAATGCTTAGCTCCATGGGAAGAATCCCCAAGGTTCTGAACGAAAACCAAAACAATGTCAGTAAGTGATTTCGCTTGCAGGGTACTCATAAAATCGCCAACGTTGAACAAAACCATAGCGGAGCTATCAATTTTATCAGTTGTCGTCGACTAATCGTTACGGGAATCTTTTAAAACATACACAAAAAATAAAAATTAAGTCGAAACATTTGCGTTTCGTCATACATTCAAGCTAAGACCTCACTTCTGTGCGGAAGTATGGGGGTTATTACTAACTTTCTGCATGGCTTGGTACCCATTCTCCTTACACACGGCCTAGTTGCTCTTATCGCTTTCTGTTTGAGGTATAAATGTAATAGTGACACTTGGTGACGAGTTCTAACAATAAAATAGACTAATCGAGTAACAGTCGACAACTGATTAGCAGTCATGGCGCCTTTATCTTCCAGGCTGTATATCCAAGGCCGAAAGTTCAAAAAGCAAACCGATGAAACAGGCAAAGTGGTGATTGTGACTGGAGCCAACACAGGATTAGGCAAGGAAACTGCGAGGGAGTTGGCGCGACGAGGAGCCACCGTTTACATGGCTTGCCGGGACAAGCGAAGAGGTGAAAGGAGCCGCAATGAGATTGCAAAAGAGACCAATAACTTTAATATTCACGTTCGCCTGTGTGATCTGGCTTCACTGGACTCGATTAAAAAATTTGTGGATGGGTGAGTGTGTGGAATTCCTTTTTATGTTATGGTTTCATAGAAGTTATTTTGATTTGTTTCACTTTAGATTCAAACGCGAACAAAGCCAGCTGCATCTTCTTATCAACAACGCTGGGGTTTTTTGGGCACCGCGACAACTTACCAAGGATGGGTTTGAAATGCATATCGGGGTTAACCATTTGGGGCACTTCTTTCTAACTCACCTGTTGCTTGATATGCTTAGAAAATCGGCTCCTAGTCGCATTGTGGTCGTTGCGAGTCGAGCCCATGAACGTGGGCAAATTCAGGTGGAAGATTTGAACAGCGATTTTTGCGTCTATGACGAAGGAGTTGCCTATTGCCAAAGCAAATTGGCCAATATACTGTTCACACGGGAACTTGCTAAGCGATTAGAGGGCACTGGGGTCACGGCGAATGCCGTAAATCCGGGAATTACCGATACGGAAATAGCCCGAAACATGATGTTTTTCCAAACTCCAATCGTCCACTATGTAGCAGAGTGTGTTTATTCATCTCTTATTTATTTGGCTAGACTAACAGATTTCTTCCATTTGCCCTCACAGATCTACTCTGAAGCCGTTGTTTTGGTCGTTAATGAAAACTCCAATAAATGGAGCGCAAACAACTTTATATGCAGCATTGGATCCCGATTTAAATCAAGTGTCGGGCGAATATTTTAGCGAATGCGCCATGAAACAGGTGGCTCATGTCGGCGCCGATGATAAAATGGCCAAATGGCTGTGGGCAAAGAGTGAAAAATGGACAGGCATTAGTTATTAGTGGTTTGTTTAATTATATTGATATTGATATTAATTTAGGAAGAGATCAGAAAACTGAAACTTTTATATAAAATTATAAAGACAAAAAAAAATTCAAAAATAAAACGACTTTTTTTAATTGTAGCTAGCAAACAAAAACTATAAATATCCATAAATAATGATCAGAAATGTTTTAAAATATTGTAATTGTGCCGTTTTATTCTGATCTTGTTTTGAGTGAAACACAGATTCTGTCGTTTCAGTAGTTTAAAACGACTCCGCGACTCTTTGTTGTACTCAGTCTCAATTTAGATTTCAAAGTCAAATAATGAGTCCAATTTACGATTACCTGCTTAGCCCTGTAGTAGTTGTGCCAGCTCTTATCGCCGCTGCTGTACACTTGCTGAGGTAAAAAGGCAATGTCTTCAACTTTTAACTGAAATTAAACTTGTCCTTCCATTAAGGGACTTCTGGCAAAGCGGCCAGTTCACCAAGCAATCCGACGAAACGGGAAAAATTGTGATTGTCACCAGTGCAAATACTGGAATTGGAAAGGAGTCCGTAAGGGAACTAGCGAGAAGGGGGTGCCACGGTTTGTATGGCCTGTCGGAGCATTGAAAAGTGTCAAGAAGCACGTTTGGAATTCGTTCTTGAAAATACACTAATACTACAACAATACTAGTCGTCTCTCAATTAAATGGTAATTAAATGAAACACAGATTCTGTGGCTTCAGTAGTTTAAAACGACTCCGCGACCCTTTGTTGTACTCAGTCTCGATTTAGATTTCAAATGAGTTCCATTTACGATTACCTGCTTAGCCCTGTAGTAGTTGTGCCAGCTCTGATCGCTGTTGCTATACACTTGCTAAGGTAAAAAGGCAATGTCTTGAACTTCTAGCTGAAATTAAACTTGTCCTTGCATTAAGGGACTACTGGCAAGGCGGCCAGTTTACAAAGCAATCCGATGAAACGGGAAAAATTGTGATTGTCACCGGTGCCAATACTGGAATTGGAAAGGAGACCGTAAGTGAACTAGCGAGAAGGGGTGCCACGGTTTATATGGCCTGCCGGAACATTGAAAAGTGTGAAGAAGCACGTTTGGAAATCGTTCGTGAAACAAATAACACAAATATTCACTCTCGCGAATTGGATTTGAGTTCCTTAATTTCTATAAGGGAATTTGTTGCGGGGTAAGTAAACTATTCTATGTGAACTTCAAACTTTGATTGAATAAAATGAGTACAATTAATTTAATTACATTTTAGTTACAAGCGGGAACAAGATAAGCTGCACATTCTCATAAACAACGCTGGTCAAATGAATTGTCCGAAGTCTCTGACCAAGGATGGCTTTGAGATGCATCTCGGTGTGAATCATATGGGACACTTCCTATTGACAAACTTGCTGCTCGGTAGCCTGAAGAGGTCCTCCCCTAGTCGCATTGTGAACGTTTCTAGTTTGGCGCATATATTCGGTGGAATCAATAAGAAAGATTTGAATAGTGAGAAGTCCTACAGTCAGGACTTTGCCTATGCTCAGAGTAAATTGGCTAACATATTGTTCACAAGGGAGCTGGCCAAGCGGCTGGAGGGCACAGGAGTAACTGCAAATGCCCTACATCCCGGCGTGGTACAGACGGAGCTTCTGAGGCATTGGAATCTTTTCAGAAAGTATATCTACCAAGTAAAAGTAAAATGGCATGCTTTTGATTTTGTATTTACATTTCAGATATTTCTTCACGCCCTTCGTTTGGCCTATATTTAAGACACCGAAAAGTGGCGCACAGACAACTCTGTATGCTGCCCTCGACCCCGATTTAGATACAGTTTCCGGACAGTATTTCAGCGATTGCAAAGCGATGTGGACATCACCTGCTGCCAAAGACGATAAAACTGGCAAATGGCTCTGGCTGGAGAGCGAGAAGTGGACAGGAATTAGTAATGAAATCAAATAAGTAAACGAACTTTACCACCATAGATCATAATATTAAGTTGAAAAAACAAGTCATTAAAAAGGTCAGCGAATAACAACTTTAATTATTATGCTGCGGGTAAATTAAGGCGGAGTTTAAACTTATTAACATTTTGACCGCCAACAAACATTTTTCAGTTTGAGATAACTTTTAAATTAACAGGGGCGATAATACCTTTGCAGCTATAACCGATAACAGCGTACTATTAAAGTCGCCAGTTAAAAATTGTTCTTAATCAGCTTAAAAAAACGCGGCGACTGAGGCATTCATTGGTGCAGGGTATGTAAAAGTCGGCGCTGTCGGCTTGCTAATGGAATATTTATTATCACACCGATGATAATCCAAGAAGTACGAATATCTGCACATTGGAGTGAACATTACTACTACATCAATTAAAAAAAAAAAACAGTCACGATCACGCATACGACCCGTTGACTAAACTAAACAGTTTATAGAATTCTCTGTTTTTCGTTTAGCTAAGTAAACTTCATTAAAGTCCTATACAATTTAAAGTACTATTGATAGGCTATCATAGTTTTCATTAAGAGGTTGAGCACATCTGACTAAGAACAACATACTCAATTCCTCAATGATAATGATAAGAGCAAGAGTGTGAGCTTAAATACTCTATCAATTAGATGGTTGACTCCTAATACACATCATCAATAAGCTTATAAAGAGTCCTTTTCATTTCTTAAGCTGGGAGACCACTCTAGAACAGACATGGTAGTATCCAATCGGGTGGATGGTGAATCTAGAATATTAATACTTAATGGCTTTAATGCGGTAGAACATTCCAAAAGTGTATTTCACAAGTCTGCGTTCTCTCCCTTAGTGTCTGGCATGTCATCGTGATTAGCAGTTTTTATCTCTCGCTCTTGTCCACACCCACATTCTCGTTTTCAGTTCTCCCAGTTCTCCTAGCCAAGTTTGTGTGTATACTTATAATAAATGCAGCCCATGCTTTGCTTTCTCAGTTTTAAATCAAACTTTGCCGAGCACTCAACGTATGTAATCGAGAATGTGCATCTTCATAGACTGCCTGCTATGTCCAGCTGTAGTCTGGTCAGCTGTAATCGGCGTGGCCGTCTATTTTCTGAAGTGAGTTAGAATGGTGATAATTCGTAATAATTATGATATGCAGATTAACTAACTGATTCCCATTATTATGAATCGCAGGGACTACATGCAGGGTGGCCAATTCACAAAGCAAACCGATGAGACAGGCAAAGTTGTGATTGTAACCGGCGCAAATACGGGAATCGGCAAGGAAACAGTGAGGGAACTGGCGCGACGAGGAGCTACCGTTTACATGGCCTGTCGGGATATGACCAGATGTGAAACGGCACGACTGGAAATTGTCAAGGACACGAACAATCAGAATATATTCTCTCGGGAATTGGATTTGAGTTCCCTGGCCTCTATACGCAAATTCGCAGCGGGGTAAGACTACCGCCTTTGTCGCTGGAGAATCCTTTACCATCCTGCCTTTCACTTGATAGATTCAAAGCTGAACAGCAGAAGCTTCATGTTCTGATTAATAATGCTGGTGTAATGCGCTGTCCCAAGACTCTTACCAAAGATGGCTTTGAAATTCAGCTGGGCGTGAATCATATGGGTCACTTTCTGCTTACCAACTTGTTGCTGGACGTGCTTAAGGTTGGCCTTGGCCTTGACCTTGTGATAAAACATCGTTATTCAATTCTTTGCTCTTACAGAAATCTGCTCCCAGCCGAATTGTAGTCGTCTCTAGCTTGGCTCACACTCGTGGAGCTATCAATGTGGAGGACTTAAACAGCGAAAGGTCATATGATGAGGGCAATGCCTACAGTCAGAGTAAATTGGCCAATGTTTTGTTCACTCGCGAACTGGCCAAGCGTCTTGAAGGCACTGGAGTCACGGTAAATTCCCTGCATCCAGGCGTTGTTGACACAGAACTAGCCAGAAACTGGCAATTCTTCCAAACTAATTTGGTCAAGTGAGTATTAAGGCATATAACTCTTGTCTTTAGAGTCTAGCCATTTATTGTTTATGACAGATATTTCCTGAAGCCGATCTTGTGGCCTCTTCTGAAGACTCCCAAAAGTGGTGCACAAACCAGTCTCTATGCTGCTCTCGACCCGGAATTGGTCAAGGTGTCTGGTCAGTATTTCAGTGATTGCAAGCCCAAGGAAGTAGCTGCTGCTGCCAAGGATGAGAAAATGGGCAAGTTCCTTTGGGCAGAGAGCGAGAAATGGACAAGCAAATCGGATTAGAGGTTTATTTAATTTTAGATATATCATTTGCCTATGACAATAAATTAATAAAATTAAACCATAATGTGGGTTAAATAGTTTGGAGACAGCTTAAATGTATCTCCTGGAGATAGATAATTTATTTTCGTAGCAAATTGTGTTTGGTTATTAGTTTTCAATGGCGCCCGCCTGGATGAATAGTCGTGAATAGAGTGCCTGGGTTGTTGGCTCTTTCTTTTCTGGTGCGTTGGCCACAGTGTTGACGTAGGTATATTGCATGAAGAAACTCAAAAGAACCTCATCAGATACCTGCGTAGTCGGTTCAGGTGTGAATTGTAGTCTCAGTAAGACCTTGTTGCCCTTACGCCAAACTATAAATTTGGGTTCTGCAGTCACGTTACGTGACTGAATGTCCTCGTCGAACTCTTTTGAATCGTCGCGTTGACTCAGCACAAACTCACTTTCGAGTGGCTCAATCAGAGTGTTTGACAGTTTGTGAACATCTCGCTTGATCTCTCTAGTGGAATTCTGTCGGGACAAAGTGATGCCTGCCGCTCGTAAAAGTGGCGAGGAGGTAATGGCCTCCTCCTTGATTTTGCAGGCTTGCTGCAATAATTCTGCATTAACACGCTCTTCTTCTTCAGAAGGGGCATCCAGAATCCTTAAGGTCATGTCGTACATGGTTGGATTGGTGATCTTCACAAGAATCGCATTTTTTTGTCCCGGCTTAAGAGGCTGCTCGCAGCGCACCATCACCACCTCTGGGACATGGTAGCTTGCAAAGAGCTGAATTCGATACTTAATGGATGTGGGATGATATTCGGGCTTAATTAGATTATGCTCGCATTGGCGGCACCTTAGCGACCGCTTAATCCACAGCGATCGGCGTTGCGGATACAGGTTCCCAACCGCAGTAGGTTGATCCCCTGGCTGGCTAAGCCGTTGGGCAATTGTGGTCACTTGGCGCAAATTCAGAGGCTCCGTAAAGATCTCCGCCGGCAGCTGGCCCACATCTGCTGTGGCCTCACTTGGAGAAATAGTAATGGGTTTCGTTTTCGGCAAAGTCTTCTCGTTCCAGCCGATTTGCCGTCGAATCAAAGATACAGTTAGACCCGTGCGATCCGTCAGACTTGGAAATTTGTGCTGCTTCGGAGACTTGCGACGCAGGAACTCCTGCTTGTCCTGCTTCTCTTGCAGCACCACGGACTGATAGTACTCCAACAGTGAATTAAATCGAACCTGGTACAAGCATTCGTTGTCCGGCCAAGTGCCAGTTGCTACACTCTGATCCGGAATGCCCACATCTCGTGTGGTCCAGCGACAGGAGAGGCACGACAAATAATACATTTTCTTGGTTGTTGGGACGCTCGATGGTTTATTGGGTGCGGTTGAAGCACTTTCTCCTCCACCACCTTGCGTCCCCTTGTCCTTGGCATCTTCGTGCTTCTTTACAACAGCCACTGTGGTGGCACGGGCTGACAATGTGTGCTGGCAACACGGGCAGTCAAAGCAATTGGCGCAGCAATTCTTTTTGTGCCTAGCCTCTGATGACGGTATATTTTCCAGGCAATTGGAACAAAAGTGTGACTCAATCTCGTGGCACACACAGTAACCGCATCTCAGCTTGGGACAATGGCGGCAGAAAAACAGCTTGTTGATGGGATTCAAGATGCCGCAGGAGCAGGCGTACTTCACAGGGCTTTGTTGCATGAAACTCATCTCGAATTGCAAATTTTCGCACAAATGTTACACTTTGTTGCTCTTCTTCTTTGTCTGCATGACGCGATTTGCGAACAGCTGTTTGCAGGGCTACAAAATAAATCTAGTTTTTTGCAAATGGTCACACTAAAACAATACTTTGCATTTGTGAGCCGTTACACCCATTTTTGATATATGGATGCGAACATGTACGTATGTATTATTTCATTTCTTTCATTTGCATTTATATCACAATATATTCGAACAAATTCTGGGACATTTGATTACTTGGTCATTTATCACAAAAATTGGAAAAATAACACCTGACAAAATCTTTTGATTTTTAATAAGAGAACTAACTCCTAATGTGTATCCACTGTTGCCGCCTGAGCCATATTCCTTGCCCGCCAATTCCATACGCATGTCCCCACTGTCCGGTGCGTGAGATCGCTAGCGCGAGGATGGTCCCAGGACGAAAGGAGAACATGAAACCATACAGCGAACACAAGTGGTACATGACGCGAAAAAGAGAAAAGTACAGATATCCCTGTGCATGCCAAACACTTCCGACGCGTTGGCTGGATCTCAATCGCAATGTGATCTTTGGCCTGGGTCGCAGGCTGGACCAACCCCCACAGGCAATTCACTACATACTTTTGCGAATGCTGCATGCCAACTATGGCCAAGTGATGTGGATTATAAAAAAGCGACGCAGCTATGAGGTGCCCTTGGCCAGTCAGGCTTTATTTTTTCCCGCCCCTTCCCTGATCGATGAGCACGGCAATCTGTCTGCCCCAATGCATCCGGAATCCGTGGAGAAGTTGCTGCGCCTTATTCAGAACTATCTGCATCGCATGCAATTGTTAAACCGCAAATACAAGTGGTTCAACAATGGAATGGACAAGGGCGACCTAGTAGGTCTGCTGGGTGAACTAGACGAACTGCTGAAGCTGTTGTGCAATATCTTAAGCGAAGGCGATGGTCGAAATTTCGTGTCCATGCAACGATTGCTTCAAGTGATAAACGACTTGGATTTGGACATGCTATTTCAAAGGGGAAAAACCAAACGTAAACCTTCGACTTCCCTTAAGGGCATATCGGATCTTTATTCCGAGGTGGCGGCTGAAAGTCCTATTAGAGCAAACAAAGGGGTTATTAACCAACCACCTGTACCAGAACCTGAGTCTTATGATCGAATTTCATTTCCGTTAAAGAATTCCTCTATATTAACCCAGTCTGTAGCATCATCCCAGTCGACAGTGTCATTTAAAAGAAAGGATCCATCGAAGAAATATATATTTGGAGAAAGCCCAATGGTCGTCTATGAACCGTTTGACGCAGACAATCGCTGGCTAACAGGACCCGTGCGCCGTTATAGGCCAATTCAGGAACGGGACGCTCTCGCTCGTATGCGCGATAATTTGTCCATACGTAGCGAGAGATCCCTAATGGAGACAACTGAGTTAAAATCTAGTTTTGGTGGGAGAAGGCCAAGCTCCATGTCAATGTCACGGAAAAGCACGCTGTCGGCTAGAAGCATTCGCAGTAGCCAAGATTCTTAAAGTCTTCTTACCTCCTCTTACCTCAAGCCACGGCGACAATAAAGATCCCAGCAAGGGAAGACTACTGCTGCTACCAGGTGGTTCAGCCTGACTAGAAATCGATCCAAATTTCAATAAAGTTGATTGACTTAAACGCAAATCACTCAAAACCCATAACGGACAAGATCTAGTATGTAGAACTCGATCCGTCTTAAGGTCAGTGAATAAAATCTTCCAAGGGTTTTACAACAGCTCCTATATTACAATATGGGCACAACTCAAGACATTTTCTATATACAGAGCATCGTTTGGATAGATTAAACAAAGCTTAATGAAAAGGAAACATTATCATCTCTTAAAGAGTCTGATTTTGAAGAATCACGAATCAGAATTGGGAGCTTACAAGATTTGGCCAATGCATTGTTAGAAAGTCCACAATATTTAATTATAATATAGGTCTTTATATATGTCTAAATATATACATACAGTAGATCGGATGGTCCATACCTTGTGTCTCCTTCCTTTGGTTAGGGTGGTTATTGACGATTGTAGCCCAGGCCGAGAATATTACGTGCCTGCGGATGAAGCATTTGTTAAAGGTCGAGTGTGGATTGAGTGTAGATCAGGGGTCGGCACAAAGAGAGCCGAAACATGCAATAATTGTATGTGTGCGCTTGCTTGTGTACGTAAGCTGCTTTACGCTGCGCAAAACAAAAAATTTAACAAAAGTGCCCGCACGGTCTATGGGTGCCGACCCCTAGGGTAGATATAAGCTATACCGTTATGAAGGCCGAATTGAAGGAACGTTGAAATGTGTGCGTCATGCCCTCAGTTTGGGCCAACATCATTTGCAGTTGGACAGCCTCATCCATGCGATGCTTGAGAAAAAGCCACGTCTGGGCATGTCCGGTTGACGAATCCTGGAGCAGATAGAGTTCTGTCATTTTCATAATAGTGGCCAAACCGATCCGCCTTGTGTACCATCCAAACTGCAATGAAAAGGAAACTAATGAATCGCTTGATTCGCTTCTATCGTTTTCTTTCCCCACTGACATCCACAGAACGATCACCCGAATAGTAGCAGATGTCATCGACGAGCGTCAGAACCTGAGCAAGAGCCGTGGAGGCGTGTTGAGGTTGGGCTATCAGGGCCATGGCTTGCGGCCATTGACTTTTATATGGTACTATCATCTCCATTCTTTGACGCACAGCCTGCACAAGAAAGTCGAGAGGATCACTAATCTCCCGTTGGCCGTTTTCTGTTTTCTTTTGCAGAATCTGCACTAATCCCGCATTACACTGACTATTGAAGTGGGAGACTAGAGCGAATCCTCCCTCTGGAAACATTCCGTGCACAGCTCCAGGATAGCCGCACTGTTCGGCCCCCTTTACAATGCATTGCCGCGACCAGCCCAATTGTGGAACATGCTGGAGTGCAGCATCGAGTATCTGCTGACGTATGGCATCCACTTTAGCTTGCTTGGCGGCTTGCTCTTCGTCCTGGAAACGTTGTTGCCCTTCGCCAGAGTCGTCTTCTGTATTTTTGGCAGCTGCATCCGCTGCTGCCGTCGCAGCATCGCGCTCCCTTTCTCGTTGCTCTTCGCGTGCTCGAAAATACTTCAAATCGGTTTTATCCTCAGAGTCATTTGCAAAGGATCTCTGGCCAAGAGATGGTTGAAGGGATACCAGATGATTGCTCTTACTGATCTGGGCATCTGCAAGAGAAAAAATGTCAATATTATGAGACATTAATTAGCCAATTCCATGACAAGAGTTGTTGACGCAGTAAACACATATGGATACAACGACTTCGCCTATGGATCCAACAGATGTGGCTTCAATTAGCATCTACTGGTCTATTTGGCAAAAGCTAGTTGGACAATTAGCACCCAAAATGCGAAAACCCAAGGACGGACCACACACACACACACATGATTGTTCAGTATCAATAGCCATATCGATCTAACAATCTTTATGTTCATTTTTACAGAATCCCTTCCAGACAAATAACACAATTGGGTATACAAATATACCTATATATATATATATATTGGTATATATACATTTATAAATGTTATAAAAATGTTCTCAATTAGAGCTTAGTGAAATATTATGTTGTTGTTGTTGCCGTCGCCTGAGGGATTGCTCGATGCACTCATTTGCTCTTAAATACAGACCTAGGAGCGACTCCAAGCTGGTGATTGAACTGCATAGCACATCTAATTTTTCCTCTCGCCCAATGTCCGGCAGATTGTTGTCCAGACCATCACCTGAGGACATTCCACTGTTGTTGATATTCACCGCCAGCATCTTCAGCTGCTTCTGCATGAGGGCATCATCTGAGGCACTTTGCCCGTTTTCTACACGCTCCTTGTACGCCTTGTAGTGGGCCAACGAGAAGTCCAAGGCTTTGCCCAGTGGCTGTAGGAGTCGCTGCTCGATTTCAGGCAGGAAATGCCAGAATCCAGTAACATTTGAGAGATCCATGAGAGCAAAGAAACGCAAAATGTTTAGGGCATTGCACAAGCGATCGGAATGAAGCAGCAGATCCGATTTAACATCGTTGGGTAAAACACAGAGGCATAGCAGCAACATCTCTCGAAATTGTTTTCCACTGAAGACTGGTGGCAGCTGTGATGTATTGACAAGAACGGCCTGGCCAACGAGATCCTTGTACATGCTGGCCAGATAGCCTAGGAGTCCATCATGTTGGAGGGTTTCGATTAAATTCTTCAAGACGAAATATTTGCCTTCATGGTCAAAGGCCAAAATGTATTTGCGCAGCACGTTTATACCCAATTGACGCAGGGAAACCTGCGGAGAATAGCCCACAATTTTGCAGAGAGACTCGCAGAGGCGCTTATGCACATCCAACTGAAGGGAGCAGCAGGGTACAACCACACCCGAGCTGGCTAAGGTAGTGGTCAGTAGATGCTCCAGCAGATTCAAGCCACAGTGTTGCAAAGGTGGCTCGAGCTGCTCCAACAGGACACTAACCAAGTACAGTCCGGACTCGAACAAATAAAGTGGCAGATAGACCTTCGGAGCCTTTGCCGGTAGGAGATTGCCTACTAAAAGGGCGTGGTAGAACATCGCAACAGCATGGAGCGGCATTTTCTCTTCAATGAGGAATATGTTCCTGCTACTCATGTGGTAGACACCCTTGTTTGCATCCAGTTTGCGCTGCCAGCGCGCTCGTTGCTCTACCAGACCCAATAGATAGAAGGGATCACTTAAACAGGAGCAGGCAGCTTGGGCCAAACTCTTTACTACCTGGTGGACATATTTATGAGTGAGTTCTTCGCGTATGTATCCCATCTCCAGAAGAGCAAGAGGTTTTCCCATTAGCTGGATGAAGAAACAGGAAAAAACGTTGCTCCGTGTGAGACCACAGTTCCGGAAATCGGGAATGGTGGCCTTTGTGGCCAGAATCTCCGGCATTAATGGCTGGTAGAAGAGATCTATTGTAATATAGAAAGCCATTAAGTCCTCGACCTGGTGATCCTGTTCCAGTAGACGTCCGGCTGCTTCATCATAGCCTTCGCTGAGAAATTTCGGCAAAGGACACTCCCGCAGCCGGGCGGCAACGCTCTGGAGACACCATTCCACAGCCTGGGGTTTCTCGTCCCCCTGTCGCTGCAGTACCATCTGTAAAGCCCTTAGGTAGGCCGAAAATACAGAAATGCTGCTACTCTCCTCTATTTTCTCCATCAGCTCCAAAATTAACTCTTCAAGTGAAGCATATTGGGCCACCAGTTTTAGCAGTTCGTTGGCACAATCAAATAGTTCTGGCTGCTCCACATTCACTTCATCGTCCAGACTTGGCACACAAATCTCCTCGTATATGTCCATGGCAATGATGGGCATGTGCTGCAGATTCCTTGCTGACTCATTTGGGCTTTGGAACAACATTTTGATCCCGACGTACGACTTCTCCAGCAACAGCTGCCTCATCAGTTTCAAAAAGTTGCGAGCGGCCTCCTCGCTAGATGAAGGCGGCGGCTCCATGTCTACGCTAGTTGAATTTTTTTTTACATAAAAAAACACAAATGCACTAAAATCAAAATCAAATTCATTTATGAAATTGATTTTGACAATTCGAATTGTCTCTCTTCCTCTTATTCTTCTACCAAACCAACACACACACTTTCAACGCCAAACAAAAACAGCTGTTTTCTTCGATTCTGACGATGCCGTCTCTTTCGTAATCACTTAGAATGTAGGACTATTGGACCTTTTTTTATAATAACAGGTGAATGATAATTAATAAGCTACTTACTCAAGGGCACAAGGAGCCTACGGAAACGTATTAACTTTTGCAAGCATCGTACATTCGACATTATTCCACTTTGAAAAGTTGAAAAGAGTAAAATTGTGTAGTTATCGATGACCACATCGATAGTTTGGCTTTTAAAATACTGAAAAGTGTTGCCAGAAGCCGGCAAAAGTAAACAGACTCGACATGTTATGTTAACAGAATGTTATTACCAGACTCACTTAAGCATTCGACAGTGGTGCATACCCATTGATTGCTGGTAGGGTATATTCGTTCAAAATACGTTGCAACTTTAAAATGTGTCTCGCTACACATTAATATTTGGTTTTGAAGCATATTATCTCCATAACCATTTTTCTATTTGCGTCCTAATTTGCGTAGATAATCGCATTAACTAATTTGCCATAACGGATACCGATAAATTTCCACTAGGAAATGGTTTTTAATTCGAAAAGTGCGTTAAATTTTCAAACATTGAACTCGAATAATTAATACACATGCTCCTTTCAATAAACTATGCATATAAATATACTTTTTAACATGATGTATACATATGTATATGGTAGGCAGTCGATTTCTCTCCACCCAGTTGTGCAGTTGGATTTTATTCGCGCCTATTAAATGCACAAAAGCACAATAAAGACGCGTCCACATCTTCCACCGTGTTGTCCGCGTCCGCCCACGCCTCGCCGCTCGACTATCAATTGTGCAAATCCGCAGTCTTATCAAAGAAACTGTAGAACTTTAGAAAAATGGAAATTAATACATGTGCACATAGAGTTACATTCATACCCTGAACCATTCTAGTCCACATATGTACGACGCTAAACATATACATACACAAATTCGGTAGAAGAATTCTTCAAGATAAAAATTGGAATACTGTTATCCGCTCTCCAAATACAAACAGTCTTACGGAAGCTGTACATTCCCGTTCTTGATACGAGACGGCTTATGTCTTAAGTAGGTAAGTATTTCTAAAATGTGGAACGCTCTAAAATATTATTCATCTGCATACAAATGTACATGTATGGAATACATAGTACGTACATACATACATATGTAGCATATCAGGGTATATTAGGACCTTTACCATGGTATAGAAAGTCATTAACTATGAGGAACCTATGAGACTTATGTACATGAGAACTAAAGAACATCAGATCTTAAAAACAAAAAAATTAATGAAAATAGTTGATGATTTGGGGTCCATCAGTAACCGAATTAAGCTAATGACTCTGTTTTTTTAGTTTTAAAAGTCTTAAAATTAGCACAGAGTATCGCGAAGTCTTTTTCCCTCCACTCATAACATGAAATTATTATTTACTTTGGTTACCTGGAATTTTTGCGTGTATTGTCGCACCAATTTATCATTTTTTTTTCGGGTGCTCGAAGCCAAAATTAAATACTCATCAATTAGGAAAATTTATTTATCTATTTAGTTTTCTTAGTTCTTATCGCCAAGAATGCATTCCTTTGACATTTTTATTCACCTTATAAATTATCAATTCAACAGTTGAAGTTCAACAATTACGTGAAAATTCCTTATGCAAAATCCTTGATATTATTTCTGATATGAGCACTCAGATTTAGGAGGAGGGTGAGTGGAGCGAAGACTGAAAGGAATGAAGTGATAAAGTTTATGCTCATGCTTTATTTTGGCTTTGGTCTTTGGCATGAACACGAATATGTATACATACATACTTATATACATATATATGTATATATGTCCCCCGTGCCCATCTCTTCACATATGAAATATGAGAGCATTAAATTTTATGATATTGTTTGGGCCTCATCGTCAACTTTGGCCTAAAGAACATCGACCCATACTCAGGGCCCGGATACATGGACAGCAAACAGCAAAGTTCAAAGTCAAACAATAACACTTTCCATAAACAAACAAAACGAAAATAAAGTCTCCCACGCCCTCATCTCCCATTTCCAACTCTCCCAAATTTCAATTGGCTACATTTCGGTTCCACACGGAAAATATTCCATAGGAAACAGTCACATGACTGCTATGCGGTGGGTAAAATTGTCTTCAAATCAAAAATCTAAATAATAATTTCTCGATCTGAATATCGATGAACTTTCAAATAGTCTTCATTTTGAGCAAGAACTTTTATGAAAGTGCAAATGTAGACGTATTTTGTAGTACATTTTACCCACTGGTGGTGGTAACAACTTTGACCTGTCTCGATGCCAAGCCTCTTCTTTTTGTCTGTGTCTGTATCTTTTTATGTGTGTGTGAGCTTAACTTTTCGCCATGTGAGCCACTTTATCAAAGCTTAGCAACTGACAATTTGCAATGAAACATGCGGCCATTTTTTGTTTTTCTCAAAAGTAACTCAATGTCTGACTGGCTATATGTGTGTGTGAATGTGTGTGAAATGAAATTACCTTTCATTTCCAGCAATTGCACTTTGCTTGCCCAGTCGCTAATACTCGTAATATTCCTGCTACTACTGCAGAGATGGCATTGTCCTTCTGTCGTCCTGGCTGTGGCTTTCTGGTCAAGTCCGGCAATTTTATGGCCTTTGAGGTGGTCCAACTAATTAAGTTTAATCCGATTAGTTAAAGAGAGTAAGATGAGACTGAAACAGAGACTTGGTAAAAAGCATTTTGTCCATTCTAAGAACTAAATTAGTCGACTAGAGTGGGAATTTCATAACTTCAACTATCCAAAATTGCAATTATTAAGGCAACAAAATTCCCATTCATCGGCACTGGCAACAGGCGTGCCAAGAATGAAGTTCGAATTGGACAGCCCGAGTCAGAGGTTTCGGAAGGGGAAATGGCTACTACAATTTTCCGCTGACTCACAAATCTGCATAAATTCAAAGAAAAACCAACTTTTTCGGAATTTCGATAAGTCACACGCAAACGCCAGGGCTAAGACCCCTTGACTGGGCTTCGCTTTACTTGGCTCTTGACAGTGCAATTCAGTAGACGTCGCTACATTCCGTATGATACTATTCCCTAGCTGGTAAGTGAACCAAAAAAAAAAAGGCAAGAATTTTTAAGAATTTTCTGCACTGAAATCTAAACATTATTACGACAACCGGAACCCGGCATGTCCCTATGTACAAGGAGAGAACTTGGTGTATGTGGGGAGAGAGGGGGAGAATATCAAGCACACCTGTTAAACGGATGGAAAATTTATGACTTCCTGGTTCTCCCAACGGAAACGCAAAGCATTATTTCCTCGAGTTATTGCCATTGTCTGCAGTTTTCCTTTTGTTTGGCTGCTGCAACCAGAGCGATAAGCAATAGGAAATAGACCAGGCCAGAAGGGTTGAGAGGTAGAAGGGGTCCTGTCAAGAGTTGGAGCAATAAATAAAATCAACAATTGTCCATTGACTAAAACAATGCGCAAAGCCAAACCCAAGTTCCAAGGCAACACCCAGTCCTTAGCCAATTGCTTTCACTTTCTCGGCAAAGCAGCAGCAGGAGCAACCATAAGGATAAGAGCATATGTGGTGAATTTTAAAGAGGCTCTCTTACTTTGACGCTGCCTCTCCTCATTTTCTCTTAAGGCTTAAGCAGTTGACAAAGAGAGAGCTAAATACTAGATTCGAGCGAAGGTAAAAATTTAGAAATTTAAAAAATTAAACTAAAAAGTTAAAAAAAAATTTTATATAATATTTATAAACTTAAAATTTGCTAAGTTTTCGTAATTCCATTTAAAAAGTCTAACTAATATTACCGATATATAATATATCTTATTATTATTGTTCATTCTGTGGTAGCGAATACATTATATTAATTGATTTGAAAAAGTTTGTCTCTATAAAAGACATACAGCGGTGATTTAATCGCTTTCAATGTGTATTCGACTGTGCTTTTTTAAAAGAATGTCAATATTTAATAAGTATATAGCGGTAAAATTAAATTTCAAAAAATGTTTGTCTCTACAAAAAGGCTCGTCTCTTATTGCTCTGCCGCTTATACCCGAAATATCACAATGTATTAGATACAGGGAATCAAAACTCACCACACACAGAAGAGCTTTAGGCTCCTGGCGAGGCGATGTTCCTTCAAAAAAATATTTTTTGTCGTAATTGAAATTCCAGTGCCGACGAAACGTTGCTTGCAGTGCGTAGGCGGTTGTCGTAGACTGACGTCGTCGTCTCGTGGCCAATAGCAGCAGCACGTGCTATACACATATACAGGAGCGCGTGCAGCAGCAGCTGTTGTTGCCACCATCAACGCGACAACACCGAAGATAAAGGAAAGAGAAAGCACAAACGAAAGGGGAGAAGAGGAAATTATGACGAAAGAGAGAGAGAGGGACAGTCCATAAGTTACTATATAATTGTGTTAGTGTCCGTGCTAGTGTGTGTGTGAGTGTGTGTGTGCGCGCGCTTTATGACAATAAATTAGCTGTAAGCGATTCTAATTGCACTTTGTTATTTGCACCTGAACATCAACATACTATAGGCGATGTATAAACTCATGTACATTAATATATTTGGAATTAAAAGAAGTAGCACGTAATCAGAGTTAATTTACTTTTACAAAGAAACGTGTGGAAAACGAATGCGAATGCTATTTAGACAAATACAACAGTGCCTGAAAGTTGGCAACAGAAACCAAAAGCAAACAGGATACTTAAAATATCAAGGGAAACATATACATATACACATACAGACACAGACACGGCCGCAGTCACAGCCGCCGGTGTTTGGTCCTCAACTGAAATTGTATTAAGCCAACCCCTCTCCTCGTGTGCGTGAACGTCTGCCGTGTGTGTGTGCGAGAGCTTCATATTTTCGTCGAAGACTTTTTTCGGCTCTCTTCTCGTTTTTGTTTCTTTTTTTTGCCTGCTAAATTTGTAAGCGAAGCACGAAATAAATATAAAATAAACTCGCAACGACAACAACAACAAGACGACTGCTGCTGTCGCTGCTGCTGCTGCCAGTGCTGCCTGCTATCAGCTACCAGCTGAGGTGTATTGGCCCAAGGCCCAAAGCAAACAGTGGGGCAAAAATACACACACACACACACATAATCATTGAGAGGGCAAATGCTGGACAAAGATTGAACGGCAGCCGACAACCGCCAGTCACCCAGAACTCCACAACAGCCCCTCCTCCCGCTCCTTAGGGCAACTTCGACCAGGACAACGACAACGATTGAGTTATATGTAAGTAAAACATTCGAAATATATATATATATAAAAAAAAGAAACGAAACGAAACGAAGAAGCCTTATGCATATTTTTACAGCATTTAAGTGTGAAATGATGTGTTAGCGCCTTATTTGCTAAGCCTCTTCACAAAAAAATCCAGAGTGAGAGGCACAGAAGGATAAGAGCGAGAGAGATTGAGTTAGAGAGAGAGAGCGAGAGAGAGTGAGGGAAGGCGAGTGAATTTGTTGAACCTAAAACCCAGGCAGAAGTTGAAGTGGAAAACAAACAGGCCAACAAAGCTTATACATACACACACGCACACACACACACACACACGCACACACACACACACAAACACACTAATACATACACAAACACACACGCAAATACATACACATTCAAATACAGATTCAGATACAGAGAGTACCGACAAAAAGGAACAGTTCTACGCCAAGTTGTATCAAGTTGTGCTGGCCTTTCGCGTCGCACACAGCATTCGAACTCAATTTGTTAGGCGCAAGCACACACACATATACACACAGACAGACTCCGGCAGGACAAAGATAAAAAAAAAACAAAAAAATCGATTGTTATGCTTCTTGCGAACGAAAATTGAAAATGTAATGTAATAGACCGACATCGAAACGAAAAAATTCAAATTTTTTGTTCACCAATTTGTGTAAGCCGCTTTTATGCAGCTATACCCCTTCTCCTTCCTATCTTTGAGGCTCAAACGCACTCCCAAACCCCCTTTGCGAAAAAAACACGATGCTGACCATCTCTTTCTACCCTCACATTAAATAAATTTGCGTAGCATACTTTTCAGCAATTTTCTCTTAATGGAAAATCAATTAAAAATTGTCCTTTGCCAGACATTTGCACTAGCCAAATGCAAGATGGACAGGGTTCAAGTTCGAGGACTTTAGCCGAATTGTAGAAAAAACGTAAGTAAATGGATAGGACTAAATCCTTTTGTTTTCGTTTAGACCAGGCTATTTCCTGCTTGCCTTTACAAAGCAATAATCTTAATTGAAAATGAAGTAAGTAAGTCGCCGGGCCGACTTGGATATACCATGCATCAGGGGAAAACAAATTTCCTTGAGTTTATAAAACTTATTTCATATATTAAATTTCTTTCGTATGCGCGATTTCTAACATATGCTATCTCGCTCACTCTTATGTGTGTGCACTTTAGCGCTCCACCGGCCAAATCCGCCCTTGCACTCGGCCATTTTTATTCCGATTTTTATGAAATTTGGTGAAATGATAGATGTCCATAACATATATAAGTGTGTCGAATTTTAATTTCCGATACGATAAATATTGCAGGAGAAAATCACTTTTTATTAAATTCCGGAGGCGGAAGGGGGCGTGGCAAAAAAAATTTGGTGGAATGATAGATGTTCATAAGATCTATGAGTGTGCCAAATTAAATTACGATACGATAAATATTACGGGAGAAAATCACTTTTTATTAAATTCCGGGGGCGGAAGGGGGCGTGGCAAAAAAAAAACATAAACTTGGTCTGCGCCAAGACTACACGAGTCTACATTGTAAATTTGGTAGCTCTATCATTGATAGTTGCTGAGATCTCTGCACTCTTACGGACGGACAGACGGACATGGCGCTATCAATTTCTCTTCTCATGCTGATCAAGAATATATATACTTTATAGGGTCGGAAAAGCTTCCTTCTCCCTGTTACATACATTTTGGCGACTTTAATATACCATTTCATCCTATGGATGCATGGTATAAAAAAGGACGCGCTAATTGTAACATTAATGAAAGTTATACTAACTATAAACTTACGGAGAGAGAGATACATCTTAGAGTTAGTCGTTGCTATAGTTAAAATTCAGTTATTTTTGCAACTTAATTATTTGTGTAATTAATTCTCAAAGTAAATTGCTTAAGAACAAAATCCAAGTTAAAATGAATCCCAATAATTAAATATCGTCAATAGATATTGCCGATGCCGCCGACATTGACATTTAATTAAATAAATGAAGTAAATTCCATTTTCAAATACTTTGATATATTTAAATTTAATAAAAGAGACAAATTCAAGACAGCGTGAAGAATGAACGAGAAAGCGGAGGAGGAGAACGAGGGATTGAACCAGAGGCAGAGATTAAATGGTAAATGGAAAACCAATAAGAGACGTGGCCAAGAGTGGCACGATGGATGAAGCGGAGGGAGAAGTTTAATAACTAGACAATTTTATTGTGAATTGCGCATTGAGCCACACAAACTCAGTAAGTGCATGTAAGAGACAGTCAGAGAGACAGAGAGCGAGATGGACTGTGTCTGGCCTTGGTAACATCACCGGATAGTTCTGGCGCGCTCAATCTTCACATTGAAATCTTTTCACCGTATTTCACTAATTTTTCTCCAAGTGTTTTGTGGCATATCAACTGCATTGACAATTTGGTAGGAGTTCAATTCTAATATTTTTTAGAATGTGAAGTGCAAATAACGCAATTGAACGACATTGATTCGAAATTTATGTCCATGCCTTGGTCTGCTCTGGTCTAATTTTGTCTGATTGTAAAAATGGATGGAATTTAGTGCAATAAATTACTCGAAAGGATTTGGTGGAGAGAGGAGGCGTTGAAGTACAAAAATCAATTTCCGTTAAAACACAGTCAGACAAAAAAACTGAAATTGAAATGTCGCAGGGGAGGTAAGGGGGCGGTTGGTGAGGGATGAAATGGCTGGAATGGAGTGGAAGGGCTGCCAATCTAGCTGTGATAACTGATAACTGTAGTCGAAGTCGAATGTGACCACACACAGAAGTCAACTTACCCAGCCTCCCTCTCTCCCTAGCTTCGTCTACTGTTAACGGTTCGACGCACACAAACACACACGCACACAAAGGATGGGGAAAAGAGAGAGATGGCGGCAGAGAGACACGAGAGCCGGAGCATCCATTCGCATAAGCCGCAGCCTGCAGCCTGCCACGTGCGCCCAACGAGATGTCAAAAACAAAGCAGCAACGTCGACGTCGACGTCAGTCAACATTGCCGCTTTGACTAATGAAAGTAAAGCTGCCATTCTCGTTACTGTTCCTCTTCCTCATCGTCATCCTCGTATCTGTCTCTCCCCACCAATGTTCTTATGTCCTCCTTGTATGTGTGTGTGTCGATGATCAAAATATAAAATGACAACTAGAACCAGTAGAAGGAGAGAGAACATAACAACAACAGCAACAATGGCGCGTTGACGATGACAGTAAATGTTGGTTGTACACACACACAGTTTAAGTCGATTACTATACCCTTTGTCGGGGGTATTAGACCATAATTACATATGAGAATGAATGAATACAACCACCAAAATACATCATTTTCGAATAATTGGAAACTTATGGCCAATTTAGGCACAAATAATGGTATAGTTAATAGCTAATTGTGGGTATAACTAATGGCGAAGTCTTATCGATTGGGCTGAAAGTGTGCAAATGATATTTGGGTCTGCAGCGTATGTATCTACATTCATATATATATGTTTAAACAAATCAAAGTGTTAGATAAGTGAGTGGCAGCAAAGCACCATCTTTTCGTCCCCTTTGGACATAAGATTCGCTGTTCGGCGGAAATGAGATGAAATGGAATGGCACTGAATGATGAAATGTGCAAAACCAAATCAGGAACTGGCAGCGGATGCTCTATATATGTATAAACATAAGTATGTCTATATATGTACATATTTGCAAGAGCATTCAACTACTCAACTAACCCCAGAGTCACAAATACCAGTGGAAAACCAACGATAACGGGGAATTCCGAGTATAAAGTAATTGTGGCCCACACCCATCCAGAGTCTGCAAAAAAACTTGCAGTTTTTTTCCATAAGAATAACGAAAAAATATTGAAATCGAAATTTAGTTGCCTACTTTTATGGGCTAAGGCTTTTTATACCATGCATCCATAGGATGAAATGGTATATTAAAGTCGCCAAAATGTATGTTACAGGCAGAAGGAAGCATTTCCGACCCTACAAAGTATATACATTCTTGATCAGCATAAGAAGAGAAATTGATATAGCCATGTCCGTCTGTCCGTCCGTTCGTAAGTGTGCAGAGATCTCAGCAACTATAAATGATAGAGCTACCAAATTTAGAATGTAGACTCGTGTAGTATAGACGATGACCAAGTTTATTTTTTATTTTTGCCACGCCCCCTTCCGCCTACGGAATTCAATAAAAAGTGATTTTCTCCCGCAATATTTATTGTACGGGAATTTTAACACTTATACATGTTATAGACATCTATCAACCAACAAAAAGAAAAAAAAAATCGGAATAAAAATGGCCGAGTTATACGTTGAAATGTTTTGCACTTAAAGCGGTGCAAGGGCGAATTTGGCCGATGGAGCGCTAAAGTGCACACACATAAGAGTGAGCGAGATAGCATATGTTTGAAATCGCGCATACGAAAGAAATTTAATGAATTTGTGAATTTAGTTTTATAAACTCGATGTAGTTTTTTTTCCCCTGATGCATGGTATATCCAAGTCGGCCCGGCGACTTACTTAATTTTTTTTTTTAAGCAAGTCAAAAGGTACTGGACGTCACGTGATAGTAATGGTATTTTCCTTTCCATGGTACTGCTCTTTTCCGTTCCCGGCAGCCTGCATCCCCTCCTGTCGGATTCTCTTGTTGACCTGAAAACATTTGCAATGCTTCACACATTCCACCTGCTGCAGAAAACTAATTAAAAAATCCGCCAGCATAATTTATGCTTGCCGCAGACAAACATGTTGGAAAAAATATGGCAAATACACGTAACTAGGGCGAGCACGAGCAGAGCTCATAAATTTAAATTATGCCAAGGAAAAAGGAAATAAAGAACCAAAACAAAAAAATGGAAGAAAGTGCGTACAAAAAATTGTTTAGTAAAATATTTGACGCATAGCTAGCTACATAGGTTACTCTTCCCTGCCAACTGTCAGATATATAAACACACACCCATACACATAGAAACACTAAGCTGTCAGTATCTCTAGAGTTGACCAGAACCAAACAAATAATGAAATTCCAAGAATTTTGCACGGCCACAAGGCAGAAAAAAAATATATATCGCTAAGCCATAACACGACCTAAGGGTACCCTATGCCATATTCTATATCCAACATCTCCACATCCAAATAGATAAGCAGATACCATGTCTGAATTTTCACCCACGCTATTGCAAAAACTCCTTTTGACTTTACAGATCTTTGATATGTTTTTCCTTAAACTTGGTAAATAAAGCCAGCTATTGGCCCTGATGTCTTACAATGGTGAGACAAACAAGCACAGGGCATATCTTAAATTTGAATGGACAAAATTTGGACTGGACCCATGTCATATACCGGATCATGGGAAGCATGTGTATGAAGTTGGACAAATTAAGCAAAAAGCATTGTGAGAGTTTGGTAATTGGCAAGGGCCTTTGCATACCTTTGCAAGGTCTTATCTGTTGGATTTCGTTCAGATGGGTGGGTGAGGGAGCGAAGTAAAAGGCCCACATTTGAGAAAATTGTAAAGAATTTGCTAAATGAACTACAACAAAATCGAATTTTCCACCATTAACTTCGAAGCAAATACTTTCGCAAAGGCCAACCAGTCGTATACGCAATGTTGGGCCACGCAATCAGACAAAAAGCAACAATAACATACAATTGCTGGCTAGCAAACGGAATGAGGGGGCGGGAGTGCGGACAGACAGACTTGCGCTGGAATTTAAACCTTTTTGAAATCTCAACTTGACAATGATTCCTTCTCTCACCCCTCCTCTCTCTCTTTCTGTTTTTCTCATGCTGATTTGTCAACTCTGTGATTTGTGTGTCCTATTGTGGTGGGAATGGGGTTGTCGAAATGGGGGTGCTTGAAATTTGCGATATCGTCCCTCAAAAGGTCGTCTGCAATGTCGAATTCTAATTTTTAATAAGGTGACTGCTACAGGGTATACTAATAGAAAAGGGTATCCTAACATTGTCAAGATGAATGTAATTTGCAAAAGATTAAGATGTTGTACAAATGCATATCCAAAGTCTGGCTGTCTATGAAGCTACACGTTAATATAAACGTATCGCTTAGACCCAATTAGCTAATCATTTTGCATTATAAGTATTACCAACTCACACTCAGTTAAAGGTATTTCAAGGTCGTGATTACGACTTTAGGAACCGGATATTTTGTTATCGGATTGTCCGACTTAAAGAGTGGAACACCAGAGCAGCCAATGCCCATGCCGAGTTGCCCAGGGGACATCACTCAATATATGTACACCCCCTGAGCTCCCTAATCCCGGAGAATGGCTAAGAGCCCATGGCTGACTGCTTCTGCGTCGCAAAATTCGTTAAGCAAACAATTTATATGGTTCATATGAGTTTGAAATTGGGTAAATGCCAAGTAAATAAAATTTGTATGTTTATCTCATCCTTTCAGCCTCTCACCACAAGAGCAAACGAGCTGCCAACAAGTGAGTTGGTTAGCGTGGACATGAACGTGCATGCACATTAATCAAATCCGAATGCGAATTCCATGCATTTACATTTGCTCTCACTTTTTATTTGCTAACATGTGTGTGTTGTGCACATTGGCATGCATAGCCAGGATACCATCTAAGGGATAATAAACCGTGAAATTGAATACAATAGAATACTTTTCAGCTGAAATTTCTACCAAGAGATCAGTTTTTGTGCTAACTTAACGTTAAGATGTTCATATTGAGTCCCCTTACTGAGATACACGCGTTCAACTAGAAGTCGAGGTTCTGAAAACCAAGAAGTAATGCAGCTGTTAGAAATTGAACCTGGAACTTGTTAACTAGGCCCGCTGCGCTCAACCACTAACCACTCCTTCCTTGTCCATCAAAGTTGATTGCATTCTATTAGTGTCAATTTTCGTCCTTGACATATAATAAGCTATGACAGCTCCCGCAATGGAATATACATACTTATGTATATGTATATAAGAAAGTGCAGCTGAATTTGTGTGTGTGAGTGAGTCAGTGTCCCTATGTGAATCTCACCTGTTGTGTCTTGGTTCACCTGGTTTGCCTTGTCTTCTTGCCCCTTCATCATTATTATCATCATCATCGTCATGAATCAGTCAGGCCGTGGAAGCTGGAATTTCCCGATTTAAGTGGGTCAGGCTTTTAAATGGCAATATATCTGTGTATATATCGTCTATATAGTAACTGTACCTGTAGCTTGCTGCCTTCACTTACTGTCAGTTATTCAACGCGCAAACAATCAGCGCATATCGTTGCAACATTTGTATAGACAACAGTAGAGACATATAATAACCCGAATAGAAAAGAATAGGGAGTTCTCCATTCAGCATACCTCAAGTAAGTTGTTGACTGACTCACTCATAATAAGGTATTTGGACTGAAGAGATAAGCCAGGACAATATTGTGTTGACAAAAAGCCGAAAGCCCCTCAACTAACTCCCATTGTCCATAGCCAATCGTCTCGAGAAATGGCTACCGTCAGACTTCTGACCAAAAACCCACGAGCAGAGCATACATAATATGATAATGTGGCGAATTATTACCGTTTGTATCCGCCGCCAGCAATGACAATGCGAAATACTAACTGTTGCCTACTTTTCGGCGAAACCAAATATGATATTTTGCAAGGCAACATCGATTTTTCTGTTGGAATCTTTCCGAAAAGTTAAATTGTTAGAAATTTGGAATGTTCAATGGCAAGTTCAATATCCATCCCCATCCCCCTCCCCACTGGCTCTTTTGCCATATATGATTTTGCGCTCTTCTCTAGTTACGTACTAATGCCGCATTGTTCGCGCCGCCTATTGAAAGGGCCAATGCCATTGTCTGGTGGCGCCGTTTTGTTACATTATAAGCCCAAAACCAGAACCAACTAACGGCTAATGGCATCCATTAGGCCACAAAAGGCCAAATTGTGTGGCATGGCACTGCATTTCGCTGTGTGTGTGCGACCCATTGTGTGTAATTGATTTTGATTTGCATGACTCTGCTATTTCCTCGTGATTCTACAATCATAACAGTTGTGATTCTGGACATACACAAGTGAAAGTTTATACTCGATGGGTTATTCGATCATTCAGTTCCAAAAATTATGCCCAATTGCAGATTTTAATTGGTATTCCGATGCAAAGATGAACGCACTCGATATGAATAAACAATTTTTGGGCGTATCACAGGAGCATGACCAGCGTAATCGGTCGCGGTAAGCAACAAACATAACCAATTCAATAGACACATCTTTTTAATGCGATAAAATTTAACGACATTGCAGTTCGGAACGTGCCTCAAGTCTGGCTCTACCCCTCAACAATTCCCTGTTGGATTTCTATGACAAGCAACAGGAGCAGTGCAAATCAGTCACTCTCTTGCCCTTGCCCAGCACCACCAGCATCGTGCGTCGCCACTCATCCCACTATTATCCCATGCTGGAAGATAAACAGAAACCAAAAACGAAGCCGAAGCCGCCAACACACCTGCTGCCCCAAGCAGCCACCGAAATGCTGGTGAGTTTGCCCATATCGGGACGCCCCTTCATAAAAGAAGCCAATAGACGGAAGAGAAATAAGAATAAATCTGACCTTGATATCACAGAACTCATGGCCGGTTCAGGCATCTCCCACAATATTCGATTTCTGATAGTCTTTAATTCCTCTCCTGTAAATTTTCTCATTATTATTGGATAAAAAGCATGGGAGGTTCGGGTTTTTTTAGTTTTTCCTGACTTGGCATGATTTATTAGATCGATTGAGTGCGGTGAGATGCACAATGCTTTGTTTGCCATCATCATGGCCTGACCCCGGGTCGTCAAAGGGGTGAGGCGAGAGCAGGGGCAATAGGCAAACATTTTTCGTTGGGAAAAAAGCTGTGTCAGGCAAGGCAACTCTCAGTGGAAAGAGCTTAGGAGCAAAGAGTGCATGGAATATTGATATTTTGGCTTCTCCTCCTCCTGCTATCCTTTAGTTAAACATGGCAGATAATAAATATGGCAAGTCATTGCTGCAACACCAACAACAACAGCAGCAGCAACAGCAAAGTCAGCAGCAATTGATACGTGTGGACACTCCAGTGACACCACCCCCGCCCATTCCACGTCGCCTGATGCGAGGTAAATCCTCATGGCAATCGCCAAATGCTGGACAGGAAATGGCCCATGGCCAGGGCACAGTATTTGTTTATCCACAGCCAACAAATTTGATGGGCACAGTTGCAGCTGGAAACGGAGTAGGAGTAGGGGGAGCTGCCCTTCTAGTGGACACTGATGCCGATGGGATTTCCGACGATGACCGCATGAGCCTGGAGAATTCTGTTTTCGACGAGTCATTGACCTCCACACCGGTCAAGGTCAACAGCAGTAGTAGTTATCCCTATCAGTCAGGAACAGGGACAGCAAATAGCCGCTGCTATGCCCACCTGGCTATGGCCATGGCCAAGAGCAGTCGGGCCCAGCGCTCTTCTAGCAGCACTGTAGACTCCGCCTATGGCTCATCTGGCGGTCACTCGGAACGCTTTGCATCGTCCAGTTCGACCAGCGTTGATTTTCGCAGTCGCTTCTCATCGGTGGACACGCAATCGTCGTTGGATGAGAAACCCATGTCCCTGACTAGTTCCATAGACTCGCCGCTGGCCAAGGAGACGCTTATGCATAAACTTAACAACAATGTAAACTTAAGTGCGGCCAGCAACAACAACAACTCGATTAGTAAGCTGCCGGTGGTTCCCGCCCGAAAGCAGCCGCCATTGAAGATATCGAACCCGAGTGATTCGTCCAGCGATTGCGCCAAAGAGAGCAGCAGCAGTGTGTCCGCTTCGGCCTCCACTTCATCCGCTGCCTCTGCTGGCTCGAGCACTATTTCCAGTGCCACCATGTCATCCATGTCGACGCCAGCTGTAGCTCCTACAGTCCAATTGAAACGTCCACAGCAGCCGCCAGAGGTACCGCAGCGGCAACAGCACAACTTGAACTCGAATTGCCTGGGGGAGAGTACTCCACGGGTGCACGGTAATCCTCCCCCGTTGACTGTTCGGAACAAATTCAATCGCCAGAAGCCGCCGCCCATTGTCTATCCCAAGTTGCAGCAGCGCCAGGACTCTACCTTATCCAGCGATAGCTATTCGATAAGCTCGAGTCCGGGGTACAACTCCAAAATGATGGAAACACCACTCTTGTCAGCCGCGCAGGGCGGACGCAAGAGTCAACCGCCGCCGGGTGTGGCACAACGTCAGCTCCCGTTGATGGGAAGAGGCAAAATAAATTTTCGTCAGGACTCAACCATATCGAGTGATAGCTTCAGTCAAACATCTAGCCCTGGATACAATCCAAAACTAATGGAGGCTCCTCTGTTGCCCTCGCTAGCCACATCCAAACGTATGTGCAGTGGTGAGTCAAGCATGAACCGTTGGTGTCGCTGCCTTTCTCTCTCTATCTCTCTCTTTCCTAATAAACTGACTTTTGTGTGCTTGTGATAGGCCCCGCTCCAATTAGCCTACGCCAGGGCATTCCACCTGTACCACCGCTCGAAGAGTTTGAACCCAAATCGCCGACAGCAACCACGTTACCGCCGCTCACCAAGGCGCCTAGTGTGACGCCAAGCAGCTTGCAGACCATTGTACGCTTTCAGAATGGAGCGCCACACACCATGTCGTTGCAGCATCAGGTGATTAGCTCATTTTGCACAAAGTAGGTGAAATAACGTTACTTTTTCTTTTCAGCAGATCATTAATAATCGACGAAAGAGCTCCAATCCGTACATCACAAACGGTCGTTTGAAATTCCGCCTATTCCAAGTTCTGATCAACGCTTTTGCTCTGTTGGCCATCGCTGGGGGATTGGCTGCCTATTTCAATGCCTATCCGACCATCAAGTTTGTAAATAAGACAATTATCAATACTATTCATGTGGAAGATGCTTCGACGTTCGGCAAAAATCCTGCGCCGGGCACTTGTGTGCCCATTATAGTCCGTTTCTGTCAAGGACAGCAAATACCCTACAATTACACAGTGTTTCCCAACTACATCGGGCATTTTGGCCAGTTGGAGGCTGTGACGGACTTGGACTCGTATGAGGCATTGGTCGATGTGCGATGCTATGAGCTAGTCTCTCTGTTCCTTTGCACACTCTTCATGCCGAAATGTGGACAGAGCGGGTAAGAATTGGATCCGCACCTAAAGAGCAGACACATTTCACTTTTCGGTTATTCTTCTTTATTTCTAGAGCCACTGTGCCGCCATGCAAGACTCTCTGCACGGAGACCATGCGTCGTTGCGGCTTCTTTTTTGACGTTTTCGGACTAAGTCTACCGGAGTATTTAAATTGCAAACTGTTTAAGGATTTTTCCAGTGCCGAGGACTGTGTGGGCTTAAATGAGGTGCGTGATGTGATGATAGCTGCCTCCAATCCCAGATGCGATGGTTTCCAATGCGATCAGAACCGCTGTTTGCCCAAAGAATATGTGTGCGACGGGCATCTAGACTGCATGGATCAGGCGGATGAGGCACAGTGCGAACGGTGTGGCAAGGATGAGATTTATTGTGGCGACGACAGCTGCATCGGCACCAAGAACATTTGCGATGGCATCATCGATTGTCCGTACGGTCAGGATGAGCGAAATTGCCGTGAGTATCTATAATCACTTCACAAAAGGGACACCAAATTTATTTTAATCTCTTCCCAGTGCGTCTTAGCGAACGTAATGGCGATGTGGGCGCCGGCGTACTCGAGGTATTCCGCTATGGGATGCGACAATGGATGCCTGCTTGTGTGAAGAACTGGGATCGAGCAGTTTCACCCAGTGCCGTGTGTTCCATTCTTGGCTACTCGGCGGTAAATGCCACTAGTGTGGTAACCCAACACACCCATCGTTCACTCTTGGCCTCGGTAAATGTATCAACGGATATCTGGAAAATGTATGCCAAGCGCCGTTCAACTCTAATGCAGGAATTTGCCAATTGCAAGCAATCCGAGGACTATCCCATAGCGGAGTTAACTTGTTCCAACTACGGTAAGTTTAAGTTTTCATGAGTTCAGAGTGTCGGAGGATGAATTCTAACTGTTCTCATTGCTTTCCAGAGTGCGGCAAAGTTAAACGCGGCCGTCACAAGCCATCCAGGCGCATCATTGGCGGGAGTCAATCGAATCCTGGTAATTGGCCATTCTTAGCTGCCATTCTAGGTGGACCGGAGAAGATATTCTATTGCGCTGGCGTCTTAATTTCCGATCAATGGGTGCTCACTGCATCACACTGCGTTGGCAAGTAAGTATGAAATTATTGGGCGCATCAATTCATCTTTATTCACTTCCTGACTTGGGTAGTCACACGGTTATCGACCTCGAGGATTGGACAATACAACTGGGTGTCACAAGGCGCAACTCTTTCACCTATACCGGCCAGAAAGTTAAGGTCAGGGCGGTGATCCCGCATCCTCAATATAATATAGCCATTGCCCATGACAATGACATAGCCCTGTTCCAGGTTAGTAGAGTTATATCGAATACACTGGAAGACTGATTTTCAGTTGTGTTGTTTCCCCTTTTTCAGCTGGCTACACGAGTGGCCTTTCATGAGCATCTTTTGCCCGTCTGTTTGCCGCCGCCTAGTATCAAGAATTTACTACCTGGAACTCTCTGTACGGTCATTGGCTGGGGAAAACGCGAGGATAAGGATCGTAAGTGATCATTTTCAGAGTTAAGAGAGAGTTCCAACTGATCCCGAATTTACTCTTCTAGCCAAATCCACATATGAGTTCATCATCAATGAAGTCCAGGTGCCCATTATACCGCGTAACCAATGCGATGAGTGGCTAGACAATTTGACAGTCTCCGAAGGGATGCTATGCGCCGGTTTCGAAGATGGCGGCAAGGATGCCTGTCAAGTAAGAAGTCAAGCACTCTGGCTCGTCTATCAAATGAAGTAAAATGTTTTTGTTTTTTTTTTTATAGGGCGATTCGGGAGGTCCCCTGCTCTGCCCGTATCCAGGTGAAAAGGACCGCTGGTTTGTGGGCGGCATAGTGTCGTGGGGCATTATGTGCGCCCATCCAAAGTTGCCTGGCGTTTATGCCAATGTATTGCAGTATTCCCCTTGGATACACGAACAGATATCAAAGCATTCACGTCCACTGAGTGAGGAGAGGGTACACAAATATGATTTGCATCCCGGTGGACCAGATATATTATCGAAAATGGCCACCGGGCCCATACGGAATGGCAAACCCTATTACTATACGCATGCCAAATCCCTGTCAAGGGGTGACTAGAAGGGGGGAGCGAGGGAAGAATATTTCCATTCATAGACAACTATTTTGCTACAAAATATGCGTACGATTTATTCACACCGACGATCGATATCAAGAGAAATTTAAGGGCAACATAATCATAATGTGTCAATTTGCCGAATTTATTTGTCAATTTTTTTACCAAGAGATTTCTATGAACACAAAAAATAAACAAAAAAAACCAAAAAACAAAATCAAGCAAAAGCGGAACTAATTGTCAATAATATTTGTATATTTACACATGGAAAAATATATACACATACCCTATATACATATGTATATACCTAAGTATATAGAGAAAAAATGCATGCATATGTAACCAAATGGTAAATGTCTGTCTACAAATATTGTGAAATAATCTGGACAATAAAGCATTCTAAGAGCAAAACAAAATAGAATATATCTAAATTATATAAACAATACAAAAATGTATGATTGCCGCAAAAACACAAGGAAGAAACTACACTAACTAGCTATAAAAACAATGAAAAACTAAAACCAAATGAGTGTTAAAATTAGAAGAATATTTAAAAAGCAAATATTTGAGATAAATCACTCACATATATAAGGAAAATATTGCTGATCTTAAGCATTTGATGGATGTTGCTTGCTATACCGAACAAAAAAGGATAAAGACAATAAAAACATAGACACTTTGAACCGAAACTAATGCTAAATTGTGTAATTGACAATAAAATGCACACAAAAAAGTTATGAAATGTAAATGTTAGAGACAATAACTTAAAAAACAAAAGACATATATATATATATATAAATGTATGTGTAAACTAAATTTAAGTAAAAAAAACAAATGAAAATACAAACTACAATGCGTGGGTTTCAGCTTTAAACAAACTAAAAAAAAATCAACAAAGAAAACAAAAACCAAGTATCAAACGAATAAGAAAGCCAATTGGAATATGTTGGAAATTGTATACATGCTTTTTAACTGTAAACTTAATATTATACACTTCATCACATGAACTTTTCAGACAACTATCCAAAACGAAGCTCAAATTATGATACTTACATATCCTCATTAAACATATATTTGGTTCTACATACACTCACACACACTATATGTATGTATGTACATATATAGTGTAACTAACTTATATTTACCTATGTGCTATGTACAATACAATTTTTACAACTATTTTGCTAACAAGGAAAACCAAAAAAAAAACAAAACAAAAAACGACAAAAAATCGATACTGCATGTATTATATGTATTCGTAACTAAAGACTCAAAATTGGTTGTTGTTCTTAGCACAAGAAATATATATTTGAAAAGTATTGAAATTAAAATCGAAATTCAGATACATAATAACTACCTATTACACATACAGTTGAGCTTCGATATACTTACTTAAAAACCTAAACAGAAGACAAACAGGAAATGCAACCGATATAGTATTTTATTTATTTACGATTCAAACAATATGTAGAGCTTTATATTATACTATATTGAAGAGCAGAATCTGATCTGATCTTCTTATGATACCTGAAATCTTTTGCTTCATTTCATTTACATATATTCTGTTCGGTTATTAGACGGTATTTCGGCATTTCGGTTGCATTCCCCAAAATGATGAAAACTACTAAGTATCTAGCAAATGTACAGCTTTCGTTTGTTTCTATTTAGCGGAAAACAAAAACCTGTTGCTTTAGAAGTCATTCATGTAAGGTATGGAAAAATTCCCAGATTTAGAATTAGTATATATATATACACTGAAATATACATACGAGTATATTAATATGAATGTTTTGTACAATCAGTTTACAAACAAGGACAAGAAGTATTATTAGTCTTAAAATGTGACGACGAAGCGGCCACTGAAGCGCATATTACACAAGGCATACATATGAAAAGCTAAAGAATATACATACATATATATAACTGAAATATATACAAGAAATATACATATATCGAAATATATATACACATACATACATATATATACTATGTAGATGTAGAATGTAAGCAGATGTGATGGTGTCTAAAATTTATATATATATTCCAAAATGGAAGATAGGGAAGGGAAGATAGTGCAAGGTGCAAGGCGGAGTAGGGGACAAATCGGTCGATAATGACGACTCAGTAGGACAATAATAATAATAATAATACATGCACTAATCACCAGATTATGATTAACGATTATTTCTCCATAATACTACAAAAACGTGATCTTTAATTTCTCGCACAGTGCACATTGGGCCAAGACTAAAACGTAGGCCATCGATATAATGAGCAATTCGAAATTCAGTTCAGACATTCTGTCGGATGTCGCACTTTGACAAAATTATATTGATTCAATATTCATATCTCACCTATTTTTATATGCATCCAAACTGCAGGCTCCAGGCTACTATCAGAAAACGCTTAGCTTTATGTATATTTAGCGAAACAAACAAAGGAAAACATACAAAATAATAAAACAAATACTTATGTATATGTAGATTTAATACTAAATGCTTAGCATTGGTAAAAAGAAAGTGAAAGAGTCACAAACAAGAAGAAAAAAGTGAGTGAAATACAATAATAAAATAGAGAATACTAAATATGTACAATTATACTATATAAATATATATGTATGTATATATAGTATACTTATATGGGGGGTTCTCTTTAATAGCAATCGACTTACCAAAACTTATGGGAACGTTTCGCTGTTTCCTGGTAGAAATACAAATCAACGTTTAGAAGAACCCCCGGATAGACATAAGGGAAGACAAGAAGAAGGCAAACAATCACACACACATATGTACCACACATACACTAAACACACCGAAAGGTAAACCCCCCTCCCATCCAAATATTAAGGATTAAATGCTCAAACTGTTCGATGTGCTTGATAAGACAAAAACTAAACAAAATGTAGCGAAATGTTAAATGTAAATGTAGCAAAAATTACAGAAGCTAGTTGAATTTAATTTTGTGTGTGACTTGAAAACACACACAGATGAAATCGGAATATATAATACAAACAAACATATATATACACACACACACGCATACAGGCATAAACATATAAAAATATGTTTAATGAAAAGGCAAAAAAAAAAAAGAAAAACCAAAAACGCAGCACTTGTTATTCATGCACAGAAAAAAGCAAAAAAACCAAGAAGAAATGGGTAAAATTTTGGCTGAAGGGATATTGAGGATTTTAAAGTTTGAATTGAATCAAAGACGACCATGTGAAGAATTTACAAATGACAATAAAAACAGTGAAACAAAAACTACATATAATAGAAAGTAACGGACTTTTTCCTGTAAATTATTGATGAAATACATATTAAAAGCAAAAGCGAAGCAAGCTAAAGACATTGAGAATTTATGAAACGTTTTACAACTCTTACATACTAAAACATGTGGAACAGTGAGTAACAAATTGTTAAGAGGTTTATTTTGATGACTCAAATTGATGGGAATATACGATTATATACTGATTACTATACAAATACTATAATCGCGCTACCTTGCCAGGACAATAATAAAAATGTAAATGGGAAGCACCGAAAGAACGATGATATTATTGACAACCGTACTAAGCTATAAACTAAATGCTATAAGCAAAATGCCCTACACACTCACACTTAAAGACACACACCCAACCACACACGCCAAACACATATATACATAATATATACTTACATATATAAATGTTGGAAAAATAAATGTATAAAACTATATAAAAGAAATAAGCTTTGTATTTCATTGGAACGGAAATGAACTAATCTCTGAAAAACTTATATTTTTGTGGTCAAAGATTTTAGGTATTTTTTTGTGATATCGATAAGATGCAAAGGCTACCCTGCAACTGCTTAATGGGGCTTCCCCTGAAAACTCGAGTAGTATTTTGATACTATTATGACAATTCAGATTTAGTATTTATACACAATTTTTGAAAGAACATTCAAAATTGATAGGTTTTTTTTCCTGGTATTAAACATGGCTAATTTTAGGATAATATTTTTAATCCTCATTTGTTTTAAAGGTAAGCCTCATGGTAGCTCACACATACTGTATCCCTAACACTGATCCGCTCACGCACCCACTCAAGATCTTCATACCAGTCTGGGCGATTGTAGACTTTTGAGAAATATGGTGGAGTACACAAATCGAATCTTCACCTATCGGGACGCAAATGGGAACTATCAACTGCAGTGCACTGAAACAGTTGCCACTGGAGTCACACTATGCATGTTCTGCACGCCCACAGATATGATAGAAACTGTGTGTCAGGATAATGGGCAGTTTTCAGTATCGCTGCCCATGAGATGCAGTAATCCCATGCCCACATCAATAACGCGTATAAAGGATAATATTTGCTCCGCCACCATGTATGCAGTGGGCTATGTAATACATTCACAGGAATTGCAACTTTACAGAACTTGCTTTGATTCAAGAACGCTAAATGTTCTTTACTCCACGAGCGACGTCTATTACAAGACATTTTGTAAGTAAATCTTGGAAATTATGGTTTGGTAGAAAAGAATTTTTGTGTTTTTTTTATTTGTGTAGTTCCCCGACGTCCTTGGGTAGAATTTATCACCGATGAAATGTTTAGTCCCGCCGAGGCAGCTTCATATATGAAACAACGAATTTACAAAAATTTTTGTTACATTTTCGGCAGCACACAGAGATATCTGCCCAGTCCTGGAGCTCTTATTATAAATCGCGGTCATTTGGTAGCCTCAGCCGATTTCTTTTTCGTCGATCAAATGGGCAGCACCTTTCGTTACCTCAATATCGTACCCCAAATAAAATCGATCAACGATGGCAATTGGCGAAGGATCGAAGAATGGGTGCGAGCTAAGGTTCAACCAGATAAGCCATTCCAGGTCAAAACTGGAGGAATCGGGACGCTCATGCTAACGGATGAAAGTGGTGTGTCTAGAACAGCATACCTCTATGGTTCTGACAAAATCCCCGTGCCGGAATGGACTTATAAAATGGTCAGAGATGCCAATGGCAACGGATTGTATGTCTTCTTGACATACAATAGTTCATTTTCTAAGGAGCGACCTCGAGTTTTGCACATTTGCAACCCAATACAATGTCCTTTATCATTGCCAGACAATGCCGTGGATGGTTACACATTTTGCTGTGATCCTTCAAAATTTCCTTATTAATTAAACAGTAGCTGCAGTTTTTATAGCCAATTAGACTAATAAAATAATATGGAAAAAGAGTTCCGGTCTGAACATCTGTCGTTAACGGTAAAGCGGCACTTACCTTACCACAAACTGGGGATCTCTTGCATCTCTTTTATTCCCACTAGCAACACTCAAAGTAACTTTACACACTTTACACAAAAAAAAAACAACAAAATAGAGGAAGCTGAACACGAGTCCGTCAGCCATTTTGTTTTCACTACACATAAAAAAAAACAAAGGCAAATAACTCAATTAGCACTGTACGTTTCATAATATTGCCTCTAATAAACGAAAGGCGACCGACCAACATAGAAATACACATATAACTTCGCGTCGGAAATAAAATTTTTCAATTCTCTTCGCCAAAAAAAAGCTTACCAAAAAGCAAAATATCGATCACAGCCGTGGCATAAGAATCGATATCATTTAAGGTGCTATCGAATGGCTACAGCTGGAAAATGAACTAGTACCGATCAGCTGTGTGAGAGCGATTAATAACAATATCTCTTTCCCTCTCACAAATTGACAATAATAACAAATATTATTGGGCCAAAGAAAAACGAATGGAAAAAGCTAAATAAATTCTTCAATAAACACTTAATAACTCATTTTTTTTTCATTTTAAGCAAGGAATTTAGGTGATTGAACACTTCAAGACTTAGTATTATTCCTATTGAAATCACGTTAAATAACGCTGGACAACGTCGCGCATTTCCTGCATTACCTTGCGCTGATCAGATGCACCCACAACAGCTGTGCCAGAAACAATCATATTGGCCCCGGCCTTGGCGCAGCACTCAATGGTTTTGGGTCCAACGCCGCCATCTACTTCAATATCAATATTCGGATAATTTTGGCGCAGCCACTCCACCTTTGGCATCATATCAGCCATAAATGATTGGCCCCCAAAGCCTGGCTCCACTGTCATTACGAGCACGAGATCAGCTATGCTCATATATTTAGCGAGATCCTCCACCTGCGAACCGAAGCCATATGAATACGATCAATCACTAACCTAACCTCACATTAAGTATATACCTTAGTACCGGGCTTAATGGCAAGCCCCACTTTCATGCCAGCTTCTTGAACCAGTCGACTGACTTTGCAAACATCTTCTACAGGTTCTATGTGAAATGTGTAGAGATTGACGCCCGCATCGGCCATGGGAGCTATCCATTGTTCGGGCTTACTAACCATCATGTGTGTCTCAAAGAACGCAGTCTGCAAAAAGAAGAGCATAAGTTACGATCGACATCCACTTCTCCAATCTATATACATACCTTGATATTGCTACGCAAACACTTGACCATCGGGTGCCCGAAGGTCAGATTAGGAACGAAGTTGCCATCCATTACATCCAGATGGAGATAGTCTGCCCCATTGGCCAGCAATTTCTGCGACTCCGTACACAAATTGGCAAGATCAGCATTAAGAATACTTGGGCCGATTTTAGCTTTAACTGGTGTTGACATTTTGTGGCTGCAGCGACAGATCGAACCTAGCACCTGTTGGCTAGGCTGAAGGTGGATAGTTGTGAATGCCGTGTTGCCCGCTTTAAGGTCAAACAAATGAGCTGGAGCTCGAATTTACATAAAAATCCCAAAAATAAAAATACCAAGTCAGCCCTTAGAACTGATTCGAATACTATTGTTGTATGTTTACTTTAGCTGCTCAGCATTAATTGTAAAGTAATGTTTGTGACGAAACTGATGGCGAAAACAGTGCTTGTTGTTAAGTATAATTAAAAACATTTGTTCGATTAAATATTCATCAATACCTTTTCACTGTGACTGGTCACCTGTGACATCAACGTTACTTAAGAAAATGAGGCTCATATCTAATAGGTACATTAAGCCGGCTGGACGGTCACACTAATGCGAAATGGTAAACAAACTCATTGGTATAAATTTCAAATCAAATTAATTTAATTTTTTGCAGTCTGTAACTTTGCACACCGATGTGGGTGATCTTAAGATCGAACTATTTTGCGAGGCGTGTCCTAAGGCTTGTGAAAATTTTCTGGCCTTGTGTGCTAGCGACTATTATAGCGGCTGCGTGTTCATTAGGAATATTAAAGGATTTATAGTACAAACTGGGGATCCTACAAATACGGGCAAGAACGGACAATCCATATGGGGCACCAAATTCGATGATGAGTTCAAGGAGACAGTTAAGGTAAGATGTCAGTTATTTGGGAGTTATCGAGTTTATTTATTTCTGCTTTGCGTTCAAGTAGCACACAGATCGCGGAATGGTTTCTATGGCTAACAATGGGCCCAACGCCAATGCCAGCCAGTTTTTTATAACTTATGCTGCACAACCAAATTTGGATTTGAAGTATACGCTATTTGGACGGGTTATAGATGGATTCGATGCCCTGGATGAGTTGGAAAAGCTGCCAGTAAATCCCAAAAACTATCGTCCGCATGTAGACAAGAAAATCAATGGAGTTACTATACATGCTAATCCCCTTGCCGTATGATAGTATAATATACCCATAGATAGAACGCATTTTATATAAGCTTTTAAATAAAGATTCAAGAAAAACTAAGTTGTCGATTCCAAATTTTTCTTTTTTTATGCTGCGGTTTAACGAATAGAAAACAATAAAAATAGAATAACAAAAGATTGGTATAGCAATTATTTAAAAAATTAACCCGAAAATTTAATCTGGATGTTTTTTTAATGTTTAATTTTATTTAAATTTTAGATGATCTCTAACATTTTGAGTTTCTTTTACATACAAACATTGTTTTTTTTTTAGACTTGCTTTTGTATTTCATATCATTATTATTATATAGTTATTATTATTATTATGTGTTTATTAAATTTTTTAATCAACGATTCAATTTCTCTCTGTTCATCATCATTATAATTTTAGAAAAGTTTCTAAAATAAAGTTAAACTTTTGTTCAACTTGCCCATATCATTGCATTTTCATTTATAGAAACGTGAAAACTTCGCTTCGTCTTTCCACTCTTGTGTATGAGTGGTATAGGAAAAGAGGGATTGGGGCTTAATGGAGTTGGAAAGGGTTTTGTAGAATACAAAAACTAACTGAAAATAACTGCCATTAGATATCAATCAACACACATCTAAAGTTTTGTCTACCTATATAAGTTTGGTTCCGATTCGATCATTTTGAGAGCTATTCAAATGTAGGATATAGATTAGAATTGCTGATACCATCGAGACTCAATCGAATCCCTTCAGTATCAGCAATCCTAGATTCAAGTTTCTAACAAAAACGTCGGAATTGGTCTTGTATTAAGTTTTCTTTTGTTTTCAAACATCTCTCCACCAGGTTGAAGTCCTCTCCTTCTATTTCTCTCTTTGTAAATACATATATATATATATATTCATATACATACATATATATTGTTTTTTCTGTCCTGTCATTCAAAATTGTATTTGTAGTACATTTTATTTTGTTTGTCACTTATAAATGTTTAACTGCTATTAAAGTAATAGTGGTTTTTTCCCATTTGTTTAATGACTGATTTTATATTTTTGCTTTTCTTTGGTTTAGAAGTACATTCGGCGAATTGTATTTTGGAGGGGGAAAGTGGGTTTGGGTGGAACAAAGATTTAGTTATTGTATGAGCATTTTTATGTTTTTTTTTTTTTGTTTGTTTAGAAAAATATGCATTATGTGTCATTTGATTTGATTTGATTGGAGAATGTATAATATTATTACGAATATTAAATGCTAAAGTTGTGTAGATTTGTAGTACTATTATATGGAATGAATGCCATTAACTCTCTTTTAATTTTTTTTATTTTGCTCTAATTGTAGAGGTTAAGTCAAATAATGTTGAAGTGTGAATACGAATGGATTCGTAGTCATGAGAGTAGAGTTTGTTCTTATTTAAGATTTTTGACGAGAAAAATATAGTACATATGTGTGTATGTATATGTATATGGATGCATGTAAGTGTTTGTGTGTAGAAATGTTAGTAATTTTATTTGCTTGATTTCGGTTTATATATATATATATATAGATCGTTTGTTGTGTATGTAAATGAATAACTTTTATCTTTCAAATTTTAGCTTAATTAAGTTGCTCATAAATAGATTCATTTCAGTTTTTTTGTATCATATACATACATACATAAGTGTATATATATACATATATGAATTACATACAATTATTCAACTTAGGTTTTTGTGTAAAAATGGTCTCGCCTCTGAGCTATAATGCCCAACATTTGCCTGGGGCAATGCAGGAGCATCATACATACATTTATATATATACATATATAGATATATACATATATATATATATATATACGATCTACATATATCTATGCCAATTCTCTTATATTCAAATAGCAGCCTGGCCACTCGAACAATTTTCGCTGTAAGGAAAATTATTATGAGATAAACAAAATTATGAAATTCAAAAATTTGTATCGATTTGTTTTTTTTTTTTTTTTTTTTTTGAATAAATAGTTTTTATTTGAAATTGGGTTTTCTTCGTATTTTTTGTTTTGTTTTTGTTTTTAGGTTTAGGTAGAATTTTACAAGTTTTTTGAATGGAATATTAAATATTACAGGGTATAGGAGTGAGAGGAGAGTTTCGAGAGGTGGCTGTAGGGGAGGGAAGGGAAGAAGGACGTGGACGAGAGGTCGAGACGTAAATGCTTATAACATGACTCTGTTTTCATTATAAGTTAGAATAGTTGTTCATTGCTGAAATCGTTCTCACTGGTTTCTTTTTTTTATTTTCTTTTTTTTTTTTTTTTTTGCTTTTGTTAATATTTTGTTTGTTGTGTTTAAATGTCAAATAATATTTATTTTAATTATTATTTTGCTAATAAACCTTACTAAATTGTTTGTTGTGTATGTATGTATGTATGTGTGTGTGTGTGTGATTTAGGTTCCTTAAGTTTGTGTGTGTTTTTCATAAATTAAACTTAAAAACTATAAAACATAAATTTGGATATTCTTTCTCAATAGCAAAGAGCACACAAAAACAAGGGGACATAGTATGGGTGGAAAATAGAGAGTGAAAGAGAGGGAGGGGGGAGGAAACAAATTCGATAAGTTAACATAAAGTATATGATATATATATTCATTGCAGCTAAAATCATGAAATACAATACAATACATACATATACACATCATCGACATAATCGTAAACGTAATTATAATCAATAAGACTAAATTGAACAAAAATTGTATGCGCAGTCGGTAAGCCGGCTTCAAGATACTCTGTTCTCGAACAGGGGGAAAGGGAACTACCAACAGTATAGAAATAGTACCACTTTACTCTAAAGTGGACGTGTTAATACTTATTATTCACAACTATCAATTATTGAGTAAAAGTTATTTGGTTATATCTGCTAGGACGGACTCTCAGACATAGCTAGATCAAGAATAATACATATATAATTTCTGACACACCCTACCCCCCACCCCAGGCGTACAGGGTATTTACACAAAAAAATGCATTTTTGAAAAAGTGTGTGCGTGCGTGTGATGTGTGCGTGTGTGTGCGATTAAATGCCATTCACTAAAATACAATCAAATGTTACAATTTGTTTAGTTATACATATATATATGTATATGTATATAAATATTACAATCAATCAATATATAGTTTTGAGATTTGTAAGCTAATTTTTGTTCGTTTGATTGAGATTTGATAAATGGAAAAATCATACATGTATTTTTTAGTATATATATATAACGAATATATGTATGTATATGTAGCATATATATCGAGAGTTGCCTGTAGTAGTAGTAAATGCCATTGATTTGCATATTAATATATATGTATGTATGTAAAATACTCGAAATTAGTGTACAAAAAACATAGTTATGCATACAATTTGGGTATCTGTGTGGCTTGTTTTATGTGTGTGTGAATATCTCCTCTCTATACACGACAAATTACAATTTACATCATATTTTAATCAATCAAATCATTAATCAATTAATTGATCAATCATTTAGTCAAGTGGCCCGGTCTACTTGAATTTATGCAAAAAATTCTTTAGTTCTTGTTTGTGTTTTTGTTCGTTTTGTTTGTTTTTGGTTTTTTTGGTAAATACAATAGATAGAGATTTATATAGTTTTCTTTTTTTTCTTCTTGGTTTTCTTTTAAATTAGACTTAATTATTAAAGTTATTTGTTTTTTGTTGTGTTGTGGTTTTTGTTAATATATTTTTGTTTTTTTTTCCTTTCGGTTTTATATATAATATTCTTTTTGCTTGCGCTGACAAACAACACTTTTTTATGTTTGCTCTTGCTTTTTGTTTAAACACTTTCAACTTAATGCTAGGCGACAATAAAACAAGCAAATGACAAAAATGCAGCAAATGTGCATCGTTCATTGGTTGGATTTGGGTGTTCGGTGTGGGGAGGATGGATATGGCATGAATAATTTCATAGAGAGCGGAAGATGGAGCGAGGGTGGTAGAGAGATAGAGATAGTAAGCGAGAGATAAAGAGATTGCAACAATTAAATATACAAATACATGTATGTATATATACATATATATCTCGTAGATATATATACTTGGTTGGGAACTAAACTTAAATTATTATGACCGAAAAAAGATCTATCAAAATTATTCAGACAAAAAAAGCAACAGCGACTTTGTGCCATGGCTTGTAAGTAAGTAGTGTGCGTGAATGCAGGGTAGAGACATCGTCTACCCTATGTATAGAAGATGTTTTGTCTGTCTGTATGTATATAGGAAATCCTTTCAAATAACTATTTCTCTTTGCATTTGGTTGTTAATTTTCATGTCAGCTGCCATCATCATTATCTCATTTCTAACGCGATTCATCGTTTTAGTTATTTTGTTTTTGTTTTTTTTTGTTATTGTTAGGTTTTTTTTCCATTTTGTTAAACATATTAAAGTTCTTTGGGCTTTTTGCTTGTATGATGTCCTGCTTGTTTTCTGCTCTGTGTGCTTGTTGGTTCATTCATTTCATTCATTCATTCAATCAATTTAATTTTATCTCATCTCTCCTTTTGTCATCAATTGAATCTTTGTTTTTTTTTTGTATTTTTTTTTTTTTTGATCATTGCCTGGTGGGTTTTAGTTGTGCTCCCGCGCGTCGCTGCTCCTCATGCTGCTGCTGCTGCTTCTCCTGCTTCTCCTCCTGGTTGTTTTTAATACCGTTACGGTAACGCTTTCCTCCTTGTCTCGTTGGTAGCTCTTCACCTCTTCTTTATCTTCTTTTTCTGCTGCATGTTCTTCTTGTAGGGTCATCGTTTTATATCCTCCTCCTCCTGCTTAGTACAGACCACATCCACGCAGATTATTTGCTATAATGACATCGGTAACAGCATCGAAAACAAACTGAATGTTGTTGGTATCTGTGGCGCACGTCATGTGGCAGTAAATTTCTTTTGAGGTTGATTTGTTTTTCGCTTCGAATTGAGCTTGAATGTAGGCAGCTGCCTCGCCATATTCCTGTCCACCTGCAAATACATACGATTAAAAGTGGAAAACCCAATTTAGATATTTTTAATTATTAACAGAAGACCCCATATATATCTGGATTAGATTCCATCGCTTGTGTAAATAGAGACTTTAGTTTTGACGCACCTGTGTATTCGGGAAAGCATATAGTCAATGGACTTTTGCGTATTTTCTCTTCAAACAAGTCCTTTTTGTTTAGGAATAGAATGATCGAAGTATCCGTAAACCATTTGTTATTGCAAATCGAATCAAACAGCTTCAATGACTCTTGCATGCGGTTCTAAAATGAACGATGCAGTTAGTGAGTAAACTACAAATAATATGTACGTATATGGAGTCCAACACTTCGTAGTACTCACCGTAGTTTCATCTTCATGCAAGACTTGATCATATTCCGACATGGCGACACAAAATATGATCGCTGTGACATCCTCAAAGCAATGTATCCATTTCTTGCGCTCTGAACGCTGACCGCCCACATCGAATAGTCTAAGGATATAAATAGAGAAATCAATTAGACATGGCTACCTAACATATACACTTATGACAACTCACTTGAAATTGAGATTTTTGAAGGAGAAATGTACTTCCACAATGCCAGTGGTCTTGACGCGAGTACGTAGAATATCCTGTTCTGTTGGCTGATAATCCTTGGCGCCTAATCTATCCAAATCGTCGAGGAAACTGTATTGAAAAAGCAACAATGAGATTAATTGCATTCACTTGACATGGCCGACCGACCCACCGACCGACCAGACCTCAGACAAATATAGACATATGAACTCAGTTTGTTTAGGACCCCCTCCCTCCCTTCCTTTCCTCTCTATCACTCTCTGAATATACATATATCTGCCCTTTTTCGTAGAGTTCTCGCTCTGGTTTTGGCTCTTGAGCAAACAATTAGGGGGCAGCAGCAGGCAAAGCCGTTAGTAAACAGTTAAAAATATATGTATATACAGGACACAGCTCAAACAAAAAGACATGGCTACAGTCGAGTCTCGATACATGGGACACGCTTTACGCGGGTTTTATTGAAGCGTTCTCGGTTATATTTGCACACATAAATATGTATAACAGAAACACAGACAGTTTTTCTAATTACCGGATATACCAATTTCTATATGGATATTCGTAGTCAAACGGATGGATTGGCCATGTTCTGAAAAGCTCGTAGCGACCACTGTGAAAATAGTGCAACATTATTAAAAAACCATCCCCCAATCACTGACTTCACATTGCATCACAACATGGCCAGATCGCCTCCCATGTAAGCTATCAATTTGCTGGCTAATATTGGGTTCCGGATTCGATTTCGTCACATGAGTTGTTAATTAGTTTGATTTGGTTGCTCAACTACATGAAAGGGCTCGGACTCTAATTCTCCCATACCCATTTCCAGTCCGATACCAACTCCAAAGCCAACGCAAACTCCTCAACTAACTCTTCAAGTAGGTCGAGCTCGGTAGTCCAGTCGACAATTTGGCTGAGTTGTGGGTTGGCTGTAATTAACCTTAGACACGCAACTTGGACATATATTTGGCGAAAGAGGGGGGCGACAAAAAAAAGGGCGGCTTACTAAAAAATTCATTTGTTGCTCTCAGGTGGCAAGTTGAAGAGTCGTAAATAACTTCAAAAGAAAAAAAAAAACAGAAACAAAACTTTACAATGAAAAGGTTTTTTTTTGTTATTGTCTTTTTGGAATCTTTTTGTTTACCAGCAATTACTTGGACTGATTTTTGTTGGCTTGGGCAACTGGTTAGGTTGGTTTGTTTTTTGCCTTAATTACGCACATTGCTCAACTACAGGCTGTGGCGTCGCCAAAAATAAAAAAGACAAGCAACATCAACATGAAATTTATTGTAACCGCCCCATCGATCATAATGGGTTACCCATAGTCAACAAACTATCTGCAAGTCCCTAAGGAAATTGAGCAGTCACGCTTGCCTAGTGGTTGGCTAGGCTAGACTAGTGGCTGGTGGCATAACTTTAAACTGAGACTAACTCGTAAACCCATTGAAGCGGAAAAGCAAATGCATAATCTCTAAATATTAATAACAATTTATATGCCAAATGCTAATTAAAAGACCACAAAATACTAAATATCTGTCTATAGTCGAGATGAGATGAGATTCGGAAACATTTCACAATTGAAAGTCGAGCTAAATGCAATGTTATAGTTAGCACTTTTTGTTGTCTTTCGTATACCCTAATGGAGAGAAAGGGTATTACCCTTATACACGATTCAAATTATTCGATCAGTTAATAAATTTCGAGTCCTGTGCTAGAACATGAAAGGAGTGCTCTGAATTAACTCGCAATTTCATGTGGAGCAATACTCTACTAACACTCAGTTGGTATTAGTTTCTTCAATTAGTCAAAGAAAACATTGTTTAACCCACTAAAACTAGATGAACTTTTATTCTATGAAACAGGACTATGTATATAAAGTTCTGCGATTGAGCGAATTCTCGTTAGATTACCTTAAGCAAATGGTTTATAGGGTATATGGAGTTCGTTATAGTTCTTGCTCTTATCATTATATTTATATATATATTTCTCTTTTCACATGTCTATCATAAACGATTTTTGTCTCATCTCTCTGCTACGACACGGAAAATTAGTTTGCGTTAACGGCAAATGTGAGGCAATGTCTGTATCGGATATATAGATGTGCGATCTTCTCACCTTAAAATATAAATTGCAAAAATATATGTATACCTATGTATTAAGTCATTATTCTAAGTATCCATGACTGACCTTGGCTCATCAAGTGAGTCGAGTTTCTTTGTATTGTGTGTTGAAGAGCATTTCAATTAAAGTGATTTCCATAGTTTGCATATATGAATTTATGGCTAGTTAGATGCTTGAGTGGCTAGTTGGCTAACACATTTTCCCCTCGATCAGTGTCAATCAAATGAAAATTATGATAACTTTTGCTTTTCTCGAATAAAAAACACTTTCAATTTCATATCAAAACCGAGAGCTGACACAATTAGCAAAGATATCTTAAATAGCAAAACCAACAACCAGCAGCAGCAACAGCAGCGACGGAGGCCTCGGCAGCGGCAGCATTGAAGCGGCACGTAGCCTAAGCACAGGTGAGATGGATGGACAGATGGTGGAGCAGGAGAAGGGAGGGGGACCACGGCGGCAAAGGGGGAGACGCGTATAAGTAGACTAAGAAGCCGGCTGATCGTGTTTAGTACGTTGCGGTTGGTCTATGAAGCAGCAGCTCGAATTTCTCGGTTTCCAACCAAGTTTTGGCGGTTGGTTTATTGCGTGCGAAATATATACTTATTTATTAGTATATACAGATACAAACATATACATGCATATGTGTATATAGTGAGTGATATATATGTACAAAGTGAATCAACAATAGAAATCAGAAATGAAACAACATAAAAAGTGGTTTTAATTGCAAAGAAAATTCAACAAATAAAAACTGCAATTAAATAAAAGTGAAGCAAAGTGTTTTCTGTGCGAAAAATCAACCACTTCAGCTTTAGTTTCAATATCACTTCAATTGCACTTGTTGTTGTTGTCTCTGTTTTGAAACGGTGAGTTCAATCGCCCATCCTGATGTTTATTTATTTGTTTTTGTCATTAAAGAAAACGAAACCAAACTAGTTGCATTTAGTTAGCCAAAGATGTGGTCGCTGCTCTTAACATGTGAAAGGCAAATTTGTATAATCAATTCATGTGTTGGGCATTATTTTTTCAAATTTTATGCCACACCCCTTAATAATAATCGTAAATTTTGTAATATCTGTCTATATAAAAGATAGTAAACAAAAAAAAACCCTGAAGATGATGTATGGAAAGAAAGTGACATAACCGCGAAAATCAGTTGGGCATCTGAGTTTCAGACTGAAAGTGTTTCCATTCAAATGTTTATCCAATATTGAAAGACTGAGAATATAGTTCTGGAATACTTGCAACTACCTATGGTTAGTTTTAAAATTTTTGAATTACATCAAGGATGTTTTTTGGTAATCTTTTGCATAGTTTTCGAAAAAAAATTTCCAATGAATCGATTTTGTTGAGCTTTTATCTAGTCGAAGTAAAAATATACATATCTACATAACATAGTATATCGATATATATATATGTATATAGATTTATATATAGACTTTTTTCACATCTATGTGGATTATATTACACATACTTAAAGTCACATTCCTTTTGATTTGATTTTATTCTTCATCCTTCATCTCGTTCCTTTAATCTTTCGGTAGGCTGTGTATGAGCAATGTCACACTCTCTGTGTGTGTGTGGGAGCAGCGCGCAGGCTCCTCGCCTTTAGCTTGAGGACTAAAGATTGCTCATACGCCCCGCTAGCCATTTATTTCTTCATTGAACAATTTCATTTTGTGTGTTAAAGCTCCTTTTTGGCCCTCTCTTCTCGTCGTTCTTTCTTTCCTTCGGCTTTTGCTTTATATTTATCTTGACTTTCGACTCGACTTTTGTGCGCCTGCTCCGTTTTTCTTTCAATTTTTTTTTGTTGTGAGTGTGCGTCTGCATGTGTGTGTGTGTGTTAATATAATTTAAATGCCTACAAAAAAGATTTGATGAAATTTTTCCCCATATACAACAAAGATTTTTTGTGTATGTATTGTGTAAGGACACAAAAAGCACTTGGCTTATCCTTGCCCTTGCCTACACCGCAAGGAGAAGCGGCAGCAGAAGCGACCTTGCAGCACTTAAACTATAAATGTATATGCATGATTGTGTGTGTCGGTGTGTGTGTGTGTCGGTGTCGGTGTGGGTGAGTGTGTGTAAGTGTGTGGTTTATCGCGAGTTGGTTATAATGAACTTGAATGATAATCCTAGCGACAAAAAAAAACACAAAAATGAAACGAGAATGTCAAGCAGCTCTCTTGGCGTTGACTTTTATGGCCATTGTTAAAATGGAAAGAACACTTGTCCAACCGCCATCCTTAACTACATCCACCCTCCCTCTACCCCAGTTGTTCACCACCAATCCTCCAATCAATCTCTCTCTCTCTCTCTCTGTGCTTAAATGTATCTCTCCTTCTCTCTTTCTTTCAACACATCTGCGCTTTGCTTTAAGGGAACCAAAATCAAAATGACTAAATTTTACCCTAAACAAATATAACTAGTTAGTTCTGCATGTTTGGGGGGAGAGGAAGGAAGGAATAAATATCACTAAATATTGAAGATTACTTCATCCGAAGCTGATAAGTGAGCATAAATTAAGGTGTGAGAAGTTTTGAAGGAATTCCATTACAAGTTGTGAAATTATGCTAAGCAGGTCTCACAATTTCTCGTTTTAGTTCATCTCTGAAGTTAAAATAGTTGCCTCAAATTGAATTCCCTAGTTATTTTCCTATCCAAAACTCGACAATTTGAACAAATTATTAAATAAGTATGCAAAAAAAAACCGCTTTGGTTACCTCGCCTGAAATGTAATTTCCGAGGCAAGTACTTGGTAAAGAGATTTCACTTCATATACAAACATATATGACCAATTATATCTATGCCTTGGCCGTGCACACACACACACACACACTCACACAACCTCAATGGCAAATCAAATGCAATAAGTCTTCGCATAATTTTGTTCAGTTTTCCGCACAAATTTCACGCTTGAGGGGCAGCAAACCGACTTTGAGTTCGTTTCGACTTGATTTTCGGTCTGAATTGACAAAAATGGCCAACAACTATAGGCAAGTAAATAAGCCAACAAGCAACCACTAACCAGAGCTACTTGACTTGAACAAATAAACCATAACTAAAGTCTTATTTGACTAAGCAACCAACTTTCCTTCACCTCCGCCGACCGACCCCCTCCTATCCCCTTGTGGCCTCACTTTGTTAATTGTGAATTGTTTGCTTTATCGTTCAACTTGCTTGAACTAACTAACAATTGCTGGGCCTAATAAATATCAACATGAGATGTCTAGAGAGAGAGAGACAGTGAGAGAGAGAGAGATGAACAATGACTAGTTATGACATACATATTTGCCTTTCCATTCAACACCTTTCAATGTTCATTGTGCTTTGCGTCGTTCTGGTGTGAAAAAAAAAACAAACAATGGCCACTTCTCCTTTCCACGCGAAACATAAGAACTTTGTCAACTCTCGACAACTATTTAATTTTAGAAACAATTTAACTCAACATGAATGCAATCACAATCAGCAAACAAATGTAAAAAGTAAAAATACATCGTATTATCTGATTATGATGTATTTTCTTTTTATTCCCTAAGAATTCTTAGTCGCCCCGTTGAGAGGACAAGAGAGCCAGCCAAGATGTCCAGCTTTAGTAGAACCTCTTCCACATTGGCTCTGATGATGATGAGACGTTCAACCTATTCAGCAGCCTCGACTATTTTACCCAATGCCGCCGCTACAGGGGCTGCTCCCCATGGGTTGGGCGTGGCAACGGAAATTGAAAAATCAATTGCAATGCAACGACATCAGAAGCAGGAACAGCACCACCAGCAGCATCACCAGCAGCAACAGGAAAAACAGGAAAAGCATCAACAGCAGCAGCAGCAGCAGCAAAGCGAAACGAAGTCTTCCTCCCCCAGGTGAATTAATTCATTTAAACCCCCTTTGGAAACCCGTCTAAACCTCTCATCTTTTGCAGTACAACAAGAGCAATGGCAACTTCCATGGCAACAGCAAATGTCTCTAGTGCAGCCCGTCCCTATTCCGAGGTGCCGGGACCATATCCTTTACCCTTGATAGGCAATTCCTGGCGTTTCGCTCCCATAATTGGTGAGTTTTCCTCATCCGCCCACTCTGAGTCTGAGTCTTCATCTTTCTAATTTGCCGTTTTCACCTTGCCTTTGTCCTTTAGGCACCTATAAGATCAGCGACTTGGATAAAGTGATGCATGAGCTGCATGTGAATTATGGCAAAATGGCCAAAGTCGGAGGACTCATTGGCCATCCAGATCTGCTTTTTGTGTTCGATGGCGATGAGATACGAAATATATTCAAAAAGGAGGAGACCATGCCCCACAGGTGAGAGGGAAAACGTTGCAGAATTCCATTTACCGGGTGCATACTGTATTTAATGGCTGCCACTCACTTATGCATTCGTGCATAACCCGGATATTTACCCCCATCCCCAACCCCATCCGCCCACCATGTCGTTCAGCAATGCATTGCTTAATTATTTATTTATGGCCAAGAGCCCCAGCATATGGCATTTAATTTTTAATTAAATTATTGCTGATGATGGACAGGCAGAATGAATGAATGAATGATTGGAAAGTTTTCGCCATTATGAAACGGAACAGAAATGTGAGAGACAGCCAAATGATAGCAATTGTCAGTTGTGTTCTATCATGGATAAGTGGCCTTAAAAACTATCCGTCACAAACAAGTAGAAACTATCGAAATACGAGAGACCTCTTCATCATTTCGCCGCCTCTGACTTGGTTTAAAGTGTCACATTTTAGTTAGAGTCGCGCAGCAATTTAAGATTAAGCGACTACGCAAAACAGTTTGACTCGTGTCTAATTCAATTAGCATCTTAAAATTGTATGCGTCAAAGTGATCTGGATCAGACATTCGCTTGGCTTTGTGTGAAGCAAACTAATTGAATTGCATCCGAGGTATTTGCCGGGCCACAGAAGACAGAAATGCAGCGAAGCAAAATATAATTAAATAAATTTAACTTTGGCCTCAACTTTCGGCTGGCATTGTGCATATCAAATTAGATGACATGACAAAATAGAGAAAAAAAACCGGCCTAAAAAATGCCTCACTCCCTCCCCCTTGCACACACTTGACCCCCATGGGGGCATTTGAGATAGATATTTGAGATATTTTCCCACACACACACACACACACATACAGCGGCACACATGTGAAAAGACATTTCTTTTGGCTGGCTTTATTTATGGCTTTTTGCGACATAAAAAATTTGCTCACGCCCATGAAACTGTTTACACAAAAAACTCTTCTTCAGTTGGTCAGTCGCTCAATCGCACACGTTCCCTGTTCATTGATCAATCTTTCAGTGGTCTTTAACGTTGTCTAAATATCCATCTATTATCTAAACTTTTTCAAATGATGTGATGACTTGCCGATTTTATTTGCCAAATGCCTCAGCCAGTCAGTCTGTCTGTAAATTTGGTTCAGGGACGCAGAGAAAAAGCCGTCGGAGAAGAAGAAACAGAAGGTGGGCGCAAAGTGTTTAAATAAAAGAAAGCTTATCTCGTTATGGATATGCTTATATGTATATATAGTGGCCGATCTTAGGGTCTTGGTTCAACATTTGGCTTTCAGCCTATTCAACAACAATGCAAAATTGTGAATTTTGTTTCGAGTTTTGTTTGTTGCCTAGGCCTATAAATATATATACATCTTTTCTGGTATACATATATGACTTCAATTTAAATTGCAAAGTGAAAGCCAGTTTGTCTCCTTCTCTCTCTCTCTCTCTCTCTCTCTCTCTGTGACTCTGACAATTTAACAAAGACAATTGAACACAAAATCGCCATCAATCATACATATATGTTGCCTTATCTCAAAATTAACGAAACAAGTTCGTTCTTTTTACTTATATTTGTTGCCCTTAAAAAGATTTGTGTGAGCCACAAAATGTATAAGATTAGTATATTGGAATATACTAATTCTGAATTGCCATGAGAATTGTATATATAATTATACCATGCATGCATAGGATGAAATGGCATATTAAAGCCGCCAAAATGTATGTAACAGGCATGAGAAGTCGATTAAGACATGTTCGTCTGTCTGGCAAAGATTTTTATATATCCCCATAGATTTCTATCTATTTCCAACGATTTCAATAAATCCCCAAAGATTTCTATATATTCCCATAGATTTTTATAGATTTCTATACATTTCCATAGATTTCTATATATTTGCTTAGATTTCTATATATTTAAATTGATTTCAGCATACATGTATGCCCAAAAATGAGTTTATAGCCAAATTCTGAAGTCATATTTCTTAGCATAGTGTTGGTTAACATATCAATTTACAAATTTAGTAAATTTCACAAGTCCGTTAAATTTAAATAGAACAAATTGTTGTGTTTAACCAACATTTTTTCAAAATTTAACGGAAATTTGAAAATTATAACAAAAATGTCTAAATTTAACGGAACCTCTGGAATTCTTATTAACCTCTAAGGAAATACATATATATAAATCTTTGGAAGGAATATACAGAAATTTTTAGAAATATATAGAAATCTATGAGATTAGAAAACTATGAGATTATTTATAAATCTATGGGAATATATAGAAATTTATGGGCATTTATTTATATGAGTATATAGAAATGCATGGTAATATATAGAAGAAGTCTTTAAATATACAAGAAATTTACATGCGTTAGCTATCGCGGCAGGGGAAAGGAATTTAATATATAAATTTGGTTTTATAAATTTGTATTAGCTTTTTCACTTGGTGCATGGTATATTCAAGTTGGCCTGACGATTTTCTTGTTTCATTTAATTTGAGGTCCCCACGATTGTTGCATAGTTGTAACAAAAAAGCCCCAAAACAATATGTTTTGCGAGCCCAATTAAATGTCATAAACTGGCTTTGTTTGATGTGTTCGACTGGCGACATTTAGTCTGCACGCAAGGACTTACATATCTGTGTACACATATTCTTTACAAGTATTATATTTTTGTCTTTTTTGGTTGTTTGCTTATGTGTGTTTCGTTTAAACAGACCCTCAATGCCTTCACTGCGTCATTATAAGGGCGACCTGCGAGGTGAATTCTTTGGCAATACAGCTGGCCTAATTGGCGTGTAAGTTGATTGTATAATCTAAGTCAGAATGGCTGCCAAAAGAACACCGCGGAGAATAAAAGTCTCTTATTCCTTCAGACATGGACCCAAGTGGGAGGCCTTTCGCCAGGAGGTTCAACACATTTTACTGCAACCGCAGACGGCAAAGAAGTACATTCCGCCACTAAATGACATTGCCAGCGAGTTTATGGGCCGGTAAGTTGATGTGGGAGAAGCAGCAGCTTATGTAATCACTACTATGTATTATATATTGCAGTATTGAGCAAATGCGCGACGAGAATGAAGAATTGCCAGCCAACTTTCTGCACGAGCTGTACAAATGGGCTCTAGAATGTGAGTGCCAAGAAAATTAAAGTAATTTTCATAATTCTAATTGATTTGCCCTTTTCCCGCCCGCTCAGCTGTTGGCCGCGTGTCTTTGGATACCCGTTTGGGTTGCTTATCGCCCCAGGGCAGCGAAGAGGCCCAGCAAATCATCGAGGCCATCAATACCTTCTTTTGGGCTGTCCCCGAACTGGAATTGCGAATGCCCCTCTGGCGAATCTATCCCACAAAGGCCTATCGCAGTTTTGTCAAGGCCCTCGATCAGTTTACAGAGTCAGTAGAGGAGCCCAACTAACCTAATCCTAATTGAATATTTCACGAATCGTTTGCTTAAATTTGCAGAATCTGCATGAAGAATATTTCGAAGACTATGGATAAAGCGGAGTTTGACGAGTCGCAGGGTTTAGTCAAAACCGATTCGGATATATCTATTGTGGAGCGGATTGTGCGTAAAACGGGAAATCGAAAATTGGCTGCAGTTTTGGCTCTAGATTTGTTCCTAGTGGGCGTTGATACGGTAAGGGAAACACGAAATCAATCAAAGACTTCATTTGAGAATCATAATTTCCTTTTCCAAAGACTTCAGTGGCTGCCTCGTCGACCATTTATCAGCTGGCCAAGAATCCTGATAAGCAGCAGCGACTATTCGATGAGTTGAAACAGATATTTCCCGAACCTGATGCTGCAATCAATCAAAATGTACTCGAACAAATGCCCTACTTGCGAGCCTGCGTCAAAGAAACTTTGAGGTAAGCTAAGTAAATTCATATTTAAGGCAAATAAAATGAAAATTCTTTTATATACGTACATAGAATGCGTCCCGTGGTCATAGCCAATGGGAGGAGTCTTCAGTCGGATGCTATCATCAATGGATATCATGTGCCCAAGGGGGTAAGTCTAACGATTCGTTCTATGTTGGATTGTAAATTACGAAATTCGTTTTTGGTGACAGACTCATGTGATCTTTCCGCATTTGACGGTATCCAATGATCCTGCCTATTTCCCTGAGCCCAAACGTTTTCTGCCTGAAAGATGGCTTAAACATCAGACGAATGAGCAATCCGCAGGTGAGTCCATTGCACTTGCCCTGCCCTCATGAGTGCCTACATCTATTTGTATTCCATTTGTACACAGGCTGCCCTCATGCTGGCCAAAAGATACATCCCTTTGTCAGTTTACCATTTGGGTTTGGCCGTCGCATGTGTGTGGGTCGACGTTTCGCCGAAATTGAATTGCATACGCTGTTGGCCAAGGTAAGCCCCCCGCTGCCCATCGCAACGCTTGCTGATGCTAATTTATCACAATTCTCAATGTTGCAGATTTTCCGCAAATACAAAGTTTCCTATACTTCCGGAGAGTTTGTTTATCGTGTCAACTCGACGTATATACCGCAGTCGCCGTTGAATTTCAAATTAACCATGCGAGAGGAGTGAACGTTATGGGTGCTTTGGTCAAACATGGCGTATAAGTGATATTTTTAGTTGTTTTTTAATTAAGCAAATGCACACACACACACACACACGCACTCTTTATTTATTAATGTATGTGTGTGTGTGTGTGTATGCGTGTCTGAAAAAAACAATTTACTGTACATATTTAGCTACTTAGTTACCTTTTCTATGTGAAAGTCATACACACTCTGAATAAACTATGGGCCAAATAGGCGAGTTCTTGGCCATTTGAAGGGTATCGACATCAAAGTTCAAAGGCAGAACGCAGAGAAATTTCGAATACAAAAAAATGAACAACAATAAACGACTTTTTGCCCATAGTCCAATGTATAATAAAATAGCAGTCTGCCTAAAAGTATGCTCTACTTTTCTGTCTCTTTCTCATTAATCAAAAGGGCAGATTAATTTATCCTAGATAAAGTGTTTCCATATGATTTATGATTAATTGGAGTGATAAGAGTGCAGGGGCAACTAAAGCTAGCTAACCTGTGAAATGAATCGGCACTGTTCAAATCACGATCCAATTATGTAGAATTGGCAATCTAATAACAAATTTATGGAAATTATCAACTTTCCCCTTTCGTCTAAGTCTAAGCCTGATTGCAAGGTCTTACTCTATAGGTATTCAAATGGTTGTACTCACTATTTAGCGGAATCGTTCAGTTGATATTCGTTGCTGCGTGAGAAGCACTCCTGGACGCCGGTATCTTGCCAAAGTCGTTTCATGGCAGCCAATAGCTCCTCTGAGAAGGGTTCAGTGTCGTGCATGCGCTGACAAACATCGAAAACCATTTTTGCATCACTCTAAAAATGGCAAAGCGCAATAGAATCAAATTAGAATCGATTGATATATGTATGTACATATGTATAGAAGTTGTATCTAGTTTTTTTTTTCTTACCTCTCGCTCATTATTGCTATACTGAATACTAAGATTTGGCATGGCTCGCAATATGGCAACTAATGATTGTATTGTGTTGCTGTAGACAACCGGTCGATATTGTTTGAAATCCTCTGCAGTGAAGCCGCTCTCGTGAATGATTTTCATTTGTTTGACTATTGTGCTTTTGCCCGATTCACCGGCACCTTAAAAAGGAAAGAGTAAGAAAGAATTCAAGATGATAAGTATTATATACATATGTAGGTATGTATGTATGTACGTATGTAGGTATGTACTATATAAATGTATGCACGTAATGCCTTTGGCAAAGATGCTAAACAGACTTGCGCCTGATTATGTGCACTGACGCAAAACCAAAAGCAAAAAATGCGGGGAACCAAATGGGGCGGAGGAGAGACGTGAAACCAAGGGGTAAAAGGGCCATACAAATATTTATATATACACATAGTTTTTCCAGTAGTGGTAAATGTCTATGCTTTGTATTCGACAAGTAGAGCTTAATGGCCTTTAACACACACACAAACACACACATACATCACAATTATCATCATTATCAGGACCGGTTTACACGCCCCTAGAGTACCCTCAAACAAACGGCTTTTGTTCATTTTTCTCCAACGATAAGTTGAAGTTGGGAAACTGTTTAGGAAATGGAAGCATACTTTAAGGAGTCTTTTATATAGAACAGAGTCTAGGGGACACACATGATTGTTGAGTTGGAGTGTTGTGGCTTGAGCGAGTAAGTGTGGCGCCTTCACATACTTAAATCCGCTCCCGATTATCATGAGCGCTGCATCTTTGCATATGCTGCTTTTCACGGGCCTCAGGGCGAGAGAAAATAGTGAAAGAACAAAGGATTAATTGTTGGCTCTTGCTTTTTGCCGTTGTCGTCGCCTTTATCGTCCTCGGTTTGGTCAGATTTTCCCTTTTTCTCTTGGTGTTTCATTTCCTTCTTAGTTTTATCTCGTAGTTGCAACTTGTTAAGGCAAATTTCAAATCAATTTCTAAATAATTAAGATAATCAAAGTTCATGGATTTTTCTCCTTTAACAAAAGATACTTATTTGTGATTACCAAGAATTGGAAAAAGAAATTAAATACCTAAGAAACCAACTAGTTTTAACCTAAAGAAACTAGTCAATCATGATCCTACTTTTCCACATTTTTTCCTCCCATCGTCCTAGCAGTTTAGTACTTTCTTTAAAGTTACTTCATCTTCATTTCCAGTTTTTAAAACTGATCATTGATCATTGGATAGTCTTTAACTCTTTTGATCGGGCAACTTCCATACAACATACATATTATATGTAGAGACAAGTTAAATAATTGAATCAAAAAAGAATATGAGTTTAAATGTTTAACGTAGAGAGATAGAGTGAAGTAAATTCTGAAGTTAAACAACATCTAAATATATCTTTATAGTTTTTCCTTCTGCTTCATCAATTAACATATATACAAGTTTATATGGTTCCATTAAGTAGAGTTCAATGCGCTCTTAGCACTTGTGATTGTTGAAGTGATTTGAATTGCCCCGATCTATATACATTCTATTCAAAAGGTGAATCGAAAACTTCACCGAAAAACTCATATCTGGAGAGTACATTTTTCTGTTTTTTCTTTGCAATTAGAAATTAATGTTTTGTTTGTGTGTAGAATTGAAGGTAAGTGCTTAAGAATTTAATGCTTTTGTGAACTGATTGGGAGATATAGCTGAGTGGTAGAGAGCGAGTGAGAGAGAGACGGGAATGATAAAGAGAGAAAGAGACCATAGGCTTCCTCTCAGTGATTATTATTATGAATTCCTCCTCGACTTTTCAAACGGAAAAACTTTTTTTAAATAAACAATTCCAGTGTGAAAATCAAAAAAAGAAAATGTACATTTTATACGAAACACACAAATCGGACAGTCGCAGAGCGGCATACAGAAAGAGAGAGAGAGGAGCGAAGAGAGATTGGAGGAAATTAAATGAAATACACAAAAATGTAAACACAAAAGCCAAAATGGCTGTACGACCGAGAGAGGTATCCGTATTCTGTGGGGTAGGGAGCAGGGAACTCATGTGCTGAAAATCTTTTGTAAGTAAAATTGCAGTAAATGAAGAATCTTTCGAACAAAATATATGGAATATATTACTCATCCGACCCCAAAAAAGGAAACCAAAAGTGAAGCAAAAAGTCCACACATAATTAGTATACGAATTTTCTATTTGAATTCAATAAATAATCAAATTTCGAGTTCGTAGAACCCATGAAAGCCTCTCAAATGGCGTTAAATGTTTGTATTCTGATAAAGTTACACATTCCTCGGGAGTAACTCATCGACAATCGATTCAAAGTATTCATTGGATACCCGATATTGCATCGCATTAATTTTTAGATTATATGGAAACGTTGCATCTTAGCGGAAATGTTCATATTTCTTTGGGTTGTATTGTTTCTGTTTCTCAGGCCAATTCCAAATACGTCTATTTGTTTTAAGAAAGAAAGAACTTTGCAAGTGACTGAAATTCTTAGAAAAAAAACCTTGGGCGCTTCGCAATATAAACAAATCGATGGAAAGTATTGAAAATTGAACTACTTCTAATATATGCATCTTGAATTGGTGGTGGAGGTGTAGGTGGGAAGGTAAGGGTATACAAAAATGTAATTGCATTAATCAACAGCCTTAACCTCACTACCTCGCACCCTCCTCCCACAATTGACCTTGAACTTAGGCACTAAGCGATTTCAAATTGTATATACTAAATAATGTTAGCATGATTATTAAATTTATGGCAAAGAGAATTGCACAACAACAATAAACACACGCAACACCAGACACTCAGAGACACTGCTTTCGTTTCGTGGGATCCACCTGTCGTCACCCTGCACTCACCGAGTAGCAAAAGTTTAATGTCCTTTGCCGCCTGTATGCCATCTTCTTTAAGATTGCGTTCAATTAGACGACTCCTAGCGGCTGCGGCTCGCTCCTCGGCAGACTGTGCGCAGCCCATGGTGCGTATTGCCTCGACGCAAAACGTTTTGAAGGTCGTTGAATATCGGCCAATTGAATGGCCGAACACAGAGCCAGCGAAGAAAATAAAATATCAATAAAACAAGCGAAACGAAAAATAGAAAACTACTGTCAAAATGAAAGTAGTTTTCTCTCGCACTTCTTTCGTAATTCTTTGTTTTTCGAACTTTTCGTCACTCGGGTTTTCGGAAGGTTTTCGCTTTCTTTTTGTCAAATGTTTTTTTTACATAACAGTTTTGCTTTTTATTTCTGTTGGATTGTACGAATATCCTGCGCAATTTGTTTACTTAATAACGCACGGGAATGGCGACGGCGACGGTAAACAGCATACGACGGTGACGAAGGATGCTGCTGGCGATTGTAGCAACGAGTCCTCACCCAACGGCAAATGCTAACTGTAAAATTTTTGTAAACTTTGCCAAAGTGACCAACAACAAGAACAACAAGAACAAACTTCACTCGCTTGCAAAAGTTTTCATCGCGCGCGAGAGGAAGGTGAAGAAAAGCGAGAAAAAGCTTTCACGGTAAAGTGAGCTTTGCGTTGACTCCTACGAGTTATGAAAATGTCTAAAAAGTTATAATAGAACCACCAAATATGATATACTTGATTGTAATCATGGGAAATCTTTTTCCCTGATACGATACGAACGGAACACGCAGAAAAATCAATGGGCGAGGAGCCAAATCCGGAACAAGAGTTGATTTTCTCTAATTGTTCCTCACGAGAATATTGACAGCAGTTTCTGCACTTTCTGCATGATTATTGCACATTATATACAATTAAGACTTGCTATCCTTGCTAACCACCCCTCTCCTCGCACCTCCATACATGCCCACGCACACTCTTCCCACTGAATTGTCTTACAAGTGGCCATAAACAAGCCTAAACTGAGCAAGCGAGTGGGAAAACGAGTGAGTGAGAAAGGGATAGCTAAAATGGGCTTATGCTGACGCAAAGCAGCAAGAAGAAAAAGGCAGAAAAAAAAACAGGAGGCAATTGTTTCTTTTTTTTTTCCTCGTTTTCCCCCATTTTCATAGAATTTTTCGTTTGCACATAGCGAGAAATTGGCTTTTATTGTTGTTGTTGCTGTAGTTTCAGCACGTTTCCAGCACGCAAAAGCATGATTCATGCTAATTTTTTCCACAAAGCAAATAAATTTCGCCATGAATTTTATTAAATTCTTAATCGTTCTTGATTTTGGATTAACATTCATTGAGTTTTTATGCACTCTGCACAGTTTTTAACGCGAGAACACTGAGTTTTGTACGTTTTCTCTGCACGGTTTTCTTTTCAAGCGCTTCGATCACAACTAACCAATTCCAAACTGACTGACTGACTGACTGGCTGGAGGAGACAAATGGAGCCGCCCTGAAACGCAATGCGTGGCAAGCTTTTGGGGGCATTAACAATACACACACACTGTAGTTCTGCTAAAAAGCTCGATGGCTAATGCGAAGCTCTAGCCATATCCATAAGGAGCTTCTTTGAGAGTGTGTGCGGGAGAGCGAGCGGAGCATTCATTTTCACGACTGCGCACTGGATATAGCGAGTGCACGCGAGCGAGTAACGAGTATTAACTAACAAGGACATCTACTCTCACCTACACAATAATAGCCCAAAAATGTTGACGAGTCAAAGACAACAGCCCACGCGAATTTTAAAGGCTACTTAAAGTGGCTTCTCTGTTAGTCTCTTCCACCCCAACCCCAACCCAACCCCACCCACGAACAATTAGTTAAGCCAAAAGGGCTTCACAACTTTACCACGTTTATGGGCCAAGCTAAACCGCATTATCACAATATTCCTTTTCGGTATGAGTTTCTATAAAGAGCTAATTGATCCCTCGTTAATGCCCTTTTTGCTCTGAAATCAATGCCTCCCACTTGCAGACCCATCACAATAGCGCAATAAAATAATATTATGAAACCGAATTCAAGTTAATTGCGCCAAAAGTCAATTGATTATTGACCATAATGTGTTGATTATGGTCATTTGACTTGCTGTAACTAAACTGTAACTAAATACATACGCCGCAGAAGCTTTATTTAAAAAGCGTGTTAGGAGGTTTTACAACATTGCGGAGTAGCTCTAATTACACGACACTTTATTAGCCAAAAATGCCCTGTGGCCGTATAAAAGGCAGGCGGCTCTAGGGCATTACGCACCCTATAACCGTAGTTTAACCTATACATATATATTCTTGATCAGCTTTCTTTATGCATTTTTTGACACTTTTGTTTTACTTAGATCCAGGAGTTTTTCGTTAAGGTCGTTAACTGTGGAGTTTAATTGAGAGTTAATGGAATATTCGCGTGTTTAATTTGATATACTTTCGAATTCGACCCAAATAACGTTCGTTACTAAAATGAAATGTTGTTTTATATTTCACTTTTTTTTCCAGGAATTCATTATAAATTTCCCCTTTGCATATTGCACTTTTCTTTCAGTTTATTTACTAAGTAATCCCAGGAAGTTTGATTTTTCCATTCGCTTTATTCACTGGCAATTCCAGGAAATCGTTTTTCCAACTATGAAAAGCTTGTCCCGGAATCTGTTAATTAACGTTTCTTGTTTCTAAAACGGCATTTTGCCCATTATCCTTTCGGCGAGGATGTAATAATTACCGAGAATTTCTAAGATGGCATTCAATAGTAGCGTTTGATAGCGTGTTAGTTGGAACAAGCAGTAAAGGGCTTAACGAAAGGGGGAGGGGGAGAATGACGAGTTTAATTGAATTATCAGTTTGCACATATTTCGAACAAAAACAGAAAAACAAAACAAGGGGTCTCATGATGATGACAATGATGATGATGCCCTGAACAGAAGCAAATGAAATTATTGAATGAATTGGGTTAGACCAGACCAGAACAGAACTGAATCGAAAACGAGAGAAACCTCACCGCAAAGCGACAGAACGACAAACAAATTGACGGGTTCATTTTTTGTTGTGTGTTTTCTGTGTGTTTTTTTATCACGCGAACTCATGCAAACTAGAGCACTTGTGCAGTTGATGGAACAATCCATCCATCCATCTAGGCACAGTCATTCAACCATTTATATGTACATACGTCCGTCTGTCCATTGCCATTTGCGTTTTTCGTTTACCGGAGGAGGGGGTCTCGAGGTCTTCTGGCACTTGGGCGACATTTGACTTGAGTCAATTAAATTCGATTTGTGTTGAACATTTCGAACAAGTTTTATAGTTTATTTAACGGGCTTGTTTATTTGCATTTGCTGATTTGATATTACAATCAGACGGACAGATAGAGTAAGATTGAGACAGAGAAATGAAGAGACATAGTTGTAGGTGGGTTGGTGAGCAGATAGCAGGAGAAGTCAATTTAATTGCTTTATTAGATTCCGTATTCAATTTGAGTTCCTTTGTTCAGTTCCCAATCAATTTGTCTAGGACATAGAAGTGGGTCAGAAATAATTTTTGTAAGATATGCGAGTATGCAGGTTAATAGAATAGGAAATAGAAACAAGTCTAGTTTTATCAGAACATTGGAGTTAATTCTAATGAATTGTCGCATCACCCAAAGATGAAGAGATTCCTTACGTAATTTAGAAAGTATCGTTGGAATTAACAATTAATCAAGAGCTATGATATATCATATAAGATTTCTAGATTCTTGCATAGGTAAATTAGCTCGACAATTGAGTTAATGCGTTTATCAAACTATACGAAAAACGCACGTTCTTTGGAGTAGATACATATGTAGATAGAAGTATGTACTACTAGAAATAAAAGTTATCACCATTCTCATTCTCATTAAATGTTTCCTCAATAAACTTTGCTTTCAAATTATGTTTCAAGTGTTGTTCAAAGTTGTTTGGTTTTTTTTCTGAACAAAACTTCCGTTCTTTAGTTTTATGCACTTTGGCCGGGCCATGCAAAAAGTTATTGCAAAGGCCCAACTGAACTGAACTGAACCACACCCAAGTTGTGTCCTGCATTGTTTGCCTAGTGTTTCCTGTTTCCTGTCTGCCTCCTCCTGGACGGTGGATCGCAAACAGCGACATCGACTGAAGCCAATACCAAAGCACAGAGCACAATCTATATGTATTTTGGGGGGCACGTGGTTAAGGTTAAAACCAACATAAATTCATTTTTCTTTTTTTCATCTTCTTTATTGGGCTTGGCGCGTGGCTACGTAAATAGGATTAACTGGCATTTCAATGTCAATGTGGTAAACCTGAAACTGTCTTTCTGTGGTCGCCCATTTTTATATTGCCTGCAACTTGTGCATCCATCGACAGGTTGAACAGGCACACACACACACATACAATTGTTTCAGTCAATGTCAAGTGGCGTCTCTTGCAGTTGCGGATGCAGACGCCGCCCCAATCGGAGGCTGAGGCACACTTGAGCCTCGCCTTCGTCTTGGCTAGGGCCATGCAGGGCCACAAGGTGTTTAGTTTTCACACTCGACAAAAACCAGATGCAACTGTTGCTATCTAGAGACAGTGGGCTGAGTGAGATTCGACTCGTCTCGGCTGCAATTGATGTGTTTGTCGTCCTCGATGACTAGTCTCATTCCACTTGGCTTGTTGTTTTCGTCCCACATACACCCCAAAAATATAACTCAAGTGATGAACTCCATTTGGATCAGATAACGACAGGAAATGGTAAATATTTTGGCATTATCTTTCTGAAAGAGGAAGTACATATATTTTCTTTATACGATGACTTACCAAGTAGCAGAAGTTTTATATCCTTAGCCGCCTGAATGCCATCCTCTTTCAGGTTCTTTTCAATTTGTTTGGAACGTTGTATGGCAGCGCGTTCTTCGGCGGAGGTAGTGCAGCCCATTTTTAACGAATGGTTGTTGTTGCTTTTGTTGTTTAGATTTTAACTTTGTCGGATTTTCGGGGGTTTTTCCGAGGTTTTTATTCCGATTTCTCTCTTTAATAATTTGGTCTTGTTTTTTTTTATGGAGAGGGGTTTGTTTTATTTACAATATATTTTTAAACTGAAATGCACACAGACTGAAATTAAATAGTGGGTTGGGATGGAGGTAGGTCTAATTTCCTGACTATTATAAAAAGCCGCCTGATTAAGGACTATTCAAAGTGAAACCCGAAAAAATATGTTTACAGTTAGTCTAGTTTGTTATCAGAATATCAGATAACTCCATCTATGTATCGTAGCCTGCAGGTGATGAGGATTGACTAATTTTTAGAGTGCCTACTGTGTCTCTTGTTGTCCAATGGGAAGGCACCGAGCACAGTGTGCTTACAATTAAGTTGTTGTTGTTGTTGTTATCAGCAATGGCTACAAAAACAAGAATACTACCAGATAGCCAGACAATTTGCATATGGCCAGAATGAGGCACAAAAAAAAAAACAGGAAAAAAATCCATCAAATTCATTTTTTGTTGTTTTATCTTATCTTTCGCCTGATGGCGGGGTTCGGTGGGTCGTAGTCGGGGTCGGTTCCCTGGCTATCGATAAATACAGAGAAGGTAATTTATCATGTAAGTGATTTAGGAGCGACCAAATAAAGGGAAAGGTCCTTTTTAATAAGGACGCGCCTGTGTATGTATGTTTTCTTTCTTTTTTTTTTTTTGGTTTGACTGTGTGTATGTGCAGCGTGGGCGTAGGCGCAAAGTAACGGTTGCCGTTGCCGGCAAAGAGAGCAATTGAGTGTTGGCACAGTGAGAGTAAAAAGAGAGAGGATGAAAGCGAGGTGGACATGGAGAGGAAAAGACGACACCATGCGCTATTAATTCAATTGAATTATGCAGAAAAATAAAGCTACAACAACAAAAAACATGTTTAATTTAATGCGTTTTTTATGCAAAAACACAGAGCGTGGGAGCGGCGCCCCACCCCAATCCTCATCCTCTTATTGTCAATCACATAGTCCAGGTTCTGGAATAAATTTTCATTTAGTTTACTCTCACTAACACACACACGCGCACGCACACGCACACGGTCTCATTCACTCTCACTCACTCACTTACGCACCCATTACGCACTCTCACGCGCTGCACAATCAACCACCATTACCACCATCCACCCACCTATACACCACCCACAGGAAGGCACTACAATTTTCCTTCGTTTTTCTTCTGCTTTTCAGCGTTTTTTACCACCGCCTAGTTTTCCAGTGCAGCGCCGTATACACACAAGCAGAGCTGAGTTGCCTGCTGCTCTGCTTCTTTCACTCTTCCACAGGCTTATTGCCTTTTTTTCTTTTTCTTTCGGTTACAATATTTTCCGCCAATCACTTTGGATTAAATATTTACCGTTACACTTATAGACAATTAATATTTTTGCACTCTTTAATTAATCTATTATATTTGGCTTAATTTGAAATTTGAAATTGTGCGAAAATTACACTTTTTGCTGCTGCTTCTCTCTCGCTTCCTCTCTCAAACTGAAACTCGAGGGTCAGCTGTTTGGCTGGTAAAACGACCAACTACAAAAATTAGGTCACACTTTGCACAACAGAACGCGTTATGCCCCTTTTACACAACCGCGGATTCGATAAATAGCCGGAACCATAGCTGTTTTTTGTCTGTGTAGTTTAAAAAAGATTTTAAAATGAATCAAGATCTTCTTACTAATGCCTACCATATATATAGACATACTGGACAGTGATATTCCAAACGGTTTGGACACTTCAAAATATTTAGTTTTTACAGCTATTTTGAAATTTATGGTTTACTAGTAAATTTTGTATAAGAATATAAAAGAGGACCCAAACTTAATTTTAGGAGTTTTAGAAAACAGTTGACTTAATTTTGGGCCATATGTACAAGATTTAAGGCATATATAACAAATAAGCGGAATTCAGTAGCATTTGGTTTGAATTTGTGTGTAATTTATCGATTAGCATTTGAAAAGTAGTCGGAAATGGTAACAGTCCCAATTGTTGCCATACCATTCAAGTGTTACGTTATATCATCTGTTTTGTTTACACAATGTTGCGGCAAATTTTGGTAAAAACAAACGCTAATTTAATTTAAAGCAAAATGCTAAATTCACATCTTACATTAGATGTCTACGGCGGTGAAGGCACGAGGTCTGTCCTTTACTGGAAATCGCTTGGCCAGCAGCCTGGACAAAACGGAGTACACAACACCTAATGAAATCATCGACTATGATGATCCAACGCACTTGCCTGTGCCGGAGTATCCACTAAGACCCGATGAACCCCTCGAAACACGTAAACAGCGGCAAGTTAACCAGTTTCTAGCATGGACTTTAAACTATAATCTAATACTATTTTCAGATTGCTGTACCAATCCCGGAAACGGGGAATGCTGGAGAATGATTTGCTCTTGAGCACATTTGTGGCCAAATATCTTAAGGAATTTAATGCGGATCAAACGGCTCAATACGATCAATTGATAAACGGAGTCAGCAATGACTGGGACATATTTTATTGGGCAACGGAAACGAAAGCCACTCCAGCTGAATACGATAACGAGATAATGCAAATGCTGAAGCAACATGTTAAAAATGCGGAACGTGTCCAGCGCATAAGACAACCTGATTTGTAAAGTATTAAAGGAGATGGAAAGGCGACAACAAGATTTTTGTGGAAATGTTTGTACTGTTTGAATAAAATAAATACATATGCTTCTAAGCTTTAAATTTTTAACTTGGAATTTTACTACATATAAGTATGTGGGTTCTAGTAATTATTATGGAAACTTACGCGAAATATGTAATTGAGATGAATCCTAAAATAGTAGAAGGATTTAATTTCGGATATGGGCACCAGAAGTTCTTCAATACAATACCCACCCACCACAGATTCGGAAAATTGCCTGTAATAAAAGAATCAAATTCATTTTTGGTTTAGTCTCGACATAAGAAAAAGAAAACATTTGTTTCAGTAGAATGATTTGTGTGAACATTGGGAAGTATAGTAATAGACATAAATAAGAGAGGTTCCAAATTATACGAAAATTTCACCTTGCTTGTAAGTAGGCAGCAGTATTCTATGTTTTAATCAACATTGACAAATAAAAGACAGGGCATAAGGATTTGTTCCTTGAAATACACATCCATACAATATATTTTTGTTGAAACGATTAGCCGGTTATTATCATTATTATGTTTTGCGTTTGAATTATGTCAATATATGTAGTATGTATGTTGTATGTGTATATCTTATCTCTTTTAATATATATGTATAAATACATATATGTGTGGAGAGCAAATTTTTTTAATATGCTTAATATTACTACAAATTTTCGTTTTGCCTTTTGCATTTATAATTAGTCTTTCATTTTATAAAATGTTGAAATGGCAAAAACCTAAAGAAAAAAGACAAAATGGTGAAGACAAAAAGTAAAATGGATCCCTTAATAGATAATATTGTATATTTTGTTGTTGCTTAAATAAAATATAATGACAATTAAGAAGGGTGAGACATCGACCGATCAATCGGATCAGCACAATTTCGTTAATCTTAATTTTAACTATTATTATTTATTACTTTAGCTTTTGCGAAGAAAATATTACACACTTTTGGGCTTAAAATGTAGGTTATAAAAAACTCACTCTAAAATCAGCGAACAAAAAAAAAGGGGCCAAAATGAAACGCGATTAAAAGAAATAATATATATATATATATCTGAAGTAACAACAAAATTTATACTACTACGATGAATTTGCTTGTTTTGTTTTGCCTTTTGCTTTTTTGTTTTGTTAATAAATCTAATCGAGCGTCTCGAAATAGTCCTGCGGATCGACATACATTTCTGATGGACTATGGGAGGCCGCCGCTGCTGCTGCTGCTGATGCCGCTGCTCTTGCCGCTGCTGCTGATGAGCGTTGATGTTGATGATGACGACCACGACGAGCTGTTCCCGTAGAAACTACCGCACCACCCGCTACTCCTACACCCAAGCTAGTAGAAGAGCTGCCCGTCATCACAGGATCATAGGTGCGGGAACTCGAAGGCACTGACGCCGCCGCCGCTGCTGATTCATTGCTGCTCAAGGCTAGCGAGGAGGATTTGCGTCGTCGCTTGTTACGTCGTCGGCGCCTGCGTTTTGTGTTCTGCATCAATGTGGACGCAGTGCTGATGGTCTGGACACCCACAGCGGCTGTCGAGGTGGAGGGTATAACGCTGCCACTGCTACCCGGCAGCTGATCATCGGTCATTACACTAGAGCGCGGCAAGGTCAGAGTCGTTTCGAACATTTTCAGCAGCGTCGGCGAACTGGGTCAATTTTGCGGAAATATATCATCAACAGTAACGAAAGCATCTTCGCCCAGCGAATGCTGGCCAATGATCTTAATTAGCTCCGAGGCATGAGCCACCAAATACTCTAACGGAGGACGACGTTCAAAATTTAGGGATTCTAATGGGCAAGAAAAGAACGTTAATGAGAAGAATCAGAAACAGAGAGTGAGGCGGTAGGATAATTCTTACCCAATATGGCTGAATTCAGAGTAGTGGAGACATTCTCTCGTCGAGATGGACACAATAGCCATCCCAGAGGACTGGACCAGGGATTTGAATAGGCAATCAAACTAAATGCATCCTAAAACAAAAAAAAAAAGACCATCAATATCGATGGCGAAATTTTCTCACATTTGACTTGAACTTACCTCCAACATTTGACGCTCTTCCTCGGTCATTAGATTCTCCTTTTCCAACTGTTGGCCCATGCAAGATAGCTCCTTGCCAAATTCTAATATTTTCTCTATAATCCGGCCATAGCTACGCGAGGAGGGCGATATATCCACATCTAAGTAAGTGAATAAAGTATATTAGTATTAGATTTGGTTAATCAGGGTTTATATAAATATATATATACCCATTTCCTCTTCATCAATGGCATCTAAAGAATTGCGCACAGCGCTGCTATTTGCATTACCATTGGAACAGGAGTCAACACCGCCGACGCCGCCAATAGAAGCGGGATCGCTACTGCCATTTCCTCCATTATCGCCGTTTGAGTGACTATTGCATGGCTCCATTTCTACGTCCATGCTATTTGATGAATCATTCTGATGCTGTTGCTGATCCTCCTCCACACATTTGTTTGAATTATCATCGATAATTATGCTGAATCACAGAAAAATATGAAATTAGTTAAATATGGCTTATTCAATTTTAGAGGTCTCTGATCTATTTGAGTCAATTAAGTGATTGAATATACTACTATAATTGCTAACCCTTTTAGATCCTGTTTATCGCCGCTTTGTTTTATCACAGCTGGATTTGCAGTGTTATTATGGGATTGTCCCTGACCACCAGCAGCAGCAGCAGCCGCGGGTCCGCTTCCCTTGTTGCTGCCGCTGTGCTTGAAGGCCTTAGTCGATTGAATTACCGATGTTTGATTTGTTGGCATAGTTTGGGTTGTGGCTGTGACTTTATTTGAGGCATTCTGTAAAATAGATGAGATGGAATCCATTAACTCCAGTCATTTTGCTTCTTCTCTCCATGTATGTCTCTACCTCAAGGTCAGCTCCATTAATCATTTCGATAAATTGCCGGCATTTCAAAGAGAACCAAAGATTTTTATTGTTCTCCAGAAGACCAGGATAAGCCCGTAAGGTCTGGTCAATGGCCTGACCCATTTTTCCAGTCTGTATGAGTTTAATGATTTCTGCGAATCGTCAAAGGAATAGTAAATTATTATAGGCACAATAAGAACAGTGAATCTACGTACTTTGCCGTGTCTTAATGGAAGACATCTCCTCATCAAGTTGCTGATCTGTGTAGCCAGTAAAGGCCTCGGCTGTTTTACTATAACCATTATGCACCAAATATGTCGATACCAGTCTGCATAGAAAAACGATTTAAAGGGTTACACGGTAACCTTATTGATTTAAAGATGTCTTTACCGATTCATTAGATTTTCAGGTGTTTCCAGTGAATGTGGACACCTGTCAATCTTACGCAACACAGTTCCACGCATCTCCTTCATCATATCGACAATTTTATCGAATTTGAACGGCTCCTGTCCAAAGTTGGCATCGACTTCTTCGCCAGGCGTCTGTAGGCCCACAGTGGGATAGAGTTTGGTCTGCAACACCCAAGAAAGACACACAGTTAGCTCAGTTTCCTTCTTTGATCGTGATGACTTACTGGCAACTCCCTAAATGCTATGCCCAAATCCACCCCGTTCTTGGTATAGAAACAAGTGTTGTTCACGAAGTTCACACAGCAACCAATCACATCACCTGTGGTGAATGTTGGCCCATATGTCTGACCATTTCCGGATGAGCTGAATGAGTTGCCATCATCGCCGTGATAACCGTATGATTGCTTATCCCAACCTACTTGAGAGTGGGAGAAAGAAGTATAATTGTTCGGCCAATTTGTTGTCCACCATCCATCGATCGTAAATGATAATAAAAGATTTCTGTTGTATCACAAACCTGGCAGACGATTCATTCGAAATTGTTGAGCAGTCAGACCGATGCCCATGTAGCCATTACGTCCCTTCGATATGATGCGAACCTCAAAGTAATACAATCCGCACGAGGATGGTATGGGATAGGCAGTGCGCACCGATGCGGCGTCACTGTGTTGTTTACCCACGCCTAAAAACCGCAAATTTGAGGTCAGAAGGAAAATCGAGTAGCGATCTCTTTGGGAGACTTACCTTTATAGGTCACGCGCAGATTATTTTGCGATAGGCCAATCGAGAGACATTTGTCATGGGGGCTCCAGCAGCGTGGCAATGGTGTCTCATTCTCATTCACATTGGGATAGAGGAGACGCAATGGATCCACTGCCGAGGAGCCTTGATGTGAGGAGTGATGATGATGATGCTGCTGCTGCGGAAGATGATGGTGGCGAGAGGCGCCGCTGCCCCTGCTGCTGCTATTTGTGGTCCGTGGTGAGCTCTGATTGGAGCCTTTATTGTGGTGATGGTGATGCGAGGAGCCGGGAAACATGTCGTTGCTGAAATGGCTTCCGTTGTTGCTATAAAAATGGCGAGTACGACGTGAGGCAGCCGGGGAGGTGCTTATGTTGTTGTTATTATTATTGTTGCTGCTGCTGCTGGCGTTATTGTTGTTGTTGGTGGTGCTGGAGCTATTGTTTCGACCAGCACGCAGCAATTGTGGCAGTGAGGCACGAGCAGTAGAATAGCTGGGTAAAACAGCTACCGAATGTAGACGCTGCTGTTGCTGATCCTGCTGCTGCTGCTGCTCCTCCTCTTCCAGCAGCTCTTCTTGCGCCCGCTGCTCTTCGTCGTCGTCTACTTCGGGTTGGTGATGATGATATGGATGCTGGACAATATCACCATCGGTGAGGTCGTCTTCCTCGTCCTCGTCGTAGTCGTCTATCCGCTCCACGGCGTCGTTGTCAATTGCTCCCGCGTCAATGGTATCGGCAATGGCGTTGACGTCAATGATCGGTTCGGGATGGGCAACCACCACCTCCTCCTCTTCCTCTTGATGCTCCTGCTGTCTTACTTCCAGCTGATGCTGCTGCTCCGGCTGCTGTGGCTCGGCTCCACCTTGTGCTGGTGTTGTGGGTGGTGGTGCAGTCTGGTGAAAAGTAGGAGTGGGAGAGTGTTCATGTTCATGAGGCGTATGAGATTGATATTCATCACGATTTTCTCCTTCTATGTTAAATAATAAAGATGAGGCATGAGTATCAGGATGGGATACGGGATGGGATTCGGGATTAGGGTTAGATGTAACGATTGAAACAGTGTTTGGCTCATTGGTGGAGGTGGAGGAGGAAGAGGACGACGACGAGGAGCCAACGCCTCCTCCAGCTGTTGAGGTTGAGGCTTCTGCTGCTGGAGGCGAAGGATTGATGGAGCTGCTGCTGCCGCTGCCGCCGCCACTGTTGTTGCTCTCCGAGTTCAAATTCGGATCCATTATGCAAATTGTCAAACAACTTTTTTTTTAAATCTTTTTGTGTAAGAAGAAATTTGTACAGAAGAAAGAGCAATTAAAACCATTGGCGAACCACCAAATTACAACAAACGGAAACAGGAAGTACCCAAAACCAATTTACTTTCAATCTTTTTTATAACACGTTAAAGATCAATTGTTCTATCCTTGATATTTGATTATCAAGCATTTTAGATCGAAATCTGATCTTGATTCTATCGTCTATTGAAGGCTTTTGTTTTCCGATCCTTTGCAAAGGATTTTAGTATCGAAACCCATTGACTGCCCATGCTATGGCAACGTCAAGTTGTCAATTTAACCGAATACTTTTTGCTGGTTAATTATTATTTCGATCGATTAAGTGAAAAAAGAATTCATACATATGTATGTATGTCAAATTTGTGAATTCTTTTTCCAGAAACTTAAAATAGTTTTCTTTTTTGTAGTCGCGAATGGAAATGATAACGGTATGCTGTGTGTATACATACATATACATAAATAAAGGTAAGAAGAGAGGACAACAAACATAGGGGAAAAACCAAAAAGGAGAAACGAAAACCTCGAAAATGCAATCCAATGTCCTTTGTCTTTCTCACTCTCTCTCTCATATGCTTTTAGGATGGTCTCTCTTATATGCAGGGCTCTGGCTTTAGCTCTACGGTCAAGGCCCTTTTCCCCTCTGACCTAAAATGCCCAGCAACAATTATTGCATCTAACAAACAAGCAACACCAACGACAACAACAACAACCAGAACAAGAGCAACAACACAACAGTTTACGGTTGTTTGACGCGCAGCTGCAGCATTAACAAGAACAACAACAACACCAGCAACAACAACACCAGCAACAACAACAACAGTTACATCTACATGCACAAATGCAGCCAAGCAAAAAATCAATAACCAATCAAAAAGCAACTGTTAGCAATTTTTTTTCACACACACATTTTTCTCATCGATTACATTCACATTGTTTTTTTTCTAAATGCGTTTCAAATTTACATTTTACGTCGTCGTTTTTATATTTTTGAAGTTTTCTTTGTTTTCCTTTCCAACCCAGTCACTGTGCACACACACACAAGCACACGCATCACGCACCAACATTTACACACAAAAACACAAGGGCAGAGAACAGCATATAAATTGCATTCGTCGTATTGCATTTTCTAAGGATTCGTTTCTCTTTCTGGAAAATTGCAGTCAATTGCATTTCTTAAACACAAATAGTTACCTTTTTCTATCAGTTGCTAAGCACTTTTCTTCAGCCAAAGATCTTGTTGTTTTTTTTCTACTACTTTTTTATGAATTCTGGCAACTCTGACCATTAACTGGGACTGCCAACCTTTATGTATCACACTAGAATTATCGATACCGAATATCGAAATTCAGGCAAACGTTACATTTTTAAATGTAAAAAAACAAGGGTATAAAAATAAATATTCATATAATGTTGTATACACAGGTCTAAGCTTAAAACTGCTTAACCTTTCCATTTAATGGTGACATAAGTGAAATCAACTCATGAAATTAATTAATATTATTTAATTTGTTTAAGTTTCTTTGGATAAACATACATATGTATGTTTAATTTGAATTATATGTATGTGTGTGTGTATGGCAAACATTGGATGATGAACTGTGAACGAATTTCTAATAATTCTCCGTGGTGCGAACATAATTAACGCCCGATGGCATGGAGACCTTATCAAAGCCCTTGGGGAATAATTTGTGAGCCTCGTCGTCGGTCACAGTGGGTAGGATCATGACCTTGGTGCCAGGCTAAGGAAGAGATAAATAATCAATACAGAAACGTATGAAGGATAAGAAATAGTTAACTCTTACCGTCCAATTGGCTGGAGTAGCCACCACTTTCAAGCGATCGGTCAGCTGCAGCGAGTCAATGGTCCTCAAAATTTCACTAGATTTTAAAATGCAACACATGAATTTAATTTCTAATTCTCCTTAAAATCTTTTTCAATACTCACTCTACATTGCGACCCGTGGACATGGGATAGAACATTGACAATCGAACCTTGTGGTCGGGACTAATAATGAAAAGGGCACGGATAGTCTTGGCCACCTCGGGATCCTTCTTTTGATCCTCATCTAGCATGCCCAGTTTCACGGCCAAGTCACGGGTAGGATCGGCGATAATGGGATATGGAAAATCGCCGGGAATGTCCAGGCAATAGCTCTTGATGTCGTTTACCCAGTCGACATGCGAGTTCAAGGCGTCAACGGAGTGGGCCAGGCATTTGGTGTTGCGCTTGGCGAACTCGGGCTGATGGACAGCAATGCGTCCCAACTCAGTGGTGCAGACGGGGGTGAAGTCAGCGGGATGGGAGAACAGAACAACCCAGCTAGTGAAAATGATCAACATGAAGATGCCATCAATGAATGAATAAATATAAGATTAAACTTACTTTTTGCCCTGCCATTCATGGAAGCTGATAGGACCCTTGGTGGTCTCGGCGCGGAAGTTAGGCACAGTTTCTCCCAGACGCATTGTGGTTATTAGATTGGTTGAATTACGTAAAAACTGAAGAAACTCAGAAATTTGTTGTTTAGCTGTATCGCTGGTTTGAAGCACTTGAGCTCACTGAATATCAATTGAGCGGCGACCGCTGCTTTTATAGTCGTCGGCGGATCGACCCGACTACGTGCGAGAACGGGAGAGTGTGAGTGGGCAAATTGTGATGCCTTATCGGGTGTGTATACTAAGTCTGCAGTATACTATAGATTCGTATACTAACGAATAATAAGCAATAAACATCAAGTCATTTAGACTTGGGTTACTGGGGGAGGAATGCTCCAAGGGGGAGACTCTTTGAACAAGGCTAGGCATATGTATAAGGTTCGCTATATGCATATGAAAAAATTACGTGTTGGCCTCGCCACAAACAAAAACTAGAAATTTCTGGTTTTATCAAAGAAAATATGATGAAATAGTTCAAGTAAATCCTCCAATTTCCCCAAAACACGAATTGGAAAGGATTTGAGCTTTCTAACAGGTGCCCAAGAGAGGTGTTTCTTGCCGGCGACAACGACCTCCCTTTGAGAGACATAAACAGAGAATTTTTTCGAATTGAGCACAGCGTTTCCTTCATTAGTGTTAGTGATCGCCATACAATACTCAATACTAGCAAACATTTGACTCTTTTCGGCGCAACACAGTATCATACGTGTGTGAGAGAGCGTAAAAGAGAGCGAATCGGTGTGTAATGGTAGTGGTGAAGTCCATGCATTTTACACTCACACACAAGCAATCGGTTCACGTATATGAAACGAGCCTCCGTATCAACAGGTTTCGAGCGAGAGAAAGACTATTTGTGTGACTGTGTGGGTGAGACTGGGGCAAATCTTCAATACCAATGTAGAATTACGCTCAGTGATGTGTACATGTAGGCAGAATTGAGGGTAAACTGAAAATTTAGTCGTAATGCTGCCTCAGAAATAAACATGTTGTCTTCAGGAAAGGTCTTAACTTTGGTTCAGAGAAGAAAACGAATATATAATACAGGAATATCGGATAACCTAAGGAAGGTGTTGTAAAATACATTCAAAGGTCATTCCAAGGTGATCGTGATGGAAGTGGTGTTTATTTCTAACACGTAGTTTACTAGTTTCTGTGTCAGGTACAGTCTAGCTTATTGGTTATATGAAAGAAACTAGATTTCCAGTTGTAAATTTTTCAGTAATTTTCCATTTGATCGTCCGACTTGTTTGTTAGATACACAAACAACGCTGTTCAGGGTTCATTTGTATGTATTCGACGTACACAAAACTAAAATCAAATTTATAATCATGGCGACCAGTTAGAGAGAGATAGAGAAAGAGGTTGGAGGGAGCGTATACAAATTCATAGAAAAACCAGTATTTCATACAGGGTACCTCTTAATTTATCAATGCTGGGGTACTTTGAAGTACTTCAAATCATATCGGTGGAAAGTGTCTAAGAGTTGGAATAAAAGCCTATATTCGAGTTCGATTCTTTGAGAAGTAGTTTCAAGAAATGGTTAGCATTACTAATAGACACCCTCTGTAAATACTGTTTCTCGCCTAGATGCCGCCATTACTACTTCTCCGCTACCTGCTTGTCGCTTATAGAAACGCTGCTTATCATGTTTTTTGTTTTGGGTTTGGTTTTGTTTCATAAGCGACGAACACAAACAACAACTGTACATGGAAAGCGGTGTTGTTTCTGTCGATCGAATGGAAAAATACCAGAGAATTTCAATAGTAACCATGTTTTTTTTTTGCGTCTGAAGTGTCTAGCTTCTAGTTTCTTTCATATCAGCAATGGAATAGACTGTACCTGACACAGAAACTAGTAAACAACGTATTTGAAATAAACACCACTTCCATCACGATCACCTTGGAATGACCTTTGAATGTATTTTACAACACCTTCCTTAGGTTATCCGATATTCCTGTATTATATATTCGTTTTCTTCTCTGAACCAAAGTTAAGACCTTTCCTGAAGACAACATGTTTATTTCTGAGGCAGCATTACGACTAAATTTTCAGTTTACCCTCAATTCTGCCTACATGTACACATCACTGAGCGTAATTCTACATTGGTATTGAAGATTTGCCACAGTCTCACCCACACAGTCACACAAATAGTCTTTCTCTCGCTCGAAACCTGTTGATACGGAGGCTCGTTTCATATACGTGAACCGATTGCTTGTGTGTGAGTGTAAAATGCATGGACTTCACCACTACCATTACACACCGATTCGCTCTCTTTTACGCTCTCTCACACACGTATGATACTGTGTTGCGCCGAAAAGAGTCAAATGTTTGCTAGTATTGAGTATTGTATGGCGATCACTAACACTAATGAAGGAAACGCTGTGCTCAATTCGAAAAAATTCTCTGTTTATGTCTCTCAAAGGGAGGTCGTTGTCGCCGGCAAGAAACACCTCTCTTGGGCACCTGTTAGAAAGCTCAAATCCTTTCCAATTCGTGTTTTGGGGAAATTGGAGGATTTACTTGAACTATTTCATCATATTTTCTTTGATAAAACCAGAAATTTCTAGTTTTTGTTTGTGGCGAGGCCAACAAGTAATTTTTTCATATGCATATAGCGAACCTTATACATATGCCTAGCCTTGTTCAAAGAGTCTCCCCCTTGGAGCATTCCTCCCCCAATAACCCAAGTCTAAATGACTTGATGTTTATTGCTTATTATTCGTTAGTATACGAATCTATAGTATACTGCAGACTTAGTATACACACCCGATAAGGCATCACAATTTGCCCACTCACACTCTCCCGTTCTCGCACGTAGTCGGGTCGATCCGCCGACGACTATAAAAGCAGCGGTCGCCGCTCAATTGATATTCAGTGAGCTCAAGTGCTTCAAACCAGCGATACAGCTAAACAACAAATTTCTGAGTTTCTTCAGTTTTTACGTAATTCAACCAATCTAATAACCACAATGCGTCTGGGAGAAACTGTGCCTAACTTCCGCGCCGAGACCACCAAGGGTCCTATCAGCTTCCATGAATGGCAGGGCAAAAAGTAAGTTTAATCTTATATTTATTCATTCATTGATGGCATCTTCATGTTGATCATTTTCACTAGCTGGGTTGTTCTGTTCTCCCATCCCGCTGACTTCACCCCCGTCTGCACCACTGAGTTGGGACGCATTGCTGTCCATCAGCCCGAGTTCGCCAAGCGCAACACCAAATGCCTGGCCCACTCCGTTGACGCCTTGAACTCGCATGTCGACTGGGTAAACGACATCAAGAGCTATTGCCTGGACATTCCCGGCGATTTTCCATATCCCATTATCGCCGATCCTACCCGTGACTTGGCCGTGAAACTGGGCATGCTAGATGAGGATCAAAAGAAGGATCCCGAGGTGGCCAAGACTATCCGTGCCCTTTTCATTATTAGTCCCGACCACAAGGTTCGATTGTCAATGTTCTATCCCATGTCCACGGGTCGCAATGTAGAGTGAGTATTGAAAAAGATTTTAAGGAGAATTAGAAATTAAATTCATGTGTTGCATTTTAAAATCTAGTGAAATTTTGAGGACCATTGACTCGCTGCAGCTGACCGATCGCTTGAAAGTGGTGGCTACTCCAGCCAATTGGACGGTAAGAGTTAACTATTTCTTATCCTTCATACGTTTCTGTATTGATTATTTATCTCTTCCTTAGCCTGGCACCAAGGTCATGATCCTACCCACTGTGACCGACGACGAGGCTCACAAATTATTCCCCAAGGGCTTTGATAAGGTCTCCATGCCATCGGGCGTTAATTATGTTCGCACCACGGAGAATTATTAAAAATTCCCTCGCAGTTCATCATCCATTGTTTGCCATACACACATACATATAATTCAAATTAAACATATATCCAAAGCAATTGAATAAATTGGAACTGAATAATTTTAACTAATTTCGAATGTGTCGTAGAATATTTATAACCTCAACTGTATAAGCTCGCGAAGGGAAAGCTCTTCGCTTTGCGAACAGCTGTTTTTGATAAGCGAAAGCTTAGCTAGCATCAGCTGGATGGACGCCACTATCGACTCCCGCCTCCGTCCGTCTGGTCTTGGGGCTCCTGCTGCTTGTGTCGGCTTTTGCTTTTTGGCGCTTCGCCTTGAATTCAGTTCAAATTCAGCCAAAGGCGCGTGCGGTTGCCTTTTTGTATGGGCATTAAATATAACGGTGAATCAAAGTAAATGTTTGTTTCGGCATTTCGAGAGACAAATAAAAGAAACACAATAAAAGATAATCAAACTTTTTCTGTTAGTCTTATGTTAAGCCTTTTTCTTTGCTGTAGTGTGCATACATTTGTGAGTTGGTCTGTGTCCAATCCCGAAGCGAAGAATGGGAAGTAGGCCAAATATTACCCAAAGTGATCAGGGATCAGTTTAAGTGCTCAATTTGTGCATGTTCTCAGACGAAGTTTATGTGTCTATGGAGCAAGTGCAGCCACCACAATACCAACAACAACAACAAGACAAGCTAAAGAAGTGAAAAGTTTTTCGGTGGGGCTAAAAGTTGTGTCTTCTTTCTAGATGATGACTCATAAAATATGCCAAGTCATTTGCATCTCAGCATCCTGCCCCAAGCCTCCTCGGCAGTGTTAAAGTCCTGGCCAAAAGGTAAAGCAACCGAAAATCAACCATTTTGAATAATGAACATTTTATGTGACTTCGTTCTGGCGTAGCCAGTTTACGGTCTCGAGTATCTCGTGGATCGGCATGCTAAACGGGACAACTCCCAACTCCCTCCAGTGATGCCAATTGATGGCATCGCACTATTTCTTAAGAAAGTTCAACTTTTGGGCAGTTTTAGTGCGTGGAAAAGTTTAGGTTTCATGTCGAAATAGCATAAATTTGTGCCTTTCGAGTAACTTGTCATGAACTAATATAAAATATAAAAAACATGTGATTATTTATGAAAATCAATGTTAAGAGTTCTTCGGATAATATTTTAAATAATATGAAAAACACGTTTACAAATATTTCTAATTTATAATATACCAAACAAGTTTCATTTCCCTAATAGAGTCAAAAAGAGTGTGTTTAGAGGGGAAAATGACTTTGATTTATTATGGGGCTGCTCAATTTACGAAAATTTAATGAAAATCTTTAACATTTTGGTTGCGGTTGACACCACAAATTGAACGAAACTAAACGAAATAAATACAATATTTAATTTCTAATCATTATTTATGTTGCAAAATGTTGAACATAAAATGGGAATTGCTTTTTTTTTAATTTTGCTCTCCTTCCTTTTGTTTTTTCAGAAGCAAATGGCATCATTATAATGGTGTCTACTCTCCTCTCCCTTCCCCTTGATATTAACCCACATCGGGAGAGAACATAATGCCTTAATTATGTTTTCGCACACACACACACACACACCCACACCCCAAACCAACACACACATAACGAAGAAATGGTTTTTAGCCTACGCATATTTGTGATTTATAGACCTGGACGTAAACGGATGATTAGGTTAGACTGGTTAGGTCACTCAGTCCAGTCCAGTCCAGCTCAGTCCAAATAGGACGAACGGGGTCTAGATAACAAATTATTGTTTTTCATGCAGGGAGCAGTAGGTATCCATTCGCATAACCCAAACCAATTCATCTATTCATTATTTGGCTAGACCTTTTACTACTCTTCTTCTCCGTTTTGTTGTTGTTGTTTTTTGTAATTTTAATGAAGAAAAGTTTCATTTCGCGTGCCTACACAAGGCAAGGAAGGAGGACTCATATTTTTGGTTTATATTCATCAACAATAATTGCCCCTGAGAGGAGGGGACTTTGGTGGGGGGCGGGCGGTAAAGGTAGAGACAGGTTAGATGCGTGAGGTGCCTGGTGCTGGGTCGGGGTTGTGAGGGGCGAAACTTTTGTTTTTCTTTGCCTGGCACTTTCTTTATTATTCTTTGTCTCTCAAATGTCCCACAAGAAGTGGTCGTAAGTTCTTACTCAACCCTCGTCCCCCGTGCGTCAACTAAACAATTCGCAGTCACATCTTCGAGGGTAAGCCAAAGAGTTCTCACAGCACTATCGATATGTTAAAATGCCGCCACATCCATCAACATGGTGACAAGAATTGCTTCCGCCCTCGCAGAAGCTGCTCTACCTTTTGCGCTTTATACGCGGCGTTAGCTCCTGTTTCTGTCCTTGTTATGTATTCTTTACTTTTTTTTTTGTATTTTGGTTAGGCACTTGGAATATTTTATAACAAAAACTTGACCTGCTTTTCCATATAGCCAACCAACAGCAGCAGCAGCAGCAAGAAGAACAAATTCGCATTTCCTGCTCGGCCCTTTCACCTGCTCTGCTCTTATCTTCAGCACCAGCATTATTATCATCATCAGGATCATTATCACATAATCATTCCACGGTGACTTTATTGTTTTATCATTGTTGCCATTTTTTTATTGTTGCTGCTGCTGTTGTTGTTGTCGTTTAATTAAAATTAACATTTCATGGAATAAAAAGTTTGCTTAAGCGCTTTATAAATATTAAAGAGATCCTTCTCTCTCCCCCTCCCTTCCTCTCTCGCACGTTCCTCTCTCACTTAGTTTTTGGCATTTTCGAATTCATTTCATTTTTTATTTTTGTTTGCTAATCTCGTTTATAAGCCCTAAAATTATATTTAAATGTGTTTTGTTATTGCTTTTGTTCATTTTTTTGTGTGTGTTTGTCATTTTGTTTGCTTGGCTGACTCTAGAAAGGCACATTTTTGGCCAGGTTTAAACAAAGGTTTAAAATGGGGATTGCCCAGAATCCTGGACATTGACGGGAAATTAATTCATAATTCATTGTATGTATTTGTTGTACATACTACTTTTGGGCTTCCATTATGTTCGTTCGGAGCAATATTTAGGTGAAAATTAATGTTAATAGATAAATATCCTAAAAACAGTTCAAGATTTCGCCATGACCGAGCAAAAGTATGCCATATTGATTTTCTTTCTCAGTCCTAAATATTCCACTTTGATTTCGTTGCACATTCATTTATTTCTACGGTAGAAATAGATTTTGTGTTGCCTACTTTTAGGCTTGGGAACTTTATTTATCGCTTGTGTGGGCATGATTATCAAATTTCAAGGCTCCAATTCTCCTCTGCCAAATAAATAGCGTGGAAAAACAAAAAACTATAAATCTAATTGAAAAACTAATTTGCCAGCCTGGGCCTAATTATAAAGATAAAGATGCAGGAGCGAGGGAGGAATAAGGGGCAGGCAGCTGTCTAACCAATTTGCTGGAACTAATTAAAAACACTTTTACAAATTTAAAATAAAATTATATACAAAGTGTGTGTGTGTGTGTAAATATGTTAAAGCAAATGTTAGGTGGACCAGCTAAAATCTAATTAATGTTTTTGTGTGCAAAAGAAAGAATAGGAGAGAGAGAGAGAGAGCAGCAACTCCAAATGGAATTTATTTAGCGTTGGCGGATTTTGCACCTGGGTCCTTAGCCCGTCGGTCGGTCTCTGGCAATAATTGCGTGAAATTTTTCACAGACAGCACAACAAGTGGCACAGCCATCTTGAAGTGGCAGAAATTTGTTGCCAGTGAAATGATTTGATTTTCCCGCCGCTTTTGCCACTGCTCTCTGACTGTAAATAATAAGCTAACGAGCAGGTAGACACAGCAACGTCGAGTCAGAGAGATACAGGCATTTCACGTGATGCCTACACCTTCCCACAAACCTATCAGGCCGTAGCCGTAGCTGTAGCTAGTGCCGAGCAGCAGCCTCCACTTGTCACTTCACATGCTGGGACCACTTCACATGTCTCTCGTCTCTATGTGAGCGCTTCTGTTTCGGTTAACGTTTCTGTTGATTCAACCTGGTTTCTCGCCAGTTTGTTTACCCCTATTATATGGACACAAACTTTTCCTACATTTTGATTGGAAAAGAAACAAGTAAACGAATTTGTTGTCGCCTTTTGAATGCGTGTCTTCTTAAAGCAGACAAAATGAATAGAAAATAAAACTAATTAAAAACATCTACACCGTCATTATGAACCCTCTTTAAATACGTTTAAATTTCCTCTCTTTTTGCAGCGTGATGATCTTCCTTGATATGGTTGCAATATAATTAGTAGGAACTGTAAGAACTGTAATCGATTGCAAGCCAAAAACCGTAAGGGGTAGAGGGAGGCAGACCGTTTAAAAAGGAAACGACGCATTAGGCTTTTAGGAGGACATTCGCCAATCTGTGGACACGTCTTCGTTCGCCACGGCCCAATCGGGCCAGTGGCGGTTATTTGCTGACGGGGACAAGTGCCCAGCATGATGATGAGTTGGCAGCGGTTAGAGTGGCAAAGTCAGTGGAAGGACGACGACGGCGGACGCAAGGAGCAACAGAAGCAGAAGCCCAGGCATTTGATATAACTGCCAATGAGTGTTTAATTAATGTGACAGACTTTAGTGATTTTCAAGCAAGTGCTGAAACGGGAGCTTACGACAACACAACTAACATTCAAACCACAAATACCACAAGCAACATCACCAGCACCACCACCACATTGAGAGTGCCAACAATAACGACGACGACGACATCGACCACAAACATTAGCAACGGTAACGGCAACGGCAACAGCAGCTACAACGATAACGATAACAACATCAACATCAACACTGCTCAGACAAGCAACAACATGTCACGCATCATTCAGCCACGTTATCGCTTTCGTGATCTACTGCTGGGCGATTTCTCATTTAACGATGATGGCGAAAGGTAAGTTAAGTGCAATCTGTCATATATCCGTCTATGTATATACATACATACATCTTTGTTTTTGCCGAAGTGCCCACACAGCTGGTGCCAAAAGCTTTTTGCACTGCTGCTTCTGCTTCTGCTCAGGCTCAGCCGCTTTTAATTGCAATTAGTGGGAACTAGAAATAAAAAGCCAAGAGAGACCACTACCAACTTTTGCTATAACCAAGTTTTAAATGCCCTTGCGGCGGCAGCTACTTAAGACCAGTATAAACAATATATGTATGTATGTATATAATGAAGATGTCTCACAGGGGAACTTCATTTTGTTAAGTTCTTTTTTTTCTGTTTCTGAATAATTAAATAGAATGTAAGAGTGAATCAAGTTGGTGATCCTAAGCCTGCCTCCCTCAGTTCCTTGACTCGAGATCACCCTAAAATGTGTATACCCTTACTGTTGATCAAAAGGGTATATCGAAAATTTTAATTGCGTTGCCAACTACTTACTTTGGCATTGCATAATTTACGGAAACGGAGACGGTTGGCTTTGGCTTTTGCCAACAAATCGATTAATCGATTTTCACTTGACATATGGTTTCCACAATAGTGAAGTGAGTGGGAGGCCAGCGAGAGAGTGGTGGGTGGGGAATGTTGAAGGGTATATAAGAGGTCCTTTTGGTTGCTTGAATAATTAATCTACACAAAAGGTCCAAGGAGATAAGGTTAAAAACTCGTTAGCCAATCTTGACTAAGGAAATATGAACAGAAGCAAAAAAACAACAACTGAAAATAGAAAATGGGAAATGTGAAATGAAGGTTTGACATATTGTACATGTCCATTGAAGCGACAGCAAATTGGTTGATTGTTTCAAAAGGATTAAACTCTCTCTCTGTTTGTTTTTGCTCTTTCTGCGGGTTAATTAAAAATATGAAATATGGAACGGGCGAAAATTGAATGCTCTTTAAAATGGATGAGGAACGGGACGAAACCGTTATGAAAATGGCAATTTACCCATTAAATCTTAGGTAAGACGAGCGCGCAGTTGGATTATCGCGAAGGTGAACAGGTGGTGGGCAGTGGCCAGACTTAGTGCTAATAAAACGTTATGTATCTAATGGACTCCCATAGGGGATTGTATCGGTAGGGTGTGGTCTATTCACATATCCCCAAGCTGAGTGAAGGAAAAGATGGGCCACTACATCGCCGGCTTCTAAAGTATCCACTTGAAATCCGGAAAGAAAAACCACGTCACGAAGTTTTCGTTACTTCTAGAACCACCAAGTTTATGTGTTTGGTTTAGAGACCTTCTAGGATCTCAAATTTATTTCATTTAAATACGGTCAATGCGATATTTCCATACAATTTGCAATAAAATTACCTCCAAGTTGGGAGTACGGATGCGCGTTATCAACTGATAGCTACCAAATGGATGAAACTCGGGAACTACATTGGCAGTGACGTGATTTCGTATGTGATATATGCCCGGCTTAACTGGGCACTTGAAGTGTGTGTTATTCACAATCATCTCATTGTAGAAACGGGTAAACATGCGATTTATCTGACGATTACCCAAATATCTACAACCATCGAGATTTTCCAATTTATAAAAGAAATTATTGGTTGTTCGATCTATAGCTTCGATTCGTATATCGATGCGGAAATTCCTTATCAATTTGGTTAAGTTAAAACTAAAAATATTCGCAGCTTTTCCCTCAGCCGATTCGAAATTATGCACTACGTCCCCATCGCAGTGGGTGTCAATGGATAGAAGAGTTGTCTTCCTATTTTTTGATATGCTTGTGGTCTAAAAATATTGGAGAGTGAGAGTAAAATGGACTTTAAGGCGAAATTTTCATAGTTTACCGTATTCTTGGCCAAAACGATGACAGAAGCCAGAGTCAACCATAAAAATGTGCGCAGAAAACTCATAATCGGTTCATTCAAGTTTAATGACTGACTGCCAAAATGACTTTATTTCTTTTGCGTGGCATTAAAAGCAAATATCCAATATGATACCTACTGATGATTATTACGCAACCCATTAAAATCCCATAAAATGCAAATTATGTGATTTTCCACAAAAGTCAGCAGTTTATTTTTTATCTCTCTCTGCTATTCGAATGAATTTTAAAATGAAATCGTTCAACAAAATCCACTTTACGCTTTTCCACACTCAAGCGGCGTGGCATTTGTAATATCGAAAACAAACTCCCACACCCCTCTACCACCCACTTATTATCTATCTCTTTTGTCTATTTGATTTACTTGTTGTATAGTTTTGTTTTTGTGACATTGATGGCACTTTAGTGAATATTCTTTGAGTTTCATGTGTCACTGAACTGACAGTGGCATATGGAAATCATTTCTGGAAAACCCTTTACAGACCTCAGATACTTTCGATACGGTGCATTGAAGTGCATCCAATTTCCCTAGCTGAAAATTTATGTCTACCACTTTTTCCCGATGAAATTCAATTTATTATTACTACTTCACAATGCATAACGATTACCGATAACCATATCATTACCAATTGCATGAATCAAACTTAAATAACTTTGAAAAGCTGATGAGTGCATTTCATTGTCAAATTAGGACTCAATTTGAATGACAAGAGTTTGCTTTAAGCTTGGTGAATATTTTAGGTAAATTGCTGAAGGAAAAGGCAAATTGTTCTTCTATTTAAGTGCAAATTCAAATTGAAGCAATTTTCCGGAAAGTTTGGCAAAAGAATTGCACTTATTTTCCCCATTTTCCGTGTTAAGCATTTTCCATTGTTGCAACTTATTAAATATGAATTGCCACTTTGCGTTTTTTCTACACTTACTCATCATACTACTGCGAGGGCGGTTCAAATATTCCGGGGGCAGGGCACCAATGCTTCCAGCAATTGATTTTGGATCAATTAATAACAGAAAATACTATTAGTCAAACCAAGGATAAAACCAAATTATTATGGAATTGATTTAGAGAAATGTTTTCATTCAACGACTTATTGACCGACCCTCGTGTCTGCTTTGATATTGAAGTTAAAAAGCTGAAAAAAATAACCGAAATGACTAAGCAGCTTTTGCATGATTCAAAAGTTTGTCAAGATGACTTCCAACACGGGAGTCAACCATGGGAAAGATCGATCAGAAAGAACTCTCACTCGAATGTGGCCTCGATTTCAATGCAAATGGCATTAGGAGAAATGCCATTTCCATATGCCTAATGATACTTCATTTAGTTGGTTTCGATTTTTGCTGTTAATTGAACTGTGTTCCGCGCGTGCTACTTCTGAAATGACTTTATATGGATGACAATTAATTTCGCATTAGAACAAATTCACGATTCGAACAAAACTCTAGAGACTATCGATCAATTGGGGTTAGTCCGTTTCGATCATTATGATTAGTCGTTGTATTTTGTGCTTGTTTCTACTGGAGTCGATCGTTCTTAATGGCTCCTGGGGAGCCCAGAAACCAGAGGTAGGCCAAATTGAGATTGTTAACCATTAGAGAAGATCATAGATCGTGCTTGCTTGGTTCCTTTTAGCCGCAGGATGTTTTCATCAAGGGTAGATATAAATTCATATTGGAGTCCCTTCAAACCAGTTGCGACAACGACTACGTGACATATTTCCGCAAAGTGCCCGACTCCCGAATCCTGTATACGTTTCGGGTGGCCAAGCTGGCTCCAGCATTCACCATCGACATCCATGTGCGAGTGCTGAAGACCCAGAGGGTCTTGTATAAAATTGAGAACCTCGATGGTTGTCAATTTCTCAACAATCCCGTATTGCACAAGGTGTTCGGCACTGTCTACCGTCAATTGGTGGTCAATGGCAGCTTTTTCTCCTGCCCCATTAAGCCGCAGGTGTATTTTTTGAAAAACGAAGGATCCTATGCGATGTTGCCTGGTTTTCATCCCGCTGGACGTTATCAGCTAACAATGCGAGTAAAAATGGCCAAGCAGCATGTGCCTCAAATGGTCATGGAAATGCTCTGGAAATATAATATTGTCCATATGAAATAGTAAAAGGAAAACTGCAAAAAAGCCCAGCGAGAGAGAGAGAGAGAAAGAGAGCGGGGGAGAAATAAAGAAAAACAGGATATAATTTCCTTGGTGTTGGAGTGTAAATTGGTTTAGTCCTTTCCTTTGTTTCCCCGTTCCAGGATCCCAGAGGACCCATTCAGTATGACGATGACGGGAGCCACGTGTGTTCTCGCTGCTAGCTAACAAAATCATATTTTCGCTTTTTTTCTTTGCTTTTGTTTCTTCTTTGCCCCGTTTTTGCATTTAATGTGGCGTAAATGTTTTAAATTTTTCATAAGCCCAGTTCACTGAGCCTCAGTGCCTGCCACGCCCCCTTAACTTGCCTGCCCACGACGTGCGCAAGTGGCCGTGTCTGATGCTTTTATATTTGCCACGTAGGCCTCAACCTCCACGCTCTTCCGAACCCCAACGCCAAAAGTACTATACCACGGTGTTAGTGTGTCACGGCAGGTCTCCACTACTCTAACCAAAAGTTATTATATTGCTTAAGGAATAGGGAAACGCTTGAGGGGCTTCACTTGGCCGTAGAAATTATTATCATTTGTTTACTTTAAGAAAATAGTCACTTGTTGAAACAAGTAAAGACTTTGCTTGGCCCAAAGGCAGAAATTCTTAAAGGGTTTTGTGCACAGTAATCGACCAGGATCAGCTGTGTAATATACTTTATTTCGATATAGAGCATTTACCATTCATTGTGACTCGATTTCCATAAAAATTTGAGGGCTTTAAGGCTTTCTCGGCCACGTTTACCTCTTTGATGGCATTCTCCTTTGTTTTTTTTTTTGTTTTTAGCCTTTACGTTTCGTTCTCGTTCTCTTCTCTTAGTTAGAAAATATTTTAATATGTTTGCCCAGGTTTTCGAGGATCAAGATTTATGAGGCCTTAAATACTTAGAACAATTTTATGTGGCGAAAGCATTTAATTGCCTGTCCAAATGCTAAGAAGATTTTAATGGCCCACACGTAGGAAGGAAATGGAGAAATGGAGGAAATGCGAGAAAATGCGAGAGGGCGAAAGGGAGTGGGAGTTGGCAATTTGTTTTTGACACTCGTTAACAGACTGAAATTAGCCTGGGCAAGAGAATGGTTATGGAGAGGGAAATACTGGGTGACAAATGTTCGTCGAACAAGTTCATTTTATATGCCTGCCTAAATATGGGAATCCTTTCGCTAAAGGTCAAAGGTTGTGAGGGGACTCAAATGTGATGGCGAAACATAAAAACTTCCACTTACTTACTTGCTTTCCCCGAGCTGCTCATTAGCCAGCAACAATTTTAGTGTTATATGGCAAATATTTTTGGGTTATTTTCTTTTCTGCGTAAGCGCACTTGAAATGATTTGGAAACGGTCGAGCTGTGGTGGTAAGATGAGTGAAAATGTTCAATTAGGGACCACGAGAATTTCATCCCTGTGGGGATAAAGGGTTTTTCTCCTGCGATTTGCGCTCTCATTACACAAAAAAAAAAACGAAAAACCAAAAAATAATAGAAGCCAAATTATTACCAAAGGTAAAGCCGATTCTTCGGGCCAAATTGCTTGTTGTTATTTCGCACATTTAACACAATTTTGTGTAAACACGATGGCCGATGAGGGCAGAGGGAGTACAGGGTACAGGGAAGAGGATAGAGGGTGTAGGGCCTGCTTTTGATGGCTTATGAACCGAAAAACTTGCTTTCAGCTCGACTTTAAAGGAGGAATCGCCCTCTCTCTCTCTCTCTCCCTCTCGCTCGCTGTCTCTCTTTGTGTGGCCCGTCTTCTGACATATTCATTAGCAACATTTTTCGGACATTTTGCTCTGACAGGGCTCTCACAATGTAAACTTACAACAAACATAAATGTCAGTCAGGTTCTGCCACAGGTTCTGCTCATTTCTTTGCATCTGGACTTGGTAACTATAATTAAAATCGCAGTAGCCAGTTGTGTAAGCAGTCCCCAACCAACCGGCCAAGCAGCCCGCAATCCCATTCCCCCTGCTCCCTCAGTGTCCTACTTGACGGATGGATTATAGCTGCTGCCATACATACACCAGCAAGTAGTGCAGGGTCGCCATGTCTATGCATTATGCATGCATTAAGCACTATTTATAGGGTTACCACCCACCATCGCCACCGCCATCGGTGTGCATGTAAAACGATTTGCCGTCCTCCTGTGCAATTGCGGTTGCATCAAGGTGAAAGCCATAAACAGCGTAAGCGATTGTTTAATGTTTTATGTACGTATAATGATTTCCACCCACAAACATTCAATTTCAAACGGAGGGACGTCTGGAATATACCGTGAAATGGACAATTGTCTCAAAAATTACATACAATTTACCCTTTAAATCATATAGAGCATTTGTATTATCCATTAAACCTATTTGGGTCAGCTCAATTTTAATGCAAACATTTTATCTTAATTAGAAATGGTTGATTATCAAAAGAATCTATAAATTACTCAAATTATTATTACGTATCCGCCATGGTGTTCTCTGAAGATTATCACCGTTGCTTAAGTTTAGTTCCTTAAACATTTAAACATTCAATATTTCATTCTTTTCGCTTCTTCTTCCGCCCGTTGTGCGTATTTTGTGGCTCTTTTTTGTTCCTTTTTATTTGCCTACCGCCTATCCGTATCCTTGATTGTACAATGTTCTTTTCTATTTCCAAACTGTTGCTATGTCATATGCGGCACCTGTCTATTTATAGGCCACTTGAGGAGAAAAGCCACTGGCTATCCCATTCGCATTCCCACCTTCCCTCTGCCCCCACTGGCGCCACCTGGCAACAGCAAACAAAACAAACAAACAAACACAAAAGAAGAAAAATACTGACCTCTAACATTTTCGCCAACAGAAAAGCAAACAAACGGCAACAACTACACCACCAACAACAACAAGAAGAACGACGACGACGACAGAAACTTGAATACCGTCAATGAAATAAAACTCATAAATAAATAATTATGTAGTTCAAAGCGATGGCTTTGTGTGAGCGATGGGGGGGCGGGGGTAGATGAAGGGGCAAAGACACAAAGTTAAAGTGCAGACATTTCGAGCGTATAAAAAAACCTCACAAAAAATAAAAATGAGCAGGAAACAAAAGTTAAAAAAATCAATCAATGTGCGAAAAAGGCAATTTGTGGTTTCTCCCTCTCTTGGAGAGGAGGCAAAAGCAACAACAGTGGCAACAATGAAAATTTCACTTCCACTTTCCAAAGTGATAAAGACTAGGAGATATCCTAGAGAAAGATAAGCGGAACCAGAGCAGAAAGAAAATGTGACTAGTGTGTGACGTTAATAAGTTAAGATGTTCCATGTACCTTCGATATATCGACATTGAATGCTATCGAATGCCAACCGTAATATACCCATTTATGTTGTCGAATCCAGGGTAAGCTGAGCAGTAAAAATGCTTCAAAATTCTATTACAAGCAAAGTTCTTGACAAAACTCTATTGCATGCTTGTATGGGTGGGTGGGTGTGTGTGTCTGCGTGTGTAGGTGTGACAACTTTTTTACCCTTCGGCACTAAATGTGGCGTAAAACATGAACAGTTGCCTCTTCCTTGGGGTTTCGGTGTTTCTCTCTCTCGCTCTCTCTCTTTTCATTTTGGTTTTCGTTTTTTTTTTTTTTTTTTTTTTTTTGGGAAATAAATCTTAAAGTTTTAGGTTGGAATTCCCAAAAGTGCCATTCGGTCAATGATGCATTTGATAGCTTTTCCAGGAATTTTTCAATTTCCTTGGGCAACAAAAAATTTAATTAGTAGGCGTTTTCAATATTTAACAATTACTTGCCACGTTGTGGGCAGGTGGAAAGGACACTTCTGTGTGGAGCAGCGAAGCATAGCCAAAGAGGATATCCTCTTTTGTGTGAATGACAAAATCAAACCAAATCAAACTGAAAACCGAAAACCGAAACGAATCAAACCAAGCCAAGTGGAAGCGAAGGATACTGAACCGACTGACTGACTGACTGACTGAATGACTGACTGACTGACTAACCGAGTGTCTGTTTGACTGAATGATGAGAGACAACACAATGGCGGATCGCTTCAGTTGGCCAACTGAGCACAAGCCTGAACCCAATCCAAAAGTTGCCTGATAAAGTCGCCTGTGTCTTTCTTGTCTCGGCAATTTTATGCAAATTTTCTTTTTATGGCAATGGAGGATGAAAAGGACTCTTAAAACGTTTTGCTTGCTCTGAATTTTCATTGCACTTTTCGTCGCTCGTTCATGCCGGGAATAAAACAAAAACGTAATTGTATATCATAACGACCCTGCAGGACGTTAGCAAAGCGTTCATCTGGCTGCCACAGGAACACTAGTTGGAGGCGCACCATCATACCAAAGGAATAACTATTTTGAGTCCCCTAAATAAGCATTTTTCTATGGGATTTGAATTGTTCTTCTCTTTGCCTAATTAGTTAGATCAACATCTTTAAAAGGTTTTTCCGACTCTTAGTTTTCCCTCTCATCTCCTTCAAGATTCAAGTACATTGACAATTCCCTTCCGCTTTAATTAAGACACTTTCCTTAATTAAATTAAAATAAGAGTTGGAGCGGCGATGGGTGGGAGGGGGGCGGGGCGATGTCATTCATCCAATTACAAGGAAAAGGGGAACAAATATATATTTTTTTATGTGATAGAGAAAAAAGCTATAAAGCAAACGGAAAGAGTGAAAACTTGCTGCCAAAGTGCATCAGAGGTTTTTATTTACAGTTTTCCCTTTCTTTCCTTGTTGTTGTTTTACTTGATGTCTGCCACAAAATGTGGCAATTTCCCATTGACATTTGTCTTTCAATTTTTGTCCAATTTCATTTGGGGTCACTGTTATATATAGAGAAGAGCGTAAGGAGCGACAGGTAACCGAACGCAATTTTCTAATGGACAAAAAGTTTTAAATTTCCTTCTTACTCTCTGCGTCTCTCCCCCTAGCCACCCTCTCTCTTAACCATTTTCTGCCATTCGGAATCATGGACAAAAAATTGCATTGTGAAACAGATAATGGAGAATGAATTCAATTCGTTTGGCTTTTTGTGTAGGACATTTGAGCTCGCTTTTGGTCCCCTAAGAAATGGCAGAAAGAGCAGCAGAGTGAGACAGAGAGAGAGAGAGAGAGAAAGAGAACGAGAGAGGAACAGTAACAGTTGGACTAAGTCATACATCAATTACTGTCCCAGCAAATGGCGTTCAATTAGCTCTCTCAAGCGAATATCAAGGCTATATCCATGGGGACCCGTTAAATAGATGTCTCCAATAAAACAAAACCAACAAAAAATTGAACAAAATTCAATACATCATCGTGTCGAAGGTTCGAAGAAGGCTTAATTATACCTCGTACCAATTAATTTGCATATGTTCATCGGATTGAAACAAACTGCGACTAGAATAATGTAATATTAAATTTATTCTCTCAGCTTTTCCTGATCTATATATGTACTTATATCCCCACAATCCCTCATTACAGGGTACACAGAAATAAAGAGAGAACAAAAAATTCATTGAATTTCCTTGGTTCGTTATCAATGCTCTAGAAATACTGGCACATTTAAGCTAGCCAAGTCCACGGCACGTATTCTGCCTTTTGCATAATTGATTAGGACTGAATTTCAGCTAAATTTTTCTTTTGATTTTTCCCTGAATTTGTTACGTATTTCGCTTTAGTCGGAGAAAGCCTTAATTAATTGATTTACCTACTAGTAAAACAACACAAAATGAAAACATTTCCCCATACCGAATTCAAAATGTGTCAATCAAAATGCAAACCAATAAAACTCCCCAGGCAGAAACTCAAAATCTCGCAAAAACATATAAAAGTATAAATATTGACACATTGACAAAAAATCTCTCTGTCTCTCTCTCTCTCTCTCCTAAAAAAAAACCAGAAAAATTGCTGACGTTTGACAATTGTCGCGGGCCGTCTCGTCTCTCTGCCTGTCAAATGGCATCACAACAAAAAATCATTGAATATTATATAATGTGCCCCACTTCCCTCCACCATCGTCACCAGCACGCGCAGTTGTTTTTTTAGTTTTGGCATTTTGATTTTCATTCAATATTTGAGATGAAAAACAGTCGCAGCTGTTGTTTATATTTATCGCCCTTACACTCTGATTTGTTGCTTCAATAATGAAAAAGGTAAGCGAATTCTTTGGCTCAAAGACTTTTCATTTAGGCCCAATTGATACGCTATGAGGAGAGTTGACTGCGTTTTCAAATGTTCTAAGGTCGAGTCATTCCATGAGTAGAAAATTTCTAATATTCACGTAATCTGAATAATCCAATAGGCGACCTAGACCTGAGAAGTGTGCACCCACTTATATCTGAGGTTATCCAGGTGACAAGTGACAGGTAGCTGATAGGTGACAGTCGGATAGACAGAGACACAAAGCGAAACGTGCAGAATTAACTCCATAGCAATAGAACATTTCTATATAGAGGCTATTGCGTACCATTTGGGATTGGTTATATTTTAGTTTTTAAAGCACCTTTGGATATCATCTAGCAAGTAAATTATTTAGCATTGTGGCCAAATGAAAATTCATTTGTGTATCTAAAAATATATTTTTTTATTTAAGTGCACAAATTGAATAAAACGTAAAGCGGCGGCGGCCAAAACCACGGAAAAATCGAATTGTATCAGCTGAAATACATGCTATAGTCGATATATATATGTATGTGTGTATGTATGTACGTCAAGGGGGGGCTGCAGCAGAAGGAGTGCGGCTGTGGGTGGTGGCGACGACCTGGCATATTGATTACTGTACATTGACTGACTTTTTGGCGTTTACTTATATTTGTTGTACTTTTCGTTTTTCGTTTTCTTTTTTGTGTGCTTTTTATTTCACCCAAAATGGCGGCTGAGGGCAAAGTGTGTATTAATAAATGAAAAGGCTACGGGTGGAACCTTGGAACCCTCCCCCTTCTATCTCTCAACCCACCAAATGACTGACTGACTGAATGCGTGAGCTGCAAAGCAAATATATTCAGGTTTATAGACAGGGATTTGATATGTACATATATGGCTATATATATATATATACCGTATATATGTATATGCGTTGCATGATATTCGACATATCAAAAGGCTCCGTGACGCTTTAAGTGGGCTTGGCCCGGTTGTAGCCTTGCATATTGCCTGCCAAATGCATATACAGACTAGAGGAGGGAAGCGGGGGCAGAGACCAGAGAGAAAGTTAGATTCATTTGCATTGTCAGAGTTTTGAATCATGGAATTGTAAAAGAATTACGTATGGAAATAAAAATTCATGTGTGAGGCTTATATTAATTCAATTTTCTTGAAAAGTTTGCAAGTGAAAAGTGAGGAAGGTTATTTTGTCTGGAGAGTATAAAGCAGTGCATGAGTAACAATTTTGAGCACATAAGGGACACGACTAGAAGAAACTACTTTGGTTTCCCATAAATGCCTCCACTCAAATCTAACTTGGTAGTCATCATCATAAGTCTCGATGTTTCACTGAGTGAATAGAGAGGTCGGTGTAGAGGCCAGTCGGTCAAGTAATGGTATCTTCTTTGATGCATTCTCAAGCTGATCAGCAACCGCACGTGTAGCTGTCTGCTCTGCTTGCTGTTTTTTATCATTTCTTGTAACTTGTATGCCAATTTATTTATATTAATGTCCCAAATGATTCTGGTTGCCCATATCAACAGGGAGGCAGTTGGCTTCCTTCCCATCCAGTATCCAGTTTTCCATCTTCCCTCCCACAGACAGAAGGAACAGAACTGAAAAGATTCCAGACTTCGATGTGATGATGCCATCTTTTCATTCATTTCTGTTTTTCTTTGCATTTGGTGTCTTTAGGGTCCTTAGAGGGTAGACATTGGAGTGTTTTGGGCTCGATGCTAAGTTGAGCAAATTTCTGTATGACAATCCTGCAAAGGTCATCAAATGGTCGCATACTTTCGATGTAAGCTTTCTGTAATTCCTCGAATCCCATAGAGTGAAGGCAAAAGTTGATTTTTCTTGATATGGGAATGCCGTTTTCTTGTTGTCTGTTTATGAGAGGTGGTCAGCTGTTTGTCCCCAAACACACAAACAAAAAAAAAAAGAAAAGAAATGAAAAATAAAACCAGAAAGGAAAACCTTCCATAAATGCTTTTTGTGCCAACATCTCCGACAGTTATTTGTACCCTTTTTTTGTCATAGTCCTTTTTATAGATAGTTTTCTTCCTTTTGTTGGTGAAATTGATAGGCTCTTTGTGGGGTTCGAGAATAGATCAAACGGTATTCCCTCTGAATGCTGAATGCTACAGGAATGCTGTGACATTTTAATTATACTTAGACGACATGTTAATGCATTTGTGTATCGCAGGAATTAAGCAATCAGCAATCACCGAACAGCCAACAGCCAGGAAGCTGTCAAACACTCAATTTAGGCTCTCCAACTAGTTCCAGCAGAGTAGGTAGGAAGCACTTCTCCTCCTCCTTCGTTTCGACTGTCGTTTAGCGTCAAAACAAATTGCTGACTAAAGACTCTTTTTTCTCCCTTCCCCCACACCCCTCAGCTCATGTTGTCATTTTGGCATATTTTCACATTCTAATTTATTTTTATATTATGTTGTCTTGATTGTGTCTTTGCCGCGTATCCCATTACGGAACACTGTAGTGAGGAAGGAAGCCAAGAAGAAGGTAGGGTAGGTAGAATCAGAATCGTTCCGCCCTTCCTCTGGTATATAATGGTGATGATGATGATGATAATGATGATGATTGTGTTGCCGCCTACGACAAATTGCAGGAAATTGACAACAAATTCACTCACACAAATTTTCACACACACACACACACTAATCAACACATTCACACACACCCATACATATATATATTCTATATACATATATCCTTTACATTGTTTGTTCAGGTTTCGGTTTTTTTTTTTTTTTTTGGGCTTTACTTTTATGCATTTTGTCCGTCTGCTGGTTGGCATATCAATTGGGCAGTTGGCAATTTGGACCTGAATTTTAAGCAAGTCTCGGGAACTCGACAATTTTTATTTTAGCAACAGAGGGGAACCCAAATTTATACAAAAGTTTGTAAATATGTACTATACTACAATATATACATACATAGAAGCAATTCGGAATTCTTTTTTCTTTCCACAAAAGTGCTTACTGCATTTTGTTCAAGTTAAGAGCTCGCTAAAAAGAAATTTCAGTGATTTATTTTGCGAGGTTCGTTCAAAATTAGTGTTAGATACCAACTTCTAACAACTTTCATATAAAGTTCGCTATTTTCTTCACTAATTTTCGCTTGGAAAAACTTATTTTTCGCTAGTGTCAGTAAAACCAAAGTTTGCTTTTTTGTTTTTAATTTTCACAGCATTTGCTACTCTTTGTTTATCACTGCTTTGTCGCAGCATGTCCTCAATTTTTATTTCTCTCATGTTTCCAAGAGAGTTGGCATTAAATTTCACTTTCAGGCGGCTTGGAATGCATTTTCATGTTTAATTTCGTAATGCTCTGTTGTTGTAGTGGCTGTTGATGCTCAGGGGGATTTGCATGTGGGATGAGAGGACAAAAGGATGAGAAGCAGGTGCTGGCGCAGGCCTGTTTGGGCTGAGGAGCAGCTCTCGGCTGTCAGTCGCACCTTTTGTTTCTATCATAAACCTCGATGTGCTAGCGAGCAGTACTTTAGCTGAATATTTCGGGCTATCAATCATTTATGGAAATCAATACATTTCCATTATGTAGAACACTGTGTTCTGAATGAAACTGAAGAAGTGCGTTAACCTTACCATCAAGTGGATGGAGAAGCAGAAGTGACGATAAGTGGAAGCCAGTGTTGGTTACTAGATCAATGAGCTGAGCTACTGAAACGATGGAAATAAACGAAGAGAACTATGACTGAATAACTGAATGAACTAGTTTATAAAAATGAATTAACGAATGAAGTGGGACAGAACATTAAAATAATATAAATTAACGCTTCACTCTAATGCGTATCCAGAATATAGAATTCATAGAAAATTATCCAATGAAATCTTCATCACTGTTTGCAGAAGTATTTAGTTGTTAATAAACCCTGTCTAAAATAGAACCTACTGACGTTTCAATATTATCTTTATCTTTTATTTGCTTAACCATTCAGCAAATATTGTATTTAATTTCTTTTTGCCATAATTGACCAACAGATGGCGGCACTTTCGTTGAGTCTCCTCTTGTTTTGAAATGTTTGGAGACTCTGCTCCTGTATGCTCAGACAATGACGTCAGCACGTTATGCAATGACGTCACAGAAAAGCTTCAATGTTTACATACGGTAGCAGAGGCAGTAACGAAACGAAACGGAAAATGAACTTGCAAATGGAAATGAGTAGACACGGAACACGTGTCTCTGCCTCTCTCTGTGACTAACTTTGGCGCCAAATTCTTGATATGAACGAACAGTTGGCCATTTTTGTTTTGTTGTCCATTTTCTACTGGGTTACGAGGACAAAAGAGAGAGAGAGAGAGAAAGAGCGGGAGAGAGAAAAAGGAAAAGAGAAAGTGATGAAAAGAAACTCTCTTTGGCTTCATGTGATTATGGGTTATATAACACGTTTATTTCACGCCGAGGATAATGGAATAAATGCACCGGTGTAAACCAGTCTTTCGAACTAGTTTCAGTTTTCCATACATGAACTTAAATGGGAACCAGTTTTTTATTTGTCAGAGAAATGATCTAAAACTATTCTGTGCACTTTAAAACTAAACTTGGAAAATCTCTTTGAAAAGTATTTCGATACCCTTTGAAACAAATAAACTGAATCCAAATAAAATTAGTTTGGTTATTGGATAGTGATCCAATGGAATTATTTATTTTTGCACGAACTTTGGAGAAATTTAATGTGTTGCCCTGTCAACTCTAGTTGGTTTTGGCCTCACGCAATGCAAATTTAAGAGAAAGTCGTGTGTCTTTCTCTGCGTAAGAGAGACAAATTCGTGCCGCAGCAGAAAGAAGTTTCATGTGTCAGGTTGCTTATGGCGGCAAAAACAAAAAACTTGACTTGGACTCGGACTCTTTTTCACTTTGGTTTTTGCTGCTGGTGCGTGACTCCTTCTGATTTTCCTTTTGCCGCTGCTGCTTCTGACGCTGCTGCTGCTTCTCTGCTTTGCTAGCCAACAAAAAGATTGGCAGTTGGTGGCATCAGGCAGCAGTCAGTTCGATGCAGAACAGCGCGACGGACGTTCACAACGTTCTCAAGCGAGATATCGGGATATACGCATATATATATTTATATATATATAGAGGAAGATATATATATTACAAAGTTGTGTGCGCGTCAAGTTGAGTTCATTGGTGCGCCGCAAAAATACAAAACAACAAACAGAAGCGAAAAAATTACAAAACAAACAAATTATTATTTAACAAAAAATTATGCTCAAGGCCGTACGAAGGAATGCGCGAGTATGTGTGCGTGTGTGTGTTTGTTAATTAGCCTAAAATGTCAGAGCAATACTAACAACAACAACAACAGAATGTCACATTTGCATTGTCCTTGAGGGGAGAATGAATTTTCAGTCGCAAGGCGAACGACTTTCAATTTGCATGAAGGACTCCAAAAAACTTAATCAAGTGACACCAAAATCAAAAGAAAAAAAAAAAGGAAGGGGGGGGAGGAGGGAACACATAGTGTGCGCCACTTGTGTGTGTTGTGTGCTGGGGAAGTGTGTGTGTTTCTATCTATGGTTATGTGCGTGTGTTAAGCCATAAAAAAAAATAAAAACTTCATAGCATACATTTGTGCGCAGTCTTAGAAGCTTTCTAGCTTTCAACATATTAAATTCCAAGTGATTTCCGTTTCTATGATCGATTCATTTCCCTTTTTTACACAAAATTTGTTGTTTTAAAAACTTTTCATGTCTGTCATGTTTGTATTTCAGGGTCTCCTCCTCTCCTCTAGTGGAGCAGTTTTTGTTACTATTTTTTGCTGTTTCCTCCTTTGCCTTGACACATTTTATCTCTCTGGGTGTGGGCGGGTGGCTGGTTCGGTGTATGTGTGTGCTTCTTATCTGTGCTCTAACAAACAATTTTTCATAGTTTGCTCTCCCACACACACAACAGCAACAACAACAACAAACGTTTGCGTTAACTGTCAGTTTTGTAGCAGTCACTTTCAATTTACTTAAATTTATGCACTTAAATAAACTTTGTAAACCTTTTTTGTTTTAATTTCTGACTTTCAGCAGTTGAATTTATGAAAGTGCTGGGCCAGAATGGGCTTAAGGCTGATTGCAATCTATGTTGGCTAAGACGAGCCATAAGGAAGCCTTTTTGCCTTAAGTGCCAGAAGTGAAAGGAGTCAAATTTAAGACAAAAGATTGCTTTCTTCTACCGTCTGCATATATTTTAAGGACTTTTATTTATTGTTTTACGCTTTGAGCAAAGAGAATGTAAAGGCAATCGCCATTATTATATGAAAAACATGTTTGCATATGCAATAAAGGGTTCCCAAAAAGGACAATCGTCGTGGTACAGAGAAGTTTTATTGGTTTTGAGAAAGACAGTGTTGATTCTTGTTAAGACTGCTTAAAGAAAGCGATTCAAAACAATTTTCATTCTCCCAATAATTGTCAAAATTTTGTAGCTCATCTAATAAAATAAGACATATGATTTAATGGAATTAGTTTTCTTTGTTAAACGATTAATTAAAGAAAAAGGTTCTTGCCATTTATATGTCTTGACCGCAAGTTGAAGACAAAGTCGAAGCCATCAATCTAATTGCCAGCTTTAAGCTCTTGGATATGCTAAAATCAGATGATATCATCATCATTATCATTAGTCAAACTAAATGGTCAATTTTAGTCTCAAAGTTATTATGAATGCACGCAGAAGAAAAAAAAACAGTTTCTACTTGGCTATCTTGGTGATTTGAAACGTTTACAAACATTTTTATTCATAATGTTTGTTTCTCTGTGTACATTTTGATTGAAAAGTTTCCTGCAGCACAAGAAGAGGCAAACGATAATTTTATTTGTATATATGTAAATGTCTATGTGTAGTATGAGCAACATTTATCCCTTTGCCAAGTTATGCCATTCCTTTGAACCCCCTACCTCCCTCCCCGCTCTTGTCTTTCCTTCGGTGCCCTTTCGCTTGTGGTCTGGGCAAACAAATTTGCCGTGTGGCCAAGTTGGGTAGATCCATAGATTAACTCGACCTTTTGCCTGCCATTTCGTTCTCTGTTCCCAGTTGTTTTTTGGGGCGTTAGCCAGGGATTAGCTCAGCCTGTCTATCTATTTTTTTTTCTTTCATTTCTCCTTTTGGCAGTGCAAAAAAGAGGAAAAGTTTTGTATTTTTTTCTGTTCAGCTTTCACTTTTGGCTTTTTTCTTTTAAGGCCAGCTTATACGAATCAGTCACACAGTGGAGAGGGAAGCGTGAAGGGGAAGGGGAAAGGGACATTACATGAATAATACTTTGATTCTGTCACAAACATTTTGTTTTACTGTATACAGACACACAGACCGAGAAAGAGGCATATCTGTTGTATATATAGTTATGATTCTTTATTAAAAAAGCCACATCAAATTGTATAACATATCATAAAGTTAAGTATACGCCCTGTCGGTGGGTGTGTGTATGTGCCTCAGAAAGTGTGTTTGTCTTTTATGTTTTGCTTTGATTTTGTTGTTCTCTCTTTTTTACTTGTTTTTGTTATTTTATGAGCCTCTTTGTGGTTTCATTCTTTTTGATTTCTCCTGCGCCTGGCCCCCCGGCTTTCCCTTTTATAATAATACTTTAATAACAAAAATAATTTTTTATATTCTGTATTTTTATAGGGCAGAAAGATTTCGTAAATTTTGCGATTTAATTGACCATTTTCTGTTTTGTTAGGATTTTCGGGTTTCGCTTGTTAAAGCAAATTGCCAGAAAAAAAGGAACATATATAAACCGATAAACACATATGGTCAATATATATGCATATAAAACGCTGAGTCAGTAAAGTAACACATTTTATTAAATTTCGGTTTACTTTACAACAAAGAAGCAGTTGCTTATGGTATCCTTTGTCCTTAAACAGGACTAAGACGCAAAGAATCTTATTAAACTGATTTCAAGTTGATCATAAATATATCTTCTACATAGCTGCTTCTTAGAATAGGCAATGTTTGCTCATCTCTGTTAAACTTGACGAAGTTTCGTGTGATTGTGGAGGCATTCCACTGACAATTTGTTTTGGCCTCAGTGTGATAAGTGATTGACCATTTGTGTGGGCCAACTAATGTTGGGCTAAAACATGTTTTGTTTGCTTTAGACAAATGTTTAACGCAGACCGAAATAGACAAGCAACTAACCCTTATACACATATATATATACATCTTTTCTATTTGATTTGTTGCTCACTTGTCCAGATATTTTCGCCATTATTTTGCTTTCCACTCTATTTTCTCTCTATCCCTGTTTGTTGGCCTTTTATTATCATTTATTTCCCCAGACCCTTCACACTCATTTTCCGTCGATTTTCTTTTAAATTGTTTTCGCCAAAAAGTTTTCCCTCTTTGCCACATAACTCGGCGGCAAATGGCGTGAATTTCGTAACAAATTTTAATCAACTTTAATAATTTCTTTGTCGGGCAAGAAAGAAGAAAGTAAATTGAATTATCCTTAAGCTGTGGCCCAAAAATTCCAAATTTCAACTTTTCAACTTTAAGACTAAGGGGAAAAGTTGGTCATTTTATGTTTGACTTTGATATCCTTTAGTCCTTATCTTTTACCAGGTGTGAACAATCATATTTTAGCCTCAAAGAATAAAACATTCAATAAGCCACAAAGGAAAAGCGAAGATAGAAAAGGAAAAAAACGAAAAGTTAACTCGAGTTGAGCTTTGCTGAACTGAAACCACAAATCAATTTCCAACGATAACAAAAAAACTTGGCACAGGGAAATTTTCTATTTGGCAGTCAGCCAACAAAAATTAAGCAAAAAGGCTAAACCATTTTCCATAAGATGATTTCACTTTAATCACGAAGCCCCCACACAGTATACATATATTTGCGTAGCTAATCGAATAATTCTTGGATTGAAGTATAATACTCCTTTTTAAATCAGCACAAAATCGAACAATGAAATGGAAATGCCTTTTTTAAAGTTCATCGAGGAAAACTGAAAGGTTTTCTTGAATGACATTTCCGTAAAATTATAATTCATTCAGATATATTTTTCAGGACTTACGACTTAGTTGGGCATTTGTTTAAAAGCATGAGAAAGGTCAACTAACTCTCTGATAAGGGTTATACGGACTGCTGACAAGTTCTACTTACTTACTTATTTAGTTGCAACCCCCCACCACACCCCCAACCGCTTCCTTGGCTGAAGGTTAAAAATTTCAAATTTATATCACTTGCCCAGCAAAACAGAAAAAAAGGTTCCTCGGGATTTCAACGAGGTTTTTGATGATGGGCAAGGCTTAGCTTAACCTCTTATGTGCCATACATACACGATATGCGAGGGTAGCTTTAAAAGTTGCCCTCTTTATGAGGAGGCCCCCTCATGGAAGGATTAGTTAGAAATTGAAAGTATTGTGGGAGGAAATCGAAAACATTTGGAATAAAAATGAGTTCTTTATCCGTGTAATGATCGATTCGAAAAACTTTAAGGGTAAGAGTTGTCATGAATACTTAGGCATGTGTCAGGCACATAAATTGTTGTCGGCACATTAACATTTTCTGTCTACTTCTAAGCTTTTGTTTTTATTTATGGCAGGCAGCAACAAATTCCCAATTCCCCACACTCCCCTCCTCTCCCATTCCCATATGTTGCTTGAGTAAACAAATATATAACATTTTGAAAGACATTTCCGTTTTGGGCCACCGAACGAACAGCTGTTCTGTGTTTTTTCTCCTCTGTTCAGCTGTTCGAAAGGAAAGGAAGTTTCCTGGCATTTGAGTTGGCCCCCAAAAACGGAAGTTCATAGAGCCAAGTTCACAGGGTTGACAAGTTCCATTAATTGATAAGGTTAAAGTTGTTGCCAGGAAATTATTGAGATGAGTGGTGGCCGCCATCCACCCCCTTTCCCCCTCCCCATTGTAAGCGGTTTGGCCATAAAATCTTTCTAATCATGGCCTTGGCCAGGCCATTTAATGTCTTGGTTATAGCCATCCTATAATCCGTGTGGCCAAGCAGTTTGCGTGTTCAACTCGAGTTTGGCTGAAAGACAAAGGCGACAACTATGTATATACTAACTAAACAATTAGAGGTAGTTAATTTCATCTACTTATTTTAACCAGTTTATGCAGGACCTTTAAGCACTCTCCCTCTTCTTTTTATCCCTCTCAAAGTATAATAAAAATTTCGTTTATATAGCCCAAAAATTGGCTCAAAAATAATGCCGAATTGCAGCAATAAAAGGCGGATATGAGAAAGGAGGCGGACTATGAAGTGGACTGTCGAGTGGAGTGGAGTGAAGAGAGAGATGGGGAGAGGGAGGGGAAGCGAGAGTAAACAAGGCGTACAACATTTTAATTTCGTTTCTGTGTCTTCCTTTTTGCTCCTTTTTCCTGCTGCTGCTGCAACTTGGCTCTTGCTTTTTGTGGGCGTGTCCTCTGTGTGGAAATTGTTTTTCATTATCCTGCTTGGGAGGGGGGAGCAGAAGAAAAAGCGTCGCATGCCACGCCTTGAAAACACACACACACGCACTCATACGAAATTCATGACATTTTTATGCCAAACAAAAATTTCCATTTAACATTCTTTTACTTAACAAATTTTCCTCATTGTAAACCAGGAGATACAACAAAATGCAATTTTCTTTTTATCTTGAAATGAAAAAGGAATAAGAAAATTTGTATATTTTAACAAGATTTTAAGTGTTTCAATTAAGAATGTTTGACATTTGTCTACGTGTTTGGCTAATTTTTGGTTTTTGGAATTTTCCCATCGTGTATCAAGGATTTGATTTGATTGATTGATTGATTGATCACTCTGGCATTCGAACTTTTAAACTCTGGACAATATTTGTTGTTTAGCAGTTGTTGTTGTTGTTGCTTATTTGGTGCAGTCAATTAAACATGCCCAAGTCGAAGTCAAAGAGTCAGGAGGGCGGATGGCGGAAGAGGAAAATATCATTTATCATTGTCACTTCAGAAAGAGAACGAGAGCGAAAAGACAGTCGGACAGACAGTGAGAAGATGAGAGCAGAGCTCTGCTAGGCGAGTCAATTGCGCTTAATGAAGTGTCCGATATCTCGCGAAAAATACAAATATATGCATATATAAATGAGTCTGCGTACTTGAGCAATTAAAACCAACTGACCAGCTGACCAGACCACAAGTGAGTGCAGTGAAAATTAAAGGAAACAACCATGTGAGAGTTACCCAAAGTGCGGATGAATATTTAATCGAAATTGTTTCGGAAATTCTTGGAAAATTTGTGCCGTGCAAGGAAATGACCCACAATCTTCAAGTGAGTTACACAGCTTTGGGCATGTCGGACGATAATCAAACCTGCAGCTACTCGATGCCCTCAATGGCAGCGTCATCGCCCAGCCACCGGCTCCAGCGCAATGTCAACTTCAATGACGACGGCCTCAACGATCTGGCCGGAAGCTATGGCTATCCGCCCCAGCAACTGCCAGCCGCAACGGCGGTGCGAAGATTCTCGAAATCTATATTCCAAAGGCCACGCTCCATGTCCGTGTGGAGTGACATAAGTCGGAGCAGCATGCGATTGGATGAAAGGTAAGAGGCACGACAAAAGGTCATTGATTGGCATTTAGGTAAATCGAAATCTAAAGAGTGTCATGTGACCCGCAATTACTGTAACATTTTCCCAGTCATCAAGTTGACGCGAACTCCCCCAGTTTTTGTTTCGCAAATTCCTGAGAATTACAAATTAAGTTTGACACTCCACTCAAAGATGGCCCCAAAGTTTGACTGTGCTTAGCACTTAAACTTGATTATTATCCTTTTTGATCCTGCTGGTGATGATTGTTTGACGGGTAATTGGTTTTAATTAAGTCTCAAGATGAAACGATTACGACCACCAGCATAGAATTTAATTTTGCAATCGATTTCAATGTAAGCAAAGTTTAGAAGAAACCATGTGCTGAGTAGGAGGAGGAAAATATCATCTGGAACCATTTCCGTCATCATTCACTAGAGAAATGCTTTCGAATTCATCAATTACTTTAAGTTTCGATGACATTTGGTGTTCAATAATGAATTCCTCACGTACTTCTTGGGGGCTCTGCCATAATCATAAATGGGATCAATAATTTGTGCAAAATGCAACAATTGTTGGCAGGTTGGCAAATTGAATATTTGTAATTGCATTTAGCATGCCCACACACACAACAACACACCCACACACACACAGACAGCAACAGGAAAACGGAAGCCCCAAAACAGCAAACACCATTGCCTGCATTTTGCACGAACATTTTTGAATGTAATATGAAGAAGAATCAAGGGAGGGACGGACTAAGAGGGGGAGGGAGAGAACCAGGAGGCGGAGGAGGAGTAGGCTTTCTCTCTGTGTGCAAGGCCTAGCAGCGGTTCGTCAGTGTGCCAATTTGTCAGTCAATGAGCGTGCTTACTTTCGGCGTCGAGCACGTTTGCTGATAGCAAACTTTTGTGGTTTTGGTCTTGGCCTGCAGCTTGGCCTCCTTAGCCCTCGGAGGCACTCCCTTCTATATAGGGGAAGTGTTTGTGTGTGTGCCAATTAGCGTAAATAACTCAATTATGTTCGTCTCTCTTTTTTCTTTTCTTTGCCTTTCTTTGACTAGCACCTTGCATCGACACCTTTTCTGATTCGCCTGCGAGACGAGGGCGAGTGCGAGTGCGGGGCAAGTTGGGGGCCTTAGGGCTAATTGGCAAAGTTATTGATTAGCTGCCAGTTATAAACATTAATTATGCTTAAGATCCTGTTGCTGTTGTCTCCTGTCTCCATTACACGTCTGACTGAGCAACAGCCGCAGCAGCACTTAAATGGCCAACTTAATGGAAATGAATAGTTCTAGCGCATTGCAGCTACAGCAAATGAATCCAAATGAGGTTACAAGGTCTTCTTTCTCTTGGAATTGAAATGCATTTTACTAGGAAGCTAGTTTTAATAGCTAGCCCTTGCGTTTGCACACATTCTGCTTCCAATCACACTTACTCAGACTTATTCCATGTTATTTAATGATCCAACGTACAGATTTTCTATTAGAGAACACATGGTCAGATGGGTTGTCTATTTATAAACCACTTAAGAGCACATCATATTAAAGGCAAGTAGAAAAGAACGATAATTGAGAGGGAGAATGATACTTTAGTGAGCTCAGACAGATAACTAAATCAATCTGTAATCGGGTTCATTTAAATATCTAGATTACCACATATGTAGATGTACACGAAATCTATGACAGGATAATTCTATAAATGTGTCGGTTCAGTTGATGGAAATGAAAGATTGAAAAGATTTGTATAACTGGGACATATCATTGACTTGTGCAAAGAGAAGTGAAACTATCGAAATATCAATATCAATGGCTTTGTTTCTAGTCTCCGTGTAGTATTCGCTTCTTATTGGTTCACTAGTCACATTTTCATCTTTATTGAGTGGCTCTTAAAACAGAGACACTTAAGAGCTTGGATGGAAGAAGAAAAAAATATATCTTAAGCTACTCACACACACACACACACAGAGACAGGAATACCTATATAAATCCTTAGATTTACCCACACACACGCACACACACATGCTCACACGTCGCATAGCTCATATATCAAGAGCTTCTATTGAAAAAACATTAACAGGCTGAGTCTTAAACGGCTTTTACCCCAACTCCTTTGTCTCTGTTATTCACCACGCCCCCTTTTGACTCCGAGTGTGTAAGTTAAACTATTTGCTTGAACACCTTTGAACACGGAAAAGGAAAAGGCATGCATCATCTTACTCACTCTATTTATTTCACTAACGCACATTTTTCTCTCTTCTCTTTGCAGGTAAGCTATGTGAAGCATTTATAGATATTTTCCGCTGTAAACGGTGCGTATGAGTAATAAGCTTGATTTATATATATAACTTTTAACGGATGGAATAAAATTTTCCGTATGTCATATCCGACTTTGCGGTTCATAAAATTTGCATAGACGCACTAAGACACACTTTGATGTGAGGGTAGGAAGGAAGTAAGTAACTTGCTTCAGGCATTTAGTAAACGATAAAATCCTCTGCCAAAAAAAAAAGAGGACAATTTTGGGTCGAAATTACACACATACGGTGTGCGATATGCGAGTGTGTGTGCGTTTGTATGCGTGTGCTTTATGAGCCATTTGGCTTTACCTGAGTTTTACCTGTCTCCATATGGCCATATGGCACATACATACATACATATACATATTTATGCCTAATGTTACCTTTTGTTTATGCTCTGACAGCTGCTGCTGCCTCAACTAATTGTCTCTGAGCGTGTGTGTGTGTGCTCTGTAGCAAATTTTATCACATTTGTGGCTTAGATTTCCCTAAAGACCGACTTGTCCTCGCAAAAGGTCCACTAAAATGAAATATTTAAAGTCAGGCAAGTTTTCTATCTGCATCTAGTATATGTACATATATCTGCAAAAACTTAAAGCCATTCATTTAGTTCATTCATAGTTCAAGGTAAAAACTATTCACACACACTCGCACACACAAGCAACGCAAGAGACTGTTGGCATTTTGTAATTTATGTAGCATACTTTCAGGCACTTATCAGAGAATTGCATCATAAAATGCAAATGCATCTCTTACTTATCGAATGCAACAAGTTCAAGTCCAAGTCCGAGACCGAGTCCATTAAATTAAGAATTTCAATGCTTAAATCTCAGTGAATTTGTGCAATTTTTGCTTACTCATCATCGGTCAAATCATTATCAACTTAAGGTTCATTTGAGGCCACAAAATCTGTTGAGGGAATGGGAGCTCCTCTTTGATGTAAGACTGAAGTTTACTCTATTCTCTGCCTTTTGGTCTCTCTTTCACTCCTTCTCTCTCTGTATTTGTGTACCATTTCGGTTCTCTTCGATTGGGGCCACGTGTTTACGCTATTTATGTCTTTGCCTTATTATTCGCCCCAAAGAGAGAGAGAGAGAGCGCAAGGACAAAAGAAAACGATATGAAGACAGAGCGAAAGAGAAGACTGAAAAGGCATTGCCATTTGTTTAGCGGCAGGGCGGGCAGGGGGGATGACATTGTTAACTGTTCAAATATTTGGTTGAAGTAGAAAAGCTTCTTTTGTAGACTTTTCTGCCTGCAACAACTTGGATAACTGAACAACAGATGGCGCCACAGTCTTCCAACGAATACTTGATTTATTAGAAATAAAACAAAGTTAAAGAAAGTCTTGATAAACGTCTTTAACAAACAGATTGCCAAATATATCTGATGTTTTAATAGTTTTACTAATAAGTTTAAATACTACCTTACATCAGTCAATCTTATATTAATTTAGAATGCGATCTCAAAAATATCTTTTGAATTTTGAAATTTATGATGAGAATTGCCTTTTGTTTAACCAAGCAAAAAATTAATAGTTATTTGAATTTTTGCTTGATGCTTTTTGGAAATTGAAATTGTAAATGAATTATCAATTATTTCTACCTTTTATCTTTGCGCCATTTCCTGTATCAACTTTGTCCTTAACAAGTTTCGCAAATATTTGCATTATTCATTTATCCGAAAACGAACCAAATTTGTTGGCCAATAAACGAGGCCAAATAACTTTGTAATAACTTGGCCAACAACATGAAAATACACAAAATATGCCAATAATGATGATTCTAATGATGAAGCACGCGATGATGAAGACGACGACGATGATGATGATGGTATCAAAAACAGTTGGCTATCGAAATTGTTCAATCTCATACTGGGAGAGGAGAAACTACGGTCCCTACAATCACTCCTCCTCCACCTAACGATTAAGATGCAAAGTGAATATGAGTATGTTAACACTCCAAGGCAATGGCAATGGCAAACGGTAAAGACAGAAGGCAAACGGCAGAAGGCAGACTCCTATCAACATAAACCAACTTGACTTGAGGCAGCTGCTGTCCTGCTCCGGCTGTCCTGCCAGTCCTGCCCTGTCCCATATCCTTGCCAGTGGAGTGGCCTGTGCTTGGCATTCGTAATGAAATTCAGAGGCAAAACCTAGAAGTTTCAGCCCTTGGAATTGATTTATTGGTTGAGCCAGTTGCCCTTCTTCTGGTTAGTACAAACTGGTTTACATTTGTTTTCACTGTTTGTTTTTTGTCTGACATTTTTGACATTTATTATTGTGGTGGGGAGTGGAATCTGTGCGCTACGGTGGAGCAGAGGGATCATCACTTGTTGCTATGCTTTAAATTTAATTAGACGGAGCGAGAGAGTGCGAGAAACATTTAATGATTTGCGGTCTTGGCGGTTGTCGTTAATGCTGCTAATAAGTCTAGGCCCAAGCTGACTGACTGACTGAGTGGGTGACTGAGGCACACGAGGCACTGACTAAGTGACTAACTGTCAGTTGGCTGCGCGGTTGTAAATAAACGCCTAACCGCATGTCGTAAACATGTCGTTGACAATTGTTTGAGGTTTTCTAAATTACATGCGAATCAAGCGGTTGAATGAGGAAATCAGTATGCTAACTTAGTTGTTATTGAAGTTGGCTTGACTGTGATTTTAATATGCCATTGTTTGAATTCGCGAATTCTTGAAAATATATCAAAGAAAGGGGAAAAACTTTTGAAGATGAGAGCCAACCAAATTCCTTTGGGTTTGATCCGGTATGCGAAATCTCCTGAAAAATAAATCGAGTTTTTGGCGTTTTGTTTCTGAGAGAAATGTTCAAGCAACTCAACTCTCAAAACAAAACGTTTTTAAGCAAATCATGCGTTTTTCGGAAACTGGGTTGGAAGTCATCCTGTATTTATCTAATCCTGTTTAGATCTGTACGAATAAACATATTCATAATGCGAATTAGCAAGAACTTTGTTTTCAAAGTAACTTAACAGAATTTTCCTAACATTGTACCGTTAGATGTTGTTAGCATGGACCAAAGGAAAAGTTTGGCCGCCCTCTCTTTTGTTGTTCGGTGAGCTTTTGGTCCTGTCTCTCACACATTTTCTCTCTCTCTGTAAATTTAACAGTAACATCTCCCGACGACAGGCAAACGACAACCGACATCGGCATTACTTAATAGGTGAGAATACAGTTAAAGGCAAGAATTCGTTTGAGTCGGCTTTCAGTTTCGTTTTTCAGTTTTCGGTTTCAGTTTGTTTTTATTCTTTGCACATGAAACACATGTGAGATTTTTGCCGTTGCTGTTGCCGTTGCCTTTTACCTCTGCCGGAGAGTTGAGTTGAGTTGCCAGAGTTTCTTCTCACACACAGCGAGTCATGCATATGTAGAGAGCTGCTGCTATGTGAGTCTGTTCCGTTCCGTTCGTTCGTTCGTCCGTTTGTTCGTTCCGCCTTTGCGTCGCTCGTCGAGTTGAGATTTGTAACGGAAATCGAAGTGTATATAGTGAATATGTAACGTGTAAACGTATTAAATTTTAATTAAGAGCTCGAACAATAAATTACAAAAAAAATAGTTATAAATTATCTACAAATAACAGAAATCTTTCGGGGCACAACAGCAACACAACACACACATAAATCAATAAGAATATAAGGCATAAGGTTCCTAAATATTTAATTTACTTACCTGCATTTAAGTGGCAATAAAAATATTCGTGCGAATTTGTTTGCTGTCTCCGTGCATAAATAAATAAATCAACTGCGACAGCGTTTTTCACTCCCAATATTCTCCCATTTCCATTCGACTTCATTTTCGGCCCGATGTGACCAGGTCCAACCAATTGACCCGTTAGCCATAATTTATGAGCTTTTTGCGCTGGCGCAACAAACACTTTGGCACAACACAAAAAGAAAAAAAAAGAACAAAAAACTGTGCCAAGTTCAAAGTTCATTTTCGTGAATTTATTGCGTGTGCGCGGCCGTCCTAGTCCTAAGGGCACCGTTTAACATCCAGCAAAAACATCTCCCCCTCTCTCGTCTTTTCCCAACCAAACTTCAGACATGCGGAACAACAGAACAAAGGTAAGGAAGGACTCTTCGTCCTCCTTCTCGGCGAAAAAAAAAACAGCGACTCAAGTGTGCAATCGGGAATGAATCCGCATATCCGCAACCATCCGATATGGTTCTTTCTTTTTTCCTTGGTTCTTTCTCTCTGTTTCTGTTTATTTGTCGTCGTTTTATTTGTGTGCAAAAGCGACCATCAGACAATTTGTTTGCCAAACGTGTGTCAATTTCACCGACTCTTCCAATTTAGGTACGCATGTATGTAGGTGGAGCCTGGATCCTTAGGCTGGGAGAGGCCACGGCACTCCCTTTCAGCTACATTGGTACGAGAGTACATTATTAAAACCGAAACAGGAAATTTCACGAAATTCACAAAGCGGAAACACATTTGTGGGTTCCATTGTTTCGAAAGCATCATTGATTAATAATTCCACGCCAAAAATTACAATGTTTTGGCATTTTTCTGATTCTAATAAAATTTCCTCTTTGAAAAACAGAGTATAGAGAAAATGGCTTCTTTCAACTTTTCCTCACTTCCTCCGTTCTGTCCATACACTTACATTTCCCCCATATTTCCTTTTCCTACCAGCTCTTAATCATAATTATTAGCTTTTTGCTTCCTTAGTCATTACATTTGCAGTTCATTTCTTTAATCGCTAAATCCATCTAAAGTGCAGCGAGATTTTTTCAAGCTTTTAAGTCAATTAGCAGAGATGGAGTGAGTGCAGATTTCAAACACATCACAGTCAGTGCGGAAGTCCATTAAGAGTTTAGTTAGTTGCAAATCAACAACGAAGGTAAAGCCACCGAAAGATGAGCGGAATCATTTGTATCTTTAGTCTAACAATTACCTTGACTTTCGCCAGTCAGAGTCACTTTTTTCCCTTAACTAACTCTCGAGAAGAGGGCCATAAGCGGCTGCTATTGCAACTTCTGGAAAAGATCAATGGAGAGCAAAGTATTTCAACAATTCTGATAATGCAGAGAAGTACCCACTTGGATGGCTGCCCAGTGGGAGGATTTGATGCCACTCAGTGGCCCGTCTTGCATTTGGATGAAGTGACTAAGACGCGTTTTTCTCTCTTGTACAACAAGCTATTTGTAGCTCTGATTTGTCTAAATTCATACCCAGATATTCAAATTTTATTCACATTGGCAGAGAATTTCAAGCGAATGCCCGAAGGCAGAATAATCTTGTGTCTGAATTCAAAGGAATTGAAGAATGGCCTCGTACGCGAAAAGTTGAGGCTAATGAAGTTCCTAAAACTTATTCTACTCCAAGTGGAGGGCAAGGAGATTAAAGTCTATCAATGGCAGCCATTTCCCGATGGCAATTTCCAATTGGTTAAAAATCTTTCCCACATAAACGAAATCTATCCGAATTATTGGTTAAACTATCAAGGAAAATCGGCCATTACATTGCCCAATGAGTATGATACTCAATCGTTTCTCGGCAAAGATCTGATCACCAAGAAGATCTATCTAATGAGTCCTGTAGCCGTGTATTTCCAAGAGTTTGCCATAAAGCACAATATCACTCTGGAGTATTATCGGCCAGGTGGGAGGGCCGATGGGACCCGCATACGTGGCGAGGATTTGACCGATAAATTGCTGACGGGGGAGTTGGATTTCGCAGAGTTTGCCATGAAATCGATGCCAACGCGGATGGTTCATTGTCAGGACTATCGGATTTCCAGTCTATTCATTGTAGTGCCTTGCAATCATAGTGTCAACATTGCGAAAGTTTACACAATATTCTTTGGCAACATTTGGCTATTCTACATAATGTTCACCTACTTGATATTCTCCATAATGGAATCACTCCTGGTGAAGACCTCCCACTGCTGGGAAAATCGACCGCATCAAGGTGTTATCTGCAACTTTCTCATTAACTTGAGAGTCTTTGGGCACATGTTGGCCATTTCCACCGTGTGGCGAGGACGTCATTGTCTGTCTCTGCGCCAAATTGTCATCACCATGAGTATTTTCGGTTTGGTTTTCAGCACTTTCTTCAGTGCCAAATTGAGTGCCATAATGACTAAGCCGCCGGTGTACTCCGATATAGAAAGTTTCATGGACTTACGCTTTAGCCATCTTCCTGTTCTCTTTACTTCCACCACCCAAAGGGTAATTGAAAAGTTTTTGGGTGCGAATCATTTTGCAGCTCTCCTGCCGAATGCCCAGTTCATTCCCCTTCAGGATTGGTCCGATTTGGCTCTGTCGTTTAACTCTAGCAATGCGTATCAGGTGACAGCCACCTCATGGAGTGCCATGAATAACTATCAAATGTTCTTCAATCGCCGAATATTTTGTCGTCCACCCCATTTGGATATAGTCTCTCAGATTCCAATAAGTGTCTACGTCCAAGAGAATTCCATCTATGAAATGGCCATCAATGATTTCCTCTTCTACATACATGAATACGGCTTCTCCAAGCACTGGTCCAGCGGCAATGTCGAAAGTCTTTTGGCGGCTAAGCCTCAAATGGTGCCCAAAATGAGGGAGAATTTCGAAGCTTTGATTCTGAATCATATTGCATATGCATTTCGTTTGATTCTAATAGGTCAAGCATTGAGTTTTTTGTTGCTGCTAATAGAAATCTGTGTGGCATATTATTCACATGTCCACTCAGCTAGAGGACGATCGATCGCTTTATATAGAAACTAACTGCATTCAGTGTATCTTATTTGTGAATAAAGTGTTTATGTTATGTTAAAGCAGATTCTAGTTTCTTTCAAAGCATGTCAGTTTATGAGAAAACATTCAAAACCACAAAACAAATGCCACAAGTCCCTTTTCTCTTTCTCTGTACTCTGTGCGTGTTGTGGGTAGATGGAGAGAGAGAGATGCAAGTGACATTATTGCGCTAGAAATGGCTGCACTTCCTCCGAAAACCGACACAAAACATGACACTCTGACAACGGATATAAGGCAAAAGCGACTCAACGCCAAGCAGGAAGAGAGGCTTAAAGCAACACCAGGCCACAGACACCAGTTACCAGCTACCAGTTACCAGGGGAGTGCCGAGAAGAAGAATTATGTTATCAAAGCAAACTACTCTATAGAGAAGACATCATTTGCGTGGGCCCCATATGCTCTCTCTTTTGTCTTTAATTAAATATTTAAGTGGTGCGAAAATGTATGAAGCATTTTATATTCAAGCTAATTTTAATAACAAAACGCGCCATAACGGAAAAAACAACGCACTAAACAGCCTGTTTAGTACACCATAGCGTATGCGTGATATTCATAGAGGGGGTGGAAACCAAGGGGGAGGATCTCCGAATTGATTCGCTTCGTTTGAAATATTACCCCACATCTGATAATTATCGGCAACTCTCTGGCTGAGTAAATCATTTTGCATTCCACAACATCAAGTTGAAGCTCAAGTTAAATAATGTAAATGTATATTAAATTGATGTCCTTTCTTCTTTCGACCAACCATTAAATAAGTTCATGTATTGGTTTGTCTGTGCTGGTCATTAAATTTTCATCGTTTAGCTAGATGGACAGATAGAGACGGGTGAAAAGGGGGCCGACAATAAAAATGAGCCATAAAAAAATGAAGCACAAATGACATATGTGACGATATGCCGACTGACGTCTGTGTGCCCTACTCAAAATCTGAAGTTGCCACACAGTACATTGTACTCTCTCTCTCACACACACACACACACACACACACGCTGACATGTGAAGCTATGTGAAGGGAATGGCGTAACCCTATACCAATAAGGCGCAACTTCTCGAGGTCATAACTTTTTAAATCTGTATCGATTTCATTCGTCGAGAAATCTTTTGATATGAAAATTTGTATTTTAATTGAATTAAATTTAACTTTTGCCACTGACAGGATTAAGATTGTGTTTCTCTACGATTTAAGATTGTGTAACTCAATTTTTGCACTTAACTTTAATAAGCAAATGTTTTGATTGCGTTGGTTTAGATTGGAATAGTATCTAATTTATTCGAAAGCAGTTCAGAAGGAGAGAGACTCTGCGAAAGTTTTATAATTTCAAAGTTTCATCGAATAATGATCGTCAAAAGTTAGCGACTTAGACCAGACTTTTGAGGTTTACTTGACTTTAATGAAATATGTATAACTTTGTCTAAACTGCCTAAAAGTTTTCTATTGAAATTCAAGGGGTATGTGTGGTGGACACATGTTTGTTCTACTTAATATACTTAACCTTGAGCTAGACCTAAAAATATAAATAAACACACACACACATACATACATATGTATATGGTCTTAGATTTCGATTTCTGTCATATTTAATGACAATTGAAACGCTGAGAACGATAATTATCAACACAATGATGAGCCAGGCGTGCCGCCTTGATACCCACTTGCAATTAGATGAATCGAGCAAATAAGCCGAACCCGAAAAGGGCCAAAGAAAGGAACCGAAATAAAAATCAATCGATTGACGTCAGGCCCAAAAAAACGAACGAATTGAAGGGAAACAGGAGCAGGAAAAAAACAATGTGCGCTGCAGGACAAATACCAGAAGAAAGAAAGTGACACAAGCTCGTTATATATACAAACATGCATGAGTGCTTGTGTTTCGATAAAATTAACTCACACCCACCCAACGTCCTCCGCTTAACCCCTTTAGGGTTGGCTTTTTTCCGGGGTTTAAACTGAAAATCGCTGGGATATATCCGTGCAGGTGTGTGTGTGTGTGTGTGTGTGTAGGAAACGTGGCATTTTCCCCTCACATTTTTTGCGGCTGAATTCGCTTCGATGCGCTTTCTGCATTTATCATTTAATTAAAACTTCAATGTTTGCCCGAGTATAATGTTTATCGTGCGAGAATCAGCATTTCTATAGCCGTATATAAACATACAATAAATAACATGAATTTGTATGTAGCTACACCTACATATTTACGTATATATTTGTGAGCATAAAGCAATTCAAATACTTTCTATTTACTTGCTTCATTTTTGTTGATTTTTTGATTGACATTGAAATGATTTTGATTGGTTATACTTATGTATTCCAAAGGGAAGTCGTATATAAAGCACAAATATAGATAAATTCTATTAATAGATGAGCGATTCGGCAGCATTTTAAATCACACAATTTCCATTCTCTATGCTAATAATCATGCCACAAATAAAGAATTCTAAACAGAATTTTCTCAGCTGTGACAAATATTAATTATTAATAAAACATATTTTATGCTCAATTTAGGAATACTTGGTCGTTTAAACCCATTAAAGTATTTAGGCAAGAGAAGGATATGCCAGAGTAATTTTAAAAATAGCCCAGAAAAAAATGAGAACAAGCTGCAGCTGCAACAACAGCAGTAGCTCAAGCAGATTTAATAGACTCTTGCCCTTAGGTTGTGAAAGAAGAGATGGGATGTGAGGGGGAAAGGAACAAGGAAAGGATGGAGAGCAAAAAGTGTTAAAAACTACACAAGACTTTGAGGCAAACTGCACATTCTATTACTGTGTGTGTGTGTGTGTGTGTGTCGGGTGGTGTGTGTCTGTGCCAGTGCTAAAAAGTTTCCGTTAGAGTCAAATATTTGACTAGCTCAAACAGTCAAAAAGGGAACGAGAAAGTGAGCAAAACGGCAAAATTTTCCCATTTAAATCTAACCAAATAATAAAGAATGAAAGAAAAATAAATTAAATGAAAGTCAGACTATTAAATGCACAATATCATCTCTCATCTATATAAACCCAAAAGCCCTTTCTCCATTGTATCCATAAGCAAAGTCATGGCGAAATTCAATTGAAAACTTTTGTCGATGATGAAAGAGTTGACCATAAATCAAGCTTCAGTAAAGCCCCACAAAAAGGATCATAAAGAAGAAGGCGTAAAACTCTGGGGGTTGAACCCATTGAGGGGCGCACAGTGACACCGAGAACGAATGATGAGTCCTCGAAGCACATTGTGTCCTGACGCCATTCGAAGCGTTTGTTATTGCAACAAACAAACTCAATGACATAGTGCATACAGCAACTACAAATGGTGATAGACAAGCTGTCATCCTGTCGGTCTCTCAGTCTGTCTGTCTGTCTCGCTCTGAATTTTTCCATAGAACTTACTGTGGATGCCTTTGGATGTGGCATGCAAGGATATGCACATACATATATGCATGCATATTCTTTGAATAAGTGTCAAACTCCTTGAAATGCTTAAACTAGACAAAGAGCGAGCACGGATCATGCATTTTTTATAACTCTTGTTGCAGAAAGTGTTGCTGATGCCGCTTCTTATTGATGTTGTTGTTGTTGCTTTAAGTGCATTAACATGTAAATTAATTGGCTGCAACAGAATGTGGATGGAGAATGATGATGATGATGATGATGACGAATATGCTCATGTCCTCTACATGCGCTGAGTGGACTCACCCGCATTTCAATTAAATCAACACATTGATTTAATTAAATTTCCCTCCCTCCGTGGCCCACTCCTTGTTCCTCGTTATATAGCTGTCTGAGAGTCGCGCGCTCTTCAATTAAAAAACTGCCATCGATATGCACTTTAACCATCATTTTGCATAATTTATGCCACACCGAAAATTGAAATGAAGTCAGCATAATGGCATTTACCTCCTTCCGACCTTCTTCTCCTTGCTCTTGTCAATAAAATGTAAATAATTGAAATTTGACACATTTTCCTCGGCACTCGAGGCGTATGTGTAATGCTTTTTCGACCTACCACAATTTTGTGTAGCATACTTTTTTGGGTCACATTCATTTACACTGACCTTTTACATCGTGCGGCTGTCAATTCATTGCGTTTATCGACCAATAAAGAATACTACGTATTAAATTTAGTAATTTACTAACTAAGAGGCACAGTTTAACTGCACAATAGACGACTCTTTAGCTTTTCTTGTGGAAATTTTCGTATTTAAATTAAACTAATTTGCATAAGGGAGACACACACTCGCTTCTTAAAAATACATCGTTAATGTCTTTGTTAAGCCTTTTAATTACCAACCGAGTGATAACTCGATAAGCCGCTTAATTTATTTACACGAACACGCGATAATAATATCAGCCAGCTTAAGTTCCATGTCACAATCTTGGCTTAAACAACGACATGATGTTCTGTTGACCCAACTGCTAGGCAAGGTTGTTCATGATCCATTTTCACAACATTCTCGCTGAGTCTTTGTCAAATATTTGTGTAATTTAGATTCATAATTTATGCATGCATATATTTAACACCTTTTCTCAAGACGAAGCCGAAGCCAAGTGAAAAACTTCACACGCAGCCAAAGTGAAATTCAATTTCCAGTTGCTGAGAGCAATTTTCATTTTCTTTTAAGAAAAACTATTTGGCCATATGACGACGAAGAATGTCATAAAAGCTAAAGTGGCAGCACCCTCGCCCGCCACCGCCACAGGAGGTGCTAAAAGCGATGAATGAGTTGCAGAAAGGGAGAAAAGCAACAGGCTAGGCCTATATAACCAATAAAACACACTTGAATCAACATGGCAAATGATATTTTTTTACGACAAGACATTTATCGTTCGCCCCAAATTTCATTTTGTTCAGTGCAAGAATGTATATATATGTATGTAGTATATATTTTTTTCTTTAGCTATTTTATTAGCAAAGCAGCGGGGACAAGCGAAATGAATTACCTACCCACTAGGTGGTGGCTTGGCTGGCCATAAGGCGCAAAAATGCTTTCACTTTGTGTTTGTATTTGACAACCCAAAAACGAAGTCAGAAACTGCGTGTGAATAGCAGCAAAACAGCTGCTGCTGCTCCTACTGCCGCTGTTGCCTGTTGTCGTTATATTTGCTTAGCAAAAGCTACGACGACGACAACGACACTGAATACCCTCCCGTATTGTGCCCTTCTCCTCCTTATTTATTTTATTCGTTCATTTTGTTGATTGTTTACTTTCACTTTCATCATCGATTTCGTTGCTAACATAATCGACAAAAGTTTTTAATCAACAAGAGACAATGACAATCATGATAATCATCGTCATGATTATGATCATCATGAGCGTTTCGCTTAATGCAAATTGGCCAAAAATTCATTATAATTAAAGGCAAAGGCAGACTTTGCGTCTTAACCAAATTTCAATTTGTTCAGCAGCTGCTCGCCCTTACCAAGGGCCAATTAAAATGTTCTCCTAAAGAGTAACTCATTTTTTGGGGCAAACCAAATTAAATTCGTAAAAAAATTGCACATTTCTTGTGGATTTTAACAATGAAAATGTCACAATAATGCAAATTTGGGCTTTACTTCGGGTTATGGTGTTTTGCCAGCAACTTCTACATCCGCCCTCGTGTAACATGAATTTTCCTTTAAGAACTAATTAAATTTCCTCTTCTCTTCTTCTTGGGAATGCAATTAAAAGTCGATATAAAAACACATTTTGTAGGTAAACAAAATAATTAGCCCACAAGCCAGGCAGCAGCAACAGCAACAAAAACTTTCTCAATTTAATCAATTGAAAAATGGCCAAGTTATGCTGGCCTGATTCATATGTGGCCACGGCTTAATGCTAACTGACAGCTGGATAATTGACTGAAAAGCCGCAACAACAACAGCAATGACAATGAAAATGGCAAGGAAAAGCAGGGAAAAGCTTTTAAATGACAAAAACAAAAAAATGCTGGCCATCTAATTTGAGTTACCGACGAGTCGGATACCCAGTAATTAGTATTATATGGTAACGAAAGGTTAGATCTCCTGGATGCTGGCGTTGATTGGTGGATTAGTTAAGCATTGAGAGTTCCATGAATTTTCTTAGGATTATGAGAACTCAACGACTCCAATTATTTCTACGCTTGAGGATATGATGCGAATGACCGATGGAAACTAAATAAACCTTTCGACTGCTGGGTAAATGAAACAAAATAAGCAGAGCCAAAAACGAGAACTTTTATGCGAATTAATATTAATTGTTGTTCATATTCCGAGTCAAAGTCAATTCCAGAGGCGTGAAAAATTTCTTCCTAATAAATTCAATTTATTACTGGCGATATGCGTCCCGACATTTGCCCGAGAGATTTAATTTGGGTTCCCTTTCTTGGCCCAACTTTGATTGAATTTTTTCTTTCACTTTCGGCAGTTCCCATGCCTCTTTCCCCACTCTCCTTCGCATATATATTTCTTGACTTTTTTTTAATAAACTCTTCCTTTTTTTTTTTTTTTTGTTTATAGAATATTTTATTTTCCCTTTTTTTTATTATTTGTCTGCAATTCAACAACATGCAAATTTCCTGGCCCTAAGGGCCAACAGCAAAAAAGAAGCAAATTCAAATTGCAATTCGTACGCTGTGGAAATTTGTTTATGTTTTGTCCATAAAATTTTTAAATATTTAATGAGCTGCTTTAATGGCGAATGAGTAGGATAAAGCTTAAGTGAGTGATACAGAGGGGGCCCGATAGAAGCGAGCGGTGGGCAGGGTAGCTGGCTTAAATAGTTTACGAGGCTTAATGCATTTTACTGGGTTTTGTGTGTTCGACGGCGCAATCGGCGGCAGCGGAGGTCGAGGGAAGAGGGGAAAAATGCATTTTCCTGCACTAAATCAGCCATAAAATCCTGACTCTGCCTGATGCCTGTAAGCGACAAGCACTTGTATTTTTGCCCTCGTCACATTAGCCGAACTCATTCGCATCTGTGTTGGTTGTCAGCAAGAGAGAGGGGAAGAGGGATGGAATGAGAGTGAGTGTGAGTAAAATAGTGTCAGAGGTTCTTCTGTGAAGTGTTCTGGCTGGTAGCATCAACATTTTGTGCCACTAAAGTATTTGCATATGTCACCTGGCTAACTCCCTCGCCAGGTACTACCAGCTATCCAACTGCAGGGCTACAGGAGCGTATTCATATTCAAACTACGGGTTTTTCTAAATAATTGTCTCTGACTTTGACTCGAATCTATCTCCAGTAGCTCGCTTAATTAGATAGTTCAAACACTTTTATCGATGCAGAAGGCTAAACACAATCTTTAGCAGCATAGAATGACCCAATTTCATTTAGATGCACCCCTTTAGTTTCGACTCACACCCCATTATTATGCCATTCTGTCCCCCTCTATCCCTGTTTTACTTGTTTAATTTGTATAAGTAGTGCATGGCGTTGCCTACTTTTGAGGGCAAGTGCAGCAGCTGAGTGCTAGAACAATTCCCACTTGCACTTAATTGGCGTGCAGCGTGCAACCCGCCACTTATTGCCCCGACGCAACCCCCTCTCTCTCTATCACATACCACTCTCTCGAACTCTAAAACTCTACTTAACTTTATTGGTAGCGAAAAGGCCATAAAAAAGGCAAAGGGAAAAATGAAATCAATGAAAAAATGCTGCATAACTTCATTTCGAACTTGAAGCGATGACAGTTAAAGAGAGAGAGAGAGGAGAGAACGAGATAGAAAGTAGAGGGATGGAAGAGACAGAGTCTAAACCAAGTGGCACGTTTCCCTACAACCGAATGCCAAAATGCCAATGCGGAATGCCAAAGCGATTTCTCTATTTAAAGTCGACATTTCGAGTGTCCTCGATGGGTCCTTTCCCTTCCCCCGTTTTTTTTTCTTTTTTTTTTGCCCATTTTCTCACACGCATAGCTTGCATTTTTATGCTCTTCTCCTGGTTGCTTCTCCTTTTGCTAAACGCTAAATCCCAGTCAGGACATTGGACGCTTCTCCTCCTCTTCCTCCTCCTACAGCTGCTGCTAATCGGTGGAGCTGCAGACAGCGTTTGGATTTTGCTTTCCGTTTCGCTTGTTAGTTGATATTCCAAAGGAGTTTTACATTTCACATAGATGCCAGATGCCAAACCGAACTAAAGCGTTCGCTTTGATTTGATTCTTTCGTTTGGCGTGTGAGCGCATAAGATAAGTTTTGTAAAGGAAGTGCAAGGGAAACTCGTAGTAAATATTACATTTACTTTTATTTGAATTAAAAGTGGGAAACGAAACGAAAGAAGAGCAAAAGCTTTGTCAAAATTATGACGAAAATAACTCAACAGAAACCGAGATGAGAGCGAGCGAGAGAAGAGAAAATGGCGCCACTTACTTTAATTGCTGCCAAGTTGCCTTGCCCTACTCCCTCTCTCTTCCTCTCTCATAAAAAACACAAAGGAGTCCGCCCAGATCCCTACTCTTGGTGCCGGCTTTTGGGCCAACTGAGTAGCGGCTCATGTAATTAAAGCTTCTCGCATTCATTGCAACAATGCCAAGCTCTGCTCTCCATCTGCCTGCCTTTGCCAGCTCTGGTGTTAAGTTGCCCCAAATGGTGGCAGCATCATCAACAACAACGCCAGCTTCCCATGCACTCAACTTTGTGAACGTTTTTGGCACTTAATTGAGCGCATTAACTCGGCAACAACAACAAGAACAACAATAACAACTCACTACATACCTCCATCCCACCATCAAGAGGGCCAAGACCTAAAAATACACTTTATATTGACATATACGGGGAAGGAAAAGTGAAAATTATGCTGCCCACAAAATTGGCAGCACATGTTGTCGCTTCAATCACAAACCCCCCCGCCACTTCCTGCCTTTCACCTCTCGCGTAAGTGCTGGCCATTTTGTAACTTTACCATTTAGCTTGGCGAGATGCGGCAAGTTTATGAATGTTTAAATAACAACCCATAAAAAAAAGAAAATGAAGAAGAAAGTTTTCAATTTCTGTAACTTTCCCATGTAAATTCATTTAACAGAAAACTTTAATTAACAGTAAAAAGTGTATCGATTGTCCTGGAATATTGTCCAGCTCATGCTTATACAAAGTTTTTCCTGTGAAACCCCAAGGCGAAACATGGCCAGTCAACGTGACGTATACATTATTTTTTTCCACACTACATATATATATATATATGTATACAATATATATACCATGTAAGTCAGTCAAAGGCAACAATTAAAAGGCGAAATGGTGGGGGTTGTACTCAGCTCACAGAAATATGTAATAATCCTTTGAGAAAATGGTATATGCAAATATATATTGCATAATGTTTACGATAAATGGTAATAAGTCAAATGAGTTTGAGGAAACCGACCATAATTGGGCTTTCTGAAGATCTGCTAAAAAATCTTGAGATGGGAGAGGGAATATATAAGGTTTATGAGACATTCTAAAACTGTTCTATTAAACATTTGAAAATTTTTTATAAAAAATCGATGCATTTAAATAAAGTATGAAATTATTCACAAGTTTCCTTCAATTGTGTCTTATTTTCTGCGAGATTTCCAATTCCATTTGGTCTATTTAATTTTTTTCTGACATTTATTTATACATCTACGTATATAGAATTATGTTTATTACAATTTTGATTGAAGTTTTTTCTTCTTTCTATTTCTTTTTGTCAATGGCTTAAACCAATTAGCCATGCTTCATTGGGAATCAAGTCCTTTCATTATGGTGATTAGACACACAACCACACACAGAGAGAGAGACACACACAGCGACACAGACAAATCCTGGAATAGGATGTACCAAAAGTAATTGTATACGTTGCTGACTTAGCACAGATATTGCCAGAGACAATTTTGTTTGGGTGAAAATTGAATACACATTTTGTGGTTGGTGTGAAAATGACAAAAGTAAATTTGAGTCACACACAATAACAACATGCAGAGCAACAGCAAGAACAAGAACAAGAAAAGCAACCACAAATCATTGAAAAATCGAAAAGTAAATTGAAGTGATTTTTCCTTTTCTTCTTTTCTTTTTGCTCGGTTGGTCTGTCTGACTTTCTATGCTCTGTGCTCTGTGTCTGTCTCTCTATCTGTCTGTCTGTCTCCCCTGTGGCTTCTCTCTAGCTGTATTGACCATTTGATCTTTTAAAAATTGCTTTGAACTTTTCTGTGTGAAGAGTTGAAAACCCGCTACGGGTGGCCCAAAAAGTTGTCCTCTTTATATAAAGTGGCAACTGTCAAACCAGCAGCTGGTCATAAATTCAATTTCTGTATGAAATTGCAGGAAGCAAAACAAAACAAAAAACTAACGGAAAAGGGGAAAAGCACAGGATGACAACAAGGAGTTGCGTGTGAGTGTCATGTTGCATTTTGTCAGCTCAAAAAATTGGTGGCAAGTTTTTCTTCTCCTTGTCTTTTCCTTGCTTTCTCCTGCTCATCATCATATTTAGTTATTGTTATATCGATTTTTCTGATCCTATATATAGCCTAAGCTTTTCTTCTGTATCTTCTTGGCTTAAATATTTAATATAGCTAATGCATTTAGTTATATTTAACTAACAAAAGCTTCTACATATATATAAGGACATTATTATTTTAATTTTCTCTTGGCCATTGAGAGAAAATCAAATTATATCTGCAACAGCACTTTCTGCTGATGGACTTAGGGTGAAGCGGAAAAAGGGGCATAGTTGGGGGAATAAGAAAGATAATAAAACAGTGCTCTGGCACGAATTTGAACTTAGGAGAACTGCTCAACGGGTGTCCACTTTAATGTGATATACTTTAAATGGTTTTCGCTTTCTCTACACAACTTATTTTGCAAATGGAACAGAGTGTCCTTCCTCAAACAAACTTGCTATGATTGTAGTCAAGGGAATTATAATTCAATCGAAATACTACACATTTATATTTTATACATTTCCCACATGAACATAAACTCGAACAGAGTTTTCACAGTGGAGACAAAATATAACAAACAAAGCAAAAGCAATTGACGTTTTCGATTTCGATTCTTTAAATAATAAAAGATTTTTACGAAGCTTTTATACTGATGATACACATATCGAGATTTGGCTTGAGAGTTTTCCAAAACAAATTGAAAGAACTTAGTGTCTTAAGAAGAGTATACCAAATTCGATGTTGGTCGCCATTGCTTCCTACAGTTTTATTGTCTTATTGCCGGTCATAATTTCATTTGGCAGAACTCTACGTGTTTCTCATTATCGTTTTCATTCGTTTTGGCTATGAATTTAGTCGTGGTGCACACTTGAGTCGACATGGCTGCCGAGAAGATACATAGTGGGAAAAAAAGAGAACCAAACTGGAAAGTTTCAGTTTCCATTTCAGAACCAACAGCAACTACAAAAACAACCACAACATTACTATCAACAATAAACAATTCAACAGCTTTAACCATTAAACAACAACATTGAAGTGACCAAAATAAAGTGACCAAATAAATAAATATACATATACATAAATAAATAAATAAATATACATATATAAATAACACAGAAAATGATAACCAATTAATTATTAAGTGTGTAATTCAACAATGGACCAATAAAAGAATGTACATATACATATATATATACATATTCCTACGCTGTGTAACCTCAATGTGAGACCAAAAAGAAACTAAAACTTAGTAATAAATCTTATCGGATTAAGTGTACATATAAATGACCAACAAAGAAACTGGCAAATTGGTAAAAGCTTTAAAATATAGTATTAAACAAAAGACAAAGATGACTTTTATGCTGTAAATTTTCCAAATTTTGTGTCATATATGTTAAACTTGTTAAACTCTGTAACTGAAAGTGTGAACTGTAGACTGTATCCAAGAAAAAACAAAGAAAATTAATAATAATAATAAGATTTATAATCACAAAGAATTTAAACAAACACGGAGTCAGGTAAAAAGCAACGAGCAAACAAGAATTCAATCAATTTAAACAAAGATTTTTGGGAGCTCTTTGAATGTTGTTAGATACGTTTACCTCAGCGAGAAGGAGAATTACCTACCCATCTCTTTCTATCTGTATCTAGCTGTCTCTCTCTCTCTCTCACTGTGCCTGTGTATATGTGTGTATATCTAACCTGCCTGCCTATTAAACCCACACACACACACATCAACACACACAGCAGCACACACACACACACCATTACTTACACCAAACACTAACCCGTGGCCTCCTAAGCTATGACCTTTTGCATCATGATGAGCAGCAGCAGCAACAATAACAATAATTACAACAGCAACAATAGCAGCAACAGCAGCAACAACAGCATGAGAAGGAACAGCAGCAACAACAACAACAACAACGACAATAATAACCATATAACTCACATATATAACTTCAACTTGGCCAATTGGTTGCCACACGTAAGTTTGCTTTTCCTTTTCCTTTTTTCGTTCCGTTTTCCTTTCTTTCGTTTTTCATTTGTTTTGTTCTCGTTTCCCCCTTAACATTTTAGTTAATACCGAAAGGAAACGCTTTAAACATTTCTCATATTTCCACAATTTCTGCCATCATACGGAAATCAAATTAAACTCTCAATCCTTTTTATATATGCTGAGTGCCACTAGAAAGCATCCACATGCAGACACCACACACTTACACACACACACACCCACTCACTCACACCCATACATCTACCAATACAAATATATATGTGCATATGTATGCAAAGTTCTGTTCTATTGTTATCCTTGCTTATATTTTGTTGGATTTACCTGTTTGCTTCTTAGTGGCGTTTTATTTTCCCCTTCTCCTTGAAATCAATCTATTGTCCAATTTGTTGTTATAGAAAAATATAGAAATGAAATAGTCAACTCTCCATAACTCCAATTAGCATATAATTTAGTTATTTCTGTCATTGAAAGCTAAAGGGGAAGACAAGTCATAGAAACACAGGAACTAAATGCAACTTGAAAATATGAAATCAATATAGAAATAGTTAATGTTATGACAATCCGAAGCAAACTCTATGATTTTGTAGTTTAATTGATTGCTAGTAGAATTCAATTGAACCAAAAGCTAGACGATTAATTTAATTGCTTTCTGTAAGAGTTATTAACCATTGATGTACGATCAATTGCAGATGCAACACACAAATTGCCTTCACTTGAGAGTATTATTAATCTAAGTATTTATTATTGTTGGTATGCCTTCTGTTATGTTTTTGTTGCTGCTGTTGTTGAACTTTCAAACTTCAACTCGAAATGCATTAATGAATTGTTTAGTTGCTTTTGTTCTTGACACACACACACACACACACTCAGATGGGTTCTACAGAATTCTATGTATTACTTTCTATTCACCTATGTGTAAATGTATGTAGTATGTTTTATTATATTTTGCAGTTGCATGTGTGTGCTTTGTGTGTATTTGTGTTGTTTCTATGTGGAAACTTTTGTGCCTTTGAGTGTCTTAATTAGCTGCCAACAAAGTTTGTGCATATTAACTAGAAGCCAAGACCAACTCCTGGTCCTGGTCCTGGTCCTGCTCCACGTCCAAGTTTGGTCTCGACTATTGCTTAAGTTTCGCATAATCGCCTTGTAGCCAACAAATTGTGAACAGAAGTGATTTGGCCATCAAAGTAAGCGTCAGTGGGCGATCGAAGGCAAATACATTGAGAAAGACTACACGCTCGGGATACAAGCACAATTGAAGACTGAAAATTGACAACTAAAGTAGGAAATGAGAGCTCTACTATATTCTATTTGGTGTATCTAATGCAAGAATTTACCAGTCGATCCAATTTTCTGGTTTCCCTTAATATCCGCCTGGTATTGGTTCGAAGTTTGTGGAATTCTTCAGCCAAATCAGTGGCGAAATATAGATTAACCGCATCTAGGATAAACGTCAAGATGACAAAGACCTTCATGGCAAAGGTAAATTTGGCACTGGACGAGGATTGAGGTAACGCCAGAATAACGAATAGTTCATAGCCAAAGGCTATTTGATACCAACTCTTGCAGGCCAATACAAAGACTCCACTGTATTCATATTCTTCACTCATTCGGTTACTCAGCCTCAGCAGCTTTGCATAGATTCTCAAGAGTTTCGAGAGTTTCCTCCTCCTCCTGGTCGTCCTTCTCCTGCTTGATAGATGGTCTAACTGAAGGTTGATGATGTAGTAGCCGCGACAAGTTTCCCACAAGAGGCAATAGTACTCGAATACCGTGGCCAGCAGCATATTGTAGACCAACCAATATGAACATATGTCCAGGATATAGTAGTCCTTGGCAAATCTCTTCATATAGGTGGGATAGAACAGGTGAATCCTTAGCAGGGTTATGGCCACAAACAGATATTTCATATAGCCACGTATTCGCAATCTAGGTCCACTATTGAAAGCGCAGAATTCATGATTCTCCAAATGTAATAGGTCATGCATGATCTTCTTTTGACCCATTCTATGGTCCCAACACTTGACTATACTGAATGCCATCACACCGGCCATCGTTAGGAATGATACACACATGGAGGGATTATCACGATAGACATAAATCATACGCCCAATGGCCAATACGGAGAGACCATGGTGTACGCAGCAATAAAACTTGATTAGGCCATAACTGATTAGCCTTTGCGATTTCACATTAAAATAGAAATGATGCAGACCATTTAGAATCATGAACCAACTGAGCGAACCGTACAACTGGAACTTATCGAACGCCATCTCTGCTGCAACTGCAACTGCAACTGGAACGCAGTAGTGGACATGGCCAATCCGCCATGCATCGCAATGAACAATTGATGGGCATTTTGAATTATTAATCAACATTTCCATTTAACGAATTGGCTGCTAATGTTGCTAACCTTCGATTCGCAATTAGAGGAGACCTCAGCTAGCTACCCTACAAAGTGGATTTTCTCCTTCAGATGGGGTCACCCAGATGATGACATTTGACGCGCAGCAGAGTAAAGCTGCTTTCGTACTTAATCTTCATATTGAATGAAGTAGATGAAATTGAAACCATTCAAAATGATGAATAGATATAATGGAAAAAAACGGATAAAGGATACAAACTGGAAACCCATTCAATTGGCAATGCCTTGATGATTTAGATTTATTGTATTTGCTCGAAAATAAATCAAAAATCAAACCAAAAACTACAGACAATTATGGAGGGTTTTCCTTTCTGATAGGCCTCAAGTGGCCCGCCCAAAGAAAGGGCAATCAATACTGGTTTTTAATGAAGAAATAAAACGTGGACACATTTCCCGTAGTCGTTGTAGGTTTTCTTGTTCTTCTTGTTGCGTGTCGTAAAAATTGTCTACATTTTTATTACGTTTATTTTTTTTGTTGTTCGAGCGTGAAAAGATTTTGTCCTGTGTCCCGGTGTCTCTTGTGTGTGTCCTGTGTGTGCCTGCTGCTGCTCCTCCCCCATCTCCTCCTAACTGTTACTCTTACGCTTTACCGCCCAACGCGTGCTGAGCTGGAAAATATTCTCTTTTGTGGCTGGCTCGTTCTACTACTCACCCTCCCACACCCCAACCCACCCATACCCCTTAGGACAAGTGTTTATTTTGGCATTTTGCTTTATATATTCTTTTTGTGTCTCCTCCACAACCAGTAGCCCACCTCTCCCTGCCTGGTCAGCAGTTGACAAGGCACTCAACCCGCTTCAAGAGCCCAGAGCCCAGAACCCAGAACCCAAACCCAGGGCTTTGTGTGGCCTAATGATTATTGCGTTGCGTTTTTTCCCTTCTTGTTCTTCCTTTTTTCTTGCATGTTTCGTTATTGTTCGTTCGAGAGATAGAGAGAGAATGCGATGGGCGGAGATCGGGGCGGCGGCATGTTCAGAGGGCATTCCATTGTTTGCTTTTTTTCAATGGGCGTGAAAATATCTGCGCCGCAGGCCATAGGCTCCTTGCTGGGGTCGCTCTTCGATGGGGCATTTAAGTTATTTAAATGATTTAGCTAATTTCGAGCTTTTATTAGGAATTTTTATTTCACAATTTGTTTGTTTTACGGCAAAACGACATCTAGCATTAGTTTTAATGCTTGAGCCCATGGGACTTTCAGTTGAGGTTACAATTTCAGTCGTTTGAGTGGGCTGTTTACCCCTCGTGTCCTTTACCCAACAATTCTTTCGGTCCTCACAGTTGGTATAACCTTTGACACATTGTTAGCCCATTACATGTACATGTGCCCTCCCGTTCAATCCAAACAGATTGCAAAGGTTGACACATCGCTCTCCGACAAGTAATTTAATTAGATCACAAACTGTGACTCAGATAAATTTGTGAGCTGCTGCTCAGCTTTCTCAGGCATCAGCAATAGGACTATGAATAATATTTCTCTAATAATTCTCATTTTATGTACATCTTTCGATTCACTTAATAACTGAAATTCACATTATATCTTCATATCAATTGTGTGGTTTCGCTTGAAATTTGTCAGCTGTGTGTTTCATTTAAACATTTAATATTATTTTTAATAAATTCAATTAAATAAATGAGCTGACATTATATTCTGCTTCTAGTTTGTTCAGGCTTTGCCTCATGTCGCATGGAAATTGAGTTTTTGATTAACTGTCTGCCATTTGGAAATGAAAATTATGTATAATTTTCCATGAGAAATTGGAATTAGTTGCAGCTGCTGCTGCCGACAACAAATTTGAGCATCGTATCGGTTAAATTAGAGGATGATAGCCGATGATGCACTGATCAAAGTGAATTAAAGATACGTCTAACATCTGCTGTTAAACTCCACTTTACTCCATTAGAGGCAAATTGATTTTTCATGTGGAGGACACAAAAACTTTGGCATTAGCGAAAGTTTTCTCTGCTTTGGCTTAATTAACAAAAAGCAAAATTGTCTGAAATGTTCAATTAATGGTTTCTGTTCTTCTTTTTTTTCCTTTTTCGACAATTATCTGTCTGCTGTCTGCCGTCTGAGTTACTGCTTCTTTCTAACAACAACAACAACAACTGAGACGTATTTATAATTAAATTGCTTCGACAATCATTTTGAGTGGGCCAGCAATTGAGAGGGATGGGTGGCAAAAAAAAAAGGGGGGTAAAGGGAAATTTATGTAAATTTCGTTTAATTTATTTTTGACACGAGCCATCAGAGTTTGTCATTAAGTTTGCTGCCTGCTAATTGAACGGAAATCTGGTGATCTGCTGATGACAAGAAACATTTGATTTTAATTTATCAGTTGATTGCGGCTGATCAATCAATCAATTTGCATTGACTTGGCTAGCTCATTAGAAGAGTGCTCTGTCACACAGATTGTAACTGTGACAGAGGCAGAGACAGCAACACGGAGAAAAACGAAGAGAAAATTCTTTTCTTTTGGCTTAAAACTTCCGCTTGAAGATTTCCTGTTATGACATTCTGTTCGAGCTTAAGGCAAAGAAATGGACATTTTCAACCCGCTCAAAATGTGGTTCATATTTCAATTTCCGGCACAACAACTGACAAGGCCATCTCCCACTTCCCTTCTCTCTCTCTCTTTCTATCTTTCTCCTATCCTTCTCATAGCTTAGCTGTTGTAAAATTTAAATTTGATTGATGCCACGGAAGTTTTGGGGCAGATTTCAATTTTCCTTTTTTGCATGTGGAAACATTTCAATTCACTAGCTCCCAAAAATGAACACAAAAACACAAACACACACACACACAACAAGTTTTAAATTCTTTGCTTATTTACCATATTTCATGCCATCAATAATAATTAACGCAAAAACCAAAAAAAAAAAAAACAAAAAAAAAATCGAACGAATAAAATCAAACTGAAACTGAAATGTAACGAACGTAATCAATGCTTAATCAATTGACCAACAAAACCGAAATCGAAACCAAAAATCGTAATCGAAAATAAATAAAACGCAAATTGTGCACACAACGCAACAAAAATGCAAAATGCCAAATGGAAATTTGAAATTATTGCTGCACCACCACCCACCACCACCATGCCACCACAACATCCGTTCGCCTCCATTCTTTCCCCCAACAACCAACGTCCAACGCCCCCCGCAGAATGTCAATGTTCTTCTTTCGCTTGCATAATCTTCAGCGCGCCGAGGAGAACAAGCGCAAGAAGCGCGTTGAACAGCAGCGCCAGCAGCAACGTCAACGTCGCGGCGCCAAGGTCTTCAAATGTGTCAGCGATTCCACCGGCCACCTAACATTGGCTCCCTCGCGCCTTTTTGAGCGCACACCGATGAGTCCGTCGGATAGTTTGGACGAGATTGCTCTACAGATACCAAGGTGAGTGCAGGCAGTAGCAAGAGGGCGGGAGGGGGGAAACACATCTACAGATCCAGATGCCGTTGCCACACACATCGTTGATACACCAATTTACTTTAGCCGACAAAACTTTTTTTGTACCTACCTTTCTCTGATTGTTTTCTCACCTGAGGGCAATCTGTGCGCGCACAAAAAACACACACACACACACACAAAACAAAACACTGTGGCATACTTTTAGGCAATGCCTGTAAAGACAAAATAATGCCGCATTGCGTTTCGTTCGGTTTTTCAGATGTTTTTTTCGTGGGGTTAAAGTCAATTTGTAATGTGTTTTTCTTTGTATACTCTAACACAGAGGGTACATTTCTTAGAAAATGCATAACAATTGTAAATATATTTAAATGTAAGTCAAAGTCTCTTTGGGTTGCTCTTTGTGAGAGGCGCAAAAAGTGAATCACATGAGGGAGAGTAAGAAATCCTGCCGATTTGGTCTCTCTCAAGTATGTGGGTATGGGACTTGGCTTCGTTTCAACAGAATTTCAAAGTAGGCGAGTCCCCCTAACGTATTAGACTTATCAGACAAATCCACATTAGTATAAATTGTCCCTAGTTCGAAACAACACATATTTTTGGCTACCTCCAAGGAAACAGAAAAAAAAAACAAATTTCCATTTTCCACTAAATTTGAAGTTTTTAAATTTGTTTGAGCTTATATATTCTTTGGGTAAGTCAAGCGCGCGCCAAGATGCATTTGATGTGTGATCGCGTTTCGGCTTTATTTGCTGGTGTTCTGGTCGGCTTGTGGTATGCCAAAACGTTCTCCAAGGAAGAGGAAAGAGCAGGGATGCATAATGAAGGCAGTGGCAAGGGCGACTCGGACAAGAGAGAGGCCAAGAATAAACCCAAGGATAGGCAATTGACGTTTACAAAATACGATGAATGAGAATAAATCTATTCAAAATTATTCAATGAGAAAATGTAAGAATCTGAGAGAAAAGGCGGGGTGAAAGTAATCGATTCATTATTATAGATTTACTTAATCGATTGCAGTCAATTCGACATTAGCCATGACTTGAGCGCTTTAAAAACTCGGGGTATTAACTAATTATAGATTCTATAATTCGGCCCAGTGATGCCTCACTGCCCGGTGTCTTAGTTCTGCTTAGGCTATTGGGGGTTTTATCCGTCCGAACTACAATATATTTGGTAACCTTTGCGACACTACAGTGTGTATAAGTGGTATATCAGGAATACAGATCTGATCCACTTAATCATGTTTGTCAGAGCATCTTAAAGTCGACAACCATCTTAAAATACAGAACTCACAGTTTCCGCCCAATCTTCTTCACCAAATTCAAAGAACGACGCCAAGGCCGTGACTTCTGGAGCCACAACACTGAATGTTCGTCGTCCTTTTGTCCTTGCCGCATTTCAATTAGTTAGATAATCTCGCCATCTCTCTCACTCCCTTATCTAAATCAGTGTAAAGATTTCTTGAACGAAAAGTAGGCTGGGGCACTAACGTTTTTGGCTTGCCACAGACTCACACCAGTCAAATTTCTACTCTGTTCATATTAACACACATTTTCGGCTGCTTCCAAGAACAAAAAAAAAACGAGAAATTCCAACAAAATTATAAAAAAAATTTTAAATTAAAGATAATTAGAGTGAAAGAGAGGATAACGCAAAAGTCAAGATGAAGATGATGTGTGAGCGCTTGTCTGCCGTTTTTGCTGGCCTTGTGGTGGGCATGTGGTACGGTAAAACTTTCCCCAAAGAGGAGAAGGAGCCTGTTACTGATGACAAGGGCAAGGGAAAAGGCAAGGACAAGGGCAAAGACAAGGAGAAGAAGTAGAGTATCAAACGGAACGGATGATAATGATACCAACATTATTTCTCACCTGGTGAGTGCGAGACGTCAAATTTTTCCATTAAACCCAGTAGGCCTTGACTTTCGGTTTTGCCCGTTTCTCCGTTTCTCGTTTTCCACATCTAGTTGGCCTGGCGAAAATCTCAAATATCAAGTACCAGTTTCCCCGAAGCTATACATCAGTAGTTAAGCAGACCTTTACGGCACAACATTTCGGCTAAACATAATTATTTATTTTCTTTTCCTTTGGAAACTCAAAAAATTATCAAAAATTATCAAAAATTCTCAAAGTTACAGGATATATATATACACTATATATATATAAAGATGCCTTGTTGCAAGCGACATGAGATACGCAGAACTTGTCGGCCCCAGCCTTCGTTCTTATCGCGACTAAATTGCCAACAATGCAATCGCGTGCTATTCTTTGTGATCGGTGTGGGAATGGGTGTACTCTGGGTGCGCAATAAGGACAACAAGGGCAAGGAACCCCCCAAGGACGATGGCAGTGACAAGAAGAAGAAGGGCGAGAAGTAGACGCACGAAATACTCCCAAGCAGCAGCAGCGGCAGCTCAGTTGAGATCAGTTCACTTCAGTCTTCAGTCTCTGGATGTGCATGCGAGTCGATGCGACTAGGGAATACGCTACTCTGCTTTGGTGGCAACATCTTTAATGCGCTACATCGCACATTGCCGGACGAATCGAACCTCAAACCACCCAACCACAAAAAATGGCACCAATGGAAGGCAGTATAGAAAAATACAACAAACTTAAAATTAAAACTTATTTTGGTGATTCTCTTATTTAAACATGGCAGATAACTTCGATTTTCGGAGTTTAAATTTCTTGCTAATAGAGGATCTCATGAATAAATTTACAATACCAAATTCAAATATGTATTTAATTTCGTTCGCCTGCCGCGATAAACATCTATTTATTTTGAAAATCTATGGGAACATAGATAGAAAACAAAATACTAATACTAAATGAGCGACGGGGCTTAGGATTTTAATTCGTTCGCATGACATTTAGACATTGGATAGACTACGGATCTAATGGTGATTATAATATATATATTTAGGAAATAGCCACTAATACGATGTTACTTTTAATCAGTGATAATCAAGGTTATTTTGTAGGTTGTGAAATTTTGCTTATAAATGATCCAAAATTTTTAACGTTGGGTGGAAAACTTCGGTTAAAAATTAAACCAGCTAAAGCTTTGTTGATTCTTTCTTCAGCCGCTTCTTACTTCTTCTTGTCCTTGCCTTTCCTGTTCTTGTCATCTTTGGTTAACTGTTCCCTAGCCTCTGCGACCTCCTTTTTCAGCTGGTCGTAATACAGACCAACTGCTCCACCCACTAGGAAGAAAAAGAGCCGATTGCATGGCACACAGTTGATTTTGCTCCATAGAGATGGACGAGGTCGACACACTGGTTGCTCGGGATATTGTGGATATTGAGGATATTGAGGCGGACCCTGCGGACATTGGCAGCTGGGTTTCTGTTTTGCACCACCGCAGGTACTACATGACTTCTCGTTGTCACACATTTTGGCGCGAGAAGACGGGAAAGAATTAACAAAATTTTGCAAAAAGAAAAATTTTTAACAAAAATCGTTTGGAAGACTGACAATTTTTTTGTTCGTGTGAATTTAGAAGTAATACTTGGAAAGTATAGATTTTGTTCCGTCAGTATTTAGGCATTTGAATATTCAAACTAAGCTGGCCAGATAATCAATATCATTCATTTGGTTAACAAGTTTCTCGGTTTTAGTCGAACAAAATTTTTCTCAAATTTTTTAAAGCAACAATGGAACGCATTTTGACTTTGGCAGTTGGCGCAATTCTTGGCTATATCATTGGAAAGAACATATAAAACGTAAGTTAGCGGTTGAGAGCAACGATTTTAAAAAGGGAAGTCCACCCAAGGGTCCACGGTAGACTCGACGGGTGTATAGGAACAAAGAGACCTTTGTAGGAAGCAGTTAATCAGTTTTAAAGTCCTACAATAAAATTTATATGGAAGAGCCAGAGGGTTCCTTCTCTCCTCATTATGTTTATATCCCTTCATTTCTTCACTTAGTCCATTTTATATTGTTATTGGAAGACTCCACAATTTGTATATTGCGAAAACTGAGTAGGCCTCATTTGAAGCAATCTCCAATCATTTAAATGTGGCAGTCTAAAAAGTAATTTGAACAACCAAAAGTACAGACATTTTTTCGATAATTTATTATTTAATTCAAATGGAAAATTCTTGGATTTTTACTCTGATCGTAGGCGTCGTTGTGGGCTATTTGATTGGCAAGAACACATAAGAAAATAATAACAAGTAGGCAGCTAAAAGTACGTCAATATTATCTCAATAAACACATTCACATTCATCAAAATTGATTTAAAGTGAAAATTTCTCGGAAAAATTATAAAACAAAATCATCGGAAATGGATGGAGATTGGATTTTGACCTTTCTTGTAGGATGCATTGTAGGCTATCTTATAGCCAAGAATTTTTAAAACAAAAATTCTCGTCGGTTGGAAACAAAGTAATCTCGGCCTAAAACTTATTCATATTTGGAAAGTTTTAAAAATCACAATTTTCATTTTCAGTCAGTCCGTAATAAAGGCAATTCAATTCTCCGCTCTAAGAATAGGATTCATCTATTGAGAATGCTGCAAGTCTGTGCAATCTTTCTTAAGAATACTAAAGTAAGTTGGTCGCATAATGGTATAATTATCATTACATTTTCAAATATCCTTTACCATATAGTAAAAGAAAGCAGCGGAATCGGAAAAAGATAATACAAGCTTAAGGACTGTAACTCACTATGACTCACATCATTTCATTTGCCTTGGGCGTCATTATTGGCATGATGATGTGCAAAAGATGCGGACCCTGAAAAAAAAACAAAAAAAATATAAGAAATTATTAGCAATATGGCGATATTTAGGAAATAAAATTGTATGAGTTATATAAAAAAATATGTATTTATTCATTATCTGTTCGATGGTAATATAAAAGGGGCAGTTAAACATTATTAAGTCAATTCAAGGGGATATATGTAGACAACTTCTTAAGGGAGAAGTCAATTGCAGACAAAGATAATGGCGCTGCCATAATGTCCGCATGGCGTGCCTTCCAACAAACTACTTATATTCTTAAGGGGATCATTTTGTTACGAGGAAATGCAGTAAACTTTAACGTTTATCTGAACTTTCATTCATTAAACGATAGTTAGGCAAAGAGAAGCACAAGTCGCGATCTTATGTGCGAAAAAGGATCATAAAAGCGACTTGGTGAAGGGATGAACGCACAAGCAAGTGTAGGATGGCGATCCTTGCCGCTGCGGCCTTAGGTTCTTTATGCGTTTCTTAGTCAGACTAATGGTCTTTTCTCAAACTTAAGACAGGATACCAGGAGATTTCTTGTGCATCCCTGGTAGCTCTAGTATCCTAGTTTTTTTTTGTGAAACGGGTTCATCAAGTAGGCCTTAAAATAAAAAGTATTTTTTAGGTTGTACATTCATCAATCTTAGTTAAATTTCTTCCAAAAGTGGAAGTTGTCGTATAAACTAAATCATATAAGTTTTGTATAAATCTTTTTCGTGTTATCTGAAATGGAGTGGCTTTTGACTTTTATAGTAGGCTGTATTGTGGGATATTTGATTGCCAAGAATCATAGGTAGAAATTGAGTTAGGTTTCCAATCTCCCAAGTTGGCTTTGACTAAACAGTTCGATTCGGTTGGTTATCGTTACAAAACAAAATTCGATTTTTCATTGAAAATTATTTCGGCTATAGAATGCAGCGCCTTTTGACTTTTTTGGTGGGTGGAATTGTTGGATTTCTGGTTGCCAAGAATACGCGCGTAAGTGGTTAATTATTTCATTTGAATTGAATGAAAATGTAATTATTTATTCAATAGTGATTGTGGTGAAACAGAAACTCTATCGATATGAGCCACATAATATCCTTTGGCCTCGGCATCCTGATGGGCATGTTCGTGTGTCGACGATGCAATCCCTGAATCTTCCATGAGGCACCGAATTTCAAGTGGAAGTCCATTCTTCAAATTATAGTTATCCAAATGATATTAAATTAAATGAAGTGAACAGATTTTCTCTGCATTTTCTTCATTGTTCCCGGTCCATTGTAACTCTCCAAAGGATTAGAAAACCGATATCATTCGACAAACTCGACCGTTTGCTGGGGTTATGCGCTTTCTGCTCAACTGCCAATTTATATTTATGGGCCACGAGGACCTTTATCAAAGCCATTGGAAGTTTTCCCAGAGACCGGCTGAAAGTTTCAAGTCAAGTTCAATGCATTTATGAAAGGCAAGTTTTCCCACTTTTTTTTTCTGTTGGTTTTGTTTTTGTGGAGAAACAAACATAAATATATATGTCAGGAGTTAGGCAAAAGTTTCGGCAAAAAGTTGAAAGTTTTCCCCCCAAAGCAAAGAGAAAAAAAAAAACACAAGCTAAGACAACTTTTCTATAAAAACTTTAAGGTTTTCCTCCCAAACAGCTAAGCCCCGGTATACATAATTACATGCATGCGTTAGGGGGGAGGGAGATGGGGTGATTCAAATTTGTTGGCTATGCTTCACACGTGGGAAAATGAATGAGTGAGATGAGAGAAGGTAAGGTTTACCTTTCATTATGATTGATTATCGGGAGGAACTCTCAACTCCCACAGACACCGCAAACGTTTAACAAATGAGCTAAAGCTGAAATACAAAATGAACTCGCATTTCAATCGAGCCATCCGCACACATCCGCATATCCGCATAAATATTTCATGATTTTGCGGGTTAGGCTCGAGTGGGTCCTCTTGTGCATAACTAAAGATAGAAATGGTTTTCTTATATCCCCCATGCCTCATCTAAGTAAAAGGTAAAGAAGGGTATATAAGGCCACGAGAATATAGAACCCATCTAATGATGGTTATTTTTCAAACGGTGCTAACAGATGAAATTCATTTCACTTTGCTCTACAGGATACCTAAAAGTCGGAGCTCCAACTATCTATTTTTTTTCTGTTTTGTTTGTGGGTACTGCGGGTTGGCCTTATCTGCAAACAGACAAAGGTTAAGCTGGTTAAATTGGTTAAGAAGAAGCTCCAGAAAATGAAATTGAAATGTTTTTCAAGCCCACCATGATTGATGGCGGTAATCGCAAAGAGAAGCAGCAGTGAAAAGGTTAAATTGCTAAACCAACCGTCAACAGGTAAAAGGTTAGCCTAGGTAAACCTCAAAAAATTCGGCAATTTCCATCATCAACATTTTTAAGCTAATTTGTCAATAGAAAAGTTTTAATTAATTTCAAAATTTATGCAACTTTCATAGTTTTTCCATTTCTATGCACAACTTAACAGAGCATTTCAAATTTTAGTTAGTTGTTAGCTTAGCTTTACGGAAAGCTTTTCACTCTCTTCTGCTGTTAGCTGTGAAATTCCCTTCAGTGTCTGAGCTTTCTAGATTTTCTCTTTTAACTGTTAAAACATAAACAAGTCTTGTGTTTGCCGGCATCCGTGTCATTTTGGCGCCCTTTCTGTCAACCAGCTCAGCCCAGCTGTTTTCCCCCAAGAAATTCACCTCTGCGAGTGGTGAATTTACTCGAAAATATATTTTTGGTGGCCTTTGGCGAGCCTGCGCCGCTTCCTTGGCAGTCCTCATCAAACCAAACCTGTTCGTATTTCAGTCGTTCAACTAAAGCCACGGCAAACGAAACCCAATAACGACCGGACGAAGCAGCGTTCAGTAGTTTCGATTCAAAGCGATTCGTTCCGATACGAATGCGGTTGTGAAATATAAGACAAAATCGGCTATAAAGTCAAATCTTTCAGAAAGTGAATAAACTATTTGTATTGTGAGTGGATGGATGGAGGCTAGGCAGAGAAAGTGATCGATAGTTTAATCAAAATTTAATTCAAAACTAAATTAATTAATCACAAATACATACAGATATTCCAAAAATTTTAATTAAAAAACTGCAAATGAATTGAAATCTACGCAAACTCATAAAAACTACAATTAAAAACTAAAGTTCGAAATTAACATTTAATTAAGTTAGTAAACTACCGAGTAATAAAACTCATCAATTTATAATGATTGTATGCCATTTGAATGCACTGAGTAATATCGAAAGCACTAAAATTTTTTATGGATTTTCCAACATTCTTACAGTAGCAGATTATTTCTACAAGATAATTGCTCTCCAATACTTGGGAATAAAACTAATCGATGTCAAGTTTTTAATTTTTAAATATGGCATGGAAACCAAAGAAAGATTTTTTCTTGTATATCTAATACTATAAATAACTGAGGATGTAGAAAACCTTTTTTAAACTTTAAAAAAATAATCTAAAACTTTTACAAAAGTTTAGTTAGTTTAACTGTAGTATCCACTTATATAATCAAAACGCAAAGTTTCTCAATCTTATTAGTTAATCTTCTCATTTAACCAAAACGCTAAATTAACTTGACAATTTCCACACTTGTAAGAAGGCCTAAATGGGTAAACTTAAAGACAAGTGCAAAAAGTTTACCACAAACTTGGCGCACACACACCACAACCCGCGGCACCCACACCTACTGCAGCACAACAAGTCAAAATCCGCATATTTATGATAAACTGTGACACGTGCGAGACATCACTTAGGGGCTCAAGGGAAGGGGGTGCAGAGGCAAATGGTGGGGAGCAGATTAATTGGTTTCAATATTAATAAACCCAAAAAAATAAAGATAAAGCAACGAAGGGGAGAGAAGTGAAGTGATGCGAAGAGAAGAGAAGAAAAATGGCTAAGTTTGATGTCAAACAAGGAAAAGAAAAGCTAAAAGAAAAAGTCTGTAATTAGCCGTGGGATGGGCACACAACAGATGATAGACAGTGCGGTGAATGGGTGGCTGGGAGGGTGCGGTTGCCCGAGGGGGGGGATCAGGGTGTGTGGTAGTGATGGTGTTTTGATAGACAGGGTGACTCGGTGGTCCTCGGTTGGTCTTCTGTCTGGCTCCAACTGGGCCATATAATTGAGTTATTTCGCTTTTTGGATTTTTGCCATTTTTATTAACAAGCTGTTAATGGCAGGCCATAAAAATGACGTTTGTCACAGCTCAGAGAGAGACTTCTGTCGTTGCGTGTGTGTGTGTGTGTGTGTGTGTGTGAGTATGGGTGTGTGTATGGGTGGGTGGGTGAGTGGGCGCCTAAGCGACGCAATGATTGTTTTAATGGCTACTTGAACGGAAATTAACTGACAGCAGCAGATAAATAAATACCACTGACAACTCATGGATATTTTTCCGACGCACTCAACGCACTCAAACATCCTTAAAGCTTTACCGCTCGAACTCCGCTGTATCCCTACCTATCAGCCCACTCTCCTTTTCACCCCACCTTAGCTTCTAGTCTCTGTCCCTGTCAGAGGCTGTCTCTTACCGTCTTCATTGAAGCATTAGCAGCATATTTTTGCTTTTCTACGCATTTGTCTAAATATTTGCACATTGAAATGTCAAATAAGCTAATTTGGCACATAATTCCAAATCATACACACACACACACTCACACATCTATAGCCGTGTATGTGTATGTAATCCTGTTCACTTTAGCCACAAATTTCCATGCGTGACAAACAGAAAATGCCAGCCAATTTTCATTTTCTGTGTGTGTTTGTGTGTGTGAAAAAATAATAACGCAAATGCAAATTGCTTTTCTGGCACTGAAGAATATGAAAATTATGAAATATTTGCATATACATACATATAGAGGAGAAGGACGGATGGATAAATTTTTGAAATGGTGGAAGTGGCACCATTTGGTTAACAAAAGTCAATTAAAGCTAAAGTCAGATTAAGTAAATGCTCTAATGGGGACAAGTCGAACAGGAATAGAAATAATAAATAAATTGTTTGAGTACTAATTAAAGACATCAAATCGTTTCGATGGCTAAAACAAAAAAATTAAATTTTAATGTTATATGTAAATATTGAAGATAAATTCTTTTTTTTTTGGCCAATTTCTTTTGCTTTATATTTAGAACAAATTGGAATTGACTTTAAAATTAATTTGAAGTCTTCCACGCATAGAAAAAAAGCAGTAAGAGGGCTTCTTCTTTGATTTTTCTATTAAACACTAAAATATTGACAGCAAATTTAAGGTTAAATTTTCAAAAGTTTTTTAATATCGCAAACGTATCTTATTCATATGAATCTCATTAATAAACATCAATAGCGGTATTTTTTTTATTTTTGAATATATCACATAGATTGAAATGCATATTAGATTCTTTTCACATAAAAAATTTATTAAATTTGGTCAACATTTGCTTTAAAACCATTTCCCATTTTTCAGCTACCAAAAAAACAAATTATAAAGGAGAAAAAACTTTACCACAAACTCACACACACCCGCATACACACACATAGAATTCGAGGTAAACTTTCAGTTCATCTATTAGGCTGCTTCCTTTGTGGAGTGGCAGAGGGAACAGAGGCGCACAGGGGACGTCTGTTCATTCACTTATGACTTCATTTTCGCTTAGTTCATAAAGTCTCACTTAGAGAGTGCCACACCATCAGCTTCTCCCCATCCCTAGCATTCTTCCTTTATACATATATTTATTTTATTTTACATATGTAGCCGAACACGCACAAAGGCCACAAAAGAGGCATAAAGTAAGACAAAAAGAAAAACCAACCAAAAAACAAAAAAGAGAAATGTGGAAAAATGTGGGAAAAAAGACGAGAAAGGCAAATGGAGAGCGAGGAAAAACAACATGCTAAACGCTTTGTAATGCGCTTTTGTGTTTTCGCCCTGTTGTTATTTGCCCAAGTACCATTAAGCTGCTCAAGTGATAAATTTGCTGCCTACTCAAGTTTGTACGCCGATGCGCAGTTTGCACAAAATTTTTATTCTCGCTTTTGACACCCTGTATTCCCCCAGTGACAGCGAGTGATGGAGTCTATAGTCAGATCGCTTTAAAAACTATCTGATAGAACTGATAAACTATCCAGATAGAAAGTAGAAAGAGAGTTCGTGCAGACGTGTTTACACTCTGGATTGCTCGAAAATAGGATTCATTTTTTCAGGGTATAACTACGTCGATGCCAAACTGCACCATCTTTTTTCTATTCTTTTCGTTTTCCAACTGCAAAACACAAAAGGTCGCGTGCGGTTTTCGTTGAAGTTTTTTAGCATTTGATTTATACGCAGAGGAGCTTAGGCCAGACTCTTTTTTTGTAGGACTATGGACATTAGCCTTTCCTTTTGCCTTTTCTTTCGCTCTTCGCCCGGTGTGGCTTGCCAAGTAATGACGTCATTAGGGCAAATTGCCCATTTAACAGGGCATCGATTGCTTCCGCACGATTAAATATGAGAAAACCCAACCACAAATGCAAAGGAGTGGGCATCGCAGGACAAGCAACAGTTTGCTTGTGCCTAGAATTTGCGTTTTTTTTTTTTGTTTTGAAAAAAACAAAAACTGTTGCGCATTTGGCAAAGAGCTACAGGCACGCCCTAGCAATCGTTTAATCAACAAGTTCCTCACGTGTGTTTGGAAAGTTTTGATGACTCGATTGCGTGCCAAAAATGTCTTTAACTGAAATAGTTGTAAGGCTAATTTAGTTTCACTCTCTAGCCCATTGAATTCATAGAAACATCAAAGCAAGTTTCCAAATCATTGAAAGCCAACCACATTTCGCATTTCACAAAATTTCAAAGATGTGTGTGTGTGTGTGTGCGTGTAGGTGGGTGTAAGTGTGTGTGTGCGTGTAGGTGGGTGTAAGTGTGTGTATGCAATCAAGAAATACGACTATAAGCGCATTAAAATTCGTGTTTCAGACCCAAGTTTATAAGGGACCTTCAAAAAAAAAAAAAAAAAGAAACCCATAAAGCCATGGTCATAAAAATGTACTGAAAATCATAAAAACGGAAACATTTCAGAGTCAAATGAAATCCAGTCGGATTGAGGGAGTAAGATAGGGAAAGTGAGCCTCCTTTTGCCAAAGGCCAGAACAACTAAAAGAAGGTCAAAAACTTCAAATGCTCAGTCATCAATCATCCCATTTCGCGACATTTCAGATGGAAAGATATAGTATCAACTATTGGCCTATCCTTTACAAACATATCCATAGACAAAATCGGTTCTTTCAATCTTAAAGCAGAATTATAACAACGAAATGTCTGAAGAAGTTCATGAACTGTGACGCACTTCCGTGCCACGATTTCGCTACTTGCGAAGGGGGTTCAAAGGTCAGCGGATTTGGGACTTTCGTTTCGCTGCACGCTTGGTCAAAAGATGAATAAAGATATTTCAGAATGCAAATGGCAGGCAAAAACAAAGGCGAAACAATGCCTGGACAAGTGAGGCAGCAGCAGCAGACAGGCAAGCGAGTGAAATGGTAGTAAGAAATTATTTAAATTTTATGCAGCAACATGGCAATCAAATGCTAGTCAAATTGATTTGTTTGGTTGCTGTTTGCTGGTTGCGAGTGGAAGAACCTTTTTCTTCTCCTTGCCTCTTTTCAAGTAGTTCAATGCTCGGAAAATGTTTAAACGTTTTGGGTTTCAAGCTCATGTGGTGGCAGCAATTGTTAAGCCAAATGTTTGCATACATTTAAAAAACAGAAAACAGAAAAGAAACCCTTGTCTTTGTCTGTCTGTCTGTCCGTCTGTCTATCTCTGCTCTTGTCTGACTGTCTGTCACGGCAGAGAGTGACGATTACGATGCTGAGTGGGGGGGTGGGGGGGGTCGACGTTGTGGGAGAAGGAAAAGTGGCCCAATCGATAAACCTAATGAGCTGTGAGCACAGACATGGCTTAAATTTAGTAAAAGTTAAAAATAAACTCATATGGCTAAAGGATTTCCTCGAAGAGTGTCACTAAGAAATATTTCACTGCAATTTCCTAAGTGCAATATGATGGATTATCTCAAAAAAACCAAACAAATATTTGAGATATGCCACTGGAAAAGCCTATTGAAAGTAAAGGCGACAAAGCAATTAATGTAATTGTTAGCTGGAAATATTTTGTGCTGCATCATTACCCCAGTCAACTGACAACTCAGTGTCTAACTGGGCGTATACTTGATATATGCATAATTCAATAGAAGAGGGAAAACTGAAACAGCCGTGTAAAAAGTGCGCCGAAAAGAACAAAACATCACCCAAAAGCAAATATTTATAAACTATACGGCGCAAGAAAGTATGCTACACTTTTTGTAATCTCTTCAAACGTTTTAATAACCTTTCGAACATCCTTTTCGATTTAATTAATCAATGCGAATGCTGGCTAAATTATTCCATCGAAGCCAATTGACATGCAAATTGCATTCAAGAAGAAAAACAAAGAAGGATAGGATAGGAAAGAAACCCTGCATTAAATATGAGGCAACACTAAAGTAAGCAAATCAATGTCCTCCAATCTGCAAACTGTGTCCTTGTCCGCCCAAGAAGTTCAAATGTCAAGCCAGAGCGTCAAAGAATACATTTCACTCTTTTTTCCCGTGTTTTTCTGCTTCTTCTTCTGTCGTTTCTTTTTTCCCTTTGTTTTAATTGAAGCAAAGGCAATAAATTGCAGCTGCTGGAGCCAAAGGGCTCCCAGGCAAGAAAGACAAATTTAAATTAGAAAACGTTGGGCAAAAAAACAGACAAATTGAGTGAGTCCAGTCAGTCAGTTAGTCGGTCTAGCCACACTTAAGCGCTCCGAAGCTGAGATAACCCCACAAGGCTTAAACATGCTTTCTGTTTTTGTCTCCTCTTCTTTCAAACGATGGCTTTATGGACTCTTGACTCTCGGTTTGCCTGATTTCAACTGTCATTCATCATTCATGTCACTTAAATTTGCTGGTGACTTTTCTTTTTTGCAGGGCTTTTTCACACACAGAATCTCAGAAACTCATGAACTCAAAGCTCATGACATAATCATATCAAATATACAAATTGTTTTATTGATAACACAAAAAGCAAAGCAAAAAATGAGGCATTTTGTGTTAGATTTATAATGGAAGGGTTTCAGGGTGGGAGTAGATACACGTTTATCTCTTTAAGCAGGTAAAGAACTGTCTCTTAATTGAGATAATCTAAAAAAATAATATACATAAATTTATGCTTTACCAAATATAAACGAATATATCCAATAAAACTCGTAGATTTATGACGCAGGTTCTGTTTGTTGGTCTGCGAAGGTCATTTAAAAACAATTTATCTGCTTCCTCGTATATTAATAATTGCTGGGCATCAAATTGATTTTTATCGCTATAGAATACTCAGCGGGGGATTAACAAATGCTTTTTTAATGGCAATTTTCCCATGAATGAAAGCAACAAAAACGAAAAATATGAATTATAGTTAAAGCTCGCATGAATTCATGCATTTTAATTAATTGCTCATGTTCGAAACAATTTCAAAAAGAAGAAAAGAGTGCAAAAAAAAAACAACGAAATGTGCAAGTGAATGAAAATAAAATGGACACATAAAACGCCAATTTTCCGTGTCTCTCCCGCCCACTTTCACACACCCTCGTTGTCGTCTTTTGTGTATGTGGTATGTTTTTTTTTTCGTCAAGGTAGCCAATAAATTTATTAAATGACCAAAGTAGAAACAAACAAAAGGCGGTAAACAGGCAGGACCCACACACACAACCACACAAATACACACACACACAAATAGGAATAAAAATCATGTAAAACATGGTGGAATGTGTATTTCCTATGCATGTGTGACGCTGACTGTGTGTGTGTGTGAGTCTGTGTGAATGTGTGTCCTGTGTCCCTGTCCTCAATTGCGTGTTCAAATAACAAATTAATTGCAGAAAGCAATCAATTTTGATTAAACTTGAAGCGTCTATAACAACTCGGCTAACTGTCAGCTGAAGTCCTCAACTCACTTTAATTATTTTTGAAGCCAAGTGCAATGAATAACCCATCCGATACATATCAAATAATTTAAAGTACTAAAAAGCCCTCCAGTCGACAACACAAAACAAAACAGTTCAATGAATGGCCAGTTAAATCAAAGTTAAATATAAGCCAATGGATCATCTATTATGCAATATGGCTGGCAATAGTCGCAACTCATCGTATAATTGTCTATCGTCATGGGACTCCTATGATCGCATACCCAGGTAAGAAGAGAAGAGAAAGAGCACAAAACGATAAGTGTGACAGAAATTGTTGAAATTGATTTACTAAGTGAAACTCAATTTCCATTTTATTGATTTTGAAAAACTCACACAACACAACTCGAAATGTGTTGAAAAAGCATTTAAGTAGCTATCATAACTTGATTGCCGGCAAGAGAAGATATTCAACGCTAGCAGCAGGCACCAAACAGGCAGACAACGGCGGACGAAGGCGTCTCTAATCGAATCAAGTTGAGAACTAAAAGCTTATGTCCTTATAGAGACAAGATAGTAAGGCAAAGCGAACTCAACTTACCAACTTACCAAGTTCCCCAACCCCCTAATGAAATTTAAAATCAACTTCGAATGTTGCTCTGAAAAGTATGCTACACATTTCATGTGTATCAAGGTTCGATACGATTCTTGGCCATTTTGCAGCATTTCCGCTTGCGTGCCCCAAAAAGTATGCTATGAAAAATGCAAGCTTCACTAATAAATGAGTTTTGGAATTTTGAACAACGCATATTGGGGAGAACAAAACCCATTCCCTGGTTCTTTAAATGCATTTTGATCCTATCACCTCCCCGATTAAATTCGTTATGACTTTTCTGTTTGAGTTTGACAGAAATTTACATACCAGCTTAAGTGTTCATCTCTTTAAAATGTAAAAGGCCAATTTTACATGAAGCCTTTTTAAAGATCTTGGTTTTTCGTGATTATGTGATATATCTAGAGCATTTTCTTTAAGGAGCTCTTAATTTTTTTATGACCCGCAATCAAGACAAGCCAGCACTTAAGCTATCAAGGGTATCAGCAGCACGGGCCATAACTGACTATAAGACGAAAAGTGTTTAATGACCAACAAGGCGGAGACGGATACGGACACGGAGACGGAGGCCTCATCAAGCCAGTAATAAATATGAAAAAAGTAAGCAAACAGAGCAAAACTCCTTCGCCCGTTTTTGTTCCCATTCGACTTTCGGGGCTCACATTGTATTTGGTCTAACAATGGGTCCATGTACAGAGGTACCGAGTGACGTTGCTCTTTGATTTCAGCTCTGTTTTTAGGGCCTTTAAGTTGTTCCATTTTAAGTGAAATTTAATCAAGTTTGTAATCAAATCTGCTGCGACTCTAATAGAAATTTGAGACGCACAAGAGTAAGTAAAATCAAATTTTTAAGAAAATCAATAAAAAGGTAAGAACAATGTGTAGAAGTAGCTTCAGGAGAAATGCTCAGAGCTAACCAAGAGAAAGACAGAGAGAGAGAGAGAGAGAGAGAGAGAGAGAGTGAGCTTTAAATTCAATATCTTGCCTGTTTGAGATAATCAAATGACAATGATGATGATGAGGAAGATGATGAAGATGAAGCAACAACAAAAACACATTAGCGCTGACTCTGTTAGGGAGAAAAACAAACAGGCCAAAGAGACGAAAGTGAGAAAAAGTGTGCAAAAAAATTTGTGTGGCCTTAGAAAATGTTTCAATTATATTTATTCACTTAAATTTTAATGGCTTTTCCCTTAACCAAATGAAAAATGTAATTGGAAAATAGTAGAAATCAAGTCACAAAAAACAAAAAGAGGGAGATGAATGACCCCGGACAAACCGCAAAGTGCGCAGCTTTCCTAACGCCACCAAAAATTTCCGAGGTCAGAGTTGATTGTATGCAACGGCACGTTGTGAGTTTTAGCCAGGACTCTATAACTGATTGGTCACTTGTATGTGTGTGTGTGTGTTTGTGTGAGTGTGCGAAAAGCTGCTCGTTAATTTCACCACGCGCTGCAGCAGTCGTTGCCCTTCTTTAGCCTCCGAGGTGCCATTGAGCCACTGCCGGGAGCACAACTACTTTCATTCATTCGCCGCCTTCGCTCTCTCTCTCTCTATCCCTCTCTCTCACTGTTGTGTCTAGGCGTGCATTAACCTTGACATGAATATTCACAGCTCATAACTGGAGACAACAACAGAAAACTAAACTTAAACATTTATACCCATAAGCAGAGACATTTTTATACAGCAGACTGCAGACAGCAGCAGAAAGGTGACCCAACAAAAAGTAGTTAATTGAATTGTCCTTTTGTTCTTGACCAAACCGAAGAACAAGATCCACTTAAAGTGTGGCCAAGGCTCTTTTAATTACTTTAACCCCTGCACCACCATCCGCCCCTATTCATCGGCCTCTGTTTACTTCAATACTCCTCAGACAAGCTCCTCCTCCTGAAATCCATTCGTGTCATGTGCAGTCAAGTATTTAACGTAAGTCTCTGACTGACAACGCTTTTCTTTCTCATTTCGGGCTACTCTTTTTCTTTGCTCAGCAATCGAAATTTGAGTTTACAGCAAAAAAAAAAAAAAAAAAACAAATTCGTCTCTTGATTCATGGTGGCAAATTGCAATTGCAACAAAAGAAATGAATAAATATCTATTTCTGTGTTGATTGCTTGATTTACAATGTTCAAATATTGAAGAAAATTTCGAGAAATTTGAATTGATGCGCACTTTTGAATTTATAAAGATTTCTTACGTACTTTACAGTCAATGTGGGATGAAGAAATATGCATAAATAAATGCCACATGAAATGGCAGCTCAGAAAAGTATGCTACAATTTCTCTGCCATAATTCCGTGTACTTTCTGCAAGTTAGTTATTGCCCGTTTAACTTTAATCACTAAAGGTATTTATATATAAAAAGGCTTACAAGATGTAATATGGAGTTCCACATAATTAGACTTAAGTACTTGCCAAGCTAAATGGATGCCTTGCATGGTGAAAGTTTACCTCGTTTTCGATTTAACCAAAAGCGAAATTCTCCTACGATGTATGCAAAACGCCTTGTGTGCCGTTGAATGGCAATAACGTGGCTGCCTATCACGTGTCTTTGTCCCTAACAAGTTGGGTGTCTTCTACGCGCTGTGCTGTAGGACAGGCGACAGCATACTTTCCCCAGTGCCTCCCACTGTTGCAACGCTTTGGGTGGTCTCTGACATTTTAATACTTGTCTGCGAGATGCGAGCTGCACGCACTAATAGAAATTGCATTGCATCGTTCGTGGGGGTGGGGGGTGGGGATGGAATGGAAGGCAGATGTGCCGAGTTTCAGGTGCCATGGCGATACGCGTCTTTCCCTCTTTATATAAGCTGATCAATTGTCAATTGATAGTTGTTATATACCCATTTTATGCGTTTAGAATAAATGCTGAATCTGCTTTTTCTCTTTTTTTTCCTATTTTACAGAGTTCGTGTGGAGTACTATGTGAATGAAAACACATTTAAAGAAAGACTGCAATTGTATTTCATTAAGAATCAGCGTTCAAGTAAGTACAAGTAGAAGAATAATATTTTCAAGATACTTTTATGTTAATTACAACAAAACATATGAAGCAAACCAGAATTTAATTGAATTTCACATAGAGACGACAACAACAAAAGCGAATTTCGATAATCTTAAGTAAATATTGATTTGCCCAGCAGAGAGAAAATACATGTAATTGAAGAGGCAAATGGGTTGGGGGACTTTGGGTGACTGGGTGATTGGGGGTCGTTTTGGGTAAACATTTGGTTAACCAGACACATAGTAATTTAGTTACCTGACCCAATTTCCTTCTTGCCTTTTTTCCTATCCTGTCCTTGTCCGTTTTTTCTCTTCAACAGGCTTACGCATACGGATTGCCGATTTATTCCTTAAGTTACTGTCGTGTGTTCTCTACATAATACGTGTGATATTGGATAAAAATCCAACATTTATAACATGGTAAGAGAAGGGTGGACAGACAAATTATGGGAAAACTATTTTATCGATTGGTTAACACTCTCTCTCTCTCCCTCTCTGTCTCTGTTTAGCTATGGCTGCGAAGTGGCCAATAAGACAGAGTTCATCATCTCAGCCAAGTTAACCGAAGAGGAATTTCAGGAAAATCCCATTATCAATTGGGATGCCATATTATGGGTTAACCGACCCACTGTTCTATGGGTACTACAATTACTCTTGGCCATGGTCTCCCTAACGCAATCTTTGGTGCTCACATATCTAGGCTATAAGGTAAACCGCCAGAAGAGCGAATGTGTAGGGGATTGTATGTGATGTTTAATTTATTAATTGCAGGGCAACATTTGGCAGCAAATTCTATCATTTCATTTTATACTAGAATTAGTTACGACAATACCTTTTGCTTTAACGGTAAGTTCATCAATATCCTTCTCTTCTATATGAGATTTCTAAAGATTCTATTTGTCTCAGATTGTTCATCCGCCATTACGTAATCTATTTATACCCATTTTCCTCAATTGCTGGCTGGCCAAACGTTCGCTGGAGAATATGTTTGTAAGTGGCGAAATTCCGTCCGACAATTCGATCGATATTTAGATTAATTTTTATCTGCAGAATGATCTCCATCGAGCCATGCAAAAATCTCAATCAGCCTTATCTCAACAATTGACCATTCTATCAGCTACTCTCCTGTGTCTGGTGTTTACCAGGTGAGGGTGAAATTTGTTATCCATTCGGTTAAGCCACTAAATGCTTCACTCTTTTTTTAGTGTCTGCGGCATTCAGCACTTCCAGCGAGCTGGTCATCGGCATTTGAATCTCTTTCAGAGCACCTACTATGTGGTTGTGACCTTCTCCACGGTGGGTTATGGTGATTTTGTTCCAGACATTTGGCCCTCACAACTTTATATGGTCATTATGATTTGTGTGGCCCTGATTGTGCTGCCCACGCAGGTAACTAAGATTCCGAAAACTCAACCCACTGCCACATTTAATTTGTATCAATATTTACCCACTGAGCAACGAGCACTGAGCACTGAGCGAAAAACTATGCACATTTGGGAGGATACGTGACCTAGCTTGACTTTCAGCATTATTTATTTATTGTTGTTAAATATTTTGTTTGCATTTTTTCAACTGTATGGGCGATAAGTCAGTTAGTTAGTCAGTCAATCAGTCTACGACCCACCATTAGGACTAGTTATGTCCAGCCATCCATCAAAATTGTTGTATATACGTAAAACAGATGAGACTAAATCAATCAATCGATATTAATATAAACGCACGAGTATGTCGCAGGGTAGTGGGGGGCCATCAGCATCCTGGATCCTGTGCTGGCCATGTTGGAGCAATTTGCAAACCAATTGTTTTTATCAGCGCAAAAACTAACATCAACTGAAGTCAACTGCCATAAACCGAAGCAGCAAACAATATAGAGGAAAACAACGACCTAGAGATCCAATGGAACCATGAGCGTTCTGCGACATATGTATACATATATACCAAGGTGGGTGGAGGGGGTAGGAGGGTGGCGCCGAACTCACAACAAGAGCATCAATCAAATGGTTTTTTCTTTTCTTTTTTTTTTTTGTCCGTATGCACTAAAACTTTGAAATGTGTTGCAGAATTTATGACTAAGAGGGAAGAGTTGGGTGGGTAGTGAGGATGGGAGGGAGGGGGTAGGCCAACAAGTTGACTAAATTTTGGCTAAATTGTTGCAACACACACACAGACACATACGCGCGCACACCGGAAATGGGAAGGCACTTAAATTTAATTGAAATTATTAATGATTCCACCACAGTTTGAGCAATTGGCCTTCACCTGGATGGAGCGACAGAAACTGGGAGGCAGCTACTCCTCGCATCGGGCGCAGAGCGAGAAGCATGTTGTGGTCTGTTCGACGACTCTGCATGCGGACACGATAATGGATTTCCTCAATGAGTTTTATGCCCATCCGCTGCTGCAGGACTTTTATGTGGTGCTATTAAGTCCCATGGAACTGGATACAACAATGCGAATGATTCTGCAAGTGCCAATTTGGGCTCAACGTGTGATCTATATACAGGTAAGCAGGACCAGCAAGAGATTGATTAAGACAAACTGAAGCTAATTGTCAATATGCCGGCCCCGTGTAGCAATCTGTATTATCACGCACACACACACACACATATTATGCACATCAATAATCCAGTTCTTTCTGTCTTTCTGCTCAAGGGTTCGTGTCTCAAGGACGGCGATTTGGCACGGGCCAGAATGAATGAGGCTGAGGCTTGTTTCATATTGGCTGCACGCAATTATGCCGACAAAACCGCCGCCGATGAGCACACGATTCTACGTTCTTGGGCTGTCAAAGATTTCGCTCCCAATGTTCCGCAATATGTGCAAATTTTCAGGTGAGCTACACAGCCAAAAAACCTTTCACTTTGATATTTTTAGATTTGGTTTTTCCAATTTAATCGAATTCAATTCATCGCCAGGCCGGAACACAAGCTGCATGTGAAATTCGCTGAGCATGTCGTCTGCGAGGATGAATTCAAGTACGCCCTGTTGGCCAACAACTGCACTTGCCCGGGCGCCAGCACCCTAGTCACCCTATTGCTGCACACATCCCGCGGACAGTATGTATTCCCTTCACCCAACCCCTGCCCCTCTCTCTCTCTCTCTCTAACTAAAACTCTTTCACTATCAGCGGCCCAGTGGCTGCCAGGTCAACTGTTAAAAGTGAACAAAACAAAAAAAAAAGAAAGGGAAAACGAAATCAACTGAAATTTGATGTCCTTGCGTCATTCATGTCATGTGGGTGGATGCGTCACACTTTTCCATTCCATTCTACTCATTCTTGTCGACGTCGTCGTCGCTCGTTGGTGGCCAGCTAATTTAGCATTTCAAATGGCATTTCAACGAAAACATTAAATAGTCGCTGGGGGAATCCAAGACTAGTTGACGCATTTTTTAGGGAGAGCCTCAAAAAACTGCGCAAAACTTTGGCGTTAGCTGTTGTTGTTGTGACTTAAAGTTGAGTCTCGAAAGTGATATTAAAGGATTAAAAAGAGACTCAGTTTCAAAGTCATTTGAAAGAATGGTCTAGATAAACAGATTTAATCAAATTTGCTTTGCAAAACTAAGGCCAAATATATGTTGGTGCCATGCATGGTTCATGAGGGACTGAGGGACGCACAAGGAAGGTTACAATGGCTTGCTTGTGCGGTCAGCAGTATTGGTTTTCCTCCGCATTAGTCAACGAAACTATTTAGATACAGTGCAGCACGAGAAAAATAAAGTGTAGAAAGCTTTAATCCTATTGAAAAATGATTTCATCTTTTGTATAGGGAAGGACAACAGTCACCTGAGGAATGGCATCGTCTCTATGGCAAATGCTCGGGCAATGAGATCTATCACATTGTTCTCGGCGACAGCCGTTTCTTTGGTGAATATGAGGGCAAAAGCTTCACCTATGCGAGTTTCCATTCGCATCGCAAGTAAGTTGAATGGAAAACGAATAAGTATGAAAGAACACGAATATCTTATTCGTATACAAAAATAAGTTTTTCATTTTGAATGGCACGTGCAGAAGAAATACATACATAAAATTATAAACATAAATTTTATGCAAAACTTCACAATTTTGTTTCGTTTCGTTTTCTTTCCTTCCACCCAACTCCAATTGCCAACTGCCAACTTCTGCTCTTGCTCAGATATGGCGTGGCCTTGGTGGGTGTCAGGCCGGCCGAGCTGCCAGAATTCTATGAGGACACCATTCTATTGAATCCCGGACCAAGGCATATAATGAAAAAGGATGACACGTGTTATTATATGAGCATAACCAAGGAGGAGAATTCGGCATTTGTCGTTAATCAAAATCAAACAGCGGACCCAATGTCGGGCACAACTAAGGAGCCAAGTGGAGGACTAGTCGGTGGAGGCGGGACAGCTGCCTCCTCTCAAGCGGCAGCGGCAACTGGTAAGATAAAAATGATTGTTAACTAAAGAGAGGGAGAAAGAGAGGGGGAGTGTGCCAAAGCATTGAAGAGGATTTGGGCTATATTTGTAACTGTGCGTTGAATGATGTTTTTGTATGCTTTTAGCAACAAGTTTGTCTCTCCTCCCTCACTCTCTTGCTCTCCCTCTCTCTCTCTCCAACTCTCTCTCTCTGTCTTATTCCTGTCTCTCTCTTTCCCTCTATCTCGTTTAATTTTTGAGGTTATTTTTCTTCTTTTAATTTATTAAACTCTCTTTCCATTTTGGCCCTGAATGAAACCAAACAAAAAAAAACAAAAATGCTTTCAATGTGTTTTGCCTTTTTGTTTGAGTTTTTTCCTTGGAAAATTACTTAAAATTATTAATGAAATTAATTCCTTTAAGAAAGAACGTCCGCTTTGTTATCGTTTTATTTTTTTTTGTTGTAGTCATTCTCTAAGCAAAAACTTCTAGAAAAGATCTCAGACCATATACGGTTTAGACTTCAGCTTAGAAGTAAATTTATTTAGGTTACCAAAACAACTAAACTTAGAGTGCAACTAGGGAATGCAATCGTTATGTAACCGAAATCTGAGTGCTTTTCCGTAAAGTTTGCATTTCCTGGTCTAAACCGATTTAGTTTCACTCACACAAATCACACCTATATACCAAAATATATATATATATGATTATATATAAATATATATGCATATATGTATGTGTAAACTGTAGCCAATACAACAACAACATCAACAATACCAACAGCAACAATACCAACAACTACAACAACAATAAGCACGACTTTCACATCATCAACATTATTATCAGCATCAACAACAACAGCAACAACTCCATCAGCGGCAGCGGCAGCAACAGCATCAGGAGCGGCAACAGCAGCGCCACCATCGGCCATTGCACCAGTGCCATCTGTTTGTGTTCGTGTGCCCCACAGTCCCACCATCAGTTATGAGAACGGCGGCTTCTCCGCCTCCGCCTCAGCCTCAGTTAGTGGCACACCTTTGAACTTGCAACCGTATCCGCAATTATATCCGCCTATGCAAACACCAACCGAGAGTAACGAGTTTGCATCACTATTTGTGCGTGAGTGTAGAACACCAACCAACCAACCAACCAATACCCAGAAACCCCAGAACCAACCGAACTCCCCAGAGTAAACCCAAAATGAAACTCTCCCCAAAAACCAAAAAAATAATACAAAATGAAGCAAACACACAAAAATATATCACCTACACAATTTTTCTTTTATGAACCCACTTTTCTCCTCTTTTTTACGAAATAACAACACAACCCGCCACTTAACTTCTCACAGAAATACACAGAGAACAATTTCACATTATTCAAAAGTATAAAAATGTATTTTAACTGATCCGATTGTGTCGAACATTGCCCAACCTTAATTTGAGAATCACCACAATAGCGCTTTGTGCTTTCAATTTCTCGATCTTTAGATCTTTTATCCTAGAACACATCTTGTGACAAAGAACCCAAGCGAAAGTCGTCCTTTTTGATATCCCTTATCTCCTATATAAGCTCTGAAGATGTTTGACGATCAAGAATAGTTTTGCAATGTATAAGCACTGGAAACCCTTTGCAAATTTCTGTGTATTACTTCTTAATCTCACACCTCAGATTACTTCTCTCTCTATCTCCCTCTCCATCTCTGTCTCTCCCATATTTTTTGGATCACTCTCTCTCTCTCTCTCTCTGTCTCTCTTTAAGTTTTTATTATGCATTCACTCCGCTGCCATCAAAAACCATTTCCGCTACTACTCACACTTAGACGCACACACAACGCACACACACACACACACACACCGTACACACACATGCTCGCACATAGAAACCACACCTTGACATATACCTGAGCCACATCCGGCGCATATATCCGGCAACCACTTTGCCCGTTTTTTTCCCAACACACACACACACACAGACATATACATATATAGATATGTATGTGTACAAACACCTCTATATATGCTTTTTATTTTGCTTTTCTTTCAACTTTTCACAGTGTTGCTATTTTTGTGTTTGCTTCATTTTACTTACTTTTTGCCGTTTGTCGTTTTGCATTTCGTTCTCTGTCTCTCTCCCCGTCTCTCCCCGTGAATGTAAATAGATGTATCTGTATCTTTTGCTATATCTTTCGACTTTGTTTGTTATCTTGTTGTTCCCTCCTCCTCCTCCTTCTCCGTGTGCATGCCTGTCTCTCTCTCTCTCTCTCTTTCTCTCTCAGTGTCTCGGTGTCAAATTGTAAATGATATGCTCAGCTCACGCAACAATTAAACAGAGAAAAAAAAAAAAAAAACAACAGACGAACGGAAAAAGGAAATACGGAAAACTAACGATACTAAAGCAAAGACGAGGAGAAAAACTTTTAGCTTGTTGCGTCATGCTGAATAATTTTCTTATAACTACGACCTCCGCCCTCGACCTTTGTAGCTTGTAATTAGAAGGAAAGTTAATACCTGCACGTTAACCAACTAATCAAAAAAAAAAAAAACAAGAAAAACCATTGTTGGCCGAACAATGAAAGGACTTTTAATGAGCACTTTTTCTCTAGCTTTTCCCCGATTTTTCCCATTTTTTCTCAAATTTTTTTTGTATAGCAACGTGAAATAAATACTTTTTGAGTAGTTTTCATTTGACCGAAATCGTCGAAAATGTTTTTAAATCGCTTGCAATTCTTTCGAATTTCCCAGCCGGCGATACTCCGACGGCTGTGATAATACCAGATTCCAAGCAGAATCTTAAGGACACCACAGTGACGCAGCAGCAGCAGACTGCAATGGCCACCACCACCATAACGACCACAGCTATGCCGGCGAGCAACACTCTGACGGGAGCAGGTTCAGGCATGGCCAGTGGTTCCAGCGGCTGTGGCGGTGGCCTGGGAGTGGGCGGCGGTCACAGCATGGGCACTTCGTTGAGCATTCATCCCGCCACATTGACGACCACCGGCAACCACTTGGATGTGCCCTTTGGCAACAATCCCAATCTGCTCAGTCCCGATGTGCTCAATCAGCGTAGAGGTAAGTTATTCTTTTGCGTTACCGAAATAACTGAAATTGTATCACGACTTCTAACCACAATCGTGTGTATTCTACAGGAAGTCGACGTCCTTCTATATTGCCCGTGCCCGACATGTTCACGTCTTCGTCGTTTAGCATCGCTGGCAACGATGATGGCGAGGAGGGTGACGAGAGCGATGATGAGATCGACGATGAGATGCCTTGGCGTTCGCCCTCGGAGAAGATTGCGTAAGTTTTTAAGATCGAACTGCAACGAACCTCTTATTGTCCCTTAATTACACACACAGATACACACCCACTCTAGATATATATATGCATATGTGTAACTGTTTTAGTGTGTGTACGCCCTGTACATAAATCTGTACTACCATTCTATATCCACATAACCTCAAACTGTGTGTGTGTACCGCTAATAACAAATAACTACTATTTATCTACTTATCAATAAATGTCTCTCACTAAACTAACTGTACTTTTAACCACCTTCTCTTAATTTGTACATACATATAGTATATACATATATATATACAAATATAAATTCTAACCTGAAGCGTATATATGTAGCTCCTCTTTGATCCTTCAAAGTGATCTCATGAATGATCCTTATGATTTCGGTATAAGATCATACAGATCATTCGAGGATCAACTCAATTTCATTGAATGAATGTTGTCTTAGAGCACCAGCAACCTATAAATAGTAATTAGATAGATTCCCCTCCCACCCCCACACACACACACATACTTACTAATCTACCTGCCGTACCCTGAACTACCGCACTAAACCCTCCTCTCCACCCTCTCGCCTCAGTTGCTTGGGCGGGCATTTTCCACAATCGCGCACCTATTCGCTTATCATGAGCTCCTCGGAAGATTCGTATCATCAACCCCAACCCCAACCGCAACCGCCTCCTGGCTGCGGTTTTTGCAATGCTGGTGCCGCCGCCACCGCTGTTGCACCACCGCTCCCCTCTTCAGCAACTATCTATCCAACTGAGATGCACCGCCGGGCCATGAGGAAGAGTTACAGCTGCGACAGTGAGAGCCACCACCACCAGCAGCAACGTCCAGTGGGTGGTGTGGGTCTGGGCTTGGGCATGGGTGGTGGTGCATTGGCGATGCTAGCGGCACGCAGGCGCCAATTGCAACGGTGTTGCTCGTGCAGCTGCTCCACCACAAGCAGCAGCACCTCAACCACTACAACAATGTCGGCGGCGGCGGCAGTGGCTCAGGCTCAGGCTCAACCCAGTTGTGGATTTACATCGAGCAGTTCGATCAGTCGAAAGTTGCGTCCGGTTTGGGCCGCCGATTATACAGGGTAAGTTGGTTGACAACACGCACCGTTACGGAGAGAGAGAAAGAGGCAGAGCGAAAGCGTGAGAGAGAGAGAGGGAGATATGCATCAATTGGTTGAAGGAGTTGTCCTACTTCTACTTGTTATTGTTGATGTTCATGTTGTTGTTGCTGCAGCTGCAATTTGTTGCTGTTGCTGTAGCCGTTGCTTTTGTTTGCCTTCAGCCCTCAGGATATGTTTTAATGACTTGGCCGCGCTTTGGCTAAATGTTTGGCCCTGACGTTTACCTTGGCGGAAAAAAAACGGGGCGAAGCGAAAAAAAAATGTCACTTCTTGAGATTTGTCTTTGTTGTTGCTGTTTCTGTTGCTGTTGTTGTTACTGCTGCTGCTGTTGCTGCTTTTGCTTACATTTGTTGTTTGTTTTTGGTTTCCCGTTATGCATTCGTTTTTGCGGAAAACTACTTCCACTTCTACGTCTTGGTTTACCCCCCACCAACCGCCCCACTGAACACAATCCCAAAGAGTGAAAACTTTTTGGTCGGTCGGTCTCTGTGCCTGTGCAATTAGAGTCCTTTTCAGCGAAAAGGGGTTCTTCTTTGGAAAATGTTCTGTCTATTCTTCTTCTCTCTCTCATTGACTGCATGTGAAAACTCAACGCCCACCAACTCAACACCCACCACACTCTCTGTCACCAACTCCTGCAAACGAAGAAAAACATTTAACCATATTGTTGTAGTAATACTTTTTAGTCGTAGTTCTGTTTCTGTGTGTCTTTAATTTTGTTCAAAATGTTGTTAAGTTTTAACTAGGAAATGAAACCATCTGCTGGGATAATTAGCTATAGAAATGAGCTAAAATAATCAAATGTTTTAACGAAAGATACAAATAACTTTGTATTTATCTACATACATATTTAGAATCGTAATGTAATCCTATCATAAGTATTTTGTATATTTATCAATTCTTTCCACCCAAGCGAGCAATCACTTCCACTTTCCCATCCATTAGTTTCATTTTGAATATGCAAGTTCAATTACTTTCAATTTCCCATTTCACACAATCATGAAGCTAATCCTTGCGTTTTCTTTGCTCCTTCTGCCTGTTGTTCGTTGCTTGCTTTTTAGTCTCAACTTTACTTAGCCCAACACACACGCGCCTGTCATTTCCCACTTTCCGTTTTGCCATTTTATTTGTTCCTACCATCTTGCTCCTTTCCCTGTTCTCTCCCTTTTTTGTTTCTTCCATCCTTGCGTTCCATTTGGAGAAAGTAGAGCTCAGCTGTCCAGTTTAACGAACGCATGTGTTTACACCTTCTACATTTGCAGCATTGTCAAGGGATTCCCGCCAGTTTCGCCTTTCATTGGCGTCAGTCCGACGCTTTGCTTCTTGCTGAAAGAGAAGAAGCCCCTCTGCTGTCTGCAGTTGGCTCAGGTGAGTGGCGGCTGCACTCTGCATTCCCATTACCCATTACCTGGGACTCGGTTCCATTTGCAGGTGTGCGAGCATTGCAGTTATAGGAATGCGAAGGAGTATCAATGGCAGAATAAGACCATCATTTTGGCGGCCGATTATGCCTCAAATGGCATATATAATTTCATTATACCATTACGAGCACATTTCCGTTCAAAGACCTCATTGAATCCCATTATATTGCTATTGGAACGACGACCGGATGTGGCCTTTTTAGATGCCCTATCCTATTTCCCATTGGTAAGTTGCTCACCCAAGACTTGAAGTGAGAATGAATGAAAAATGGGATGCCTTTTAGGTCTATTGGATGTTGGGTTCGATTGACTGCTTGGATGATCTGTTGCGAGCTGGCATTACCCTGGCCGAAAGCGTTGTGGTGGTTAATAAGGAGCTATCCAATTCAGCGGAAGAAGATTCGTTATCCGATTGTAATACAATTGTCGCAGTCCAAAACATGTTCAAGTAAGTATAGAGGCGACTTCCATGATGATGATGCCATCATTTTATGGTTTTATGGTTAGTATTATGGTTTTTGCACCCTCTCCGGCTTTTCAGATTCTTTCCCAGCATCAAAAGCATTACCGAACTATCGCAGAGCTCCAACATGCGCTTTATGCAGTTTCGTGCCCACGATAAGTATGCCCTGCATCTGAGTAAAATGGAAAAGGTCAGTACATACACTCACTCCCACAAAACCTACGCCCAGTTATGTGTAAGCTAATTTGTCGCTCACTTTGCACGCAGCGCGAAAAGGAACGCGGTTCGCATATATCCTACATGTTTCGTTTACCCTTTGCCGCTGGAGCGGTATTCAGTGCCTCCATGCTGGACACTCTGCTGTATCAGGCATTTGTCAAGGATTATGTTATCACATTCGTGCGTTTACTGCTGGGCATTGACCAGGCACCGGGAAGTGGGTTCCTAACCTCGGTACGTTCCATTTGCCGACAGAAGAATACTTGAAATGGAAAAGAATTTTGTCGTTTTGTCGTTGTTGTTGTCGTGTCTCTCCGCAGATGCGGATTACCAAAGAGGACATGTGGATACGGACCTATGGCCGTTTGTATCAGAAATTATGCTCAACAACCTGTGAGATACCAATTGGCATTTATCGCACTCAAGATACATCGAATGCGGACACATCACATGTGAGTAATTCGCCGATCGAAAGATGGGGACCCTTCTCGGCCTTCAGCAGGCATTGTGTGCGATTGCGTCCATCGGTGAGTCCAACACAAACAAAAGGCAAATTTCAATTGCGATTAGGGCCAGGTTCAACTCCGAAGTTATTGTCTTTAACACCAACTAACCAAATCTAACTCTAACTCTAACTCACTTCACTCTGTCTGTATCTCTCACATAACTTCCACCAAAAACATAACTTAACTTAGCCTGTCTCAAACTCTTAAATCTTACTTAAAATAAATATATACATACATATGCCTACTTCTTTCTCTTGTTCTCTCTCTATATATTACGCTTTTTTCAAGAAAATGCGTTTCAATTAGGTACACATTCAATTCAAGAAATTTCTAAACTACCCACCTTGAGGCCTAGACTTGAACAAAATTGGTTCCATTTTGGTTTACTTTTATTTCGAATTTGGTTTGAATTTTAATTTGTTTCGATTGATTTCTTCCTTTTTGAATTGATTTCTATCACACGCTTCTGCTTCGATTTCAATAAGTATCTACTAACTGCATATGAGTCTGTCGCGAAATAAACATATATATTATCCATACCTTTATATATCATATATACGTTTTTTTTCTCCAACTTTTAAGGTTCTCTAAATACATATATATAGAATTTTAACCCAAGAACTTTCCTCTTCAAAACATAAGTAGCCTTTCGACGATTTCAATTTCCGATTCGATTCCGATTTGTGTACATAAATGAAAACCTACCAAAGTAGTTAATGAAATTCGTCTTCCTCCAACCCCCAACCCCCCCTCTTGAAATAAAATCAAAAACGGGTTTTCATTTCCGCTTAATCATTAGCTAAATCGAATTCTTTTTGCATATTCATCGAATAACAAATGAAAAACACAGTTGAGTGAGATTTTTTAACAAAAAAAAATTAAGCTAATTGATTTGCGTTTGTATTGGACTTGACCCAGGCTGTATATATATAGTATTTATAGAGATATCTCTATATATATATCGCACACGCACGCAGTGAGTTTCCCTTAGAGAAAATATAAAAAAAAATAACTAAATAAAACAAACAACAAAAAAAAAAGATAAACATTAAAATCAAATCAAAATCAAATGAAAGCCAAACATTTCATACAAAATTTCATATGCTTGAATGTGTTTTTTCTTTTCCCTCTTTTTGGGGTTTTGGTTTTTCTTTGATTTAGAGATATGTGTGTGTAGATTATCCCCCCCATTACCTGCCGAGCACCCAACTGCCCGAGTAGATATCATAGTTTGCCTCCCTGCCCCCCTCCCTCTTTCCCCATCTCCCCATATTGGTTGATTCTTTCTTTCTCTGCGTGATTCTGATGCATGTTTGGTTTTAATTTTCTAGCTTATTTGCATGTCAATTCGTTTAATTAGCTGATTGCATTTTCTTGTTGTGTACCAAAAAGGACTAGGACAAGGTCGTTTAACTCGTCAGTCGGCCCATTAAGTTTATAGCATGGGAAATTATCCACAAATTTTCCTTTGCGTAGATAACATTTTACTTAGAAATTGGTTTCAATTAAAGGATAATGTTTAGCTATGAATAACTGATAAAAATAATATAGTTTAAAAAGTATTTCTAAAAACATTTTTCAAAGTTCTCGAAAGTCGCCTATTGCCTTTTCGTCTTTGTCTTTTGAAAAACTAGTACTAAATGTGATTTTAGCATCATCAGCTTGCCAAGGCACTTATTAAAAGTATATATATAAATATATACATATATTTTATACTTTTCTTTAATTTGGTGCGGCTTAAAGCTGAATTTTGGTTTTGCCTTATCTTCTCGTATGATTTTTGAAAAGAAAATAAAAATGAAAGAACAAAGAAAGTAAACTTTTTTGTACAATACATGTTTTTGCTTTTAGTTCGGTAACCGCATGTTTTTTTCTCCTACCCAATACACATTAAATGTTTACATTTACCTATGGCCACACTCACACACACACACTGACACACACACACACATACACGCACTCTGAGAAGATTTTTACTTCATTATATGCTTACTAATACTCTCACATCTGCCCATTTCAATTAAAAATCAATTAAATATGTAAATCATTTCATCGAAATTTGCATACACAAAATCAACCAACAAACCAACCAACCAACCAAAAAATACTCATACGCCCAGTATGATGAGGAAACTGGGACACCTGATTCCACCAAGGATAGCAGCGAAATGCTGCGTGGTGTTACCTATCGTCCGCCCTCTTCCACGGCAGGTGCCAGCACCAGCAGCTATCGACATCAGCATCAACATCAGCGACAGAAATCGGTCAACTGTCTGGCTGGTTGTACATCGGAGCGTAAGGGATCATCCGTAAGTAGCCCGATGAAATGATGTAAAAAACCATGACAAAAATTGATTAATTGATAAAAAAAAAAAACATTCAGTAGAGAAGAGAGTCTTCATCTCAGGTAGGTCACAATAGGTCGACATGTTGAATTTCGTTCTCTTGGTTTGGCTTACTCCTTTTATTACAGCATGAAATTAGCATGAAATATGGAAGATGACCTGCAATCTAAAAATCAAGGGATTGGCACCCCGCCGCCTTCCTTCACATCCGTGTCATTTCACATCGCACACAATACTCACAACTAACATATAACGTATATATACATTTATGACGTAGAAATCGATAACTAGAAGCGCGATTTTCGGAATATCGCTTTCCCAAAATGACATTCTCTGCTAAATTGTGATCTCTAATTATCTGTTGTGACAACATTTTGTTTCTCTATTGTAGTACTCGATCAATTTGGCGGATGAGGCTCGTGATAATCATGCACAGCAAATTGAACGCGCTGAGATAGCCAATTTGGTGCGTAGTCGCATGGAATCTCTTAATCTGCCTACCATAGATTATGACGATGTCAGCGAGAAACGAAATCATTTGTCCTATGTGATAATCAATCCAAGCTGTGATCTCAAGCTGGAAGAAGGCGATCTAATGTGAGCTAAAAGAACCAAAAACCAATAGGAGAAAATGCAATCGTTAAATAACTGTGTTACGTTTCGGTTGCATTTTTCCCTCAAACTCAAACTGAATCAAATTGAAAACCCAATTAACTTTTCGCTTTCTCTCCCGCTTTCTCTCTCTCTCTTTCTCTTGTGGCAGATATTTGGTTCGACCTTCACCGTTTTCGGCACAAAAAACCTTCGAACGTCACAATTCGCGGCGCAAATCAAACATCTCCTTTTGTTCCAATATCAATTTGGGTGGGCCACAAATGAGTCAAATGACCAATACCGCCGTCGGAGCTGGTTCGCGTCGCGGCTCCGGCATTGCCGGTTTGAATCCCATGCAAATGCAGAGTGTTCAAACATTGGCCGGGTATGGATCAACTAGCCAGCGAACGCCGCCGATGCAGCAAATTAAATCGAATTCTCTTTCTCTACCCGACAGTCCGACGGTGGTTGGCTCACAGCGCGGCAGGAGTAACTCATTGCGGGTTGGCTATTATTACTACTACCTACTTACCTACACCCACATCAATCCACACACACACACACTCACTCACACACACACACACACAAACGGACACATTTTTCCACCAACTCTGTTTGTCTGTTTGTTTCACGTTCGTTTGTTTCACACACACACACACACACCCACAGAAAATATTTTGCATATGGCTGAAAATGTTTTCATATATCTAATTCAGTCAAATCAATTAAATGTACATTACAAATTTTAATGCATTTCCAGTCAAATGTCTAACTAGTTAAACCAAATCATGGGCGTAGCCAGGATAATATGTTAAGTCATAGATGCATGTCCTTTAATCGCAGGGTTAAGCACCATAGCCAAGATAAAACTCGTCTTGAATAACTATTCTTGGGATAACATTTCAAATCATTATCAAATTATACATTTTTGCAAGCAATTCTACTCGAGCAATTTAAAATTAGGGGAACTTAATCGGGACTTCTATCGCTAGTCGGACTACTTAGTAAAGTATTTGTTGTAGCATCCTATAGTTTGAACCCTTCCTGGCTACTCCCAGAGAACAATAATTTTCCTATTTTCATTATACTCAAAAATTGGCTCAAATATGATCATCAGAAAAATATTCGACAAATATCACATAGAGACACACACTTGTAAACCTTTAATAATAAGAGCAGCTGCAACAACAACAACAATAGCCACAGCCACAACAATAGCAACATCAACAACAACAACAACCCACAACTAGCCTGCAGCATCCACCAACAATCAAGCAACAACATCAACAAGAGCAACAACCAGAAACCATTCCATATCAATAGCACGCACGCTGAGGATTAACCACATCACGTTGCGTTCGTTCTCTCTCATCGGGTCATGGGGTGGTGCAGTGCCTCTGCCCTGGTACTCGCCCCGCCCCCTCTCATCACGTGTTAATGTGTTTTAATTTTTAAATTAGCCAATTTGTAATTGTGTGTCTATTATTGTGTGTGTGTATGATTGAATTTTGTTGGAATTGATCATAACGAGAGCTAAAGTAACCCAATCGCTAATCTCTTCTGGGTGGCATCTATTTCCCCCTTTTCTCAATCCATTTCAGATTGACAATGATATATTGCTGCGCCGGTCTTCATCCCTGCGGCAGGGATTGCCCAGTGTGGGCGTTAGTCATGGGCGTAGGAAATCCTCGCTGGAGGAAATCGGCATTAGCCACTTTACCACTCTAATGCAGGCAACGAATCACAGTAATCCCATCAAGATCTCGCTCAATGGCAGCATTGGAATGGAGGTGAGAGTCAACTAACTCCATGACCATGATATTCTGACACTAATGCATGAGAGTAGAACCAAATTTCTCTACAGGTCACACCACCGGAGGAGCCGACACCTATATTGGGAGTACCTTGTGTGGTGGGCGGTGGTCCTGGTGGTGGCATAAATCCCTCTGCTTTGGGCGGAGGTGGTGGCGGCGGAGGCAGTGGCGGCTCATCATTGGCCATCAATACAGCTGATCTGGGCCCGGGGCCAAGCACCTCGGGCAGTGGAGGTGGCGGCTCCTTGCAGGCACAGGACTCTCTGACGCAATCGTCGCAGGTCTCTTCGCCGCAGCATTTACAGGGCACGATTGTATGATACAACCTAATGTGGGGTCGACGACTCCGCTCATCCATGTCGAAGAACAAGTGGATATAGAATACGGCCAGCAGCACACACAGACGTAGAGATAAGTTCTGAGGGATCAATGCTCCCTCCCTTCCCCCCGCCCCCTACCCCATTACCCTTCTACCCCCTGGCTGTCTGTGGAGTGGCTGTGCAATGGCAATATTTATATATATACGATTTATGTAGTTACATATATAGAAAGTAGATCTAGCGAATCAAAATGCAATTCTTCTTATTTTCACCAGTTTTAATAAGGGAAATTCTCAAAATCGAGTTCCAGTAGCTTCTGATATTGGCCTAAAATTACTTAAGAAATTTAATTAAGACAGGCAATTTCTCCCTTCCCTCTTGTATAACGAAAACTTCTTTCCCCTGATTGAAAATTAATATGATTATTTCGAAATCAATTATTGAGTTCTAGCATTCGTTTTTGTAGACTATAGTAAGAGACAACAAGAAACAAAAAAGCGATAAATGTGTTTTGGGAACAACAATTGTAGTTAAACTATTTGATTGGAAGAAGATTTAGCTAGCTGTACTTATATACACATACACATCTACTAAATCGAAGAATAGTTGTAAGCTAAACCCGATTCATGTCGAGCATATCCCCCAAAAACAGGCTTCAAAGCATAGAAATAAACATAAACTTAAGCTAACTTATACTAAGAACTAACTAAGAATCACACAAGTTCACTTTGTTTACCTTCATTTCACTTCATTTGTTTTATGTTTATATATGTATATGTATATGAAAAGGTGCTATTAATGTCTTTGTACTATACACAAATCCCACAAATTGCAAAGAAAATATCAGAACATTTTTGTAACTCTAAAAACGAAAGGAAAAATATAGAAAAAAGTGTGAAAGGTTTTCATAATATTGGAACGGGCTTTGGTATACTCTAATGCTTTACAGAACATGAACAGAAATAATTTGTATATATATATATATAAATTACTTGAATTAAGAACCAACTGCTATCTGCATTAAACTAACTCACTAACTATTAGTATAATGAACTACAACGCAAAACAAATTACAAAACAAAAGAAAACTAGGACTTTAATATTAGTAATTAGAAACTAGTGAATTTAGCGAACTAAATAAAAAGTAGTTGGTTCCGACTAAATTGTACCAAATTCAATGAGCTATTAAAAACAAAAAAAAACCTACAAAGAAATAAACAAATAAAATTTTGTAGTTCGCATTAGAAGTACCTACATATATAGAGATCAGATCACCTTAAAACATATTAGAAATGCACTCAGTTTTATAAGCGACATTTTACTCAACGAGAGAATTACAGAAAGAAAGAGAGAGAGAGAAAGAAGGTAAAAGAAAGTGAAAGAAATGCATTCCAGTGTCTCAACCAAGAAAAACCTAAGTTAAGCATAAGCTAGCCTAGCAGCACAAAAGGAAATTATATATATGTATACTTTATATATGTATACTATTCTATATAGGATAAGTATAACTGCAACCGAAAATAGATCAAATTGATGTCTCAATGTACAAATAGAAACACATTGTAAAATTGGAAAAAGACGACTAACTACAAAATGTATTTAAAATGACAAGGAAACAAACTAACAAAACACAAACAAAAACAGCAAACAACCAAAGCAACTTAAAATAAAGTCCCTTTAACAAAATTTATTACGATATACATTTGTATGTAGTTCTTAATTTCAGGTCGCCCAACCGCGCAACAAATTCAAATTATGTGGCCCCCAAAAATAAACTATCCGTTTTCCAACAGGGGTGTTTAAGTCAAGCCAATTCCCACATTTTAGAATTGACCAACACTAAATGTGGAGTAAATGTACATAGTAAGCCCTCACATAGAAAATCGAAGTTCCACTTACCGTAAACGCAATACATATATAGATTAGATATTCACTCACACGTTCTAGCACTTAAAAAATAAACAGCAAGCAGGAAATATTGCAATTGCTTTCACTTGAAGCACACACATAAACAAAAAACACAGAATAAAAACAACGACGACTGCGCAGCAGCGACGCGACGCCATAAACTTTGTCCTCTTTGGCAAGTTTGGCAAGATAATGCGAATTTCATTAATAACCGCACTGATTTGATTGCGAACACTATAAAATGACCAACAATTGCTTTAACTTTGTACCGATTACATTAATTACATTTCGATTTGCACATTTCACACGCAAAACAAAAAAACTTTTTCAATATTCACGAACAATTGCGGCCAGCGTGAAAATAAAACTGAGAGTGTTGCCAGATAATGAAAAAAGTTTTGGCGTGCTTTTAAATGCCGCAAGGCGCCACTGAGAAAATGAGCAGAGCTACCAGACAGCAGAATACTAGTTTTCCAATCTAACCGTTACTAACGGCTTTTCAAAATTTAACAAATTATTTTCAATCGGCTCAAATGTTTCGAATTACTTAAATGGATTCTACAATTTCTAAAATAATAGTAAAGTGTTTCTTGTTTTATTAAGTTGAGTAGCTTTACATACAAAAAATGGCACTCGGTTAGTTGGTTTGGTTAAGACAACTTCTGCTGCTTCTACATCTTCTTTTGTATACTTATCCAAAAATAATTTCAATTTTAATTTCAAATTAAGATATCCCATTATAGCTGGGGATATGGCGAGACAGGCAGGTTGCAGTTGGTCGATGAGCTTGTGCACTTGCAGCTCTTGCCCGATGGAGACTTCCGGTTGGCCAAACAAAGGCGGGAGTCAGTGCAGCCGCCATTGTTGATTTGGCATGGGCTCTGGTATTGAGGGCAGTTCTGTTCCACTGCAGTCATGCCGTACATCTTATGGCTGCCGAAGAAAGGTGTTTGGATGGGAGACTGTCTCGTGCCCAGACTGTCGACAATTTCCAGCTTTTTGCTAAAAAAAAAAACAAACAAAACCAAAAATATGTTACAGAAATGTATCTGTTACGTAGATTTTACGTACGTGCTCCAATCTGTCCAGTAGAATTGATCATGGGTAAAGGTCAGGCCAAATGGATAGTTCAGCTCATTGGAAATCGTTCGTATCTGCCGGCTTTGGGGATCAATGCATTCCACTTTCTTGGATCCAGCATCGGCATAGCATAGTTCTCCACTATGTTCGAGGACCACCAGGGAATTGGGCAAATTGACGGAATCTTTGCCCAGCAAGAGTTCTCGTCCAGTGCCATCCAAATCGGAGATTTCAACTTTGGGTGAAGAACGATCCCAGTCGGACCAGAAAAGTTTTCTGCAAAAACTCACTATTTGTAAAATTCGAAATTGATTATGTAACTACTAGCTCACTCTCTATAGGGATCTACGGCAATACCACGGGGATTAACTAGATGCTTGTTAATAATCACTGCTCTGAGTGTGGGATCATCCAAACTAGCCACCTCAATGGTGTCCTTTACAGAATCTGTCCAGTAAAGGCGACGCGATATCACATCAATGGCAATGCCCTCCGGAGATTCAATATCTTAAACGTGTAAAGCTTATTGTGTAAAAAGTAATTTTCGCTTTCTTTTATTTCTCTCTTACCTGTGTCGATAAACGTCTTAGAATCGGTTCCATCGTACTTGGCGCTTATTATTTTTTTAGCCGAGATATCACCCCAATAGACTCGTCCCTCCACACAATCTTTGTCCAGACCTATGGCCATGGACGCCACCGAAATAGGAATGACATTGCGTCCATTCAGGGGCACACGAACAATTACCACTCCCTGACTAACGATGAGGAAATCGGCCTCATGTTGCTGACGTTCAAAGCAAACGGATCCATTTCCATAGAAACCTGAAAAGAAAGCGTTGTTTGGTTAGAGAACTGACGAGAGAAACGATATAGTCTGCCTTTTACATGCGTTTCAGAATTGAAATTTCACTCAAAGTCTGACAAAACTAAATTCCAAGTAGCTAAATTAAAACTTTCTCCAACAGCCAACACAATAATACTTAGTTTAATTATAAAATTTCTAGTGTTAATTTTTCGAGAGTTTTCGGACAACAAATATAAAGAGATGCGTTTGCCACAGAATTTGCTCTGCAGATTATCGCGCCTAGCAGGATTGCATCGCTCTGTTGCTCTAACGACGAAGCGACAATTCAGTCCGAAAATAGATGATCGAAATCGACGCATAACTATCTTTCAATCGATGCGGGAGTTCTTTATGCATCCCCTCACCTGGGATCGCAATAATGGCTATCTGAATGTGTTGTTGGCACTGACCATCTTTGGATTCTGCTTCTTTAATTCGTGTGGTCCCTGTGAGCCTCTGAAGCAGCAAGAGGCCGCGGAGCAATCGCGCAAGAAGCAATAAAAAGGTAACTCACCCTGATTGCAGGCACAGACCAGGCCATTGATGGTCGAATGGCATTTGGCATTCATATCGCACAGTGTGGGATTGTTTAGGCAATTTTGCTCCTCAATGCAGACGTAACCGTCGCCACGATATCCAGCAATACACTGGCATTCATAGTTGGCGGGATCCCTGCAGAAAAGGGAATCGAATCAGTCAGCTATTTGTTTACCATTTCAGAGAGCAATCACTTACTCCGTCGGCTCACAGGTGGCATGAATGCCGCAATTATTCCTTACATTGCAGGGGGTGGGCTTGCTGACACAGCCAGACAGGGCATCACCTTGATAGCCTTCCAGGCAATCGCAGTATTGAACACCTTGCACCGTATCCCATTTGCAAATGGCATTGGAGCCGCAGAATGCGAAGCCACAGCGTCCAGCCGGGACACATGTATCGCTCACATCCCGCTCAAAGCCCTCATTGCACTGACAGACGCCACCGTCGCAATAGGCGTTCTCGCCGCAATGCTCCGAGGATTCGCATTCGGGTGCCAACTGGCAGCGATAGCCATCACCGGTGTAACCTCGCTGGCACACGCACTCCGATTTACCCAGCTCTTCACTGTAGCTGCAGGATGCATGAGCATCACAGATCTCGGGTTTCTGTGCAGAGAGAGAGATTACATTTCATTTCAATTTATTTTGCCTGCTTTGAGTGCAACATACAATGGCGCAGGAATCGTCGATGGGGTCACAGGAGTAGCCGTCGCCACTGAAGCCAGGGTTGCAGGTGCAAATGTGGCGCAATTCATGCTCGTACCAGTTGCAACTGGCATTGATGTGGCAATTGGCGTCCACGTCGCAGGGTACTGAAACGACAACAAATCCAACAATTAATGACTAATCATTATCCCGAGGGGCATACAACTTACCCAAATCATCGTTCTTCTCGACATCATAGCCACCCAAATAGCGGCATAGTTTCTCATCTTCGGTCAATTCATAGCCTTCGATACAGTGGCACTCGCCAAAGATGTTGCACTCGGGTTCGAGCTCATAGGACAAGAGGAGAGGGACACAACGACCTTGTTCCCAGACCTCATCGTGTCCACAGATGTGATCGCATTGGTAACCATCGCCGGAGAAGCCATCACGGCAACTGCAACGTCCTTCATAGCAGTCGGCATCGGGCGAGCAGCGCTAAAGGACGAGCCGAAGGGATAACTTAAATTCTTAGAAACTATACGAATTCTTCACTCACATAGCATTCATCCAGATGCGGCTGCTGGGGCTGCGGTTGTGGCTGTGGTTGTGGCTGTGGCTGAGGTTGGTGCTGCTCCTGCTCATCGAAGTGTGGTTCTTGTTCGGTGGGTTCAGGATTTGGTTGATGGTGCTCGGGTGGATTTGGCTCCTCCTCTGCCTGTGCTGGGGTGGAGTATTCAATGTTGTCCGCAGCAGAGCTATTAATCAGACAACGATAACCATTGCCCTCGAATCCATCATAGCAAACACAGGTGAAGCCTCCCTCACTGTTTGCGCAGAAGGCATTCGGATCGCAGACATGAGTACCCAAGGCACACTCGTCCAAATCGATGCAGATCTCTAGACCACGCTCATCCAACTGGGCGGCATAGCCATGGCGACAGTCACACCGATAGGTATCCTCATAGGGAACGCACACAGCGTTCTCGCCGCACTGGGCAGTGCCGTCAGTGCAAGCATTGGACTCGGCATCGACGCCTATCTTACTCAAGGCACTACTTCTCAAGGCCTGATCCCTAGCCACATAATCTAAGGCGATTTTGGAGACCTTCTCCAGGACACTGGTTTCCGTGGGATCGGCCTCATCATCACGCAAACAACTCTGATAGACAATGCTTTGATCCACCTGGAAGCCAATCACTCTGGGCTGCTTGTCTTCTCCTTCTTCAATTACCTCCAGCTGATGGGACTTGACGGATTGCAGCTCGCCGGGACGTACAAAGCGATATTCATCTGTGTAGTCGGGCAGATGGAGTTTGGCCCCAGCATCTACTGAGGGAACCTCACCATAAAGATCAACTTTCACCGACAACTGATCCCAATAGTTCAGTCCCTCATACGATTGGTTAACCAAAAGATTCTCTCCCGACTCAAACTGGATTCTGGATATATGCTGATACTGTCCTCCAGTTAAATGGTAACCATTCACAGACACTTCATTGATCGACTTGGCGAATAGCCAGGAGATGGTCGTCAGCAGTGGCAAGATCAATCTCAGTTGAGCTCCTTGTTCGGGGGTCAAAGGATTAATGGTCGTGTAGGATCTAGCGTCTGTGGTGACCACATACGATTGCAGCTTGGTTCCCCAGGAGTCCACATCCTGGCCATTCAACTGTCCGGACAGGCTACCAGTCACGCGAATGGGCAAATCATTGGCCAAGCACGATCTTCCATTGCCATAGAAACCCTCCTGGCAGACACAGCAATAGCCTTCGGCCTTATCATGGCACTGGGCGTGACTGTCGCACTGGTGACCACTGCCCTGGCAGGTCTGAGCCAAGGCTGGTGATTCGGTACGTGCCTCGGCATTATTCGGAGTGACCACATTCTGATCGGGATTGAGGGGAGCCACCTCGAAGAGCCATACTCCTGGAACACCGAGGTTAGTGCTTTCGCTTAAGAAGCGAGCCTGAAACGAGTGAATGTTCCAGTGTCGAAGGGGTTAAAGAGATCTCACTTCTCTGAAATTTACTTACGTTTTCCGAACCGGAACCATTTAGATTATAGTGTCTGCCATCTTCGGCCACGAAGCCGGCCTGGGCCCGTATATCGGGTAGTCCCTGTACACCCGCCTCGCCCTGCAGCCAATTGAGTCCACCCTCGGGGTAGATGAACTGGACAAAGGTCTGCTCATCGTTGGCTATCAAGGCCACCTGGAAGGTATTCAGTTTATCCGTTTTCGAATCGAAGTAGCCCACATTCTGCCAAGTGGCCACAACGAGCTGCTTGGCCTCGAATTCTGCCTGCTCGCTGAAGGCGTAACGGACCAATTGCTGGGCCCTGTCCAAGCTGGCCTCGTCCGTGGTAAGGAAGAGAGAGATGGAGGTGCCTTCGTCACTATTTGTGGTATCCACATTGGAATAGAATGCAGCTATAGAAGGATATTCCAGGGGAAAGGGCTGATTCAAATACTCTGAGAACTCAACATTAAATGTCAAAATGCCATTGGTGTTGATCTGGAATTGGGGAGAGAATGAAAAGGATGATAGTGATGCGACTTTCAAGTGGAAAGGAAACGACTCCCATATGGCACTTCAATTTGAAGTGCTAACGGGCCACTTAGCAAGCGTTTCAGGAATGCGATTGCTCTCTCAATGGCGGAAACAAAACAATAACAAATCATTAACAAGACGGCAAATGATCTTTATCTTCCCTTTAATTGACTTCTCCCTTTACACTTCTACACTCCCGGCTAAAATTAGCTCAAACTAGTTCGCTTCCTACTTAATCTCTTCGAAAAACTCCCTGAAGACCATTGTGTTTCGTAAGTTTTCCGTATAAACAAACGGACGGACTGACCGTCCATAGAATTCTTGTTCTTTTCGGTTAAACTGGAATTTAGAGCACAGGTGTTCAAAATATGCCAACATGATCACCGCACATAAATCAATTTCCACTTAAACAATTGAAACTCTACGGGATAGAAAACAAATAGATGTGTTGAGATTTCCAAAATATTTTTGAAACATTAACATATGTTGAAATATACAATAAATCGTGCAATAAAAACGAGACTGATTTAGTACAAAATTCGGAATACCAATCATATTCGATTTTTTTAAAAAAGTTACATAGAAAATACATACATTGTAAACATTAATTATTAAACCAAATTAGAATCATTTAGTACCGCAGCATTTAAAAAGGTATTGCAGGAAATCGTAAAATATTTCATAAACTGTTATACAATTTGATCAATTTCTGCAAATTACTTATCAAAAATCTCTCAAATTTTATAATTATCGATCATGAAATTAAATAATTAAACTAATCAATCTAAAAATTGATTAGAATTTCCAAATTTTCAAAAAGATATACTATACTATTTTAATGTGGCATTAAATCCACATTGATTTTTCATTTAGACGATACTATTTTATATATCTATTCCTGACTTTTTCTTCTTTTTCGAGATCATTGGAAAAAAACACTTTAGAGGAATATTATATTTTTGTTCTATTTAGAGTGTCATTATTCCTGGAACCAGAATTGTGATAAGATTTATGCACATTTTTGCTTTTCTATACTTTATACATATATGCTCCATTTATGCCGCGTGCTATTTTTCCACGTCAGACACATAAATTTAGTTAATTAGCTGAAAAAATACACACAAAAAACCAAAAACACCAAAATGGACGACACTTTCGATTCTTCTAAAGCCACTAAAACAAAAAAGACCACTCATAATTTTTGATGCCAAATAAACTTTGGCATCAAGCCAAAGAGGCCTTCAGAGGCGGGAGAAGACATCAATGAATTTGCGGGGGAATGGGGGTCTCAAGAGGGTGCGAATTGAGTTGATGGCACATTTGAGAGACTCGTGGGTGTGGAAATCGATGTCTTGTCATGTTTTTGCCGAAAATAAGTTCTAAAAATAAGTAGTAAAATCAGACATTCACATTTACATTTGAATTACAATGTAAGATGCGAGTGTGATGAACCATGTTTGAGTCTATTGATTAGAGAAGAATATTTGCATAATGATTGCAGGGGCTGGGTCAGCTTATCAGCAATCGATGGATCGATGATACTCACATAGAGCTGTTCATATTTTTCGCCATAGTAGCTGATTGGCTGCTCCAATTGCAGCAGAGATTGCTCACTATCGCCCTTAGCCAAAAATTGTATGGATCCAGATTGTCCCTCGACGAACTCATAGAGTTCATTTGATCGCAGGCTATCCAGATAATGCTCGTACTGTCCACTGGCCACCAGAATGAAGCAGCTTAACAGCGCCAGCACATGGCTGATATTAAAGTTTCTCATTTTGTGATATATATATATATATATATATATATATATTTAAATACTATATATGTATATATATTTGATTTTTCACTTTTTCGAAAATATTTCACAATATTGCCATTGGCATTTTTCACACTCACAACACACGAAAAGTGACTTAAGAATATATATAATAGTGATATAGAAGGATTTATAAATAAACCCAACGTAAAACTATTTCTGCCAGATTTTGGAACTTGTCACAGCTCCACCGAATTGTCTCCTACTCAAAATCTACGGAAGAAGAATTCTTCCAACGGTCTTTTTCGACCGAAACGAGCAACGAAACGAACCGCACGGCTTGCCAACAAATTCTCGACTGAATCGTCTGCCGCTACTGTGTGGATTCTCTTCAGTTCGGTTCGCTTGGGTTCGATTCGAATGGCATGTGGTCGGTCTGCTGTGGTGTGGGATGGGATTGTCTGTGCATCTCTCTCTCTCTACCTCTCTTTGGAAAGAAAGTGAGAGTTGTCTGGAGGCTGCTGCCTTGCCTGCAATTGCAATGAGTCAATGAGATGGCATTGTTTCCCATTCAATGGCATCCACAAACTATAAATTACAGTGACTCAAAGAGAGGGGGGCATACAAATATTATTGCTAATTCGAATATTGACCATTTGACTAAACCAAGTGATGGTTTTCCAGTTCTTTTTGGGTTATTAAACCAAAAAGTAGATCAAGTATTCATTGCAATATTTTAAAGTTATATTTCTATTTCTAATAAATAAATTTTAATGGTAATATTCGAAAAGCTATAGTTATTCAATATACAAAAGGGGGATGAGAGGAGTCTATATTTTAAGAATAATAAAATATTTTTGAAACAGGGTTTTAGTTGAGGCCTAATTGATTTTGATCATATTTCTCATAAGTTAAATTTAATTAAGTAAAATTTTGGTGATAATAGATGTTCTAAATTGAGTTCTCTTTGATACTTTTTGGATGATCAACATCTGCGTTATATATACAATTTTGCCATGATTTTCTAGGTTGGGTTGGGTTTCCGATTTGGTTTCGAAATCCCAAAAAAATGGGCCTAGTAAATCATTTGGAAGAAATGTTCTCAATTCTTCTGGATGTGAACTTCAGTGGCGATGTGGGGGCACGTGCCGCTTGATTGCTCTAGCTACACCTTTAGCACGATCCCTTCTCTCTTGTGCCATATGCCACCATGAAGCGCCGCCAGAACAAAAGGCATCTTCTACCTACCACACACACCCCGCATTGCCCTTCGCGCCGCCGAGTCAAAAATAAACAAATGGGAACTTCTTCTGGAGCGACTCAAAGTCTGCGCCTTGACTGATGATGTTCGGTGGATATGTAAAGGAGGAGAATGCAGGGAAGGGAGATGTACTATTTATGATGTATTTCTCGGTTAATTAGTTGCAGCTGAATGCAAAAGGGAATGGTGGGTGTGGGCTATATGAATATAATGCTTCCGCATGCATTTGTTAGACATCAGCAGCAAGTCCACGTCCAAGTGCGTGTTTCATGTCTCTCTATATCTTTTAGCTATATTTGGAATCATGTCTGATGGATGCCTCTGCGCCTTCCATCATTTATCATTGCACGTGGAAATGCATTCCGGGAATTGGAGCAGAACGACCTCTCCCAGAACAAGAACCCACAGCATTGCTAGGGGAGCGGGATGATGATGATCATAATCAACCAACCCCAAGTCCACAAGTCACAGCAATTAAAACAAAAAAAAGGAACTTCAATTTGGCTCGTAATTAAAAGCCATTAAATGTTACGCAAAATTAGCCAAAAAGTTAATTGTTTTGCGGAGAAGAAGGGAGGGGAGACCTAAGCCCCCTACTATATAAAATCGTTGAAGTTCATGACGAAATAATATAGAGTAAAATGTGGCTTGATCTGTGGTTCTTCACTCTAATAACAGTTAGTTGCTTTTTGGTGGAAGCCAAACCTGCAGAGGAGCTGGATGAGGATTGCGAACTGAAGACTTTGGACACTATGGTAAGGCACATTTGTGTATGTTAATGATATAATATTTAGTTACATTCAGCACGACTTCTGCTGTGACTTACATGATGAGAGCCGTCAGTTCACCGACTGTCAAATCGATTGGCATCAGAAGATTCACTATACCAACGATCAGGAGGAGCAAGTCTATATGTTTGTAAGCCAACAGAACCCTGGACTCAACTTGAATATTAAAGATTTCTTATGTGGTAGTGTACCGCTGAGTGCACTTTCAATAGCTCGGATTTTTTGCGTCCAAATCGGCAATCCTTGAATCTTCGCGCTGTGCAAGAGCATTTGGAAAGCGAACTGGCCGATGATGCGGACGAGGCCCTTCTCTATCAGACCTACATCAAGTGTGACAAACATGGTAGGACCAATCAGTTAGGGAATGTTGTGTAACTCCTCTACTAGCTAATCTCTTTTAGCCCTCTCGATGCTTCCTCGTGCAAGTGTTCAGCAGTTGGCGAAGCGTCTTGCACGTTATAGTTGTCATCCCTATCCGGGTCTGGTCATGGAATGTGTGGCCAATGAAATGATTCTGAATTGTCCACCGAAGCGCTTCCATCCGACACCCCAATGCAAGATAACGAGAGACTATTTGCGCCAGTGTATGCAGCATGTGAAATATTGAGAAGTTTGACCGTTGGAACTCTTAAATAGATGATATTTAGGCAATGTGCATAAATTATATATGATTTATTTCTTATACCAAATTAATTAAACTATAACTGCTTCACGAGATCTCCTTCCAGCTGCAGCGTTTCGCATTTCTTTAACTGTTTGTCAAATTTCTTATCAAATTTCTTTGTTTGCTTTTCGCTCAGCTCAGTTAGGGTCAAGTGTTTGAGATACTTTTTGAGTAGCTTCTTTTTCAGCTTCTCCTGAAAAATGCCGTCCGTTTGCTTTCCAACCAGTTTGATTAACTGTGTGGTCCAATCGAATTCAGTTGCAGCTTCAGGATTTGATTCCACGACGCTGTGTCCATTCTCCAGTTTGGTTTTCTTGCTGGGCGGCTCATCTTCCTTCTGTTCCTCCTGCTGCTTTAGAGCCTCTTTTTCCTCTTTCAACTTGGCCAGCTCCTGTTGCTTGGCTTCTTTCATTTTGTTCAGTTCCTTCTCGAGGATGTCCCACACCTGACTGGCCTGCGCCTTCGGCATGCGCATGCAATTCCCCACAAAGTTCTCGAATTTGGCCCTTTTGCGGGGCACGTTGTCAACGGATTGCAGTCGTTGGAAAGCATTACGCAGCGCTGGCGTCAACTGGTACTCTGCGCTGTCCAAAATGGCTCGAATGATGTCCATCCAGCTCTCCTGCTTCTGAGCGTTTTTATTACGCGATTCCTTGACCACAAAGTTTTGACTTTGGTTCGCATATTTTTGAGCCTCCGAGATGCATTTGATGTGGGCCACATACTCTTCGCCATAGAAATCCTTTAAGCAGTCCATGCAGGAGACATTCTTCTCCTTGCCGCGGCATCGCTGCTGGTAGTGTTTCTCCACAGAGGGCTTCTTTACACTCTCGCCACAGATGTTACAGGTGAAGAAGACCATTGTTAAACCGGCTGGCAATCAAATTAAACAAATTCAAATAACAACGCACGTGGGCATTTCCAGTATGACCAGTGCAGGAAATGCGGAAAAAGGCACCTTGGTGTGAAATACAGGGAAATAGGGAAAATCTGTGCACCGAGCTGTGTTGCCAGAGTGTTAACGTTGTAGTTTCTGGCAGCACTGCTGACTTAATTGCCAATGATTTTTTTGAAATTCCCAAGAACATTGTTTAATGGACAACTCCGTCGTCGTCAGCAAATCTATCGCCTCATCAGTATGAGTAGCTCCGTGGTGGCTGCAGCTGCCACCGATCCTTTGCCCGCCAAGTATACACGAGAACCGAATGTGTTGCGCAAAAAATTGGCGTCAGTTGTGCCTGGAACGGTAAATCTGCAGGTGTTGGGCAACGGTGCCAATGGTTCGCCCAGTTCGGTTTATTTGTTCACCGACCAGTCCCGCTACCTATTCAATTGCGGCGAAGGCACCCAGCGTCTGGCCCATGAGCATCGTACGCGTCTCTCGCGACTGGAGCATATATTTGTAACGCGCAACACGTGGTCGACAGTGGGAGGTTTGCCGGGACTTGCCTTAACCATCCAGGATGCAGGAGTTAGACAGGTAGGACTACATGGACCAGCCCATCTGTCGACGATGCTGCAGTCGATGCGTCGTTTTGTGGTACTCAAAAATCTCCAAATGCAGACTGAAGATTGCACTCAAGGCAAAACATTTGAGGATTCCATTCTTAAAGTGGAAGCGGTACCTATTAGAAAAATAAAGGATGGAGTGGAGCAAGTCGTCATAAGTTACATATGTCAAATGAAGCCCCGTCCTGGGGCCCTTAATCTGGTAAAGTGTGTGGAACAGGGATTGAAACCCGGCCCCCTAATGGGACAACTGAAAAATGGTCAAGATGTTACCTTGCCTGATGGTCGCGTAATACGATCTGTAGATGTCACGGAGCCGGCCGAGACTGCTTTGTCTTTTGTGTTTTTGGATCTACCCGATAGAGACTTTTTGCCAGCGCTGTTGGAACAGGCAAATATCTTTAAGGATTTGGGTAAAACCAAGCTCGGAGTTGTTGCTTTGGTGGTTCATTTTACTCCCCATGAAGTTTCCAGTCTGTCGGAATATCGAGAATTTTTAAAGCACAATTTCTCTCAAGACACTCAGAATATTTACTTAAACTCACCAGAAAATAGCTTCTCTGGATATGCTGCTGCCCATCGGATACAGCATCAGCTGAACCAACTAAATCCTCACATATTTCCCTTACTCCAAGAGCAAGTGCCTTGTCCACTGAGTCAAAACTTGAAGAAAACCAAATTGGAAGAGAAAGACCAAGAAAATGAGATAGAGAAAGGATCAGCAGAAAGTGGACCAGCAGGTGAATCGGGAGTGGTTTCCATGAGCAGTTTTCATCTGCGACCAAGGAAATGTAAGTGTAGTGGAGTATATAAAGCACAATCTAATATATGATATTTGTTTTTGCAGGCTTGGATCGCTCTCTGGAGGTGAAACTCACTCCCGAAGAATACATTAAGGAAACCCATGCGGTTCCTGGTTTCACAGAGTTGCTGGCTCAACTGAAAAGTGAATCGAAGTCCACCACACCCTCTTCGAATGTATATCCCAGTCTCATTTTCCTTGGGACTGGATCCTGCATACCCAACAAGACAAGAAATGTTAGTTCCGTTTTGATACAAACATCTGAGAAAGGTTTTATTCTCTTGGATTGCGGCGAGGGAACTTACGGTCAGATTGTACGTTTTTTCGGTCAGCCAAAAGCTCAAGAAGTACTTCAACAACTGCATGCCATATATGTATCTCATCTACATGCTGATCATCACATGGGCCTAATTGGACTCCTACGAGAACGGAAGCAGCTCTTCCCCCAGTCTTCACCAGTGATATTGTTGGCACCACGCCAAATTCAGCCCTGGTTGCAGTTCTATCATAGCCAAATAGAAGAGATAGCTGATTCCTACACACTGGTGGCCAACGGTGATCTTCTGCAGCAGCCACTAAGTGATGAAAGGCTGAATCCCTTGGGTATAACTTCGATATCCACTTGCCTGGTACGCCACTGCCCAAATGCATTTGGCATTAGTCTCATGCTAGAAGCGACACATGAGAATGAGCCCATTAAGGTAACCTACAGTGGCGACACCATGCCCTGCTTGGATCTCATTGAACTCGGTCGCAACTCAACCATCCTCATACACGAGGCCACCATGGAGGATGATTTGGAGGAAGAGGCTCGCATTAAAACACACAGCACCATATCTCAGGCCATCAAGCAGGGACGCGATATGCAGGCCAAGCACACAATTCTTACCCATTTCTCTCAACGCTATGCGAAATGTCCTCGACTGCCCAGTGTAGATGATATGAAACATGTGGCCATTGCCTTTGACAATATGCAGGTTACCATTGAGGATCTGCAAGATTACAATAAGCTATATCCCGCCCTCATGGCGATGTATGCGGAATATACCGAAGAATTGGAACAGCGAGCTGTAAAAAGGGAACTTAAGCAGGAGAGAAAACGTAAATTGGCGGAGACGTAGCAGCGAATAAATTAATAAGCTAAAGTAATCCGATTTCTGACTCCTAATTTGATCAAAGATCAGCAAGATCTTTACTAGAGCAAATAGGGAAAGTTAATTTAAAATATCTGATACATTATTTCTCTAATTAAACATAAGCTGTTGAATTTTACATTGGGTTGTTATATATATTTAAATATTTGTATGTTCTTGAGTATGATGCGCTATTTAGCCTGTCCGCTATGGTCAAGTGACTAAACAAAGATCGGTCCGTGTGTCCGTGATATGGATAAACATGTACCATGTATGTACAAAGGTACTAAATATGTGCCAATATAGTCCGATAGTACAGTCCGATAGGATTGCATTGGTTTAAAAAGTCGCCTGAATCTAAATGAGTCAAAGCCAAATTTAAATAATTTTAAGAGTAACTAAGTTGCAGTCTCATATTTGATCGAAGCGCCATTACAACCAATAGATATCCATTTGAACGCAAAATATGGGATTTTTGGCATAGCGACATATCGCCGACGACATATCTCCGCCCAGTACATTTTTCTGGCGGAGATACGTCGTTTTTCTATATATAGAATTATTACCATATACTTTTCCTAAGTCGATATGATATGTCGTTACCCCGGATTTTTTTGTGATTTTGTTTGTTTGTTTGTAGTTTGTTTTTCTTTATTTACTAAATACGCTTGCAACAGGGTGTATCTGTGTGTGTGTTTTATAAATATTATATTTTATTATTATTAATCATCAACAAAGGGCACGTCTGGTTCGCTTCAAGTCAATAGAGTTTCATTTGTTAAGGCACTTTCCATCATTGACAAAAACTTTCAAATGGCTCTTTTTTCGATTTTTTTTTAAAATGGTTTTCTTTAGTTTTTTTTGTTGGTTTTTTTTGGGTTTTTTATGTTTTTGGAAATTAGCTGTGACTAGTTAAAATTAGTAGGTAAACGGGAAAGAATTTGTTTAAATGAGACTTAATTTAGTTCTCTTTTGGTTTGAGTTTTTGGGTGTTTTTTTGAGTGTGTGTGTGTGTTTGTGGATAGTTTTGGAGAGGGTGGTCCGGGGAGAGGGGGTCGCAAATTGGTTAAACATAATTTCAACATTCATATAATTAATGCTCTGTTTGTTTAAAAATAAATAGTTTTACATTACTTTAAATTAAAGAGAATGAAGAAGATAAGAAGAAGAATTTAACAACAACATAAAATAATTAAATCATAACGTGTTTTTTTGTTTTCCGTTTTTCTGCTCTTGTTTCTGTTTGTTTGTCTTGGCTATTCATCGTCTCAGATCGTTCAAGTTAATATTCAAAATAATGATTAGACTACAAATTCTATTAGATTAGAGATGAACATTTATAGAATTATTTTTTTGTGGTCCGAAACGATGTTCGCCAAGCCGAGACATTTAAATATCCTTCGGTTCCAGTTGGTTAGGCTCGTTCCACATAGTTGCCAGGGAATGTGCCAAAGCAGCCCGTTCGCTGCGAGGTGCCCACAAACCAGCCATCATCGCATTTCTCTAAAACATGCACCAGATCGCCTTCCAGCAGCTCCAATTCATCCGAGTTTTGTGGGCGGTATTTGTAGAGAGCGCGGTAACTAGAGGGGGAGAGTAGAGAGGGTAGGGGTAATTAGAAGGGGATTTCTCTAACTCAGATTGGGGATGATAACTCACGCCACTGGCTCGGAACTGGTGTCCACATGGAGGGCATCGGTTTTGTGCAATCCTCGCGTATCCTTCAAGATACCATTCGGCGGTTGGGCACCATTCTGGGTAAGAGTATTAAACTCATTGTTGATATTTGTGCGCAGCACATCTAAATTGGGTCGCAAATTTGTGGTACTCTGAGTGCTAATCACGGTGGTTGTCGTTCTGGCCGCTATATCCTCTGCTCCAATATCGGTGAGTATCTAAGGCAGATCGAAGAATGTTAATAAACCAATCTCTAACTAGAATAGATGAGCTCTGTTTGGCTTACCTCCACATAGGATACTGGGAAGATGCCTTTACGGTTGGCTATTTTGCCCTCAAACCAATTGCCATCGACACGTCGTGTAAGCGTGACCAACTCTCCTTTATTCAGGGATAGCTCGATGCCAGATTGCGCCTGGAAATTATATTTGGCACGTGCCTGGCCCTCCGAGGGACGTCTGGCTGGAGTCCGGGCGCCATCTCTGCTCACAATCTGTGAAAAACGAGGGTATAAGATAATTGTCCATCACAATGGATTCACATTAGCTTACCTCCACATAACTGGCTGGCAGCAAACCGATCATGGCATTATGTTCACCTTCAAACCAATTTGCATCGATCTGTCGTCTTATGTAGATGGTGTCACCTTTGCGGAAGGAAAGTTCCCTAAAGAGCAGAAATTCATAAAGTACTCAATTTCGGGGCCCATTTAACTTCGCTTACTTGGAGCTCTGTCCCTGGAAATTGTAGAGGGCTCTGGCCACTGTTTTGGGTCCCACTAGGGATTTGAGTGTGACATCTGTGGGAAAATCGTCATAGCGATTCAAAGCTATGGGCGATTTCTGTGAGGGTGTAAAGTTATCTGTGTGTCGTCGCGAATTCATGTCCTGCAGCTCCTGTAGATATTTGCGTCTCCTCTCCTCTTGATACAGTTTTTGCATATGCTCCGCTTGACGTATTGCTAGCTCCTCTTCTGTTATGTTCTGCTTATACTCATGCCTTATCGGTGTCTTGAAATGGATGTTGACATCTGTTTGATGATAATAACGATTCGAAGGAGATTCTAATTAGGAGAGATTAGGATTAGATTCAGAGAAGCACCCACAGCATTGGTTGGTTCTTTCCCCCCCTGCGATAAGACGGATTCATACCAACTTCTCTCATCGCAATTGACTAATAAACTATCTCTGTGTGTGTGTCTGTTTATTTATATTTTAAAAATAACTCTGACTATATGGGCAAGACAAGTGTAATACGATCTAACCGCAAATTGTTGTTGTTGTTGTCAACGCAGCTGCTTCTGATGTTATGAAACCTCTGGGAGGAGGGTTATCTAAGACGATTGTGTCGGTTGTCTGGGTGGGTCGCTAACCCACCACAATGCCAATTGCTAAGCAAATAAACAGTTCTTCTTCTTTTCACGTCTCACCCACCACCTACAGTCGTGTGAGAGATAACCCTTATCCTCATATACATCTATGTGAGGAACAAGGACGGAACAGCGACTTCTACTGACTCCATATGAGTGTTCCGATCTTAATTGATTACACTTATCCCCCCCCGTTCTTTATTCCGCCCCTGTTTGTTTCGAGAGACGTAAATTGAGTTAAGTCTTCTTCTATTGAAAATGAGGTTCAAATTGAAGTTAATGTTCGTTAAATTTTCAAATGGGTAATTGGATGTTTAAGCAGATATCTTATCCCATTCTATATTAACCGCTTCTCCTCTCCCTACCACCGAGTCGATCTGGCCTCGACATGCATAATATATAGGCAATAAAATATCGGTTTAATTGAGTTACATTAAAATGTGTTTTTCATTTGGAATTCGTTTTATAGAATTGCGCAGCTGATAAAAAAAAAACACAAAACGAATTTGCGTGACGGCAAGACAACAATTTCTTAGAGAGAAAACATTACTCTTTTCACACAGAAAAAAAAAAAGAAAAAACAGGGGAGCGGCACTTGGTTAAATATTTGTACAATAACAATAACGTAAAACAACAATTAGCAGCGTTTGTGTTGTAGTCATGTTCATGTACAAAAAGGTTTTAATTGACACTTGAGAGATTTTCACTTTCACTTGATTTGCCATGGCCAAGGCATTTGAAAGCGTTGCCGATTTTCATCTTTCACCGCAGAAAGCATACACACACACACAGACACACACCAGAGAGATGCAAAGTCAAGCCGGGTTTTTCCAAGGCTTATTTTCCTCAACAAACGCTGTCACTTTTCTTTGCACCACACTTTACACACATTTCTCAATCGATTGTTATTTTTTAAACGAGTCTTCTGTAGCCCCAATTTGCCGCTGATTAGTCACTGTATAATCAATCAGTAGACAAATGTGATTGAATGGGAAGGCCAAGGAAGTTTTGCCTGATAAACCAGAATGAGAGACAAATAAACAAACAGACAACTTAACGCCTGACTTGCCACAGAGCAGGGAAGAAAAGGCACACATCAAACCACTCACTCACTCACTGTAACCACGTACCGAAGCAATGCTGTCTGAAGCTCGCGTGGCGCTCAACTGAAACCCAAAACCGATACTGAACACAACTGAAACCGAAACTGAATGAAAAAGTTTGCCCCAAAGACAAGACTGAGCGAAGAGCGAAGACCGAAGACTGTGCGATGAGTAACTCGGAACAATATCAGTACTACGAGTGCCGTTGTGGCGCCGAAAAAGTCACGTTTAATTGCTGATCGGCTGCTCCCAGTGGGCTACAGTGGAGCGAGAGGGCCAGTAAATGAAATGAACTGTTTAAGAATGTGACGTGACTTCCGAATGGTGAAACATTGTGTACTTGGGGAAGGTCTCTAGATATGGAGGAGATACATGGGTGAAGTTTGGTATAGTTAACGCACTTCCAGTCCCACTGTCTTTCTCACCAAAGCTCGCTGCCTTGAGCTTTTTATCAAAGTGTTTTGAAAACGTGAGAAGTGTGGCAAAAAGATGGCTAGCATGTGCCAAGATCTCTCTCGGTCGCTCTCTCTCTCTCTCTCCACCTTATCTCTGGGCAAACTACGAGTGATAACGAGTTTTCTTTTCTCCATTCGCTTGTGCGCGAAACCGTGAGAAAGTGCAAAACAGGAAGGTGATGGCGCGCGATCTATGCAAATGAGAAAGTCCAAAGACGTTGGGAATGAGGGGAAAATACTAACTGCTTTGGGTTAGGTGAGGGTTCTGTTGCTGCTGCTGCTGCTGCTGCTGCCACATTATGAGCGGAATGGAGGCTCCAATGGCACGCTGATTGGCCAAATAGGCCTGTCGCTGATGAGGCATTGGTGTATGGGGTAATCCTATCACATGATAACCGATTTCCCTTGCGGCAGGATGAGGTGGCACCATGGGAGCGGGATAGTCGTCGCCTTCGCGTCGCAACCAAAGGATTTTCCCACAATTCGCAATATCACAAATGCTCCCGTGATAGTGCAGTTGACTAGGCGGAGGCGGGGGCGGGGCACGATAGGTGTTATTATAGTTTCTGCTTATTTCCTGCGTCATTTCCAAATCATCGCAACTGCGATACAACTTCTGATTATTTGATGTGGTCGTCGTGGGCGGGGGAGGATTCGACCGCCAGTGTACACTGTGTCCAGTTCTGTTTCTGAGTCGTCCGTTTCCATTTTGGCTGGGAGGATTGCTGGTGTTGCTACGTCGCGGGGCCAGAGTTTGGTGTATCATTTTGTGCTAAAAATTAAGTAAATTGCATAATCCATTCGCTCTACTACTTGTGAGGCATTGCTAGGATTGCATGGGATGCGCGCTTCGTTCTGACAACGTTTTGGCACGGTAAAGTGAAACTAACTAACTGAACCATCGACCAATGCGGTGACAGGTTCTCCACTTTGTTTTGTTGTCTTGGCCATGGCAACGCCAACGACAACGCCAACCCTCAGACCGGCATTGAGCGGGCCTGTGGGCAAGGGTAAGGGGGTGGTAAGCAGGTCAACACAGCACTGACAGGTAGCCGGCAGGCAAGTGCTATTGTTCGATATCGATTAATTTGGTCAACTATTGTACTAATTCCCTAGCCGACACACCTAGCCCCAAAAAGGAAATTGCAATTGGCGGAATTGCGGAAATTTTTCTTATGTCGTAGTTAAAACGCTTTTTACTAAAGGTCGCTGCGTTCAACGGGGGTCAACCCATGACAGGGGCTAAATGTTATTCTTAGCCATAAAAGAGCACGAGAGAAAGGCGCTACACAGTGAGAAAAAAACGACGACAGTGAAGGGTATTGAGATTATCCGATAATTCGTTAAACTATCGTCTGTAGGAAGTGTTAGTGTTGTTTTGGACCATCTTGACTCACCTGAATCATCATATAGGGGCGATACCAATCCCTTGATTGGCGGCTGGGGCGGTATGGGAGGCGCACTCGAATCATAATCTGTGTGTGCCCCATTAAAAAAAGTATTGTTACACATGTGTTTAGAGGAGAATAGTTATCCCAATTTTAAATAAGCAACAACAACAGCAGCAGCTCTACAGGATTAGGCGTGACAACAACCGAAGCATAGATGGTTTGGATATAGAGTACCTACTATAAGATTTCTCCCCCCCCCATTAATTCTGATACCGTTAACACACCCACTGCCATAAATCACCTTTAAATGTTACAGCCATGCCAGCTTTTTTGAGGCGCTCCAGGGTCCCGGCACCGGAACCACGTAGCGGGGTAGTCGCTGGCTTAGGGGCGGCAGTGGGGGCTGGGGCACCGTCTGGGACATATCGTGCTTTGGGGCGATGCTTCTGTGGATCGAACTTTTGATTGGCAAAGATGTCGTCACGCAGTGACTTCTGCTGATGAAGCGTCGATTTAGCTGGGCGTGGCGGAGAAGTGGATTTGGCCCGTGTTGCCGCCGCTGCCGTTAAGCGCTGAGGTTTCCTGGGTTGTGGTGGAGCTGCACGCTCGGGATGAGGATGCTTGTGGGCCACCCAATTGGCACTCAAGTGTGGTGAGATGCTCTCACTGACGTCTCTTAGATCCGGATGAGAAGTGGACAGACAGTGTAGGGTAGCTGCCTCGCTGGCTGATTCATAGCGACTCTTAAGACGTTCTATATAGTTGCTGTTGCTGCTCAGACTTCGCGTTGGGCTAGCCTTCGGGGGTGGTAGTTCCCTCTTCAGGGCCGCCGTCTTGCCAATGATGTCAATGTGGGGCATTAGGCGTGAGGCTCGTTGACGTCGACGTCCTCTAGCCCCGTCTAGAGTGGTCGAGGGTGAGTGCGAGTTTTGCTTCTTCTGTGGCTCTGTTTCCGTTACAGTTGCCAAGGCGTCTTTTGATCCTGCATTGAATTCAGGATCGCTGCGCGCCTTCCGCAGCGAACTAAGCCCAAAAAAATCACAACGTTCATTGGATTGTCGCTCACTCTGAATGCTCTCGAACTTCTGTTTGATCTTCTGCACTTCTCCCGTGTAGACCCTTTGCAAATAGGAGCTGGAAGAGCATGCCGACACCTGGGATTGCGGCGAGAGGCTCCGGGAACGATAGTATGCATCGTAGAGCTCAAGGCTTCCGCTTGGCTCCTCCACAGAACCATTCTCGAAGCTGACTAGCTCGTGCTCGGCGTCGTCGGGTGGCCTCACGGGCGGGCTGTGCAAATGAAAATTTACCCTTGCCGCAGGCCTCTCGCCGTAGATGCCACTCAGATCGGTCAGAGAGTTGCTCAATTCCACGTGACTCTGGCTCTGGTTGTGGATCTGGATCTGGCTTTGAGTGTGCTTTGCCTGTTGCCTTCGGGCCTCCATATTCTGTTCAATCAAACGCATAACTTCTGCCTCATCGGGAGAGGAGTCCTCACGGGCGTGATAAATGGTCTTAGGTGGTTCGTCATATTGCCTTTCTTCAAAGTATTGAATCTTTTCGTTGATATTCTCGCTAGCATCACGGGAATCATCTTTCGGTAGTGGTGGAGGAAGAGCAGTGGAACTGGTTATCGGCTTCGGTCTTGGTGGCACTTCGGGAGCTCCCTTAGTCAGGGTTAGTTCAGCATTTTTGGCAGCTATAGCTCCACGAGTTTCTCTGGCTATCACCACCGGCGATTGGCTGCGCGTGGCTCGGGGCTGCTGTTCATCCCTTTTGCGTAGAACTGGCTCCAAGAGTTGTTCCTTGGTAATGCTGGAATTGCAGCGTACCTTCAGAGAATTCGGCGGCTGATTTTGGCTTGAACCCTTCTCCACAGTCACCACATATTGCTCCTCAATGGTGGGTTTCTGTCCCCGATTGCCTCCCGCATAGATTTCGTTTAGCTGTTGTGTAATTTTCTTAATTTGATCCTTGGACAAAGTGCTAACTAGCTCATTGTTGAGATGACGCTCTGTTGTGGACGATCCAATCGTCGATTCATGTTCCAAAGTGGTGGCCAAGTCAGCTACCGTATTGCGTCGCCACTGACGCTGCTGTGGCTGCTCCACCTCCAGCTGCTGCTGCTGGTGTTGTCTTATGATTTGCCACTTCTCGAAATTCTCACGCAAATCCTCGACGGACTTTTTCTTAGCACTCAAGGCCTGATCGGCCTCGTGACGCCACTTAAGATCGTTGATATCCTTGGAACGGAAATGCAAGTCGCGTTCCCGTTGATCCATTTGCAATTTACCTACCAAGTATTGCAGTTCTTTTTCGGCTCGCTCGTGGAGTCGAACCTTGCGCCACTCATCGAAATCCAGCAGCTCGGCATCCTTGCGCAACGGATGAAAGTTGCTGGAGGATGTGGCTCTCTCCAGTTGACCCACACGCTCCAGGGTGCTGTAGAATCGATTGAGTTCGGTGAAGCGTTCGCAGTTATTGCGATACCGACAGCTGGGACTGTGCCGATCCAAGTGCTGATTCAACGAGGTGGCGCTATGGGCCAAATCACCGCATTGGTAGATGGTTGCACTTGTTATGGACGGGGCTCCTCCACTTCCCCTTTTGACGCGGTCATCGGCACTGCTCAGACTGCTGGCACGGGCAATAACCTGCTCTTTGGAGCGCAGACTGTCAATGCGACGACGGGAGGGTGAACGCACTTCTCGTTGGGGTACTCTCACCTCCCGGGTGGGTGAGAAACGACGGCGGTCGAGGGACTTGGTCTCATAGTCCGGATGAGGTGATACGGGTCGGGCTATGTCTGTTATAGTCTTTATTTGAGACTCACCAACATTTTTGTTCTCATATTTCCACACGAGGTCCTCAATGCAGCCGCTGTTGGGCGGATGGACACAATCATAGACGTCTTCGGGATCCAGGGAGCAGAATTTGTACTCAGTAGTTGTGGCAGAGGACTGTTGCGGCAAGGACATTGCTTGCTTGGCGTTGTAGTCATTCCAGAAGTTAGTTTTCTCCCTTACCGTATCACTCAATGGTGGCTTCTTAGCCAATTGGCGCTGCTTGCGCGGCACATGTCCCTCACTGCGACTGCTTTGCAGGGGTACAGGCCCCATCAGGCACTTGGGAGCCGCAGAGCTCTTGGGCTTACTTACATAAGTCTTGGGTGGGGCGATGGCCACGATTTCCTCTTCTCTGACCATTGAATCGATGGAGTACGTTGAATTGCTAAGCGGCAAACTGTCGTTGGACGCCCTCTTCGGCTGATTTTTGCCCTTCTTCGGAGCCTTCTTCAGGGCACGGGTGCAGTCTAGAAGGTTTTGAGGACGCACTTGGGGAAAGCACATGGTTTGGCGAGTGGTAGTGCTTACAGTTGAGTTCGTATGCCGAGGTAGACGCGGCAGCGACTTGCTACGCGTATGGTGGGCCTTACAGGTGGCATACGATCGCACCGCTTCGCGCACATCCTGCGGAGATTTCAACAAAGGATCTCGCAAGATATTGGTGCTAGCTTCGAAATTTGTGCGATTCGCGGGCAGAGTACTCTCCAAACGTTTCTTCTCTTCGGCAAAACTGCGCTCCTTGGAGATGCTGCGTCCGAAGGCCACTGGACTACGACTCGACTGACGCAACGCCAAGAGAATGCGGGCAGGCGGGCGACGACGACTGGGGCTGACGGAGCGCAGGCGAGAGTGCTGATGCTGCACTCGGGTGAGGCAGCCATCTTTGCTGCGCGTCTCCTTGGTAGCCGTTAGAGTGGCCAACAAGGTAGAGACGGCTCCCGTGGACTTTGAACGGCAAATAGGCTCGCGGCGTGAAGAGCTGCTCGAAGTCACTTTACGCAGCGTAATGGTCGAGCCACCGCCTCCTGGTGGTTGGAAGCATTGCTCATGCCGAGATTTGGTCGACACACGTACCGTGCTCTTGGTACAGGAAGACTTGCGATTCGGTGGGGCAGGAGGGGGTTGCTCCTGCTGGTGCTGCTGCTTCTTGCTTAGGGGTATAAACGAGGGCAGATTCTTCGAGAAATTCGAAAACATTTTCGCTTGCTTTTGGCTTGCCGTTGCTGCTGGAGGAGGTGGCGGTGGCGGTGGTGGGGGCGGAGGAGGAGGAACTGTCTGTAGCTGCGGTCTTGGTGTTACCGGTTCTTCTTCTGGTTCTTCCTCTAGCTCCTTGGTGCTCACTCTTATCTTGGTGAGAGTCGGTGTTATCTGTATAAATTCGAATTCTTCGACAATTTCTGAAGGAAGACAGGAAACTTTATTCGATTAGGCGGCAACTCGGGTTTTTTTTGGTGCCCTGTGATGGTGCCTAGTGGTTTGTTGGTGGTGGTTTTCGGTGGGTGGTGCTGGTACGAACCTTTATCAACTGGCATTGTCTAACATTTTCGAGTGATCAGCAGTGTGTGTGCTAACGGTTTGTAGAATTGGTTGAGAGACAACTAGTAAAAGGTGCTAATATCAAGAAATAAAGTAAAAGTCAAGACCCCAACAAGGAGGAGAACCAACACCGTTAAATAGAACCGATTAGTAATTAGTCGCCAGCAAAAAATAGTTAGTCATTATTATTTAAATTAACAATTTAACGACTCTTACCTTTGGGTTTCTCGGGTGCTGGCTTACGGAAGCCAAGCAAGGGCGGCTCTCCTCCTGCCTGTAGACTCTTGTAGGCTTGCTTCTGCTCAACAGGACTCAAAGGACTACCAAAGGTCAGTTCCTTTTTGCGAAAGACTAGATTCGAATCGCTGGTATAACCAGATTCTTTGGCCAAAGCTCTGAAACATCAAATGCTCACTAGTTACTATTCCTTTTTTTGTTGTTTTCGTGCTCATCTCAACTTACCTAGACAAGTTGCCTTCGGTGTAGAGCGGCGATAGCTTCGATTGTTCCAAGTTCTATATAGAAACCGAAATGGAAATATATTACAAATAATATAATATTAATGATATTAAAGGTTGATCTGGTTTTTAGTAATTTTATTGAGTGCCTTTTTTTTTGCAATGATGCCTACCTAGATTCATATTTCTAGATTTTAATTGTTTAACATATTAAAGACTTACGGGAAAATCATCGACGAATTCTATTATAATACGCGGTATCCGTGTATTTTCCCTAAGCCACTAAGGGCCACATATATTAGGTATATTTAGGTAGGCAGGGAAAGAGAATAGTAAGTTATGGGATAGGAAATTATACATGTAGATCACAGCAGATCGTAAAAACAAAAATCGATTTCAACTTAAACTTTCTAGAACAGATGCTAACTTTAAATTTAAGAAAATAACAACTAAAAAACGAAAAAATTATATAGATCATACCCCGTTAAAGATGTCCATCACTTCGTCCCACCACTAGAATTGTGAATAAGATAAGTTTTTTTTGTTGGTTTTTGGATTTGTGAGTTAGAAATATTTAAGGCGAAATTGTGTGAGTGAGTGATTATGATGATGATCGTGAGAGGAAATCGTTTCTGAATCATATGTAATCATATGGGATAGGGAAATGGTCTATGGCTGTTATTCTCTGAAGAATGTTTAAGCTTGTGATGTGCTTCTCTGTGATGTGATGCGATTCTGTTACTTACCTCCTTCTTTTCCTTCTCGGACACCGATGAGTGACCTGTTGTGTAGTTCTCAATGCGACCAGGCTGATTCTTATATGCGTTCTGTGCCGATTTTATCGGATTTGGCATAGTACCATATAATCTGAAAGAAGAAGCACAATTCGACATTAATGTGGTGAGCTTGAAAGGGCTCAAAGAGCTCACTTACTTCTCGTCCTGATTGAGATTTCGCACATTAACAGCCGATGACACTGACTGCACTCTGTGGGGATTCTGTGTGCGATATCTTACAGTTGAGTAATCGGAATCGTAGTTGGGTTCGGGCTCTGAAACATAACCGTTGCTCTTGTAGGATGGACGAGCTGTTGATCGGTGGACAGTGCGAGATAAGATTAGGATCAGGAGGCAAATCTGGGAGTTCTACATGCTAGTTGTATGTTGTTTTTTGGGTTATTACTTTGTTCAGCGCACATGATGTTAGCATTTGTTTTGGTTTGGTTTGGATCGGATCGGATTGGAATGCAGGGTGAGTAGTGGAAGTAGTAGTTAAGCCCTTAATAGTAGGTTTATTAGTAGTGGTTAAAGCTTCCAACTGATCAATGAGCTAGACACGAATGAAATAAAAATGGGAAAATGGAGATAGTACCGCATGCGTAATGGATAATTAAATAATAATCAAATCAAATCATAATTATATTATACAACTACCAATAAAAAAGGGAATAGCATCACTTTTCAAGGCGTTTTAGCTAGGCAGATATAAGCAAGAAGCCAAAGAAAACAGATCGGGTGGGTTATTAGCTAATGAAGGTCTAAATAGATCTAATAAGTAAGTATAGTTTCAAAGAATCACCTCGGGGACACTTGTAGCGTATCACAAAATCATCTGAGACAAGGAAGCGAATGCAAGTGAATGGCGAGAGAGAAGAATTGGTAGAAAGACAGTTGAGTGAAAGGACAGAGAGAAGACTGAAGCATTTAGGAAGTTGAGAAGTTCGGACGGAAGGTAGGAAGAATTAGGATGGGGGGAAATGGGTGGGGGTAGGTGGTACAATATATGGAGTATGCTTCAGTTTAGTTTTGATTTAAACATTTACCGCCATTCTTCTGCTTATGTATGGTCTGATACAGACGCTTATACCATTCATGCTGATGCGGCTCCTGAACCTCCTGTTTGTGGAGAATCGACAGAGAAGATTAAAGCAGCTGTGAAAGACTATGTGTAAAGAGAATGTGATTTCCCTAAGTGCTTTACCGATCTCAGTATTATGGGCATTCCATCGTTAGTCACTGGACCGATGCCCTCATATTGCCGTCGACCTAATTGTGCCATTTTGCGTGGACGATCGTATTCCGTTTCCGGTTCGCTCATATACTCGTGCTTCACTTGGTAGACTGGAAACCGTTTGAAGATTGTATTTTGGATGTGGGTTAAAAGTTAGTCTTGTATTCGTTTCAAGAGGAACGGGGGGGAGGTGGTGGTAGAGGGGTTTAGAAACAGAGAACATTTTCTGCCTAGTGTGTAGTGCAACAACAACGTGCCTTTTTGGTCAATTCTTTTTAGTTTCTACTCTCACTTTCTCTCATACTTACTGACTTCATTGGGTCTATACACTGGACGGCTAGTATCAGACAGTTGACGTCGTATGAACGGCCTTTGCAGCTCCGATGTGGAAGCCGAGCGTTCAAATGCTTTGAAATGAGAATGGCAAATTAGCAAATTGGACTCGAATCAAATCAAATCGATAGATTAAGCAAAACAGGAGTGAAAACAGAAACTAATCGCAAGAGCTAACTGAAACACTGATTCTGAGATTAAATACTTTTGATTTTATCCGAAACACTGGCACTTGGCGCCACGGGGCCGAAGCCAAACTGCTGCTGTGTGGAGCAGTCGGTTTCAGCGTAATCCGAATTGGAGTTGATAGAACGTGGAGCAGGCGGCGGCAATGGGTAATCGCCGTTGGTGGACGACCCAGCAGGAGGAGCTTGTCCTTGCAGTGCCGTGTATCGTCGCGGTAGTGTGGGCGACTCAAAGCGCACGGGTCGAAACTCTTTGCGACCACTTAGAGCTGGCGAAGGTTGCGGCGTCCAAATGGGTTGCGTGGGTGGCGGTGGCGGTGTGGGGGCTCCCACCGAGGAAGATCCAAAATTAAGATCGTTTGTTGAGCCGCAAGGTGTTTGACTTTTTGGTGTCCACACGCCTGTTGAAAACCAAAATGATTTAGGAAACGAATCGAATCGCTGGGACTGGCAACAGACATGACATTTCCAAAGTAGTTCTAGAGATTGAGTTTTTGATTGCGCACCTCTCTTTCAATTTACACTTGTCAACAAATTTTATGCTCTAATGCTGTTTTCGTTTGCGGTCTCGTCTCGTCCGCCCAAAATGAAAAAAAAACAGAGACGATCAACAAAAAAAGAAGACAAATTGGACAAACAAACATAGCGACGTAGAACAGCAATAATTAATACGACGAATACGACCAAGGAAGCCGCCGCCATTTGGCAGACATTCAAAATTTGGCACACACACACACCACACACACACACCACGCACACACACACTCGCACACACATGAGGTAAGGGATGAGTCATGGCATTTGGCGCATGTTTAGAATTCACAAACACACAAATAGATGGAATAGAAAATAAAAATACAGTTAAAACATAAACACGAGAGGTGTTTAATGAGTTTGAGGCCATAAAATGTTTCATAAACTGAACAATTTGAAGGCATTTTCACTCCTTCGATGGTATAGATCACAGCTGAGTCTCTCTAAAGATCTAAAGACTTTAACTTCTAACCTTGAAATTGTTTAAAGCCCATTCAAGGTGTTGTATACAGTGGAGGAACCTGTCATAAATTATCTTCACAAAGAAAAGCTACTCTCCATTGATTTGGCACCTTTATGGTGTCACACAAACTTTTGAGTCAACTCTCGTTAACTATGCAGCTTTTGCATTGGCAAGTGAGAAAGAAAGAATCATTGATTCTACAGATTTATATGCCACCTGTAAAAAGGCCAAAAAAAAAAACAAAAGTAGAGAAGAACAAACACGGCGCATTGCCTTCTTCCCCCCCATAGACATTGACACGTATTTCTTAAAGCATTAATTTTCACTCTGAAATTTCCTTTTCTCTCACACACACACACAATGATAGAGTAGATTTTCTGCTGATTTTCAACAGTATTTCCTATAATGTGAATGTGGGCGCGCTGACGTCTTTATTTCAATCAGCACTTAATTGAATTATACAGAAATGGAATTTATAAGAGAGATATAAACGATTCCGCCGACTTGTCAATCAAATCACAATTTTCACTCGCATTTTGCTTCTTTGATTTTGTATTAGATTTTACCTAATATTTAGTCACAGGACACACACACACACATAGAGACACACAGAGTTTTTTTTTGGTTTGAAGGATCTTTCTGTTTTTTGTTTTTTTCGGGGAAAAATTGGAGCGTTTGGCTTAGGTGAGTTGCTGACTCCGCGCACGGCTCGAAGCGACTGAATTTTGCGTGACACGGCAGTCAAGCAGGCAGACGACGGCCTTTTCACCAATTTGGAGGAGAAAAACAGAGAAAAAGTAGAGAGAATAAAAAACAAAAGGCCACCAAATCACCAAATCACAAGCGACTGACTGTTAAATGACTAAAAAACACACCCAAGTCCCGTCCCCATTTCATTTCAGCGATTTAAATAGAAGATCAATTATATATATCTACTATATGCTCAAATGTGGGAGCAGTGCTCGATCAAGCGGAGACAGCGGGCATTGTGGTGGGTGGGGGGTGGGGATTGCAGAGTGGTTACTATGAACCCAGAGTTGGGTTCTTTGGAACGCCAATTATGCGTGCAATGCGAAATGGAACGGATGTGCGGACCAACTATATAAACTAGCTATAATACAAAAAGACAACAAAAAGACAACAGAAAAACAGTTGAAAAAAGCGTAAAGTCAATCAAAATGATTCCATTTGCTTTTGTAAACTGAAACAGAAACAGAAACACAAACTGAAAAACTAAAAAACAATTGTGCGATATTTATTTCTGGCTTGACTTGACTTGGCTTGGCACTTCCGGTGGCCGCCGCTGCCGCCGCCGCTGCTGCTGCTCATTTTAGAATAAATCGAATGGAAAATTCGCCATCGGAGAAAATGTTAATCGGAGGAGAGAGAGGAGAGAGACCGACAGAAAGGGGTAAACTCTTGGGTGTGTCTCACCATCGGAGAGAAGAACACACACAAAATAAGGAGTGTCCAATAGGTTGAAAATTTGATATAGTTTTTGTTGTTGTTATTGATTTGCAAACTAGAAAGAATCCAAGGAGCGGGATGAGGAGAACCTGCCCTAAGTGAGCATTTCAAATAGCGGAACGAACCACAAAGAATGTGTGGGACCCCTCTCCCCCCACCCTCTCGCCCATCTCAATGAATGGCCTTGCTGCCACACACACACACACACACACACACACACAGATAGAGGGTGTAGGTGTAGGTGTAGATTAGAAATGAAACAACCTGACCTGAACCTGGACCTGGACCTGGGTGCGTGCAACCATTTGTCATTGATTCGGTAGAGAGGCAGATAGTCAGGGGGGCGGGGAGGGGGAGGGGGAACGGATGGCCAGAGTGAAGGGTAAAGAATAATGGGTGTGGCATCATTGTGGGCATTGTTTGCCAGCAAATTAAGAGGCATTCATCGAAGTGATTTATGTGGAATGCTTCACTCCATTCTCCAGACTGAAACTAAAGAATTTATGAAGTGGAGAAGAGATGCAAAAAAAAGAGGGTGAAATTTTTACCAATGCAACTTCTGGTTTCTGCCCTGATTTCTAAATGAAATTTTTGGTGTAGAATGTTATTATAAAAGATCTTTGGAAAAGACATATAAATAGAAGAATGCGTAATCCAATGGATTCTAAAATTGCAATCAATCAGATTATGATATGATTGGAATTGCCAATTAAACTAATAATACATGGATATATTGCTAATTCCCCCGCGGAATACGTCATTCATAAAAACAAACTGAAATCCCCGAGATAGTTGACAGTAAACATAATCCCAGCAATTCAGTTTTAAGTCACTTTTCATTCAAAATTCACCTACGGTTTTTCGTGTTTCGTATTTGTGTTGTTTTTTGTTCAAGTTCAACTGAACGAAATTTTTTTTTTTATAGGATGAACAACGATAAATTATGTCCAGTCAGTAAAAAGTCACCACATTTATATCTTTTGTAGTTGTTGTTGTTGTTGCTTCAGTTGATGTTGTTGTTGTTGTTTTTGGCGGTTCGCAGCAAGGCGAGAGAAACATACGAGGCGGCAGTTTTAAAAATAAAACAACATACAAATTAATGCTTTAAATAAATATAAAAGCGCCTACATAGAACATCTATCGGGCCCAAAAGAAAATCAAAAAGATTATATCATATAAGACAGCAACTAACTTTACCTATACGCGTATATACATATATACTTATATAGACGTATATATATATGCTATATCTAAAGCCCAATCAAATGTGATGAAAATCAACATTAAGAATATCGGCGCCATTAATTTGATGGATTGGATTAGCCTGAGTAACTGAGGCGACGCCCCCATATAAACTACCAGAGTAGAGGAATCAACCTGACCGTCAAAAGCGTTTGTTAATGCTGACATGGTCAAAGTGTTGCCATCCTCCCACAGTCCCTCCGCCCCTCCGTCGTCCCATCATGCTGAGCAACTTTCCATATGCTTGCAACATCTGCTTTGAGTTTATTGTTCATTTTTATTGGACACTGTAAAAGGCTTTTGGGTTTTGGCGGGGGCGTCTCCTAGTCGCACATTGCAAATATTGTAATAAATATTGCTCACCAAATTTTTCTATTGTACGTCATTTGATAAATTTAGCCAGCCAGAAAATTTCCAGCTATTTGATGTTTGCTTAAATCATGTGGAAATTTTGTTATTCGCCTCAATTAGCATTAACTAATACGAAATATTTTAAATAAACAAAAACCCAAAGTGAACATCGTCGGGCCAGGGCAAAACAGCGCGTAATTTATATAGACCAAACACATTTTGTTCACCCAAGTGAAAGAGGTGAGAGAATTGATTTCATTGAAAACTGCCTTTTTGAAATATATATTAAATATATATTATATATATATATGCATAAGTAGTTCATAATTGCTTGAATCAAAAAATTCGTCAAGCTGCCATATCAAAGACTTTTATCTCAGCCCCCAATTGAAAACGTCATGTTTGCCATTTGTGAATGTCATCAACAAAAAATAGAAGTGGGGGCGGGGGGGAAATGGCTGCTGCATTTCCCCGAACAATTAACAATTTTACCTGAACCCGTTGGAGCGCGAGCTTTGAATTTTGGTGCAAACATTGTGGTTGTTGTTGTTGGTGTTGCTATTGGTGTAGTTTCTGAAATAATTATAAACAAAGAACTTCACGAAATTTTCCCACTTTGCTTGCCACTTCACTTTACATAGGAAACAAGTGTAAGAGGCACACACACACACACACACTTGTCTAGTCTGTTTTTTTTTTTTTCGGGGAGGATAGAGAGAACAAACCAAATCAAATGCTCGACTAACCCTGCCCCATTTTCTTCAGCTCGTTTAGATAGAAAACGGAAAAACGGAAAATGGAAATATATAGAGAACTGAAATGAACTCTTTATGCTTTTTCAAAAATTTATTTTTCTATATTTTCTTTTCGTTTTTCATGCGCCTTGGCGTTGCTCACACGACTTAAACACGACGACGACTACGAGTAAGAATTTTTCTCAGTCAACTTGCTTAAATTTTCTTTTGGGCTTTTCAAAAAAGAAAACCGAAAATTATTTTAAACGAAACGAAAATCTCAATTTGTGTGTGAGTAGACAAACAACAAATTTGTTGAATGTTCTAGTTCAACAAAATTATACTTTTTCTTATATATTTCTTTTTCCTTCTCCTCCTTCTCACTATAAACAAAAAATCTATGCTTAGGTAAACAGAGACAGGCAAAGAGAGAAAGGTAGATGACAGAGAGAGTGAGAGTGAGAGAAAAATCTCTGTTCAAGTGGTCTATAAATTAAAGATAAAGATAAATTGACCAAAAAGATATTTCATTCCCTTCGTTGTTGTTGCCACACATGGCGTATACATAATTTGCTAGCAAACCAAAATGTATAGCATACTTCTTGGCTGCCAGGGGAAAATGCGTAAAATCTACAAACCAATTAAAAATAGAAAATGTTATAAACTTTTGAATAAACCGACAAAAAAAATGCGATCAGAACGAGTTCAGCTAACAAGGGGGAACAATATTTAAGCAGCTGCACTCGTCTAAATCAAATTCTTTTGAGGTTTTTGGGGTAGATAACAATTAGAGGACAACACAGACACATGGGAGACAGCAGGAGGCAGGGGTTGAGGTTGGGGTTGGGGGGTTCTTTATGTCTCACACACACAGCCACACACCATTGGCATAGAGAAAACCCTTGGCCAGTTGCAGTTCATTGTCAATTTCCTTAAGCAGATCGCTTTCGGACCAGCTGCGTCGCTTCTGTTGCTGCATTTGATGTTGCTGATGTTGCTGCTGGTTGAGCAGAAAGCGCGTCTGCTTTTGTGGGCGTGGTCGCATTTTCACATTCATCGTTGACGATGTTGTTGTTGTTGTGGCAGGCAGATGCGCTAAATTACAGCATTTTCAGTTAGTTTTTAGTTCTCTTTCTATGATTACTTTTTGTTTCTCATGCATTTTGTGGCTCTCCGCTCAATTGTCTCTCCCTGTTTATTTATTTTCTGCGATTTTGTCATCATCGTTTTGCACATCGTTTTCTGTGCTCACAAGCGACTTGTCTGTTCTCTGCACTTTGTTCTTCCCCCCTCCCCGTCCCCAGTCTTAGGTCTTAGAGTCCCGCATGCAATTGCTTGGAATTAATTAAAATTTCCGCTTAATCGCCTTGTGCCTTTTTTTTTTTTGCAATCCTCTCCTCTTCTTAGCGGGTAACGGTAAGCGGGGTGGCTCATGAGATAAGCCGACGGACCAACATGGACTCAATTGCTTTAAGTAGAACAAATTCGCCGTATAAAAAGGGGGATAAGAGGCCACTTAAGAGGTCTTTGCTATATGAAAAGCCGATTTTCTAGACATTTGAGCGTAGAGAGTGAGTTTATAAGTTCAACATTAAAGCAAAAGCGAATAGTCTCGACACTAGACAACAAACAATTTGGTAGCAATTTTACAAGCATATCACGTATAGGTCAAGTAGGCCCAAATGTTTTGTTGTCTAGTGTAAATCATTGGCGTTAATCTTAAAGCTTACTAATTAGACATACATTAATTACAATTAGTTAATGAAACGCTTTCATAATGAGATATATATATATAAATGTAGGAATATATTTTGATAGATAGTAGGATCAGTTCAGTTTGGGGTTAGTTCGTTCTGAAAACTAGAATTTATGGTACATGCAATAATATCAAAACAAACAATTCTTCTGGGTTTCTGGTTAATCAAATTTTCAATTTTTATTAAACATTAAACAACAATATTTTATATTTTTTTTTTTGTTTTTGTTTTGGATGTCAAACAATTTCACATAGACAAAGAATTTTGAGTGTGGTTCAATTTTAATCCAAAAGATAGAAAAATATATAGTTCCATGCTGCATAAGTGAAATATACTATAGGAAATTTGTTTTAAAGCATTTCTGGATTTTGGTTTTGTTTTATGTTTGTTTCGGTATTTGTGATCTGGTTCCGCGTTAGCAAAGGTTTTGATTGGGTTCAAAATTGCGCCAATATTTATCAAACTCTTCAAAGATTTTCGAACGAAATGGGGAGCTAAAGAAGTGATCGTTAAAGCTGCTGGAAATGGGTGAATCCCCGTTAATAGTATGCCTTGTGGACGTCGATTCTGAAGTGCTTGTTGTGGTGGTTCTTTTGGAGTTCGAGTTCGAATTCGATTTCGAGTTGGTGTTGGAGTTGTCTGGGCAATCTGTTTCTGTAGGCGCACACAATGGACACAATATAGATAGATAAAGAGATGGAAATATACAAAAGAGAGAGAGAGACAACAGACAACATCAAGTATATACAGAGAGGGAATAGGAGAATGTGCGTGAAAAGATGTGACCATATACCAAGTGAAAGAATTGCATGGAAGAAGGAAGTGGGGAGGAAGGGTTTTTTGGCAAGGTTTTCACTGAAATTCCAAACCAAAGTGTGGCCCATAAAAATGGTTTTTATGGGCAGCACTAAACACGAAATTTTGTTAAAATTATGCAGAAAAGAAACGAGTGCTCGAATGTGTGTGAGAGTGAGATAGTTTAACCTTATGCCCATGAGTGTAGAGTGCAGGAGAAGGGGAATGAAATGGGAGAGAGACTGATTTAATTTCAACAAAATTCGTGTTCTTGGGTGTATTTGTCTAACTGAACTTATTCCAGGCTGTCAGCAGGGACAGACCCACTAGAAGGGCAGTCCCCAAAATACTGCCAGCCACAGAGGAATCCTCAACGGCAGCAGTTGGGGGAACTGTTGGCGGAGGCTCTTGGGGAGCTAAAGATGCTGATGAAGAGAAACCTTTGTTAGGGGAACCACAACCATTTAGAGTATCAGTATCAGGCGATTTGGATGAGGAGTAGGAGGAGGAGTAGCAGGAACTAGTTGCAGAAGCTGTGGCATCGTCAAGTAGTGAAACATTTTGACTAATCAATTTCGCGGTATTCGAGCGAGAACGATAACGTTTAAGTGTCGGAGCTCTCTGCCCGAACTCCTCTTCTTGGAACTCACCCTGGACTGATGGCGGCAACCGCGACACCTTGTACGTCTTCACAATGCTGCTCTTCTTGGTGGCACTCGAATGGGAATTATCCGTGAAATCCTCTCGCTTTTCCTGCTCTTCGTGATGCTCCATTTGGCCGCCATCGGGTAGTTGTTCCTGGGTAGAAAACTTGGCGAACTCTCTCAGGTGTCGGGGCAGTTGACGTAGATTTGCCTCCGTCTGACCTTCGAGTACATGAACAGATGTCTCTGGCTCCGATTCGGGACCACTTAAGCCCGCCGCCTTATTCTGAGGCTGCGACTCTGCTCCGCTCTCCCAATCGCTGTCTGCTGGCATGGACAGTTTGTGGCGACGTTCCTTGACGCGATTCAGGAACTCATCGCTGATGTTCGCCTGCTCCGTGGTCAAGTGCTCGTGCTCATCTTCGATCTTCGATATCTTGATGATCTTTTGATGCCTTCTCTCGTCCCGCTCAGCCACTTTGTTCATCCACTCCTCGGCCATTTGTTGGCGGAAAACCTCATCCTCGCTCAGAGTGGGCAACTTTTGAGCTGGACGATAGCTTTCCCTTCGCTGGGAGGGATTTATCACTGGAGCCCGTTGCATTTCCTCCATGAGACGGCGGCGTTCCTGCTGCAAACGTTCCACCTCTATTTTGAGTTCCTCCTCCTTGGACAGGATGTACTTCAGCTGCTGCTCGTGCAGCTCTCGGGGCAGGGAGGAGCGTCGCTGTTGGCGATCGTAGGCGGGGGGAGGTGGTGGCACAGGTTGTGGTGGGGCCGGACTAGTGCCTCTCCTTGAGGTGGTGCTTATGTAGGTGGGATTGGGATTGCGTTCAATCAGGGAGTAGCAGCTGGCATATTGCGGACGTTGCTGCTGCTGCTGGGGAGCTTGACTGAGCATGGGAGCGTGGGTTCGGCGGCCGCCGTAGGCATTGAAGCTGTCGTAGCTTGTGTAGGAACTCAAATCGTTGGAGCTGGCGGATAGAAGACGAGGTGCCCTAATGCCTCCATGACTGGGTCTCTGTCTTTGATAGCAAATCTCCACCTCTCGGGCGAAGGGTCTGGCTATGTTCTCCGAGTAGCCCAAGTCACTGGCATAACGTGACCAGTCGTCCTCCTCCTTGTAGACTCCCGCAGACGTATGCGGTCGCATGGGCACCTCATTCAGATTGCACAGAGACTCGGAGCGACGAGAACGGGAATTGGTTTCCACTTCGATGGGAATTTGATAGCTCTTTGTAGGCTCCACCGAGGACATGCGCTCCAGGCGGGATCGAGCGGAGCGTTCTATCTCCTTTTCCAGCTCCTGCATGTGGGCATGTCTTTGTTCTTTCAGCTGATTCAGTTGCTGTTGGCCTTGGCAACTGGCTTTTTGGGTCAAACCACTGAGATCGAAGAGCGAAGCGGATTTTTGCCTATGCTCGCGCGTTGATTGCAGCTCCTGGTTCAGCTGCTGTGAGAGTCTGTCAAAGTCCTTGAACACATTGTCACTATCCAAGCCAGGGCCACTCTGTCCCTGTCCCTGTCCAATGGCATCCACCGCAGCCTTGGCACGTTGCCGAAATTCCTCATAGGTGGAAGCATTGCTAACGTTTCTGCTCTCATCTTTAGTTTGGCTATTTTTAATGAAGACGTCATCCTTAATGAAAGTGTTTGCCTGAGTGGTCGAACCGTTTAATTTCGTCTCTGACATCATGGGTGGCGGTGGTATTGGCGGCGGTTTCACCTCATCCACCTCATCTACATCCTTGGCGCCCTCTTGTTTCTTCTCATGACTGGAATTCGTTATGTCATAGATCACCTGACCATTCTCAGTCCTCTTCTTGGTCTCGAACGATTTCGTTTCTATGTTGGAGTAACGTTTACTCTGATTCTGATTGAGTTTCAGTTCGGGAAAGTGTTTACTCTCACTCTCGATATTCGAGAAGCGTTTGCGCTGCTCGGCGAAAATGTCGCCCTGCTGCTGGAGACTGGGAAACATGCGTGCCAATTCGCTCTCCATCGAGGAGGGAAATTTACCGCCGCCGTTGGTCGTCGTCGTTGTGGTGCTTGACATTTGACTGCTGCTGCTCTGACTCGACTGTTGCTGTTCGACTGTTTGCCTTTTGGGTTTATTTTCAATTGATGATGATGTTGCCGTTGCTGCCGTTGCTGCCGTTGCCTTGGCTGCCGTTTCGGCACTCTTCTTCGGCACTGGCGGCGGTGTGGGCGTCAGACTCTTGCGCAATTCTCGCATCTTGGCTGCCATATTGAGCATTTGCTGTTGCTGTTCTATTTGCTTCTCATTGTCGATGGCTCTCACTTGTTCTTTGCTTAGCTCATTATAGCCGCGACGTTCCATAAACTTTTGATGATCATCGAGCAGCTGATCGGCTTTAGGCTGTTGCTGTTGTTCGACAAGTTCCCGCTGAGTAGGCGACAGGCATACTAACAATTTGGGATCAGCTTCGGTGGGCAGGCCCAGCCAGGCGGAAGTGGAATTGCTTTTCTCAGTTTGTTCTCTAGTCGAGAATTGTAATTCTCTGATGTGAGGCAAATCTGGCATGGGATAAGGCATACTGCTGCTGTTGGCCTGATCCTTGGCTATATTCTGGGCCACACTGGCTAATTCCTCCAACACTTGTTCCCCATACGGCATAGATGCCAATGTTTCGGTGCACAGAAGGCGCAGTTTCTTTATCGAATCCGATTCGGGACCATCTGCAACTAGATTAATTGTTTCCTGTGATGGTTGTTCTTGCTGCTGTTGTTGCTGTTGTTGTTGGATGGGTGGAGGCGGTATGGAAGGGGGCGGCGGAGGTGGTGGCGGTGAGGCCATGTAGATGGCTGTGCATTGACTGTGTTGTGTGCTATCAGAACAGTGTGATTCATTTGATTCTTGGCGATTAAACACGAAACCGCAATTTAGTGGAAGCTGTGAAGCTGTGTTTGGGTTAGTCACAACACTACGGGTCTCTGGGGGGGAAGTGGTGGGTGGCGGTGGTCTGGGCGGTGGTGAGGGTGAAGCCTCGTTTATACCAGCTTTATTCCCGTTATCGATTATTTCTTCCTCGCGTCGCGTCATCTCGATTAATTCGCGCACTTTATCCATGTTCCGTACGAAATGCTCGCGCGTGGCCGCCAGCGATGAAGCAGCCTGCAAACTGACGGAATTTTCATTAGATACGTTCGCCTCGAACGCCTCCTCTTTTGGCATTGGGGTGGGCGTAGGCGTCGTTGGCGAGAGAGAGCCATCTGCTTGTGGTTGCTGCTGGGGCTGCTGCTGCTGCTGCTGATGGTGGGGCTGCTGGTTAACAGGTGTGCTCTCGCGACTCTCATTGGCCTCCCCTTCCGTTTCCACTTCGGTCTCTGTTTCGGTTTCCGTTGCCGGTTCTGTTGTTGTTGTGCTGCTCATCTCATCGGCATCGTGACTTTGGCTACCCTCCATTAGTTTCGTGGCATCTGTGTCCAAGTCGACCAGAGTTCTCTCTGCTAAAGCAGCTGCCTGCTCGAGTTCGAGTTCTAGTTCCAAATCGGACATGCTGCTCGATGCCGAGGAGCTCAGATAGACCAGTTCGGCGTCCTCTGACTGGGGCGACAGGGTGCTCTCTAGTCGAGTGCAGCTTTCCAAGTCATCTGTGGATTGCTCCAGCAATCGCGTCTCCAGCATTAGGGCCACTGGCTCCTCTCTACGCTTGTGTCGGCGACTGAAATCCAGCTGAGATTTCGGAAACATTTCATTGGCCTTGGCCATTCGCTGGCCAGCTGGAGAGGAGGAGGAACTGTTGTGATTGGTCTTGCCATGCAATTGATCCGCCGTTGCCGTCGACCCCTCGCCATTCTCCTCCAGGATGCTGTCCAAATAGCGCGGACTCAGCAACTGCGGCAAAAAGTGCGTCTCCAGGGCGTTGCGCTTCTGGGCGCGCTTCTGACGCAGTTGCTCCTGCTGCTCGGCGCGACTAATGGACGGCATGTCTGGCGAAGAAGCTGTCTTTGGCGTTTGGGTAGGGGTGGTGGCCTCCGTTTCCGATTCGACTTCGCTCACCAGCGGCGATTGCAATGGCGGATAGTTGAATTCTCCGGAGCTGGCATCGCTGTTCAATTCCAGCTCCTGGATTTGAATGCCGCTCGAGAACTTGAGAAATTGAGCTGGTATCAAGTCTTTGGTGGTCTTTGGCGAGGGAGATTCCACCAGATAGCGAGGAGGTGGTGAGAGAGTGCCCCCTGTGCTATTGCTGTGGATCGGTGCGGTCTCAAGGGCGGTGCTAGTGGTGCTCCTACTGCTGTTGGTCGTGCTGCTAATCTCCTCAATGGTGGTCTTACCTCTGTGCTCACGTTCCTCCGCATCCGCCTCCGCATCGGTTTCAATGTGAATCTTGTGGATGATCACCTTGTGACTGCGTTGCAGTGGTGGCGATTGCTGCGGTGCTTCTTGCTCTAGGTGAATCTTATGATGGACCACCTTTTCCTGTTGCTGCTGGGTTTCCTCAATGTTTTCTCTTGAGTCTGGCTCGGACGACTGCTGTTCGTTTGTGTGTGGTGACTGAGGCGGTGCTTGTTGATCTAGGTGAATCTTATGATGCACAACCTTATGATGTTCTTCTACTTTTTGCTCCTGTTGCAGAGGAACATGCGGCTGTTGGGGGGTCTGGGTATCTTCTTTATCTTCAGATTGTTCTTCTTGCTGAGGGATTTCCTCTTGAACTAACTTCTCCTTGCTCTCCGGTTGCTGCAATGTCTTTATTAACAGGTCCACCTCAAGTTGTTCTCGACTGGCAACATCTTCATGTTGCTTAGCAGTCTCTTCCTGTGGTTGTTCCTTTGCTGGAGATGGTTCATCTTGTCGGACAAAGTCCGTTTCATCTTCCCTTACTATGCGATGCACTATGACCTTGACCTGTCGGGGACTGCCGGGTGGTTTTTCAGTTACTACTATTGTTGGTGATTGCTCCACGTGTTTTTCCTCCTTTGACTTTTCTCGTTTTTCCTTCTGATGCTTGGAATTTTTCGCACCCATTTTGTTGTTGTTGTCGTCGTCGTCGTTGTCGCTGCTGCTGACTTGTTTTTGTTGCTGTTGTTGGTGCTCTGCACTCACCACATCCGCCTCAACTGTCACTCTCGTTGGCTCTGCCTCTTCTTCTTCTGCGTGGTCGGGGGCCTTCGTTAGAGCCTGCTGAGCATTAGAAGTACTGCTGCTCGACCCATTTGAATTGCTGCCAGAATTTTCATATTCATCTAATGTAGATGGCGTCTCCTCTAGTTGATCCTCCTCCTCCTCCGGCTTCAGTTCCTGCTGCGGCTCTTGCTCCTGCTTGGTTTGCTGTTGGTTTTGATTTTGATTTCGATTGCGTTTATTGCGATTTCGGTTCCGATTACGATTGCGATTATTGGGCATTGTCTAAGGTCACTAATAATGCAGATTTTTTTACTGTTTTTTTTATTTGTTTGTGTGTGCTTTGGTTTTATAGGTGTTTTTTGTGTTTGTGTGGGAACGATTACGCATACGACCCGTTCGCCAGTCTAGTACTAAATAATTCTTATTCCTATTCGTGTTTGTTTTTTCCTGTTCTTTTCTCTGTTTCGATTGTCGTCGTTGTCTTCGTCTTTGTGCTTTTTTGCCTGGCTTTTCGGTGTGTCACTCGTCGCCAGCAACACAACTAAAACTGAACTGAATTGCCGGCAGCAACCAACCCGCCAACGACAGCGACGGCGACGACGACGACGACCGGCAAAATAAAAAAACTCAGCGCCAGCGTCAACGTTGCTCGTTACGGACGCCCGGCCCGGCCCGACACGCCTCTCCCACCGCCCCCCTCCGCCAAAACCAAGAAAAAATGTATAAAAATATTGACACGCGTCTTGCCCGTTGCGCGCGCGTTGCAGCACACAAAAAAAAAAGAAGAATCAAAATAACAAGAACAACAACAACAATGAAAGAAACTCGCGTTCGAAATTATTTTCTCAAATGTTTGGCCAAATTATTTTGCGTTTCAGCTTTTTGCTCAACTTTCGCTCTCGTCAAGAAGACATTTTCATTTGAATTTCCTTTTTCAATTTGATCTAATTGAAGCAATATTTATCTGGGCGCTTTTCCGTTTCTCGACTTTCGGCTAGCGGCTCGACTCGGGCAACTGACGGACAAGGAATGGGCCAGGGCAGCTGGGAGCAGCATCAACGCAAATGAGTTACACAGGCAACATCATCAGCAGCAGCAACACCAACAACACCAACAGCAACAAATCGGGAATTCATAATAATGTTGCTGATGTTGTTGCTGCTGTTGCTGCTGCTGCTGCTGTTGCTGCTGTGCCCGATCCACAATTTTAAAAATACACAAAAATTGAGAGTAAGCGGGAGGAGAGAAAACGGGTGTGGGGGAGACAGCGAGAGGGAGGGGGGAACACCCTGTCATTATGTGTGAGTAGAATGCAAACTAAACAAGCCAAAAGGGTGTATTTCGGGTATTTCGCCTTCTCCTCTAGGTCAATGCAATATTCGAAAGCAAATAATATAAAATAAAACACACACCAAAAACAATTCAATATAATATTGAAAATGAAAATGTCTGTGAAAAATAAACAGCAAATCTTGGCCAGATTTGTTGTTGAGAATATATCGTATTTTTGGAACATTCATAAATTTCAAATGAACAAAGACATATTTGTTTTTGAAATAAACACAAAATACACTTGGAAAAATGACGAATTTTCATGACAAATGCAATTGCAGGTCATGAATTTAGTTTTGGTCATATTCGAACTGATAGATTCTAGAATAGATGATTAGAGCCATTCTTAAATTAATACAAATTTGTGAATATTTTCAGTATTCAACTGCATTCACAATATGAACTTTTCATATTTTCATCATTAGAGCCATTCTTAAATTAGTACAAATTTGTGAATATTTTCAGTATTCAACTGCATTCACAATATGAACTTTTCTCCAAGTGCCTAGAAAATATGGTTTCTTAATTTTTGTTCTGTTTTATTCATTTAATGCGCGATAATAAATTACTGAATCAAATTTCATTTAAATTTTCAGAATTCTTTTTCCAATAAAATGATGGAAGTGAAATATATTTTGGGATTTCCCTTAACGGTAAGTTTGACTCTCACTTGGCCCCATCACATTTCATTTTGTTCGGATCGTTCGGTAATCACTCAGTTCGGTTCTTTGTTTATATCTTTTATCAGTCATCGATCTAATCGGTCTATATCCAATTTCAAACATGCCCAAAAAAAACTCACTTTGCAGGGCATTCGGAAAGAGCAAACGGATCACGGAAATAGTCTGTGTACGAGATTTTGAGTTTTGTCTATACAAACGTGAATAGATGCGGATGGGTGGTGGGCAAGTAGTGGGCAGGTGGGGCGGGGGAGGGGAAGTATAACTTATGGCATTTTCAAGATATTTTTCGTGCGTAATTTCTTTTGATTTTGGTTTTATTTTTTGTTGTTCTCCTTCGCTTTCTGTGGTCCGATGTGTGTGTACTCTTGAATACATTTTACGAGTTCAAATTGAAGCATATAGCAGATACATATATGTATGAGAGATCTACATATATCTCTATATGTGTGTGTATACTGGGCCATGCGGTTAGTAGTAGTATTTGGCCTTTTATTTTTAAAAGATACTTAATGGATTTCAATTTCATTTTCTGACTCACTCAGCCGCGTGTACTGAGTGTTTGAGAGGGAGAGAGAGAGAGAGAGACAGAGAGTAAAGTTTGTGTCAGGTGCCAGACGACTTCAACTCAAGACTCTGCAACACGTGATGCATAATGAGGCAACTGTGTGTGTGTGTTTGTGTGTGTGTAGATGCAAGATTATGCAACCGCAACAACAACTCGAAAATAAACCGCATCTATCGGTAGACTTAACATTTGCTACCTAATTAAAAACCTATTAAAACGGCAATTTCCTTTTGCCCACAGACAAACATAGAACTCTCGACACAATTGGCTTGATTTCCGTTTGCTCTTCCCGCCTTACACTTGCCCCATTCCCCAATCCCCTCTCCCCGTTTGCCTTTCCCTGGATCTTTTATGGCACCTTTTGTGGTTTTTCTCTACAGTTGAATGGTTGGCAAACAAAGAAATGGAAGAGCGAGAGGGGTGGGAGAGGGGAAGAGGGCTGAGAATATGTTAAACTATTTGAATTTTTTTTAAGTGGTTTTAGGTTTGCTTAGGCAGTTTATTTATAAATCGTCAATCACCCCATCGGACATAATAGATATTGATATCTGGACTCTAAATTCTATTATTCTCTATGCAGTTATCTTTCCGTGTTCAATTTTTGATAATGGATTTTTGCAATTGAGATAAAGAAGCAATTCAAATGTGTTATCGAATGCTTCTGTAATTTGTTTTAGCTAATTTGTGATTTCTCCATCATTTGTGGTTCAGTTGCACCACAAATTCCAATATAATTTTACCATTTGCAGGGCATTCAAATGTCGTTTTATCCATGTCGAATGTTTTTCTCTTTACTTTTGTTCTTTTTGTTGTGTTTTGTCTGTTGTAGTGTTTGTTGTTGTAGCTAATTAGCATAGATTTTTGAATGTTTTGTTGTTGTTATTGTTGCTGCCTCTTTAGTCATGTTTACGTATACGTAATTTATTTTGGACAACATTCTCTTTCTCTCCGTTAGAGCCAATGTTTATACTTGGCTCTCTCCCTCCCTCTCACTCTCTATCTAACACACACACACACACACTGAGACAGCAAATAACAAATATAAAAAAAATGTTTAGTAAATTAATTTATGAAGCGCGCGAGCCTCAATTTGCCACCCACCAACAGCAGCAGCAGCAATCGAAGGGGAATCTTTTTATTTTTCTGCTGACGTCACGTTCTGTTAACAAATCAGCCTGTATACAGTTAATTTGCAATATTTGAATTATCAAAACGCAGTGAGTAGTCGGCGCGATCTTTAAAGTGCCGCTGCCATGGGCCGACTGAATGAGAAAAAGAAGAAGGGGCCGCAGTTGCAGTTGGCTGCCAAATACAATGACAACTCACTGTGTCGCTGCACAGTGGGGCCAAGCATTAGTTCGTTCTCTCATATCTAACTACATGTGTTGTTCTTGCTCTAGTTCTTCCGCTTGTCTGCTTGTCCGCTTGTCCGTGTGGCTTGTCTTATCTTTTTGGCGTGCCTAAAAATCGAAAAATGATCTCATATAATTTCCATTGGTATTCATATTCGAATTTGCCCTTTAGCATCCAAGTGTTGTAAGTTTAGCGCGTAATTGCAAAAGTTTGCCACCCTCGCGAAAATAAACAAACAAATTAACTTTGTTTGGGGGTCGGGAAAATTGCGTCAGATTCCAACACAAACAAAAACACCAACACACACCCACACACACACAACACTTTAAGGGAGTGTGTGTGGGGGGGAAAAACACAAACATTTGAAGAAGAACAGGGAAAGTTATTTATAAACCGGCCAAATCGATCGATCGATTAACAACTGAATAGACTACAATCTCGTTTCTGTAGTCCAGTGTAATGTAGCGAAAGCGGACGCGCTCGTTGCGATCGGACACAACGTCAAAGTCGAAGTTCTAATGCCAAACTGAAGCTTTAGCGGAAGCTTTTGCCTTTGCTCGTATGTCACCCACCTGGCAGTGGCAGCACCACCAACAACAACAACAACAATAAGAACAATAGCCAAGCAAATCAAATGATAAGTTGTTGTGCGGTGAATACCCTTCACCTTAGAAGGGGTAACTAGGTGTGAACAACAAATTTAATGCTGTACATGAATGCTCACACAGACTTTGTTTCCGAATCCAAAGATAGATTGAAGACCCCTTTGATGTAGTATTATTTCAAAACTCAATCAATTCGAAACGTTAATCAATCCACACACATTTTCATAATATTCTTAACTAAAAATCCTCTGAACTCCAAGATCTTCTCAAAAATATTACAGAGTATATAAACTTCGTCATAGTTGAAGTTGGCTCTTATACCGGACTTTTTTATGTTCGTCATTTTTTTTGTTTTGCCAAAGTCGTTAACTGTTTGTAATTGTTCTGGTCTCACATTCTCTTTCGCTCCGTCTCTCACTTCCTCTAGCTCTGCGGCATTTGCGGTTCTCTCTCAAATCGATTTCAAAGCTTTATCTTTTGATTTTTGCTGAGCACTTGGTATAAGCAAATAGAAAACTTCTGGCATTTAGCCAACTTTCGGGAAACTGGAAACGGAGGCAACTTCCAACACACACACACACACACATGCACACACACGCACAATTAACATCAGCGGGACCTCTGGTTAAACGTCAATTAAGAGCGGCAATCTTTGATTTCAATGAAATCATAAGCATAAATATAAATAGTATACAAAGCGAAACTGGAATCGGAGAAGCCTGATAAAAATGTTAACTTATCGGAAACAACAGCGATAAAGTTGGAAATTTGCAAATATAATAATATATGAAATCATATCAATGTTTACTCGTATTTAAGCGCATTCTGCCATAATTCATAGTTCCACAAATCGAGGCTAGAAATAAAACTGAACAGAACTTGGTAACCGCCCATAGAAAAAGTTGTTAATTGCATTGACATTGAAATTTCGCATGGCTGAAAAAGAAATTTTGCCAAATAATATTAACAAAAAATCAGCTGTCAGCCAAGCCAAAAACCGCAATAACAACTTTATAGGTTTTAGTACATATAGACGAAATGAACAAAAGAACTCATCATAATCGAATAATAGCCAGTTCTAAAAGTCAACTTTTATTTGGCTGTAGATGATGTTCGGTTATGGTGACAAATGTGGGCGCTACTGAAATAAATAAACACCTAAAATGAAATAATTTCGGTGGTTTCGGTCACCACCGTTTGAATGCCCTAAAAAAGCGTATTAATCTCCAAGAAGGTGACGATTTTACATAAATTATTGTAAGAAATGCTCATTCGAACCACTTTTCCACTAGATTTTGGAAATTTTGATGAAAAGTGAGTGAGTTTTGATATAACCCAACGGATCACCTAAATGACGTTTAACAGGGCAAATGGAATTCTGTAATCGCATCGGATAGTCCATAGCTCAATTACAAAAATCAATTGAAACTCACAATGAGATACGATTAATCAATGTGGCAAGTGTCATTAAAGTGACACTCGAAAAACAAATTGGTGTAACGCTACACCAACCAGAACAACAACATTAACATCTGGCTAGCCCCCCACCCCATCCCCCCTGGGGGCAGCCCAATCGAAAAACCGCAACAATGTCAATATGAGACATGAATCATTAACAAACCAACAGCACACAACAACCAACCCATCGTACCCATCGATGACAATAAAAAGTGCCACCGGCTAAAGGGTTTTCTCTCTCTCATTCTCTCTCAACGGGGCCTAAAAGCCAATGACCGCAAATATTTGACTCACTGTTAAATATATAATGCATGGATTGGCCCGATTCTAAGAAATGTATTCCCCAAAATAATACTTATATGGGAAATCGAACAATTGATTGGCCTAGAAAACTTTTGAGAACTCGAACAGGTGCCAAGCAGGTGACTAAAAAACTTGAATCGAAACCATTGAAAACTGTAAATTGGGAGGAGAAGAGAAAAACAAAATCCATTAAAGTTTCCCTTGGGTTTATAATTGATTTTAGTGGCGAATAGTTTTTAGCACCACTTTACGCTATCGCACAAAATAATTGACAATATTTGTTGTTGGTTTACCCTCACAAAACAACATTCCACACCGCATTTGAAGTACCCTATAAAGAAATGGAAAATGTAGCCCCATAATCAGGAGAAATATGGTGATGAACCTTTCGAGTGGTGAGAGTCGAGAATATCTCACGAGCTTAGATCTATTGACTAAATTTGATGATCCATTATGACTAACTTAAAATAAGGAGAGATACTAAGCAGGTCCATCGATGGTTAGGGGTAAATCTCTTCGTCAATCTGTGTGATCGCATCAATGTATTGAATATACCCTTTCACCCATGCGGAGTACGGGGTATAAGAGTAAACTTGTCGTGCCAGCTGAGGCTTATCAAAAATTTTGAATTTTATGTTCTTGTTGTTGTTGTTGCTCTTGTTGTTGGCAATAAACAAAAACCAAAAAAAAAGACCGAATAATATATAGAAAATTAGCGCAACTAAATTTCAAGGCAAAATCAGTCAAACAAAATTTTGTAGAATGAGAAAATTCCCAAAAAGAAAAAACATTTGGTTAATTAATCATGCAAGTAGTGGGAGAGAGAGAGGGTAGACGTAGATGGTATTGGCGCCTTTCGCGCCAATTGAATAATCTTAAACAATAATTTGATTAGGGCATAAAACAATTAATTAATTGGTATTTGATAAATTGGAATACAGCCGGAACTTATGTCTGTTGTCTGTCTATGAACTTCATTTGCATGCAGCCAAGTCCAAGCACCCGAAACATCCGGTCATTATACATATGCCATATGCCATATAAACCTAATTGATCCGAACCAGAAAGGTTGCACTGTATAATTTAAAATGAATTAAAATCAAACACACACACACACTGAGATACACACGCGCTCACACACACTCACACACATGGTTAGTGCTATCTAGATTTGTCTATTTGTATGAAGACAATAGAGCGCAACCATTTTTAGATGACACAATTAAACCAAATTTGGTAACTCTTCGTTTTATAAGCGAAAAGTATCTCATAGATATAAATATGCTTAAAATATATTTCGTCATTTATCTATCAATTTAAATATTTAATGAACGAACCAAAGGTATCTCATAAGTTTTTTTTTCTTTTTGCACAAACTCAATCTCTGAACTGTTTTGGTAAAGGGTTAATAGATATTGTAGTTGAGTGATAGAAAAGCAGTTGCAACTCACTTGGTTTATGCTAATACGTATCTACGGGATACTTGAATGCGGCCATAACAGAACAGGAGAATTTGACTCCTCTCACTCTTAACAAATTTTCACGTTCGCTTCTTAACTGTTATTTTTTGTTGTCGGTGTTGTTGTCGTTGTTGTGTGATCGCCGCCCCGCTAAAAACGTACTCCACCACGATTGTTTGGATGTGTCTATAGACACATATATGTATGAATCTATCTATCTATGTAGATTTAACACGAACGCGACCAACGACTACAGAACCTCTATAGTAACTAAATAGCTTTGGGGGCCTACGGTATATCGTATAACACACATTTGGCGACTGCGACGCCAGCAGCGAGCGAATCGGCATAGTCGTCGCGTCGGTTTAACATTCGCATTCGCCTGTTGATTAGTTCAATGCGCACGCTAACTGTGCCGCTGCCGCCGTTGCTGCTGCTGCTAACGTTGACGTTGACTTGTTGCTGCTTTCATCGACGTTGCGACGCTGCCTCTGTTAACAGCAAGTGGTGGGTGCTAGGGCAACTGGTCTGGGGTCGCCTTCTTCTCCCCTCCCTCTCCCTCACTCTCTTTCTCTCTCAGTCGCTGTCTCTGTTGTTTGTTGCCGGCTTATAGCCGTGACTTGTTGACGATTTGTTGAGCACGAACCACAGTTTCGATATTTTACAATTTGTATGCATAAATTCACACACAACTGCACACACCCACACAAACACACACACACACACAGAGAGAGTATTCAGAACAGGCGGTTTAGGGGATAGGCTGCTTGGGCAAAACAAAACACAAAAACAAAACAAAAGAATCCAATCATTGTCCATAGCCATGTGCACATCTGGTTATAGTGGTGGGGAGGGAAAGGGGGGCGGGGGAGGAAACGGGGAGACATATGTCTGGATGAATGAGGAGGAGGATGACGACATGGCGGGTGGCTGGTGGACAACTCACATGGTGAGTTTGAGAACATTTGCATTAAAATTGACTGCCCACTTAAGGCGTAAAACTAAAGCTAGCAGATCGTAAAAACTCACTTAATTAAATTAAGTTAATTGCCATCAATAATGGAGAATGGGAACCTAAGGCATTATTCATTATTTCAAGAGCAACCCTCTCATTTATGTAGATGAGAACACAAACTGTTGCCTGTTGCCGGCTTCAGGCATTGTCCACTCACTGCCCCGAACACACAACACTCCCTCAATTTTGTTGTGCCCCCCTCTCCATCTCCAGCCATAATGCTCGTAATGCCTTAGCGTTATTGTCGTCAAGCTCCAACAGACACAGAGACATATAGGCAGGCTTCCCGGAAAAAGGGGTACACTCTCAGTGAGAGTTATCCCGGAGAGACAGAGCAATGACTATGCGAACTGTTGACATCCATTCTAATTGAAGTTCATGCTGTTACTCACATGCTGTTAACCTAACAGAGCTCTGTTAACTACGAGTGTGTATGGGAAATTCTGCTTACCTGGCGAGTCATCGTTCTTGCGGCGCGGAAACGGAGTGCCACAATTTGTACAAGCTTCTGGTTGATGTGGAGGTCGGTGTGCTGGTTCCCCGCTGCAATGCCAAACAATTCCACTTGGCTTAAATGGCAAACGGTTTGCTTATTCCTTTGCTGCTTACCTGCTCAGGGCTAAAATCAAAGGACCTCGTTGACGTTGCGAGTGAAGCACTTGAAGCAACTGGGCATCGCTCAGCTTGATGTCCTGCAGCCGCAGAGAGGACTGAGAGGAGAGCGAGGAAGGAAACTCTATGAATTTGCATCACAAATCACTTAAAGCCACAATTTATTATCAAATAACACTTAGAAACAAATAGAGAGAGAGAGAGAGAGGGGGACACCTAACTAACTAACTAACTAACTAACTAATTTGTCATACACTTTTGGTCACACGTTGAGTAGATGTCGGTGGTTGGGGGGTGGATGGTTCCTTGCCACGACGCAGCGAACAGAATTTAAGCATGTTGCCAGCTCAAGTCGAACAGACGAACTGATCCAAAACAGTTTCTGGGGGCGTTGTTCCAGCCACAGCTTATCAGTTGGCTACGCCAGCTCACAGATGCCTCTGCGCTCCATGAAGACCTCCAAGCAAGTGCTGTCCACACGATCGAAGAGTAGCGACCCGAATCGCCTGGCCGAATAGTCCACAATGAGAACCATCTTGCAATTGATGCATTTGTCCCGATAGTGATAGAGCAGACCGACTGTGGGATGAACAATGTGATCCACGAACCCAGGAGCCGTGCGATACACCTGATGGTTGCCCATCTCCACGACACTGCGCGTATTCACCACCACTTTGCTGCGCATGTAGGCTGGCAGAACCTCCAGGGTTCGTCGCACCTTCGACTGGGTGTACAAGAGTCGATTGACCACGTGGGCCGGGGCATTGAACGTGTCATTGCTGTCCTTGCGATAGAAGAACACATTGCGGAAGACAAAGCCCGCTGTGCGTCCCTCATCGCACTGCCGCAAGTACTCAGTCAGCGTATTGTGTTTCAAGGGCATCAGAACTTCGTCGAGATCCACGACGGCAGCGTATCGGTGATTGTCCACCACGTTCGCGCGATAGACACAGTCGTTGAACTGGGCCACTATCCCGGCGTAGTGGAGGTCCTGCAGATGGTTCTGCACATTCCACTCGAACACATCGGCCAGTCCCAGGCGTTGGTAGTGCTGCAGCACCCTCTGCACTTCCTCGCTGGCCTCCACGTAGTAGAAATAGAAGTGCGTTGCTCCCTGCAGTCGATACATCTCCACGAATTCCACCAGACGCAGCACATTCGAGTAGTTCTCCTGCAGAGGACCCACGCAAACCGAGATGGTGGGTCGCGATTTGGCAAATAGTTGAGTCATATTGCGGGGATAGCTGAAGGATTGCGAAAGAGGTCAGAACGATGGGTGCAATGGCCAGCGACTTCTCACCTTATCTGGACGAAAGTGGGACTCAGGTGACTCAGTCTGTTGGAGGCATAACTCAAGGCCACCGCCTGGGGCAGTCGCAGAGGCTCTCGTCTCGCCACGTGCATCGGACACATGATGCTCCAGGCCGCAAAGCTATTGTTGTGCACATCATGCATGGCTCCCGCCTCCTCCGCCACTATTTCATGACTGCTGAAGTCCGCATAGCGGACTATGCAACTCACCTGGGAGTCGCGCAGACGTTCCGGCAGTATGGCAAACAAGCGCAACGATCCGATGGTAATGTGTTCATCATCCAACACCACGTTGCCTGTTAGGTAAAGTGAATTAGAACTCGGAGCACTGCAATATGACCATTAAATGAATGCACCGCGCGTCATAAAGGAAACTTTATGATCCCAATGGACTTGCTCGGAAGGCGATTTGCAAATTAAGAGCAGTAAAATGTTTACTAGTTTTCCGCTAGTTTAATGAGGGTGCCGATGGTAGTAGGGTGGGGACACTCACCTACAACATTCGTTCGCACATCGAAGTATGCCGCATAGATCTCATGTCTGAGCGAGGCATTCCCTATGCGCCTCCAGCTGTTGTTGTAGTTCCAATGTGGATTCGGCTTCTCGTAGATCAGCTGTCGTTGAACACCGTCGAGATCCAGGCGCATGCGTTCATTCTGCAAAAGGAGAGACTAAATTGACGGCAGGATCACGGGAGGAGCTATCTGCGTCACTCACAAAACTCGTGCGCATGGAAATGTAGACGAGAATCAGTATGGTGGAGGCCACCAGACCGGATAGGGTGAAGTAAAGATACTGGAAACGGTTCTCTTGGGGGGCCAGCATTGTGCACGAGTGAATGTTGGTAATTTAATTTGAATTCTCAGTGAAATTATTCGAGTAGGTGAACTCCGCGTGACATGCTCGTCAGGAATTGCCGCCAGCAACTAAAGCTGCTTCTGTTTATTTATTTCTAGTCGTCGTCGTCGTCGTTGTCGATTTCGTTGTGGTTGTCCGCGTCGTAGTCGATTCTTGTTGTTGTTATTGTTGTTGCTGACGATGTTGGCGACGGCTTCGAGGCGAGGCGTTCTAGTGGCGTCTCAGCCCACCCCCAAAAACGCAGCTCCTGTTGCTTATTTGCTTAGCGTGGTTCTAGTTGATGGGCGGCCATCGATTAACGATAACATGCTTGGGGGCAAGGTGCTGGTGGAGGCGTCTCTCAGTGCCATCATCGACGCCCCGCCCTTCACCGAGTTGGCCCTATCCTCGGCATTCTTCGAGGTGGCTGAGGCTATGCTTTGCGGTTGTGTCTGCTGACCTAACACTACGCAAATGAATAGGAGCACTCGACTCAACACAGGACACGGATGGACTCGGTCACAGTCACAGGACGCACAGCGCATGCAACAAGTTAATCAACAGACGCTTCGCACGAAACTGGCGCCAACTTGCGACTAGACTGTCGTCAGCCGGCGGCAGTAGCAGCTGCTGAGCACCGTGACCCAAGATGCAATCAAAAAAGGACAACTTTTTGAATGACAGCCAGTCTTAGCGAACTCTCTTAAATGTGATGAATGAGTGGAATCGAAGGATCATGTCAGAAGACTTCTTGATAAAGGGCCTACAGTCTCAACAAGTAGATTTCGTTGAATTTCGGTTGACTTTCAGCCCACAGTACATCGCAGTTGTGTGTTTTCCCTTGTGTGGGTGGGTGTGAGTGAGTAAGGCACACAGACCTTGTAAACGCACTCCACATCACAAGTGTTGATTTGGGTATGGCAGGGTGGTGAGACGGATAACTTTATAAATTGTCTATTTCTTTCTCTATTGGAGTGCTCTAACTGTGTTGGGTCTGGTTCTTGTTCGGGGTCAGTGTATGGGTGAGTCAGCGACTCGCTCTCCCGCTCCCCCTTATTTGCTTGTACCATCAAATTTCGTTGAGCTATTTATGGTTTTAAAAACAGCAACAAAAACATAAATTTTTATTTCAAATTGCTGCTATATATTTGAATACGTAGATACATATATAAATTTAACACATTCAAACCAAGGTGACGGACCTCCAATTGCTATTATTCTATTTTGTTGACCGATTCATTAAAAAGTGTATGAATTTTAAATGTTATAATTATAGTTATTCAACAGGTGGCGCTCTCGTGGCGAAATCGGTGCTTCTAATGTCCAAGCCAGCAGCGGAATTGAAATGCATTCTACAAACATCAAGGTTTACTACTTACAGGAAGGTAAGTTTCGCTTAAATTGAGCTTCAATTTCACGATCAAATTCAGTAATTGTTGCCTTTATCCTTTGCAGGACTCCCAAGCAGCATCTCCAAGCCCCACGATCTGTGCAAAGGACATCGGAATGAGTGCAGCACATCTTTATGGAAGGATTCTCTTTACTTAGCATTCCAAAGGACTTTCCAGGACCGGGACCATGTCAATTTTTTTGATGCCAATCCATGCGGCTAATAAAGGACATTCGAACGCACCATGTCCTGTCGTCCTGCGGCATGATTGCGGTTTTTAGAGCTCAAACACCATTTCATTTTGTTGTATAAATTATGTGTAGCATACTTTTAGGGCTTAAAACGGTTTGCTTATCCCTTTGCTGCTTACCTGCTCAGGGCTAAAATCAAAGGACCTCGTTGACGTTGCGAGTGAAGCACTTGAAGCAACTGGGCATCGCTCAGCTTGATGTCCTGCAGCCGCAGAGAGGACTGAGAGGAGAGCGAGGAAGGAAACTCTATGAATTTGCATCACAAATCACTTAAAGCCACAATTTATTATCAAATAACACTTAGAAACAAATAGAGAGAGAGAGAGAGAGGGGGACACCTAACTAACTAACTAACTAACTAACTAATTTGTCATACACTTTTGGTCACACGTTGAGTAGATGTCGGTGGTTGGGGGGTGGATGGTTCCTTGCCACGACGCAGCGAACAGAATTTAAGCATGTTGCCAGCTCCAGTCGAACAGACGAACTGATCCAAAAAAGTTTCTGGGGGCGTTGTTCCAGCCACAGCTTATCAGTTGGCTACGCCAGCTCACAGATGCCTCTGCGCTCCATGAAGACCTCCAAGCAAGTGCTGTCCACACGATCGAAGAGTAGCGACCCGAATCGCCTGGCCGAATAGTCCACAATGAGAACCATCTTGCAATTGATGCACTTGTCCCGATAGTGATAGAGCAGACCGACTGTGGGATGAACAATGTGATCCACGAACCCAGGAGCCGTGCGATACACCTGATGGTTGCCCATCTCCACGACACTGCGCGTATTCACCACCACTTTGCTGCGCATGTAGGCTGGCAGAACCTCCAGGGTTCGTCGCACCTTCGACTGGGTGTACAAGAGTCGATTGACCACGTGGGCCGGGGCATTGAACGTGTCATTGCTGTCCTTGCGATAGAAGAACACATTGCGGAAGACAAAGCCCGCTGTGCGTCCCTCATCGCACTGCCGCAAGTACTCAGTCAGCGTATTGTGTTTCAAGGGCATCAGAACTTCGTCGAGATCCACGACGGCAGCGTATCGGTGATTGTCCACCACGTTCGCGCGATAGACACAGTCGTTGAACTGGGCCACTATCCCGGCGTAGTGGAGGTCCTGCAGATGGTTCTGCACATTCCACTCGAACACATCGGCCAGTCCCAGGCGTTGGTAGTGCTGCAGCACCCTCTGCACTTCCTCGCTGGCCTCCACGTAGTAGAAATAGAAGTGCGTTGCTCCCTGCAGTCGATACATCTCCACGAATTCCACCAGACGCAGCACATTCGAGTAGTTCTCCTGCAGAGGACCCACGCAAACCGAGATGGTGGGTCGCGATTTGGCAAATAGTTGAGTCATATTGCGGGGATAGCTGAAGGATTGCGAAAGAGGTCAGAACGATGGGTGCAATGGCCAGCGACTTCTCACCTTATCTGGACGAAAGTGGGACTCAGGTGACTCAGTCTGTTGGAGGCATAACTCAAGGCCACCGCCTGGGGCAGTCGCAGAGGCTCTCGTCTCGCCACGTGCATCGGACACATGATGCTCCAGGCCGCAAAGCTATTGTTGTGCACATCATGCATGGCTCCCGCCTCCTCCGCCACTATTTCATGACTGCTGAAGTCCGCATAGCGGACTATGCAACTCACCTGGGAGTCGCGCAGACGTTCCGGCAGTATGGCAAACAAGCGCAACGATCCGATGGTAATGTGTTCATCATCCAACACCACGTTGCCTGTTAGGTAAAGTGAATTAGAACTCGGAGCACTGCAATATGACCATTAAATGAATGCACCGCGCGTCATAAAGGAAACTTTATGATCCCAATGGACTTGCTCGGAAGGCGATTTGCAAATTAAGAGCAGTAAAATGTTTACTAGTTTTCCGCTAGTTTAATGAGGGTGCCGATGGTAGTAGGGTGGGGACACTCACCTACAACATTCGTTCGCACATCGAAGTATGCCGCATAGATCTCATGTCTGAGCGAGGCATTCCCTATGCGCCTCCAGCTGTTGTTGTAGTTCCAATGTGGATTCGGCTTCTCGTAGATCAGCTGTCGTTGAACACCGTCGAGATCCAGGCGCATGCGTTCATTCTGCAAAAGGAGAGACTAAATTGACGGCAGGATCACGGGAGGAGCTATCTGCGTCACTCACAAAACTCGTGCGCATGGAAATGTAGACGAGAATCAGTATGGTGGAGGCCACCAGACCGGATAGGGTGAAGTAAAGATACTGGAAACGGTTCTCTTGGGGGGCCAGCATTGTGCACGAGTGAATGTTGGTAATTTAATTTGAATTCTCAGTGAAATTATTCGAGTAGGTGGACTCCGCGTGACATGCTCGTCAGGAATTGCCGCCAGCAACTAAAGCTGCTTCTGTTTATTTATTTCTAGTCGTCGTCGTCGTCGTCGTTGTCGATTTCGTTGTGGTTGTCCGCGTCGTAGTCGATTCTTGTTGTTGTTGTTGTTGTTGCTGACGATGTTGGCGACGGCTTCGAGGCGAGGCGTTCTAGTGGCGTCTCAGCCCACCCCCAAAAACGCAGCTCCTGTTGCTTATTTGCTTAGCGTGGTTCTAGTTGATGGGCGGCCATCGATTAACGATAACATGCTTGGGGGCAAGGTGCTGGTGGAGGCGTCTCTCAGTGCCATCATCGACGCCCCGCCCTTCACCGAGTTGGCCCTATCCTCGGCATTCTTCGAGGTGGCTGAGGCTATGCTTTGCGGTTGTGTCTGCTGACCTAACACTACGCAAATGAATAGGAGCACTCGACTCAACACAGGACACGGATGGACTCGGTCACAGTCACAGGACGCACAGCGCATGCAACAAGTTAATCAACAGACGCTTCGCACGAAACTGGCGCCAACTGGCGACTAGACTGTCGTCAGCCGGCGGCAGTAGCAGCTGCTGAGCACCGTGACCCAAGATACAAACAAAAGTGGACAACAGACAAACAATCAACCTTCTGGGAACTCTCCCATAGGATGTTGGGGAGTAGAATGGGGCATGCCACACTTGGGATAAAGGAAAATCCTATTATGCATCGAGATTATTTCGTTTAATTCTACTTGACTCTCAGCCCACAGTACATGGCAGCGCAGTTGTGGCTTGTGTGGGTGGGTGTGAGACCTTCTAAACGCACTCCATATCGCAAGTTTGACAAGAGAAGGGGGCAACCAAGGGCCAGATAACTTTATAAATTGTCTATTGGAGTCGCCCTAACTGGGTTGGGTTCGGTCGCTTTCTGAGTCAGTGTATCAGTGAGTCAGAGTCTTAAACAATATTTCTAGTCTTTCATTATTTTCACCATCAAATTTCGTTGAGCTATTTATAGTTTAAAAAACAGCAACAAAAAACATTAATTTTTATTCCAAATTTCTTGCTAGATATATTCGGATCCATACATATATCCACATGTATATGTATATATATATTTTATACATTTAATACAGACAAATGAATGAGACGGAATTCCACTTGATGTTATTTTGTTTTGTGGCCCAATTCATCAACAACAACAAAACAGTGGGAAGAAAGTGCTCGAAAATCATTATCTTATCAGTTAAGCCATTGTATAACAACATAAATTGTTTAAAAAAAAACACAAAAAGTATTTTTGGATAGAACTCTAATCTTTCTTTATCTTCAAGAGATTAAGGTTTTCGAAAATATTTCTACAATTCTTTTCTAACTCTTGCTTAGATTTTCTGTTCAACACAATTTCATATTCACTTATATTTTGTGCCACTGTGCATTGACCACTTGGGGGAACCTTTCTTATTTTTTCTCTTTTTTCCTTATTCACTTCAAAGAAAATGAAATATTTCTCAATTTCTCATTTCATTAGGCACTCTAATTGCGTTTGAATTTCAATTTAAATTACCTCCCCCACGACCACGCCCCCAAAACTCACATGCAGATGGGTATAGGCAAATAGCAGAAATATATAAACAATTAGCATTAAAACACAGAAATGTGTCAATCGAGGACGAAAGAGGCGAAAACATTTCAATCGAAACATTTTCCCTCCAGCCAAGCATGGCCCGCGACTCGAACTGAACTGGAATCAGTGAAATTAACTGATTGACCGATTTCTATTGATTATATATACATATGTATGTGTATAGGCCATATCAGTAGAAGAGATAAGATAAGATAAGATACGAAGTTTATCAGTATTATTGGCTTAGCTATTGGTTCTTTTCGGGTTTCTTAGGCTGCAGCCAGCTGCAGTTTTCTCTCTCTCTCTCCAGGAGAGAGCCCGCATTGTCGAGTGCGAGAAGAGTCGATCTAAATGAAATTAAATGCTCTACCAGCATAATTCCAAATGTTCAACCGGTAGCTAACTAACTGACATAAAGCAGGGAGCTAACAGGCAGGCGGGCGGGCGGGCGGGCGCAACCCTCCAACGAGCGAAACACTTCACCCCAACTCACTTCACCCTGCGTTCACAATTCACACAGTTGGGATCCTTTTTTATGACAACTTTGACAAACTGATCGAATTGTTTGTTACCCTAGGAAGTCATCAAATCTACAAGGACTAAGATCCAATGATTTCTGAAAGTCTTTAGATTTAATCTCCTTATTTTAAGTTATATCTACCCCTAAGATGATTTTAGATCGTAAATATATCCCAAAATATATCTAGAATTTTTATAAGAATTCTCAAACAGTCGTTCCATCAATTGATTACCTTATGAACTAGATGTAGGGTATACAGGATTTCGACTTTGATCTTCACATGGCATTTATACGCCTTTCTTTTCATTTCTAGTTTTCGCCAAATGTAAGTATATCGGGAGGGGAGCGTGAGAAAGCGAACCAGATTGCCAGCGAAATCTTGACTAATTATTATGCACTCAACTGGTAGCGAACAGTGGTCTAGATCGGCTCAGACTCAGACTCAGGCCAAGGGTCTCACGTTTCCCATAAAACGCAGTCAAAGAAGACAAATACCAAGGGTGGCGACGACCATTTAACCCTCCGCACATACATAAATCCTCCGCACAATCTTGAACCGCATACCAGCATAAAAGCGGAGCATAAAAAGCATTTTACAATTTCCATTTCAATTCATTTATATGTCTATAGATATTCTTGAACCCTCTTTTCGTTTCGTTTCGATTCGTTTCGTGTTATTGTTGTTGTTGCCGGTGCTGGTTATGACCCAAAGGCACGCAGCCGGAGCCGGTGGTTGGCTTCTTTGTCTCTACTGGGTTCCCCTACACTCCATGCTAGACCCGGCACGCCTGCGTTTATGAAATTTCATGCGAAAGTATTTTTCCAAAACCGAGTAGGGGAAGGGGGAACAGGGCGACCATTTGCTGCTTTTGGTGGTGGGTTTCCCTTGCTATAAATACTCGTCAGAGATCGGCATAGCACACCAGTTCCACTCTGAATTTCAAAAAGTGAAGATCGACAACACAGAATCATAAGAATTGTGGCAAAGCGGGGCGAGGTCGTCTCCGTATGTGGGCGGCCTCAGCCAGAGATTAACTAGACAATAGACCAGAAAACGTTTCTACGCTCAAATGTCTGGGAAAAGTAAGTAACACATATAAATGTTGTGAAAATGTGTGGAAATTAAAACAACATTTTCATTTCTATTTCACAGTCTTCAAGTTATTTTCTAAAAAGAAACAACCAACTCCGACTTCCTACACTTAAAATTTATCACAGATGTTCTACAATCCATCCAAACAAATATTGAATATTTAAAAACCATTGAGAAATTGTCAGAAGGTTTAAAAACGATTGTTGAAAACATTTTAAAGATTCGTTGAAAGTAATTTTTCATCGCCCACGATCACTCAGAGATGTTTGGAAATCCAACACAAAAGAATCTTTCAGATTTAAACAGAACTTCCAATCAAAAAGAAAAAACAATACAAAAAGGATTAAAAAAATCCTCCATTGAAAGGATGATACTGAATGTTGCTCATATAAACTTAAAAGTAAAAAAAGGTTGACCCAAGTAACACACAAAATCCAGAGCACACTTGAAGAACCCATCACAATATACACAATGGATTGATATAGCCCATCCTCGAGAGAAGAACAAACAATCCATGAAGAATTTCCTACAATCGAATCTCCAAAATCTTCCTAAATCGAAATGAGATCCTGCTTCCACTCATCCTAAATATAAACTTGTTTAATCAGTTTCCTTTTTTTTCGTTTTCTGTGCCTTTTTTTGTTTGTTTTGGTTTCGTCCTTTTGTTAATTTGTTTTCGTTGAATTTGAAAGCCATAAATTTGTTGGTCTAACAATATTCTTGTTCAATATTTCCTTTTCAGTGTGTCCTTACTGTACAGTCACACCGGGAAATGTTGAACAATGTATATTGCCAATAGCAGGCGCGTTTTTGTTAAAATCTATGCTAGTTATATACACCTTCAATACTTATTAATCGATATACTATATAGAATACCCGAAAGAGCTGTACTTTTCTTAGTTTTCTTATTTTTCTTTCTTTGATTTCAATTTCAAATTTTCATTTTGGTAAGTTCAAACTTTTAAGTTCTACTGATTTTTGGTAAGTTTTGATTTTTCTTTTTCACAATTTTATTTAAGTTTGTTTCTTAACTTTTATTTTTCATTTATTTAAATTTTGTTAAGTTATTTTAGTTCTTTGTTATAATTTTTGTTGTAATATATATTTTTTTTTAAACAACTTTTCAGTTAAATGTTTTTAATTACTTTTATCTTTCATTTTGTTTTTTGTTTGTTGTTGACTTTTCTTTGATTTAAATAGTTAATTTTGATTTTCTTGGCTTTGATTTTTGTATGATTTATTATCATCTTTAATTTTTCAATGTTTTTCTTTTATAAGTTTTTCTTATCGTTTTTTTTCAAAATTCTATCATTTTATTATTTTTGTAAATTAGTTTTTAACGATTAAAGTCTTAAGTTGTCATTATTTCATTTTTATTTTACTTTTCTTTACTAGATTTCAGGATTTTATAATTTGTTAACTCTTTCACTTCTATTTTATTTATTTTATAATTTTTTATGTTTTTTCCATATTACTTTTATAATTATTTTATCACTCAAATTTAACTCAATTATAAGTTTAGTTTGAAATAATTTGCGTTCAAATGAATTATTTTTATATTACATTATTTATTATATTTCAGTTATTTTTATTTTCAATTATCGTATGATATAATTTTTTATTAGTTTATATTTTCTTCTTGAAAGTTTATTATTCTTTCGAATGTAATTTTGTTTTCTGTGATATTATTTTACCTGAAGTTTTATTTTGTTTTTTTTTTTTTATTTAATTTTTCTTTTACTATTTTTTTATTTTCGTTTAGTTTAATTTATTTGGTTTAATTTTTTAATTTTTTTTGGCAATTATCAGTTAAATTATTGTTTCTTGTTTTATGTTTTTGATTATTTTTATTGAGTTATTAAATTTTTTTGTTAAATTTTTGTTTTTTCATCAATTATCGGTTTCTTATTTTGTTTTAATTTTGTAGTAAATATTTTTATTTGTTTATTATTTTCACTTATTCACTTATCATATAAGAATTAAGCTCTCACATTGCATTTCACTCGAAAATCGAAAGATATATACATATATCTCAAATAAACTGTACTTTTCCGAATTCAATTAAAAGAGGTTTTCGTTTCATTTTGAGGATCTTTTGAAATGGTCTCGTTTAGGTTTATTTTGAGCAAAAGTTCTTGATTTTAGACACACGCAGATGACATACATAAATAGTTTTGGTAGCTTACAGTTAGCACAAATTAAATACAGATAGAAACTTTAGAACTACTACTCCACCACAACGTCGACGGCCACGCCCACAAGGCGAGTCATATATTGGTTATAGCCGTCTCATTGCCTGCCGTTTTCCGACTTTGGCTGCGAATCACCTTCGGAGGAGCCGGAGGCCGTTTGAGCTGCTGGGGCTGGCATTCCCTCACCCTGAATCACTGCACCACCACCACCACCATGATTAGCATTGACAGCTTGTCCATCGGAGACAACAACCGAGTTGCTTTCCCGCTCCATGAGATAACTGACGCCTAGAGGACGTGTTCGGCCACCATAGGAAGAGCTACAAGGGGCGATAAGAGGGCGAGCCTAGGCTTAATGCTTTTAACCAATTCCGAAAGCCATCGAGTGCGCAGACCAAAGACACACGGTGTGTGAGAGGAGGAGAGAGAGAGAGAGATCGAGAGATGGAGGACGCAGGATCGGGGACCAGAGGAGGGTGTTGGTTGGATACTTACCTCTGCATATCACGTTCGCGATCACGCTCTCTATCCCTACTACTGCCACTGCTGTTGCTAGAAGAAGGCGACGAAGAGGACGATGACGACGACGACGACGATGATGATGCGGAGGAGGAGGAGCCAGAGGATGAGCCCGAGTTGGGGCTCGGCTGGTCCTGTTCGCCACCCAAATAGGTCCAGCCTTTGCCCTCCGACCCATGGCTATGGCTGCCCAAGTGGGCGGACGATATTCGTGTGCCACCGCCGTAGCTGCCGCAACTGCCGCAGGATGACGATGACTGGGATGAGAGAGACTGACCACGTTCGCGATTGTTGTTGGGCCGTGGGGAATAGGAGGAGTCCTCATCGGTGGCGAAATAATAGCCACGCCCAGAGTTATCGAAACCCGATTGTCCTCTGGCCAAAGTGGGTGCAATTATTTTGGTATTTGGAGTGGGGGATTTTTTGCATTGCAGTTTTTTGGTAATCAGTGAGGATTGGAAGAAGGAAGTGAAGTGCATTGAGTGCAGTTATATTTGTTTTCCAAATGGCGTAGAGTATCCAGGATTGTTGTTGTTGGTTGTGTTGTGTGTTGTTGTTCGAGTTGTTGTTGTTGTTGTTCGTGTATGGTTGTTTTGTTGTTGTATGCAAGTAGAAAGTTGTAAAACGCTCAATTGAAAAAAAATATATATGTATACAAACACGAAATCGGTGAACCGAGATACTTATATACCCTTACAGTCATTTGATTGGTTTTCAATTTTAGAAACTCAGAGGATCTATTTTTAGATTTATCTATAGTGTTCTATTCTGCTGTGTATTAAATCTTGTATATTTTGATCCTTTTGATGTAAACATCCTTTTCCACTTATAATTCCCAACTGGTTTATGCGTGCATGAAGGGAGTATGCATTGGCTATCCTGGACACGAACCAGGAGGTTCTTGAAATAGCTAATCAGACTGGAGTCAATTATAATTAATGTGAAGAAATTTAGAAATTCTTCCATTTGCAGACTTATTGATAGACGTTAAATCGAATCATCAAATCTTGTTTGCAAGGGTATATAAACAGAACAGAACATCGAAAAAGTATATACACAAAGAAGTATGGAAATACTTAATCGCTACCTGTAAGTCTCATCCCAAGGTCTATAGTTGCGAAAATCATACCTGGCATAGTAGCGGTCGTAGGGATCATAACGATCGTAGCTGGAACGCGAGCGATCATAATAACGATCTGCAAAAATAGATGAAGATAGAATCTTGCAACTCTCAGTTCTCCATGGCTATCTACCTCTAGAGTTATCACTATAACGATCGGTGTAATAGCGATCTCGGTTATCGTAGCCATATCCGCGATCCCTAGCCCCTCCGGTTCGGTAGTCGTCATAGGCTCCTCGGCTCTCATAGCGATCGTAGGATCGTGGCGTATAGCGATCATCGTAGTAGCGACTCCTATCGTAATATCTGTCGTAGTCGCGATCCCGTCCAGAGCTGCCACCACGATCATCATAGCCGGAATAGTACCACGAACTGCTGGCTCCTCCTCTCAGATAATCATCGCCAGCGGATCGACTCGAATAACTTCCAGCGCCATAGTAGCGATCTCGATCGCGATCCTCATAGCAGCGTACGCATCGCGATTGCCGGCTCTTGCCATGCAGCACAGTGTCCAGAACACCTACCATCCCGGTTGAGGCCTGCTGGGTATTCGCATTGGCATTGGAATTGGTCGTCACTGATCTGGCCTCTGGTCCTGTGACTTGAACAGCCCCCTGGGCGCAGACCAATATGGTCAGCCCTAGTAGCTGTAAGTATTTGTGTGTGTTTGCATAGCAGTTAATCACGATCATTAGATGCGGGTTTAGTTAATTGCCCCCGCACAGCACAGGCCGCATATTTCACACACCGCTGGCCATTTGGGCCATGCCACATAGAGCCACAGCCTCCAATCATAATTGACGAAAGCAGTACAAAGTACAAAATCATCATTAAAAATATCAAAGAAGCTAACTTTGGCTATGCCAAAGTTTGTATACCCTTGCAGCTTTTGACCATTACATTTTATTTTCTAAAAAATTTTTTGTTTCTTTAATCCAATAAAGAAATATTTTAAATACATTGGCCGGGGGCAGCCAATCGCCAAATAGTAGACAATGTAGCGATTGATATTCATATTCACACACACACAATCGCAATTTTGACACATATATGTGCTTCACTGCTTATGCGTGCACTGCTTATGGCAGCAGTACTGCTGCATACTGCTGCTGCCATAAGCAGTGCACGCTATATAGGCAAATTTTATATCGTCGAAATCAGGCGTTATGTTTATCCGATTGTTTTGAAATTCACGCATATGACGTAATCCCTTTTTATTTATGTACATAATCAGTTTGGATAAGATTGTTAAAAAAATAGAGAAGTTATTCGCATTTAACGATTGTATTTGTATGGCAGCTATATGATATAGTTGTCCGATCTTATTCAAAATCGCAGATGTGTATGTGGCTGTATAGAAAAGCTTATATACGAACTTTGAATGCGATAGCTCTAAAACTGTGGGACTAGATCGCGCAGCACCAGACAGACAGACGGACAGACGGACAGACGGACAGACGGACAGACGGACATGGCTATATCAACTCGTCTTCTCTTGCTGATCAAGAATATATATACTTTATGGGGTCGGAAACGATCCCTTCTCTGCGTTACAAACATCTGACCAATTTTATAATACCCTCTGCAAGGGTATAATAAAAATATCAAAGAAGCTAACTTTGGCTATGCCAAAGTTTGTATACCCTTGCAGCTTTTGACCATTACATTTTATTTTCTAAAAAATTTTTTGTTTCTTTAATCCAATAAAGAAATATTTTAAATACATTGGCCGGGGGCAGCCAATCGCCAAATAGTAGACAATGTAGCGATTGATATTCATATTCACACACACACAATCGCAATTTTGACACATATATGTGCTTCACTGCTTATGCGTGCACTGCTTATGGCAGCAGTACTGCTGCATACTGCTGCTGCCATAAGCAGTGCACGCTATATAGGCAAATTTTATATCGTCGAAATCAGGCGTTATGTTTATCCGATTGTTTTGAAATTCACGCATATGACGTAATCCCTTTTTATTTATGTACATAATCAGTTTGGATAAGATTGTTAAAAAAATAGAGAAGTTATTCGCATTTAACGATTGTATTTGTATGGCAGCTATATGATATAGTTGTCCGATCTTATTCAAAATCGCAGATGTGTATGTGGCTGTATAGAAAAGCTTATATACGAACTTTGAATGCGATAGCTCTAAAACTGTGGGACTAGATCGCGCAGCACCAGACAGACAGACGGACAGACGGACAGACGGACAGACGGACATGGCTATATCAACTCGTCTTCTCTTGCTGATCAAGAATATATATACTTTATGGGGTCGGAAACGATCCCTTCTCTGCGTTACAAACATCTGACCAATTTTATAATACCCTCTGCAAGGGTATAAAAATGGACGACACTCCAATGAGTACGATGAGTGCTGGGCTCCGACTCTGACTGGTGGCCAACCGGCGTGAAATATGATCGAGCTCCCCTTTTTGTCGATTATGCAATAATAGAGCATAGATTTGGGTCTCTCTCTCTCAACAACTACATACATATGTATCTCAATCTCTCATTCTCTATTCATATGCAGAAAAATAGCATTGACATCATTTTTGAATGAATTTGAATTTTGGTTATTTGGTTTTGGTTTCGGTTTCGGTATCAGAATCATAACGCTCGCTATGAATGAACCTTTGGAAAACCCTCGAAATGCAAAACCAAATATTTTTGTTAGTTAGCTAGCCACTCGCCACGCTTTGTTAATCAAGCATCAGGAACCACTTCCGCTTGGGGTTCACATCTACCCGCACATTGGTCAATCTCTCTATATGGATCTCCACCAGACAGACGAGTACGTGTACATGTGGGTACCTGGGGGGGTGGAGTACCCGCCGTGCTGTGGTCAACTTCATTAGAATAATTATTATTTCATGTGGATTTAAAATTAATGTAGCAACATTTTTTGATTGTCAATTTGGGCTAGGGTCGTTGGTCTTTAGAATTTCGAATAATAACAAAATTTTGAAGGGAAAACTAAAGTTATATAAGCCATTATGTAATGTACGCTTAGGCACATGAATATTCATCAATTTCACTGAATAAATTATAATTTTGCAGAGCTAAATATATATAATCGAAAATAGAACAATTAGAATCTGTCAAAAAGAATCTCACGAAGATCGTTTTATTTAGTTCAATTTGACAACACTTTACGAAAGTGTCAAAAAGGAATCTCTTAAAGATCGTTTTATTTAGTGCAATTTGACAACACTTTACGAAAGTGCTGCCATTTTATGGGTCACACTAGTGCAGTGTTGCATCGACAAGTGTTAAGACGGGAGTGAAATTGATTATAATTTTAATCTTATATCTTTTTTAGGATATTCCTATTTTTGCCATATCAATCTTTTAGGTCCAGTTCCATTTTATGGTTTTGAGGATTCTATAAAAGATTCATTTGTGGGACTTTTGTGATCAACTAAAGCTGATTCTATGCTGGAAGTTTATTAAGTTGTATAATTGATTCTAAATATTAAGTCCAGGTTCATCTCTTTGGAACCTACAAAGGTTATTTCTTGTTAGGGACAATTTCTCACGATGCTTTGTCAATTTACATCGACTACTATTCCTTCTGGTTATCAAACCATGTGGAGAGAGAGAGACCCTATATTATGCTTGATTATAGATCACTTTAAGCACTTCTCCTTAGTTATTTGAACTTACCCAGAGCAGGGCATGCATTTTAATAGTCACTTCTTATATTATTTAAATCACTGTCACGTGTTGAAAGAATCCTTTCACACTGTTTTTTGTTTTTTCTATATGATCGTTGATCGTCGTTTCAATTGGGCTAAAACCTTCCACTTGTCAGAGAATTCAATTCACGAATGGTCTAGGGCCACCGCAAGCACAGGTATTTATTCAAAACTTCCATTGAATTCCGAATACCGAATACCGAGCACCGAAAAGCCAAATTCCAAAAAAAAACCAAGCTCGTTGGAGCTGAAGTTATTTAGAATCCGAGGCACTGAACCGCGAGATCAGCTTGATGGGGCGCCGCCGAGTGTTTTGTGTTGATGTTGGTGTTGGTGTTGGCATACGTGGAGAGCAAGCTAGGTCTCTGAGGTGTTGGTCGACGATTTGTCACTCCACCTGCAACACCTTGATTGTGGTTGTTGTGGATTGGGTTGGGTTTTCGGTTTGGTTGCTGCTCATCATTTCATGGTCAGTTTAGCTTTCACGGAATACGAGAGAAAAAGAGGATGTGTCAAGCAAACAGCCTGTCATTAATCCGACTAATTACGAGTCTATGAGGTAATGCCTTAAGAATATATTCCTGCCAAATAAGAAATGAGTCAGTTCAGTTCGGTTCAGTCTGTGGCTAAGTGTTGGCATTTGAATGGGGCGTGTTTACCATAACCCCAAAGCGTGACCATGGAAAAAGGAATTGAGCGGAGTATGTCTTGTCTTCTGTCTAACTATTTGAACCTACGAGTAAATAGTAAAATCAGTGAACCTTTTGAAAATGGTAGCGAGGTCATTGGCATTTTTCGTAATTCACGAAACGGCGACAAGTTTAATTAAACCATTTAATTTACATTTCCATACAGCAAAAGATAATATTTTGGTTTCAATAGGCTTTAATTTGGGCTTAGTTTATAAGTTTCTTGTTTGACGATTGCATCTAGTTTGCTTCATGGAAGAACAATTTGTGTGACTCAACAATTTAGGCTAAGTTTAACGATTTCTATATATTCTTTGTGGCTATCTGCTAAATAAGCAGATATTATTGTCTCAATTTAGGCCCAAACGAGAAGTAGTAGATCACGATGGTATCGATATCGATACTGATGATGGGTACAAGGAGGATGATGAAGTTAATGGCTTGGAGGCTTCTTTCTGGGCGGCAGCTATCTCATCTCTGAATGCCAAGAATCCCAATTGGGCATGCGAGGCCTCATTCAATGCGCGTGAACGTATACAGGCCCGATATTGATCGGCAGTCAGGGAGTTGGAGCAAATCTATATAGCATGAGATTATTATTTATTTCGATTTGTCGGGAGAGAGCAACCCACCTTAGTATGCCAACGATGAAATATGCCAGGATCTGTGGCCCGTATGATTTTTATTTTCGATCTTATATACTTTCTGTAGAGCATCACATCCTCTCCACCCCAGCCAACGATTTCCTCCTCATCGAATCCACGTATTTGTAGGAAATTTGATCTGTACTGACATGTCATCCCATAGCCAAAGTCCCGCCAGAAACCAGTGTCTCTAGAGATGACCATTTGCTCGGCATCACTGGGCACGGGTTTCCCTTGGAGCGTATAGACCACATGAGGATTGTAGAGGCTGAATACCACAGGGTAGTAGACCTTTTTGCCCGGCGACGAGTTCCAACGACAACGCTCTAAGAATTTGCTAGTAAACACTATATCCACATCGCACATGAATAGCAAGGCATCGGCCTCCTTCGCCTCCGGCACATCCTTAGTGTCCTTCGCCTTGGGCAGTTTAATGTGCTCGGCACCTAAACGCAATGCTTTCGCTGAGCAAATGGAAATGGAATAACGAACCTCATAAAAAAACGACTTTGAAGCAAGACAAACAACCAAAGAAGCAAAACTCAAAGAAGCCCAGTAAATAAGCGAAATAAAGCGAACAACTAATAATGGGACAGTTGGGTGAAATGTATAAAAATGAAACTTACCCCTGCTAAAAGTCTCATTCAAGGCCAACAGCTGAACGTGTCCCTTGGGACCAATCAACTGTCTGGCCTGGCTCAGTCCTTGCTCTCCGAAATAGACCACGATAAGTCTCAAGTGCGGGTCCTCGAGGTGTTTGAACATTTTTAGGAAACTGCGAAAACTATGCAAGCGTCCAGCTAAAGGCAGTATGATATGAATAGTCTCCACATCCTTCGACAGCGGTGACGCAGTGGCAATCTCCGCCAGCTGCACAGTCTGGAGAGGAGCAAATGGGCGCATTACCAGAGCCTTACGCACCAAAGGCATTGGATGTTTAATGCTCTTAAAGTATAATTCAAACTGAGTGCCCGTGGTGGGCTCAGTGCGATAGATGCCCTCGATGAAGTCATCCAAAGTGAATTTGACCGCATCTGCAGAGCTGGCAGCGGATGATTTGGCTCTCATTCTGGCCGTATGATTCCGATTGAGGCTCTCCAGAGCCTTATTCACTGCCTCCAGCAGATCGCGCCTTCTATAGCCAATTGGTTTCTCGACCACACGCTTGCCCAGACCCAAATCGATGGGATAGACGCGGGTGAAGGTAAAATGATTGTAGGGTATCAATTCGTACTCATTGTTGAGGGGCAATCCATGGAGTATCTCGGCTGCTCCAACCTGTTTCCGTATGTAACTGCTGCAGTCATAGTGATGGCTGGATGCCAGGGGGGAAGATATGGCAGTCGTTGTCTCCACATTTGTGCCACTTGCACCACTACTCCGGTTATTCTGCATTAACACTACCAATTGAGCCTTGAGGGTGAGCACTTCATGCTTAAGCCTTTCAATTTCTGCATCCCGCTCCCCGATGATATAGTTATAGCCACTTCCGAAAGTCACCTCATTAATTTGGGATTGAGATTGGGCCTGGGGTTGCGGTTGTTGGGTCTCCTGCAGTTGCTGCGCTGTCAACTCATCGAATCCGCACTTGGTTAGTATAACTATAGACACCACTGTCACCAAGGCGAATAGCATAAGGAGTCGCACTAGCAACCGTGAAGCCAGCGAGTTATGCATTTTCCATTATTTAATCCCCTGCTAAGACAACAGCAAAGAACCAAAATTTTAATTTAAATTTAGCGCCAACAAATAGATCTGGCAACATCAATACCATTAAATGGTTATCGATAAGTTCTAGTTGGGCGGAATCGATAAATTCATTTTACTTGTAATATATTTAAATTTCGAGAACGTATAATCTATCTTACATATATCTTAATAGAAATTGTTCACACCCCTTGACACATCTGCCCCTAGAAACAACACTGTGACTAAAATCCGTGACTGTGAATAAAAAAATATTGCTCATCTTAATGTAAATAATGATTATCGATAGAGTGACCTTAGACCTCAAAAATACCAAAGCAAAGAGAGCCTGTGTGAGTGTTTCTGTGTGTTGCTTTTGTAGTTGATCGCAGCAAGCGAAAGAAGGAAAAAAAAAACAAAAAATTTGGCAAATCAAGAAAACCGAAATATAGAAATAATATCCACAACGCACAACAACAACAGTGTCAAGGTGAGCCCTTGGAATGGGGGGTGGAGCTGGTGTAGGGGTAAACTCACAGTACGTTGGCACACATGCAACAAGTTTTCGTTTTTCTCGCCTTCTGGCTACTCCATGGAGAGTGATTCATAGACTTTGGTCTGGAGCGGGAGTGTGTGTGTGTGGGGGGAGTGGGGGCTACAAACAGGGTGGGGGGTGGCCATAGATAAGATGTGGCTGGCTTTTTTCTTTCTTGTTTCAATTTATAGGCAAATTAATCGCAACAAGTGGAAAAGTAAACAATGAAGAGTATTATAAGAAATATAATAATGAACGCCTTTCTTCTTTCTTCGCATACTCATTTTGCTTCCGATTTCCCTTTGCTCCCAGCAGGTTTACTACAACGATGGAGAACAACGAGTCCCCTGCCCCCTCCGGCTCCAATGCCAATGAGTAAGTTGGAAAGCGATTCACACAAAAGTCATCGCACATATGCAGAAAAGCCATCAACTATCTAAACGAGCCCCAAATGACGTCATTTCCACTTGTCGAATAGTTGAACATGAGAAAGTGGAGTAGGAGGAGGAGCCAAAGAATTCCATATTTAATACATGGAAATCTTTTCTCATTGTTTCCCTCTTGAAACTCACAGAAATGACATCTGTTTATCAATCAAATTCCTTAGTAAATGCCTGAATATATAGCATAGCTTCCATATGGGATTTACCCGTACATCAGGATTTCATTGCATTATGTCGTGTCATCACATCGCTCAATCCAATCATTTTTGGCTGCATTTTGTGCTTTTGTACTTTCTGAATGTGCTTCTCATAGAATATTTGAATGTTTTTGTCCTCCACAAAAATAAATTTATACAGTTTTCCCATACTTCCGCCGCCGCCCAATGACAATGATAACAACAACTACAACCACAACTATAATAACATCAATCCCAGCAACAACAATGCCGCCCAGAAGCGTCTACAACAGACCCAAGCAAAAGTGGATGAAGTGGTGGGCATAATGCGTGTGAATGTGGAAAAAGTATTGGAACGCGATCAGAAGCTATCGGAACTGGGCGAACGGGCCGATCAATTGGAACAGGGTGCCTCACAGTTCGAGCAGCAGGCCGGCAAATTGAAGCGCAAACAATGGTGGGCCAATATGAAAATGATGATCATTCTGGGAGTGATAGCCGTGGTGCTGCTCATTGTCATCTTAGGTAAGACAGATATCTATCTACACAACTAAGGGACACCTTTTCGATGTGGTTTTTGGTTTTCGGCTTAAGCAACAATGATCTTAGATACATAAGGTTAACATAGCTTAGCTTAGGTGGCTGGTTTATCTTACATATTAAGTATCTCAATACTAAAATTGTTTATTTGGTTTGTGGTTTCGCTTTAACTAATCCATGTGCGACTTGGCTGTCTGAGCATCTAACCCAAACAGAAAAAAAAAAAAACAACCGAAACTGATGATGAAATTTGCCAATTTTCTATTTTATTTACAGTGTCGCTTTTCAATTGAACAAAAAACATAAATTACGCACAAACAAAAACCCAATAGATCTAAAGCAATTCCATACCCCAACCAAGCAACAAAGTTGATGTTCAGTTTTAAATATACCTATAAAATATATAGATTTATACATAATATTGTATATTATATATGAAAAGGGTTTGTTTAGGCTAAGCAACTCGAAAAACTCTAAAAGGTAAATGTTAAAAGCGCTTTCCATGTTGTTTGTGTTCTGTTCGTTCTACCAACTACATATGTATGTGTTAATTATATTAAGCATTGTTAATTGCGTTAAGTTTATAAGCTTATAAACAATTTAAGTCATAGTTTATTAATAGATAGTAACATTTGAGATAATGACTGGCGTGATAATACTTGCATTGTATATATACAATGTCAGATGTATTTTAGACACTTTAAAGAAATTACTAGTACATACATCTATCCGTAAATTAGTATAAGTTCCCATCGAATCAGTGTGAGAACGTTAATACGTTCATAGGTGAAGGAAGAGATGTCATCGAAATTCACAATGAATCGCTATGATCTGTCAAATCTACCTAAGGATCTACCTCTAAGAGGATTGATACAAAGAGGATTCAGAGACTAGTTTAAAATAAATAGATAATTTAAGTTACCCTCTTAGCTTTCTATTCCAATCTCGATATTTCATTTAAATACTATATATTCTAATTCCTTATATTTGCAACTACTTTCAGTATCGGTTTGGCCATCGAGTAGCGGCAGCGTCAGCGGTGGTCGCTCGGCTGCTGTCACCGAGGCGCCCTAGTAAAAGAACCACAAGAGGAGAATTTTTTGCAAAGAAATCCATTTAACCCATTATGAAAAGAAAAAACAAAAAGAAAAACAAACTGCTCTGAAACTGAGATGCCTTTATGTATTGGCCTTACGCATGTAAAACTAAAAATGGAAAACTGTGTCTAAAACGTGTTTTGATTAACTAAAATGTAATGATTAAACAAATAACTAATGTTAAACTTTAACATTTTTGCATATGTAATATTGTAAGAAGCAAAGGAACGCACAGCAAAAATATTTATATACATACACATACATATATACATAAATATATATATCTAATATACTGTTTGAGAAAATCGTGAAAGAGATTTGTATTTTACGTACCGCAGCAATCAAGAGTTAGGCTGAGGAATCTTGTGAAGATAATGCTGGATCAAAGCCATTTGATTATTTATAAGTTTGTTTTAGTTACATTTGCATGAAAAGGAAAAACACAACTCTTATTGATTTTTGAGCACACGATGTGCCGCGTTCTAGACGGGGCGGTCGACCGGATTGGATGGAGAGTGGCCCTCAGCTTCAAGTCCGACTGACTGACTGAATGGCTGACTCTGAGTATCCATATCCGACTTGTGACATAACTTCATTTGACTTGGGACTATAAACATGGGGGGTTTTCTCTTGCTCGATAAATGGCGCAGGCGCCCAATAGCCGACCCAACCAACAGCTGTTCCCGTGGCACTCGACAACCCTGGCTAGCTTAAGATATTGACATTCCAGCCCATCAATTCAATGCCAGCTGCCGTTGTCCACACATAACCCATATAGAGAGCATAGAAATTTAGATAGTACAATTGCCCGATCAATATATTGTCGGCCTTCATTTCCAAATGATAGAAATTCGGTTTCCTCATTGAGGCAGCAAAAATCACCACAAACTAGAGGAGAGTGACATTTAGTTTATGTATTTAGACGAATCGAGAATGTTTTTCCCATCCATACCACATTCGACAACATTGTGTAGACGAAGAGAGTGGGAAACTCAATGACGGCACGCTTCATTTCCGAGGCGACAATAATACCGAAACTGGTGAGGACAAAGAGACGTTCGCTCCATCGGATGACATTATGGCGGGACATCTAATGGACACAATTAGTTGACGATCATGATGATATTGCTTAACTTACGAAGAGACCACGCCGATGATGGACAGCTAGATTGCCATAGATCAGACTTACAACCATTATAAAATAGGTCAGAATAAAGGACACCAGTAAACTGACATAGGGCGCCTTTTTGGCGGGTTTCATAATGGAGATCGTATTTACCTCGAACTGACAGAGAGGGGGGGCATTTAGGATCAGTCGGGAAAAGCGTCTCCGCGTACTCACCGTCCAAACGCCGGCCAAGATACGTTTCCAGGTGGCTTTTTGCACAATAATGTGATAGAAGAACACATACAACTGGATCGATATAAAACTAATGAAAAACTGTACCAGACTCACATAGTAATGCTCTCTCAGAAATTCCTTAACGGATTTGCTACAAAAATCAATTGAATTGAATAATTAAATGCATTGAGTGATTGCGGCTTACATTTCCATCACAATGGAGACCTGTGCCTGGCCAATGAGGAGCATTACACAAGTCACCAAGTAGGTCTTGCATAGCAACCTTTTGGCCAAATATTCTTCATCATTGTCGGTGGGCATGTCTGCGGGACTGGGGGGGGAAATGACAAGAGGGAGATATGAGAGCGGAGGCGGCAGTCCTTTTTGCTTTAAATCGAGGCACTACGCAGATGTTAAAAGATTAAGTAGTAATTTCTTTTTACATATATAATTTGTATAAAAAAAATAAAAATAAAATATCACTAAACAGAATGCCAACTGTGCCGAAAACTAAATTCCACAAAAAACTAAATAAATTCCCAAACGATACGATTCTCCCCGTTTCCTCCCTGGAAAAACGAGATGAACCAACGGAATACACCGACTTTTGTAGATTCTGCGCTAATGAGATACTTGTATAGTGTTGTTACTCTCCAATTGCCGCACTTATGTTTTGTAATTTTTGTTTGATCTAAAACGGATGGGGCCAGGCTTCACATATCAAAAGTAATATATAATTCCACATATATAGATATATATGTACATTTTTCACCCAGTATTCTAATGTGCTTATTGCATTGATTTTGTTATTGTTCCGTGTTGAGATCCAAAACCAAGTGTATTACTTCTGTCGGTGTCCCCAGGCGAAGAGGGACGCCGCCTTTAAATTTTCAGTGTATGTCATTAGTCATTAGAGATCGGAGATGGACGAACGTCGTCATCGATTGCGGGCCTATCGACAGGCCCGACGTAAATTTGCCTGCATGGTCTATATGGTAACAATAGCCTGGATGCTCTTGGCCCTATTACAGTGGATAGTTGTATGTCTGGTGTGAGTAGCATTGTGGCCAACGATGTGTGTTTCCTTTGAGCTCTCTCTCTCCCTCCCTTCTTCAATTGTAGGGAGGATATAAGGGATACCTTTGACGATTACTACTGGATAAGTGTCATATTCTTTATCCTGGCCATACTAATGGTTACTCTTTTCATATTCTTTGAAAAGATACGTTTCATAACGGGTATCAATTGGCTTCTATGTATTCTGATAGTGAGTGGAAGGCATCACACTATGATTTCACGTTTATATTTGCCTTTGATTTCAGGTGGAATTCGTGATAATTGGGCTATTCGCATTGGTATCCCTCACCTATTGGCCAGATTTATTAATGTGGTTTGCCATATGCCTATTGCTTATATTCGTATTCATATTACTTGGATCCATTGTACCTGTTAGTTGTCCGAATATCCAGCGCAAAGATCTCCCTCCTATAATCCTTTCTTTATCCTCACAGCATGATTTAACGTTGGACGTGGTAATATTATTCGTGCTGGCCTTCGTTTTCCTCATTGTCACCGTGTTCTTCGTCATGATGCATGTTGTGGTGGGCATGCCATACGCCTTCGTTGCCTACCAGATTTTTATTACAATTATAGTGCTGCTGGTGAGTAGTTAATCGGTCCAACGATTCAACTGGATATATCTCGTTCACATCCTTGTGTTGTTTGCAATCCCATAGTTTGTTATGTACCATGCCCAGACCATCAATGGTGGACGATTTGCGGAAATGCGTCTCAATGACTATCTTCTGGCCTCACTCATACTCTTCCACGACTTTATTGTTATCTTTATGCTAACTTTCTACGCTCAAATTACCTACAGGATAGCCTCAAAGAGCATGACAACAACCACAGTAGCCACAGCTACTATCCCAGACTATGAAGATGAGATGGAGACCGAACCAGGTGCTAGTACCACGGATGCTGCTCCTGACAGTGGTTCTTGAGGCTCTACTTCCGTGAGATGTTTCAAAATTCCGATGTAATTTAAAAAAATTTAAATTGAGGCCACAATGCAACAAAAAAAGGCCAAGTATTTCGAACGTATCTGAAAGGTTGTATCTTCTAATTGAGTTGTTCTCGTTGTAGTCATTGTTAGGCGGAATCTGATAATGGCGAAAGGTATTCCGTGACCATGAACCATTTACATTTCATTACATACATATGTATATATGGATCACCAGCATTTAACATAGTATAAATATCTCATTCTGGCGCCATCATCAACTTCACGATTACTGCTGCCCATTAAATGCACGACACTAGTCTTTAGTGCAGTAGTGCCGCACTAATTTTTATAAGTGCGCCCCAAAATAGATCAATATCGCTCGAATACTTAGAAACACTAGGCTTAAATTAACTAGTGAGGCTCTAGTTAGTGCCAAAAATGCATCCGAATTCCGTTTCCAGCGGAACTTTTAAATACACACTAGTCTTTAGTGCCCTAGTGCCGCAATTAACTGCGGCAAACTAGTCTTAAGTGCTAATTCTTTGGTAAAATCACTTTTGCAGCGGTTTTATTTTAACTTTAAACGCAGAAACTTTAATCACATTAGGGAAAAAGCATTGACAATACATACATATGCGGTAAAACGTTGGGATTATATATATCATAGGTAGAAGCTAGTTGAAGCGTAATTTGGATAATAAATTGCAACTAGCTCGGTATAGATAGTCTGAGCTGGTTCACTTGGAATAAGCATGTAATACTAAATATGTTTTTACATAAGTTTTATCAATTTGAAAACTAGTCAGGACAAGTCGTCGCGTATTGCTTTAAGTATATATATATTACATAGGTATACTATATAGATTGATTGATATATATATATATATTGTATACAGTTACGTATGTAGGAGATTACTTATTATTTATTGATTGCACAGCAGTGAATTTTGTCGATTAATCGATTGCGATATCGATGTCTATTCCACCGATCATTCCAGCGATTCAAGTGACGAAGCCGCCGAGCAAATGGTGGCATCGTCCGATTGACTGGCTCCGGACAAATCTCGTCCAGATTGCAGCGACTCGAACGATTTGAGCAGTGGCGAGGCCAGTTCATCATTGAGACTAGGTGTGGGTGTGGCTCCATCCAGCTGTTCGCCAGCTGCACTCGGATAACTCAAGCTACTGCTCTCTGTCGATGAGTTCGAATAGCGTTCCATTAGGAGTTGACTGAATGTTCGGGCTGGCCAATCGAAATCCTCTTCCCGATCTGTGGGCGTTGTAATGGGCGTGGCTTGATGAAAAACGCTGCTGCTAAAGGAACTATTCTCGATGAGACTACTGACGGGCTCCAGAAAACGTTTGCCATGATACACAACGCAGTGCGTCACTGGAGTAAATAAACTATTCACGGAGATGGTAATATCATCGCGATTGTTGGCTTGATTAATGGGTGAAGAGTTGTTGGAGTTGGCAGTGGGACAGGAATTGGAACTGGTCACAGTGGTAGTGTACAGGGCAATGGGTCGAAAATGATTGATGGGCGTTTGGCAAAGTTGCAAAACTTCAGTTTCTGCAGAGAGAGAGGGAGAGACGGTTGAGAGGAGAGATTAAATGGTCTTCCAAAACTCATAGTTGGCTTCCGAGCATCTAACCCCAACAACAACAACTAAATCTGGCAACACTACACTACCTGGTTACGGTTACGGCCTTCATACCTTCCGCTGCAGCAGACGTTTCTTCGTTATCCTCGCGAATGCTGTCCTGCTGACCACCTCCTCCCCCACCCACAGTGGTCTTGCCATAGGAATCAACGGCATTGGCGGTCATCTCACAGCTGCTGGCATCCAGAGTGGTCTGCACCACCACATCCATGTGGGAGTCCAGAGAGAACTGCTTGCCCGACATCAGAATGCCGCGAACACGACGTCGCATCGACGGTGACTCCTGATGCTGCGTAAGTTCAACCACAGTGAGAAGAGTGAGGAAATGTACAAAGTCGTTTTCAGATTTGTCACTCACCGCTATGCGAATGCCGGCATAGGTTTTGGCCAGAAACTCATCGGCATCGAAAATGGCCGCAAATGAGCCATTTACCACCTTGGGTGACAGCGGCGAATTAGAGAGCAACAGACTAGAACCAAAGGCTTCGCTCTTCTCCTTCGTATCTACCAAAAATGAGCGAAGGGATAAGAACAAAGTCGAAAATTTCTAGTGAGAATGACGAAGATTCATCTCTTATAGTTGAGTCACAACATTTTAACGAAGAATTGCGTCAATAAACTTAAATAAACTCAAAGCACTTCGACAGAAAATTTCCATAGCCTACTTTATGGGGTTTATCACGTGGTTTCACTTTGTTTATGATGAATCATCAGTATCATCAATATATTTTTGTGTATTTTTTTCTTTTTTTTGGGTGGATCGAATAAATGTAACAACAGAAACAAAGAACAAAACAAAAGAAAGAACAATCGAACACAAAATGCAACATGAAACACACAAAACAAAGAAAAAGGCAAAACTGAAAACGGCAGGCAAATTGTGAAAACATATGATGTTGGGCTCTCCCTACGAGTACTACTTAATCTCTAAGAGCATTTTGCGTTTACCCTTGAGATAGACCCGATTCGATATGGTTATATTCATCTCCTCCAGCACCAGAGTGGCCACCTGGCGTATCTCCATCCAATCCTTAACAATGTCATCAACCGTGGTGTGAGTGGAAGTGATGGTGAACCTAATCACATACTGGCCCTTCAGTGACGAGGGTATACAATGGAGTTTCCCCCGATGATTCAGGCGCTTCAACAGTCTCTCGGTGATCTCGTTGTCGCCCCGTATACGAAAGACGACGAGTCCCAAGTGCCTTTTGGCAGGCAACTCAAACCGATGATCGGCCAGGACAAGTGCCTCGAATTTCTGTGCCAGACGCACGCCCTCTCGTATGTGACGCTGCAGTCCCTTGATGCCATAGTTGCGCAGCACGAACCACACTTTCAGCGATCGAAAGCGACGGCTTAGCGGAATCTGCCAGTGCATAAAGTCGACTGCCACCCCAGAGTTCTCGTGCTGCAAATACAAGGGCTCCACATTGAAGGTGCGGTGCACAGCGGTGCTGTCCCGCACCCACAGTGCGGTGGCATCGAAGTGAACCATCAGCCATTTGGAGGGATTGAAGGCTATGGAGTCGGCCCGCTCAATGCCACGCAGCCAAGTCCGGAATTCGGGACAAATGAAGGCGCTGCCAGCATAGGCGGCATCCACGTGAAGCCAGAGATTATGATCGCGGCACACGATGCCAATCTAAAAGTAGGAAAAACAAATCTAAGACCACGAAATCTGAGACAAATCTTTTAGGAATTCGACCAAGTTGCGGTCACTTGGGAATCAAACAGTGATTTCGCTGACGTCAGAGACCAATCCCCCCGTCACCTAGTCACCCAGCCACCCAGTCACCCACCTCTTCCAGATTATCAAAGCTGCAACTGCCAGTGGTGCCGAGAGTGGCGCAAACCTGTAAGGAAGGACAAAGCAAAAAGCGCGATAGAATTTTCTTATTAATTGGCTCCCAGTGGGAATCAGCAGCCAGGCAGCTGGCTTCCATAGCCAGGCCAATTAAATTTGACAGGCATCAGAACTCACCCAGAAGGGTACCAGGCCCTGCTTAATGTCATCCTCGATGGCCTCGCGCAACAGTTTGCCGCGCATCGAGAGCTGCTCGTCGGCCTCAATATAACGCATACGCACGAGTCCTTTAGAGAAGTCAACCAAGATGACGGTTAGGGATAAAACAACAAACAAAAGCAGGGAGTGGGGGAGAAGCTAAGCTGCTTACCAATCAGAGCTGCCTTCTCGACGCTCGAATGAGCCTGATCCGAGCAATAGGCCACCAATCGGGCATTTATCTCGGCATCCTGAAACCCATGATGCCGCTCATGGAACCGCTGTATCGCCTTCGTCCGCCCCGCGAGTAGACAAACCAAAGTGGCCTCACTTGCAGTCGTCTGCAAGACGCCGCCGCCCTTACTGCTATTGCTCAAATGAAGGAAATCATCGGGCAGATTAATCATTTTGCCCAGCCAGTTCATCACTATGATCTCCAGCTCTGTGCACGCCGGCGAACTGGCCCAGGTGAAGCCCAGGCAATTGATGGCATCGGCCAGCATGTCACCCAGCAGGGAGGGCATGGAGTTCAGGGCTGGGAAATAGCCATGCATGTGAGGCGATTGCCAATGGGTTATCCCGGGCATCACAATCCTCTCCACATCACTGAAAATCTTTGGCCACGGCTCGCCCTCAATCGGGGCCGATTCGGGCAACAGTTGACGCATATAACCCGGACTGACATCGGGGAAGACACGACGCTCACGTATATTCTCCAGATAGTCGGCTATGTAGTCGACCATCTCTTTGCCTGGCCATCGAGTGGGAGAGGGAGGGGGAGAGCGAAAGGGAGAGAAATAGCAATCAAATGGGACAACCCGCTGTGGATTTTATGGCTCACCCCGTTGACGATATTCCTTAAAGTCCATAATCCAGAGAATCACTGGCTAACTTGATGCTCTTTCGAATTGGATATTGGCACAAACAATTCGTTTCGTCCTGTTCGTTTACACTAATCCTGTTTGAACTTTGTTTCCCCCAAAAAAGAGTTAGTTCAGCGCCATTATCCAACGAAATCAAATAAAATAGCCAACTGAAATATATATTTCCGTTGTGGGGCTTCTTCACTTGGCTAAATTGGAAATGAAAATGGGGCTGGTCGCTTGGAATGGGGCTCTTTCTTTCCCTTTTTTTTTCTATTTCTCTGAGCGCGTGTTTGTGGGAATTTCGACCACTTGTAAAAATACTAGAAAATGATTGTTGATTGGAACCAAAAAAGTATTAGCCTCATTCGCGTTGCCAGTCACTAAACAAATATATACCTATATGTGTTACTTATTATTTGATTCCTTTAGGCATTCAATTTACTGCTCTATTTATAGTTAAACCCTTTCCGGCCTGAACATGACACAGAGTTAATTACTACATGGAATATTGGATTGGATCGGGTCAACAAAATTCCGTTTATATAGTTGAATTGTTAAACACTATCACTCAATCAATTCGACATTGTTAACAACATTAACTTATACGAGTAGCATGCAAATGTCAAATGGGTTTTTGAACTGCATTTTGTCATGAAATTGTAAGCCACAAAAAGGGAACTCGATATAACAATATCTATATTTCAATATTCACAGTCACTAACACTTTTCACTTCGCTTCAATCAGCTTTCTAGAATCGTTTGCCAGCGTCTGATATGGCAATCAGATTTCGACTGTCTGAAATTGTCGCTAGACAGGATCTATTTATACTTCTGCCAGGCCAAGGAATATCCCAACAAATAAGAGACAAATGAAAATGCCATTAAACAGCAGGATGGGACTTCTGCTGTTGTTGTTGTCCTGCTTCCTATTTGTCTAACAACAAGTGACAGCAACAATAATAGGAATTATGTGCGTAACAAAAAATACAACTGAAGGACACAGAAGTTTGTACACCCTTTCAAAGAAAGTCGTGATGATATCGTTATAGAATCGGCCTCTCTCGGGAGAATATCAAAAACCGTTTAAGTAAGACATCATCAATTTTTAAAATTTTGTTAACTAGATATTGTGTCGAATTGCCGTTGAAAATATCCATAAAAAGTTAATCTTTTATTTATTATTAGTTGGTGAGCGCGATTAACGTCATCGCAAAAACTCTCTTCATGAGTAATATCTCGTTGAAACTGAATAGAACTTTAGATGAGAACAAATTAATAATATTTAATCCTATGTAAACAAATGTTTCTACCCAAACGAAGAGGCAAAAAAATGTATTTTATAGAGATAGATTCACATTGCAACACTAGGTTTGCTTATAATAGAGATTTTTGTAAAGGTTGTAATATTTTTTTTCACTTTAAATTTTTCACGATATTTTCCATTTATGCATTGAAAAGAATTTCGTAATTTTGAGTAATTCCTCTCCATGAATATTTGTTCTAAAGTTTTTCATGGTCTTGGAAAACTGTTTTTCAAATATACTTCAAGGGCCGGAAAGAGTAGCAAATCAAGCAACAGGCAGGACAAAATGAAAAGGACAACAGCAACTGGAGTAAATGAGAAGGGTGGACAGAGTAAGAGAGAGAGAGAGACAATCGGGGAGGAAGAGATAGTGTGGAGAGATTTCAGCCAATGGCAGAGCGTGTCCTGGCTGCCTACACATGCGTTCGGCCAATGGCCAGAGGGAAGGCAACCCACACAAACACACACTCGTACACCCACACACGCACACAGAGAGTCAAGGGAGATAAATGACAAACTCAAATAGGATCAACAGGCTGCAAAATGCAAAAGCCTTTTATTTACTTAATTGAATGTTCGAATATAAAAAGTTTTATCACATTTGACCAAAGGGCTTAGAGCTCATAGAGCCCAAAAAGTTGCATAACAAAAGAAATACTAAAAATTTCATTATGCTTTAAGTGAAAATTGACCAAAAATAAAATGTTGTTTAAGCTTGGCTTTTGGCAAGAACGCTTAGCAACAGTAATGAAAATGATTCAATACTTGCCCCTTTGTCAGCTGCTGCTGCTGTTGCTGGCTCATTACAAGCTCGTTACAACTCTCAGCGACTGGGCGGGGATTTTCAGAGGGAGGCGGGGGTAGGGCGGACGTCGGAGGAGGGAGGAACTGCTGCTGCTGCTGATGGTTGACGGAGGAGGTCAATGAGCTTTGCTTGAGCGCGCGGTACTCGTCTTGAGACTTGGACAAAAATTTCGACAGAATACCGCTACAATTCAATGGCTTTTGCACGTACATAAGTCGCTCTCCCTCACTCTCTCCTACACTTCTCTCTTTCTCTCTCTCTGACTCTTATCTGTATCTTTCTTTCTCTGTGTGTGTGTGTATTACCAAATATTGAGCAATAAAAGAATTTCAGTTTCTTTTGACGGCTTTTGTTCGTAGACGACGACTCTTTACATATATCCCGATTTTTTGGTATACTGTTAAAAATTCGGGCTAAAAATAGATTGCATTATTTTTGGGGTTTTTTTTTTGCTTACATTTTTTTTGTAAAAATGCATAAAGATGTTAAAATGTTTCATTCCTTACTTGTTGCTCCCCCTTCCATCTCTCTCTCTCGCTCTTTGGTTCTTTCACTCTTTTGTTCACAACTTTTCTCTTACTTTTGCTTTCTCTCTTAGGCAGCCACATGATCACCTGTCCGAACTCTCTTCTCTGCCCGCTCGATCTCTCACTCGCCGTCTCTTTGCTGCTTTCTTCTGCTCGTTCGCTCTCGCATTGTCTCTCTCTCCCACACTCACACTCTCATATGCTTGTCGCATATTTTTTGTGTGTGTTTTGATTCCTTCATTCTTCTGCTTTAGCGCTAAGAACGTTCGTTGACCTTTTTTGCTTTCTGCTTGGTACTGGGGCTCCGCTTAGCGGTACTTCTCAACCTGTTTCTATATATACTTATATATGTGCCTCTCTCTCTCCCCATCGCTGCATGTGTGTGTGAGTAAGTGAGTAAGTGTGAGTGTATTTGCTGTAGAAGTCTTCCTGTTTATTCAGCGATTAAAGGTGCAACTGAGCACAAGCTTCGATCATGATCATCATAATGATCGCAATGATGATGACGACGAGCCCCAAAGCAAAACGTCATGAGTCTCGGGTCTCTGACTTCCACATCGGTTTGCTATCCCCAAGTTGGCGGGACTCTGACTCTGATGAAATGCACGCATGACTCTGTTTTTCGGATACTTTTTTTTTGGGCAATGATCACGCATTTAATTAGCGGGAATTTCTCGTTGTATCTTTATTGTATTTCGTTGGTTATTTTTTATTCTTCTTCTTTTTATTATTCAGGTGTGTGTGTAGAGATTTCTCGCAGTTCCTTTCTCCTTTCTTTCGATTGCTGCTTCTTACTTACACACACCGAGTACTGAGACTTGTGTCTTGGAGCCTCAGCCTCGGACTCAGACTGAGTTTGAGGAGGATGACGACGGAGATGATGATGCCGCCGCCGCCGCCGCCGCCACCACCGGGTTGCAGGCAAATGCAACGGTTCTTCTTGCTTGCCATTTAGTGTGCAAACGTTTGTCCATACATCCAGTCCGTGTATTCGGTTTTACCTTCATCGTCTACTTTCAACAACAGCTGTGCAGCTTCCGCATCCGTTTTTGGCATCCGCGCCTCGTCATCATCGTCGTCGTCTTCATCTAGATTCTAGATGATCATACCGAGTGGTTACCGTTTGAAAACTATCTGTAATCATGATGCCGTCATATCTGGAGTCCGATTGGATTTAAATAACATTTCCTTATTTGTGATTTGTGTGCAAGATATTCAGTGATATAACCATATCTAACATTTAGATGAGATCAAAGAATTTCCATAACATGCCAAGCACCATAAGAGGTAAGTCGAAGATCGCCATCGAGTAGAACTTAATGAATTCAAGCTCGAAATGGGAACCTTTTGGCTAATTTTTACTCAATTAATTTAAGCATAAAAATCATAAGTCTTAATTGATCGTAAATCAAGCAGAACCTAAGGGTTATATACCCCAATCAAATCGGGCTTTAATCAAATATTGCCAGACATTGAAACTTTTTGGGTAAATTAATCTCAATTAAGCATAATATCCTAATATAATAATCATATTTCTTGATTGATCGTATATTTGATGTTCTTACATCAATTTAAATTCATTCTCTTTTCCGTATGGATAAGATCAGATTGATCAGTTATATTAAGAACTCGAATTTCTTCTGAAAAAACGTTTGATAACTCATGATTACTAGATTAAACTAGATATAAGAATCGAGTGACTCTCTATATTTTGGATCTATACGGAATATACCCAAGCTATATTTAATTAATTCTATTCTTAAGCAATCATTTAATTGCAATCAACAATTAAAGAAAAAACATAGTTTAATTCAATTTCGACGTTTCACTGGCAATCAAAATTGTTTTGGTGATATTTTCAGAGCATTACATAACCCAAAACGAGACCTTGCCTCAAGACTCAAACTTCAAGTTGGAATAATTAAAATAAAAAATAAACAATTTTTTTTATATTAAACCAAAAAAAAACAAACTATTAATTGATCATTAAAGGCAACGGCAAATGCAAGCCCATAGCTGCAAAATGCAGTCAGGCCGAAAGACATGCAACAAGGCAAACAATTCCGATTCTAGGCAAACTCAGATTTTGCAACATCTTCCACCAACAACAACAGCAACAACAAAAGCAACGATAACAAAAAAAGAGAAGGAGAGAAAAAAAACTAACAAAGTTTATTTAACAACAAAAAAAAGAAGTAAAAAAGATAAACAGCCAAGCTGAGCTTAGGCGCCCAGTCACAGCCAGCAATGGACGAGCAGCAGCAGCAGCAGTAGAAGAAGAAGCAAAGTTGCCTCATAGGCAGCGACAGCGACAGCAGCAACATCGACGTCGTCATTGCAATAAACCAGTCAGTGACTGAAGGGGAGGAGTAGGTAGGGTAGAGGAGGGCTCCAGCAGAGTCTCAGCTAATCTTGCAACACAGTTGCGCAACAAAGAATCCGAAGCAACGGTACTAACGTGTTTTCTGCCGCTGCTGCTGCTGTTGTTGTGGTTTGTTCTTAGCCAAGTTGAGCCAGTTGCGTGTAACAGGTTTTTCCTCTTGAATAACTGGGACTTTCTTACGGGACTTTTGCACGTAGAGAAAGATACAGCAGGAATAGAGAGACAGCGAGCGAAAGAGGGAAAGAAAACAGGTTAGAATTGGTAAGACCAGCTAACTGCAACTATATAGATGATGGCCAGCAGCAGTAGCAACAACAGCGGCAACATCAGCAGCAGCAGCAGCAACTGAACTGCAAAAAACAAAACTTTTCTCGAAGTTTCGATATCCACGACTTTGAGTTACCCTCTAAAGAGAGGAAAATGGTTTTGGAAGTTGGGAAAAAGTATCTTAAAGGTAGATCGAAAGTATCTCGAAATACTCTCGATTAACTAAAGTATTCCAAAAGTATCTATTTATCTAGTTAGCTTCCTGAATATTCCTTTTTTGCACCAAGTTACTTAATATTATGGAACTTTATCACTTGGATACTTTGGGAGTACTTCAAAGATATCTCAAATTAGTCCTAATCGGTCAATCCCAAGAAAGTGCCTTGATAGCTTTTCGAGTGAAGAGTTCCCGAAAGGTTTTAACTAGATAAAAGGACTCTCAAGTTTTATACTTGCGAAGATCATGTACGTAGATGTTTGAGAAACCTCATATACCCCTCAGAGACAACTTCTGATTACTGGGTAGACTAGAAGAATAGACACAACGGTGAGTCGACACACATTTTCTTCTTCTTGCGCTTAGAACCAACGGCTTCTTTTCCAAAGTCTGAGGCCAAATTGTAGGCTTAGAGCCAAGAACCAGTTAGGTCTTGCCGATACGAGTAAGTTGGCTCTTGCGCAAGCGGCAAACGGCGAACGGCAGCAGCAGCAACAGCAAAACCAGCACAAATAAATCTAACATGATTTAAGCAACGGAAAAACATGAAATATTAATGTGGCCGGTGACGTTTCCCCCCGAACCACTCTTCCCCCTCTCTCCCTCTCTGTCTCTATCCACCTATCATCTCGAATGTGGCTAATGATGCGTTGTCAGCTCAGCTCTCTTAGTTTTGGTCTAATCCAAAAGGGCCAGTTAGATGATTAGTCCCCCAGACTTTTCAGTTGAGTAATGGTCAAAGAAGTTCTCTTTTGACTGATGTTGCTGCTTTTTTTCTTTCGAGCTGTTGATTGGGGTTTACCTAGGTCATAACTGTCGTTGAATTGCCGTTCTTTAGATGAAAAATGAGCAGTTATCAGCCCAAAAATGAGCAAGGTGTATATTTTTTTTGGCCAAGTGGAGAATTCCATTTATGGGAAATGGTTGAAACTTCAATCCAATAGACCAGATCAGTTATGGCACGTTTTTCAAGTGGATCGCGAATCCACATTGAGGGATAGTTTATTCTTGTATTCTTGACCTCTCTGATTATGAATCTGAATGAAATTTTTTGATGTGTACAGGAAACTTTCTGAAACACACAAGAAAAAGCGGTTACATTTTCATGAAAGGACGAATTTCATTTGGGCTTGGTCTAATCCTGATCCTGATGATCAGTCTATGATATATTTATTTAACTTTTACCAGATCAGATTGAAATGCGGCAAATTCATTGAAATATTCAATTCAAATTTTGGCGGCATAAACTGCGATTTCATAGCAATCTGAAAATTTCCCTGACGAATTTCCACTTGCTCTCTCCCGCTGAGTTTACTCTCTCTCTCAGTCTCTCGCTGTGTCTCTAAGGGTGGGAAAAACTGCGCACTGTAAAGGCGCGCATTTACTACTCGTATTTCCACTTCCATTTCCACTTCCAGTTTTTCCTGGCTATGCACTTGGCATTATGCCTACTAACCCTATTTTGCAGCACACGAGTCCCATTTTTTCGACTTGCATATAAAAGGCACACACACACACACCATCTCAACCCCAAACACACACAGTGGCAATCGCAGTCGCATAATACGCACACACACACACGGAGAGGCACAGTGGCAAGTCCTTTTTCCAATTCAGAGCCAGCTGAGGCAACCCCCAAAAACTTAAATCAAAAAAAAAGTATACAACAAAAAAAAAAAAAAGAGGAAAAATTGAAAAACAGCGAAACGGAAAGTTGTGCAGCAGCAGCAGCAGAAGTGGCAGTGGCAGCAAAAGGAGAACACACACGAAATGTGTTTTTGTGGCACTTGAATTTGGGACACATTCCAGTAAAGGACACGATTTTCGAATGCAGTTTGAATTGAATTGAAAAATTCGAAAATAAATCGAGTGTATTAATTGGGATAATTTCTCTCAGAAACGCAATGAAAAATGAAATTGAATTCTAATTGATGAAAGAAAAGCGAAATGGAAAGCCCAAGAGTTAAGGATTTGCATATGTGTGCGTGTGTGTGTACATATAGGGCGAGTATGTGTGTGTGTGTGTTAGTGTGAGTGTGTTTATGTGAAATGAAAAATCGATTATTAAAGTGCTGCTTGGTTTTGGTTGCAATGTGGGAAATCAACAGAAGCAACAGCAGCAAAGGCAGCGGCAGCAGCAGCAGCAGCAACAGCGACGCCAACAGCGACACATTTCCAACTGTTTTGACGTCGTCAAGTTCCAATGGCGCCTTGCAGCCATCCACATCCAAATCCACATCCACATCCAGCTCCAGCTCCTTGTCGTTGCATGTGCAGCAGCGCCAGCACCAGCACCAACCACAGCAGCAGCAGCAACAGCAACAGCAGCAGCAGCAACGAATGCGACAACGATGATGATGACGACGACATTTAGTCACGGGGATCTATCTATACACACAGATACACAGCAAGGATATAAACCAATATTGTGAATGTGAAACACCCAAAAAACAAACATAAGAACGAAAAGTAAAAGAAAAAAACAATAAACTAAACAATAAACAAAAAAAGAAAACGATATCAAATCAAGTCAAACCGAAAATAGATGTGAAAACGTGAAAATTCAAAACATAGAGCGAGAGAAGAAAAAAAAATGCAAACTCGATGCAAGATTTTCGCACAACGCCGCGCATTTCCAGCCAAAAACGCACAGGTGCATAGGTCCCCCTCCTCTCAAGCTCCCCAGCTCCTCCCCCTTGCTCCTCGTTCTCGTTCAACGCATTTCCGTGAATCGGTATCTCCCAGAAGTATCTACACCAATTGAAAAGCAATTTTACTTATACTTATACATTATATATTGAATTCAAATTGAACGATTTTAAGTGCACTTTTAGAAGGCTGATTTATTGATTACAAAAAAAAAAAAAAAAAAAAAAAACAAATTACTATTTATTTTGATGTTGTGCTTCTACCAAACAAAACCAAAAACTTAACCAAAACCAAAAACATTATCACAAAAAAACGCACAAGAAACCAAATAAAGAAAGAACGTTTTATTGGAATATCCAGTGAGAAACCGTTAAGAGAAACAGCCGTCACAACGGATAGGCCAAGAGAACTCCTGCTGATACAGCAGGCAGGCAGCAGCAGCAGCAAACTGGCCAAGTCCAACAGCAGCACCAGCAGCAGCAGCAGCGCAAGCGGCAGTGGCACCACGACCACCTCCTCCTACATCAATGCGGATGCTGCCACAGCTGCTGCTGTAGCCAATTTGCGAAGCAAAGTGCCCTCCATATCAATAATACCGCTGCCAGCAGCAGCAACACTTACTGCAGCAACGGCAACATCGACAGCAACAGCTATTGTGGCTAGAAGCGGTGGAGGCGGTGGGACCACCACCCACACAACGCCCACGCAGACATCACCGCCCCAACTGACACATGTGCGCACCTCCAATAAGGCCACCTCGCCCCCGCTGGCCTTCCTCCAGAGAGTGGTGTCGCCCGGTGTCGCCGCATCGGCAACATGCCTGCGACCACAGCAGCAACATCAATACCAACAGACCGATAAGTGCACGGTGCTCAAATTGGATGTCCTCAAACCATCCGGACTGACCACCATCCGGAGCCTGGCCGATGCAAAGCCACTGAAAGCCGCCACCACGTACCTGCAGATTGAGCAGCAGCTTAGCGAACTGGAGGCTGTCGACGAGGAGGACGAGCAAATGGCCAGCCTGCTAAGTGGCAGTGGTCCGCCGGCACAGATATTGGCCAATCAGCCGATAATTGTGAAAATCGAGCCCACTCAATCGTTCCACATAGTCGATGAGCACGATACGCGGGTGTTGAGTCTGCCCCTCAGCGATGCTGATAAATTGGGTGCCAGTTGGATTGATCTCAAAGATATAGCTGGCCTGCAGGCAGCCACGGGAGGTGAGGGTATCGATGCGGGGGACGTGGTGGGTGCCCCCACTTTACTCGATGTTTGCTTCGAGGAAGAAGTTACCGTTGAGGAAATGACCAAAGAAGAGCCAGAGCCAGAACCAGAGCCGGCACGCAAAAGATTGGCCCTGCATCTGCAGCAGCAGCAACAGCAGCAGCAGCAGCAACAACAACAACAGAAACAACAACAACTACAACCCAAATTCATGTCCGAGCCTCCAGCTTTGGTTCGCTCAAGCAGTTTCAGCAGTCTGAGCAGCTTCAGCAGCCTGAGCAACATCAGCAGCGTCTGCAAGAATATGGCCAACAGTGATCAGAGCAATTCTGGCAATACTCCGCCCAGTAATAGCGCCATTAAAGGCAGGGAACGTCTTAAGGATAGGACTCCCCCGCCACCACCGCTATTGCTGGCCAGTACCACAACTTCCACGTCCACGTCCACTTCCACAGCGACAGCAACTTCAGCTACAGCAACGGCAACAGCAGCAACCACACAGAAATCAACAGCAGCCAACACAAATTCAACTTCCACAACAGGTCAGTAGAAACAAACAGTAGTCGCCACGGGGGGGATTCCCTATAATAAAATCCTATAAGATCGGGTTTGAGTACGACCATAAACTCAATGAGTGCAAGCCTTAATACGTACGATATACGAATTTATCTAATACGTTTCAAATGAATCTTCTAAAAGATCTTTGGATAGTTTCGGAGACTTATAGATTTGGTACTTTCCCGACTAATATGCAATCTGCGGCTTTGTAGAGTGAGTACGATTCTCTACAAACTCTCCAAAGGATTGGGCGACTCCAATTATAATCGCAACCAACATATTTTCTGCTGCTTTGCCTACGAACATCCAAGTTGAAGAGTTCCTATGACTTACGGAGACTTTTTGAAATTCAGACATCATCAAATTACAACACTTATAGTTATTAAACTAATCTATTTAGTTAGCGAATTCTAAATTGAAGTTATAAATGATTGATTGATTTTGGGCATCCAAACCCACATTCAATCTAAAAAGAAAATCTTTTTAAAGTGCCCTATCATATTCGATGGCAAATCGACAGTAGAAGTCTTTAGCTGATATTTATCTTTGCGGCTTTCATGTAAAGTCCAGCTACAACTTTATATTCTGTCTCCCTAGATTTTTGAAGGGTCAAATGCACTCGAAGTGTCTTCAAATTGTGTGCTTTAGCTTTCACTGAAGCCAAAAAATTCACTGCTGCCGAAGAATTTCAGTTATGCAAATGACAGGGAATATTGCGCAAGCGTTCAAGCCACAATTAACAGAGGCTACGACGACTGCTGGCTACTGACACGTCGTCTGCCATCAGCACCTCAAGAATACCATGGGCAACAGCAACAACAACAGCAACAACAGGTGTATGTATATGTATGTTTTGTGCACACACACACACACATACGCCGTTGCTTCAAAAAGAGGAAAAAAAAAAGAATTTTAATTTACAAGCCTCGATTTATTGGCTATTCACCTTTTGAGAGTTGCTGCTGCAGCCAAACGACGACTACAACCACGATGACTGCGACCACGACGACGACGACGCGACGTCGACGACTACGGGCATGTGTCCCACTTTCCATGGCAAAAAAAAAAAAAAAAATACAAAAAAAACAAGCAACAGAAAAACATGTTTTGACATACTAAATAAGCCGCTGCTAGGCGGCAGCCTATGCTTCGTTCTATGTGGCTAGCAGTGCTCTGGAGGTGTTCTTTATCATTAGCTGTTCTGTTAGCTCTTTTGCGATTCTTTTGCCGTTTGACTCACTTGCGGCACAAATGAGCCGCGGCGAGGTGAGGCGGGGTGGGGCGAGGCGGGGCGAGAGTAGCTGAGCTGAGCCGGCACCCAACTAGCAAGCGAGCCAGCTAGCTGGCTGGTGGTTTTCTTTTTGCTTCTTTTTCTACTTCTCATATTTTTACCGTAGCACGAACCTTAGCGGTAAAAACGTCAACTACAAACTATACAGTTAGTTGAATGAACGAACGAACGAACGAAAGAGACCCCAAAGAGGGGGGCGGGAGGGGAGAGGAATGAACATAGATTGACTTGATTACAATAGAATTAAAGTCTGAGGGCAGTCAAGCAGTCAACAGTCAGCCCCAATGACTAGGTAGGCAGAGGGCCAAGAGAGAGGGGAGCTAAGGTAGTTTACGCCAAGCTGGAAATTGATTTGGCAGTCGCCTCAAGGCAACTAGTTAATGTGCCTGATGACTGACTACAAATAGGCAACAACCCCAAACGCAAACCCAACTCTTGTCCAAGAAACCACGGAGATTGATCTATATTTTATAGTTCTTTTGTTGATATATTTTGTCTGGGGGCTCTTTAGTTTACAACAGCAGCAACATCTGGCTCATTAGACAGTTAACTCGACTGGGGCGGTGGTCAAATGTCACAATTTAAATGATTAATGCCTATCTGTGTATCAGTGTAATGCTATACTTGATGAATTAACCATTTTCTCAAAACTATTGCATACTTTTTGGGGCAGATTTTGCAGAAATTGTGATATTGCAGTTCTTCTCACGTTGATTGGTTGAACTGAAAGGACATAAAATCAGAAGGAAAGGAAAGGGTGAAAGGGTCAAGCATTTTGAATAAAATTTCCATCATTTAAGAAGAAACTCTTGGCTAAATTTGGCTTTGGCTAAATAGAGATTAAGTTATCTATTATTCAAACTATTTTATCGTTTAGCGTTTTGTGCAAATTTCTTGCAAATTTGAACGAAAAGGTTTTCTGTTCACATACGTGTATCCGCAAGTAAGTTTGCCCGACGCCGCCGACCCTGAACATGGTCGTTGGACTTGGTTTGGCGGTGGCCCGTCATGATTTTGCAACTGGCAACGCACACACAGAGCGATCCAATGACTTATGGACACACAGACAGACAGACTGAATGACAGACATGCAGATTACGATACTAACTATAGTTTTGTCTATTCGATTTGGGATTCACACTATCACTTTTTCCCTGGCATGATAATGATAATGACGTGGTCGCTGATCGGATGGGGCCAACTTCATTATAATTTTCGGTTAAACAATCTTTTGCATTTCATGCATGAATCTTCAACGTTTCCACAATCATTAGTTTTGGGCCAGCATGGGGTTGGGGATCGGGTTTTGGGTTTAGGTATAGCTATAAGTTTCTTCTCCAATCGAGCGTATAGAGCTTGTCAGCTTGGCAGGTTTCATTATAATATTTTCGATTTTTGTTGGTTTCTTTTTTGTGTTTTTTTTCGCCAGCTTTTTTATATATTTTAATTTTTTTTTTTTTTTTTTTTGCACAAACTTCATGGCTATGTTGTAATAAACCAATGTTTTATGATACATTTCAGTGGCTAGCTGTGTGTGTTAGTTAATGGTATGCAAAAACTACATAAATTGGTTTAAAAGAGAAATATTAATTTATAACTTTTGAACAGACTTTTGTCGAAGAAAAAAGTGGGGGAAAAAAATAGCGCGATTGCCAAATTTTGGTGTTTTAGTGTCTCTAATTTTTTAACATTTTTAATTGGCGAACTTTGACTGCAGTTTACCTTGGCAGATTTTTTTTCGCCAACCAATTTATAAACTAATTTATAAAATATATAATTTATTTAAAAAAAAGAAACAAAATAGTTGTACATATATCAAAAGCGAGGATTTTGAAAAAAATGGAACAAATAACATTAAAATACTTGAGGGGCCACTGTTAACCAAGGTTTTACATCATCGTCAGGTGGCTTCGTGAAAGCGAATGGACTATAGTGGGGGCTCTTAATTGGAAATAGCTAAAAAATCATATGCAATTCAAAACTTGTCTCTAATTATGTAGTTCTTGATATTAGGCCTAACCTTAAATAAGGATCTCTTGGTATTAACTTCCAAAATAACAGATCTTGACGTAGTCCTAATCTTACCAAGTTGACCAAAAAAAAAAGAGATTTCCATATGAATTTTAAATTTTTGGTACATATATTTTTCGTTATTAAATTCTTAAATGCTCAAATGTTGCACACACACACTTGTTTTGCTTGAAAAGACCCCCATTCGCAACTTTAAGGTGGCATGGGAAATATATCATATGGTTGTGGTCTATTGTAAGCATGAAATATGCATTTTATGCGCAATTTCCCCGGCAATTTAAAAACAATTTTCCACCAAACTAAGTCATTTGGATAAAGAGCCCAAAAAGAATAAATACACACACAAGCTCACACACACAGAGAGACACACACACAAAGTGTAATTAAAGGGGAAGCGGATGGAAATGACATAGAAGAGGAGCCCAAAAGGCAAATAGGGAAATAAGTCAACTGCAGCGCACAGACAGAAATTTTGGCCTAAAAAGCAATTGACCTGCTAATTGAGATACATATACACAGTAGAAGGAGAAGACGAGGACGAAGAAGGAGATGAAAGAAGTATGCAAAAACAAAGAAAATTGAAGGGAAGGAAATGCGAACAAAATGTGTGTGGAAAAACAGTTGGCCAACAGCTTTGCCAAAGCCAAAGCTTTACACAAGCAAGCAAGAGCAAAAAATGTCAGAAAATGAAGAGAATTGAACAGCTGATTACAAAATGACCGAAAAAAGCTCTCTTACATGCCATGAGAGAGAAGATACTTTGCCCGCTCCCTCTCTCTCTCGATGTGTGTGTGTGTGTGTGTGTGTGTGTGCGGTTGCCATAGCGAATGAACGGCCCAAAACGGAATAAGGAAAAAGAAATGAAGAAGTCATCGGCACAGAGACACATATACCCACTCAGCCAGCTGCGCTGCCGGCGTTAACTAAAAGGCTCCAACAACACACACAGCACACTCTCCCATATGCTGGCGCTCTCTCTCTCTCTCTCTCTCTCTGCTACTCTCCCACTCTCTTCGTTTTGTGGCTCCCATCGCCCTCATCGCTTTTTGTCTCTCTTTCTCTCTCTCTTTATTTTGGGGGCTGCTCCTGCTGCCACACACACCGCATTGCGACGCGGCGGCATGTTGCCTGGCTGACTGCCTGGTTGGTTCGCTGGTTGGTTGGTGGAGTGACGCCAACGTTGCGCCGTGCCGCTGCCGCTCTTGCCATACGCCGAGTACGTTGTACGACGACAACGAACTCGATAACATTTTGAGGCAGTCTTCAGCTACATTTCGTATTGAGCGTATCTCGCGACGGACGGCGGCGGTTGATTTTTCGACGACGACGATGCGACGACGTTGCGCGTTGTATCTTTAATTATTAATTATTTGTTGTTGTTGTTTATTGAATCTATCTCTCCATATAAATGCATATGTATATATTATATATGTGAAAGTGTGTGTGTGTATGTGTATTATTTCAACTACTACTACCACTGGCTGTTAACTACTGCAACTGCAACTGCAACACCAACAACAACAACAGCAACAACAACAACAACCACATCATCTAACACCATCTAACAACGCTCGCCGCGGCGTTCTCGTTCGCTCGTACGTCTGTGTGTGTGCGTGCGTGTGTGTGTGTGTCTTTTCTTGTTGTTGTTGTACGCCGCCGTGCAACAGCATTTCGAATTTTTGATACAACATTTGCATGCAGCAGCCGCAGCAGCAGTTCGATTCGGTTTCAAAAACAACCCATTTACAAATACCTACAAACAACAACAAAAAAAAAAGTTCAGTCAAAACGTGTGCATTTAAATCTATTCCAAATCGTGCCTAAAACTACACCACCCCCCCAATCCTCAACACAGCCCCCAAATAAATTCGAAGAAAATCTAAAAGAAAATTTATAATGCAAATGCCATTGCAATGCCTGCCGGGCCCCCTACACCTCCTGACTGCCACCTCCCCCGCTAAAACGGAAGTGCAAGTGACGTAATTTTCTCTCTCTTCGCCCTCTGCAACAGACTCCAACAACAACCCAAAAAAAAAAAAAACCAAACAAAAGCAACAACAGCAACAAAAATAAAAAAGAGAAATCAAACTTGGAGCTTCAAATATATCGGCAGCATCGCTCCCCCCGCGTCCCTTCTACTTCTACTCACAGATTGGATTGTGTAATACAAAAAAAGAAAATATTGAAACAAATCATCAAATTTTCATAAAGAAAAGTACCTGTATGTGCGTGTGTGTGTGTCTGTGTGTGTGCCCAGCAAACTAATGAGAAAAAGAAAAGTCAATTTACCATTAGGCAAACCGGATAATTCGTATTGGAATAGATTTCTTAGATTTCCTAAGAGATCAGAAACTAACCAACAAAAGGATTTTCAAATCGAAATTACATTTCGAATGGAATATTAAAGCATTATCAAAAAGATGTGTGATTACAATTTATGGGAATGGATATTTTCTTTTTGAACTTTTGGTATATATAGAAAAACTCAAAACTGGGAATTAGTCGCCTTAACTAGTTTCTCAGAAATCTTGAACTTTGTAACCTATTAATCTATTTTTCAACTTGAAGTTTGCCTTTTTTCCGCTTCAATTAAGAATAAATATTTCCATTTGGGAGATCTAAATTAATTCCTTACTCATTTCATTTGATTTTTCTTTATGGTAATAGAAAAGATTTCTCTGAAATATTCGACTTTTTCTTAGATTCTATTTGAAGATTTATTCCACATAGTAATTCTTTTTAAATGTTACCCTTTTAACTGTTCTTATTTAGGATACTTATGGGATGATAGGATTTGAATTTTGTGTCTTGTTGTTGGCTGGTGGCAACTTCAGACAGTCTGAATGTCTCTTTCATAATGCCGAGTTTCCTTTTTAATCTGGTCTGTCAGTGGAAAGTTCATAATAATCTTTCAACAAAAAAAAGAAGAAAAACGTACGCCCACTTATTGTCTTTTGGCCATATTCTGCACAATGGTTAACGGATGCTTTTTTTCCTCTGTCTCCCCCCATCACTCTCCCTCACACCCGCTGCCTCTCTGTCTGTCTGTCTGACTGTCTGTTTTGCCTATTGTATGTGCCACACAATGATTATCATTTACTATTGTTGTTGCTGGTGTAGTTTGTCATTATTATTAAGCAGTTTTCTGCTGCTTCTTCTAATGTTGTTGCTGCTGTAGTTGATGTTGCTGCTGCTGTAACCCGTAAGTCACCGCAGCAACTGAGTGACTTTAGTTCAGTTGAGTTCAGAGCACCTAAGTAGAAGTCGGTCGTTTGGATTTAGGCCTAACAACTACTGCCCACCACGCAGCCCTCCGTTTCGCCCCATGCTCCTGGGTTTTACCACTTCCTCTTGTTGTTGTTGCTTCTTGTTCCTGGTGTGTGTGTGTGTGAGTGTTTGTGCGGCAACATCAACGTCAACTGTTTGCATTACCGTTAGTAGAACAACATGGCTAAGCAGTGCCACATATATACCACACTTTACCCCCCTTCCTACCACCACCACCATTACCTCCTTCTCACATGCCACACTCTCCTCCATGTGTCGTCGTCGTCGTAGTCGTGGTTCTTGTTGTTGTTGCTGTCGTCTATAAGTGTGCCACCCTAGACTCAGACTCAGCATAGACCGCCCAACAGCAACACTAACAACAACATCAGGCGCACACACACAGCAAACGGAAAAAGCCTAGTGAAAGAGAGTGTGTGTGTGTGTGTGAGAGAGAGAGGGGGGAGTGGGGGGCCTCATAGGCATAGGTCATTGGTCTTTTTCGTCGGCGTCAACGTACTGCGACGTTAGCAGCGACGCACGCTTCGCAGTCAACGTCGTTTCGTCGTTGTAAACTTTGTCGTCTGCTTTGACGTTGCTCTTTAGGGCTGAAGCGTTGTAACTGTAACCGCGCCTCCATCAGCTCCCGTCGCCCTTGTCTCCCCTCGCACCTCCACCAACCGCTTGACCGGCTCGTTAGTTTCACTACCGTTAGTAAGTTCGTTGTCGCTGTGAGAGAATTTCTCATTACTTTTCGGTTACCCTGTAGCCTAGAAGAAAGCGCTAGGATCGATAATCTATATACGATTCTGTTATTCATGGATTTCTAATAAGAAGAAATTAAATGTTAAACTTCACTTTATAAGACGATTCGTTTTCACTTTTGACAGAATTCAACGATTTTTGAGAACAACCAAATAATATATATGCACTTACTATTACAAGATGTAGTCATATTTCAGATAATTCTAAAAAGAAACCCATTAAAGGTTGCTTCGAGAATTCTTATGCCTTATATCTCATATCGATTAAAAAAGGAAGAATGATAAATTATTTTGTGGTTGGTAGTTGGCATGCAGCTTCGAAAAAATGTTATTTTCTATATTCTTTGAATAATCCTATAAATGATTTTCTAAGGATTATAGATCTTTGTATCTCCATTTATAGATTTATATATAGTTGATTTCTTTTTCCTCCTTTTACATAAAATCTTTGATTCTTTAGCCATGTTTAGAATATCCCTTTTTGATCTTGGTTTCCCAAGCCCTGGCTATTCAATTTCATTTTCGATTTTTGTATTTTTCCTGACGCTTCTTAGCATTTTTCTTCCTGACATGTTTTTTCTTTTTTTGTTGTAATTTTTCCTATATGTAAATTTTTGCTTCTGTCTCTTTCTAATACTCCCCCTCTGTCTCTATCACACTCTGTGTGTGCCTCTGAGCTGGCACAATTTCTGTCGTCACCAACAGCGACAACAAGCAACATTTTGTTGGTGACGTATCTGCCGCTAAATCCCCCTTTAGGCTTCCGCATGGGGAGCTCTGCCACCACCCACCCCAAAACCAAAAAAAAAAAAAGAAAAAGAAAGAAAAAATCATAGAAAAAACCGAATGAAAACCCATAAAGAGAGAGAGAGCGAAAAAGACAGATAGAGAAGGAGTGGTGGGCGGTTGGAAGGCGGGGGAGTGGAGGTAAGGGAGAGAAAAGTAAAAATGTGTTTGGTTTATATGTATTCATTGGTTTTCGCCGGCTGGCTAGCTATAGCTCTAGCTAGCTTGTCGCTTGGTTCACTGTGTGAGCTTTGGGTCATAGAACTTTTTTCCTACGAGCGACGAACACACCCACAACCACACACACACACACACACACACCCAAGTGGAAACGAACTATGCTTCGTGTTGAGATTTATGTTTCGTGCTTTAGTTTGGCTGCATTCCCCCCAACAACAACAACAACAAAGAAAAAAAAAACGACGACAAAATGACTAAAAGTCTCCTCTATTTCCCCCCTCTCTCTCTCTCTTCCTGGCAAACCGGCAAAGTCTGGTCACCCTTAAATCCCAGTTCTTTCTATTGATTTTCCATAATCACCACAAAATGAGGGAGGGGGGCATTGGCATAAGCGAGGGGGGGATAAGTTCAACCCAGTTACTGCTTTTGATGTTCTTTTTTATACCCCTCCCCACCACATCTAACAAAAAAGGGGTATATCGAGTCATTAGGCAGCAATCGGTGGGTTTGTCTGTTCCTTCTTAGGAACTCTTGGATCTTGGAAAGGCTATAAAATTCGATTTGGACTCCAACGTCCAAAGGGTCAAAGTGGAGATTAGTAGGAGATTGAACGATTGCCATTTGGGCTCTCAATCCTCTTTGTTGTACAGGGTATCTATTAGATCGTGCTTTAACTTCAATTGCGGATTTGTTTCTTTCTGGTTAAGGCAAATTCAATTAGCAAACATTTAAAAACTCATTAGAAAAGGGGCACACACCGATATCCGACACACATACGCTCGCACACACACACACATATGATGGATGCCTCCAACCACCCATCGAAAATTGGTTGATTGGATTATCCATGTATATAAGTTTCTATATATTCCCCCTCCCACTTCTCATTTAGACAACATGCCTTGGCCCTGGTTGACAATGCGTAGCAAAAGTATTTTCATTACAGGCCAAACGATTTTATACATTAAAGTGTTTAAATTATTGAACTAAACCACAAGAAAAAAAAGTATAAAAAAGAGACAGCAAAAATAAGAAAGAAAGAAAGCAAGCAAGAAGAAGCTGAAGGAGAATAAACAATTAAGTCTAAATGTCTTCCGGAATAAATTGTCGTGAAATTTTCGTATTTTTGGAAATTTTGATTTGGAATCAAACAAAACAGAGAAATCGACAAAACAATGAGCATAACAACAACAGCAGCAGCAACAACAACGCCAGCAACCAACAACAACAGCAGCAGCAACAACAACAACAGCAACCAAATAAAAGAAGAAGCTCCAACACCAGCAACAGCAACAACAAGACAGTGAAAGTGATACAACAACAACAACAGAAACAACAATCAGCTAAACAACAAAAAGCCTGCAATAATCAATTACAAATTCGGCAAAAGGGCTAACAACAACGGAAAATAAATAAAAAATTCAACAAGAAAACCTTAAAAATTGCTTTAAAACAAAGTTATAAAATATATATATATAAATATATATATATATATATACGCGATCAAGTGTCTTATTAAATAATAGTTATAACAAGAACAACAACAACAACACAGCAGCAACAGCAACAATATATATATATACATATAGCTATAGGATATATATATATATATATTCAGATCCGACAACAATTTAGTACCTACAGGCCTGACAACGTTAGTTATATATAATATATGTAGCATACATACATATATAACTCATTTATATATATTTACGATATATATATATATAGAAAAAGTTTACAACATTTACATACATATATACAAAAGAAGAACTTTGAGCAAATTGGCAAATTCCTTCACTCCTTTCCCATAGCTGCATTATAGCCAACACAATATATATAAACATATATATCTCTCTCTCTCTGTCACACTCTCTCACACACATATACAACCAACCCCCTCTCACACACCCTTCTCCAAACTTACACACACACATACACTGTGATATTACCAATTTCACAAAAGAGGATTAAAAAACCAACAAAAAATAAATAAAGGCAGCAGACCAAGTGCAATATTAGAGAAAAATTCTTCAAAACAAAACAAAAACCGTTTAAATATATTTACAAACAAAAACCAATTGTTGAACAAAAATCGCAAAAGTTACGCATACGCCCTGTATACATAAATATAATTAATAATCAAACAACAAATTAATACAACATAATCGAAAGCAAAGTGAAAAATTAATAAAATCAAGCAAATAATAATAGAAATATACAAGTTATATACATATATATACACACACAGATATATATATATATATACTATATATACTATATAGTCACCGTCATTATCATCATTCAGCGTCATCTTTATACGGCAATTGATCTAAAATTATGTATACGCAACGTATGTTTGACATGTGGAGCAGCGTCACTTCAAAACTGGAAGCACACGCCAATAATCTGGGTCAAAGCAACGTCCAATCCCCAACAGCAGCTGGACAAAATAATTCAAGCGGTTCCATCAAAGGTAACGATCCCCAAAGAGTATACTCCCACAAAATCCTACTCATACTATATAGAGAATCGAATTCTCAAAGCCGATATTAAACTGGATATGATGCTTTTCAATAGTCAATCAATAAATTTACCATTTATACAGTTTCCTGTTTGGAAAAAAAAATTTGAAGAAAGGGAAAAGTTACTCCAAAATTTGAGGTAGTTGCAAAAGCAAAGATTGTAAATTTTATTAGATATGTAGTAATTTGTGTAAAAGGTAGATGAATTTTTTGGGATAGTTTTGGAACAATTATGTGGCATATGCCCAAGGTCGTAATCAAATCCTTGATTCCTATTCAAGCATCTGCCTTTGTTGCAAACAAAAAAGTTGCTCAAAGCGTTATAACAAGCAATTTTTGCATACGAAAATGTTTGCTTAAATTTTTTAATTGAATACTATCAAGTTAACAACATTCACCAAAAAGAGACGAAAACACAAAATGGAATATAAAAAATAAAAGAAATATAATGGAAGTCAGTCAGTCAGTTGGTCGGTTGGTTGGTCGGTCGGTCGGTTCGTTGGTTTGTTGGCAGTGAAAGTCACTTCAGTTGCTTGTTTCTCAACAAAATGATTTTAAAGGGAAATCCATGAAATTCGTAAATGAAGAAAGACGCAATAACAACAACAATAAAAAAAAACAGCAACATTACGAAACATTATGGCACACACACACACACACGCACACTGATGAACATGTGTATTTGCATTGGTGTTGAATTTTTGCATTGACAATTAAACTAATTTGACATGGCAATCAGTTATTTGGCCAAGACGATGACTGGGCGCGCGACTGCAGAGCCAAAAAGTTGATTTTGATAAAGATATATCTTTCCTTTAAGTCATCATATACAAAGTACTCATGTATGAAACAATTGGCTTCACAGAGATTTCTTAAAAAACAAAAAATCAAATTATTTCTGCACTCCTTGATTTGTCAATTGTTAGTGGAAACTTTTTAGATATTTGTTGGCATGGGACACGTCACTGAAAACCATAAGGATTGAATTGAATTGTATACTGCCTTTTTCGGTTGAACTATAACTATATACATACATATGTCAATGTTAAGTATTTTATATAGTTTTCAATTTCTACAATTCGATTTTTAACCCTTAAAAATGTGAAGTCGGAAAGATACATTTAAACTATCGTTTTAAACATTCTTGCATTGACTTTTAACTAATGATAACCTTCTCCCATGGGGAGAAATGGCATGTTGAGGAACAGGAAGCATTTGCCGTGCTTTATAGTAGGTATATTTATACCCCTGATAGGTATCATTGACCATTTTTCTCTTAATCTGAATCAAAATCTTGAGGTTCCTCTGAATAGGGGGCGTTGGCATTTGTTATGCTTTCTCTAGGGGTTCAAAGAACTTTCTCCATTAATAAAGATTTGTCAGGCGTATGGTAAATAGCAAATCTACCCTCTAACCTATCACCCCCCAAGCTCAATCTCTCTCTTTCTATAGTTTTACCCCTAATCACAAATCTGCTGGATCTGTATTGCGTGTTTCGTGTTGTCGCTTGCCCCATAAAAAGCACAAAAAGTTAATATTTGGCAATTAATGCCAAGTCATAACATTCACCTAGGTGAAAGGGGGTTGGGTGGAAGGGATCGGGAGGGTTGCTTGGACTTTTTCTTTGCTTTTTTTCTGTGGTCTGCAGCAATTTGCCTTTATGACTTCCGCAAAACAAAAAAGAAACGAAAAGACATGAAAAAAATCAACTTTATGAAAATTTTCACTTTGCCAAAAAGTCAAAGACAAAAAAAAAAGAGTAAAAAAGTGGTAAGTAAAGTGAAAGAAATGCGAAGTAAACAGAAAGCGAAAGAGTTGACAACGAAAGCAAAACGATGAGTGACGATCGACCCTACGCCAAAGGCAGGCGACGGAGGGGGTGGCGAGGAGGAGCAGCAACAAAATATATTCAAAAAAAAAAAAAAAGAAAGAAAGAAAGAAGAAAAGAAAGAAGCACCGAAAAAAGTTGTCGAAGTGAAATGCTTTTCGTTGCTGCTGCGGCTGCCTGCTGATTGTAAAGTCTAGGCACACACACACACACACACACGCACTTAGACATACTAACAGAGAGACAAAAGAAGCATTGGAACCCCCCTTACGTCCCACCAGCAAGACCCCGCCAACTTCTACTCCTACAACACTTCGCTACGATAGAGAGAGGGAGAGCGAGCGAGAGGGATACACACATAAACTAAAACTAAAGCTACATAAAATGCTAGAGAGAGAGCAAGTAAGAGAGTGGGGGAGAGGGAGAGTGAGCCCCACATACACACACTCGCACATACACACTCTCACGCAATCATCATCATCAACGTCAACATAGAGTAAAAGTCTAAAATCGACAAAAAATTTAATTTTCGGCGGTCATTCAACTCGGCACGCACAATACATTCACACACTCACACACAGATACGCGCCAGAGAGCGAGAGAGAGAGGTAGAGAAAGAGAGAGTGGGAATGCGTGCGTTAGTTGCTGTTGACGCCGCGGCGTTGCCTGTTATGCGGGAGCGCAGCGACGTCTCAGCAGGCAGCGACAGCGGCAGCGGCACGCACATTACAACATCAGCCGCACAATGAAAGACTTTCTATGGCTTTTTCTCTATTTTTTTTTTTTATTTTTGTTGTTCGTTCAACCAACTGAAATTATTATTTACACACAAATTTATGCACTGACAGTGGGCAGCAAGAGAGTGAGACCGAGAGAACGGGAAGAGATTGAGGGAGCAGGGGGGAGAGAGAGAGAGGAGGGAGAGAGTGCGAGCGAGTGAGAGATTGTGTGGATTTCTTACTTTGTTGCTAGCTTATCGCCCCACTAGCTGACTGCCTCCGCACCGCACCGCCCGGACTGCTGTGTCCAACAAGCTTCTTCTCCCCTTTTACCCACACAAATAGTACACTGAACGAAATGTAGTATACAATTTAACTGAAATTTATTAGGAATGGGTTGAAAAAAATCGCTTCTAGCCTTTTGATTGACTTTTAAGCAAAAGCTTCTCCAAGTTGGGTAAAGATTTCGAATCTTATATAGAACTGCTCAACTGAAGTTCATTTACGTGCATAAAATCTGTTAAATAGTTTGACAATTTGTCAATCCATGTACATAGATATTTAGTCTAAACTAAATTGACGATTATTTACTTCTAAATGCTATAACTTTTAGTTAGCTAGAACATAACAAAAAGCAGAAAAAATATATATATATAAAATTGAAGTTTTTTTTTCTATTAGTAACTTTTAAAATAGTTCATATTTCCTTGCTTCTCCTATTTCGCAGTGTATGACTTTTCATGTATTTACTAAAAACTTCTTTGGCCAGTTCTTTGTTTGACAATTATGGCGTGAATTTCCATTGCCCATGATGATTGTTGCGGTTAGAACCAAGGGCGTAGTCAAAAAATACAGAGGGAGGGGGCCATCAATGGTATATGGAAGACTATTTTATTCATATATTTTCTACATTAAACTTTGCTAAGTTGTAGTTTTGCAGAAAACTAATTTCCTGATCTTGAAGTGTTTTTTTTTACCCACTCAATAGTTTGACAGATGTTTGTAATATACAAACATATGAGCAAATACAGACAGACAGATATATGGATGTCGATACATATGTATATCATCTCCCATCCCCCACATTTTGCACTCATAACTCATTAAAAATACAAACTTAGTTTTTTTTTTTTTTTTTTTTTTGGCATGGAAATTCCTATTCCAATTCGAATATAGCCAAAGTCTGTTTATCTGTCTCTCTGTCTCTGTGTGGATTCGTATATGGAACATGCAAATATTTTGGAAAAAAAAAACGAAATGTATATCTGTCTGCTGGAAGCAAATATTACTCGTAGACTATATAGACTCCACTCACATGGGGTAGTACGGAATGGGCAGGTCATTCGCATTTGTCCTAGAAAACAATGCAGAAACCACATTGAAATGGTTTTTATGTTGTTTTGTTTTATTTCGTTGATAATTTATGGAAACTTACATGTGCAGATACGAGTATGTAAATATGCATACATATGTATAAGTATACGCATGAGTAATTATGATTTTTGGAAGTTCAATGAACTATTTTTCCGAAACAAACTTATCATAAAGATAAGCCATAGTTTAATTGCTTTCATACTTCTCAAAAAGGTAATTGCAGATTAGTCATTTGCCGTCAAAAATTTAACATTGTCTTGTCTTTTTCATGTTTCATGTCTCCTTTGTGTGACTTCTAGAAAATCAAAGTCTCTTACAGTAGTTTTATAAATAAAACTACTACTACTGCAACAGCGAGTACGACTACGAGTGTATAATCGGGAGATAAGCCCCAGACCACTTACTACTAACCACAGAATGTGTGTCATAAGGCCAATACTTCAATGCTATGCCATAGACAAGACTTCCAACACTATGTACAGTATATAGAAAACAGAAAGCGAAAAACAAAGAGTTTGATAACACAGCTAAAATAGGAAAATTAAATTAATTCTAATATGATTGAAACTACAATACCGAAATTGGACGAGGAATGGATTTTTGCAAAACGATAACGATTTTTATAAAATCACCTATAAAATAATCATTTGCATCTGTCATAAAACAACGAAACTGCAATAGATAGTCCTAGTTTCACTTTACAAACGCTAAAAGTTGAAAAGTCTTACAAATGGGCGTAGATGCACCTGTAAAAGATGTAAATTAGACTTCAAATTAGGTGGAAATACTAAGTCAATCCATGTAATGTAGAGATTGAGTGGATTTCCATAAAGATAACGCTTCTTGGACTCATGTTAAGCCACAGATGTTCCATTTCCATCTAGGATACTATTGTACACTCATCTTTTGAAATTCGGAAAAGTAGTTAGATGCTGAGGTGAGGTAGGATTCTTTAGACTTATGACCTCTGAAATGTTCGATTACTTTTCAGTTTCAAAAAAATGTCAATAAACAATTTGTTTGTCCATTTCTATGGGAGGTCTGTCCAATGTATTTGCCTGTAGTCTCAGTTTCATGGGTTTAATTGCACATAGAAAATAAATTGCATATAATGTCCACATCCGTTCAGAAAAACATATATTTGTATATAAGTATAGATCGGCATAGACCATTCAAATGCCCATAATGAACAAAACATTAACCAAAATGACAAACGTTTCTATTATGTGTGTACATACATATAGACAAAAAAAAAAAAAAAAAAAAAATAGAAAAATAATGCAATAATATTTTGTTATTCTAGTAATTATAAAGTAGACACTAAAATGCAATGCATGAGTGAGATGATGTCCCCTCCCCCCTCTCTCGCCCTCTTCCCTCCCTCTATCCATGCATCAAATGGCAGCTGCGTATCTTATCTATGCAACTCTTCGAATAGTTTAGCGTTTTTGTGCGTGAGCTTGTCACACACACACACACACACACTCACACATTCACAGTTCTGTAGGTGTGTGTGTGGCAAATAAAAGATTGCATATGCCCCACAATGCAGACACAAACAGACCCCACAGACGCACAGAGAGAGACAGAGAGGGAGAGAGAGAAGGAGAGGGAATGAGAGGAGATGCATTTTGAGTTGAGTAGTGTTGAGTCGCGTCGCCAAATGAATAGACGAATATATACATAGCAATACTCACACACACACACATGCATCTAAAATAAGTATATTTGTATAGCTCTCCGCAGCTCACTAACACTCTTGCAGCAGCAGCAGCAGCAGCAGCAGCGCCAACAACAACAACAAAATGCAACGCAAAGTTAGAGGCAAAGCGCGCCAACAAAATGCGAAAAACTGGGACAAAGTTGAACAGACGAGCCAAGGACGGATATTAGTGCGCCGCGGCAAACACACACACATACACACACACAACACTCACACACAGACACACACATAGAGTTGAATTGCATGATGAGACGACGACGACGACGTCGAAAAACCAACCAACCAGCCAGCCAGCCAGCCGAAGTCAACAACAGCAACAAAAATAAGTGGAAAAACAAAAGTTGAATACTGCATTTTGTTGTTCTTGTTGTTGTTTATGTTGTTGTTGCTGTTACACTGAACATTTAAACAAAAAGAAAAACCTTTGATAGTTTGACACAAGCTTAAAGAACAAATTAAAGTAATTTACCATCACAACACACAAAAGTAATTAAAGAAATTATACATATATATTTCTTAAAAGAAGTTTGAGAATTCTCTTCAAGTGCTATAAAAACTAATTGAATCAAATAGGAAATGTTGAGTACAAGTATTTTGGTAATTCATTGGTGTCATTCGAAGAACTTAGTACCTTTGCTTAACCACCACGGCGTATACGTTACGATTTTTCATACATTTTTGTTTGAAACTCCTTTTTGCTGAAGCTCATAAATTTTCTTTCAGATTTTAAACAATAATCTCTGTTGTTTTTCTCTAAGTGTATCTGTCAGAAGACAGATAGTTCAATAGACAAATTTAAGCTGTAAAAAGTTTGTGTGTTATTGTATGCCATTTTAAGTTTATTGAAAATTTTACAATAGGAAAACATAAGAACTAATACTGCAGATAATAATAATAATTAATGGCAGATTCTCATATAATACGATATATACAAATTAATCAACAGAAAAGAAGCTACAAGAAGAATAGCAAAACTTTTTAAGAAACTCTTTTAACTTGGCCAAAATACCCGATTTTGTATAGTGAAGTCTTGACTGTATCCTCGTTAAATCTGATGAATATTTTTGTAGTAGTATTTTCAGTTACTTTTTGTCAGTGGCAAATGCAACGCCTGCCAAAAAACAAAACGACAAACTGCAAAAAAAAAAAAAAAAAAAACTATCAATTAGCAGCTTTTGGAAAAACGAGTTTTTCCACTTTACTAGATTTCCACCACGACGACGACGACAACAACGACAATGAATGGGTTTTTCTTTAAGAATTCTAATACTGAGAAACTGACACACACACACAGATACAAATACAGATACAGATACCAATGCAGATACAGATACCAATGCAGATACAGATACTGATGCCGATGCAGATACAGATACATAGATGGAAGTCGTATATACTCTGCCGATATATATATATATATATATATATGTGTGTGTGTGTACATAGCTTCGAGGCAAAGTTCGTTCAGTTGTTGTTGCTGCTGTTTGGTCCCGGCTCAACTTGAAAAAATCTCGTTTTTGTTTTGGTTTTTGGCCCAAAATGGCTGAAAAAACCTGCAAAAATTGAAAAACAAAAAGCCGAGCTTGATGTCGAGTTCTTTCTGTTAGTCGAACAACAAAAAAACACTTAAATACCATAAATAATTGGCTATTTAAGTGCAAATGTTGCGCAAAAAAAAATATATAGAAAAACCAACTAAAAGAGTCAACTTACTTGCTTTGTGTGTGGCTTTTGAGGTTGTCAAGGTATTTTTGTTTTATTCAGTTTTTTGCATTTGAGTTGAGTTGCATTTATGTTGGGGACTCAAATGTTGTTGTTATTATTGTTGTTGTTGGTTGGTTGCTGCATTTGAAGCGTGCATAAATAATGCCTAGGCCTACTTTTTTACAGAAAAAAAAATAAGGGAGGGGAACCTATGCAAAAAACATTCCAGACATGCATACCTCTACACATAACTACAAAGTGATATATGTACATACACATATATATATGTATATTGTAGGTACATGTACTTGAACACTACATACATGTTTATATGTATGCAGATCCCTCCATTGTTCTAATGGACTTTTCCATTAGAATGTCAAACATTTTCTATACACTTTCCTCTTTTATACACACTTTCCTTTTCGATGCAGTTTGTCACCTTTCATCTTTATCAGTTCATTTAGGCAAAGTAATCAAAAGTTAGTGAAGATTCTGTGTAGTTTTCTTTTAGCAGATACAAAATTTAATTATATTCTTAAGTCTATAATCCACGGGAAGTTTGTTTTGATAACGAATTTTGATTAAATGAAGTAGTTAGGATCAAATTTTGTATTCTTACCAAATAGTTGTATATCAGGTTGAACATTTCCATCAACGTTTGTTATAACAAAGGGAAAAATCCAAAATATTTAAACTGTAATTGGAAATTAGAAAATTTAACTTATAGTTACATTGCTATTTAAACAAATACATATAATATAAGTTATAAGGGAAATAAAATATCCATAAGCTATATGCTTTATGTATTTGAGGTTTGTTGTCGGTTTAATTAGAAACCTTAACATATACTTAATTTATAATAATAATAATTTACCAGCTTCAATAGAAATGATTCATTTTTAAACCTTTTTGTAATGAGTTTTTGTAAATCTTCTCAGTTGCCTTTCATCGGCCATCGTCACGTGTAGGAAGCTACGTATACGTGATATTCGCAAAACAATATAGTAAATTACGCATACGTCATGTGGGATGTAAAGTGAAATCAGGCAGGCTATAAAGATCTATACGAGTACAAACAACATGCATACTTATATATTTTTGAGTATATACCTATATAGATTTACAGTTAGCATTCATTTGTTTTATTTTGCAGAAATTAATAAATTTTTATTTATGCAGAAGCACGCACTCAGATGCGGGGCAAAGAAGTCGGATGTAGCAGGGGGGAAGTGAGAACAAATTACATCATTTGTGTGAAATGTTTCGCTTACTCGTTCTCTCTCCCACTTACACACAGCCTCTGTTTCCGTCTCTGTCTGGCATGAGACATAAAAAAGAACTTCTGCATCGGCTTCATTCCGTTTTCAGTTTTCGTGGGTCAATCAACTCTGCGGCGAGTTGAGGCCCCCAGAAATTTGTTTATGACGAGATTCTTTTGTTGCCAATAAAAGAAAGAATGAGCAAAAGAGACAGAGAGAGAAAGAGAGAGAGAGAGAGAGCGAGTGCGAAATGTAAACATTACACATCATCATCGTCATTCGACATGGCCAAAAAAAGAATCGAGCAGTGACCGGACCAGCGAACCGTTAGCATAACTTGGCGTAAAATATTCGTCTATAATATTATTATTATTATGTATTATTATGATTATTTTATTCGACATTTTTTGAATGAAATTTAAAAACAAATTCTAACGGCGAATTCTAATAAGACAGAAACTGAGCGACTGAGCAACTGGAGAGATAGCGATAGCGGAATATAGGGAAACCAAGAAAAGAAAGCGCCACATTACGTAGCCAAAACATGCTAATGCTTCAACTGTGTCTAACGGCATTTTTGCACAGCCGGCTTCAGCTTCCCCCCAATCCATTCCCTTGGCCACACCTCACCCCTCTTTCACATGTGAAAGCTAAAAACGGGTTTTCTATTAGCATTAACTTGGCGGCAAAAGAATCACACACACACACGCAGAGCGAGAGAGAGCTAAAAGCTTCTTACCCTCTCTCTAAGTGTGTGTGTGTGTTGGTGTTGGCGTTGGCAGTTCTCTCGCTTATGTTCTCTTGTACTCTTTTTTGTCTCTCTCTCTCTCTCTCGCTCGCTCACACACATGTTGGTGCATTGACCCCTTAGCTAGCTGACCCACTTTTTGCGAATGCTTTTTGCGAATGCGAATTGCCGAGAGCTCCAACAGAGCTCGTGCCGAACAACAACTTGTGCAATAGGCAGAGGCAGAGGCACCGTACCACCAGAAGCAGCAGCAGCAGCAGCAGCAGCAGCTGCTACGCTACTAACAGCGCTGCTTTGGTTGGCTTTGCTTTGCTTTGCTCTGGCTGCTGGCTGATTTCATTTTGGCTTCAAGCTTTCGTCTCTCTGTGGCTTCTGCGGCAGTGGCAGTGGCAGTTACCGTGGTTTAAAGGTACATGAAATTTATACAATTTTCAAATTTAAACAGTCAGTGTGTCCTTTAACTTTAGCTAGCTGCAAAAATTTTAACTATACCAATGTTAAATTATGAGGAATAATCTTCGAAATGATAATATTTTAAGTGTAAGTAACGAATCTTTGTATGAAATACGTGGACTGGTATACAAAGGTGTTCCAATTCATTAAAAAACTCAACTTTTTGTTTTATGAAATGCATTTGTCACTGTTATGGCCCACTGTCAAACAGTTGAAACAGACAAAAAGGTGCAAATTGTCGGTGTATTTTGATCGTATATTAACCCAATGTGCCTGGAGGTATTATGTAGGTTTTATCTTTTGCTGGTGTTTTGTTTTCTGCCGTTTTTTGTTGTAGCATTGCCTGTTATTATTGTTATTTTATTTGACTTTGCCGTTCAGTTTCGCCGCAGTGCCAACAAAAAAAAAAACTGCAAATCATATGCAGCACGGCCGCTGCACTTCTCCGGAGCACTCCCCGCCGCCACTCCTTTACCTTCCTCCAATGGTATTTGGGTATCTCTTTTTTTTCGCACATGTCGTTGCATATTAATTTTCGTATATATGTCTGTCTGTGTGCTTGTTTGCTAGTGTGTGTGTGTGTATGTAAATATCTATATGCATTTTTCTGTTGTTGTTATTGTTGTTGCTTTTCGTTTTGTGCCTGCATTTGCAATAAAGAAGAACATATTAATTTTGACTTCTGGTTATTGCTGAACCCCCTTCCCCCTATGCCTTTCTCCTCTCTCTTTCTCTCTTCCTCTGGCCCCCCGTGAAAACCAAAAAGAAAAGAGAGAAAGAGAAGGCAAAAAGAAAGCCCCACAGGCACTCAAATGAATTGCATATGCAAAAATGCAAAAAGAAAGAAAACAAATTTCAACGTTTTCCCCATTCTGAATATATATACATATATATATGTATATATATATATATGTATGTATATGATATATATATATTTTATTGTTCAGTTCAGTGTATAATTTATGTGTTGGCAAATTTGCTGCTTGGCTTTTCCACACGTAGTCAAATTCGCCACTGTATCTTGTTTTATGCGAAAACCAAGGCGTATACTTGATATTTATTTGTAACTAAAAAAGGAGTTTTGTTTTGTTCATGAATGAATGTGATATGGAGGAAGTAGATTGCTATGGATTTTCAATCGAGCATCCATATTTAAGATTTAATACTTATATATACCTCTGTGGTTTTTTTCAAAACCATGAGATTAATACATTAAAACAATATGACCATTATGAATTTGGCACGACAACGGCGACGATTTTCGACTTTGGAGATATTATTGACTTGAATATAGATATGTATATCTTAGGTAATATTGATCAGGTATAAAGAAATCCATTTTGGTTCTCTATTAGTATTTTGCTAAAAGTCAGTTTCATATAGTTTGTTGCATTTCTGTTGTGATTGCCATAGTGTCATTTCAGGAATTGAAATTTATTTACACCATTCTTTGCTGTTTGTTTGATTTCTTAAATTCCACTCTCTTTTTAAGAGCTGACATTTATTACATCATAATCGAAACAAATAGCGAAATATAGCGAAAGTTATATGTCTAACCCACTGTAGTACTGAAAATGATCTATCTACATATCTTTCAAATGCCCGTCATCTAGTCTATGATATCTTTCTTTTTAAGCGTTAAACAAATATAAAATTCAACAAATATTTGCCATTAGTTCTAGAAACAAGAACAACAACAGCAACAACAAAGTGGGAAATAAATGAGTTTTTAAAAGTATGTCATAAAGTTGTTTTCATACAACAAAATTCAACTAAAATATTTGTATGTAAATAAAATTTATAATTTGACCTAATTTTTCTGTGCTGGCAAACTAAATAAATATTTAATTAGTTGACGAAAAATTTCCTGAATATTAACGTACTTATAGTATTTATTTGTTTTTCCAATTGCATTTTGTTTAATTCGTTTTGGGTAAGTTCATTTATTGATTGGTTAGAAGGCAGTGTGCAAGAGTAGCGGTAAATCTCTCCCTCGCTCCGATTCGCTCTCTATCTCTCCCTTTCTTTCTAGTGCATTTTAATGCATTTGTCTGTTTTTGTTGTTGTTGGCTGTTAAGCGTCTTATCACATACTTTTCATAGCTGTACTTCAGGCCTAAGCAGATAAAGATTTATGTTCACGTTTTGTCGGAACAAAACTGAGAGAAGAAACTTTCAAGCGCTTTAAGTGAAGTGAAGTCGGCTTCCCCTCCCTCCCTCCTCAACCATAGTTCTGCTTTACTGTGGTGACGACATACATTTGAAAAATGCAACAACAACAACAATAACAACAACTGCAACTGAATTGTATCTGTCTGGTTGCTCTCTCTCTCTCTTTCTCTTCTTGTTGCATTTCACCCACTCTCTCTTAATAGCAGCGTCAGCGCGAGAGAGAGAGAGAGAGAGAGAAAGAGCGCTCCTAAGAGAGAGAAAATTTAAGAGCGGCGTCGAGGCAAAAGAGCAAGAACTTTCTTTTGAATATGTTTTTATTTTCTTTTCTTCTTGACTCACTGAGAATGCTTTCTGTGGGTGTGTGTGTGCGCACTGTGAGATACTGCCACTGCCGTGTTGGAAAAGTTCATTGACACTTGAAAAACATTTCATTCCGTCACTCACTCAGTCACTCACACTCACATACACATAGCGAGAGACGGCAGACAGACAGACAGTCATACAGTGGAACAAACTCTTTAGTTACTCATTCCCGTTGTGCGCTCATCATCTGTCACACATTTCTCCTCCCATGCGACGACAACGGCGGCTTGGCACATTTTTCAAGCTGTGCTAGCTGAAACACGTCGCTGTCGACGTAGCTGCCGGCGTTCGTTGCTGCGCTGCCGTCGTCTATGTTTGTCTGCTTTCGGTTCAGCGCGCATCTTTCATCCTCGTGGGTAAATACGCAAAGCGCCTAGATTACACAATAGCCACAGCAGGCAGCAGCACTGCCAGACGGCAGCGACGCAACGCCGACGCCGATGGAGACTATCAACTGATTCGCTTCTCTCATACTCTCTCTCTCTGTCTGTCTGTCTCTTACACACAACATTTCAACACTAGGCAACAAAAGTTGTTCACGCAATTTTCCAAAGATGTCTCATTTTGTATTACGACCTTCTTCACATAGTGGACTCACAAACTTTTATAAAATCCGCGTAGTCTAGTGTACATTTGTAGGCCTACTTAGAATCAATGGTCGATGGAATAGATCGGAATTGCTTTTTGCCTCATCAAATTGTAAAGGATTTGCAGTGCAAAGGAAAAGCAAACAGCTGTCGTGCATCCGTCTGCCGTCTGCTGTCGTTTGTCTGCTTGCCGGTTACACCATTGTCTGGGACGGACAAGTGTCTGAGTTCGTGCATTGCGCAATAGTTTCTCAAGAGGTTCCTATGGGGCTACCTCTCAAGACAATGTGATGGGGCAGGCAAAGCAACTGTGTATACCGTACAGTGATGCACAATAGTTTCCCCAGTTTCTAAACTTCTTTGTTCTTTTTTTGTTCTTTGCAGCTCAAATTGAAATAATTCCATGCAAAGTTTGCGGCGATAAATCTTCGGGCGTACATTACGGCGTCATCACCTGTGAGGGATGCAAAGGATTTTTTCGTCGCTCACAAAGTTCTGTGGTGAATTATCAATGTCCGCGCAATAAGCAATGTGTTGTGGATCGTGTGAATCGTAATCGCTGTCAATACTGTAGACTGCAAAAGTGCCTAAAATTGGGAATGAGTCGTGATGGTATGTACGATGAGATGCATCAGAAGATGATAGGCCAATGCTTTTGCACTAATTGTGTTTGCGTTCCATTCATTTTTGCAGCTGTAAAATTCGGCAGGATGTCCAAGAAGCAACGTGAAAAGGTTGAGGATGAGGTGCGTTTCCATCGTGCCCAGATGCGAGCCCAGAGTGATGCAGCGCCCGATAGTTCGGTCTACGATACGCAGACGCCCTCGAGCAGCGATCAGTTGCATCATAATAATTATAATAGGTGCAGTATGATGACCGAAATGATGCAATTGCAATCCAATGTACTCTGCTCTCTATCTAATTACCATTTTTACCCTCCCATTCTCTGTGCATTCTTCTCTTCCTCTCCCCCCCGATATTTCTCCCACTTGTCCTCAATTCTCACTCAGCTACAGCGGCGGCTATTCAAACAATGAGGTGGGATATGGCAGTCCATACGGATATTCGGCATCGGTAACGCCGCAACAGACAATGCAATATGATATATCGGCTGATTATGTGGATAGTACTACATATGAGCCCCGCAGTACAATGATTGATCCCGAATTTATTAGTCATGGTAGGTCTACAAAATTTGAACCCTCTCCCCGAAGCATTCTTCTCACCTTTCTCGCCTTTCCTCTTTAAGCGGATGGCGATATCAACGATGTGTTGATTAAAACTCTGGCAGAGGCGCATGCCAACACAAATACCAAACTGGAAGCTGTGCATGACATGTTTCGAAAGCCGCAGGTAAGCGCCTAAAAGTAGACTATCTTTAGACACTCTTTCACTCAATTGCCGCTCTGTGCAGGACCTTTCACGCATTATCTACTATAAAAATCTGGGGCAAGAGGAACTTTGGTTAGACTGTGCCGAGAAGCTTACACAAATGATACAAAATATAATCGAATTTGCTAAGCTTATACCAGGCTTTATGCGACTGAGTCAGGATGATCAGGTAAGTCCAACCTAATATAACCTAATCGAAAAGAAATTGCTAATTGAAGTTCGAATTGTTTTCCTTAGATATTGCTGCTAAAGACGGGCTCATTTGAGCTGGCAATTGTCCGCATGTCCAGATTGCTAGATCTCTCACAGAATGCTGTACTATATGGTGATGTATTGCTGCCTCAGGAGGCATTCTATACATCCGATTCGGAGGAGATGCGTCTGGTGTCGCGCATTTTCCAAACGGCTAAATCGATAGCCGAACTCAAACTGACTGAAACTGAACTGGCGTTGTATCAGAGTCTTGTTTTACTCTGGCCAGGTTAGTCCACGACGAGATGGCATTTAGAAATGGATTTTTATCAATTCTCAATGCCTTCTTTTTTTGTTTTAGAGCGCAATGGAGTTCGCGGTAATACGGAAATACAGAGGCTTTTCAATTTGAGCATGAATGCAATACGGCAAGAGCTGGAAACGAATCATGCGCCGCTCAAAGGCGATGTCACTGTGCTGGACACATTGCTGAATAATATACCCAATTTCCGGTGAGTTAATCAATGGATTTTCCATCCAATATATTGAGATAATAATGTTGTGATTTCTCTTTCCAGCGACATTTCAATTTTACATATGGAAGCGTTGAGCAAATTCAAGCAACAGCATCCGAATGTTGTTTTTCCGGCTCTGTATAAGGAACTCTTCTCGATAGATTCGCAACAGGATCTGACATAACAACAGGAGCAGGAGGATGAGCAGCAACCGCAGCAGCAGCAGCAATCGCAGTCGCAGCTGCAGCCGCAGTTCATGGATACATCAACATCAGATCAGGATGTAATGGATGTGAATCCTAATACAGAAGGATGTACACTGGAGATGACCTTAATGCCGCAGCAGCAGCAGCTGGAGGACTAAAAGGCCCCATCTACTGCAGAAGAAGAATAATATAAAAACAAAAAAGAAAACAATATAACAACAACAAAGGACAACTTTATCATCATTTAAGCTAGCATACAACCAAGGATGTGATCCTGGCCAAGGATTCACTTACAAACACACACACACACACGTACACACACACACATATGTTCACACACACATTTATCATGCATGCTAAAAGCATTTCAAAGGAAAATCTTAAGCAAATGAAAATGAAAAAATGCATTTTTCAAAATGGAAAAAAAAACAAAAACAGGAAAGGGCATATACAAAATATCTTTTGGTATATATACATACAAATATATATATACATATATATATAGTTTTTCATATTTTCACACTAAGTACTTAAACACAAAACAAAAGGAAAAACAAACAAATCAACGTTATCAACTTCTCTTTCATAGTCTTTTTCCACTCCCCCAACTCCTGCGCCACACTCCTCTCCATCGAAATCGAAATCCTTTGCCTAGGTTGTCTTTGCCTCATCAATAGGAATGTGTATTATATATACAATATATATATATATATTATCATCTTTTTGTAAACATTAACAAAATATCGAATATCTCGGAAAATGTGTTCTTTATATCAAAACAAAATGATTATGTTATGTTACGTTTTTACAAGCAAGCACATAAAAGTATGCAATATATTTTTGTTTTACACAAATGAAAACAAAAATGAAAAAAAATCAAGAAAAAACACAATTTTTATTATTATTATTATTAATTTTAACTACCATTACGATTACAATTTACAATTACGATTATGATTATTATTTTCGATATATATGTATATATATATATATATCGATATATATATATATATATATATGGTAGGCAAATCCCAATCCGGTTCCAAGGTTTTTTGTAGAAAATAAAAATTTTGAGTAAAAAATCGTACATTTTTGATATACGCATAATTAAAACTTATGTTTTAAACAAAACAAGAAAAAAAAGAAGGAAAACTAAAAAAAAAAGTGAAAGAATAAAGGAAACCCCGAAACAGACTGACGGACTGACCCTGGACCTTCAACCTAACCAAAAAAAAATAATTAAATAAAATGAAAACAAAAGTAAAAGATAATGAAAGACAAAAGGTATCTTTTGGTTGAAGCTGGTTACAATTTTCGACTGACTATACAAAGACGTTACACATACACACACACACATACACGCATATATATACATATACACACAGATACACACAGACACACATGCGTACATTACAAATAAACTTAGTTTAATTAGCTTAAAGTAAAAATGAAACAAAAAAAAAACACATTTGGATAGTAGGTGATAATTGGTGTGTCTTATATGAATATCCCCCGCGTACCCCCGAATCCCCTGCCCTGTTCCCCCCCTTGGATCCCCTTCAAGTATAAGCTAAAGCTACAATTTTTGTACTAAATTAAAAATCAAAAATAAAACAAAAAACAAAACAAAACATGAAAATTTTTGGTCATACATTTAATATTAAACAAAAAACCTAATTTTAAATACAAACAAACAAAAAAACAAAACGTGTTGAAACATTATGAAGTGAAAACCATTGAAAAATGATTATAATATTAATAAAACATTTGCAATTCCAAAACACACACAAATACACTGAACAAATTCAATTCAATCCCCATTTCGTTGTTACTCTGCATAAGTACTTTCATTATTAAACTGCAATCTCTCTCTCTCGCTCTGTCTGTCTGTTTGTGACCTTGAAACTTTGCATTGCTTTTGTATCTAAATAACTTTCCACTTCTAACTTCGGAATCCAAGCTTAACTTCTAACTAACTTTAAACGGTGTTTGCATTGTAGAATAAAGACTTAGACGTGAATTTACTTTCATATACAATTGATTTTCATGCAATCTGAATATACTTAAATAAAGTCAAACCTGAGTAACATGAGTAAGTCGGACTAAAAACGACTTTTACATAATTTTTAATTCCTTCTGCCACCTTTGTTAACCCCCTTAGGACCCCATGCCCATTCATTAGCAAACCAAATTAATTTTGCGAATATTAAAAAAAATTTAATGCATTTTATTTGGCTTTAAACGGGAAGAACGTAATAAAATAAGTTTACAAATTACGATTTTTGGCCTTAAATACAACAACCACCACACTCAAACACACACACACACATCTCCATACAAACACACACACACACGCATATATATACTGAACACTCTATATATATATATATATATACAACTCATATATATATACAACTCATATATATATACAAAATATATATACATATATATATAGAAAAGTAAAAATTTTAGGTTTAATTTATATACAGAAAAAAGAAACAGTAAAACAAACAAAAAGCAAGGGAGCAGCTTTCAAACTTGGCATAAACAATTAAAAAAAAAAACATAAATAGAAAAAACAAAAAATAAAACTTTGTTAGCAACAGCATAAAAAAAAAACAAGAAACCAAGCAAGTTAAGTTGATCATGAAAATAATGAGAAAAAAAGGTATATATACAAACAAAATCGATATATACATATAAATATATATGTATACATATATACATACATACATATATATATATATATATATATTGTTAAATTTTTATGCTAAGTTTTTAGTGCAAGAAAAAAACAGAGAAGAAAATAGACGAGGAGAACGTGCGAAAGATGGTTAAATTTTTAATAATAATAATACAAATGAAAGTAAAACAATTTAAATTTAAATTTAGCATAAAACAGATTATGTTACCATATTTACATATATAAAAAAAAAAAACAAAAACGTGAAAAACAACAACTCTCCCCGCATATAACAACAACAAACAACAACAAAAACAAAATGACTTTAATAAAATATTCAAAAAATTACAAACAAAAAAAAAAACAAAACCGAAATTCATTATATAAAAAGAAAACAGCAAAAGAAAGAAGTAAAAACGAAAAAAAAAGGAAGAAGAACTTATAAATGAAAAACACAAAGGAAAACCCCTAAAAAAACAGAATGAAAATTAATTATTACATATGATTAAGTAGATGTAGACCGACTGTTGCACATCAAACACACACCAAACACACACACGATACACACAAACACATGCAAAAGGCAGAAGGAAAGCGGAAATCTTTGGCCTGCATATGACAGTTATAAATGAAAAGCAGCCCTAACTCCCCTGTCCCCCTTCTCCTCCGCCACCGCTTTTGCCTTCTCTCCGTTCCATCATGCCTTGGAAAAAAGGGAAACTTTAATTTCATATAACCAGCAAAAAAAAAAAAAAAAAAATGAAAGAAAAAAGCGAAGCAATAAAAAAGCAACAACAAAAACGACAAAAGGAGGCAGCATTCAGAAAAAGGGGCGGGGCCACAATTTGCAATGAAGCCTGTCAAAAAGAGCCAAAGCAGATGTAGACACGTGAACAGGATACACACACACACACACACACGCACACACACTGCTGATTGAGGTTGAGGTGCAAAAAGAGGAGAAATTCTTGAATTTTACACTTTAAATTTCAGATTTTCTTCCATTTAAGATAATTTTTTCTTGCCTTTATTACCAATTTTTATGCCAAATTAAATTTGTACGTTAAGTAAAAAGCAAACATTTCTAATTCTAATAATTCTAATAAATTGGAAAAGATCCTTCAAGTTTTGTCGATTAATTATTAAAAGAGCTAGCAAAATTCGATAAAACAGTCTATGAAATTGGACTTATTGAACTGCCTTCCCACTCTATATTTAAATAATGCCTTTCAAGATATCAAGAACTTTAGCAATCTATATCTAGAACTAGTTTAAAACTATCAAATCAAAGAGTTTCAGATCCAAAGATCTTTAGTTATGCTTACTTTGCTAATTCTTATTTTAATAATAATAAACCTAAAGTCTAATGGTCTATTCATTTTTCTGCATAGTCAAATGTGTCAACAGCAATTAGAGGAAACTCTCAATTCATTTAAACAAATTCCCTTACCAATCTTTCACTATGTAAATTCACATGGCGTATGCTTAATTTTAGAACTTTTGCTCAATACACGGGGCCTATGCTTAATTTTAAGTTTGTTTTTCTTTATTATTTATCCCATTTGGTTATTCATATATATATGTAAATACACTTTCTATATATAATTATTTGATCTAACAAATGTTTCGATTTGGTTTACTTTTGAATTGTTTAATGGTTTTTTAAATGCTTTACGAATGAACAAAAAAAAAAAACGGGAAAACTGTTTGTGTAAACACAGGCAAAGAATGAGAGATCGCACACAGCAACAACAACAACAACACCAACAACAAGTACATTTTTATGTTATATATACTACATATAACAAAAAAAACTGAAGAAAACAACGTTTTTTATATGCTTACACACACACACAACACTTAAACAAATACACATCTCTTTATATATATATATATAAATATATATAAATTTAGTTTTACTAGATGAATTCGTTTTTATATATTTGTAAATTGTTTTTCTAGGTAAATCGAATTATATATATATATAAAGATTCAAATATATATATATATAAACTGTGTCTCTATACATATACATGCATACGAAGAAAAGCGAAAAAAAACTAAAACAAAACTCACACTCTCTCACACACACACACACACATATATATATACATATATATATATATATAGAATGCTGATTCTGATTGAACGGCATCAAAATGATGATGGTGGGAAAATGGCAAGCATCAAATGAAAAACAAAAACCTTAAACATGAAAATCGCAACAACTAAAGCAAGAAGCAAAACAAAACAAAAGAAAACCCAGAAAAATATAATTCAATTCATTCTTAAACAATAAACTGTAATCTGAATTATAAAGAGAAAACAACAAACAAACAAACAAAACAAAACAAAAAATAATAATAAAAGAAAATACAAAAACAATTGAAGAAAACCTGCCGCAATTGTCTTTCATTAATTTCCTTTTCTGTTTTCATTAAACAATTAAAACAATAATTGGAATATCGTATGGTTCATTATATTTATATACAAGTTGATATATATATATTTTAAATTATAATGACCCGAAGTTAATTAAATCAACTGCCCCAGGAAATGGAAAATAGCAAAAGGAAATATGCGTAAAAAATTATATTGAATATGTGAGTTAACAGGACTTCTGCTTCATATTCGGATTAAATTGACTGAATATAATGTTTAAATTTTAAATGTGTTGATTTTCCAGATTTTCATAATTTTCTCTTGCTTTGCTGGATTCTTTTTATGAGTTTTATTAGACATTCATTGCTGAAGGTAAGTTTGAGTTATATATTCGAGTTTCGCATATGGGAAATTAATTTCCCTGTGCTCCAGTTTCATTTTCATATGACTTGAATTCAATACAAAATGTTTCTTTGATTCTTTTTAAAAACTATGTTTCCAATATACTAGAAATTCTTGAAGTTAAAAAAAAGGAACTTTAAAGCTAAACTATGCTGACTCCATTAAGCCGAAGTGACCTTGCCACACATACAAACACACACACACACACACTCAGAGGCATACACATGTATAAGCTTGTTGTTGATACATAAATCTCCTCGGTGGACTTTGGAGAGGCAGCAAAAAGTGGAGCAAAACTTTTAGTTTCTATATACACACGAGAGAGCAACATGGATTTGCGTTTAACGGGGCAAGCAGGTGTCCAACCGACAAACAAGATTCTAACTATGCAGCACGTTTTATGGTCAAACCAAGAGAGGGAGGGTAAGATGATGGGGAGAGGGCAGCGGATGAGGCATTAATTTATGGCTAAGCCATTGGAGGCAAGTAGTAGTTGTTGCTGTGGTGTATTGAGCGACCATTTGGCTGGACATTGCTGAACTTGGCTGAAATGTCAGCAGAAAATGGTTATAAAAATCAAGCCAAAACCAGTTTAACCTTGCCCACAATCAACTAACCCCCTCACGCTTTAATCGCACTTCTAGCCAAGCATATGGTCAGTCGATTTACCACATACAGAGAGCCCAGGACCAGGCACTTGACCAACATGGAGTCGGGCACACAACTCTTTAAAGACCCAGCGAGAGGTCGAGGTGGGTTTGCCACATAAATTATTTTCGTGATAATGGGCTACCCTGGTCAATACTCTATATGCAAAATGCATAATAAATTTTCGCGTTGCACAAATATTTGCACATGCAATTTGCAGGAGTTTCAGCAGCAGTTACAACCCGCTTCCGTCAATGCAATTTATGAGGCATAGTAAGTAACTGGCAAACTGGAAAATTGTGTCACCGAAACCCCAAACCGAAACTCAAACCGAAACCCCAAACAACCATCCAACCAACCAACAATGGGGAATGTTGAATGTTGCATGAATGTGTTTTTTGGCCTGTCAACCAATCGACATAGTTAAGTGAAAATTTATTGTAAAAGGAAATGTATGCAGAGCCTGATGTATTGGTTTCCGGCTATAGTTGGATAATCCTGTAAGAAAGACACCCAAAGAGATCAGCCCCCACCAAGATGGAGGGGCAGTAGCAGCAGCAGCAGCTGAGGATGACGAAAGAGTGGCGAAGTGGACGAAGGCTAGTGAAAGGCCAACAGGTTAAGGCAGTAAACCTATCAATTATTATTAGCCAGCCAACAGGAACGATCTAACACAATGAAGCGCCTAAAAGTAGACTTTTTCGTGGAAACATTTGAGGTATTCGTTATTTAATTGAAAATCTCAAGTCCTTCAAGAACCTCTCACACTACTTTGGGACTTACATCTGCTGAAAAGAAATGTGGCCAAGAGAAAAGGCTGAGTATATCCTTAAGAAACTAATTATATAATTCTTGCTAAGCGATAAGCTCGATATAAAAGGAGAATTGGCACAACATATCCTTAAGAAACTGATGAAAAAGTAGGAAAAAAAAAATGCATTATAATTATATTGATTGATTAACACGAAATTGAAAATGGAAATTAAATTTGGTTCCGATTTGGATAAAGTGAGTCTCAAAACACTTCAGAAACTATTGGGAATATTGATTGAAATCAAATTTAAAACTGAAAGCATTTAATTGAATATAATAATTAATATTTGAGCTATATATTTATGGGCAAACTTCAAGATACGTTTCCATTTTGGCTTTCAACGGCAAACCGGCCCTGGTCAGTTGAAATGGGAAAAATCCTTGGCCTTGTGCCACTTTTTTCTCTCTTTCGCCTTGGTTTTTTCCCCGTTTTTACTTTCCGGCAAATATTGACATGATATTTGATTGAAAGGCTTTTGGTTTGCATTTATTTTTATTCCCCAGTGCGTTTTTTTTTTTTTTTGCTTTACCGTCCATAACTACCGTCGATATCCATTGGGGAGCTAATGACCTAACACCCAAATCGATTAAGGCGAATTGCTGACCAAAATTAATATCTTTCATTTTGATTTTTGTGATATTTTGACACTTTTTCTCTCGTTAAAGCCAAATGCAAGATGGAGAAGACGAAGCAGTGGAGTGGAGCGGAGTGGAGCGGCGTGGAGAATGAAGCAAAGTCAAAGTAAACTGGTTGCCGACTTTTGCGATTATATCATCAATTTTAATTGGCCTATCATAAACAACTTTCCTGGCAATTGCAGAGAGGCTAATAAATAAATAATAACAATAAATCGAAAAGAAAAAACAATGTTATATCATTTTCCAATTGCCAAGGCGGAACCGTAACGAAACGAAGCAGAAATGAAACGAAATTGTTGCTGAATTTGCTGCTGATGAGAGGGAGAAAGAATTCTCATAGTTTTTGTCATTATTACGCAATCATCACCGAAATCGACGAGCGACTCCGACTCCCATTCCAACTCCGTAAAACCAGTTCAGTTCCAGCCATTTAGCCAGTGAAATGGAGCGCTTCCTGCATGTGAAATAAGTTGACCCAGCGGCGGGCATGCGGGCGCGACTTTGGCCATGGGACTCTGTGTAGGCAATCAAATGAATTGCCCTCAGTGTGATGCACATTTAAATTGCAGCTGCAACTGATTGCTGCAGGAGCTCTCTGTCTGTCTGCCTGGTTGGATCGACCGCCTGCAACAACTCAATTTGCGACAAGTTCGTTAGCCAAAATGTTAACCAGGAAGCCGCCGACTAACATCAAATCCTTACTGGCATCTGCTGGAATGACCACCAGCAGCAGCAATCTCTCTCGCTCCCTCTCTCTGTCTAACTCTTTTGGTTTGTCTGATGTTGCTGCTGCTGCGGCTTGCCATGAAAGCCAACCGACATAATCGCCTGCATTTAACTGAGGCAAAAGCTTCAATTACGCTTTTGACTTTGGCGATGGCTAACCTAAGTCGGCACCTCTTCCCCCCTTCCCTCTCTACCCCACTCTTTCGTTATACTAAGTTCATGTTTGGTGGCTTTTCAAAACGCGGTCTGCGATAATGTTGTTGTTGCGTTTGTTGCTATTTTCAGCTATTGCTGTCGGTATTGTTGCTGTTGTCGCCGTTACACTTGCTGTTGTTGCTGTTGTTGTTGTGGGTTTTGTTGTTGTTGTTGTTGGTTTTGTTGTTGTTGCTGCTGTGTATGCTGCTATTTTCAGCTATTGTTGCTGCTGTTGCCGCCGTTGCACTTGCTGTTGCTGCTGCTGTTGTTGTTCGTATCGCTTTGTTTCTACTGCTATTTTCAGCTATTGTTGTTGTTACTTAGTTGTGGCTTCTGTTTGCAGTTGTTGCTGTTGTTTCTGCGGTCACGTATTTCAAAGTCTTTTCTGGACTAGCGGCTTTATAAAATAATTGATGTTGCAGTCGTTGTTGTTGTTGCTGGTGCTGATGTTGCAGCACTTGCTGAATTTTCACTATCAGTCAGTGAGGTAAAAGTACTCTACACTCGATTTAACAAGGCATTTTGGTTAGCTGACAGATCTAAATGCCTTCTCCGATTGGTTCTATGGCATTAACAATGGTTTCAACTCGATAGGATCAAGGATTAATTGACTGGCCTTTCCACTTGTTTGCCATGGTTTTTCCACACTTTCCCGGTTCACGGAGTTCACAGATTTTTGTATAGTTTCAATTGCAGCGTATGGGCCAAGTCTCTTTTAGCCGAAACAACTTCATTTTCATTACATTTTCATTTGCCATTGCCCAAGTGCAAGTTTTATGTTTTTTGTATCACTCTTTTTTTCTCAATTTTTTTTTTTTTTTGCTGTTTTGTCGCACTCTGCAAATACAACAAGTTAGGCCTCCAGACCCCACCCCCTCCTCTTGCTGGCCCAGCCCACTTGCTGGTAACCACTTTTCTTAACTGTTTAGCCGGTGGCAAGTTGATTATGTTTTTTTGTGTGCTTTTGTTTATTTCCAACTCAGCAACTTCATGTCATTACCACAGAGTTTGGCTTCTCTCTCACTCACTCACTATCTCTTTCTCTCCATCTCCATCTCTGTCTCTCTTTGTCTCTGTCGCTTTGTCTGTGTGCAAGTTTTTCATTTCATTTCCAGCAAGTGAGTTTTGTTTTTCCATATTTAAACCGTGGCAAGCAGCAAATGCCAAAGCCATTTCATATCCTACACTCATCGCAGATGGTTAACCAACTCAAATAAAAAACAAATAAAGCAAAAAACTCACAAAAAAAAAAAAGGCCCAATAAAAAACTAATTAACATTTAACGTATTCGCAATCGGTGTGAAAATGAATTTTCCCCGAGGAGTAAGTGTTATTTTTAATTATATCGCAGTTCGCGGCACAGAACTCTGAGAACAATCCTAAAAGCAAAAAAAAAATAAAAATTAATATCCTTGCTCGCTCCATGGCGAATCAACAGCTTAGAAAAAAAAAAACATTTACATAATTAAGTGCAAAAGATTTATACAAACAACCAAAAAAAAAAAAAAAAAAAAAAAACCCTCCACCTGGATGTGGCTTAATTTATGAAATATTTATTTTTATTCGCGCGTGAAATTGAATTGAATAAAAAACCACAACGAGTAAACCAAAAAAAAAAAAAACACTAAAAATTGTAATTTACATTAACAAATTCACAAATTGGCAAATGGGCAACGACAACAACTGGATGTCACCAGTTTTATGATCCACGATAAAAAGGACTCTCAAGTTGATCGTTAAAAAAATGTATATACAATGTACATATAATTGTTAATTGCATATTCTGTGTTTTTGGTTCTCAAGTGCTCTCACGAGGATTTCAATTAAAGAACTGCAGCAGGGGAAAATAAGAAAAAATTAATATAATTTTGGATATTAAAAAGTTTGCATTCCATTCAATCCATTGGGTTAACATAAGCCATAAAGTTGAAACATCGCTTCAGTTTTTAACTATTTCCCCAGAAGGAAGCTCTAAATCGGATTTAAGGCAATCAAACTTCAAAGGACATGTTTGTTAAAGACTTCAAAAACTTTCTTTCCTTACTTTTCCTACATAAATTCAACTGAAATTCTATCTTTTGTCACCCAGTGCCGAGTTATCATCAAATAAAGTCGTTGACTATAACATTTTGGTAACAGCTTTAGGAGCTAATAACATTAGAACGACAGAAAATCATTTGATTGCCTACATCAAGGCTGATTGACTTGGCCCTGTGTGGGAAGGTTTACTTAAAAGTCTATAAAAAGCCACCCTAATGAGGAGTCATCTTCATCAAATGGCTCCCCCCCCCATCCCCCCAGGCGCTGAGATTCAATCAAAATCAGATTTGGTAGCCAATCATAATCACAAAAGTGCTCAAATTATGCTAATTGTATTGGCTTCTCCCTTTATGGATACTGCTACTATATCTGTATATCTATATATAGATATAGATAGATATATCTATCTATCTACTCATCGTAATTGTGGTCTTTATGGTTTTTATCTTTATTTTTTGTTATTATTGTTTTTGTTTTTGCAGGCATTAAGCTTGCTGTTTATCACTTGCATGATGTTTGCACTGACAAACGGCCATCCATCAAAGGACAAGCTAAAGTAAGCGCGGAAATTGCCAAGAACATTTCCTTTCCAAAGCTGAATCTCCCCCTGTCTCTCTCTCTGTCTGTTTTTCTAGGATTCGCATCCATGTGCCAGTGAAACATCACACACATGTCCATACGAAAACGGTCATTAAGAAAGTGCCACTACCCATACCCGTGCCGGTCAAGGAGCATCATCATGAGCCGAAAAAGCATCACAGCAGTCGTAGTAGCAGCCATCATCATCATCATCAGCACCATAATCATCCGGAGGATGAGCTCGACGATGATTTCGAGGGTTACGAGTATCCCGTCAAGGCCAAAAGACGCACGCGGCATCCCTTTGTCTGAGAGTCGCAGTCGCAGTCGAAGTCGAAATCGGAGATGGAGATGAAGTCGAAGCAGAAGTAGAAGGGAAAACGAAGCGAACGTAAGGAAAAGCCAGCCCAGCAGGAATTTCCAAATGAAAATGAAAATGGAAATGGCAAAAGGCAAATGAAATACAATTTATGCAAATTAACACAGACAGAAAAATATAAACCAAAATAAGTACGAGACGCGGCAGCTATACTATATACTGGGTGTGATTTGTCACTGTTCTTATTCGTGCAATAAAAATTATATTTAAGCAGAATTTAAAACATTCGCATTTTATTCCCAATTCCAATTTACTTCGTGACTTGCTTGTGGCTTAAAGCAATTGGCAAAAGCAGGTTTAAGAGTTTACCATCAACTCAAAGCCAATTACTGTCATAAACTCCCAAAAGTAGGCTATTATTTTTTGTAAAAACGTTGTAAACCTTGCCCAATTTAAACGTATTCGATCAAAGTTAACTTTTATCAACGGGCAGAGCTAAAAAAAATGGTCAAGTCATCATAATCTCTATATAGTCCAGAAAAGCAAATTTAAACTCCCAAAAGTAGGCCATAGTTTCATGAAAACTGTTACTTCTTAATGCTTAAATGTTTTAATCATTCTATTGATATATAGTCTTTATAGTTCTCTTATATTTAACCATATTGGTTCAATGTATTTAGGAGTTAGGTGCATTTAGTGTTTCGGAAAAGTCTTTTAATTTCCAATCTAGAGAATCCCATTGAAAACATTTTAACTCTCATTGTTACTAAATGTTTTTGAAACCTATATTCAAGTGTCTTGCTCAATAATTGAAAGTAACTTGATCAGTCAAGAGTCTCTTTCAATGATTGAAAGTAAATGAATCCAAACAGTTGATTGCAAATGGCAACTCAACGGAACCGTGACGCAACTGAGCCAACAATAATGAGAATGACAATGATGATGCTGATGATGATGGTGCAAATGATGATGACGTTTCGCTTTTGTGTTTGCCGCACAAATTGGATATTACAAAATTTTAAGAAAATAAAGAAAAGCTGAAAGAAAAACGAAAAAACACAAGGAGAGGTACATTCTGATTGAAATTAACATGCCCAGCTGTTGCTTGTGTTCCTTTGTTGTTGTTATTGTTGCCACTGTTGCTGCTGCTGCTGCTGCTGTGTGCATAAATAAATGAAGCAAAGAGCAACAAGAACAAAAGCCAAGGAATGCCTGTAATACGCGAAATGTTGTCTAATGCTCCCCACTCCCACTGCCGCCCCCGCCCCTCTGGGCACCTTCTTGAGCTAAAGCCATGAAATATGCATGCTTAGCGCGACTCACTCCCCCGCAAGCAAACTTGCCCCCTTCTAACTCACTCCCCCCACCACTCCCTCTCCACCTCTCTTTCTGCCCACTTGCCAGTGTTGTCAGCACGTGCTGGCCGTTGTCTATAGTAAACAGAAATGTTGAGAAGAAGCAGAAGAAAAAAAGCAAAAACAATGTAAACAACTTGCCAAGCACATTGAGAGAGTTGTTGTTGTTGTTGTTGTTGTTGTTGTTGTCGCTGCTGCTGCTGCTGCTCCAGGGGCGGCAGCTGTTGATAGCTCATTTGCCAGACACACTCAAAAGCAGTGGGAGAGAGAGAAAGAGATGGAGATAGAGAGAGAGAGAGAGAGCGAGAGCAGAGAGGAAAAGCACTCATCCTGCTGAGAGCCACTCAATTTGCTTACCACACACACACACACAGGAGCACTCACACACATGCACGATTGTGTACCCGCTCAATTGGAGCTTAGCCAAGTGAAATCGCTTTCACATGGCGCGCATGTAATTAATATATGACGTCAACTTAGCAAGGAAAGAATACAAACACACTCCACGCACACACACACACACATACACAACAGAAGGAGCCAGCTTATGGACCTCTATATACCCTAGAATGAAATATAGTAACAAAACATCTAGAATTGAAACTCTTTGGTTCTTCTGACAAAGAGGGTTCATCTGAGAATGACACCTGTTGCTGCATTCCAGCCAAAGTTCGATCAAATAATTGGCTACCCGCATTCACAGTTTCACATATTTACTTTCCATTTACAAGAATGCAGGCCAAAGTAATGAATATTTTTAGTTTGAATGACGTTGCAACAGGACAACTCGTCACAAAAGATGAGCCACGGTATCAACATACATAGGTAATCCGCCACTCCAGTAACTCTTTACACTAGTCATACATCAGTGAGAAATTCCAGCAAATATGTAAAAGCTTTCAATACTTTATAGACTGCATAAGTATCCCCACAGCTGACAGCTAAAGGGTATAGAGGCAAACGAAATGCTCTCAAGCGGCTTAAGAGAAAATCATAGCATACCATTTGGGGTTGAGGCAGGTACAAATACAAATACACAGACACACACTTCGACACCCACCCACACACACACAGTCACACACACAGAGACTTTTAGATGGAGAAGATGCTTCACATACATGTTAAAGACATTCAAATTTTCGTGTGGCCTCAGCCAAGTCCTCATTTTCTTTTTTTGGTAGGTGTCAAGCTTCATGTACATATTTACTTAGCTCTTGTTTGTTGGTTTTGCTTTTGGCTTTGACTTTGGGGTTTTTGCGTTTCGCCTGCTATTTGCGACTTGACTCTGGCTGTTTTGTTTAATTTGGCGCTTCTATTTGATTAGGCCCGCCTAAGCGAACTACGTGCCTGGGTTAATTTGTGGTCGAGATGTATGTGTGTGTGTGTGTGTGTGTGTGTGTGGGGTAGGGGCGGGGGTGTGAATACCTCCTGCTATTTACCTGCCCCCCTCTGCGTTCCATATCTTTGTTTATGTTTTGGTGGCGACAGCAAATAAATCGCAAAACGAGAAAAAACGAGAAAAATTTGTGCATAGCAAGCATAACAATGAGAGCCAACTAAGGGGGGGAACAGGTGGGGTAGGGACTTGGCAGAATGGCCAACAGATGGAAATGAAAGCCAGTAGACAAACTACTTTTCGGCTACTTAGTGATAAATAGAAAAGAGATTTATATAGATCTATGTACATTGGCATTGCGAGGGAGAGGCAGAGAAAGATAGATAACCATTTGATAAGTGGGAAATATCAACTTTTGAGATGACTTTTTATTTTTATGTATAAATGTAGATCAGCAGAACAATTTTTATTTATTTTTTCTTCAATTGATTAAATATATTTTTGTGTTTAACTAAAGAGTAAAAGAAAGTAAAGGCTAAAGTAGGTGTTAAAGCACGTGTTGCCTCTTTTAAATGGCCATAAACAAAATTTATCAAAATTTGCGTTTATATCTCAATTTGATGCCTTGTCGATATTTTTTAATCGCAATCCAATTCGTAATGAGCAGAACAGTTTAAAATATTTTTAATTTTATTATTTGTCGTCTATATTTATGGTATACAATAAATATAAGGCGACACTTGCTCGTAAATCACACCAGGAGGCATAAATTCTATCATTCTATCATCGTTTTCTGGATATATCGATTTGATAGTTTGATCAAATAGTTTCCAGTCAGATATCCTTAGCTTTAATTATTTCGATATGAATTCATTTAGTTTCCTTCTTCCATTTCCTTTTCACTTTCAAGAGAAATTCTTTCTCGTTTAGTTTAGCTTACTTTCAATTTTCATTGCCAATTTTATTTACTTTCTCACTATCCATTTTAGTTTCACCTTTAGTTTTTTTTTTTTCTTCCTTTATTTATAGTTCAGGGGACTTAGCAGTGAGCTTTATTTTAGTGGACTTTATTTTCGTGGCCATAATATTTGTGTTAGTTGGCTTTTTATGGCTGGCCAAATATAAAAAAAAAGGACAGGAAAGGAAAGCAAGCACTGGCTCACTTCACAAGGATCGTCATCATCATCGTTCGTAATATTGAGGACATTTGTCTCGAGTGGACACATTTGGCAATGCAAACATGGAGAGAAGCGTTTCAGAGATTTGCTGACTTTTGTGCATTAAATTAAGCAAACAAAATCCCATATAAACATATTCGTAAAATATGGGAATAAATGCCTAGGCCAAGGAGAAGAGGAGATAGGATGGGGAGATGGAGCCCAGACCTAGCCCCAAGGACCTCAGACAGGGAACTTTTACTTATGCGTGACTTGATTTGACCCAGGAGTGAAAATATTAACCCAACCCCCCCTTGCCGCCCATTCCCGTTCTCTCCTACGTTCATCCCCTTTGCCAAGGTTCATCTTTTGCTTTTGTTTTTACAACATAAATATTTTTACGAGCTGAAGAAGAAGATGTCAGAATCAATAACAACAATAATGATGACTTTTTGTCTTCGACTCTTTTCGTTTCATTTTTTTTTTATTATTTGCTTTAGTTTTTATAGACAACGTAGCCACGCCCACACACATCTCTCTCTAAGTTTTGATTATGTTCGTGCGTTTATATGTATGTATATCTATTTATTGGCTGCCTGTGTCTAATTCCCAATTAATTTGGGATTTGCGCTTTAAGCACAGTAAATTAGATGGCCATAAAAATGGACATGCCACAACATCAGGGGCAACAACATCGGGGGCAGCGACAGCAGCTGCAGCCGCAATTTACCAGTAATTAATTACGAATTTCATTTTGTTAGTAGTTGCATATTTTACGGCCCCGAAACACAAAATTTAAATTACAAATCCCCTGCTCCACTCCACTTCACATTTTATTTACCTTATTTTAACGAGAGACGAAGTGCGACCAACAACATCAATTAGTTATAGATGAATGTTTTTGCAGTAAAACCAATTAAATAGGATTTTGATACTCGAAATAAAGTACTCACACCCTCACACAAACATTCCAATTAATGTTCTACCACTCATAAACTCAATAAATAAACTTTTTATGCACAGAGCCATCGTCCATTGGTAGTGTTCCAGTGAAAATAATTGTCAGCAAATTACAATCGAAATGGCTGAAAATAATTCAGATAGAAAACTACTTGCACGATTTCATAATGGGCTATTAGGTGGCTATTCCCTCTAACAGGCACATATCAGTTCGTTCATCTCGAATTTTAAACAATCTGAGCTATTAAGTGTGTATTTGACAACCTTTAATAGCAGGCGACTTTCAGGTATATGCCGAAATATTTGCGATCAATCGGAGATAAAAAGTGTGGGAGATTCTATTTTACATGGTCACTTGAAAAAAGCTATCCGCAAGAAGGATGCCGCGTTTCCTTACAATCGACCACAAACTGAGTCCTTTGACTTCATTGAAGGAGAGTTCGACGTTCTTTAACCTTTTTCACCCTTTCAAAATCAACAATTTCCAAGGATGGACCTTTAGGCTGTTGATTAGATTTACTAAACTTACTTCAGAGTGGCTCCAGGACTGTTAATTGTGTTAACAGAGTTACGAAAACCTTTACCATATAACAAGAAAAACATTCAATTAAACCAAATGGATAAAGTTTCATGGACGAATTAATCAACATGATTAAGTTCTTCTTAATGTCCAAGATCTAAAAAGTAAGGGTACCAAATTTCTACAATATTGGTTAGGATTTAAATCAGTTATAGCCCCATAAAATTGTAGAAAAAAAGGGCGTGTAGCTACACAAAATGGCCATAAGGAATGACGACGTAAAATCAAATGTCACGTCGCTTTTGGCCCTTAATTGCGTTCAAGTCCGAATCGGAGTGAATACATGTGTAACTAGGTTACTACAAATCGCATTGCTTGTTTTGTGGATAACAAAGATAGATAAACGAAACGAAACGAAAAGAAGCCAGTAGCTAGAACCCTTTCACATATTTCGCCTTTTTATTTGCCTGCAGATGGTCAATTCCCAGAAATTTCATTTGCCTTAAGTACAGGCTCCTGGACCTTGAGCCTTTTTTTTACCCCTTACAAATGCCTATTCAGTCAATTCGAAAACACAAACTAACACACCCGCACACACACACAGACACCCGCACACACACAATACACAACAAATTTGGCAAAGCACGTGCAAATCATATTTATCACTCCCCAATGAGCGAACCACGAACCACGGACCTCGAACCCTTCCATTCATTAATACAGTTAAGATACATTTTCTGCGGGTGTATGTGTGTGTGTGAGTGTGTGTGGTTCAAGAAAATTGACTAGAAATTTGTGTATACATATCTCTTACAGTTAACTAGGCAAAAGGCATAGGCATAGGCATAGGCATAGGCATAGGCATAGGCATAGAAATAGTGGGGAAAAGGTATCTTCTACTTATGTGGGTTATATGGCAACTCTTACGCGAAATGGCGGCCCGTTAATGAACTTACACGCACACACACAACACTCACACTGGCACACACACACACTTGGACATGGACAGGGTAGATCCGAAGCAAGGCAAGGCGAGTGACCTACCAACCTACTCCCCATCCCATGACCCCCACACACACTGTCTCATACATAGACATTCAGCAACAGTTTGCAACGATTCGTTTGAGCAGAATACGAGCAACTCGAACATGTTCGAGGACAACCTGAAATTGATGACGTATTCATTTGGTTCCATGGGGGGCTTTGGGGCTGTGGGGTGGATGGCAAAATAACCAAACATCGTTGAGTATGTTTGAGTTAAACGCAACAACAGAAAACGTAAAGGCGCCATCGTTAATACTCTTTCTTTTATGAGCATTTGTTAGACCATAACATCGGACTAGACGATCGTACATGTGCTGATCGATAGGCCCTTGTATCAGTATGTTTATCGAACTATCGATCTAAGAATAACAAAGAGTAGATATATACACAACGTGAGCTGATTCCCATGATTCCCACGTCCGTTCCCAGATCTGCGAGTTGGCTCATAAGAGAGCTACCGATCAACAGGGTAGTGACTATCTCTATTAGTTAAAAGATTCGATTATTTTGCTATTTTCCACACTGAGCACACTTTAATGGGCCAATTTTCAAGTGAGTACGTAACAGAGATGATTGAGATAATGGATGAAAGTTCGTTTTTGATCTGAGAGTCTGGCTACCAATCTAGCAACTAGCTCAAGTTAAACGGATTGCTTAGCTTTAATATATATTAGTCAATTTGCAAACTATAAAACAGAGAAATTGCATAATTTTTCATACAATATTTGGGGAAACTTGAGTCAGTTATTAATTCAAATCTTATTAGAGTATTTTTTTGATTTGACAACTCATAAGATAAATCTTTAATCTGTCCCAAATATTTTACCCTCAAATTAGTTCATCTAATCAAAAGGGAATTGAAATGACCGAGAAAATGAAGTTCAAGAGTATATGAACTTCGGCCATTGAAAGTGAAATTAGTCGAGAATTTTTTTGTAGCAAATTTTTGCACAAGTAACAACGACACGACAATGACGACGACGACGCCGACGACGACTCCACCGTGCTCATGCTCTCGGCAAAAACCAACGTTTCTGTTCTGTTCTGCTGCCGCTTCTACACGTAGTTCTGTGTTGGCTCGACGGCAGTTGCGGATAAGAAGCCGGCGCTGTTTGTTGTATCTTGGTTCGGTTCCGTTCCCCAAACATCGCCATCGTCATCGTCGTTGGCGCTGGCATCGTTTGGAGCGCGGCGGCGGCGTCGTCATCTCGCGTGAAAATTATCAAGTTCAATACGGCGGCGAGACGCCTAGCCTAGCCGTATCGTCCGTATCGTGGGCAAAATATAGAAATACAAAAAAAAAAAGAATAGATCGTAAAAACAAAAAAAAGAGTAAAATACAAATAGAAATACCTAAACAAATGCAAATTGCGGCACGCGTTTTTCATCTGTGTGTATCTGTGTGAGATAAAAACAAGCTATAAAGCACCAACAAAATAATAATCATTAACCAAAAGAAGAGTAAATAATACAAATAAGAAAAACTCGAAAAGGTGCGTGTTAAACAAAGTATATTAATAACCAAGTTCAGCAAAAATAAATATATCTATATATGCATATATGAATATAGGAAGAATAGGGATTACGATTTTGTGGTTGCACATTTTCTGTTGTTGGAAAACAATTTTTGCGGGCGATTTTTTCGATTTTTGGCAATTTTCGTTCGATTTTACGCTTTTGTCGGCGGAAACAACCAACAACCAAGCGAATGTCCGATTTTATGGGGAATATACAGTTTCTATACTTAGGCCAAATACATATCTAAATATATATATCTAGTTATGTGTCTAGTGTATATCTTTTCAACATATACAACAGATTTATAAGTTTTTATTTGAATATTCAGTTGTTAACGGCTCGTTAAAGAAAATTGCACCAGAATAAGAGCAGAAAGAAACATTTCCATGTTTAATTCGGAATTGTAAGTAGCGAACAAAGCAAACAAAAATTATTCCAATTATTAAACTAAATGAAATTTTTCGCTTAATTTGCTAAAAACAAGCGAACAACAAAAAACGAACGACAACGACCAACGAAAAAAACATGAAAAAATCATTAAAGAAACAAAACAAAAAAAAAACACTTGCTAGGAATTCGCAACAAAAAAAAAAATCAATGGGGAAAAAACAAAAAGTAAAAGAAATGTCTAGAATTAAATAAAATATAAAAAAAACGTGCCGACTTCATCATTTGAAATTTATTCCTATGCCTAGAACGTGCTGGGGATTCTCCCGCCCACATAGACCCACATGAACCATCTTTGCGGTCTTTGTCACAAACCAATTTCCTCTCCGAAGAACTATTGCCCAGGATATGCCAATTACAATAACACAAAAGGCCTAAAGATTAGTTGTCGCACCATGGCGACATGAGTTACCCTGTAAGAAGATTGTGAAATTTCAGAATTTTTAACCCACCACAGACTCCATGTAAAAGCCTTTTCCAGTGGTTTTTGCACATGAGTAACCTTTTTCACTGCATAGTTTGTAGGCTGAAAGACGCACAAGCAGGCGAAGTACGCACAAGCAAGCCTCCATGAGCGACTTGCTTTGTCACAGTTCGCTTTCGAGACTTTTTCTAATTGAATCAAATTTTTAAACATTACGTATGATCAACCCTTCAATCTTTTACGTTTTACCTGACCTAACATACCCGCTTTTACCCTTTGGTTACAAATTTTTAAAAGAAAACATCTAAACCAACAGGCGATAAGCATCATGGGCTGAAGGGAGTCTGGGTTTTAGGTTTTGATACGTGCCTGAAATTTGTCGAGTTTACTTTCTCTATCGTGATATCCCAATTGGATTTGGAGACACGTGAGTGTGTCGAGGTATATTTTGCATTTTGGTGAATCAATTACCGTCCTCACACCCGACACAACCCAACCGAATCCATCGCATCCCTCTTCCTGCCCACATAGTTTTAGTTTCCTGCCCCCAAGTCTTCGGCACTTTGCAGACATCGAAACGGATGGGGCAAATTGTTGTTGCCTTTCCCATTACATGGTCATGCACTTTAACTCAATTCAATTGAATCTGCTAATCCTTCGACGACACACGATACACCAGATACACATACATTACATGGGCGAGTGCTATACACATATATGTATCCAATATGTCAGAATTCCAATTGAAGCGAATTCAATATGACATTTAGCATACTAACTGGTAAAGTGGCCAACGTTTCGAATTCGTTTTGTGCAATTTCAATAAAAAATTACCATTTATATATAGGTATATATAAATATGTATGTATGTATATAATTATATTTATGTATACATGCCGGCCCAAATATCATCAGGTTAAATCTGGCAACCAGTTTGCAATACGCTGCAAAACACTTTCAGCCAATTCACAATTCACTGGGGGCATTAAAAGTTTAATAAATTCCCGAAGACGGGGGGGAAAAACTTATGTTTCGTACTTTGTAACTAACTTACTAAGCGTTTAATACTTATTTCGCTAATGAATTTTGACATTAAAGCTTAGAGCTATGGCGCCAGAAGTTTAAAATTCGCTAATAATTTTAATTCTACAAATAATCAATAAAGCAATTTTATAATAAACCAGTTCAGGGGTTCATTAGATTTTTATGATTTAATCAATAAAGAAGTCTGTTTCAAATTCATTATTCAAGTTATTTCTAAGAAGCAGTTGAAATAACCTTCAGATATAACCCACAAGAAATCGTTGGAGTTATCTCTGAAAATGAGCTCTTTCAAAAGGGGGGAAATCAAAGGCACATATCCTGAGATCATTGAAACCACAATTTCAAGCCATTCAAATAATTTTAAAGACTGATCGTAAAATGTCATAGCATAATTTCTCAGAAGAAAGCAATTCGAATGACGTTTTCCGGGCAAATAATAAAGCTAAAATAAACAAAACTCAAAACCACAACCAAAGGGTCAGAGTAACTTTGGCAATGGCAAAGTTTGTATACTCTTAAAATATTATTCCATTACGAATATTTTCCGAACTATTCTTGAAAACATTTCTTGCTAACATTATGCTATGCTTAACATTTTTAAAGTTTTAGTTTTGTCTACATAACTTATGCACAGAGAGAAAGTGAAAATCTGTCAAAGAGAATGCCATAGAAATGGAAACTTTACTCAACATTTCTTTCATTCATTCTTTTTGTTATAATAATTACTCGGAGACCTTTGACTGAGCGCCAACTGATGATGATGTGGATGTAGATGAAAATGGTTTTTAATGAATAATTTGCCTAGAAATTTATTTGCTTGCAAATTGTTTGTGGAACAAACTAAAAAATAAATTTCAAATTACATTTCTCCCTTCATTCTTCTTATTTTATATTATTTTTTGTGGTGTGCAATTCACATTTGTCAGAGAATGGCTGTCAATTTCTGTTTTGAGTTATGCACATAAATTTGACATTAATAAACCACGAAATGTATTAAACAAACACGGAAGAAAAAAAATGAATGAAAATATAAAATAAAAGGAGGCACAAATTGAGTGTGAAATTTCATGCACCATTTAACAGGAATCAAGGGTGGATGGGTGGATGAGGGGGACCGGTTGGATGCTTGGGGAGGAAAGCCAAGCCAAAATGATTTTTAAACCTAGGAAAAATCTAAGGAAAAGTAACAGCATCTCGTACTTAAGCATTGGGCATTTAACAACGTTGTCAATTACCCAGAAATATACGAACATATATATTATATATGTCTAAGTATCTATGTATAAGTATATATACTTATATTTATTACGAAAAAGAGAGCTCACGCCCACGCCGCAGAGACATTTGTCCAGGAGGAAGGCAGGGAAGGAAGAATTAGAGCCAGGCCAAGGCAGATTTAGAGGCAAAAAGTAAAAGTAAAATAGACTTGTCGCCTTCTTTTTTCTTCTATGTCTGTGAGTGTGCGAGTTCTGCATGTGTGTGAGTGGTTATAATACCTATACACACACACACACACTTTCGCACACTCTCACCCACATGTGGTGTATATGCTTTTGGCATTATGCTGATATTTTTCGTGTGAAAAGCGCTTAAGCAAGTGCCAAGCCAAGTTTTTCCCCTGGCAGCTGAAAGAGTTTTTCCTTCTATTTTCTTTTCTTTTTTTTTAATTGTTGTTGCAGGATCATAAGCATAAGCATATGCTGTGCTGTGGGCGTGGGTGTTGGAATACTCATGTTTAATGTTTGAAAATGAAAATTGCCGCAAAAAAAAATAGGCCAACAGCTACAGAAAGAACAAATTTTCTTCATTTAAAGTTGCTAAAAGTTAAAGCAACAAATCTGACAAGGCATCAAACTTTAACTCAAAGTTAAATGAATTCTTTAAAGCTTAAACATTGCAAGTATATAAGAATATTATAAGAATGACAGTTAATAAAATAATAACTAGATAATAGTTGGAACTTGCTGAGAAAAATCAAGGAAAACAAAAGATTTCTTCTTATCTAATCAAATTTGCAGCTCTGAAATACTTCAAATGAATCATACCCGACTTCAATATTAGATTATCAATTCAATGTTGCCAGATAGCTATTAAGACATGAGTCAAGCGAATGTTGCCAGTCTGTCAACAAATATCAGGGTTTAGTCTGGTTATTGTCGAATTTCTGAGGCTCATTTCACACATGTTTCAAATATTTGACGTTGAATTGTACAGAAATTCTTTATTAAAATTGTACTTTGGAGATGTTTCTAAATTATTGTTAAGGCTTTGCACACGTTTTGAATAAGTTCTGTTTGTTGCAACGCCAGGTTCGCCTGGAAAGCTTTATTTTATCAATATTTTGGACATTTTAATAGTATTTTTTATATAATTTCCGATTTGTTGTTGATTTCTGTGTTAGCGGATCGATAAATTTCATAGACTAAGTGGAATCAATGATGATTTTTGGATTGAGCAATAAATTGAGTAAATAATGCTTTCTCAATGAAAATATTCGTTTACACCGCGTTGGTCTAATACTTATTTACATATCTATATAGACGCGTATGTATTTTCTGCACATATACAAACACATACTCACACACACAAACATATGGCGCAATGTGTAAATAAGCGCGTTAGACTTTAAAAATCGCAGCCAAAAAGGAGGGCCAACATTTTGTTGTGCCCCTTCCTCCCTCATGCCTTCCTTCTTCATCGACATGTCATTGTCGTCATCTTGGTCTTATTGCCACAACTTTTGCCAGCATTTTGTAAATGAATGGCACACACACACACGCACACCCAACACCCTCTACAGCACTTTGTATTTGTTTACTCTTTTTTTTCATTTCATTTTCTATTTTTTTTTTTTTGGTTGTGTTTTGCATGTGTGTTTATTTGAGGTTCACATGTGTGTATTTGTATGTGTATGTGTGTTTGTGTGTACCGAGTGTTGATTTTGTTATTGTTAAACTTACCTCAAACACACGCACGCAAACACCCATACGCACACACACACACATGTGTGTAGAGGCTTTTTATGACAAAGGCCAAACTCCCCTTCAATGTTTAAATGAACATACGCGGCGTATACGTAATAAATCTATGACCTCACTTTGTCTTTTAACATTATAATGTAGAACATCCAAGTTAATAGTTTCATTCAGTTCACAGTTCGGTTCAGTTTCAATTTAGTTCAAGTTTCAACTTTAGTTCTAACAACTTCAGCAAAAATTTTGGTCTCAAGACCAAACCCTTTTTCCACCATGAGAAAAAGTTGAAGGAAAATTCCTTTGCCTTGCCAGCTTTTCCTTTGCGGCCTTGCCTCAGCTTGCCTGTTGCCAGTTGCCAGTTAAGTTTCAGTTTCAGTTTTCAATAACATTTTCCCTCCTTTGCTGCCACTCCCTTTCGTGCTCTCTGGGCCTGAAATTGCAAATTATGTTGCGCATTTTCTTTTCACTTTTCTTTTTAATTTATAACAACGTGCAACATTTGTTTTTGCTTTGTGCTCCTCGTGCTCGTGCCACATTAGCGCGAAAATTTACTCAAATTTGTTGTACACCTTTAGTCTGATAAGGCTTTTGGCATACAAATTTATGTTATGATTTAATCAGATTGACGCCACTTGAGGCATTTGCGTTGATAAGCCATCGACATAAACTTTTACCCCTTCCCCAGACACAAACACTCGCCCACTCACACCCCATATTTGTGTGCGTGTGTGTGTATGCGAATTCGCAATTAATTTCTCGCAATTTGTATAATTGATTAGGCCAATGGAGGAAGGAAATCGCCTTTAATTTACCTACAAGAGAAAGCTACCAGAGAATCGTCTCAGAAAGATTTGACTCATTGGAATTTCCTTTCTTTTGATTTAGTTTTCTTCCCTTCATTTTTGCATTATTTGCCTGTGGCAATATGATTATTAAATTATAATTGCCATGTCGTGGCTGATGTTGTTATTATATAGTTATATTGAAGTCGATGACGAGGATGATAATTTGTGCTTTTACCTTGGCACTGCTAGCACACATATTTCATCATACCCTACACAAAGTGCGATAGGACGTAAGAGGGTATATACATCGAGTCTCTTTCGAGTCTATTCATAATCCTTTTCGAAGGACGTGTTGCTTCTGTTTAGCGATCAAATTGAATCAGAACAACCGATCAACTTTATCTTTAAGGCAAGACAGAATGAAAGAAATCTCTAAAGTCGCTCTAAAGTTAGGGTATTTCCTTCTGACTTAGTGTTCCCTTACTGTCCTAGTGATCTTCTCCATAATAAACTCGAACTAAATCATACCAAGTGCAGGGTATTATTAGGCCGACTCACGATACGTTCCTATATCAAATTTGTTGCTTTTGTGTTTGAGGTTTTGGTGCTTGGTCTGTTTTGGTTTTTGGCATGAATGGAAACGGGGGAGAAAGGGACACAGGGTGGAGGGTTTTCACCTGCGATAAGGCACGTCTGGAATTGGGTCGTTTTGTTGCACAAAAATTGCCACACAGTCACACACAGACATACTCTGTGTGTGATGTAGAGGAGTTCGCCTATTACAACTACGTTGACGAATTTTTGACGAGAGTTTGTTGTGTATTTTTATTAGCCCATAGCATGAAATGTGTGTTTTTGTCCCATTTTCCCATTCAGCTACTCCCTTAGCTTAGTTGTTTGATTTTATTACTGGAGTGAGACCGACACAGAGAGAGAGAGAGAGTGAGAGCCTTGAGGTAAATATGCGAATTACTTACGACAAATAACATAAATGACGGGCGACAAGCCTTATCCAGAAAATAAAACATCACTGTTTTAATTTAATGATTTGAGGAAGGAAACTTTTACCTATTTTTTTTTCTTCGTCCGTCTGTGCGTGTGTGTGTGTGTGTGTCAAGGATAACCCTAATGTAATTGAAAAAGTTTCAACTTTCTAAACTTTCCGATCGTTTAAACCAGCAGCCCAACCAGTTGTTAACCTCTATATAACGTTACACAAATATGAAACTAAACAATTTATGGAAAAAAATTAAGCCAAAATTTGCTACACAAGTTGCCAGAATTTTGTGGGATGTTGCATGCAGCAGCAGCAGCGTCCACCATGCAATATTTTCATACCTCAACCTATATATGTATGTACATATATCATGTTAAAATCTTTTACCTGACCTCATGCCGACAAGACTCAAGGAGGGAGGGCGAAGTGAAAGAGGGCCGGACGCTGACCGCGTCCATTCGACCTGTCCGAGCTGTTGCCCTGGCTCATATTTAATTTTTTTTGGCATCCAAAAAAATAAAAATACAACGAAATTTGCATAAAACTTTCATAGCTTTTGGCTCACCTCACACACAGATGCAATATAAAAGTTTCATTGTGCCTTAAATTTTTACAAAATTTTAACTATGTAAGAAAAAATACATGAGAACTGAGAGCAGAACAAAACTGTTCAAATTTGGGCGAAATGTTTCTTGCTACCCCAAGAGTCAAATTTGTAGAATTAATTAAGCAAAAAGTACAGTCTAACCATGTGCCTGGCTCCTAAAAATAGGCTGTGGATTTCACAGTTGTTTCTGTGATCTTTTTCAGAAGATATTAAGTTCTGCTGAGGTGCCCAATAAAATGGGTAGAGCTATATAAAATGAATTTTTCAAAGAGCAAACAAACACATCAACATCAGTAGAAATACGGCATAAATCTTCAAATTGAACAATCAATAACAGTTCAAATTCCAAATTGCCCAAAAGTACAGCCTAACAAAATTCCTAACACTCAAAAGTAGGCAATGGATTTTTATTCATTTTATTCCCTTTCGAAATTAGACACGTAAGCTGGTCACTAGATCCTTTTTCAACTTGTTAATGAATTGCCAGAAAGTTTATGGACAGTGAAGTCTCTCGATAAAAGTGCCTGAAGGCTCTTCACGTTAGTTCTGCTTGAGGGAAATATAGAATAGAAACTTCAAATAGATCTAAAACTATAATGGCCGCATAAATTTGCAGTTGAAAATACCAAATAGCAGTTAAAATTCGAAATCGTTAACACTCTTTTATATTGCCAAGTGGCTGGACATATGCAAGCTAACCTCAATTGGCCATAATAGAGGCTAACCATGTTATGGGATTGGCTTTTTATGTTTATATAGAAATATGTGGAAAATATGGGAAGAATACCATTATTCTATCAACGAGCAGGAAAGGAAAAAAGGGGTGGACGGGTGGCCGGGCACAACTTCAACTGGTTCCCTTGAGAGGCCACACACTAATTCGACCTGCCTTCCCCCCTCCCATCCTTCTTCCTTTAACAACCACTTACAACTCTCCTCACCTGGTCGTCTAGTAGTTTGCTTTTTTTTTTTTGCTCTCTTCTTTTTGTTTTTACGCTTTCTTGCTTTCGCTTTTGTCTGAGCCACACACCACCACACCTCCCCTCTCACCTGTAATAGCCCGTATCCTCTCCCCTCTCTGCATTTCGTTAGCTTCAAACGAGCATTTTGGCCCCGCTAGCTAAAAAGCTGTTCATAAATTGCATGTTGGCTTTTGTGTTGGCATGTCGCTCCACTCCAACTGTGTGTAGGTGTGTGTGAGTGTGTGCAAGTGTGTGTGAGTAAGTGTGCAGGTACTCCATTTTGTTTTTTAATAGACCCTGCTCGCATTTAAACTGTTATGCTTGGCCTGGTCTACAACTGATGGCACAAAGGAACCTTTTCTTTTTATCGCCCAAGCCAAATCAGTGTCGAGTTTATATATATATTCAGATATATGTACATATACATATAGTATGCCGATCGATACATGTAGGTGGAATTTAGTTTCATTAACTCTTTCGCTCCGCCTGGCACCATCAATTCTATGCCTAATTCCCAACAGTGGAAACCAACCAACCCCAAACCCATCAACTGATGTGCGTGGGCAGGCCCATCAATTAGCAAAGTTAGAGTTAAAGATAACCATCAGTTAGCATTAATTAGTGGCCATCATATAAAATATTCCACCTGAGTGTAACAAATGTAATTAAAAAATTTCGCTGTTTATTTATTTAGCTAATTTTGTGAAGTAATTCGCATTTATTTAGTTTTTATCGAATTTTTCTGCTGCCCACCCACTAACCAACAATAAGTGGCGTGGGCGATGTTGACCAAGTGTTAAGTGATTTATATTAATGACCACAATCGGTTTGGCATTGCGGCACGGAACTCTATAGATGAACGATGGATGGAACATTATGAAAATGATGACTAAAGAAACCGAGATAAACCCATAGTAATGGCTAGATTTCCAACATATTTATATGGTCATTAAGACAGAGAGACAGAGAGAGAGAGAGAAAGCAAAGCATAGAAATGTCTGCCATAAATTACAAATTGTTGCAGAAGCTTTAGGGATGGTTAAGGATGGGCATTAAGTTCGTGGATTATGACCATGTGATGCCTAGAAGCAGAAAGATTCTATTAACTATCAATGTTGCCGGAAATCAATTAAATTTCATCTAATATATCTTCGATTTTTCTACTTTACCGTGGGCAAATAACTTTTGTACGCTTTAGAAATGTTTCTAAAAATCATTTTAGGATAATATTGCAAAGAAAATGTACAGTCAATTATTTTAGAAAATAGTTTTGCAATTTTTTAATTGAGAGAAAATAATAATTCAACACCAAAAAGTACGATTTCCAAATATTTAAATAATAAGCACAATACAAAACAAATATTGCAGAATACCTTTTATTTACATACCTATATAAAATATTTGTTTTTAACGAAATAGTTCAAACAGTAACTGTTAGTTTTGACGTATTTATCTATTCAGTTAGTTATAGTTTAATAAATTACTTTCTTTACTTTATTATAAAATACATATTATTTGACCACACAAAACGAGCAATCAAAAGAAAAAAATTATATAATTGGTTAATTAGCATGACCACAAAACAAATAATCAACAAAACAAAAAAAAAAAATACGACAGGAGAGGGAAGAGGTGGAAGGGCGAACAAAAAGCGAGCGCAAACAAATGAAGAAATTTTTGTATATCATTTTAATGAGAAGTCTGCAAATATGAATTAAACATTAATTAAAAAGCCGCAGTAAAATGAACTCAGTCACAGCGACTAGTTAGCAGCAATTGCAATAACAATAACAACAAGAACAACAGCAATAATAAAATGCATGCAAATTCGTATTTATACGTTTTTGGCAAACAAAATGCCAACGACAATTTTCATTTGCTACTGCTGCATACATGACGTATACGCAATGCGGTCGCAGTTATTGGTTGAAACAATTTCATAGAGACGGAGAAGGTAGAGAGGTGGGGAGATGGTAAAGGGGGGATGAAGTGGTTTGGGGCCTGAGAACTGGCGACATTTGTTAGTTATTAGTGCGGTTGCAGTTATTATTGTGGTTGCGACTCTTGTGTCAAGTGGTTTGTTTGTGAGCCACCTTCTTGGCTTTTGGCTAACAATTGTTAGCCATGTTTCGTTTGGCAAAACGAAAATAGCTCAAAGGAAACGTAACGAAGGGAAATCTAACACAGCACTTTTCTATCCATTAATTTGCATATTTTGTGTTGCCTGCAAATCCTTACTACCTTCCAAAGCACCCTCCCCCCTTCCATCATACTCACTGCTCCCCATTTATTTTTAGTTTCATGGCATTTAAAATTCATTGTCGGAAATGCGTTAAGATACGCGGAAATCTACACTTGATTCACTTCTTGGCCATTACAGAGAGAGAAGGAGAGAGAGTGCACAAGAGAGAACGAAGAAGTTTTAACTATTTCGCATAAAATTCGGTTTTAGATATGTAGAAGATTTTTCGGGTTCTGCACTGCGGCAGAAGCAGAGGCAGCTTATGCAAATGCAAAAGGACTAGAGATTATGCTAATGTCCACTTCTCCCCTCGTCTCCCTTATTTTCTCTACCCTCCCCCTTCCCCATGTCTCTCTGTATCTTGCAGGTTTATCGTAGTTGAATATTGTCATGGCCATGTTTGGTTTCTAATCGTCTTGCATATGGAATTTAATTTGCATAAGTCATTTAGTCTTTTTGCATAGGCCAACTTTCGAAATGATATAGAATAAGACTGATTTAATTATAATTATATCTATCAGCTTATAATGTCTTTATCATGATCCTAGTTTTGTGTGTAGTTTAACCAAATTTCTTTCACATTAGGAGACCATAAAAGACCTTCAGTTATTTTCTGAGCTTAACCAAGGCTTTAACTGAGGTCCTTTGAAATTTCCAATCAGGATATGGAAATACTAATGGGTATTTTTGAGGACTAAACCAGCTGAATGTAAAGAGTTTGCGACTTTTTGTCGCTTGCCATTTGGTTTCGATTGATGATTTTCGACTACTCCATTTTCATTGACATTCAACTTGAGCTCTTGAGTCAATTTATCATTGTTTAATTTTCAATTCACTTGAATTTCTCATTCCTCATTTCTCGCACTACTTAACTCTGTGCGCAATTCTTCTGGGCGCAACCGCAATCAGTGATTCTCAACTCATTAAAATTATATTAATTATAAATCAAGTGAAATGCTGCAGCGAACAAAAGCAGCTTATAGTAGTAGGTCTCCCATTTTCCATTTTTTAACCCCCTCTTCCCCTCAGTCAATAGTTATTTCTCTCTCTCAGTCTGTCTGTCTGTCTGCCTGGTTTGGTCTGACACAAAGGCAAAACTTGAGTTGATTGCAAATTCTATGATCAAGTGAAGCCTGAAAATGCATTATGTGTTTAGTTTCGGAAGGATGGATATGGAGATGGAGAGAGGGGAGAAGAGTGAGAATGGTGAAAAACAGCTTAACTTGTTTTTCTCAAGTATTTAACTGAGGACATGAAAACTTAAAATTTAAGCTGCTTAATGTACGGGTTTAGGTAAGTTTTCGTTTGGTTTGTTTCCTCTTTTTTTTTCTGGCGAAAGATTTTGTGGTAAGCTCTATGATTATCAAGTAGACGGCAAAGACCTTTTTGCCGAAAAGTTTTTGTCAACTGTTGAATAATCCATTCGAATCAAATCACTCTGCACGACTGAATAACCAAAGTCAATCGTAACCGAAACGAAACGAAACCGAATGTTGTAAACTGTAACTGAAACCGTATTCAAATTACACACATGTGTGATTTGGTTTTCGAATCTGAGAATGAGAAAGAGAGAGAGAGAGAGAGAGAGAGAATTTTCCCGGCTTTGTCAGTGCACTCAAGTGTGCTATCAGTTAATTTTGAAATCTGTCAAAAGGCATTCAACAAATTAAACTCAATTGGCACTGGTTTCCCCTCCCGATTGAGACCCAGCCTCAGCCCCAGCCAGCTGCAGGCAAATAAACATGGCATATGGCACACTGTGGATTACATTTCACATTTCATTTGACTCATGGAGCGACAGGCCCAAGCCTCATGTCCATGCCCATTCCCATTCCCAGACCCACTCACACACACACACACACACAGAGAAAGAGAGAGCGAGTCATCATAAAATTGGTCATCATAAAAGCCAGACTGGCAGGTTGTTGGGTTGGTGGAGGAGACGGCGTAACAGCGGGAGCAAAAACTACTACTGCAGTGCCTGTTAAATTTTCAAGTGCATACTTTTAGGCTCAAGTCCTGTGTGCGGACTGTCGTCCCGTCTCGTCTCGGCTCGGCTCTGGCCTCGTCGTCTTGGGCGAAATTGGACATGAAAATGAAAGGCATAAAGAGAAAAGAAAGCATGTAAACCGAGCAAAAAACGTGGCATTAATGCCAGCAAGTGGCGTAAGTAAGTAGCAGCTGCCACAATTTGTGGCAAAACACGAAACAAACGAAGCACAAGCAACGAAACAACAAAAAAAGAACAACATCAACCAAACAACCAACACGAAAACATGACCAAAGTCTGACTTAATGTAAAATGTATCAAAACCGAATGTTCAATGTTCTTAATTTCCTTTTTCCAACTATTTGGTCAGCACTATAAAAAGAAGTTGTTAATACTTTTCAAAATTAAAATTAAAATAGAGAATTTTTGTTGGAAATTATACAAATATTGCATAGATTCCACTTTTTGAATACCGGTTGAGGTATATCTCTTCCCTTATTCAACCAAATGAAGTTTTTAAGAAACAACATAGTTTTTAACAGTCTTTGGCATTTTCTTTTAGGATATTAGGAGGACTTTTAAGAAGATTTATTTGCGAACTCGACTTTTTGAGTGAAATTTTCGTAAATTGAATCAAACTTTTGCCATAAGTTTATATAACCTCTGTTGACTTTAGAGTGTTGGGGGCGAAAAAGTGTGCCGTGGCCGGCGGCATATCCCTCGCTTCGGTCCCTCTGTCTCACTTCACTCCTCGAAGTAGTGCAGCAGCCCCAGACTCTGTGTGTCCAAGTGTCAAAGCATTACTATATAGTCGGTCGCAGCCGCTGTAGCAATTGTAGCATACTTTCAGGCGGCCAGCCGCATTTGTGTTAGTGTCTCTGTGTGTGTGGCCTAGTCCGAACTGGGGGAATTGTTTCGTTTTCGTTTCGAAATGAAAGAAAATGCTGTTTAATGTGCTTTTTATTATTTACATCCGCGGCCCGAAGGAGCAAACCCAAACCACAAAAAAAAAACAGGACCAGAACACAAGATGATGAAGAAGAAGAAGATGGAGGAGAAGGAGAAGCTCATCAACTTTTTTTTTCTGTTGATTCTTATTTTTTCTCTGGTTCCTTTTTTCTTTCATTGCTTGTTGTTGTTGTTGCTGGCACAGTTCCGGTTGTCGAGGCTCTTTCATTTAGATGCAAATTTTTTAAGGCCACAAGCAACATAAAAAAAAGAGAAAAGAAAGAATTGTTTTATTGTATTTAGTGGAATTATTCACGCCCGAAACTAACACAGAGAATGAGAAGGATGAGGACGAGAAGGAGAAGTGGAATTCATCATCATCTTTTGCATATGTCTTCTGATTCATGGTTCGCCCCTTTGATGTGTGTGTGCGTGTGTGTGTTGGTGTGGGAAATTAACTCAAAACGATTACCTTGCTCGTGGTGGAGGTCTGCACATTTTCCCGCTTTCCCACATTTTCGTTTGGTTGTTATTGTTGTTGTTCTTCGATTGGCGGCAATCAATTGTAATGACAAAGTGTGCAAATATTTTTGCACTCGCCCATTGCAATAATGATCATGGGGCAATATGGTAAATACCATGGTAAAAATAAATCAATAATATCGATTCGGTTTTAGCCCCCGTTTATATATGTACAAACAAATCTATATATATATACATACAAATAGATATATATAATAACTGTTGCAATGCCGATTCTCAATAATTTGCAAAAGAAAACGACGCAACACAAAAAACTGTCAATGTCAATGGGTCAGTCAGCAGCAATGCGATTTTGTTTGAAGTGGTCGAAAGAAAAAAAAAAACCTTGTTTTGAGGGGTTCATCAAACTGCAGAGGAAAATCGAGAGTTACTTTGGCAAACTTGCAGCTGTTGCACTTGCTAAATGGCAGGGAGAGGAAAGACAGGGATCATTTAAACATAATCACATTTTATAGCATACTTTTCAGCGTATATCCTAAGTTCTTTCATTGGGGTCCTAAGCTTTACACTACACAGTGTGACAAAATTGCGAAATCGTGTAGAGATCCAACAGAAGTTGTAGTTTTCGGTAAACTAGGAAAGGAACAGAAGTTGTAGTTTTCGGTAAACTAGGAAAACAGTTTACAAGAAATGTTCGGCACTTCATTTAAAACTGCGATTTAGGTGAATACTTTGTCAGAAATTTAAGTTTTTTTATCAGATAATCAAAGGAAAAAGATTGCCCTGTCCTGTCATTCTTCTTTTTACTGAAAAAAAAAACCAGATGATTGCGAATTTCTTTTGATGTACAAATTCTTTTCACTTTGATGTCATTAACGTGGTTTAACAAAGGAAAGTTTATTGCAACTAGATAAAAGAAGTTAAGGATTAATAATTTTGCAAAGTCGAAAAGACCAATATATTGAGAGCTATCCTTTTTTTTAGAGGAGATAAAACCACAACAAAATTCCTACTAAGCCTCCATAATTTCAATTATTGTTGGCTTTAAGCCATTTTAAATGATTTTCGCCGGAGATAATAAGAACGTCTTTCCACTTGTCTCTATGGCTATGGCAATTCTGTTTCGATCTGAAAATAGCCGCTCGTTTCAAATTTCATTGAGTGCCCTTTGCAAATTGTTTGCGACAAATTAATTGGGTGGGAGACAAAGTCAAGCTGGTCAGTAAGTAGTTAAAAGCAACCTGTTGTCCCCTCTACATACATTCAAACAAAGCAAATATATCTTAATTGTCAATCAATTTAAGCGTATTTAACATTTATGCGATATGTCCATCAAGGTGAGGAGAGGACAGGGCGGGACAGGAGAGAAGGGCAGCAACATGTTGCGCATTGGTTACAGCAAACGAACCTCAAGAGTGCCGACAATTAGGTTCTTATATGACTTCCGAGACACAAACACACACACACACACAGGTCTTGAGTGCCTTAGTCAGTCACTTTGTCAGATAGATAGATAGATAGATAGACAGTCAGTCAGTCAGTTAGTCAGTGTAGTCAGGGTGTAACCTATTTAAACAGGTGCCACTGAGGGAGGGTCTAGCGCACTATGTGTCTCTCTCTCTCTTGGTCCCTGGGCCAACGTTGCGTATGAGCAACTTTGAATAATTAACTCACTTCAATGGCATTTCGCGTTTATTTTTCATATTTCCCATATTTTCCATGCTGCTCTGCCACTGCTTGCCACTTGGTGTGGAACGTAATAAAGTAAAAGTGCTCCTCTGCAAGAACATAGCACAGTTTGATGTGCATAAATTAAACTGCAACCACAGTCAGGCCACTCTTCCCACCCACCCACGCACCACCGAACCCATCATGTTTGCTGCCTGCTTAATGGATGTTTGCAACGGGTGATGGAGGGGTGGGTGATGGGGATTGGCATGGGGATAGGGAGAGAGGGTACTTGCTGGTGGCAATCGTGTCATGACTTCATGGCGTATATAAATTGCATTTTACGCCATTGTCACGTTGGCGGCCAAAAAAAAAAGAAGTAGGTATATATAAATATGGTCGAAAGGAAAATTTGAGTAAAACATACTTTTCCACAAGCTTCCCCCATACCCCTCGTGCATCACCCACTCAATTTTCAATTTATTCATTTTCCGATTTAATTAATTTATTTTTATAGTTCTGACCTTTGGCAACTTGCAAGTTCTTCGCCATTTTGAGGCTTTCAATCATAGAATCAATTAGCTTAAAAATATGTATTTTGCTGAAATCTGAGGAAAACTTTTAGCTGAAACAAACATTTAGATTTATTACTAGGTACACACCTTAAAATAGATCCATTAAAGTACAAAAGGAATCGAAAATTAACCTGGTTTTGGGTCCTGAGTCAATTATGACAATAAATTAAGGATGTTAGAATTATATCGATAGTTTTCCCATGAGATATATCGAAGTATTAAAACGATTATTTACCTTAATAAAATTACAAAAGCACGAAGCATTTATCTTTAAAAAGTAATAAAGAATTAACAGAGAGAGAATGTTTAATAATATTGTTGTCTAAGAATATTAAGATAATGATTATGGATCTCATATTTCAGAGATTTCTTTGATTATTTCGCTGAAACATTTCATCTGTCTTGAGTGCTAAGCCAAGCTAATTCATCCGCAAACAAAGCCAAAGAGATCCTTTGCCTTTCCCTTTGTTAGCCAGCCATCCAGCCAGCTGTTCAAACAAATTACAATACAAACTCGCAATTGCAGACAGACATTTGATTGATGCAAAGTCTTAGCCCAAAGATTTTAACAATTTAAAATAAACAAAGGCAAAAACAAACAAGCAACAACAACAAACACCATGGAAAGCGACAAGAAATAAAGTTTTTGCCTAACATTAACAACAACAAAAAACCTCAAATTAGCTCACTTAAAGTGATTCATGGTTCTTGGGGGCATTGATAACTTTTTGGCACGCCAACATCAACACAAAACACAAAACACTTCAAACGCCCATCACACTACCCGCCACCAACCCCTCCCCCCTTTTCCCACCTAGTCCAGCAGTAGCAGCAGTCATCATCATCAGCAGCATTATCATCGGGGCTAATCACACCTACCCAAAACGAGGCGGGAAAGGCGTGGCTCCTAAAATCCTGCGACAAACCAAATGCGATTAGACCTAGTTGCATTTGGGCCGCCTCTGTTACCTGTAATAAGCTGGCAAATGAGTTTTCCCAATTACCCTGCAAATTTGGCAAATGTCTCTCAACTAATGTATCGAAAATGGATGATGAAGTAGCGTAAACTTCGAAATAACCTTTAAATGTAGAGGTAATTTATATGATCCCTTACTATGATATATCTATATAAATTAGAATAGCTCACGATATTTGGTCAAAACGCTCTTTCCCAACCTATTAAATTGCAGTTTTCAAAAGAAAGTGCCCTAATTTTATGGCTCATTTACATACATATTTTTAAATGCCTTAAGAATTAAGAATAATAATTTTTGACTTACTTTTGGCAAACTTTTAACGACGCTTACATCATAAAAAGTTGCGCAAATTGGGTGAAAAATTAGTTTTCAGATTTTAATGCCAATAAAAATGTTCAGAAAAGCCAAAAGATATATGACTTTTTGAAAACATCAACAATTTGACTGAGTTATTTATAACATTTTGCACTATTTTTGTGTCTTTTTAACAATTAGGTTTTGAAAACATTACATCCAAAACATATTCACAAGGTCTTCAGATTTAAAGGTAGAAAAAAGAGGTAATAACTTGCGACTCCAAGTAAAACGAAATGCATAGCGGATTACTAAAGAGATATAAAGAGAGAGAGAGAGAGAGAGAGAGAGAGAGCGAGAGAGAGAGAGAGAGCGAGAGAGAGAGAGAGCGAGAGAGAGAGAGAGGCCTGAGAGGCTCTCTTCTCTGATTTAATTTGCCATGTTGCCATGGCATTTTAGTTTGATTAAAACCAAACTGTGTCGGGGGATAATAATCCCCTGTACTTATCTGAACAATTGATATGCATATGTGACTGTCAAACACCTTGGCAACTTATCTCCCCTCCCACTCTGACTCACACTCTCTCGACTTTTGCTTCCTTCAATCTTTGCCGCCCGCTCACATTTCATTTCATATCAGAGTCTCGTTGGGTATGTAGGCCACGGCCATAAGACAGACGTTTGGCAGAGAGAAAATAAGTTTGTGTTTCATGATTGAAAAACTGAAAGGAACAACTCTCGCTCCCAGTCTCTCGCTCTCCCACGCCCACTCCTTCTCTGATTCTCACTCTGTTTTCTACTGTCAACAATTTCCCTTTTTGCCTAGAGAAGTACATTTTGTCCTAGATCTCATTATTGCCAGCAAATTAATTGCAAAAGGCTTCGAGTATGTACTAGTAGGAGCGAGCACGTCCAGGATGGTTATGAATAATTCAGTTTGCATATGTGACCGACTCCTTTCATCAGCCCTCCTTACCTCCTTACCCCCCTCTCTCAGCGACGGTCTGTAATTGTCTGTAATTAGCTACAATGCGAACCATCTCTCACTTGCTTAATAATTTAACACAAACATTCCAATCCAATCATCAACGATTGGCTAAATATACAGAACGATATCATCATATTAGGACCATAAACCGGACAAACTTTCGGTCTAAGCAAATAAAATACAGTCTTATCAAATAGCAAGCAAAATGACTAAGCAAATGGAAAAGCCACCAAAATATAAATTTACCCAAAAATACGACTTATAGCCTCATCTGCAAGGGAAGCTATAGTTTTACACGGTTTTTTGTTAGTATTTCAGAACTTATCTAATTACGTGCTGAAGAAATAGATTGTGTTCCAGAGGGTCTACTTTTAAAGGAAAGTCTTAGGGGTTTCTGATCTATGTTTTGTTAAAATTCCATTTTCTTCCCTAAACTGTATAATATTCAGATCCATCCAGATTGGATGTGCGATTGGAAGATACATTGAGCGCGTGCTTAGAATTGACATCACTTCGCGAACTGAACGTGCGATCAATTTAATTAAGTGTAATAAAATATCATTCTTTAATGTCACAATAATGATACAAACAATCAAAAATTTATTAGAACAATTATAATGATTTAGAGCCAAAGTTTTCTATTTATTGTTTCTTACCAAAGTGGAGAACAACAAAAACATTTAAATACTTCTGTATAAAGTTTTAAACAATTTCAGTCACATTTCAATAATTCATAACTTTTTATTGCACGGAAATGAAAATTTGAACTATGTCATAGTACTCGTCACCCTCACCATCCAGCCCCACACCCCCCTTTAAAATGCATCAGTTTAATTGAACTACAGCTGAAATACAATCTGGGAGCGAAACAGATGTCGGTCGAATTGCAACGCCCCCATGCAATGGGCCCCAAAGACCGCAAAGCCAGTGATAGCGTAACCGATGAACCCTTCACTCGGAGGGGTTGACAGCGGGTGGGGGTGGAGGAAGTACACTGTGTGAGCTGACCAAAAAGTGCAAATGTCGCATATTAAATTAACGCTGCCAACCAAGGCGAAAATTAGTTGAAGCGTGTAAAAGAGAAAGAGAGAAGAAAACAGCATAACAGCAAAAATGGTATTAAAATATCAAAGAAGCTAACTTCGGCTATGCCAAAGTTTGTATACCCTTGCAGCTTTTGACCATTATATTTTATTTTCTAAAAAATTTTTTGTTTCTTAATCCAATAAAGAAATATTTTAAATACATTGGCCGGGGGCAGCCAATCGCCAAATAGTAGACAATGTAGCGATTGATATTCATATTCACACACACACAATCGCAATTTTGACACATATATGTGCTTCACTGCTTATGCGTGCACTGCTTATGGCAGCAGTACTGCTGCATACTGCTGCTGCCATAAGCAGTGCACGCTATATAGGCAAATTTTATATCGTCGAAATCAGGCGTTATGTTTATCCGATTGTTTTGAAATTCACGCATATGACGTAATCCCTTTTTATTTATGTACATAATCAGTTTGGATAAGATTGTTCAAAAAATAGAGAAGTTATTCGCATTTAACGATTGTATTTGTATGGCAGCTATATGATATAGTTGTCCGATCTTATTCAAAATCGCAGATGTGTATGTGGCTGTATAGAAAAGCTTATATACGAACTTTGAATGCGATAGCTCTAAAACTGTGGGACTAGATCGCGAAGCACCAGACAGACAGACGGACAGACGGACAGACGGACAGAAGGACAGACGGACAGACGGACAGACGGACAGACGGACATGGCTATATCAACTCGTCTTCTCTTGCTGATCAAGAATATATATACTTTATGGGGTCGGAAACGATCCCTTCTCTGCGTTACAAACATCTGACCAATTTTATAATACCCTCTGCAAGGGTATAAAAATGAAATGCTTATCTGGCGGAGGCAAGGGTGGTGTAGGGGCCGGGGCGTAGGGCGCGGGTAGCAGTGGCAACGGTGGGAAATATGATGTGGTCTAGCTTCTGTTGTCGTTTAATAATCACTTGTCAACGTTCGCACTATCAACTAGTCAGTCAATTTTCAGAAAAGAACAAATTTCTGAAGTCATTTCTTTACTAATGGTATGCCCTATAGTTGAGGCTCTAATGAGGTATATCTGGCTCGATAAAATGCACAAACTCTGATCAACATAACAAAACTATTCGATCCTGATCCTATTTTATTTGTTCTACTGATGAAATTATTGAAATATTAAATGTTTCAAACCAAAAAAAGTAATAAATAAATTTCCCTGATTTTTCGATTTTTCACAATAAAAACTTCTAAAAGTTTTCATCCCAAATTCCTTTTTTCAGGGATTGATTGACACTTTTGTAAAGATTTATTTTATTAAGTTTATCTAGTACAAAGTATCAGAAAGTCTTCACTTAATATAAATTTTATTTATTTGTCTATGCTTTGAACATTTTTATGGGCTATAAATTTATGGTTCTAAAGATATTTCTTGGGCAAATGGGACAGACATTCTTATTGTACATCTTATCATACATACATATATATATATATATATATATATGGACAAAAGATATATCAAATGTTCAATGATCTTTTAGAACTCATTTCGAATGCAACAAACAAGAAATTACTCATACGCAAGGTTAACCACATCTCAGACAAAGACCTTTCTCTGTTTTGACACTAGCTTTAGAAGCAAGAACCATGCAATAATTTAAAATAAAAAAAAAAACTGTCTAGACGTTTTCTCTAGATAGCTAAGAAGAAAATTTGATGAAAAATTTCATTACATTTTCATAGCATGAATTTTCTTGTTGTTTTCTTGTTTTGTTGTTTACGTCGTTTACACAAATTTTTCATCTTTATTTTTCAGTTGGTTGGTCGGGTAAATTTTTACGACTAGCATCTTAATTTTTTGCATTTTTATATTAGATTTGACGCAATCGTTTTTCAAATTTCTCATTTTCCGCATCGTATCTTCAATATGTGTGTGTGGATTATATTGGGCCTTTCCTTTGATATATACAATTCCATTCCCCCGATTATATGTGTAAACAATGCAAAAAATATAAGCTTTTTGGTCCCCCATAAAACTGCTTTCATTAAATGAAAACCCCAAAAATAACACACACACACACACATTCACACACCCACCCATACACTCACACACACACATTTCGATATGGGAATGAGCATTTTCTAATTACACAGAAACGCACATCGATCTTCATGTAGAGGGGGACTCAACTCAATTGAAGCAAATCAATGCGCATATCTATACCCCGTAGGCAGGGGTTAACAAAGGGTATATAGACGATTACATAGTATAGAGATTTATATATATGTAGATTTGTTCAGCTGCAACAGGAGAGTCGAAACAGAGAAGTCCTTTGTTCCTGCACCTTCTTTTTTAAGTAATTGCCCACTTCTACTGCCATTTCATACAGGGCATCTGATAGTCGTTGCCCTGACTTTGAGATGTGATTTTTTTGTGTTATTATATCGAAAGTAATAACTGAGAAAGAACAACAAACATGACTTATGGGCCAGTATATTAATGTCATAAGAAATAAGACGGGGAAAATTCTATTGACAAATGGCTTATTCAATTGTTGTTATTGTTGACGTCCACCTGAACCATCCAATTGTTAGGGGATGGGTGGGCAATGTCAGGTGAGGGTTCAGTTCACACAAATTGATTATTGTTGCTCTTAAACTGGTTCAAGTTTTGCTTAATTTAAGAAATATATGCAAGAGAAATGCATGACATTAACAATGTGTGACGACAGACAGACAGATAGACTGATTGATGGATGGACGCGCCCATTAAATCTGTTTGACTTACAGGAGGAGTGAATTTGTGATGAACAAATAAACAAAATCAACAAATTTTCAAATAGTACTAACGCGATAGTAGGGTAAGCAAAATAAAATTGGCCATAGGTCAAATAAAATGAATTAAAACATTTAAAATATATGTACATAGAAGATTGCCAAATTGTGATATAGCCAACTGGCTTTTCTCGACAAATTTAATAGAAATATATTCTCACAAATACATTCCTTGAAAATAGAAAAAATTCTTCTTGTTGTCTGGAAAACTGATTTATGGGCCAGTTTAAATTTTATATCTTTCACGGTTTATATATAGACATTAAGTTTACTTAATAGTCTTGTAAATCAATAAAAATTTTCCCAATAATACTAATTATAGAACGTATGTGTGGATCAAAATGTTAACAGTTTAAACTAAATCTTTTACAAGGAAGTGTGTATATTTGCAATTCCATTTTGCAATAGTTTCAATTTCAATTGGCATAACTTTCATGTAACAGAATGCATTGCGTTTTATTAAAATTTCATTTTTGCCAATGTTGATATTTATATGGCATTTTCATATACACCGGCATACATACATATGTATGCTTGCATATATTTCATTAAATTATTTCACAGCGACGTCATAATCAAATCTACATATGTAAATTGGACTCCTTTCTCAGAGTCAGATTCAGACACAGTGCCAAGTTTGAGTTTGATTTACCCTTACTTTGAAACAGAATTGCTGACTTGGAAGAAAAGTTTTAAAAGCCGTAATTCACAACTAGTTTAATCATTGAAGATATGGTATGAGAGTGACTTTGAGTTGGCTAATACCAAACGCTTGATTAGTTCTAAAATCTTCAATATTAGAGACAAAGCCAAACTTCCGAAAGACATAAGAAATACCGAAAAGGAATTCTGTAGTCAACATGCATATTAGAGTAGAAAGGGTATAAAAAATGCGACAAGGCAAACTTTTTTTCAATTTCCATTTTTGCTATTCCAAGCTTATTGCAAAAGTGGGAATAGCACAAGAAGAGCAAATAAAAATGCAGAATTTTTGGAATGGAGCATCAAACGGTATGTCTTGTACAAATCAAATTTGTAACAGTCGGCCCCCATCCCCTCTTCCACCACCCACCCACACACAAGCATGACACAGTGCTGCCATCTGTTTCAGTCACAGTTTGTTGTTGCTATTGTTGTTGCTACTGTTGTCTGTTGTTGGCTACATTGCACATGTTGGCTTCTAGTCATATTTGAGGGAAGGGTGAAGTGAAAGGGGGCAAAAAGCTTGCCACCACCCCCCGCTCTAAATTGAAAGCTTGCATGGCCAAACAATAATCAGCTGTAAAACCTAAAAAGCTTTAGCACTAAAAACACATAAAAACAAATGCTGCGCAGTTTTGAAAGAAAAACCAAACAAACACATGTACTCCCCCTCACCGCCCCACCACCCACCCCTACCCCTTTCGCAAATGTGTACGTGTTTTGCGTGTGTAAATTGAACAATAACAGACAACAAAGCACAGCTGTGTGTGAGAGCTTTACAAATTGTGGCTCTCAGTGGCACTTTGCTCTCTCACCTTCGCTCTCTTAGCCTCTCTCTCTCTTGGATTTATTGCGCACCTTTCAAGCTGTCAGCGAAAAGCAAAGTGAAACCCCATTGAGCTGTGACACAACAACACACACAAAAAAAAAAAACGAAAAATGTAATATAATATGCATCAAGGTTACAACTAAATTTACAAAAATATAGTTAAATTTTGCCCCTTCCAACTTTCGTTGCAATTTTCCAATTGTCAGATGCCAATCAATATTTATTATATTACATGTGGGGGGGCACTCATAAGGGGTATTTACTGTGGCATGACCGTTGACTTTATAACTGGTTTTGCGACTGTCATACAGAAGCGCACTTGAGGGGCCAAAAGAGCGCCCAAATTTGACAGCTGGCACGCACGCCTGTCAAGTGCATTGAAGGAAAAGGCAAGGTCATTGTAAATGTTGATTTTTGTTCTCAGATACATAAACGATGCTAAATTTAATTTCGAGTGAGCCAGAAACCTCAAAACGCAAAGAATATGTTTCTTTGAACAAATTTCGTAACTCACACACACAAATACAATTACGTATTTATTTTCGAATTGGCAAGGTCACCAAAAAATTTTAAACGAATTTACATGTTGGAATATGTAGAGCAGAAAAGGGGGGCCTAAAATTGGGGGCCACTTAATAGTTAAATCACAGCAGCCTTTGATTAGTTAATAAATCTTTTAACTGTTTGTTAAATAAGTTGACAATTTGTTTATACAATTTGTTTACCTCTTAACTAAATTCAAAATTTTCTTTCTATAAGATAATTTGTTATTTCGGGTGACTAAGTCAGTCAGATGGAGAACTAATCGTTAATGTAAGACGGAAAAAAATACGAGAAAGAACATACAACCGCGTGAAAGGCCAAACCGCTCCTGCACGTTGCGCATGTCGAGCTAGCGACCTACACATACACATAAACAGGCCAGAATCTGAACACACACGAACCACCACCACCAAACATTCAAACGGTGTGTGATTGTTGGAGTTGGCGCGGTTCTCAGTGGTTTTAGTTGAACATTTGAATGCACTGCGAGCGGACCACGACGACGACGACAACAAAGAAGAAGAAGCAGAAGGCTGAAGGCAGAGGTGGAACAGCAATAACAACAACAACAACTAGAGAAAGAGCAGTGAAAAAAAGACAACAACAACAACAGCAGCAACTATAACAAAGATAGCCACTAGCTTTGGCCTGGCTTTTGGGACTGGAGCGAAGCATACGCATTATTTGGTTTCTTTGTTTCGAATTTAACAAATCAAGGCAATAACAGCAACAACTACAACTAAGTGCGCAATTACAACAATTTTGTTTAAACAAAAAAACCCACAACGAAATAGCAACAAAAATCAATGAAGACTGCAACTGCGCAAATCTAAAAAAAAAAAAAAAAAAAAAAAAACAACAACAAAATAATTGCCCCACAACTGCCAGCTAAAAAAAAAAACTAACTACAAATTTTGTAAAACTAAAAATCAATTTTTACATAATTGCACCCGCCTTCCCCCTGGTGGTGCCCCCTCCAAGATGCCCTCATTGCTCGAGGCTTTGGAGCGCAAATATTTTGCGGAATGTGAATTCGAGAATGCCCATCATCCTCCGGAGCTGCACAAGCGATCCGATCTGCCAAATGACTTCACCGTAACGAAATGCGGATCACGGATGGAATTCTCAATATTCATACCACGATTGTCACCGTTAACCAGCGTGCCAGCGTTGTTAGTGCTCAACGATTGCGACATTGACTCGGCGGGAGACTTTGAGAGCATACGAGAGAAATGTCAGCGCGTGCGGGAATTGGATTTGGCGCAAAACAAACTGAAAGATTGGCAGGAAGTGTTCAATATATTGAAACATATGCCGAAAATCGAGTTTCTCAATTTGAGTAAGAATCGTTTGATGAGCTCCCTGATGGAGGCTCCGGCACCGACAGTGAATCTAAAGAATCTAGTATTAAATGGCACATATTTGGACTGGATGTGTATAGATGATCTATTGCAGAATCTACCTGTACTTCAGGAATTGCATTTGAGTCTCAATAACTACACGCGAGTCTCGCTTGACGCAGGATCGTCGACGGAAGCGGAGTCGGAGACTGAAACGGAGGAGGCCGCCGCCATTAAACTGACCAAAGCTCATCCGGAGCTAAAAACCTTGCATTTCACTGGCAATCCCATAGAACATTGGCAAGAGATCTGTCGTTTAGGACGATTATTTCCAAATCTAGAGGCTTTAGTCTTGGCCGATTGTCCCATCAAGGCGCTGACTGAGTCCGAGGAGTCGAAAGAGAGCCACAAATATTTCCCCAGCCTTAAACTATTGAATTTAAGTTCAGCTCATCTCGACAATTGGTCAGCCATTGATGAGCTAACCAAGTTCAGAGAACTACAAAACCTGCGTGTCAAAAACTGGCCCCTCTGGGAGACACTGGAGTTATCCGTGCACGAGAGGAGACAACTATTGATAGCCCGCCTCCCGAATGTCTCCATGTTGAATGGGGGCGGAAAGATCAGTGAGGATGAACGCATCGATGCCGAGCGTGCCTTTGTTCGTTATTATATGGTCAAGCCGGAGTGCCAAAGACCTTCGCCCCGCTATGAGGAACTATTGCAAATCCATGGTAACTTGGATCCATTGGTAAATGTCAATCTGAAGCCCGAGAAGCGTGTCAAAGTCGTATTCACCTATAATGATCAGAGTGAGAGTCGATTTGTCGATGTCTATCTAACTGTTAACGATCTGAAGGTCAAGCTGGAGAAGCTTGTGAATTTGGCGCCAAATAAAATGCGTCTCTTCTATCTGGATCAGGATTACAGGGACATCGGGCCTGAGGAAATGAAATTTCCAAATAAACAGCTCTATAGTTATAACTTACAATCGGGTGATGAGATTATTATTGATGCCAAGAAGTGAGAGAAGGTATCACCACCCAACACCCCCCTTAGGCCTGGTGCTACAAATTTGTGATCTTGTATCATCCGAAATGCAAAAGAAAATAAAAACAAAATTAAAATTAACTGATCGATACAACAAAAATACCCAAACTATTTTCATTTAACTTTCTTATTGTAAATACAACAAAAGATACAACAACAACACGGCCAAGCGAGCATTACACACTTGCATACATATACAACAAATACAAACATACTATACAAATACATAAATATAATATTAATATTATTTTAATTACTGCCTAACCTAAGCCACACATAGTAAGACAAAAAAATACTAAAAATCAACAATAAAAAAACAAAAAACGCATTGAAAAAAATTACAAATTAAATGATAAAAACAAAACGTGTCTCTTCTTTCTTTCGAAATGATTAGTTAATGTCAATGTGAATTTCTTTATTGGATGATTCATTGATGAGAGGTTGACTCGGTTCGCCGCAGTTCGCCTGGTTCGTTGTCGGCTTCGTGAAAAGCTTTCAGTTTGCATTTATTTTTATAACAATAAAGTATTTTGTTTTGCCTTCTAAGCATTAAATCGCTGGAAACTTGTTTTACACCTCCCACACATGATTAGCACAATTATCACAAAGCGTTTCGAGTAGTGGAATATAATTCATGAAGAAACTGAAGCGCAGTAAAAGAGGCCCAGATTTGCATGGGTTAAAAGAAGATAGCCTCTACTATTTATTTGAAATCAGTTTTGAAAACAAATAACTATATTGACTAACAATAAACCAAAACCTAAACCAAACGTCCGAAGATTGCATACTCTTTTAACTTGTTAATTTAAGTGTTTACGTTCCTATGGAAAAGAATCTACTTCTGGGCCAACCTGCAATAATATATTTCACAAAAATTGGATATTATATAGTTGGACAAAGCTTCCTGAATTTAAGTATTGTAGCACGTTTTCACTGCCAATAACAATTTAGCTTATTGTTACCTAAATAAAATAATATTTTAGATTCCAGTAGCTTAAACATTTCAAATGTTTAATGAACTTGGAAGTAAATTCAATTATAAATTATAAAAGTTATAGACTCATAAAAAAACCAATCAATCGAAGATGCAATAGAAAAAAGCCGCAATGTTTTTTTAAACTCGGCCAATTATAATTATGAATGCAAAAGTAAGGTAAAAGCAATTTAAGAATATTAAATTGATGTATTCCCGTCATTTATGTGTCCCTTGCCACGATTATTCTTAAGCTGTCAAATAAAAGTAGAGCAAAAACGAGTTAACTACTCTTCCATCTGGGTCAAATGCGGTTCCAAGTGAGACATTTTTGCAGAATTTTTCCATGGTGTCGTTGTCCCAATCAAGAGAAATAACACACCCCACCGCCAAGTGCTAGCCCATATTTGCACTATCTTTTGCCAATGGGCGAAGGAGGAGGTGGGGAGGTCTTCAACATAATGCTAATGACGTAGACCTCATCTATAGCACGTTATGTCAAACGAGATCGTGACTAAACTAAGGAGACACCCACCCAAAACCAAAAAAACGAAAAGAAAGACAAGTGCGAAAAAAATGCCGAAAAATACGAAACGAAACGCAAATTTTATGACTGGGGCCGGGCAACAACGATGGCAAAGATGATGACGAGGTGCAACAATATAAAAACAAATCAGAAGTACAATATATATAAAATCAAATCAAATAAAGGTCTACCTACCCCTCCTGTCTATGCTATGCGGACGAGGAGGACGAGCCATAGGGGGGAGGGGGTCATAAAATGCAAGGTGTGTGGAAAACGAAAAACAAAAATTGTTTATGTAGATAATTAATAAAATTTACACATGGAGGTTTTTGAAAGTCTAGTTTGGCGTTTTATGTGTGTGCTGGGAAGGGAAGGTTTTAACTGGCGACTCGCTCAACTGTCGATCGAGTTGTGAATTGGTTGTCAAGTGGGCCGGACGTGTTCTCTGTTGCGAAATCAAGATAATTTATTAGTGGAAGTGAAGTTGAATTTAATGGGTTGAGATCTCAGTATGGATCCGGATAATGATATTTATGCATTCTATGATATAAGGGAATACAAGGGGTAAGGGGTGCAGGGTTAACCCAATCAAGACAAGACTAATTCTATCTATCGCATCTCTTGTTTATCACACAGGAAATGTAGACCGGCCAGGCCCAATTCCGATCGTCTTCTGCAACCGCGAATGTCCCTTCTAGGAAAACCGCTGCAATACAATCGCGGCACACGCCGCGATGTGCGTTATAGGCGACTCCAAAGTCGCCTCTATAACTTCTTGGAGCGTCCACGCGGCCTGCATGCCATATTCTATCATGTGATGGTGTAAGTAAACTAACTAACTAATCTAATCATTCCACCATCTCACCAATGTGAGACAATTCTTTGTCTCTCTAATCTAATCAAGCAAAAATTAACTCACTCAAAATGTGCAATACTCAAAAGAAAAAGAAACTACAAGCTGCAAATATTCAAGTTCACTTATCGAAAAGTAGGTCAAACGCTTTTCGAGTTGCTCTGATTGCATTGAATGAAAGATCACTAGCCTCAGTACCTAACTTAGTGCCTTCTCAACATATGTAACCATTTTGAAGCATCTAATTTAAAGATGTTTTCAGGATCTTCGAGGTGTTTTGTGCTTTGAAAGAAATTTGATTAAGAGTTAATAAACCTTTATAAATAATAACAAACTGTTGCTCCCTTAAAAAAAACTTGCAAACTTATGTAAATCGTAAATCATTTTAGGTTTACCCTTTCAATTCCGATTTGTCGCGACTATATGTATATATCTACTACAGTAATAATAATAATCTATTATAATAGTGATACAAGTTATATGACGCACAGTGGTTCCAAGGTCGCCTTTTTTGTCATTAATAACTATTTGAGAGAACACTTTGAGATTCAATTTGAGATCAGCTAATTTAGTAAAGTGATAGTGATTGCCATTTGATTTTCTTCTTGGATTTTGTCTCCTTTCAGATTTCTGATGGTGTTTACATGTCTCGCATTGAGCGTGTTTTCGACCATCAGGGAATACGAAGAGGATGCTGTGTATATATTATTTAGAATGGAAATTTTAGTTGTTATCTGGTTCACCCTGGAGTTTGGAGCCCGACTATGGTCATCGGGTTGTCGTTCGCGCTACCAGGGTTGCCTGGGGCGTTTAAAATTTGTAAAGCGGCCATTTTGTATTATAGGTAAGAGAAGGTCAAAGCCCCGCCCATGTGTTGAGCTCAAACTAGTTTCATAATGGGGGATTTCTTCTCACTCTTTCTCTCTTTAGATATTGTCACCATTTTAGCCTCAATTGTAGTATTAGGCATGGGCACCTCTGGCCAGGTGTTTGCCACAAGTGCATTGCGTGGATTGCGTTTCTTTCAGATATTGCGTATGGTGCGAATGGATCGTCGTGGAGGCACCTGGAAATTGCTCGGCTCAGTTGTATACGCACATAGACAGGTGACACATACAGATCTCGTACTCTAAAGGAAGGGATTTACCTTTTGATTTGTTCGTTTTGTAGGAGCTCATCACGACCATGTATATAGGATTTTTAGGTTTAATTTTTGCATCATTCCTGGTCTACATGTGGGAGAAGGATGTTAATGATAAATTTAGCAATTTCGCTCAGGCTTTATGGTGGGGAGTGGTAAGTAATAAAAATAAGAATCTCCTTTCATCTATAATTCCATCTGCATTCCTCTCTCCACCCTCCCATTCAGATTACCCTGTGCACTGTGGGCTATGGTGATATGGTGCCCATCACATGGCAGGGTAAATTGATTGCATCGTGTTGTGCCCTATTGGGCATATCCTTTTTTGCTCTGCCTGCGGTAAGTAACTCATTTCGCATTCCAAGAACCGCATCCGTTGAATGTTCTACCGCCCTGCCGCCTTCTCTTTAGGGCATTCTGGGCAGTGGTTTTGCTCTGAAAGTGCAGCAACAACAACGACAGAAACATATGATTCGACGTCGTCAACCGGCGGCGACACTTATCCAGGCTGTTTGGCGTTGCTATGCAGCCGATGAGCATTCCGTTTCGGTGGCCACCTGGAAGATACATCAGGTGGCACTGCCCAGTCCGCCTGCCTCGTAAGTATTTCCATCCTCACACTCAATCACAATTTCAGGTTTCGATTTCTCATTTCAACAATGTATAAAATATTCATTTATCTAGGGATTTTTCAGATCAAAACAGGAACCAAATTTTTGTATAAATCACAGTCCACCCAACCACACACACACCAACACATATACAAACACACACTCACACACACAAATATATATATATATATACACTGAACACCAAAAGTATACTACAGACTAGAAACAGAAACAAGATGTGCATTGAACTAAATGAAAAAAAATCAAATTTATGTATACAACTAAAACCGATAAAAACCAATATCCGAAAAACCTTTATTAGCTGCAATAAATAAAATAAATTATTGTTCAGTTCAAAGAGCTCATATACTAAAAATGTATTGCTACAGTGGTTTAAAATCACACTAAAAAGTCCGAACGAAATCGGGTTTTGAACATTTTGAGATATGTTGAGTTCGTGCAGCTAATAAAAGTTAGGAAAAATGTAAAAAAAAAAAAAACACTAGAAAATGTTGAATTTTTGTATCCCTCCGCATGGGTAGCGAAACACCCGCCCCTCCTATCCCCCTCTGCCCCTCTAAACTCAACTCCATTCTTTTCTCTCTCCCTCTCTATTTTTTCTCGCGACGATGTCATATGTTTTTCCCATTTATGTTTTTGAAATTTCAATAATTTGTGTCGTTCTGTTTTTTTGCTTTTGTTTTTTTAATTACATGGATAATATAATTTTTTTGTATGTTTTTTGTTAAAAATTTTTCAGTTCTGAAAACTGGGAGCGATTATTAAAAAATATAACCGAATATAGGTAAAGGTGAAAACCAGTTAAAGAAAATCACAAAAAAAATCACCATAAATTCATTGCAAACAAAATCAAATTTAAGCAATAAATTGATGCAAAAGTCATCAAAATATTTTTGTTTTTAACAGCGGTGGATGGAGGGGCACACCCCTCTGTCCCCTCTCTCTTTCTCTCAGCACTCATTGATAATGCTAGATTTGGCTGTATTCCATCCACCATAAAAATATCACAAATAAATTGATATTGAATCGTTCAAATTTTAGCAGCTTTGCGGCACTCACTCTCTTTTTCTCCCCCTTCCCCACTATTACGCTCTCTCTCTCTCTCTGTCACTGTCACTCTGTGTATTTCTGTCTCCTTCTGTCGCTATCAATGCTCTAATTTCTATGCTAAAGATTTCTAATTGTTAAGTTTCAAAACGAAAATGTGTCTCTAATCAATAGTTTTAAAAATTGATTGATTTCTATTCATTTCTATTCGTGTTGCTGCGGTCAAACAAACAAAAAAAAAATACCGAAACTATACCGAAATAATACCAAATGCCTAAATATCTGTGACTAACATGTGAGTTCCAAATGAGCAAGAAAAAATAAAAATCAAATGAAAATGCTTCTCTTTTATTCCTTTCCTCCAAATGGCAAACTTTAAAGTATATGTATGCATCGATCTCTTTTCCCCAAAGCACTTCTAACTGTATGCAAAACCGCTGTATGATGCACCCAACCACCCACATACACACTTTCTACACACTCACTCACACACTGACACACATTGATTCACACTTTTTGGCTATTCCTTCAATCGATATGTTCTCTCTTTTTCTGTCTCGAAGTAATTTCTGAAGATTGCTCATACGGAACGTGGTTTTCTTTCTCCCACACAGACGCGCTTCGTCCAGTTTTAAGCACAATACATCATTTGTAGCCCGTCTGCCGACCATAAGACGACACAAGAGTCAAACTATACAGCAACCTCCTGGTGGAACGCCGGGCGGTAGCGGCGATGGTGGCATGGCCAAGCCTCCAGGCTCCTCACGTGCCTCTACCCGATATACACGCACCATAAGAGATATCAATGCATCTGTAGAGAATTTAGGTAAGTTCGTTCGAAAAATCTCTGTGTTTTTTCCTCTTTTTCTATTACGAATTACGAATTTCTGTTTGCACACACAAGACACACTCGCACACACACACACACACAGGCAAAGAGGAGGCATATGCCATGCATGTGGTTCTTTACCCACATACTATATATCTCTTATATCTTCTTGCTATTTGCGCTGCTTAACCACCCACAACCCACCAAAAACCCCCCCATCATCCACCCCAAGATATGCATTTCATTTCGTCTGTTCTGTTCCATTAATTAAAACAATTAGCAATAATTAAAATTACTTCATTCAGAGGGAACAACTTGGGGCACATCACATTCATTAATAATGTGTTATTAATCGAAACCTTGTGGCTTTATAGCTTCGACTTTACCTAGACATAGATCTAGTAGTTCAAGTATTGTCACCAGCTGGGCAAACAATTCTCTCTCTCGACAATCAATAGTAATGGGCCAAGTTTTCAAATAAAGAATGCCGAAAATGAGTTGCAAATGCGGCTAGTTAAAATAATTGGAAAAAAATAAATCATATTTTGTAATACCTCCCGGATATAATAGCCACACAAGCAATCCTTTCTCAGCCCAATAATGGATCATAGCCGAGTTTTGTAAACAAGTTGGCGATCATCGGATTGCTTGTGCGTCCCTCTACCTTCTACTTTGAAGCAAAAGCAACTGCAAAACGCACAAGTAAGCCTTTATCAGCCCAATAATGGGTTGTTGATCAACGAATGCCGAGAGAAATTGGCGATCAGTCCCTCTAACCGTAATCTAAGCAGGGACACCCTGCGTTAAGCCCAAGAACGTGGAATTAGCTTTAAAAAGTTGCTTGTCCACCCTTTCGGTGGAACACAGAGATATGAAAGATATAAAAACGATAGGTACACCCATAATATTTTAATATCCATAATTTCACTTTGTAGCGAGTTGAAAAGTTTTTCGTGGTTGGTTGCGTTCTACGTTCTGAATTCTGCTTTACCAATTGTAAATGTTTTCAGTTTTATGTGATAGTTTTGTAATAATGGAAAAGTTTATTATAATTTGTTGGCAACCGTTCGCCCGCCCCCTTGGTTACGACCCAATATAGACTATACCGTGTGTCTATTTGATTAAATTGGCACTTTGATACCGATAAAACAAAAAAAAGATATAGATATATGTAATACCGATTTTAACCGATCTGATTTGCAATTTTCAGAGGTAGTACAAAATGGCAAATCCATGAATCCAAGTTTTAGCGAAGATTCAGTTGCTGAAACAACTTGCTTAAAAAATATTAAAAATTCAGACGGTAAGTCTACACGAAGGTCGCCCCCGATAAAAAAAAAAATAAAAAACAAAAACAAAATCCGAAATTCAACATTTTATATTGCATTATTATTATAAAACAAAAAAACTAAAACCAATAATTGAGTGTTGTGGTTGTATCAATGTTTGTGAATTGCATCCTCCCCCCCAAAGAAAAAACCCTACCCCCCATCCCCCACCACCATATCCGGAAAAAACAATAACAAACAAAAATCCTCGTTTAAAACTTCAATTTGAATTGCTTGTGTTGATTTTTCTTTGGTTTACTCACTCAAACAAAAATTCACTAATGTGAAAATGTGAAACGTACTCAGCCAAACTTAGATCAAGTGCCGGCTCTTTGGCCCACTACCCTAAACGAGATATCGAACAAATAGAACTGAAGGAAGTGGAGGAGAAATCTCAAAATCAGGAGGATCAGCAGCAGCCGCCCAAATCAATAGCTGTTAGCTCTAGAACGTTAACCATACCCGTAGTGCTCTGTGGTTTTCTGCATGGTGATTTTTTTGGCTCATCGCTTTCTCTCCGTAATCCTCGAGTGGCTCCGGAACCAGAGCCGGAACCTGATGTGGAGGCAGCGGAGCTCAAAACATTTGAACAACAGCTTCCTCCGCGTAGTCCTAGTGGGCGTACGGGTCGCTTTTTTGCTGCTGCTTCGCATTTTCTGGAAACGGGATTTATGCCGAATCCTCAAGCCTCCGCTGCCGATGGGGCAATATTTGGGTCGGCAAGGGCGGCAAGTGCGTGTGAGAAGAATAAAACGTTTTGCTAGGGGCTGCGCTCTCTCCCTTGTATCGGCTAGGTGGTCTGCATGTTGACACCCTCCACTCTACTTCCCCTTCCTCCATCCCGCCGTCGTCCTTTTATTATTTCTGGTAGTCCATAGTATCCGCTTGCTTTCCATTGCTTTTTCTATGCCCAAATTTCTATTCTACTTCTAAACCTAATAATAAATTAAATAACTAACCTATGAGCTAATACATATATACAATACCATCTAACTATATATATCTGTGTGTGTAACGGTATCCATTGTATGTGTTGTCGTACTTTATATTTTGGCTTGACGTTGACTTTGACTGTGTTTCAATGTAAAACCGTAAAAACCGTAAATACCGTAAATACGTAAAATCGTATATCGTAAAACCAAACTAAACCACAAGCGAAGCAAGCAACCAAAACCTAACGCACAAGTCCATATCTCTGATTCACAAATTGCCCGCAGATGAGGAAGATGAGCCGCGTTGCACGCAGCTAACAAATCGCCATAAGACAGCCATACGATTTATACGCAAGGTAAGATCAAATAAAAATCGAAATATTTATACCCTGATCCCCCTCTCTTATCTCATAACAATCTTTGCCCTGCAGCTCAAATATTTTGTGGCGCGCCGCAAATTTAAGGAGGCCCTGAAACCCTACGACGTTAAGGATGTCATGGAACAATATGCAGCAGGTAATTTTTAAATATTAAGTAAACATTAAGAAACAACTGATAAAGAGGTACTTACCTTACCATATGCCAATAGAACTAGCCATCCATCTTGCATCTCTCTTACTCCCAATTGACTTCATAAAGCAACACAAAAAAAAAAACATAAAAACGGTTAACTTCACTCACGGAAAAAAAAAACAAAACAAAAAAGAGAAGTGGTAGAAAGTGAAGATTTGGCTTGAACTTACGCCGACTGCGACGCTTTCAATCATTCTTTATCACTTTATAACTAGCCATCCATCTTGCATCTCTCTTACTCCCAATTGACTTCACAAAGCAACACACAAACAAAAAAACGGTTAACTTCACTCACGGAAAAAAACAAAACAAAAAAGAGCAGTATGTACTCTAAAGTAGGGCCTCTGCTAGAACTTACGCCGACTGCGACGCTTTGAATCATTCTTTTTCACTTTACATTCCAAAAAGGAAATGCTAATATTTTATTTTCTGCACAAGACAATAAACAAAAACAAAAAATAAAAAAAAATCTCGACTTCACGCACTGAAAAAAAAACCAAAGAAAAGCGGCTCGCGCTTACGCCAACTGCAAAGCGGTAGCCATTTTATTTCACTCCATATGAAAAAAAAGAAAGACAAATAACTTTTTTCCAACTGAACGGATTTTTACGTTGCTTATACCAAACGAAAGCCGATCGAGTTGTCTATATAGAAATATAACACTTTGATCCGGCAACCGACTATAACAAACAAACGCGAATTAAATTCATTTTTTGGCGAAATGTTGCAAGCGAACGCGTCTACAAGAGAAAAATAAAGAGGAAGAAGAAAACTTGAGCGAAGGTTGCCAGATCAACGATCAAAAGAAGGAGCGTAAAATAAAGTTGGCAAGGTGGTGCGAAAGAGATAGATAGTGTGTCGAAAGTTAATGCAGTGTTATGTAAGAGATGAAAAAAATAATAAAAGAGTAAACAAAATTTTAAAGTTAATCGGTAATGCAGTTTTGGACAATATTTAATGCACTTATATTTCTTAAGGTCATGTGGACTTATTGGGCCGTGTAAAAATGTTACATTTGCGGTAAGTATAGAAAGTTAAAATGTTCAATCAGAATTTGCTCTAATTTTTATGAGCACACAGGCTGGATCAAATCCTGGGCAAGCAAGGCTCCAAGGCTAAAGATGTCTATGCATCCAAAATCAGTTTGGCATCTCGAGTGGTTAAAGTCGAGCGACAGGTAAACAATAAAAGGGAATTGGCAAGAATACTTTGATTATCTCCTCCTTATTTTAGGTCGCCGACATTGAGGAGAAATTGGATGTGCTCATCAAGGCCTATATGGAGGATCGTGATAGATTTTTAGCACTTCCGTTGCCGCCAACAGCGGCAGGAGTAGTAACAGCAAAAGCCACAGGCAAAATACATTCCATTAGTCCTAATCACAAGCCATTGGCAACGGCGCATCATCATCATCTTGGCCTAAATCATACCATGATTGATGTATGGAAGCGCACTGCACAATTGAGTGTGCATCCAGAGCAGGTCACAACAGCAGCAGCCGAAATGGCTTTAACATCCACACAGACATCCACAACGACCACAGATGCAATTGCCACACAAACCCAAATGCCGCCACCGCCACACACACAACACACAGCGACCAATACCAAGGTGAGATGATTACCCACACCCACTTGCATATAAACTTCTCATGGAGATTCAACCCTTTCTGATTTATAGTCTTCCATGCTTAACTCATATCAGCAGCAGCACAACAATGATGTTTTTATGACTGATCTAGAGAATAGAACAAAAAAACGCGTTACATTAAGGTATGAGGACAATCTCGATTAATTACAGATATACAGATATTTCATGGATTTTTCTCTTCTTACAGCCTGCATAGATCCACATCAGAGCCATATAGTAAAGAGGATCAACGCATAAACATACCAGAAGAGGCTGGTGCAGAATCATTGGACTCCAGTGCTAGTGTTAAGACAATGCCAATGCCTCCACCAGATAGTTCAAGTAAGACCTATCAAATCGATATCGGAGAACTTGATGGATAATTAATTTAGTATTAGAATTGAACAGAAATAAAATTGTATCAGAAGGGGAAGAGTTCTTCATTGAATACCTTTAAAGTTAACTATAACTATGCTTTTAAGAAATATGTACTTTGGATACTTTAAATTCTCTACCCAATTTAGTTCGATGCAATTTACATAGTTCACCTTTCGTTTTAATATCGATTTCCTAAGATATTTTCCTACAAAAAGTTTCAAGCTAAGATTTTGCACAGATTATTTTATAACTTCGATTTGTTCTCGAAAAACTTAAACAATGTTTGATTAAGTCATTTAAGGGGGCGTTTCTTGACCTTCACACTCCCCTTGTAACTCGCCGTAACGCTGGAACGCCCCTAAATTCATTTGATATAGGTTCTGCATCAAAAAGTCGTATTAAAAGCGTTTACTGACAAACAGAATATAATATCAATTGATAGGAAAAAACCATTTAGATTCTAGTTAAATAAATTGTAAAATCGAATCTTTGTTTTTCCATATAAATAGTTATACTCATTGATGAATATGAAGACTTCGAAGAGGAGGATTTGAACTGTGAGGGTGAAATTGATCATTTCCCATCATGGGAAATCGATAGCGATATTGGTGCCGTTGACGATGTGTTAATGGATGTGGATGCGGATGCAGATGCCGATGGTGACTGTGATGAGTCCACAGAGGACACGGCCCTATTACAGTGTGCCACGCGCACAGCCATTGTTATAACACCAATTAGTCCAGTAAGTTGATTATAGACTATGTAATAAAGATTTGTACTATATCTAATTTAAACTAATTTTCTTCCAGGTAAGCTCAGCACACAATCTTCAAAGTTTGAATGACCAACAAACAACGCTTAATAAATCAAATTTGCTTCCGCCAGACTCTGGCTAGTAGATAATTATTTAATATACATATTAATTATCGTATAATATGTTTAATGCAATTATTAAAATAAAGAAATTAGCCTAAAAATACATATTAAAGTAATTATAGAAGAAAAACAAAAAACATATTTAATGTCAATTCAAGTGGCATCATTTTGTGTTCAAAAACTTATAAGTAGCAACTACTTCAATAAAAAAAAAATTTAACTAAAACTATAAACAATTATGTATACTTACACCCTTCTGGACGTCAGCAACTATAAGTTCGTGATTATCCCTTTGCTCCAAAACTTAATTTTTGGTATCTCTTAGTTGAAAACAAAATTTCTTGAACGCATTCTCCAACAGATCTAGCTCCTCCTCGTTGGCTCCCATCTTTACCAAATCATCCATCTCTTCCCTTAGTATGTCAGATTTGAATGCATTTTAACAGTTTCGATTCTTTGAAACGAATTTGCCCTATTAGAGTGTGCCTCTTACCGCTAAGCCCCTAAATGATGAGCTTTATATGCAAATAGTCCAATAAATCGTCCTGAACAGCTCGAGGCTATTTCAAGTAGAATTCATGGTGAATTGAGGGAGTTGTCTGGGAGTTATGATAATCCTGATCCTGGGGTTTGTCATTCCACACAACAACATTAACTTGCTGGACTTTACTCATACTCAAACCAGAATTGTGGAATTCTTTTCATCTAAAAGTTTTGACGCAATGAACGTATCCAAAGGGATTTTCATTCCTGAAACAATACAGTATGTATTTTGTTTGTGTATATATTGTATTATTTTTCATGTTTGTATGTTTTTATTTCTCTCAGCGATTGCATTTCAGATTCGTTAATATAGCTAACCATAGTATAGAACTATGTGTACATTATGTATAAACTATTCCTACACACTATATATATGTATATATATGTTTTGTTAAGACTCAATATTAATGGATTCTCGCATATTTACAAAAAATTGGATATATATATATATATTTATTCTGTATAGATAATTGATTAAATTTTAGCTAATCATAGTTTCTTCCAGGATGTGGAAGAGTGTTTTTTTCTTTTCTTTTCTTAATGTTCACTTTGAGCCTGGGGTTATACATAGATCTGCCTGGAGAGCTACTCTATATATGTATGTATGCATATTTATATATATATATATATATATGTATGTGTACTTAGTTATTTAGTTATAAATGTTTTGTTTATCAATTAATAAGCGTAATCCATTCTGTAGTGGGTTTCATTCATGTATGTGTTGTAGCTAGTTACTTGGCCTTGGCGGCGCCAGCATAGAGTCCCTCCGAGTATTTGGGCCTGCATTCGGCGCAGAACCATTTGCCTTGCGGTGCAACCATTATGCCCACACACTCAAAGTGGAACCATTCGATGAGGCAATTGTCGCCGTCACAGGCAATCATCTCGGACACCTCATCGTAGGGACAACGACAATAGCAATATACGGATTCACCCTCGCGGGCCAAGCGAGCTCCGGCCGGCGGGCGTATGGGATAACGAATGTTGTTGGCCTTGAAGTACTGCAGCGTAGCAAAATCGGGATTGGGCAGCAAAGCTGGCGGAATTGGCTGATTGAATGCCGTAGCCGTGGCTGGAGGTGGCGGCGGTGGTGGCAGAGTTGTCTGTGGTGGCGGTTGCACTACAGGAATAGACATTGCCATAATGGGTGGCGGTGGCCTACTCGGACTCGGACAGGGTGGCAAAGATGTTACATTGATTTCGGCGTCTTCGTCCTCGGTACTGTCGCTGTCGCTGCTATCTGATGGCGGAACCACCGATGCACTAGTCAAAAGTCCTGGTCGTATCTTCAGTGTGGGTATGGGTGGCAAATCTCTGTCCAGTTTTTGTCGCTTAGCCGATCGATTGGCGCCACTCATTAGATTCCGCTGCTTCAGACTGCTGCGCTTCCTCGTGCCAGTCGGTGGTGTTCCACATCCGTTGCTATGTAAGTGATGATTATTGTTGTTGTTGTTACTAGTCCGATGTCGTTGTTTGGGCGGTGTGGGTAGATCTTCCTTGGCCCAGGTCAACTGCGGTGGCGGCTGTGGCTTAATCAATTGCATTCCAACCTGCAGGGGAGGAGCCAGAATGGTGGTCATATTTTCATCGTCGCTGGTGTAGCCATAGAATTTATTGGGACGACGCTGCCGCTTGGAACGCTTCAACTGTCCATCGGCATCTGAACAGCTACTGCCCTCACTCATTCTGGCCACTCCTGGCTGCATGAGATGGGTCAGAGGAGTCGTTGGTAGCATTGGCAAAAGCGAAGCGGTCGACTCGGCTAGAGGAACTGTATGTAAAATGGAATGAATGGGAAGAATAGGTGGCTCCATGGGTGTGGATGACAACGGCATACTGTTGTTACAGATGGCAAGAATTCCAGTTGCAGCAGCATTTGCTGGTATTCTTCCCGATTTGCATGAGGATTTCCTTTCACGTTTCTTCTTCTTGTTGCGCACCCGTTCCCGTTTCTCGGCAAAGGCAGCTGCCTCCTCTGGCAGGGATGGCGTCGAAGGACGACTATTCTCCACTAAACCATAGTTGCTGTTGTTGTTGTTGTTATTGGTCGGCTCCAAAGGCGAATCCTGTGTGTTTAGAGTCTCACGATTCTGTGTCAACAATTCGCTGGCCAATTTCTGAGGATGAGCATCGTAGAATTCCTCATCCGTATCAGAGACGGTCGTATCAAAGTCGGATTCGTTATAGATGGGTGATATTGGTGGACCAGGTGGCGCCGGTTCCGGTGCAGCCAAGGGTTGTTCCTCTGGAACAGTTGTTACATTAATCTCCTCCTCCTGCGACCTGTCCTGTCCTTCTAGTTCATTTGCGTTAATAAGGGATTCGTCACTCTTCTTCTGCTTTACGGATTTTTTGCGGGAACGCTTTTGAGGTGAACTCTTCGAGCCATTGGAGCTGTCCGAGTCATCAGAATCATCGCTAGAACTGCTGCTGTTGCTAGAACTACACGTGCAATTCGTTCCACAGGAGCAACTTGACGAATCCGAGTCCGAATTCGAGCTTGAGCTGCTGGAACTATCGCTCTCACTTGAGTTTCCACTGACACGACGTTCGTTGGCTGATTTGGTGCCACGTGATTGTTTCACTGGAGAGGGTGGTGGTGGGGTACGCCTCATTTTGCAATAATCATGATCAGACCAAACCACATGCAGCTTCGTGGGTGGCAGCAGAAGTTCCTCTTCTTTTTCCTCATTGTCTTCTGTGACTTCCTCCTCTTGACCAGGCGGCTGATTCTGTAAGAGATTTTTCCATATGTCCGGAACTGCATCTACAAGATCTCTCCCCTCCTGTTCTTTGGTGATCTCCTCAACGCCGGGCTCTGTCTTAGGCATCTGATCTGGCTGCTGCTGCTGCTCATCCTCTTTCTTTTCGTTTAAGAGCTGCTTGACTTGGGTCTCCCCTTCATTATCACTCTCGGAAGAAGGCGAAAGCATTACTTTCGGCATATCCAGATCATCTACCGACGGTGCTGGTGGTGGTTTGATGGGCAAAGCCATATCATGATTGCTTCGCGGTGCATCAGAGTCACTATCGGAACTACTATCCGACTCGGAGAGATTTGGCGCTATAAGATTTAGATCCTCTAGCGATTCCTTGTTGCGCTTAGACTTCTTTTTACGCTTGCTCCGTGTTTGCTCCGATTTGGTGGGAGGTTTTTCCATCGGATCCTCTGATTTATCAATTGTTTCCATTTTCGCCTCCGTCTCCGATTCCACTTTTACGTCAACGGACATCTGTCTCTCCCTTTCCACTTTCATCTTCTCCGTCTCAGGCTGAGATTTAATTTCATCAATTTTCTCCACATCCTCCTTGAGCTCGGTCTCAGGACACTCATTCTCGGCTGGTTGTGGCCCGCCTTCCTCGATTTGGGGCAGCTCTTTGACCACATGTACCGCCTCGAGATGCTTCATTAATAATTTTCTTGACACAAATTTCTCCTCACATCCTTCCTCCTCCGGCGCCGTACAAGGGTAACGGAAATCACCCGAATGCATCCGTTTATGCACTTCCAGGTAGATGGCCTTACTAAACACAAATCCACATTGTTCGCAGGGAAACTGAGCGGGTGGGACACAAAAGTGATAGACATGCCTCCAGCGTTTTTGGAGGCATCTCTTGCAGTTGGCGCTCTCAGTGCCATGCTTCCAGAACAGATGTTTGGATATATCTTGCTTGTTGCGATAGGCAATGCCACAACGATAGCAAAGATGCAGCAATTTATGCTTCCACACATGAGACGATAGCTTGGCCTGACTGTGGCAATCTTCCAGACATATGTCGCAGGCTTGATGCTGTTTCCTCAAGTGCACCATTAGACGAAAGGCGGATGGCAACGGTGCCATTTCGCACAAACAGCAGCGGAACTGTAGGGCGTATATGGTGCCAGTCACTCTGCCTGGACAGATGTGGCACAAGATTTCGCTGTAGCTGAAGAAATTTGTCCGGCACATCGTGCACATGATATTCGACTTGATATGCAGCCGTCGATTGTGGGTGTAGAGCTCCTTGTGTGTTGAGGTGATGAAGCGACAGGTGAAGCACTCGTAGATGCGTTCGTTAAATGGCTCCACATACGTCGCCTCACCATTTTCATCCCGCACACTGCAACAGCTGGCCATGTTCAGATATTCCGTCTCCAGCAGGGGCAAAAAACTCTTCAACTTGGCCACTATAGTCTCTGCGTGCAACTCCTCCGCCGTAATACTGTCCACCGTGGCTGTGAAGCGATGCTCCCCAATCATATGGAGTACCAATTGCTTGCCATTGACAGCAATGCGGCGGGCATGGTTACAATACAAGCAGAATGGATACACTGTCTTCATACACAGACGCACAAGATCCACCATCGGGATCTTGTCCAGCGGACGATCCAGCTGCAGATCTACTGTGTGCGTCTCGGGCCCAGCCACATCAATTCCATCTGCAGGTGGGGCAGGTGGTGGTGGCGGCAAATCCGGAGGAGGGGGTGGCGGTGGCGATGGCAATGGCTGTCGCTCATCCATGTGTTGCTGTACCGGTTCCAGTTGCTCCATCTGGTGCTGGTGTTGCTCCTCCTCAGACTGCGGCAGCTGCTCAGCCTGATGATGCTCCGGCATTTGCATTTGCTCCATAACTGGCTGATGCATGCTCTCCTCAATGTCCATGCAATCACTGCCTAGACTATTACGACGAACTGCATCCGGCTGGCTATGTGTAGTTATGGCTGGCGGTGAGGCAGGAGGCGTTAGAGACCAACGACGCTGTTGTTCCTCTGGTTGCTGCTGCTGGTGATGTTCTGGTGGCGCTTGTAGTGGTGGCTCTGGTGCCACCTTAGCCTGCTTCTTCGTATTAATATCTGCCTTGGTTCGTTCAATATCCAATTTGGTGCGCTCAATCTCGGCCAAAACGCGACTTAACTTTGCCGTCGGTGAGTCATCAGCGGGCATCAGCGGCAGGGCAGGATCGGATGGCAATGGCAAATGATTTGATGGCTGGATCTCTGGCATCTGCGGCAAAGGGGGCGAACAAGAGGCTATCGGTTCGTTGGTTACTACCTCCTCAGTTTCATCCTCGGTGTCTGTACTGCTAAGAGTGGCATCGACCGATTTCTGAAATTCTTTGGGCACACGCAACATAATCTTGGGTACCACCAGTTTGGGTATGGCGACGGTGGCGGGTGCGGGTTGCGGCGCAGGAGGAGAAGGTGCCCTTGGATATGGGTACATGTCAAAAGCTGGTAAGACTGGCGCTGGAACTGGCAAGGAGGAAAAGGTAGACATGTAATGAGGAATTGTAAAGGGAAAACGCAGTAACTTACTGTACTCATCAGGCTCTGCCCGATCGGGCTCCTGCTGTTGAGCAGGCTCTGCATGTGGCACTGTCTCCTTCACCTGATTCTGATCCCGTATCGTCTGCGGTTTTCTTGCCTTTTTTCTCCGCCTTGGCGGTGGTGGCTTCTTCTTCGAGTTTCGACAGCCTAGGGCATGACATCCCTTTTCGCCACACAGAGCACACGGTTGCATTAGTTGGGTACAATCATGGTCTTCGTAAGGCGATCCTGTCGCAAATGTGGACTGGCAGGTGCAACAGATGAGATACCTAGATCGATCCTGCTGCTGCTGTTGCATGACCCACGTCTCCCTTGTGGCAAAGTGACTCTGGTCAATGTCGTGCTTATTCTCCAAATGTAGCGATAGCTTCTCCACACTGGCATACACATGGGAGCAATAGAGGCAAATATATCGTTGATGCACTTGCCGCATATGGAGGAAGAAGTTCCAACACTGATGAACTGAATTACAGCGAGCGCAGCGAAAAAAACGCTCCTTCTTTATCCGCAGTGGTGAGGGGCTGTTAGTGGCAGCAGGTGCGCAGTCAGTAGCAACAGGGGCAGCTGCCGATATGGGCATTGTTCCCTGGAGTCGCTGCATTAGAAGTGAGGTCTCTGGCTGTGGCTCCGTCTCTGTGACCGGTTCGGAGTTCACCCTGACTTGCTTTTCATTCGGTTGGCTTAGATTTTGGGAGGAGGAACTCTGGCTGCTGCGCCTGCGCTTCTTCATCTTTAATGGCACCTGCACCCTGACATTCTGTTCACTTTCGGGATGATGATCAATGACTAATTGCGGTTGCGAGGCGGAGCTCACTGAGCTGCTTTGGCTACTGATGCTCCTACTTCGGTCTCTCCGTATGGGCAAGAACATATGCGGGGGCGGGGGCGGAGATGCAGCAGGAGATACTGGCGCCTCCTGGGCTATCACAGACAGTTGCTTGTGCTCTTCGTCCGTCTCCTCCTTAAAAGATTCATGGGCTCCATTCAATTTAATAGGTGTGGTGGGGGTGGTGGGGGTGGTGCCGATGATGATTGGAGTTGGCGAATCCTTTCCCAAACACAGTTTAGATACCTGATTATCTTCTACTATCACGTTGTCCTCTTCTGTAACGGACTCTGATTCCACTTTAATGGTCTCTGCTAAATCAGCAGCAACCAACTGCTGCCCACCAATCCCACTGACGCTTGGCAAATCCAGATCTGCATCGATATCGACATCCACATCCATGGCCAGCACTGGTGATGAACGCTTTGAGGAAGAAGAGGAGGTGGAGATGGCAACACGGGGTGATACTGATACAATATCTTGTTCCGCGAGCTCAGCTTTAGGATCTTCATCAATAACTGCTGCAGCTGGTGTTTCCTCTTCCATTAGATTTTCCTCCTTAACTGGGTCATTTGAAAGCTTTGTCAAGTCCTCTTGAAGCAATTCATGATGATGCTTCGTCTCGTTCTCAACTTTTACCACCTGCACCTGCAGTTGTTCATCTTCATCTAAATTGGTTTTTGTTTTCTCTTGTTCACTCTCTTCTTTTTCTTCATCTGACGAGGACTGATCTGCCTGGCCATTGGCCAAGGAAATCTTTAACTCATTATCCGTATTCTGCTGAAAGTCTTCTTTCTCCTCCTCATCGTGTCCATCTACCAGCAGGGTCGCCGTCGTATTCTCCTCTGGGTCCTCCATCTCCACCTTTGGCGCATCCAGCATAATTTTTGATTCATCAAATTCGTCTTCCTCACTGCCAGAGCCGCCGCCGCCAGCTCCAGATCCCGCACCTGCTCCGGATTCTTCTCCACGGCCATCAGAATTTGATGTACTTGATGTTAGTTGCTGTTCCAATGCTTCCATCATATTTCCGTTTGCATTTATGCGCTGCTAAGAATCAAAAAAAGGCCCCATTAAGTATATATATTTATAAATATATATCTATATAAATATCTAGTACCTTTTCTTCCGGTTGTCACCCGAATTCTATGTAGTTTATGTTCTCTCTCTTTGCAATGACACCTGAAAATTTAATGAAGAGATAAAAAAAAAAAATTAATATTGTTAAATAATTTTCCGAACTACACACAGTGACAACAACAACAATTCGATGAATATAACATAAATAGTTATAATTAATCGATGAATAGAACGAAATTCTGTGTAGTTTACACGTGGGATAGGACATTGCGAAATTCAATACAAAATGAAAACAAAGGGATTCTTTGCAAATACCAAAATTTAGGGAAACTAAACAATTTGGGCGTATTTACATATAATGAATAATGATAATTCAATGCATATTTAAGTAAAACTATTAATATTTCAATACATTTAAATGCATTTGTGTTTTATTTGTTTTTCACAATTCACGATGTCTTCTTCTTATAAACGTTACCATAGAAAAGAATCACCGGTCATTGCTTTGCCATCCCTGGCTTCACAATATGCAAGAACAAAAAAACATAAAAATAATTGAAAAATACCAAAATAAATTACTCAAAATACGCAAACGACTTGCGTCTAAAAATAAGTAGATTTACTTTAAATGACACTAGAGAATCACATGGGCCATAATTATGCACGTTTCGTCTCTTACCTGTGTTTCGTGTTCGTGTTGTTGTAGTTGTTGTTTTGTTGGCCGAGGTGGTACAAAATCTTCCACGGAAAAAGCAAAACGACCGACACAAAAATTTACGCGCGAAAATACAATGCGAACTCACACAAACAACAACCGATGTCACGGAAGCTCTATGCACAACTAACGAGTGAATTTATAAACTGATTTGATGGAGTGAACAAGAACAACACACACACACACCCCTTCTTACCCCGCACTGTAGAAGCTACTCACAGGCAGAGATAGAGTTATGCTTACACAATTTTCGATTATTTCTTTTCTTCCATTATATTAATATTTGTGGGGGACGCATATTGATTTCACAATTATATTATATATATTTAAACACAGAGAAATATTTGCGTTTTTTGCATTTTCTTTTTCGCGTCGAAATTCTGGATAAAAATCCGCTTCTTCTTTCTCTGTTTTTCCACGCTTGGTAGCCAGAGAAAAATGTACGGTCACTCAAAAATCGATAATTCAAAATCTAAAATTGCAAGAAAAATAGACGATCCCACAAAATTCTGAGTGTTTTTATATTAATTTTTCAAGTTAACTATTCATTTTAAATAAATGATAACGGATAAATTAGTTTAATTGCGAATGCTTTGAATTATCGCAAATGGTGGTTATCGATACATTTTAGTCAGCCCTGGAAGTGGGGTTCAGTGTCAATTCGATTTGACAAGTTCTTTTCACTTCCTTTTTTCACGTGCGCGTCATCATGAGAGCAAAGGGATTGGTTAGTATTGCGAAAATAACGCTAAAATTAATATAAATTTGTGCTAAAAATGTGTGGAACGACTGTAGAAATATCCCTGGCAACCTGGGCAATTAAATGGATTAAAAAATTATGCGAATTTCCTATGAAAACACCAAAATTGTAAACGGTCCATTATCATGGCCAGACAAATTGAGATTTAATGTCTATAGTTGCTTAATTGAAGTATGAAAGGTCTCTTACATCTAAAACCAACAACTATAAAGTGTAACAGACAAAAGAATTCATCTAATAAATGTTGGGTTTGTTACAATTTTGCTAAACAAAAACCTAACCTTAAAAAGCCACCACGTTTATATATGTGTGTGTGTGTGAGTCGCGTCCCAATCAAATGAGTAGTGCCGCATTTGTGTACACAAATAAATGAACTGTTAGTTATAAACCGTTTCTTTATATTTTACTTGCAGCTGAAGGAATACGAGGTTGTGGGCCGCAAGCTCCCCAGCGAGAAGGAGCCTCAGACTCCTCTCTACAAGATGCGCATCTTTGCTCCCGACAACATTGTAGCCAAATCACGTTTCTGGTACTTTTTGCGTCAACTCAAGAAGTTCAAGAAGACCACCGGCGAGATTGTCTCCATCAAGCAGGTGTACGAGACATCCCCCATTAAGATCAAGAACTTTGGCATCTGGTTGCGCTATGATTCCCGTTCCGGCACCCACAACATGTACCGCGAGTACCGTGATTTGACTGTGGGTGGTGCTGTCACACAGTGCTATCGCGATATGGGTGCCCGTCATCGTGCTCGTGCCCACAGCATCCAGATCATTAAGGTGGAGTCCATTGCTGCCGCCAAGACGCGTCGTGTGCATGTCAAGCAGTTCCACGACTCCAAGATCAAGTTCCCATTGGTGCAACGTGTCCATCACAAGGGCAACAGGAAGTTGTTCTCGTACAGAAAGCCAAGAACCTACTTCCAGTAAGGCGGCAAGAATCCATCCCACTGGCAACTGGTTTTTTTGCCATTCGGAGGGTTTTACCTTTGACTAATTGCATCTAAGTGGTTTTTTCAATAAAAGAAAATGAGAACGTTGAAGAGAAAATGTGGTTGTCATTATTCAACATAGTCGGAAAATTTATGAAACTATTTTAAGTGAATAATTTTTCATCGCGATATATACTTGTTAGCCCAGTTTGAAGGCAACTTTAGTCTTTCGGATGCAGAAAATTGAACATCTGTGAAGTTCCCCATACTTGGATCCATTTTTTAGGCTTTGATTAACGGACAACGATCAAATTTGAAATATTCATTGATTTAGTCTAATTCTATGGAATATTAATATATCAGGATATAGTTTTGGCCACATTCCATTCCCCAAAAAAAGAATTTCTTGAAATTAGTCTATAAATTAAAGGCTTTTATTTAAGTTCGCCACAGGCGTAGATGACAACTTTTTGGGATGGTGTGCCTGATTTAGAGCCACACCGTTCCATTTTTCGTACTACATCAGCGCCACTAATTACATGTCCAAAAACTACATGCTTATTGTCCAGCCAGTCGGTTCTGGGAGAGAAACATATTAAATTATTGTACATTTTTCCACTGCTGTAGACTTACTTAGTTGTGCATATAAAGAATTGTGAGCCATTTGTGTTGGAGCCGGAATTGGCCATGGATAGGGTACCGAAGCTATTGTGTTTTAGATTGAAATTCTCGTCGCTGAATTTCTTCCCATAAATGGATTTGCCACCTGTACCATTGTTGTTGGTGAAATCGCCGCCTTGACACATCTAAAACAAAAACGATGGTTTTTATTGTAAATTTTTCAGAATGAAAAGAGCTCTTACGAATTCGGGAATGACGCGGTGAAAGGAACAACCCTTATATCCATATCCCTGCTCATGAGTGCATAATTGTCGAAAGTTCTCCGCCGTCTTGGGTACTACATCTGCTCTCAGTAGCATGACAATGCGTCCGGCATCATTGCCGCCTATGCGTATGTCAAAGAAAACTTGCGGGTTCCGTTTCTCCGCCTTTTCAATAACCGCTGGTCCCGTTGACGGAGTCTCTACTTTCTCTTCGCCTTCGGTGACTTCACTGTTCTCCGCTTGCAGAGTGGCGCCGGCGTGCTTTTGCAACCAGTCATCATCGGCCCACACCGGCTTGAAACTATCCTCCTTTACACGTACTGGTTTCGCCAAGTTGACCCGTATTGTGCGTCCACAGAGCTCCGAGTCATTCTGATGTTGTTTAGACAGTGTTTAATAAATTCTTTTCTTGGTCATCGCATCCAACTTACCATATTATCTATCGCTGAGGCGGCATCCTCGAATTGTTCATATTCTATGAAGGCAAATCCTCTGTGTTTTTGAGATTCATAGTCCACGGGCATTTGTATGTCGGCTATGTCTCCAAATGGAATAAAAGCATTGTTGAGAAGTCTCTCTGTAACTTCATCTGCTAGGCCGCCTACATAGACAGTGCGTTTGTCATTTGACATTTCAATAAAAATAATATTTTTAAATCCCTCTAGGAAACACAAACAAACGTATTCACGCAATAGGGATGGACCGGCAACAGCAATTTTTCTAGTATCGATGACAAGGAACCAGGATATCGAGTGTCAAATCGGATAAACCACCAAATAGATGCTGGGCTTAAATTGCTTAGGAAAGATTTTATTTAAAAACTTAAAAAAATAGCAGTCAATTTCACTTCAGTTCGAGGGGAAATTAATTAACACACCGACTATTTTATAAGGTATCGAATGAATCGATAAAAGTGCAGTAGCAGCCCTGCCCATGCAACCCTGTCATTGTATCTTCTCCAGCTCTTTCTTTTCACAGTGTGAGTGTGTTGATGACGGAAAATTGCAAAAAAATTGGCAATTAAATCGGTGCATAATGGCTAAAAAGAAGAGTGAGGAGCATTCGGGCGGCGATGCGAATGACAGCGATTACCAGGAGGAACCCAACTTTGAAGATCCGCCAAATTTTGTGGATAATATCAACGATGAGGGTAAGTTTGGAAGTGCCGTGCCACGACACGAGGAAAACTAACCTCAATTTGGATTGCGGCTAGTGAAAGGAATGTTAATTATTTATAATAACCCGTTTCAGATTTGTTGGGCGATATGCTGGCTCAGCGCCCATCTGAGGCCGATGGTGTGGAGAGCGTTGTAGTCGTCGACAATATCCCCAAGGTGGAGCCAAGCCGCCTTGAGAAACTGAAGTCTGTTATCCTAAAGATTTTCTCAACCTCCGGCGAGATTGTGAATGTTGTCTATCCGGTAGACGATGAGGGCACCACTAAGGGATATGCGTTCATGGAGTACAAGCATGCCGCCCAGGCGGAGGATGCCGTCAAGAAACTGAACAATCATCGCTTGGACAAGAATCATACGTTTGCGGTAAATTTGTTCACGGATTTCCAGAAGTACGAGAACATACCGGAGAAGTGGGAACCGCCGACTGTGCAACCCTTCAAGATTCAAAACGATTTGTACAATTTTATAAACGATCCGGATGCATATGATCAATACTGTGTGGCCGCTGAGACTTCGCCAAATTGCGTCCAGGTTGGATTCTGGCAAAATACCTTGCCCGAACCCAATGAATTGGAGACGCGGGAGCGCTTCACCGACACCTTTGTCAAGTGGTCGCCCTTAGGCACATATGTGGTGACATTCCATAAGCCAGGCGTGGCTATTTGGGGTGGCAGTAATTTCCAGAAAATTCAGAAATTCCCCCATCCCGGTACCCAGTTTGTGGAGTTCTCACCCTGTGAGAATTATCTGGTGACATACGGACCCACACCGACTGGTCAGAAAATCATCATTTGGGATATACGTACTGGCTCGGAGAAGCGATCCTTTGTAGCTGATGGAATGTCGGTGCTATCCATGTTCCGTTGGTCGCACGATGATAAGTATGTGGCCCGTATGGGAGAGAATTCCATTCACATCCATGAGACGCCCTCCTTCTTTTTGCTCGACTTGAAGTCGATCAAGATACCCGGCATAAGGGGATTCTCGTGGTCACCTACGGACAATGTAATCGCTTACTGGGTGGAGGAGCAGAATCAAATACCAGCCCGTGTGACTCTAATGGAAATTCCCAAGAAGCGCGAGATTCGCAACAAGAATCTATTCCACGTAGCCGACTGCAAGCTGCATTGGCAAAAGTCCGGTGACTATCTTTGCGTCAAGGTGGACCGTTACTCTAAGCTCAAGAAGGACAAGAAGGAGTTGGACGTGAAATTCCTTGGAATGTTCTACAACTTTGAGATATTCCATATGCGAGAAAAGGAAATTCCTGTGGATTCTGTGGAGATCCGTGAGCTCATTTTGGCGTTTGCCTGGGAACCAATTGGCAACAAGTTCTCTATTATCCATGGCGAGCTCAATTCCTCTAATGTAAGCTTCTATGAGGTCAACAAGGGCGTCAAACCAAGCCTGGTGAAACGATTGGAAAAGAAATCTTGCACGCATCTCTTCTGGTCACCACGCGGCCAATTCATCGTGATGGCCAATCTAACCATGGGCACCTTTGAATTTGTGGACACGACCAATGATTATATAATAAGTGCCTCGCCCGATCACTTCCGTGCTTCAGAGGTAGAGTGGGATCCTACTGGCCGTTATGTCGTCACTGGCGTCTCATCGTGGAAGGTTAAAGAAGACACTGGGTTCAATATGTACACCTTCCAAGGACGCATTATTAAGCGTACGATCCTTAAAAACTTTGTGCAGTTCTTGTGGCGCCCACGTCCACCCACCCTTTTGGCTGAAGAAAAGCAGAAGGACATCAAGAAGAACTTGAAAAAGTACTACCCCGCGTTTGAACAAAAGGATCGCCTTCGTCTCACCCGGGCATCTAAGGAGCTGTTGGAGAAACGCTCTCAGCTGCGCGAAACATTCATGGAATATCGCAACAAGCGTATTGCAGAGTGGAAGGAACAGAAGAGTCGTCGCGTCATGCTCAGAGGGCGTAAGTGTGCACATATATATGCAGGAAGCGATGGAAATATTTATTTATTATATTCTTTTCTCTCCAGATGTGGACACTGATAATTTGGAGACTGAAGAAGTCGATGAAGAAATTGTTGAATTTTTAGTCAAGGAAGAAATAACATTGCTAGAGTAGACGACCCCCGGAACAACTATAATAAAATTTAAAGTGTTTGAAGCGCGGCCGCCGCCCTGGCCTCCTCCTCCAGCCCCCTAGGACCAGGGTCTCTTCAATATCTGCGTGTTTTCTAAATTAGCATACAATACACAAACACCGCATCTTAAGACCTAAAGTAAATAACAATTTTTAATCTTTTTAATTCATATATTCAACAATTTCTAATATGCATAAAAGTAGATTTGCAATGTATTTGTATGTAAACAGCAAAAAGAAAACGAAAACCAAAACAAACAAAAAAAATGAGTGATTATTCAGTTCAAAAGCGATAGATTTCCCCGATAAAAAGTGCTACGCAACACTGCGATACGCCCAAGGGATCGTTGCCATTGGCAACCCTGGTCAAAAGTCAAAACAAAACGGTTTTCGAATTCAATTTGTAATCAAGTCAAGGAAAAGAATATGGATAAAAAAAAGAAAATAAAAATTCAGACAACGCGTAGGTATCGTAGGACTGAACATGAAGTCCAAAATTTGCTGAAAGCCACCCAAAGCCTAAGTGGAGGGCAGGAAATGTCATACGAATTGAGGAGTTTACAGTTCTTCCATGGCCAAACCACAGACAATGAAAATAACAGTGGGCAGATTCATGAGGATGAGGAGGCATTGGAGGAGGATCCAGGATCAGATGCTGAAAGTGAAGACGATTCTGGTGGCGAGTTGGCCAGCACCAATAAAGGTAGTGGTTCGAACAGCCGCCACACATTCATACAAATTGATTTTAACGATCCACCATTGGTTTGGCCAAAGCTCCTAAAGCAAGATCATTATTATGATTATAGTCTACTTTATAAGCCCAGCAGTGTACTGCACTTCCAGTGGAACCTAGGTGATCAAAAGGCACGTCTTACCGGATTTCAGAAACGCTTAATGAATCGCTTCCAGGAGCAGTCCAAAACCAATGGCACAAAGTTAAGCCCCGATCTGTTAGCACAAGTTGCCGACGCTAACTCAGCCGAATTTGTTATTGATCATACACTTTATCGGAGTTTTTGCAGAAAGGAATTTTCGAGTATCTTCTTTACGCCAGTTCCAATGGATCAGATTCAGGGCTTACCCATTCGTCGATTTTTTAAATTAACACTCAGGCATCTACGGTTCACATGTCATCCACATTTTCTTGACGAGCATTCGTTGGCCCAACAACTGGAGGATTTGTTCGATCTTTATGCGCAACAGCAGAAGCAACAAATTCGGCAAAAGCTTCGCCAAGAGCTGGAACTTGCACGACAAGTGGCTGCAAAGTTACTCCAAAACGCTCGAGAGGCTCAGTCCGATGAGATTAAGCGACAGCTTCGTCTCATCCAGCAGCTAAGGCAACGGTACTATGCCGAATCCACTTCGCAGCGCAAACTCCTCAAGTTAGTGCTCAAGAATTGGGCCAAGCTGAAGGAATTGCGTCGCCAACAGCAATTTCAGTGCACTCGCTTTCAATTGAGCCTGCGAGTAAGTAGACCGCAGCATCTGCGCACATCCTGTTCCACATGGAAGCAGGAATTCGAAACCGATTTGGCAGAAGTATATCGGGAGCATTTGGAGTTGTTCTACTGCCGCCGACGATTGTGGAGCGAGGCCAACTCCGACTCACATTCACAATTGAAACCACCCCGCAAGCCCAATTTCGATAAAATCATGGCCAATTTAAAAAGGGAATACGAGTTGGCTTTCAAGGACCCAGAGGAACCACAAGTCGACATTATTCGGCTTTATGCCGATGAGTCTGAGATGCGGATTTCCTTGCCAGGCGATGTCAAGTCCCGAAATTATTTCATGAAACTTTATCTAGATGGCCAATATGTGGGTCAAACTAAAAGCTATCGGTTGGAGCCGGACTTACATTTGTATATGAATGAATGCATCGGGGTTCTACTAGAGCGATCTCTACCAGAGGAACTAAAAATTTGGGTAAGCAAAAATATCTACATTAAATTTCCATTAATTTGTTGTATATGCTCATCTATTTTAGCTCTATGAGAAATCTACATTAACCCCTCAAAGTCGTCGAGTAGCTTTGATGAGCACAACTCTTGAGTTGAGCACCAAGTGCAATGCCGACGTAATCCATAAAAAATTAAGCTTCAAGGGGGCATCCTCCACTTCCGGTGATATTTTCTTGCACTACGAATATAGATCAGCAGAAGCCACCAATGGCTCCAATGGTCACTTGGATGACATAAGAAAACTGCCAGCAGCTCTGCAACGCAAATTAATCTCCAATGGTCTTCCAAATATCAGTGAATTATCCCGTTCGGAATCAAACATTGCGCCACGGCCACCTTTTCGCGGCAAGTCGAAAAAGAAGAAAATTTCCTGCCCGGATATGTCTTTAATCTTTGCCGAACAACAGCTCCAATTCTGTAGTATGACGACTTTATTAGGGAATCGTCGTTTCCAAATTCTTCATTCGCGTCATCAGCAAAGAAACTTTCACACAAAACAGTTGCGTTTTGTGCCCTCCTTCGAGCATGAGATGACGGAGCTGGATCTAGTCCCAACAGATAGCACGTCCGAATCTGCCCTTTTGGAGCCGGGCTACTGCTGGAATCCCATCGATCTGCACAAGCATCGGGGACGTAAATTTATACAATTGCTTTATGAAGTAATCAGGAGTCATTCGGCTAGAAGGGCTAGGGCAATGGAGACTCCGATGCCTCTCCTGTTACTGGCCAACGGAGAGGTAAATCATTCAATGGGCTGGACTGGCCTATGGCGTGCTCTTTTATCATGGTTTAGTGGGGGAAAAGGAGTTCTTCGTGAGCCGGCATGTTGGCAGCCAGCGGCAACTCCAAACGAATACCAGCAATTCACCATCTCGCTGCACGTGGTCAGGGCGAGTGGAGTGCCGGTGCGTAGTCGCCACATTTTGAATGTGGAACGTCGCCAAAGCGGTGGAGGCGAAATGAGTGCCAATTTATTTGTTACCCAGAGTAAGTAGGCAAAGGAGAAGGACTGTCTCCGTCAACTAAATGATCTCGCCCTTTAATTTCAGCTCTAATGTACTCCAATGTGCGTCCTTTTATCACCCTGAGCTATGGACAACGATTGAGTCGTAGTCGTACAGCCGAGGGCAGTAATCCAACATGGAATGAGCAACTTCAGCTGCAGCTCAATGGTCATGTGAGCGATTTGCGCGATGATCTCAAGATTAGCCTCTTTGACGAACTTATTGAGCAGCAATTCACAGATGAGGCCTCGGACGTTTATCAGCGTGTGCAATGCAACTGGCTTGGAGAATATCGAGTGCCCATCAATTGTCTACTGGCCACTGGAAAGGTAACAATTTACACTTCATATGTTTCCACTTCTCATCCATTCTGCTTGCGTCTTTTGTATAGTTCGAGGGTTGCATTGAGATGAGCATGCCCAAGATTCTGGTAGGCTATAAGCGGCCGCTGATCGATTCGGTTACCAATATGACTACAGATCAATATCCAGAGTTCAAGGAGTCAGTGCATCTTTGGTTCTATCTGAGCATTGAACCAAATGGCTGCGATTTGGCACCAATGCAAGTGAATGCCCTAGCCTGCGCGGAGCTTCCAGAATTACAGAATTTCCTCCAAGAGCGTCGCCTGGATGTGCAACAAATGCTGCCGCAGCCGCAACGTTATGTAGATCCCTTGATTTGCACGGCTCAGGGCAAGCGAGTATGCCTTACCCGCCTTCTCGAGCCAGTGCCTCTGCCACCTTCTTCAAACCTAAGTGTGGAGAGTTGTGCACGCTTTGTCTCGATGCTATCGCAATTTCGCCCGTATGATGCCTGCCAACGTTTTCAGGGGGTCTGGCTGGACAATCAATCCATGCTGGACAGCACTTGGTGTTCGCCCAAGGATTTGGGTGTTCTACTATGTAATTATATGCTGTCGCTGGGACTGCAGTGCTGGCTGCTTCTCGGTCTGGCCTGTCCCTACGGCGAGTGTTCGTTTGTTCTCTTCCGGCAACCAGATACGGCTGATCTATTGCTTCTGGCTCCAACTACAGGCAAACGTTATCAGCTGTACGATGTCTACTGTCCTCTGATGCGGGTTTATTGCTTGGTGAGCCAACAGAATGTAAGTAAACGGTATGTGAGGTCCGAATCAGGGCTTAAAACACTTTCGTCTTTTTAGATCTTCTTCAACATTCAAACCGAGACGCGTGTGAGCATGACCAATTTCAATCCCCAAGATGGTTCATGTTGGCTACCACTTTTTAATAGGCGACATCCAACTGCACCTCAGAGTGGAGTTCAGAAACTTGACTACGCTTACAAAAAGAGCTATGATCTGAGCCAACTGCAGAAACGTATTGAGAGAAAGATTATGAAAAAGATCAGTGCATGGCGAGCCACCAGGAAAACAATCTGGAATCGGGCATTCCAACCCCATCTGCAGAAAATTCTAAGTGAACTGGAAAATCTATCTAATTTTCCAACTAGTCGTTACGATGAGCCCGCCTATAGCGAGCAGTTAGAACGCGAGTATCCCAACTCTAGGGTGAGTTATGTAATGTATTTCTGGGCCATAAATGTACAACCCAAATCAATCAGACAGACAAAGAACAGATAGCTATATTGACTCGGTTATTAAAGTTGATCAGGAGGGCAGAAATGCACCTTACTGGGTTTTATAGATAACTCACTGATTTTACAATCTCATATCACTTTCATGTGGGGGCTCGAATCTGAAGAACACTTCTGTGTTGGCTTTCAGATAGCCATCATTATCTATTGCGTAGAATTATTAATATGTACACATGTGTCTTTTATTTCAGCTATACGGATTTACCCTTAACTTTGCATATACCAATCTGGCGGCAATATCGGAGCGTATTCGTACGACCTGCATTCACTATAACAACAATACGGTGGAGTTTTGTGTGGCTGTGCATATCAATGCCTATGCAAATGATGTACTATCTGTCTGGCTGTTTCTTTTGTCCATAGTGCCGCTAGTGGAACAAGCCGACCAATGAAATTGAATCATTGGAACTGATTACTATCGCATTTGTAAAGCAAAAAAAAAAAGATAATTTGACTTAAAAAGTAACACAAAAATTGTATGATAAGACACAGGTTGGGCGGGTCACCCCATTGGGTTAGTTCTTTCAGTAGTTGCGGGTGCAGAGTCACCCCATTGTGTTAGTTCTTTCAGTACAATCGAACCATACAGACAAACTTCACCGTTTGGCGGTAGTTCCTCTTTATTTTTTTAGTTTAGTTCAGCTATGTACTCCACCTTTGTAGAAAAATGTTTGAAATTCAAACGAAATGTGAAATGGCTTTTTAATCTTTACGAGTTAAACACGCAGATTTCTATTTGTGAGCCATGGGAGAAAGTCTTTTGTCGTAAGTAGAACGCGATAAAGTGTTCCCCATGATTAAATTTATATATATTTGTGTCTTACATTGTCTATACCCATCGATATCTTATCTATGCCGGTCATTCTTAGTCACAATCGGCCGTGGTACCTTGTCCTTATTCACAGTGGAAATGTTTTAAAGACACTAAATAACTAAACATTCACTCAATCTACTTCCAGATATTCTTCTGGCTAGCTGTCTATCGCTGATTCTGTATGGTACATTTGCAGTTCTTCCTGGTTACTGTTTAATGCTCTTGACGCTGTTGTGGCCATCCCCATCCAATAATATAGAAAATCATCAAATAAATACTAATACTTGTAGTTTAAGTTTAGACTCGCTATGTCCAACTTAATCTTAGTTTGTAGTTAATTATTGTTATCAAGTTTAATAAATTAGTTGAAAATGACGTTGGAGTTGATTAATATTTGTCTATAATTTGTGACGTTTTTAAAAAAATGACAACGAGCTGGCTCGTTTGATTGATTGTTTGTATTCCGGAATGTTTTCTCCAGAAATTTCCATTGCACTGAAAATTAATGAACATTTCTTGAGAATATGCAAGATGCAAGTCCGGCACGGCAGAGAAAAAACTAATGCTTTTTTAAACGTTGTGATTAATTATTTATATTCATGATATAAATCATGGAAAACCAAAATGTCGTTACTTTTTAGTTTGTCTTTTTCAAATTTTGTCAGTTAGTAAACCGTATTTAGTTGGACCGTATTTTATGGGATTTTGTCAATATATGTATAGAGGGCGCCAGTGAAGCAAAAGCATTCTGTTTTTACATAATAGTTAATTTTAAGTTCAAGTTGATGGCAATAGCCATTATTTATTGGGTAATAGTGAGGAAGGGCAGATCTGGGAAGGTCAAACAATGCTGAATTGTCACCTCTTGGTGGCGCTGCGCTGCTCAACTCGGCGGGGTAAGGTCCTTTTTGAAGAATTGGCGGTCAGTCCGACAAAAACAAGCCATCGATATCGTCATTTGAGTCCCTTGGCCGAGTATGAGAAACGTGTCAATGCTGGCAAACTACAGACGGATAATAAACAGAAGGAGACTATGCAGCAATTGGATGCACTTTATACTCGCATCAAAGGATATAAGCCGACTGTCCAAGAGTCAGGAAGCGGTACAGGAGGATTCTTCAAGTCTCTGTTCAGTAGCAGCAAAGACGAGGATGACGATGTGGCCGATGACCTAAACGCGGGCAGCCATGCTCCCCAGGGTCTATACATCTATGGCAGTGTTGGTGTGGGCAAGACCACATTGATGGATCTTTTCTATGACTGCTGCAGTGATGTGAGTCTAATGCTTGCTTGGATAAATGAAAATAAACATAATCAAAAGAGCTTTCCTTAAAGATTGATCGCAAGCAGCGGGTTCATTTCACCGCCTTCATGGCCAGTGTTCATTCCCGCATTCACGAGGCCAAGGAGCGTCAAGGTCCCATAGATCGGGCCTTCAATTCGGAGAAGCCTGCCCCATTTGATCCCACAAGACCTGTTGCGGATATCATAGCCCGCGAATCCTGGCTCATCTGTTTCGATGAATTCCAAGTAACGGACATTGCCGATGCCATGGTTCTGAAGCGACTGTTTACTCATCTGTTCCGCCGTGGGATTGTGATAGTAGCCACCAGTAATCGTCATGCAGAGGATCTATATAAGAATGGTTTGCAGCGCGTTAACTTTCTGCCATTTATTGCACTGCTGCAGCGCCGTTGTAATCTAGTCAGATTGGATTCGATAGACTATCGTCGCATTGCCCAATCGGGGGACACAAATTACTTTGTGAAAGGCAAAACGGACGCTGAGAGCAGTATGAATCGCATGTTTAAGATATTGTGTGCCGAGGAGAATGATATTATACGTCCACGCACGATTACCCACTTGGGGCGCGATCTGACGTTTCAACGCACTTGCGGACAGGTCCTGGATAGCAGTTTTGACGAGCTCTGTGATAGGCCATTGGCGGGCAGTGATTATCTGCAAATCTCACAATTCTTTCACACCGTCCTCATCCGAGATGTACCACAGTTGAATCTGAACATCAAATCGCAGATGCGTCGCTTTATCACCCTTATTGATACATTGTATGATAGTCGAGTGCGTGTCGTAATATCGGCTGATAAACCGCTGGATCTGCTTTTTGACTTCGCCGACTCTTCTGTAAACATTTCCGATACGGATCGTGTCCTCATGGATGATCTGAAGATTAAACACGGATCGGTAAGTAAAGCTAATTTATGGACAAGTAAATTTGGTTATAATTTTGATCATTATTATTGTATATTCAGCATGACTCCAAATCGAGCGTATTTACCGGCGAAGAGGAACTGTTTGCCTTTGAACGCACCATATCCAGATTATACGAGATGCAGAAACGTGAATATTGGGAGCAATGGGCAAAACATCGATGAGATCAGCTGCCTTTTCTATGGACCTGAGCAAAAGCAATAATATAGTTTAATTAGCATAATTCACAAAATTTTCGCTACCTCGTGTCGAAGTCAAAAAATTCAATTCAAAAAATTTCCTATACTAATTGTTATATGGTAGGATTAATGAAAAGATATTTATGTGTGGCCTAGCCAAAAAGGTTTTGTAATCATCTACATCTATAGAATTACTAAGATACTTAAGTATTTTCGGTGGAATTGTAACTGAAAAGTATTAAAAAGGCTCAACATGAATTTGATTTGTTTTTGTTCTAGGTTGAAAACTTTTAAAAAATAGAAGAAATCTTTAAACTATCTGTTATTTCAATTGTGGACTGCAAATATTGGTGGTTCTAGCGTAGACCATCTTTTAAGTTTTGGATGTTTTGGATAATAAGAACTTCGAACGTGAGGATTTTTTCAAAGTGTTATCCGGATTTTTGATTATCCGGATGGTGTCTGGATAATTGAATAACGTATAATGTACTTACTTGGTTTTTGGAATTTTCTCATTTATTGTATTAGGACTCATACGCAATCCAACTATGCTTGGATTCATCGCTCAATGTTTAAACGCGTAGAATAAAATTTATTGTTAAATATTTCTTTGAAAATCGCTGACAACCCTACGCTCAGCTGTGGCCAACTGATAAGAGGTGGGCAGATCAGATCACATCGATCGCTTTTTGTTTTTGTATTTAAAATTGGGAAGATCGCAATCGTGTCATCCGTTTGAAATGGAAGTTAAAGTTCTGGAAGTCAACAAAACACTGCCCTTTGGTAATATAGGCATAAAACTATATAAAAGATGCTTCTAATTGCCTATTCTCTGCAGATCCGACGCTCTTAACGGTCAATATATCGTTGCGTCAAGTTGAGGAAATAGCATCAAGTATCTCACAGCGTTGCCATGTGAGCGGTGTCAACGAGATTGCCTGGGCACTGCGTGCTCTGATGTTGACGGACTTGACGACCTTGGCCGGAGATGATACTGCTGCCAATGTGAGGAGATTGTGTCTCCGTGCTTGTTATCCCTTCGAGCCTCAGTTTTTTGACAAATTCTTTGAACGGGCTCTTCTCTCGGATATGCACACGGCTGCTGTTTGCGTGTACCCAGCACGAGTGAAAGATGCCTATGGTGCTTTGCAGCAATATGATATGCTGGACAAGGTGGCCATTGCGGCAGTTGCAACAGGATTTCCCACGGGACAATATGGTTTGCAGACGCGTCTGCAAGAGATTAGCCATGCCATACTAGCCGGAGCCACTGAAATCGACATTGTCATTAATCGTCAGTTGGCTTTGGTGGGCGATTGGGAGGCATTGTACAATGAGGTGGTTCTGATGCGTAGTGCCTGCGGAGAGAGAGCTCACTTAAAGACTATCTTGGCCATCGGGGAACTTGGAACGATGGAGAATGTAAAACGCAATGAATCAGCGCAGAAACAGATATTAAAATTAAATATTTTCTTTAGGTATACAAATCAGCGATGGTTTGCATGTTGGCTGGAGCGGATTTCATTAAAACGTCGACCGGCAAGGAGGCTGTAAACGCCACTCTACCCGTTGGTTTGGTCATGATCTTTGCCATACAGGAGTTCAAACGCCGCACATGCCAAATTGTGGGCCTCAAGCCAGCCGGCGGTGTGCGTACAGTGCGCGATGCGATCGCTTGGATGACCCTCGTGAATGAAACATTGGGCTTGCGTTGGTTACGTCCTTCACGCTTTCGTTTTGGGGCCTCTGGCCTGCTGGATGACATCGAGCGGGTGGTACGAACCGGTGTAGCCAAGCTGGAGGCAGAGGAGGCTGCAAAACTGAAGAGTTCGGCACCGGAATTGCCTCAGGAAACTGCCACTGAAGCCTTTTGCAAGGAGTTGCGCAAAAAGAAGGAAGCCGAATAGATTAACAAAAACCCAGGGACTCTGTCTGGACAGGGTTTACAATGTATATTTTTGTGTTTTGCATTTACAAATTAAATAAGATGATTTCTATGTAAGTGGCTTTGCCGATTTCTTGTAATGGTAGGCCAACTGGGCCGGTGCCGCCATCAGATCCTCCTCGAATCCGCCATTTAGATCATCATTGTCGGGTACAGCCTTCACTTGCATATCCACTGCGAAAAAGGAGTCATCGAAATTAATCCGGTTTCGCTCGTCCTGCTCTAGATACATGGCCTTGGGTGGACCGCCGGCCATGCCGACGCCATCCATGGCCTTTTCATAGGTGTTCAACCATTTGAGATTCAGATTAATATGCTTGGCACCAGCTTTAAATTTCTTTGGTTGTTTCTTTGGCTTATCCGCATAGTAATTGTGCATGTCCGGCTGCTGTGAGGGCAGAGGTGGCGGTGCAATTTTCTCCAGACGCCGACTCTTGGCATCCAGTTTGGGTTCTATATGCTCAAAGAGTGGCAAATAGAAATTGTATGGCTGCTCTGTGGGTGGCAGCAAACGCTGCTGTGGCTGCAGCTGCTGCTGCTGTCCTTGTGGTAGGACTTGCCATTGCCCACTAATCTCACTTGCCATGGTATCCGAGTCTCCGGATCCTGCTGCTGCTCCTGGAGATGTACCAAAGATCTCGCCTGCCTGCCTTAAGAGATGCTCCAATCGTTCTATAGTTATGATATGCGGGTGTAGCAGCTGCACATCATCATGCCGGAGACTCCTTCGACTTCTCTCCGTGGGCGTTGCAGCTGCCAAAGAGCCGCAAATGCCCAGCATTAACTGGAAATGTAAGGAGGAAGTGAGGAACATGTTGGTTTTAGACGAGTTTTAGATTGACTTTCGTTCGGTTTGCTTTTGGCACTCACTATCAACATCAGCAGTTTATTCATGTTTAAGATCCACCCTAATTGATGTTTCTTACATTTATCCGTTACAGTTACCAACATTCACTTTCAACGAGCTTCAGGTAAGTAAGGCCTGGATGGATCGGGCCAAATCATTTATACTCCACATCTGTCTCCTTCTCTTTCTTTCTCTTGTGATCTCTGGGAAAAACGGAAGCTGCCGAAGCTAAACAAGTTTTGTTTTTCTCGCAAAAAGGTAACGAGATGGGAAATCTGGTGGACGTACATATGCAGGCATAATAATGTTAATGTAACAGACAAGACAAGACAAAACCCGAACCCGAACCCATAGTTGAAGTTGAACAAACCTGGCCACTAGCAGTTTGTCACTCATAATGTGTTCGGGGGCCAAGAGGCAATTTGAAATGTTGGGAAAATTGTGAAAAGTCGGCCGTTTGAGATCAGGAGAAGGAGTAACTAGCAGAGCAAGGGGCCAGCCAAGGAGGAGGTAATTACCACGGTCATCGACCTAGCCACAAGGAGCGCAGCTTAAATTGGTTCATAGGGGTTCGGTTTACAAAAGGCTTAATGAGAAATATGATTTTGTTTTACACACCAAGAGGGAGCATAGCTGATCTGATTGATCACGACCCCTCGCCATAGACATCACACTTTTTATAGCTACGCTCCTATGCGTTTACACAATTATTTCCGCTGCATTGCGGGACATATAATGATGATGATGTTGAATTGTTGTGTGATGTTTGATGTGAACCCGTTTCGATTGTCCCATAGCCGTAAAAGTGCAAGTTCAAAGCTGCAGGAAATCGCCAGATCGATGAGAAAAAGTGTAACGACCAGAAAACTTGTTCATTGACTTGACTTTATTCCAAATCACCTAATCACACCGACTCCTCTCTTTACAATCGTTAGCCCTGCCTCAGTTCGGGCAGTCCCTTGATGATAACATCGAGAGATTTAAGATCTTTGTTAACAGTATCACTCAGCACTTCCATGGCTTTCTGTTGCATGGTCAAAAAAGTTTTCATCTCATCCTCTGCTTCTTTGTCAATGGCATATCCGGCTGCTCCTCCATTGCCGGCAAACTGATTGCGCTGCATTCGCATCTGGGAGAGCAGTTCGCTGAGGCGTCCTTTGAATTGAGTGGGAGCGGATACAACGGCCTGCATGTTTTGGAGCTTGGTGCGCAACTCCTCCTCCTCGGGTGAGAGCGAAGTGCCTACCTTTCGGGTGCACTCCTGTTTAACTATAATCTACATAAGGAGATTGCAGGAGGGTTAAGATTTCGCATCTAAAAGGGGTTTACCATTTACTTACCCTTAGTATGCGATGACTAAGCTCGGCTAGTTTCCGTTTATGCTCCAAAATCTTGGCCGTAGCTGAGGCATGTCGCTGCCTTAACTCTTTAAGTTCACTCTCCACCTTCTTCATGTAGAGGGCGTGTGTGTCGGTTTCCTGTTCTTGCCATTTGACGCGCCACTTCAAGTCACCGAATCCAACCATTGGGACTGGGATGAATTTACTCGAATCTGGATTATCCAAATTTGCCTGACGCCACATTCGTGGATCGACGCCACGTGGCGGATTCTCTAGATACTCTTTCAACTGATCTTCATCGGGCAGTACCAGGGCCAACACCTCCACAATACCCAGTTGATTCAGTTGAGGCTTGAGGCTAGCTTGATTTAAATAGGTGGACAACTCGGTGGCCAATATCCGTTTGCTATCGATTTGAGCTGAGGCCATTTGTTGTAATTTCTCCTCCACATAAATGACCATTTGGCACTTCTTATTCTCCAGATCCTTAATGCTGTCAATATGGACCAACATATTAGGTTTGCTGCCAAACAGATTGTGCAGAGTCTGAACCACTTGTTGCTGTTGCGGTCTGCAGAATAGACAATTCATATTACAATTAAGCTTTGTTTGGATGTGAAAGAAATAGGAACTCACTTCACAGCCGACAGTTCTCTGGCAAAATTGAGAGCAACCAATCCCAATTTGTTATCCTTGCCGGGCATTCGGCAAAATCCAATTGCCTTGAATCGGCACAGATAGTTGTCTTGGCTAATATTGACGGGAGCGGCGCTCTGCGAGTAGAACAACTTGCCAGTGCCCCACATCGCCTGCAGATAGTTCCATTTGGCCACAATATTATCGCGCTCGTCACCAAATATGGACACATTTAAAATAGATTGGGCAAAGGCTTCATCTGCCGAGATGGGAGCCGGTTGCTGTTGGGGTTGTCCAAGCATGAAGTTTGTACCCCCAAATCCACCAAAGCCGGGAGTGACGGTTGTATTAGCCGGCTTGCCGAAATCTGTATAAACACAATGAAATTAGAAAACAATATTCCATCACTTGGATTTGAAAACTAAGAGTACTCACTCGATCCAAACACGCTGCTACCAAAACCTGTTGACTGATTACCGACTGGTGCTGCTCCAAAGCCACTAAAAGCTGGCGCCGGAGCTGTCGTGGTTGTCACTCCAAACCCGGCAAAGGCTGCTGAAGCTGCACTTGTAGCTGGGGCTTGTTGACCAAAGCCACTGAATGCCGGTGGAGCCGCAGTGCCAAACAAACTGGGCTGACTTGTGGCCGGTGCCCCACCGAAACCACCGAATCCACCACCACCCAGAGTTCCCATTGGTGCAGTGGAGGTGGCTACATTTGGAACGGCACTGCCAAAGCCTCCGAAAGCTGCACCAGTTCCAAAAGCGGGAGCCGGTGCGGCAGCAGCTGGTGTTCCAAATACTGGAGCAGCAGAGGCTGGAGTGCCGAATGCGGGTGCAGCAGCTGCTGGAGCGCCAAAGGCGGGTGCGGCAGCTCCCGGAGTGCCAAAGGCGGACGCTGCCTGCGGTTGACCTGCTGTGGCTCCAAAGGGTGAACCAAATATTCCGGCAGCTATTTAGAGAAGAGATAAGAAAAATATAAATTTAGGTCGTTTGAAATTAACGCTTGGCATCCGCTGTTCTCTTATCTATCATCTTAGTTCTCTTTGGTCAACCATAGGCAGCGGATCAAGCGGCGGCAATGACTTTAATTTTACTAATTCTGTTCTTTCTGTTATTGTCGGGAGTGGCTTATACGATTTTCATCATACATCAGAAGGGGTATGTCCAATTGCAGTGTTGTGCAGATTTCCTCATCCTTACTTTTAATCCTGGCATTCCATGCTGCAGCCTCAATCCCAAGGAAATACGCATTAATAGCTTCCAAGATGTCCAGAAGCTACTCAAACCTCTTCCAAAAGGCACAACAGCACCGCTTAGATACTTGGATAAGATGGCCTAATCCATTTGGGGAAACTAAATAAAACTTACGTTTCACCGGCGTGCTCGTGGCGCCCAACTGTGTGTTGTTACCAAAGAATGACATTTCTTCTGCTTATATTTGTAAAACGGCTTACGGTGATGTCCACTGTATTAAGATAAAGTGTTCTATTTTTATTCGTTTCGTTGTGGCATTAAAAATTTCATTTAATGCTAATAAAAACGTAAAATTTTCGCGCTTTCATTTAGCAAATGTTTTCTTTTAATAGAGATGGTATAAATACAATGATACCAGGGCTTCAACTGTTTAGTTCCGTTATCGATTCAAGATTCAAAAACTGGCCACTAAAAATTTATAACGATTTATAAATAAAATTTAATGACATACAAAATGGAATTTTGACACACTTTGCTTAAACATAAACATGCTTTAAATGTAAATAGCTTCACAAATTAAAACAAATTGCATCCATTATCCACACATACATACATATAAACATTTACAACTTCATGAACTACAGGCTGAAATATGTATGTACATATGTACATATAAGTACATATGTAATATTTTGACGGGCATCCTTTATATCATCATATATGTATATGCAAATATGTGTACATATATATGTAAATAAAGTATATAAAACGGGTTTGGTTCGTATTGGGCAACAAATAATAGTTTTACATAAAAAAAACTATCCATATTTCTGAGAGAGCCACTTCTATCTACATACATACATATGTATGTAATGTTTTTTGTTTGTATGTAAATAAAGTATATAAAACAGTTTGCTTTATATAAATAAAGTATATAAAACTGTTTTCGGCCATTTTGGGCAACAAATAAACAAATTTTACATAAGAATAACTCTTTTTGAGTGATTCTGTCTGAGACAGCCACTTGCATGTAAATATGTAATGTTTTAAATACAAAAATATGTACATATTTATGTAAATGAAGTATTTAAAATAGTTTCGGTTCATTTTTGGTAACAAATAATCAAGGTTTACATAAGAATATCTGTTTTTTTGAGTGATTCTCTCTGACGAGCCACTTGAATGTACTTATGTAATGTTTTAGGCGCGCTTTCTTCATATGTACATAAATAGAAAAAGGTGCATATATGTATGTATATATGTAAATATTGTAAATAAAGTATATAAAACTGTTTTGGTTAATTTTGGGTAACAAATAATTAAGTTTTGCATAAGAATATCTGTTTTTTTGAGTGATTCTCTCTGACGAGCCACTTGCATGTACTTATGTAATGTTTTAGGCGCGCTTTCTTCATATGTATGTACATACATAAATAGAAAAAGGTGCATATATGTATGTATATATGTAAATATTGTGAATAAAGTATGTAAAACTGTTTTGGTTCATTTTGGATAACAAATAATCAAGTTTTACATAAAAATATATGTTTTTTTGAGTGATTCTCTCTGACGAGCCACTTGCATGTACTTATGTAATGTTTTAGGCGGGTTTTCTTCATATGTACATAAATATGAAAATAAAGTATATAAAACTGATTTGGTTCATTTTCGATAACAAATAATCAAGTTTTACATAAAAATAGATGTTTTTTTGAGTGATTCTCTCTGACGAGCCACTTGCATGTACTTACATATGTAATGTTTAAAGCGGGCTTTCTTCATATGTATGTACATAAATAGAAAAAGGTGCACATATGTATGTATATATGTAAATAAAGTATATAAACTGTTTTTGTTCAATTTGGGTAACAAACAAACAAGTTTTACATAAGAGTAACATAAGAGAATCACTCAATTCTATCTGAGCAGCCACTTGTATGTACATAAATACATACATATGTATATGTAAATTGTTTCTGGCGGGCTTGCATTATACATATGTATGTACATAATAACAAAAATGTGTACATATGTATATAAATAAAGTATATAAAACAGTTTTGGTTCAATTTGGGCAACAAACAAACAAGTTTTACATAAGAGTAACTGTTTTTGAGTGATTCTGTCTGAGCAGCCACTTGTATGTACATACATAAATACATACATTTATAATGTTTATGGCGGGCTTGCTTTATATGTATGTACATAAATACAAAAATGTCTACATATGTATGTATATAAATAAAGTATATAAAACAGTTTTGGTTCAATTTAAACAACAAACAAACAAGTTTTACATAAGAGTAACTGTTTTTGAGTGATTCTGTCTGAGCAGCCACTTGTATGCACATAAATACATACATATATAATGTTTCTGGCGGGCTTGCTTTATATGTATGTATGTACATAAATACAATAACGTATGTATGTATATAAATAAAATATATAAAACAGTTTTGGTTCAATTTGGGCAACAAACAAACAAGTTTTACATAAGAGTAACTGTTTTTGAGTGATTCTGTCTGAGCAGCCACTTGTATGCACATAAATACATACATATGTATATAATGTTTCTGGCGGGCTTGCTTTATATGTATGTACATAAATACAATTTGGGCAACAAACAAACAAGTTTTACATAAGAGTAACTGTTTTTGAGTGATTCTGTCTGAGCAGCCACTTGCATATACAAACATATGTGATGTTTTTGGTGGGCTTACTTTTTATGTAGATAAATACAAACATGTGAACATATATATGTATGTAAATTAAGTATATAACAAAGTTTTGGTTCATATTGGACAAGAAATAATCAAGTGTATACGTATAGATGTTCCTATGTACAAATGTACATATGCAGTTATATACCTTCATATCTAAGCACATATACAATTTCATTCACAGTATCTCACATGCGTGAGAACTACATTAGCAACATAAGTCTTAATCTTAGCATAAGAGAAATAGTTTGTTGTTGGTTTTCAAATTTCTTAACAGTACCGGGTTATGTTAGCATTACATTATGTTGTTAGTTTTGTAATAAGTTACGTTACGCTACATTACGTTACAATGTTATCTTATGATTCATCGCGTCGTCGCATGGGACTTTGTCTATTAATCAACGTTTAGCAAGAAACAAGAAATAAAATAAGTTAGATATTCGAATATTGTTTTTGTGCATAAGAAAGATTTCTGTCTGATTTCTTATAATAGAGATGCGTATAAATACTACAATGCTGGCAGGGTTTCAGATGTATAGTGCTGTTATCGATTCAAAAAAAAAATTTTTTTTAAAAAAACTAGTTTCTAAAGATATATATATATATATATATATATATATATATATATATATCTTTAGAAACTAGTTTTTTATATATATATATATATATATAAATAAAATTTAATGACATACAAAATGGAATTTTGGCACACTATGCTTAAACATAAACATTACAAAAAAAAACCTTTTCAGAAAATTTAAACTGACCAACGATAGCATCTTCTCTCTCGCACGACCAATTAATCGACCCGGTGCCATCACTACCTCACGACTTGTCCCCCCCACACACACGAGAAAAAAACAAAAATGAGTAAATACACCGCGAAGTATTTGGAAGACAAGTTAAAAGAGCAGTTGCAAGCTCAACACGTTCAAGTCACCGACGAAACCGATGGTTGTGGCGGAAAGTTTAGCGTTATAATTGTGTCTGATGCATTTAAAGGAAAGACTCTATTGCAAAAACATCGACTTGTGAACACTACTCTGGCCGAGGAACTCAAGGAAATACACGCGTTCTCACAAAAGTCTTACACCGCTGAAGAGTGGGAGAAAGTGCAGCAACAACAACAACAACAACCATAGATGGAACCTGTTGCTAAAACCTGAAAAACCAAAAATCCAAAAACAGTCGAACAAAGAAAGTGAAAGGCAACGCAATACCACGGTGAGGAAGGGAAGCAAAGCGGAAAGCGGAGTTTGCAGTTTACGCCAATTACATAAAAAACAATAAATAAAAATATATATGTAAAATACATTTTAGTACGCGCCACTCCAGAAAACCTTTGTACACCTTGAGAAGATAAAACAACAAAAAATCTGCGGTCAGAGCATCAACTAATTTGAAATTCAAATTTTAAGCGAAAAGAGAGACGTAAACGTTTATTTTCCGAACAATACACAAAATGCTTCAGTTCCAGGTGCATTCTCCGGGCAAAGTTATACTCCATGGTGAGCATGCCGTGGTTTATCAGCGTCCTGCTTTGGCTGCTGTCGTGGGATTGGGCACAAAACTTCAATTCCGACAGCAGTTGGAGAGTCAAGTGGCCAGTTTTCAATTGGAGGCACTGAATTGCACGTTGGAGATTCAGCTGGGTGACTTCAATGCATTCCTTACCAATTTCCGTAGTAAATATCCGGCAGATAGCACCGCCAAGCTCTTGGAGGAGGTTCGTGGTGAGGTGGACAAACAGCTAGAGCGGAGTAACAGTGGTGTTCCCGCCCTGAAAGCATCTACACAAAGAGCTTTCATATCGATTTATTATTTGTTGGCCGGAGCCGTGCTTTCGGCGCCAGGCGAGGATACAATGACACTCAAAGCTGGTTTCCAAGTCCACGTCGAGAGCGAGCTGAACGTGGGCGCCGGCTTGGGCAGCTCAGCGTCCTATGGTGCTGCCTTGGCGACAGCATTTCTCATTTTAACGGGCCACTTTGATAGCGAGACTTATCTGGAAGAGAAGAATCTGGCTTTGATTTCCCATTGGGCCTACGAATCGGAGCGGGTTAATCACGGCACACCCTCGGGAGTGGATAACACTGTCTGCACATATGGCGGCATCGTGCGCTTCGTCAAGGGTCAGGGCTTCCAATCGTTGAGCATACATAAGCCCCTAAACATCCTTTTGGTGGATAGTCGAGTAAGTCGCAGCACTGCTGATATTGTGGCCAAAGTTCGTCACCTTCGCGACGCCTTCCCTCAACTAATTGACGCCATTTGGCAAGCCTGCGAGGAGTTGGTCAAATCAGCTATTCCTCTCTACGAAAGCTTTGGCAATGAGCAGGACGACAGCTCCAAGTTCGAGCAACTTGAACGTCTCTTTCAAATAAACAACGACTTGCTTAAGGCGATCGGAGTGTCACATCCCAAGCTAGAACAGATCTTCACCATAGCCTTCAAGCGGGGATTCTTCTCAAAGCTGACAGGAGCTGGAGCAGGGGGCTATGCCATCGTATTGCTGCCCGAAAACTATCAGGGTAATGAGGTCTACTGGAAGCTCAAAGAGGAATTGGAGGCCGCCGGTTTCGGTCTCCATGTGACGACAGCTGGAGGCGAGGGTCTAAGGGTTAGTTCTCTGAAGAACTAAAGTATCTGTTTTTTTTTTTCTTTTTTTTGCATTTGTACTTATACTGTATTTTATTCCCTATTGTTGGTTGACGACATCAAGTTAACTAAAAATAAAACTTTATATATTGAACTGTCTTGGCTTATCGTTGACTTCTGTCTCGCGACTTGTAGACAATGCCGCGGTGTTTCATGTCCCTGAGAGTGGATTGGGGCAGAGTTCCCGAAACAGAAATTGCATAAATTCCCCGGGTAAAACGTGCTAGAAATAAAAGCAATTTCTAATAATGGAATGTTCTTTTGTATCACTTGCAAAACTTACTTAATCGCTGCCACTTGGCCACCCAGGAATCACTGGGCGTAGTTAGGGCAATAATGCCATCGAAATTGTTGCTTGTGTGATCATACACATTGTCCTTGTTATTTTTCATCCTTAAGAATTCCTCACAGTTTTCACAGCCATCCGTTTCGAATTGATCAAAACTCTAGGAGAGAGGGGAGAAACCAACAACAATTGAGAGAGAACCATTTTAAGCCGCAGGAAAACTGCGTGGCCACATCTGGAGCCAAACACTCGAATCAATACTAACCTTTATTAATGAGCAAACTAAGCAGGCGCGCAGACCTCTTAGATCCTTTGGTATGGCATCAAAGGACATATTTATTGTAGTTTACTATTTATTTTAAAATTATTTCAATAAAATATTCAGACGCTCTAGTTTTGGCTGCAGTAAAATAATAGAGATGTGTGAGCTGCCGATACGAATCATCGTGTCATGAAGTAAATAACTGTGTACAGTCACAGTTTTCTTCGATTTGTTTAAAAGTAAAAATCATCGAATCATTGAGTCACGTTTTACAGTCACAATTTCCGTTGACTTATTTTAAAATAAAACAGTTAGAAATGGTTTTCCGCCAAATATTGAACATAGTTATTAACGGTCGTGAGGACCATTAAACTATGATTAACAATTCAAAACTAATTATACCCTTAATTGTTCCATAAACACAGTGAGTTGTTCTATTAAGTTTCAGTCAAAAGCCTCTTTAAAGTAATGGTAATATAGCTTTTGGAACTACCATTAGATCGATAATCGGGACCGATATCTTGACTGAAAACCGCACTTTAAACGTTACTAATGAATGTCTAGGTGATGTCATACACGAATGACAAATTTTACTTTATGATAAATAGTAGAACTCTAGCAAAAACTAATTTGCTTTGAAGAAACATGTTGCCATATAGTTTGGGAGGTCAGATGGACAGATATACATATTTGTAGCTGTTGTAATAGTCGTAAATCACTTAAAATGTAGTCTAATAAGGAATAAACTTATAATTACAACTAGTATTAGAAGAAACTTAGTCTAAAAAAACCAATTTAATTATAATTGTTTGAACACTTAATTTATATATACCCGTTGATGATAATCTTCTTTTTTGCGTGCTTCGGTTTAACCCTTATTCTGTTGCCATAATAATCCTCACAGACTTCAAAATGCATTATTAATGCACCTAAATAACGCACTTTTTCCGGATTGAAGTCCGTAAAATTAAAGGATATTTTGTATTCCTGCAATGGTATGTGTGGCAACGATAATTCATCCAAATAGAAATTGCGAGCAAATATATGACCCTAAGAAAAAACAGAATTATTGAACATTTTTTATAGACTAGATGAAATCTCACCAAATAGGGACAGCTGTGATTGACATTTGTTAGACTCAAAAAATGAAATAGGGAATACTTTTCCAAAAAATTCAAGGGTTTGGCACTGCCGATCAGTCGACAGACATTATATTCGACATGTAGTCCAAATGGCTTATAAAGATGCATAAAGTCTCTGTAAAACAAGTCTATTCGCATCTAAATTGTGCAGAGAGCAGTACTATTATGTAAAAATCATACAGAAATTGTTTTAAACAAACTTACGCTAACATTTTCGAGGCTTCCAATGATATCACAATCCATGTTTAATACAGAACGTGTCCAGTTTATAGGTTTTAAGCTGCACGTTACATTTTCAATGTGACTTTCATTTGCCAAACACTCAATTTTCTTGATTTTTATGTACACATCATTGGCCAATACCTGCGAGAATTTGTGGAGATTCCTTGGATTAATTTTTCTGAATTTTCCACGGACCAATAACACTTACGAGTGTAATCCAGCTTAAAATTATGACCGTTCTGCCAGCCTTCCAACACGACATGTTCCAACGAATTAAATATGACATTTTCTCAGCTATCTGAATATCTCTATATAGGTGAATCAATATAATGACTGTTTAATTCCCAACTACATTTAAAAACAAAAAAAAAAAGCCGAGAAAGATAATCGTAAACGCATTCAACCGTTTCGTGCGAGTGCCTTGACTTCAATGGTCGAGAATAGGGATCGAAAAATAATATTGGAGAGCCATTTAGTTTAGAATGTAAATTTTATTTAGTAGAAAGAGTCTTAGTAAATGTAACGATGATATGAGGCAGGCCATTCCACCAGTGCAGCAAACTCTGGGAATGTATCTGCAAAATCAATTGCCTGCTGATCACCCTTATTGCCAATAAAGTGTCCTGAAATGCCCAATTGGAGGAGTGCCACATCGAAGTCAGCATCTGGTTTTACCAGCTCTATGAAGAAGTTTAATGGAGCATTGTCTGACCCATATGAGGAGTAAATGTGATATGGCGCGGGATACGTAGTGGGATTATCCAGCATCGTACGGTTGAAAGTCCAATTGCCAATTGTCACATCCTCGTAGGGCTGAATAAAAATACTCATGTGATCCGGACCTGTCAGATTGAACTCCAAACGCACTGTAGTGCTGCTATCCGGCAATATGGTCTTATTTAGAAGCTCCAAAGTTGGAATGGATGGAGGATTAATTGGTTCTGCTCTGGGTAGCCACATGGCCTGCAACCGTCTACTATACCATCTGTCGTCGTACAGAGGAACACCACAGAACATGTATTTCTCACAATCGTCTTCCAAGCTAATGAGTCCGGTGAGATTCACATAGGGCTCTAGAGGAGCAGCCTTACGACGATCTTGGAAATTGAAGAGATAACCCGACTCATCTTTGCTTACAGTGCCGTCATATTCGAAGAAAGTACGGCGTACTTGCTGCAAAGAGAAGAGGCTCTACTGTAGAACTGTCTCCATGAGGGAAAGTAAAAATAAGAGCTTACCAGATACGGAACTCGCTGCACGTTGGTCTTTGCACGGTAGGGGAATCCCAGTTCGGTGGAACTAGCCGCGTATATACTCACACCAGTTACGGCCAACAGAGCCAGGAATACCAAGCTGGGACGACGGTAAATGTTGACCAGCAGGACCAGGAAACCCAAACCGAATATTGTTCCCATGGCAGTAAGAGCCGAAACAATGAGATCTGGGTTGGTGGAGGCGCCGTAGCGACCCATCATAGGTGTCAACACAACGACAAATGTGTAGAAGAGGTAGCTATTGTACAAAAAGGGGAAGACTTGAGCCAACTTGAGCAATCCAGTCCAGGCGTATCCGCGATCTTGCAGAGTGGTCAGCAAATTGAGAGCCAACGGTATGACATAGAAGATCAGAGTCCAGGTGACCACATAGGTGGAACGCAGACCGTAATAATTGAGGGCAATGGCCAGAATGGCCAGGACAACACCATGCCCATGCAAAGCCAATTGAACTTGGGAGGGATACGAAATTTTGGGCTAGAATAAAACAGAAATTCACCAAATTAATAATGAATTTGGAATGAATAGAGAGATTGACTCACATTTCTCTGCAGTTTGAAGTAGATATAGGCGGGCAAACTCAGTCCAAGAAGACTTGGGCACACGTAGAGCCCAATCACTAGGATCGGATGGCTGTAGTACGACAGAGAGAGACCGTACTTGTCCAAGACATAGGCTACCACAATGGGCAGGGCAAGTCCGAGGACAAATCCAATGACCTGAATAACCAGAACCACAATACCCCACAGCAGGCCGGTTTCCAGGGTGATGTTTGCCTTGGCAGAAATGCGCCAAAGCGAAATGAAGACAAGGATGATAGCAGCTCCAGCCACGCCGTAGTTCAAATAGACACCGTTGCTGGATGAGTAGCTCACAAAGAAGAGTCCGAGGAAGTCGAAGAAAATGGCATGGCCAGATTCATTTGCCTCAATATCGAACAGTTCTGTGGCATTGGAGAGGGCACGGACAAGACCGAGGAGATTATCACCAGTGTTCTGCAGAGATCCTTCGGGAATCACATCGATACGATCGTTCAAGGTGTGATAAACATATCCATTGATGCACTGGGCAATGTCCAGACCTAGTAAGATGATCAATTGCGTTAGTCCTTATCTAGAAAGTAGACGAGTGTCTAGTAAACATACCAACTAGTGATCCGTAGGTATTAAAGATACCGAAGTCAGTATCGGAGGGCAGTAAACCAGTCTGGAAAATTTCCTCACCCATAGTGGTGGCAAATGGATGCTTAGCATTCTTCTTGTAGTACTAAAAATATGAAACTAACATTAGGAAAAGTTTCATGGATCGATCAGGAAGTTACTTACATCAACCAACCAAGGATTGTCGGGACCACTCTGGAAGAGAATCTCGCGACCACCGCTTCCAGCTGCATCCAGATTGATTACAGCTCTATAAACAAATAGAATTAGGGGAACTCTCTCTGAAGTGGAAGGATGAGGAACTTACTTGCAGAACGGTGCCCATTTGTGTTGGGTAATGAAGCCATGAGATCCCTGCAACGGGTTCTCCTCAGCTCCGTTCAGGAGGAAGACGATGGGATGACTGAATGTCTGCTGTGTTGATCCAATGACTCTTAGGACTTCCAGAATTGAGACAATCATGTGACCAGCATCGCCCACTGAGGGACTTGTGGGCTGGGAGTCAAAATGACTATTCACCAAGAGATACGATTCGCTAGTCGAGTTCTTTGGACTCAGTTTTACAACTATATTCTGGATACTCTGATACCGATTGACAATTGTCATGTAAATATATTCTCCTGTTGGTCTCTGCACATCGATTTCCATATCAAAATAATCGTCCAAAATTTCCTCTTTGATCTTGGCCAGCTCGTTTAGCAGGAACTGAACTGTATCCACTTCATTTCCTTGACTGCCGACGACTTTTGTGCCAATGTTGGCCAAACCAGAGAGAGTCTGATAGGCTCGTTCGGCAATGAAGACGCCCTTGTTCGCGTCATTGATGGTCAAGGGAGTGGGCAGGCGATAGAAGAGTGGCACCACCACAGAGAAGAAGAGCAGGCCCCAGAACAGCAGGAAGCCACCGCCGAAATACCACGGCATTTGCGCTTTAATCACCGCCTTAGCCACCTTCTTGGGGATCGATGTGGAGGAGCCCTCCTCGACACTCGCATCGTTAATCTGTTGGGGGGATTTGGTGTTAGTTATGAGGATTAAGTGCCGCTCTGCTGATCCTTACAAGTTTGTCCTTGTCGCCCATTGTAATCGACCCTTGCACGATCTTTCCTATGGCAGAACTACTTGCCTCTCACTGAAACTCAGTTCCTTTTATACTAATTTGCCCATCATTCGGTACTTATCGGACAGTTCTTTTGAATTACAATCATTTAGGTTTTTATTTATGGCTTCTACTTCAAAGGTGCTCGAGAGCGTAATCGTTATAGTGAGCGCAATAATCAAATCAATTAAGGAAAACATTGGGCTATCACCTTCCAAAGCGAGGGTAGTCTGAGGGAATTGCCAGCTGGGTAAGTATAAAGCAGTTCGAAATCCTTAAACATTATGTTGGTATTCTCAGGGATTCCTCTATTCTGTCTCTGTTTCAACTATGTATACAATTTTTTAAAACTTCCCTCGCCCCAATTGATTTATTAGCGATTTATGATAGACGCGTGTACACTTTTTTTTATACTCTTGCAGAAAGTGTATGCTAATTTTGGTCAAGTTGGCAACGCATGGAAGGAACCATTCCTTGAGTGTATTTAGTATACATATAGATTCGTGATCATGCCTGTTTCCACTCAAATTCCTCTCAAATAATCTATTTATTGCATTGTATTCGTCTGATAATGATAGGAAAATTTCAGTTTTAAGTAAATTGTACGATCGGGCGATAAGGCCTTTGTGAAGTTTGGTTAAAACAAGGACATGGAAGGGTATTCAAACTTCAGCACTGACGAGGGTAGACAAGCCCTACGATTTGATTATAAATAAGGTTCTTTTTATGACTACAGCCACACCAAAATTTGATTAAACTTGTTGCCATCTGATGTCTATCAGCTTATCAAGATCAAACAATAAGTCAGAGACCGAGGTATACTGTACCTAGGGCTGATCGGGCATAAATTAACTTAGCCAAAATGTATGTAAGAGGAGTAGGATGCATTACCGGGACTTTACCCTACTTTGACCTACTCACGGTCAAACACACAGTTTTGACCTTCGCCTATAACTACAGTTTGAATGAGTATTTCGAATATTGTCGGTAATCGTTCGAGAAGTTTCAGCTTCTTTTAACATGATTTGGAATTTTAGAAACCGATTAGGCTTTTTTTATGTCTTATGATTTTTTTTATACCCTTGCAAATGGTTTTATAAAATTGGTCAAATGTTTTTAATGCAGAAAAGGAAAAGTTTCCGAATTTATAAATGCTTGATCAGCATGAGAAGTCGTCTCGATTTGGTTATGTTCGTCTGTTTCAATTTACTCTCACGTTCGCAGCCCTAAAGTTTTTTTTCGAATAGGTCGAATAGATTCAAATGTTGTGTAATGTCACACCTTTGTTGTTTCAAGTGTTGTGTGATGCGGGAAAGTATCGGATCTCAACAACATTAACGTACATGTTTGATAGGTGCGATGCCACTGCGATTGAATATTTTACTTGTTTTGAATAATTAAATAATTTCGAGAAATGTTTTAGTTTTCAATGTTTATTTAATAAGAATAGTTTTAGTAAATGTAACGATGATAGGATGCGGGCCATTGCACCAGTCCAGAAAAATCTGGGAATGAATTTGCAAAATCAATTGCCTGCTGATCACCTTCATCTCCAATGAAGTGTCCCGAAATGCCCAATTGGATGAGTTCCACATTGAAGTCAGCATCTGGTTTGTCCAGCTCTATGAAGAAGTTTAATGGAGCATTGTCTGACCCATATGAGGAGTAAATGTGATATGGAGCTGGATACGTAGTGGGATTATCCAGCATCGTGCGGACAAATGTCCAATTGGCAATTGTCACATCCTCGTAGGGCTGAATAAAAATACTCATGTGATCCGGACCTGTCAGATTGAACTCCAAACGCACTGTAGTGCTGCTATCCGCCAATACGGTTTTGTTCAGAAGCTGCAAGGTTGGAATGGATGGAGGATTGATTGGTTCTTCTCTTGGTAGCCATAAGCACTCCAAGCGACTCTTAACCCATCTGCTATCGAATAGGGGAACACCACAGAACATGTATTTATCACAATCGTCTTCCAGGCTAACGATTCCAGTAAGATTGACATAGCGCTCTAGAGGAGCAGCCTTACGACGATCTTGGAAATTGAAGAGATAACCCGACTCATCTTTGCTTACAGTGCCGTCATATTCGAAGAAAGTACGGCGTACTTGCTGCAAAGAGAAGAGGCTCTACTGTAGAACTGTCTCCATGAGGGAAAGTAAAAATAAGAGCTTACCAGATACGGAACTCGCTGCACGTTGGTCTTTGCACGGTAGGGGAATCCCAGTTCGGTGGAACTAGCCGCGTATATACTCACAGCAGTTACGGCCAACAGAGCCAGGAATACCAAGCTGGGACGACGGTAAATGTTCACCAGCAGGACCAGGAAACCCAAACCGAATATTGTTCCCATGGCAGTAAGAGCCGAAACAATGAGATCTGGGTTGGTGGAGGCGCCGTAGCGACCCATCATAGGTGTCAACACAACGACAAATGTGTAGAAGAGGTAGCTATTGTACAAAAAGGGGAAGACTTGTGCCAACTTGAGCAATCCAGTCCAGGCGTATCCGCGATCTTGCAGAGTGGTCAGCAAATTGAGAGCCAACGGTATGACATAGAAGATCAGAGTCCAGGTGACCACATAGGTGGAACGCAGACCGTAATAATTGAGGGCAATGGCCAGAATGGCCAGGACAACACCATGCCCATGCAAAGCCAATTGAACTTGGGAGGGATACGAAATTTTGGGCTAGAATAAAACAGAAATTCACCAAATTAATAATGAATTTGGAATGAATAGAGAGATTGACTCACATTTCTCTGCAGTTTGAAGTAGATATAGGCGGGCAAACTCAGTCCAAGAAGACTTGGGCACACGTAGAGCCCAATCACTAGGATCGGATGGCTGTAGTACGACAGAGAGAGACCGTATTTGTCCAACACATAGGCTACCACAATGGGGAGGGCCAGTCCCAGGACAAATCCAATGACCTGAATAACCAGAACCACAATACCCCACAGCAGGCCAGTTTCCAGGGTGATGTTTGCCTTGGCAGAAATGCGCCAAAGCGAAATGAAGACAAGGATGATAGCAGCTCCAGCCACGCCGTAGTTCAAATAGACACCGTTGCTGGATGAGTAGCTCACAAAGAAGAGTCCGAGGAAGTCGAAGAAAATGGCATGGCCAGATTCATTTGCCTCAATATCGAACAGTTCTGTGGCATTGGAGAGGGCACGGACAAGACCGAGGAGATTATCACCAGTGTTCTGCAGAGATCCTTCGGGAATCACATCGATACGATCGTTCAAGGTGTGATAAACATATCCATTGATGCACTGGGCAATGTCCAGACCTAGTAAGATGATCAATTGCGTTAGTCCTTATCTAGAAAGTAGACGAGTGTCTAGTAAACATACCAACTAGTGATCCGTAGGTATTAAAGATACCGAAGTCAGTATCGGAGGGCAGTAAACCAGTCTGGAAAATTTCCTCACCCATAGTGGTGGCAAATGGATGCTTAGCATTCTTCTTGTAGTACTAAAAATATGAAACTAACATTAGGAAAAGTTTCATGGATCGATCAGGAAGTTACTTACATCAACCAACCAAGGATTGTCGGGACCACTCTGGAAGAGAATCTCGCGACCACCGCTTCCAGCTGCATCCAGATTGATTACAGCTCTATAAACAAATAGAATTAGGGGAACTCTCTCTGAAGTGGAAGGATGAGGAACTTACTTGCAGAACGGTGCCCATTTGTGTTGGGTAATGAAGCCATGAGATCCCTGCAACGGGTTCTCCTCAGCTCCGTTCAGGAGGAAGACGATGGGATGACTGAATGTCTGCTTTGTTGATCCAATGACTCTAAGGACTTCCAGAATGGAGACGATCATGTGACCAGCATCGCCCACTGAAGGACTTGTGGGCTTGGAATCAAAATGACTGTTGACTAGGAGGTAAGTTTCGCTGGTCGAGTTCTTCGGACTCAGTTTGACAACTATATTCTGGATGCCCTGATACCGATCGACCATTGTGTTCCAAACGTAATCTCCCGTCGGTTTCTGCAGATCGATTTCCAAGTCGAAAAAGTCATCCAAAATTTCCTTTTCTATCTTGGCCAGCTCGTTTAGCAGGAACTGAACTGTGTCCACTTCGTTTCCTTGACTGCCGACGACTTTTGTGCCAATGTTGGCCAAACCAGAGAGAGTCTGATAGGCTCGTTCGGCAATGAAGACGCCCTTGTTCGCGTCATTGATGGTCAAGGGAGTGGGCAGGCGATAGAAGAGTGGCACCACCACAGAGAAGAAGAGCAGGCCCCAGAACAGCAGGAAGCCACCGCCGAAATACCACGGCATTTGCGCTTTAATCACCGCCTTAGCCACCTTCTTGGGGATCGATGTGGAGGAGCCCTCCTCGACACTCGCATCGTTAATCTGTTGGGGGGATTTGGTGTTAGTTATGAGGATTAAGTGCCGTTCTGCTGATCCTTACAAGTTTGTCCTTGTCGCCCATTGTAATCGACCCTTGCACGATCTTTCCTATGGTAGAACTACTTGGCTCTCACTGAAACTCAGTTCCTTTTATACTAATTTGCCTATTGCTTCGCACTTATCAGTCCAATACGTTTCGAATTGTAATCATTTATGCTTTCATTTATGGCTCCTACTTCGCGGGTACTCGAGAGCATAATCGCTGAAGTGTGCGCAATAATCAAATCAATTAAGGTAAGGTGTCCCAAACGCCAGTAGGGTAGGAGAAGAGAACACACTATTTATGATCCGTTTATGAGGGTCGCACGTTGCGTTGTTTTCTGTTGATAAATTATGTTCTGGGGACTCAGACGCACCGAAATTTGACTAAACTTGTTGCCAGCTTGTGTTGGCCGATGTCTGGAATCAGCATATCAAGATCGAAAAGTGCTTTTTTTATGTTCAAGTGTGCTTTTATTTATTTATTACACATTATATGCATGTTTAGAAAATATAATGTTCGAACGTGGATGGCCAATGGATGGGTTCTGCAAATTTCGGAATAGTCTTGATGAATTGCTGACTAATGGCATCGCCCTCGCTGGATATAAAGTGTCCCGATATGGCCAATTGCAGCATAGGCACATTAAAGACGGCATCGGGTTTCTATATAAACGAATAAAACGATTAGAGAGTTCTTCAAGAACAGAAGAGAGAGAGAGAGAGAGAGATTTGGAACTCACGGCGAGGTCAATGAAGAATGACAATGGGGAATTATCCTTGCCATAGGTGAAATAAATGTGATAGGGTGGAGGATAGGTGCTCGTCGTTCCAGGCGCTTGAATGTAGCTGGTCAGGAAGGACCAATTGCTGATGACAACATCTTCGTAGGGTTGGATAAAGATGCTCATATGATCGGGACCCGTTAAATTGAATTCCAGCCGCACAGTCGTATTGTCGGACAAAATCGTTTTGCTCAATAATTCCAAGATCGGATAGCCCGGTGTAGTAATGGGCTCTTCCCTGGGCAACCACATGCACTTCAAGCGGTTCTTAACCCAGCGATGATCGTAAAGGGGATGACCACAGAATATGTAATTGTTGCAGTCGGATTCAATGCTCACTAAGCCAGTGAGGTTCATTTTGGCTGCCTTCAGGGGAGCAGGGCCACGACGATCCTGGAAATTGATGAGGTAGCCAGACTCGTCCCTGCTCACAGTTCCATCATATTCATGGAAGATGCGACGAACATGCTAAAGGAAATTCCAATTAGCAGCGAAAAGAACTAACGAATGAGCCATTTGAAGCTTACCAAGATGGGAAGGCGCTCCACATTGGTCTTGGGGCGGTAGGGGAAACCGATCTGGGTGGAGGTGGCAGTGTATAAAGTCAAGCCACTCACCGCCAACAGGAAGACGAGAACAAAGCTGGGGCGACGGAACATATTGATCAGTGGAATCTGAAAGAACACAATCAATCCAACTTTCTTTTCAAGGAACAACTTGAAAACTTACCAGAAAACCCAGAGACAAAACTGTTCCCAAGCTAGCCAGGGCGGAAATGATCAAATCTGGATTTGTGCCCCTGCCAAAGCGACCCATCATGGAGACCAACAAGGTGAGGAAAGTATAGAAGAGGTAGCTATTGTACAGGAAGGGTAAGATCTGTGAGATCTTAAGCAGTCCACTCCAGGAGTAGCCACGATCGTGCAGAGTAGTCAGCAAATTGAGAGCCAACGGTATGACATAGAAGATCAGAGTCCAGGTGATCACATAACTCGAGCGGAGTCCATAGACAGTGAGAGCAATGCCCACCAGAGCCAGGACAACAGCATGACCATGCAGGGCCAATTGCAAGTGATAGCCAAAGGATATTTTGTCCTGCAAATCGAAGCATTCCAAGTGAATAAAAGTTCCAAGTTTCAACCATTTGAATACCCACATTTCGCTGCAGTTTGAAGTAGATCAAAGTGGGCAAACTCAGACCCACGAGACTTGGACACACATACAGGCCAACTAGCAGGGCTGGAGTGCTAAAGTAAGTCAACGACAAGCCATATTTGTCCATTACATAGGCCACCACAACGGGCAGACCTACTCCCAAGACGAAGGCAATGATTTGCAGGACAAGGATCAGGATGAACCAGCTGCTCACATGGCAAGTGGTGAGATGCGACACTGCAGCAATGCGCCAGAGGGAAATGAAAACCAGCAACAGACTCAATCCGGCCACAATGTAGTTGAGGTAGACGCCATTAGATTCGGAATAGCTGATCATGTACAAGCCCAGGACGTCAAAGAAAACTGCATGACCAGCGGCATAGGCCTGCAATCAGAAGCCCCACTTAGAGGAGGATCATTTGGAATTAAAGCGACAACCCACTCACCGCAGGATCATGCATTTCAGTGGCATTGGACAAGGCCTTCACCAGACTCAGGACATTGTCTCCAGTGTTCTGATACGCATTGCGCGGAATGGCGTCATAGCGATCGTATTTGGTGTGATAGAGGAAGCCATTGATGCACTGGGCCATGTCCAAGCCTGGCAAATGGATAAATTAGTTATTCACCTATCGATATGCGGGAATTCTGAACATACCAATGAGCTTTCCGTACTTGGTGAATATGGTAAAATCCGTATCGGAGGGCAGCAAACCAGTTTGAAAGATCTCCTCAGCCATGGTGTTGGCAAATGGATGTTTGGCATTTTTCTTATAGGCCTACAAAGAGAGGAGCATTGAAGCAACTTTCGTTGATCACCCACAAAGTTGTTACATACATTGAGAAGCCAGGGATTGTTGGGGCCACTTTGGAAGAGGATTTCGCGGCCACCACTGCCGGCTGCATCCAGATTGACGACAGCTCTAGAAGAACACGAGAAGAATTATATGAAGTTGCGGGAGAATTACTCGGAAACTTACTTGATGAACGGCGCCCATTTGTGTTGGGTAATGAAACCATGAGAGGCCTCCAGAGGATTCTCCTCAGCTCCGTTCAGGAGGAAAACAATGGGATGTTCGAAGGTCTGCTTTGTCGTAGAAATCACTCTGAGGACCTCCAAAATTGTGACCACCATGAAACCTGCATCGCCAGCGGAAGGACTCGCTGGTTTCGAATCAAAGTGACTGTTCACCAGGAGGTAACTCTCGCTGGTGGTATTCTTGGGACTCAGTTTGATCACAATATTCTGGACACCCTGATACATGTTGATCATGGTCCAGTGGATGTAGGAGCCCGACACGACTTGCAAATCAATCTCCAAGTCGAAGTAGTCAGTCAAAACATTTTGCTCAATCAACGCCAATTCACTCATCAGATAGGCTACAGTCTGGACCTCATTGGCATCGCTGCCCACCACTTTGGGCCCAATAGCAGCGAGATGGTAAAGGTTATTCTGGGCCCGTTCGGCAATGAACAATCCCTTGTTGGCATCTTCGATGGTCAAACCTGTGGGCAGGCGGTAGAATAGTGGGATGACGACAGCAAAGAAGAGCAGAGCCCAAAACAAGAGGAAACCACTGGCCAAGTACCAGGGAACTTTGACATTCTGCTGCTGCTGCTGCCGTTTCGATCCACTGAGGGATTCGACGGGCTCGTCAGAGATCTGCAAAGACAAAAAAGAAATTATTGGAAAAATGAGAGCATTTCTCCTCCCATTGACCCTTACAAGCCTGTCCTTGTCGCCCATTTCGATGTGTTCTTTGTCTCTGAAATGGAACTACTTGGATATAAGTGGTATGCACTGGCTTTTATACAGAGACTCTTGGCCATATTCTCCCTAAACATTCGATAAAAAACACTTTATGATCGTATCGTAATTATTTCAATTGATCGAGGGTGGTGCCTCAAAAAGAAAAAAGCAATTAGGAGAACTTCTTCTTCTTGGGCAGATTTTTTGTGGGCAAGTGCCAAAAGTTTTACAACAGACTATGATAGCGTATACGATATCGATATGATTATCATTGATTTATGATGCTCCATTAAAATTATAATACAGATGTGAATTTTTTTTTTTTTATTTCCTGATAAAAGTCTTTTGATTATTCTAGACCCACCGCAACAGAATCGTAATTGTTGCTAGTCCATTTGTGGAGGTGTGTTCCTTGGGTAGTAAAAGGAAACGTGTGCCACACGTGAAGTGGGGGATGAGCTTCTTTTGCCCACCACAAGAAGGGACTTTTAAAGTCCGAGAAAAGTAAGTATTATCTGTCTTGGTGGTAAATTTTGGAAAAATGATTAGTAATTTATGTGTTTATTGGGCAATTATGCTGATAATGATACCGAAAGTGCGAGAACTATATCAGTTCGATAAGCAAATTATAATACAAATTGTAGATTTTTTTTCTTTATTTTAGCACTTTGGTTTTTTTAGGAGTGGAGGTTCACATTATAATTTATTGGATTTTGAACTTTGTTCGCTTAGCTCATTTCCAAAAGTACAGTTCAAAACCAAACGACATATAGACCAATATTTCAGATAGATCTGAATAACTTGTAGAAATGGGTCGTAAAATAAGTTCTCTTTTTGTTTATTGTCTCAAGTACAGGAATGATTAATATATAGTGTCTTGAGTTGTAAAACAGTGGTAGACATAGTGGTAGGTCCAGTATGTAGGCCGGTGAAATTGTTTCGCATGTGGTCCTACATCAATACAGAAAGTGTTCGGTGGACAATCTTGGGAAAATTCCAATGAAATAAAGTGGCCAAGGTGAAGAAATTGTAGTAAATTGACTAATAAAACTAGTGCGTACTTATTTTCGTTATGACCATTCCGTTTTTTGTACTTTTTAAATACGGTTCTCAGCATTATATTATGATTGTTAAGAGATTAAGCAATTTGGCGATTATGATTCTGTACTAAGACTTATTAGTTTGCATGTGGCAGGGGAACTACACCATGATGATAAACATAAATTTAGGATTAACATAAATTGTGATATAAACCAACTATTTACTAAGGTTAATATTGCAACTCATTCCCTAATAGTTTCATTCTTCTTTAGAATATTTTTGATTCCTGGTTGCCCCAATCTAAATACAAAGTTTAATATCAAGTATTATCCGATTCTCAATTACCAACAGTTTCTTTTTAAAATTGGTGGCTAACAAGAGTTTTAAATATTTTGTTTGTTTGGCTCTTCCTTGGTCTTTTTTTCCCTCTCACCTTTTATTCCACATGAATTGGGTTTAGAAAAAATATTTAATATATTTTTTCGTTGACGTCTAATTAAAATATATTTAATTTTTGTATTCATTTAATGTCTTTATTCAAACTCAGAAAGCAGTGCAGGTGAATCACGATCAAACTGCTTCATCATTATCAGCAATTAGCTGATAGATAAACTGCTATACCCTGTAGTCATTAAATATAAAGGTATATACGGGACACCGAAGTGAAGCTAATAATAAATTAATTGCCCATTTATTGTTATAAAGAGAAGTAGCCAACTCGACTGATTTATGGATCATTCGAAAATTATTTATGAATATATTTTAGTTAGACAGACAAAGTCGCTATCTAACTTTTAGTTTTTCTATTTAGTTTTGCTTCAACATTAGACACTGAGGTAGTTATTCAATTTTCTAGAGTTAAAAAAACAAATCAAATGCCTCCAGGGGGCCATTCCGATAGAAAAGTGACAGGTATTCTTTATTTTGAAAGTCCTTTCGAATGGAAATCGCTCTCTCTTGTCAACTACATATACCAATCGTTTTTTCTTCTGATAGCAAATGAGTTGCAATTTCACAATCCCCTTTCGAAAGTGTATTAAACAACTAAAACTATGTTTTCAAAATGTTCATTTAGGTGGAAAGTTCATGGTCATTGTCAGTCGGCTAGACAATGACCGACTTAGTTTGAATTTGTGACACATTGTTGTAGAATCTACCACAAATTTTAGTTTCTGTTTCGGATTCGGTTTCACTTGGTTGGAATTTCACCACAATAGTTCACAATATTTTCAAAAATTGCTTGAAACCTGCTTAACTTTCATAATTGTTTGGTAATTTTTGATGATTTCACGCTTCACGTCCACCGAACATATAAAATATTAGTGTAATAAGTGTGCCCTCACCCGATTCTGGCAGGCATCCAGCAAGCGGGACCGCATGGAACGCCACATCTCGGCAACGCGCGAACAACTCAACTGAGGGAGAGATTTCATGATTGCGAGTGTGAGATTTCTCAGCCTGGTCATTAGTTGGCGCACAGCTTCAGTGCTCATCTTATCAGAAATTATTGCGTGTATCTTCTAAAGAATTTTGTTTATTTAATATTTCGTTTTGTTTTGATTTGATTCGCCTCGGCACTCTCTTTTCTATTCATAGATGAGATGCCCCTGGAAGAATCTCTTAATCGGAAGCGAGTCGAAACTTGAATGAGTGAGCGGCAAGTTCAACACTTTCTAATGTCGCAATGACCTCTCGTCGGCTGTTTATATTGGTAGTAGTTGTGGCATTGAACATTAGCCCGACACGGGGCAACAAATCAATGTCGAAAATTTAATGTTCGGTCCTCATGGAATTCGCTAAGATATGGTTGGTGGTAAATTGCTTTCATGTTTTGTATATAAAATCAACAACAGGTTCTGTTTACATTATTTGCTTGTTGTTTAATTTGAGCGCCAAAGCAGTTCACACAGTTTGAAGCAGTTCAAGCAGTGCACTCCAGAGACGTCAAACGATCTACAAGCATATATAATCATATTGATAAGGGTAAATACACTACTTGGCAAAATTAAGTGGCACAGGAATTGCTAAAACGATTCTACCAATACCACAGACCATCAGTGTCAATTGAATTATTCTTCTACCTACAATTTGTGTGAGGTCTTCAAAAGCTCTTGAACACAGAAAGCAGACCAATCTACATTAGCTCTGCCGAAATTTAAATACTCTTACAAAAGTTCACGATTTTTCATATATTTTTAAACTGAAACTTCAAGCCGATTCTTGCAACGATTGTTAACGATTATCATAGAGTAGACAATTGACTGTTTCTTGGGTAGAAAGGTAGTCTTAAATCAAACCGAACTCACAAACATTTATTTGATTTATATTTGAAGAACCTTGCAAGTTTTTGATCGTGGAATTCTATTTCCAACAGGGAGTTATTATATACATATCAGCAATCAGAGATAGTGCATTGCACTTTCGTCGGTTTGATAATAAACTAACTGATACGAGTCCGAAGTGGTATATAAACTCTATAAGAAAGTATCAATAGTGTCTTTCGAGTGTAGTGTAGAGTTCTCATCGGGTATAATAAAGTGAAATTGTTGAAATTCAAGGAAAACTCCAAGAAGTGACCATTAAAAGATGTTTTACAAATATTGCAAATGTCATAATATGAGAAAGTGTATAGATTTATGCTATTCTTTGGATTAAAAATTTATTTATCAGATTCTCTACAGTTACAATCAATCGATAATAGCAACAACTTAATTACCTATAATTACAATTTAGTAAATCAATTAAATAATGTAATGTAAATATCATTTTATGCGTAATTCCCCCTCCCCGAAGCCTACCCCAACTAAAAATACCAACTCTCGTAGGTGCCCACCCAACCCTGTATGTAGGTGTAGGAGGGAAAATGTCCTATGTAGCGGCTCAATTGCTCTATGTTATTGATATCCTCGTTCACCCAATGGCCACCGATTCCAATTTCCAGGCTGGACACATCGAACGTCGAAGTTGTCTTCTGCAGAAAATGGAGAAATCGAAATTAGTAGAAGATTCGCAGCAGTATGAAACCTATTCGACTAACCTCAACATCTATGTGGAAATGTAGAGTGCTATTATCCAGTCCATAGGAGAAGTAGATGAAGTGCGGCGGTTCCTGGTTTTCTCGTAACATTGTGTCGTTGAATGACCAATCGAGAATTTTAGCATTATTCTTAACGTTCACAAAGATGTTCATGTGATCGGGTCCAGTCAGCGAGAAATTGAATCGTCTCTGTGATTCATTGCCCTCCAATTCAGAGATTTCGTCTAGTTCTAGTTGTGGATAGACAGTTGGGATTTCGGGCTGCTCCTTTATCGGTATCCAGAGACTGTATTCGCGAGCCTTGCTCCAACGATGATTGTACAGGGGCATGCCGCAGAACATTTCCTCGTCGCAGAATTCGCTAACCTGATGAACTTCTCCTATGGCCTTCAATTGACCTGGATTACAAGTGGATTATAATTATGCACTCAAGGTTAAAATGGAATACGAACCTTCAGCTATGCTGAAACGTCTATCCTGCGGATAAATATACATTCCGGACTCATCTGTGCGTATGCTGCCATCGGCATTATGGAGTCGTCGGTGGGCGTGCTAAAAATAAAAGGGTTATGGTTAATTCCCAACGAATGTCAGCTGGTTAATTCCACCTACAATCACGGAATAGCGTTGAGCCCGCTTGTTGTCCTGATAGGGGAAGGCGGCATCTGTGACCGAAATAATTATGAATAGAATTGTCCCAGCCAGAAAGCAGAGAATTATCGTTCTCGTCTTGCGGAAAAACATGGTTAGAGGCACTATGAATCCGGCAAACATCAGAGAGAAGAGCCACATTAAAGCAGCAATGACTAAATCGGGATTCGACTCGGACCCGGAACGTCCTTGCATGGGCATTAGAGTCATCAGCGAGGCAGTGCATATATAGGTGAAGTAGACGAAGGGCAGACCCTGGCAAAGAGTCACAGCGATGGCAAACCAATAGGCTAGAAAGAGAGAGAGAGAGTGAGTATACGATCCACAGTATTCCTGGGAGTCCTTACCCTTGCGATGCCACTTGGTGACCAAATTCACAATCAATGCCAGAATGTCGAAGAGCACACAGATCATTACCAGATAGGCGGAGCGTATCCCTATGCCGGTCATCACCATCATGATCAGGATCAAACTGATGCAGTGGGCATGCATGAAGAGCTGAATACGGAAACCCAGACCCAGGGGATCGCGTTTCGTCTTCTCCAGATACAGAGCAGGCAGAATGCTCAAGCCAAAGATAATGGGGAACAAGTACAAGCCCAATATGGTCCAAATCTGACTGAACCACGACATGGACCGATCCACAGCATCCATGAAGACAGCCACAAGGACGGCGAGACCCAAAGCCAGAGCCAGGGAAACCAGTTGTATGCCAATGGTGATGCCGAAACGCAGGAGAATGCCCTTCCAGCTGCACCCGGAACGCACCGACATGAAGTACACTGAGATGCCAATGGCCAGGAGGGCCAGGACGCCAACCAACACATTCACAATGATGCTGACGGTCTCCGTGTAGAAGATGATGAACCAACCGAGGAAGTCATAGAAGATATTGTGTCCCTCTGCATGGGCCTGAATAGAGAGAAGGATTAAGATTTGTTCGACTCTCTCAAGTTTCTCTCCAACACTCACAGCTGTGTCATCCAGTTCGGGAGCATTGGCCAGGGCTTTGGCCAGAGCCAAGACATTGTCTCCCGTATGTTGGAATGAGGATCTGGGAAAGACATTCACCCGATCGTACTTCGTGTGATAGACATAGCCATTGAAGATGTAGGCCATATCCAGACCGGGGACACCGCCATAATCGCGAAAGATGCGAAAGTCCGTGTCGGAGGGTATGAAACCGGCCTGGAACAGTTCCTCTCCCATCGTATTGGCAAAGGGATGCGGCACCTTGCGATAGTAGTTCATGAGCCAAGGATGATTGGGTCCCGACTGGAACAGAATCTCCCGTCCACCACTGCCAGCCGAATCGAGATTGATCAGAGCTCTGAAAAAGGAATTGAAAAAAGAGCTTCAGAAATGTGATCGGCAGATCTCTCATCTCCTCCACTCACTGGCAATTCTTGGCCCACTTGTGCTGGGTAATGAAGGCATGCGAGGCCTGCAGCGGATTCTCTTCCGCTCCATTGAAGAGAAACACAATGGGATGGGCCAGAGGCTCATCGGTCTTGGCTATCACACGCAACACCTCCAACATGGTGACCACCATGGAGCCATCATCAGCTGCTCCAGGACTGCCAGGCACTGAATCGTAATGACTGTTGATCAGCAAATAATTCTCATTTGTGGTATTCTTCTCGCTCAATTTGACAACCACATTCTGGATGCCCTGGTACATGTTCACCATAGTCCAATGGATGTAGGCTCCACTTGCCTGCTGCACATCGAATTCCAGCTCGAATCTCTCCAGCATTTCGGCCTCCACTTTCTCGACTTCATTGCGAAGAAATTCCACTGTCAGGATTTCATTTGCCTCGTTTCCCACCACTCGGGGACCCAAGCGGGTCAATTCGATTAGCGTGTCCTCGGCCCGTTGGGCAATAAAGGAATATGGATTATTCGCTTCATCGCTTCTGGTCAGGGCTTTGGGCATACTATTGATCTGAGTGTTGACCAGCGCCAGATACAAAACGAACCAGAAACCAAAGAAAGCCGGCGCATAATACCATTGTAGCTTCTTGGGCACCTCAAAGTCCACATCTATATGGTATTTGGATTTAAACTAGGAGAGAGGGAAAGGGACAGATAAGTGTCTTATCTACGTATGTGAGGGTATTCCCCGTAGTCCTCCTCCTTCTACAGTTCCTAGCACTGTGAATGCAATATGGCAACTGAATCTCAATTCGCTGCTGCTGCTGCTTCGCCTGGCAACTTCTCTTGATCTTTATTAGCTTTGATAAGGAAATTCTTTGAATCGCTCACGAATCGTTTATATTTTTGTCACTTTTTTCCTTTCCCCTTGCGATTGACATTGAAATGATTCGCGTGTTCGATACATGATTCATGAGGCGTGTGGTCAAAGGATCGTAAAACTCTAATCATAAATTAATAATTGATAATGATTTAATAACAATTTTATTACCCCTCCATACATTCGAAAGGCAAAAACAACAAGAACAACAAAAATTTGCAAGCCGTACGGCATCTTTTGAACTACGGTTTTTGCCTTTGTATGGGTTTCTTTTGTTTGTCGTGTGTGTTTGTGTGTGGGTTTGTGTGTGGGTTCTTCTCAAGTTCTGCTGACTTGGCATGATTATCGAACATTCACTCAACTCAAACGATAAGATCAACTTTCGAATATAGATTTTTCGGGAACACGTTCGAAACGTGAACATTTATGGCTTCAGCCACTTCAATAAGGAGAAAGTATGGAAAGTAAGGAATTTTTCGGGAATATAATACCTAGACAGATTGTATTCAAGTGGAATTTTTTTGTAATTATAGAATTACTGATTGGAATCTTTTTAAAACTAAATTTAAATTCGATGACTTCGAAACCAATTTTGGTATTGCGCATAAATTTGTTTTTTGTTTCAGGTAAGATAAGAGCCAGCAAACACGATCCAAGCCAGTGACAATTGTAATTTCCTTTAAGTACAATCAAAACTCATTATCTTCACTGATTGATGTTCTCTTGCACGTTTCTCGAACAATAATTGGACACTGTGTTCTTTTTCCTAATCTATTTTGTGGAAATATAGGATTCGAACCGCTCTATTAAACTGATTAAAAACATATCGATTTTCTTAATTTACTTTCTTAATATTTGGTTGACGTGTGCGAAATATCCTCTCACTTCTGTTTCTAATATCTAGGTAATATAGTTCAACGTAATCTCATTATCCTTAGGAACTTAACGACTTCACATAGGACGTGTGTGTTCGAAAAGGTAAAGTATTGAGTCTCGTGTCTCCAATCTTTCTCTGAAACTCTCTAAATGAAGAAGTGAAACTTGAAAGTTGACGAAATTTCAAGTGCTTTTCTTTAGTATTTACTATCTTGATGGGATATACCCAAATACACATGATTCATAACCACTTATGATCGTTTTTAGCATATGAGTAAAACTTTAAACGCAAAAACAACAACTTTTGGGCGATTAAATCACGGTTTGTCTTTAAAAAGCAAACTAAATTGGCTTGAAAACAGAAGCAACGAAACACACCTCAAAAATTGATTTCATGACCAATTTCAATGAATTTTTGTGACCCTAATTAAAAGGGTGTGGCAAAAATTTACAATTTAAATACAGATGGGCGAACGAATGACTTAATGGGCGGACAAACGGACGGAAGAACGAACCGTGTTCCCTCATACGATTCAAAGGATGCTCGACGAATTTTGTGATCTAATATTATATAGGGTTATGTATGACTGAAGCGAAATCACACCGAAATAAGCGATTCTTTTTTAATTTCGAATATCCACTATTTAATACGATTTCATAGTAATTAATAATCCTTCAATTTTGGCAGAATATTCCATTTAAATGAGTCCACTCAAATTTAATTTTCACTTTTCACATATATTTTTTTCATTGGAAAAAAAAGAATTTTGCAATAGTTTATGCGAGTTGTCACAGTTCTTTTAGTTCACATTATTCTTGTTATCACACATAAAATACGTACACCCATTTTAGATGATTTTTGAACTGGAATTCCTTAGAATTGTGTACTATTTCAGGCGAAACGACTGCCTCTAGTCACTCTTGAATTCCAATTGAGACTTGAGGCGTTGTGGTAACCCAATGATATAGGAACCTAGTTATCGTGGACGCCTTTCCGATATCTAATAAAAGCAGAATGCCAGAATGGCACCTGCACACGATAAATTGGCGTATTTATTGGGGAACCGCGTAGGGTGAAATTATTATCGTAATTATTTATTCTCAATGTAGTACTTCTTGTTTACGGGAGTCTTGGCACCTTTTTAGTAGTTCTGATGATAACCCGTATCCGTGCACGGGTACGAGCCGTCTCTCTTTTTTTCTTTTTTCTTTTTTTAGTTAATTCAATTATCTTTATGGGGAAATGCTATGTTGTTTTGGGCAATAAAAAGAACAGAACCAAAATGGTTCTTCTTTTGGAATTGTTGTAATTGCTGTTGTTGCGGCGTCTTGGAACTTTGACACTATAAATCTATACAATTTAGAAACGGCTTGATATTGATTAGACGATAGACCGCGTAGTCGTTGTCGTTCACGTTGGCGTCGAGGAAATAATCACATAGTCATTATACAATATGGGATCGATTCTTCCTAGCGATCAGCAAAAGCCTGACTGACTAACTGACTTGCCGAACTGTACTAAACTGAATTGGCACTTCGAATCTATCTATGATGAGCACATCCCCCACCAGACCCACCCAACCCATTCGAAATGAACTGCTAGCTTGTCTCTGGCTTTTTACAAAGTTTACTAATTAATTTGTGCCTCATCGTTGCTGCTGTCTGTTGATTTCATTTCGTTTAATGTGTCATTCCACTTCCTCACCGACCACCACTTGTTACTCCATAGCCTCCCGTTTGTCCCTTCTACATCTTTTGTCTTTTTTTTTGTCTCTCTGTTCCCCGTATTGTGCAAAAATTCTCAGTCGAGATTGGGTTTCGCTTGCGTTGATTTCGCTTGATTAACAAATTGTTTACGTTATTTGAATTATCTGCTGTGTGTGTGATGGTGTGTGTGCTGGGGGTGTGTGGGTGTAAATGTGTTACGGAATTCAGATTCACCTGCCTAGTGAATCGTTGAGTTACGGCTGAATGAACTCAAAGGCTGGGAAAATTGATTCAAACAACAAATTATGTCAAGCATTTTTATGCTTGGTTAACTCCACCACACACACACACACACAAACACACACACGGAGAGAGTTGTAAGTTACTTTCAAATTTGAACTTTAATTTGGAGTTTGTAGTTTTGCAATTAATCCTGTGTCTTGTTTGTGTTGACGTTTTTTCTATGATTATTCAAATGTATGGGAAACAGTTTGAAGTGTTTCCTTTCCTCTGAGCCTTATCCTTATCTAAATCGCATGTTAAGCCATTTTCTAAAGCAGTGTCAAATACAAAAAGCACTTCTATATGTCTATTAGTGCGAATAGCTACAATGTTTATGTCCAAGTAATCCCCCCCATTCCTTATCATTTGCGATTATTGGTAATTATTGATGAAGTCACAATCATAATCAGCTTATCGCTTGGTATCTATATATTGATCTATGTACTGGGCCATATTATATCCTTTTTTATTCCCCGCCAGCACCTTCGTCTGGGAGCTTGTCAAATTCTTGATTTGATTAGGTGTCGCTGTACAGTTTTCGATAGTCGAGCAACGATAAGGAGTGAAGCGGCAGCTCTTAAGGCTCAAGCACTTGGCTACAAATCCATCGAAAAGTCAAGTGCGGCATGGGAGGGTGTTTTTGTAGGTGTATAAAATTAAGTCAATCCGAAATGAGGCGGTTTAGTAGCCATCTAGCAGTCGGCACGCGTGAAACAGTCGAAGGATTTTACACAAAGGAATAACGCAGCGCAAACAAAAAAGTACTTCACGTGCCTTCCACACACACACAATAGTTCTAGTTAGTGAGCATCCACCAAGTGGCCCGAAAGAGAAAGAAAGAGAGTGGGTGTGCAAGAGAGCAGTTCTTAGTTCTCTGTGATCGTCTGATCGTCACATTTGCAGTGCAGTAGCAGACCATCTGAATATCAGAACATCGCCGACCGCTGAAGGCGACAGTTCGTTCAGTTTTGATAGTTGTGACGACGACGACTACGAAGTCGATTGGTCGCCACCAATCCTAATACCTAACGTTCGAAAATTTTAGTTTCCAAGTTTATTTTCGTCAGATGTGCTAATAATTTTCGCGTGCCAACGGTTGTTTTTTTTTCTCCGTCCGCCCTCTTTCGCGACCAAGTGACACACAAGAACGGATATCCATTGAAGAAACACATAAGGCCAATTTGCGAAAGGTAAGAGGAGAAACAGCTGCTTTGGGCTAATTCGTTTGCGAGGCTTCTTTTCGATTGGCCTGTTGTAGTTGTTGTTGGTCTTTCTGTGGTGCCACAAGTGCAACCGCAACTTCCTTTTCAGGTTATTGACTTTGGCCCTTGCAGCGTGTCGCATTTTGTATATGTATCTGTATACATATGTCTGCATCTGTATCTGTCAGATACTATGATTGTTTTTTTTGTTGTTGTTGTTGTTCTTCTTCTTTTGTGTTTCTCTCTTTCGTTTCGGTTTCTTTTCTTTTCCTTTCTTTTACTTTTCTGGCATGCCCTTCTCTTGGGGAATATCCAAACAATGCAGTGTTTGTTGCCGGTCGTTTGTTGTCACACTTGATTGCCCGACGCCTTCGCCTCCGCCTCCATCTCTTGCAGTTGGAGTTCACATTTGCCCCGCTCCCCTCTTTGGATTTGAATTTTCTGTTTTTCTTTAAATAAATATGTGGGCAACAAGAGGCGGAGGTGGACCCAGACAGACAAACACTATGTATAGACAGGCAGAATCTTCTCTTCGAACGCAAATCGTTTAATGGAAAATGCAATGCTCTAGCGCTTGCTCTACTTACAATCATCATTCCGACGTTTTGGTCTTTTCTCATCGTATTTGGTTTTTTTTTGTCTCACTTTTAATCGCTTCGACGTCTTTCTGGTCGTCTGGGGTCACATTGATTGCCAATGAAAATGGGTCGAAACTGTCCGCAGCGACCCAAATTGCAATTTGCATGCATTCGAATCATTAGCCCCCTTAACTAGGGGGGACTTTATGGTCTGCAGTCATTATGACTCTAGCCTGGTTTTTCTTTTTTGCTTTGCCTTTTAAAAAAGTTGACATCATTTGAACTAGTTGGACTTATGCGATCATGTGGTGGCACACAAAATGTATTTTCTATGCCAATGTAAATATAGAAAATGCCCTAAAATTTCAATTGGCTCGCATGAAGTTTTTGAAACAACATGAAAAATAGAGTTTCGTATATTCTTCTCACACTTTAAACAAATCGAAAGATATTTAGAATTATTTCCAGTCAAAAGAATATCCGAGTTTTGCTTTTCCTAGAGTATTTTCACTTCATTATAACTTTTGTTCATATCGATTTTGTTATTAGAATCGCATGTGTGAACATTAAACAAACAGAATGAAAATAAAAAAAAGAATACAACACACAAAAATATATTATGGCCCCCATCTGGCTATAAATAAGAATGAAATATCTCTGAAAATTACAAAATGTATCCCATTATATTGTACTATTCATTATTCATTTGTACGATCATAATATGGGGTGTTTTTGGATCTATAAAGTCGTGTGGGAAAATTTATATAAATAAAATTTCGTTTAGACTAGTTGGATGCCGATGTTTACCTTTCGATTTCCGGTTGTGACGAAATGTCAGAGCCAAGCAAGCAAAAATTGCACACTGAGAGAAAATTCCACTTAATGATAACTCTATTGATCATTGATTGTGTGCAGATTGTGTTTATTCGAATTACCATCGCATCAGGCGACGGTTTCCCCTGAATCACAATGATTATAATAGTCAGAATTCACGTCAAAGGCGTTTAATCAATGGGTATTGGTTTTCTGCTTCAATTTAGTCGGCTTCTTATCATTTCAACAACATGTACTTACAAAAATTTGTTTACCAATTTGATTTGAATTGATTTGATTTGGTTTGATTTGGCATGCCGCCGTCTCCGTCTCCGCTTCGGTCTCCGTCGAAATCAGACTTCATCGAACTTCAATTGATTTCCTGCTAAGCTTTGACATGATTATCGAGGAATATGTACGTTTTTTTCGGGGGGTGGACACGTGTTTTTGGGTCTTTATTGAATATTCATTATTTTCCCATTTTGATATATCTAATTTATTGATGGACTTGTGCCGGACGTTCGCTCAAGTGGAAGTGACTGTCGATCTGATTCTCTGGCACTGATTCTGACTGCGACTCTGATTTCTGACAGTTTCGAGTTAATCGCACCGAGTTCGTATCTCGCTCGGTGGCTAATTATTTAATCGGGCGCTTGAAGTGTTTAGTCACACTGAATATAGTGACGCGGTGCTCGATGGAAAGACTTTATCAGCAACATGGAATTCCAGCCAGACAATAATGCAGCAGTTCAGTGACTTCTAACCCGTGGTTCATCATCTGCTTGTCGTTTTCAGTGCATTCTCCAAAAATGAAATCCAAATACGAGAACATGAAAATCATCTATAATCGCAGCAAAATCGGATGGTATTGGGCCCCCTTGTTTGTGTCCTTCTGGTTCCTGCTCTTCTACTTGGGGGTGATGCCCAGTTTTCATCGTATGCCCCGCCTCTTGACCCAGGAGGATGAACTGAAGCAGCCGGGACAATTTATTGGCGAGCGGGCGGAGAGCACTTTGCTGCGACTCTCCAAAATCGGACCGAAAATCGTGGGAAGTGCCGCTAACGAACAGGTCGCCGTGCAATTCCTACTCAGCGAGATTACGGAAATCATCAATGGAGCACGTCTGGATCTGTATGACATCGAGAAGGATGTGCAGATTGCTTCGGGAAACTATCTGCTGTGGTCCATGGTGAATGTGTATCAGAGTGTTCAGAATGTGGTGGTCAAGCTGTCGCCCAAGAATGCCACCAGTGAGGCCAGTTTGCTGGTCAACAGTCACTTTGACTCGGTGCCGGGAAGCTCGGGAGCCGGCGACTCGGGCATGATGTGTGTCATTATGCTGGAGGTTCTGCGAGTGATAACCAAGTACGAGACGCCATTGACCTATTCGGTGGTGTTCCTCTTCAATGGAGCTGAGGAGAATCCCCTGCAGGGCTCGCATGCCTTCATCACCCAGCATCCTTGGGCCAAGAATGTGAAGTAAGTCGAGGACACAAAGAGAGAGGATTTATCTTATGGCCATTTCCTTTTTGCAGGGCTGTAATGAATTTGGATTCAGCTGGCAGCGGAGGACGTGAAATTCTCTTTCAGTCGGGACCCGATCATCCCTGGCTCATGAAGGTAACGTTTCGAAATATCCTTTTATCCTGTGACTTCCTAACAGATCGTATTTGCAGTACTATGGCAAGAATATAATCCATCCCTTCGCCACAACCATTGGTGAGGAGCTGTTTCAAAATGGCTTCGTTCCCTCGGAGACTGATTATCGCATCTTTCGTGATTTTGGCAAAATTCCCGGTGAGTCGAATTGGAGTTTCTTTCCAGAGTAACTAACTAACGAGAGGTTGGTATTTGTAGGTCTCGACATGGCTCAGACCCTGAATGGTTATGTCTATCACACGAAATACGATCGTTTCAACTTACTGCCGAGGCGAACCTATCAGTTGACCGGCGAGAATATATTGGTTCTCGTGAAGTCGCTGGCCAATGCCCACGAACTGGAAGATCCTGCGGTGAGATATCCCTAAAACACATTGCATTCAAATGGAAATTAATGTAATTTTCTTCACGGCAGAAACACGCGGAGGGTCACATGATATTCTTCGATGTGATGGGTTGGTTCTTCGTCTATTATACGGAAACAGTTGGCGAGATCATCAATATATTTGTCTGTGTCCTGGTCTGTGCCACGATTGTGGCCTACATTTGGAGTATGTCCAGCAGCACGGGAATGTTCAGACGCCGCATTTGGGCCAAATTCGGAATACTCGCTGCTCTGCAAGTTTGCGGCGTGGGTCTGGGCTTCGGTCTGGTCATGTGCATTGCCCTGTTCCTGGACGCAGTGGGTCTGTCGATGTCCTGGTTCTCACAGACTTGGATGCTCTTCGGCTTGTACTTTTGTCCCATGTTCTTTGGCATGGGCATTCTGCCGGCCATCTACTTCAATCGGACCAAGGAGGTGAGTCGCAGTTGTCCACTCTATTGATTCCATTTCTATATTGTGGTTTGTGGTTTTTCTTCAGCATGGTTTGCCTCTCGCCTATGGCATACAGCTTCTAATGCATTCCCATTGCCTGATCCTCACCGTGATCACAGCTGTCATGATCACCTATAATGTGCGTTCGGCTTTCATCATAATGCTCTGCATTGGATTCTACACCATTTCCGTGCTCTTCAACATGGCCACCTGTGTCCATAAGACAAGTGAGATTCGGTTTATTGCCAGTTTTCAATTTTCATTTGTTAATTTTGCCCTTTTTTTCCTTAGATTTCCTTTGGCTTATACCACATTGTCTGTGCCAGATTTTGCCCTTCATGTTCTACACCTACTCCTGCTACGCCTTCTATGTGGTCTTTATACCCATGCAAGGACGAGATTGTGACTCTAATCCCGACATACTGATGGCCTCCTTTACGGCCTTGTTGTGCATTCTGTTTGCTCCGTTCCTGATTCCTTTGTTTTGCCTGTTCCGTAAATCGAAGACGATTATCTCATTGTTCGGAGTTTGCACGTTGCTTTTCATCATCTTTGCTGCCACGCCCGTGGGATTCCCCTATGTGGAGAAGACGGCAGCCCAGCGTTTCTTTGCAGTGGTAAGATAGGATGTTGGAGAAGATCCCCAGAGATTAGAGAGTTAATCTCTTAATTTTCTCCAGCACACAAGTCGCACGTTCCACAATGATGACCCGGCGAGTAGTGTCAATCACACGGATTCCGGTTTCTTTGTCCAACCAGTCGATCGCCGTCCCACCTCGGTGAATGAGGCCCTCTTCAAGAACACCAATTACACCAAGGCCGAGAATATCGACTGCGATTCGGAGATTATGTGTGGCTATCCGATTTATAGTTCGCGTTGGCTCAATGCAATGTAAGTTGGAAAGGAAGCTTCTGCCATGTTTATGTCTTTATCCATTCTGTCCATGTAGACCGAATAGCTTTTGGGTGCCTGGACCAGAGCCCAACAGGGACTACATCCCAACAGTAAGCATTCTCGAGAAGTCTAGCAGCACGCCCACGAATGTCAAGTACACACTGGAAATCGCAGGACCCGATCATTGCAGTATATTCATTCAGCCGTTGAATAACTCAAAGTTGGTGGATTGGACATTTACCAAAGAACCGCTGGAGCAGAATATAAAGCCGCCGTATTATGTGTACTGGTCATATGCCTTGGATCCCACACCTCTCCAGTTTTCCATGGAATTCGAGGTGGGTAGATGGATCAAAATATTGAGAAATTCAGACTAATGCATTCATTTCTCATTCGTTTGCAGCATGAATCAGCCGATTGGAGTGGTTCGACATTCAAAATCGCTGTAATGGGCCACAGGACACACGATGACATGTTCGTGGAGGAAGATTTCCGTGAATTCTTGGCCACTTTTCCAGCCTGGGCCCATATTACCTCTTGGATCGGTTCCTACAACAGTTGGCAACTCTAAGTTGCAATTGTCTTTGCCATCATGATAATTATTACCTATATGATTATATATATTACTAATTCTAATTCTGTATATCCACATGGTCATCCAACGAACAAACGCTAAGTGAGAGATAGAGCGAGAGAGCGCGAGAGAAAAAGAAACTCTGTAACTATTAGTTATATAAATAAAAACTTTAAATTATTTATTAAGTATTAAAATTCTCATCGTATCGTATTGTATCTATGTGCTTAGAACTCCCAACTTTGGTAGGAGGTAAACCAATCTGTGGTATAAGCCCAATCGGGGAAGGTTCCCAGGAACTCTCTAAAGTCCGTGGTGTACTCGTCCTTGTGATACAGGAAATGTTCGGATACCACCAGCTTGAAATAGGGTTCGCCTTCTGCAACACTCGCCTCCGAATGGTCCAATTCCAACCAGAATTCGAAGGGTTCATCGACCTGGGAGTAACAATGGTACATGAAATACGGTGGCTCGTGCCCTTCGTCCAGCGGTGTCTTATCGAATGACCAATTGGAGACCGTAACCTGATCCGTCGGTTGTACAAAGATCATTACTCGATCACTTGCCCTCAAAGAGAATTCGTAGCGTATTTTATTTCCTGGAAGATTACTTTTCGAGACCTGCGTAAGCTCTGTGGTGATGGGAAACTGCGGTGCCGACGAGTCGATCCAATGGGCGGAGTCTCTGCGAAAGTAAAGTAGTTGAAAATGTGACTCAATGCGCTTGTAATTCCCAACTGGTTTACTCTACTCACTTCCAATCCAACCAGCGACCGCTGTACAGGGGCAAACCACAGAAGGGTTCTGACGCGCAATACGGATCGATCCAGCCTTTGGGAAGAGCGGCTTGTAAGGTAGTGTCATCCAGCTCATGAACGCGTCTCTCAACTGGTTGTATATAGAAGCCAGAATCAGTTTTAGTCTGGTTGTTGTTCATCGTATGGAAAATGCGCTCAGTGTGCTATAAAGAAAAAGATAAAGAAATATTGAAATAAAAGATTTCCCGGGAACCTTCAAAACCCACCAGAACGTAGTAGCGCTGAGCAGCCACGTCCTTTTTGAAGGGGAATCCAGCTGGTGTGGCTGCTAATATTATAAATATAATGGTCAGCACACCAAACAAGGAGAATGCAGTCTTGGATTTTCGGAACTTGTGCATGATGGGAATCTGTGGGAGGAGAAAAAACGTCACAGATGTCTTTGTCGGTCGTTGAAGATCTCATCTTACCGTGAATCCAGCAAAATGCAGAGTCATGAGTATTATGAAGAGGGAAATTTGTATGTCTGGCGAACTGTCGGGACCGTCTCTGCCCTGCATGGGAACGAAGACCACAAGAATCACATAGCACGTGTACGTATAGTAGATGTATGGCAAGATCTGGCATATCAGATGAACGGTGACGAAAAAGCTCTCTATAAAGAAGGGCCCAGAAGTTAGCACACATCAATCAGATAAAACGGAGCGAACTTACTTTTCACTGTCAGCTTCAGAATGATTTGTACGATCACCGAAATGGTATAGAAGAATATGCCTATCATGGGCAAAAACGCCGATCGCACGTTCAAACTGGTGGCGATGATGCACAGCAAGACCATGATCACGCAGTGGGCATGCATAAAGCAGACAATCAGTTGGTCCAACTTCAGATTCGTTTTGCCCTTCGACCAGCCAATGTAGAACGCGGGCAGCAGACCCAGAGCGAAGAACAACGTGCAGAAATACAAGCCAAAGACCATCCAAGTACCGTAGTACCAGCTCTCCGCAAGGCCCACTCCCTGCATGAAGACAGCCACCAGGACGGTGAGTCCACAAGCCACTCCAATGGTGCCCAACTGCACCAGGAAAACGATACCGAATCGCAGGAACAGAGCCTTCGGGGCATCGGCAGCATTATCCCGGGTCATGATGTACAACGAGACGACTATGGCGATGAGGGCGGCGATTGAGACGACTATGTTGATGGCCACACTGGCCGAATCGGTGTAGGCGACCATGAACCAGCCGACAAAGTCATAGAAAACCGTGTGTCCCTCCTCGTGGGCAGCCGTATTATCCAGTTCGGGAGCATTGGCCAAGGCCCAGACCAGAGCCAACACATTCTCGCCGGTCGTCTGGTAGGTGCCCCTCTCTAAGTTCTTGAAATTGTCGTATTTCGTGTGATACACATAACCGTTGACCACATGGGCCATGTCCAGGCCGGGCACACTGCCATAGTCACGGAAGATGCGGAAGTCCGTGTCGGAGGGTATGAAATTGTTCTGGAACAACTCCTCGGCCACGGTGGTGCCGAAAGGATGCTTTACACTGGCCTGATAGTACTTGGCCAGCCAGGGATGATCGGGTCCGGTTTGAAAGAGCACCTCTCGGCCACCAGCACCAGTCGAATCCAAGTTCACCAGAGCTCTGTTTGGGGGGAAGGGGTCAAAGTTGATTTAACTGAATAGATTTTGCCCACTCACTTGCAGTTGGGCGCCCATCTGTGTTGCGTGATGAATCCGTGGGAGCCCAACATATTGGCCTCCTCTGCTCCATTGAAGAGAAACAGAACGGGGTGAGTCAGAGGCTTCTCCGATCTCGAAATCACACGTAGCGTCTCCAGCATAATCACTACCATGACACCATCGTCCGCCGCTCCCGGTGTGGTCACCTCCGAATCGTAGTGGGAATTCACCAGCAAATAGTTTTCATTCGGATTGGACTTCTGTGTGATTTTGACCACAACATTGGAGAGATTCCTATAGCTCATGGCCATGCTCCAGAGGAAGAACGAGCCCGAAGAGTACTGCATTTCCACCTCGATGTCGTACAGATCGGAGCGAGCATTGCTGACAATTGCCTCCAGTTCGCGCAGCAGGAAGTTCACCGTGTACACCTCATTGGCAATGGATCCGGTCATCTTGTTGCCAATGGCCGAATATTCGGCCAGCTGACTCATGGCTCTCTCCCCGATAAACTCGTCCGGATGCTGGGCCTCGTCGCGGGCATACAGCATGGTGGGATACGAGTAGAAGCTGGGAATAACTGCAACATAGAAGAGAGCAAAACAAACGCTCGCATAGATCGGAGCACCGTACCAAGGCCATTTTTTCATTCTCGATTTGAGGCCATCCTTTTCGGGCGTGATGTCAATGGCGGAGAAGGTCATCTGCAAGAGGAAATTACATTAAAAATTTCATTGCCTACTTTCAGGCTTAACCGAAAACTTATTTCACAGTGGTTCTAAAACCGTTTGAAATGAGCGCAATAGAAATCTTTGAGACAGAAATTGTCTTAATCTGATTTTTTAGTAGATAATCACGATTTCTTTTTTATTCAGAGACTTTTCAATCGTGTGGTTTTCCCTGGGAGTTACTTTATGGGAATTTTTCGGCATTTTAAATTATAGCACACGTTTCATTGGGCCTTATAATATTTATGAAGAACTTTTACAATCCAATAAGTGCACACTTACGATACGATTAGTCGATCGAATGATGCATGAAGCTAAAAATAATATTTAATCATAATCCAATTTGTTTTTTAATTGATCATGTAAACAGGCGACACGTTACCAATCAATCATGGCCAAAAAAAATGCACAAAACTCATAAATCAAACGTTACACCACAGTAAATAATTATTTTGATCTACGATTTAGCGTTTAATCCTTTAAATCAATTGCCTTTTTCCTCGTTTTGTTCTCGATAATTTATTAAATAAAGTTATTTGAGGCTTATCGCCAGACATTTTCTATCACATTTTCTACGATTTATTCCTCAAGATCGTAATCTTGAAGTGGCATAACGCCTGATATATATTAGTGTAGATCCTTATAGTCTCTTTTCTTTTACCTTTCAGAAATTACACGCGACTTGGATTAGTATTTTAGAACCGAACGACAAGCCATTGGATAGGGAACTGACACAATATGAGCCAATGGCAAACAATTAAGTAGGAGTAGTCCGGCAGGTGGAGGCAGTCAGGTAGGGTAGGGTCATGCCAACTTGAAGCTTATCACACTGCCATCGATAATAATCATCAGAAGCTATCGTATGGATTTTATGGTTTAGATTAAACTTTTAGTGTGGCGGACATCTTATAATTAGTGCGTGTAAGAATTATACAGATACGCTTAACCATATAGTATGAAATTATTTATGGGCATATAATTTATACAGATGTCAGAAAACCTCCCAAATTCTATTCCTGGGGGGTGGACCAAATTAGGGCCAATCAAACAATTGTGAAGCATTGTAAATCAACTGCTTTTTGTGATTGACAACTCAAGGTCAATCGAAAAACAATGAAAAGGGAAAGTAATTATTTTGTTTATCTACTTTTAGAATTTCAAATCATAAACATGCATTTTTGTTAACCTTTCTTCCACTACCTTTCATCAAAAGTCACACGCCGTCTGGACTTGATGCATTATAAATCTTAAATCTATTAGAATTAGCCAAGTCGCCTTTGGGCCATATATCACGAAATAAAATTAATAAGATTAAACGAGTGCGCCAAGTCGCAAGTCGCTTAATCTATTCCCTGAGTGACCTACGTTGATTTCACAAAACTTTGAGATTAATCAGGATGGACTATCGAAAACAATTTCAATAATCGAAGAGGGGATCTACAATTTTGAATTGCATTTTTGTGGTTGCATCGATTAGACGGCTCATAAATTAGAAATTAAACGATTAATTACCTTTAATTTCAATTAAAACAATTTTGAAATAAATTTAGATTAATATTTATTAAAAATAAAATCAAATTTAGCTTCTTAATTTCAGTCTGTAAAGAAAAACTTGACATTTGTGTATAAAATTACTCATCCGCAGTGTGGGCACCATCAAGTTTCAACGCAGGCAACCCCTAATATTAGATTCAAATGGTTTGCGCTTGGATTTATTATGATCTTAGATACCTCACTGGCAGATGCTTCACGTTTAAATATTTATTTTAATTAAACAACAATTTGTATGAATGTATTCAGGTTGTATTTAAAACTGTCTAAAACGAATCTTTTTTCTAAGGATAATTTGTAAGAATATTAAACTTTGACCAACCACCCCGAGTCTTAAAACTATATCGCTGTTCGTTTACCTAGAAATTACTTGATAATATATGGAAAATTGGTTACCCAAATATGTTATGTATGAAAAAAAAAATAAGTGAAATAGAATCTTATCTTAATCTACCCTTATCTGCAATCTTTGTCCTATTAGTTGCAGTCGGTGTGCGCTCTTTGACAGTGCAAAATGAACAAAAATTGAAGAATTTATAAATAAATATCGGTCATAAAGTGAATAGGAATTGTATTCCCCCAAAGGCATAACAAATAAAGGTGGACTAATGATGACAACAAAGTTTTCTCTTTGCCCAAACTCAAACTGATTTCATTGATTAATTGTTCGATTGTAATATCAATTAGAAGAGGGCTTAACAAACTTTCGATTTGCCTTTTTGCCGATCACCTATAATATTTTTATTTGATAGATAGCTGATAAATCGATAACAACTTTTGAATTCCTAAACATTTTTTGAAGTTCGTTCACTTCACTTTATTAATTATAAAAATTTGTATTACAGAATTAAGAATCTCAGTAGATCCAAGTCTCATATGATGCCGGCCAGGGTACAGCATCTGCGTATTTGGGGAAACTGTTCAGGAACTTTTTGAAATCGGGTGTGAATAGCTCCCTCTCATGTGTCCAGTGACCGCCCACGCCCAGCTCAAATGTGGATGACTTCCAATCGCCAGAGGGTTTCTATTAAAATACAAATACAAGAAGTTGTATTGGAGTATAAGGAATATGTTCCAACATACCTCAAATTCCACCCAGAAATTGAGGGGATCGCTGTTGATGCCCCAAGAGAAGTAGATGAAAAACGGTGGCTGCCAGTTTAAGCGCAATGGAGCCTGATGGAAAGACCAGCCGGTGACCTTCACTCCCTCCAAAGGTTGGATGAAGAGAGTCATGTGATCGGGACCACTTAGCTGCAGATCGTAGCGTATTTTTGTGGATGAAACTTCCTTCTTGGAGACGACCTTAATGGCGGGCACATTGTTACCGAACTTGGGCTCGGTGGCGGGAATCCACAAGCTATTCTCTCTGTAATGGGAGAAGTGGGTTGAGTGGGATGACATCGAATGGTGCATTGCCTGATCTTACCTAGTCTTGTGCCAACGTTGATTATGCAAGGGAAGACCACACATCGTCTCCTTGCGGCAATCCTCGTGAACTGATTGGGCCAAAGTCATGTTGATAACATCATCTGCGGAGGGTAGTCATCCAATGTGAGAAGTATTCAGAGGAAATGTGAGTGGGAGGATCTTACGTTTCACAGAGTAGGTACGTCTATCCTGAGGCATGATGAAGTAACCGGATTCCTGGCGACGCACATTGTTGCTGGCATCGTGGAATGTACGCTTGGCATGGAGGACAGCGAATCGCTGAACACTCGTCTCCGGGCGGTAGGGAAAACCCAGCGGGGTGACTGCCAGGATCATGCAGAGCACGGTAATGCCCAGGAGCACACAGATGATCGTCTTCGATTTGCGGAACAGATGCAAAGTGGGCACAATGAAACCACAAATGAGTAGACCCACAGCCACACTGAAGACGGCCACCACCAAATCGGGATTCACATTCTCTCCGAAGCGTCCGAACATGGGAATAAAGGTCACGAAGAAGCCGTGCGAGAAGTAGGCGAAGAACACGAAAGGAGGAACTCCGCACACGATGTGGGTTATGACCCAGGCGACGTCTTTGCTGTGGAGTTTGGTGGCCAGATTGATGATCAAGGCCATGGTGTAGAACAGGCAGCTGAGCATCAAAACAAAGGCCGAGCGGATGCCGCAAATGGTCAAGACCAAAGTGAGGATGGCCAAGAAAAGGCAATGGGAGTGCAGGAGCAGCTGAACCCGTTGGCCAATGGGCAATTTGTTCTGAAAAGCAGCAGAAATAAAGGTAAATTCTCGAATCTCAAATGAGAGTGTCCACTTCTACTCACATCTTTGGTCAAGTGGAAGTACATGGCGGGCACAATGGCCATGCCAAAGAAGAAGGGGCAGAAATAGAGACCCAATATGAGCCACGAATGGGTGAACCAAGACATGGGCAGATGCACCAGATCCATAAAGACAGCTATCAGCAGGGTCAAGGCGGCACCAGCAATTACCGCAAAGATCTGGACAACAAATGTGTGCAAGACGCGGCGCAGAATCTTCTCCAGCTTTATGCCCGTTGTCACGGACATCAGCTTGAACGCATAAGCCAAAGTGCCCAAAGTGGCCAAGGAGACAATCACATTGAGAATAATGCCCTCCGTCTCGGTGTAGAAGACCAGGAACCATCCCATCACATCGAAGTAAACCGTGTGACCCTCGGCGAATTTCTGCAAAACCAAAGCGAACAATTAGAGGAACTAATAGAGCCAATACCTGGGAACCTACCGAAGTGTCGTCCAGCTCAGGAGCACTGGAAATTTGACGGACCAAGGAGAGGAGATTGTCGCCAGTATTCTGGAAACTGCCTCGAGGGATTATCTCGGCACGATCGAAGCTCGTGTGATAGACATAGCCATTATACTGATACGCCATATCCAGGCCGGGAACTGCTCCATGATCGCGGAAGATGCGGAAATCTGTGTCGGATGGAATGAAGTTGTGCTGGAACATCTCCTCGGCCATGGTGGAGGCGTAAGGATGCTTGATGGCACGACGATAGCTCTTCATTAACCACGGATGATTGGGTCCCGACTGGAACAGAATCTCCCGTCCTCCACTGCCAGCCGAATCCAAATTGATCAAGGCTCTGCAAGGAGATTAAGAAAGAGATGAAGCCCACTAGAGAGGAGGAGACTCTTCCTCTACTCACTTGCAGTTCTTGGCCCATTTGTGTTGGGTAATGAAGGCATGCGAGGCCTGCAGAGGATTCTCTTCGGCTCCATTGAACAGAAAGACAACTGGGTTCTTTAGGGGAATCTTCGATTTGGCCAGCACTCGAATGACCTCCATCATGGTGGCCACCATGGAGCCATCATCACCAGCTCCCGGGCCAGCGGGCACCGAATCGTAGTGACTATTCACCAGCAAGTAGTTGGTACTGTTCGTTCCCTTGGGACTGACCTTGACCACAATGTTCTGTATACTCTGATACATATTGATCATGGACCAGTGGACATAGGCTCCCGACGCCACCTGGATGTCCACTTCGATGTCGTGAATGGGACTCGAGTCCGAGCGCCACTTGTTCATTTTGGTGCTCAATATTTTGACGGCTCCCATCTCATTCTGCTTGCTGCCCACCACTCGGGGTCCCAGCTCGACCAGGGAGCGTAGATTCGCCTCCGCTCGCTCGGCAATGAATCGTTCCGGATATTTGGCCTCCTCCTTGATGGTCAGAGGGCGTGGCAATTGATGGCAGGCGGGTATGGAAATGGCGCAATACAGAAACAGCCAGAAGGCAACGAGAGCTGGAGCCCAATACCATTTGATCTTGTGGCGGCTAATGAAGGCGCGTTCACATCCATTGGGTTGCTATTGAAATGGTGGATCGATTGGGAATATAGAACGGTTAATTAGTCATGTTGTTAACTGGTTGACATGGTCTACTTAGATGGACAAGGGCACTGGGTTTCTTTCGTTTAATTAATACCCCTTCTGCGACTGTTGTAGTTGTGCGTGTATCGGGACCGAATGTTAGATTTAATCCATCACGAACTTATCTTATCTAGAGGTATGTATGGTCAACATGTTCTACTCACAACCCTGATAATTGGTTGCCACCGAAAATAATAAAATTGGTGATTGCTTATTTTTCCATTTTCGGTTTATTTTTCGAGATTTTTAATCACACAATAATTCCGATGATTCAAATGTGTGCACAATTCGGAGGAAATTCTGTAGAAAACCTTTTCTATTGGTAGGGTATTTCAACTTCGTTGTTTCGCTGATCGATAAGGCTAATAATTGAGGTTGCCGTCGAGACTAGATAACTGACTGTAGAGAGTGTAGGGTAATTTCGATATGTAATGCGTTCTGTTTGATGTGGCTGATTGGATTACTCATAAATCCATCTATGGAATTCATATTACCACACCCACACCCTTGTTCGATACCTGTATTAGACTATCTAATCGATGCAGGCAAACATAGTGTGTATAATTGATTACCCTTGAGGGTGAAGTGGTGCGCCGTGCCGTGTCGTGGGTGCTTACCTCATCGTCGCCATGGGTAGAGCCACGCTGCCGCAACAATGGATCCGAGTTCTGAGGATCACTGGTGGGCGTTATAACGCGTCGACGGACATTCTTGTCGCTCATCGTGTGGCCGGCACCGGCGCTAGATTTCGACTACTTTCAGTTAACAAAAAAGCACGACCATTCGCTTGGTCGGCATGCGTTCAACTGATCGCTAAGTACCTTTCGATTGCTGTATACATTTTGGGTCTAAAACTGTTTTAACTCTCTCCCTCACTCACGCTCTCTGTGGCTTTCTCTCTCTCTCGTTCTGATTATTTATCTTATCTGCAATTTTGGTGAGTTTTGGCCACCAAAATTTGTTCTATCAGAGGTGTTAGGGCTTTGACTCATCTTTTGACACTTGGGTTGATTGGTTGATTGGACTCTGGAACCCTATCTATGTAGTCATGTTGGCGATAAAGTGTGAGAAAACACCGCAAATGTTACCCCTCTATCTCCAGTTGTCTATTTCTTTCAGTGTAAGCCCACAGACCGACAAATCTTTCGGGAATAGCAACAAAAACTTTTGTAAAGCTCGCACACAAAGCGGACAATAGAAAGTTACAGAAAGTTGGCAATTGTTTATAATTTTTATACCTGGGCAACTTTTTCCTGTGCTTCGCTGCACATTTTCAATTGCCTCAGAGTCCGTATATATACTAGTAGTTACTTCTGTTTGGGAATTGCTTTTAATTCTCCCTCAATTCTATTCACTTCAAGAGCACTTCGACAACTAACCGAATGAAATCCAAACTTCAAGTCCAGCTTTAAGTCAATGTCAATTTATACATTCAGTTCCATACTGAGAGAAAAAATCATGTAAATAAGGCAATTTCTTATTTGTTTTTGAGTGCTAAGATTGTTATTTTGTGACACTTTTTTATGCCCTATAATTTATGCAAACTTATCATATTTATTTTTAAGGCATTTAAATCATTTTTCTTTTATTATTATAATTTTCTTAACCTACTAACTAATTTAAGCAGGGGTACATGTCTTAGAAATTAAAATATTCGAAATACCTATTGTGTTTTTCAAGTGTACGAGGGAATGAGTTGGTATAATATTTCAGCAATTCATGGAATCATTTTCTCTGGTCACTAACTTATATTTGTTTACACTGTTCAGTCGTTTGTTTGATTTTCTAAATGTATGTGTAAATAGAAGCGGCTATTTGCATTTTTTTTATGCTGGGGAATTTTTTATTGAGTAGGCTAACATAAAATGGTAAATTGCAACAGCCTTTTAGGGGCTAAACCAAAGTAGTTCCATGAGGGTCTGGACTCCAATGGAAGTTCTAATCAAGGCATGACAGGCAATCAATCACATTCAAGTTCAGTTTTTCCATTAGTCGTTTTTCTTTTTAGAATTCGTTTAAGGCTTTTAAGAATGGAGAGATCGACTTAGATAGCACTTAATTGTTGTCCAAGTGATGTATACTTTTATTTTGCAGTGTATACATGCATGGAATTTATTTGCTATTTACTTCCTATACATGTATGAAAGATAAGAAAGATAAGAGTTGTTCACGGAACCCCAAAGTTCGCAGATGCGCAAAACTTTGCAGACAGCAGTGTCCAAAATATGTACCTAGTCCTTGTATATTTCCAAATACTTGCACATTGAATAGAAACCAACTAATAAAAATATTCAAGCACTCTGTCGAAGTGTCGAAATTCAGTTACATAACGAAAACATGAACATGAATTTGTTTCCATAAAAACTAAATTCGTATGATTAGCCTCTTCACGCATTTGGCCAATGTGGTGGCTATGCATTATTGCATTTTCAAGTGGTCCATCCTTTGATGGCAACATGAATATAAGTTTCTCTTCCTTCTTCCTTCGTCTGCTCGCTTGAATCCTCTATATACCGACAGTCTACCCATAAAAGTTTTTGTCCCTCTTGACTCGTCTGTATTTTCCTGGGTACAATACTCATATCTATTTGATTAGCATCAATTGGCAATACGATTAAATCATGTTTGTCTGGAGTCTCCTCCTTAGGTAGATGATATGCATTTTGAGATATGTATAACTGAGACAATAGATCTGAATGTATGAATAAGTTCTAAAATTAACAATGATAAGCGACTGAGTAGATTTATGGACATTGCTTCATTTAGAGAAACATAAACATTGTAGTCTATATTGGGGTTGGGTCAAGCGGCTCATTTTAATGCGTCAGTTCACTTAATCACTCACTCATTTGCTCACTTGCTCAGTTTGCGAAAGGGTATTTTAACTTTAAGGGATTTATATTGTTGATCAGCAATAGCTGTCCTTCAAAAATCGAATAAAATCGCATACTACTTATGTATATGACATTTGTTATGAAATGTTCTGATGTGGTCTATTGCCGTCTATTACATAAACAGAAATCAAGAAGATGTCATGCTGTTTATTACATCAAAGTTTTGCGTTATTTGAATGCGTTTTCTTTGGTTCGCAGAGGCAACACCCACAGGTTAAGACCCCCCAAAACCTTCAAACATGTAACCTCAAAGACCGCAATATTAATTAGACATTTTCGTATATAAACTCAGTTTACATTTTGAAGTGTATTTAATGAATATTGGGTTATACGTAGCCTCTCACACTCCCTATTGCCATGGCTTGGGGATAACTGGGAATGAAGTTATAGGGAAACTGATGGGGAAAACAATTCCAAAGTGTGTCGAAACAACAGAGACAAAGTTTCCTTGTTGAAGTTGTCGAACTTTTCGTTGTACTCCAATTTAAATTATTGGTATTTAACAATGTTCAAATGGAAATTTGATAGAATGAGAAAATCAATTAGAGTTTTCTATGTTAAATACTATTGCCATAGAAATATTACTTATACGACATGGTGGCATTAAAATAGACTTACTTATTTCTTTTCCTTCTCTGTATGAATTTACATTAGTGTAAGCTTTATTTCGATCTTCTCTATATAAATTAGTTGCGATTGCAATTCGTTCTCCTTCTGGCTTGCTTCAAATGCTGAAATTTGTTAAAGCTTTCCATTTTGAAATGGTAATTGAGCAGGATGAGGTTCCTTCTAGGGTTTTAACGATATTCATTCCTTTTTATTTGCACAACACATGCTAAAGAAATTAAGTTCTGTACGAGTCCACCATAAATTGCTCATTTACAGTTGTCATATCCACATCCACATCCCCATACAGATCCGCATCGTCTCCCTCTCTCGCTGACAGTGACTGTCATGCTGCCAGGACATATACACGAGAGTACACGAATGTGTGTGTGTGTGTAGGGACATTACTTGCCAGGGAAGGCCTCCCGCGTGGAATCGAGGACAGCGAGCGAAAGGCAGAATGTCAATTGCAACGAGAGGACACGGGGGATGTGATGGGAAGGGGGATGGGGTTGACGTGGAAACGGGTATAAATGTGGAACAATGTAGATGCTTGATAGGTCATTCAACCTAAATGCATTTGTATTGGTTGTAGTTGTATTTAACTCGACTTGACTCTCCCTTCCACTTATTTCTCGTTAAACAGTCGTTCATTCACTTCATTCGCTCATCACTCAATGGGTCATTCCTTCATTAGATGTGTCTCCCACACAAATTCGTAAACAAAAAAAAGAAAGAATGAAATGGAAATCGTTCATTTTGGTGGTGCACATTTTTGGCCACAACAGAGGAAATCAATAAAATGAACTTTTGGATTTGTCTAAATCCTGTGCAAAATAAAAAATTCTCTGTGTGTGCGATGATGATAGTCCCGAAACGCACACACACACACACACACACACATCACTTGAGCCGTTTTTAAAAACAGACACAGACCTTTGCTTTCTTTAAGCCTAGAAAAATGCTTTCTCTCACACTGAAGGCAGACTAGAGCAGGACAGGAACGGCGCAAGCGCCGAGAGAGAGAGTGTGAGAGAGAGAGAAGCAAATTGGAGCCGGCTCCCCCGACACCCAGAAGCGGCACTACCCTTCTTGTTGGCCTCCATTTATTAGTTCACAACCAAAACAAAGCGAAATATGTGTCAGCTGCTTTGCTTTCCTTGCTTTGAGTTGGCTTTCGCGCTGTTTTACCACCATTGAACCATCCCCCCCCCTCCCACCGTACCCTCCCTCCCCCTGCACTCTCTCTCTTGGAGCCAGAAACGTATTTAGGTGCCGCCTGCGTCGGGTTTCTCCCTATAAAAGTGTCTTTGAAGTGTTCAGTCGCAGTTGTACGCTCGTCGCCTTTGGGTCGTCGTTCGCTTTTTGGGGGAAAGAAAAAATAACAAATAAAATTTTGGTAACAAAATGTGCTCGAGTCTCAATCAACGTGTGTGTCTGTGTGTGCGTGTGTGTGTGTGCTAAAACATAAATAAAAGAAAAAAAAAAGAAATTATATAATTTAAACAAAACCAAACGAGAATTGATTCAAAAAATAATTTGAATAACTGGCCCCGAAAAGTGTGGCATACTTTTTGGAGCGGCACCCTGGCACAACCCACACGTGAGTCCTCGAGTCGAGAGTCGAGTCGTAGTAGTAAATAGTACGTAGTATGTGTAGTAAGTCAGTAGTAACTTCATGTGGGCCGTCGGCATTTTCCGATTTTGCTTTGATTATTCATTTTTTTTGGTTGATTTTGATCGATTGGGAAATAGTGTCTCATAATCGGCGGCCATTTGAAAAGTTGATAGACCATTTCAAATGGGTTCAGGTCGTTGACCATTTATGATTATCATTAGCCTGGCCATTATGCCTACTTAAGGGCCAAGAAAAGAAAAAAAAACATTTGCTTTTCGCGTTCTCTCTCCGCGTTCTCTCGCTCTCATGTCCCATTGTGTTGGTCATTATGAAATTTTGGACAATGACACAATAGCGTCTAAAGAATATATATATACTATACAAAAGGAAAACTGGCACGCGAAAAGAAAACAGAGCACGAGAAGCATGAAAAAAGAGAAACAAAAGGCTCAAGAAATAATAAAAAAAAGGAGAAAACCAAAAAGGAGAACCAAGAACAAGGCAAAACTTTTTCAGTTAAACTTTAAATTAGTTGGCTATAGTCAGCATTTTTTTTCTTTCGGTGTTTTCGGTGTTGTTCATTTTACAATTGGCCGGATTTCACTTGCCATGTTTAATTTTGGTGCTAAAAACAAATTTGTACATCTTTCTCATAAAGTTAAAGTTACTTTTTTCGACGTTAATGATGATGTTTCTAGGAAATTTTGTGGAAATTTTTGCTTATTTGACTACGGTTTGGCCAAGATAAACAAGAACAATTTTTTGGGCAAAGTTGATTTTGGCTTTCCAATTAGGAAGCGTTTGAACCTCGCTCTCCAAGGAAGGAGTCTCAATCAAACCGCAAAGAAGAGGATGTGGCAACTACAAGGGACGAGTATTGTTTACTAAATGCGGAAGAATGTCACCAAGATAGCAGGGTGGTAAAGAAAAGGAAAAGGTCATACAGTGGATACTTGGAAAAGAGCCCAGGAAATCCTTTATGACAAAGGGCAAAAGGCAAAAGTCAGAATATCCAGTTGAGACTTTCATCTAGAAACTTTAAGGTAGCGAAATGGAGAAGAGCTTTAGTCGATTTATCAATTATGAATTGATATTTTTGATCAACAATCGATATGAAGAAGTAATCAGTCCTATTTTTTATGTTCTATATATACATATATATCGAATAAGAAACCATCCACCATACCAAAAGATTCCATTCCCACAGTCCACAAAAGAAATCCATCTTTTTCATACATTTAGCTATTCGCAGTTTTAAAATATGCAACTTATGAAGTAAAGAGAATAAGGATAGAGATTAGGTTAAAGAACCAACAGATCTTACTGGTAAATATAGAGCAATATAATTAACATGTGAACTGAGACAATTAAGGTTCTTCCAAGTGGGAAAAGAGTCCTATATCTACTTGATTATGATCCAAAAATCAATCTTCAATCAATATATAATAATTTTGATATTTCTTGTTTTTGTAAGATTATAGAAATCGACTTGGCTCATCAGATTTAATACCATTATTTTAATTCTCTCTATCTTTCTAAGCGAATTTCTCTTGTTAAGTTTTTCTTAGCCATTCGGCATGACTTCACTGTGGAGACACATACAGTAGGCACACATAAATGACATGAATGTGTTGCTAATAAGCATTTGCACATAAAAGCTTCTCAGCTCGAGAATGGGATGAGCTGCAGGGGATGAGCTGCTGGATATGAGTTTGTGGTTCGAATTGTTGGCCCACAAATTAATGAAGGCAAAGAAAGAAGAAGATGAAAAAAAAGATGCCGATTTCAAGAATCCCTCGATGGCAGTATCCCACTTGACTGGTTTTGCTGACGTGGCTGAGTTCCTTGTATTGTGTTCGCTTTTCTATGACTCAACTGTGTGTGTGTGTGTTTGTGTGTGTGTGTGGCGAGGCTTTTTTAATGAAGTCATTTGAAGGATTCGCTGATTTGTTTGTGATTTATGAGGAGCTACTTCATGCAGAGCTAAGCAAGCAAGCATCCTCTCTTCCACATCCACAGTTTATCCTCTTGTTCGACGTGTTCAGGTGACAGTTAAGCGTAGCAACATCAATCAGTCTGTCGTTATGGTACACACGCACACACACACACCCAGTCACCTATGTATATGCAGGTGTGTGCGAGTGTGCTTCACTTGTCATGGTAATTGCTTAAAAATTCCTAGGATTATGGCGAGCTGATTGGCTGCCTGCTGTTACCGCATCCACGCACAGGAAACGGGTTTGGGTTGTGGCTCACTTTAAATTTCGTTTAATTAAAGCCATTTCAATTGCACTAGAGGATGGGAGATAGGAGAGAGGGGGGCTGAGAGAATGTAATCCTTAAAATTGCTTGCACTGGGTAAATATGTAATACGCGCGTTCAAAGTAAATGAACTTTTTTTGCCCCTACGTTTTCCTGAGCGTTTTAATTAATTACAAGAATACTATATAATTGCGTATACGCAGCTTAAGCCAAAAACGTGTACAGAGAGAGAAGCGCTCAACATTCTCTTGTTGCAACATTTGCATTAACAGAGACAAAGAAAAGTCGCAGAGTGTGAAGGTGAGGTGAGAGGCTAATCCTGTAATTATCCGCTGAAAGCTTCTATTAATTATAATCAAACATATCACGAATTCGCGACATCGACCGATATTATCTCTGTTATGTGCGCTCTTAAAGAGAATTTCAAATATTCGAGATTTTATTCGAGATTGAAGCCATAATAAAATGCCAGACAAAGCTGCATTTACTGGTCATTGACATTGAGAATTGCAGCCAAAACCCATTCACGTTCCACCATTCTCATTCCCCCATACAAAGGAATATTATAATAACCATCATCAAGTTGTCTGTTGTTTTCCCGCCCTCTGCCCTCCGCCCCTCCCTCCCATCCCTTTGCTTGTTTCAATTTCTCATTAAAATGAAAACACAGAGGGTTGAGCTAACTTTTATTATGGCGACTTTCTACACCCTTTCAATTATGAGTTAGTGTAAAATCTGGAGAACTATTTAGAATAAATATTTATCCTTCTACACAACATCAAATAATTGTCACAGGTTAATAATTAAGTTATATAATTTATATTAACACAATTAAAACTAATCGAAAGTGTTGAATTTAATATCCAGAAACTATATTTTTATATAACTGGCTATAGAACTCTCTCAAAATTGATATCTCTTGAACTAATATATCCTTGCAGACTCATTACAAATGGTCGAGAGCTGTCAGAGCTAATCTGATGAAAAATGTATATACTATTTATGGATAGGGATTTTGATAAAGTTTGAAACTTATGTGGAAAGTTTTGGGGGAAGAATGTACCCGATTTAGAAGGGTATGAAAACTACGCCCAACGCTTACACATGAAACACACATAAACCACAGAGTTTACTGTGTCTGGCTGGCCCTGGCAACCTTTGAAAACTGATTGCCAGATCCGCTTTACCTGAGTCAAAAGCGGCCACAAGAAACAAAAACAGAAAGATATGAAAGGGAGACAGCGAGATAGTGAGAGAGAGACAGTGAGAGAGAGACAGTGTGAGAGCGATGATGAAGTCCTTGGAATGCAAAGTCATGGCGTAAATTGTTTTCTTTAGTTTAAATGCTTTTGTTAGTAGCATTGAAAGAAGCATCACAATTAAAAAAGGAGAGCAAGTCATTGTAACTATTTGGACCACTTATCCCGTTCTTCAGCGGCTCCAACAATATCCCATTGATGCCCGCCCAATGACTTTGTTTTGTTGCGTTTTAGTTTGCCATTACCATGATATGTTGGCCTATTCAGTCAACTGGAAATTTGCCTCAGTAAATGGTCTTGATGTGCACACAAAGCATCTAGATAGAAGCATGGAGCATGGTGGAGGGGGGTGAGGAGGTAGACTGGGACGTATGTTCGGAGAAACCTCAACAGAAATGTTAATTAAGTGGCTATTAGAGGCAAAAAGCAGACTGAAGTGTGTCTTAAGTGTGGCAAAGTTGATTTTTAACATCAAAAGAAATGGGTCTAACCTCTATGCGAGTGTGTGTGTGTGTATGTGTGGGTGAGGTGTAGACTTAAATTCAAGTTCAAATCCTTTTAACGGCCCATATCTAAAATGACTGTGTCAGATAAATTGAATTATTGTATTTACTGCGACATGTAAAATGGAAAAAACTGAATGAAATATAATGTAATCTATAAATGGAGAATTGCACAAAGCAAACCAACATTTTGATAGCTTTAACTAAATTGTGTTGACTTCAAGAGGATTTGTTCCATTCAATTTATATTGTATTATGTCAATTTGAAAAATTGTAAAGTAATTAGAATATATTCTCTCAGAGTATCATCTCTTTCATAAATTGTTCTCAAAAGCCTATTAAAATAAGTCACAAGAGGAGAGGACTTTCTTTGCCTGTGGTATTTTTTATTTTAAATAATCAAATTAAAAACGTAAAATATTTTTGGCATTCAACTTAAAATTAGCATTTTTGTGGCAAGCTAATGCATATTTTAAAGCAATTGTTAATAATGTTTCAAAAATGGATGTTATATTTTTGCATTTTGTATAGGTAAATTATAATTGTCATTCATATTATTTATTCATCAGTTTGACATCAATTTGTGAATTTCTGTTTTCTACATATTCTTTTTTAAGTTCATGGCAAAATTGCCTAATATAAAAATCTCTTAAAATCATGTCATCAAATTCAGTTTGTCTAATGAAAAAAAACAAACTGATTCAGACAGTTTCTAAAAGTTTTCATCAATAGGGAAATAGAAATAGCCATGGCAAATTACATTTGCCATGTGAAATCGAATGTGTTGCATACTGCTGGGCGCTGTAAAAATGGAGTGAAAAGGTAAAAATGATAAAAATATCAATAAAATCCAATTAAATCGTTTTCCATTTTCTCAATAACATTTTGATGATTTGTTTCAATCTCCGTTTGGATTGAATAATTATTTTTGAGAATAAATATTTACCTCGAATTCATGAGGAATGGAAACAATATTTTACCAGAATTTTAATTGTTACATTTTATTTAACAATGTTTTACATGTTTCTAACGAAAACCTAAAAAATTGTTGCTTTCATTAAGGCCTACAGACACATTAAAAAATTAATAAATGAGAATAGAATAAAGGAGTATCTGAGACCATTGATTTAGTGAATGTGAAGCACATCTAGGGTATACAATTTTAGCTGTAGCAACTGGAAATAAGAGTATTCTTTGACTAATCCTAAAGTCAGCTTTGGTCATCTGATTTTGCAGTATTAATTTTTTTTAAAGGCATTCATATTTATTGTATTTGATGAAAATGAATAAATAATTGGATATTTATGAAAATATGGTAATGTGAAATTGTTGTGACTCTTTTTTTTTGGGGACTTTTCGAGTTGAATTTATGCAAATGAATATTTGGGTCAGCATAGCAATCAAACAAAGAAAAATGTATGCTAAAATATATATAAAGTGCTGCTCGATATGGTCGGACTGTCGGACTATCAATATCGTAATTCAATGAATTTTTAAGCTCATCAAAAGCAAAGTACAACAAGAAATATATTGCCATATATTGTTTTCACACCTGAGCGAATAATTTTGTGATTTATGAGAGTTATTCTTTTTTTGTGTTGCGTTTGGTTTCGCCTGTCACATTATAAATTAGAAGGATAATCATCATCATCGCCAAACATCAATCAAATTCGATATTTATAGGTACATATGTAGGAACACATGTAATGAGTGCAAAATATGATTATTGAAATGCGGCTTAATGATGATGATATATAATTACTTACCTGTTTGATGGGCGAAAATCCAATGACAAATCGCATTCTATGAATTTCACTTTGGATTTGGATTTTGTCACCTACTCACACAGGCAGGGGGGAGGGACACAATGGCGTGGTCTCGTCAAGTTGCCAATTGCCAGTTGTTTGCTGGCTGTTTCCGTTTTCCATTTTCCATTTGCCGCTGGGAAAATTTCAAATTCAAGTAATTTCTCGTTCGTTTTTTTTGTTCGCTGTTGTCGGTATAAGTCTAGACACGACTTGGCTGGTAAATTATGCAAATAATTCTGTCCAAGCACTTAAGTCAGAACTTCGAGACTTGACTTGCCTTTCTATATGAAGAGAGAAGAATAAATCTGTTAACTGTGAATTGGGGCACGCATTGCGTATACGTAATATGAGAAAATAATTGCCATGGCTGCCAGAGATTCAACAAAACACAGAGAAGAAGAAAAATATCCGCAAAATTGCTTCAAGGAAATAATGAAAAGAATACGAAAAAACTGAATTTTTTACAAAATAACCAGAAAAATGATTTTATGGTTTTTCTCCCCTGCTTGCCATCACACAGTTTCTCCTGCTGTCCTTTCGCTTTCGTTTTCGCCTTCGCTTCGGCCTGTTCTCGATGGCATTGTCTGACCCCCAATTGTCCTGTCCATTGTCATCGTCGTGTTTAACATTCGCCATAAATCATTATTATCAGTAGCAGCATTTTAATGACTTTTTGGTTCATTTGCATTTACCTCCACTACACTCCACTCCACTCGCAATGGTGGAGAGACGACAGTCGTCAGAAATTGCAATTCAAGGGCTTGGGATTAGGGGCTTTCCTCAACCGCCCACAAACACACACATCTACAGCCACACACACACATTGCCCCAGTGGGCAGTGTGAATGTAAATTAAATGGGCTTTTCTTCTTGCATAAGTTTGGGTGTAAAATATGCTTTTAATTTCCGCTGGTCTGGTGAAAGGATTTCTCTAATTTTCTCTACATATGACGGCCAAGTCCTTACAAACAATCCTTACAAACAAGTCCAAGGGGGATTAAGTATTTCTTATTGTTAGTAAGAAAATGCTTCACAATAAATTCTACAACAAAATAAGTTTTACAAAAATGCACAGACCAAACGAACATTTGCATGTAAAGTAAAATTATATTTCCTTTTCTGTTATGCCCTTCGTATGTGAGGGTATATTAAAGCATTTGTGAAGCATGGTTTGTTTTATCTTGACAAGTCTATCTGTGGGTCAGTCCGTCGTAATTAACATATTAGGCCACTTCATTTTTTCCCCCACCAATCAATTAATCAACTTGAAGATAAAATCGGCTAAGACCATTTTGAGTAAATTTTAAATCGATCTAAAAGAGGTTTCTCCCACTGCCTCTGGTTGCCTAAAACAACGAAAAAGGCATAAAAAATGTTAAGGACAACTGGATTAAGTTTTATGGCCAAAACGACATTTTTTTAAGGAACATAAAATGTTTGTTTCGGTAAAACAAAAATGTTCTTCCTCAGTGAGCTGCAAATTTATCACCTAACCATCCTATTAAGTACAGGCTGAGGGTTACAGGCTTAACCAAAACATACCGAAAAACCATATTTCAATTCGGGAACTCCCACGATTCAGGGTGAACTCATTTTGCAGTAACTACTTTTGGTTTGCATAACGTTTGTCTGACCATGTTATGGTGCTTAGTTTAATTGGTCATAGTTGAAGATGCTGAGACACAACTCTCTCCCAGCTATTGACCAACCAGCTACAACTACAACAAAGTGAGGGTATGAAAAGTTTCCTCTAGTTTATTCTTATTGCTGTTGTTGGTTTCGAAACTGGAGCTAAACTTTATGGTCATGTGCATATAAGACATTTGTCAAGTTGGCCACATGCAGCACAAGCGTCACTGATGCCTGAGGCAAGCAGCTGGGTCCAGGTGGGCAGCACCCACCCACCCACCATCCGCCCACTTCATGCTGATTCATAATGCCAGCAAGGGCGTACATCAGTCGTCTTTTCTACATGAAATTCTTTTCTTTTGCTTAGAGCACAAAGTCATTTCTCACTTCCCTGGGGGGGGCGGGGGACTACCAAAAGGTACAAAATGGCAACAAATGGCAATCCACCTGCTCTGCCCTTCCCTGCCCTGCCCTGCCCTTGGGGCTTGCTTTTAATTGTTTCACTTCTTTTTTGTTACTTGTTTTTTGTCCATGTTTATGTCTATGCTGGCTTTTTGTTGGCCAGCTTTCTAATGAAAAGTTTTTGGGCTACAATCAAAAGTTTGTTTTGCATTTTTTTTTTGGTTGTTGAATTTTGAATTTTGCTCTCAACAATTAATGGGCGTGTCAGGTTGTTGCTGTTGTTGTTTGTTAAAAGTTTATTGCATTTTTATTGATCGATATTTCAATATTTTCTAATCGTAAATTCTCAATTCGTTTTATTCTACTTGCAGTTTTTTGGCCAAATCGTGACTGCAAAAGTTTTTGTTTTTATGGGTTTTTCGGAATGTGCATTTTTTTGGGTTCATTTTCTTTAGCGGCTACAACTGAAACTTTTGCTGCTGCATCTGGCGGGACGAATTAGAAAAGTTCAAGCCGAAAGTGGAATACTAAATAAATTAAAGTGATTCGAGGGCACAAAGAGACAAAAAGACATAGTTAAAATTGCTCTGCGGATGCATTTCATTTGGAAAGGGGCCCGACAAAGACAATACGGAGGGCTTACGAAGTGCTTTGGCCCGTTTACGCAACAGAACGGGCCCCTCAATTCCAACAACCCAACAACCTACCACCACACCGCCAGCCTCCCCCTCCTTGACCAGTCACAGTCAGAGTCACAGCAGCAGATACCAATCAACCAATACCAATTTCAATTCGAACTCCACAACAGTCAGTGACTTGTCGCATAGTAGTCCGGTCATTGGCTCACATTCGTCGGCCACTAAACCCACGCAACATAAAGGACCAGGATCATCACTAGCAGGAGGAGGAGGAGGAGGCGGAGGAGGAGGTGTAGGAGCACCAGCTGGTAACCACATCAATGGCCTCGCCCAGCACGTGAGTATAGTTTGAATCATTCATTCATATATTGTATAATGGGAATAGAGCAACAAAAAAGTTAATACTCAAATGATATCGTATTAAATGTGTCTTAAGTTTTGCTTTTGCTTTCACTTTGCAGCACTCAAATTTATACTTTGCTTGCCATTAACAGATTGATTCGAAATTAAATTCAAGAAATGATATCTACCTAAGGACACGCTTTATCATTGATGTCAACAATATAGTGACAAAAGGGAATTAACCCTAGTGAGATAGTAGAACAATTTCTAATGTTTTTAAATGTTCCCATTAGGAATTATCATATTTAATTTGGGGAGCATAGCTCAACTCATTCCACATTCGTTCCAATCATTTTACAAGTATTATTTTAGTATCACTCATTATCAAGTTTTTAAATTTCCAATTCAACGAATTGCAATTATTTTTTTTACGCCCATTTTGTAATTTGATTTTGCATACCTGAAGAGGAAAAAACGAACGAGAAGCCAACAAAAGCAATTTAATGGCATAACAACATTTTACCATTAGACTTAATTAAATAGGCGAGGGAATAAAAATCGTTAGAAAATTGTGACAGACAGCGTGGAGAGGGACGCAGAGGCATTGGGGGCAAAGGGACACTTCAGTTAAACGCCCAACATGTTAATGAATTTTAATGAGAAATAATGAGAATTGGTTTGCCAGCGAAAATATTAAAAATACGTAATACGCAACATTAGGTGTGAGCAGATTGACTTTAAAATACCCTATAATGAAGGACTTTAACTTGCAATACTTAAATTAGTTACACCGAAAGTCCTTTTTCATATCTTATTTATTATATTATATTTATCGCAATTTGTTTGTTTGATAATACGCGAAAAATAGTTGTTGAAGAAGGGACTGATCACCTTTTCCAAGCCACACTACACATCTTGACCATATTTTGCCCATCTTAACATACTTTTGATTGCCAAGTAGGGTATTTGATGTAAAAATAGTATGTTGTAAGGTTTCAAAAATGTCGGGTCAGTTGACATTAATAACAACAACAGCAAAAAACAAGCTAAATGAAGAGCTGAAAAATGGAATGTGAAAGAATTATGGAGAATGGAGAAGCAGCTGGCAACGAATTTTGCAATATTCTGGTCACAAGTCATGCATAAATTTGGCTTCTGCCTCTCTCATCAGTAGGTGGAATCGAGAGCAGATGATGATTTCGGTTTCATTTCTAGTTGGCACGTTTCCATGACCCAGACCCACACCCACACCCACAGCCTCTCGTCTCCCCCCCGCGCTCCCTGGCCGTGGAAAAAGCAAAAGTTTTTATGATCCAAACCAGATGTCTGTGTCAGTCTGTAACTAAGTTTGACTCTTATTGTAGGCAGCTCTGTTTAATTAGCAGGACAAATGGCTTATTATTTGCCACTTTTACTCTGCCAAACTCTGACAAGTTCAATTTGACTGCCTGCATTGAGGGATTTGCCATTTGGGTGTAATTTAAACTCAATTATAATCATGTTGACACCCCTTTTTCCGGATGCCCATTTTTTGATTGTTGTTATTGTTATTGTTGGTCTAAGTCCACAGAATTTGCATTTCAAAATTGTTGACATGGCAATTTCGCCTCTTTTTTTGCGGCCCTTGTGGTAAGTCCTTGAAAATGTCAACTAGGCAATTTTATTTCAAATTCTAACAAACAAAAGGAAAGTAATTTTTTTTCAATTTTTATTTTATAAAATGTTTGTTGCTTTATTTTTGCAATTGTTTTCTTTTTCGAACAGGACACTTTCCTGAGGCATTCCATAAATCGGCTTAGATTGAAAGCCTATTTTCAGATTAATCTGCTATAAGGATTGCGAAAGTAATCAAACATGTCTATCACACTGAAACTGTATACACTTTCCATTTGAAGTGAATCCTGAATATAGTAGTCAATCCAAAGTTGGAACAAATTGGCTGACATCATAAACTTAAATATGCAATGAGTTTAGCTTTCTATAATAGAAAATATGAATCGGGTTTTTGACCTGAAAACTAGTCTGAAATTCAGCATGACGTTGCTCAAACAGTCGTTATTGCCAATTGCCTTAAGCTGTCCTCGTTGTATGTGGTATTCCAGCTGATTTTATCTTCGTGCCATGCATTGCCATCTAATGCGATTAGTCCAATCAAGATGAAGTTGCACTTAATTGATTGGAATTGGATTTTAATTAGGCTAATTGCCAGAGCTGCACTCCATATGCACGACTAGAACTACATACCTAAATCTCCTTTTGACAAATTCATTTCGTCAATAATTTATGAAGATGCAGACAGCCGTCGCGACGGAAAGCACTAACTCCGAGGACATATTGTATGCCTATAAATAACAGGGAATATCACTCACATTATGGAAATTTATGTGGCATTTTTCTTGTCGTTCGTTGCTCTCTTTGTTATTCGAATTGTCACCCACAATCGCATCAGAAATTTATCTTGACAGACTCCGTCAAAAGGGTTGGATGTTAGTTGACTGCCTCGTGGGTGGATGACAAGTTCCTTGGCTTTGATCCAGGTACTCCCGTTTGATTTATTTGATTGGAGTACCTCCGCCCGTTTGACAACTTCGTTTGTCAGTCCTAATTCAATTGAGAGAGTGTGAGGATTCAATTTTTCATCCGAGCAGGTGAAAGAGGAGCACATTGGAGACTTCAAAGTGAAGAACTTCAGTGGAAATCAACAGAGGAATAAAGTTCAAGGACCCAAGGGAGGGGTTAAATAGCACGCGGTATAATAAAAAATAATATTAAATGCAATAAAATATATTACAAGTGTAGCTTTATATTTCGTTTTACGAAAATCGAATCAAAAAACACCAGAAGGAGGCTTAAAAAGTCAATTTACAAGTTGAATTTGTCTTTTTTGACTTTGTGGCAAGTTTGAGGGTGATGGCTTATTTGATAAAAGGGATCCATTCATCTCTTCTAAGTTTTTGTAAATTTCTGAAAAGAACCGTCATCTTAATTTCAAAATAGAATAAAGTATTACAAACTAATATATAAATGAAAAACTCTCTTTAAGTTTGATCGATTTTAATTGATATTTTGCCACAAGGACATGAGACTGAAAACAATGTTTCGTGTTGTTCGTGCTGAATGGCCAAACCTCTTTTAATATCCTGAAATTGGTGTCACGTAATTATTTATGAAATGATTTATAACATGTTCAATTCGGTTCATCCAGGGTCAATTTTTACAGTGTTCCATAACCGTCGAGTCTTTCGTGTACACATATCTTGATTTTATTTATCGCTTTTAATTAATTAATGCCTGGAATTTAACGCATCGAAAGGAGTAATCGAAATGGTAAATGAATCACCCGTTCTACCATTACCCAGTTAAAATATAATTATCGAGTTGAGAGACTGTATCTCGGCGATGGAAGTTGAATTGAATCGAATTCGGCCCCTGACCTCCTGACCACATTTATTTTCGCATGCAAATGCAAATGGACATGAAGAGATTTATGGCCATGAATTAAAATTGATTGAATATGTATGCAGCCGGTCCATTTGGAATATTACAAAAGGGGCAATGCATCAAAATTAAAGCCATACCCCATTATTAAATGGGGTACTTCCCCCTCCCTCCTGCTAAGGGGAACGGAAATTGAATTTGATCAACTTGCCAGAGCCAAGCAATTAGTGTGCCTAGGCGCAAAGTGAAATCGCCCACCGACTTTTTCTCTGACTTTAACATAGACCCAACGACTCGAGCTACGAAAAACTTTTAGCAGGACGTGCGATGCGTCAGCTGGCCAAAAATGTGAAAACCAAAAACTTTGTTTATGCTTTTGGGACCTTCCCAGAGAGAATCGAGCTGGAAACGGCAGTTGATGCCACTGCTGGAGCTGAGCTGTCCTTGTGTGTGCCGCCGCCTTGTTGTCGTTCGAGTGTTTTAATCAATTCTGATTTAATTTTACGCCCAATTAAGTGTGAAAAGCGTTTGATGTTGGGCACAAGCGCGAGAGGTTACCCCGCAGTCCTACAACCACCCATTACCCCCGTCCCCACCATTCCCAATTCGTTCTTCAATAATTTCCACAGGACGAACCTTCAGAACCTTCATGTTCTCCTTCCATCTATAGAAATTGTTGGGGAGTCACGCAAGCGTGAGCATTGAATATATGCCATATGTGTGCATATTTTCTATATATGTGTGTGTGTATGTGTGTGCGTCCTTATTCCTTTCTGCGGCTGCTAAGCAAAAAATGAGAGAGACACATTTCCAAACAAAAGGCTCCAGCCCGAAGTTAACTAGAAGCTATTCGGTTCGGTAACCTCAGATAAAAAATAAGCACCTTCTACTACTACTCTATGTCACTTATAAATAAAGTTCTTTTGATAAAAATATATCCCTATATATATGTAGTTGTTGTTGCGGCTTTTGCACCCCACCCCACCATCACCCCCTCCCCCACACACACAGCAAAACGCTTATCCATTGTCTACAATTTACCACACCAACTCTACACACACACACACCACCTACAAACCAATATACCAAGAAATCTTTATCAACAGCCACATCAGGTGTCCTTGTCAAATGTCTCCACATCCTGCAGCCTATTGGAAGCTTTAGTCTATATGACAGCCGATCCGATATCTTTATGTTTTTGGATTTGTCTGCAGGTAAAAATGCAACTTCTTATAATATAAAATGTATTTCCTTCTCCTCATCCTTTTTCTTTATTAAAAAATTATGCAAATTATGTAAACATATTTGTTGAAATGTTGATTGGGTTGCAAGCTTCACTGTAGTCGTTTCTTCCCCCTCTCCATCCCTAGACTAATCTATGAGGGTTACATGAGGGTACTTGAGCTCCTGCTCCTTCTCCTCCTATCTGTCTATATGTATGTGTGGGCCATAAACCAATTTTGGTAAATTTACGACGCCCTTAGACAACCTACAAAGGTGGCATAAACCCATGAAGATGAGGCAAACTACTCTTGACACATAAATAAATTGCCTCCCGCTTTGAGAAGAAATTATAAGAGTGACTCTTTTTGGTTTATAGAAAAAAATACCTTGCTCAATTAGTCGAAGAACTTCAAAAGTTCGCCCAAGCGACGAACATTGGAATTTTCCCCATTACTAATTAATTCTACCATCTACTTTAATTTAAGGAATTTCCAATTCCTTCAAATATTCCCAGAGAATATATAAATTAAACCTTTCATTATTGCAGTTCATAAGCAAGCTTTATTAATTCTGATTCTTTGTAGTCAGATATCATTTAAAAAGTATCATTTAAAATACTTTTTAAATGATATCTGACTATGAGTTTGGGATCGATTCCGAGTTCTCATCCACCTAAGAAAATGGTACTTTCTTCATACATATATATATATCCTATATTTATTATAATATTTTCATCCGATTTGCACATAAATTTCGTTTTACATGATGGGGAAATTTTGAGTTTTGTTTTTCTTTCGGAGATTGTCGTAAGGCTTTTTTGTTTAAATATATTTATACATTATATATGAACATAATGTTCGGTTTTGGTGTTAGTGTGCTTGATTTTTGGTTAATCAAATCTAATTTTTATAGATGATTTATCACTTTCATGTTAGTGTGAGTGTGTCTATGTGTGCGTGTGTGTGTATGGTTTCTTTTAGCCAAAATATGCAACACTTTCATTAACTGCACTATCAATATTTGCACTTTCTCAATCGATGCGTTACGATACGATTTAAATTGGGCGGATGAACATGATACTTTGGATTGCAACAACTTGGATAAATACTAATCTTACAACTTGATAACTTATAAACTAACTGAATTTGATTGGATACATACATATAGATATATATATATAAGTAGATATACAAATATATATACCTCTACACGCGCGATGCCTACGAAATATCTAGAAAAAATAAATGATAATACGCATTCATCTCCACCCGGAAAATCGCAAAGCGAATTCTTTTCTTGACGTTTTTTTGTGTTTTTGGTTTCTTGCTGTTTTTGGTCAACACTTTAGTGCTTAATTTTGAATCGAAATTCCGGTTTTTTTTTTTTATGCTTTTTTGTGTTAATTAAAATTTAGAATATAAGAACTTTTTTTTTGTATTTTCTTTTTTTAGATTGAAAACATTAAACGCTGGCACCACCGATTCGTTCGTATGTTCCTTCGAACATTCAAAGGATGCGAAATATTTTTGAAGCGTTTTTTTTTTTTTTTTTTTTGTCAGTAGGCAGCTCAGTGGGCCAATTTTGCTTAGCCCGGACTTATTCACTATTCACTACGAGTACTTTGAGTGTGTGTATGTGTGTGCGAGTGTGCGTGTGTGTGTGTGGTTGTTCTCTCGTTGCGATAAAATCAAGAGGAAAAGATAAAACTAAAAACTAATTCCTTAAGAGTTGCATTCTCGCGCCTACGTCGAGCAAACGAAAGTTTCCGATATTCACACATTTGCATTTGCTCGCGCCTTGTTTTATCGAGCCTTCCAAAATTAGCCGTCTCTTTACCATTTGTTTTTTTTTTTTAAATTTACCTTTACTGATCCCTCTCCACGCTACGATCCATGGTGTGAGTGCGAGTGCGGGTGTGTGTATGCGTGTGTGTGCGTGCATGAGAAACGTGTGTATTCAGGGGGTGGTGAGGTTTGGGTCGGCTGCCCCTGTTTGCTGCATTAATGATTTAATAGACAATCAGGAGATTGTTCTCATTGAAACCGGCCGAATGGCCAGCATTGCGTACAATGAAACAGGAGCCATCGAAATGCATCCGTTTCTCATTGCGGCGCACAAACAGATGCGATGTCTTGCCCAGCGAGGCGGTGCAGTGGATGCCCGGGGTGGTTAGCGTGGCCGAACCATTGCCTGGACTGGTGCGAATCAGGCATTTGTTATGCTGACGAGTCACCTTCACCAAACCGTCGGCTGCCTGGATGATGCGGAAGCCATTGATGTCGTACACCTCGGAGCCATCTTCGGCACAACTGTACGATGAAGCTGCAATCACCTCGTGGGCTTCGGGTACGAATGATGGACCGTGGCGCGAGTCGCTGCATTGGGTTGGACTCAGTGGTCATTGTCGAATGAGAGCATTAAAATCAAAGACTCACTCGTAAAAGACTGCCAAAGTGTAGTCCTTGGTCAGATCAGTGAATGTGTCCGTTGTTGTGCGAGTGCCAGCTGTGTCCACCAAATAAATGAGAGCGCACGATTCGCTAGTGAAGCTAACGCCTTTGTACCACATCTTGGCGTAGCGTCTGCAAAGCAATTTCTCTATGAATTATCGACTGGTGGGAACGGTGGAGGGGGGGCTTACACGAAATTATTGGCTTTCATGCCATCGTAGGTGACGATTTCGACTTTTGAGCCGCTCTGAAGAATGCGTCCATTTGGATGGATTAGGGCCGAATTGCTGAAATTGCGCGATAGTGCCACAGCCACCATGCTGCGCTGATTCAGGACGCGCACCGCCTTATCCAGAGTCATGTCAATGCTGTAGCGAGGGGTGGGGGGACATTCTCATTTGATTGCCAATTACTAGGAAGGTCCACTTACCGCACTCCATCCCTGAGGCGCAGCTGAATGGTGCCGTTAGACATGGCAATTGGTCCCGAGCCAGGACACGGTGGTGGAGTATTGTTCTCAAACTCGAAGGTGCGCGAACTGACGCGACCCAATGCATATGGTGGAGGCGGCATTGGTGCCGGGAACTGTTGAGTATGATGGGATTTTTGCTAATGAGAAACCCCATGATCAAACATGCACTTAGATAAATCGCACGGCTCTTACCAGACAATAGCCAGCTCCAGCTGCTTCATTCTCATATCCAAATGGTGTACTACTGTAGCGAGTGGTCTTGGCACCGCGTGCCAGGGTGCCAGCATCCATCTCCAGGGGGATGGCCACACCATCGTAGCTTGCAGTCGCTCCGAACTGAGTGTGCGAATGGGATGTCAGCGGCATGCCCATGGAGAGGAACTGACGCCCGCCGTTCGAAGTCTGGCTGGAGCACTCCTTGGCCAGAACTGCAGTGTTTGTGCCAACACTGGCGCTATTGGTGTTACTCAAGCTGCTGGTGCTGCTGCGTTCCATGGCGCTGGCGCTCCCAGCACTCAGAGAAACGTTGCTCATGCGACCGTCCAAGGCCAGATGAGGCGACATCGAAGGCCGACACCGTATGGTGGTTTGCTAGGGAGGGAAGAGAAGAAGAATCAATCAAAATCATTCAAGGATTACCCTACAAGTCGTTCGACATACCGGAGATGGATTGTTGTTGGTGTAGACGGAACGCTGGCGCACTCCGTTTGCCGCCTTGGTGGGGGAACGAAGAATATTGTTGATCTTGTCGTTCATCTGAGCACGTGACAGAAAGTCCTCGGCATTGAATATACCCACACGCGAACTTTTCGGAGTCGCCGGCATGGACGATGAGGTCGCCGGAAGTGGTGACAATGCAGCCATCGTTCCAGCCTCCTGTTTGGTCTCATCGCGGGCCGAATGCTGACATTGGACCTCTTTGGTTTTTGGCTTTTTCGTCTTGAAATCGGTAACCATTCTCGCTGCAGTCAATTGGGTTGTGTTCTGGATGATTTGTGGCTGGAGGAGGATATAGGAGGAACACGCGCGCTAACTAAATGCGAATGCGAAATATTTATCTCAGGTTTTCGTGTTAGATTTAACTTTTCGTTTGACTCTTTTTTTTTGTTGCTCGACACGGAACACAACGACTCACTGAGAGAGAGGAATTAAAATTTTTTATTTTGGATTTTCTACTTTCAAGAGCTCTGCTCGGTGCGACAATTTTTAAAAGAATGATTTTCCACGACTCATTCAGTCAGCACATCAGATTTAATTTCTCGCCTACTTTATAATAATGTAAATCAGAGGTGATTATTCTCTAATTATCGGCATCGAAAGAAAGGGATTGTCAAAAAGCATCAACAAAAGAAAACCACATAAATAGAGCAAGGAGAAAGTTGACAATGAAATGTCATGGAGCGCACCTTCATCCATGAATCGAAGCATACTTTTAGGCAACTCGAAAAATTCTTGACAAATGTGCAAAAAACTTGTTTCATTCAAATGATTTCAATTGCACAAATTTCAAAGTTTCAATTAGGAATTCCAATTGTTAAATATTCATTAATCATCAAGCGCTATTTAGAAATTTATTTTTTTGATTTAAATTGAACGCAATTTGAAAAGTTTATCCTCAAAAATAATCATTAATCGATGACAAACACAATGGGACATTAGGAACTTTCAGCGATTTGATGTATTTTTACCTTGTAATTGTCATCTAATATCGATTAGGGTGTTCTTAAGTTCTTAAGTGATTAATAAAGAAAACGCATCAAAAAACATTTGACATGAGGGATCATTCGAATTAAGCTTCAAGAGTTGCAAAAGTTAAAAGTTAACTTTACTTAACTTTACTTAAAAATATGTGTATGTAATGTGACTTGACAATTTCCCAAAGTATAGACAAATTAGCCAATATATAATTTTATTGAGAAAATAATACTTAATTATATGGTTTTATATTTCAAGCGTTTTCAAACACTCCAACACTGTTGGCCAGTGTTTCTCTATTAAATGCAAATCATCCTGTCAAAGTAAACTTAATTGAATTCGTGAATAGAAGGAAAATAGGCTTAAGATTGATTACATTTCGCCCCACTTTTCGTTCAACAAGTCCTTTGGCGAGAGAGCAACTCTAGTTGAGTGGAAATGGCTTATGGCTTTTCTTTTTTATTTTATACGTATATATTGGCAAATTGTATTTGCCATGGAATTTAATATGCAATCGGATTGCATGTAAAGTGCTGCTCAAAGAAAAATGGGAGAGAAAGAGAGAGAATGGTTTGGCGTAATGCAAGTTGGCAAGTGGAAAATGGAAAATGGGAATGTCAAGAGAAACAGTAAACACATAACAATCGGTCAAAGAACTCGAGTTTTCATTAGACTGATAAATTACCGAACTATTCGCAAAAAACTGACAACTGGCATTGAAAATTTGTCAATGAAATTGTGGGTAGAACAGTTCAGGCACTTTGCCTTTCCCTCACTTTGCAATTGTTTCCCCCCCGTCCCCTGCCGCCCCTGGTGAATGATTTATTTGTTTTTAACAAATGTGTTTAGAAACTGTATTTTAATGAGCGCATTGACTCCTTGCATTTGGCCATCGGCCTACGCACATACTCACACACACACAAACACTCGCAGCAGGAGATGAAAATAAATTTCGCTTTCTATTTCATTTCACTTTTCAGTGGGTGACAGTTTTCAATTTGAAATTTTATTTTTATTCTAGCCATTAAAATAACGAGCAATGTGCTGCAATCCATGGATGCAACAGACACACACACACACGTACATGCCCCGCCCAGCGCATCCATATGCCGCCCCTCACACCCACGCATTGCATTGACTCAGTTTTTTTTTAAAAACTGTTGTGCAAAAATATTCGAAAAATATTTATGCGTGTATTTATAGCCAATGAAATACGGAAACTCTCTGAACAAATTGGATAACCTCTTTTTTTTTCTTTTCGCTTGTCTTATTTATCGAAAAATGTACAAATTTGTTGACAGCTTTTTTGTTGGTGGTAATTGGGTGTGGTCCAGCATGGAGAATCGAGGGGGAGGTGGTGGGGAGAGAGGCGAAAGATATACTGTTGCATGTGGAGATGTTTTGTCATTTATAATTTTAGATTTTCCGAATTTTTTTGTGTGTGTGTTGATTGACTGCACTTTAATTAACTTTTAATTAGTTAAATAAATTGCAGATTTATTATTTATCTCAAGAGTGTTGCAAGTTTCTCATCTAATGAATCTCTTAATGTAAATGTGATTCATTAAAAATCGTATAAATATTTATATCCCATAGAAATAATCGGAAATGCAGATTCGTAAGAGTGACAGTCTCTGGCACTTTCTGGTTAAGATATTTTTTTCTATATAAGAAAATTCCTTTGCCAACTTTTTTAGAAAGAAAAAAAAATTCCATTTCAACTAAAATTAAATTGCAAAATGAAAAATTGTCATTTCATTTGAATAGAGGCTGACAGAGGCAGCGACAGTGGCAGCGGCAGAGTCAGAAGAAGAGTGGAAAAAGAACTATTTTTATCAAAACGCATTTGGCAACACAAAGAACAGAAATAACAAGAATAATTTATGATAATGTCAATGAACTTTTGCCCCAAACTTTTGTCCAAGATGGAGACAAAGATGTGGGGAATAGGCATGATATCAACTCGAGATGTTGCAGATGATGCAGATGTCGTTTTGTAATAGGCCAATTGACGTCATCGTTTCAGTTGGTTGCAGTTTGATGGACAACTTGTGGCTTAATTGAGATGGTGTCTTAAATATAATTTTATTCATTTGCCATTTGCATTAAAAACAATTAACGCCCGACGGCACTCTCCTCCATTGTTGAAGAATATGCGAAATTAATTGATTGTCATCATCATCATCAGCCAGGCAGACAATATGAGTATGTGAAAGGAACGGAACGGAATGAATCTTTGTTGGGAATAAAGTCGTCTCCCTGTCGTACATGTGTTTGCATATAGATCTCTGATCTTTTAGCTGATGGCACGCGTCTGTCTAAAAGGCTAAAAGCTTTAGCCTGGCTCCCATCAATGGCTCCCCGACAGTGCGATACAATTTTAGTGACTTTTCTTTCCAACTCTTGTTTACAGAGATCCAAGTAAATCCCTTTGGCAAGCAAGTCCAAGTAGCAGTGACTCATCGGGATTTCCTGGAAACCACAAAGACAACACACACACACACACATATGTACACCACGAATAAGAAAATCAAACAAACCCCTGAAACAGAAGCAGGAAGAGCCAAAGAGCCAAGCCAAAAGTGTGCCCCATGTCTGGCCGTGTTTTCATGCTTGCCTGATGGGGAAAATCGTCTTTTCTGGGTTTGACGTCATCGAATCTTGGCAAGTGCCAAATTACCCCATTCCCCTCCGATACCCCCCCTTCCCACTGCCCTTTTCGATAGTCTTCCTAAGGTGTGCTCGCTGTTCGATGTCGAGTCTTTCGCAAGATTTAATGTATGCTGGCGTTTTGCCCGCGTTTAGTAAATTTTCATGCATCATTTGAGTGAAAAATAAGCAAAGAAAATGTCCCAAAAGTGACGTTTGTCATTTGAAATTTTGATTAAATAGGCCAAAGTGTTCATCAATAATCACAATTCTGTTACAACCGCGAAAAAGGTCGATGAGTTTTGCTCTAAGAATAGTCCAACAACAGCTATAGTTCGATTATATAGAAAACTATATGTAAATAGAATCTATCATACATACGTCGACGTTTATATACCCTTGCCAATTAATAAGAACTCCAAATGAATCATAAAACGATCAAATTGCTTACAGATTAATTAATTATTATGAAAATAATATGATGCAAAGTCCACTAAAATCGTAATTTTAATCTATTTAAAATATATTTTACAACTCAAGAGAATTTTTAAGTGCATTGCAAACTGTAAGAAACAAGGTTAGATTATACTTGCTAGAACCTAAAAGATCTCTCGACCCGATGAAGCTTCCAAAACTCACTTCCTCACATAGATACATATGTATTGTATATTGATTGAAAGAACTCTGAATTCATTGTACTTTCATTCATACATTCATATTCATATGGGAATAGGGTCGAGGACTCTGCTTTAGTCTTTCATTTTTTATTTTCATTCGATTTTGCATATTCACGAAATTTGTCACGTTTAAAATTCGTGAAAATTTATATTTTCGAATCGAATCAGACGTGCCTCTGAACACATAACCACGCCCACTTATCCTATCGTCCCATTTAACCAGGTCGCTTTGCTCCCATTCGTATTCGCAATCTCATTCATTTCGCTTGTTCGTTGGTTTTTTTGTTTCTTCAGAAGGCATAAATCAGGCGACTTTTCCGCCTTCTTTGATTTTTATGAATTTAAATTTTGTTCTTCTCTTTTTTTTCGCCATTATTATTGTTATTGTTGCTGTTAAAATATATGTAATTTATCAATACATATATGGAACGATTGTGCAATTTGTTTTAATTTCTCGATTTTTCGGACATTTTGTTTTTATAGGACAATCCCCTTAGAATGAGTCGACGCTGGCTTTTTTTTTGTGAGTGGGCAAGGGGCAATAATAATACTGAAATGATAATATTAATGACTCGATTGCATAGTTTCCGGCAAAGATATTGCTTTGTGTGAGAGAGAGAGCCACTGATCCAACCAGAATCTGGTCTGGTGGGTGGGTTGAGATGGGTTCAATGGCTAGGGAATGGCCAATGGCTATATGGGTGAGCCTCCATGCGAACACCCACCCGAAAAATGTCGTCCTCAATTTGGTAAAGTGAATTTACAATTTCTGCATGTGCAGACACACCTTTTAAAAGAAAATTCCGCAGCCAAGGCAGGCCAAAACAGAAAAGTTTTGGGCAATACATTGGAGAATGACTTCAAGATACCCTGTACACGGTTGTGAGGTAGGTAGATTGGACATTAAAGTCAAGACATTGATATTATGGATTGGGAGAGAATCTGTTCCCCTGTTACATATGTATGTAAACTGCTAATCAGATCCTTTATATACCCCTTTTACTTTAAAGTTACAGGGTAGGAATCGAAATACTGAAGCGCAATCGCTGACCATTTCTCTCTATGTTTCTTCTTTTTGTTTTTCTGTGTCTGTGTCTCGGTTATTTATCGCTTCATGTGGTTGGGCTACTGTCAAGTGTACAATCTTTCCATCTTTCCACCTCCATTTCACATTGTCAGCACCTCCTCAAGATTCATCAAAGGGGGGATGGGGGTTGGGAGGAAGGCGATTCGCTGGCCCGCCTGCTGGGAAATGCTTTCAACTGGGGAATTGGGATCAAGTCAATATTTGTTGAGTTAAAATTACTTCCGCCTGAAATTCAAGATATCTCCCTTTTCGTTTTTTTGCTTTTATTTGTCTTCTTTTCATTTTCATTTTGGTTTTTTTTCTTTCTGCATACCTTCATCTTGTTGAGTTTTTGCTCTCTTTTTACTTGTAATTTGCAAATTAAAAATAATTGTTTGCCTTTTTGTGGCATTTTAATTGAGATGAAATTACATTGAAGAATCCAAAAAAACACACACATCTCCCTTTGAAAGTGTAAACAATTTTTATTGTTTATTTACCATGGATGCACTCAAATGAGACCTGAAATTACTTCATCACATTTTGTTTCAATAAAAACATTCCTGGAATATTCATATAAACTTTGTGTAGTGCGGTTTTCTCAGCCGTAAAGTGGTTGCAAGTTCAAACGGTGACTTTAACGGGGGGATTCCAATGGGAATCCCCATCACTCTCCAGAGCACTGATGGCGCCACATAACATTATCGCAGAGTTTCATTGAAATACCAGATATGAGTAGTCCATATTTTATTCTAGTACATAGACAAGTTTGATTGACAACAATCAGTTGAATTTTTAAACAAAAATCTGAATACCCTTATATCTCATACCCTTTACTACTTGTACAAATAGAGGAGGCAAATCACAGAGAGATTTAAACCTTCTCATCCGATTTAGGAGTCTTTATAGCTTATGTCACCTTCTTTGACTTCAGTCTCATTTTATTATCTAAGAGTATCTAAGCGAAATTTGAAATTCTTATCACGACTTCTTTTTGCAGTTGCAAATTAGGTAAATACTCTTTGCCTTATTGCAAGGATTTGTTATTATTTGTCATGATTTGCTTTCCCTTGCAGAGGGTATACGCAGTTGGATTGAACGAATGTAACATGCATCAGATGAGGTATAAATAGGATTAATGAGCTCTAAAAATTATCATCTTTTGTTCCTAAGACTTAATTAAATACTTGATGTACCGAATCTGTCTATCGATTGAATTTTTACACAACTCTGCAGCATTTTATTATCGATCACATGTGTAAGTAGCTTTTAGCAGGCTCATTTGTTAGAGTATAGCCACATCGGTTAAGCCTCTGGCTAATATTTTGAATTGTGCCAAATAAATCAAAAATACTTTTCATGTCCTTGGCACAAACTCGACTCGTTGTTTGTACACACTCACACACATACATATACCTATGTGTGTGTGTACATAGCTGTACATATGCTTTATGTATGTCTCCGCGTGTGTAACTGTTTGTCGACTTCACGCATTAAAGTTGCCAGTTTCCAACACTCTCTCCTGTCAGACAGTTTTTCAGTCACTGTTTGTTTGTTTGTGTGTGCATGTGTATGTGTGTGTGCTTTCTTTTTTGCTCCCCTCCCTCCCACTCCTTCGGCCTCTGCTACATTTGCTGTTGCTCCCTTGACACGCTTTTGGCGCTTTGCAAAACACGAAAAATGTTTGCATGGCAAACACGGAAAAAACAACAAAAAAAACCAAACAAGAAGAAAAAAACGAAAGCAAAACAGAAATATAAAAAAATTGTTTATTCCACACTGGAAATACCGCCCCCTGCCATTTGCCTTTTGGTGTTATTTTTTGGGGCCAAACATCAGAATGCCACTACAGATTGAAACTGAAGCCGGGATCCACGAACTCACGAATCAGGACAGGAATAGAGTGAAGATTTCAAAAGCATATGGAATTCGTTTGAAATCCGTAATGAATTTACGCGCTTGGCTAGAATGTGTGTGGGTGGAAATTGGCAAATAATAAAGTTGACATTTTACAATCAATTCCCATTGGATACCCTGTAGTTAAAAGGCCAAAAAAGTTTCCAGCCGACTTCCCATTCAGGTTAATAGACCGAGAATAACTTGAGACCCATGGGATTAAAAAGCTGTGAACTGGGTATAGGATATGAGGAAGTTAATTTAAATTGAAGTAGATTTTTGTTTAAGTTTCCTTCCGGCATGTTTAGAGCATCTCAATGTTAGTTTTGTCCTATTTTCTAAAGTCACTTACGAATACTTTTTGTTTTAAACTATTAATATGCCAACATATATGGACAATAATATGCCATGATGGACTTACCTGTATGTAGGATAATTGAGAGTCTGAACTTTAGCTTCATCAGTTAAATTTGTGGCTTCGTTGTGGCTTCCTATACATAAAATACACCTTGGGAACTAAATCTCTCTAGCTGTTTAACGACTTGCAGAACTGCATTGAGTATTTTTGAAATTTTACATGAACTGTTTTTGTCTCTATCTCCTACATAGAACCTACGCAAGGTTATAACTTGGCCAATTTTAAACTTGAACTTAGCCGTTCATTTGAATATGATTATGTATATTTTATCTAAGTTTATTTGGCTGCCCTTCCTTCTCAATGTGTAGATAAGCCGTCACTACTCTCAGTTGTCTTTCTTCTCTGTTCAATTCAACCTTCAGTTCTAATTAATTGTCAACAAAACAAATTTTAATGTCATTTTTGTACTTGACTTGCTTTTTCGTTTTCGTTGTTGTTATTTGTGTTTGGCATTTAATTTGAGTTTTCATTGCATAAAAATGTCAACAGGCCATTAGTTGACAATTAGCTGGAATTTATATTTAGGCTTCTCTAAAAACGGAAATGCGGCTAAAAGGTGAGCGCGTGGTCAATGCAATTAGTATAGCAGCCACGCCCACCAATCCACACTCACACAGAGACACACACACACACACAAAGTTTGTAATATGATTTGGGCCAGACTAATTAGCCAGCAGCTGGGTCTGGGTCTGGGCCCGAGGCTTAAAAGCCAGTCAAAAGCACATTTTTGCGTTTATTCCATCTTTTTTTTTTTTGTTTTGGTCTCTCCCTTTCGAAATGCCTTTACACTAATTGCACCGGCAGGATACAGCGGAACAGATAAATTACGAGCAAGGAGGGCAGGATGCTCTGGATACCCTGATGTTGCCCATGTTGCTGGGGGCCATTACTTTTGCCCGGTATAATGGCATTGTGATTGCCCCCATCTCCTTCACCGGGTCCACCAGTCGAGTTATTCACTCGTCCGTTGTGGCCATTGCAGAGACTCTGCTGGCATGAGCGATGATAGATTCGATACGTGTCGTCTGTCCTTATGCCATTCACCAGCTACATAGGCCAAAATTTTTCATTTAGTTTCAATTTGCAAATGGCTGCAGGATAGTTGCTCACCAAAGGCTTCTCCTTGCAGTCACGTAGAAAGGACCTCACTTGTGATGGCTTGTTCTGGTTAGCGGCGGGGGTGGGGGAAAAAAAAACAAAATCAAATTGATTAATGCCTTTCTGGATCAAATTTAATTTACGTTTGCAGTTACTTATGCCCCGCACTGCCCCGCAGACAACACAAAAGACAAGGTCAATGGCTAAAAACCTGAAACAACGAAACCAAAGGGAAAACCGCAAGAATCTATTAACTAGAAAGGATTTGAGTTAGACAACACACACTCTCCCTCTCTCTCTTTCTCTTAGAAGGCCACGGCGAGTGGACAAAGTTTTAATTGCATTTCATGTGTGGAAGGTTTATGCGTGCAAATGTCATGAAAACAGAGAGAAAGAAAGGAACTTATGGCTCTAGAATAATCTTTGTAATAAGAAAGATTATAGAGGAAACATTTTGCTAAATAATTTCCATGGAAGATAGATGAAATAGTCCTAGTAAAACGTAGTAATTAAATATAATGTATTCACTTATTGAGTTGTTCATGATACGACACCGCATAAACGATTACTTCCTTCTCGTTTTAGTTGGTTTTGTTGCATAGGTTTTTGGTCATACTTTGATCCAAGTAAATTGAATAAACTAACTAAAAAGCCAATGTAACTAATAGACTAAACCGCTTGGCCAATTTTCGCAGACTTAACTGAATCTAGGACGAATAGGAGAAAAAAATGTAAGCCAACTTTGACGGTGGTTAGAAGTAGGAGTCTGGTCTCTAAGCCTTCTAAAGAAAAAATCCTCACTGTTGGGGGGAGGAGTGGGGGGTTTTATGGCTTCCTGGCTTTCCATTAAATTATGGTAATGGATTTTTTATGCACTCTCTCACTCTCTCTCTCTTTCTCTCTTGTTTTTTGTGAGTTTAATTTCGCCGGCTTACAGTGGGAAATTAAAGCAGTTTGAGCAAAAAAGCTTTCAATACATTTGGGGGTGGGGAGAGGGGAGGTGCGGAGACAAAAGAACAACCTCATCAGACAGTCAGACAGACAGACAGAGAGACAAACAAGAGACCGAGCATATTCCCCCATGGAGCACTTGATTTTGCATTTCGTATGCTGAGTATTTGGAATAAATTACTCATACGCCGCCTGAGCCCAGGCCAAATACAATATCGTGTATATGTATGCAATTTTGACAGATTCAATTACACGGAGGAGCCCAGGCCAGCAACGAGCTTAAGTTAATGTTGCTTTTTCCCTACTATGTACGTGCCTGCAACATTTTTAGCCACAAAGTTGCCCCGGAGAGAGAGGGGAGGAGACTGAGTGTGGCATATAAAAATCTTTGTGCCACTTTGTTGTTAGCAGCTGCTGCTCATACGTGAAGAGTTAAGTTTGTTAGAGAATTTTACTACCCAAAAAAACTTGTTAACTTTAACCTTTTTTTTGTGTTTTGCTTACCAGATACTCTTGCCGCACTGTGAGGCAGTATTTTTGAGTGCAGTTGATAACGGGCAGGGCACTAACATTGGTCAAACACGACATGTCGCTCTGGCCCTCCACATAGCTGCAAATGTAGCAATCGAGAGCTGCAACAGAGCAAGAAAGTCAACAACAACAAATCAGCAGCAACAAAATAACTTTTTAAACAAAACACAAAAAAAAAAACACAGAAAAGCGAGAGAGATGAAAATTGAACGAGGTCATGATATTGCCTTTTTGTTTTCGTTTGATAGTTGATGGTTGATGTTCATTTTAATGATGTTGCTGATGTGTCTGATGTGCACTGATGTCGTTTTGGTGTGTGCTTTTCTTAGAATTTATTTATAGCAGCTACAGCAGCAGCAGCAACAACAACGATCATTATAGTAGCTATAAAAACACCAATTATATATATATATATATATTTATTTATATATATGTATCTATATCTTTTTTTAATTGAATCAAAAGTGAGAATTTTCTTGTTGTTGTTTGATTTTTTTTTTTTTGGCAGCAGACTTTCTGTCTATTTGCCAAGACGACAACGTCCTCGACATGTATTTTCTATATTCGTTTTTTTCATCTCATCTAGTTGTTGTTGTTTATGTTGTTTGTTGCTGTTGGTTTTACTCATTTGTGTAATAACAATGACGTCAATGCGAAAAAACATCAAGAACATCGAGCAAATTGTGTTAACGGATTAATAACAACACGAGACTTTTTTTCCACTAGATGCGGCCAAAAGCAAAATTCAAAGCAACAGCAAGCCAAAACGAAAAACGTTTCCCTTTTCATATTTTCTATAATCATTTTTTTTACCAAGGAAAATTTTGTTAGTTGCAACTATTTTTAGAGAGTTTTGCACTATAATTTCTGCATGAAAACTTTTTTTTCTTTTTGGCTGGCACGCTTCAATTCGCTGTATTCGAATTAGTCGTTTGATTCAAGATAAATTTTCGCACCTCGTATTTAGCGATAATACAATGGGACAAATGTGAATATTTATGACTCAAAAATTGCCCATTATGCAGCTGATTTGCAGGCAATCAAATGCGAATGTGTTACTTCCACTGTACGAACAACTAAGTCTGCTCTACGTCTATAAATACTCTATTATGCACTCAAATCTTTTTGAGAAATGATTTGTATCATTCGTTTCTCATTTTCCTTTTCATTCTGGGTGTAGCAATCAATAAATTTTAAATGCGGCCACAGCCGGCGAGTGACGTCGACAGCTGAACAACTGCCAAACAAATTCAAATTTTCAATGGGCAATGGGAATGGATGTGGATGGGGAAGTGGAAGGGGAGGCGATGGGAATTATCTCTGAGAGGAGGGGTCAGTAAAAATCTGACAAACAGTCATAAAGCGTCAATTGTGATTACTTTAGCCACTCGAATAAATACTTATGATTGAGATATTTTTAGCGTTAACAACCCAAAAGTGTGTCGATATGGCAAACTAAATGTCAATTAACTTGAACTATAATTTAGAATTATTTTTACTGCATAGTCTTTGGGTTAGATGAGTACCGATCAAAATCTTTACTATAAACCTCTCTAACTGGATAGATATTGCGACGATTTCTTGAAGGAAAGTCTTTATTTTCAGCTAAGAATTGTATCTGTATTGTCGGAAGTCCAGAAAACAAATATTCAACCAATTTTCGAAAGTTTTGCAGAAAATGTAGGTCGGAAAAGAAGTAGAGCCTGGAAAGATTGACCAAAGTGTTTAAATAATAATAAATAAATGATAAGAAATAAATTAGACAGCCATAGAGAGTTCAGTCATATGTTTAATAATGTAATACTTGTTTAAGAAATTTCTCCTTCTAATTTGAATTTGGCTGTCACCCCTAAGGGGGTCTCTTGCGAATGATTGGCACGCCTCTGGTTGGCCTAGGCCATCGAATTTTCATGTAGAACACTTTCCGAGAAGTCTAGTTGAAGAACATTCACAAATTCACCTGATTTTGCTTGTGTTTTTTTTTTTTTTTCTTTTGGCAACCGAATATGATGAACAATAATTTCGTAATAAAACAGCTAATTTAGTTAAGAAGAAAATGATTTGACAAACCATTTGTTAAGCCGCTTCCCCCCAGCAGCAGCAACAGCAGTAGCTGGGGCACTACGCCAACCAATGCGGCATTAAGTGACATCAAGTGGATAGATTTTGACAGCTCCATGTCCAATACAGGGAGGACACAAGACACACACACACAGAACGAATGAGAAAGAAGAAAGATGGAAATGGAGACAGAGACGGAGAGAGGGCGAAATGCTTTTGGCTTTTGTTTCTGACTTCAATTGATTTTTGCGTACTGACAGGAACAACGAGGCGGCGAATACTGAAAACCAAAAGAAGATTGACAACAGAATGATTGACAGACAGACGGGGACAATCAGAGTGTGGGGGGAGGGGGGGAGAGTTTTATATCTTATCTGTTTATCAGTTTATCAGTTAAACATTAACTATTGTTTATGAACATCGAATGCATTTCTATTTGAGCTTAATAATTGAAAGAAAACAGAATAAAATATATTGTTCCCATTTGTTTGTTCATGCTTTCAGCCTGATCGCTATGTGCCCGGCTCGCCCATATTTCGCGAAAGCAGCCCAACATCGACAAATGCCAGCAACAGCAGCAGCGCCACTACCATCACCACGACCACCTCCACCACCATCCCCACTTCTAGCAGTCCAACTCCAAGGCCAATAACAGCTGCGCCTTCGGGAGCCATCAACAGCAGCGGCAGCGGCACCAGCAGCAGCAGCAGCAGCCACCACACGTCCAGGAGTCGTGGCAAAGGTACAAATTGAAAAGACAACACAAGTTTTCCCATTTTGACAGTTGGCACATTTTCTTGTGTCGCGGTTTTTGCTCAAAGTCCTTTTGACTGTCAACTGAAATCAATGTTATGATATTTTAAATGGGATGGGACAGATATCTGCATTGACTTGGGTCGGAAACGCTTCCTTTCCTTCTAGGCGATAGGCAACCTCTAAGTCTCTCAAGTATAATTCACTAGCAATTAAGTGGAGCGACACTGAAAGAGAGACCAAATGAACTTCCTTCTACTAAAAAACTATTTCAATGCGAAAATTTTATTCAAATTTCCTTGGTTTTGGGCCAACTTTCAGGTCAAAGTCTTTCCACATTGTGGGCGAACTTTTGTGTATAGTTTTCTTGACCTTTGCTACTTTGGCCCTAATGTGATTGTTGAGAGCAAGTTGGAAGGAATTTCCACGTAGAGGTAAACAAAAACAAGAAGAGCCACAAAACCATAAATAGAAATAACAATGCGAGGCAGACAGCGGTTAGACGACACTCAGCACTCGACACTCAGCACATTCGGCACATTCGGCACGGACACCTACTCAATAATTTATGATGAGATTGGAATTGGAATTGGCATTTTGATTATTCGATTATACGCTGAGTTTGTTTTTCCTCCAAATTTCGTTTGACGTTTTGTTTACGTGCAAAAATTGTAGCGGGAAAGTACCAAGCGGATTTGGCCACCGCCCTCCCATTCCCCCTCGGATCACCTGCCTCCATAGAGTCACTGATTCACTTAATTTAATAGCAAGAGCAACATGTGTGGACAGAGGGGAAGGGCAGGGGAAGGGATGGGTGGTCTGTCACGCTATAATTTATTGATTTTATTTGTTGATTTAGGAGAGGAACCTACTAAGGGCGGCTAACAGTGCTTTGATAGGCAAATGTTGAGGTCAGTTGGGTGTCTATTAAACTGGAACCTAAATCAATATCCCAAGTGTGTGTGAGCTCAAGTGTGTGTGTGTGTGTGTGTGTGTGTGTTTAATACCTGATTGTGGTCTATTCTGTTTTTTAGCCATGACAATATCCGTTTCGCATGCAGCACAGGGTAACCACACAACAAGCAACTCCTCCGCGAAAAGCAAGCCGCCCACTTGTTACATGAGCACTCGCTCGGCGGCCATGATGGCCCTGGCCCTCGGTCAGTCTGGGGGTGGCAAAGACCCCCAGCCGCGTGCTCCCTCCCCGTCTAAGACGAATTCTACGCGTCGCATCTCAGTATCTTCTGCTCCGACTCCTTCTCCAGCCCCGACCGGGATGTCCAGGTCGAAGCCATCGACGGCCCAGGCAGCCGCCGCCCAGCTAAATGGTGTGGGGCTACTAGGCTCGGGTGGCAGTAACTCCAGCGGTTCGGACAACGATGGCTTCAGCTCCACATCGGCGGGTTCGTCATCGACTGCCACCGCCCTGCGGCGTCTCTACTTTAAGAGCGGACGCAGTATTAAGAACAAGATCACATCATCCGGCACGGCAGCAGCAGCAGGAGGAGGAGCTCCTCCTTTGAATAGTCTGCCCCTGAATCCAGTGACCACTTCCAATGGCTCCTACCACACTGTGGGCATGGGCGGGGTGCCCAAATTGGTGGTCATGGGCACTTCATCGGCCTCCATACCAGACAACAACATCAATACGTCCACGGACTCGGCCTGCACACTCATCACAAATGTCACTCACACCGACACATCGGAGACCTACGATTCATTGGACCTGGGTAAGTCAGGCCCAGTTGCCCAGCCAGTTCCCAGTGATTGACTGATGGCCTTGGCTTGCCTGGCCGCCATGCTGAGTCATTTTAATTAATCAACTAATCAATCTGTTCGCTTTTGTTCTCTTTTTGATTGGGTAGGCGACAATTCCGGTCCCAGTGAACCGCTGTTCAGTTCTCTGGAAGAACCTCTGCTTACCGCCATACAAATCGATTCGGAGCACGAGGGTAGCGGAAATGGGGGTGGCGTTGGGCGAGGACGAGCACAAGGCACTGAACTGGAACTAACAAGCTGCTCGCGCTATCCGCCACGTCCCGACATGAATCTCCAGGACAGCACCGAGGTGAGAAACTATTAAAATTTAATGTGCTCTCTCCTTAAAGCTTAAAACCAACTATCCACAATGAGGGAAAACTAGAATTTTCTCACTGAATTCCGTCTCCTCCTCCTTCTAGAGCCAAGAGTCCTGTCTGTCCATATTGACGGGCGAGTCGTCGTCAACCACTCCGTTGTTATCCTCGCAGCGGCGCCACCTGGCGGGGGGGCAACAACAACAACAGCCCAGCACGGCGCCACCGCCGACACGAGTGCGCGAACACTTCACCTTCGATCCAATCCAGTCGCCGAAATCGGCACGCAGCAGCGAAAAGGGACGCACACACTTCACATTCAGGGACAGGGACAGAGAGAGGGAGGAGCATCAGTCGAAAGCAGTCGAAAGAGGAGCACAGCAGGCAGCAGCCCCACGAAGAGGCTACAATGTCTCACCCAGCTATGGTGGTGGGGCAAACACTGTAGCTGCCGCCAGCGAGGGCGACGAGGACGAAGAGGACGGGGGCACGGGGGTGGGGGGTCCCAGCAACAGCTCAAGCAATCGCAACAAAAAGCTAAGAGCCCGCGAGCGTGACCCAAATGCTAATGCCAACCCACGGTGCACTAGTCGCATCTCCCCGAGCCTCTCGCCCGTCTCCAACAGCAGTCGCAAGTCGAGTCCCAAGCGGGAGCGCAAACGCACCACTACCACCCCATCCGCCTCAACGGGAGCCATAGCCAAGGTTAATTCCGCTCCGCCCACCCAAAAGGAGGGAAACTTTTTCAAGCAGCAACAACAATTGTCGCCATCCGCCTCGCATAGGAAATACTCGTCCAGCTCATCGAGCGGAAGCAGTGAACGCTGCCTGAGGGAGTTGGCCGCGGGCACGGCCTCCGGCGGAGGCGGCACCATGTTCCCCTTCGATCGCGAGGCCTTGGACTATGAGAGAATCCAGCGAGAGTGCTTTGCCCCCAGCTCAACGACGGCCAGCACCAGCAGCGACTCCGACGAGACAGAGAACTGTTCGGTCTACGAGCGCAAGCTGAATGTCGACATCTTTCAGCAGTATTCCAGACTAACCCAACAGGAGCAATTGCAGCAGCAGCAGCAGCAGCTGCAACAGCAACAGCATCACTATCAGGACAGAGATCGTCCCCCGTCGCGCAAGAATTCGAAACGCATTCGCCCGGACTCGGTGATTCACACAACCATTCGAGAGAATCAACAATATGTGCCCCAATCCGACGCCTTCTATCCGCAAACCAAGTCCTCATCCTCCCCCAGTGATCATTCCTATGCGGAGCTCAACAAATTCGACGACATAGCCAGCAAGTTTGACCAGATTGCCCCGAATCCGAAACACGGCTCCAGCTCCCAACTAAATCTCCACATGCACAGTCCAGCGGGTAGTGAATCGCTCAAGGCTCTAAGTCCCACAGATCTGGCCGCTGCCATGGACTCCACCACACGAAAGCGTTCCTTCAAGAGCAAGCACCACCAGCAGCAGCAGCAGCACAGCAACAGCCACAGCTCCAAGCACAAGGAGCACTTGGGAGAGCAACAGCACTTGGAAGCCATTAATGTCACGGCGAATCCCATGGAGGCGGCGAATGTGTGCAAACAGCCAAGAGCCACCATTGTGGTGCAGCAGGTGAGTCAACCTCAGAAGAAAATCCCTAAAAGATCCTGGTCAAATAACTATTCCATCGATAGATCGATCTACTCGTAGTGATCTCTTCCCTATAGTCATTCAATTTCTCTTAAAATTGATCAAATCATTTGATAGAATATAAATCTGATAAATACCAAAACAGTTTATTATATGAAAAAGAAAACAAACATGGGAAAAGAAAGCTTTTCCGAGTAAAAGCTATTTTGGTTCGTATCATTCCCATAGGAGATTTATGAGATTTTGAAATTAGCAATACATTGATTCTACCTATGAATAAGAAACTCATTGGATAACACACTTCGATACTTATTTGTAATCCTTGGCATCAGAACCATGTATTATATTTGCTCTTTGTAAAGTTGAATGGGTTTCCCCTCATTATAACAACAACATAATGAATACCTTTTGTAAATCTATAAAAAGTTATTTTTCACTCAATTATTCAAAGAAAGGATCTTTTGTTAGTTATGTGTCATTTTATAGGTGACTGTTATCAATACGACAAAAAATTTCCACGAACTTAATATACCCAAACGAAATAAGTACAAAAAAAAGTAGACTAGGGGGAAAACTCTTTCTCTCTTTGTGTGGCTCTCCAGCGAAAGGAAAAGCTTTTGTCTGTCGCCCCATGCTCTGCTCTCTTTCACTCTCATTATTTCTCTCTCGCTCTCCGTGTGAGGGTCTCTCTGCAGAAAGGAAAACGAAAACTTATCGCAGCTCATAAAAACAACGTGCCGAATGCGATCTGCTTCATTCAAATGTTTACGATCCGGCGCAAAGCATCATCAGAGATAACCACAGGCGCACGAAAAGCCAAAAAAGTATTCAAATTTGACTGCGTAGAAAACTGTGAAATAGAAAAGTATCTTCCCAGTATTGTTTTTTCTGTGTTTCACTGAAAATGTAAACTGTGTAAACCAAGCAAACAAATTGGCCAAACATTCGCAAGATCAAACTAAACTAAAGACAAGTGAAAGTTGAAACAAACAAAAACAGAAAAAAGACTTATCCAGTGCATTCAAAATCAAAATATGGCGCCATTCTATAAACGCATCTGTCGCAGCTTGTCCAAGCGTTGCAAAGAGGTAACTATGGAGTTTATTATGTTTTTGTGTTGGCGGAGTTTATTGGGATACTTCCCGTAATGGGCTAACAACTAGGTGGCAACAAATAATTGATTGATATACTTGGCATGCAGATAAGATAAAAATCAGCCCATTCAATTCAATAACTTTGATCCCTGAACACAATATCCCACTTGTTTTTTTGTTTGCAATGACGCCAATGACGCCAACTCGAATCACTGTGTTCTCCACTTTGCTTGGGGCCACAAACAGGAACAATAACAATTTGTGGGTAATTCCCACTAAAATTAGATGACTAAATCTGTATTAGTTTACACTTAACGCAACGTTAGATACCGATTCGTGCATACCCTTCAGATTTTAGAGAATATTCAAAGTATTAGGTTTCATATTTTATAATTGATTTTCGATCTGAAAAAAAGCTTGGGAGATCATAATAAAACTATTTGTTAAAATAAGGAAAACATTTAAACGATTATAAATAGTTGTTTGACTTAAACAAAATATATAAAATATTTCGTAATGTTATAAAGTAATCTTAGTATATACTATGCGATTTTAGTATAAAATTTAAATTCAGAGTACGTTTAAAAAATCGTTACAAACAATTTATTGTTATTCGATGATTAATTAAAAATTTAATCCATTTGAATCCGAGTTATCTAATCGATTTAATGACAGAAAATCCCGAAAACTATTCCTCTAACATACAATTATTTTTATTAGGATAGAATTTCCAATCTGAAGCTCCAATGAGGAAAGTCTTTAGCAGATCTTTGCAAAACTGAAGCAGATCACATAAGATAGCTTAATTTATTGATTTGTAATGTAAAATAATACTTAATATCCTTATTCTTAGACCATTTTACATATCGATTGATCGTTTTTATATACTATACTATAGTTGGAAATAAGTTGAAAGCAAATCTAACTAATCGTTGGTAGAGAAATATCAGAAATGTAATCCACTTTATTTGGCTGAAATATGTTTTGTAATAGACAACATTTCCCACATTATACACAATCGGAAAAAAGAACCCTATAGTCCAGTTATGTGATTATAAAGTGGGAAACTTTTTGTAGATCACAAGAATTGTACTTTAATTTGTCTTTTATCAGAGCCATTACAATGTCCACTTTAAGAGTATAAAATCTACATGTAATTCTTCTTTCTTTTTAAATAATTAATATGTTGCAATTGTCAGACGGAATATATGTATTTATAAGTACATATATACATATAGTAGGTACATAAATTGTTTGTACATCTCGTGCCAGGCGGATGACAGCTGTCAAAATAAACTACCTGACAAAAAAGCAGAGAAATCATCATCATCGTCTTGTCCAGGCAGTGGATAGCCCACAGACCCAGACCCAGACACAGACCCATACCTAGGAGCCAGATCTAGTATTGGTCTCACTCGCAGTTTGTTTATTTTATTTCGGGCTATATCTTTATTTTGTATTTAATTTTATTTGATTTACTTGTAAACATCAAAATCCAAAACAGAAACAAGTGTGCTCTGAGAAATCCATCCATCTCACTCACACTTGCGCTCTCTCCCTCTCGCTTTCTGGCTATATCTAGATCTTTAACGATTTCCTTATAATTGTCAGTGAGTATGCATTTCATTCTCTCGCAAAAATCAAATTCATTCAGATGAATGGAAAATCAACTGAACATTTCCTCGAGCTGAGAAAACATCAAAAAGAGGGAAAATATATAGATATATAGCCAGAACAATAATATACCTTCATATATGTACATATGGTCAAATGCAGTCATAATAAATTGAATCAAAATGTTGCCTATATAATGTGTTCCAATTTAAGTCTTAGATCTTCTTAAATTATTCACTCAGGTGTAAATTGTAATTGTTTTGCTTTTCTTTTGGGTGGGTCTCTCTCCCTCTTTCTCTGTTTCTTCACTCCCCGAATATATATCAACCTATAAATTAGTATCATATATCTTGACTCCCCCTTCCAACCCCCCACCCAGCTCTTTTTTGCCTGCCATCGTTCACCTTCAGGTAATAAAGAACCTACAACTTGCAGGTCTGAAGTCTTGTGCGAATTATTAGCAAGCACGCACCTCGATTCCAGTCGAGTCGAGTCTCTAGCCTTGTGTGTATATATGGGGGAACTATCTGTTAGTGCAACTCCCCTCCCACCGATGTGTCCAACCTTCCGCTTAGCCGCCTTCAAAGTAAACATTGAACGCTTCAAAAACATTTTTGCCATTGTTCACGAATGTTGTTTGTGTTGTTCTTGTTTCCTATTGATTTTGCATTGAGTGGACATGAAAGTTGATGAGGCGGGATGGGGGGAGGGGGTAAGCAAATGTGTTAACATGAAAATGCATTTGTTTAGGCCTTGGCTGTCATAAACAGGCCCAAAGTAAGCAACAGCAGCACTCTCCTTTGGTCTGCCGCCTACCCACCCACTGCTCACCCATTTAGCAGGCAACCTGTGTCCGTGTCCTTCGCCGGGAAAAACTTGCAAGGAAAACGGGCAAAGGCAAATGCAGTCTAATGGCTAAAAGGGAAAAAAGCACAGAAAACCATGTGAAAAGCTTATGTAATTTCACTCTTTTTATTTTACACAGCGTGTAATGTAATCCTAGAAGCCATGGGAGCGCTCAAAGCCTTTTAAAGTTAAATTGAAAGGAAACAAATTCTATTAAAACTACAATATTTAATCCAAGTGAGAAAGAAAACGAATCTTTGCTAGTTCTTTGAACTCTGCACCTGGTCAATTGACCTTAATATTCCAATTAGAAACGTTCTCTCTATTTATGAATCAATTTATCTAATTAGGATTGCGAACTTTTCTTAATCGCCCCTCAGACCTCGACGAAGGTCGAACCAATTTGCCCACTTTCCAATTTTGAGTGGGTCACCCCAGTAATTGTATAATTAATAGGTACAATTTCCCCCCCTCACCCCCCTCTGCAGCGGTTCATTGACTTTCGTTAGCGTTAACGACTCAGGGTCAACCGAATTTGCCCAAGAAAAATGAGCCAAAAATTTTAGCCATAAGTTGTGGTCAAGGCAGCAATTTAGCCAATAGCCACAACCTGCTAATTGCCAAAAGGCAAATAAACTTTTCCCCCACTTTCACCCCCTTAGAAGAAAATTCTTTTGATTTTCTTTTTCTTTTTTTTTTTTTGGCAATTATTAATGATAGTTTTTCAATTTGAATTTAATTGGGCAAATGACCCGATACGTACGACCCCCAGAGCACACCAGACTGGAATGTGTTCTCGATAGAGGCCAGTGTGTTTCTGGGTGGCTGGAAACAACCCAGCCCCCGCCCCCTCCCTTTACAAATTTAAGTGTCATTTATTAACTGATTTATAGGCACAACTGGCAGTTGTTTTCCTGCTTCTTTATCTCTATCTTTCTCTCTCTGTTCACCTCTTTCTCTGCGTCTTTTCTCTCTCTATCATCGAGTGAGAATTCATTGACCCCAATTTGCGAGTTGCCGAAGGCTGCTGCATTTGCTGCAGTTCAGCAGAGCCATAAATAAACCTTTGCTATAAATAAACAAACATAGATATAGATACGTATGTATCCGATGCAGATTCTATATGCAATTGCATTGTTGTCTGCCAAGATCTTAAACCGAAAATAGCCATCTGCACGGAAAATTCCAAGCACTGCTAATAGTTTTTTCTTTTTGCACACAATTTTCCAATTTCCTTTCTCTACAGGTGAACAGACTTTGCACTTTCCATCCATGCATTAGCAGCGTGATCTTACTTTTTGGGGGGAGGGAATAGTTTCCCCAGGGAAAGGGGATGTCATATATCATAAATAATTATTTTCCAATTTTTGGCAATAGAATTGACAACATGAATTGTTTGTAGATTTCCAAAATGAAGGAATTGAGATACAATTTTCAGACAAAATGTCTTCATTTGATTATTATATTTAGATACAAACTAGCAAGGTAGCTTCCCGAACCTTCTTCCAACATCATTCCAATCTTTTAAAAGTTAGAATAATAATGAAAAATTAAATTTCATCGACATAAAGAACTTTCACACAGGAATTCATCCAACAGCAAATGAAAATAGATTACTAGATAAATTTAACTTATTTTAACTGACGAAAAATCTATACAAATTATTGACTACGAAAAATCTGTACACCAGTAATAGAAGGAACTCATGAATCGTTCTTCCTCTATCTTGCTATATTTCTATCGGTCAAACGGTCAAAGTAATAAAGATATTTCCCCTAATTTTTCATATTTTCATCACTTGTATTTCTGGTAAAGTGCCCTTCTTTGGAACCACATTATTTTTAAATATTTTTTTAATGGTAAAAATAACCATCTGCGCGTCCACCTCTCCCCAACTCAGTCTTCACTCAATTCAACTGAATTTCACAGACGATTGAACGACGTTTAAAGTGAAACGGAAGAGGAGCAAGTGAAATGAAAGGCAACCCAAACAAGTAATTTACATGGCAGAGAATATTTTTATACTTGTTTAGACAAACTAGAAAAGTATTTATAAACCCTCCAACCAAGCAAGGATGGAGCAGGTTGCCCATCCAGGCACCTGATTAAAGTGTGAAACTGAACACTGGCAGACGCCTCTTGGCATATTAACACTAATTTATGCACATATTTTTGGCGTAGTTACCAAAGAGAGAGGGGGAGAGAGAGGAAGGGAGGGTGAAATGATGATTTACATTTTGTATCTGCATTAATTTGCATTGGCCATTAAAATATCAGCGAGACCAAAACAAGAACCAAGAACTAGAGATTCAGATCCCAAACACCAATTGCATTCCAATTGATATAAACAGACCTGTGTGGCCGCACGTACGCGCCCGAAGATTTGACAGTTAAAGTTGATTTTGAATTTAAATATTTTTCAATTACCGTTTTCCACAATTATAAGTTCATTTCTGGCATGCTTAACATTTCATTTGTCTATTTAAAAAGCGAGAAATATAAAAAAGAAACGCGAAATTGTAGAGATTGTTGGGAGACCCGAAGTTTTTATACTCTTGCCATATCCTGTGTCCTCTAAAAATAGAAATGATGAAGCAAAAATTTGTATTTTGTCTATAAGAATGAATAACCCGAAGTTAGACCACAACTGCATTTTATAGCATCTATTTGAGATACTATTTCAATTGAGGTACTCGTAGAACTACAACAAGTCATCTAATTTAAAACTATTCCTTCCACTCTATATGTTGATATGGAGCGATGATTCCTTCTCTGAGGAAATGTACCCTCTTAGGAAGAGCATTAAAAAGCACTAGCAGAATGATTTTTCTCACACATTTCGGTTCGCTATCGTTTCGCTTAATGGTGAAAAGTGATTGGAAACATAAACGCTCGAAGCGTGGAAACTTATCGAACACATTTTGCCTCTTAGCATAAAGTTGAAGCCAACTGAGTACTCATTAAAATACAAAGTTCTAATTTGAAATGCGAAAGTTTAAAACTACTCATAAAATTTAAGACCTGTGGCTAGAATTAAAGGAGAGTTTTCCGACTTAAATGAATTAAAAAAAGAAAACGTTTAGTTCTTGTGGCCTAACAAAGAGAGAATTTATCACTTAATTCAATATTCTACTTTTCCAAGGAGTTCTTGAAATAATTCTATAATTCTAATTTAACTTTTTGCTTTTAAACAGTTTGTTTTACCTTAATCTACCCTGTAGCCCCAACAGCTTCTGTTTACAAATGTTTTTTTCTTGTTTCAACTTTTTGTGTTGTTTTTTATTTTAAGTCTTTACCAGCAGCATGTGTGGGCAGCTGTGTGTAAATGGGTGTGTGTGTGTGGTGTCTGGGGCAACGAAGCAAATGCAATTATTAATACGCATTCGATGTTGCAGCAAAACTATTTTTAGTTTAACCATCAGCGGCGACCAAAAAGCAAAGTCACCAAAAACCAAAAATATTTATTACGCATACGACGCATGTTACACGCCCGCTTCGGTCTAGTAGTGGTGGGGTCATTTCGTCATCTGGCCAAAAGCGTATCGGTCTATTCAGTGGCGTCTCAACGTAATCGCCCCCAATGAAAGAGAAACTTTTCTTTTCTCTTGTGGCCACTTGAAACAGATTTGATGTAAGAAGAAGGATGGCTGAAGGGGGAGGAAGACCGAAGAGTGTTAATGAAAGGTAACTTAGATGTGTAGACGACAGGGAACTCTCATTAAAGACAACCAGACACACACACACACACAGACACAAATTCACCCTATTAATTAGTGGTGCAAAAAGTTTTGCTTAGCTACTTCTTTTTTCCGACTTGTTCTTGTGGTTGTTGCTGTTTTTGTCATTCCTGCCAATAAAATATACAAACTAATTTCACCATTTTGGGCCAAATAAATTATCCCCTTACACAGGTGTATGTATGTGTGTTTGTGTGAGAGAGTGTTTTGGTGTAATAATTTATGGTAAAAGTTTTTGCTGCTTACGTAAATTTCACGATAATTTGTACCTGCTTGAAATTTATTCGTTTTGCTAGGCGCCCAAACAAAACAAAATTTGAAATTAGAAAAAAAAAAAGTTCCTCAAGTGAATTATGCAAAATAAATAGAAAAATATTTCAATAGAAATTATATGAGTTTTTAGCTCATTTTTTGCAATAATCACAGTCAATTGCATATCTCGTTGGGTATCTTTGGCAAAGTTAAGCAAATTGCCAAGGCAGTAATAGCCTCATTAGACCCATTTCAAGTGGCCCAAAGTGGGTTAAGTGGGGGGAAAGTTACCTCGTACTAAGTATTTTTGTGGGAGGTGAGAAAGTATTTGGCAAACACGCAAAGCCCTTGCCTGGTATATCCTTGGGTAGTTATCTAGGCATGAACAATTCACTAAAGTATTCGGTTTCATTCTGGTCGTTTTCGTTCGTTTTAGCCTTCACTTAGTCTGGACAACACAGTGGAAACGCTGCTGATTAAAAACGAGGGCGACTTCATCAGTGTGGAGCAGGGCAAAGAATTGACAGCGGCCGCAGCGAATGCCCGTAAACGTAACTCACAGCAATTGACTCACCATCCGCATGGAGGACATCATCAGCATCATCCCCAGCAACATCATCAGCAACATCATCATTCGCAGCAGCAGCAGCAACAACAACACAAACGGGATGAGAACATGAGACAATTGTTGGATGTAACCAATACATTGACCATTGAGGAGCTAAGAGATTTTGAAATGCGGTAAGCAGACCCCCAATATATGTAGCAGAAGATTCTTTGACATTTCTCGTCCCATTCACGTTATCGTTTTATGACCCAGCTCAGTTTGAGATTTAATTTCCGATTGAAAGCAATCAAATTTAAATTGCTTTAGCTTTTTTCATCTTTCTTTTTCAATCGCTTTTTACGGTCAACAGTTAAATTTTCTCTCATTCCTCCTTCTGATTACCCATACGACCTGTTGGCGCATTTTATATGCGTAGTTCCACGGCCATGGGGATAAAGGCGGTTAAAATGTTGGAATTGATTATGGTCAAGCGAGCTGACAGGGCGAAATGCACCTGACTCTGCCCGAGAAGATGATGATGCATCGATGTGTCTAGAAATAACTTCATCTTGATTAAGTCACCTTGTCAAATGCCAAACGAAATGTACTCGTTCTTGGAATTTAAAGCATATTTTAGCGGTCGGAAGACCTGAAATCAAGGCTCTAATGGCTTCACTTACTTATGCAATCTTGCGTGCCAGGATATCGTTTCGTTTCGTTTGGTTTCTTTTGCGTTTCTGCTTTTTGTTTGTCACGTTGCCAACAATTTAGCACCCTGTTGACCATGTAATTGAGGCTAAAACAGTTTGCTCAAGGACCCAACACACGTGACTTTGACTTTAGCTTATTATAATGTCCTTCTGTCCCCCCTTTTCGCCCGCTGTAGCTATGGCTCACCTCATCACAGCCGCTCACAATCGGTAAAGATGCCCGGAAGTCGTGCCTCTGGTCGTCCAAATCAATTGTGCTTACCCCAACAAAGATCTCGGTAAGTCCTCTTTGCCAATGATTGGGCTAATCTTTGGTTAATCTCGTGGTGTTTCTTTCTTTCTCCCTGTGATTAGAGTGGCCTCCATGCCCAATACTGGCGTTGAGGAGGAGTACTACAGATTGCGTCATTTCTCCATAACGGGCAAGGGAGTAGTTAATCGTGGTGATTCCCTCAAGAGTCGTCGCAGTCGTTCCAATAATAGTGTGGCCAGTTCAAATTCCAGCACAGAGCATTTAACAGCCCAGCAGCAACAACAGCAACAACAGCAGCAACAGCAACAACAGCAGCAACAACAATTGCCTGCTCCCACCTCAACCTCTGCCCGAACATCATTGGCCTCCAGCCGAGAGAGCAGCACCTCGAATCCCGGCAACGGTCCCTACAGGTGAGTGGGTCGATGGCAAGACATAATCGAATCAAATCGATCATTTGCTCTTCTCCTTTCTCTCGCTTTCAGAGTCCTTATGCTCGGCGGCCCGGCAGTGGGCAAAAGTTCATTGGTCTCACAGTTCATGACCTCGGAGTATTTGCATGCCTATGACACAAGTATCGGTGAGTTGAGACACAATCAGTTTGTCAGTTTGTTATCCCAAAATTTGTGATGTCCTGTGATTAGCTGATCCCCGTTTAAGCCCGTTTAACCCCGTTTAATCCACCCCACCGCCATGGACCTGCACTGCATTAACCCCATCCAAATCTGTGCCTGTGTGTGTGTCTAGTGGATTGTCTGGCTCTCAACCCCCACCCCCACTCCCACCATTGACCCCTCTTCAGTCCAGTGTGTGTGATTTTGTTTGATTGTTTGTTGTGTTTCGCTTTTTTATTTGATTTTCTTTCGTTTTGTTTGGCATTTTCCACTCGCTCTCTTTCTCTCGGTTTGTGTCTTTGCCATTTTTCCCCAATAGAAATATTTATTTTGGCGTTTTATGAGCTCGCCGCATGGAAAAAACGAACACTTTTTTGTTTTTTTCTTTCCAAATGTATTTTTTATTGTACATTTTCAAGTTCAAATTGGAAAATGGAATTTTTTTTTCGTTGCTTTGGAGTGAATGGTCTGATGATCGAACGGGGCAAACAAACAACGAGATGTAGCAAAAATATAAATATGCAAATCTGTTGCACACTGCCAAATTGAAATCCTTTTTCGACACAAAACAAAACATATAGCTGAACCCACCCATTTAAGATACCTTTATCGAATTTGTTGTATATCTTTGTGTGTGATATTTATCTGTGTTCTCTCTCTTTCTATCTCGCATCATCTCGAACTACAAAACTCATTGAAAACCAAACAAACAAAAAATACAATACATTGATTCCAAAAAAAAAACACCAAACCAAACCTTCGAAAATATAACCAAAATCAGATTTAGGCAACTCTGATATACGCATACATATTGAAAAAGCCGCTGACGGTAAAAAAAAAACCAAAACAAACAAAAAAGAAATATCACAAAATATATTCAACTATTTAATAATATTTATTCCAAATACTTTAAACTACTTATGCTATTCAACTGCTTACAAAATTAAAAACAAAAAGAAAAACATTCCAGATTATAACTTCGGTCTATCGAAGTTTCGATACTTTTGCAACCCAGAATATTCGATCTGTTTTCCGATTAGATTATGTTTAATCTTAATCTGATTAAAAACTGTAAAAAATGTATTATAAAATCGGGACAATGTAATCACTAAAACTTTATTTTGAATAGTCCGATTTGCTTGGAGATTTTTTATTGTTATGATATTTCTACTTTCCGAACCTGAACTCTAAATTAAATTCGCGAGTTTTTAAAGTTCGGATATTCTTTCATTTAATCTGCAAAAGTATCATTGAAAACAAACTAAAAATTTTCACTTATGACTTATAATTAGCATAGAAAATTGCATTTAAGCGTTGCGTTTTCTTTTTCTTGTGTACCTATATCCAAAAATTCAATTCGATTTACTTAAGTATCTACTCTTTGATCCTAAATCTATTAAACAACTACAACATGTACACTTTCACCCCCCAACACCACTCCCCACCCCCACAATGAATCCCCTCTCTCACCATAAATATTTGAAGCCAAATAATTAGGCCAAGCGGCTTATAAGAACAAAGGCCTGAAAGTAGTTTCCGTTTCCCCTGGGCCCCTCTCTCTCACACAATTTTCTCCTACGCAAAAACACGAACGGGAATCCCACAATCACCCCCTCCTCCTCCACCCACAGTCTGGCTAAAACAAACACAACAATCGATTGTTGAATCATTTCGATTTCGGCTTTTGTTTCTTGATTTGATTTATGACTATTTGTTAGGAATATGGAAACATTTTTTGTTCAAACATAATTAATATTTAAGGCCATTAGGTGGTTAGGCGTTTTGATTTTCATTCAGGTTCTTAATTGATTCCACCCCCATTCGGGGGAGTAGTACCCCCCATACAGACGATTTAGATGTCTATGCCATAAATTTATTTCAAAATTCAATTTCGTTTATAGAGAGACGACGCATTGACATAACAAATAGTATAATACATTTAATCATATCCAATCAGCTTATGCGGTTATTGAAACCACAAGGCACATATTTTTACCATAAGCTTCCGTGTGAAGTGACTACACTGAAAACAATATTAAGTGGAAAAGATGGACATTTTTATGTAACATCAAGAGTTTCTAAAGTGTCGAATAGGAGTAAAAAAAATAAAGAAACTATTAGAGAAAGATATAGAATTGATAGACGGTTCATGTTCATAAAAAGGAAAGTCTCCAAACTGTAATTAATCAAAGGAATGATGTATATATGTAGAAGACAAGTAGGTTAGAGTTTTTCCCAGTGTACACTTGTGGCTTTTGTCATCTGAGTTGGAGTGTTTTCTCTTCCCCATCTGGTTTTTAATTAAAAATGCTAAATGAATAATATGAGACACACACACACACACACGCACATGTAATCACACACATGCACACAGCGAAAGCACTTGCCATATTGCATATCATAGCATACCTTAGGGGGCAATTGAAATGCTGCATACTTTTTTGGGTTGGTCGGAGATGCAAAATGGAGGAATTTTCCATTTAAATGCATTTGAAATTTCGAATTGTGAAATTCCATTCCATAGCATGATGCATTCGGTCCAAATTCCAAATCCAAATCCAAATTGGAATGCCAATTCAACACTTGTACATAGCCCAACCACACCACGCCATGAAATATCTAATGTAATTTTCAATAACTAAAACCATTCTCTGTACAAAGTTATGCACTTTCCAAAATTTCGTTGTTTTGCATATTCATTGGCCATTTCTATACTATTTTCTTACTACTTACCAGCTATGGCTATGTTTCCATTTTGTGAATTATGATTATGATTTTTATCTCCATATGCCTGTTTATTAATGGTTTCCCCTATCCGTGTATCTAGATGATGAATCCGGTGAGAAGGCCGTATCAGTATTACTCAGTGGCGAGGAATCCGAATTGATATTCATCGATCATGGCTACACCGATATGACGGTAAGTAGAGAGTATTTCCACAGTGTGAATGTGAAGGGTGAAAGTTGAGTGGGTTATGCCGAAACTTTAAGGTCAATCGCACTCAATTTATGTAGCTGTCTGTCTGTCTGTGTATCTGTGTGTGTGGCATTTTCATAATGCCATTAACATGCACAGGAGCCATCAGCAGCAGCATCATTCCCATCATCCCATTCACTCTATATAGGAGATATAGCAAAAAGCTCTCAGCACTCTCAGTTCAGCACTCAACCTCACTCAATGTCATTTTGTTGTTGTCCTCTTTCCTTTTAACACTCTCACACACACATACAGCCCGATGAATGCTTGACCAACTATGATCCGCATGGCTATTGCGTCATCTATTCAGCCGCGGACCGGAGCAGCTTCAACATTGCCGAACAGGTGCTTCAAATTCTATGGACCAATCAGAATATAGCCCAGAAAGCAGTCATATTGGTGTCGAACAAAGCGGATTTGGCCAGGAGTCGTTTGGTTACATCTGAAGGTAAGCTCAATTGACTTTTAACAACTAACCAAATGTCCGTCTGACATCAGAATATATCTTTTTCATATGTGAGCAGGCATATACATTTTAGTCCCAGGCAATCCTAAGTCCATCTATTTTATTTCCTTCTTGACATTTATTCCATGCAAACTTAGATTACCCTAGAGCCATTAAAAAAAATAACATTAACTGATTAGTAAGTCAAGCAACTGTTTCAATTAGATCTCACAGATATTCGGAGTAAAGGATTAAACGTTAAAAAGTTCTTTGGATCGAAGGCTTTAACAATTCTCACTGTTTCTGTGGCCCTATACTGTATATAGGGTATCTGAAAGTCGACTCCCGACCTTAGGCAGCAAATCATTTTATCTAAGAAATTCAATATTTTTTGTGTTAAATTGCATTTATGGTTTTAATGGTCGCTTAAGTAAGGTAAAGTTTTTTGGCTTTTTTTGTTAGCAAGGGGGGCAAAGGAAATTGTTTCGGCTCAAAGAAAAAAAAATTGATTACATTTTTTTCTCCTTAGGCATGTGGTTTTGCTACCCCACACCCTCCTGTTCTCCCCCTCTCTCTCTCTCTCTCTCTTACAGTCTTGTCGTTCCTTAAGCCTATTGTTGTACTTAGCTTAGGGGAAGTTGTTCCTGAAGGGCCTCATCCTAAATTCATAAAGTATTTATAGAATTTTTCATGCTTTAGTTATGTGAACAGCAAAAATGTTACAAAATTTTCATAATCATCGTTTCGAAGACAAACCGAGAGCAAATGGAATTAAGTGAATTTCAATTTGAATTTTACTAGAGACACATCAAAATTTCGTGCACAACATTTTCTTTGCCCATTTAAAACTTTGGCTTAAGAGCTTTTTGCGAACATTTTGTTTTTTTTTTTTTTTGTTTTTAATTACTAGTCCTCTTTGGTACTCTCCATCCCGGCGAAATCATTTAAGAGCCCCTTCATACAATTTTAATTTGTTTGTCCCCCTTTTCATTACAAGTTTTACCTTTTTGCTGCTCTTCTTCTCATCGTCTGTTGTTTCTGGCATACTTAATGATGTTTGGCAAAATTATATTTAATTGAAATGAATTTGCCAGAGAGATAGATAGAGTGAGAGTATACCCAGTGACTGTGTGCTTGAAAAGGTAAATTAAGGTCGCTAAAATGTACGCAACAGGCAAAAGAAACACTTGTAGCATCAATAGTTTAGTAGAACTTGAAGTTGACTTCTCGTTCGTAGCATATTTTAGGGAGCCAAATGAACAAACGAATCTCTTCTGGTGCATTAAGGGCATTTGAAGTTCGTTGTGTTGACTTGCTACCAGGATATTTTCGGTTGCCAATGTTTACTTTTAATTAGGCTTATTTCTTTTGTCGGGGTGCAAGTTGAATGCTTAAAGCATGTGTTGGATTTTTAATAAAACGAGAAATAAGTATAACGAACAAACATGGGCTATCAAAATCTAATAAAAGGCAAAAGCGTAGAACAACTTTCGGCACATCGTTAATAAAATTTGTCATAAAAGCCAATGTCAATGGCAAAATCTGGGATGTTGGCCCTGTGACAAAATGAATGAGGACAGGGGAGGTGGGGGAGTGTGGGATGCGAATGGATGCTTCAGATTTTTACGACAAGTGTTTTGCGCCAGACGTGTCCAAGTTTTTGTTAGCTCTGGTTCGTTTTATGATCCACCTTGGGAGAGTTAACTGAGTTAACTAAGCGAAGTCATTCGATTTGATTAACTAACACAGAGCTTAAGTATAGAGCAACAGAGATTTACCATTATATGCCAGCATAAATAAATGTATTTAACTACACTTACTTTCATTTCATATTTTAATAATTTTCTTTTCTCCCTCTCTCGTCTCTTACAGAGGGCAAGGCCATGGCCACGGCATATGACTGCAAATTTATAGAAACTTCTGTGGGCATTAATCACAATGTGGATGAGTTGCTGGTGGGTCTGCTATCACAGATACGCCTCAAGTTAGAGAATCCCGAAAAGTCTAGGTGAGCCAAAGATATAGAGAAAACCCCGAGCTTAACAGTTACTTATGTCATTAAATATTTCAGGGATCTATTCCGAAAGCGTTCCATACGCAAATCAAAGCGTCGCGCCTGCTCTCCACTCAGTGCTGGCTGTCTGAATGCCAACACTCCCTTGGGTCCTCTCTCCGGTCCTCTGGGCGAGGGCGCTGGCACACCACCAGGCAGTGCCCACAGCAGGTAACCTCACTAAAATGAATTTATAAAGTCCAAACAAAAATATTCGATAAATCTTTCTCTTTGTAGTCCTCGCAAATACCGCGGATCGCGTACTTCCACCAGTCTTAAGGTCAAGGGTCTATTGGGACGCGTCTGGACGCGAGATTCCAAGTCCAAGAGCTGCGAGAATCTGCATGTTCTCTAAGCAGCATTAGCATTTTGATTTCTTAGTTTAATTGAAACTCCAAATTTTGGTTTTCGAAAAAGAAAGAGAAAAGTGCAGCAATTAGTTACCAATAGACTCATTCATTTGGGTTTCTTCAAGTGCCCGAAAATTTGTAAATATTGTATTTTTATGCTTTAAAATTACATTTATTTTCTAAGGATCTTATGTACCTAATTTTAGTTTATTTATCAAAAAAATATACATACATATATATTAAATACATTCAAATATTAATTTCATCTTTTACTTTTTTGTTCGTTTTTTTTGGAAAAGGGGAAGAGCGGATAAATAATTGTTACACAAAGGAAACCAAATCAAAAAGCAATAATTTTGTAAACAAAGTAAAATATTACCAACAAAAGAAAACAACCAAAATAAATTAAATTAAAATTGTACTGATTTTTTGTCTTGGCATAAATAAACATTTTGTGCGCCGAATAGAATTTATTGTTAATTATGTATAATTGGAATGGTAATTTAATTGAATTTTCAATATAATCTTAAACATTTATTAATTAATTGTTAGTTATAAAAGCATAGATTGAATATTTAAACACAATTATATACAAAAACAATTTTTGGCTTGTGTAGAATTTTTAGAATGAATTTTTGATTTTCATAGTTTGTTGAAAGCCAGTTGAAACCCATTTTGGTCACAATCCAGAGGTTTCTCCAACATTAACTAGTCGTCGCGGGACCATTTCAAAATTGGAAATTGAAAAAATGTTTTTTAGTTTTACGATATATCAAAACGCAAAGGCAAAACAAAAAGTCAAACACATAAAGTTCAACAAGTTTAGTAAATTTTGCGATTTTTATTCAAAAACATATATATAATATATTGTATATCTTAAAATGTCACGATTTCAACTTATAGATGTGAATTAAAAGACAAATGCATGTATATCAATACCAAAACAAAACAAAATACAAAACTATTGCAGCACAATGGAATTTACCTTAATTGACGGAGAATAAGAAAACTCTAGAGAAAATGGAGGAAAACACATATAGAAAACGTGCATACTTACCTAATTGTAATATACATAAATGCATTACTACCTATATAGTATATATATTTACTAGAATCTAGATGTAATTTTCATTTTTTGTCCCAACAGAAAAATTGCAGAAAATTCGAGCCGTAGTTCAATTGAAAATTGTAAAGAAATCAATAGGCAAAACAACTGGTATTAAGATCGAGTTTAAGAGTTTAACTTTGAATCCAAATGAATATTCCATTTTACTCTACGTGTAATAAATGTGTATAAACAAAACAAATAAATGTGTAATCTTTCAACATCAATCCGACTCTTCTCTCTCTGCCATTTTAAATTTGAATTTAACATATGTTCGCGCAAATTGTGTCAAACCTGCGACTTTCAGCACTGGTCTAGATCGTTGTCAATACTATTTGCAAAATTATCGGTTTTGTAATCGATACATCTGTTATCAGCAGACACAGGGCTGCAAAAACATCAGTGGTTGAGACTATCGATAACCTTGGTGGTTTTGCAGCACTACATTACAGTACCAATAAAGAAAAGTTGCAAAAGAAACATTCAGGAAAATTGTAAAATTGCTACATTTTGATAATGGTAAGTGTGCCGCCCTCTGCCCTGTAACGACCAGATGCCGGGAAGCGTGAATTGGACGTGAAACATTGACTAACCAATCGAGAACAAGAGACTCCATCTTTTTAACTGGACCTCTGCCGACGACGTCAACGCCCCCGCCGCTCCAGCTCCCGCCCCCCTCATCCATAAAACCACTCACACACACAGAAACAGACACATCAACTACCACAATGTACCCATGGAGCTCATCCTCGTATAGCGGGCAAGCGCCCAATTCTGGTGACCCTAGGGTAATTAATTCCATATCACCAAAAATATCTAATACTCTCTCCAGTTCTGATTGTCTCCTTCTCGCCCATTTGTGTGTCAGTGTCAGGCTGAATGGGGCTATCGGAACCGGAAAATAATTCTGACGCATTGGTTATCATTATGTCTAAATGTCTCTTTCGTCTCAACTGATTTGCCTAAAAAAGGAGCAAAGAGTTAAAACAATTTTGTTAACATTTGTAGATGATATATTTCTAGTAATTGTAATTAATTCTCTTTTTACTAACTAATAATTTAATCGCCGGCAACAAATGTAACTGCAAACTTTTCGCGTCAATTACTAAAGTAATTAGCCAAAATGCCAAACGAACTTGTATCTTGTAGGACAGTATTATATCATGGATTGTGATAAACAGACAGTCGAGTGCATTCTCTCGATTGGCCGTTGTTCTAACTCTGCTTTCGCTCAAAACATATAAAAAGAAGGCTTATCTTGTTCTGTATATGTATGTATATTATTTTCTGTATTCGTTTTGTGTGTACCACCAGCATATGTACATAAAAGTTACTCTGTTCTCTGTTCGGTGTATTTGCTCCCAATGTCAATGTCAAGCTCAAGCTCGATGCACTCCACATTATTGAATTCTGTCCCAAACGATGCCGTTTGCTATACTTCATTTCAGACCATGCCCAATGGTTTGGATGACCAGGAGAAGCTGCTGGCCGAGGCGGTAGGTGCGGCCCGCAAACAGGCATTCCAGATGAATCATTTTCTGGACAAAGAGCGAATGTTGGATGCACTCAAATGTGCCAGTACCATGCTCAGCGAATTGCGCACCTCGCTGCTATCGCCAAAGAGTTACTACGAGTTGTGTGAGTATCCAAAAAGAAAATTTAGTTAGACCCATCCGTTAATCGTGTTTCCCCTACTAGACATGGCTGTCACCAATGAGCTATGCCATATGGAAATCTATCTCAGCGAGAAGAGCAACAAGGAGACAGATCTCTATGAGCTGGTCCAATATTCGCACACCATTGTGCCACGCCTCTATCTTCTAATCACAGTGGGCATTGTCTATATCAAAAATGATTCTACGCTCAAGCGCAGTATTCTCAAAGATCTGGTGGAGATGTGCCGTGGGGTGCAGCATCCACTTAGAGGTCTCTTCCTGCGCAACTATTTGCTTCAGTGCACCCGCAACATTCTGCCCGATGTCCTTGTGGCGGATAACGAGCACGAGGGCAACGTTTACGATGCCATTGACTTTGTGCTCACGAATTTCGCGGAGATGAATAAATTGTGGGTCCGCATGCAGCATCAGGGTCACTCCAGCGAGAAGACCCGGCGGGAAAAGGAACGCGAAGAACTTAAAATATTGGTGGGCACCAATTTGGTTCGTCTCTCGCAATTGGAATCGGCCACGCTGGAGACCTATCAGCGTTTAATCTTACCCGGCATACTGGAACAGGTGGTCAGCTGTCGCGATGCCATTGCCCAAGAGTATTTAATGGAGTGCATCATTCAAGTGTTTCCCGACGAGTTTCATTTGCAAACTCTGGATCCATTCCTGAAATCTTGTGCCCAACTGGAGACGGGAGTGAATGTTAAGAATATTATTATCTCGTTAATTGAACGTTTGGCTGCCTATAACCAGCGCAGTGGCAAGGTAATCCTCTCAAGAAAATAACAATTACCACCAGAATGATAAAATTAAACCTATTCTCTCTTTTTTTCCAGTCCAGTGGCAATGCCATCGATGCCATTATACCCGCCGAGGTGGAGTTGTTCGAGGTGTTTAGCGTGCAGGTGGCCAACATTGTTCAGACACGAATGGATATGCCATTGGAGGATACAATATCGCTGCAAGTGGCACTGCTGAGTCTGGCGCAGAAAGTCTATGCGGACCGTGTGGACTATGTGGACAAAGTGCTGGGCACTACGGCACAAATACTCCAGCGAATGAACATGAACAAGTGAGTGGGAGCCCAAATCAAATTAAGTTCATGCCGTGAAATCATTTCTTACTTTTCACCTTTTTAGCATCTCCCATCTGCTGTCGGTTAATCAGGAGCTATCGCGCCTGTTGCGTATCTGCATAGATTTCTACAACAACGCCTTGACCATTATCCAGCTACATAATTTCTGTCCTCTTCTCGAGACATTCGATTATACCTCGCGTAAATCATTGGCTCTATATTTGGTCATGAATATCCTGGAAAATGAGACTATAGTATCCACTGCTGATCAAGCGGACAGCTTACTGACCATCATAACGCCTCTAATCAAAGATGACGAGGCGGTAACGAATAAGGAAAACCCGCTGGGTGGTGGATCTGGCACCAATAGCACTGATGCCGAGGAATTTGCCGAAGAGCAAGGAGTGGTGGCTAGATTTATTCACCTTTTGCGTTCCGATGAGCCAGATATGCAATACAAAATGCTACAAACTGCCCGCAAGCATCTGGGCAATGGCGGAGGTCAGCGCTTGAAGCATGTTCTGCCTCCATTGGTCTTTGCTGCCTATCAGTTGGCCTTTAAATATAAAGCCATATCCGAGGAGGATGAGAATTGGGATAAGAAATGTCAAAAAATTATACAATACTGTCATAGCACGATTAGTGCCTTAGCCAAGGCCGATTTGCCAGATTTGGCATTACGTCTATATCTCCAGGGTGCATTGGTGATTGGAGAGATTGGCTATACCAATCATGAGACAGTAGCCTACGAGTTTATGACGCAGGCCTTCTCATTGTACGAAGATGAAATATCCGATTCCAAGGCCCAATTGGCGGCCATTACCCTGATTATGTCCACATTCGAGCAAATGTCCTGTTTCGGTGAGGAAAATGCTGAGCCGTTGCGCACAAATTGTGCTCTAGCGGCATCGAAATTGCTGAAGAAGCCGGATCAATGCCGCGGCGTTGTGGCCTGTGCGTCTCTATTCTGGAGTGGCAAGTAAGTGACTGTGTGACTGGACGGGAAATTGATTCCAAAATACAATCGCATTATTATTTGCAGGAAAAATGGAGAGGAAATGCGAGATGAGAAGCGTACCTTGGACTGCCTGAAGAAGGGAGCACGCATTGCTTCACAGTGTCTGGATGCTGGTGTGCAAGTGCAGCTATATGTGGAGCTATTGAATCACTATCTCTTTTACTTTGAACGCGGCAACTCCCTCATCACTGTGGCCATGCTGAACCAGGTAATTGAATAGTCCTACCATCAATCTAGCTCACCTTAACTGACTCACTCACTCTCCATCTAAAGCTCATAGCCAAGGTTAATGAGGAACTACCCAATTTGGAACCAAGCGAGGAGACAAAACAAATCGAGAGCCATTACAAGAATACCATAGCCCATTTACGCAGTCGCATGGAGTCCAATGATGCCACTCTGGAAGTTTCCTTTGCTGGCATCACTCTCAATTAGCAAAAATCGTAAGCTAAATTCGTCAGATCTATGTATGTACGTCTGTCTGGCCTTTTTTTGTACTACTTATCTGAGAATTGAAGTATGCAAAAAGCGAAATCGAAAAAAGAAATATTCCAAAACAAAGCAAAACAAAATTTAGGGCAAATGCTTATTGACTATATTTCCTCAGTTCAATCAACAATTTCATTAACCTTCCCATTAATTCTTTATCTTCTTTTCTGATTATTTAATTGTAAGTGCAAAGTATAGTACATGCAAACAAAATACACACATTCTTGATTATTTCTCTGATTTAAATTGTATTTAGGTATTAAATAAAATATATATATTTTATTTTATTCTATTATTTAATCCACATGTGAGAAAATATTGTTAAACAAACAAAAAAAAAAAAAAAAAAGAAAAGAAAAGAATCCGAAATGAATATGATTATACAATATATATACAAAATAACTATATACACAATGATCGAACAACTTATTTGTTTGTTTGTATGACAAAATAAAGTTAAGAATAAATTGTTTTCGCAAAAACTATACACTTTCTAATGCCATCCGTTAAACTTCGAAATGGACTCAGAAAATTAAGTTGTTTCTATTCTACTGATCAGCTATAAATTTATAGACTTTAAATACTAAAAATGCATGTAATTACGATTCCCAGTTACCCATATGCCGTCATAACTAGTTCATCAGCAGTATGACGTAAGAAAATGCATAAACTAAACCCGAACTAAAATTATCTCGAATAATAACTAATTCAGAAACTTGGGGGCGTCATTTTTCGATCTTTAATAGTCTTGTTTGCAAATTGCAAGCCAACTGGGATGCATACTTTTAAATACCCTGTAGTAAATTTATAAAAATAATTACGTCTAATTCTCTGATATCATACAAATTAGTTAAAGCGAATGTTTAATTCGATTCCATTAGGTTCATCAGGTGGTAGACCTTTTTGGCCAGACCAACATTTAAATAGTCAACATGTAAGATAAATCGTTTATTAATCAATTACATAACTTAGCTTCCATTTTACAATACAAATTACAAGTACAATTACAATATTATCATTGTTTTGTTCATTGCCAGAAATCGTATTTTCGCAATGAGATCTCTCATAATATACACACACATTGTACACTCTTCTTTTGGCCGTCTATATTAAATATCCTTCCATCAATCACATGCAGGCAGTATCTGGGAGTTGGGTTTTTGGATGGAGCAGTGTGGAGTTGTTAATGTGGCAGTATCGTGTTCCCCTTCGAGTTCCAGTTGAGGCTATCATTCGTTTGCTAAGTCTGGATCTGGATCCGGGTCTGAGTCTGGTGGTGGTTGGTGTGGTTGGTGGTGGTGCTAGTGGTTGCTTAATGGCTTTCTTTCACTTAAAGCTAATCATTTTTGTTTTCGTTTAGTTACTAAAGATCTAAGCATAAGCATAGGTTATATAAAAAATTTACAAAATAGAAAGCGCCTAATTCACTTTGAGTGGTGCCATAGTAAAAATGGAAAATTTTCAAAAGCATGAGATAATTCATTTTAGTATTTAGTTTGTTGTTTTCCTCTCTGTTCGTACCATAACTACTCGAGATTGCTCGTTTAATAGAATTCGCTGGGCGTTAGTTAGATAATTTTAGATAGACTTTGTGTTGTAATAGTTGTAGACATAGGGCCAAGAGGCGAGAACGTATTCCTCGATGCCGCATTCGTTGGAGCCGCGTAGAATGCGGAAATAGCCCCGTTCGCCCCACCAAGGACCCCAGGAATTGGCGGCAATCTGAAAGTTATTGTTTTCCAGTTAGAGGACTCCAAAATGAAAGAGTATAATTCGCTTTGACTCACCCAGTATTTGTCACCGTTGTGCTCCTCACCCCAGCCGACCAATTTGACGGAGTGGAAACCAGTTGGTGCTCCACGATTGGCCGCAGTTTGACGATAGATTCCTCCGGAATAGGAGAAGAAGTCCCTGTACACCCGCATGGTGGCCTGGACGGGACCCGAATGGAAGATCTCGGCCTTGATGTCAGCCTCGCGACTCAAACTGTATGCTGGGCCAACTGTGTAAAGACTATCGCGATCTACGCCAGGAGCTGGTCGACAGCCGTGGGCCTTGAGCGAACCACTATGACGCACCTTGCACGTGCCCCTGCTCTGGGTATAGGGATAACAGCTCTCATCTAGGACGCCCTTCTTGTGGAGGTAGCGCCAGGCGGCATCGAGATGTCCACCTTCGCATCCCTGCTGGCGGCGTGTGCAGGAGAGGATGTTCTGTGGCGACAGCTGGACAACCTCCTTGCCCTGGCTCTGAATGGCAAAGCGATCGGAGGCCACCGAAGTGGTGGACAGAACCCAACTGGAGCCGCACCAACCCTGATCAGGCACCTCGGAGATGTAACGCGACCACTTGTCCACGGCATTGAACGAGGATGGCAACCCATCCGTAGGATTGGTCAATCTTGACATGGCCTTGACCCGATAGGTCGGCTCCTTGGTTCCCAGACGCAGGCGGAGGCCCTCGCTGAACTTGTGTCCCCACCACTCTTCGTATTTGCGTGCCGACCAGCCCAATTGGTTAATGGAGTTGACGCTGTGGATGAGGTCATCATCCGTGAGGCACAAATCGGTGTCGCACTGCACTCGTCCGCCGTCTTGGCAGCGACATTCGTTGCAGTTATCCCAGGTGTTGTTGTACTTGTGGAAGTAGACGCCATTGTGTAGACAACTGACAATGGGATCCGGTTCGCCAAAGCAGAAGGATCGGTAGTCGGGACAGCAATCGCCAGCATCGTCACGGTCACAGAACTGATCGCAGTAACACAGAGTGGCTAAAAATACGGATGATCGAGATTTGATCTATAAACGGAACCAGGAAAAAACTCACTCGAAATGGGCAGGGCGCAGCCATCGTGGCGATCCTTGCAGCAGGTATTCTCGCGTCCACAGTATGGTCCTGGGAAGTCCAATTTTAGTGTATGATCGAAGGCATGGACCACCAGACCCAGCAGGGTCACTAGCAGCAGGCCAGCCGCCACTTTGTAGTTCACAAACATAATTATGTGGACCAAACTAAAAAACAAGATCAGAATCAGAAACATTCCTCAATTATCTTATCGGATAAGTCAGAAATTTGCATATTTTCTGGCAAAAATCTTGCTCACAACTGAAGATAAGATTAGAAAACCGATGCGGACAGTTTGCTCCTCTGCAATGTATCTACAACATTGCGACTAGAACGCATTAGGTGGACGGAAATTTCAGGCTAATAAATTATTCATGACGGGCAAAAAATGGAGGGGGGGATGAAACATTGCAAAACCAACCAAAAACCTAATCGTTTAACGGTTTTCAACCGTTTCTGATGACGTCAGCTGGTCGGACTTTCATGCCCCAATACGAAAAGCAAAAACCCCGAAATCCAAACACACAACTAAGTCATCAACTCATCCAAAATTTTGAGCACACCCAAGCGAAAAATCCAACCAAACGAATAGGAGAGAGAAGCGGGCCCCCTCCCCATACCCCTCACTCTGACGACAAACAAAAATTTAAACTTGTTTGAGTTATTATTTAAAAAACCGAAAAATAAAAAAGAGAAGAATTATAATAATAATAATGCAAATAGATTTTCCTGTTTCGGTTTCTGCTAGTACATAAATAGCAAATTGAATCATTGGCGTTGTCGCGGATGGCCGAAAAGGTGTCCAAACATTTGTCTAAAAAGGTTCTTTATTCGAATGTTTTGACTCTTTTTTTCTCCCTCTCTCCATTCAATTTGTTTTGGGTTTGGGTTTGATTTTTATTCTTCGCTTTATTCTTTTATCAGTTGATTTTTTGTTTCCATTTTTTATTGTTGTTGCTCACTAATGCTGAACCCGTTTTTAATTTAGTGTTAATTAATTTGAAAGTTTGAAGTTTTGAGTTTTGATAATTAATTAGCAATTCTATTGGCAAATCAATTGGCAATTAAAATATATTTGCCACAGAATATTGAAAATATTCCTGATGAATCGGTGCAATGCAAAAGGATAATAAATTGCCCGCGAAAACAAGTTTCTTAAATTTATAATTTTTACTACACCAATTCATTAAGAATTTCTGAATATCGAATATCGTTTCCGCAAATTTAAAGTCTTGATGAATATAATATTAATCATTCGTGACAAATCTGTGTAGTAGAAATTATATTAAATCAGCAGATGTAGGAGTTTTCATAATTTATATTAACTTGTTTTCAAATCATTGCGAATTTGTACGAACTTTAGTCACAAAGCAAAGAGTTCATGAAACTAAAAGAATTGTATCTCTATGAATTAAACGAATATAAAATCACTAAAAAATTTTTGTATAATCATTTATGAAATGTACATAAATGACATTAAAGTTTTCTATCAAATTAAAACTCAAACCTCATGGGAAAAAGTTTGGAGAGCATTCTTATAGAATCTGGATTAAATTAATAACGAACTAGAATTGGAATAAAATCCAATTTATTGTACCATAATTATTTATAAATTTTCCAAAGGATAAACGTTATTTAAATCAACCTAAGAGATTTAAATCCTGTGAGATTGTCTAGATAATTAAATTTCACCACAATTCATAATATAATTGCAATTTTCAATCAATTATTCAAGTCTTGCGCTTATCATTTCCGTAAATGAAAACTTTTATTTTTGGTTTGTACAAAGAGTTAACACACTGAGGCTTTCGCCTTTGATTTTGCCAAATTGCATTTGGATACTTATGTTTCGTAATTTGATACTAACTTTTATGATTGTATAAAATTTTTCAGCACTTTTGTGTTTTCGAAAGCAAAGCCAATATAATTTTTGGCTTCGTTTTTTTTGGGGGGAACTTTGTTGGGGTTTTATCGCGTTTTTGTTCTTACTCCGATCGCGGTTAGCTGCTGACTGAATTCACTAAGAATCGAGGGAGAGAACAAAAGCGTTGCTGCTGCTGCTGCTGTTGCTGCTGGTTCTGCTGCTGCTACCGCTGCTGCTGTTAGCAGCGACGCTCGAGTGTAGGTGGCTCTCCGCCCTCTTTCGACCCCCTCGTGCTGGCCCCATTGAGGTATTTTGTTTGCCAAATTCGGTCAATTTTGTTGTTTCACATTTTCTTTCTTTACATTTAAAGCGCAAAAAATAAAAAAGCAAACCAAAAGGGTCCATGTGAAAGATCATTGAAAAAGATATAACCGATTGCATGTGTAAGACTCATGAGCGACTTTTTTTGGTTCCACACATTATCACATTAGATTGAAAAAAGTTTTGCCAAAATAAACAAAATTGATAAGATATAATTGGATCCAATTTGGGTTCAAGGCCAAATCGAATTGAATTAATTTTTCAAACAGTGCGAAATTGAGAGATGTTGCAATTTTTGTTCTTTTGGTTCCTCGTTATATTCATATCAATTTGGGGCGACTTTTCGAACCAGATTTATCTGATTCCAAATGAGTCTGTCATTTCACTTGGTTTCATTTCGGACAACTTCTGTTTTTTGCATAAAACTGAAGAATGAGCAAAAAAAAGAAAAAAACAAAAAAGGAGAGAACAACAAGAAAATAAAAGCACCAAAATTTAAGTTCGAAATTGCCACATTTTAAGTTCCATTCCATACTGATTATTTAGCTAATAAATGGGTAAAACAAACAAAAGGCTAGCAGAAAGTAATTTGCGGTTTGTTTATCAATGAGTAGGAATAGGGCGAAAACGTTTATGAATGAATCTACCCACACCCAATAAAGAATGACGTGCGTTCAGATAGAGCACCGACCTTGCAATGCTCTCTAACTCGAGGTGGATTGGTAGATCGGAAAATAAACTATCTACCAATTAAACACATAATTTGTTTAGTAGCACATTAAGATATATATCCCTAAGAATAATGGGTTCCCAACTATTTATACTATATCAAGACATTATCTATCAACAATTGGAAATTATCAGCATGATTGTAATTATTCCATTTGCTATTTAGAACTACAAAAGAAATGCAAATGTTATTTCTGACATTATTTCTAATTGTTTTTCCTAGTGTTATGTCTACTCATCAATTAGGTATGTACGGATCGGATATTATATAGCGTATAAAAGTTGCGTTAATTTCCAATGGTCAATGAATCACATTATCTGCTTAAATAATTTCGGATTTTATGTGATTAGAAAATTGATTAGAAATTTGTTATAGCCATGAATATATAGTATGGTGAATCATAAATTCTTAATGCGAACAAACATAACAATAACAAAAAAAAAGGCATCGAGAAAAAAAGAGCCCATGAAGTAAACATAATAAAAAACGAGTCTTTGTTCTCTTTTTCCTTTTCTTCGACAATTTGGTTAACCAAAATCCAATGTCTGGCGAATAAACAAATGGTATAAAGCCATCTCTGATGAAGATGGAGTGGAGATGGAGACGGCGTTAAGTCGCTGTGTCGCCATTTGCTTGACATTAAACTTAAATTTTATGACCAATTTCTGTCTGTGAAAGGCAACAATATTAAAATATAAACAAACAGACGAAAAAAAACCGCAAGCAGACACAAATTGTATGCAAAACAATGATAATTCCTTCATATCATATCGAATTACGGACTTAGACTGACTCCCCCAATAGCCGGCTCCACCTTGATGGTGATTAAGAACTATTCACTTTGAAATTCCACTTATCTTCGATGACAATCATAATGTATTAGTCATATTTACAAATATATATACATAGTATATGGTATTTCTATCTTTTTGAGTATGACAACATTTCGACCAATCATTCAGACACTTGGATCTGTTTTTGTCGACGTGAAGCTATTAAAATTGCATTCAATTAGCTTGAACTTCCGAACGTGAGTGTCGACTCAACGACTATCCCCTTCCCTTTCCCCTTCCCCTTACCCCAGCCTCGACTCACATGAATGTATCTATGCGAGTTAATTAAAATGTCATCAAAAACAACAAACAATTCTTATCATGATTAGTTATTCCAATTTCGCAAAATATACGATATTTAAACATAATTATTCCATACTTAATTGGCCCAGTCGGACGACGAAGCGCCAATCGATTGCTCTGCCATTAGAATTAGCATGTGTAAACCGAAAATATATATTGATATTCAAGCGTACGCACTTCTCTACGTTCCTTCCCCTCCACACCCCACCCGTAGTAGTGCCGCTAGGTACCCACTCGTATGTTGTGGCATTCCAATGTGCTGAAGTCAGTCATGTGATAAAATATTTATGAACTGGACACAAACACCGTAAAGTGCGTCGATTTCGAATTCGAAAGCCAATCGAGACCCCACTTATTTGCTATAGCTTATCATAATCATGATCATCATCGTCTCTACCATCTTTCGAGCCGGAAGAAATTTACAACACACACAAACCAACACTCGTACAGACAGGTGGTAAAGGTAGAACTAGTTCAAGTACACCCAATATCAATAGAAACAAAAAACAAAACCCATGCAAAACAATGTAACTTCCTTATCAGCATTTTGGGCGCGTCGATGGTTGATATAAATTTACATTGTTCAATTTGGAAAATGGTTGTGGCAATCAGCCGAGATTGTTTCACAATTTGTACTTTTGATTAATGCTTCTTAATAAGTTTCATACAAAATAAAACAACAGAGAGATATGTGTCTGCGACATTGTAAATGAAAACAGAATTAAATCAATATATACATCAGATAACTTTGTTTAAAAAGGGATTGTCTATGAACTTTGATAAATAAATAATACAAATATCAGACTTTCCCATGGGTATTATTGATAAGAAAGAATAAACAATCGTCTGTTTGACATCTAAAGCCATTTTACACAAAACTATTGCAATTTTTACTTGAATTATTAAAAAAAGGAAAATTACAAAATTCTAAATCGTTCTTATCAAATATAAATAGAGATGCTAATTAAAATGAAAATACTTTGCAGTTTACAAAGACAGAATTTTATCTGCTTTTAACTGACTCTAGATTAAACACATCAAAGTCGTCTAAGATCATGTTTACCAGTTTGAAAACTAGGAAAAATTCTTCAATACCGAACGCAAATCTTTTTTGTTGGTAAGATTCATCAAAATTATAAATTAACTTTAGAAAGTTCTAGAACATTTATAAAATGCAATTGTTTGTTTGTTCCCAAATTATCCTACATATGTAGTTAGACAATCACAAGAGTGTATTTGGTTGAAATGGTGAAAAGAATTGTATTTTTGAATAATAAAACATTCATTGATCAAAAACAATTTGAGTTTTCTCAATTGGACCACCCAGAGATTTCGCTACCATCATTTAATTAGCACCTTTAACTTTTAGCCTTAGGGCAACGGCCATGAGAATATTCATTTAAATACATATATGTACATAGTATATAAAGAAATAAACCAATGGACATACAAATGTTTGTATTATTTTGGCAAGTGATTAAATTGCAACCACGAGCAACCAAACATTGAAATGCATAAATATTTGGCAGATCATTTTATTCATTCGATGTTTATTTTTGTAATTATTGTGCTTATTTTATTTACTTTTTGCGGGGACTTTGACTCTAAAGATGAGGGGAGACCCAAAGGATAAACATGGAATGTAGCAACAACCGAAACCAAATTGATACCTGTTAATTTTTGCATTTCCAAATTGTCCAAATTCTGCGGTGTGTGTGGGTGTGTGGATGTCTCTCGGAGGTCAAATGGGGCAATATAAAAATAACCTTGGAATATTTCACTCGAATTGCACCTTATTGTATAATTTTTCTTTGCCTCATTTCACGGAATTTTCAGTTTGGTATGCAAAACATTTTCTCGCTGCGGCCTGTTTCAAGTTATTGTTAAAATGGAAAATGGCATATCAATTGGGTCATTTTGGCACGCCAAATTCGCATCATCCAGCCAAATTCAGACATCTCCATGGCACATCGCCCATCACACGGTTCCGTTCAGTTTATGACGAAATCGAATGGGCTTGTCATCCCATCAAGTGGAAGTGTGACCACAAATTCAATTGAATTAAGTTTCAACGTTCATTTTTCCATTTCAAGACCGACAAACAAGACCCAGCATATGACATACTGTTTGTAGTCTTCACTCCATCTCTCTGGCTCCGTCATTGTCTCGTCATGCTCTTTCATGAGAAGTGTACATTTACTTTCTTTAACCACTTACCACTTACTTCTACCAAAGTAAGTATGAGTAAGTATTAGTTAGATAACTCACTGTCGAAATAACGTACTGAAAAGTAGGTTAAAATACTAGAGATCGCCCTTTTCTTATCATTCTGATTAAATTAGCAACAGTTCACATGAAGAGTATGATAAAAATACTATGTAAATGAAACTGTCCCTTTAGGAAACTATGATTTTGAAAGGGTATACAATTGTCGATAAATCCGAAATTTACTTCTGGTGTTACGTGTAATTGGGAGACCGACAAACAAGACAAAATACACTTCTCCGATTCTGGGCCCCTCTTCGTGTCTCCCTTTCAGCCATCGTCGTCTCGTTTTTTGGCATATTTGTGTTTAATATCTCAAATGGTCGATTCGTTTCAATTACGATACATATTTCAATTGTCGAGTGCAAGTGTTCTTGCAATTTAAATACTTTACTTTTGCTGATGTCTGACATTGAAAATGAATTATTTTATTAACAATTATTTTTGTTTTTTTTTTTGGATGGAAAAAAGAAGAAAGAAAAGTGCGACGACTGTGAATTTTTATATTCGTTGTTTGTGTTTTTGTTATTTTTTTTTTTGTTGGTTATTTGTTTATTTGTTTAAGTCATTTTATTTATTTATGGTCAGGAATTTGACATTTCGACAATTGGTCGGTCAGTCGATCGGCTGGTCGGTTGGTTGGTTGGTTTATTTGTTTAGCTGGGCCACCAGTTTGATTTCTAATTTATTTATTGATTGAATTTCTTCCGGGTACCGGACCCCAAACCCCACCCACTTGAATAATTTATTTTACATTTCTTCATTGTTTATTATTTAATGTCTTCTATAGTTGTCTGGCATATTTGCACATTGGCTGCACATTTGCACACATTTTGGCTCACCAACCCACTCCACCCCACCCCACCCTTTGGAATTGTTTAGCGTATAAAGTTTAAGGTTGATTAACTAATTAATCTATTTTTAAGGCATTATTCCATGGACGAGGTCTATATTTAAAAGATTAGCCAAACATTTCTAGTTGTTATTGTACGTCATTGTTTATGGCCAATTGAAAAATATTTATGTTGTTGGTTTTTTCGTTTTTTATAAGCAGCAAATGAAGCAAAAGATTTCAAACACCTTTCAAGTGTTTTTTAGCTGGAAAATAACATGAAACCAACAAGAATTTCATGAGTTCTTTTTGGACGATGGGACTCAAGTTTTTGGAAAATTTTTCAAATGAAATCCTTCGTCTTTGACATGTCTCATAATCTGGCATGTTATAGAAATAGTTTTTGGTCGATTAGGCATCGAAATACCTCGTATTAATGGTTGGAGATCGCACTAATTAAAATCAATTCTATTTTATGTGGTGCATAGATAGATTAATCTGCCAAAAACCGATTATTTTATTTACAAGTTAGTTTTCCGTGAAACAGAGAATCATTTAAGAAATTTGCTCTACAACTCAATAAACATAAGTTTCATTCAATGTCTAAAGGATCAAAGGACTCTCTCCATTGAGTATAAACTGTCTAGGACCAAGAGAGGTGGCGCGATATTACATTTCCTACGGCATTTGTAAGCACATTTTCAACGGTCAAAGGTAATACGACCCGTTGCCCATTTACGTAAACACACACACGGATGTGTCTACGACACAGATGGAGAATACCTGACTTCCCCATGGATGAGATCGTTCTGACGAAACGGCTCGGCATCTGCAGCCACTTGAGATCACACTTGCACGTGTTCTAGTATGTATAATTCTTTCCCGAAATGAAAATACCTTGTCAGCAATTTGCGTATCTGCTGGAAAATGCGTTTGTTTCGTCGAAGAAAAAAATATTTCCCTGTTTATATGTACAATTTGCAGGGTCTCTGCTTACGTATGCGCCTTCTTCCAAAAGATGATGAAGAAAAAAGATACACAAATTGAAATGTTTTTCTTTTAAACCCATTCCCATTCCCATACCCAATTCAATTGTTGATAATTAATAATTCGCTCATCGAAAAACAACAACAACAACAATTTAAACACCGAAAAGAAAAATAATATATAAAAGCTGTGTAAGCTTCTAATTTTAGCTTATTAGCGCGCGGGGCAACAGCAGGTCGCTCGCTCTACTGCAAGGTGGTGTTCGTTCGTCGAACACAAAAGATTTGTTTGAAATGCACTCATCAACGCCCCCGCATACCACCTCGAGTGTGCGTTGTGTGTGTGTGTGTATGTTTGCCAGTAATTATAGTACTTGACAGGTTTTCAAACCAAATTAGGCAGCCCAGGAGAGGGCTGTCAATCAAATTTAGTAGATTTATCATCCATCCATCCACCCATTCGACAAGAGGTAGAAAAAATACTACAACAATCTACTACATGCCTTTATATAAGAGTTAAAATAGCGAGATCAGATGTTTCTCAAGGCTGTTCTTAAGTCGTAACATAAACAGTTGGGCGAACACAGCGGTCAAGCATAAAATGCTAGTACAACCCAATCCTCACACCTCGCTAAGTTTTTCAAGGCCCATCAAGCGACTCCTAAGTTGGCGCAAGCTAGAACTGTTTGGGAATTACTGCGCCCCACTGTGTAAAAAAATGTTTTGCCATATAGACAGCAGCAGCAACAGAGGCAGCGGGCCTGCCGTCTCGATTTCTTCGCTTTGCTCAGACGTTCTGTAGCTTTTTATATGTAGCATGTAGCCAGAGATAAGGTACGAAGGCATATGGAAGACGTCTAAAAGTATAGTATTAAAAATTAAAGTAAGAGAAAAGTAAGTCCGTGGGGCCCTAAAATATGATTGTAAATTCTTAAGCAGTCGAAAAGGGGCACAGCTTTATGTAACGTCAGGAATTGCGCCTACCTAAAGTGATTGACTATAAGGATTATCGTGAATTTAGGAGAATCGTGCTTGTTTTAAATGTTTGCCACGCCTCTTCAACACTTTCGAGTATTCCTATTGGGAAAAGTGTATCTGAAAGTCATCTCACCAAATAGATACTATATTTTGGTTATTGCTATTTCATTTGGCGATTCAGTTGAGTGCTTTGGGACGAAATTTCCATTTTATTGATGCACCAAATGATACAATAGAAATTGCCATTTTTGTAAAGCCTTCTTGGCAGAAACAAAAACCACATGTTCGCAATTAGATTAATTATTTTTATTACTATTTTGTATGGTTAATGACAAATGTTTTAATTATATGTATATTGATTGGCTGCATATAAGTATAATACAAATTTATATCAGATCGCACGCCCGCCTACAGTCGCAGAGCCGCACAGTTGGTTAAACGCCCAAGTACTAAGTCTAGATACAAATATATCGGCCAGTGGGACAACTCCATGGGTAACTGAAGTCTGAGACTTACATTTCAATTGGAATGGGAATGGGAATTGGAATTGAAATTGGTCATGGTAGGTAATAGTTGTCGTGTCTGAAATGCGTAGGTGTTGGGCTTAGCCAAATTTGAACTAATTTCCATGACGCAAAATACAATATTTATTTGGGCCACATTCTTTATGTCTACCTAGAAAGTAATTTTATTTTATATCTATTTTTAGACTACGATCAAATATTTTTGGCAATATGCAAGAGACCAATTGGGGACAAGTACTCGTAACTGATGAAAATTAGCCAAACAATGCAAAACATTCGGTTTGCTCAACGAATTTTAAATACCCATTACCTAAAGTATCAAGAAATTTTGTTGCAAAAATATTTAAATTGAAATTACAAAAGACTGTAGGAAGATTTTCATATCTAATTAAGATCTCATAACTTAATGAAGAGAAAACTTTGACAATTATCTCCAAATCTTACAGTCTTTGATATGGAATCAATATAAACAAACTAAAGACATCGCATATATGCTTTAGTAGCCAAAGTTTAGAGGGTGTGAGCAGAAGCACTTAATTGTTGTCTTTCTATTTTGCCCACATTTGTTGATTTATATTTGATCATACATTTCTCATAGCCAGACCCCTGAAAAGTCATTGTCAATGCCAAATGAGAATCATTTTGTCTACCAAAAACAAAGCCAGAGATATAGAGAAAGAGAAAACAGAGAAAGAGAGAGAGAGAAATGAACACATGTTTTTATGTAGATTTGTCACATTTCATGTCAGTGACACTCAGAGTCAACGAATTGTACTTTATATTGTTAAAGCTGATTCATGCCGATGATATGTGGCCACCTATCAATGTAAAAGGTTGATGATATAAACCTAGAAAAATTCATGACGCTCTAGTGATTAAATACAAAAACAATAAATATGTCATAGTTGAATTTTTCTCACCCCATCGTTATTTATAGTAGTTAAATCCCCCTGACCCCATCATGTGTTGTTCCTCTGTGTAAACAGAATTTGACTTAGTATAATGTTTAAATAAAGCAACTAATTTTGATTCCTTTATCACTTCTTTAAAGTTAAAGCAATTCCTAAAATGAACATTGTTTTACATGTACTTTGAGTGCACTTTGATTAGCAATTTTGGGGTACAATTCATCTCGAATTCGAGGTATTAATTGCTTCCTAAATAATATGGGATTTTGTTCCAAATGAAACTAATTAGAAATGATTCTATAAATTAAATTGACGCAGCTCCGTCGAGTCTGAAAGAAATGTGATATATATCGATTTCAAGGTTAAGTTAGACTAATCAACATGTCAATCAAATGCAAACACCTTATAGTATATATTGGATGTCTCGATGGGGCTATTTCTTATCGCATTCATGGGTATAACATGCACAATTAGTGGGGGCACGAAACGAATTCTTCTATGGCTTTATTTTATCTATATATTATATGTATGTATATATGTATATATATGGGATATTCCTTCTATAGTCAGCAATTAGCATGTAATGCATAATTGAAGTGACAACACAAAACTTAGACTACTTAAGCGCCACTTCTTAACGGTGTTTGGGTGTTTAAGTGAGTATGTGTGTTTGGGTGTGAATTGTAACGATTGTTGTTGTTGTTGTTAATTTTCTCTCCCCTTGAAAAGGCAAACAAATTTGTTGGCTAGTGAGAAAAGTCAACAATGGGTAACACATTCAACACTAACAGCTTAGTAAGAGCTCAATAGAGCGTGACGTCAGTTTCGAGATCCGTATTTGCTTTTAGCTTTGCTATTTGAACCCGACTCGACATGCTGTCGGCTAAGTGATCAAGTGATCACCAGATACTTAGTCAGCGGTGGGATGAGTGGGGTGGAGGAAGCAGCAGGTGGTAAATGGGGGGTGACGTCATTTGTCAATCTATTGACAGGCGTCCCCAAAATGCAATTTACTTAGTTAACGATTGAAAGCAATTCAATAAAATGCAATTAATCAATTCAATATGCACCAATCGCTGCCTAGTGGGGGGGCGTAACGCTACACTTTTGTTGCACTGCAAAGGCCAAAGTTGAGAATCGGCATTAGAGAGAGAGAGAGAGAGAGAGAGAGAGACTGGGTGTGGATTTTGATTGAAATTGATATTTCCCCCTTCAGGCATTAGCCAGAGACATAACCATAATAATCATCATCATCATCATAATCATTTTGCTTCTAGCAATTACAAAAATATGCTAAAAACGTGCCAATTTATTTATATGTGAATATATGTTTATTTAATTTTTTCAAATAAATTCTTGACAAATAACCTTAACAGTGCGTATGAGCAATATTTCACTATCAAGTGGCAAAAAGTGTTCAAAAACGATGACTGAGCTGCCCGACAGCGAAAACGTAAACTGCATTTTATGCAATTTACATTTTAATTGCCGCATATTGAATATCAACCCCAGCCAACCCGCCCCACTCCACCATCCCCCCAACCAAAGCTCCAACTACAAATCCAGCAAGCAATTGCAATCCATTTAAATGGCGCTTTACCTAATGACAACCTCACGGTTTGCCATCAAAATAACCAAACAAAAAGCACTAATAAAACAACATAAACTGATACAGATACAGTAAACTCTGGCTGCCATTGACCGGCTAATTGATTATGCTAAATGAGCTGAACCAAAAAGATATCTTCAAGCCAAAGAGACAAGTTGGAAATTACACAAGGCAAACCAATTTTATCTACCAAGTATGAATAAAATTATTACATGTTTTTAGAGGTTTTTTATAGGTCAATAATGGGCCCTTAGAATATATATATATTACAACATTTATTGCGTATGCTAATGTGATGACTCTTCGAAGGCAGCTATCCACCTATATCAAGTTTGATTCTGGTCAGGCCCTTTGTAACTCAGCCACAATTAGATACACTAACATCAACAATTCTAATCAGAAATGCAGTTAATAATAAGCTGCGAAATGACTTCTTCATAAACTTTGTTTGCCCAGAGATAAGTTAGGTAATTTTATTAGCCCATTATAATCAAGAAGATCACTTAAAATACAACTTAAAGTAAAAGTTTTTATGTGTGCATATAAATAAATATTATTGTATTTCTAAATTCTTAGAGAAGGCTGAATATCTGAATTCCAGACTTATTAAGTGAATTGGGACTTACTTTTAGTCTTAACAACTTTTGAAGAAACAATTTGATAAGTTCAAAAGGTTTGGTAGCTCTTGGGTGATGTCTAGATTCATTGGGTTTTCTATTCTTTGATATAGATTGTTGTGTGCAAAGTGGGCAGGTTCCAGGGGTCTTCAACCTCAATTGCGATACACATTTCGCTTGGAAGAGGCCTAACCAGGTTTATTACCTTTTGATAGACATGCTTTAATGCCAATTCGCTGACAAAACAGCGAACAGATGAGACGAAATGACATCACCGTCATTTGAGCAGAAAGACCAGTAGCCAGCTTTGGGTAGCTCGGGTCAGTGAGGAGTTTTGGCTAAAATGGTCGTCGCCATGGAACTGCCGGAACTATTTAAATATTTGTGTTTGCTTTTGTTTAGTTTTTGTTTATCAGTTGAAAAATTTATGGCTTATATTGTTACAGTTTGCTCGACTTCGGAATGGTCGGAACCGTTGTTTTAGCCCTGCTAACAATGGGAATCTGGTTAACCTGGTTAACCTTAGTTACAGATTTACATACAAATTGTTGTTGTGGTTTGTCCAGTTTCTCTATTTACATAATTTTTGGGTTCTCTGTTTTGCGCAGTGTAGAAACTTAAAACAAATAAAGGAAGAAGAAATTCTGTTCGACCCCGTCAAGTTCACGGTCAGCGAAGCAAAATAAACTTGGCTACATTTTGGCATAACAAATATGTAGATATTTTTGGAGAAAGAAATATTGTTAACATAAGCCAAAGTAAACATCAGCATCGATGAAGCGCAACACGGCAATTCTCAACGCCTGACTATTTGCATAGTCGGGGAAAGATTCGCTGGAGCAGATGCAGATGCAGATGCGGAGATACCTCTCGGCACCTCCATTAAAAGATGATCGATTGCATTCGTGCAAAATTTGTACGTTTTCTTTTGTGGTTCACTCATTCATTCATTCATTCACGATGCTGCTGCTGCCGTGACTCTCTGCTCAGTTTCAGTGGAGTCGAATTTGCTCTATCATGTTAAATGTATCTACACCCACGAAATGCCATCGGCCGAAAGATACAGATGCAGATACAGTGGCAGCAGCAAGCAGGAGACTTGCAGCTGATCTTCACTCTCTGGTAAGTGGCACACAGAGTGGAAAACATTCACTGGGTTACTTTCTAGTGCGTTTTTTTGTTTTCCATTGTATTTAAGAGTGCAAGTTTCAGATTTGAGATTAGGTTTGGCCCAGTTACAACAACTACACAAACGCCCAATTTTCTCCCACTTGGCCAGGATAAGGTGAACATCTTTGGCTCCATTTAATTGATTAATGAGCTGGTCACTCGCATAAAAGTTCAGTTAATATATAAACTATCCTCTGAAGACATTGTTGAAGATTTGGAATTTGCCTTTTTTAGTTTTTTTGTTCACCTGTTTGCGGTTGCCCCATCTGGTGTCTGTGTATCTAAAACCACAAGACGCCAGTTCGAATAGTGATATGGATTTCCCCTTAAGCATTCAATTACATTTAACATTTTCAACACCTTCTTATTTTTGGTCTGGTTTAAGTCAGCCGAGCTAAACCAATTTTAACCAGATCAAAACTTACCAAATTAAACCAAATGACAACTCAATTTGAATTTTAATGATAATAGTTTTGTTTTCTTTATCTCAAAATGTTGTCTTCATCTCAGCACACAAAAAACAAACTCTGAAAATCGAGCAGTCAAATAAAATTAGCGTTAGAAATAATCACAAGTTACTTGATTTTGTTTCCTTCTGTCTTTAACCGCACGCGCGTTTGCTGTCGCAAATGATTTGAAACTAAAACTGAGCCGACTCGCGACTGGGGACTTGCTATTGGAGACTGGGGACTGAGACTCCAAAAAAACAACAAAATAATGCAAAAACGGCCGACAGCCGACAACGACAACAACGAACAGTTTGCCGGCTTCCACTTTCAGCTGAGCAAACGAAATGTTTTCAACAAACTGGCGGGAGACGAGAGGCAAACCTCATGCAGAATTTGGCAAACTCGAAAGAGCAAAACTCGAACTTCGACTGACTCGATACCCTTTAGGAACGAATATATCAACGATCGAATCAACACTTTATCTTTGGATTTTGGTGGGAATTTGTGTACTGAGAGATGCTTGTGGTTAAAATGCATACTCTCCCCTTTTACTGGGTATTGGAATTATTCAAAGTTATTATGCCGAATTTGCGAAATTAAAAAGAGCATAAGAGAATATACAACTTAGTTGATCGCCAGTTAACGCAAGGACACTGTCAAGTCCTTAATTGGAGGAATGAAACAGAAAATTAATGTTAATTGTCAACTCGCATTTTAACTGCTGTCATCTCAAGCTCATTCAAATGAACAGCGAACAAAACAAATATCGAACAATTGCAAGTCAAAGTCATTCGAGAGGCTCTCAGTGTGGGTGCTTCTCGATAAAACTTGAACCTGACATTCAGAAACTGCATAACGCACTTCTCCACATCCCACACAGAAACCGAATTGTTCAGATATTTGTTTCTAAATTTGTGTCTCTGTGTATTTTGATGCGTTTTAAATTGATATCAATTTTGCGTTCTGCAGAATATTGCTTTTTGCATTGAGACATCTCTCAGACAGAGCTGAGACCATAAATTATCTATCCGAAATGTCAATTCAATTATTGACTTTGTTCAAAATCGAAGAAAAATATATTCTAAATGCAAGTGCAGTCAATTGAAGAGAGTTCAGAATAAATTCAAATCGATATTGAAATTAATCGTCTACATATTCTTGATAATTGATTCCCCACGAATGTAATTTCTATTTGGGTTTAGAGATAGGAATTGTGCCTCCAGCCTGAGGATTGCCACGAGCTCTCCTAGCCATTTGCTAGCCAGTTTATATAGTATATATATTCTTAATCAGTGCGACGAGCAGAGTTATCTGGATGAACCCAAACTCCTAGTTTTGCTTGTTTGGTTTATCATGGACTAATCTGGATCGGAGGAATATATCATTTAGTTTCCCCAATTATATAGAGTTGGACCATTTCAGACATTATCTTTATGTAGGATTAATTATCTCTGCTGAGATACTTCACCTTCTTTTGTCACTCTTTCCCGTTTTGACTTGGCAACAATTGTCTTATCAAATTCACTCAGTCAATAGAGATTTTATTTCTTTTTGGAATATTCAATTTATTATTGTTCTCGTGGTCTGGGTCACTATTCATCGCAGAGAGTCGTACCATCGCCAATGCAGGCTGCGTACGCCATGAAGTGCGGAATCGAGGACTGCTGCATCACGCCCGTGAGGAGATGGGACTGGGGTCCAATGGCAAAGACGCCGACATCGTCGCCCGCATGGACGCCAAGGGCGCCATGGACATAACTGGGATGCATGAAATCTGGAAAAGAGCGAAAAACACGTCATTTATGATGTCCCCAATAATATCTTAGTGATCAATCTCACCTGGTTCGTCAATCAGATCGGTCAGATCGATGCGCTCGCCCTTGTCGTCCAAATATTGATTCATGCCAACCGCGTAGTTGAGGGTCGCATACTGGACACCATTCACATCCGTGTCATGGGGATTGAGCCCCAGAATGGGAGAGCCTCGTCCTGGGTAGCCGGAAATGGACAAGGGATGGGCGTGATCCGAGGTGACCACCACCAAGGTCTCCTCCAAGTCGACCAGACCCAAGGCCTCCTCCACAGCCTTGGACAGTTCCAGAGTCTCGTCGAGCGAGCGACTGGGCATGTTGTAGTGGTTGCCATAGTCAATGAGGCCGCCCTCAATGAAGACGAAGTATCCCTCGCTGTTCTTGCTCAGCACCTCGATGGCCTTGCGCGTCATCTCGGCCAGAGTTGGCTGGGCGCTGGCATCCGCATCCATGTGGAAGTTCATGGAACTGGAGCCGAAGGTGCCGATCAAACTGGTGATCTTGGAGGCGTTCACACTCAGCAATTGATTGCGATTGTAGACCAGGACGCCGCCCTCGTGCTGCGCCTGCCACTTGGAGATTAGGTTAACGCCATCGGAGCGCTCTCCCTGCTTGCCGAACGGATCCGTGATGGTGTTGGGCAGGAACTTGCCAATGCCTCCGCCCAGCATCACGTTGAAGTTCTTACCCGGCTCCTTGGTGATCAGCTGCGTGGCAATGTCCGTGCAGGTGGCCGGATCATTGTTGCCCTCGCCATAGGTCACGATGTCCGTGTCCGATTCGAAGAAGCGATTCGTGGTGTGGGCATAGGAGCCCGAGGGACTGGCATGCGTCAATGTGGTGGTGGTCACAAAGCCCGTGGACTTGCCCTTGGCCTGGGCCCAGGCGGCAATCGAGCTCACTTGATTGGCAGGATCCTCGCTGCCGCTGCAGTTGTTGAAGGTCACCGCCGAGGTGACGCCCAAGGCCACAATATTGGTCTTCACTCCGCACAAATAAGCGGTGGCCGTGCAGGCGGAGTCGGCAACCTGGGCATTCGAGCAGTAGGTCTAAGAGAGAGAAAGAGAATCTAGAGGAGATTGTGACCAGGATTTCGTCTTCTTACCCTGCTCAGGCCCGAGTATGGGAACTTCTCGAAGCTGAGGGAATCCTCCTCGCCCGTGTTTCCCTTCAGCTGACCCTTGCGGATCCGAGCAGCCGCCACAGTGGTCAAGGACATGCCGTCACCCAAGAACATGATCACATTCTTGGCCTGCCTCTTGTCGATCTTTCCCGTTGGCAGAGCCAAGCGCTTGGCCAACTCCTCGTTTGCAATATCGTACCAGAACTGGGCATTCATCTCCTCTGGCGGAGTGTACTTGTTCTTGCCCAATGCATTCGCGTCAAAGTCGTAGGAGAGACGACTCTTGCTTCCCGCTCTGCCCACCAATTGATCCTGGTTGTGCACATGGTCGACTGCAATTCGAAGACTTGATTAGAATGCGCCCACGATCCGAACTATCGTCACTCACAGTCTATGGACAGGGTCCAAGCCGAGGCCACCAGGACACTCAGAACTATCAATGCTCCCGCGATCCTTGCCATTTCTCACAGTTTTGGCAGATTTCGTCTAACTAATGTCTAGGTCTGGCCAGGTGCTGCTATTTATACAATTGTGGGAATGTCTTATCTAAATTGCTTTGGATTCCATTTGTCTCATTTTGGCTATGGTATAATCTTTGAGATCTGCTAGCATATAGTGCCACGGCGGTTATGGGGGATCAGTAAAAAGTTTACGATTATAAGAGGTCTTATCCGAGTGTGCTACCCCTCGGAACTCTCGAACTCTCGTTCCCATTTGGAGGTGGGGCTGAGGCCCATTTCTTGCTTCAATCTCTTATCGAAATGTCGAGCATAATGTGGGGCTATAAAAGTGAATTATATCGTGTGATCACTTAATCTACAGACTTTCGAACCAAATCCAGACGTTCAAAATTTGCCAAGACATCTTCATGCTCGCTTAAGGCATCTAAAAGACTGAAAGTCTGAGGTGAAACATTCACACTGGGTAAGGAAATACATATTTTTGATCCGTATAACGAACCCCCAGATGGTTCCATGCGGAGTTTCATGGAATCATCCATCGGGTGGATCCATTGGCCATATAATTTCAGTGTAACAAACTTGCAAAAGTTTCTAACGTTTCAATCAGGTATTGCCAAACATCTTCTTTTCAGATCTTTACGACTTTGTACCCATTCTAAGAATCATTCGATCGAATTGCCTGAAACTTTGCGTAAAGTAGAATCAATCTTCTGGGAAGAAAACACTGATCACTATTTGAATCAGTAAGAAATCAAAATATGCATGTCTAGAAAGGATTCAAAAGATTGTGATCCAAATATATCCTGGGTTATTGGTGGGTTTACTTCCACTAAATAAATATTCATAAATCAAGTAAAGTTTGTGTCTTTAGGTGGAACTTCTTGCACATCCTTGATATATATTTATTTATATAAACCATAGATTAGAGTGGTGCGAAAATGCCAATAGATCAAACCCCTCAACGATGGAGTAAAAAGACTTCGGATTTAGGGAAAGGGAACTTCGGTTTATTAGTCTTCTTTTTCAGTTTGCCTAATCTTGACCCAAATTTATTTACCTCCACCACCATTTGAGGATGAGAGAGATAAACTAAGTATTATACAAATATATATGTTCTTCTTCAATCTTTATTTGTTAAACATTCTCGAGTAAAAATTAGCTCAGATCGCACACTTTGGGTCCATCCCCGATGCAGGCGGCATAGGCCATCAGATGTGGAATGGTGGACTGCTGCATCACACCAGTGAAGAGATGAGCCTGGGGTCCAGAGGCAAAGATGCCGACATCGTCACCGGAGTGAACACCCTGGTCCTTCTCGATGTAGCTGGGGAAGATGAAGTCGTCGCCGCCAATCTGATCTGTCAGATCGATGCGTTCGCCATTCTCGTCCAGATACTGGTTGGGACCTGCGGCATAGTTGAGAGTAGCGTACTTCACTCCATTCACATCTGCGTCGTGCTGGTTGAGACCGAGAATGTTGGTGCCGCGACCCGGGTAGCCGGAGATACTCAGGGTGTGACCGTGGTCGGAGGTTACCACAATTAGAGTATCGTCCTCGTCGGTTATGTTGCGAGCCAGATCGATGGCCTTCTCGAATTCGAGGGCCTCATCCATGGCGTAGCCGGCCTTGGTGTAGTGATTGCCGTAGTCGATCAGGCCACCCTCGATAAAGACGAAGTATCCGTTCTCGTTCTGGCTCAGCTTCTTGATGGCCACCTCGGTCAGCTCGGAGAGAGTGGGCTGGTAGGTGGCATCGGCCTCCAAATGGAAGTTCATCAGCGATGACTCGAAGAGTCCGATAATACTCGAGACGGCGGACACATTCACGCTCAACAGCTGCTTGCGGTTGCTCACCAGGACTCCCCCGGTGTGCTGGGCCTGCCACTTGGAGAGCAAATTGACTCCATCGGAACGCTCGCCGGCATTGCCATGGACATCCTTGGTGGTCTTTGGCAGGAACTTGCCCATGCCGCCGCCAAACATGATGTCGAAGTTCTTTCCCGGGGTTTGGGTAATCAGTTGGGTGGCCATGTCGGTGCAGGTGCTGGCATCGGCTCCGTAGCTGGCCACATCCGTGTCGGACTCCCACATCCGATTCGCGGTCTTGGCATAGGCACCCGATGGACTGGCGTGGGTCAAGGTGGTCGTGGTCACAATGCCCGTCGCCTTGCCAGAATTCTGGGCCCACTCTGCGATCGAGGTGAGCCGATTGGCGGGATCCTGGCTCTGGGTGCAGTTGTTGTAGGTGACAGCGGCGCTAACGCCGATCTCGACGATGTTGGTCTTGACACCACACAGGTAAGCGGTGGCCGTGCAGGCCGAGTCCGGCACTTGGGCATTGGAGCAGTAGGTCCGACTGAGCCCAGTGTAGGGGAATCTCTCGAAACTCAGCGATGACTCCTCGCCCGTGTGTCCCTGACGCTGGCCCTTGAGGATTCTGGCTGCGGCCACGGTGGACAGGGACATGCCGTCACCCAGGAACATGATTATATTCTTGGCCTTCTTCGCATTCGGCTGGGGCAGCTCCAAGCGCTTGGCAATCTCCGAGTAGGACAAGTCATACCAGAATTTGGGGTCCATCTCCTCGGGAGGAGTATACTTGTCGGTGGCCACATCCGTTGAGAATCTCTGCTTCGACGCCGATTGTCCGGTCAACTCGGCCACGCTGTGTACTTCACGTAACCCAGCCTGACCTAGTCCAACAAGGCACACGAGGGCCACAAGGGCAGCGAGAAGAGTTTGGAGATGGAAACCCATTATTAATGGATTTGTTTTTAGCTCAGCCAAATGAAGGTTTTACTTCGATGAATTTTACTGGAAGACTGACAACCCTGAAGTACCAGAATGCTGGGTCTTATATACCTTCTCGGGAGTGGGAATAATCTTTTTCCTCCTAGACAAGATAGAATTATTTTTAGACTTTTATGGTTTTACAGCGTTGTTTCGGTTGTTATCTCTTCACGAGTGTGTTCTATGGGTCCACTCCCAGAGGTGGGAGTGGCATGCGGCCCAAGCTAGCCCTAATCACATTGTATACCCTCTTTTTGGTAATGAGTTTATATGGTAGCTACGTGTGCTGGCCATAAACTAATTCGGAAGTGAATTAGATCTTTGCATAAACTGAAAGATCGTGACTTTTTCCAGTGCAAAGAATTCATCTGGCCAAAAGGAGCAACTGTACCGTCCTGGGACTATCTAATCCCCATCACTCGTGACCAATGGTTACGGGCATTTTAATTTGCTGAGTTCACATGTGCAAATATTGCAATCTGGAACGAGTTCCCTCACGTTTATGGCCATAAAAAGCACTCAGCACTTTCAGGTGTAAGGACGCATGCTTTTCGAACGTGACATTGGCCTATCTGGGCATTTTTATGCCTGCTTATCTGGATCGCAGGATTACATCATTTAGCTCCCCCGGGAATAATCGTTGCAGAATTGAATTGCGCGATGAAATAGTTGTAACTGTCGTATTATTTTGATTGAAACATCTCAAACAATCTTGTTTCATTTCACAAATTATCTCTGCTGATACACTTCACCTTCATTGTACCTCTATTCAACTTCTTTGCTAAAGAATCCTTTACAAATTATGTATATACTTACATAAATAAATTTTCACCTGTCCCATGTTCCCAGTTTTTCTCCTGTTTGCCACAAATTATTGCATTTTTATTACTTTATTTATTTATTATAAGATAACTCTGAATGATAGCATTTAGATTATCGTTTGTAATTGTTCTAAAAACACATGAAAATAGATTTTAGGCATGCTGCAGTTGATCAGGGAATTATTAGAAGAGTCTGACGAAATTTCCTATCAATAGATAGAAGATTTGCATGATCTTATTCAATCTTTATTTTATTTGTTTAAACTGATCTGACTGTGTTATTTGGTGCTTATTTCACGAGGGAGAGGCCTAGAGGGGTAACTAAGTGTGCTAATTCGGAAGTCCATCAAAGATCGTGACCTTTTCCATCGCAAAGAATTCATCTGGCCAAAGGAGCAACTGTACCTTCTTGAGTTTATCTAATCCCCATCATTCGTGACCAACGCCAGATGAAAACATTTCAATTTGCTGAGTTCACATGTGCAAACAATGCAATCTGGAATGAGTTGGACTGTCACGTTTATGGCCATAAAAAGCACTCAGCAAAATTCAAGTTATGATAAGCAAAACGTTGGTAATGGGTACCGAATAAAGCACAGGCTTCTTAGATGCCAAGTAGTCTAAAGGATAATTACCTGAAGTATACAAAATACTTGAGTGTACTTGGAATTTGAAAGATTTTCTGACAGTGTATGATGATTTTCAGGTGTAAGGACGCATGCTTTTCGAACGTGCGTGTTTTGTCATTGGGTTATCTGGGCATTTTTATGCTTGCTTTTCGCACTATCATTCATACTAATTGTGATTCTGTGGTTTATCATGGATCCGAAATACTTCTTTTTGTAATCTATCAAAAAATTTCATTGACAACAATTAAATGTTAAATTTGTCTAATGAAAATTGTCTCAAAATTTCAAGTTTAGTTTCTCGCTCGCTTTCTTTTTCCATGATTTAACCATGTTTAGGCAAACCTGCACTCATTTGACTAAGCTATCCAAGGCGGATGTTGCTCAATGGCTGAGTGGCTTCGAATCGATCATCTGCGATGCGGACGGGGTCTTGTGGCACTTTGATAAGCCCATCGATGGAGCTGTAGAGACCTTTAATCTGATGAGGGCCAAGGGAAAACGGACCTTCATAGTGACCAACAATTCGTCTAGGCTAGCCGCGGAACTTCTCAAGAAGGCAACTAAATTTGGAATCGAATTGAAAGAGGATGAAATGCTCACCTCTGGTCTCGCCGTAGCCAATTATCTGAGGGCAAAGAAATTTAAGCAGAAGGCATATGTGGTCGGGGAAGAGGGAATTGTCCAAGAACTGGCCAAAGTTGGCATATGCGGATCTACCAAAACGCCAGAAAGGAACCCCAATAAGCCAATTGTTGAATATGCCAGAAATATGACAATCGATCCCGATGTCGGTGCTGTGATAGTGGCTAAAGATGATAACTTCTCAGTCCCAAAGATTGTAAAGGCCTGCACTTATCTGCAGAACCCTCGAGTCCTATTCTTGGGAACTTGCCTAGATGCAGCCTATCCTGTGGGCAATGGCCGTTTGATTGTGGGAGCGGCCGCCATGATGGCCGCAGTCAAAGCTATCAGTGGACGCCAGCCTCTTATTCTAGGTAAACCGAATCCCACCATGGTGGCCGAGCTGCAGAACAAGGGAGTTATAAAACCTGCCACTACACTCATGGTGGGCGACACGTAAGTAGACAAATATTGTGAAAATAACATAATTAATCAAGGAACATTTTACAGCCTCAAAACGGACATTTTATTAGCACATAATTGTGGATTTCAATCGCTTTTCGTTGGCACAGGCGTTAGCACTCTGGAGCAAGTAAAGGACATTCAAGAGAGTGGCGATAAAAAGAAAATGATTCTAGTGCCGGATACGTATTTGCCCAGTTTAGCAGGTCTTCAAGAGTTTTTGTGCGACGAAATTAAAAATACAACCAAGCCTAAATAATAGCTTTTGAGCAAAATTTTACATATGTATTTCGCAAAACAACATTTTAGTTTACCGAAATAGTTGGCGTCTCTTTTAGTTTTAAACTCAAAATCAAGCCTTGAAAGACAAAATATGCAAAACGTAATATAATGATTCTTAATGCCAACCATAACAACATTTATCTATAACCATATTAATTTATTGAGTTTTGAGTTTATATAGCCAATTCGTTTGTCGTATGCATACAAATATTTTCAAGAGCCGCTGAAGTTAAATGTTAATCAATTTAAAATTAAATTTAAACTTAACGGCAAAAAGCGCACAGGTGCTGCCAACTGCTACGGAAGTTGTATCGAAACGTTATCGATAGCTGCTCATTAAATAGGGGCTACATTAAAATAGCGGCAAATTGTCTCATCGTAAGTTGTACAACACTACTGCCATTCTGCAACACTGGCAGTAAAAGAACGAAAAAAAAAACAAAAAAAACAGGAAAAGACAAAGAAAGTACGAAACTGTGTGTTCCCATCAAAAGCAACATAAAAGTAATCGCAATTGGCTTTTGAAAGCAACTGGGCCGATCGTCGGTGTGTGCAGTGGGCCCGAGTTGAAGCTATTTATAAAATGAAATCAAATTCAAATTGCAGCCAAGAGAATAAGATCAGAAATTGTGAACAAAACACCAACACCTTGAATGCAGTGCATGTGTGCATGTGTGTATGTATGTGTAAATGTATGTGTATATAGATGGGTAGGTGTGTGTGTGTGTATACATGTGGATAAACGAAAATAAAACAAAATCGGCCTGTTCTTCTGGTTGCGCCACCCCGCAAAGCTTGACGTGCGAGAAGAGGGAAAGGAGGACGACAACGACGACGAGAATTGCATTGTAACAGTAAATCTTCCACTACCAACCACCTAACAACACCCTTTTTTACAACAAAAGCAAAAACACCAACAACTACAACAGCAGCGCCAACCCCCGTTTACAAATAGCCTTGTAAACTCTCTCACACACACACACACACACACACACACAAACACTGAGAAACTTGGACATCTTCAGTGTTGTTCCTGGGGCAATGGATTCGGACATGGAAATGGAACTGGAGTCGGACAGCGACGAAGAATTCAATGATGACTACGATTATTATAACACAGGTGAGCCAACCAAAAACCAGGCAACCATCTAACATTGATTTAACTTGGCTGAGAAACAGAAATAGAATTAGAAACTTATGCGGGTTGGTTATTCACCTTTACCGAATGCGTTGGTTGAGGGAGGGAAAGGGGCAGGGGTCTGGGTTTCTTCACACAATTTGCATTTAACCTTCTACTTGGTTACCACTTGACATTCGCCTTTTGAGGTTTTGCATGGCCCCCCATCCCCATTTCTGCCCCCCTATGGTTTGACCATGAAGTTGAAATTATGAAATTGAACTTGAAAATAAATATATATAAACGTTTGTATAAGCGTACTTACGTCAGGCCCGCACTTAGACAGAGAGGTGGGGTCCCTTGAGTGAAGCTTCATTTAGTTGGGTTCAGCTGCATTTAATTTATTGTTTAAAAATAAATAAATACTTTTCTTGTAATTTCTAAGTATCAATTGAGTAAGCTATTCAAGGAAAAGAAGCCCCCCAACAGCTGTTACTTAACCCCTTAAATACGGCCCTGATGTACATAGTTGTAGTAAGGTTTTTACGATTGTATATAGTATGTGATTCCGCTGCTGCTGTTGGCGTTTGTGGTCGCTGGTTGCCTCATTATTATTGCCTACTATGCCTTCTCCTCTGATTCTTCGCGTCGCCATCCTCTTGGCCAGGTTGTTATTGCTAGTGTTGTTGTTCTTGTTTTGTAGCTCTCTTTTGTTCAGGTGCGTGCTCAAGTACACACACACACACACACGCGAGCACACACATCGTGGAGTAGTTGCATTTTTCTTCTTATTCACTCCCCTCTTTACCTTTCGTCCCTATTTGAGGTTGTTCTCATTGCTCACTGCTGCTCCCCAACTTGGACCCCGATTTGTATCATGCTCCACAAAACACATCACCATTATAGAGAGAGAGAAAGACTCAAGACCTTAACATCTTCGTCTGTTGACCTATCTTAACCTAAGGCATCTTTTGGCTATAGGATTTCGAATTATAACCAATTTTAGGTGAAAAATGCAATGTATCAATTGATAATTTATAGTATAGTTATTCGATCTGAGCAAGAATAATTAGGGTAACTCTGTCTCTGTGTGTTAAAATAGATTGAAAGGGCTAAAAGAGTATGCTGGTACTTTCTGTTGCATTTATTCATTTATTTTCTGTGTTTTTAAACTTGTTCATATGGCATTTGCATTTTAGGTGAGGACTGTGATGTGGAACGTCTGAATCCGAAACTAGCTGATCCCGAATACTTTGAATACGATTGCCTCACCGTAGAGGATATTGAGAAGCTGCTAAATGAGCTGGTTGAGAAGCTAAATACCATACTACAGATCACACCTGCGCTGGCCAAGGTGCTGCTGCTGGAGCATCAGTGGAACAATAATGTTGTGGTAGAAAAATATCGTCAGGATGCCAATGCTTTGCTAGTGACGGCCAGAATTAAGCCACCCAATAAGGATCAAGCAGATGCCGCGTCAACAAGTGCAGCAGCAGCAGCGGCATCGTCGTCCACACAACTGGCGAAAATGTGCAGCTTTAAGAACAATTCATCCAACCATTCATCATCATCATGTTCAAATTCATCATCAACGGTCTCGCCGCAGTATCGCAGCCTAATGTGCCCAGTGTGCGCCAGCTCACAGTTGGGCGATAAGTTCTATAGTTTGGCCTGTGGCCATTCGTTCTGCAAAGACTGCTGGACCATCTACTTTGAGACTCAAATATTTCAGGGCATCTCCACACAAATCGGTTGCATGGCCCCCATGTGCAATGTTCGAGTTCCCGAGGATCTCGTGCTAACGCTTGTCATACGACCCGTTATGCGTGACAAGTATCAGCAATTCGCTTTTAAAGACTATGTTAAATCTCATCCCGAGCTCAGATTCTGTCCGGGACCCAATTGCCAGATTATTGTACAATCCTGCGAGATCTCCGCTAAGCGTGCCATCTGCAAGGTTTGCCACACGGGCTTCTGTTTTAAATGCGGCATGGACTACCATGCCCCAACCGACTGCCAGATCATCAAGAAGTGGCTAACAAAATGCGCCGACGACAGCGAAACGGCCAACTACATAAGCGCCCACACCAAAGACTGCCCCAAGTGTCACATTTGCATCGAGAAGAACGGCGGATGCAACCACATGCAGTGCTTTAATTGTAAACACGACTTCTGCTGGATGTGCCTGGGCGATTGGAAGACCCACGGCTCCGAGTACTATGAATGTTCGCGTTACAAGGATAATCCGAATATAGCCAACGAATCGGTGCATGTGCAGGCCAGAGAGGCGCTTAAAAAATATCTCCATTACTACGAACGCTGGGAGAATCATTCAAAGTCATTGAAACTCGAACAACAGACCATTGATCGGCTGCGTCAGCGTATTAATTCCAAGGTGATGAACGGCAGTGGGACCTGGATTGACTGGCAATATCTCTTCAATGCAGCGGCACTGCTGGCCAAGTGTCGTTACACGCTGCAATACACTTATCCCTATGCCTACTATATGGAGGGCGGCTCACGGAAGAATCTCTTTGAGTACCAGCAGGTAATCCAAATAAATACATCAAAATGGAGGAGTTCAACCAAATCTAATTCCACTTATTTCTAGGCACAACTGGAAGCTGAAATTGAGAATCTATCGTGGAAAATAGAGCGTGCTGAAACCACAGACCTGGGTGATCTCGAGAATCAAATGGATATTGCTGAAAAACGTCGCACCACATTACTCAAGGATTTTTTTCCTCTGCATTCATAGATGGGGGCCTGGGTGGGTCAGGTCGGGTCGGGTCGGGTAATTGGAAGTCATTGTCGTTTAGCACAAAACCAATTTTCATTCAGTATGAGGGATGACGGGAGAAGACGCTTATTTAATTCTGCATATACATATATCCAATATCCATCTAGATGTATTGTCGAAGCATGTGTAGCTAATTTTTAAATGTAATTAGCATATTTTAGATGAGATCAAGCATTATTATAGTCGACTACTTGAAGTATAAAACCAACAACCATAACAAATCGAAAACCTAATCTTAATCATAGTCGTGTGACATACGAAAGAATCACTCAAAACAACTTCGATCGGTTTAAATGCAATACAAGACGCCATGCGCGATTATAATAGCATAACTTAGCATAAACGACGAAAAGCATTTTCTGTGGCCAAGTGTTCCAAAAAAAAAAAAACAAATAACAGTTTTCCAAAAACTAGCCTCTCAATTAACACTGAAAAATATACATACACAATATCTCTATCTATATATATATATATATATATATATATATATACTACTTAAAATACATTTAAGCAATTCGAAACCATCAAACACACACACATTTAGAGAGCAAGGCAAAGGATCCAAAATAAGTAATTATACACATCCAGCATTGACAACATTTTGAAAGTATTGGCAACGTTTTAATTATGTACGAAACGAATTAAGTTACGCCCTCAAAAGAAAAAAAAACAAAACCATAATTCTCTATTGTGGGATGCTCGTTTTAAGCTGAATTATAGAAACTATAGTTTAGGATTACGCTATGTATGTATGCTTATGCGACTGAATTTGAATTAAATTTACACTAAATATATTAAATAATAGAATATACAAAATAATCAATGGCGGAAGTGGTTCAAGACAGCGGATTGCCCATCAGAAGTTTGAATTTAAATTCAAAATGAGCAGTGACAAAAGCTGCTTGATGTAAAACGAAATCTGTCCCAGTATTTTCCCCTACATTTCTTCCCCCTATTGGAGCAACTCGGCTTTCACTTACGCCAGTAGCGTAATCATCTGTCCCAGTATTTTCCGCTACATTTCTTCCCCCTATTGGAGCAACTCTGCTTTCACTTACGCCAGTAGCGTATTCAAAGGGGAGCTTCCGCTTTTTTTATTCTAAAGTTTTCCATGTGCTATTGTTTTGAATGTCAGGTAATACTTATTACTTCTTTTTTCCCTTTTTACCTTTGCCCTTTTTACCTTTCTTCTTTTTGGATGAATTTAGTGAAACTTGTGGTGTCTCATCCGGTTTGGGTGTTGGTTCTGGTACCGGTACTGGAAGTGCGAAAAGTCGAAAGTTGGATTTCTCTTCAATAACCTTCTTGGAGAAGCGCTGCAATGGCCCATTGATTGTGGTCACAGGAACCCGATGCATGCAGTCGACTTTATTTTGTGGATAGACCTCCACATTGCAGCAACTGGAGAGTAGCAAGAGATTGCTATTCTCGGTAATAGGATGGCGCACATATAGATCATTGCCACAATCACTGCATTTGGTAGAGATGCGCCGCAACCGGAACTTCATGGGAAAAACGCGACCAACCATTGTATTCTCATCCAAAGACACAGCGTGCTTGAAGGTCGGCTTTTGCCTGGGATACTTGCTCATCTGAGATCGAGTATGTTAAGGTAGGTCAAAAAAAGAAAACAGATCTGAGCTCTAGTTTACCTGCTTGAGGTGCAAAGAGGTTTGCAAGGGTCTGCAAGAGGTGCAGCAAGGATTGGTTTGTGGACACTTTTCTTCCCCGTCTTTCATTTCCGAGGGAAGCCGACGACAGCACTCTGCCTGGACGTCAACCATTGTTCTTATAGGACCGTCATAGTCCAATTCTAATGGGTCTACAGGTGATTCAGGAGGTGGAGTTGGTTGAGGTAGCTCCTCCATTTTTTGTGGCGTAGTTCGCCCCGATGGTCGTGCCGAAGTTCGTCCTGCTGATGCCTCAGTTTGTCCTATCGAAGGATTTTGAGCTGGTTTTTGTCCCTCTGCTCCAGTGTTGTCCATTTGCTGTGGAGGTTTTTGTCCCGCCATCGGATCTTCGGCTTCGAGCTGAGGAATTATCAATTCATAGTCACAACAAGGACCATCCTTGGGCTCGAAGCAACTTGTTGGACAGGGCCGAGTATTAATTTTATCCATTGCCCCCGATTTCTTGAACCAGCGCCGGCAACTACCTTCTGGCCCTGGCCATGTATCTGGACCGATACCTAACCTGGCCATGTTGCAGCGCCTGAAAGGTTATTTGATAAATCTATGGATATCTATTACAAATTTGGAAAGAATCTGAACTGTATAGAGTGAAAATCAAATGGATATATGATTTATTTATTTGGTTAACTCAAAATTGCAAATCCTTGCTACTGGCCCGCAATTCACTTAATTTAAATTCATCCAAATTTTTGTTCTTTGGTTTCTTCTCATCGACCTCATCGAATATCTTCAGATCTTTGGCGTAATACCAAACGCCCATGTTAAGTAAACCTCCGAGGAACACACAAAACGCAGCCGTCAGATTCATGGCATATCTGGAAAAGATAATGATGATAACGAACTGCTTGAGCAAACTGTAAGTTCATCTTACCTCAACGACTTGGTATCGTAGAGCCAACAATTGCCCTTATTGGAGCACGTTTTGCCCCAAACCAAACAGTAGTTATCAATGAGCCAGCCAAAGAATATGGGACTGGGAACAAAGGCAAAGACTGAAGCCACCATCGATCCCAGCCCGAGGGCGAAGCTCTTATCCTCGGGTAGAACGGCACGCAGACTGATAAGGATGCCAGTGTTCTTACTGGAGGCGCCAAACAGTTTCAGGATGCACATCACAATCAAAAAGGTGACAAACTGTGGAAAACAATCGATTGGACAAGTGCCATCCACGCCGAATGGAGACTGAAAAGGGAAAGCAAATGTACACACACCATAGAGATTGATCGAATTCGAAATTACCTCACTGATATTGCTGGAATTGCCACCGAGCAGGAATCCCGGCGAGTCCATGCACTGACAATCTGTGAAAATGGTTTGACCCATTTCGTCTTTGCTGGTGTCCATGCAACCGGCGTGACACGGCGATATGTAGGTCACATTCTGTGGCCCACAGATGGGAGAATAGGGCACATAGTCACAATGGCAGGATGGACCGCAGGTATCGTTAGCTTGTCGCGCAATGGTTAGGCTGGTCACATTGTCGTTGCCCTCGCAACCAATAAACACATAGGCCACCATTCCGGCCACGGTCAGGAAGTCCACAATGGCATTCCAAGCAGCCAAAGATCTGGCCTTTGGCTTATACTTGGACAAGGCATAACCAGAGATGAGGACACCAGCTGCCGAGAAACCCAAGGCCACTGTTCCAGTGGCCATTGTGGCCACGGCCGCCGATTGCCTGTACTGAATCTCGATGTACTTGGGTGTGAAAATCCAATAGACCATGTAGCCAAAGAAATAGACAATCGAGGAGAAGGTATTCAACATGAAGACCTTGTTGGTTAGGATGCGACGAATGGATGTCATCATGTCCCTGAAAGAGAGATCTTTGGGCTGTAGCTGCGGGGTTCCCGGCTCCTCCAACATTCGTCTCGCCTTGGCACTGGGCAGCTCTTTGGGGAAGAAAAACATAATGATAGCTGCCACCAGCACTAGAACAGCCAGAACTATCCAGCCCAGCCACCAGGCACCGAGCCAGCGAGGATCTTCCCGCTTGATTAGAGGTTCCAACGACGGTTCTATATACAGACGCAGACAAAAGGCGGCCAAGGAGAAGCCAATTGCTGGCCCCAACATGCGCAGAAATGTCGAGAGACCTGAAAATCGATTTGAAAAAAGTTTAAAAGCCAATAATCCGGATGCTGGTTGGTTACTCACTCAACATGACCGCCGACTTGGCCTTGGTGAGATTGTCGTCCATATAGGATATGCCCAAGACGTAGAACAGAGCCTGACCCACTCCGGAGATGAGCTGGGCGCCAAGTAGAAGTGCCTGGGGCACCCAAACGCCGCCACTCTCCTCCACACAGGACAGACTGGCATTTTGTTGGCAGAGTTTCGCTCGATTGTGCTCCGCATGCATGGTGTGTTCCGAGCCATTGAATGCTCCGAATTCACGGGTCAATTTCAGGGCATCGTCACCAGCTCCATAGAGGAAATGCAAGGAACAGTTCAACAGGCAAAATATCACAAAGGTGAGAAGTCCTTGAAAAGAGAAAGAGATTGCATCCAATAGGATTGACGTTTTTGGTGGTAGTTAGTGGCTTTAGTTACCAACTCCCATCCAACGACAGCGATGCCTGGAGCCCGCATAATAACCCAAGAGAGCCGACGTCATCATGGTGCTTATGTCGTTGCCCACCGAAATAATGCCCGATGTCCGAGTGGGTATCTTGTAGCGTTTCTCCAATGTGGATATGGTGCCATTGAAGTAGGCAAAGGTCATTGTCAGAGCGCATCCCGCGATGCCATACAACGTCACATACATTCTCTCAGTGGCAAATCTGTGGAATGGACCGAAATCTCGTAATCCCAAGACTGATAACCACCCAATGTGCTTCACCTTTGTAGGAACTTTCCCCTGAATATCCAAAAGCCGCAGGTTACATCTTCATCTGGGTCATCCCTCGGATGACTTCCTTTCACTTCGCTGTGATGGAGGAAAGGCTCCTCTGCCTCCTTGGCCTTGGCATTGCTCGGCGGTTGCTCTGCCATTGTCTTTCGCGTCAAACCCAACGAAACGAACTGATGTTCTGAAGTCTAGACATTACGTGTATATAACAAAGATTCGGCTCAATTCTTTATCTTCAGGGCAGATTTGCGCTACTCACACTGATTTCAAGTTATTTGAAATGCAATTTGAGGTCTTATCTATCATCACCCTGACGAGATTAAAACACACTATACATGGACATGGGAGGTGGTTTATGGTGGTCTCCATAAGGTTTATCTACGGATTAAATGTCTATAAGCATAGCGGCATATCCGGACATATCTTCAACAAACCAACAAGACACACTTCCATCTCTCCCGCTCTCTCTCTCTCTGTGCTCTGATAAATTTCAAGAATGAATGAAACAAAGTGAAATACTTTTAATTGCAAGTGATATTTATTTATTCCACACTTTGTTTCTCTCTAGCCTTGAGTTCCAATTCCTCGGGAGCGACCTTCTTCTTGTCTTCATTTTCGTTCTCATCGAATATTTCCAAATCCTTGGCATAATACCAAACGGCGAAATTCCAAAAGCAGCCCAGGAATATACACGAGGCAGATATCAAATTCATGACATATCTGAAAATGCAACTTTAGACACGTTTTAATCCCGGATCAAAGTCATCTCACCTCAGGGATCTGGTATCGTAGAGCCAGCAATTGCCCTTGCTGTTGCAGGTTTTGCCCCAAACCAGACAATAGTGATCCAAAATCCACCCAAAAATAATGGGACTGGGTATCAGACTGAACACAGAGACTATCACATTGCCGAAGCCCAGGGCAAACGTCTTATCCTCGGGTGGAACACAGCGTAGAGCCAGCAGGAGATTGGTCACTCGGCCAGTGGATCCAATGAATTTCAGAAAACACATCACAACCATAAAAGTAAGGAACTGACGATAGCAGTCCACGGGACAGGGACCATCCACTGCATAGGGCAACTGTGAAGAATGGGTCACCCCATCCTTGATGTCTGTGGCGACCGAGGGCATGCATTTGCATTGCGTGTAAATCGTGCGACCCATTGAGTCCGTCTCCTTGTACTGGCAACCCGCATGACAGGCCGATATATAGGTGTAGTTCTGCGATCCACAAATCGGGGCATATGGCACATAGTCACAGTGACAGGACAAACTGCAGTTGTCCCCATTGGAGCTCAATGCCGAGAGGGTGTTGGCCCGATCGCTCTCCTCACAGCCAATGGCCACATAGCACAAGATTCCGCCTATAGTCAGCAAATCTACGATGCCATTCCAGGCGGCCATCCATCTGGCTGGTGGCTTGTACTTGGAGAGCACGTAGCCAGTGAGCAGGACTCCGGCAGCTGAGAATCCCAGAGCCACGGGTCCAGTTGCCATGCTGGCAGTGGCCGCCGTCTGCCTATACTGAGTCTCGATGTACTTGGGCGTGAATATCCAATAGGGCAAATAGCCAAAGACATATAAAGTCGACGCCGTCGTATTGCATACGTATACCCGGTTCTTGGCCAGTCGCTTGAGGCACTGCACCATGCCGCCGAGAGAAAGCTCTCCCATCGGAGACACAGTGGACTCTGCTTGGGCCTTTAATCGTCGCGCTCGTGCACTGGGCAACTCTCTGGGAAACATGTAAATGGAAACTGCTGAAATTAACATGGTCACTGCCAGGATTAGCCAGCCCAACCACCAGGCTCCCAGCCAACGGGGATCAGAGTTCTTTATCGACGGCACTGCCCATGGATCAATATACAGACGCAGGCAAAAGGAGGCCAATGAATATCCAATAGCTGGACCCAGCATACGCAAGAAGGCAGACCAACCTGGAAGAGAGATTAACGGGAGTTACTCACTGGAAAACCAGTGGAAACAGCATTGGAATCCTTGGTTAGCTTGGTCCTCCACTATACTCACTCAGCATTGCTGGCGTCTTGGATTTCAATGAATTGTCGTCCATGTAGGTTAGTCCCAGGGTGAAAAACAATGTGCCTCCAATGCCAGATATGAACTGGGCTGTGAATAGCAAAATGATGGGTACAGATGCACTTGTCTCTTTCATTTCGCAATTGTTGGTCGAATTCCTATGGCATAGCATTGGATCCTCAGTCTTTGCTCTCGTGGAATTCAATGAATCCAATTGCTGGGCCAGCTTCAAAGCCTCCTCCCCAGCGCCATAAAGAAAATGTGGCAAAGCCGTCATCAAACAGAAAACCACCATGGTGAGCAGACCTTCAATGGGAGAGAAAGGAATTTCGCAAGCATTTCACTCACTCTCCGTTTCACTACTTACCCAATGATATCCACCTGGGACGATGTCTTCGGCCGGCATAGTAGGCCAGAAATGCTGAGCTAAATACTGAACTTATATCGTTGCCCACCGAGATGAGACCCGATATTTTGGTGGGTATCTTAAAGCGTTTCTCCAGAGTGGTTATCGTGCCATTGGAATAGGAGAAAGCCATGGCTATGAAGCACCCGGCTATGCCATACAACACCATAAACATATTCTCAGTAGCAAATCTACCAAAAGTGGAAGATTTACATACAGTTACCCCTAAAACTTTTGTTATTACCTTTGTAGTTTGGATCCTTTAAAGTGCCAAATGCCACAAGAGATTTCTTTAGGTATTCCTTCAGATCTTTTGTCACTTGGCTCGGGATCATGCTCATCCTGGAGGAACTTCTCCTGCACTTCGACCTCATCTTGGGCCATTTTGCTTCAGACTAAACTACAAACTATATGAAATCGCGTCTCTTGGGTAGATATATCATGCCGGAGACACTAAAAGCTCATCATCGAGATAAAGAAAAAATATGGTTTAAGGTCGCCCCATAACTAATGCAACTGACTCGACTGGATAGAGATTACAATCTTCAGGTCTATGATTATTTAAGGCTCAGTCATTTAGTGGCAGTAGATTTTCTGTTAGTTTGTTCTTTTCTTGTTTTAATAGTTATTTGTTTTTATCATAATAATACAGTTTCTATATAGACATGGGAGGGAGAAAGGGGGTGGGGGCAAAAAGAAAGTCACACACACACACACACATCTTTGAATGTACATACGTATATATAAAACGAGACTTATCATTAAAAAATAGAAAACAGAAAACAGAACAACTTAATAACTAAATCTCTGTATTCTTCTCATTCGTCACTTCCTCCTCGTGCTTAACAATTTGCATTTCCACCTCCTTGACTTCCTCATCGAAGATTTTCAGATCCTTAACGTAATACCAGACACCAGTATCGAAAATGGCACCAATCGCAATGAAAACAGCCGCCGTGAAGTTGAGAGCGTATCTAGGAAGGGCGAAGAATCGAAATAATTATTGACTTTTCGCATGTTTTCTCTCGTTTCCAGCTCACCTCATGGACTGCGGATCGTAGAGCCAGCAGTTGCCTTTGTTGGTGCAGGTCTTGCCCCACACCAGACACATGCGATCCAGAACCCAGCCAAAGAATATGGGACTAGGTATGAAGGCAAACATTGAGCAAACCATCATGCCGAAGCCCATGGCAGCGGTTTTGTCCTTCTCGGGAACACATCGCACCGAGACAAGGAAATTCGAGGCTCTGCCCGTGGCTCCAACGAATTTCAGGCAGCACATCACAGCCAAGAAGGCCACAAATTGAGTCCAGCAATTGACTGGACAGGCGCCGGGCATGGCCTGACCAGAGGACAGAGACTAAAACCAAACGAAGGAACGGTTTAATTAAGAGTGGACAGAATGGGAAGTGCTTACCTCCAAGTGGGTCAAGCTGGTGGAAGTCTCCAATAGGGTTATGTTCTCATCACTCATATCAAAGCTAGTGAGTCGTCTGAACTGGGCCGTGGAGTTCTCACTCTCTCCGGGAATACACGAGCAGTCGTAGAAGATCTGGAATCACGAGATGAGTCAGAGGTTCAAAGGATTACGATATCTAACCCACCTTTTTGCCATCCGCATTGACATGCTGACCCTTGCAACCGGCATGACAGGCCGATATGTAGGTCATGCTGTTCTCCCCGCACACCGGGGAGTATCTCACATAATCGCAGGCACACGCCGAATTGCAGGTGACCGTGGAATCATTCAGCGAATTGTCATGGATATTCACAATGACGGAACTCTCATTGCCAGGACAGCCGATGAAGGCGTAGGCCAAGATGCCGGCCACCGTAAGGAAACCCACAATCACATTCCAGGCGGCCATGTAACGTGCCTTCGGCTTGTACCTCGAGATGATGAAGCCCGAGAGTAGCACTCCCACGGCAGAGAAGGCCAGAGCAACTGTTCCCGTGACCATCGAGGAGGTGGCCGCCGACTGTCTGTACTGCACCTCAATGTACTTCGGTGTGAAGATCCAATACGGGGTGTAGCCAACCAAATAGAAGACACTGGACAGTGTGTTGCACATGTACGTCTTGTTGGTGATCAAACGCTTGAAGGTCTTCAACATGTCCTTGAACGAGGCCTTCACCTCCACCTGCCCCGATTTGGTGTTCGGGTCCAAGTCAATGGTTAGATTCGCCTTCTCGGAATTCTCTTTGATCTGGAGCGAGAGTTTCTGGTTTTCGCGTCGACGACGATTCTCCTCGACCTTTCGTCGGGCCACGGCACGAGGCAGCTCCTTGGGGAACATGGACAGGAAGACACCCGAGAAGGCCAGAAGGCAACCCATGATAATCCAGCCCAACCACCAGGCTCCCAGCCAGCGGGGATCCTTGTTGTTGATCACCGGATGCAGTTGGGGAGCAATATACAAACGCAAACAGAACGAGGCCAGGGCATAGCCGATGGCGGGTCCCAGCATGCGCAGGAAATATGAGAGACCTAAGGAATAGAGAGCGCTGGGTTAGCATCTGTTGGCCTCCTGCTGCCCTTGTACTCACTCAGCAGAGCTGGCGTCTTGGACTTTTTCGTATTATCATCCATGTAGGACACGCCGAGAGTGTAATAGAGTGAACCACCTATTCCCGATATGAATTGGGCCACAAAGAGGATAAGTTGAGGGGCGAAATTGCCATCGTTGCCCTCACATTCGACGCCGCGGCCATTTAGACGGCACAGGGTCTTGGAACGCTGCTCCTCAATGGCCTCCATGGTGGCATTCTCATCGGGTAGAGCGCCGAACTCCGAGGTCAGAGCCAAGGCATCGTCGCCAGGACCATAGAGGAAATGTGGAGTAGTGGTAAGCATACAGAACAACACGATGGTGAGGAGACCTGCCAAAAGATTATTAATCACATTTATTACTCCTCAGTTTGCTAGAGACCTACCGAAGCCAATCCATCGGGGGCGATGTCCCTTTCCCGCATAGTAGGCCAACACAGCCGAGACCATAGTCTGGCTTATGTCGTTGCCCACGGATATGATGCCCGTGTTCTTGGAGGGGATTCTGAAGCGTTTCTCAATGGTGGTAATGGTGCCATTGAAATAGGCATACGTCATGGAGAAGATGCAGCCGACAATTCCGTAGAGCAATACATAGGCGGTTTGATTGGCGAAACTGGAATCCAAATTGAAAACAATTCACAAATGAGAAGCGAGTAAGTTGAAGCTTTAAATGTTCCTTACCGCTGATAGAACTTTCCCTTGAATATCCAAAAACCGCAGGCGACATTCTTCTCCAAGGGAGAATCGGCGAGCAACTGATTAATCTCCTCGGTCATCTGACGATCCTGTGCAGAACGCTGTTTCTTTTTCTTCTTCGGTTTCGTTGTGTTGTTGGTTGGCATTTCTGTGGCCTTGCCATTGTCCAGCAGTTTGGCTCCCTCCACATCCACATCCACATCGACATCCACATCCCGATCCTTTTCCATGCTCTGTCAGTGCTCACTTTGTACTCTGGGGTTTGCTCGTTTGACTATTGCTTCTGCCTCGCTCCGCTGCCACTTTCGCACACTCGCCACAACACAACATTCACATGTAATTAGAAAATATATTTCTTAATTTTCACCAGCAGCAGTCGGTCAATTAGTTAGTCAGAGGCAACCTTCTGTCTCAGCACTAATGTTTCGAATGACACGATCATTCCCATTCGACTTGCGAACTTAACTTGACTGCCTCTCCATGCCTCTCCGCCCTTGCCCCCGTCGTCCTACTCCTACCACCTACGCGCCCTATCTATCTCTTATGAAATTTCAGACACAAATTTGGCTATCTTTCTCTGCTGGAAGAGATTATCACTTTACTCTCTAATCTCTCTTTTTATTTTTGCTCTTCTTTGCATACAGATTTTATCAGCCCACGACACCCATCAATCCATCCATCCATCCGTGTTTTCCTACGATAGTTTGCTTCTGGTCAAAGTTACAATTTGTTTGCTCGTGAAACAGCAACAAAACACATAAAATAGACATCAGAAGTCAGTATAAAGACAAATATGTGCATTGGGCACACACACTTCGAGCCAGACGGTAAGTCCCATCTGTGTGTTCAGATATACTTATATATACATACGTATATTCACATTTAATTGCTGCCATTAACTTGGCAGGCGCCATCTCTAAATTATGGAAGCTCAGCCAGAGATGCAAAAAACACAAATTCAAAGGAATTTGATTTTAGTCTGCCCGAGTCTCAGTCTTTGGATACATTCAAGGCGTTCAAGAAAATTTAATTTTGGGCTTTTTAAATGCATAATCGGAAATTATCCGGAAATTTATATAATTTGAGGACAAGAAACGGTTTTGAATTCCCTCTCATTATCAACTTAATTCATAAAATTCTTTGATCAGTTCTACGAACTTTAAATTTACTAAATTGTGAAAAACAATATTTGAAACATCTTTCAAAATTTACATTACTTCACCAAGATTTAAATGTAATAAGAAGAGTATTCCACTCAAATTTGTTGTTCCGATTAACTAAGCACATATATACTATATATATATATATATATGTGTGTGAAAGCTATATGTGCATCTGATAGAAACAAGTTTTATTGTTTTTCAAAAAGTTTCTTTTTAATCCGAGAGATAGAGATCTGGAAGTTTCCAGTATTATCCTAGATGTATATGTGCATATTCTGTTTTTTGTGTCAATTTCATCATGGCTGTTTTCATTTTGAGATTTGTAGGTAGATTTTCAGTTTGGTTTGGCACTCCACGTAAATCTTATCACATCGCATCGCATCATTAGTTTAATGACCACCGCCAAGATTTGCGCAGAAGTGCGACGAGGTCGTAGTGTGTTGAGATAAAGATGATAAACCATAATCAACACTCTGTGTTTAGCGATCTCATTGTTTTAGTTGTGATCCACAGATTCGTCATCGTATTGTCAGCGCTTTTTTTCCGAATAATATAACTATCTTTTTAGGCAATTTAAAGCGAACGAGAAGCGTAGAGAAACGTAGAGAGAAACGGAAAAAGAGAATTCCCCTTAAAGCTCATATCTCTCATTTGATTTGCTCACTTTTCTTCACGCCATTCACTAAGATTCACTTCTATCACTTAATATATGCGTATGAGTGTGTGTGTGTGTGTGTGAGTGTGTGTTTGTGGGTATTTTCGTATGTATTCACTTAGCATATTTAAATTTATGCGCAGCTTATCACTTGAACTTTATCTTGATAAATGCCTGTACTTGACAAATACACATATATATATATGTGTCTATATAATTAGGCGATTGCATGCTGCTTCTGCTACTGATTCCGATTCTGATGTTTCTTATCATTCGTTTCTTCACTAATCATGATTCTCAACTATTTTGGCACTTTTTCAACTTACTTCTGCTCTGTATTGTTATTTATATTTTATCTTTCGCTTATATTACGGCTCTATAGGCTTAGATCAGAAACACAGCACGATCCCAACGACAACAAGATCGTAATCGTACTAAACTAAAGCTTAAGCAAAAAGCATTTCTCCATCTCAAATATGCTCACTAGCAATCATCATAATAATGATGCTCAGTTCCATTCCCATTTCCATTCTCATTCTCAGACTAGTCGCGAGTTTTATTTAGTTGTAAGCCGAGCCTTCAACGCCAATTCAGCGCTCTCTTCATGTACATATATAGATATATTTTCGTGTGTTTGTGTGTCAGTGACATCAATTTCCAAGTCCAAGCAGTCAAATGTTTAGTACTTAGTTAAATAGTTGAAGAGATACTTGGTTGCCCTGCTTAAGAAAAGTATCAGGAATTCGCTAAGCAGATATGCGATTTAAAATCGCCTAATTTTTCAGAGCATACTTTTTGGGGGGTATTGAATAATGTTATAAACTTAACATATCTTTTACATTTTGTTATTTGATAAATGTTTTTATTATTATTCATGGCTAATAATATTTTCAGATGATAACTAATAGCTAACTAGTTGTATATTACGAGTATTCGAGAATCTATAACTCAATTCCACGAAACTGTTCTCATCTAATTTCTTTATTTCACTTTTTATTTGTGTTTAGTTACATTTCAATTTATTAAGATACATTTAATCGTTTTGAAATTCATCTCTTGACATATACCAATCATACTTTAATATAAAAGATACAGGGTATGAGAATAGAATATAGATGTCATTCGAGTAGGATAAATGTGAATGCGGAAATTATAGCCACAAAAGTATTTAGCAAAGTTTATCAACCGTGTACGCGCAGGGTGAAAAAGTATATGAAGGCAGTATAAAATCTATAAAAAAGAGAAGCATTTCTCTTAGCAATCTAGATTACAGTAGAGATAAACAACTAAAAGAGTCTACTTTTGCGACTCTTTTAATATGCATATTATGTTTACGAGTCAAAGATGATTTTTGTAAATTAGTTTCCATCAAATGAGATACGAATAGTGCAATTTTTTCCATGATATTTTAAGAGTTTCAAATTGCACTCCTGAGTGATACAGGGTATCTCAAAGCCGACATCCCCTGTTTGTGTGCAGCTTACAACATTTTTTGTTGTATCAATAAATAGAATTTGTGGCTAGCTTAAAGATTTCTATAAATGCCACACATCCACCACCCCCTTTCCGCTCATCGAGAAGCAGGTATCAAATTTCTCTCTCTCTCCCTATCTATCTGTAGCTATCTCTGTTGCTCATGCTGTAATATCGTAAACGATAAGCTAAAACTTGCCTCAAAATTGAATTCAAATTGCAATTACAGGCACAAGCGGCACATATGTAAGCGCGTTGTGAGAATAGAATTCATTTAAACAACTAAATCCCCTCGATGGCAAGTCGGCAAAGCCTTTCCACATAATTGGCGGGGCGGTCACAGCAGTGTAGAGTACACATGTGTGTGTGTTTGGGTGTGTGTGAACATCATATGTTTGTTCTAGCAATAAAAATCAAAAACATAATTTCTTCAGCAATAAAATGGCAAACGAACCGAATGGCAAGCCAATGTTTATTATTATTTCTATTATTATGGTGGCAGCTGCGTCGTTTGGCTAGGTTTGGTTTTGGTGGCATGCTGAAAAGTAAAAAATAAAATAATAAAAAGCAAGTTCTTAAAGGGGATTTTCATAAATAACAACAAATGAGTGTGTGTTTCCCCTCTCTGCGTGTGTGTGTGTGTGTGGCATCTTTATCTTGTGTGTGCCTGTAAGTATGCTATGCTAAAGGGAAATGGAATCTCTGTTCTGGTTTTTTCTTTCTCTTCGTTTGCAAATTATGTTGCCGGCACGCGTTCCTCTTGTGTGGGGGGAGGGGTATGCAAATGATATGCATGAGCATTGTGTGTGTGGGTGTGTGTGTGGGGGGACATCCATGTTCCCGTTATCGCCAAAAATAAGAGGAAGCCAGACCAGGCCAGTTCGCTGACAATAAATAATAATTCTCGTTTCGTTTTTTCTGTTTGGCAAATCAAGCCATGAATTATTTGCTTATCTATGAAGTTGAAACAGAAATGAACTTGCCAAAAACTGGCAATGGCATTCGTAATGGGAATGCAAAACCAAGTCGCTTTTCTTATGTATGCTGAGACAGCTTACTAACGCCACAGAAGAAGGCTCACACACCATCCTCACGCAGTGAGGATTCCATCACCGTGAACCTGTGTATCCTTAACCCCTTTATGCACCCAAAATGGAGCTGGAGTGGGAGAGACGTGCCAACTAAACCGCTTAAGCACTCAATTTGCGCGTGAAAAGGAACTTGACACCCATGTGGCATGTGTGTGAATGTGAGCGTGTGTCTCCATCTCTCTGTGTGTGTGAGTGTGCGTAACCACATAGGCTCATACGCCAACCGCGGCACATGTCAGCACTTTGTTGTGATTTCCGTTTCCGTTTGCCGTTCGTTCCTTCCTCCCACCCCTCTCATTTACCCCCTTCACATGTGTGTGTGTGTATTGATATTGTTCTCTTCCTTGCAGTCACATAATGGCATTTAGCATACGTTTTCAGGCGTATGAAAATACTCTACTCAAAATGAAGAACTTTCCCATCAAGATCTTGTAGAAAAGTCTCATAAATCTCACAAAAATAATTAGGAGAAGTCTTAAATAAAAGATGAGAGTTTTCTAATCGATCTACTAACTTTTTAGAAATGTAATTCTTATTAGAAATGAATCTTAAATGAATACATTTCATTCCTTAAAGTTTTAAAATTCATTCACATAAGAATCTGATGAATTAAAATTGGATAAAATCCGATTTTCGAATGCATAATCGATATAAAGCTGCGAAATTTGTTGACATTAATTTGTAGTTCCCTAAGGTATGCTATGAAAAATAAAAATTGCGTAGCTAGATATTGGAGATATTTTAAGGAACATTTCGATGATTTGTAAAGTTTACATAATTCGCAAAGAGTTTTGGATTCTAAATTTCAAACAGTTCCATTACACATACAGCAAGGGTATACGAAATTCGTTTTTAACCCTGTTTGTCATACAAAAAAAAGAAGAAAAATAAACTTGTCTCCTTTTATAACCCTTGATAACCGTATATGTATTTATTTGTGACTTCCGTATCACCCCTCAATGCCAAAAAAAAAAAGAAACAGAGAGAAATATAACAAACAGCCCCTGCTAACATGTGTGTCAAATTAGGGTTAAATGGTTGCCCTTTCCCTCTACCCCACCCCTTGTCACTTTGCCTCACTGATGATGAGCTTCTTAGCTAATTTGTTGTTGAGTTTTTTGTTTAAGAAATTTTCATATTTTAGGCAGCTTTGGATTTTTTTTCCATTGCTTTTCTCTTTAGAAATGTTATACTTGACTGCATTTGAAGCATACGCTTTGGCCTTAAGTAGGCCTTAAGTCTTCATTTGTCTATTAGTCCTGGCCTACTCGGCTGCCCCACCCTGCCGTAAGAGTAAGCGCTTAATATGCCGACCGCATGGAAAACCCACAATTTTCCGGTCCAATTTTTGGCTGTCAATTTAAGTTGTAATTAACAGCCCCGACGACGGCGATGTCGACGGCCGAGTGAAATAGTGGCGAAAAAAATCCAAGATGAACAGAAATTTGACCCAACAACCATGTGGCATGCAACTCACGTGCGCTCATTACGCATTTGATAAATTTAGCTTGAAAGAGATGGGCGGAGATGGGTGGAGAGGCGGGTGGGGAAAAGTCTAAATTCAAGCTACTGTCAAAATAGACAATTCGGCGATTACCTGACTTACCTTGCCATTGCAGCAACTTTGCCTTCCTCTTCACATAATTAATCAAAAAGCAAAAAATATAAAGAATACAGTGCTTTATGATGATTTCCGAACCCACAATGAATGCTTTCTACTGCCGGATTTGGGTCATTAAAATTTTTGCCCTCGCATAATGAGAAGCTCCTCAACTTTTGGCTTCATCTTCCTTCTCTCGTTTTGGAAAGGATTAAGCCTAGCGCTTCAAATTTTAATGTGATTCCATTTTTTCCTCTGTGTTGTTTGTTTTGTGCCTCCATCTTCGCTTTCTTCATTGTCCCGTCGACCATTTACAATTTTTAATTCCCGGTCCCATGGTTTTTTTTCCTCTCTTGCTTTTGGTTCTTTAAGCATCTTGAAAAATAAGCTTAGCAGTTGGGCGAAACAAAACAAACCGACCAGCGAAGCGAGTGGAGTTGAGTCCACTGTCCATTGTGTGGGTTTTTTTTGGTCTGCTCCTTCTTTTAGATACCCTAGTTGAGGGCATACTCAATGGGTGGACATCTTGTAATCTCCATGATGTAGAAATATATTTTTCAACATTTGTAACAGTTTCTTTTCAAGTTTATAATATTTTTAAGATAATTTTTCCCATATAAGATGACTCTTTCCCCTAAGACGTTTCTGTCTAAAGTTTCTGGAAAACGTTAAAAAAATAGAGTATAAATATTTCGTTGCTTTTCCATTAATTGGTGATGCATTTTTCTCTGGTTTCGCTTTTAATTCTTCCTTTTTTCAAACGGTGGCATCCGAATTCGCTCAATTAGAGACGTGTCCTTCCTACGTGCCCTTCCCCTTGTGTTTATTGTAGACGTTGGCATAGCACGCGGGACACGCGTTTGCCTCGTTTTGAATTGGGACTCTCCATTACATTGTGAAATCCTCTGATTTTTTTCCCATTTCTTGGGATAGGGCTTAGGCTAGGGTTGAAATTCTACTTGTTTTTTTTTCACTGTTTTTGTATTGTTTTTTTCTCGATCTCTCTTTAGACCCATGACCACTTAAGTATTCTAAGCTCATAGATTAATCTGGGCTAAGGGTTTGACCTCTTTTGAATGTGCCAGCCCCCACCCGCATCATAATTTAACGCCCTAAAGTAGGCAATGCTCAATTTGGTCGATTTCTAAATCACGAAATTTTGCTCTTGCTAACATACTTTCGGTCAAAAATGTAAAAAGCAAAAGCAATTTCGAAAACTTAATTTTTCAGCGATTATGTGTGTAAACACCATCATCATTTTCCATCCCCCATTTTCATTTTCATCTTCACCGAAATAAGAATGGAAAAAAAACAACGAAATATGAATTTATTTTCCATACTTTTCATCTCATTTTTTGTTGTTTGTGCGGGTTTTGTTTTTACTTCTCGCTGCTATTATTTTTGTTGTTGTCTTCTTAAGTCCCTGTCTCAGTCTCAGTCCCAGTCCCAGTCGCTGTCCCATTCGCTGGGTAAAGTGACCCTTTTTAATTTTTCTTGCGCTTCAACGCATTGTTGCCACTTAATGGTATCTGTAAGCCAGCCGCCCATCCTCCTTGCCACACCCTCATCTTTCTCCCACACACACACACATTCCGAGTCGTTGATAGCAAAACATTTTTCCGGCATTTTTTGCTCTCGCTTCCTCGGCTTTTGTCATTTAATTTAATATATTCATGCGCTGCGGCACATTTTTTGCGGTTTGACACGCTTGTTCTGTTGTGATTTCCCGATATCATCTGCGGAAGAATGGAAGGAGGGAACAACTGACAATCGGCAACGGAATGAATGTATCAATACATTTGCCTCTGTCAAAAGCTCTGATTGGCTTTTATTTTTCGTGTTCTCTTTCATTCCAATATTCAGTTTGCCTTTTGTTTTTATACCCTTGCGGATGGTATTAAAAAACTGAAGTTTCTAACGCACAAAAGAGACCATCGCCAACCCTATTAGGAATATACACACTATATATTTTTGATCTGCACCAAATAAAGAGTCGGCGTAGGCATCTACATATATATATTGGTCTGTAAAGAAGTCTAAGTACCTTTACCTCAGTACGGGATTAACTATTAACAATAAGGGTGCATTTTGTAAGGTTTTCTTAGCATACTTTTAGAAACAAAACACGTTGTGAAGTTTCTTACTCCTCGATATTCTGTAACTTGTCGTTTCTCAAATGGAAATAAGAAATCTAACCGAGATAGCACAAAAGTAGGCAAAATGATCAAGTGAGCAAGTACCTAAGCTTGTGAAATTAAATGATTGTGAGCAATTGATCATGTCTAGTCAAAGTGGAATCTTAACCAACCCAACTGATTAGTTTGCAACTTTAAGAGTATACATATTTCGTCGCGTTCAAAGTTTAAGTTACTGAAATCTATTTTAATTGCATTCATTTGAGGGTAAATTCCTTTGCAGTGCATTTATTTTTTCCGTTTTTGTTTCGAGAACTTTTCCTGCAATTGCTCATTGAAAGTTTCATTGGGCATTATTGGGGGGCAGAGGAGTCCTCGTGGCATTTTCCAATTGAAATTAATTTTTGGATGGCCAGGGACTACTTTTAAGTCAACTTTTAGCACATAAATTTCAGCTAACTAAGTCTTAGACATAATTTGCTCGGTAAGTAGTAAATTCATGTACAAATAATTCAACTATTGAGCAGTTTTCTAATTAAATTAGTTGGAAAATTACATTGTCTCCTTGGAACGGCAAGGAAAATACAAAGTTGTAAGACGAGCGAGCATATAAATTCCCAAAGGTTCCCCTCCAACTAAATCTTGGCGGGCTTTGGTTTGGTTTCTGCTCTCTTTGGCCACATTCCGGTTGAGAGAATCAGAATCAGAGACTCATTGAGAATCGCCCGAAAAAGGCATTAAACGTTTTCTAATTAAATGCGACCGCGCATTTCCTCACGCCCCGTGTCCCTCCGCCCGTGTTATTGTTAAGGACATTTTATTATTTTTTCGCGAAACGAGTTGGACAAGGATAATGATTGTTTTCCCGTTTGACTTTATGCACAACCAGAACCAAGACCATTGAGCAGAATGAGCAGCGATGCGTTTCATTTTCGATTTGTTAGTTCAGCGAAGGGTTGAATCCCCTCTCATATACCCACTCCCATCCCCCACTCCCTGAGACTGGTGTCAGTTTGTTGCCATTCCCGGAATCACGGACAGTTGCAGAGACGCAGATGGAGGCTTATGGGGATTAGAAAATTTCCAATGTCTTGTTCTGAATTTGGACTCGGAGAATATACATTTTAATGATGTCCTCTCTCCCTCCTCCCCTGTCTCACATTGAAGATTATACAATACCAAAAAAAAAGAGAGGACATTCTATGTAAATGAAGCGATTAACGTTTTCCTGCTTCCCATCCTCGTTTTTCCTCTATTTTCCCTCTTCTTTGCACTCATTTTTTCTTGAGAAGTCTGTTTATTGAATATTCTGTTTTGTGTTTGTTTAATTACCAACTTTTTTCCTTTGACAAATGCATTTTTACTTCTTATTTTTTTTAATGTCCTTCTTTGTGTTTGTCTTTTTTAATCTGCCTATTTAAAGTCGTTTAAGTTTGCATTTTTTCCTTTGATGTCCGCCAAACTTTTCTTTTTTAATTTTCACGTTTCTTTTTTTTTTTCGTTCTCCCAAAAACCGTGGAAATAGACGAGCTTTATTTATGTTTAATTAGCATGGCATTTGCACTTGAATGATTTTTGTGACCAAATTTTTGAGGGATGGGAAACACGTTTTCTATCATAAATATCTAAGCACAGATTAAATTTCATCTTCATCTAAGATGAAATAATGCGAAACTTGTGAGAATATCTAGGAAATTGTTTCACTTTTATAGATAACTTTTTCTTTAATGAAAATTGAGAAGATTCAGATGGAAGAAGCTGATTTCTATGTTTTGGTTAGCTAAGTTATAGATAAAATGAGTTTAAAAATGAGTATTACAACCGCCCATATTACGCCCACCTTGATATCTGCATTTTTCCTTCTTATTAGACTCCAACTGCTCCGTTCGCTATCCAAATTTCGCAGATGAGCTTAACCATCTTTTAAATAAACAATAAATCACTTAATGCCCACAATTACAACGAAGGCAGTTAAGTACTACTTAGGAGAGAAAAAAACTACCAGAAATAAAGTCAACAAAATTCGATAATATATATGAAGAGGACCTTCTCCTTCTCCACTTCGACACGGGGTCCACTGGGAAGTATTTCCATAAGCATAATTTGTCTGGGACAAAGAATGCCAATTTGTTGCCATTCGTTTGCCATTTGATATGTATTTGAGGGAGCGTTGTGAGGGGGGGGAAGAGGACTGATAAGCTACTTGAGAGAGAGGAAAAAGCGGCCCTAAGCACATGCTTAAAATATTTATAAAAACGGCGACCAAAAAAAAAAAAACAAGGAAAAAACGGACGAGAAGAGGCCAAAAAGCCAAATGTATGTAAGCTGATATTGTCAACTAGGCGTATGCGTAACTATAAGTTGGAGTATTCCCATTTTTGGTATCCTTATGTGTGCTCTGCTTGATAAAGTCAACTCAAATGATAAATCGTTGCTAGCCAAGGGTCCGCCTCGGACAGACATAATCGAATTTTTATTGATACAAGCAGCTTACGTTGAAAGGATGGACAACAACAACAACAACGAAAAGGAGAACGATGAAAATAAGTCGATATATGGTCAAATAATAAAAAAAATATATAGACTAATACGCTTGGTTTTCCTTCGTGCATTTTCTTTTTTTATCAATTGGTCAAGCGGGTAGCAAAAGGCGAAATTGCCTTATGAATATGTTAAAGCCAAAAGGTTGTGACTTAAGTGGCTCGAGTTGTGCGGGAGTGGGTGGGGGTGGGGGAGGGGATGGTAGTAAAAGGAGTAAAAGTACGACTACAAGTTGCCTTCTAGACATGGAAACTGTGTTCCATAACTCAATTAGCTCGAAGGAAAAGGCAACTTTCAACAATAGCGAGAGAACAGAAGAACAAGCAAAAATTGTTGATAATTCAGTTTGCCTCAGCCCCCTCTCTACCCCTCTCCGCACCACTAGCCAAGCATTTGCAACATCAGCAGGCATCTTGATAAGATTAATCAAATTTTCTGACGGCACTGACTACAAAATATGCTCGGCGTGTAAAAAGGATTTATGCGTAATTATATAAGAAAGGCGTAAGGAGTGTAAAAGGAACATCATAAACATTTCTTAAGTAGGCAAATCAAAGCGCCAACACGACGATGATGATGATGACAGGCACTAGAAGAGACGAGAGAGAGAAAGAGAGAGAGAGAGCGAGAGAGAGCAGCCAAGTCTTTTCTTTTGTGAAGGCTTTTAGTTTTCTTTTCTTTTGCTTCTTGGCAGCGCATTTAATTAGTCGAGTGGGGAAAGGGTTGGATGGGCAGGCCGGGGCGGTGGTGGTTGGTGAGGATTTTACATACATATTGAATGTTTTCCATTCTATTCTGCCTTTGCTTTGTTTCAAATTAAAACCACAAAATAAATCTCGAAGCAGCGAACTTCAATTCCCTCTACTTATATGCCTCCTGTGTGTGTGCATAGTTTTTCCCTCTCACTTGGAGAAAATTCGCATTAAAAATTCGAATTGTCTAAAAGGTTTTTGACAGTGGAATTTTATTACATAGTGATTAGTTCTCAAAATTGATAATTTACTAAATAGAAAAACAGAAAACACTTGTTTTTGTTCATTACTATTTTCTATCTGAGCTTGGCTTAAGGATAAGAAGTCCTCTCTAGTGCAACATCAAAAGGCCACATCACTATATTTAGCACAAAGGACAATCAATAGGAAATCCTTTAGCACAAAATTAATTCCACTTTAATTTTACTTAGCAAATTCCTCAAAAGTGCAAACAATTCGCCAATTCTCTACTGGGATATGACCGATCAAGGACGTTTACCAATAACAACATCATAGAATGAGATTCTGTTCAAAATAAAATGAGAAGATACAAAAAACAAATCAAGTAAACTATTAAAAAAGAAAGATGCTAGAAATTTCTAAGTAAAAAGAAATATTTTAAAGTCATTTTCCAAAGCATTCGCGAATTTCCACTGTAAGTGCTCGAAGAGACAAAACAGATTTCCTGAAAAGAAAATAGTATATAAAATGTAAAACTAAATTTGCACATTAAGACCATCTTGGCATCTTCTTCTTTTGCCATAAACCCAACCCCAAGCCGAATACAAAGTCGTGAATGTTGAAAAGGTAAAACGGAAACGGAAACTCTGACATGTTTTGGTGGGGCCCAAGGGGGGAAGGGTGGTTGTGGATTGGGGTAAATGCTTTGCTTTTGCCATAAACACACAAAATGCGTTGCCAAGCGTCGACACCAACATACACACACACACACACACACACACACACACACACCTCTCAGGTTGTGGAAAGAAATAAGGACTTAACAATCTTGACAACTACTTTCCGGTTGACATGCAATTTCCACGTAGATAAATTGAAGTAGAGCTGGCAAAAAACGTAAAGAGAAAAAAAATGAAAAATCTCTGAAATACAAAATACATACCATAGAATAGGTGGGGGGAAGAGGGGGTGGCGGAATAGTAGTTTTTGGCAAAGTAAATTAGTTCTGCTTCATCTAGAATAGTAGCATTTCCATTAAATATGCTTGATGCTTGAATTTATAAAATGTAGCCCGACACGAAGCGGAAACCAACTTGAAGCCGGGCATGAAAATGAAAATGCACCCAGAACCAAAAGATAGTTAAGTCGATATCAGAAGCAGCAGCAACAGCAGCAGCAGCAGCGGCGGCAGCAGCAACAACAGTTTCCGTACCAAAAGCAGGAATTTACTTGACATTTTCATTAGTGCGGCACAGCCACAAAACACTTTGCTCTAGACCAGACCAAACCAAACCAAACCAAACCAGAAACCAGCAGCAGGAGGGAGGACTGAGAAGTGAGCGGGAGGAAGGAACTGAGCAGGAGGCAGTCACTTTGATAGAGTCTCACACGAACCAACGAACGCGTTGCCTGTGGCTTGATACTGGCATCAAAAACCAGCAAGAAAAAAGTACAAAAAAAAATCTATAGTAAAACAAAGAATAGCCAAGCACAAGGATTGCTGCAAGGAGAAATACAGTAAAAATTGTCATAAGATGAACCAATTAAGAGAGAGAACTAAGAATTGATGCGTCTAGAAGTTAGTTTAGAGCTTCAAAAGTTATATAGAGATAATTAAAGTGTTGTATTGAGTTGAAGATAATATCAGATTGTAGAATCTATACACCCAGAACTTAAACAAGATGTTAATTGTCCCATTAAAGAAGAAAAACTTCAACAAACCAAGCCAATACATGTGGAAAATATGAATTTCCTATAATTAACCTTTTCTGTGCTCGTTCATCCTAAAAGTATGCTACATTTTTATCACATATCTTTTAAGCAGTTTCAACTGTACGCACATGATGAAGATACATACTTCCCCCTCTTGCGCTCTCTCTCTCTGTGCACAACCCATCAAACACACACACACACACGCACACATAAACCCCATTTGAAATGGCTTATTATTGGGGTTTTTGCTGGAACAGCAAACCGAAAACCAAAAACATACCCGGCCCACGTCGACAGTTGTCACTGACTGAAGAGTGCTGGCCGTGGTGGCACGGGCTGCAGGGGGGTGGAGGTGGCTCTGAGTCCGAGAGTTCTCACATCTTGATTTTGCCGACTGCTGCCGTTTGCCGCTTCTTCCTGGTAGCTGTTGTCCTCTTGCTTGCTGCGGCTGCTGCTTGTGCCTAATGTTGTGGGAAATTGCATTAATTATTCTATTAGCAGCGTAATTCGTTCTTAATTGCATGATAAACTTTATTGCCTTTTAGGAGGATTGCTCATAGAGCAAGATAGATACAAGAACAGAGAGCGACACTCCCGTTTCCACTCCCACTCCCATATCCATATCCTTGTACTTGAAGTCTATTTGAATTACACATGAACTTGATGAATTTTCAAGGCGCGCCTAAGTACACATTTATTTCACTTAAGTAAATTTGAGTGTGATGAAGATACTCAACTTGCAATTGCAGAAAAGAATCTTTGCTCACTAAGGATAAGCTAGAACTGGGAGTTGTAATTATTTCCATTTCGAAATTCTTTCACAATTCTCAAGTGCGGCAAGATAATGAAATGATTCAGAGATGGTTGCCGACAATTCATTCCTCGATAGGCGGTAGTTAGTGAGTGCTTTTGTCTTTTGACTTACTAATCTAGTTTATATATATTTGAAACCCTCTAATACCTCATATAACTAAGCCTATTTAGCCGCTTATCATCGCTTATGCCGCGTAAGGCCTTCTAGACTTTTCCCCCAAGTGCTTTGATTTTGATTTTTTCCCCAACTGATTAGCTATTGGGCACTCGAACTCGAAAAAAAAACGGGAAAAGAAAACAAATCAGTTAAGAAATCAGCGAATCTAAGTATTTACTGTTGGTTATCTAAGCAGAAATCCAATTAAGCTTTATCACCTCAAATTAATCAAAGGCAACGAACAGCTGAACACAATAGCTGAGTAAATAAAATCGTTTTTAAGTCAATATTAATCAAATCGCAAATGCCACCATCGTCGCACCGTCGTTGCCCCCCTCCCCCTCGCTGGTCGATCGTGGCCTTTAAAGATTTTTTTTGTTGTGCCGATAAGCGTCCAAACGCGCTCTTCAAACATTTTCAAAGTGAGTGGATTGTGAATGAAATTGTTTGTGCAACAATTTTTGATCTGGACTTTTCATTTGGAGTTCGAGTTTTTCGTTGTTGTTGTTGTTGTTTGTTTAGTCCAGAAAATGTTCTAAATAAAATTTAAATGCATTTGCTGTGGCTCTCTCCTTTGGCCCTGTTTGTCACTTTTGCTTACTTTTGCCTCCCAATTAATTTAATTATGTGGTCATATCAAACTATCCCCTCTGTGTGGAGTAGCCAACGAAATGTTAGGTCAAACGCATGACCCCACCCACAGGAATGAGATACAATATTTCACATGCTTTTAGCGCTAAATTAAAATGTGAAAATTGAGTTGTGCTCTCTCATCTATTATGGACTTCTACCGCATTGTGTTTGTGTGTTTTTGAAGAGGGTACACGTAGAGACCAGAAGCAGGTCTCTGTGGTTAGTTTTTCTAGAGGTTCATCGAAATTTTGTCACATTGAAAACTATTGGGAAAAAATTTTTACCAATTATGGAACACTTTGAAACTATATCAAAAATATTCATATAAAGTTTTCTACTATTAGGATAGGATATATAATTAAAGAAGCTTCCACTACAGATATAAGCACTCACTTTGGCTGGGAAAATATGTGGAAATCTTCAGTATTAGTTGGAGCTACTCTCAATTCTCTTTAGATACTAGCAATTACTAGGTAATACAGACTTAAGTAACAACTAATTCACATCGTATGAAACCGAAACAAGATCTAGTACGAATATTGATTTGTGTGTTTTTCTACTCAGAATAAATTAAAATATTCTTCAAGGTTTTCGATTTGGCTTGTTCTAAGCACATGAACTAAAATTTAAATGATGTAATCTAAACAGTCTGAACTTTATAGGTTTTTTAAGAGGGTTTTCACCCTCATTGATCATATTGAAATTTCGCTTTTCGCTTTCATTCGGAATATTAAATCTCAAAATGGGAGTGAAACGATTGTAGATATTATTTTGAAACACTTGCTGGTTGTTACAAAAGCGTTTGATAGATTTCTTTGAAACTAATAGTGTTGTAATTATTGTTAAGTGTGCCCGTTTAATGCCTAACTTTCGATTCGGTCACACTTACTTGGACTTATTAAGAAAAGCGAATGTGATTGAGTCGCTTAATTGCTCCTTAAATAAAATAAAACCAAGACGATTACTGGTTTGTGTATTCGTTTTGGTAGTAAAAGAACGGGCCAAAAGCTTAACATATCAATTAACTTAATTCTGTTTATTGTGGATTTTGTGATAGACTCTTTGTAAGTATTTCGAGGGCACTTCAATTTGATGAAATCTGTTTGAAATGCTTCTATGTATATTGATTATTTCACGATAATTATGCTTTAAATGATGGAATGATGAGTAAATAGATGGCAGATATGAAAAGGCCAACGCAAAGGCAACGCATTGACATTGCGCAGCTGGAATAGACCCAGAACCAGACCAGACCAGACGGAGACGAGGTCGAGTCTATGCCCAACCGACATTGTAGACAAGTAAACAAAGTCAAGTGCCTCTGGCTGGCTATATAGAGAAAAGGAGCAGCGGGCGGGTGTTTGGTTATGCGGGGTGCAAGGGGGGACAGCTGCATTCTGGATATATTTATTTGGCAAACAGCACTCGACTTTGTATATTTCGAGATTTTTGGCCAACAATATTTGAGGACTGTGAGATTGAGGGTGAGAAGGAGAGCGATAAGCGTAGAGATACATTCTCAGATAGGTGGTTTTAATTAGGGATTTGCCTTGAACAAGGCGACAAATGTCAGGCACCAAGACAAATATCGATTCACAATCGCCCAGAGTCAATATTGTTCGGCGGCATCACCAAAGCGGGGCAAGAAACTGGCCTAGAGAACTCCATCTCCATTTTGGTTGATTCGATTTCATTGTCAAGCCGTTAGATGATTGGAGGAGAATGGGAGACACCCCACCGGGGGCCCCATTCCACCCCACTCCATCGCAGACACACATCTTCGTATCTGTAGTTTTTGTGTTATCATTGATATGAAATTTACAAATCGATATCGTGTTCGTTGCGCCTCCTTTGAAGATGCCGTCGTCGATGAAGTCGTCGATGAGTAACGGTTTCACATCCGATTCAAAGATATAGACATTTATCTATTGATTTGTATTGGCGTGTTGCTAATGTTGTTGCTTTTTGTTCACGGCATCCTCCTGGTATCAGTTAAATCAATTAAGGCTTTCAAGTGGAAGTTATTTTCTATCGTTTTGTTTTCGTGTGTAAGGTGAGGCTTGTCTTTGTCCCATCCGTCCATCCGCCCCCAGATACATACACCTTCAATTATTTCAAGTGGTAAATGTGGTTATTCCATTTAATCAGGGGTGGGGCATACACAAAAACCAAACATTGTAGCTAATGTCTCGCGATAGTTTCTCTCTCAACTCTTTCTAACTAACTAATTGAAGTTTGCCTTTGAGGCATTCAAGGTTGTTCATTCACACACACACACACACATACACCTATTGAGCTGTGTATGGAATGCAATTGATAACATCAAACTGATATTATCTTAATCAGTAGAAAAAAATGGCATACCCTAAGAGTAAAACAAAGCGAAGGGAAGTGGGTATAAGGGAAAACCCTAAATTAGCGCAGGCGCATTCGAGGCACTGCAACACGGAGCAGCAGATTGGAAGCTCCAATGGCACCGCCAGCATTTGTTATTCCTGCCCCAGACCCCCCGAAATGTCAATACTTGAGCCAAGCGAATGGCATCACTTGAGCAACCGAGAGTCCTATGTACACACACACACACACAGGGATAATACACGGAGAGTCCTTAATCGAGAGAGGTGGTTGGACACATAAGGGACCGACCTCCTTTATGAGTGTTTGGGACCAGCAAAACGAAACGGAAATGTCAAGTTGACACTCTGACAAGGCCGGAAGTTGCTCAGCTTCAGATAGATAGAGATAGCGAGAGAACGAGAAACAGAGAGAGAGAGAGGGAGACTGAGTCTAAAGTATTACATCTCAACTTCATCATCATCATCGTCGTCATCATCATCAAGGGTCGTTTAATCAACAATAAAATCAGAAATCAAAAACTTAATGAATGTCCTTTTGTCAACGAGCCAGTCCTGAATTGCCACACACATTGTCCCGTGATGATGGCCGGGCTGGTTGGCTTTGAGGGTGGCAAAGAACCGTTACAGCATCCGTGTCCTGTGTCCGTGTCCGCGTCCGGGATGATGACGATGACAAGGTTGACGGCAACGACCGTTTTACGCGGCTGATGACCACCGCCGTCACATTGAGTAATAACCATAATGGGGCATGAGCTAGGGAACCGCGATAGGCCCACTCCTCTCCCCCATCCAGACCCCCATCCATAGTTGACTGCGTTTAAAGTTCCACACGTTACCTCCAGCGTTTTGGAAAATGGCAAACAAAAAATGCCGACACCGCGAAAAGCGACGAACTTTAACGAAATTATTGATTTTCCCCAGGCGCCGCATGTGGGAAGTCCTTTTTTAGATAAATATACACACACATATTTTCTGTACATGTCCTGCGAGTAGAGGAGGCATGTGGAAAGGAAACGCAGGTTATTTTCCTGGAGCAGTAGACAGTAGAAATTCATATAGCAATATACTCGTTTATAAATTAAGGAGAACATTAATTGACCGATATGCTGAGACATATCATTTGATAGCGAAAAAGATAATCTATAATATTTTCAAACATCTATAATCCATTATTCTATAGATATTCGCTTTCTTTCACTTGGTTTACAGTGACATTCTTCCACAATTTGATTGGGATTAGAATTATATAGACCGATATCATAACAGTTAGTTAGTTAATCAACAATTGAGTTACTTGACTGAAACATTTACTACTTATATGGGTAAAACCGCTTCAATCCTTTGGAATACTTTAAAAGACTTTGTTTGTAGATATTTCATTTAATTTATTTACAAAATGAGAAATAATATTACAAGTAAATGAACTCTTTGAACATGAGTATTTTCTAGTTATAAATACATTTAAAGAAGAGTACAATAGTTTAGTGCAGGGAGAAAAGAGTCTTATACATAGATGTGAACTTATGGCTTTAGGGTAAAATTAAGTTAATTATTTCTCTGATGTTTTGGTAGTAGTCCTTTTTATTATTATTTCTTTCAAGTACGCATGTAAAGGACTTCCCGAAAGCTTATACAACATTGGTACATGTAAAATGCTTAGAGCAGCAAAGATTTTGAGCACCGAATTTTCGTAAAGCTCCCCGCAAAAAAAGGCAAAAAAGAACACACATAAAAAGCGTCGACGTCGACGTCGCCACTCTAATGAGGGGTGGGGGGATGGAGATGGGGGGTAGGAGTCGTCTTTTTTGTTTGGTGGTAGGGGTAGAGACTAGGGCGTCAGCGATAAAACCGCAGCAAAACACAGACAAAAAAAAAAGAAAGATGAAGTCTTGGGTAAAGGCAAAGGCGCTCGTTTTAGCCAATCAGCGCACACCAAGGCGGAGTCTATGCCGAACCGGTTTACTTGTGTTTTTTTTTGTCGTTCCTCTTATTCTTTTTTCGTTTCTCATTTTTTGTTGTTGCTGTTGCTGTGTTTTTTCGTTTACGTTTACACTTCGCTCATCTTTGCTTTGCTCTAATTTTTTGATGGGTTATCTCACGAAGGCAACGAGAGCGAAAGGGAGAGAGAGAGACTCGTTGTGCCTGTGTGGGTGTGTTCGTGTCAGTGTGTTTGTGTGGGAGAGAGCGAATTGTTGAACTGAGCGAGGGAGAGCGAGAGCGAGAGAGAGAGAGGGCGAATAACGCGCAGCAAGTGGAAAACGGCAGCGGGATAATGATAATGAAAAAATATATATAGCCCCACACTCACACACACACACTCACACACATATTTATATATGTATGTATATAGAGTAGGGCGTTACTCAGTTATTTGGAAAAAAATATAAACTCTTTGAAATATCCGTTTCAACTATAGATTACAGTAACCCAGATGTTGAAAATGGCAACGTTGAGACTTCTGAGAATATTTCTGTATCGTTTTGAAGAAGTTTTCGAAATTTTCAACAGGGATTGGTATGCATATACAATGTATATGTTTGTGTATTTGTTCCTTGTGATAATCTAAGCCAATTGCAAAGTCTGATTAGTAAATAGGAGTAGCCTCTTAGTTCATTGCCTCTTAGTTCATTGTGTTCATCTGTGAATTGGTAGAATATATAGTCGAAAATTATAATATTCTGAAGGAAATTTCACAACGTCGCCTATCTTGCAGCTTAGGTATAGTAATTAGCACGTTCCCAAGAATGAACGACTACACCCCAGGACACTGCAGTCCCCTTTATGTACTCCCGGGAATTTTGCTGGTTATGTGTATGTAACCGGCTGCTCCTATTTACCATTTACCATTTACCGAGTCCTTCCTTCGCAGTGGTTGGCTAAATCCTGTTGCCGCTTCGTATACAATCTAATCACATGTAATGCGCGCGCATTATCTAGACTCTTATCTCGGTCCGTCCGTTCGCAATGTGTGGGTGTGTTGTGTGGTCAACGCTTCGTGTGTCGGGGCCCGAGCGACAGCAGGGTCGCCATCCAATTCGCCGAGGTGCTAAATACATCGTGGGTGTTGCTTCAATTCCGTTTCAGCCATCCCACCACCCCCCACCCACCCATCGACGACCCAAACGATATAAGCGCAATAAGCACCGCAGTTCCCGGCACGATTTACTCTTTCATCCCGACGACGCGTGTAACGCGGCACTGCTCGCACCCGCCGCTACTGTGTGCTGTGCTTAGCCCACGCCCACTCTTCTCGATGAGCGTGTGTGTGTGTGTGTGTGTGTGAGTCTTTTGGCATAATTCCACCCGAATTTGCGGCAAATCCATTGAAATTCTGCCACAGCGCGCACAAAAAAGTCAAAGAAAACGCGCAGCCGAACGAGGTTGAGTGGGCAGGAGTGTGGGGAGGGGGCAGGGGGTGGTTACGAACGACGAAACAAGTGCAGCTCTGCGCCGGAAGAACAGGTTTTCCCGAAGATAAATGCTGCTCTCGCATCTCTCTCTCTCTCGCTCTTTGTAGCTCTCGCATTGACTCTCTCTCGGACTCTCGGGTTATCCAGTTGTAGCTGTGTGAGTGCTTTGTTTTGGTCACACACACACGCAAGTCTGCGACAGAGAGCCCAAAATATACTACTATATCTACTACTATTTTGTCAAATGCTACCAAATTTGGAAAACCGCGACACATTTCAAATCCTTAATCCTACAAGTTGAAATAGGCAAGCAAAAAAATGGAAACTGTTTGTCTTAGCTCAAACAATCAGATTAAATCTAAATCCATTAATAGAAAGTAGTTTCCAAAAATCAGCAATTCTATTTCAAAGATCAGAAGTTACTGCATTGGCTATGACTCAAGTTAAATCACAAGCGTAGAGATAATAGAAAATCAAATATTAGCAGCTCTTTGGAAATTGACTAAACAAAAATCCCCAACTCAGCCAAGTTAAAGGAAGCCATTGGAGATATAAATGAATCACTAACGAATGGGTAATTATCTATGTCTTTTACCTGTACGGAAAGATCTAACGCTGCAAAAGCACAACTATTCAAAGCATAATGGAACTCAATCCTTTGATTTTGAAGAAGATTTATAAACCAATCAAAAATGTCGTACACTACCAATTGACATCATTCACATTGCTCACCCACACAGAGATAAGCGCGGCACACATTAGAGTGGTTCGAAAACAATGAATTTTCGAATCTTGAGGCGGTTTGTCTAGCTGTTAGAAAACGAAAGGCTTGTGCGTTCTTATACCCATAAGCTTATTTTTGAACAAATCCCAAGCTTTTCCCTGCGTTTCTCAGTTGCTAAAATTGTGAAAAGTCTTTGATTATTAACAATTACATATTCCAGTTTGATATACTGTCCATAAAAATGCTTTTTGAATTATATTTCCAATGTTTTTTGGCTTAAAAAGCTTGTTAGCCAAATATTACGTATACGCAGCATGTACCAGCTAGACTAGCAATATTCAAAATAAGCATGAGAATGCTAATTATTATGATGCCGATGCATAATAATGATGCTAAAGATTAAAATTTAGATATTTCAAGACGCGAAAATGTTAATTCGAGTTCTTTGGCCCACCCTAACACACACAAGCAAATGCGGAGAACGACAGAGCGAGAGAGAGAGAGAAAGCCATTGCGAGAGAGCGCCCCCACACTAACGCAAACACCGACACCAATACAAAAGACGAGGAAAATGCCAAAAGGCGGGGGACGAGCCAAGCCGAGAACGATACCGCTACCGAGGCCGAACACCGGCACCGGCGGCATCGGCACACAGATACAAATACTCATACACACACACACACGCACACATAGCACAACTTCGTTGGGAATGCTACACACCACCTTCGTGGGAATACTACAGAGTCATTTGGACAGCAGTTGTGCGACAACTTGGGCTGCGGAAGGACGTCTTGACGCGCGTTCGCTCAACAAATTGATCAGAGTTCAATTGAAGAACGAGAATTATTCGATTTGTTATTAATATTAAAGAATCAGAGCAGCAGCAGCAGACTGCCAATCGCCAGTCGTCAATCGCAGAAGGGGAACGTCACTGCGAAGGTCGTCACACGAGGATCATTGCCATCGACATCTCTCGCACCTAATAGGAGAAACAAAAAACCAAAAAAAAAAAAACAATTCTTATCGCTAAGTTGGAGCCGGCTTTTGACACGCTTTGGCCCACTCCTGGAAAGCCAGTGACGCGGCTACGGCTACTAGTCCAATTTTTATGGCGTCTTGCCGCCTTCACTAATGATGTCGCGTCAACAACACCAACAACAACAGAAACAACAACAGCAACAAAAACAACAACCACCACAACAAAATAATACTTTAACTTCAGCTGCAGCATTTGCATTTGCATTTTTTGCATCATTCAAAATCGCGTCAACAACAACGACAAGAAGAAGCACAAACGTCGTCACCGAATCCGTTCCGTTCCGCACCGCTCCGCTCCGCGTATGTGTTTGCCCAAGTGCGTTTGTGCTGCATATGGTGTCTCTGTGTGTGTGTGTCTCTCTGGGTGTGTGTGTGTGTGCGTGAGTGTGTGTGCCTAATTTGCAACGCCTCTGAGAAATCTTTTTTCAAAATTCCAAATCGAATTCAAGTCTCTTATCACAAATAATAATTTGCAATTGCAATTGCATTTGCAAGAAGAAGAAAGAGCCAATCGAACCAAGCCCATACAAAATCAATCAATTAATGCCAAAGAGAAAACTACTGACCGACCACCGAGGAGCGAGTGCATAAATAAATAGTGACTTAAAGTAAAAAACGCTGAAAAGAACTTGGTTAGCCATTACACGATGGACTTTCAAAGCGCCATGGAAACCTTTGCCGAAGCCTGGGTGGCCGCCAATGCGGGACAGCAGGTGAGTGAACCTCATATCCTTTCACATAGATCCCAAGACACAGAGTAGTCGAAGGATGGATCAGTGAGTGATCTTGCACCACTAATTTTTCAGTGATTGCTAATCCCACGACGTATTGACTTTTAGCCGTCGGCATTTCACGCCCTTTGCTAATCGAATAAATGATCTCAGCGTGTAGAGACACTTCTATGACATTTCCATTTACTCGGATCGCTCTCTGAATCATCTCTAGTGGAACTGGAAACTGCTGTGACATATGGCCTAATGATAAAAACAACAAACTCAGCACACAGACACTAGATATGCACAGTCTGCTGCTGTTTTTGTTGTTTTTAGTTCGCCTATTTATGCAGATTAAGATAATCCTTATCGTGTGAAGAGTGGAGATTTTAGATAAGCATACCGCTATGCGTTGTTTGGTTTTTAGTTTACGTTCCATTTGGAGTTGTAGTTCGAGGAGTCGAGTCGAGTCGAGTTGAGTTCGAGTGCCGTTTGTTGGTTTTTATTCATATTTGTTTATCTGCTTGTTATGAGCTGGCTAATTGCATTGTAAAGACGCCTTGGGGCCGTACCCATTGCCCCATCGCCGATATCCATGAAAGCTTTTTTTTTTACCTTAACCCCCCTCCGAATCCACCGATCCAGCGATCCACCGCACCCCACCCACACGCATTCAAAGAGATAAGATAATCCTCATTGTCGGCGTGTGTGTGGCGGGGGGCGGGAGCGACTTGGCTTTGGTAATTTCGGCATAAGGCGATGACGCCGGCACCAAAAAAAAGTAAAGAGCTGGAGAGGGGTGAGGGGTGAGGAGGGTGGTGTCCTCCTCCGATATATATATAGATAGTTACATATGTATACTTTGCCGGATTGCTATCGCGTCATCCATTCGTTTTAATTTTTATCGTTTCGGCGCTCCGCTCCGTTCCGTCACCCTGTCGAGTGATATCGCAATTAATCCAAATAAGTGCGATAAAATTGATTATGAACATGCTGGCGTGATTAGTCCACATTTCTATATTCCTATATACTACATATTATATCTGGGTGTGTGTGTGTGTGTGGGGCTAGAGAGACTACTACAGACATACATATGTCCGGGGCCCGTTTATTAGCCCGGGCATAATTGATTATGTCGTGTGAGTGTAATTATTATTTATCTGGTTTTTGAGGTTTCACTCTGATATCAACATGAATTTTGGCCCTCCGAGCAACAGGGCAAACAACAACTATAACTGCGCCTGAGTCTAATCTAGGCTAGACTGATAAAACTGATTAGCGATTAACTTAGTCAAGTTTTTTTTGGCTATGAATCACAAAAAAAACCAATCCCCAGCATTGAGAGTAATTTAAAAAGTGTAGATAAAATCTAAATGAATTAGCAATGAGAGAGAAAAAGCATTGTATGAGACTATAGGAGGACTATAATAAATGGTTAATCTATAAAAATATATTTCAGAGGAGGATTATGAAGTTGAGATTAAAAGATAACAATAAATGAAACTACAATTAAAAGCAATTAATTAAGGTTGACAGTGGATGAAGCTAGAGAAAAGGACAATTTTTAGTTGGAATATCCAGGTCTTAGACTTGAATGTTACAGTTGATTAAATGTTAGACCAAAAAGAGAAAGGATTAAAAGTCAAAATACAGAGTTTAAAAACCTAAGTCTTCAGATCATCATTATTACCTGCTTTAATTTCTTTGTTCTAAAAATTTACACAAATTTCGTTTTCTAATTCTTTGAAATTTTTACACACAATTTTCCTTTTTTATTTGATTGCTCAACCACAAAAATTATAAAATAACAAATAAATATACTATATAAATGCACAGAGAAAAATACTATTTTATTTTACCAATTTCCGACCACTTTATTCGGAGGTCACTTTCCATTCAATTAAGTCTCATTTTGTGCACTCAATAAAAATTGATCCGCGCTAATCGACAATAGTTTTAAAATTCTATTCTATATTAAGTTAATCTCAATGCTTAGTCTCTATCAGCTGACACACATACACACATAGTCACACACACACACAAATACAGAGACTTATCGCCATTGTCTTCTTGCCTAAATCATGCCACAAGAAATATTATTCTACACAACAAAATTGTGCTAGCTGGTTTTGGTTTTTGTTTTGTGCGTTTTTGTTTTATTTTTGACAGTTTTATTTGTTGGCTTAGAAAATGGGATTAAGATAAGATTGACTAAGTTGGTCAGCTCAATAAACCTGTTTCGTTTGCGTATAAATAATAAAGTAAAAGAATTCCCTAAAAATGAAACGAGAACTAAAAATATATATACATACATAGTCGCCGTATGTATAACAAATCAAAATTTTTCTATATCTCTGCCGCTGATGTTGTTCCATTTTTTGTTTTTTTGGTGGTGGCTTCTTTTTGGCTTGGCAAAACCAATTATAAAGCATTTAGTTTTATTGTTGTGATAATTTCCCAAATATCGAGGAGATAATGTTATGCGAGTGTGTCTATTCGGTATTGTTGTTCTTGTTGTTGATTTTGTTGTCTTTGTATGTGGTTATATCACCTCTTTTTTTTTAAATTTCGCAGATAGGACAAGCTAAGCGACTTATAAATTATAAATCACAGGGGCAGAATAATATTTGGCCCCATCGAAGATTTGATACTCTTCGATTTTAAGTTCTGTGAATAATAAATTGATCTCTTTGCACAACAAATTAGGAATCTGTTTTTTTGATCGATCTTGGCAATTTTAATTTATCAATTTTCTCAATTTATTGTCCCTACTAAAATGAATAGCTTCATTTTAATCAAGTGCAGGAAAAGGAGGAGGAAAGGGTATTTAATGATTTAAAAAATAAAATAATAAATAAAGAGAAACGTAATTTCATTGGCCTAATCTGTGAGTGAGTGTGTGCGTGTGTGTGTGTGTGTTGAGTGATAATGGAAAATTTATTAATTGAAATCTTCTTCCTGCTTTGGCAGAATCCACTGACAAACAAAGAGACCAAAAAAGAAAAAGAAAAAAATCGAATCATTTATGTCATTTCCTTGATCTGTTCGCTCTCAATGAAAACGTAGCTAATCAATAGATGGCTGAATGGATTGATCGAACTACTGCCCCACAGTAGTGCATCCCACGTTTTGGTCTGGCTTTTGTCACGCCAGTTTTCGGCGTTAAATTCCGGTAGTCAAATGTCCATTAAACTCGGCTCATAAATGTCCAAACTGTTTGTCATCTTGTTTGGGTTTACGAATGGAGGGAGGGAGCGAGGGAGGGGGTTGAGCTGGATATGGTAGTAGCTTGGCTTTCTTTTGGGTTTTCTCCATCAAGGTATTTTTTTTTCTTCATCTTTTTCTTCTTTTCCGTATTTATCAGGGCTTAGGCTTGTTCCTTTCACACAGAGGCCGCCTTTTGATTTTGATTTCGATTTTGATTTTCGTTTTGTCGCTTTCTCGCTTCGTTCCTGTTACGATTAAAATAATAATATTTATTAATTATTCAAAGCCGATTGGATTATAATAATTTATAATGATTATTAACATAACTTTAAACTTGAACTGGAACTGGAACTCTGAGCTAAACTCAACTGAACTTGGCCACAAAAATACATATACCTGACGCGATTCTTTTTGGAATTTCTTGGCATTTGCATTTAGTTTTTGTTCTTCTCCTCGAGTCGTCTGCACTTGATTATTGTGAAGTTTTCCATCACCCAAAGATGATGGTAGATGGAAAGCTGGGCTTTTCCTCTGCCCCTCTACATAGAAAATGCTTTAAGTTAATTACAACTTGTCACCTGGTTGTGGGCTTTAAATCAATTGCTCGACTTGTTTCCCATTTCGAATACTATTTTTTTTTTTGTCTTTTTCTCTGTCTTTCCGTTTCTTCTGTTTGATATTTGATTTTCTCTGTTGGTGTTGCCTGTGTTCCCGACAATTTCAAAGAGACCCGCCGGTCCGATAATCAAAAAAGGCACAAAAAACGTGTTCACGTTGGAGTTTTGTTTTTTTTTTTTTGTTTTTCAGTTTCGGCTGCCGACTTATCAGTGTTCGAGTTGATAAAACGATTTGTAAGACAATTGTGATAAAAGCGGTTCAGGCTTAACCGCTTCTCAATTTACAGATAATTAAACGTAGAAAAGCAAACCGAAAACCGTAGAGAAACTCCTTCATAAATTGTTGTCTATTTTCGTTGGCCATTTATCATTGAGCTTAATCATAGGAAAAAAAAATACACGAACAACAACAACAACACAGCAAATGACCAAATGAAAATTTCATAACTTTTCCCTGCCTCCTCCAGGCAAAGGCACAGTCAGAGTCACGGGGACAACAGATTGTCACCTTCTGTTTTGGTTGCATGTTTCTTAATTAGTGGATTTGGCTTGTTCGTATTTTGAAAAAAGAAAACTTATCATCGCAATCCCCCCATCCCCTTCACCACCGCCTATCCACCCTCCACACAATTCAAAAACTATTTATATATCACATATAAATCCATATCCACATAAATTCTCTAGACTTAATTTTCGGTGTGTTTCGGTTGGTGTGAGTGTGTGTTTCATTTTCGAAAATTATGACAAGTGGGTTTTCTTTTTCGAGAATTTCCAATCCCCCATGTCTCAGTTGTCTCTTCCAAGCAACGAACAAGTGAATATTTATGAAATTATCTAGTCTATAAACTTTAGCTCTTGTTGATATAACACAATCCGGGAATAAATTTAAAATATATTGCATTGGATATTTCTTTCTATTTTTGGTATTTAGTTACTTTTCCACATAGACCTTAATTATTTGATTTTTTCTCTGTACCTAGTGACTTTAGCTATTTATCTTTGCTGTTTTATTTTATTTTTTTTGCTGTTGAAAGATTTATTTGATTTCATTTCGGTTTGGCGTAGAAAATCATAAGCCTCCCCACTCATTCGTGGCACAACAATGATAATTTCTACAAGTCACAGCGACAATCGGCTTTAAAACTAAATACGCCTCAACATATTTTTGTCGTTCATTAATAGCCACCGGACTGAGTCCCAGTCCGAGTCCGACTCCGAGTTGGAGTCGGAGAGACCGAAGAGATGTCGGTAACCTCGTCTTATTTAAACGTATTAACTGCTAACTAATGTGCCACACATTATAAAAAAGAAAGAAGCACTGCCAAGAGGTGGTGGTGGGGAGGGGGGTTAAATAAAGAAGTCGGACCATATCAATATCATCTACTACAATGTACTCCGAACACAGGTTGATGCCAAGGCGACCAGAGTAGCCAGTAACCAGTGAGCAGTAAGCGGCGATCATGCCAGCATCAGCATCGACAAAAGAGATTATATTTCCTAAGCATGGCCCAACACAAAATGTGACCAAAGCCTCGACGTCGACGACCAAGTCGTTTGCCGTAGTTGTAGTCGATCGTTGAGCTGCTTAACTAAATCCGGCTTAAGATCCACACACACACACACACACAGACAGAGAGAGACGTCGAGACATACATTAAATTAATGTCGTTGAAAAAACACAGCAAAAGTCACACATTAGCACACACACACACACACACACACACACACTCATGAAACGCAACGGCACCACGGTGTCTCCGTGACGATCTCAGGAAGTGACTTCAGCTGTGTCGCCTAATGGCGAGAGGAAATGCCATGGCTATATAGGATTAGTTTCCAATTGACTTGCACTTGCTCACATTTAGCCTCATGCAAATTGCCGGCGATCGTTCGATCGATCGATCGATTGATCGCTAATCCAGTTATCGCACTTACCGCCACTTTTCCCCATCTAATACACACTGTATTACAGTGCGCCCCTTGAGCATGAGACGGCAACAATTAAGTTTATACGACTCGCTCGCTCGCGCTCTCCTATGTAGATCGTAAATGATCGTCGCATACCAGTTTAATCTATCATGAAAGTGGGCCGACTTTTATCCAAATCTAATCAATTCTCTTTTAAGTGTGTTGCCGACATGGACACATGGACACATGTCCAAGCCCAAGTTCCTCTATATCTAAAAACTAAATTATTGAATGATTTTGCTTATATTTGACTTTATTTTGTTGTATTTTTTATCACAAATGGACAGTGTTGTGTGTGCCCCTCTCTTAATCTAATCGAACAGGCGTTTGACCAAAAAAGTGGAAAAAAAAACTAGAAATCATAAAAAAAGATAACCACCAACGATCGAAAGTGTTATAGAGGGTTAAAAAGTTAACAAGAATTGTGAAAATGCTTTACCTACACATGTATTCGATAAATTACATTTTATCTTGCCTTCCGAGTTATGAATTAAGTGCTTTTTGACTGCATCGCCAGGGGGGGTTCAGGCACGGGGTGGATGGGTGTATGGCAAGGGAAGCAACAGTTTGATTGATTAAACACACAATTAAACAATAATCACATTTCTTTGTCTGTGTGTGTGTTTGTGCTGTGAGTTAAGTTAAGTAAGTAGGGGAAACATTCATGGAGGTTAAAAACTGAAACTTATCACTGAAAGAGTGACCTTATAATTTTTGTCAATTACGCAGCGATTTTCGAGTGATTTAGTTTGTAAATTAAACATTCTTGTCTGATGAAATTATCAATGGTTCCCTCATTTCCAAGTTTAGAAAATTATAAATTTGTTGATCCAAGTGTTTGATAATTAGCCCTTCAATGGATTGGAAGGAATTAAAAAAGATCGTAAGCTTACTTAAAAACAAATTTTCAACTTTCTATCAGATCCAAACATATGTCCTCCCCATTTTTCGTTTATTTGACATTTAATTGGCTAGAAGGTTTCTTTCTAACCACAAGTTGAGCTTGTCCTGGGAGAGGACTAGCATGTCCTGTCTTTATATTGGTTTTATGCTTCAACAATTTGCATGTGAACCATTTGCCTCGCAATGCACAATTAAACATATATGTATGTGCAACGTGTTGGCTGGGATGCCATTCAAATTGAGAGGCCTAATTCCGCCCTTGATGGGCTAAATGTTTTGAACTAAATGCTGGTCTATTGCTTGATAGTTTGTAATTAATAAGACACGCCAGCAATCATAATTGAAAACATGTCTTTTAGCGCCGAAAGCCTCGTAACAGCAACACGTTGCACCACTAAATGGGAGAGAAGTAAAATCGGCAGAGAAGCCTGCCAATGCGAATGATGGAGAGTAGAAATAGGTGTGTGGGGAGGAGGGAGGGATAGCTAGGGAGTGAGAAGGTAATATCAAACAATCTTAAACTTAACAAGCCAAAACACAAACACATCACGGCCTGGCTTGGCTTGCTCTATGTAGGTACGTATGTGTGGGTCTGGCTGCCACTCCCCCATTTGTGCTTTGGCTTTTGGTCAAGTTGCCCCACTACAATAACCAAGTAAGTGTGTGTTGCATCTATTAAGAGGAATACCAGTTGCAGGTTGCTGGTTGCTGGTTGCCAGTTGTCGGTTGTCGGTTGCAGCAGTTGCTGCACGTGAGCCAGACGAGCGTAAGATAAACAATTGCCTCTTGGTAGCGTACGTGCTGCAGCCAGCCAATGCAATTAAGCTAAAAATGTGAAAAATACCCCCCCAGAGGAAACGGGGCGTAACTTGTAGCATCTCGTCTACTTTAGCAGCCATGTCTGCGCCAAAAGATCGACAAACGGTTGCCAATTGAAGAGAATGGAGGGCGAAAAACTACATGTAGATCTTAACTCTGGCTTAAGATGGATCTTAATACCAACAGAAAAGGTTCTCCCTCAGCTTTGCTTTAAGTTTAGTTAAACTACTCGTCGGGGTCACCTTTTAGTAAACTTCACTTGGCAAATGGGATAAAGTTATCCCAGATATTTTAACTAATTAGAATGCTTTTCGTAAAGAAGTCGTATCCAAAAACTGTGCAGAAACGTTTCTGACATCCTCGTCGGGGTTACCTTTTGAAAGAAATTGCGCCCCTTACGAACGATTTCACTTGTAGAAAGAAGTCACTCTGTAAGATTTCCATTGCAGTTGAACAGCTGTGTATTTGTGCGTAGTCAGCCAAGCAGGACCTTGTGTAACTGCAATTGCCTTGTGCGTCGGCGTCTTTCTCTCTGTTTTTTTGTGTTTTCGCAAGTACCGAGGACCTTTAGCCTGTGCCCCTAAGGGGCAGGAAGTTGGTTGTTGCCTGGCAGATAACCGAGAGCCCTACTTAGATAACAGGAACTACTGCAAAATGCAACTGCATTCGCGGTTCCCCATGTAAGTGCAAGACAGCTGAGTTGACTGCGGCCCACGAAGGAGCGTAGTCAAGTGGAAAGGATGCGAGTCTAAGGACGAGGCTCACCTTGCCGTACCTGGCTGACTTATGTGTGTCAAGGGCAGGCGCCAAATGCAGCCACAGCTGTCGCGGGAGTCAAAGTCGTCTCGCAGTCGCAGTCGCAGTTAGAGTCGAAATGACGGAGAGTCCGAGTTGAAGTCGAAGTTACACCCACCAGACACAAAAAAAAAAACAAATACAACCGCAGAAATTGACCGGAAGCTCTTATTAATTTGCTATTAGCGATAGAGCAGACAGGAAGTTAACTTAATTTTCTGTGGCTTTCGCCTAAACAGCATAAAACAAAACACAGAGAAACAGAGAACAAAAAAAAACCCATTTTCTAGACAGACATACAGGATATCGAAAAAGGACACACAGAGACACACATGTGTCACATCAAAGGCGACCTTTGTGCGAGCCTTTTACCGTTAGCTTTAACGAAGCTTGATTAGATCAACATCAGCCGAAGGGCCAGGCATCCGCATCCAGCAAGGACTTGGGGATAGCCACATACAACAACGATGATGATGATGACGATGATGAGGAGATAGACCAATTAAAATGTTTTGCTCCAAAATTGTGATAGGTCACTTCCTTCGTTTCCACGTTACTCCGCTGTTCGGCCGTCGTTGGCATTTTATTAGGCCTCTTTTGTTTTCACTTTTTTTCTGTTGGCTCTCTCTCTCTAGGGGAGAACATGTCGAGCAGATCTCAGGCGGGCGATAAACCAGCAAAAAACAAAAGTTGTTAATGATAAGACCAAATGACGTACTGCAGCCAGCCAGCCAGTCAGTCAGCCCTTCTGATGACGAGACCAGACGCGACCAGGTTCCCGTTTTTCTTTCGTTTCGTTTTTTTTTTTATTGCCGAGACAGGAAGCGTTCTCTTTAGGCATACAATGAAGGCCCCTCAAGACAATTCCTCTGCTGCTGCTGCTGAGCAAATGAGGTGCGAGCTCTCGATTTGGAGATTATCACATCAGAGCACACACACACACACACACACTCAGTCGTCGGATGTGTGGGCTCAGCACCCTCAATTTGTTGAGCAGTAAAAGCAGCAGCAGCAGGCGCACAGAGGTCTGTTGTCCTGGCCTACTTACTTTTGTCCTGTGCTCTGTGTCCTGTGTCCTGGTGCTGAAAGTGAAACTCGAGGACAGGAAGACGAGAACTTCTTGACGTGTGCCCCCCCAATTGATGATGATTTGCTGCAACTGTTTCTACTCTGTTTCTTTTTTACATTCTCGCTCAGTCTCTTTGTCAGTAGCACGTGGCCTTCGCAGGGGGATGCAAAAATACCTGAATTACCTATCTGATATGAGCAACAGAAAGTTACACAATTGCGTCCCTTACCCATACCACTTGGTAATTCCCCCAACAATTCCAAAAACAAGACACATTCTCAATTGCAACTATGAAAAATTCTTTAATTAACTGCGCATTCCTGAAATAGCTTAAGATTAAGAATTAAGAATCTAATTTTGTTTTATCTACATAAAATATTTTAGTCTGCTCAAAACCGAATTAAAGTTTTTCTTAACTTAAAAGTTTAAATACATTTTTAGTGAGTTGTGATGCTCAAAAATGTAAATAAAATATAATGTTGTTGTGGACCTTTGTGAATGGTTGATGACAGGTGTTTTCGAAAATGGAAATATGGCTGAAAGGGACGATTTTCGAAGAAGTTGTTTCCCCATTCAGCTTTAGATGGGCATCAATATTCAATGAGAAACATTTAAGGTGGCCTGTTTTCCTACATCTCGGCAATGTCACAAAGTATTGAAAATGTTTCAAATTTAGTGTTAGTTTTCGTAATCAAGAGTTTCGCTCTTTCTTTTTGCACATTTGCTTAAATGTTTTCCGTTTTAGTGGTGGCGTCAAACTTCCTGAAATCATAAACTTGGCTAGCTGCTGGAGTCAGTCTGCGTTGGGTTGGGTGCAATGCAAAAAAAAAAAAGGGCAGAAACCGTCTATGATTTCTCCTCTGTTGGTTTTTGCAATTGTGAATAATGGTTTGATGCATTTGTTGACAGTTGGTTGGTTGGTTTAATTATTTATAGGCATTTGCCTGCGATCGATTCGCAAAGACCTTTCGCTGTGTGTCGCCAGTCAAGGTAGAGCATAAAAACGACAATTAAAAAATCAACTAATACATGCCAAGTGAGTTCGCTGAGGGCACTACCTCCCATCCACTCCCCCCTCCCCACCCATCACAACCATCAACTGTCAACGAGAACACGAGCCATCAAATAAGGAATGGGTTGCAACGGAGGGCGGGGATAGGGGAGGGGGGATGTGCAGATGAGTTGCAGTTGCAGTGCCACTGAAAGAGTTCTGGCTGCCTTCGAGTTATGCGTGCGAAAATGCTTTTCCAACTCCACCAAATGGCGCACTGCCCGCCGTTTGCTCGTTCGTGCAGTTCGTTCTCCTCCTTCAGTTGTGTTTAATGCGTTTTTCTTGGTGTGAATTAATTTTATTGCCTAATTGTCTCTCTAGCTCTCTCTCATATAGTAGCTGACATGTTGAAACTATTAAAGACTAAGTATGTATAGATGGTTTCGTTTTGTTTTTTTATGGACTTTTGAGGGCCCGTTTGTCCTCCACTCCACTCCACTCACGACGATTGGAAATTGTTTTTCAGAAAAATGTGAAACATTTTCGTGCATTATGTATTCTTGGCGACATTTTGAAAGGTTTACTTAAATATTTTTCGAGACATTTCGTCGATGTTAGATGTCTTTATTTTTATGCAGAATTTTTGACGGAAGTAATTAGTTGAACTTTTCATAGAATTGTCCTGCCCCCTCGCTCTTCCTCACCTGTCTCAGACGTGGTCAGCTGTAGTTGCTGTGGGGGGGAGACCTTATTTCTCCCTTGGTTTCCTCTTTGGTTTCTCTCTTCTGGTTTTTTTTTTGTAACGTTTTTCTGCCTGAATTTCCTCATGGTGTTTTTCCTTAGCTTCCCGCTCAATTTTTTTATATTTTATTCTTTTTTCACAATGGGTTAACCCCCACACACACACACACAGAGTGTTACACACACGCACATAGCTCACTTCCCCGACGGCATTCGTTTAGCTCGATTACGCTTCCGGTTGCTCCGGTCTCCGGTCTCCTCTTTACTCACCTTGCTTCCTCCTCTATTTTATTCCTCTTTTTGTTGTCCGATCCTTGGGCAATCGAATGACACAATTCTTGTTCTTGTACTTCTTGTTTTGTGCAGTATATTTTGTCATCTGCCCCTGTTGTGCCTGCTGCCGCGTTTCATTGTCATTAGCCTCACTGTGAGTCTCGCTATAATGATCAAGGCAATTAGTTGTGTGTGTGTGTGTGTGTGTGAGAGAGTATCTGTGTGTGTCTTTGACAGAGGCTAAAGGCAAATCCATTGTATTGCCACAGCAAAATAAACATAAATTATGGGATAATCCGACATAAGCGCATTTTCATGAGAGAGATCCCAAAACAACGAATGACGAAACTTATAGCAAAACGCTGACAACTTCCTGCGCTCATGCTCCAACCGCCCCTCTTTGAGTTGAGCTCAGTTCCCATCTCCCATTACCCACGTCCCAACTCTCCCTCTCTCCCTCTCTCTCTCTAGCTAATTAGTTCTAACTGAGGTTTTTCATTTCACTAAATGGCGCAACACATCGACCATCGAGATTAGTTTGACATGGCGTGTAGCTTCTCTATTCCCGCATTTGAAATTCCCATCCCGTCATCATGTAACCTGCATTTGGATTAGGTTTTAGCTAACACGCAAAGTTTAGCCAAGCCAAAAGTTGAGGCAAAGCACGGAAAATAACAAAAAGCGACGACACCGATAAGCTGCCACAACAGAGTGACATGCGAGCCACCTAGTGCCAACGGCTGGCCACAGAGAATAGGCTGAGAGGATGGTGGAACATATGGGAGGGCATTGGAATTGATTTGTTGTTGGCTGGTTGAGTTAGTGTCAAGCACGCAATGTGACGATGTCGATAATGATGACGACAACTGATGATGATGTTGTTGATGTTGCAAATGCATTTTTGCCACACATTTTTGCCCTTACATGACGTCGGGGTCACCAATTTTGAATGTTTTTACTTTCGTATAACAATTTTATTTAATCTTGTGTCAGTATCACCATTTAAGTTATAATTCGCATTAAAATAACGTCGGGGTCACCATTCTAAAAGTCCCTTTTAGTTGGTTCAATTTAAGTCGTCGGGGTCACCATGTTAGCAAGTGATGAAAACAGAGTTTTCATTTCGAAAATGGAACCTCAAAACGTAGGTAACAGCTGACAATAGATGGCAATTGGGTATTGAAATGACATACCCGAAAGCAACCCCGTTCTCATTTGACTTTTGTACCGTTTTGTCATCATCATCATGATGTGTTTGTATGTAACTATGTAGGTGCCCTTGCCAATGCCAAATACCGAATGCTAAATAACAACAATTTCAAGTTCAACATGGCGGCGGGCGGCATACATAATTTCCTTTATTTTTCCCCCTGCTTTGTCGTAGTGCTCTGGCCAGAAACTCGTTCAACTGTAACTTTTGCGCCCCCTCTCGACAACTAACATTGCGATCCTTTTTCGAATTTAGTGTTGCGCTTGAGGAATTCCTTCGGAATAAAAAATTATTAGTTACACAGATGCCAAATGTGCCTGGGTCGTCAGGTCGGTCTGTGCCTTTGTCTGAGAGCCTTTGCCTTTGCCATTGCCTGTGCCTGTGCATGTGTGGGTTACTCCAATTATAAGTCAATTAAATAGGTTAAAAGTTAGAAAGAAATAAGAAAGAAGGGACACAATTTTGTCATGGCCAAATGAGCAGCAAGCAATTTATGAGAGAGACTTCCCAAGGGATGAATGAGACTGCGAAGATCCTGTCGTTCACGATGACGACGATGATGATGATCAACCCTGACCAACTTATTGCCAATAGAGTGAGTTTTCGAGAATGACTTATATAATCGTCACTTCACTCTATATAACACAAATATTTCATTTAATCAAGCAATCAATCGACGAATAAGTAAGCGAAAAACAAACTGATCAATTGATCGATATCACTCACCGCTAGCTGCCGAGATTCATGCAAATTCTCTAAACAAAATATAAGAAATACTTGAAACCAATTGGCCTGCGCTCATTGATCAATCAAGTGATGTGATATCTGTGCGATGTGGAGAGCCTCCACGCCTAATCGACACCCCACCGAATGGGTTGACCATCATCGTCAATGAATTTTATTAAATCGCACCAATTAAGCAAGAGCACTGGAGGCAAGAGGCGCCCCCAAAATGCCCACACAAATTAAGTGAAATATAATCGCAAACCGAACTGAAACGAACCAAAACGAAACGAAGAAAACTTGACAATTTGCGTCACAGATGAAACGTATGTGAGAATGTAGATATGTACCATAGGAATGCTCCATGTCGATTGTTGCCAAAGCAAAGTTCATTCATCAGACTCTCAGGCAGTGGCAGTGGCAGTGGCAGTGGCAGAGGCAGAGGCACAGGCACACATATTTTCCTTTTCACTAATCTGTTGAGGTCAATCGATGTTAAGTAGAATCACGAATACCAAATTAATTGATGCTGCCTCTCCCCAGTCAGGGATGGGATGGGAGACCTCAGTCTGAAGACTGGAGACAAGAAGCCAGTGAGCGCTCAATGGTTGGTCAACTCACTCCAGTGATGATCCATTTGCCACTCATCATGTCCAACTTGCCACTCGATATGTGTGTCAATCTGTGGTGTTGGTATGCCATATAGCCCAACACTCGGGTCTCTCTCTGCCCATCTCTCTCTCTGTGTGTGTGTGTGTGTGTCAAACGGGTAAATAATACCCAGTTCATGTTTTGAATTAATTTTAATTGAGATTCATTTGTAAGCAATCAGTTAGATTGTTCAGTTGGGCCAAAGCTTAAGATGACGACAGTTTTCTTACTGCTTCGCTTGCTATGAAAAACATCGCACAACATTAGGAATCATTCTCCTCAAAAATCTCAATAAAAAATTTTGAATTACTGATATGGATCTCTCTCTGTAAATTAAATAAATTCAAATTTCACGCAATTAACCACAGATGGATGGATTCCATTCAAAAAATGCAAATTAAATGAAATTAGGTAAAACTATATCATTTATTTGTGTACCAAATAACAGTTTTGTTTTTCTATCATATTTTATATTACATTTAAATTGGTTCAAACTTCAGTCAATGCTTCTTTATGATGACATCGGGTCATAAAAATGTTGGTTTTAATTTGGGATCAAAATGTTTATAGATCTTCTCTGTCATATGCTTATATTTATACACTAAATCATTGTCTCTTTTATATATCATTGAAATACGAGGGCTCGTTCAACAGTTTTCGAGGCTCCAATCGAGTCTCCATTCCTTGTAAATCGAGGTTCTTTAGCATTTCGAATCTAAATTGGAAATAAACTAAGCAAAACAGATGAATTTATTTCGAGTTGGAAAGTGACTGAAAATTTACTTGCTGTTGGATATTTCTATGGATTGCCCCTCCTCTCCTCCTCCGTATGTTTATTATTTTTAAGTGTTAAGTCAATAATTTGCCAATGCTTGAACTTCTGGCTGACTTGCCGGGCGTAATTGAAAGAAAAATGTCTGACATTGCAGGCGGCCAGACAAGACCTGATCAGATCGGACCAGGCCAGACCAGACCAGGGAGAGCTTTATTAATTTTTGTATTTAAAACATTTCAAGCACTCGACACCTTCTGCTTCTTCTTGTTTTGCTGTTTGTTGCAGCAACATCATCATGTTGTCCTGCCACTGCAACTGCAACTGCCACTGCTGGCTGCTGGTCTGGATCTTGACATCGTCCATCGTAGGACCAGTAGCCCAATGATCTCAAATTAATGCCGTGGACGAGTAGAAATAATGAGCCCCAGACTCGAAGAGACGTGCGACGAGCGCGCGCATAATCAAGGGGAAAAAGGGGAAGGGGGGGAGACTTGGGGCATGGACATGGACATGCCATTGCCAATTGGCGATTTGCCTGTTGTCTGCGGCTGCTGCTGCTGCTGCCCTTTATGATTATTGTTATTATTGAGTGTATGCCCAGGCAATTCAGGGCAAAGTCATCATTAATGCGTCGAGTACCTACCAAAAACCTTACCACCACCAGAAGAAGAAGAAGCTCCAACATCTCCAGCTTCAACTCGAGCGGCAGTAAAATAAAATGAAATGAAATATAATTAAATGTCGCTGGAGCGGCTGCTGCTGCTGCTTGTGCTGCTGCTGCTGGTGGTGAGGTAGTGTCTTGAGATCGCGTAGTTGGGTAGCCGTTGGACAAGCTCTCGATCGCGTAATTTGGTAAAACATTCTTCGATCTTCTTCGAGCTGTGCGTCTCTTCTGGATCTTGGCTATCGTTCCAACTTGATCGCATATTTTTGTCAACCGGTTTCAATCCATCTCCCTCTCTCTGTCTTTCTGTCTCTCCCTCTCTATCTCTCTCTCTCTTCTGCGGTTCTGTGGTGCTTTTGTGTCTTTGCTTATCTGCGGCTTTGTGGCATCTTTAAATGGCGTTTTTTCGCACTCAAAACGTTTGCTGATTTTTAATTATTTTCGTTCGTTCCCTTCGTCGATCATGGATGGCCTTTCGTCACTTGCAATATATTGAAACACTTAATCACAATTTCGTTAAGGACATGAAACATGACCACAGGACAGGAGCAGGGAGAATAAACAAGAGAACCAAGACATAAATGGACGACAAAACTTTTTGGGCACAAATTCCAAATATCTCATACAAATTACCAAAAACAGATTGAGTGACTCAGAGACAAGACAGAGAGAAACAGAGAGAGAGAGAGGAGAATGATATTTCTACGCGCCGAATTCCAACTCCTCGCTTGGGGAATTTTCAACTCCAAGAGGAGGAAGAAAAAAAACAGAAGATACAGAAGACGACGATGATCGCCTCCCGCTGATGCTGATGCTGATGCCGATGATGATAATTAATAACATTCGAGAGAAGAAGCGATGAAGAGAAAAACCTGAAATCAACCAATGGAAATGGTAATGTGTCGTTGCGGGAGCTGGAACTGAATCTCCATTGGTTGTGCCAGCAAAAACGAAAAACAAGCCACGAAGCCAGAAGACAGCAGTCAGACATAATCTCAGACAGCAAAGAATGTCAATGTGACTGCTGGGAGGTGGTTACTATCTCTCTTGGCTCTTTTGTAAGTTCGAGGCGATTAAGATCACATACACACACACTGTGATCAGTGGCGATCAGTGATCAACACTTAGTGACAGCCCAACATGACAAGAACAAGGCGCACAACAAACACACACACGAGTGACAAATGGTTCGAGATCATTTGACCCAAAAATTGGAATTAGTTTACCAGATACATATAAATGTATCTAGAAGATAAACACTGAATTTTGCTCTGCCAACTTGGGCTCTTCGATTCGCGATCTGTTGATCATTCTCACCATCTTGTGATGACAATGATCAGTCGATCATTTTATTTATTCCCATCACGCAAACACAATCTCTTGAAATGTGAAAAAAAGAAGTAAAAATCAAATGATATTTGTCCAAGGACAAGGACAAGGAAAAGGAGGGAAGACAAGACAGCGCCATCGGATGGTGCCAGGGCGCAACAACGATTTATAGCCCAAATGGAATGTGCCACATACATCAGAGCTGGAGAAATCAGAAAGGATCAGAAAGGATGACAGAGATGCCACAAGATGCGCGATCCCTCGATGCTTGGCGATAATAAAAAAACAATTTACTCCCAAGTGGGGAGATGGAGGGGGGAGGAGGAGGAGGAGCAGCAGCATCTACTTGATGATTAAAACACATTAAAACTTTCAGAGTAGCTCGGTCTCTCTGTCTCTTTTTGGAGGACTGTTTTCCAAAGTCCCAAACTAATTTCATATTTTTCATGCAATTGCTGAAATTCCAAGCCCCAAAAAAAAAACAGAGTGGAGAGAGGGTGAGGGGGGAGGAGGGGGAAAGACAGAAGTATCTCTGTACGATCAGTGTCCGATCCAATGTCCAATCTGTCCGATCTGCTTGATGGTTGGGGACTACCTGTTGCGACGTGTTATTAGGCGACGTATTGACGACAAGCAAACGTCAACCCAAACGTCAGCTCGTCATATCATCCATCCGTCCATCCATCGATTGATGCTCAGCAAACCGAAAACAGAAGCAGCTTCTCTTTTTTATATCATTTTTGATTTTTGGGTGGAATTTTTTTGTGTTCGCTCGGTTCGGTTTAGGTACCGAAAAAATGCTTCCACACTGCTGGAGCAGCCCTCTAATTTTCGATCAGCTCCGTGATGCGTTGATGATGATGATGGTTGGAGATGCCTCGGCATCTGCCTCTGCTACTGCTCCTGCTCCTGCTTCTGCTGGTGGTGATATTTGTTAGTGTAAACTGTTGCTACTCCTCAACTGTTGTTGCGCTGGTCCCGTCCAGGAGGAGGCCAACATGATTTTGCTGCTCTTTAATGAGGATTATTAAATGCGAGATTATTATGTGCTGCAATTACTTACCGCGCCGTAGCCCTCATCTTTGCATTTTGCTACCTCTTCTGATTTATTTTATTGAACCATAAAAATGTAAATTTTTATATCGACAAAGACAAAGTTAAACGTTGTCAATTATGGCCTTTGACAGGTTAATATTCAAAAACGAAAAACAAAAAACCAAGAGCCACCAAAGATATTAACCGATGAGCAAACGGATGATCGAAGCAGAATGAATGATAGATATCTCTCTGGCCCAAGGGAGAGAGGCCAGCAAAAGAAGTAGAGCAGATTTTGTGATGATATCGATCAAGTATTCCCATTAATCGATGCGCCCGATAGAGAAAGGTGGTGGGGGGGAGTGGAGAGGGGATCATCAAATCGTTTTCATTAACGTCATGTACTACCCGAGTTTATTTCCACCAACTTTGTGGAACTTTGTGTGTGTTTGATTGTTTCACAATTTTTGTGGCCCCTGGCAATACAGTTTCCGGCAGAAGCGAGCGCCGTCTCCTCATCCTCATCCTCCTCGGAGTGATCCTCAATGTGTTTTTGGGGAGGAAACACGGCTGCTGCTGCTGCTGCTCTCTCCCCTCTATTAACATAATCACAACACGAGTCCGTTTCGTTCGATTTTTGAGGGCAAACTCAAAATTATGCCCAGATCAATTTTATGTTGAAGTCCAGCCAGCCAACTGACGGAGCGAAGAATCACTGCAGGGCGATCAATTAAAATTTTTGATCGAATTTTCGTCAATTTTTTGACATGTGGCCGGCTAAAACAGAAGCCAGCCACAGCAAGCAGCGAGTTGGCCGAGTTGTAAAGAGAGGGAGGAGATGGAGAGTGACCAACTGGTTGTTGCCAAGAGTAACATGTCTGTGTCTGGATGGATGGCTGACTGACTGGCCGGTCCCCCCTTAGGCAAACTCCATGAGACTCTCCTCCTCCTTGTCCCTCGGCTTCTTGTGCATAGTGAATGAAATTGATTAAAGCGTAAATGAATTTTTGCGGGCCTAAATCGTTGCTCTGAGAGGTTCTGACGATGATTATAACATAAGATCGATGGCTATTGCTGTCGCTGATCGCTAACTCGATGTGGCTACTGTGGAAAGATGCGTTTCCCCCATCCCCCATCCATGGCCTTTATTAAGTTTTCTGAACATGTTTTATTTTTTCTCTCCCTCTCTTGAGATGTTGTTTTTTTTTTTGGGATCGAGAGACATACTAGCCAGAGGCGAAACTTCAACTCCAAGTCCAAGCTTAGACACAGACATTGGCATCGGCTTCGATTTAAGTTTATCCGCACGATCAGCGATCAACCTCTAAAAACGAATGCCAATGCCATAATTTTTTGCTACTCTTCAAAAAAAAAAATGAGGAAAAAATGTGAAATTCCATGCGTGCTCAGCCAGTATAAAAACGGTAAAAACGGTAGCTAACATATCACAAATACCCAAACTGCCAAAACGGCCAAAAGAAACAGCGAGACGCTATAATTATGTGGGCCAAATCTGCGAATGAATCTCGTTCTCAGTCTTGTTGATTGAGCTCAAGTTCTCAGGCGGCTAACTAAGTATTTTCTAAACAAAAAAACACTGCTTTGAAAGAACTAGTTCATAAAGGATTTGATGTTTTACGATCCCACAAGCTTAAGTCTTGGGTAGCCTTAAATAGAACTAGATCATTTCTGCTTCCTGTTTGTCCTGCAGCTTTCAAACTAGTTACTTCTAAAAAGAAGATGAACTGATCATAAAGAACTAGTCCTAGAAAATACTTATGGATACTTATGGATACTTATTAAAAGATTTATAAACTGACAATAAGAGCCTTAAACCTTGTAACTGATCTCTAGATCATTCTGCTCTTCGTTTCTGTCTTTAAGTGGTTGCGGAACTAGATCAATTAATAAACTCTCGCACACATCGTTTCCAATTTCAGTTTTGTTTTTGGTGGTAGTTCTTTTTAAACAAAAATTTCGCCACTTTTCAACCTTTTTTTCTAGTTAGATACTTTTCCTTTGGTTTGGTTTGATTTCGTTTTTATTTTTAATGGACTGAAGAGAGGCCACATTAATTTAGTTACGCTTCGCTTGGCCAACGATCTTGGCAGATAGAGAGAGAGAGAGATCATTAAAGACAATTTCGTGATTCGCCACGATTTGTGCAGTAAATTACTTGCCAAATTATAGAAAGCAAACAAAGGCATTTGGAAATCAATAGAAATCAACGCCTGCCAGTCTTCAGGGTCTTGGACTCGGTCTGTGTCTGTGTCTGGGTCTCTCTCAGTCTTGGTCTAGCTTCCCCCTCCTTCTGAGCTGCTCCATCGTCAATTGTGTTGTTGTTGACTTAATCAATAAAGTGAATTTGGGTTGTTTTCTATTTCGAGAGATGGTTGATGAACAGAACACAGAAATTTCACTTGAGCACTTTTAGCTAAGCAAACACAAAACGAAAATTGAACAATCAACAAGTTGTGATTTATAATCCCCCTCCGCACTTACCACCACTACCCCCTCTAATGTCCCCACTCTTTCGTTGCAGAGTCAGGCCCTGGCTTTGACACGGGCAGCGAATGCGGCTGCTGTGGTGGCTGCTGCCAATGCCAATGCCAAATCTCCCCAATCATTGGACATGGCTGTGAAGAAGGAGCATTCCCTATCCCCACCACATCTGGGCGTTGTGGGAGTTCCCAGTGGCGAAGACCACTTGGCGACATCGAGACGCGGCTCATTGCAGGGAGTCCAGGAGAAATTAAATCAATTGCAAATGCAACATCATCATCAGCAGCAGCAGCAACATCAGCAGCAGCAACACCAGCAACAACAACAACAGCAACAACAAGGTGTGGGCGGCTCTGAGTCGGTTGCCTCATCCGCCGGACGTCGTTCCGCCGAGAGCAGTCCAATAGCTGCCCATGCACAGCCCCAACACGGCCCCACATCCTCCTCCACAGTGGAGGGCCCAGCGGCAGTCACCTTGTCCTCCTCAGCGGCTTCTAGTCAGAATGCCTCATTGGCCGCCACCCCAAAAAGCGATCGGGAACGAGAACAACGGGATCGAGAGGATCAGCAACGAGCCGGTAGCATCTCATGCCTCCCGCCCGCTGCTCTGGGCATGGCTGTCGGCCATGTCCAACAGGCACAGCAGCAGGCCGAGAAACTGCTCAGCCATCCTGCCTTGGAGTCTCGCAGGGATTTCGATGTTAGCAAAGTGAATCGTAAGTAGAAAGCTCCTTCTAATAGTTTAATTTTAGTGGGATCATCCCATTTAGGTTAATGCTCCCTTAAGTATGCTATGATCTTTCGAAAGTTCGGTTACTCACTTCGTTTCTTCACTGATTAGAACCCCTTCACTACAGCAACTTTTAAGTTAATTTCCCTCCAAAAGAAGTTGCAAGTTCCCTCAACACTTAGACCTTTTAGTAGGGTCACTTCCGTTCCTTTAGAATCTGCAATTGAGTTGGATTTTCAATGAAATTCTCGAAAATTCGGAAATTCGCTCAAAGAATTGTCAATATGCATAATAACCGATCGAATGCAAAGCACATTTTTGAATCCTTAAACACACACACACACACACACACTCGTATGCGTTGAACGCCTGGCTTATGACAGATGCTGATGCTCCACTTTCCAAAGAGATGGCCCCCCCAAAAAAAAAACCCACAAAAAAGCGACAAACACAGAAAACGTACAATGAGACAATTGAGTTGGGGGTCAATTGGCCGGGGTCTATCCTCCACAGCTCTCTTCCCGCTCGCTCTCTCGCTTGCTCTCTCTCTCTCTCACTCACTCTTTGGACGTACGCGTTGATCCACAAACGTGTCGTTAACTAAGGCGCAGTGATTTTCAATTGCAGAACGCGACAGGCACACACCGAGAGAGAGAGAGCGAGTGAGAGAGCGCACGTGTGTGTGTGTGTGTGCATAAGCTTATAGGTGCCAACTGGCAAACTGCAGCTGCAGCTACATAGTAGAGAGACGGGTGGAGGGGTAGCGGGCAGCGGGTAGGGGAGACAGCTTGCATATTGACAAGTGCGGCCGTTTGGGGATTTATTAAGGCTAACGTATGAAAATTTTGCATACTAAACGTTGCATAAATCGAAATGAAACGAAACGAAACGCAATGAAATGAAATGATAGAGAAAGCGACAGAGTGAGAGAGAGAGAGAGAGCGGGAGGGCACAATAAAAATAGAGCCAAAAATGAAATCCCTAAAAGGGTGACAACGGGTGGAGCAGCAGGGGAGTACGACGGAGCGACGGGTCAGCACCAGGATAAATATCGTGTTGCGTCGCTGAGCAGCTTAGGCGAAATAAACACGCACACACACACACACACGACAAAACAAACGAAATAAACATACACACGCACATACAGAGAGAGAGAAATATGCGAATGCTAAATGACAATAATAACAACAATAGCAATGCTCCCCATTCTCCCCTGACCCCGCCCCCCGCGTTCGCATCTCGATTCAGTTTTGTCGTGCAAATCCTCAAAATATGCTACAAAACACATTACACAGAGACACCAAAACAGGAAGGGGGATGAGCGGAGGAGAGACTGCCCACTATGAGTCACAAATTCCATCTACAGGTTTGGATTTTCAAGAGCAAACCATTTGATATTCGTTGCATTTCATGCAACTCCCCAAATAACGTCACAGATAACCTTTAACCGAAACATTTCCACCGAAATTATGTCATAAAAGACAACAGAAAATCTGGAGGCGCAGTTCACTTTATTATTAATGAGTAGCCACATATGTATATACATGCAACACGCATGGAATGATTCCTTGCGTTCAAAATAGAATGCCGAAGAACTTAAATATAGAAATACCAAATGTTTCTGTGTATTTATAGGCACTTAAAGTGTACGAGAATGTATAAAAATGACCAATGGTCATTGATAGTGACCATTGACAATGTATCGGACAATAGTTCTGCTTGATTAGAGGACCCATTGAGACCTTTTTATCGAAAATCTTATGAAAATCCTCTCATATTGAAAATTCCCATCGTCGATATATGAATGTTTTATGACATTTTGAATTTATTGTTTGCGATATTAAATGGGCATATCCCAAATGTAATATGATTTCTTAGATTCACTGACAGAATATTAGAATCACCAATTTAGTATGGAATAAAAAACGATTTCTAATGTTTAGTAGTCACTAATTACGATCGGCATACTCCTAAGATAACCGTTATCAAACACTCGCAAAATGTACTTTACCTTTTTGACAACTCGAAAAGCATTTAACATTTGGCCAAAGGTAACCATAAATTGGTCATAACCTTAGTATCAGTTGACTGTTGTGCCACCTGTTGCACAATGAATCACAGCACAGCAGAGCAGAGCGGTGGCAGAGGTTACGGGGCAAAAGCAAAAGGCAAACAATGTAAAAAAGGAACAAACTTGGCACGCTTCCTTCCGTTTTTGCCGTCTATGAGTATGACTCCTTGAAGCCCATGCCACCGTGCCGCAATAGTGGCTCCACAAGTGTGTGTTGACATGAAGTCCCAAACCTCCCGCACATCCCACTGCCGCCTCATCCACTCCCCCTCGCCGCTGGCTTGACTCAAACCTCATGTATGCGAGCCAAATGCGAATGTTTGTTTGTTGCTGCTCATGTGGCACACACACACACACACACACACACAGATGTAGTCGGGACACATTGAATACAAAATAAACGTTATGAATGCTTCATATGCTTAATCCAGGGGATTTCGATGCATATACGAGGAGTGTTTTGGGATGCTGCTTGGCTGCTCGGCTGAATGAGATTGGGATTGGGAAAGAAGTGGTCGGCGGGAGGGGGTGGGGGTCGGTTGGCTAGTGGTTAGAGTGGATTGGGCTATGTGTGGTATGCAAAAGGCTTCTGTGTGAATGCTCCTAGCATATATAGTATCTGTATCTGCCAGATACTCACTCGATAGCTCTTGCGTAAGCATTTGCACATAGATAAAGTGCATAGATACATTGATATCTTAGCATCGACATCGACATCGACATGGTCACGGACATGGACACGGACACAGGTTTTCTCACTACCACACATACAAAACTATTGATGAACTAAACAAGATTATCAGATGCCCCAGACTCAAAGAACCGAATAAGTGCAAATACATACATAAATACAAATATATACACACGAATATACATATGTGTGTGTATGTATGTGTATCTATGTGAAATGTGTGATACGTGTTAAATGCCAAACGAACTTTATATGGATTAGTTGGTTTGGTTTTCGGTTTGGGTTTGCGTTTGGGTTTCGAGTTTTGGGTTTAAGTTGGTTGCTTAGAGAGAGAGCTTCATTGATTAAAGTCCCGCATTGAGCTCTTTAAATTGGGAGAATTCAGTACGATTATTCATTTGAGATTATTTCGAATTTAATCCATACCCAAACAATGGATTAAACCGAAGGGCATGTGCATTGGCGTGGAAATACCCTTTGGACCCTTTGTCTCTGGGATTTAGATTCAAGCATGGTTCTGGAAATGAATTCTGCATTTGTTAATCAAGCGATACCAAAAAAAATATACATTTATCCTTGTCTATTGCAACACTGCCCAAGAAGGATAATTTTTCTATATACTCGGACTCGGAGTCGGACTCTCGATCCCCACTTGTGGTCCTAGTGTCGTAATCACAGACAAGACTAGCTGCAGTTGTGGTCCCCATTTTCATTTCCAATGTGCGTGTGTGTGTGTGTGTGTGTGTGTGCATATGGACTTGGGGCTCTACTAAGGCTAAGCTGTGGGTTGTTGATAGACATGGGCCAGTTGCTGGGTGGTTCTTTGGTTGGGTTGATTTGGTTGCAGCTTAAGTGTTAAGCGTTATGCACAGAGCATCCAGATAGCACGAGGAGGAGAGAGCCCCCAAACTCAACCTCAATGACCCTGAGTTGAGCCCAATCTGTGTATGTGACACAGAGATACACCAAACCAGCAGCAGCAGAAGCAGCAGCAAGTTGGACACAAACGTAGATTCAGTTTCAGATTCAGATACAAATTCAAATAAATGCCAAAAGCAACAGGAGAGGAGAATGGGGGTGGGTGGGGTGGTGTGGGGGATGCAACATTTTCGAATTATAAGCAAAAAGGGATTTGTGAAACAACAACACCAACAATAACCCCATCCCAAAAAAGGTGAAAAAAAATACTAACAGGACCTAGAGCCCGAGCACATGTTGTTGTGCAGGTGATGCTGATTGAGTTAAGCCAACAGCCTGGGCCACACTGAGAGAAATTAGTGGCAAAAAAGGGAAAAAGATTCAACTGGATTTTTGTTTGACTCTTCATGTGAAGTATATTTTTATTTAAAAGAACTCTTAACTTTAATCTAATCGGAATCATCTGTTATATGCTGATCTTAGATGTATATTATTTAAATTTCAAAACATGTTTTTAAACCTTTTGATATCCTTGTTTAAGTGAGAGACTTACTTCCGTTCCTTTCGTTCAGTGTAAGTTTTGAGTGAAGTTGCATTGGCCCAACTGAGTTTATCTACTCCACTCCGTGCTCCTTTCTTCACAATGCTGCTTGCAATCCCACTTCCTCCCTTCCCACTCATATCGCTCCCATTTCAATTCGCCATTTCCATTCCATTCCATTCCACACTTTATCCTACGCACACAGACAAACTACAAATTTTAAGGATTTAAATGTTTGCCACATAAACAGCAAATCGAATCGCATCGAATCGAAAACAACGAACGCAACCAACCTGCTCAGCTCATCTGCCCTTCTGCCCAGAGCATCCGCATCCACATCCACATCCGCATTCGTATCCTATTGGGCCACCTTTTCACTGTGCGTGTGTGGTTGTGTGTGTGTGTGTGTGTGTGTGTGTGTGTGTTGTGCATAAACTCAACTGGGCCGCATTACGAACGGCTTAAAGTCTTCGTTGAGCACAACAAGCATATGGACCAGACGCCAGCTCCAGCTCTAGCTCCTGCTCCTGCTTCTACTCCTGGATCCAGCTCTGGCTCCATTTTCGATTTCGATTCCAAACTCTGACTGTGAATGAGCTGCCAGGGGAGGTGGGGGGGCTGGTGGCTCAAAGTTCGTCTCTTGCAGCTGCCACAGTCCTTGCCACGTGATTATCAAGATACTTTAAAACGGCAGTGAGAAATATACAAAGTATTATTTTTATTTAGAACAACAAAACTAAATGCCATAAATCACTTATGTTAACTTACACAAATAATCGGGTGGTGTGCGTGTGTGTGTGTGTGTGTGTGTCTTGGTTTGGGCGTATTAATACACAAGTGGAATTATATTTTGGTTTTGCTTGAAGCAACTTGTAATTAGGCAAAGGATTAAGTGAAAATGTTTATGAATTTAAATTAAGGCAAAACTTTGTTTCCAAACAGACAGTTAATGAAGACTTTTAAGGAACATATGAACAGAAATACTTATTACTTCGATATAATATTTTATGTCATTGTAATTTGATTACCTAATCATATTAGAGAGAGAGCGACAGAGAGAGAGAGAGAGAGGAATATAGGGGTAAGTAATTAAGGGTCTATAGAGACGGTTTTGCGTCTTTTCCCCTTTACACACCCCTTACACCATACCCATTTACACACACACACATTCTCGCAACGGAGTTCAGTTTCGTCTATAAAGGGCATTAAGGGTATTAGGAAAATCCCTAAGCTCGCCAAACAACGAATTCGAATTGCGAGTGGCTGCACAAGGACGTTTATAATCCGCAGGCGAAAACAAAATCATCATCCTCCTGATGATGATGATGATGCTGATGATGATGAGCCGGAGCGGGTTGGAAGTCGTCGTCGTCTCTCTCCCTCTCTCTCTCACATTCTGTGGCAACCACTACAAAACTCAAGGACATTAAGCGAAAGCATCAAGTTTTGCGACTTATCCCCGACCTCTGGACCTGAACCCGAACTCAAACCCGAACATGAATCCGGCAAACATTTTATCCATCTCTCTCTCTCTGTTTCTCTCCCCGTCTCGCTGACTGTCTGGCTGTCTCTTCTGTTTTGCATGCGAGTTTTTGGCGCCAAAAGAAACTTGCACAAACTGCCGAATCCTTTATCCCTTTATCTGGCTTTGTCTCTAATCCCATCAGACACAAATGAAGAAGAGAAGTTTCACGTTTCCTGCAGAAGGCAGACGGGACGAAGGAACATTTCAGTGCCACCTTAAGCTTTTGTTTTCGTGCCTGGTTTTGCCTTTGCAATTTGTGTGTTTTTTTTTTTGCTTTTGAAGTGCTTTTGCTATGTTGGGATTAGGCCGCCAGCTAATGTGAGTGTGTGTGTGTGAGTGTGTCTATATCAGGTGAGTTAGTATTGAGCTCAGGCACAGACGTGGCCTGGCAGAGAGTTTTGCCCAAACCCCTGAGGCTGGGGGATGCCTAATCCCAATGCCAATCCCATCACATGCCAAGCTGCACTGTCTGGAACTTGGCCTTAGCTCACAGACAATTTTGCCAGTCAGTTCAGTTCAGTTGCCTGCTGAAAATGTATATACACTGAGCGAAATGGATATCAAATTTTGGCGATTAATTAATCTTTCTCTCTCTTTTCCTTCTCTGGAATGGCATTTTAGTTCGCTAATGGTGAAAGAATTATGAATTCTACATTTGCTTATTGTGATTAGTTTTTTCGCTTAGTGTATTTATGGGCAAGGCTTTATTGATCGCCAAGAGGATTATCCAGGGCGCCAGCATATTGGCAGGCTGGATGTGGTAGGCACGGAGGCAGGCCGCCTGGTAGCTTTGGTCATTTTCAATTTGTGTGCCTCTCCACATTGGGTGGGGAATGGAGAGAGAGAGAGAGGCTTTCGGCTGAGCTGTAATCCGTTTCAATGCCTTTCGTCCCCCCTTTCTCCCGCCCCTCTTACAGCAGATTGCAGCATATATGTACATACATACATAAATGGAATTGGACTTGTTGTTGTTGCTCTTGCTGGTTGGGTTTTGCTTTGTTGTTTTAGCCTTCATATGAATCATACGCAACGTAATCCCAATACGTTTAAGTCACTGGAATGCCCAACACAACACAACAGCAACAACAACAAACACGCAACAGCATGTCCATTCGCGCAGAGGCAGCAGCAACAACAACAACAACAATAACAACAACAGCGGCGGCTAGCTGTCCAATGTCATGCCAAATCATCAAATCCCCCGCTCTCTATCCCTCCTTCACTCTCTCTTCTCGACTCCTCGCTCTCTCTGTTTGTCCACAGTAGCAGCGGCTGCCGAGCATATTTTCGCAATAAAGTAGATCCCGCATTAATCCCAACGATTTTGTGCTCTGGGCATTGCGTGTGCTTTATTTTGCTCCATGTCAGTCCCCCTGCCCCTCTCTACTCTCTCGCTCTACCAGTCCCACAGCCAGCATGTGTGTGTGTGTGTGTGCGTGTGTTTGTGTCTGTGTTAATCCTTAAACCGGCAGAGGCCGACAGCGACTGCGACGGCGGCAGCAGCAACAGCAACTTCGGCGAACTGCAGCCAAAATCGGCCCAAAAGCATGGAGTTTTTGAATAGCATAGAGGATGAGGTGGAGTGGTAAGAGGGGCGGGGGCCACACACAGCGCGCAGTACGCACAGTGACAGGTCTCTCGTTTCCCCATTCCCCTTCCTAAAGTCGGCGCTGCCACTGCCGCTGCCGCTGTCGCTGCTGCTGTTGGGAGATTAACTTTTTTTCTCCATGCAAACAGAGTTGAGCCAAAGAGTGAAAGAGAGAGGTGGTGACGGAGAGAGGGAAGGAAGCGGCTGACTGGGGTTTTGGCTGTGTGGGCGAGGGATTTAATTTCGTGCGGGATTATTATTTCGGATTTAACTCTTCGTTTTATGGATCGTTTGGTATTATAATGAACAGGGGCGTAGATGGCAAATTCATGGTTGTGGTTAACAGGGGGTGAATAATGGCAAGGGGGGGTGAAATTAATGAAGCACTATACTAATTATATATGTATTCATTTCCGATCTACATAGTGATTCATTCCAATGAAAATTAGTTGTCAGTTTTATTATTTAGATCATCTATCCTCGAAAGGATTCCTGAGGATCTCTTTAGGAATTACTTTAAATTATATTGATCTTCAGGTTGTAATGATATTTCGAAAACACATGTCTAATTTCTCACTTAATTATAATATTTGTTGAAATGCTCTTCCTTTTCTTTTTTGAGATTTCCATTAGGTTTTCCATCTTCTAACTCGCTTTGGCATTATAAAAAACTTCCAACGCTTAGCCTGTGTATTTTTATAACCCCAAAAAACAGAAAAAAACGGCGACGGCAACTGTGAACCTGAATCCATTATAGCTTAAGCTGTTGCCAACACCAACACACACACAAACACACACACACACACATACATATATACAGCATTATCCCAAAACGAAATGACATCCCTTGGAAATTAATCCTTAATTCCATTCATTTCGTATAATCCCTGAGATATACTTTGATAAGCGTAATGCGGGGCCAGACCAACCGACCGACCGAGCGACCGACGGCAACACTGAGCGTGAGAGAGAGAGAGTGAGGGAGTGAATGCCAAAGAGAGAGACAGGAAAGACCAATGGCTGTGTGTGTGTGTGAGCTGAGAGAGAGTTTTGCCATTGCCATTGCCACATGTTGCTATCATCCGTGAGTTTGCTTTTGTTTCTCTCCCTATCTGTGTGTGTGTGTGTGTTGCTTTGCATGGGGGCGCCAAAACGTACTGAGAGAACGTTTCGGTTTCGGTTTTCAGTTTGGTGCCAAGCATGCTGGAAGAAGGTTGGTTATTTTCACGCAGTCTCTTGAGTGTTTCCTTTATTATTGTTGTTATTAGTGTTTTGAGTTGAAATTTACGCGCCGGTTTCTGTTAGATTTACGAAAGAGTAGTGTGTGTTGTGTGTTTTACCTAATAAGAATGTACGGGATAATGGATAAAACTCTGATGCTAAGACTCGCCTCAAGTGTGACCTCTTGTTTTCGTGTCCAGTGATTGAGTGAGAAGTGAAGGAATGCGAGGGGAAGGAGGAGGAGGAGGGGGAACCCTTGACAGTAGGAGGAAATGGTTGTAGACCGGCAGACGGAAGGGATTTGCCACACCACATACCAACTGTCAAGTCGCATTTGTCAACAAAGGCAAACACCAGCAACAACTACAACAAACACACTCACACACACAACAAAGCGCACAAATGAACTTAAAAAGCAGAGCGAAAGCTTTTAAATCTGTTGCTTTCGTGCAGGCTAATCCCTATGAAGTTCACTAGATTTTGTTTTGTGCTGTTGCTGCTGAATACTGGCAGACACCCAACACACAGATACATAGACACACACACACATACACATACATATACACAATACAGACGCACTAAAACGAAGTCTAAAGCTGGCAGGCGAGATGCTAACAACAACAATGCATGGGGCACTTATACAGAGCTCTGAGCTCAGAGCTCATCCTGATGCTTCTGCTGTTGACGCTGGGACGTTCTCTTTCGCTCAGTTGCCAGCCTTAAGCCGCGCTCTTACCCCCAAACACCCAATCCCCAAGTCCAGGTCTCAATCCCCACCCACCAACCAAACCATCCACCACCCACTCATACACACCCATTGAGCCATTGAGCTCAACACGGTAAAAGGCTGTGAAAATACTAGACTGAGTAAAATGATAAGTGAAAGCAAACTGAAACTTTGCTTTACGTTTTCGGATAAATCAAAAGAAACTAAACTAAGCGACCTAAACTAGATAAGCATGAGGATGCGTTAATATACCATAATTGAGATCACTTCTATTCTTAGCTTAAGGCTTATTAAAACTGATGGATCAATTGTTCCACGATCTATTAACGAAGATCGTCAAATTCTTTATCTACTTGGATCTAAGTGAAGTAATATCTCTAAAGACAAAGCATTAAAGGAATGCCAAGTAAGAATGCATCCATTAGCCTTACTAAGATTAAAGTTAAGAATTGTCTAGGTTCCTAATGCGATTCTTAGAGCAATCTCAGGTACGCTGTCATGGATTCGATTATAACAGATTTTAATAATGAGATTACTTTGATAACCTAACGAAATCCCGAATCGAATTACAAATCAACCCCTTTTTTTGGTGAAAGTTAATCACTGTAAAATCTGGTTTTATTCTAATCTCCTGACAGCTGCATTCGCATGCAAATTAGTCTATGCATTATTTAAAGATAAAACTCTCTCTCGAGACTATCTGCAAGTGCTTAGAATCTGTAGTCTCTTACTGCTTATTTCGCCATTTACCTTTGGATATGGGTAAGCAGAAGTTTTCTATAATTATGCGATATCTTGCTTAATATTATTATTGTTATTATCAGATGCAAAGGTTCTTTGGAAAACGGACCCAGTCATTTATTAATTACTTGATAACACAGCACAGCAAAAAAAAAAAAAACAAGAAATAATTCGATTTATAATGGATTTCCCTTTCACAGGAAATTCCTCGATGGTTTTTATGGTTTTATTTCAATGTGAACTACATAATTTGATTATCTGATTTCATATGAATTTATATGCATATGTTTTTTGTTTTTTAACGTGTTTTTCTCTATGGATTTTCACTTCATTGTTTTCAGGCGGTTAAACCGAGCGCAGGGTGACAAATGCACACACACACACACAGAGATACACATACAAATGCTCCATGTGTGTGTGTGTGTGTGTGGGAGTAAAAATAAAAGAAGAAATCCGTTCAGTTGCTGGCAGAAAAAAAATTAGCAGTTAATCCCCTTAAATTGAATACCCACACACACACACCAGCACACACTCACACACACACACACACACACATGGTGTTTGCCGTTTGGTGTTGATGTTGACGACCCAAAGAGCAACAGGAGCAATAGTGGGAAAAAGTAACAACAACATTCACGCTCGAGCTACTCGCGAAACCAGTGGGGGATTGGGATTGGGGATGACGATGGGTATCGTGATGTGTGTGTGTGTGTGTGTGTGTGGGGCTGGCAATTAGCCAGAGTTGCCACATAATACGCGGGGATATAAATGTTTAAGATTTTAAGTTGACTCCGGGCATATCTCTTTTGTGGGTTTCAGTTTAGTGTTTAGTTCACTTGTTCTATCTGTGTTCCATGTGTTGCCATCATGTTGTTCTTTATGCTTTCTTTTTTGTTGTTGTTGTTGTCGTTGTTGTTTCTTGTTTTTTAAGCTGTCAGCTGAGTGTTTTGTGTGGTTTGGCTTTTGTGGCCAGTTGGTTTTTGGCCGGGCTAACCCCAAGGCTAAGCCCTAACTAGTTGTGCGAGTTGTGAGTTCAGTTGCGTCTTTCAGTGCAAGCAATTTTAATCCCTCTTCAAATTAAGCCTCTCCTCTCTCGACTCCCCCACCCCCGAAAAAAAGGTTACGCTTAATGCAAAGTACAATGTGAACGCTACGCGGATCAAATTTCATCCCCACCAGACAAAGCCCAAATACCTACCAAAAATAAAAAAAAAAGTCAAGGAGTGAGAGAGAGAGAAGAGAAGAGGAGACGGAGAGCAGGAAAAAACCGAAAGACATACCAATGCAATGTGGCGACATTGTCGACATCCTTTTCTGAGTAAGGACGTCGTCGTCTTCGTCGTTGACTAATAAACCTGGCACTCCCCTTTTGGCCCATTGAAAAGCCGCTCATCTGGCCGCGTTCTCCTTGTCTTCCAGACTCATCCTTCTGTTACTCCCGTTCCATCAGCTCCTCCTTTGCCTTCCCCCTTTTGCATTTGCAGTTCATTGGCAGCGGATTAAAGCACCGCGCACTCGCACAGACGCACAGAAAATACAAAAGACGCTTTGCCATTGGATCGATTTAAAAATGTGAAGAAAAAAAAAAATAAAACCCAAGCTGAAAAGAAAAATCAGTTGTGGGTATTAATGGCCTCGGTGCCGGCTGAGGGGGGGGTGCGATGAAGCGAACGGGCGGGGTAATATGCATAAGCACCATTAACTTGTACTTAAAACTGTGCCAGGTGCTTGAGGAGCAGCAGCAACCGTTCTCCACCTTCTTCTTCTTCTCTTCATCTCACCCACATCAGCTCCTTCTCCTCCTACTGCTCCTCCTCCTCCTCCGCAGTCGTCGTCATCGTCTGGTTGTAACTTAATGCCAAAACTCGCAAGCGGATTATATTAATCAATGCCGCCAACTAGGCGTATGAGTATTCAGTTTCCTCTTTTTTCGCATTTTAAAATTCATATTTTAATGCCTTTACCCCCCTCCCCGCTCCCACGCTCGACGACTTTAATTGAATCAATGCAGCAAACAACAACAACAGAAAAAAAGAAGAAAAATAAAAGGAAATATATGACTTTGTTTGGCTTTAAGCAGGAAGATTTAAACGTAATGCTAGCCGAGACCAGGCCAAGCTCTTGCATATATATTATCGATATATATATATATATATATATATATATATATATATAGTATATATATATGTGGCCTATAATTCACTCACACACACACACACACAGCAACTCTGAGACACAGAGAGTCAAAGCGTCTTAAGCGCTAAGTAGAAGCAACGTAAATAAGTAATATTGATAACTAAAGTGATTAAGGTTGCTCGCCCGCCAAGGCTTTTGCTTTTGCTTTCGCTTTGTGTCTTGTGTGTCTTGTGGCCGGGTCTCCACCGACTTGGCCAGGCCAACAGAATCAGCTCAGCTCCAGTGTGTGTGTGCCCCTTTGTGTGTGGCAATGTTCTCTCTTTCTCTCTCGGTCTCGGCGTTTGTCGCCAAGACGATGATGATTATGATTATATGATGATAGTAAAAGAATTTGCCACTTGATGCCGATTCCAATCAGCCAAGGAACCAACTATGATGCCTGGGTGGCCTGCAACTTGGGATAAAAACAATTGACCAACTTAATAGCATTATGCAAATGTTCAGATATACACACATATAATATATATCTTTGTATGTTCGTGTTTCTGCAATTGCCAGATAGGTTAAGCATCATCTCTTCTCTTTTAGGAATAATCTACTGCAAATTTTTAATTAAATGCAGTATGTCTTTTATCCTTTCAATGAGATTAAATGGACAATAGTCCTTCTTTACAAATCATCTTCAGTTAGATCTTTTAGTAAGGATATAATTAAAAATTTTGGTTTAATCCACGACCTTTGGAACTCTTTCCATTGATGAAAAAGTGACCCGTAATCGAAATCAGTAATCGAAATGGATTGGGAATTAATCCTGCTGATGTTGCAATCCGTTTAAACGATAGGAAATCTCACATATTTGTTCTTTGTTCAACAGAATTAGTTGGAGAAGATCTGATCTAAGTTAGCTTGAATTAATAATTCGACTGTGCTGGAAACTATTTTAAAAGGTGGTCCAGTTTCCAACAGATCAAAGGTTAAAATACTTAAAGAAACGCTGGAATTGATCGCACGAAAATCCTCGAATTTCGATTATTGTTGAGATGTTCAAGTTATTAAATTATATTACTTAATAATAGTTCGATTTACGACATAGTCTTTAACATTTCTCTCATCCGAGGGCTATTAGTGGTTCCACACTGCCTTTCCCATTCCATTTCGCATTTCTTGTGGCAAGTCAAATGCTTTTTGGGGTGACATTTATTTGCAGCAGTCAATGACTGATTTCATTTTTTCCATCTTTCTTCGTTTTTTTTGTACCCTCTTTTATTTTTTGGTGCGATTATTTCTGGTTCAACAATTTCAAGTTGATTTTTGACATTTTGTGCAAACATTTTGTGAGTTTTGTTCGAGTGTGTGCGATTGTGTGTTTGCAGACATATTATCGACATTTAAATCCCTTATTTTTTGTATGTCCTTTGGGTTTATAAACAAGCATCTCTCTCTCTCTCTCCCTCTCGCTCTTTCTTCCTCTCTGTGTTGTCCTTGTCCTTGCCCTTGTCCACCACTTGATGGTATTTGACAAATTGTGAAAATCCTTTTGTGGCAAGCATGTCCTTTTGTGGCACAGACACCGCCGCCGATGCCGCCGTCGCCGCTGCTGCCTGCACACACATGACTGCAGTTTTATCCTGCAAGTTCATATTTTTAATCCTTTTGCCCAACACACACACACACTCACACACACACACACACACACATTTATAAGTATTTTGAATGCTTATTTGCATTGTTCAACATTTTTCAAGTTGGTTTTCTTGAGAGAGAGAATTGATGGGATTACCCAAATCAGAGAGATATCCTTCGAGTTACTTGTTTTTAGTCCTTTTTCTCTTTTTTTCAATTGACGTCATCAATTAATCAATCGTTTCGCTTCGTTTTTCAATTGCATAAGTTTGCATAGCATTCGAAATCCTTTTCGAGTAACTGCCTCTTGAGTGTGCGAGTGTGTATGTGTGTGTGTGTGTGGGAGTGTGTGGGGGGTGGGGAGGAAGGCCACTTTGACCAAAAATACACATCATAATCCCTTTTGTAAGGATTTGGCAATGGCTTTTTCTCTCTTCAATCGGCTCACTTACTCGACGACGACCCAAAACCGAAGTGAAACTCAACGACCTGCATTCAATTATCGTGTGGCGCAGTTGTCCATTGTCTCAGGCTATGCTGCTGCTGCTGCTGCCATCTCCATGTCCTTCATGGCAAAAACTAATGAAGTGCTGCAATGCCTTGAGCAGCCTGCTAATGCCACTAGAGACCAAGACTTTCCACGTCCTTCTCCACCATCATCCTCCTTGCTCCTTGCATAAGCATGTTTTCTGGTTTGCTTCACAGACAAAGCTTAGAACCACTTAAGACAATCCATTCAGAGAGGGAGAGACAGAGAGAGAGAGAGAGAGGGACAGTGAGAGGGTCAAAAGAAAGAAAGGTTCTGAGGTTGGCCAGTTCCTTGCTGCTGCTGCTGCTGCTGCTGTTGCTTGTTTGTTGGCTGTTGAGTTTTTCTGGCCTCACCTGATGATGGTCCCAAATCAACAACAAAAAGGATTAAGTCTAAGACACACCACACACACACACACACACAGCTCTCACACACACACACACACACACACTCAATTCCATGCATAGTTTTACATGTCTAAAGACAAAAAATGAATTTATTACACAACCCAAAAACACAAAAAGCTGAGACAATTGCCAATTCCGGAGCAGATGGGGTTAAGGGACAGCAGCAGCAAAGTCAGAGCGAGAGAGCGAGAGAGGAGGGGGGTAGAGTGGGGCAGCAGGAAGAGACGGGTTCAAATAAATTACCGCCATGGGCCAGGCTTATTTCATTAGGATTATTTTGACTAACATTTACAACTTTCTCTCCCTCTCTCTCTCTCTCTCTCTCTCTCTCGAGATCTGCGAGTTAGGACACGGTCTTCTATATAGTCATATATATACAGATATATCTGTTTAGTTATGTAAGGGAGATTTCTTGATTTCCGGCTGGCTATTACTGATTTCGATTGTTTTAGACTCGGATAGAGAGGGCTTAATGCAGCATTCTGGCAAGACAAAGGGCTGGGGCGGGGGTTAAGACGCGTAAAACGACAACGATAAAAGAAAAGAAAATGCCTGGCGGCATTAATTATAATCCGCTTAAAAGTTTTCAACATGTTTTCCTCAATACACACCACCACCATTCATCCATCCCCCTTCCTCCCTCGCACCCTTCTCTTCCCTTCCCTTCCGATTTCGAAAATATACCTCTGACTCAGTTTTGAAAGAAAACAAAGTGCAGCAGCAAAAACAAAATAATAAATACAAATTATTCGCATACATATGCATATATGGAAGGAAAGATCATTGACTTTGAATTGGAACGAAAGGCTTAACACCCGGCAGCAGTTGCCAGACAATAATTAACCGTATTAACCCCTGAAAGCCCAACAAACACCTGCAACAAAATGCCCTCAAAGATAACACAAAGTTTGATTGAAGTTTTCTTTCCTCAGATGAGTAATTTGAATGTCAAAATGCTAGCAGATAATTTATTGAATATTATTAACTAAATGTGTGTCTCTTAGAATTGAAATATAAATTTTATAAAGATTGTTTCTCTCTTGTTATCCACTCGTTCTAGTGTTGGTAAATGTTTAAATTATTCATTTCCCTCTAGTATTAAACAACGGCGACTTTTGAGCAGCGATCAACCGATCAACAAAAAGGATATATTTCTCAAAGTTTAATTTCCATTTCCAAAGTGATTAACACTTTAATGATTGATCATTGCAGATGGGGAGAAAAACTCTTCCACTTCAGAGTCAGACAGCTCCATTTGTTTTTCCTAGCTTAGTTGCAGCTTCTGAGACCTCTAGCCATCAAGTTGAGAATGATTTTCATACAGTCTTAATATGGTTTTTCATTTTTGCTAAATGAAGAAAATGCCAAGAAGGATATGCAAGATGGGTCCCAAAAAGGTGTGAGAGCTGGGTGTATGTGTGTGTGTGTGTGTGTGTGTGCTTCAGTCTGTTGTGCAAAGTTCTTAAGTCGCCCTCACAAATACTTTCTACGGGTCTGAGGCATTATAAATTAAAATGCACACATTAAAAATTCCAACTAAAAAGAGTTTGCAATTAAGTAGGACTTAAGTTGAAGTGTAAATAAAAATTTACACACACACATCAGACACACACACACACACACACACACACACTTATGCAGAATGAAGTCCTTTAAGAAGCTGAGCTGACAAGACATTTGGAAAACTTGTAGCAATTTCCCTAAGACTATTGCTTAATTTCCGGTCACTCTTGCTTTCGAATTTTTTCTGAAGGAGTCGGGGAATTGTGGGCGTTTGACCAGTCCAGTGGTCAACCCTTTTCTTTGGCCGTTCTACGTCTGGCATTTGCTTCATCCACCTCCCCTCCCCACCCACCACTCCTCTAAGGATATTAAAAACCCAAATCACTCAAAATGATTTTAATAAGTAAATTATGAACATTTTGCCTATAAATAAACAATCACACAATTTATGCCACACACGCACACACACACACAGTAACAAAAACTACAAATATTTGCACGGAAAACTTTTGTATAATCCTTTTCCTTTCTGTGTGTGTCTGTTTGTGTGTGTGCTCGAGTGTTTTATGTAAGGATTAAATCGTTTTGATGTCCTTCAAGAAGGTAAAATTTCTAATTATTTGCTGCTGGCCAACCAGCCAGCCAATTGGTCAATTTCTTATGTGAACACATTGAACAAACTTATCAACTATTTTATGCCTGAAAAAATTTCTTAAAAGATTACAAATATATATATATGTATGTATGCATGTATATATGTATGTATAATAAGAAACTTGGAATTTCAGTTTATAGTAGATGGGCGAAATGGAGAAGGGTGGCTTTCCTGGTTATTATCCTCCCTTTCGGCTAATAACCATTTATTTTCAACATTCAATTTAAGCAATGCCAAGAAAAAAGAGAGTCGCAGAGGCAGAGAGATTGTCAGAATTTGATTATCATACCGTGTAGTTACAGAGTGAAGGAGTATACTCTGCCCTGTAAAAAATACACAAAGATTCCATCATCATCTTCTCCCTTTCTGTCATTTATTTCCTCTTTAGTTTTCCATTCTTTGGTCTATTAATTTCATTGACTCACCCACTTTTTGCAGGGTATTTTCCAAGTCGTGTTCGCCACTTGGCTAACGAATTATTATTATTTCCATTGCCTTCAATTCTCAGGTTAATAAATCTTAAGCCGCGTGGCTCGTGGGGAACACGAGAAATAATTCTATGTGGAAATCGTTTGTCAGCTTAGGTAGAGAGTCAATGTCTGGCATCGAGGGAGGGGGAGGGGGGGGGGAGTTTCTCTTAAACGTTGTTCCTTTGCCCTTGCATGGCTTTCCTTGGCTTTCGCTCTTCTTTAAATTCAATTTGTTTTCTCTCTGGCTGTCTTGATTATTTTTCCACTGATAATGCTAATAAGGATAAGCCTCCGTCTACGTTGTCTCTGCGCTCTGCTGGTCGAGATGATGATGATGGCCAACTTAAAGCTTGTGGGGGAAAGCATTTCATTTTAAATGGTAACTGATGATGCAACAATTAGTGGGATGCTTCATTGATTGGCTTTAGGCTCTACCAGAGTTTTGCACCACAAAATCACCAAAAACAACACACACACACTCACTCACTCACTCAGTTAGTCCGTCGTCGGCATAGCCATATGCTGCAGGTGCACTGAATCCGTTTTTATTTTGTGAATCCTCCTACCCAGTCGCATTGGCAATCCCATCCCCGTCTCTACTGGCCATTCCATTCGAAACTCACATCCGAAATCATGGTTGCAGGGATAATGGATTTAATGAGTTTATTATTTGGTTGCGCCTACGCAAAATTCCCATCCTTTGTTGTCCTATTGCACAGGCTCAGTCTACATTTTGGCCAGCTATTTCATATAGTATGTATGGTAAATGGCGCAGTGGCAGAGAGGTGAGGAGGGGGGTGTATGCAGTTGGAGGAGGAGGAGCAGAGCATATGCACCATTAGCTAAATATCCCAGCTAATATGTAGAAATATTTAAATGAGGCTTACAAAAATTAGCAAAAAAAATATGCATGAAATTTATCAATATGCCAAATGAGAATATGGACAAAAATGGATTTCCAAACTGCAGATTAACGCGAATAGAAAAATTCCCAATCAATATTCAACAGAAACACTCAACTCTCCAATCAAGTCAATTGAGAGTTATTTCGATTCGCTGAGAACTTAATTCCATAATTATTCATATGAGAACTATATGATTCCAAATTTCTATACTACCTTAAATTAAATCCAAGTCCAGCTAAATGTTTCTTAAAACTATTTCTCAAGAATTCATCAATATTCAAGATCTTAAATTTAATAAATAAACATCGCTTAAGACTTAATAATCGCTTAATAATAAATAAGAATTATATATTCTTAGCTACAAGAGAAATCAATTAGTTATATAGATTCTTAATCAGCATAAATTCCAGAGTCGATATAGTTATTTGTTTTTCTTCAAACCGTTTATAAGCTACTTAGAAAGAGATATTTATATTCGCCTAATATTGAGTTCAAGTGGATAAATATTTGACTGTCTTGGATGTTTTTTGTTCATAAACTTTCTTCACTTCGAACTGAAATGAACTACTCATTTTATAAGTTACGAAAATCCTTTTAAAAAGAGTTTTATACTGGTTTTTGGCCAGTTCAAACAGCCTTTTCGAGGGGACCCACTTTCTCTTGGTTGCCCAGGACTCCAGATGAATGAGTTCTTGGCCTGAATAATAAGCATTCATTTAGGTCATTCGAAAGCAGTTTGCAAAGGTGGCCAAAATGTGAATGGAATTTCCTTACATTTGATTTGTCTCGAAATCAAATGGTTCGAGTGTGTGTGTGCGTATATGTGTTTTATCTATAAAATGTATGACAGATGATTCATTTATTTATTTAATTCTTTTTTGTTTTTTTTTTGTTTTTGTGATTATTTAATGAATTACAACTTATCCCTCATTTGGTTGGGTGCCTTTTCAACCGGTTTTCCAGCTCCACGCAACTTTTTTTCGCCTGACTTGCACACACAATTGATGTATTTATTTTTAATGCCAATTCGCCCTCAAATGAGGTTTTCATGGCAATTAAAAGATTTGCATGGCCAACACACACACACCCACACACACACAATGAAAATCGCATATAATTGGGTTGAACTTATTTTTTGTTGTGTTGTTGTGTTGGTCAGCCAGTTCTTTTTGACTTATTTCGAATAAAGAAGGAGTGAGGGAGGGAGCGAGGGAGGGATGGGGGGTACACAGTTTGGGCCAACCAGAATGCCAGAAATTGAAAAGCGCCAATGCCAATCGGCTGTCCAATCCACTGACCCCCACACCCCCCTCCCACTCCCTCAGTCCTGCACTCTGATCTCTCTCTTACTCATTTTGTGTGCTCTGCTTACAATTTTTATAATTGGAATAATTAATAATACCATTATGTAACGGGGCTTGGGCTTTAAGCCTATTTGCCTTTGGCTCCTACTACATACAGAGACCCCCCGCCCCCCTCCTACTCGAATTCCAATTCCCTCGATCCGATTCGTTGCAATTGCAATTTTCAACTTTGATTTTGGTTTCAAAAATACATTTTTCGTCAAAAATAATATTTAAGTAGATAATGGACAGAAAACTAGTTTATAAAAATATTGAAATAGGCAGAAAAGGGGTGCGGAGGAGGGGGTGGTCAGTTATGGGTAGTGGGCGGGGCTGAAATGCCTTTATTAATTATTCCATTTAAGCAGTTTAAAACCAAATGCTGTGGCTAACCACATGAACAATAATTTATTATAATATATTTGGGAAAATATGTTTTAATTGCTTATTTAAATATTTTGGCATACGATTTGCACTTGAGTTGAGTTAAACCGATTAGTGAACCGATTTTTCTCTCTGATATTTAAATATTTATTATGATTATTAATGATTTCTAACCGCAATGTGCCTCAATTTGATGTTGCAGCCAAATCACTTCCATTGCATTGTGTGGTGGAATCGGTGCATTCGCTGCACGCCTCCCTGACGATTGACAGTCGCCAGCCCTGGAAACGGCGACCCAACATTGAGACGGACAGCTATGTGATTATAGCCGCCGCCACGCCCTGGAGTGAAATAGTCCAGACGGCCCTCCAGCGTTTGGGTTACTCCCAAGAGGTGGCCAATACGGCAAGAGGTGGGTTCATTCTCTCTGCCCCTCTCTAGATCAATTCATCAATTGACTTTCTCTCTCTCTGTTGTCATTAGGCTCTCTTATCATCAAGCATTGGAAACCCTTACCATTGGAGCAGATCTCCGATAATCCGGCTATACCCGTTAGTGATATTCTGGGTGAGCTTACATCGGTGATCACGTTGCGCATCGTCATCCTGAGGGCCAAGGCATCGCCCATGGGCGAGATCAAGGATAAATTGCTCAAGCTGCTGGTCCTGCAATCACATGCTGTCCTCCGTTCCACAGGATGTCCCCTGGATGAGGTGAGTTCTCCAACTAATTAGACATTCACTTTGAACTTTCACTTTGGGAACAATTTTTACTAGTACCTAAGACACATGATGATGAAATGGCTGAAATTCTATAATGATTTATAAGCGGTTTACGAGACAAAACACACACGCACACAGAGAGGGGGGGGGGGGGGGGTAAGTCTAGGATATTATCCGTTGTGTCGTCTTGAAAAGTAGCTAAAAACTTTTTGCCAAAACTCTCGAAACTCAAACCGCTAATTTGTGGCAAGTGAGGCATGAACACAGATACACAGACACACTCACACACACACACACACACACACATATCTCTCTCTGTATCTTTTGCATATGAAAATCATTTGGTAAATGTTTTGATAATGACTACAAAGCAAAAATTTGTTGCCTGTTAAGCCTGCGAGTGAGTTCGAGTTCGAGTTCATTTATTTGGTTCACTTAACTAATCCTTTTTTGCAATAGTTTTCAGTTTTTAATCAGCTTTACGCTTATCGTTTCCCTCTCACCCCTCTCCCTCTGTCTTTGTCTGTGTGTGTGTTTCATTAAAATCGGTTTGAAAGGCTTAAAAGAAAACTATTGCAAAGGAAATGTGGAGATTTAGCTAAAGATTTATTCTCAAGGTGAAGCACATAAATCAGAGCTTCAATTAGTCATTTGTTTCGTGTTATCTCTGCCTCAATTAGGGATAGTTAAGAAAGAAAAGAAGCTCCTTGTTGGGTAATCTACTATCTCAATTCTCTCTCCGCTTCTCTCTCTCTCTCTTTCTCTCTCTCTCTTCTGAATGAAGTGCCCCGAAGACAGATAGTGTTGGTTTTTAATTCTATCTAGCATATTGCAATCTCTTATTATATTTCATTAAATTTTAATTTCGATTAGAAAAAAAACTCGCTTAAGATTGCAGAAATCTTTAGAAAGAAGCAATTGCCTCCTCCTCCCCGCAGGGTTATTCCTTTCGTTATTGCACTCACATGACCCACATATAGTATGGCGGGTGAAGCTCCGCTCCTCGTGCTTTGGACAGATATCATTGCATTCGGACCATAAATCACCCGGCTCACTATCATCATCAAACAGAAATCACGGCCCGAAATACCCTTCAATTGATATTGTGACTAGAGTTTTATTGGCCCTGATTAATATTAGCAAAGCAAAGCAACGGGGAGTCGTCTCCTCTCTCTCTCTCTCTCTAATCACATGATAAGCATTTTCCATAATTCTCGCACACACACACACACACTCAATTGTTGTGGTTACGTGTGAGGTGAAGACCGACCTAGTGTCCATCTAAAAGGCAGAGGTAGCCATAGAACATTACAAACGCGCGATAGGAAAATCAATTTAATAATACCCCCGAACCGAAAGTCGGCATAAGACAACGCGTCAACCCATTTTATTTACAATTAGGTGTCTGTCCCCCCCAAAACCCCCTCCCGGGAGCTCAGTGTGTGTGTGTGTGTGTGCTTCGAGCAGCTTAAGTGATTTGGGGCGCCTCCTTAGCTGATAGCAAATACCAGGCAACCGAGCCATAGAGACATTATCTATTCTATGTCCATGAGCAGAAGCTCACGTATTTGGGTGACGAGCAGACCAAGGAGAAGGCGAAGGAGGAGGAGAGAGAGACTGCTGGACTAGAGGGCAGGCAGAGCCATATCTATTTTTTTTTTTTTGAGCATTTAATTCATCGGTAGCCGTAATATTGTTGGGGCCCCGGGTGTATTCGAATTCGAAATATCTATCTGTATCTGTATCTGTAGCTCTAGCTGTAGCTGTAGCTGTAGCCGCGAACACAAATTCTATTTCTGTATTCTGTTTCACTATTTGTTAAATTCAATTTTAATCGCATAAGCTGCTATGTCGCTGCCTATCGGAGGGAGACTATCTATCTACCTATACCTATCTATCTATCTGTCTATATGTGCTGTGCTGTGTCTCCACCAGAAGGAGGAGCGAGTGCGACTCGCGAGTGCAAAGCGTCAGTTAATATCAGTTGGTTGGGGGTTTTCTGTCCGTTATGTGTATGAACAATATCTATCTGGCTGCGTGGTGTGTGATATCTATCTATCTATCTAACTATCTATCGCCAGTTGCCTATCCATTTATGGCTAAGTAAATCCCAGCACTTGAGGGCTCTTACCTACTCCGACTGGAATCGACTCGCCTCGACTCAACTCGACTTTATTCCTGGCGTGATTTTTATGACGCCCGCTTAGTCTGTGTCACCATCGAACCGAAGGTCTTTGCTTTCTGTCTCTATCAGGGCCTCATATAGCCGAGGAAAGATAAAAATCCGATAACGACCACCAACTAGTGGAGGACTCCTCCACTGTAGTCGCAACTTTAGTTAGAAGAATCTTAGGAGGATAAGCAGAAACCCAAGTTGTGGGTGGATTAGGAGCAAGTTAATCCCTTCGTTTGCCCATTTGTAATGCTCTTCCATTTGTGGTTTTGCTTGGACTCTCGTTTTTAGGTCACGCTCTCGCAGATTTGCCGCAGTTCGCATCAGAACACATACGCCATGCCGGGTGGAGAGATGTCGGATGACTTGCGCCGCAAGTTCGATCAGTGGTGGTCGAACCAACTGTCTCCCCAGGCCACAGCCATGACCCCCAAGATGCTGCCCTTCATGACGGCGCCGTCGTCGGTGCCGGTGGGTGGAGGACCCAGCGAGCTGGTGGACTTCCCCGTGGGAGTGGGCCCAGCAGCGATGGCTGCGGCCGCAGCGGCAGCAGCTCACGCTGGATCCATGGGCAGTCGGGAGAGCCTGCTGCTGGCCAACGAGGCAGTGGCCGCTGCCCATCACCCGAGTGCCGGGCAAGGAGGTGCGGGGGGAGTGGCCGCTGGACCCGGCCACCACTCCAATATGCTGGTGCATCCCTCGATGCACCCGGCCATGCATCCCTCGCTGCACCACCATCACCATCACGGCGGATCGCACGCTCCGCCGCATCAGTACGCCAATCAGAAGACTCGCATGCGAACCAGCTTCGACCCGGAAATGGAGCTGCCCAAATTGCAGAAGTGGTTCCAGGAGAATCCCCATCCCTCGCGCCAGCAGATCCAGACGTATGTGGTGCAACTGAATGCCCTGGAGTCGCGGCGGGGTCGCAAGCCCTTGGATGTGAACAACGTGGTCTACTGGTTCAAGAACGCCCGGGCAGCCCAGAAGCGGGCCGAGATGAGGGGCAACGTGACCACGACCATGAGTGCCCTGGGACACGCGGCCATGAACGGGTATCTGAGCCAGCACCACGGAGCCCAGATGGGACAGAACTCGAGCTCCAGTGCCGGCAGCCAGCCCAGCATGAGCATGGGCAATCTGTCGGGCATGTCGCACGACTATCTCAAGAGTCCGATGAGCTTGAAATCGGAGGACATCGACACCATGTCCCAGCACTCCGATGACATGGACGAGGATGCGCCGGTGAGTCGGCCAAATACCCCGCAATTGCCGCTCTCCCTGACCACCCATGAGAGGAATAGGAACTCCCCCCTCATGGACGGCGACGAGGAGCCAGATGAGGACGAGGCCCCAGCCCCGACCAGGGCCAAGAGTGAGGCCAGCGATGTGATCAACGGGAATCTGCATGAGGACGAACGCCAGCAGCAGCAGCAGGAGAAATCAAACGATGAGCACAAGGATGACCTCTCCAAGGAGCATCCGGAGGGAGGACGCACCGAGCAGGACCACGAGCAACTACCCGAGGACTCGGCCCTCAATCACAACAACAATGAGAACGAGTTGACCACTCCCAAATGCCGCAGCACACCCAAAGAGGAGGAGGACGACCTGGACATGGATGACGACGACCTGGAGGACAATGACAATGAGAACGATGCCAGCCATTTGGATGAGTTTCGCTCCCCCTCGCCGGCAATGGACGGCAGCTTGGTGGCCGCCTCGCACAAGGACCAGCAGCTGCCCTTTCCCATGGTGCCCAACTCCATGTTCTCGCAATCCTTCATGTACATGAGCCACTACATGCCGGCCTTTGGCCAGGCGGCAGCTGCTGCCGGCCACACCGCCGCCCATCATCATGCCGCTGCGGCGGCGGCAGCTGCAGCAGCCGCTGCTGGCATGCAACCCAATGCCCTGACCGGAGCCGGACTCAATCTCTCGAGCATCTCGAATGAGGAGCGACGCAAGAGGAATCGCACCTTCATCGATCCGGTGACCGAAGTGCCCAAGCTGGAGCAATGGTTTGCCATGAATACGCATCCGTCGCACAATCTGATACTCAAATACACTGAGGACTTGAACACCATGCCCTACAGGTGAGCATCCCAGAGGGTCCCCCCAGAAGCCGCCAACTAACCAGCCAAACCTTTAACTAATCGCCAACTATTTGTTGTGTTTCTTGTGCGCTCTTTTTAGGCAAAAGTTCCCACGCTTGGAGAGCAAGAATGTGCAGTTCTGGTTCAAGAATCGTCGTGCTAAATGCAAACGTCTCAAGATGTCGCTCTACGACAGCAGTCAATGTGCCCAAATGGGTGGGCTGGGCTCCTTTGTGCCCAAATACGAGGAGAGGGACTAAAAACTGATACCCGATTCCCCTCGGTACCTCCCCTCCCTCCCTCCCTCCCCCACTCTACAAATACTAATCAAAACTAGCAGCATTTTTCTGTACATAAAAATATACTTTATTGGCCAGTCCAAAAAGAGAAGATGAGAAAATTCCTTTTTATTAAAACTTTAAGTATTATTAGCAGCCACACACACACACACAGTCACACACCCACACAAACAAACACACACACACTCCCAGTAAGTGGAATATTTAGCAAAAAGTATAATAATAATAACAAAAGGAAATAATTAGAAAAAAAATAGATAAACTACTTATACTTCTAACTACATACATACATATATGCATACCGATATATATATAGCAGATATATATAGGTGTATGTGTTAGATATAGCATATAGATACGATATGATTCAAATATAATTTATAATCGCAATGAAAATCAACTTCAATTTCAACTTTACTCTTATCAAATATTCTCTCACTCTCTCTTTCTTCCTCTCTCTATCTATCTATCTATCTATCTCTCTCACCCACTTGAGCGTTAAAGTTATTAACGAACCAAAGAAAAGCCAGTTTACGTTTTTTTGTGTAAAATCTGTAAATATTTTTAAATGTTATATACTAAGATCCGCCTCTAATATTTAAGTTCTTCTTCGTTGCACACACACACACACACACACACACAGAGATACACATATCCAACCAATTGAAACGGTATTCAATACCGAAACAAAACCTCAACAAAGTTCTGTTTCCTTTTTGTTTCTTGGCGAAAAAAAGAAAATTATCAATTTCATCTGCAATTATCTTAGCTACACACGAAAATGTTTAATAAATTGTTCCATTAGTTATCTAAGCAGCACATCAGCCCTCTCCACTCCCCCTCCCCCTCCCCCACCCACTGAACTTTCCGCTTCCCCTACCCCTGCTCCACAGGAAAATAAAAAACACAAATTGAGAATAAAATTAAATTAAATACAAATATGTAATTTATTACCAAGCATAAATACACACTTACATACAAATACCAATACAGACAGACACACACGCACACACTATCGCATGGACACACCTACATACATACATACATACATAAATATACATAGATACATAAAAATAGTTATATATAAAATATTCCCAGCAAATTATTAAATGATTCAATAAATACAATTTTAAATGTCAAATTTAAACTAAATACTTGAATTTCATTTTGCTTGTGCTTCCATTTGAAGTCAAATGTTGTATCCATCGGGGATCTCCATATCCTGGAATCCTGTTTCACAGTTCTACGACTCTTGAATGTTTTCATAAATCATTTCTTTGTTGGGTTATCCTTCTGGTTTGTATCTAAAAAATAAATAATTCGTTTTAGAATTTTCAGTGCAATCTAAATCTCTTTTGTTATTAATTTGTTAACTCTCGTGTATAACTAACATAGGTTTCTCATTTTATTTTATATGTTTGTTTGTGTTTGCTTACCCAATCGAAATCCGCTAGATCGAAATCACATGACTGTGTCCTGTCATTTATTGTATTCAAAAAATGGCAGCTCCGACTGTCAATAGATAATATTATTTTTAGTTTTAAATCTGGTTGAATTTGCCATTTAACCTCGGCTTGGTTATACTACTTTCAATTGTGCCCCAATTGTCTCCATTTTTATTGAGAAAGAAACCTTTTGAGTTTTTAAATCATCCAATTCTTAGGTCAGTTCAATTTTTTGACGAATGAGCGTTATTTTAGTCAGATGTGATGAAACGATGCTTTATGTTATATAAGAAATTCCAGAAAAAGTTTTGTGTTATGTGCAGTTGTGTCTTATCTTAGATGGCAGATCTTTAAATATCTTATTAAGTTAACAAACTATAAATTCCAAACCAAAATGTATTATAACAAGTCCATAAAAAACACCATACAGAAGTAAACAAAGAACTCATTTCCAGCTGATCGACCGATGCTGACTATATGTATATGTACATATGTATATTGAAAGACCAAGAAATGATGTGAACTTATGTGAGATTCAATTCCATTGTCCCATTGCTACTCTATTCTAATTGTCATTATTTAAATTTCAATTTTTGTGCCTCTCTCTGGGTGAGCTCATAAATTGTGTTTAAATGCAGTCATATATGCGGTTACTGATGACTTATGATGTAGGTAGAAGATAGACGAAGGGAGAGAAGGATGTGTGTGTGTGTTGGAAGGGGGGGTGTCCTTTTTTCTCCTCGGGCTAATGTGTTGCAATCGTAATGTCTTTGGCAATTTCTCAAATTCTTTCTTTCGGGTTTTCTCGTATTTCTTTTTTATTTCGGCTAGTCAAGTCAAGTTCTGATAAGCAAAAGGGGAAATAAATATACATATGTAAAAAGGAAAATCAGAAAGAGGAGCAGAAGCAACAGAAACAAGCAATTTTGAGACCAAACGACGACGTATGAGTTATCTTCGTCTGCTTCTGCTGCTGCTTCTTCTGGTCGGAGTATATTAGCCAACATCTTTTTTTTTTGTGGCAGATATGAAACAATTTATTAGAAGCAAAGTTCACTTCTTTTCATTCTTTATGACAAAGGGAGACAGAAGCAAAGGGAAGAGGGTCGGGTAACAGCTATTTTGCGGTTACTAAATCAGCAGTCAACATTATTTCTTATTTTAAGTAGGTGGAAGGTAAAGGCAAATGGGTATGGGTGTGTGCGAGTGTGTGTGTGTGTTGGATGTGCATCATTTGTTATCGCAAAGTTTTAAATTAAAATTGTATGCTGTGTTTTGTGGTTGGGTATGGGTGAAAAAAGTAAAGCAGTAACAATTTATGAGCACATCCATAGGCTTTGCCACTTATTTCTATTCACATATTGCACTGGCCTTTTAGTTATGAGTAAATCAGAAAGCCAGAAGCCACCGAAAGCATTTTTTTATGGCCGCATTTCAAGTATAAAAGGAATAAACCATATTCTCAAATAATCTGGCATCTTTTCGGCGTCAATCCTTATTTGCACGCAATGAAATCTTAACAAAATGCTGCATGGCCCCCATTTGCACGCAATGAAATCTTAACAATCCTTTGCTGCATGGCCCCCAAAAGATGCCACATAAATTCAAATTCTTATGGTGAATGCAACGCTGGGGATTTTTGAACATTTTTTGAAAAATTGTAGGATTTTGGTCAAAATAACGTCTTTTCTTATGCTGTATTTCAGACAATTTTCAACCGATTTCAAAATTTTTCATCTATATCTTATTACATTTTAACATACTTTAAAATGCTATCAAAACCTTTGAAGTGTGGAAAAAAAAATTTCGACTCGATTTTTGAAAAATTTTACAGTGTATACACTGTAATTTTTTTCAAAAATCGAGTCAAAATTAGTTTCTCAGATTTGAATGCCAATTTATAACTCACATTCAGAGCAGCAAAAAAAGACATACATTTTTGAAATCGCACAAAAATTGGCATAGTTAGAGGTTTGCAAAGTTGAGGTCTTTGCAAAAATTTTGAAACCGTTATTGAAAAATATTTGGTAAAAATGGACATTTTCCTAAGGCTGTATTTAGGACAATTTTTAACCGATTTTCAAAGTTTTGATGTAGTTTTTATCGAATTTTTATCTACTTTAAAATGCCATCAAAACTTTTAAAGAATGCAACGCTGGGGATTTTTGAAAATTGTTTGAAAAATTGTAGGATTTTGGTCAAAATAACGTCTTTTCTTATGCTGTATTTCAGACAATTTTCAACCGATTTCAAAATTTTTCATCTATTTCTTATTACATTTTAACATACTTTAAAATGCTATCAAAACCTTTGAAGTGTGGGGAAAAAAAATTTCGACTCGATTTTTGAAAATTTTACAGTGTATACACTGTAATTTTTTTCAAAAATCGAGTCAAAATTAGTTTCTCAGATTTGAATGCCAATTTATAACATACATTCAGAGCAGCAAAAGAAGACATAAATTTTTGAAATCGCACAAAAATTGGCATAGTTAGAGGTTTGCAAAGTTGAGGTCTTCGCATAAATTTTGAAACCGTTATTGAAAAATATTTGTTAAAAATGGACATTTTCCTAAGGCTGTATTTAGGACAATTTTAAACCGATTTTCAAAGTTTTGATGTAGTTTTTATCGACTTTTTATCTACTTTAAAATGCCATCAAAACTTTTAAAGAATGCAACGCTGGGGATTTTTGAAAATTTTTTGAAAAATTTTAGTATTTTGGTCAAAATAACGTCTTTTCTTATGCTTTATTTCAGACAATTTTCAACCGGTTTCAAAATTTTTCATCTAATTCTTATTACATTTTAACATACTTTAAAGTGCTATCAAAACCTTTGAAGTTTGGAAAAAAAAATTTTGACTCGATTTTTGAAAATTTTTGCAGTGTATACACTGTAATTTTTTCCAAAAATCGAGTCAAAATTAGTTTCTCAGATTTGAATGCCAATTTATAACTCACATTCAGAGCAGCAAAAAAAGACATAAATTTTTGAAATCGCACAAAAATTGGCATAGTTAGAGGTTTGCAAAGTTGAGGTCTTTGCATAAATTTTGAAACCGTTATTGAAAAATATTTGGTAAAAATGGACATTTTCCTAAGGCTGTATTTAGGACAATTTTAAACCGATTTTCAAAGTTTTGATGTAGTTTTTATCGAATTTTTATCTACTTTAAAATGCCATCAAAACTTTTAAAGAATGCAACGCTGGGGATTTTTGAAAATTTTTTGAAAAATTTTAGGATTTTGGTCAAAATAACGTCTTTTCTTATGCTGTATTTCAGACAATTTTCAACCGATTTCAAAATTTTTCATCTATATCTTATTACATTTTAACATACTTTAAAATGCTATCAAAACCTTTGAAGTTTGGAAAAAAAAATTTCGACTCGATTTTTGAAAATTTTTACAGTGTATACACTGTAATTTTTTTCAAAAATCGAGTCAAAATTAGTTTCTCAGATTTGAATGCCAATTTATAACTCACATTCAGAGCAGCAAAAAAAGACATACATTTTTGAAATCGCACAAAAATTGGCATAGTTAGAGGTTTGCAAAGTTGAGGTCTTTGCAAAAATTTTGAAACCGTTATTGAAAAATATTTGGTAAAAATGGACATTTTCCTAAGGCTGTATTTAGGACAATTTTTAACCGATTTTCAAAGTTTTGATGTAGTTTTTATCGAATTTTTATCTACTTTAAAATGCCATCAAAACTTTTAAAGAATGCAACGCTGGGGATTTTTGAAAATTGTTTGAAAAATTTTAGGATTTTGGTCAAAATAACGTCTTTTCTTATGCTGTATTTCAGACAATTTTCAACCGATTTCAAAATTTTTCATCTATTTCTTATTACATTTTAACATACTTTAAAATGCTATCAAAACCTTTGAAGTGTGGGGAAAAAAATTTCGACTCGATTTTTGAAAATTTTACAGTGTATACACTGTAATTTTTTCAAAAATCGAGTCAAAATTAGTTTCTCAGATTTGAATGCCAATTTATAACATACATTCAGAGCAGCAAAAGAAGACATAAATTTTTGAAATCGCACAAAAATTGGCATAGTTAGAGGTTTGCAAAGTTGAGGTCTTCGCATAAATTTTGAAACCGTTATTGAAAAATATTTGTTAAAAATGGACATTTTCCTAAGGCTGTATTTAGGACAATTTTAAACCGATTTTCAAAGTTTTGATGTAGTTTTTATCGACTTTTTATCTACTTTAAAATGCCATCAAAACTTTTAAAGAATGCAACGCTGGGGATTTTTGAAAATTTTTTGAAAAATTTTAGTATTTTGGTCAAAATAACGTCTTTTCTTATGCTTTATTTCAGACAATTTTCAACCGGTTTCAAAATTTTTCATCTAATTCTTATTACATTTTAACATACTTTAAAGTGCTATCAAAACCTTTGAAGTTTGGAAAAAAAATTTTGACTCGATTTTTGAAAATTTTTGCAGTGTATACACTGTAATTTTTTCCAAAAATCGAGTCAAAATTAGTTTCTCAGATTTGAATGCCAATTTATAACTCACATTCAGAGCAGCAAAAAAAAGACATAAATTTTTGAAATCGCACAAAAATTGGCATAGTTAGAGGTTTGCAAAGTTGAGGTCTTTGCATAAATTTTGAAACCGTTATTGAAAAATATTTGGTAAAAATGGACATTTTCCTAAGGCTGTATTTAGGACAATTTTAAACCGATTTTCAAAGTTTTGATGTAGTTTTTATCGAATTTTTATCTACTTTAAAATGCCATCAAAACTTTTAAAGAATGCAGCGCTGGGGATTTTTGAAAATTTTTTGAAAAATTTTAGGATTTTGGTCAAAATAACGTCTTTTCTTATGCTGTATTTCAGACAGTTTTCAACCGATTGCAAAATTTTTCATCTATATCTTATTACATTTTAACATACTTTAAAATGCTATCAAAACCTTTAAGGTTTGCGAAAAAAAATTTCGACTCGATTTTTGAAAATTTTTACAGTGTATACACTGTAATTTTTTTCAAAAATCGAGTCAAAATTAGTTTCTCAGATTTGAATGCCAATTTATAAATCACATTCAGAGCAGCAAAAAAAGACATAAATTTTTGAAATCGCCCAAAAATTGCCATAGTTAGAGGTTTGCAAAGTTGAGGTCTTTGCATAAATTTTGAAACCGTTATTGAAAAATATTTGGTAAAAATGGACATTTTCCTAAGGCTGTATTTAGGACAATTTTAAACCGATTTTCAAAGTTTTGATGTAGTTTTTATCGAATTTTTATCTACTTTAAAATGCCATCAAAACTTTTAAAGAATGCAACGCTGGGGATTTTTGAAAATTTTTTGAAAAATTTTAGGATTTTGGTCAAAATAACGTCTTTTCTTATGCTGTATTTCAGACAATTTTCAACAGATTTCAAAATTTTTCATCTATTTCTTATTACATTTTAACATACTTTAAAATGCTATCAAAACCTTTAAGGTTTGCGAAAAAAAATTTCGACTCGATTTTTGAAAATTTTTACAGTGTATACACTGTAATTTTTTTCAAAAATCGAGTCAAAATTAGTTTCTCAGATTTGAATGCCAATTTATAAATCACATTCAGAGCAGCAAAAAAAGACATAAATTTTTGAAATCGTACAGAAATTGGCATAGTTAGAGGTTTGCAAAGTTGAGGTCTTTGCATAAATTTTGAAACCGTTATTGAAAAATATTTGGTAAAAATGGACATTTTCCTAAGGCTGTATTTAGGACAATTTTAAACCGATTTTCAAAGTTTTGATGTAGTTTTTATCGAATTTTTATCTTCTTTAAAATGCCATCAAAACTTTTAAAGAATGCAACGCTGGGGATTTTTGAAAATTTTTTGAAAAATTTTAGGATTTTGGTCAAAATAACGTCTTTTCTTATGCTGTATTTCAGACAATTTTCAACAGATTTCAAAATTTTTCATCTATATCTTATTACATTTTAACATACTTTAAAATGGTATCAAAACCCTTGAAGTTTGGAAAAAAAAATTTCGACTCGATTTTTGAAAATTTTTACAGTGTAATTGTAATTTTTTTCAAAAATCGAGTCAAAATTAGTTTCTTCGATTTGAATGCCAATTTATAAATCACATTCAGAGCAGCAAAAAAAGACATAAATTTTTGAAATCGCACAAAAATTGGCATAGTTAGAGGTTTGCAAAGTTGAGGTCTTTGCATAAATTTTGAAACCGTTATTGAAAAATATTTGGTAAAAATGGACATTTTCCTAAGGCTGTATTTAGAACAATTTTAAACCGATTTTCAAAGTTTTAATGTAGTTTTTTTCGAATTTTTATCTACTTTAAAATGCCATCAAAACTTTTAAAGAATGCAACGCTGGGGATTTTTGAAAATTTTTTGAAAAATTTTAGGATTTTGGTCAAAATAACGTCTTTTCTTATGCTGTATTTCAGACAATTTTCAACCGATTTCAAAATTTTTCATCTATTTCTTATTACATTTTAACATACTTTAAAATGCTATCAAAACCTTTGAAGTGTGGGGAAAAAAAATTTCGACTCGATTTTTGAAAATTTTACAGTGTATACACTGTAATTTTTTTCAAAAATCGAGTCAAAATTAGTTTCTCAGATTTGAATGCCAATTTATAACATACATTCAGAGCAGCAAAAGAAGACATAAATTTTTGAAATCGCACAAAAATTGGCATAGTTAGAGGTTTGCAAAGTTGAGGTCTTCGCATAAATTTTGAAACCGTTATTGAAAAATATTTGTTAAAAATGGACATTTTCCTAAGGCTGTATTTAGGACAATTTTAAACCGATTTTCAAAGTTTTGATGTAGTTTTTATCGACTTTTTATCTACTTTAAAATGCCATCAAAACTTTTAAAGAATGCAACGCTGGGGATTTTTGAAAATTTTTTGAAAAATTTTAGTATTTTGGTCAAAATAACGTCTTTTCTTATGCTTTATTTCAGACAATTTTCAACCGGTTTCAAAATTTTTCATCTAATTCTTATTACATTTTAACATACTTTAAAGTGCTATCAAAACCTTTGAAGTTTGGAAAAAAAAATTTTGACTCGATTTTTGAAAATTTTTGCAGTGTATACACTGTAATTTTTTCCAAAAATCGAGTCAAAATTAGTTTCTCAGATTTGAATGCCAATTTATAACTCACATTCAGAGCAGCAAAAAAAGACATAAATTTTTGAAATCGCACAAAAATTGGCATAGTTAGAGGTTTGCAAAGTTGAGGTCTTTGCATAAATTTTGAAACCGTTATTGAAAAATATTTGGTAAAAATGGACATTTTCCTAAGGCTGTATTTAGGACAATTTTAAACCGATTTTCAAAGTTTTGATGTAGTTTTTATCGAATTTTTATCTACTTTAAAATGCCATCAAAAGTTTTAAAGAATGCAACGCTGGGGATTTTTGAAAATTTTTTGAAAAATTTTAGGATTTTGGTCAAAATAACGTCTTTTCTTATGCTGTATTTCAGACAATTTTCAACCGATTTCAAAATTTTTCATTTATTTCTTATTATATTTTAACATACTTAAAAATGCTATCAAAACCTTTGAAGTTTGGGAAAAAAAATTTCGACTCGATTTTTGAAAATTTTTACAGTGTATACACTGTAATTTTTTTCAAAAATCGAGTCAAAATTAGTTTCTCAGATTTGAATGCCAATTTATAAATCACATTCAGAGCAGCAAAAAAAGACATAAATTTTTGAAATCGCACAAAAATTGGCATAGTTAGAGGTTTGCAAAGTTGACGTCTTTGCATAAATTTTGGAACCGTTATTGAAAAATATTTGGTAAAAATTGACATTTTCCTAAGGCTGTATTTAGGACAATTTTAAACCGATTTTCAAAGTTTTGATGTAGTTTTTATCGAATTTTTATCTACTTTAAAATGCCATCAAAACTTTTAAAGAATGCAGCGCTGGGGATTTTTGAAAATTTTTTGAAAAATTTTAGGATTTTGGTCAAAATAACGTCTTTTCTTATGCTGTATTTCAGACAGTTTTCAACCGATTGCAAAATTTTTCATCTATATCTTATTACATTTTAACATACTTTAAAATGCTATCAAAACCTTTAAGGTTTGCGAAAAAAAATTTCGACTCGATTTTTGAAAATTTTTACAGTGTATACACTGTAATTTTTTTCAAAAATCGAGTCAAAATTAGTTTCTCAGATTTGAATGCCAATTTATAAATCACATTCAGAGCAGCAAAAAAAGACATAAATTTTTGAAATCGCCCAAAAATTGCCATAGTTAGAGGTTTGCAAAGTTGAGGTCTTTGCATAAATTTTGAAACCGTTATTGAAAAATATTTGGTAAAAATGGACATTTTCCTAAGGCTGTATTTAGGACAATTTTAAACCGATTTTCAAAGTTTTGATGTAGTTTTTATCGAATTTTTATCTACTTTAAAATGCCATCAAAACTTTTAAAGAATGCAACGCTGGGGATTTTTGAAAATTTTTTGAAAAATTTTAGGATTTTGGTCAAAATAACGTCTTTTCTTATGCTGTATTTCAGACAATTTTCAACAGATTTCAAAATTTTTCATCTATTTCTTATTACATTTTAACATACTTTAAAATGCTATCAAAACCCTTGAAGTTTGGAAAAAAAAATTTCGACTCGATTTTTGAAAATTTTTACAGTGTATACACTGTAATTTTTTTCAAAAATCGAGTCAAAATTAGTTTCTCAGATTTGAATGCCAATTTATAAATCACATTCAGAGCAGCAAAAAAAGACATAAATTTTTGAAATCGTACAGAAATTGGCATAGTTAGAGGTTTGCAAAGTTGAGGTCTTTGCATAAATTTTGAAACCGTTATTGAAAAATATTTGGTAAAAATGGACATTTTCCTAAGGCTGTATTTAGGACAATTTTAAACCGATTTTCAAAGTTTTGATGTAGTTTTTATCGAATTTTTATCTTCTTTAAAATGCCATCAAAACTTTTAAAGAATGCAACGCTGGGGATTTTTGAAAATTTTTTGAAAAATTTTAGGATTTTGGTCAAAATAACGTCTTTTCTTATGCTGTATTTCAGACAATTTTCAACAGATTTCAAAATTTTTCATCTATATCTTATTACATTTTAACATACTTTAAAATGGTATCAAAACCCTTGAAGTTTGGAAAAAAAATTTCGACTCGATTTTTGAAAATTTTTACAGTGTAATTGTAATTTTTTTCAAAAATCGAGTCAAAATTAGTTTCTTCGATTTGAATGCCAATTTATAAATCACATTCAGAGCAGCAAAAAAGACATAAATTTTTGAAATCGCACAAAAATTGGCATAGTTAGAGGTTTGCAAAGTTGAGGTCTTTGCATAAATTTTGAAACCGTTATTGAAAAATATTTGGTAAAAATGGACATTTTCCTAAGGCTGTATTTAGAACAATTTTAAACCGATTTTCAAAGTTTTAATGTAGTTTTTTTCGAATTTTTATCTACTTTAAAATGCCATCAAAACTTTTAAAGAATGCAACGCTGGGGATTTTTGAAAATTTTTTGAAAAATTTTAGGATTTTGGTCAAAATAACGTCTTTTCTTATGCTGTATTTCAGACAATTTTCAACAGATTTCAAAATTTTTCATATATTTCTTATTACATTTTAACATACTTTAAAATGCTATCAAAACCCTTGAAGTTTGGAAAAAAAAATTTCGACTCGATTTTTGAAAATTTTTACAGTGTATACACTGTAATTTTTTTCAAAAATCGAGTCAAAATTAGTTTCTTCGATTTGAATGCCAATTTATAAATCACATTCAGAGCAGCAAAAAAAGACATAAATTTTTGAAATCGCACAAAAATTGGCATAGTTAGAGGTTTGCAAAGTTGAGGTCTTTGCATAAATTTTGAAACCGTTATTGAAAAATATTTGGTAAAAATTGACATTTTCCTAAGGCTGTATTTAGGACAATTTTAAACCGATTTTCAAAGTTTTGATGTAGTTTTTATCGAATTTTTATCTACTTTAAAATGCCATCAAAACTTTTAAAGAATGCAACGCTGGGGATTTTTGAAAATTTTTTGAAAAATTTTAGGATTTTGGTCAAAATAACGTCTTTTCTTATGCTGTATTTCAGACAATTTTCAACAGATTTCAAAATTTTTCATCTATTTCTTATTACATTTTAACATACTTTAAAATGCTATCAAAACCCTTGAAGTTTGGAAAAAAAATTTCGACTCGATTTTTGAAAATTTTTACAGTGTATACACTGTAATTTTTTTCAAAAATCGAGTCAAAATTAGTTTCTCAGATTTGAATGCCAATTTATAAATCACATTCAGAGCAGCAAAAAAAGACATAAATTTTTGAAATCGTACAGAAATTGGCATAGTTAGAGGTTTGCAAAGTTGAGGTCTTTGCATAAATTTTGAAACCGTTATTGAAAAATATTTGGTAAAAATGGACATTTTCCTAAGGCTGTATTTAGGACAATTTTAAACCGATTTTCAAAGTTTTGATGTAGTTTTTATCGAATTTTTATCTTCTTTAAAATGCCATCAAAACTTTTAAAGAATGCAACGCTGGGGATTTTTGAAAATTTTTTGAAAAATTTTAGGATTTTGGTCAAAATAACGTCTTTTCTTATGCTGTATTTCAGACAATTTTCAACAGATTTCAAAATTTTTCATCTATATCTTATTACATTTTAACATACTTTAAAATGGTATCAAAACCCTTGAAGTTTGGAAAAAAAATTTCGACTCGATTTTTGAAAATTTTTACAGTGTAATTGTAATTTTTTTCAAAAATCGAGTCAAAATTAGTTTCTTCGATTTGAATGCCAATTTATAAATCACATTCAGAGCAGCAAAAAAATACATAAATTTTTGAAATCGCACAAAAATTGGCATAGTTAGAGGTTTGCAAAGTTGAGGTCTTTGCATAAATTTTGAAACCGTTATTGAAAAATATTTGGTAAAAATGGACATTTTCCTAAGGCTGTATTTAGGACAATTTTAAACCGATTTTCAAAGTTTTGATGTAGTTTTTATCGAATTTTTATCTACTTTAAAATGCCATCAAAACTTTTAAAGAATGCAACGCTGGGGATTTTTGAAAATTTTTTGAAAAATTTTAGGATTTTGGTCAAAATAACGTCTTTTCTTATGCTGTATTTCAGACAATTTTCAACCGATTTCAAAATTTTTCATTTATTTCTTATTACATTTTAACATACTTTAAAATGCTATCAAAACCTTTAAAGTTTGCGAAAAAAAATTTCGACTCGATTTTTGAAAATTTTTACAGTGTATACACTGTAATTTTTTTCAAAAATCGAGTCAAAATTAGTTTCTCAGATTTGAATGCCAATTTATAACTCACATTCAGAGCAGCAAAAAAAGACATAAATTTTTGAAATCGCACAAAAATTGGCATAGTTAGAGGTTTGCAAAGTTGAGGTCTTTGCATAAATTTTGAAACCGTTATTGAAAAATATTTGGTAAAAATGGACATTTTCCTAAGGCTGTATTTAGGACAATTTTAAACCGATTTTCAAAGTTTTGATGTAGTTTTTATCGAATTTTTATCTACTTTAAAATGCCATCAAAACTTTTAAAGAATGCAACGCTGGGGATTTTTGAAAATTTTTTGAAAAATTTTAGGATTTTGGTCAAAATAACGTCTTTTCTTATGCTGTATTTCAGACAATTTTCAACAGATTTCAAAATTTTTCATCTATATCTTATTACATTTTAACATACTTTAAAATGCTATCAAAACCCTTGAAGTTTGGAAAAAAAAATTTCGACTCGATTTTTGAAAATTTTTACAGTGTATATGTGGGATTGGGTCTGGCATCGTTGTTCAACCAGCCCTGACGAGCAAGGCGAGAGTGGCGAATTAAGACGAAACGAGGAGCGAATTGAGACGACGACAGAAGTTGAGATCGAGACGGAGAGATTAGAAGTTCACACCGAGAGCAAAAGACGTTAAGTTCGACGTGCGGAACAAAAAGACGAAAAGACGAAAAAGACGACCACGATTTCTTAAATTACTTACTTGTCTAAATATTCAATTAACTCTAAAATAATAATAATATAATAATAATAATATAATAATAAAACTAGGTACCACAAATATAGTGGCTAAACCTACAAACATGGGGGCTCAACCTTAAAAAAACCTTAAACAAGACGTACGGAGTAAAGAGGCGCAACCTTAAAAAAAACTTAAATAAGACGTGCAGAGTAAATTGGCTAAACGTATAGAGTTAAAAACAGTGAGTGAAAAAGAGACAAACATACGGTAAGAAAAATATCAACGACGAAAGGTGGCGACAACGACGCAAACGACGAAAAGAAAAAAACGACGCGACGCAAAAAAAACCAGACGACGCCAAAAACCCAGACGACGCCGAAAATTTTTAAATTTTAACGACGCAATACGACGTGCATACTCATCTGTGTCTGTGTGTGTGAGTGTGTAGAGACAAAGAAAGAACATGAAAAAACTCGAAGATTTTCAGAATGTGCGAGAAGCACTCGGAAAAGAGAAAAAGTCAAATATTGTGCTGCTTCACAAATTTGTCTTTGAAGATGAAGGCGATCGTGCCAATCGCCAACGATTAAGAAAGTTCGAGGGTTTCGATTTTGGACCTAACAGTGATTTATATCAAAGCAAAGTCTCCTATGTGGAACAAAGTTTATCAAATAACGATCTTGTAATAATCTGCAATATTTTGGGTCTGACGCATGATAAAACGGATTTGACTTCACATCTTTTTCGCAATCTGCAAACGGTAAATTTGATGGTCGACGTTAACATGGAACATGAGCAAAACGAAGATGACGATGACGAAGATGATGAACACGAAAGAGATGCCAATAGGAACACGAATAATCAAGACGAAGACGAAATGTTGTCAATACTAAGTGACGAAACCAATTTTAGGACAGCTGCAACAAACGAGAACAGAAGCAACAAAACGAATCACGCAAACTCTACAGTCGCGGTCAACAATGTTGATACCGAAAGTTCGCAAAATGTAAGCATGGTGCAACCGAGATTCGCCTTGAATTTTCGAGATGTTGAAGACTCATTAAGATCGTTTCATGGTGATGACAAATTGTCAGTGGAAGTATGGATTGAGGATTTTGAAGATATGGCTGTCATGATGCAATGGGACAATTTGCAAAAATTTATTTTTGCTAAAAGAGCGATTAAAGGACTAGCAAAAATGTTTGTTTTGAGTGAACGGGGAATAAAGAATTGGACAACCTTAAAAGAATCTCTAATTAATGAATTTAAAACGGAAATTAACAGTGCTGATTTACACAAACAATTATCTGAAAGAAAAATTAAAAAAGGTGAAAGTGTTCAAGAATATTTGCTAAAAATGAAAGAAGTGGCATCACGTGGAAAAATAGAAAACAGTGCCTTAATGCAGTATGTAATAGACGGAATTAATGACCTTAGTATAAATAAATCAATTTTATACAACGCTAATAATTTAAAAGAATTTAAAGAAAAAATCAAGTGCTATGAAAAAATGCGTGAAAAGTCGAAAGATTATGAGTATAAATATGTGCAAAATAAAAGAGAAAATGAAATGAAAGCAGTAAGCAAAGGCAGTAATAACGTGAAATGCTATAATTGTGGACAAAAAGGACATGTTTCTGAAAAGTGTGAAAATAAAAGTAAAGGAAGAAAGTGCTTCAATTGCAATAATTTTGGCCACATAGCAAAAGATTGTTCAATAAAGAAACTTGAAGAAAACTCGAATTTACGTAACATGAGTACAATATCGTCCGAGCAAAAGTTTATGTGCAAAGAAATAAAGATTAACAATCAAAAGTGTATAGCTTTCATTGATTCGGGTAGTAAACATAGTATTGTTTCCCAAACGACGTATTTACATTTGAAAAAACCAAAGTTAACCAAAGCCAATGTTCTTCTGTTCGGTTTTGGCGACAAGAATAAAAGAGTGAAACCCAGTGGCGCATTCACAGGAACGGTTAATGTGAATCATCTGAACTTTGAAGTAAACTTTCTAGTAGTAGCGACGGAATTCCTAGATGATGATGTGATTTTAGGAGAAGATTTTTGCAAACAAGCTGAAATAATAATCAATCGCGACGGTGTACAAATCAAAGAATACGAAGGTGGTACAAACGAAACGGTAATAAGTTCGATATTTAAAATAGACGCGGAAAACATAGAAATCGACATTAACCCGAGTGCATCAAAAAGTGCAAAAAAAGAAGTGTCCGAACTTATTAAGAACTATAAACCGGAAAAGCTTAAGACGACAAATGTTGAAATGCGAATTGTTTTAAAAGACGATAACCCAAATGACGAAGAATTAATAGTTGTTCCCTCAGCTCTACAACGTGAAATTATTAAGCAGGCTCACGAAAGAGGTCACTTTTCAGTGAAGAAGACGAAGGAAATAATCGCCAAAGAGTTTTATATTCCAAAACTTGATGAAAAAATTCAACACCAAATAAGATGCTGCATACCATGTTTAACGCTAAATCGAAAGCATGGCAAAAAGGAAGGAGAGCTACACCCACTGCCGAAAGAAGAGCTGCCCCTTCAGACGTTTCACATCGATTTTCTTGGTCCTTTAGAGTCAACCCACAAGCAGTACAAGCATATTCTAGCAGTTATCGACAGCTTCACGAAGTTCTGCTGGTTATATCCGACGAAAACCACATCTACGAAAGACGTTATATCAAGACTACAGGCACAAAGTTCAATTTTCGGAAATCCAGTCCAAATTATTTCCGACAGAGGCGCAGCGTTTACGTCAGACGAATTCATGCAGTATTGTAAGAGTGAAAATATCGAGCTTCACGCAGTTACGACTGGACTCCCACAAGCAAACGGGCAAGTCGAACGACTTAACGCTGTCATAGTATCCGTCATATCTAAGATGTCCATAGAAGACCCCAGCAAATGGTATAAGTTTGTTGACAAAGTACAGCAAATCATTAACTCAACGTACAACAGAAGCACACACGCGACTCCATTCGAGTTATTAGTTGGAATAAAGATGCACACAAAAGACGACCTGCAGCTGAAACAGATGATACAAGATGAGATGATCCAGACTTTCAAAGACGACCGAGATGACTTACGGAAGCAGGCGAAACAACAGATCCTTCGCATGCAAGAAGAAAACAAAAGAACATACAATTTGCGTCGCAGACCTGCATCAATATACAAAGTCGGTGATCTGGTGGCAATTAAACGCACGCATCTTGGAGGAGGACTAAAACTCAAGCCGAAATATTTGGGTCCTTACCGAATAACTAAGGTAAAGCCTAGAGACACATACGACGTAGTCAAAGATGCATTGTTCAACGACGGTCCAGGGCGTACTTCTACTTGTGCTGATTATATGAAGCCATGGATTGCACCTGACATAGACGATCAAGATGCATTTGAGGCAAATGCATATTAGGATGGCCGAGTTGTGGGATTGGGTCTGGCATCGTTGTTCAACCAGCCCTGACGAGCAAGGCGAGAGTGGCGAATTAAGACGAAACGAGGAGCGAATTGAGACGACGACAGAAGTTGAGATCGAGACGGAGAGATTAGAAGTTCACACCGAGAGCAAAAGACGTTAAGTTCGACGTGCGGAACAAAAAGACGAAAAGACGAAAAAGACGACCACGATTTCTTAAATTACTTACTTGTCTAAATATTCAATTAACTCTAAAATAATAATAATATAATAATAATAATATAATAATAAAACTAGGTACCACAAATATAGTGGCTAAACCTACATATACACTGTAATTTTTTTCAAAAATCGAGTCAAAATTAGTTTCTTCGATTTGAATGCCAATTTATAAATCACATTCAGAGCAGCAAAAAAAGACATAAATTTTTGAAATCGCACAAAAATTGGCATAGTTAGAGGTTTGCAAAGTTGAGGTCTTTGCATAAATTTTGAAACCGTTATTGAAAAATATTTGGTAAAAATGGACATTTTCCTAAGGCTGTATTTAGAACAATTTTAAACCGATTTTCAAAGTTTTAATGTAGTTTTTATCGAATTTTTATCTACTTTAAAATGCCATCAAAACTTTTAAAGAATGCAAAGCTGGGGATTTTTGAAAAATTTTAGGATTTTGGTCAAAATAACGTCTTTTCTTATGCTGTATTTCAGACAATTTTCAACCGATTTCAAAATTTTTCATCTATATCTTATTACATTTTAACATACTTTAAAATGCTATCAAAACCTTTAAAGTTTGCGAAAAAAAATTTCGACTCGATTTTTGAAAATTTTTACAGTGTATACACTGTAATTTTTTTCAAAAATCGAGTCAAAATTAGTTTCTCAGATTTGAATGCCAATTTATAAATCACATTCAGAGCAGCAAAAAAAGACATAAATTTTTGAAATCGTACAAAAATTGGCATAGTTAGAGGTTTGCAAAGTTGAGGTCTTTGCATAAATTTTGAAACCGTTATTGAAAAATATTTGGTAAAAATGGACATTTTCCTAAGGCTGTATTTAGGACAATTTTAAACCGATTTTCAAAGTTTTGATGTAGTTTTTATCGAATTTTTATCTACTTTAAAATGCCATCAAAACTTTTAAAGAATGCAACGCTGGGGATTTTTGAAAATTTTTTGAAAAATTTTAGGATTTTGGTCAAAATAACGTCTTTTCTTATGCTGTATTTCAGACAATTTTCAACCGATTTCAAAATTTTTCATTTATTTCTTATTACATTTTAACATACTTTAAAATGCTATCAAAACCTTTGAAGTTTGGGAAAAAAAATTTCGACTCGATTTTTGAAAATTTTTACAGTGTATATATACACTGTAATTTTTTTCAAAAATCGAGTCAAAATTAGTTTCTCGGATTTGAATGCCAATTTATAACACACATTCAGAGCAGCAAAAAAAGACATAAATTTTTGAAATCGCACAAAAATTGGCAAAGTTAGAGGATTGGAAATTTGAGGGTTTTCCTAGTTCTCAAACGTTAGGGATTGTTTGAGACGTAATTAATATTCAGAGTAGCAAAACAAAATTCTGGAGACGACTTCCAATATATTTACCATATTTTTCTAACCAAAAATTTTCTTTTATTTTAGCTCCTAGAAGGGCATAGCGACATATGTCCGCCCATTACATTTTTCTGGCGAAGATATGTCGTTTTTCTAACGGCGGACATAATTTTCCGACATAATTTTCCGCGGAGATATGTCGTTTTTCTAACGGCGGAGATATGTCGTTACCCCCCTAGAAGGACCTTCTATTGACCTTCCTTGAATGCAGATCGATAGTCCTGCACTTGACGGATATTAAGAAATATGTCCTAGCGAAATAGGTCAATATCCTGGGAAGTTTTGTCTAAGTAAAACCATGTTTTTGTTATTTATATTTTTTTATTATAAACTTTAAATTAAGAGACAGTTGCTTAAACATAATTTAACCCTATTTTACCTTAAATATCAATAACATGTGATTCCTCTTTTTGTCTTTGTTTTCTTTAATTTAAATAACAACTTTTCTAATTTTTTTGACATAGGGTATTTAATTAAATTTAATTCGCTACAATTGGAAAAATGAAAGACACTTGTAATTAAATACACGTTTGTACCTGTTTGTATTAAGTTTTACTTCAAATATGTTTTAAGCCTAATTTTATTATAAGTAAAATCTGTTGTAACTAAAATATGAATAAATATGCGTTTTTTTAAAAATTGAAATACGTCGAATTTTCGTACGGGGGTTAGTCGTCCTTATATCCTTATATCTCGGCCATTTCTAGAGAGATCCGGATGTCCTTTGGTCAGATGGAAGTCCTTGGTAAACCGCGTCGATTGGCAGCATGAGATTGTGGAAGGGCCTCCAAAAATCTGAAATAAAATGAGTTATTTTGACCAAAATCCTACAATTTTTCAACAAATGTTCAAAAATCCCCAGCGTTGCATTCTTTAAAAGTTTTGATGGCATTTGAAAATCGATATTTAATTCTAATTTTTAATTTTAATTTTTAATTTTAATTTTAATTTTAATTTTAATTTTAATTTTAATTTTAATTTTAATTTTAATTTTAATTTTAATTTTAATTTTAATTTTAATTTTAATTTTAATTTTAATTTTAATTTTAATTTTAATTTTAATTTTAATTTTAATTTTAATTTTAATTTTAATTTTAATTTTAATTTTAATTTTAATTTTAATTTTAATTTTAATTTTAATTTTAATTTTAATTTTAATTTTAATTTTAATTTTAATTTTAATTTTAATTTTAATTTTAATTTTAATTTTAATTTTAATTTTAATTTTAATTTTAATTTTTAATTTTAATTTTAATTTTAATTTTAATTTTAATTTTAATTTTAATTTTTAATTTTAATTTTAATTTTAATTTTAATTTTAATTTTAATTTTAATTTTAATTTTAATTTTAATTTTAATTTTAATTTTAATTTTAATTTTAATTTTAATTTTAATTTTAATTTTAATTTTAATTTTAATTTTAATTTTAATTTTAATTTTAATTTTAATTTTAATTTTAATTTTAATTTTAATTTTAATTTTAATTTTAATTTTAATTTTAATTTTAATTTTAAAAATAAATCTAATAAATAAAAACTAAAAAATAATAAAAAATAAAGGTCAAAGTTCAAGGGTCAAAGGTCAAAGTTGAAAGCCGCAAGGTCAAAGTTAAAATGTGAAAGGTCAAAGGTTAAAGGTTAAAGGTCAAAGGGCAAAGGTTAAAGGTCAAAGTTCAAAGGAGAAATCTCAAAGGTTAACAGTGACCTTTGAACTTTGACCTTTAACCTTTAACCTTTGACCTTTAACCTTTGACCTTTCACATTTTAATTTTGACCTTGCACCTTTCAACTTTGACCTTTGACCTTTCACCTTTGAACTTTGACCTTTCACCTTTAACCTTTGACCTTTAACCTTTGACCTTTCACATTTTAATTTTGACCTTGCACCTTTCAACTTTGACCTTTGACCCTTGAACTTTGACCTTTTTTTTTATTATTTTTTAGTTTTTATTTATTAGATTTATTTTTAAAATTAAAATTAACATTAAAATTAAAATTAAAATTAAAATTAAAATTCAAATTAAAATTAAAATTAAAATTAAAATTAAAATTAAAATTAAAATTAAAATTAAAATTAAAATTAAAATTAAAATTAAAATTAAAATTAAAATTAAAATTAAAATTAAAATTAAAATTAAAATTAAAATTAAAATTAAAATTAAAATTAAAATTAAAATTAAAATTAAAATTAAAATTAAAATTAAAATTAAAATTAAAATTAAAATTAAAATTAAAATTAAAATTAAAATTAAAATTAAAATTAAAATTAAAATTAAAATTAAAATTAAAATTAAAATTAAAATTAAAATTAAAATTAAAATTAAAATTAAAATTAAAATTAAAATTAAAATTAAAATTAAAATTAAAATTAAAATTAAAATTAAAATTAAAATTAAAATTAAAATTAAAATTAAAATTAAAATTAAAAATAAAATTAAAATTAGTTTTTAATTTTTAGTTTTTTTTTAGTTTTTTTTTAGTTTTTATTTTTTTTTTTTAGTTTTTATTTTTAAGTTTTTAGTTTTTTTTTTAGTTTTTATTTTTTAGTCTTTATTTATTAGTTTTTATTTTAGTTTTTATTTTTTTTTTTTTTTTTAGTTTTTATTTTTTAGTTTTATTTTTTAGTTTTTATTTTTAGTTTTTATTTTTCGTTTTTATGTTGTAGTTTTTATTTTTTAGTTTTTGTTTTTGGTTTTTTTTTTTTAGTTTTTATTTTTAAGTTTTTATTTATAAGTTTTTTTTTTTTAAATTGTAAATTAAAATTTCATTCAGAATTTATATTGATAAGAAAATAGTTTTAGTTTTACTTTTAGTTTTAGTTTTAGTTTTAGTTTTAGTTTTAGTTTTAGTTTTAGTTTTAGTTTTAGTTTTAGTTTTAGTTTTAGTTTTAGTTTTAGTTTTAGTTTTAGTTTTAGTTTTAGTTTTAGTTTTAGTTTTAGTTTTAGTTTTAGTTTTAGTTTTAGTTTTAGTTTTAGTTTTAGTTTTAGTTTTAGTTTTAGTTTTAATTTATAATTTTTATATTAAAATTAAAACTTTTTGTTTTTAAATAAAATTGTAATTTTTTTTAATGAAAATTTATAAAATTAAAATTAAAAAATTTTTGATGGTATATATTTTGATGGTATAGTTAGAGGTTTGCAAAGTTGAGGTTTTTGCATAAATTTTGAAACCGTTATTGAAAAATATTTGGTAAAAATTGAAATTTTCCTAAGGCTGTATTTAGGACAATTTTAAACCGATTTTCAAAGTTTTGATGTAGTTTTTATCGAATTTTTATCTACTTTAAAATGCCATCAAAACTTTAAAAGATTGCAACGCTGGGGATTTTTGAAAAAATTGTATAATTTTGGTCAAAATAACGTATTTTCTTATGCTGTATTTCAGACAATTGTCAACCGATTTCAAAATTTTTCATCTATTTCTTATTACATTTTAACATACTTTAAAATGCTATCAAAACCTTTAAAGTTTGCGAAAAAAAATTTCGACTCGATTTTTGAAAATTTTTACAGTGTATACACTGTAATTTTTTTCAAAAATCGAGTCAAAATTAGTTTCTCAGATTTGAATGCCAATTTATAACTCACATTCAGAGCAGCAAAAAAAGACATAAATTTTTGAAATCGCACAAAAATTGGCATAGTTAGAGGTTTGCAAAGTTGAGGTTTTTGCATAAATTTTGAAACCGTTATTGAAAAATATTTGGTAAAAATTGAAATTTTCCTAAGGCTGTATTTAGGACAATTTTAAACCGATTTTCAAAGTTTTGATGTAGTTTTTATCGAATTTTTATCTACTTTAAAATGCCATCAAAACTTTTAAAGAATGCAACGCTGGGGATTTTTGAAAATTTTTTGAAAAATTTTAGGATTTTGGTCCAAATAACGTCTTTTCTTATGCTGTATTTCAGACAATTTTCAACCGATTTCAAAATTTTTCATCTATATCTTATTACATTTTAACATACTTTAAAATGCTATCAAAACCTTTAAAGTTTGCGAAAAAAAATTTCGACTCGATTTTTGAAAATTTTTACAGTGTATAACTGTAATTTTTTTCAAAAATCGAGTCAAAATTAGTTTCTCAGATTTGAATGCCAATTTATAAATCACATTCAGAGCAGCAAAAAAAGACATAAATTTTTGAAATCGCACAAAAATTGGCATAGTTAGAGGTTTGCAAAGTTGAGGTCTTTGCATAAATTTTGAAACCGTTATTGAAAAATATTTGGTAAAAATTGACATTTTCCTAAGGCTGTATTTAGGACAATTTTAAACCGATTTTCAAAGTTTTGATGTAGTTTTTATCGAATTTTTATCTACTTTAAAATGCCATCAAAACTTTTAAAGAATGCAACGCTGGGGATTTTTGAAAATTTTTTGAAAAATTTTAGGATTTTGGTCAAAATAACGTCTTTTCTTATGCTGTATTTCAGACAATTTTCAACCGATTTCAAAATTTTTCATCTATATCTTATTACATTTTAACATACTTTAAAATGCTATCAAAACCTTTAAAGTTTGCGAAAAAAAATTTCGACTCGATTTTTGAAAATTTTTACAGTGTATACACTGTAATTTTTTTCAAAAATCGAGTCAAAATTAGTTTCTCAGATTTGAATGCCAATTTATAACTCACATTCAGAGCAGCAAAAAAAGACATAAATTTTTGAAATCGCACAAAAATTGGCATAGTTAGAGGTTTGCAAAGTTGAGGTCTTTGCATAAATTTTGAAACCGTTATTGAAAAATATTTGGTAAAAATTGACATTTTCCTAAGGCTGTATTTAGGACAATTTTAAACCGATTTTCAAAGTTTTGATGTAGTTTTTATCGAATTTTTATCTACTTTAAAATGCCATCAAAACTTTTAAAGAATGCAACGCTGGGGATTTTTCAAAATTTTTTGAAAAATTTTAGGATTTTGGTCCAAATAACGTCTTTTCTTATGCTGTATTTCAGACAATTTTCAACCGATTTCAAAATTTTTCATCTATATCTTATTACATTTTAACATACTTTAAAATGCTATCAAAACCTTTAAAGATGCGAAAAAAAATTTCGACTCGATTTTAGAAAATTTTTACAGTGTATACACTGTAATTTTTTTCAAAAATCGAGTCAAAATTAGTTTCTCAGATTTGAATGCCAATTTATAAATCACATTCAGAGCAGCAAAAAAAGGACATAAATTTTTGAAATCGCACAAAAATTGGCATAGTTAGAGGTTTGCAAAGTTGAGGTCTTTGCATAAATTTTGAAACCGTTATTGAAAAATATTTGGTAAAAATTGACATTTTCCTAAGGCTGTATTTAGGACAATTTTAAACCGATTTTCAAAGTTTTGATGTAGTTTTTATCGAATTTTTATCTACTTTAAAATGCCATCAAAACTTTTAAAGAATGCAACGCTGGGGATTTTTGAAAATTTTTTGAAAAATTTTAGGATTTTGGTCAAAATAACGTCTTTTCTTATGCTGTATTTCAGACAATTTTCAACCGATTTCAAAATTTTTCATTTATTTCTTATTATATTTTAACATACTTTAAAATGCTATCAAAACCTTTGAAGTTTGGGAAAAAAAATTTCGACTCGATTTTTGAAAATTTTTACAGTGTATACACTGTAATTTTTTTCAAAAATCGAGTCAAAATTAGTTTCTCAGATTTGAATGCCAATTTATAAATCACATTCAGAGCAGCAAAAAAAGGACATAAATTTTTGAAATCGCACAAAAATTGGCATAGTTAGAGGTTTGCAAAGTTGAGGTCTTTGCATAAATTTTGAAACCGTTATTGAAATATATTTGGTAAAAATGGACATTTTCCTAAGGCTGTATTTAGGACAATTTTAAACCGATTTTCAAAGTTTTGATGTAGTTTTTATCGAATTTTTATCTACTTTAAAATGCCATCAAAACTTTTAAAGAATGCAACGCTGGGGATTTTTGAAAATTTTTTGAAAAATTTTAGAATTTTGGTCCAAATAACGTCTTTTCTTATGCTGTATTTCAGACAATTTTCAACCGATTTCAAAATTTTTCATTTATTTCTTATTATATTTTAACATACTTTAAAATGCTATCAAAAACTTTGAAGTTTGGGAAAAAAAATTTCGACTCAATTTTTGAAAATTTTTACAGTGTATATATACACTGTAATTTGTAGGGTTTTGGACAAATTTATGTCTTTTTTTATACTGTATTTTACACAATTTTCAACCGATTTTAATATTTTTTTATATGTTTCGTATTAAATTTTTATAATACACTGTCAAATTTTTAAAAACGTAAAAATGTGGTAGCCAATAGATCCAGGACGACATATGTCAACTTATGCGCATCACTAGGGATATTCAAATCCATCATAAATTGGCCGAGTTATGAGGAATTTCGTGGAACGTTTCTTCAAAAATATGAATAAATAAAAGTTTGCAGTAAATGTTGGTGAAAATGTTTTCAGAAAGGCTTGGATTCGTCTGATTCGGGCGGCTCCCAAATTTACAAGATAACAGTAAAATTTATTAAGTTTCATTAAGATGCGAAGCACAATGGGTAGATTGATAAGTCTACAACTCTGCATTATTTTGAGTTGTTTTTTCAAAGTAAGTTTAAATATGTAGTTAAATATTGCTATCGGTAACGCATTTAAACTATTTCTTTATAAATTTCATAGTAATAAATTCCATTCTCAACAAATCGATAGAATGCAACAAGAAATGACTCTTTCATCTCTTTTGGAGAATGTTCTTAGAATGAATTTAGATTCCATTACATTCTCCTTTCCTCTACCATACTCGGCAAGCCAAAGAGTGTCTGATAATGAGGACGAGAGGTAGACGATGAAGATGAGATGTGTAGCATTCCGCATAACTTTATCCATTAATTAAAATTGTTAGCATTTTGCACCACGCTGTGGTTGGCTGTTTTTTTCTGCTTGTGTTGTGTCCGCCTGTAAGTGTGCGTTATGCCACGCCCACAACAAGCAGCCAACAAACTGAATTTTTTTTTTGTCGAGGAGGCCTTAAAAAGCAAGTAAATATACATAAACAGCCCAAAGTGAGGAGGAGGGGAACCAAACGCATTTACATAGTTACCATTTACTACCTACCGCACTTTTCAGTGGCTTTTTCTCGCAACTTTTTCATAATTTTGTGAAATAAATCTTGCTTTCTACCCCCACACACCATCCCCCTCCCTCTGACTCTCTCTCTTAATATCTGTGAAGAGGCAAAAGTTTTCACCCACATAAATCTGAGTAATGCAATCATAATTAAGTGATGCTTGTAAGGAAAGAAAACGCTGAAGAACAAGAACAAGAACAAGATCTGAATGCAACAAAATGTTGCACCAAAAAAGAGGATAATTGTCAATTTATTAAGAGACCCATATAGAGAGAGAGAGAGAAAGAGAGGAGAGAGTGACTGAGACATTCGGCGGCAATTAATGCCAAAAAGGAACTTTGCCAAAAAGGACATACAACAGACTAGCAAAGGGTGGGTGGGTGGCTGGCAAGTGAATAGTTTTGCGGCTTTTGACTGATATGGCAATAAAACTAATGAGCGTGCGAGCCAAATAGTTGACAGTGGTTGGTTTGGTGGCTCTGGTGGTTGGTTGGTTCCCTTTGGTCCTGACGGCGATTCATTTGCCAAATTGACTGCGCAAACAAAAATAAATACGAGAAAAACACAAAACAAACGACCGTAACGAAACTGAAACTCAAATGAATAAACGCAAAGTCCAATTAAATGGTCATAAGTAATAATAATTCCGCTTTGATTTGTGACATTCGACTACAACCATTGAGCGGGGAGTGAAGTTGAGTAGAGTGGACGAAGATATCTTCATAGAGAGCACTTGTTCAGTTGGGTCTTTGTCGTCTGCCCCCAAATTAGTTAATGAGAATTTTTAGGTAAAAGGTTGTTCGATTTCGTTTTTGGATTACATTTTCCACCCCCCCCCCCTCTCGACCCTTGTGACTACTACTTATCTGTTAAGTTGACCAATTAAAAGGCAATTCTTTAGTCAAACTTTATCTCACTCGTCACAGGGCACGTCTTAGGACTTTAGTCTTAGAAAAAAATAACTACACATACTCTTAGGACACCATTAAACCTTTTTGCCTTCTCTCCACCATCAAATGATAATAATTCTTGTTTAGCAAAGGACGTAAGAGGCTGAGCCCCAACCCCACCCAAGGGGAAGCCCTCCCAAAAATGGGCAAGGGACCAGGCAGGGATATTCTATTGCGAATATGACAACATGGGCTTAAGTTAAAAGAGCCAAAAACTGACACACAGACACGAACTCTCGGTCCTTCCTCTCATGGCGGCTGCTGCATTGGGCGATTATTATTTATTTTCTTAATTACGTCTTAACATCCTTCCTTGCTAACGAAAGAGAAAGGGGCCACCTGACTAGGAGAAACTGGCAAACTGGCTGGCTACCATGCATTTGCCTCCTCCACCTGCTTCCCAACAGCTTCCCACTCCTCCCTTCCTCTCTCCCACTCTGTTTTCTGGCTCATGTGGAAAATTGTGCGTCTATATCGCACATGCTACCCTCGGCCTCGGCTACTACTAAGCCCTTTCCCTTGTCTGGTCTTGTTGCGGGCCAACTTATCCTTACACCCCTCCTACCCCGTTTCCATTCTTCTTATCATACCCCGCTGCCTCTGAATTCAGCTGCCTCTTTGTCTTGGGGGGCGCGTAATAAAAAGACTTAACAACGCGAGTTGTTTAATTATTATTTATGACACACGGCTCTCTCTAGCAGATTATTGCCTAAAATTTCCCCACGAACACAAATAGGGATGGCGGTGGAGGAAGATTGCAGCAGTTAGATTGCTCCTGCCCCACTTTGATTTACTGTTTCATTCGTTGTGCGACTATTTAAATCAATTGTAAATTCACATTTCACATTTCGCATTTAGTAGTAGCTCTAACTGAGCTCAATCTCAATTCATTTTCATAAAATCCAGTAAGATGAAAACTTTTTGCCTTTGCCACATAATTTACGATGATAATAATTATGACCAAAAACTGTGAATTACCCCCCAGGGAGGCTAAGCCAAGGTGTGGAGACTCCACTGACCAGGAACTGAGACATAAACCACAGACGAAGAAGGACTCGTTGGAAAAAAAAGAACCAAAGAAGAAGAAAGCATAGAAATCATAATCCCAATGTCAGGCGATAATTCAAAAAGTTCCAAAAAAAAAAAAAAATAAATGAAAGGCCCTGAGATCAGACTATAAAATGACTGAGAAATGAATAAGGAATATATGTATATGCAAAGATTTATGTTCAAACACGCAAAATGAATATGCATGGTCAGGAAAAAGGTGTCAAATACAAATCTCATTCGTAGGGCTGATTGAGAAGTTGTGCAGTCGTTTGGTTTTCAAACTTTAACGACTCCAAATCAAAATACTTTTTCTGGTCAATCAACGTGGTGCGATTTGTTTGACAGCTCTGATTGAAAATATTACAAGAGGGAGGAATGCTAGCGAAGAAGTTTCCAATCTCTCCTATATATTACTTTATTGTACCTAATTTTAATTGGAAAATCTAAGCATAAAGGAACATTTTCTGCTGATGTCTGGACAAAAAGAACGAATAGACTTCTTGAAGAAGATTTGCTTATTAAAGGCGACATCATCCCACCCAGTTGCCTCCATTATACCACAAGGAGTGAGCCATAACGCCGCAGGTATAAATTTCATAAAACTAATACGAATTGATTTATGGCATTTTGTGGCCTGGCGAAAGGCTTGCAAAGAAAATACAGAGCAAGGATGAGGATGAGGAGATGAAAATGGAGGCGGAGGCGGAAAGTCTTAAAAATGTTTGCCAGCAGAATGTGCCACCGCTTAAATCTCTTGTGCCCCCATCTCCGTCTTCAACTCCAACTCCCTTCTTAACCAGGCAGGCACCCCCTGCAGGTGGAGGAGCAGGAGCAGGAGCAGGAGCACTGGTGCTATCAGTGACTGGCTGGCATTTTTCGCTTAAGAAGAAAACTTTTCTCGGAAAATGCTCAAGGTGCACTGTCAAAGGAGGCCAACTGAATTGGTTATGTGGTAAGGTATGTGGTATGGGGGTTGTTACCCACTGACACCCCCAACTCCTTCAACGTTCTTCCAATGTTCGTCTTAAGCTTATAATTCATAAAGCATTTAAGTGGACAAAAATCGAAATTTATTGCTATTTAAGATATTTTACGCTCGAAAGCATTTGCAGCATTTTGATTTTGATTTTCCTCGAAATGAAAATGCCTTCTGGGCTTATCATAACTCTCTCTGTCTCTCTCTCTCTCTCACTCACCCACTTGCTCTCTCTGAGTTGAATGAATAATAAATATAATTGGCCAAAGAAAGATGAAAATGCTTCAAGAGATGTGTTTGTCTTTTTAAACCATGCATCCAAAGGATCTAATGGTATATTAAACTCGCCAAAATGTATGTAACAGGAAGAAAAAAGCCATTCCAACCCTATAAAGTATATATATTCTTGGTGAGAAAAGAAATTGATATATGTCCAAAGACACCAAAGATCTCAGGAACTTTAAATGCTAGAGTTACATACTTATATAGAAGAAGTCTTTTTATCGCGACAGGTGAATTTAATATATAATATATGTATAATATATAAATTTGAATTAGTTTTTTTCACTTGGTGCATGGTATATCCAAGTCGGCTTGACGACTTACTTGCTTGATTTGTCTATGAGTATGCAAATTGAAGTTCCATCACAAACCCAACCCAACCCAATACCCCATCGCCCTGGCATAGTCATTTGCTTGGCCCATTCCAAGGACATTTAGTCCTATTCTCTTTATGTTTATGTGACATATCGTCCTGCAGATAGAAGCAAATTGTTTTTTTTTCCCCCTCCATCTTCCTCATCTCATTCTTTTGGGTCGTAAAAATGAAATCTGCAGGCGTTAAACCATAAAAATAATCAAAATCACACGAATGAGAAGCTCGTTTGGAGTGTTGTGTGTGTGGGTGTGTGTATGTGATTAGAAGATGCCACATTACTCCAAGTGGGGGGAGGGAGGGTGAGGTGGGGTATCTTTATGACATCTGCAAAAGGAAATGCTAAGCTAGCTTTTCGCTCTTCGCCACTCTGGAACTGGACTTCCGCCTTTTGGTTTCGTACCTGAAGTGAGTCTTCGCTTCTTTTTTTATCATCATTTCCAACTTGTTCAGTTTCCTCTGCTGCCTGTGGCATCTCCTGGACACGCTTATCTGGCCGAAGTCCGCCAGCTGTCATTCACTCACATTCAGGGAGAAACTTTTTTCGGCCTCGTCCTGCTCCCGTTCCTGCTCTTGGTCCCAGTCCTAGTCCTCTGGTGGTAAGTGCCGCAAAAATAAATAAAAAGCACTTCTTTTTTTTATTCTTTTTTTTTAAGCGCGAAAAATCACGAAGAAAGTTGCAAGAAAATTCTTCAAAAATCAAGTCAAAAAATAAGAGAAAAAAAACCTCGCCCAGATTAGATGAGAGAAAATTCAAAATCAATCCATTAACAAAAGCATACAAACGCCTGCGTGGTCCAAGGACGACGGCTTGGCGGACGATTGAGGGAGGAGGAAAGGACCTTTGCGGCATTAACTTGTGATTTCAACTGTGCAAATTCCCAAACGCCAGGACTGACTTTGCATCGCGGCGGCTGCTAATTATCCCACTGGATGGCGAGAGAGCGATTGGTAAGCAATTGGGTTGGGGTGAGGGGAAGGACCGCAACGAAGGCGACGGCGGCGTCTCGGCAACAAAGCCGTTGCGCTTCATTAAAACGGCAAGGACACCCACATAGACCCACTGCTCATTATCTGTGCAGTTATCCGCGTGACTCTGGGCAACAGATTTCTGAATTTGAATTTGTATTTTGGCTGACTGACTGACTGAATGACAGTATTACTGGGTGACAGACAATGCCTTTGTCAGGGACCAGGCGACCGACCGCATTCAATAGGCAGGGGGAGGGTCACATCCTGGCTGAGCTTATCAGGGACTTGGCATTACGCTGACTTCATGCATATTCCACATCGATGTTGGAGACACTCTTTGAGAGCAAAGAGCATCAACTTGGATTTTTTTCCCATTTTTAGCGGTTGCCACTCATTTAAAAAAGAATGAAAAACGAAATAACACTTATACCCTAACCGCTGATAAGAGTTATTCAGCTTAGACACCTTTCTAACTAAATTTAAATGGAAAGAAATAGCAATGAGCTGTAAATGGAACAGACTTAAACGGAGGAGTTACTTAAACCATAGCATCACAAACTAAATAAAATATCTATCTAGAATCTGTTTTCTACTATGTCAGATACTATGAATTTCCATGACCATTTTCCAAACAAGTTGTTGAACCATCTATCTTAAGTAAAAGTGCATAATTACTCACTGCGTTTTTCCTTTTGTTAGAGTATTCCAACGTTGTGATGCCGAGCTGTCATCTGTGTCGCGCATTTTCCCTCATTCCAAAGCTTCCTGTTCCTCCTCCCCTCTTAAGTTCTCCCACTTTTCACAAATATGCTGCTGTCAACACGTCAGTGTTGCTTCTGTTGCCGTTTGTGTTGTTGTTGTTGATTTTCGTTTTAAAATACAATTTTTTTTTATTTCCCATTGCATCTTTATCGCTTGCTGTGTGTCTGAAGGCGAAAAAGCGTCGTCGTTTCTGTTTTGCGCACGCTTCATTACAATAAATCCCGTTAGGTTAGAGATGTCGTCTGGGTCTGTCGAACACCTCCTCCCTTCACCCCCTCTGACATTTTGGGGCATTGCGTGGTATGGGTAATTTTAATGCCCTATCAGTCCCTTGCTGCTCGTCCTTGCTCCTTGTAATTTGTTGCAGTTTTTGCAGCTGCACTTTATCATGTGACAAAACGATTCACCGTTAAATGCGGTAAGGATGAACAATTCTTGCTTGAAGTGTGAATCTTCCTTACCTTCGCGGGTTAAGGGGGGGTTGGGGAATGGGTAAGTGTTACTGCATTAGTTTCTTTTTTTCCTAACGGGTATTCGGTATTTTTCTTTAGCGATAGACAATCAGTTATCACTTTCTTTGTTTACCAACACTGACGCACACACAGTGTTGTTTGGGGCCTTATCTGGCGGCCTATCTTATCAGTGGGAGTCGCTCAGTCTTCATAGCAAGCAGGTGAGTAATTTTTGTCTTTTAGTTCTCCTAACCCTCTATCAGTATTAAATCGCAACCGGAACGTGAAACTATTTAAAATCAAATAAAAATTGATCAAAATGAATTGTAAAATGTCCCTCAGAATGGCAGATACATATACGAATAAAGATCTATAGGAAAGAAATCCGTTAAAAATCCATAACTAAAGAGACTTACAACTTCAATTACAACTCGTACCGCGTGTGTGTGTGTGCCAGTGTGTGTTGTTCCATTTTTTTGTTGGGATTGATAAGATAAGAAGCGGGTCTCCAGTGCATTATACCAAATATATACTTATATACATAAACAACACCAACAGGTGAATACCCAACCGTTGTGCCAGTTCAAAAAGAGACATAATATATATATATATTTATCTGTAAAACTTGAAATTCGACGCAATTTCAAATTGCGTTCAATTAAATGTGTAGGAAAAAGCAAACAAGAAATGTAAATCAAAATGCAATAAAAGGGTTCCATAATGCCCTTGCAAATTGGTGATCAATAAAATGTTAATCCATGTTGGTTTTGCCACCCTCTCACCCTCTCTATCGCTTTCGTTATCGGAAACTCCCAAGGCAGTTATATGGTATATGTAGTCATCGAATCGGAATGGAAAATAACCTATTAAATTTATAACTATATAAAAGATTGCCACTAAAGTTCGAAAAACAGAAAATAGATTCTCCTAGTAGATTAATATTTGGTTAAATTTTTGCGTAAATCGCTGGATAGCTTTTATTTTGTTTCCGTTGTTTATTTTTCGCCCCCTCAGTTATTTGTGTATTTTTCACCTATAACCTTCCAAGTTTATTACCCTTTTTTTGGTCTCGAGATAGCAAATGAATTCATTTATACGCGGTAATGTGGTTCTTCTTTTCCTCTTGATGGAAAAAAACGACAAAAAAATGTGAATTGAACTGCTTTCAGGTTAATTGTTCTTACTTCTAGTAGTATAAATGAAGCAAAGTTAATTTTACGTACAAACCATGGTTATTTAATCAAGATTTATTCCTGTTGTTTAACCATGTTAGAAATTGTTACAAATATTCTTATTCTTGAATACCCTCAATTGTCATTTTGACACAAAGATTGAAGCGTTAAATGTGTATACTCTTTAGTCTCTCGTGCCCCATATAAATGGCATTTGGAAAATATAAATATGTACGTATTATATTCAGATTCTTATCGATGTATATAATTTGTAACTATACAAGGCCCAGCTTAATCAGATTACTATATTGTGATTAGCTTACATTTCCGTCTTGAATACTGGAAATTTGTTTTCATTCATTTAGACTTTTAATTTTAATTTAACTGAAATAATTGAAAGAGTGGACAGGAAATCAATTAGATAACATTGCCCATTGCAATTCGATTTGAAAATGGTCTTCCTGTTTGTGTTTCTTGCAGAATTATGCTGCCAATTGTGATCTGGCTTCTGCTGGGTCTTGGCCCTGGCATCATGGCCGTGGACTGTCCTTGGCCATGCAAATGCACGTGGGTGGTGGACAGTCTCTATGCGAATTGCTCTGGGCGTGGCCTTGCGAATTACCCACTTTTCGACAACAATATACCCATTGAGCATTTGGATTTGTCGGGCAACAGATTCGCCGAGTTCCCCACCCAATATGCTGACATCGACTCGTTGATCTACCTGGACTTGTCGGATAATGCGATTTCGTTTCTGGATACCCGCAGTCTGATAGGATTCACCTCGTTGCGAACCCTGCTGTTGGCCAACAATTCGATCATCAGCTGGACCGACCTCAGTCCGAACGAGGTCTTCAAGAATGCTCCCAGTCTGAAGCGTTTGAGTCTGAGTGGCAATCATTTCGGCAGCTTTGGCAGTGAGGAAGCTCCGCAGCAGCTGAAGAGTCAGTCGCTGAGTGAACTGGAGTTGGCGAACTGCGGGATCAATTCACTGGGGGGCGATCAGCTGGTGAATCAGTTACCGAATTTGGAACGTCTCTCACTGGCCAATAACAAACTCGTTCAAATGGCTGCGCTGCCCTCGAGAAGTCTGAGGATACTCGATGTCAGCAATTGCAGTATTCAGCTGCTGCCGTCGCCCTTCATTGAGGCTCTGCCCAATCTGGAGGCCATGAACTTGTCGCGGAACACTGAACTGCAGTTTGGCTCGGACGAGGACCCAATTGTGTCCTACGAGATGCGCCAGCTGGAGGCCGCCCACTGCAACATTGATCAGATTGATCTGAGTGGTTTGCCCATGTTGAGCGAAATCAATTTGAATGGCAATCTTCTGCGCTCTGTGGATGCTCACACCTTCGAGAACAATTCCCAGCTGGAGGTTGTGAACCTGTCGGAGAATTTCATACGTGTGATTGGAATCGATGCCTTTGCCGGGTTGAAGCGTCTGAAAGAATTGAATTTGGCTTACAATGAAATTGCTCGATTGGATCGAAATGTTATACGGAATAATGATGTTTTGGTCGAACTCAATCTGAGTCGGAATGTCATTCAAAAGTTCACGAGGATCGTGTCGAATTCGGTGAGAATTATCAACATGAGTTGGTGTGAGATCACATCGATAGATAGCTCCAGCCTGACCAGTTTGTCGGCCATACAGAAATTGGATTTGTCCAATAACCTAATCAGCGATATTCCCAGTCTGATGCGTTCGGAAACATTGCAGTCACTGAATCTGGGCAATTGCAGGTACCATCCATCTCCATATGTGTCCAAGTGGAGTATCTTACGTTTTTTTCTCAACCCTTTCAGACTCTCAACCATAAGGAATAATACCTTCCGAGACTTCCCCGAACTGGCCGACTTGCATTTGAATGGAAATCGTTTGACAAATCCCATAGACCCGGAATTTTTCCGATCTAACAAATTCTTGGATCAACTCTGGCTGGGCGATAATCCCTGGATATGCGATTGCCAAAGTCCTGAATTTGTGGAATTCTACGACTTTCTCACAGTCAAACCGGCAAAGGTAAGTGGGGATGAATTCAGAGTTCTGTTAAGTTAATCCTTAGAGAGTTTTCTCCACCACAGATCAGGGACAAGTATCATTTGCGCTGCGCTTCGCCGGCTCCCTATTATGGCAAGTTGTGGGATCATGCCTGCATAGATGAGTGGATGGCCAGATCGAAGGGCAGCAATGGCGAAAAGGTCTGGTCCACCATTATGGTAACCCTCCTGGTAATTGCCGGCCTGATATTAGCCTACGCCTGCATGCAAAAGTTGCTCCGTAAACGTAAACGGCGTCAGGATCATCGTGAATACGCGGATAATCATGCTGAGGCGCGTCGCATGTAAGTAAACAAATAAGAACGCCATTCCTAGAGCTTAACTCCTTACTCCTCGTTCCACAGACGTGACATCAACGAGCGCATGTTGCAGGAGGAGACCTCATCGAACATACACAGTGCCCAAGAGGCTCAGGAAATTAGCCTGTTGCCCTCTTACGAGGATGCCTTGCGAATGCCAAAGCTAGTGCGTCCAGCTAAATCCATGGGTGACCTCTTGGGCGGCGATAGACCACGCTCACGTAAGCTGCGACGCTCGCAAACCCAAGCGGATGGTGAGCCCTCCCAGTCGGAGAATGAAAACGAAAATGACCTGCAACTGGATAATCGTCAGAGATTCCGCAGTGTGGAAATGCTCTCGAATCGCGACAAAGAGCGCACAGCTCCACACGCTCGAAATCAGCGGCGCACCGGCTATGTGGGCTACGCCAATCAGTCGGGCAGTCGTCGCTTCAGCATCGAGGAGTCACGCTTCCCAGCGGCCCATCTCAAGTCGCAGAATTTGCAGAGTGCCGAACAAATTGGGAACTTCCAGAGCTACGAGAATAGCCCGTACACGAAGCGAAAGCCGAAAATAGCCGAGATTCCACCCTTCAAGAGGGTCAACATGATAGCCGATAGTGTGGAGTTCCTCACTGACAACGAGTACGAGGATATTACCGTGGGCACTGGCCGGAGTCCCTTTGCCAAGCGGAAGCCCAAGACGCCAGTTGGTATGCCGTCACAGTCAGCACCGTTCCAGGTGACCACAGCTCAGGTTTACACCACCAAGGAACTGGATCCCGCTATAGAGGATTACTTTGGGACGTCGACCCAGAAGCAGCAACAAAAAGAGGCTTCGTCCTCCACCATTGCTAGCGACTTTCAGGAGCTGAATGAACCCGAACTGACATCATTACCTGATGAGAATCGATCAAATATCTCCACATCGGATGCGGAGCAAGACTTGGAGCGCGGCAAGCGCAAGAAGCGCAAGAACTCGGCCAGTCGTCGAGTGAGCGGTAGCTTCGCCGCCGCCAGCGGCAGTTTGTCTTCCAGTGATGCCGAGACGCAGGTCCACAAGCCCATGCGGGAAACTCTATTCTAAGTCGCCCTCCCTCCTCCACGCCTTATATATTTTATCCATTTGTTAAATCCAACACGAACACTTTTATATTTATTTAAACACACGATATCAACGAAAAGTTTCCAAAATTTATTTCAAACTTGGGACCGACAAACTGTTCTCTGAGAACAGATGACACGAAAGCGCCGCTGAGCAAAATCTGCCTAGGTGGCGTTGTCAAATTGTTATCGATTAATTTATACCTTCAGCTGGGGCGCCACAGTGCTCAAAGGGCTGCCACACGTTTTTAATCGAATTTAAAATCTTGCGCAGCTTTTGACATTTGAAAAATGTAAAAAATCGGAAGCTATATAAGTCTGTCATATACGGAGTTGTGTTTAATTCCAATTTACTACTTACATCCATTTAAGTTCGAACTGGTAATTTACTTTCTTGTACTCAATATACTTATTAAACTTTATTACGTTAAAATAGGAAAAGAAATAGTGGAACAAATAATTTATACATAGATTGTATTGGGAAAATGTTGATTCTAGAAGGTGAAGGGTATATATATGTCTGTTTAGAACTAAAAAATATACTATTCAATATATTTACTAACCATAAAAACACTGTATGAACCTAAAAATATCAATAAATGAATTTATAAATGAAGAAAGTTAACGCTTTTTATTTAATTCTGTCTCTACGATAGCAGCATTAAAAAAATTGCATAAAAAGGAGTCTTTCTAAGGATTCATCAGTTATACCAACTGATATTAGTTGAGTTAGGGAATCATCTCCTAATACATCACTTTCTGAACACTTGCACAGTTTAACGACGAATTATCTATTTATCTTCTACAGATTTAGATACAACAAGAAACATATGTGTATATAGACATTAATGTTTAATTGTTTCTCGTATTTATTTTTGTATTGAAAAGTCGCTCTCACAATTTTCGAATTAACTCGTCAGGTTTTTGTTGTTTTCACATAATTTCATTTCACAATTGAATGCAGGATGCAGCTTAAGTATTTTACATAGATATAAGATAGTAGTACAAATATTGTTTTATATCAAAAAGTACATAAGTATATAGTAAGTATGATTCTGTGGACATCACATGCAGATGCAGATGCAGTAAAAGATGCAGTTGCAGGCAGGCAAAACGAAGAAGAAGTTGGAAAACCTTTCGAAATGGGTTTCTCTGGGAACAGTTGAGGAGGGGGCGAGGGATAAATTTACATTTATATAAAATATATGCTTTAACTTTGGTATTAAACTAGAGTTATGCTTAATTATTAATTAATTTACTTAGAGGCTAGACACACTACATTGGGGAGGAGAGGCGGTATTGGGGGTGGGGTGGCATTTATCCTCTTACTTCTCTTCTTCTTGTTGTTGATATAAGAAGGACACCCGGTGGAGGGTTGGTGGGGGAAGGAGCCTTAAAAACGAATAGTTTTGCCATTTGCACCCACTCGCTGAACCGAGCTTAGTTGTGGGAAGGAGGAGGAGTAGGAGGAGTGGGAGGATCATTTGTAGGACATTCAATGGCCATTGACTACGGCTGGCTGTGTGACAGGAGTTGTGATTATATCGCCGGCATTCGACTTGCTGCGTGTGACCAACATCGGAGTCTTGGGTCTGGGCGTCTCTGTCAACTTGATCTTGACGCGTCCCGTCTCGGGCGAGTAGACCGGCGAATAGCGTCCCGATTTGGGTGACGATGGCAGTGGATAGGTGGCATTCGGGCCATCTGGTTCCACATCATTGTTGTTGGGCTCGGCTCCGGCTTGCTGTTGGGGGTGCTGGGCATACTTGGAGGCCCTGGGCGATTGTGGTGTGGGATACCTCGGGGTGATGGGATAATATTCATGGGCAGCCGGAGCAGTTGGCTCATGGATACTGGGCACATCCTTGCCGTTGGCCGGCGATCCGTTGCCATTGAGCAGAGGCTGCTGTTGGCTGGCCGCGTCCTTGACTCCGTCCTTGTTGTCGTAGGGTTTCTTGGTGCCGTTGCCAGTGACAATCTGTGCCTCGTCCAGCTTGGTCTTCTCTCCGATCAGCGGCGAGTGCTCCTGGCCGTTCTTTTGCAGCGGTTTGCCCAGCTGCTTCTTGTCCATGTCGAGCAGTTCCGTCTGCCGTTGGGCCTCTGCATCGCGGGCTGCCGCATTGCTGTTGTACTTGCACCGCTTGATGGCCACGAAGAGGATGAGTCCCACCACAATGAGGGCAATCACACTGAGCAGGTAGTAGATGGCATTGCTGTCATCGTGCTTGCCTATTTTGGCGGCCAAAATGTCCTCCGACTCCTTGCTGTCGTCGTCCAGGGGGCCATCGGTCACCACGCTCGTGTCCAAGTTGGTTTGAACCACTGGCACTATGACATCCTCCTCGACCGGCTCCGGCTGGGGCTGTCCATTGCCGCCGCTCTCGTTCTTGGCCCCCTCAAAGATGCCCATGTTGTTGTCGTTGAAAATGCTTGGCGATGGACCCTCCAGGGGTTTCCCATCGAAGCCGTTGTCGTTGTCGGATTCCTCCTCCGGTTGGGCTGGCATAAACTCCTCATTGTCAACGATGGGAATCTCGGACAATGTTGGCAATATCAATAGACCGCCACCAGAGCCCGATCCCTCAGCATCCTCCTCCTCCTCATCCTCGGCGGGCGCAACTGGATCGTGCACAATGTGCTCCACAATGCTGGGCGGTGCCTGGGTGGTTTCCGTTTCTGATGATGAAAGTGGCGCCGCCTTGGCAACCAGCTCCATATTCATCTCACTCAGGTCGCCGGAACCCTCCACATCTGGGACGTCGTCATTGACTGGCGATCTGGCCACCTTTTTGGTCTGCTTGGACAACTTGGTCTTGTCAATGGGCAGGAAGTCCTTGCCCAATTCCTCCTCCTCCTCGTGCTCGGTGGAAACCGCCAAGGGCTGGTCTCCCATCATCAGTTCGTTGTCGCTCTCCTCGTACCAGTTCTCCTGGTGCTGATGCTCCTCCAGGCAGATGTCCTCGCGCTTCAACTGCAGCCAGGACTTACCCCTAGCCTCCAGGGGATAGCTGCAGACCACCGGGTGTTCCATGAAGACATTCTGCTCCTGGAGCCAGTTGCGCACTTCGAGGGTCTTGCAGGAGCAGTTGATGGCGTTGTGACTGAGTTCCAGCTGCTTCAGATGCCGCAGATGGGTCAGCTCCAGGGGTAAATGTGTGATGTCATTGTGTTGCAAGTTCAACACCTGCAACTGGGGCGGCAACCTGCCCAACGAGGCCGATGTCAAGCGATTGTGCTTGAGATTGAGCTTCTTGATGCGCTTGCTCAAGTGGCCAGTCTCGTGGAGTTCGTTGTGGGACAAGTCCACAGAGGTTATGTCCTGCAGCACGTCCAACACGTGACCCAATCGAATCAATCGCGAATAGGACAGATCAATGGAATGTATGGGAATGGCGGACACCACTGGCTTCTCATGGGCTTTCAGTCCCTTGGTGCTGGAGCACTTCAAATGCAGCAGGGGTTTGTGTGTATGCTGGGCCAGGGAGCAAGTGCAATCCTCGGGGCAGTCCACCTCGGATGCAGCTGCTGCTGCTGCTGGTGATGGTGTGGGCGTGGCTACAGCCAGTTGAACCAGCAGAAGAGCCACCAAAGCTACGGACAGTTGCATCTTAGACGAACGTTTTGTACACTCTCAATTGGCAGTGAGTCGTCGTCGTCGTCGTCCTTCCTTCCTTCCTTCCTTCCGTGCGTACTTTGTCCCGTGCGCGTCTTATCTGAAAGAATCGGGGCAATAAAAGCGTTTCAAATTAGCGTGTGAGAGACATTTTAATGGTTTGGCAAAGCAAACCTGGCGACAACACCCCAAAATGATAACTAAATGGAAGTCTCTTTCTTTCTTTCTGCTATCGACATATCGCCAAAGAGATTTGCTTATCTATTCCTACGAAAACCTCAAGACTCAGTGGCCAAATCTTCGTCACTGGTTGCGTCACTTTTCCACAAACGGCGACAAGTGATATCTGTGTTGGATTTGCTTATCGATCAGCTTGTTCATTTACAGATATTGACATTATCTGGACAAAGGCTAATTAATATTTCTTTCATACGCTGTGTTCTCACAGTGTGCTGTGACATCAGCACTCGGCACCTGACACACCTGAAGCACCCGCCAGTTGAGTGACGACTCTAGAAAGTTTTCGCTCTGTTATCACAAGAGTGGAAAGATCTGGCATTTCCCCATAATAGACAACGGGCGGGCAGTTTTCTTGATTTGAATTTCCATTCTTATGAATAATTCAAGTGCGCCTCATTTGCAGATTGATCTAAGAGCTCGAGACAGACACAATAGCCAGACACAGACGTGGCAGCCATTTCATAGCACTTTACAGGTTGTATTCGGTTGCATTGTCATCTGTGCGACGATGATACTGCCCGATGCCTTATGATGATGATTAGGATTAGGATTAGAATCAGACATCTAGACTCGTATATCTTGATTATGTCTACGTACTATATATAGCTCCGCTTTGCACTGCGGTCACAGTCGCACAAGTTGGATCATCAGAAGCCAGAAGGCGGCTTATCAGTTGGATTGAGCGCCAGTTGCACTTAAATTGCATCCACGAGGCAGCCGTCAATCACTTTGCGTTTTTACTCAAGTAATAAATTGGCACAAACACACACACACGCACACACTCACACACACACTTATTAAGCTAGGGCAGATTAAAGGCATGGCCACTGACCACCCCTGGAACCCCTTCACAAATTGTCACAGAAATTGTCTCATTTATTCTTCAAGATTTAACAATTTTGAGTCAATACAAAAACAAATCTATAACGGGAATTATGCACTGCAAAATGTGATGCAAATGAAAATAAATCCATAAATCGTTATGAGTCCTTAGAGAGATCAACAAACTATTAGGAGACATAATGTCGAGAATTAAGATTTACACATTACAACTATACCCTTGAGACTGTTTATAAATATTTTGCAAAATCATCGAAATTAAATCGTGACGAATCTTAAATAAGTCCAGAGAACTTGGCTAGCTTTTCCAATGTTTGCAAGTTGTATAACCTTCATGTCAGGAATTTGAACAAATTTTCGCAGGTTTTAACTCATCTTGCCCAATTTTAATTAAACTTATGCTTATGTTTTGATCTTGTTCTACAAGTAACAGTTATTGGAAATCATGAAGAATGGTCTAAACGTTGTCAGCATAAATCTATTATACAAATTGACCCATTTTACTTATCTTGCGCTTTTATACAATAAAGAAATATTTTTTATTTAGTATAAATGCACTAAATATGCCATCTGCCGATTCTAATTTTTCAATTAAAACATTTCTTCAAAATTCACATTCGAATTTTCTATGAATATCAAATTGTTTGTGTATATTCTGTTGCAATTTCTTTTCTTATTTCGTGGCTGTAGTTGTTCTTCCAGTTCAGTTGAGCATAAATGAAACAGTTTAACAAATATTCAGGGGGTTGTTAATATATACATATATAAATTCGGTTATGTATATATACAAATATATTTAAATAAGCTCAGCGCCATGCCACACCAATTTGCGGCACAGAAACAGAAAAATCTGTATGCAAGGGCACGATCCAGCTGCTGTTGCTTCTGTTGCTGTTGCTGGTGTGTTTGCTGCTGCTGCTGCCGTTGCCTCCACCATTGGTGGGCAAATAATTGGATATGAAATTGAGGCGCATTCTGCACGCAGGGGCAGTTGCCTCAGAGGCAGTGGCAAGGGCTGGCTGTCAGGCAGAAAATGCCAACTGGAAATGAGGCGTCACACATATGCAAAAAAAGCAACAACGACAACACAAACACCGAAAACGAAACCGAAACTGAAAACGACTGAATGCGAATTGCAAGTAAGTTGCCAAGGGTCTTCAAGGTCAGTGCCATTTTGTGTTAACTGCAATTTGTGACATGTGAAAAGTGGTTATGGTTTTTCCAACACAAATTGTGTCATTTATGCTGCCATTTTGGTTAGACAACAACAACAACTGCAATGGCAAATGTCTTCTTCAAATGGGCTGGTCTATTGACAAATTGCAGCAACTTCAACTTGGACTTTCTCCAACTAAGCAAAACTGAAATGTCTGGACACATTTATCAAAATCTGTCAATTGTTCGGACTTTTAATTTCCACACTCGTTCGCAAGGTGCTGCAGGCTTTTGTGAGGAGCAGATAAAGTGGCTAGATACATATGGATGATGGGATGATGGGGGCAGGGGGGAATGGGGAGGGACTGCATTTAAATTGGCTAACCAAATCAAGAGATCTTTAGACTTGTTATCATAATTTGATCGTGATTTCACTTCATTTGCTGCACAGGCACGTGCACTTTGATGTTACGACAAGCAACAGGAAGCCCAAATTAGCCCCTCTCCTCTATTAAAAGAGGGGGCATAGCCAACCATGTGGTGGGGGGAGTCATGAGAGACGCCGCAAAACAGAGAAAACTGAAACCGAAAACCACAAAACACTTAGAACAAACCGTTTGTGCAAATTGAAAGAAATCAGTGCCAGACATATTAAAAAAAAAGCCAGAGAAGAGATTTTAAACGATGACAAATGTCCAACCTTGACTTAGAGCTCCAACCGACAATAACTGAACCCGAACACTCTTCAGTTTCAGATTCAGTTCCAGCTTCTGTTTCTGTTGCGCTTGGCAGACAACAGTAACTCGTTATTATTTTGAATTGAATGACAACCCACAAAAAAATCACTGATATTCGGTCCTATTTTCTCTTTGTCATGTCGCACTTTTCATACCCTTACCCATGACCCTGAACGATCAATCACAAGAAACCGATAAGAGATCGATAAGATCTTCGTCATCGATCAGGCAAAGTGTGCTGATCAGTCTCTGAAATTGATTAGTTTGACAAGACTGATTACTGCTACGATTAACTATACTATAATACTATATATCTTTGAATATAGCTACATAAATCCTCCAAAGTCACATGCTCTGCCATTATCATTGTCAAAATGAATATACTCTCTCTGTTGGAAAGGGCATGAAATAAGAAAGAAGAGAATTGCCTCTATACATACAAATATATTTAGATCTGTGCAAATCTCCTCTTCTTTTTTTATTTATACATTTAAATTGGGTTAGAGAGTGCGAGAGGGCGGGGGCAAAGGGGGAGGGACAAAGCAGGACAGCGGGGCATTGTGCATATAATAAAATTATTTGGTTGGTTTGCGCTTTTGTGTTGAATTCTTATAAATAGAATATTTTCCTCGTTGATGCGATTTGATAGACGAAAAAGCAAATTGAATATAATGCTAATCTTTTTGGATGAGCCCCAAGTAGCCAAATCCAAACGCGAGATAGGTTCATCTATAGGCTGGACTATCGACGACTATATCCTGGACAACAAACATCGGTTGATAATCTATCGAAAAGGTTTTTCAGAGTGTTAGCTACGTTGTATAACAATTGTTTTCTGAAATTTTTAAGTGGCATTTTAACTCAACTAAATTCCTTTTCTAGTCGGCTCATAAAATAAACCCAATTATCTTGTTTTTATGACAAAATTGGAAAACCGCACTACAATTCATCAATTTGTTGTGGTAATTTCAAGAAATAGTTCCCAATTTCAATTGTAATTATTCATCGACATTAAGCCCCGACTTGGACCTAACTAGCACCGATTTCTTTTGGAGTCGAAACTTTACCTTCTCCTCTATCACTCTCTCTCTCTCTTTCTCTGTCTCTATTGTGAGTGTAAACTGTAAATCTTGGTTTATTGAACTCAAATACTTAAAGAATTTCAACAGTTTAAAGCTTTTCTTTCGGCTTTTCACATATGTGTTTCTCTTTCTCTTTTACTTTTTGCACGCAAAAAGCAACAACAAAAAAAAAAACTGATGACGCCAGGCAATTAAAACATCAGGTGATTTCGGTGTTTTACCTGCGAATGGCAGCAAACAAAAAAAAGAAAAAAAATATATAAAAAGAGAGGCAGAGACCGGGGCAGAGAGGGAATGCTAATGCGTTGACCGCAAAAGCAAAAGCAAGAGCCAAACTCCAAAGATGACGTCTTCAAACTTACGAATGAATATATAGATAGATACATGACTCAAGCCATAATCTCGGTGCCCATTCAATATTCATTCAAGGCGAACTCATTGGCTTCCAGAGTGTAGTATGTTGGCTGGGTTATGTCGTCACTTAAAGCAGCTGGCCCAGGTAATTAGCATATTCTAATTTCTGATATGTCTGATCAGTCAGTCAGTCAGACGTTCGGGCGGTTGTCTAATGACCCGATTTCGAGTGCTGTCAACCTTAATTCAATAAATTGCCACTTAAGCGAAAAGAAAAGCCGCACTAGCCACCCGTAATGAGCCTAATTTCAAAGGCATAAACTGAATATTTATACAGATTTTTGCCAACTTTGTTGATTTTTAGTTATGAATAATGAGTAGCCCAGCATAAAAGTAAGTTGAATTGTGCCAACGATGGGGGAATTTCGAAATGGAAGTCAATGCTCTGGGGAACACAGCGAGTTAATCCAAATCTACAAATTTTATATTTAACACAGGGTTATATATATATGTGTTTTCCGTCTGATTAAAACGCCCAAAGCACCGATTGGATTATCACAACAAAACTGAAACGAGACGCACATTTTACACTTGAACTTGACCTACGATGGGAGCGAAAAAAAACACACACACAAAACATGGGCCCATCAGGAGAAGGTGGAGGAAGTGGCGGGATGGGGGGATAGAATGGATCTGGGCAGGCAGCCAGCAAGAATCCGCCGACAGAATGTTTCAACACACACGTACGCAGATACACATACGTCTTTTTTTTTTTTGTTATTAAATTTACAATTGCAAATTGTGGGCTATTTTTAAAAATAAAATACTCCCCGAGTAACAGCGGGGAAAAAATCATAAAAAAGAGAAAGGTGTTTGAATTTGTTTTCGTTTGTATATTAATTTATTCTTTAGAGATTCGCATGGAAACTGGTTAGGAAACCGCCAGGTGACACCCACACACAAAATATATTATGACTTCGAATCGCATTGGCCACATTTTGGTTGAGGTTTTTTTTTTTGGCTTAGTGACAAAAATCTGTGAGAGCAAAAACAACCTAAGTCATTCAGATAGAGAGAGATCTTTGAGGCAAATGGGCTTGCACTTTTTATTTAGCTGACTTTTGTCAACTTTCATTGACAAGTCGTAGGGGAAATGAGATATAAAAAAAATTGAAACCTTTTTGCTTTTCGATTTCCTTACTTACAGTTTTTCACAGCAACTTTTGATCTTTTGCTCGATCACAGTGATTTGCTGGCAAAAGAGCAAAGTCTTGATAAATTGCATTTTAATTGATCAACTACGATCAGATCGGATCAGCTAGACCTTTCATTGAGTAAATTAATAAGTAGTTTTTAATTAGAAACAGGTTAATTTAGTCTGACTCTAAGTTGAACTTGCTGCTGTTGTTGTTGTTGTTTAATCAATGACTTATAATTGTTGTTGTTGCGAACACGTAACCATAATTAGCAAAATGTCATTCGTCAGTGTTACGTAAAGCCTCAAGATACAAAGCTATCTCTAGATACTTTCGATACAGATACACTAACAGCTAAGCCAAATAAGTCAAGCAGCCGAAATGGCGCTAATTGAAGGAAATGGCGAGAAAACGAACAGAATTTGCTCAGAATTATGATCCAAAAATTAGATTCCCTCCCCGTGCGTCTCTCTCTCTCTCTCCCTCCTTTTTAGCACTTGACTCGCTTCCGATTAAAATTGTTAACTGAAAAGCCATCAAGGTGAATGCAAATTGCAAGCAAAACAAATTAAGCGAGAGACTTCAATGAGAAATCAATTAAATTCGACAATCACATAAAATTCACTTAATCTTTCGTCGATGGAAATTCCGATTTTGTTCTGCACCTGCGAGACCACCATACCACCAGATGGCCATCTGGAATCCCCCCTCTAGAGAACTGCTTAGATGCCTTGTAGCTCAGTGTTGCTGGCTGTGTGCAAAACCCATGATCAACCACTCCGCTCCAGCTCCTGCTCCTCTCGTTGCACAGAAGTCGAAGGCCAGACCCAGACCTGGCCTGGGACACTCCTACTGGGACAAATTAGCCTGCGGTTAAGTTTTTGGTAGCAATTCCCCATGCTGCAGTGGAGTGGACTGTTGGCATGCAAAGATTGCATGATGATCACATGGTCCGGCCCCGTTTTGTGTGATTTTGTTTTTCATGCCGCATGCGGCATTGCCACAGTTGACACGTTAAGGAGCACGCACACAAGAGGCCAAGAGCGAGAGAGGGAGACTATGGCCACTTCGAGACTCCCAGCTACCACTAACCATTTGACAGTTATGACCACTTGTTGTTGCCATTGCTTTTTATTTTTAGAGGCCAAGACGACAAGCCGGCCAGCAAGCCGGCCGGCATCGTTTTCGTTTTCGGTTTGGGTTTCAGTTTCGGCACCCACAAGAGAGTCGGCCAACTTGTCCAAGTTTGCTTTCTGAACTGGTTTTCTTCTTTCTGGCTTTCAATGTCGCTCTCTTTCGACTCCATTTGGACTTTTTGGTAATGCCAATTTACAGTTGATACAGCTCAATTTTTGGCTTACTAATCTGGCCGACTGATTACGTTCCATAAGTCAGACAGCAGATAAACGAGAAGTAAATGAAAACTATTGCCAAGCATAAGAGTGCAAGTGGTTTAGCATTTGATTTTAATTGTAGATAATTAATGTCTTAATTGCACAACTGTCTAAGCGAACTTTGCTCTGTCAGACCGAGGCAACTAACATTTTCCCCCCAAATTAGAGAGGCAAACTAATTGCTGAATGAAATGAAAGGATAAATTCACATTTTAATCAGACTCCATATGCAAGTCGCTTTATTTGAATGCCCTGGGAAAATGGTTAACATAAGTATTTCCCATATAAATCGCCAAGCACCTCGTTCGACTGTCATCATTGGCCATTCGGAGTGAGTTTCTTTCAACCTGTTGACTCTGATTGCCGATGCATTGAACGTGCCAATAAATATTGTCACGTCCCACACACACACACACTCAGATTAGTCATAGTGCACAATAAACTGACCGTTTTTAAAACTAAAATCCATTCCCAGACGAGGTCAACAACATCATTCGATCTCATGTCCAAAGTTATCTCAATTAAATGGTTACCATATGCAAATAACCTCATCCATTGATGGACTCTAATCAAGTGTTCAGCATGTGCCAAAAAATTAACACCGACCAGAAAGCGCGAAAAAATGTGTTGGAAAACGAAATTTAGGCAATTTGTTTACGAATTCCCAAAACTATTTCCTATAAGAGGCGCGAGGTAAACAGCCGAAATGGCAAATATACATAAAAAACCTGCGTCATCTGGTGCCCTTGCAGAGTGTTGAGAAAAAACAAAACACACAATTCTCCTCAGGTGTTTTGCGAATGCGTGGAATACAGCATTCTCCTAGGGCCATAAAGTATAAATAGCTGATTTTTTTGGGGATTGGTTCTTACGACAAGTAACTGAGTTTTGAGTACTATAATAAATAAATCAGAGTCAGTTGGGAAGTGACTTTTCTTTGCTGGATTGGAAATGACTAGCTGGAAATCACACAATTTGCTAAATCATAAATGGAATTTTTCATGAGAACTACTTTTTTATAATCACAGCTAAATTGGTTGATTCACTCATTCACTCATTGACGACGTTCTATCGATCGGAATGGAATTATTACTATTAAACGTAACTGCTATACATAGAAATGATATATTATAAAATCACAAATATGTGTGTGCGTCGAAGAATTCCTAAACAAATCAGAAATCATCTTTTGACGGTGTCGAAATCTGGAAAACAGTTCTCAAATCAATAGTGGCAAAGAACGTATTTACATAAAAAGAAAATTAAACTTTCTGGTTCGAAATGAATCGTTTTCAAAGACTCTAGAGACTAAAGAAATGCCAAATGTTGGTATGAGTTGGTTTTTTATATACATAGTAATATATACATCACTTTTCCATAGCCCTAAGCTTTCACACTTATCTTATCAGGACTTATCTAATCGCATTCGGCAGTTTGCTAATTATAGATACGTTCACACACACACAGAAAGCCAGTCATGTGTATGCACTTTGTGGAGGATTCTCATTGTTGACACAAGCCCCAAAAAAAAAAAAAAATAGATAGAGGAGGAGAAAACATTCAAATGAAAGAATTTTGTCGGATTGTGCAATGCTTTCTGTTTTGATTGGGCCTCGATAAGTGGCTTGTTTCTCCTTATCGAAATATGTTGCTCATCCCCAGGCCGCACACAACATCGAATCCATATTATCTAATGGGGACAAGGTTGACACATCAACCAAAAACGGAACCATGAAGTGCACCAAATTGTGTGTGTATTTTGTTTTTTTGTTGGTGACTGCAATCAGACAGCATTAACATTAACATTAACATTGATGACGAGTCTTGAACACAACAAAAAAGCAAAAAAAATACTCAAAACCAAAACGAGACGTAATAGAACACTCCAACCGAATGAAGTCTGGGAGAGCCATGCAAATTGGCGATTCGAAAACTGAAACGCCAGACTGAAGGCGCCCGATTCGAGTGTTAGTAAGTGGATTCGAAGATATTTCAGGGAGATATTTCTAGATATTACTATTGACTTGGTTGATTTCCGCGTATAATATTTTTTATATCCTTAAGATAAGATACAAATTTTGCCATAAATACAGATAAGTTTTTCTTTCGTTTTCGCACAAGCATTTCGGTCGATAAGAAAAATGTCAACCTATAAGAAAGGCTTCGCATTTGCTTGGTAACACAAAATTAACGAAAAGTTGAAAAATCGTGACGACTTTGAGATACTTGTTAGCAAGTCAATAGAATGCTATAATTAAAGTAAACTAAACTGAAATTATACGTGCGCAAATCATTCCTATGTATGTATAATTAAACATGAGATTGTAGTTAAGACTAAAACGAAATAGGTTAATAATATGTATATAACGAAAAAAATGTATAACAAAATAAATAAATGAAGAATCAACAAATATATTCCACTTATTTTTGGGGCTCGTGAATATACCCTTCCCCTATTTGTGAATGGGTATTAAAAAAAACTGCGATAAGCAAGTCAGCCAAGTTATGGGCTATAAACAAGAGTTTCAGTTTTTTAGTTTCAGGTTTTTTTTTCTTAACTTTTGCACTCGCACAAGTCTGTGAATTATGTACGGAAAATTAGCACCTTTGGCAGAAAGATGAGTTGAGTCGAGTCGAGTCGAGCCGAGTTTGAGATTGAAATTGAGTTGGAGTTTTACTAAGAAAACAAAATGCTTACGCAACAACTCCACCCACAGAAAAAACAAAAAAAAAAATCATTAAAATATATATGTATATAGTGACATTTGTCTCTGATCTAGCTATCTGTCATCGGGCAATGACGTTGCATGTCTATGAAATGCTTTTTTCAAGTATCTTTTGGCCACAAAAATGATTCACAAATGGCTTTTTGTGTTTTCGGTTTTTCGTTTTTCGGAAAGATGAGTAATGAGTTGTGGGTTTCGCAAGCAGAAGATCAAATCAATAGGAAAAGTGAAATTTTAGAAAGAATATCACCTCGAAGTCAAGTCAATCTATTAGCCGCAATGTTGTGTGTGGTTTCCCATAGAGACACAGATCTTTATATTATATTACAGATCATTATTTGTATGTTCATATGTTTCGATTTACGTAAACGATTTCAAATTGCACGAAACGCAAAAGCTCGCCTACTTCTCTCTACCTAGAGAGGTTAAAGATAGGGATTGACTCAGAGTAAGAGAGAGAGTGGGTAGCTAGGTAGCTAGGTAGGTAGGTCGGCAGGGGGCTAGGGTTGCGCGATTTCACATGAATGCGTGTTTTGTTGTAGAAAGATCGCTCTTTGGGTTTCTTTGCATTAAGTAATATTAAGTGCCGACCAGCCAAGGGGTTAAAATTGTAACCGTTTTCTCGTCTCGTCTCGTTTCGTATTTTTTTTATGATCGGTAGTTTACTCATTTCTCTGGCAATTATATAAAATGGAAGAGACTCTTGGGAAATAAGGTCAAGTTTGCCACCAAATAAAAACCGCAAAAAACATAAAAAACACAAAAAAAAAATTAAATTACAATTAAAACTTGTTTCACTTAAGAAAACCCCAAAGAGAACGAGAGGCAAAAATCCAAAACTTAGCAACTCGGTAAAGCCCAACTGTCCAGTCATCCTTAGGCATCATTTAAAGCTATATATAAAATATATATTTACGTATATCTCGCTTATCAAAATTTGCAAAAACCGATCTGATAACTTTGCCCTTGAGCTTTTGCGTTGATGCGATGATCTTAGCCAAGAGTTTTTTTTTATATTTTTACTCACAAAACACACAACAATTTATTTGTTAAGTTGTTTAGATTTCTTTTTTGTTTTTCGTTTTCCACTGTTTGTTTTTATATATATATATTTAGTTTTTGTATTCGATCTTGAGAATTTGTTCACGTTTTGTTGTTTTTGTTTGTTTGGCTTTGGGTTTGCTTTTGTTCTTTTTGCACTGCACACTGAAAGTCCTTCAACACGCGATCTTTTTATTCATGAGTGTATCTTTGGGTCTGGCACTTGAAAGATCTGCTCTGGCGAATGCCCGCAGGCAAATAAAAGATGCCAAAATGAAAATTACCCCAAAAAGCCACAAAGCAAGAGGCACAGAGAATCGACGAGAGATACAGAGAGAGAAATGTCAACGTGTGAAGAGAGTGAGAGAGAACAAACACCCAAACACCCCACAAAAAATCACAATTTGACTTTGATTTAACCGAATTGCACTGCCACTTTTTCTTTTTTCTTTTTTTTCGAAAAACGAATATTTAATATGTTGAGTATTCTTTAATTACCTATAAAAACACACAGAGGATCGTCAAATCGTTGGATCGCTGTCGGTACTGGGGTGCTACGATGTCGGCGGGTTGGGCGGTGGGGACAACAACAACAACAATTCTCGAATACCGGCAATACCGCGCATCCACCACACTAAGGCAAGAGAGATACACGACCGTCCGCTGGAAGAGCTTAAAACTGAATAAACTGAAACTTCAATCGCTGTGTAGAGAGACGGAGCGCGAAAGCTAGCCAGCCAACTGAGAGAGAGACAGAGAGAAAGAGTCTCTCTCGGACGACCGTGGCACGAGTGAGCAAAAGATACAATTTTTGCTGAGCGAAAAACCGATACGAAAAGATTCTCCAAACGATGCTCGAACACGTGGAAGGTGCCTCGCAACACTTTGAATTATGACATATGCACATAATAAGCTTCTCTTGACCAACTGAGTACCCCCAACTCTCTCTCTCTCTCTCTCTCGCTCTACCTCTCTCTCTGGGGAGACGAGAGCTTTCGCACATGGCTTATCACTATTTCTAGAGAGCAAAACGAGGCGAGGTGAACTGTTTGGCGTTATCAATTTGATAAGTCTACTTGGCCCAAAACTCTTTGACTTTTTTCCACAACAACCAATTCACTTGGCTGAAAAAACATTCAACTCAGCTTAAATTTTAAAGGAGAGTATCACATTCCATACAACGTTTGCAAATTTTCATTTCCTGTGACCATAATCACAAGACAAGAACAAAGAAATACATACAAAAATATATATATGTAAATAAAAAGTATAGTTTCTTTAGTAATTGATAAGAATCAATGTCAAATGTACATACATTTTGTATTTTTCTAAGAATACATTTTTTAGAATTTCAGTTCTAGTTTTAGAACAATCTGAGGAGTGAGTGGATTCATAATGGAGTGGAGTGCTGCCGATTCCCCACAATTTGCTCTCCCTCTCTCTCTTTTGGTAGCAAATCTTCGAGTGGCAAAACTTGTGTTAACAACAATATCAAATATTTGAGTCTGAATTTATCTTATCGCTTGTATTTGTTCTCGCCCTGTACGTGGGTGATATCACCATCGCAACCCTTCCCAAAAAAACTCATGAGTGAAGAGAAATTCGGAATTCTGACAGCCCTTTTGCTTGCTTATACAATACCCAGAAAAATGCAATAAATGACATTTGACTAAGGACAATTTTTAACTTTTGGCATTGCAAACTGCCAAGCTAAATTCATATAAACTTTTCTTTTGCTAGGGTATCAATAGAACTTCTTCCCATTCATAGTCAAATATTTAGTTTTTGGTAAGCATTTCGTTCTGGTTTCGGCGTTTGTTGAATTATCTCACCAACAAAATATTTTCAGTTTTTTCATTCTTCAATGATTAAAAAAAATTAAATGCCTCTCCGCCAGACGAAGGAGAGGTGGAAAGAGGCTGTGTGCCGTGTATTTATGTTTGCTCGGACAAATAGAGACAAAGAGAATACCCTACAAACTGCTTCGAAACAGAAATGCTCTTCCTCTCGGTACTGAAAAAGATATTGTTACCTGCTAATTCTTTCAGTTTTTGTTTATCTGAATTCGGCCGTGAAGAAGAACTCTCACCTGCCCTAGACTGGCTTCTGGATATTATTGTATACGTCAATTCTATCTCGTATCGGAAATGTCCAATGGACGGCCATTGGTCGGGACTGCGATAAAATAACCGAAAAAAGCCTGAATGAATTTCTTTAGCACTGGAAATTTTAATTGCAAATTGCTTCAACCTTCAAATCGCTTCACTGACGTCAGAGGGAGACCAGGTAAATGATATGATTGGCAAATTGATTTACTTCTCTGACACTTGATCAACTTCTTAGCGGGTTTATTAGTTATATTTGTCAATTTTCAGTTGAACTTGATTTGATTATGTTTCTCCTCTGCTGTCGTCGTCTTCGATTAGAGAGTCATGATATATTTATTAATGCCATTCACAGTTTACAATACACGTATTCTCGCCTCTCACAATCGCAATCGCAAATATTTACCTCAACTTTCCGGCGAATAGAGCTAAGAAGTACTGTCGCCGCATATGGAATGGAATCGTTATTGGATAGTCTTATGCAATTCAATCAAATTGTTTACATTTCCCTTCAGGAGGCGAAATCTACGCCACGTTAGCACTCAAGGTTAACGCATTCACTTAGAAATGGTCTGTCCAAACACTTGAAATCGCCCATATTTACCTACATATATTGTATTTCATACTAATTTCCCTCCATATACTCTGTGTGCACATATATGTACATTTATATTCTCTTTAACAAATAGCATGACTTCATGTCGGTTTCTTTCACTTTTAATTTTCACGCCTCAGAAAAACAACCTACACAAAATGTTGACTTAATTTATTGAAGCACATGACTAATTCTCTTTGGCTCGGGTATCTGAGGGAGTACCGGGTATTTAGCAGATACCTTTTTTTCACTGACAGCTTTTGACAACAAGATTAAAGTTAATTTCTGGTCAATATTGATATAGTTGCCGTTCAATGAAAATAGAAAAATGCAAAAACATATATTAATGGCAAGGGAAATAATCTACACTGAAAAAACAGAGAGATGCATACCCTGTGGAAATTGGGGAGCAGCTGGTTGGCAAGGCAATATCATGTATCTGGCGAAGAAACGATCGGTTCGAATCAACTTCTCAAAAAACTGCATTCTTTCAGGTGTATAACAAAGAAACTGTTTATCAACAAGATTTCAGTTTCAGTTTCTCTAAATGAGTAAGCGGTGAACGGCAAGAGTCGAATTGCCCCTTGCAGTATGCTACACTATGATATCAAGTATGATATCAAGTATCCGTCTTGAAAACGATCCATTTAAATGGATTTCTCTATCATGTTTAGGCATTATTTTCAATGAAAGATCGTGATAATCCATTTCACAAGCATAGTTCATAGCCCACAACTACGCCATATTGCCCCTTAAGATATACTGCAATTTATCGGTTGTGTCAAATGTCATGAAGTAAGGGTATCTCAGATTTAGAGTATGAAAACTTTGCTTCCGGGATAATATATCACTTGAAGATGCACGTTTTAGAACAATCTGAAGAGCTTCTAAAACAGAGCTGTGTTTGTTTTTGCATCAGGTTTGCACCTCAGCGAAATGCTCATACGCAGTGGTGTACAAAGGGATGCGGTGATCACTCAATAAAGACGATGATGAAATATTTAACTAATTTATAAGTTTTTCAGCCGCTAAAAGAAACGAATGCGGTGCTTCTGGCCTTTGGCAATCCAGGTTATTGACAGTTCCGATGAATATGCATAATGATATGGACCACAAAGTTTACCAAATTCTTTGCAAAAATTTATAATTTGCACTCCAAGAGCTCTGGAATAAGCAAACACCATTAGATGATTCAGAACTTCCATTAGAATAATTAAACAAAAGAAAATAACGGGAGAGCCAACGTTAGTTTTTTTTTAATAAACTTGGAAAAGGCGAAATCATTTTCCATTTTCCTCATTCGCCAGTTTGACCCAAATTAGAAATTTTTTATTGACTCTGCCCTGGGTTTCATTTTCATTGACTGACTCTGACTACATTTAGCAACGGAGTGAGTGACTGACTGAGTGACTGACTTCACCAAGCTCGAAGGTATGCCACGGGGTTAGGGCTGCACTGAACCGGAAACTCACAATTAACCATCAGTTTCATAATCAAATTGCATTTTGGAGTCGTCGTCCGTAGCTGTAGCGCAAATCCATTCCACTCGATCCCATCTGGGGGTGCCGCACGCGCAGTAGTCGGACCAGGTCCCAGCAGTGCCCAGTTCTGTGTGTGTAGTGTTGGGGAGTAGAGTGTAGTATTAGTTTTTTGGAATCCGAATCGAAAAATAAATAATTTGACTCGTTTTATGGTTAGACATGCATGTTCCGCCTCATTGGCGCTGGACATTTAAGCTTTAGGTGTAATTTTCAGTTACCTTCTTTAGGCCAAAGCAGAAATTTTAATTGTTTATACGTGTTGGTGTTGCTTTTGTTTCTGTTGTTGCCGTTGCAGTTGTTGTTGGTTGTGTTCTACGGATATCAGAGTGAACAGGCCAAGCATATTCACATTGCTTCTTTTGGTTACAAGCCGAAATGAAATTATGATCTCTTGGCAACGTGATCCCCATACTCGATTAGAGGCTTGGCATTTTACTGTTACTGTGAAAATGTAGTCCCTGAGTACACGAAAATATGATATCATGTAAATGTAAATGGTTTAAATTAGTTGAAAAATATAAATTGATAACTGTAGTTTCACTTTTTTGGGGTCTCTCGCTCGCTGTTGGCAATCCCATTCTTAGAACGGAATGGGAACGGGATTGGATGGCCATGTCGGGTCTCAAAATACGTGACCCAATCCAGGGAGAGTGGCCGAGCTAGGAATTTGGCCACTTCGGGTTTCTCCCCAGCTGCCATCTCATCATCATGAACATTTGAACTAACAATTTTTGATTTATTTTGCTAAGCGCTCACAATTATTCAAGTACATACAAATGAGATATGCAGGTGGTCGCAGGTAATCAACATGCAACAAGCCTCGTTAGGCACTCATGGAGTAGTAATCAGGCCACCGTCGAGTTCTACGTCCGACTTGGACGCGCCCGGCACCCGGCACTCGCTCGACAGGTTTTTCGCCAACGCCAGAGCGAGTCTCTGTGTTGTTGGCTTCCCAAATGAGTCTGGCTTTACCGTTGGCCCACTCAGCAGTTTACCTGGTTCAAGGTCAGTCTCTCACTGGGAGGTGTGGACCACCACTGCCACCCAAACAGCTGATGATGACCATTCCAAGTCTATGCCGTATGCACGTCGGCAATAAAGGACCATTACCAGTTGATGATCAATGCAAACCATCTCGATCTCGATTCCAATCTCTTGCCATTCGAGGCACGCACACATCAACTGACAATTCAACGCCATCATCTTGCGTCCCTCCCATGCGTCCCCGGTCCCAGTCGAGATTGGAGTTGGAGCCTCGAGTCTCTTTTTGGCGCTGCTGGCATTGCAAACTGCGTTCCTCTTTGCTGTACGTTTCGTATCTGTTTTGATATTATTCATGCATGGAGCAAAAAAAAAACAGAAAAAAATCTGTAAACAGATGAAAAAAAAAACGAAATACAAAGCCGAGATTTTTCACAAGAAAATATTCATGGGGCGAAGGCGAAAAAGGCGAAAATACTGTGCGCAGGCGCATGTTTTGTCAACTGGCTGGGATTGCGACGGCGACGGCAACGACGACTGCGACTGGCCAACTGACGTTTGCGTGACAGCATCAGCATCAGCAGCCCCTTCCCCTGCTCTGCTCTGCCCCTGCTGTTACTCATTCTCCTTCTCCTGCTGCAGCGGTTTTGACCAGGTTACCAATTTTGGCCACATGACTTTCATTTATTGTCTTCCGTTTTTGGCCAGACCCTCAGTCCTCAAACTGCATTGAGTGGCTGAAAAGAAACGAATCGTAGAATAACCCATCCCCGCATTGAGACGAAATTCAGAATCGTGATGAAATGGTAGTAACATAATTGCTTCACTTAATTAAGTCTAAATATGCAAAAATGATGCCCGAAAAAGACTTATATTGAGAATATTAAATGTCGCAATATTGTACTAACAGCAAAGACATTTGAAAGGAAGAAAAATCTAGAAGCTACTGCTTACATTTGTTGAGGAACTTGTTGGTTACATTTGTTATATAGAAAGTCCAAAAATATCGTCATCATTCTGTGGCGAAATTCGTAGGTATGGACGATTAATTGAATGGTGTCGAAAAATACAGCATTAAATTAAAACATTAAAACCACAGCACAGCATGTACATATTTACATAAATATTAAATTTGTATATTCTTTTAAGGAATTTAATTGAGTTGGAAGTGTCTTTTCCCCATAAAAAACACACAACTATTCCTTATATAGAATGTCATCGCGCCAATAATCTACTGCTCGGAAATATAATATAATTTATGGAAAAAGTACAGATAAAATATCCATTACTATTTTTCTTGACGAACTACAATGACTTTCCCAAGACTTACGTAAAAGTGTCCGATGTCTGTGAAATAAGAGAAGAAACTATTCAGAATTTTCTTCAAAATAAAAGGGAATAAATATTACGGCTGCTTTACTTAAAAATATGCTGCTGAAACATTTGGCTCATATGTTTAAATTAAAAAAAATAAAGTCTAAAGCTCAATTTCAACCGTTAGTGTCCATCCTAATGCTCAGATTGAGCACATTGCTTACAGTGAGCTAACAGTACACAATGTGCATAACAGCACACACTGAGTCTACATAACCTTGGCGGCAAACTCAAATTTAATTGCCAACATATACACAAAATACAATATTTCTTTTTACACCTAACAGTTTCCTTGACAAGTCTGGGATTTTAAGATGATGATTTTTATCCCTGTACGCGTACGAAAGGTATGCGAATCAGCCCCCGCATTCCATGGAGAATAGGGGGCTCAAACGAATTCAAAAAAGTGGAGCGAAAACTGCCTATCGATGTGGTTGTTCATCTCTAAAAAAACTCGCTGTTAGTTTACAGACTCAGAGTGAGTCTCATTTCTTAGTACGGACTTAACAGAGACCGTTATTTGAAACATTTAGTAACGATCAGTATATTTTCAACAGGTGTTCAAAACGCACGCGGCAGAAAACGTACCGCGCGATAGAACGGCAAATCGGTAACAATTGATTAACTAACAAACTAAAACTAACGACAACAACAAACAGCTAAGCACGTGGTAATAATAATCTGTGAAGAAAGCAGCTAAAATATTAATTAGATCCCATGTACAAGTGTTAATTGTGTGCATGTAAATTTCAAATCTCTGTGTGTTCTTCCTTTTAGCGAACTATAAATCAACAAATTCTGTGGATTACTTTGCTTCATTTTAAGCCAGGCGAACTCCAAAGCAAACGGTGAGTAGCTTCAGATGGAGAGGGGCTCTTAGAGTAGAGTTGAGAGGATGCAGATGCAAAAAAAAGAAACGAAAAGAAAAACGTTTGAACGTATGTAGGTACTTACGGATACGTGCAGTATTTGCTGTTGCTGCTGAAATGCACTGTGTAAGCAAGGTTTGGGATTTCGTCATGTAATACAGTTTCAGTGGGCGAAAGGGAGATAACCATAGTGTGCCGCATAGTGTGTGTATGAGTGTGTGAGTCAGTCTGTGTGTGAGTGTGTTTGTTTTTTTACCTGTGGCTTCGTATTACCTGCCATATCTGAAAGAAAAACATAATGAAGTACACAAACAAAGCAGCTGTCTCTGTATCTTTATCTGTATCTGTGTCTGTATTTGTATCTGTATCTGAATATATCTCAATGTGCCTATGTATGTATGTGGGCAATTGGTTGACATATTAAATGTTCAACTTAAGTCGCAATTATATAAATGAAATTTTTGTTTAAACCCAAATTTTCTGCACTTACTTACAGTGTGACCTAAACTCATAGATACTCATAGACACACACAGATACACTCACGAACTCACACAGACACACACACACAGGCAGAGATACTTATAGGTTGAAAATGCATTTGCAGGGACACTTTGGAATTTACAGAAAGTAAAAAAGAGAAAGAAAACAGTTAAGTTAACTGAATGCGTTTGAAAAACGACGAAAAGGTAGATAAGATTACACCTGTGTATGTATGTATGTGTATGCATATCTGTGAGCTCTGCGCTGCCTGTGTGTGTGTGAGTTTTTTGTATCTGCCGCTCTCGCTGACTTAGCTCTAAAAAAGGGGTAACCGAAGGGGGGCATGAAGTTGGAAAAAAAACCGGTACTGCATTTGCTCAAAAAGAAGTCACCTTCATAACAAATTCAACGCTATAATGCGAAAAAAGCAACAACCACACAGATAGAGAGAGAGAGAGAGGGAGAACGGAGTGAGAGAGAGCTACATATGTTGTGGTCCTTCATATAGTTACAGTTTTAATTATGGCAAACCGATCGTGATCAATAGAATATCAATCATTAGAACATGTAAATTAATTGGCTAATCTTTATTATTGATACGACTTCCTAGTAAATTTAAAATATATTTTGTTAATTATGCAGCAAACTAAAGACAAACAAATCCACAAATTCAATTAGAAGGCAGACTTACAGATACTCTACAAACTTCACCAATTAAAGATCGCATTCACCCATTGAAGAGATACTTTTCTCCTCTCCAAAGATCCTGCACGTACCAATTCATTCAGAATTCCTAATGTACTCTTTCAATAGAGTATAGATTATGGAAAACCAGTTCCAATCGGTTTCATTTTGTTATTAATGTTTTTAAGTTTTCCATACGCGCTACTTGAATTCGAAATGATCATCTAAACAGAATATTAACCACCTAACAATTTGAGGTGTGCATGCAAATTGACTGACTACCCGGGGCAAGTGAAAGACGAGTAGCTCGCCGTAGATCGTAGGCACGTGTATGTATAGTACATTCTTCTCGATGTCGCCAGTTAGCCATATTATATGGCATTATCTAATCTCAACATAAGCCGACCCCAGCCAAAGAGATAAAAAAAACTAATCATAAAAATGCCAAAGCAAACATTAATATACAAGAAATGAGTATGAGAACGGGAGAGTGTAAAGTCTTATAACTCTCGTGTGTGGAGTTTTTAATGAGGTCAACAGCATTTGCCGGAGGAGAGTCGGTACGTTCGGTACGGACGGTCGGTCGGTCGGTCAGATGGCCATATAAGCTATATCAATAAGATATTCTCAACCAACTATATAACTGAAAGGTTGCTTACCACACGAGAGAGTTGAACTCTGAAACCCTGTACCGAGTGGAGGGCGAATTATGAATACTTAAGTATATGTCTATAGAGATGTTGTTTTTATTCTTGTCGTCGGATTTGTTTAACAATCTAACTGGAGCTCGAGCTCTCGTTAATGTGTAGGTAAACTCGATTAGTTTTGTTTTATGTCTCTCTCTTTTTTTTGTCGTTTTTTTTTCTATTTTGTTTAAGTGTCGACACATGACAGTCATACAAAATAAAAATTGTTAGACTTTTAAATAGATTTTTTATGCTCTTTTTTTTTTTTTGAATGATGTCAGACCACATGAGATTGCAAATGAAGAGTTGGAGAGAGATGTATGCCATGTGCCAGCTTAATGCAATTTTCTGTGAATAAGTAGCTTAAGCCTTTTTGCCTGCTTAATTGAGCATGAAATTTCGTTAACGTTTTACCTTAACCCTGAATCTAATCAATCAAGCCTGACTGTCCGAACCACACAGAAATTCAAATACAGACAGCCAGATAGAGAGGGAGAGCCAGAGAGGAGGTGGGGAGAGGGAGAGATAGTGGGCGAATTTATCAATATCTGCAAAATAAAAAGTTAGATAAAAAAAATACGCACACTCACCTTCACTTTTATCATTGCTGACTTTCGGTGAGTCATACTCATAGAATCAGCTAATGAAGACCTCCAACTAGGCCTCCATTTGAGAAATGTGAAATGCAAATCAGAGAGTGCAACTTTCACACTTTTCTCTCGCTGTCTCTCTCTCTTAGCCATTTTTGTTGACTTAGTGTAATGGCTCCTCGGCATTGTAATAAACATCCACATGCGTTTTATCTATTTACTCTAGCCAAATAGCGAGTTTCGGTTAATTACGAGTACTCGCAATTCCGCATACACAAATTCCTGATCGTATGTCCAAGGAGTGTTTGTTTTTGTGATCTAAAAACTGCAAAATATATAGTATTCATAAGTTAAAAATTAATTTCTGCTGTAAAACTCATTTCAGACTTAATGAGCTAAATTTATGATTGCTTCCTTGAGGCAATTGCAATTGCTCTTTGTTTTTTGATGTTGTTTGTTTAATTGAGGAGGAAGCAGCCGATAAATAAAGATCTTGGCAATAACCGGCTTCTCCCCGACAAAAGTTGGGGGCGTCTCTCATTTAGCCACATCATTTATGATTATTTTCGTTTCGTTTTTTGGGGCTGGTGCTGCACTTTGAGTTTTAATTTTAGTTTGACTTTGTAAACTGTCGATGCAGTTAATTTGGTATATACCCTAAAAGAGGGTATGATGGGTTTGGCGGCTAAATCAGATGTTTCTAACACAAAATAGACTGAGTCTTGCTCTAATTGAAAGACTAAGTATGCAAATAAAAGTCGTTTTCATTGTACTCGGACCGACGAAAACCCGATTGTCTATTGTTGCTGTCATTTCCACACCGTAGTGTAAATTTGTTCCGCTCAACTTTGCACCCGGAGACCTGGTTAAGGGAAAACAAAGCGGGACCGCTGTCACGTATTTACCCGTAGTTATCTTTCAGAAACGCTCTAAGCCCCCTCGCACCTTGTGGCATTCAATAATATACGTTTCATAGGTATATACATATATATTCATTATTGTTCTTACCTATTATTACTGACAATCATTGGGGTTGTCTCTCAAATTGCCTGACATTATCATGAAGTGCGATTTATTTACTTGTTTTTTATCTTTTTTAAATTTGCGTCAATTGCCAGACAGACATTTAAAGGTGTGGAAATGTGTATGTGGATTTTTCTTAACCAAGTTGAAGGCATTTACAGAATTCTGCATTTAATTAAAAACTTCCATCGATCCATTTGCGATTTGCCGATTTGCTGTGCGCCACATTCCAAGTTGCACGTAGACGGATTGCCGAAGGCGAACTGCTCTGAGTCATCTGAAGAAACTGAAGAAACAGACGACGCGGCGGATGAAATCTCTCTTTAAGTCAAGGCATTCTTTTTTTATGGGGCTTGTGATGCTTGTGAAATCGGCTTATGAAATGATTTTCAACATGTAAAATGAAAACATATGGGATTTTAGGTCATTTCCATCTCTTTTCCATTGGGTGGTCTGCAGCAGAAAGCCCTCCCACCTTGTTTAGTGTTGCTTGGGATCGTGTCTTTCTTTCGTTTACGTATATTAGTTAGTAGACTCTTCAGATGTGCACTCACATCCACTTTGTTGAGTTGGGCACGCCCCTCGCCACTTAAATTGGTAAACAAAATATTCCAAAATTTAAGTTTATGTAAGCATTGATTGAGGCCCTATCCGGGTTTACCCAATAATTCACCTCTAAATTCGTACATTAAGCTGTTCTTTCTGTTTCTTTGTTAACTCAATAGGCTTAGGCAAATTTATATTTATTGTTTAACTTGATTTTAGCTTCTCAACTAATCAAGTTTACTAAGAGACTTCATTGCTAGTACTTTAAACTTATTTGTAAAAACTTTTACATTTAAGTTTTCCAGTAATTAGGCTCACAAATTTGTGGGGCGTGCCTTGAGGCTGAATTCTTTCGACGGACTTTGTTCCAATGAGCTCATGGGACACTGAGTAGGTCAACAGCTAGATACCAATAGAAGATACCATTCCAAATTGATTACAATCCGATAATAAAAGGCCCAGACGCTAGGTGTCGCCAGCGAGGGAAGGTGGAAATTTATTATTGCAAATTAAGAGTAGATGGAAATAATTTCGGAATTTATCAACACCAACGACCCCAAACATTATACGAAATAAAAATAAAATATCTCAAACCTATATCGTTTGTTTTCTTCTACATTCACCTACTTATATAGGAGATGACCCTCTCTGTATGTATATATCTTCTTTCTATTGCCTAAAACTCTTCTCTTTGATTTTTTTATGTGTACATTTCCATTATCGCAAATACCATGGGCAAACAAAGAACCGATTGCAACGTAAATTGCAACGCAAATTCCCACTGTTAGGAATAAAATCTTTTTATGACAATTTAATAACCTCTGGCGATTGCAATTTCCAATCCTTTGGCTTCGAGTGTGTGTGTGAGAGTGTGTGTGTGTGTGTGTGAAAAAAGGTGCCTTATCAGCAGAAAAAAGAATGAGAAACAAAACTGCTTGAGACAGTTGAAATCGTAAGTCCAATTAATCCAAAATATGTGTGCACACTCGGATCGTTTAACGATAAAAGAAACTCTCCTGTTCCAGCTTTTGTTTATAATTGGAGAAATAGCGTTTTGTCAGCAAAACACCAGACACAGACAGAAATACATTAAACAAATAGATACACATTGCATTTTGTACGAATTTAACTGTCATTAAACAAGCAAACAACACGCAAAGCAAACTCTAGATGGAGGAGAGTTCATTCCATTTGGGTTTAAGCCAATTTCATATCGTATATATGTATATATATAGTCCATTATTACCAGCCTAAACCACTTTTCCACTAGAGATTTGCCTTGCTAATTTTTTACACATTAATTGCACAACAGTTCGAGTGTTTCCCGTAGATAATGGCATTTGTTAAATGTCACATTGATTAATCTATTTTTTCCCTTCAATTCTTATGTAAATCATAAACAAATACATATATAAAAAACTATATACAACGATGTGAGGGCAATGAAAACTTCGCGTTGTAAATTTCAAATTGTTTTTACCAAGAATTTTAAAATTTCTTGCCGGACGTCATAGCAGCTGCCATCGCTACCAGTCGCAATTTTAGCCAAAAACCAGTCTTACCATCTTTTATTTCTTTTAATTTTTATATATTTTTTTTTGCCTTGCCAAGTTGATTCAAGCGTTTCGGTTCTCCCCCCTTTTTTTTGACGCTGCTGCTGTTGACCAAATGTCGTGCTTAAAGAATTTTTTATTATTTGAAACATTTTCATATTCTCTCAAGAAAGGGAAAATTAACGTTGCAGAAACGATGAGGTTCAGTTTTATTTTTTCGCATATTGTAATTGGATATGTCAACCAGCTGGAAACACTTCGAAGAAACCAGCAAAAACGAACGAAACGAGAGAGTATCATAAATTAGATCATTCCACAACTCGTGATGCTAATGAAATGTCAATAAAATGAGAGATTAAGTCGTGATTTCAAGGTGATGAATAAAATAATAAAATCGAGTTTATTTTGTTGACATGAATTGAAATTGACCATAATATCAATGGTACACCGTATGCAGTTCCGTTCTGCCTCGGTTCGATTTCGTGTCTGGATAAAGTGTCTCTCTCTCTAAATAATTCACTTCCTTCACCCACGTATCACGTGAAACCTAATACCCTGTAATTAAAAGCGTAGAGGGTATATGCAGCAAGAAATGGGAATCTATTCATAATTTCTTTTTTATATTTCCTACACACGTTCTCATTGTTTTCCATTGAGTTGAACGTGGAGTTGCTCGCTAGGTGTCGCCAGGCTATTCTCCTCTGTCCGAGGGTATCTTTCGGTCGTGGCCTTATTTATTTCATTTATGAAATCTTGTATTTTATTTTTTATTATTGATCTTAAGACAGAGTCAAGGCAAAATTTACCTGAGTTTATAATCGGTTTTGAAGGGTCGTTCGGTCATTAGTCTCACCTTGTGTGTGTGTGTGTGGTGTGTGGAATTTATTCCCCAACATTCCTGTGAGCGAGGAAATCTCTTAAAACACACGTTTGCATGAGCACACCTAGTTTCCAATTTCCGAAATCGACTGCGCCCATTTGAAATATTTTTTTTTGACAGTTTTCAATGGGTCTCAGTTGGTTATCAGAAAATATATAGGGGAATGGCTTAGTTCGGCTCTGTCGTGGCAGGGAGGGGGAGGGAAAAATCAATGAAAATTGTACAAAACACTGGGCATCCGATGACATTTGATACTTTTGTTTTCCCCCATTTCGCTGGGACATATAAACGTTTCGTTTCTGGTTTCATTTGATTTATGAGTTTGTGTGAGTAAAATGAGCCAAAGATCATGGGAAATCGATCTAGAATGTTTAGTAAGCTTTCAGATAGAATATCAATATGTTGTTGGCATTTTCTCTCCTCCAAAAGGTTGAATCCTAATGCCACCAAACTAACTAACTAACTAACTATGATGAATTGAAGTTGACTCAGAGATTTCCGTCTGACAAAACTGATTTGCATACATGTACAAGTATGGCCAGTGCCAGATATTTACCGGTTTTCTCTCTGTCTATAAGTCGATGTGTATATACATATGTATCTATCGTTGCAATGGCACAAATGGAATTAATTATGGTATCGTGTCGGCGCCTGGGCCTGGGCCTAGCTGGAGTCAACTCAGCTAGCTTGGCGACAAAAAGCGGCTCGAACAGAGATCTCTTCGTGACTCGTTGAAATGTTGGCTTTAAAAGCCCAAAAAGAAATCCATATACATAGATATCCGTATGTATATACTTATATACATGTACCTAAACACGTTTAATGCGGGTCTTTGGCGGGCTTTGCAGTTTTCCCTTGCACTCAATGACGACGACCCGACACCCACACACAACACTTTGTTGGTCTGGTCTGGCCTGGCCTGGTCTGGACCAGAAAAAGCGATTTCATGGATAGCAGATAAGTGTCTGACGTCGCCGACTCTCTGTGTCTCTGAGTCTCCGGCTCTGACTCTGTCGGTATGTCTAATTAAATATCTAGAGATACATATATGGTCATAGATAAATGCGAAATTACTGCGCATTTGCATGTGCCCACACAGAAAACGGTGGCCGAATATTCTATACACTGCCATTCGATGATTGACTAATTGTCGGGAGTCTAGAGCAAACAGTGATCGATCATCATCGAGATCGATGATGACGTTTAAGTCTCTGGTGGAAAGAACGCCTCTTTGAACTATTGTTTTGTTTACCATACACACACACACACACAGAGAGACACATTGCGCCATTACTATACAAACTCGACCTGCCGAAGTTTCGAATTATTTGCTTTTCGCCATGGAATCGCAGACAAACAGAGGCGGAGCCTCCCATTGGGTGAATTGAGGGACATCTCGCTTGCTTAATTTGAGTTAACTGAGATGATAAGTAAATAAAATATGTTTCCTGGAGACTTTTGGCATTCTCAAAACAGACAAAGCCATTAAAACCATTTGAAAACCATTCGAAAACCTGCCTTGAATAATGCAGAACGCAGTTGGCCATTCTCCACCCCAATCACATCTCGATCGGAGAGCTTAAATTTAACAATCGATCGATTTAATTTTGCACCTTTTGCATTTGCATTTGCATTGCGCATATATTTTCCCCGCTCATTACTCAGACTCAGACTTGGATACGGACTGGAAAGTGGGAAGTACAAAACGGAATCCCAAATGTGACAAAAGAGAAAAGGTTGTTGTTACCTTGGAGTTAAAACAGAAACTTTGAGTAATGCCGAACAAGAAATACCTAAGAATCATGCCTGTGTGTGAGTGTTTATCAACCGGACAGCAGAGTCATAACTGATAAGCAAACATTTCCCGGAAAAAAACAGATAAAACCGTAGTTGTTTGAAATTTGTTCGATGAAATTATCGAATTTCAAGTGATGTCAACTTGGGGCGAAGGCGTTAAACAAGCGTGTCAATAGCACAACAAAATGAAATAAGCAAATTTGGCGCATTGTTACTCACTTGATTCGCCAAAGAATCCATCCATACGGGAGTACATTCGAACCACCGATGAGTATATAGCCCTGAAATAGAGAGAGTGTCAACTTATCTCCGGAGAACATTAGCGAGGCGATAAGATAAGAATCTAAGTTACACACTTCTTGCGATTGGGGGCCACTTTAAGAAATTCTCATTCTTGCACTTCTCAATTCAATTAGGTCTCCTCTTACAGTTTGCCCTCCTCTTTGCCCCTTTTGTGGAATGGGTCGCAGCCAGTTGGGACTGGTGTTGCTGCTGCTGGTGGCGGTGTGTCTGCAGGCCAGATTCGCCATTGCCCAGAGCAGTAAGCCTAGTATCCATTTGATACACGATGATTTGCTGGACAACGAGCTGACCTCCGGCGAGGAGGATGTGCTGAAGCACGGCATCAAGATATCCACGCCCAAGGTGGAGCAATCCTCGACCACGCCCTCGAAGCCGCAGGTTGTCAGCGATGAGACATTCAAGGATCTGCTGGAGGCCTCCAAGCACAGTGTGGCCTTGGCCGAGGATCCGAGATTCAACAAAATGCTGCCCGATCGTCTGAAGAACGAGACTCTGAGCAGCGCCAAGAATTCGACGAGCAGCAGCGATGAGAACTACGAGTACGACGACACGTATAGCTACGACGAGGACTACAACTACGACAATGGCGACGACGACTTGGACATCGATGACGCCAAGGAGACCACCAGCACGAGCACAAGCGTCAAGCCCAAGGCTAAGAAGAGCAAGACGACCACCACGACGACCACAGCAGTGCCCAAGCTGCAGGCCATCGGAGGGAGCACTTCACCCAAGTCAAAGGTGAGTCCAAGTCGCTTCTTATGGGGCATCATTTCATTCTCGTTTCCATTGGCCAGGTCAAGAGCAGCGAAGCCAAAGAGAATACCATCGACAACGACTCGGACTACGAACTGCAGAACTACGAGGACGACGACGATGACGACGAGGACGACGACGATGACGATGAGGACGACGATGATATTCCCCTTTCGCACGATGATCTAACTGATGAGGAGCAGGTGGTGTTCAGCGAGAATGTGCCCTGTCCCAGATACTGCGTCTGCTCTAGGAACGTCAACAGTTACCTAGTGGCCACTTGCAGCAGGTGAGTCCCTCCTTGGAGATGATGATTTGCATTGTTTTCTAATTGCTTTCCCTCCTGATAGATTGGACTCGGGCCTGCAGAAGTTCGGCTCGGATATCACCGATTTGGTGGTCACAAATGTCGGCCCCAAGTATCCCATTCTCTTGGGTCCCAAGTTCTTCCATCAACTGGGTCTGAAGACTGTGGCCTCCATCAAGATCGCCAACTGCACCATCGAGTACATGCACCCTGAGGCGTTCCACGGCCTGGAGGAGCTGTACGCCGTCAATTTGACGGACGTGGGCTTGGCCATTATCAACCCGAACACGTTCACCCAGAACAAGAAGCTGCGCATGCTGACCATTTCCGGCAACGACTTGAGCGTCATGTCCACCCTGGAGTATTTGCTCAAGTCCTCGACCATCGAGGAGCTGGACTTGTCGCGCAACAACCTGATGGAACTGCATCCCACGGCCTTCAAGCATCTTAGCAACATTGTGTACATTAACTTGGCACAGAATGCCTTGCAGAAGATTCCCGAGAAGGTGTTCGACTCGGTGGTGACCATGGAGGAACTGGACTTGTCCTACAATGCCCTCAAGGAGTTGCCCAAGGGCATTTTCAATCGCACCACAGCCCTGTCCATTCTGCATCTGAAGTACAACTCCTTCGCCGGGGATCTCCATTTCGGCAAGAACGAGTTGCAGCAACTGGATCTGAGTTTCAACGTGATTGTCCAGGTGCATCACAGCATGTTCGACAAGATGCCCGGCCTGACCAATCTGAATTTGCGGGGCAATGGCATTGTGAAGATCTCACCCGATTCGTTCCTCACTCTGAAGAACCTGCGCCACATCGATCTGTCCATCAACGAGCTGGATCAGGTGTCGAGCATGTTGTTCTTCAAGAACTCCGAGCTGGATGTGATTCGTCTCAACGACAATCCCCGTCTCAGCCAGTTGCCCACCGATGGATTCATCAGCTACAATGGCGACTTCACCGCCTACTTCCTGGACATCTCAAACTGTGCCATTGGCGCCCTGGGCCACAACACCTTCTCGACCATGCCCCACTTGACCACCTTGAAGCTGGCCTGGAACAACATCAACAATCTGCCACGCGAGACCTTCGCCAGTCTGAGGAAGTTGGTGGACCTGGACCTGAGCAACAACTTGATAGCTGGAGAACTGGACGAGTTGATATTCATGGAGAACAACGAGCTGACCAAGCTGAATCTGGCCGGAAATCCTCTGACCAAGCTGTCCATGCGCGTCTTCCTGCCGCTGCAGCAGCTGCGATCCCTCGATGTCAACGATTGCGAGCTGACTTCCCTGCTTTCGGACAGGCAGTTCGGCAAGGGATACAAGATCTTCGATACTCTGCGCAGCTTCAATGCCTCTGGCAACCTGATCAGGCACATTTCCAAGGAGGACGTCAAGAGTTTCAAGAATCTGCGCTCCTTGGATCTCAGCAAGAATCCGCTGGAGTGCGACTCCGACTTCCAGGACTTCATCAGCTACGCCTCGCTGCACACCAAGATGGTGCCCAAGAAGATGTCGCCGCTGGCCAATTTGGAGGATGATGCGGCCACCATCCTGGAGTTGGAAACACGCACTCAGGCCAGTTGGGCCCAGTTGGCCCACAAGGTATGCCAGCATGGCGACAGTGAGAAGGAGCTGGAGCAGCGACTCGAGGAGAGCGAGAAGAAGCTGGATGAGGATGAAAAGCTCCTGAGTGTGCTGGACAAGAGTGTGTTGGACAAGAGCAGGTTGAGCAGCATGCAGAAGATCATGAAGGGATCGTCCTCAGCCGCAGTCGTGGATGCCAAGCAAAAGGTAACCGAAAGCGCCGAAGAGGACTCCAACCACGGTGGCGAGGAGACCGAGGACGCTGAATACGACAGCGAGGAGGATGACGAGGACGATGATGAGGACGATGATGAAGACAGCGACGAGGATGCCGTTGCTACTGACAAGAAGCAGCAGCAGACTGACGAGAGTGACCTGGAAACCAAACTGATCTTCAAACTCAAAGATCATGGCGTCAAAGTGGAGGAGATTGACCTGAACAAGGAGACAAAGGATAGGAAACTTCAAGGTGAGTGAGGTGAATCTCTAGAGAAGTCTCTCAATTAATCTCTTTGCATCCTCTTAGATAAATTGCGCGGGGAGAGCGACGAGGATGAGTCCAATGAGCAGGACGAGGAGGAGATTATCATTGAACGCGGTCGCATCTACTATTCCGGCTACAGATTCATGTTCCCCATCATCATTGTGGTCACCTGCCTGCTGATCATCCTCCTGGGCATTGCCAAGGTGATCAGTATGGTGCTGCGCAAGCGTGGCGATCGCTTGCGGATGGCTCTGTTGAACTCCAAGAACTCATTCGTCTACCAGAAGCTCAGCGAGGACATTGTCAAGCCGTTGCCCAGCAAGGAGACCAAACAGCCGAAGGTCCATCGGTATGCGCCCATCAATCAGGTCTGAAAGGGCCTGACCTGACCCGGCGACCCGATGCTGGAGTGTAGTAGGAGCAGGAGTTTTGCGCTGTTTTTCTAATTTATAAGTTTTATTCATAGTGAGGAAACGAAACGAAACAAAAACAAAAAAATTCTTTTGCAACACACACTGACACACACACCGACACCCACACACATACACACACACAGAGAGAGAGAACCGGTGCGGCGGTTATCGATAGAAAAGGAATTACAGCCATCCACCACCCACCGTGAAAAGTATTACAAGAAATCTGCGAAATACTGAAAAAAAACTAAAAACTAACAATGAGGAAAAACAAAACCCCATCCCTGCCCCCCACCACCACCATCCCCTGCCCCCAAAATATATAGCAAATAGTTGTCGTCGCCTTTGTTGTACTTAAAAAAGAAAAAGAAGGAAAAACTCAACAAAATGATATCTCGTACCACTTTTTTTTGTAACGATCATCCGATTATTTAGTGCCATGTTGCCAAAAAACAAAATCCTAACAACAACAACAAAACAAAAAACTAAAGTGAAAAGTCAAAAACCGATCGAGTCAGATGTGTAGAAGTGAGAGGAGCTAGAGAAGATATAGCGGAGTTTTCTTGAATTCTGGATCTGTGTAGGAAAATCAATCATCAAAACGAAATGTCTGATTGGGTATCTTTTTTGCAAGAGGAGTATGGAAATATTAATGATAAATATATGAAAGACACACACACACACACACGCACACACTATTTTTTAAGTAACCACTGATTTCGTATGAACAATCAATCAATTAAATATTATATATATATTGTATCTGACTGGGACTTTTTTGTGAAAAAAACAAACAACAACAACAACATAAATAGCTACTATTCCGAAACAAGATGAAGATGAAAATTATTTTTAACCAAAAGTACATTCTTAAAATGCGTTTTAATAAACTTTAATTACAATTATTTATAATTTCTTCGATATGACTTTTGTTTTCACTGATTCACTGATATTTATTTCATCGATAGTTCCGTTTCTTACCTATCTCGATGCAACCTTGTAAAAGCTTCCCACGCACGGTGTGACCAATTACCGAAGATCCGTTAGTTAGTAAACTTTTTCTCCATCTACTTAAGCGTGCGGGTAAGTCTTGAAAGGGTTTTCCATATTAATTTTATTTAACTTTAATAAACCGCCATGGAATTCTCATAAAGTTGAGCTAAATTCTCGTGAGTCTGGGCGCGGGGGGCCAACTTGGTGATCCTCTCCTGGGGTAGGGCTCCCTCAACCAGTTTGGGGACATCGCTGCTCGAGAAGCCCAAGGCGCGGAGGCCATTTTCAATGCCGGCACGTTGCATATACCCGCGCACAGTGTCCGCCAAAAGTCGGCCAGCCTCAGAGGACTTAACGCCATTTGTTTCGGCTCCCAAGAGCTGGGCAGCCTCCAAATGGCGTTCCGGGCAGGCGGGCGCAGTGAACTCAAACACTGCCGGAGCACTAATCACCACCGACAAGCCATGTGGGATGAGGGGATGATCCTTGGCATAGCCAGCGGGCGAATAGTCTCTCACATTACCCGATATGGGATACGACAACCCATGACAGAGATGGACCCCAGCATTGCCGAATCCCACGCCAGCCATGGTCGAGGCCAAATGCATTTGGGAGCGTGCCTTCAGGTTGTCCGGCTGATAGATGGCATCCAAAAAGTGCTTACGTATCTGCTCCAGAGCAAATCGTGCCCACACATCCGAGACGGGGTTCCTGCCCTGATAGGTGGGACGCAGGCTGGGATCACTGGGAGCTGGGCCACGTTCTCGATAGTCCACAGCCGTGAAGCTCTCCAGGGCATGACAGAAGACATCGAATCCGGCAAAGGCCATGACCCGCTCTGGTTGGCTGAGTGTGTGCAGAGGATCGATGATAGCTGAGGCAGGAAGACTCGTATTAGAAAAGATGACACAGTTTTGTGGGAGGGTCCTTCTTCTTACCCAGTGTCGGCTTCAGGTATTTGCTGGATATTCCAGTCTTGGCATGCAGCAACTTGTAATCAAAGATGGCCACTCCAGTCGTCTCTGATCCTGTGCCCGAAGTCGTCGGCATGGCAATTATGGGCTTTAGTTTAACCGAAATCTATGGGGGGATCAGAGATGTATATATGAGAAAGGGAAGTCTTTTAATTTCACTCAGAGTCGCACCTCTTTGCCCTTGCCAATTGGGGCATTGACATAGTCCAGAAACTCCGCCTGAGGATCACTGCAATACAAGTTGGCAGCTTTCGCTGTATCAATGGCCGATCCTCCTCCGATTGCCAGAAAGGCATCGAAATTATTTCGCCTGGCGAACTCCGCCGCCTGCCAGAAGCTCTCATCCGTGGGCTCCACCCGAGTCTCATCGTAAACCTCATAGTCGACGCCATGGCGGACCAGCGAGTCCAGGGCCACCTTCACCGAGGGCAGTTTGATCACATTGCGATCGGTCACCAGGCACACTTTCTTGGCTCCCCAATTACGCAAGTCGGCGCCCACCTCGGCACTTACCCCAGGTCCAAAGCGCACTGTCGAAGCAGACATCTGCGAATAGATAAAGTGAGATTAAGTTCATCATTCGATTGGACTTTGCCCCATCGTAAAGACAAGACTCACCTCGAACGCATATTCATTTCTGCCCGTCTGGCTGGCTATCGTCGAGGATCCATAGCCCTGTGAGTGGGCGGGGCACTTGCACCTGCAACGAAATATCTTTAGATTTATTCCTCATTCATTTTGAAAACTTACGAATTGTTCACGATCGTGTTGATCAAACCCAAGACATTTTTCCGCGACATCTTCAACAGGTGTTTCTCCTCGTCTTCCCTTTTGAATATTGCCGAGTTAAAGATCGATTAGTAAACATTCAAAACATTTCTTTCTTATCACAGAATTTTGAAACTGTTAATTCACAGTGCTTGTCGAAAGTGGGGCACCAACAAAAACTTCATTTGTTTTCGCCATAAATTCGACCTAGAGCTAATCGGTAATTTGTCCTTAAATTGGGTTCTCGATTCAAGAGTCATAACAATTGAGGTTGAGATTAATTATCACATTTTTCTTAATTTTCGAATCAATGCTCGTAAATGATGCTGTTAATTAACATTTATAAATTACGTTATACAGTGAGTGTCACTGAAAATCGTACACCAACTGAACAAGTTTCATATTCATTTCCGAAGCAAGCAAAATACTTTAGATTTATGTTAGGATAAGTTCATAAAATATTGCTGAATAGATTTTTGGATAATCACTTGGATTTGGATATTTAATTTAATGGTTAATGTCGCTTAAATTTTGTTTTCAATGATTTGTTTTCGAATTCTGTTAGATATAATTTGACAAGCATTGCTTAAAGAGTTCAAAGATATCGAATATTTTAGATAAATTAAGACTTACCTCTAATTTGACGTATCTGATTTGATTTTATTTGATTGATTTGAGTTGATTTGAATTTATTTTCGCATTTTAGAAAACATAGTTTCTTGTTACACAAATTGAAGCCACGTCAACTTTATTTATGAGAATATTGTTTTCTTTTACAGTTCCAACAGATTCACAATGTGCGACTACCAACACGAATACTCTTTTGTCTTTGAGGATTCCACCTGTGAAGGAGGTGATGTCTCCATGATTATCCTGGACAATGGCTTTGAGTCCATGTGGCAGCAAATCGGCGAAGAGCTGCGACACGAGCAGGAAATGGGAGATCTGGCCCAACTGTTCCAGCACAATGTGCGTCTAAGTCCGCAAATCCAAATGGACCAAATGGAGTGGAGATTCTAAGCCACTTCTAAGCACTCTAAAAAAAGGGAAACTTGTGATGCACGCTTTTAGCTATAAGAAATCATGATTTAGTGTACACGTTACTCTCTAATTTTTGTCAATTGCCAGTCAATTGAATTTCGTTTTTGGGGTACAACTCGATTAGTTATATTAGTTTTTCCGTTTTCGAATGTTTATTATTCTTGTGGGTGACATTTAAGCAACAAAAAATATCGTTAATTTATGTAATATGTAAAGAATTCTCGATGTTAATTGTATATTATGATAATTAAGAAATATTTGAGAAATCTCAATAGTCGAATTCATAGCTAACTCTCATTAGATGCCAATTCCAAAATTTGTATATATTGAAACGATATAATCTGATAGAAATTGAGTTAGAAATAAACTCTCGCATAAAGAAGCAAAACTGTCATTTGGAAGAGATCGCCTTTCCCACATTTAAACAGATTCAATTGTTGTGTGCAATTCCAATTGTCTAAACGAATGTCCGCCCCTATTTAGCACTAAGATTTACAACTCAATTTCGTTTGTTGACACGATAAACGATATTGACAGTTATTCCCCCCACAAATTTGCATATATCACTTTGGGCCACTATATAAAAAGGGTCGGAGCCATCCGAGCCAGCAAGTATTTGGCAACAGTCAGCACGTCAACAACAACAACGTCAGCGAAATGAAGTGGTTCAATTTGTTTCTAATTTTTGGAGTTCTGGCCTTGATTGGCAGCCTGGGCACTCTGACAGCCGCCGAGCCGCAACCCGATCCGGAGCCCAAGGGTCGTCCGCATACCACTCGTCGCCCGCGTCAGGACAACGAGGATAATGTGAAGCGACGCTAGCAGCATTAGAAGTTCGTTTGATTCGAGGCACAGGCAGACACAAGCATTGAATATGTTTCCACAAGAGAGGCTTTTGATCATTGGTTTATTTTGTCATTCATAGTTTCTAGAGTTAAATTGGTCTGCTTAATAAATATATAATCTTCACCTTGGGAGTGGAGTGAATCTTAATGCGTTTCTTGGATGATTGGGTGGTGTATATAGAGAGAAGGGAGGGGTGGTTAGTTTTGTTTACTTAATCTTTGGTAGTATTGGATGGTGATTGGTTGGTTGGTTGGTTGGTTGGTTGGAAGGGGTTGCGCGGGGGTGTGTGTGCATACATTTAAATAGTTATATATATATTAAATACTAGGCAAACATTTACAATTTATTCCATTCTTCTTTTTTTTTTGGTTTATCAAATTGGTATTAATTCAATATCAATAGTTTCCATTTGGCTTAGCTACATTCTTGTTACGTTTCATTTTGTTTTGATTACAAAATTAATTTCAATTTATCTAAATTGCAATTTTATGTATCTGTGTGTCTGTCTGTGTGTGTGTGTGTCTGCGAGTGTTTCTGTCTGTCTGTGTGTGTGTGTGTGTGTGTGTGTGTGTGTGTGGGAGAATTTATGTTAGCCATAATTCAACATTGTCGCCACAAATCAATTTAAAGCTAAACTTTACAATTATTTATTATATTAACGTACATTTAATTAAGCTAATAAAGTTGTCAGTGTGTGTGAGTGTGTGTGGGTGTGAGTTTACGTAAATAAATCTCATTATTAATACATTGAACCTTACTAGAATATATATATTTATATTTTTTGTAGTTGGGTCGTCTCTTATACAACTTTTTTTTTCTTTATACTGATTTGATCAATCTTCTGACATATGAGATATATATATATATATATAATATATATATATAATCTGGTAGTAAATATCTTAAGGTGGGTCATGTGTTCAAAATATAATAATAATAGTATGTATGTTTGTATGTAATTGAATGCATTAGGAGAGACAGCAGGGAGGATGGTGGGGTGGTGGGTGGGGCAGCCATTTTTGATTGATCTGATCGATCTAGATATTTGGCTATATATTTATTTTTCTTTCGTTTTGGTATGTATGTGATTATGATGATTGCTGATAAATCTCTTTGGTTACATTTATTATTGCAATTGCAGTTCATTCGGGCGAATCGGAGGAGCCCGATATGCCCCCCAGACTGCCCCCGGCCCCTCCCATCATGCTGCGTGTGGTGGCTCCGCCTATGTCGCTGATACTTTTCACACGTCGCCGATTCTGCTGCTCGTAGAGCGTTGAGTGCCCATCGCCGCCCATCATGGTACTACTGCCCACGGGCGGGGCACTCACCCGATGACCAGGCGGACCGTAATTACCACTCAGCCCCCCCGAAACGGGGGGCGGTGGTGGCGCCGTTGTGGGTGGTGGGAAGAAGTGATGCTGTTGCTGTTGCTGCTGCTGCTGTTGTTGCTGGTGATACGTATGCATATGCTGAGGACCTATGGTAGCGTATATTCCTCCACCGCACCCACCCCCGCCGCCGCCGCCGCCCCCCTCACTGCTGCTATACGAGGGCGTTGGGCTGGTGGAGTTCCCAAAGGAACTGCGATCCCCGGTGCGATGGGATTTGGATTGAGTGTTGAACCGAAAGGCTTTTGAAAGAGAGCTCTGCAAACAAAAAAGAACAGAAACCAAAACCGTTCAAAATGAAACCCATTTTCTCCAAGTGTAACTCTTCAATTACCTGAGATCCTTTCCATGCCGAAATCTGTGAACAACAACAACAACAAAAAAGAGGGGAAAAAGACAAAAACATTCATTAAGCTAGATTTAATGTCGAATACCACATAGAATTGGGTTCTTTGCATTTCTCCTATGCCGTGAAACTTCTGTTGTCGATTGAACTTTGTACTCTGATATTGTCTGTTTCCATTTTGAAATATTTAAATAATTATTTCGATTGATATATAATCCTCTTCCTCTACGAATTGCACTAAAGCCAACTAAAAAGTAGATTTCTCATAGATAAAGAATTTAAAACACTAAATAAATCTTTGAATGATTCCTAAAAATCATGAGGTATCAGGACTCTCTTTTATCCTCAGTCTAAACATAATATTTATATTGATTAACCATTCCTCCATAAATCATTCTGGATTTTAGGTTTCTAGAAATTAGTTAACTTCAAAATTGTAAATAGTATTTAGTCCTAATTTTCTGTTGTTTGTTTTATCGATAATAAAGACACTTGGAGCTCCAAAAGGAGAAGATCCTTAGATGAATTTGATGGGAAAAATTAATAAAATGTTTCATGTTTTTGCTTTTGTACCCTCTTCAAGAAAGTTGTTAGTTTAAAAAGGGGTTCGGTTCGGTTCGATAGTTATTTACTAAGTGATTTTTGCTAAACCTCCAACTTATATTTATATATATTCTGTACTTATAAGCCCCGAATCAATCTCTCAAAGACCTCCACACCTCACGATTTTCTGTTTAGTTAAAGTCCTTCGATAACTAAGTAAGTAGGGAAGGAACTCAGGTGGTTTAAATTCATGGAAATCTACTTTAAAGTGGCACTAGTCCGATTTTATAGTGTTATATCTTATCTCTCTCGAATTTAACATGCTGGAGATGTGGATATGTGATTTGGATTTGAGACTCGATATGGTTTAAGTTAAATAATAGGTTGGTAGATACATAAACACTAATACAAGTAGATTATCTTAGGAATATGCTTATAGATTTATAGTTAATTAGTTGTTGTTGTACGAGTAGATGTGGTAAGATGTGTGGATTATATAGTAGATTCAGTGTGCTAAAATAATAGTTTAAGCTGTTTCTAGCATAGACATTGAAAGACAACAAAAGCTTCACGTCAAGTCAAGACTATTGATTTCCATATAGTATAGCTATATATATGTATGTATGTAGAGATAGGTGTGTAGATATATATAGTAAAGGATAGTTTGGGGTATCTGGTGTATCAAGTTTGCAATTTGGCCAATTCAGATTTTTAACTGCAGAACTGCAAAAACACTTTCAACCAGCGACCAGCGGCTATCGTCGTGTTTTTGCAGTTTTGATTTTAATTAGGACTTACCCTAAGGCTGCTGCTCGAACGCCGATCTGTTGTGGCATAGTGCTGAAGTCCGCCAGGTCCCGTTAGAGGCACTACACCGCAACCGGAGCGAATGCCTTGACCCAGAGTGGCTCTATACACAACAACACAGACATGGCAAATACAATCGAATTTTGGGTTTTTGTTTGATTGTTGTTGGTGTGTGTAGGTGGGTGTGGTTGTGGGTGGGTGTGTTTGTGGGGGGAGGGGCAGGTATGAGGTGTGTGCAGAAAGAGAGAGAGAGGAGGGCAGGCAAGAGTTTTTGTTTTGGTTGTGTTTAGTATTAACATTACGACAAAGACAAAGAGAGAGAGAGAGAGAGAGAGATAGAGGAGAGGCAGGCGGTAAGGCAGGCAAGCACGCACACCATACACACGCACACACACACACGCACACAATTACAGTTAGAGATGGTTGTCAAGACAGAGACAGAGAGCAACAACAACAAGCCGGTTAAATAGAGTTGTGAAAATAGACAAAAAAGAAAGAAGGGACAAAGACATTAAAAAATTAATTATTTATATTATGTCTCGTATGTTGAAAATATATATCAATTTGTGTGTTTTACAAAGGCATAATTGACTACTTGTAGCGTAAACAACAACAACAACAACAACTTGAATAAGAAAACTAAAAATGGGAACAAAATAGAATCATATAGAACTATATAGAACTATATAGAACAGCATTTAGAATGTGTGTGCGACTCAAGTGAAGTATCAGAAAGAAATATAGTTAAATCAAAATAATCGACTTTTAAGATGAGAGAGAGAGAGAGCGAGAAATCACAAATATGACTATAGGCATAGATATATATATATATATATATAGAGTAGGCATGTTGATAACCCTCTGATATATGATTCGTAAAACTTTGTTCTAGCTTATAAGCTAATTTGAAAGGACTGCAAAGGAATGAGAATATATATCTCTAAATAAAAAAACAATAATAAATAAATGGTGTAAGTGTTCCACATAATGATATCTGATTATGGATCTATGGGGTTGGTTTGATTTCGATTTTGGTGAAATTCTGTAAAATAATAATTCAAATACCACAAAATACTAATTATAAAAATTGAATAATGATGGATAGAAAAAGAATAGAGCTGAAACTAAGAGATCAAGAAGATGAGCAAAAATACATATAGGAAATCATATTCGTAGTGAAATCAGAACGATAAAATCAACATGCCTACTATAGTATATATGTATGTTTTTTGTACTATGAAGGATCGTTAGCCACATTGAAATATTAAAACATTGATGCCACAAAAACATTGTGCTATAAAAATCACTCAACTTATTACTTACAATTGACAATTGTAGTTTTAATTTGTTTTCACACGCATACATATATATATCATGTATTTAAAGCATATATATAATTTTCGTATTTTTTTTTTTCGTTTAGCTCAAAATGCGAACAAAATTCGATTGGAAAAACACGAAAATTTCAACTAAATGTGTTGGATGTAGATATAAGTTCATGTGGATGTCGATGTGTGTGTATGTGTGAGGTGTAACTGTGTGTGTATGTGAATGTGTGTTGGATGTATTCCTAATATAATTGGTAAACGGATATTTTGTGCGTATTTGACTGGTTTTTGGTTTTCGAGTGTTTGCGTTAGTTTTAACTGAGAGACCGGAAACTAAATACTAAACGTGTATGTGTGTGTGTGTGTGTGTCGGGTGGAGGGGGGTGTGTGTGGATGTATCACATATTTGGCATAGTGATGAAAGGTAAGTAGGACATTTGTAATGCCTTATTACATAACATTTTCGGGCTAATCATAATTATATTATATATGTTATTCGCTTAATTAGTCTAACATTGATTCTAATATTGTGTGATATTCGTATTCGTATTCGTTTCTATTCGACATTAAATGCTTGACACTTGTGTAAATAAATCCTAAATAAATGCAATATTCGTAAGCGCGATTTATACTACAAATATGTATGTATATATATGTATATATCGTATATAGACGGTATTGTTTTATGGCAAGCGGGAGCGGGAGCTGGAGCGGGGGCAATATAGGAATTGTTGTTGTGTGTGTGTGTATTCACTTAAATGGTTAATCGTTTAGCTTGTTGTGCGTCGATTTGGTTTCAACTACGTCTACGAATAATATTGATTCTGACTGGCTCGATCTCGCTCTCTATATAATATATATATTCTATATATATGTACGTTTTTGATAGCGCTGTGCTCCAATTATTGTTCTCGCCCTATAATTATGTATTCGTTTGATTTGTTTAAATTTAATTTAATTTTTCATATGTTTGTCCACTTTTCGTTTTTAATTCAAAATTTGAATCCCATAGAGTTTGATTTGATTTGTTTTTTTTGGCTCTTTTGCATTCTGCATTTAATGTGCCTGCAATTTGGCCAATTGCCGCGAGTTGTTTTCCATTTGAAATTCTTCCATTTGACAGTAAATTATGTATCTGCATTTCAATCATTTGTTAAAAATCAAAAAAGAAGAAGTATTCGATAATATAAAAGAGAGAGAAATGAGAGGCCACAAAAAGAGGCCGCAATTAGTGCTTTGTCGCTATTGGCAATTTCAATGTATTCTTTTTTTTTTTGTTTTTGTTTGATTTTCATTATTATAATTACTATTTTTGTTTTACATGCTCTCACATAAAATAAAAACAAATATTTATATAGTTTACCGCACACTCTAGTTAGGCTAGTTTACATACTTATTTTAGATATTAGACATTTATGACGGCGCATGATTCTGAAGTACGAGATAGATGTGAGTGCAGCAGATATAGAACATCATCATCATCATCATTATCATTTAGTCACTAATCTCTTTTTTCGATCTGTTTTTTCTTTTTTTTTCATATTGTTCGTTAGATGACGATGACACAAAAGACATGTTTTTCAGATGCAAGATGGTTTGAGAGAGATATATGTATGTATATGCAAAGTAGATTCAAATTATGACAAAGCGTTTAAAAACTAGAATACAAGTTAGATACAAATACAGAGACAGAGAGACAGAGAGAGAGGGATGATTATGTCTGTGTATGTGTTGTGTGTGGGTGTGTGTGTGGTTGATTGGTATGTACGACTACACCGTGAAAATGTATCAAATTTCCTAATTACACGCATAATTTCTAACCAGGTTCATAATTTAATTGAATACGTATCAATTTGGACTTGGAATTGATTTCATTTGGCCATTTAATTGTGCAACTCAGTTTAAACCAATTAATTGAATTAATTTATTAAAGATAGATGCTAATTTCCAAAATGCTTGCATACTTTTAGGCTGCGGTTTTGCTAGTGCAGTGAAAGGTCTATGATAAATGGTAATAATTTATCCTTTTTAGGTCATCTGGATACAATATCAATCAATTTGGGTGCCATTAGAAACTCTTGACAAAGCAAGAACCTTCATTTTGTCGCACCTTCTTTTTGAGCATTCAAATTAATGAGTTAAATGTTTACCTAACACTTGGACACAAATGGAACATTTGTTATTACACTAATAGAATGATTTTGACTAAGTCTAATTTCGCTAATTTCGTTCCTTGAATTCCACACTATTTGAGCTAACTTTTCCATGACCAATAGTTTAATCTGATGTCCCCCCAATTGGATGATTTTTGCAGTGTGTGGTTGAGAGAGCAGCAATGAATATGTGATATGATTATGATGCGAGTTAATGCATTGATTATTATGAATGACAAGTGCTTATAAGATTTGATCAAACGAAACTAAACCAACATCTCAGAAATTCAAATTCAAACTTCAAGTTGGCAAATCATAAACTTTGGGATAAAATGGATAAACGAAGCGAGGAATGAAAACAATAAACACACATATCAATTCAATTAAATGAAATCACTAAAGAAAACGCTGTTTTACGCTACATATACTTAGGATTATCATACAATACGCAATGTAAGTAGTTTGTGGTTTCATTCTCTCTCACCTTGCGGGCAGAATGAGGGCATCGAATTCCGTATTGAGATGTCTCCTAATTATGTTCTTCGAGGGAGGAATGCCCAACGCAGTGGCCATGGTATCGCCCGAGAAGGAGGGCTCGAGCACCACAAGGCCGCCATGGACGCCGCTGTCTGCAAGAACCCGGATAATTGGACATAATCAAACACTCGAGACATCGATACAGGAGTTTGCAGGTGATGGCCCTTACCTTTCAAGTTCTCGGCGTATTCACCCAAATCGATGGAGCGCACCCAACGCACGAAACGTTGATTTGTCCACACAATCGGATCGGTGTCCACAGTCTCCGATTGCACACGACGCATGGCCAAGGTCTGGCGGTCGTATTTCACAATGCGTAAGACATGAATGCCTGGTTAAAGGGGGAGAGGGAGATAGAGAAAGGGAAAATGGGTCACAAATACACTCGGAGAATCAGAGAAAGGATTTCTTCTCTTACCATGCACAATGCTGGCCTGATGGAACTTCCTTGTCACGCCCAAAAACTTCTCCAACTCCTTTTTCGACAGGGTGTCCAGCATGCGAGCATCGACCAGAGATTGCAGAAATGGCTCCGCATACTGGGGCAATCCGATGTCGGGCAACCACTCGGATGCCACCCAGGTGTGTCCCAGTTGGGTGATCATCGGATAGCGCACCAGTTCGGGTCGTCGCTGCTCCTCGATGGCCAGGCGCAGCTTCTTGCGGTGCATGGGATGAACTAGTCCCAGGCCAGCTTCCAGTTCCACGTCGTTCAGTTCGAGCAGCACTTTGCCGCTCTTCACATTCTCGGAGCATCGTGTGCTATACTGAGGCATGCCCAGGGCCACCTCCAGCCAGGCCAGGACCTGGGTGGCTCGCCAGCGTTCCATTGGCAGCTGGGAGGCTTCGCGCAGCAGACGCAACTTCTCGGCATAGCCCTCTTCCGACAAGGGATTCCAGGAGTAATCAGAATCTGGAAGCAGAGGGATTAATTGGATGAACTATGTGCCCTTCCCTCTCCTGGTACCTACATTCACCGACTCCTCCGTCTGCTGAGAGGGCTTTGCTTTTGTTTCTAGAGCGGGCAAATACCCGGGATATGCTGCCCCAGGTGCCTCCACGGCCGTTGCGCGCTCCCAGTGGTCCTCCGCTCTTTGCATTGGCATTTGCAAACTTGCGGGTGATGGCCCCGCCTCCTCCAAGGCCCCCGGGACCCTCGCCATCCACGGGCGAGCCCAGCTGCTCCACAGATCTCGAGTACGCCGCCGAGTTCAGAGGCGACAGTGTGGGACTGCGCTCCTTGGGAGTGCCAACTGAAGAAAAAGAAGGGAAATTAGAAATCTCTCCAGTCTCCGGACTCGACTGCCCACTCACATTGATACATATTCTGACTGGAGACGAGGGAAATGCTGTCCGGATCCACTGTGATGCAGGGACCATTGTCGCAGGTGCCGTCGCTGAAGTTCAACTCGCCGCCAGTGCTCTCGCGGTCGCTGCTGTTCCTCAGACCCGAATCGTTTGAGCAGGAATTGCGATCCCCCACGGTGGCCCCGGAGCCGCCGCTCAAGCTGCCGCTGAAGGCGGACAGGGAGTTGGAGTTGCCCCCGCCGCCGCGTCCACTGTCGTCGGTGGCGCCGCTGCGCAGTCCGACCAGCCCAATGCCACCACTAGCTCCTCCAGTTAAGCTCGAGCCGCCCGCCAGTTGGCTCAACATTCCCGAGGCGGGCGGTGTGAGGGGGGCGAAGGAGTGGAGACTCTCCTGATCGGAGAGACAGCCGGATAGCTGGCGACGTGCCTCCTGCAGCTGCTCCTGGAGTCGCTGCAGCTGCAGGTCCCTGGCCGACAGCTGCTGGGCCAGGGCCAGGGAGCGCTCCGCCTCATCCCGTGCCTGCTTGAGCAGCTGGAATCGTTCTCGATCCCGATCCCCGGACAATTTGGCGTTGTTCGACTCCGTTTCGCGTACCCGTTCCTGGAAGTTGCGTATGAAGTCCCGCAACTCCTGCTCCTTCTCCTGCAGGGAGGCGCACAGTTGCTTCACCTGTCCCAGGAGCTCAGACTTGTCGGTGCGCAACTTCTTGCGCTCCAGCCGCATGGTTAGCAATTGGTTCTTCACCGAACGCAGCTCGCTCTCCAATCGTTCCACCCGGTCCACCGAGGCAGGGGCATCGTGCAGAGCATCTGCATCCGCATGGAGTCCAGGGGGTTCTATGCCACCCACTGCTCCGTCTGTGGAATGCTCGAGCAGACGCCGCAGACGCAGCAACTCGGCATTGAGGCGATCGTTTTCCTCACGCAATTTCATGGCAGATTCTGGGAAAGATCAGGTAACTTAATGAGGCATTCTCTTTTTGCAGTCAACTACTCGCAATTAGCACTAAGTCAAGCCAACCTTTTCCCTAAGCAAATTACTTTCCCACCATTCGAAATCTTTTCAATTCGATTCATCCCACGTTTCGCACCCAAAAAAAAAAGAGAAAAAAACGGAAAATTCAAATGGAAAACTAAACCAAAAAGTGCAAGGCGAAACACATTGAAAGTTTTCCGAACAAACTGGAACACATTTTCATTTTCATTCTCGTTTTTTTTTGTGTAATTATAACTTAACCAGGCCAAGGCGAATAAAACACAAAAAGTAAGTAATGAAAAGCCAGATGAATAGAGATCAAGTGCAACTACAACATGGGCTTTGAGTGGGTGGATGGATGGGTGGGTGAGTGGGTGGGATGCGGGTTAATTGTAATGCCACAACTACTGTGTTAGGTCTGCTACCAATTAAAAATACAGCGAGCGGAAATGAAGATGAAAGGCTAAAACGAGAAGAGAGAAAAAAGAAAATTGAAAACTTACCTGCCACGAACTTTGACTTTGAGTGAACGTCATCATTGAGATGATCATTTGAATTGCGATTGCCATCTGGATAATGGATTAGATGGATGTTGTTGCTACCATCAGCGGGAGGAGGAGGAGGAGCATGGCAGGACTCGAGCAGAAGGAGAGCTGCTGAGGCAGCGGATGTGGGCGAATGCGGCATTCGTGGTGGTGGTGGTGGCTTCGGCATCACTGAAGATGATGGGGATGCGGATGCGGATGCGAATGAGGATGAAGATGATAATTTGCTTTTCGACTCCATTGAGCAAACATCGTTGGCATTTCTCTTATCGACTGGATTACGGAATTTTGTATTGTGTACGTGTTATATAGAGATATATATATATAGAGAGAGAGAAGGAGAAAGAAAAGGATAAAGGATACACACACACAAACACACTTACACACACAGGATGCAAACACAACAATAAGAATAACAACAACAAACAGCATTAACAACAACATTGAGCAACAAAAGCAACAAAAGATATTGAGGATTATGAGAATTCTGATGATGATGTAGTTTTTGGTTTATAATCACACTCACACACACACACACACACACACTCGCATGAAATTTGATTAGTATAGGTAAATAAAAGAGATTTCAATTTAGTTTAACAACTTGTAACAATATTGAATTACCAAAAATATATTTATCATTTAAATTTGCAATTGTGCATCGAATTCAACTCAATTTGTATTCAGTTTTGGTCAGGAAATGCATCTGAATAGCTGATGAGTTCAAAATTGATTACACACAAACTCACACACACACACACACAACAGCAAAACGAACAAAAACAGAAAAAAGAAATCACATTAAACAGAATTTTCATTTGCCGTTTAAAGCATTCAAATTAAAATTTAATTAATTGTTAATGCAACCAGAAGAGAAGAGATGAGATGAGGTAACCCAGGTAAATAAACATTTAACCATAATTATTTCAATTCAGATTTGCTTTCGCCCCGCTTGAATCGCTAAAACTGTTTGCTCTCTCTCTCTCTCTGCTAAAAATTTTCACTTTCAGTCAACTCGTTGACCAACGAACCAACGAACCATCCATCCATCCATCTGGCCATCCATTTGTCAGATTTTTGAAGCATAGCCCAACATCACTCTGGCATCCTAATATAATCCTCGGCTCCTGCATCCCGGTAGCTGAGCAAAAACTACTACTAACTGCACTTAGCCCCTGATTCACACATCACCTCGCTCCAGTTGCCCCGAACCGGACCCATATCCAACCTCATCCCCTCAGCCCCTTTGTGCAACGTTGGTTTAGTTTTCTCTTCGGTTCGGTCTAGTGGTCTTCTTCCTGTTGATGACGATGATGATGATGTTGCTGCTGCTGCTGCTACTGCTGATGGTGATGTTGGTTTATGTTGCTTTTCGATACCCTCAACCCAAAGGTCATAATGGGGCATATTGAAAATCTTTCGTTACTCGTGGAATAAGTTAGCATTTGAGTTGAACTAGTTTGTTTGGCAATTATAATAGATTAATCTACTATTCCTCTAAATTTCTCAAAAACCACATAAATCTTAGATGAGATATAAGGGTAAACGGTCAGTTTATCTTATGAAGAGAACGAAATTATCGAAGTAAGTACTTATTAGAGGGCTTTAATTATCCATGGTATCTATATTGTCCGTATCTAAATCTAGAAATATAGTCATAGTCTCCCTTCTGTAGTTTACTCCACTAATAAATGATTTAAGTCTTGAGAAAGTACTTTCTAGCATTTCTTCATCTTAGGGTATCTGTAGGTCGACTTAATCTACGAGTTTTCTTTATCCTTTGTGGCTTTTATCACTTGCTGTCACTCTGACATTTAGGTTTTCACCATTTTAGTGGTTTGCATGTTAACTTCTTCTTGTGTCGCTTTCCAAATACGACGTGTTGCCTCAATCTAAATTGAAGTTCGTCACCTTTTTGGCCCGAATCAAAGTTGGCAGTGATTTAATATCATTTTTTTCGCCACACGGACGAGGGCCAGTGCCACCTTTCAGGCATTTAGTCATGCAGGGCACTATGCTGATTGCTTTCCGCCCATTCACCCACCCATTCACACTCTTATCGCCGCCTGCATTACAAATGCATTTACACGAAGACTTCTTCCCCCTCTTCCCCTCACACTTACCCGCATTCAATGCATGTGGATTGCCTGTTGAGGTTGAACTGTTCGGAGAGACCGTGGCCGAGATGGAGACGGAGGAGTGAACTGGGGCAATTAAATTTGAGTTATTCGCATGGATCATGGCTGGGCTGGAGATGTTGCTGGTGGGGCTGCTGCTGCTGTTGGTGCCATTCGGTAATGGTAATTGCGGCTGTGGCAACCCAACGACTTGACCAAGCCGCTGTACCTGCGGCTGCTGCTGCTGCTGCTGCTGTGGTTGATGCTGGTTATCAATGGTCATGGGAGGAGTTAGAGTCTGATTGCTGCCATTCGAGCTCGCCGGCGATGAGCTGCTCTCGTTGCTGCTGCTGCTGTTGGCCAAAACTGAACGTGAAGGTGATGGCTTTAGGCCAACTGTAGAAGAAGAAGTTGTTGCAGCTGCTCCTCCCGCCGATGCTGCTGCCGCTGCTGCTGCTGCTGCTGCTGCTGATGATGTGGATGCCACTGATGAATTATCCAGGGAAAGTAAAGGCCTAATGGGCTTATTATTATTCGCCGAGGAGGACTTCTCTTTGATCACACTCGAGTCCAGGGATTTGACAATTTTCTAGAGAAAAGAAGTAGAAACGGATTATTCAGTCACTTTCAATTAAAGCGGTGGAAAACTTGCGGAAAATTATGAAAAATAGCGGGAGTTAATAAGAGAAAAATAGAGAAAGAGAGAAATTTTTGTTCAAGATGCAGTTTTTTTTTTGGTTTTTGAGTGCCAGAGGAAATTGGCATGCAAAATGATGTTTCGCCCCTGATGATGCCCTCCACTACTCATCCTCATCCTCCTCCAGCTACGGCTACAGCTATAGTACACTCGACAAGCAATGAATGGAGGTCCAATTAGAGGGTTTTAAACATCAAGTGATGGGGAGGTGGGTTCAAATAGCAAGACAGACAGAGAGCAAGAGAGCGAATTGGTTGATGGATTGGTGGTGGAGATGCAGGTTGGTGGTTGTTGGTTGGTGGTTGGTGGAGGTGGGGGGAGTGACGTGGGGTTTATCATCTGGTACTTACAGATTCGCCAAGCTTGTGCAGTGAGGCATTTATGCGATCCGGATTGCGCGGCGGCGGCTCTGGTGGCTCTGATGCGGCCATAGTTGGTCCGGCAGCTACACCGTTTATTTGCATACTTTGACACAGACACAAGAACGAACGAACAAACAAACAAACAAACAGAGAAACTCAAAACAATAACACACACGCACACACACACTCTCAAATGTTGTGCTGTGCTGGGGAAGGAAATGGAGCACAAACTATTTCTCCCCTAATCGATGGCGATGGTCTAACATTTCAGTATCTGCTTGGAGCCTAACCTAATGCACCCGATAATTGATTGGAGTTGGTTGGAGTTGAGGTTCTTGTTGCTTGGCATACGTACATAAGTTGATATTTTGATATTGATTATCGTTCGATCGTGATCGTTCAGTCAGTTAATCCTTTGGCTTTCGTCTGCATAGTCTGCAAAAAAAAGAAGGAGAAAAATGTATTTCGATTTAGTCATAAAAACAGCTCAAAGTTTCGCCATTTTATCTCTCTTCTGTGTGTGTGTGTGTGATTGTAGGCCATAAACTTGTATTTGGGTTATTTGGTCAATTCCAGTTGCATGTCAATACACAATTTCTCCACGAAGAGTTGCTTAAAAGTTGTCCATTGTTGGCAAACTAAGAGAAACTTTTAACTAGATTGCCATTGATCCACTCCTAAACCAGTTGGGAATTCTAAGAATTGTCCTACTTTGCCACATGACAAATCTTTCTTCCCAATTGCTGAACTAAAGAGAGAAATTTCAATTTAATAATAAATAATTTTAAAACTAGTTCGTCCTTTGCTCTATTCGCCCCACCGAGGAGAGAGACCAAAGAATATCCCGACTGAAATTCAACTCAATTAACTGTGACTCAAAGAAATTAAGGGAAAGCTTTGACAAATGCCGCCAGAAAAGCTGAAAAAAATCTCTTCATGTAAGGTAAGGTCAGGAACCGAGGTCAACGTACAGACAAATGGCTTGCCTTTGAGCCATTCCCAGGATATTAACAACTAATTGCCACAGGTCTGGCCCTCTGCATTTCCTGTTCCTGCATATTGATGAAGCCAACGAACGAGAGAATGAAAATGAGCAAATAATTAGGTATATAAGAAGGAAATTATACGATTCTCCTCCAACTCTGCAAACTTATTGATTTCCCTTTGAATTTACATAAACAACATTTTTTGCCTAATCTCTTCTGGTTTTATTAACCCAACCACAATCAATATCTATCTATTTTCGGACAAGAAACTCTCATCTCACTAATCTGTAAAATATTCTTTTACCTTCTGTTCGCATGTGCTCTCGCAAATTCAACTTCTGGATGCCTGAATTTAAATTTTAATCCGCTTTTAAGACTAACTACAAAAGAGGAGATGACCGACCTGCAAACAAACACACAAAGCAGACCGATGTAGACCGAAAAATAAGTTGTGGTTGTTCGTGTTTTTACCAAATTCATGATGTAAATGCATGTCAGAGGGGAAGAAGGGACAGGGGCAAAAGAAACGAAAAGAAAACACACAGAAACATAAATGGAAGGACTAAACTCATACTCAAATGCCTGGCTTAAGCCTTTCTCGTTGTGCCAACCTGGCCACAGACTTTGCGTAAAGCTGACTCAACTGCACCTTGACTGAAAGCCACACAGAAGCACACAAGCACTCACACATACACACACACACATACACACACACACACACACCTGTGTGTGAAAGAGCACAAGTGGGCGGGCATAGCATTTAAGCCCTGGCCTAATGTGTTTTACGATTGCTGCGAGCGTAGAGTGGGACACTTTAATCATAATAATAATAAAAAATAATAATAACATGAAACTTTTGTCGGGCTTAAATGGAAATTTACGATAGGCAAACAATTTAAAATAATAAAAAGGGGGAAAAAACTATCTCCTGTCGATTAGAAAACACAAATTCCATTTTCATTTTCACTCACTCTCACAATTCTGTGCTAAAATTTTGTCAAAAATGAATTCGTTTCATGATTTTACTGAACCTCTGCCACCTAATGTTGCCTTCCACATCCCATGCGAGCAGTCCGAGGGGCAGGAGCTGCCCAGGAGTCTCCAGGAGCGTTTACGTGCTCCTCTTCGCAGCACTTTTGCAACTTTGGAGCTGAAACAACAAATGGCCGATGAACGGCGCAAGTTCTTGGAGCAGGAAAGGGTCCGGAAACTGGTTAAAAGATCGATCAAGGTGACATCGATTGTACGTAGCTATCATCGAAGGCAAACCATGAAACGGCTCGAGCAAAGGGATCGCATCTTTCGGGACATGACAGAGCATTGGCTGCGAAACTATCAGTTCCTGGAGAGGCGTCAAAACGCTTTGGTCAATCACAATATGCTGGTGAAACGACGTCGCAACATAATCAGAGAGCGAAAATATTTGCAGAAGTTATCGGAAATCTATGAAGCAAGAAGTACAAGATTAGCCAATGGCGAAGTTGGCCAAAATTGGTTGTGAAATAAAAGTTTGCTTACCCCCTCAACCTCCCCAGCAAATGGTTTTTCATTTTTGCCCATTTCGTTGATGGACTCGACTACGAAATTTGTTTGACTTGGGCAAATTTGTTTGGAAACTGTTTAATTAGCTTTCGTTAGCAGCAAAGTATAAGTTGAGGAGACACATTTGCTCTACAGGAAACGATTATGATTATGCAGCTCTCACACACACACGCACACACACACACACAGACACACTGGAATACTCGAGAAAGTTTTTCAAAGGACTGACTCTCACTCACTCGAAACGTCAAAGGCAGAGGAGGATGATGATGATGATGATGATGATGTTGTTGGTGTGCAAGCATCCAGAATCTGTTCACTCAACTGCAAGTGTATGCAGTTTGCCAACATATCACACACACTCACACACACAGAGACAGCTCAAAGTAATCGCCTTGCTTGCACCCCATCATCAAGTTCAACTTGCCATACTTGACCTGTTTTTTTTCCCTTTTTTTTTGGCATGGTTTGTTTATATATTTGATTTGCTGCTGCTTATGTAGTTGCGGTTCTTATTCAATTATCTTGTAAAATGGGTAAGTGTGCGTGTGTGCGAGTGTGTGTTTGTTTGTTGGCAAACAAGTTTAGTTTGGTCTCTTCAAAAGTCTCTCTAAACAATTTTCAAAAAGTGGCCAGAAATTGACCAGAAAGTGGAAAAACATTTCGCCCAAGCTCAAATTGGCCAAAGTAAATGGGAGTAAAAATTTCCACTTGCCAGCCATTGCCCAGAAATGTATGCTACACTTTTTGCAAGTGCAATAATCCTTGATTTTCGACATGTTTTTACTCTGGAATATATGTTTTATCTCTCAAAAATACAAGCAGCCAATTAATTAGTGCCTACTTTTAGAGTTGAAGCCCTTTTTATATCCTTTTACCTCGTTTTCACTCCAAGCAAAGGACTCCATGCAGCATTTGTGAATTAATACCCGATAAGTGGCATTGCGGATGCGAGGGCTTTGATAATAAGCGTTTAACGATATTGTGGCAGGGGTAATAAGCTCGTAAAAGACGTATGGCTGGCTTCCTTAAGTTGCTGAACATGCCCTTCTCAGAGCTGGCAAGATTAAGTTCATTTCTGCTGTGTTTAGCAAAGCTCTTAAAGTGTCTACTTATTGCGAGAGTTTTAAGGCTTTCTAATTGCTCTAAACATTAGTAAACTATCCAATCCTGAAACCCATAAGAAAGACTATGAGAAACTAAAATGAAACCCCTCTAAAATTAGAGTAAAAGAAAAATGTTTAAAAATACAGGACATAAATAATAAAGTTGTTTTTAAACTTTCTCCAATTTAATTCAAATGAATGTTGAAGAGGCAGATAAAAAGCAAATCAAAATGACTCACTGGACAGTAAAAATGTTAAAATTAAATGCAATTTCTGCTATTTTCGCAATGAATAAATGTTTGGACATTGCCTAAGCCTTTTAAAGCGAAAAATATAAACAACTACAATGAATTTATTATTCAAAATTACGATTTAATTGTTCACACTAACGGGTTGAATTATTTTAGTCCTTACAGTCCACTAATTACTCAAATGTCTGATTGAAATTAAAGTTTTTCAACCTATTTATGACCAATTTGCTCATTGTACCATATACCCACAGGATGAAAGGGTTTACTAAAGACGCGAAAATGTATGTAACACGCAGAAGGACCCTATGAAGTACACATATTCCTGATCACCAAGCCGAGTCGATTGAGATATATATTAATATGTTTTTATAGATTCCCTTAGATTTCTGTATATTCCCATACATTTAGATATATTCCCATAGAATTCTACAATATATATTCCCATAGAATTCTATATATTCCCATTGATTTCTATATATTTCAATTGATTTCTATATATCCCTATAGATTTCTATATATTCCCACATTATTTTATATATTACCATAGATTTCTATATATTTCAGCTTACCTGTATGTCCGGAAGTGAATTAACAGACAAATTCCAGAGGTCCGATCCCGCCGACACCCGCGCACCAACTGACCATTCACCCCCATAGAGCTCCCCTTATATACTCCCGCATTCACATAAAAATGTTAAATCAAATTGCGCGAAATTTAAAATTTGAAAATTCGGTTTCTAATTTGAAATTTTCCGTTAAAATTTCGAATTTTGTCAAACTTACTAAAATGTTTGAATTTAACGGAAATTTCAATTTGAACGTTTTCTTTTACAAAAAAGATGAAATTAACGGAAAAGTTTAATGATATTCTACTAAACTTAACATGTCTGGAATTCAGCTATTAGCTCACTTCTGGACATACAGCTGAAAGCTGAAATCAATCCAAATATATAGAAATCTATTGGAATAAATGGAAATGTATGGAAATATGTAGGATTATATAGAAGAAGTCTTTAAATATATAATTAAATTTACATAATTATGTATATAGAATATTGCATGTGTTAGCTATAGCAGCAGGCGAAAGTAATTTTATAAATAAATTTGGTTTTATAAATCTAAATTTGTGTTTATACTTGGTGCATGGTATATCCAAGTCGGTCTGACGAATTACTTGCTTCATTTTCTTATTTTTACGTTTAAGCTCCGTGTCATTAACAGAAATTAACGAGTTTGAATTCTCTTTAACGTAGCAAACAATCGCAATCTCTTAAGCCAAGACAATATGTTAATTTAACCTGAATCAATTCCAAATTGTTTGAATGGAATTAATATGCTTTCACATTTTGTGTGTGTTGGTTTTAAGAGCAAATGAAAAGCGAACGCTTGAATCGCCAAAAAGTTGTTTGGCCAAGTGTCAATTTGGTTGTCATTTAGCTGACAGTTGACATTGACAGCTGCGAGAGTGCGAATTCAATTGAAAAATTAATAAGTTGAATTAACAGATTTGCACTGTGGCCAGCAGGAAGAAGCAGAAGCAAGCGGCAAACAAACAAGAGAGCGATAAAGTGAGAATTTAATGGCGCGCCATTCAATGGCGTCCCCATTCAATCCAATTGAGTTGAATCGCATCGCACAGAAGCTCATCCAATCCAATGACCCTGTCATTTGGCCTGGATTCATCTGTTGGGTGCTCATTTTTTTCTTCTTTTTTTTGGGTGTATAATCAAATTTCTGCTAGAAGTCAAATGGAATTCTCTGGCTTTGGCTGACTCATAAATTGGTTATAAGCCTTTTGCGGATGACTCACACACACACACACACACAGAGACACTTTTTCAGATTTTCGTATTAATTTCCTGGTTGACTCTCCATTTAACCCAGATTTATCACATAAACAAAATCTCTAGTTAAGCCCCTTTTCTAGGGAGGAGGAGAGGAGGGGAATTTGAATGACTTTGATGGATGTAACATGTCAAATGTCACAAGTAGGTAAATATCATTAGAAAATCAACTGGGGATTATTTAAATGCAAATGCTTTAGACATGAGCTTAACCGTTTCGTTTCGTTTTTAGACTCAAACCCAAGCCAAAGGCAACTTTTCTTCCATCAACTGCCATGTGGCGGAATTTTAGATTTTAGTAGATAAAGTTTATGTTCTTTCTCCCCCCTCACCACCCACTTTCTCTCTCTCTCTCTTTGTTTACTTCTCTCTAGCTAGCTGCCATTTAGTTTGCAATTAATTAGTGGCAGGCAAACAACAACAGCAACAACAAAAACCAAGCAACCAACCAACCAAGTTGGATTTGTGTTTTTAATTAAACAAAATAAATGCAGCTTAAGTTGTCGGTGCTAGTAGAGAACTCAACTCAATGGAGAGACGAGAGAGAGAGAGGGGGAGGGAATGTTAAAAATATTTTTGTTAGGCGCGAACTAAAAATGCTTGACCCAATTGCCCAAAAAACAGAAGCAGCAACATCCAACAGCTAGAAAAACATTTTAAATATTTTCCTAACCCTTTTTGGCCTTTCCTTCCACCCACACACACAACCATTTTTTTGCCTCTTTCTTGTTGTTGTTGTTGTTGAGTAAATGGTTTTCCCATTAAAATGTCTGAGTGTGCGTGTGTGTGTGTGTGAGTATTATGCATATTTTTTGCTACTAGTTAAGTAAAAGTTTCTTGCTGGGAAATCAGTGGCAGCAGCTGCAGCAGCAGTCAACTTGAACACAATTTGATAACCTACTTTTCTTCCGATTTAAGAGAGACTGAGAGAGGGGGGAGGTGTGTCACCAGAGGTCGGTTGTCGCCAGCACATTAAAAATTTACACATAATGACATTGAGGCGAAGTTCGCTTTTTTTTTGGGGCTGGAGGTTTGCCTTGAGCTTATGTTTTTTGCAGGATGTGTGTGCGGCAAGCTACTAAGTGAGTTTTCGTAGTTGTTTGTTGTTGAAGAAGAAACTGCAACAACAGCCACGGCAAACAGGAAGGGGAAACAGCTCTTCCCCGTCTCCCCATCTCCCTTTCTCCCTCTTGGTCTCGGTCTTGGCTCCTTTGGGCGTAGGCTCTGGCTCCAGCTTCAGCTTCCATGCTGTGTGCACACATGGCAAAAAATAGGGAACGAAATGAAAATACTTTAAGTCCTTTGCCTTACTTAATAGCCTTACTTTTTCAGTTTGCGGTGCCGTCTCCCTCCTTCCCTCCAGCCCTCTCTCTCTCTCTCTCTTTTTGCTGTCTCGCTTTCTTCTTGACTGTAAATTATTGTCGTGCGATTTATTACGCTTCGCCTTGCTCAGCGACTTGTATGTGGCATTCTTTACCCCCCTCCCAATGCACCACATGGCGTATGCGTAACGAATAATTGTAATAGAACGCCTGCGATATATCACTTGTAACCCTTCAGCCATTGTACATACATCTACAACTATTAACATAAAAATTAATTTATCATTTGCATGATTTCGCAGCAATTACAAACAATTTGTTTGGCCCACCCAAGGGACGAGGGTGGAGGGGGCTACATTTCCGTGTCACTTGTGCCCGACGATGACAGTTACATGTGCCGTCCATTAATTTCAATCAGGTGGAAAATTAATATATATGCCAACAATTTGTTAAACAAATCAAATCGCCAGGCAAATTGTTTAAACGTCTGCTCTTTCATTTTCTTTAACCTGAAGAATTCATCAATTTGAATTTTTAAATGTTGCCTAAACACCTGCCGCCGCATGAGTTATTCATGAGTTAAAATAGTGCGTAATTTATTCGCTGACACAGATTTTGAGGGCGAAGCATAAAAAGCCGTGTCCGGGGGGGAGGAGAAAAGGTTTTTCTTCGTTTCACTCGTCGGCCAAATAACAAAGCGAAAAGAAAATGCCGAAAATTTCCCACTTTTCCAACGCACACACACACACACACTCACTCACGCACACACACAAACAACCTTACTCTTATTGTTAGGCTTAAATATTGACCGAATTTCGCAGTGTTTTCTTGTTTTGAGTGTGTGTGTGTGAGTGTGTGTGTTTTGTCCTGCGGTCGTTAGGTTTTTGTTTTTGTTTGCCTTTTTGGTTTTAGGTTAGAAATTTACCTTTTTTGGTTGCCTTCAAGTGCAAAGTCAACTCAATTTTTGGTTGTTGTTGCTTTTGTTGGCTAATTTGTTAGATGATTTCATTGAGTTTGAGCTTGGCTAAAAAGTTAACGTGTCCTGTTTGTTTTTTGGCTGATTCGAAAGGCCAAATATTTATTTTTATATGTGTGTGGTTTTTTTTCACGTTGGCTGCCACCGCCGCGCCGCTTGGCTCCGTCTCACTTGGCTAATATCTCGAATGGCACTGAAGGAGCGCTTCATTCAATGCGCTCTGCAGCCGAACAGAGTCCTTGGCATTCTCCCCCATCGTTTTTTTTGGGGGGTCTGACGTCACTCAATGCGAAAAACAAGCGAAAGCTTCAACAACTTTTGAGATTCCCCACGCCTGCGCCTGCGTGACAGAGAGATAGAGAGAGAGAGAGAGAAAGCTTTCTCTCCATGGACCCGACCTAGCCAAGTAGGAATAGCGAACGATGGGGGGAGGGCGGCGGGGGGGTGGTTGTTGCTCGACAAGTGGGGTACAAGTGTTTGTTTACGTTTTTACTACATAGATTTCACAGCGGGACGAGACTCCAGCCGAAGGTCAGCATCCAACTACGAGCTAGAACTGAGGAACTGCATCCGATGAGCAGCGCCAATTAATCAAATAACAAATAGAAAACTGCAGAGACGAAGAGGCAGGGGAGGGTGGTGGGTGGTGGGTGGAGAAATGCAAAAGCCACAGAAAACAAACCAAATTCACCAGCAAATAGTGTATATAGAGCAAAACCGCATAGTCAAATTGAAGCTAATCAAAACTCTTGGCAACAACTTTTTCATTTCATTCAAAGGCAAAGACAAAGGCAAAGGGGAAAAGGGGAAACCATGAAATTGTTGTGGCTCAAACACCTAAACTCAGTAAAACAATAAGCCAAAAGGAATTCCGAACAGTTATTTCTCCGGACAATATGCAACTCGGTCTCAAGTATTCAATTAAATTCAAATTTGTTCAAATATTAACCTTATCCTTGCCACAGGAGACAATAATTTACCCAAGTGAGGATTTCATCACAGAGCAGAGATTAAATTGGAAAGGATTTATCAAAGGAAACTACAGTCGAACTTCCCTATAGCGTAGAGGGGGAATTCATTATAGGCAAGTTCGACTGTGTTTATGTTCTAAAAAAAAAAAACCCAATCAAGTTAATCGTGTTGATCCACTCAGAAAGATGGAAAATTGAATTACTAATATGGAAAGAGGATACTAAAAGCAAAGATTCAATTAGTTAAAGAGACTAAAGACTAAGGAAGAGCAGAGTAATGGTCGCAAATAGGAAAAGTCCCAGTTAAATCTCTTCAAATGAATGCTGGGAAATCCATTTAGGACTGACTCAAAGCTAAACTGTTTGCGTATTGGACTAAAGATAAAGATAGTTTATCCAAAAGCTAATAATGTTTGAGTCTATCATGGGAGATCCACTATTTAAGGAACTGCAAAGCTTTATTTGAATGCAGTTTCTTGATTACTTTATTGGTATTTTTGGTTTTTGGAATTCACATCAGTCGCAGATGGAAAGACTTAATTGAATTTGAGCATACAAGACACACAGAGTGAATTACAATGTCTTTTTTGTTTGCTGTCTGTCTCTATGTCTCTGTTTCTGTCAGTCAGTCAGTCAGTCAGTGTGGAGGCGGCTCACATAGTTGCAATTGTTACTTACTTGGTTGCTTTTGTATGTTTTATGTCCTGGCCTCCTCTCATATGTTGTAAATCTCTCTCGTCTAGTTTGTTGTGGCTTTCGTATTCATAATCTAGAGTGGCAGACACTAACCAGCCATGAGAGATGTACCTGACACACACAGAGATAACTTCCCCCTCAATACGCGTGTGTTAGTCCTTGTGTGTGTGTGTGTGTGTGTGTGTGGGGCAGGATATGCCAGTGGCACTCAATTGTGCTGTCAAGTCATGTCTCAGACAGCCGTAACTTGATGCTAATAAAATGTTATCAAATGAACGTCAAACTTGTGCCTATTGTTTGTGTTGTTAATATAAAAACTTTTATTCCAGCATCATCGAAAATGGCAGCAAAAAGGCAAACACTCACACACACACACACACACAAAAACTAACGCACGGGCAATCGATTAAAGTTGAAACAACGGGAAACGAGAAGCAGTTCATTGAACTCCTTGTGGCCCCCAGCCCAAGGGAGGACGGAGGACACATGTGCCTTTTGTTGCCTAGTGCCACAGGTGAGTAGGCGTGAAAACTCCTATCTCTCCCTCTCTACTGATTGCTTTCTGTCTTTTTCAGCAGCTCTTCCTGCTGTAACTCAAATGCTATTGACAGTGAAAAGTCAGAGAGACGTGCAGGATATTAGAAAAGTGAGAAAATGTGCTTCCACCTACGCTGCTAGTCTAATGTGACCAACAACAATGCCTCGAGTTCAACTGCCTACACTGTTAGCAGGGGAAAATGGAGAAGATTTCAAATGGATCAGGAATCCCGAAGAGTTCAAAGTGGTAAAATGGTAGAATGTTGGAATAGCTTAGAGACCTCCTTATCTTAATAAATATAAAATCTAAACACAGATAAGTTATAATTTATCTCATATTTTGAATAATTAATAACTTACACTCTTTTTCTGTATTCTCTATTTCAAAAGTGTGCAGAATTAAAAAGGATTTTCCTTTTGAAAAGTGTCCTGACACAAAAGCAGATTTTTATTAATGTTTTTCTGATATTTTTTAAAAATTTTTTCGCATGTTAACATTTTATTTATTTTGATACGAACAGCTGCATAAATTTATTTACTCCATAAATTGATTATTTTACTTTGCTTGTTGCGATTTAATAAACATTATTCGTTTCGTTTCATAAAATAAATGTAAATTGATACGAGTAGTGAAACGAAAAGAAGCGTTTTTGTTGTTGGGTTCTCATTTGGGTAAACTGAAAAGCAATGCCTCCATTAGTCAGAGTCATATCCACGGAACGGCAGTCAATGCATCCATGGCAACGGAATGCTCGACTGCCTAGAGACAAGTATGCCTAAGGACGAGAGGAGAACACGGTGAACGAGAGCTGGGAAAAATGTGGGAAAAACATCCGAAAATCAAACGATGAGCACAGACTCACTGACGGAATGAATTTTAATCCTGGCAAGGATTAAACGTAGGCCACAGAAAAGTCTCTAAGCTGGTCCGCTCTCTCAATCATTTGGGGAAAAACAAGGATAAATCAACTTGAAAACCTCTAAAGACTCAGATGAAAGCAGGCTCCTCCCACTAGCACTAGGATCTACACACTCTTACGATCTACCGAGTTTCTTTCCTCAAATCTATAACTCTTTATGTTTGATTTATCGAGAAAATATACGCTTGGTGAATTTCTCACAGTGTATGCTTTTGTTTCCCATACGACAATCGCTTTGTCAAACCGAGCAAAACAGTTTTGTGACCATTGTCATCGTTGGTTGCCTTGGTGGCAACTTCGCCTCGGTTTCAGCATCATCTGACTGAGGCTGCCTCAGACTCGGTTGCTGTCTCTGATGTTGCTGCCTCTGATGTGGCTGCTGCTTCTGCTGGTGGTGCCACAACGAAGTCTCCGTCGTCTTGTTGCTCGTTGTTGAATGCTGCTGAATGGTGAATGAGCATGTTTATCAATGTTGTGTGTGCTTATCGACGACAGCCGCCATTTTCAATTCAAGAACCACCACTTCCACATGGAAACCCCCGCAAACCCCCATTCCACCCCAACCCCCTTGTTTATATAGTTCGAGATTGAGAGGGAGACAGAGCGTTTGCTTGACAACTTATTTCAACATCTTGTTCTTGTTCCTTTTCTTGTTGTTGTTGTTGTTGTTGTCCCTTGTGTTGTGTTTCCTATTTTCATTTATTGGCAAAACTTTTTGCACAGTTTTGTTGCGAAAATAAGGCAAAAGGTGGTGAATGGGATAAGCATGGGGTCGGGAGGGGGGAGGGAGAGGGGGAGCAGTCATGTTTAGCTGTCGGCAAAGTTTTTGTTGCCATTGTTCAATATTTCACTCATGTGTGTGTGTTTCTGTGAGAATATATATTTGAAAATATATATTTTTGATTAAATTTCTCCAAGGCATTGCAATGCAAATGTGAGTAAGCAAATTTAAACAAAAGGAAGGTGAAGGAGATGTGGGGGGGGGCGAATGGGGGGAGTAAAAAGATTAAAGTAAATGCTAAATCGATTGATTACCTCAATTAGACCCTTGAAATGAAGCAAATGAACCCTCATTAATGACCCCTTAAATTGTTATACTTATGTAAATACCCAGGGCAAGTGGTTGAAAAGAAAGAGAAGAAAGAAAAGAAAAGAAAGAAAGACTGAGAATGGGAATGAGTATGAGAAAAAGTTGCCATTACCCGAGTCTATCTTTTCGTGTTTCCCCTTCCGTTCTGGTTTTCTTTTCTTTCAGTTTCTTTCTTTCTGCTGCCGCCGCGGATGTTGCTAAACGGTTTATAGCACTTGCCAGCAGAGACAGAGACAGAGTGAAAGAGCGAGAGAGAGAGGAGAATGAGGGCAGCGAAGGCGAAGGCGAAGGCTAAGCGGAAGCAGCGATATATTATTAATAGCCCCATACCCGCACAACCCCCCCTCCCCTCTCTTTCCGTTTGCCCAAGACACTCAGCAGGCAATGCGGCGTATGCGCAATATTTTTCCTTTTTTATATTTTATTACGGTCTTTCTTTCCCCCCCCTTTCCCCCCATCCCCTAAAGGCAAACGACATACAATTCCCAGTCCCCATCCCTGTCCTCCCTCTCGTTGTCCGTGTCCCAGTCGCAGTACCATTTCCATTGCCATGGTCCTATGTGCCATGCTCTTTCTGTGTGTGTGTTGCCATTTGTAAAATCGCCTTGGTCGTCCTTCGTCCTTGGTCCTTGGTCCAGAGCCATGGCCTCTAATAAGATTTTATTGCGCCAAGTCACGCTGTACGTGTGTGTACAACTGATGCGGATAATAAGTTCGGTTTTGGTTTTAGGTTTCCATTTCGGTTTTCAGTTTACTTTCCCTCCTCCTCCTCCTCTGACGACCGCCCAGATCATTTTCAACACCTTCCTTCATACAAATTGCCTATTATTTCGATGTGGTGGTGGAGCAGTGGGGGAAAGGGGCACGCTGGGGCGTTAACCAATTTCGTTTTGTGTGAACAATTCGAATTGTGGTTATTTTCGGGTGGTGTAATTAACAACCAACCGACCACCAAGCAAAAGCCATCAGAATTTATTATAATACCAAAGTTAAACAATTCAATTAAATTGACAATTTTCGTGACCTATGTGGAATAGTTTTTCCCGGTTCTTTCGAATGCCTTGAAAAATATTTTGTATTAGTTTGTGTAGTCTTCTCTTTTCGTTTCTTTCCTCGTACATACTCGTTTATTATTGGCATTTCCTTTGCCCTTTGCCTCCAGAGTGAAAACGTGCCCTGTTGGTGTCCTTATTCCCACAGCTCCTTCTGACTAGCTGTGTGTGTGTGTTTGAGTGTGTGTCTGTGTCTGTCAATAAATCAGCTTTCGTTTCTATAATTTAAGCTACTTTGGCCATACATGCGAGAGGGATGGAAAATAAACTTATGAATTGCTAACAAAGAAAAGCGAACCTTTAAAGAGATTGGGAGAAATGTGGCAAAATATAACCATGTGACGTGTATTTTCTTCTTTCTCCTATGCACCACATGTAATTCAGTCAGCCGATTATGCTACAAAACATACCACATTTAAATTCAAGTCGAAAATAAAATTGCCAGTACATTGAGATAGTGAAAACTAGAAAGAATCCTTTTAAAGATGCGCAAGACCATTTCGTTCTGTGGCGCTTATAATTCTGAACTAGTTTTAGCGTTGAACAAGAGCAATGGCCTTTGGAATTCTTGACTCGTTACTGTTAGAACTTGGTAGTTCTTGAAATAGTTATACAGACAATCTGCTTACGTATATGCAAAACGCCTCAAATGAGGTACCCAAGATAACTCGCGCTTCATCACTTCGGAATATTAGAAAATTTCAACCCAACCTCGCATTTTGCTCTAACTCACAATTAGTATAAGATATTTCAGGTAGTAAACGAACAGAAAACAAACAAAGAAACATGACAGCGTCCAGTCTGAAGATGAAACTCATATCCAGCTGAGGTGCAAACTTCTGGCCAAAATAAATGCATATTTCATTACAGCCAAACTGATGTAGTTGCACTTGGTCTCGATGGTTACAAAAAAAAAAAAAACACATCCTCTCTAGATTTCTGTTCAGTTTTAGATTTCCCATCGGAGCATATAAACCACATTGTGCTCTCTGGCCCTAGCCACACTGCAGGTGGCCTAGCCAAATTAATAAAAATGTGTGTAAAAAAGGAAACTTTGTTCTTTGTAGTCTTTTTTTGTTGTTCTTCCTAGTGCAGGACCATAAACGTAAGCTAAATCCACAGCAATGCACTTAAGATGTCACGCACAGAGAGAAAGTGCAGCCACAGAGCAGAGACAGAGACAGAGACCCAAGACCCAAGACCACATATGGTTAGTTGTTGCTGCGTTTCCCTTCGGTTATCTTTTCTTTTAGTGTCCAATAACTTTTGTGCTCCTGTGACAATTTTTACTTTTATGGTAGCCAAACGATTAGTTCTCTTGGCCAGCAGCAGACACTTTATAGCCAGCCCAACAACGGCTAAAATGGGCAGATAAAATGCGCTTTTTACGTTCGATATTGATGCCCAACTCGCACACACAATATGTTAATGCTTCTAGTAAAAGAAAGAGGCAAAAGAGTTGTAAACTAGTTTTATACACAAGCAATGTCTTTAGTTCTCTCTAAAAAGCTGTCTAATAATAATAGTTACGCAAAAAAAATATTTAAATTTGAAGTGTTGAGTAAACCAATTTCCAAATAAATGACACTTTAGATTACTTAAGAGTTTCTTCTTACTCTCAGACTATTATACTATAAGTCTAATAGACGAAAAAATATTCATTCATAGTATAACAAATTCTCATACTGATCATGAAAAGATTAAAAAACACAAAGAAAACCCCTTTTTGGTAATTATAGCGATTTGAAGTACATTTTGAGTTGCATTTCACTTTGCAAAATAATTATTTTGCTCCCAAAAGTATGCTAAGAACACTTAAACAACCATCAACACAGTAAATCTACTTATGATAATGTATGGAAAATTGATTCAAATCGTCTTTAAATTGATTATCAATTGATACACACAATGAAACAGATTGAAATAATTTATAAAGAAATAAATCAGAGTTTGAATCCATTGCCACAAATGGCCATAAAACACTTTTAACTAAGTAAAAATGCAAAGAGATGCATTTTAAAATTCATAAATATTTCAAATGTTACATATTTTTGAAACTTACCCTAAACTAAATTGCAGCCATTTAGCAATTGTTTGTTTTGTCCTTCTCTTTGTCTATCTCTCTCACCGTTTGCCTCTGGAATGAATAAATACAATTGGTAAAATAAATTTTTTGTTTCCATTGACTATATCTGCATATATATATGTCAGTGTATGTGTGTGTGTGTGTGTGTGTGTGTGTGTGTGTGTGTGTGTGAGTGTTCTTGAACAATATTGGTGGCTCTGGCCGTGCACAGCTGCATTCGCGGCATGAGATTAAACTTGTCTTGGTTAGCGTAAACAGAATTATTTGCAGTTATCCTGGCCATGACTGACTCTGACTCGGCTTTGTTGCTGCTTTGTGGAAATTTTAATTGGGTTTTCTGCCATATTAGATTTCCCTGGCAGAAGCCAGAGCACACAGAGCGCAGCGTAGCACGGCCACGAGCACGGCCCGCCCATGTTGAGGGGCGGCAAAGTGTATTATTAAATCTAGTAACTATCCGTTGCTTTAATGTTTCGAATTGTACGTTTAAAAACAATTCCCTCAATGCAAATTTCATGCGGAACTCAATCAGAAAAAGAGGAAAATGCTACACAAGAGGATTTCTCTTGCTTTTCGTATGCATGCAACCGAACAGAGCAGAACAGAACAGAAAAGTACAGTCAGACAATGCATACATATATGCATATGTGCACGAGTACGTTGAATATTTTGCCAGCACGTAGCCTTGATTTTCTCCATTGCATCGCATTCCATTGCCATGTCTTGGCATTCCGAAACCAAATTCAGATCCAGGCCGCAAAAGCTGTCAATGCCTCTCCATCTGTCTGTCAAGTGCTCGCTCCGCCCTGAAACTCTATTTACTCGACTTCCTTTTGGCGGATTTAATAATCAACATTATCGCCATCTCGACTCGACTCGACTCTACTCTACTCCACTTCACTCACTCTCCTCTTATCTTCTGGGAGCGTTTTGTAAGTGGTTATTTAACGTAAGTAATGTAATAAGTCTGCCAGCTAGTTTTCTTATATTTCCTGCACCTGCCTCTGTAATCCCTTCGAAGGATAGAGAGCCAGCCAGACAGATGGCAACTGCTTTCATTGCTGAAAGGGAGAAAGATGATACTGCAAAATAAAAGGTGCGCAGAAAAAAAGTGAAGATAGAAAATGTGACGCCAATTTGTTGTTGGCCAAAAAAGTTGTTACACCTTTCCAGCTAAGAAGTTAAGAATTTGCACTTGATGAAATTTTCCACTTTGCCATTAAACGAATTAACAAGTTTATGGAGAGCCCGTCCGGCTGCTTTTTCCTAACTACGACTAATTGCTGCCTAATTGATTAACAAACATTTTCTACTTCAAGTATTTCGAACAAGTGGGCAAGTTCTTTATATACTTAAGTTGATTAATCTTCTGGATAAAGAATACTCGGAAGATTTCCCAAAAATAAGATAGATTCCATCCTACCATTTCCATATTTCTAAATAAACAAATCGATGAACATACACAAAATTTGGAACATCTTTTAGGGTCAACCCATTTCGTAGAAAAGTCGTGTGATTGTGACACTTTGGATCTGTTTTGGGCAACATTAAGATCGTCATTCAGTTAGAACATTTTTCTATTGAAATATCTTTGATTTACAAATCGAGCAGATTGACTTACGTCATCGTTAAGTAATTCTGATTGAAAATGGCATTTGATCGATAACTCTAAGTGTTTGACTAAATTGAGTAATTTATACAAATTGACTAATTTGCTTAATCGGTTTTGAAATTTCCGAAAATGGCATCGAAGTGAAAACTAGTTAATAAATCGATTTTCGCCACACCCTGAATGTGAATGGCTTTGGATAGCATTGCAAAAATAATTGTTATCTCCATTCACACGATTGTCTGAGGCAACTACACAACTGCCCCTTATATGGTCGGCCCCCACCTCCGCCTCCACCATGTCAATAGAAATATAATTCGAAACGGGGCGACTCGAACGGAAGGAAAACCAAACTATCAACCATGCGACGACCTACCATAAAAAGACACTGTGAAACGAATGCGCGACGCGGTGCGGCGCGTACGTGACAATAAAATGAAATGTGTAAGACCTCTCCGTGTGTCTCGCCGTGTCTATCTTATTTTTGTGGCTGCTTCTGGGGCAAAGGAATTGCAAATGCAACTGCATCAGGGCTAACAGGGCAACTTGACAAATTTATTTGCCAACAAACGCACAGTGGTTTCTTCCTGAAAGGAAAATATGTTGTAGAAATTCAATTTTGGAATTTTAATTCATTAGTAATAATCGAAAAAAATAATAAAATTGTGGAAACTGTTTTCAAAATTGGGTTTCAAGTTTTTAGTGTCAATTTAAAGATGCGATTTTCAACATCAAATATACCACATCGATATATCTTTTGAAATCGCCCAACAAATGACTGAGTTATAGGATGATTGTGATTGTTTTGCCAGAGTTTTTTATTTTACGATAGATTTCTAGCTTTAGTTATACACGACCTTGATCAGAATACAAAACTCAGCCAACTCAACTCGAATAAAATTGTATGAAAATAGTTTGAAGAATAACCAAGTTTATGATCCAACACATTAATTTCAACTGTCAACCACTGTGCAACATGCTCGAGTTAAGTGGAGAATATGGAGATAAAGTCGGAGATGGAGAGCAAGACCTTTGTCGTTTTTTGGTATTTGTCGCAGTGTATACACCTGTATGTCTGTTACCTGCAATTTATTTAATATTGCATTTGACCAAGTCCCGGCAGTGCCTCCCGCCTCTGGCCCCTCTTCTCCCTCCTTAGCTACGCCCCCAACTGCGCATTTCTCTGTCCTTGTGCCTTGGCATATGAAAAATGAAATGTGGCTGCAAAGGAGCGAACGATGCGGTAAAGTTGTTCCCACCGGCGGCAGCAGCAGCAGCAGTTGAGGAACAAAAAAAATGAAGAAGGAAACTGGAAAATTGTGAGACAAGTTCTCTCCCATGGAGATGGGGCAACAGCTGTCAGGGCCATGGAGTTACCTAAGGCACAGAGAGCTCGATTTTAATAAAAGTACAGAAAATGCACAAACAACCACAAGAAGAGAGAGAGGGGGGGAGAGAGAGCGAGGAAAAACCAACATAAAGAAGGTAAAAATATTTTTGCAACCTATTCAGGTGAGCCTGAAGTCAGCATTCTAACTTGTTGCGCTGCCAATTTTCAATTGTTGAGACTGCAGGGGCTTATGTATGGTGGAGAGGGGGGCGTGGAGTGGGAGGAGACACAAGCATCCAAGCTATGCCTGTGAAATTTTCATTTAAAATGTGCGCCATAAGTACGCATTACACACACTCAATTTCCGTTTTCCATTTTACGCCAACTCCACCGACTCCGACTCCAACTCCAACTGCGACTCCATCGCGTGCTCCTCCAACAGGATGCCATGAATGAAGAGCTCGAGATTCAGTTGGATGCTCCTCCTGCTGCTGCTCCTGCTTATCAAATTCCCTTCAGCATTCCCATTATCCAACTCGCACACACATACACACACACACACTGGCAGACATATGAGTATGTTGGCATTTTATACGTTCCCGGCATTTTGCGGACTACTGCAACGCATCTCCCTGCCTCCCCTCCGTTTACCTCTTGGAGAGCGTGCGAGTAGGTGCCACCTCACCGTACGGTTTGTCGGCGTTAATGCCACGCTTGGGGCACCTTCCTTGGAGGTGTGCATTACACATTACATTATCCTCCACATCCTGTTGCATCTTGCCTCCCTTCAATATGCTGCACAATTTAACTGAGCAACATCATACTTCTCCATGAAACCAATTAAATTGCATTCTCATGGACATATCGAATGGCTAAATGCTGCTCCGAACCCAACTGTTGATTTCAAACTGTATAAAATTGCTGAAATCAAATGCCTGTTATTACCAACATATACAATTAACTTGGCACAAGCACCTCACAAAAATTCATTAGAATTAGAAATCATTTTGAGGGTATTGGTTCTTCCATGCTTAAACCAGTTGGGAATCACAAGCAATATCACTGCATACGCTTAAGTTGGGAACTATAAGTGAAAGAAGCTGTATTTATGTCGTTCAGCCATCTAACTTTAAAAGCCTGACATTAAAAACTCTCTTAAACTTTGTTCTCTCTCTCTTTGATTGGATGGACTGGTTTACTTTGATTGCAACCTAATTATCCTGACATGAAAGTCTTCTGATTTGGTTATCATTTCCATCTAGCCTATTTAAATTTCTCTAAGACTAGTTTCCACCTCGTTCGGTAGTTAATAACGTACAATTTACATCGATTCTGTGTTATCTCTCAGTACGGTTAACAAGACTGTGTGTTTAGGTAAAATAAACGACTATTATGACTCGTAATGCAGTCCTCCTACAACCCACGCACATTCAAGAGGTGCTCAACTCAGAGAGACAAGTATCATTATTTTGGGAGCCTGCAAATTGCATTTCCACATTAGACATAAAGCCAGCCAAAGGAGGGACCATTTCGATGCAGCCTAAATGGGTAAATTCATGGAGTGAATGTCACCCGGAGGACTGCTTGCCATTGAGAGTGGGTTGGACGGAATGGGTGGGCTGGTTGGTTGGTCGGATGGTTGGGTAATAGGATTTTGTCCAGCAGTTGCAGTACATTTCAATTAGTGGCCACTCGCCACGCACAGATGTGAGGTGAGTTCCACAGCTGCGTTGCGCTTCGTTGGTTTCAGAGATGGGCCATTTAATTTGGGTGGAACAAGATGCATTTAGTTGGAAATTCCATTCGGTCAAGGCACTATACGAGGTCTCTCGAGGATTATCCAACATTAATGTTGAGCATAAAGTAATTTTTCAATTGAAGTTTTGTTTCCTTAAAAAAATGGCCTTAAAGTCCATGATATCGTAAAAGAAAGTACTTTCACCTTTTTATCTATGTATCAAACGAAAATTGCCGTCTGCTGCCACAAAGCAAACACCAGAGCCAGGCAGACGAGAAGGACCAAAGGACAAGAGAGAGAGAGAGACAGACAGACTGGCCCTGGTACGGGCTTTATGGCTTTCCAATCGCTTCCTGCTGCTGCTGCTCCTGCTTTTTGTTTGCTTCTTTTTCGGAGACGTTTTTTGTCCAGGGTCCTTTGTCAGGAGCAGCAGCAGGAGGAGCCATAGAGAAGCATCAAATCATTTCGTGCTAATGGAATTGCTTCAATGCTGATGGAATTTTTATGGTCGAATTGGGCCTGGTCCTGGGTCAGGGGGAAAAAACAAAAACAACCATGAGAACAAAACAAATACTGAAAATTCTCGACTCTCGAATTTTTGCCTTTACTCGCCGCCGTTTTTTATGGTTATTTGTCAATAATAATGAGTGTTTTTTATTGAATCTGATGGCTGCATAAATCTACATATTTCCATACAAAAAGTTGAGGTACAAAAGTCAATTTACCCAGTAAGACAATTGCCAAAAGTGTCAAGCGCAAAGAGAGAGATGGGGCTGAAGGTTCGAGGGTGGGTTAGGAATTTCCAATATTTTTTGGGCGTTTGGGCGGAAAACCTTTTTTTAGAGATGCTGGGGGATTCAATACATCAAACGAAATTAAAGCCATCCTAGACAGACCACACAGTGGCACGAAGAGCAGAGAAAAAGTGGTCTAAACCAACAGGGTCTCTCCTCATTTTATTGCGAACCACTGTGCAGGCTCGTATAATGAACAGCATTGACACCAAACAGTTCGCATGGGGCACTAAGGGCGGTGGGCAGGACACGTGTCGACGCGCGCTGCAGGGATACTTCTGGTGGCAGGATGAAAGGTTTTTGCGCCGCAAGGAGCCAACCGAAAATGTCACTCAAATGAAAACTAAAGGAAAAGAGTGCTAGAAGAGAGGAATACCAGGAAAATAGCATAGCATAGCGAGAATAGCTGAGAAGTATGCCAAACACGAAAGCTCCTCAAGAACCCCTGGAGGCCACACTGGAGGAACTATCCAATCCGATTGGGCAGACTGTTGCTTCGTGCTCTCGTCCATGTGCTTCTGTTTTTTAGTTTTCTTGTTGATGTTATTGCTCAATTTAGTCCATTGGCTTCAGTTTGGCCCCTGGCCGATACGAGAGACAATTACTCATGGTTTATACTCGACTTCCCGTAGTGCCGCTACGTCACTCCCCCGCACTCGATTCGCAGCTGTCTCTACACCTTACACGGGGGTATGTAGGGGGGTTCGACTGGGGTTGAAAGTGCATGACACACAATTCCTGTTGTTCCTCCATCTCCTCCCTCATCCCGCTTACCATTAACATGCATATGTGAACCTTTGCCACGGGACCACCAAAATTGTTTTTGTGGTTTTAACTGGATGGTTTATGGTTACACATTTTCTGCTTTTACCTTTCAGCTTTTTGTTTTTGCTTTGACATCGTTTTCTGCCATGCAATCTAATAAATGAGTGTGCGGTGTGTGTGTACCAGTGTGGTGTGTGTGTGGGGGGGTGTTGACAAAAAGGGGCTGAAAGAACATATTGAAGTTGGACGGACATGTGGTCGACATGGAAAGCTGGTAAAATCAGTTTCACTTGCCCTCAATAAAAACGAGTTCTTGGTAAATTGCCAACATTTAAAGAATATGTCATCCTGGAATTAGGTATTTAAGCCAAAACTGACTACAGAAATGGAATATTTAACTAAAGAACCATGCACAAATGGAATATTTAACTGAAAACACAAGTTCAAAGTCCTTCAATACACATGGTGTTTGTGAGAACTTTCAATTTCTTTCCTTAAATTGGTCACATTCTTAAAGATTAACCAAACCTTTGCCAAATGTATAATGAAAATCACGTAAATAACCAATCTAACATTATTTTAGTGAGCTCAATTGATAAATTGATGGTCGTGAATGACTCCATGCAACTGCCCTCCCACTCTGAACTTCGAATGGACGTACCTGACTAAGCCTTCTATTTATAAGTAGGTTAATATCCGGTAAATCGAATTGAGTTTCCCCACTTAGCTTATTAGACTTTAATGTAGGTCCGCGTAGGTCTTGCAATTTCTTTCTGTAAGCATTACATGCGTCGTTTTACAACATCTACTTGAATAATACATAAGTCTTTCCCTTAGCCTGTTTTTACAAACTACAAATAGATATTAAATATTCTATTTTGGCCATTCTTCACAAACCTTATATTACACAAACATTCCGAATTCGTCCACGTCCAAAAGGTACAAAACAAATACTAAAATTAATGTTTATATTAGGGCTTCCGATCTTTCGCATCACATTTAAATGATACAATTTCTCGTCTGACCAATTAAATCTAAATTAAAATATAAATTCCACAACTGGCAGACTGGCGAACTGGAATGACCAAATGCGCACATTTTCAATGTCAGTCAGTTGGTCAGTTTAGTCGTCCAAAGTCGTCCGACTTTGACTTCGACTTGGACTTGGACGACGACTTCGACAAACATTAAATGATGCGAGAACATAGCAAGTAAACGAAAATGAAAGCAAAAACAACCAGAGCAAGAAATCACAACCCACGCAGAGAAGAGTAGCAGCAGCATCGTCGTCAAAGTTGCCCAAGAGCAGCGAAGCGTCAAGAGTAATCATTATAAAGACACACACAGAGATACCCACAGACAACTTGGAAGACTCTTGAATACCCTGCCGTAAGGCTCACTACCCCACTGCAAGAGCAAAAGCGATCGGTTTGAAAATCGGTAATTTGATGGAATGAAAATGAAATTATTAAGGTTAACGAACTTATCGTAACTATCTCTGTGAGCATCATTTAGTGACTCTATCAAGGAGATTTTCAGCCCATTGTTATCTCGAATATACCCTTCTAAACCCACGGGGTTAATGGGTATCGAAAAAGCTTTTCTCGGGGTGTTGTTGCCCCCACGCCGCATTCAACATAAGTGAATGAAAATGAAAAAAAATGCTGGTGGCACACAAGTTACGTGATCAGAATGATAAACTCGGGCTCAGAATCAAGCCGCTGCCGCTGACTGACAAGTGGGTGGACTGGCCAGACACCTAAACAGAAGTACAACAACAAAAACGGAATTAAATAAATTTATATTGTTTGTTGCTCTTGCTGCGTCTCATTCGCCTGCACCCCACTCGATTCTCCCCTCTTAGTTTTGGTTTAGTGGTCGAATCCGAAATTAATTAAATTGTCACTGAATAACAACAACAAATGAAAATCAAATTGTTTCGCACTGTGATTTCCTACTATGATGCCGATGATGACGACATTAGAAAAATCTCTTTTCCTTTTATATCACATTTTTACAGCTTTAATGGGACAGCCAGCTGCCGCGTTTTTTGTAATAGACGAGTCAAAGGTCAGGGGCAACAATCTGAACCAAAAGTGAAACAATAAAAAAATATAATTAAAATTTTAATTAAAGCAAATGACATCTGTTAGAAAATATGTCTACAACAAAGAGATTAGTTAGTGATCAACGCAAAAGAAAGAAACTTCTGAATAAAATGAGCTTTATGATGATGTATCCAAAACATTTTTTGTTCTTTGTTTAATCAAACTTTAACTTTAAGATATTGTGATTGCCTCTGCAGTTGATATCAATTATAATATAGATAAAGGGTTTCAAATACCTTCAGAGTTCCAAAGGTTCCTTCTGTCTGGCACTGCACTCTCTTGCAAAAAACTCCCCAAAGTCCCTGTTTGAATTTAAGGATAACTTTGATTTGTTTCATTAAACCTATTTTGCAAAACGGTGTGACGTAGCGGCACTGCACGGCTTTTTAAGCATACGTTACCGCCAACACTTTCAAAGAATCTCCTTTGCGAAAAACTTTCTCCTGGAAAAATATAATTTTGCTCGCTCATTAAATTAGGTTGTTGGCCTTTTAGGCATCCTTCCTCTAGCTTTACGCTGCCGCCTCACTGTTCTGCGGTTGAGTTTATCTACGCGTGAGAAAGAGGAGAAAGTTTCGCTCAGTTGTCCTCGTTGCCTGATTATGGTTGTGTTGGAGTTGAAAGCAAAGTTTCGCCTCTGGAAAATGGCGTCGGCACATTATTAATTGCACCTAAAGAGATTACATTCACCGTGCCCAGACGGAAATGGTGGACGACTAATCACGCAACTAACATAAACTGGGTGGGGTAAACTAGAGCTGGAGCTGGGCAGGTAAAACCTGGCTAGCTGTCGACAACGCAGTTTGCACCTGCCGCCGCCGCCTCATTTCATAGTTTTTTTTTTTTTTTGCACATTCCGCACGCAATCTAATTTAGTTTGGCGTAGAAAATGACACTACCCCACTGTCCCAGAAAAATGTAAGAACTTTGCGTTGCGATGGAGCGGCCTTAATATGTTAATCCTCTTGCCAGTGGGATTTCTCATATTGGATAAGAGATTTTTACTCTGGAATACATGAACAAAATTTGAATTCATGTCGAAATCATAAACTTAAGGCAAGATGTTCATCTCCTTCTTCTCCTTTTTCTGTGCTTTCTGTGTTTTCAGTGCCTTCAAAGAGTAGTAACGAATGCAATGCAGTGTGCAATTATTCCGAGTATGAAGGTTGGATTGGGTGGGGGTGGAGGGCTGGCAGGGAACTTAACTTCTTCTTGTGCTGCACTGCTTCTCTCAAGGATACAGTGCACTTAAGCCTAGTGCCGAGACGGATGGAGAGAACTGCCAGGGATTTTGCTCGTTATATCTAGCTTTTGCCCTTCCGTTTCGCTTTTTTCGCTCTCCTTTCATTCTGCTGCTGTTGCTTTACTATTTTTTCTTTTTTTGCTTTCTTTCTTTTTGCATGCATCTATGCATCTGTAAACTGAATAATTCATGCTTTTATTGTTGTTGTTGTTGGGGTGTTGCATCGCCATCCTCTATGGATGCCCCAGATGAGGGTTGTTTCGTGTTCTTGTCGTCCTTGAGTAGGGTTGGAGACCAAACCCACAGAGGCAACAGGCGTTGGCGGCGCTTTGTGCATTTGCCAGTCTCAGGTCTTAGGTCTCCGTGTCGCACAACCACCAATTCGAAAGCAATTTCTGTAGCATTAATCATTCTTTCCCCGTCCAGTCTCCGGGACCACCCCATCCATCCATCCACACATGACGCTTATCTTTGCCCTCAACATGGCACAGGCGCAGGCTCGACGTTGGTCCTTTTTTTCATTGCTTTTTTGGATAATGTTGACAAAACGCATTCTAAGCACTTCAGAATTTGCTTTCTTTTCTTTTGTTTAGTTAACCGGACATTTACCCATCCCATCCCATCCCCCATACACTACTTCCAGCTTCTATCCTCCATCCACCATATGTCTATGAGTTGTGAGCTGCTGTGCTCTGATTTGAATTTTCTGTACGCACACAAAATTTGCATTGGAAATTTATGCATGAGTGGTTCGGTTCAGTCCGGTCCGGTTTTTTTGTTCATGTGCGGTCCAGCTTCGGGTCCGGCTCCGGCTCTGTCTCCAGGTCCACCTCCTCCTATTAGATTTTGTTTGTTTCACTACCAAATTGGAGAGCATTGAAGCTTTAAATCCTCAACTGCAAGTGGCCATCACTTTGCTATTATCATTGTTTGTTTGTTGATTGCAGGAAATTTATCGTATTCATTTTGACAGAGCAAATTATCTGGACTCCAGACTGTTCATTGGCCAAATAACTTGATTCAAAAGAGGCGTCAATTCCAGTGGGTGCACCCAAAAATCTACAGACTTGAAGGGTTTTAAAAAATTTGTCCTTTTCATCAGACTAATACCTCAGTTTTCTCAATTCAATGACTATAATTCGTTTTTAAACTTAAAACTTATTCGTTCCTAAAGTTAAACATTTTCTTCAACACATTCCGGAAACTTAAGTTAAATATTGTGGATTAGAGCAGGAGAACTATATTTTAAAAGTTGTCAAAGTTGTTACATACATATGTAAAAGTTCTATATAGTTTTCAAATATTTGATGACTCTTACTCACCGCTAAACACTTTTTAAATCCATTAATCGCTTTGCTCACTGAGTTTCTAGTTTTTGCTTTAGTTTTTCGTTTTTTAACCTGAAAAATGCACGGCAAATTAACACTGGAGGAAAAAAGTTTAAAAAAAATACAAGAGCCAAGAGAAAAATAAAAAACGAAGGCGGAAAAAGGGAAAACAAATGAAATGCCTGCCGTGACAGCCGTGGCCTTATCCTTATCCTTTCGTTTCCTTGTTCCAGCCACGCCCGCGGCTTTGGCTAACAAAAACAGGATGGGAAAAAAACGAACTAAAACTTCTGGCACTTGTTTTTTTTTGTCGCTGTGTGATGTTTTTTCGTATTTTCAAAATGGTTGGGGGAGTGAGAGGAGGGGAGGAAAAGTTTTGCGGTGTCTGCGAATGACGCCCGCTACGCCTACGCGAAGCAACACGCTTTCACATTTACAGTTATCTCAGTGGTACAAAAATATAGCGGGTTTTCTTTTTGGTTTCGCACTTTTTAACACTTGCAGAATTTAAAATATTTTCGGATGCAATTTCTGATAAAATTTTTCGTATTTTCATTTCCCATTTTACAACCCCCAGTTTTGGCAATTTCACGCCTACGAAACTGACCCGTCGTGGTTACCCCGTTGTCCCAGCTACAAACTACCGTTATGTGAACCGCAACCGCACTCGCGAACGTCTTTCAATAAACTGGCAAAAACTTGAAAAAACAACACACACACACACATACACACAGAGAGAAGAAAAGCAACAAAAATTTCACAATTGTTGTTACAGCAACAACAAAAGGTGGCTAAAGCTCTCTCTCTAGCAACACCCCCGTCCCACCGCTAAATTCACCGGCGCAACGCCAACGCAAGTTTCCACCCAAAAATGGCAAACAATGTCTGAGAAAATAAGAGCTATCGCCACCCCCCGATTGAGTTGTTTGCCATGCGCATGCTCAAAAGTTAAGCTCAAAAGCTCTGCCAATATTTCTAGCTTGAGTTGCAATTGCCATGGTGGTGGAGTGGCAAACCCATTTGAGATGGGGGATGGGGGTTGGATGAATTCTGCCCTGGGCAGGGGTTGTTTTTATTATGCCGCATTGGCCGCTGTTGCTGCTTGTGTGGCTGCTGCTGCTGCTGCTGTCGCTGGGTGTTGTTGTTGTAATAATGCAGCAGCAGGCGGCCTGTTTTTAGCTACGAGGAATGTGCATTTCATTTGTTGTTGCTGCTGCTGTTTCTGTTGCTACACACTGTAAATTGCCTCGTAGCATTTTAAGTCGAATTATGAAAACTCACTCTGAACATGTTCTATAAAGGGGATGAGTGGGGGTGTGTGTTTGCCTCTGTGGGTGTGTGCAATGCGAAATGCGCTCGGGGGAATAGGAATATACGCCTGCATTTTAATTAATATTGATTGTGAGTTTTATTTTTTGTTTAACGGTGTGTGTGTTGTGTGGGGGTGGCGCACGGCGCTGGGTGGACGCAGGTGTATGTGCTTTTAATTGAGTTTAAAATTTGTGTACAAAAACAAACAAATGCATCGCGGAAGGGTAAACAACACCAACACCAAGTCTCTTAAAATGTTAGACTTGATTTTGTGCTACACCCTGCACCATAAAGTCAACCGGAAAAATAAATTAACATATAACTATTCTAGATTTGGTACAGCGTTTAAAATTAAAAGCACGTTAGCATATTTAAAGTTTGCAATCTAAACACATGTGACTCAGGTAGACTCACCCAAGCAAAAATGTTCCGTTCCATTTTTAAAAATCACCTAATAAAAAGATTATATTCTTCCTTTATACAAATTGCCAAATAAATTTACAGCCTGAATATGGCGACTGTTAATATCAATTATTATTGAGGGAATTTAAGATATTAAAAGAGTATGTTGTGAAAATTAAAATACGCATATTGTAACGGTTCTTATCAGAGACTTTATCGATTAAAACTATCGATATTGAAAATACTGGGATTTACCGATATATTTACTCACGATACGTTGTTATGTCTCGATTTGAGACGATAAAATATTTTTAGGTGAACGTTGTTAAAAGTCATCAAATTGCTTTTAAATATCAAGGTAACCAATGTTTATTAATTCAGATCAGACTATTTCGTAAACGGATAGTTGAAACTTAAGGAAATTTTAAAAATTCATTCTATCCGATAAGCTCGGTGAATACAACCCTATTTATTTGCGACCAGCCCTCTACCGATAACATATCGACTAAGGCAAAAAAAAATTCATTCAGTGCGAGTTCTCCTTTTCCTTCTTGTTTTGTTTTTATTGCTAACGAAAAATAAGTTAAACCCAAACTGTTACAAGCCGGAGCTGCACACCTGCCTTATCCGGAATATTAGTTTAGCAGGGTCAATCCACCCGCCCAACTGTTGGAATCGGGGAAAGTTTTGCGGTGGTCAAACTGCCGTTGCCATTAACTAATCCTCGTTCTCGAATAATACAAAGACATAAAGTCAATTTCTTCGACGACAAATGCTGATAACATAACCCCAAATACCAGGTGCTAGAATTAGCAATTAAATTTTTGCATTGCCGTCTTGCCCAGTATCATAAAGAGTAGCGGGCAAATAATTCCCCAGCAGCTAAGGGAACCTAGGCAACAAAAAAAACCCGAAAAAAATTTTAATTCGCATTACAAAATGGGAAAACGTCGAACGCAGTCGCTAATTGATTCCAATTCGAGCGACAGTGACAGCGAATCGGATACCAACTTGGAATCGGTGAGAAAAATCATTAAAGTTACATATTTATTAATTTCAGTCTTTCTCCTGTCCCACCGTCTTCCCTTGTTAAAAAATCGATGGCCACAAAATCTCATACTCTTTCTTTTTCTCTTTATAATACTAATATATAGGATCTCATGTCGTTGGCCAAGAAACGCAAGAAGCCTCAGAATGCTAACAAGGCCAGCTCCAAGTCCGACTCGGACTCGGATTGGGCCAATAACAAGGCTGGAGGACCTACGACCAAGAAGAAAAAGCGTCAAAAGAAGGCCAGCCGCGATAGCAGCTCCTCCGAGTCCAATTGGGATGATGACAGCCAAGACGAAGTGCAGCCAGAGGCACCGCCGGCAGCACCATTGACATCAGCTGCCGTTCCAGAAGAACGCGGAGCCCAGCGTGGCGATAGTGAGCAGGAGGAGGGCGAAGTCTCTGATAGCGACTCCGATGGCAATGATCAGAAGTCGGATAAATCAAATTCATCTTCCGGTTCTGACTCGGACTCTTCGTCCAACTCTTCGTCCTCATCATCAAGTTCCGACTCAGAGTTCGATGATGGTTTCGACGATGATCTAATGGGCGATGAAGAGGATCGCAAACGTTTGAATGGACTATCCGAGAAGGAACGTGAAACAGAGATCTTCAAGCGCATCGAGCAACGTGACATAATGCGCACGCGATGGGAGATTGAGAGGAAATTGAAGTTGGCTCGACGTGGTGAGAAGGAAAAGATTGAGAAGTCCAAGAAGACAAAAGGAGATCGTGCCAAAAATAAGCTAAAAAAGAAACAGAAAAAGGAGAAAAAGGCAAGGAAAGCTAGTGAAATGCAAGAAGCAGCAGCTGCTGGCGCCAGCCAGACAATGCCATCTACTTCAAATTCTCTAGCCACGGCGACGAATGAACTAGATGCACGAAGCGCCCTGGAGAGCAAGAGACAGAGTCCTATTCTCAGCAGGGGCGACGCCAATGATGCCATGCCCTCCACATCGAGTGGCCTGACCACGTCTCCGGCTATGGGGCCTCCAAATGACCGTGATTCTGAGGAGGCTGCATCCTCAGCTGGTGTAAACGATTACTTTGACCATAAAGAGCGTTCCAAGGAACGCAAGAAGAACGTGGAGGCCAACAAAACAGATGACAAGCGAAGCAACGCTATGGCCATGTTGAAGGCCAAGCGAGAGGGCAAGGCCAAAAGAGGTTTGAAGAGAATGAAACTAGATCTCATTGAGTATCATGTAATCATTTCTATATTTCTTTTGCAGAAGAGGAAGAGGCTGCCAAAAGGCAGGCAGAACGTGAGCGTGATGACGACAAGGAGGAACTGGAAAATGTCTCGGGATGCAAATCGGCTGTGAAACTGAAAGCCTCGGAGATCTATTCCGACGACTCGGGCAGCAGTGATTGGGATGATGACGAGGCGAAACCTTCCGGAAAGCGTTCTCGGTCCATAAGCAGCAAGGCTTCCAGCGAATCGGATGAGGACGATGGCGCTCAGGAGAAGAAAGCCAAGAGTCCAGTATTCATCACCACGCGTGAAGATCTAAACAAGCTAAGACTGTCCCGCTTCAAAATGGAACGTTTTGTGAATTTGCCCATTTTCGAGGCCACCGTTATGAATTGTTTTGTTCGCATTAGCATTGGGAACAATGACCAAAAGACTGTCTATCGTGTCGCCGAAATTGTGGGCGTGGTGGAGACTGGCAAAATCTATACCCTGGGCACAACGAGAACAAATCGTGGTCTACGCCTCAAACATGGTAATCAGGAGCGGGTCTTTCGCTTGGAATTCATTTCAAATCAGGAATTCACCGAAAATGAGTTCAATAAATGGGTAGAGTTGTGCCAGCAATCACATGTGCAAATGCCTACCATCGACTTGATCGAGATCAAACAGAATGACATTAAAAAGGCCCTTAACTACGAATACAAGGACGAAGATGTCGATAAAATTGTGGAGGAAAAGAACCGTTTCCGCAATCGTCCCACAAACTATGCCATGCGAAAGACCTGCTTGATGAAGGAGCGCGACGCAGCCATGCTGAGGGGTGAATACAATTTAGCCCAAGACTTGGGCCAGCAAATCGATCAGCTTGAGAGTCGGGCTTCCGAATTGGATAAGCGAAGGTCGCATACTTTAAATCTAATTTCCTACATCAATGATCGCAATCGCAAGCGAAATGTTGAAGACGCTGAGAAAGCCATCATGGAAGAAGCTAGAGCCAATAGGGGCTTAAAAATATCAGATCCATTCACACGACGCATCACACAGCCTCGCATGGGATTCAAGGGTGGGAAAAAGGAAGAAGAGGATGGAGGCCAATTGATGGCGTTGCCGCCGCCACCACCGAGCAAGAAGAGGCTGGGAAACAATGAGGCCAGCAGTAGCAGTAGTTCCAGCTCAGCCAGCAACTCCCATTCAGCCTCGTCCAGCAGCGCCAAGTCCGCCGATGGCAAGGATTACAGTCTGTATTCGCTTCACGATTTTGACATAGATTTAGATGTGCCTCTACCAGGTGAGTAAACACATTTTCTATTAATTATTCAATACTTTAATGTTTTCTATTTTTTCCTATTGCAGTTAGTAGCTCAAATGCCGTGCCCAAGCCAGCTAGTAAGCCAGCTGAAACTGTATCCAAGCGCTCACTTAATCTGGAGGATTATAAAAAGAAACGCGGCCTCATCTAGAATTGCTTCCAATCCTTTTAAGCAAGCAAACAAAATTAATAACTTTGACAAACGCATTCTTTGGCGTACCATACAATTTTTTGTAGGTTAGTGAAGTTAAAATTATATATATACACATATATATATATTATATATATATATATAGAATCCTGAATATATATATATATATATATATATATAGGATTCTATATATATATATATATATATTTAGGATTCTAAATATATTAAAGTTTAATGTGTTAATGCTCGGACAGGAAAAGTTTTAGTTTTTATATAAGTTTCAGCAATGCAAAAAAGGAACCCTTGTCCCCAAGTCTTGTCTATATGTTTATAACTAATTTGTAATTTATCATCAAGAAAAAATCCATAGCAAATATTAAACAAAGGCAAGATAAGCCCATTTCAACCTAGCCGCTCATTAATATTATTTTTTTATTTAAAAAATACAAATTATAAATACATAATTATATATTTTATTATACATAATTTATAGTTTTTATTAGTCTTAAAAAATTGTATTATTCTCGCCCAACTCACATCAATTTAATACATAAACAATTACATTATACATTAACAAATTAAATCACAAAAAACAAAAAAACGATTCATTGTTCACTCAGGCAGGAGATTCCAGGCTGATCTTAAGTATATATAGACGAAATGAATATTCAAATTGGATATAAAACGACATACAAACGCATATTCACCATATATCCAAACGGTAGAAATCATTCGATTCTACTGTATTAGCTTTAGAACAAATTAATCAAAAACAATGTAGCAAAAGGGCATTGAATAATAAAGAAAACAGCAAAAGCAACAAAAAGAAATAGCAACTGTATTATATTGAATTCACAATTTGGTTTCCAGTTCAACAAATGTTTTCACAAATGACGAAATGTAATTACTTAACACAAACACAGAGCACAGAGGTGGAGTCTAAATAGGGATTCGATTGTAATGGAATGCAGTTAAGTTTTAGCCCTATACATATTATCAACTGGGAAAATTGTGATTTCTTTTAATAATCAACCGATTAACAACACCCGCGGAATGTTAAGTAGGAATGACTAATGTCAATAGCTCAATTGCTTTATTTATAGGAAAATCTTTTATCTATACTTACCTTATCTCAGAAATATGGCTGTAAGGGATGAAGTCCGATCGGTGGCTATGTGTTTAATAGGTCAGTGAAATTATCAATTGGGTCATTTCGATAAAACCACAAATTTGCTACAGTGTGCGACGAAAATAGACAACACATTTTGTTGGAAGGGACTAATATCCAAGTGTCTATAGATCTCTATATTTATTTGATGAAACACTTCTCTGTGTATAGTGCTCGCTAGTTCCCTGTTAAGAACAATATAGATCTAGTAATCCCTAGCACCCTATTTCCCCCTGCTATCGGCGACTTCTTTAGCCAACGCCTGTTGAATATTTTTAATTGGTTTGCTGGTTGTTTGCGCAGCTGCTGGGAAGACCAAAACGAAGACCCCCGATCGCGATTCGCTTTCAGTAGGCATTCTCACATTTAATTTAATTAATTCGATGAAATTGTCTTTTAATTGAAAGTGATCGTGTTTTTTTTTTTGTCTTTGTACGTTTCGTTTAGTTTTCGCGGGAGTTTTGAAAGGCTTTTTTTGGTGAACTTGCAAGGGGTCAAGATGGGGAGTGCAGGGTTAAAATATGTGCATATGTATATACATATTTAATTGATTTCCTGCCTTATATAATGCACTTCCGTCTAAAACTCTAAAACACTCTTTTTTGTATGTACATCTTGGAACACTTGGCCATCGTTTCCATAGTCATACAATTTCCCACTCTCTCTCTTTCTCTCCCTGTCGTACTCGAAAACATATTGTTCCCAAATGTGAATGAGCCTGATCCGATCAAAGTGACGATGATGAGTGGAATGGACGGATCGTTGAATGTGGGAGTTGTGGTGATAGCTCGTCGTGGTGGGGGAAGATTCGGCACAATGACATTTTATCTCAAAATATGCAACAGAAGCACGTTCTGTGAAGCGGAGAGTGTAATATAGATCAGAGCAGCGAAATCTGAATTCCGAATTCAGAATGCTGTTTGAAAAACTACCGATGCGTGGCCCACATGCAATGGTATGTGAGAGTGATCTGGCGGCATTATAATGCATTTTATATATGTACCTACAATATATATACTCACATGATCGTATACACATTATTCTTGGGTGCATGTGTGTGTATTCCCTTCAAGGCGAACTAATCAACCGGCATACGAACACAAGCAAGTGTCCGGCAGCTCTGGCAGCGTCTGTGTGTGCGTCTTCTTCTCATCGTCGCCTCGGATTGCCTCTGCATCTCCTATTGTATTCCATTCCCCTCCTCCATAGCCAGAGTCGGAGCCAAAGCCATCGCTTCGAGTTGTATCTCAGCTCAAGCGCGTTCAGTTCAAAGTTGACTTCGCTGCGAATCGGACACGCGCCTAAGTGGAAGATTTGGAAGATCCTCCCCTCGCATTCGTCGCTGAATTAGTTTCGATTAGGCAATCTCAGTTGGTTCTTATTTAATTTAAATCATGTTCTGGTTGTTACTTGCCATTATCACAGCCGTTCAAGGCCAATTAAACTTCAATAACGATTTGGAAAACAATCAAAAATTTCAAAGTGTACCAACAACCATAAAAACATATGAAAATGATACGGTTCTATTGCCCTGCTCATTAGATAGTAAGTTAAATCTGGCGAGTTTTTATTTAAAATGTGTTATAAAGCAATTAGTGATCGACACACTTCTGAATGACTATAAAAAAATGACATTTATCCATTACGAATCGGTATATCGGTATGGTTAGAGTTTTGGTATTCAATTACTAACTAATACCGAATATTAAAATCAGTTTCAGTGATTAAAATCATAAGCTAATTAACAAATCAATATATTTTTAACTATTGAAACAAAATTTTATATTTTTGTAAGAAAAAGCAACTGACAGAAGTTTCTTAATGATATCCAAATTGGGGGATCAGTTCGAAAAGAGTTACCGATCGAAGAACTAAATGTATTATTTAAATCAGGATTGCGAAAATCCATTGTGTAGTTCCTAAAAGTAGGCAACATTTCACTTGACTGACAAATATAATATATCAGAAAAAGTCATCTAAGATTTTTTAATAGCTTCCTTTGCCAGCAGACCATGAAATATATAAATGAGTACACAATTTATTCAGGTTTATCGGTTGTTATAACCAGAATAGTTATTCTATTAATAGAAAACAATTTTGAATGGTTTTTTCATGATTTGAAATCTCTGAGTGCTAGACCTTGGACTTGGGATGCATCCATCCATCCCGTTGGCTTCTCCAGCGGCTATTCCTGCGACTCAACAATTGGGCTACAACAATGACATTTAATTCGATTATAAAGGCGGCCATGAATGAAGTCACAAAAAGCAGCTTAAGATTAAATTTGTTGACGACAATTTAGGTTTATCTGGCAGGCATAATAGCGAACGAACGAACAAATTGAATACTATTAATTGACCATTTTACACAAGTCCGTAGTTCCACATCGTTCCCTCATAACTTGCCACTGATTTGATCATATTGACAGCCCTAATGGATATTACATGAGGGGGTATAATTGTCTGAGATTCCCTTTCTCTCTCTCTCTCCTCAGCTCCCTTCCGCTATGTGCGCTGGCATAGAGACGATGTGCCTCTGGTGGACTCACGTCATCCGGAGATTCTGCCTCCCGATCGTGTGATGCTCTGGCCGAATGGCAGTCTGCAAGTGTCCTATGTCCAGACCGAGGACACTGGAGATTACTATTGCGAGATTATGTCCGCGACTGGCATACGATCGATACAGATGCATGCCATCGAAGTGCAGTATCCGGCGAGTGTCCTCATCGAACCGAATGGCGTGACAGAGCAGCCGATTGGAGCCATCGTCGAGGTGGCCTGCCAGGCTCAAGGGGTGCCCCAGCCAGTGATCACTTGGCGTTTGAATGGCAACACCTTGGATAGGTACAGTCGTACGGGCAATCGGCAGAGTCACATATTCGAGATCAAATCGAGGACCATGGCGGGACAGATTGAATGCGTAGCCACCAATGGAGTGGGTCAACCGGCAGTGGCTGGTGTCTACTTGCAAGTCCTGTGTAAGTGTTCAAGCAGGAGATGGAAACCTTTTGATTAACCTGAAGTCTTCTCCTATTCAGTCACACCCGAGGTGAGCTTGCCCCAAACGATTGTGTACACCAAGGTGGGATCTCGGGCCCATCTCGAGTGTCTGGTCGAAGCGGCTCCCACGGCCGCTGTGAAGTGGTTCCACCATGGCCTCCTGATAACTTTGGGAGCCCAAATAACCACCCATGAGACGGAGCTGCAGTCCAATCGGTCTGTCGACCACTATGTGAGCCATGTGAAGCATGTTTTGGTCATTAAGAAGGTTCGGGATGCCGATATGGGGCAGTACGAGTGTCGAGCCTACAATAAGCTGGGCTTCAAGAGCGCCAGCATAGAGCTAACCGGTCGTCCCATGCCTTGCATATTCAAAATAAATCCGGGCACCCAAAGTCCCACCTCGCACATATTGGTCTGGCAAACGGAGAGTCTGCTGCCCATCATGGAATTCAAACTGAAGTTCCGTCAGATACCGTCGCGAAATGTGACCAAGCAGATACGCACCAATTGGACAGAGTTGACCATACCAGCTCAGGTTACCATAGGTAAGAAGAGAATGATCCGAATTTCGAATCAAGGGTGATGCAACTCCTTCCACAGGATCAATTTACATCACGTCCTACACTCTGCACGGCCTGCAACCGGCGAGTCTATTCGAGGTCTCCGTTCTGGCCAGAAACAGTTTCGGTTGGAGTGACAACAGCAAGATAGTCCGCTTCGCCACTGGGGGAGAGGGTAAGTGTCCGAAAGGGTTTTAGTTGGAGAGACTTCTAATCTTTGCTTTCCTCTAGTTGAACTGCCCAACTATTCCACAGAATCCGAACTGCAGTATGATGCAACGGAGGAGGATTCCGATCACAATGAAATCACACAAAGATCACAGATTTTAACAGCCAGCATGACGCACAATGGGGCAACAACAGGGTTCTACAATTGTGGGCCAAGTGCCTTGATCTATTCTATAGCGTTATTTATCAATATATTATTTGTAAACTTTAAGATTTTGTACTGAATGAAAGTGTTCCCAAATAAATTAATTACCACAAATCGATCAGTTGATTAATTTATGTAGAGTAGATTTCTGTGAACCTGCAGGAACAGTAATGTTGACCCCGACGTGCTTAAATTTGCCGATCTTTATCTTTCATTCACTTGTTTCATATAATGTCTTTTTGCAGTCTAAACTAAAAGATGTATAAAAGTGAAGATAAAACATATAAGTATTTGTTGAGGCATTCCTTGAATTCTTAATTAAATGATTATCTTCGTTTATCAACATAATTTCTCCAAACAATCTTCAACCTAAATCTGTCAAAAAATAAAAACTCTGATTTATAACCTTTCCTTTTCATTTCCTGCCTGGCAACTTTCTGTATTACGTAAAGAGGAGTTTTAGGTTGTTGATATTTAAGCGATTTTTAGGTAAAGGAAACGATACTTAAACGTATTCAATAATACAATATTAGAACTTTCTGTATTAAATATCTTTATATATTTGGTTTAGAAATAAACAAAGAAGAATTATAATCAGAGAAAGAGAAAGAACATAGAAGTTTTTTTAAAGCTAAAAATGGGCAAATTTACCTGGAGCACATCTTCCAATTAGTTTTTTGAATTAAAAGAATGAGAACTGGAATTTCCGATGAACTGATATGCTCGACGTCGGTCAATAGTAGGGGATATATTTTACAGCATAGGGCTTCTTCGCATCTTGAACATGAATTGGCAGTGACATTGTTAACGCATTCGCATCCGCATCTTGTTTGTGGCCCTTTTCAGGGCGTCTCTCTCTCTCCAGATGGACTCCTCTCTGAGTCATTCTCTCTCTCCCCATCACCCTCTCCCTCTCACACAGATTACCTGCAACAGCAGCAGCAGCAGCGAATGTGACCCCAACGAGCTCCAACTTGGCGCGCTCTTTCGCCCTCATTGGCTTGTTTCGATTCCCATTTCGTTCCCAACGTGCTTTTCTGTGGTGCGTTGCTGCTTTGGGGCATCAGTCTCTGATTATAACTGAACGAGTGAGTACCGCGTCGGATGTGGGGCCATTCTGTTGTATATTTGGGATAGAAAATTCAACCTCAAGTGCCTGAAGTGCCGCAGCTGAAGCTGAACAAAGTTTTCAAAAGTACTTTAAATGTAATTTCTGTGATTTTCAATTCGATAATCTTCAAAAAACCATTCGAAACTCAAGCCTAAGCAAGTGCAAGTGTTAACATGAAAAACAGTTTCGTTATTGTTTCGTGTGCCACATAAATCAAAAACAAAATTTAAAAACCGAAAAAAAAACTTTACAGAAAGAGGGAACAAAAAACACTACAATACCTTTTGTAACGCTTTAACCGAGTTTTTGTTGCTATTACATACGTCTCTCCCCCGCCTCCGACTCCGACTCCAACTCCATAGTTCCCCCCCGTTTGTATCTCTCTCTCTCTCTGGACCAGCAAAACAAGTTTTTTTTTCTCCTCTAGATATAGTTTTGTTGTTGTTGTTGTTGCTGTTGTTGGATTTTACGGATTTTTAAACCTGGCCCTGAAGCAGAAGCCTCCTCCTGCGAAACTACAAACTTGACTCCACTTGAAGCCAACTTCAATTTGAGTTGTGATTCATGAAAAGATAAATTAAAAGTTATATAGCACATAAAAATCTGGCAATTCCCATAGCTAAGATTTTGGCACCCAAACTGCAGATGTCTCTCACTTGCTCCCTCCGCCTCTCTCTATGTGTTGACTGCAAAAATATTCTAAAAATATTTCTTCTTGCTTTTTCGAACCGGCCAAAAAATCGTGAGAGAGCAAAACTGCATCTTGTCTCCTTCTTCATTGCATTTTCTTTTCTGCTTTTTGTGTTTTCTCAAAATGTAACGAAAGGGAAGTTGAATTCAATTTGTGGGCCCGGCTGCCAGCTGCACTGGGCCAGACCAGACCAGGCCAAAAACGAAAAAAAAACCAAAAGGGCAGAGCAAACAAACAAGATACAATTTGTTGTTGCTGTTATTTACAGTAGGAAAAACGAAGACGCAGCTAAAAAACAAAAGTTTTTCTGGAGACGGAAGACATCTGCAAGATGCAAGTGCCTTCTGCCCGATGCTTCCATCTGTCTGTAAAATGTATCTGTATCTGTGCGTGTGTGTATCTTTGAGTTGTGTGTAAACTTGCACTGCAATGTAAATAAACAAAAAGACAGGAAAAACAGAAAGAATAAAACACAAGGCAGAGTCATTGATTTTTGGTAAAGAATCGAAACAAACTTACCAGCTTTTCACCTTCTTTTCTTCGTTTCGAAAAACACTCGAAACTGATTGTGAGTATTTGAGTAGTAAATTATTCTCCATTTCACTTATACAATGGGTGAAGAGCTTTTTTCTACATTCGTAGAGGTGTTAAATCTAGGTAGGTGAGCAGTAGACAAACATCTAGTTAGATGAGAGAACTATCTGCTGTTTGTTTCCCTTTATTTTGCTGTGCGAAAGATAAATATGGGTAACTCAAGTGCCACCTAGTTACTAGCATGAAAACTGAAAATAACTTCTCAATGATATAACAGACGATGAAAAATTGAGTCTTGAAGTTTGTATACCCCAGCATACCCTATCGCCAATGTCAAACGATGGATCTTTGGATGGAGATAATTGAACAATTATTAGTCACAATTCCCATTTTTGTCTGGCTTTCAAATAATTTCCAACCGATTTCATACTCTTAAATGCTATCAAGTAGTCAAATTAAATTCCCAAAACCATTTATGTGAGGTAGAATATAAAACTTAGTTCAAATTGGTTTAATAATCCTTTTAAAAATGCCACAAAAATAACATTTCAATGAGAAATTGCACTAAATTTGTTACAATTATATCTTTAGCTGCCACATTTTGTAACCGATTTCGATCAAAATTGGCAGAGCACCAAAGTAATTATAATTTAAATGAGTAATTACAACTGTTTACATCGCAGACGGATTCAGACTCCAAACAAATATCCGAAAGAAGAGAGAATAAAGAAAAGAACTTGAACAAGGTGACCCCATTTTCAGATATCCCGATCTGCATGCAGATGGTCGCTTATTTTTATGCTAATTAATACTGCGAAAATAACACGTGATCGTTAATTGGTTCTTGCAAATACATATTTCTCTTTGCATTTTGCAATCCAATTTGCGGAAAATATTCATAGCATACTTCTAGGAACTCAGAAAGGACAAACTAAAATATGTTCAAAACTATCACAAACTATTTTTGTAGAGGCAAACAAATATCCAAAGGGTATACAGAATTCGTTAATGGATATTTTTGAAAATTAATAGGTTTGCATAGAGCTAGAAAAAAGCTAATACATGCATTTCGCATTATGCCATATACGAGATCGTCAGCTAGAGCAAATTTTAGCGTATTTATTTTACGAGTAGCCACAAACACACAAAAAATGTTGCACAAATCTCTGTGTACATGTGTGTGAAAGGGTGTGTGTTTATGTGTAATAACAAGTTGGATGAATTGGTTTTTGGTAGAATTTTTGTTTTTTTTTTTGCATTTGAACATTAATTTATTTATATGCATAAACATTTGCATGCTTTTCGACTGGCGGCACACCCTGACCCAGCCCCAACGGCAGCCCCACGCCCCGGACCCACCCCCAACCAATCGGCCTACCCCGCCCAACCATTTCGACCCACTTTGCCCAGCCGGGTGGCTGGCATTGAGTCACATTCAAAGAGATACAGACAGAGGATGGAGCGAAGAGAGCCGAAAGAGAGACAGGCCGAGTTAGCTGCAAATTAGCAAATGGCAAATATTTCGCATAGAGATCATAATATCTTTGAGCTACGTGCCATGAGAGTGCCTTGCATAACCCATAAGCCAATGTTTACCATTTAGTCAATCAACAAAACTCAAGTCAATTTCTCGACAAGACACAAACAGCATAAATTACAGCAGCTGCCACATTTGAACTACTCGAAGGAAAAAACTTGTGGCAGCAAATGCGAAAAATATCGTATAAAATTATAAATAATTTTTTAAAGTGCCCGCGCTTTTTCTTTGATTTTGTTTCTTTTTGGATTTGTGACTTCCGTTTGGCAAAAAAGTCATAATTGAATTTCAATTTTTGGCTTCACTTTGGCGGCTCCTAATTAGCAAAAATTTTGTTTAATGGCTAATTAATTTTACAAATCGAACATATTAATTGCAGTTAACGACCCATACCCCTCCCCTCCTACCTCCTGCTGATAACTTGAAGACAAACAAACAAATAAAAGAAAAAAGTAGTACAAAGTACAAAAGAAACTAAAACACAGAAACACATCGATAAAAAGAGAGAACGAAAATGATAAAAATGCGAGATGTTGTATCTCTGTGGCTCATTTGTCTGTTAATTGGACAATTTTATGGTAAGTTTTAACAATTTCAAATAAACTATAAAAAACTACAGAAACCAAACAATTCGACTGAACTTGGAACTGAATTGGGGGGAAATACCGATTTCACTTGAGGCTCACACTCATTCATTAGCCATTGCACTCGAATCGAATTTGGAATATTATCATACCAGTCGATTCTTTTAAGATTATTTCCATTGAAAACAAGTCTTTACTTATATAAAATCCTTATATTATATTAAAAAAATAAATGCTAATACGCCTAAAACACATTTTATCCATGAAGTGGTTGCTTCTTGGTAATCTGATTTTCTTGGAATGACTTTCAGCCATTAAACAATGCGATTTCCCGTGAATCTGTTTGAAATATCTCATAAGAATATATACATACATATATGTATTTTAAATATATTCTGCATGTTTGCACTTTTTTCTTTTAGTATATTGCAAACACCTGGATAAAATCAATATAAATTTTCCATTTTCTGACAAAAAGATAATATAGAAAATGTTTAAAAGCTGAAAATTAACATTTGCACATACGAATATTGAAATATTTCAGTATATTTTGACTAGATTTCAATGCATATATATATATTTGATCAACAATTGGCGAGTTTAACCCAATTTTGTTTGCTTTTGATATCTAGAGTTAAGTTCAATTGTTTAACTAATGCAAAAAAGTGGCTTCTTTGGTATGAAAGTCCGCATTGAAAGTGAGTGTCGTAAATACGTTAAATGGAATTTCATCTACCATAGTTTCTAACGTTTGTGTGCTCTTATCTGGTTCAATGAAATTTACGTAAGTGTCCGGAAAATTATGAATTACCAAATCGTGCGTACATATGTATGTGCATACATACATATATACTTACGCATATGCCATATGTCTATATAAATAGAGCATGAGCAAGACGACAGCGACGAACCAAAAACAAAAAAAAAAACGAAAAAGTAAAGTCAAAAAGCTCCAGCGACGAGTACATACTCCCCCCACCTTACCCCTACCCACACCCCCATTTTTACACACATTACCCACACATGTAGACCTATTCTAAGCCACGTGCATTTCCACCTCACTCTCACCTCACGCTTTTGGCCAAACAAACATAATGGTAAAACAACAAAAGCAACTTCAACCAACTAAGCATATCTTATCTTTTCTCAGATACACAGAGAGAAAGAGCGAGAGGGAGAGAGAGAGAGTGAGAGTGATAGAGACAGGGAGAAAGGGCAAAAGAGAGCAGTTTCTTATCACAAAAAAACGTAAAAAGCTACAAAATTTCATTCGCATTTAGAATTATGGCACAAACGTAGATAACGGCCAAGTGGAGTGGAGACGGGCATTTCACGTACTTACCTTCTGTTGAGTTTCATATCAAGAGAAATATGATGGATTTTATTTCTCTTTCGATACCCTATAGCCAGTGAGCATATGAACGTCTTTAAAATGTATGCTACATAAATTGTAAGTCATTCTCGATTCGGTTTTAGAGTAGATATGAGTTGCTTACCTGCCATCGTAACTCTTCTTTCCTTTAAAAATATAAATTCTCAACCTTCTTTATGTTTCAATCATCAGAAGTCGGTTTACCCATTTCTATTAAATTTTGAATATCATAGAAGATAGAGCCCAAAACATCTTCGACTATAACTTTTTCCCTTACTTATCACAGGGTATCTAAAAATCCGAGCTTTAATGTAAATTATGAATAACGTTTTTATTTGGGGGCGAATTTTATTGTTGTATCTCTCTGTCTCTGTCTCTGTCTCTGTCTCTGTCTCTGTCTCTGTCTCTGTCGTTGTCTTTTCCTCTCCTTTTGAGTCTGGATAAATATTTGCCATGCATGAAACGTTGTGCAAAGAATGACATTTTGAATGTTGAATATATTTATCCCTAGAGATTGGGGGACCCTCCTGATATAAGTAGATACACACATAGAGACCTACGCCCCCCAAAAAACCAAGGCAATAGATCCCCACAGGGGCAAAGGCCATGTGTGTGTATGCGTGTGTGTGTGTGTGGTCCAACAATGAAAAAGAATTTTAATTAAAAAAGCCAATTCATTCAATTAGTTCGTTTCACATTTTAGCCATTTTAGATAAGGGGTAACTCTTGAAGGTTCTACAAATTAGAACTCCCAAAAAAAAAAAAAAAATAGAATTTGATATGAGCAAAACAAATGTGTATGTAGATCAAAGCACGATTCTTCCCCCAAATATTTTCCAGTAAACAAAAATGTTTGGATAATGTTTTTTAATCAGCTTAATCGTAATTTTTGGAGAGCTTTCCGAATAGAAATTTTTCAGAATTTTCTGTCCAAGGTTATTCTGCTTAATGCTCCTCATAAGAATGCTCTTCAATTGATGCTTCTCAAATTTCGAATATGACGCATTCCGTCTGCCCAATAATAAATCAATCAGGGTGCGTCAAAGACAAGACCCCAGAACCTTCTATGATCCGCGATTTTCAACAAAAAAAAAAAAAAAACTAAATTTAATTTTATTAAGTTGTCGATTCAATTGATTTTGATTTCGATTTCGATTTGTGTGCGAGCTTTTGTTTGTGTTTCGTGTGTGTGACTTTTATGCAAAATTTAATGAAATGGAGGAAGGGGGCTGAAATTCGAGTATAGACTGTACACATATGGAACTAGACTATTTAAATTTTCGAGGATTTTTGGCTTTCCAGTTTTTATGAGCCACCAAGTTAAATCCATGAAATCATAATGTAATGTCTATAAAAGATTTTCGGTTCACATTTTCCTTTGCCTTTTAGTTGCGTTTGTGTGTGGCGAATTTTGCCATATTTATTTATACACTGTATTTCAGTATTTTTCGTTTCCTCTTGCTTTCTCTTCGTTCTGTTGTTTCTTGATTTACTAACACACATTTTATTTTGTTTACGAATTGACCTCATAACTCATCAATCCTCCCCATACTCTGACCATATGTAGGACAGATCGTCTACATATATGTATGTACATATATCAACAATACGGTAAAAATATTATACACATTCATGATAATGACATGAAAACAAAACAATAAGATCTTGAAACGATGTAATCAATTGTAAGGTACAAAAATACATCATCATAACCAGACTGAAACTGACCTTACTGATACCGTCATCATTGCTGATTTCTTTCGATTCCAATGCAGCAATATATAGAGTAAATACATCGCACATTTCGAAGGCGCCAGGCACTCGAAATGCTTTTGAAATAATAATAATGTGGAACACAAATTTATGGCACATCTCACAAATGCAGTGGCAAGTCGCGATGAGCTCATAAGTCAAAACTAAAGCTGTAAAATGTCTAGATTATGATGTAATCCCTTTACCACAATTATGGAAAACTATCTTAAAAATGTCAGAACATACATTACAAATTATGTATATCCCAAGCATGCGTTGAATACTTGAAGGGGCAAACATTCTCCAAGCGCTTCCATGAATTCTTTCAAAGAGAATTCTTAATGTATCTACTAAATGCTAGTTTTACATTTGATCTTGACAATAAATTTTAGAAAAATCAGAACCGAAATGGTCAAGTTATTTGTAAAAACGCAAGGATGGAGTTGGCCGGTGGTGGCGCCAAAGTGCTTGAAGAGCTTAATTTATAGTCTAAAATTTCCAGAAATTAAGAATTAATGGTTTTCAAACATAATTAAAAATTCCATTTTCTCCTCAAATGGAATTCTGCGACGCAAATCGGGTCAACCCAAAACCAAGGCCCTAGTTGACCTTTTCAAGGTGAATTCATTAGACCATAAAGCATCATCATAATGAGAGAGTCATTATAGGGAGTGCCAGATTAACTATAAATGTAAAACTTTTATTAATCTCTCTATTACCCATTGGATGATTAAAGTGTGATTTTCGATTTTCAGATAATGTGTTATAGTAAAACTTTAAGACGTGTTTTCCCGCTCCCCTCTCTCTCTCCTTCACAGTCAGTCGTCACTTTTTATGTCTTTAGTTTTTATGTTGTGTTTGAGTCAGCGATTTGTTCTCGAAGGTCATGGCGTGGTAGTTTCTATGTGTTTGATCAATGAACAGAGAGTCGTGGGCTTCGGTCCAATCACATGACCAAGGGCAAAAAAGAAAGAAATTTACATTTGACGTCTAACAAACATTTAAGAACAGAAAACAGGCGAATTTCTTGTTGATTTGTCTCTCATTTTTGAAAGCGAAATCGCGCTGAGTAAAGGAATTTATTCGAGTTTTCGCCCCCCCACAATGCAGGCCACCGAGAAGACATTATGGCATAACTTGTAAGGCCGAGAGGAAGACGAAGTCGAAGACGAAGGATGGGGCTGGGTGGGGAAAATGGAAAATGTTAGTCTGGAGCTGGCGCCGCGACATCCTGACGCCATAGTTCCACTTTGGGCGATTGCAATAAAGAGAAGTGGAGGGAATAGCCCAGATGCTCCATATGGATAGAATTGTTGAGTGGCTTTTGTTTTATTTACAGCGCCACAGACAGCCCCCTTGTCGGCACTTGTCATCCCACTGTTGAGTCCAAGGATAACAATGCGAAAAAGGAGAGAGTGAGAGGGAGAGAGGGAGAGAAGGAGAGAGAGCACTGACGCACGAAATAGTCTGGCTCCCAGTGTGCCCTGACACACAGCCTTGTCTTGCACTTCTTCTTCCCAGCTGACCCACTTTGTGCACAGTTTTTGGGAGTGGTGATGGACTGACTGCAGCGACTGTGCATATGCACATTATTCCGGCCTTGACATAGGCAGACGATGATGCTGCAGTTGCCACCCAAAAGCAGAAAATGATTGCCGCCGATTCGATTGTCCCCCAGCAACGGTGAAGGTCTTGGTTGAATCTTGAAACCGAAACCAAAATGGATTGGAATGGTGCCCATAAAAGGGGTGGTCTTGTGTCTGGTTTTACGTCAATATACGGATATATGGGAGGTCGGGGGACTGGATAAGATAACTGCCTCTCGTCTCCACTCTCTCTCCTCTCTCGCTCTCTCTATGTGGAATGGCAATTCTGTTAAATTGTTTACCTTAAATGCTTTTATCGACAATTGATAACGAGTTAAGCTCCAAATAGAAGTGACTTGGCGCTTGCGTAATCCATTCCATATCCCATTTTCATCTTCCACCCATCGGATGATGACTCTATCTCTATCTCTCGAATGAGTCACTGCCAAGAGTCGCGCATGCAAATCGCTTGATTTTTCGATTACATTGTGGTTAGGAATTACTCATTGCAGACAGAAATGTCAATTAACATATATCTATGCATAATTTCTGATTCGATTGCCATTCGCCTTGGCAACCATCGTCGTGGCTATCGAGGGTAATTTCGATGCCAACCTGTTGAATGTCTTTGGTGCCTTTTATGGCAAGAGGTAGGAAGGGGGAAAAAAAAACACAACACGTTGTGTAATATCTGTTGGAAACTTTGGAATGTTAATATCTAGTTTGTAGTTTCCAAATTGTTATCTCTTGTGTGGGAGATTATGACTATTATGCTGACGCAGAAACCAAAGGAAAAACAAATCTTCTATTCTGAAACGGCAACAAATTTATAATATTTGATATTTGATATGATTGCCGAAAATAAACAAAGTCTCATCACATATGATGATTAGGCAGACTTCCAGGTAAACCGAGTACCAACCTATGATAAAGAACATAAAATGTTTCATCGAAATTGATGAAAACAACTGACTCTGACATCATTATCTTATATTCAATTCACCCAGTGACTAACTTTAATGAATAAGATTCTATTGAGGAAAACACACCAAATAATCCTGATTCACCAAAGATGCATAATATTTCAATCAGAAAAGTTCAAGTGAATAAGAAGAAACTTTGCAAGCAAATATGAAAACACTTTACCATTCAAAAGAGAAGTTATACCATCTCATTAAATACTTAGTAAATTATGTTATATTCATAGAAAAAATGGAATCTTAAATTTATACAATCAAGAAAGCTCGATAATAGACAGCTTCCGTATCTAGAAGTTCTTACGGTTTGTTTATTTCAATATCAATGTGTTTAATTTTCAAAATAAACAGAAAAGAAGATGAATCAAATGGGGCTAGGGGGCTAGAAGGATGAATTGAACCCCAAGTGGTATGATTTTCATAGTCTCTTCGTTATTTATTATTCAATAGTTATAAATCTCACAATATTCTATAATCAGGGATGATCCCAATTCGATTTGGGATATACTAATATAAATCCTCTTTATCAACGCATTATTATCGTTATACTATTATTTTCATAATGACGAAGAATTTTTATATCTGGTTTTTATATCTTGACTTATCTGCCCGACCACATAGACAGAACGAATAACGAAATAATAAATAAGATTATCTTGGCTGTTATAAATTACAGGAACCTCTATAGAATAATATATAATTCGAAGGGAACGAACAACCGATTCGAAAAAAGGGTTACCAATAAGGGAAAAGTCACCCATTTATCTGAATATCGTATAAGTAAACTAGCCATGAATAACCGCGAGTTTACTTTGAGTCTTAAAATATTTGTGTTTCTACGAAATCGGTGATTCGCTTGTCAGAAGTTCCCCTATGTCATTCGAAACTTACTTAATGAAGATATTGCATATGAAGTAATAGAACTTAAATGAAATATGACAACATTAGATTGTATACTCATCCAATTACTACCGGAAGAAGGTGTCGTGTTTGTCAACCCGGTGAGGCAACACGTTAAGGTAGTTCCAATGGGAACAGAGCACTATTTGTTTATCATCCAATTCCCAGTTGGCAGCAGATAGAAAGATCTCCACAAACTTAGATCGTATACCTTGATTCCTTCTATGAATTTTAAACTTGAAAGCATAATTAGCATAATGCTTTTGCAAGTCTAATCAAATTTTTGAGATTCTCAGGTGATTGGAATTCTATGAACTACCTGGTAGCACACGTATCTTGGAAGCTCCATGACTAAATTTAATTAATGAATGAACAATAGTTAGGAACTCATTGTAGATTCAGCAAATACTACATGTAGTAGCTCTCTCTCTCTCTTCCCAATTTCCTGTAGAACTGTATTTCCGTTTTTCGTCACTCCAATGAGTACAGGGTCTTTGTGAAAAAGTGACGTAGGTTCTCGACGGTCGACTGTTTGCATGGGCACCCTTAATTTGAAGCAGAAGTCGCGAGGGAGAGAGCAGTTCGCTTCAGTTAGTAATGTAGTGTGATTTTTATCAATTCCAATTAAGACTCCCACTCCAACGGGGCCAGGTCAGAGTAAATAAGACAACATGTTGATGTTGTTACACTTTACAAGTGGGTGACTCACACTCGGCACGGAAAGAAAGGTCTAAAATACTTATTTACTCTTCTGTCGTTTCAGCTCAGAGCCAAGCATCGCCGGTGGAAAGTGATAATGGCAATCCAGAGTATCAGGATGATGACTACGATTACGAGACGGACGATGAAACGGGAAACGATGATGTTGCCACGCCTATCCAACCGCCTAACGATGCATCGATAAATCCACCCTATTTTGAGCAACAGGATATTAGCCTGCGAGTTAAGCCCGGCGATGATGTGATCCTCAATTGTGATGTGCGAAATTTCCAGAGTGAGTCATACGTCGAGTAATCCATCTAAATTTGGTTAATTAACTCTCTTTCCCTTTTATGCAACGCAGTTAACAATGCGGTGGTGTGGTACAAAAATACCACGATTGTGGCCAACGGACAGAATGCCATCAGCAATCGCGTGGAGGGAATGAAAAACAACTCGATACTGATCAGGGACGTCATTCCGGAGGATGACGATGATTATTATTGTGTGGTATTGCCAGATGAAATTCGCCAGCACACGTCTCTGAAGGTGGGCGCCCGGCTGTCGATCCTTTGCGACGATCTCGATATAACGGATCGCTCGCAGACGTTCAGGCAGGGCGATCACCATAGACTAGAGTGTCGAACGTATCTGGCAACGCCAACCAATATCAAATGGTCATTCAATGTAGGTTTCACCCATCTCGCTCACTCTCTCTCCCATTTCACCTTCATCATTCTCGTTCTCTCCAAAGGGTCATCGCTTGCAATCGAGTGAAACAGAAAATGGCGTAATTGTCCTGGACAATGTGGATGAATCGAATGTCGGTGTCTATCAGTGTTTGGGCGACGATGGCAGTCGTGATCCGCCACATGGCATGGTCACCATCGACGTTCATTATAGTCCCAAAGTATCCACGCATCGCCATCATGTCAATGCCCTGGAGGGTGGCCATGCGGAGCTCTATTGCAACTATCGTGCCAATCCCATAGCCATTAGTTTCTTTATCAAAGACGGCAAAACCCTGCAGATATCGGAGAAGTATTCCATTAAGAATTCCTTCCACGACGGCCACAATCGTACCACATTGCTGGTGAAGAACATCGACGCCAGCGACTTGGGTGAATACCTTTGCCATGTGGAGAACGCCATTGGCTCGAATGAGGTGAAAGTCCAGCTAAGCTATAATCCAGAGACGCCGCAATTCGAGGACATGGTAATCGATGGCAACAAGGTGACTTTGCATTGGCTAGTGAGGAGTTTGCAGCCCCTCTCGGAGGCCATGCTGGACTACCAATTGACGGGGGTAAGCAGACGAAAGAGAGAGAATCTCACAGGAGGGAAATCACATTTTTCTTCTTCCTCCCATTCTGCAGTCTTACACCTGGAGCACTGTGACGGTCCTGAAGACTCAGCATCACAATCAAACTGGAGGAATTTGGAAGATTACACATCAAATGGAACTGAAGCCGGGTCTATGGCATGCCCATGTCAAGACAAAGAACACCCAAGGCTGGTCCAATTTCTCACCCGATCATGAGTTCGAAATCAAAAACGAAGAAGGTAAGAGCAGAACGAGTTTCTTTAGAAGCCTTTACACTGTTCTATCCCTATCTTTTACAGTGGATACCAGTCTCATTGACGATGTGGATATGCCACCTCCGGATGATCTAATGCGTGCCGGATTCGGTGTGGGCAATGATGCCTCCACATTGGTTCAACTACCTGGCTTGGTTCTACTCAGTGTGCTGCTCCTGCGACTGCGGCTCTAAGCAGATCGATGGCATCTGAAAACTGGGACTGTATATATACGTATTTTCAACTTACTACTTTGCTTTCAGCTGGGATAAAAGTCCAACGAATTGAAAATGAAACAAAAGCAAACCCAAGTATTCTCTAATTATACAAAATGCTAATGCGCCTGCGCCCCTTTCCCCTGATTCAACAAAACAAAAGCCACGGAAAAAGGGTCAATGTTAACATTAAGTCATGCAATGCAAATACAAAAAACAAAACAAGAAGCGAAAATCCATTGAAGAAACATTTGTGCCAAGACGATTACGAGGACGATCATGACGAGGATGAGGATGAAGATGTGGATGATCGGGATGAATTACCATAAACTTTAGCTTAGTTTAAAATAGAAACGCGACGATCGGTTGAAAACCGCCCAAAAATGGAATCTAGCATATAATTATTTATTCGTTTGTACTTATATGTGTATGTAAAAGTTGGCAAGGAGTGGAAAAACCTTAAATTGTTGGCCGAAAACCTTCCTAGTTACCTGTAGAACCCGCAAAGAATGTTTCGCGAAATAAAAATTGTAAATACTAAAATGGGTTTAAAACAACAAAAAACAAAAACATAGTGGAAAGTTTACGATATTTTTGTAAAGAAAATGAAAATGAATGAAGCGAGAGAGAGACCTAATCGAATTGCACTTGGAAATATTACGATAAACTAGACCAAAGCTTAGACATATGTACTTACCTACACACACACACACACACACACACACACACACTCACACACACACACACATATGTATACACGTATATATATTGATATATAAACTTATTTTTACGAATGTAACAGGCTTCAGTTTTTGTAAAATCCTTTTTTCTTCCGTGTTTTTTGCTACAATACCTGATGCCATATACTAAATCGAAATCGTAAGAATATATTTTATATATGCATATATTGTATTTTATTTAAGAATCATAAAGTTAGAGAAATGACATACAAAAAAAAAACAGCATGTGCCAATAAATCGAACGATTGTGTGACAAATCAACAAAAACAAAAATTAAAGAGAAACAGTTCCATAAATCTGATTTCAAACTCCGACCTTCAAAGCATACATATATACAATATATAGATATATATAAAACACACTTACGTACCTACATATATATATGTAGCAGGGATGTTGAATCTACGATATTTCGCTTATATCATTTACCCAAAATCGAAGCGATATTTTTCGAATATATATAGTTTCAATCGATATGAAAGTCCAAAACAAATCGAAAAATATTAAATACAACTATTCACATTCAACATCTCACAGTATATATATATAGGTGCAGATATATAGTTGAAAAGCCAGTGTCTTACATTAATATTGTAATGTTTTTTTTCGTATAATTTTAGTTAAATTCGCCAACTTAAGAAATCAAAATAAACCAAAACACAAAAAAAAATAAAATAAATCATATTAAAAAAAGAAATTCCTGTAGGGATGTTTAAGTATTATTAGACAAACCTGAGATATCGTAAGTATTTGAGCAATCCGTGTTCAAAAGAAATATCTATATTTCAAATGGGTTATGAAAGGATTGAAGATAGAACTAATTAAAGTAATAGATCATTTGATACTTGTTTGCAATTTCCCGTGTGAAAATTATATGCACAATTTGTGGAAATCCCATTACTTACCAGTCATTGGTCACTTCAGCAGAATCCTTTTGATAGCCTAATTTAATGCTAATATCTAGTTAAAAGTCCCTTTTGTCACCTTTTAAAATTTCAAGCATTTGCCTTAACAGAGCGGCTCCTAATCAGACAAATGTCAAAAGCTGGTATTCGAACATTTTTCAAAACAAAATCCGCAGTCCGATTTGAGTGATTGTGGTCTCATTTGAAAGCCGATAAAATAACCTAAAAAGGTAGTAATCTAGGTTGGTTTCATCATGTGTTCCGTTGAGAGCTAAAGACTTCCGTTCCATGCCATTGAACACAGTATTATTATGATGAGAACTCGATTAAAATAATTAAATTGCATTTAAAAATTACCAGGGGTGGATCTAGAGGGACATTTTAAGGGGGGCTCCGTTGAATTACCAAGCTTCACACATCTTCAAGATCTTCTCCGAAACGTTTCCTCACAATTAAATGCACTCACATCTATGTACTTTGGTTGTTTTTCACTTTTGTTTTCAATTACGTTTTTTTTGTTTAATAAATAAAATTGATTTTGTCTTTACAAATACCAAAAAATATGCACAATTAACAAGACTTAAAAACGTTTAAATTGTATCAGATAGACGGTGTGATTTGTTTTGCTTCGTATCGAGTTGGTATCTAAATTTTGATCATACAACTATTTGAATTCCTTATTCGGTTTGTTGTTGTTGTTGTTATACATAGTAATGTATAATTATGTAAATGTAAAACTCTCTGCCATGTAATACTAAGAAAAAACTAAACCTAATGCTGCAGTAGACGAGCAGTTAGAAGGAGGAGCCACATGGCCATCGTGTGTCCAAGACTCCAGCTGCTCTGGGCCGCCGATGTGGAGCTCTCCGGGGCAATGGCATCGAGGGAATTGTGTTCATCAAGTGTGACCTTTATGTTCAGGACACTCTTCTGGGGCAGAACTTCGCACTTGTAGTCGCCAGCATCCTGTGGACTGGCCCGCAGAATGGTCAAGTCGTAGTTGGTGTCCACTTTGAAGTTGGTCTGCACCACATTGTGGCCAGAGGCGACGACATTCTTTCCGAAATACCAGAGTACGGCGCTCTCTGCAAATGGTTAACATGGGAATTAGTTGGTTCACTTGGCCCAATTGACTTAGACTTACGATTATTAAATTCCAAGTCACACTTGAGGACCACATCTTTGTCCAAAATTCCAGACACCTTTAGCGTTTTGTTCTGTTGATGGAGAACCACTTTGGGTAATGGGGAACCAGAAAAGGATGGCGTATTCTGCTGACTGGGTGCACTCTGATCATCTGTGTCGTAATCAAAGTCCTCATCTGCCTGCATCTCGTAGTCGTTAGTGTTTCCCTGAGGATATGAGAACACTGTAACAAGAAAGAGCAAAAGAATTGTTAGTCTAATTGAGAGTAAAATTATCCTTCAGCTTACAACTACATATATATGTAAGTAGTTCTACTCCCTAGGAACTTATTCTCTGTATCTGTAGAGTGACTTCCATTTGGAGAGAGTATTCAAGAAATTTGAAAACAAATTAAAGTTTCACTAAGTAATTATGGAACATTTAGCGAAATTCCCTTAGATCTCAATTATTATTTGATCATTTTACACCTAACGGAAAACCAACAGACAGATAATTATGCTAGCCTAATGAAAACCTTTAATCGCTTGTTTATAATTATTGCCCTCGGCCTGCTTCTTGAACAACGAACACATCGGTGGCCACTGGCCATGGGGGGTCTCAGTCCATGGTTTCCCCTTCGTACTCTCGATTGGCTTAATTATATGAAATTAAAATGAAATTGAAACCCATGGCGGATGGTTGAATGTTGTTTTAGCAATGCATTAGCCGGGTTTTTCAATGTGTTTTTATTCAAACACAATTTCTGCTCAGCTCATATTCATTATTGTTATGTTTGAAATGTTTGTGTGAAAGACGGGGCGAGGGGTGGAGCGGAAAGAGAGACATACTATATCACCACCATCATCAGGGACAGTTTATTTTAATGCCAGCTGCATTGATGTCGGGTGATGGGTTAAAGCCAATTCGCATGTTTTCTTTATGCTCAGTTCCATTTTCCGTTTTCCATTCTTCATTCCTCACTCTTCAACGTTTTCAACACAAATGTATCTATGGGATGTACGGATGTATCTTTGTATGTACACTCCCAGATCAGTGTGCGCATATATTTTGGTTTGAAAACACATTTCAGGGGAAACGGGGTCACATGAGAAACGAAAATTAAACTGAATAGCATAGAAAGAGAAAATTGTAGAACAGAGACACAACGAAAGAGAGGGCGAGAGGGAGAGAGGGTGCGAGGGAGGGCTAGCTCTCCCTTGATATGGCTTTTGGGTTGCTTGGCCGATCACCGCACCCACATGCAACGTGCTGACAATTCGGTGCCATGGCCCATGGCGTCACTTTTAGCTACTTTGTTGTTGTTATTTTTTTTTTTTTTTTTGGTGGTGTCGCCAATGGACACAAAATTGAAAAGCATTTCACAACAATGTCCAGACACAAACACACACAAACACACACACTCCCATGTGTTGAGGCTCATATGACACCACCTCTACCTCCCTCCCTCCCTCCCTCTCCCTCTTGAAATTTACATTTTATACTTTATTATGGCCACTTCCTTCAATTCCTCCACTTTCAGTGCTCAGTGTTGCATGTACGTGAACATAGATGGAGCACATGTATGGAGCCAGTCCCTCCCCACCATCCCCCCATCATATCTCGTGTTCACAATGAAGGAGGAGTGAATGATTTGCGATCGACTCCAATACAAATGAATTACATTCATTTTTCCTGTGTGTGTCACTACTGTCCGACTCACTGTCTGCCAGCTTGCCATGTCTTTGCATTCTTTCTTTCAGCCGTAACCCCCCTCCCCGCCGAAATTTCATAGTGAAAAAAACAAGACACAGAGAGCCACAACAAAAAATGCACATTCACTCACGCATTGTCCTCTTTGTCGTAAAAACTTTGGTCATAAAAAAGCAATACTCGTACAAGAAAAACATTCGCCACACACATACAGAGAGAGAGAGAGAGAGAGAGAGAGAGAGAAAGAATGGGGTAAAGGGGGGGAAAAGAACCGTCAGAAAATAAAATAAGTTAAAGCCAAATTTCCCTTGCTTTTTTTTTTTGGCCAATGAACCAGGAATGTGTTATGATTCTTCTCTTTCGACCATAACAGAGTAAAAGTGTAATGAACGATTTGTTTATGCTAGAAAATTGGGTGGAACAGAATGCAAAATTCAGCTAGAAGAATTATGACATGAAATAAAAGTCAACGACCGACTTTAACCGACAACCGAAATGTATGAAAAAGGGATGCCAAATTTAAATTCATGGAATTCGCAATGAAATTTTATCTAAATTTCCATCTTCAAGCCCATCACTTGTTATGTCTACGAGGATTTTACTCTATCTTTCTATCAAGTTGGTATAGTCCTAAAGAGATTGGATTGAAGGGGAAGCACAATGACTCAAAACCCTCTTCAAATTGCAGAAACCTCCTAAAACTATGCAATGAATATTTCAAAATAATTGTTCTACATATACTTATAAATGTTAATTAAATGAAGAGTTGCAAAAACAAATAAAACATTTTAATACACTTAAATAAAAAGTTCATCTTGTACTTCAAGTGGACTCAGGTGACTCGATTTACTCAGTTATTGTTTAAAAAATTGGCAATTTTGTTGCTAACATTTACAAATAAAGAATAACGTTAATTTTTAACGGTTTATCCTTTATCTGTTTTTAGATTATTTTCAGTTTTCTCTTTTGTGCCAATTTCTAAAATCGGCGGTCTTGGTATGCCACCTTCTAAATATATATATATATATGCATATAAATATATCTGTATGTATGTATGTATGTATGTATGTACGAGGGGAACATAACTATGAAAGACTAGCCAAATAGCTCATAAATATAACCCTATCGAACACATTGGTACATACAAAACCAAAAACCGAAGAAAAAACTCTGCCTTATGCGCTAAATAGTTTTCTGGAGTTTCAGTAAAAGGAGTGCCCCGGCATATTAATTACCCGAAGCAAAGCCACTTGAATGGAACACGAGCCCGCCCTGCCTCGGAGAAGAAGTTTTTAATATGCGTTAGGCGTAGCCTCAGCTATGACTACATACATCTCTCTCTCCATATATATATATATATATATCCATTATATATATATATATTATATGTACATGCGCCTCAACATATTGTACATATATCTATAGATGACCTAAAGTTGCTTTCTGGATTCGGATTTGGCTTCTGGTGCTTCTGGCTATGCTTCTTTTTGGCTCTGTGCCCGCACTTGCCGTACCGCTTGGAAAGAAACTTAACTCAGTGTCGGGTCTAAGTGCCGACACGTGCACTTTAGGGGGGAAAACTATTCGTCTACATACATACTTTCCAATGCCTCGGCAGAGTGTCTGTCTGTCTGTGTGTGTGTGCCAGAAAATGAAATGAAATAATGTTTGAGTCCGATGATCACGATGGAAAATCATTTAAGTGAAATCAATGGATACGCTTTTCTTTCTGATCAATTTTCTTTCTTTCGTTTTTTTGGTGAGTGCCTTGGAAAATTGTCCGATTGTAATTCATTTTGATTTGTTCCCATTCAAGTACTTCAATTGCTCGAGGAATGGAATGGAATGGAAAATTCAATTCGATTTGCATAACATCTGCCGTTAAAAATAGAAAAACCAACCAGTTTATCCCTTCCACAGAGACTGAGGCACGCCAATTTGGACATTTTGTACTAATTGAATGGCGAATTGGGAATGTGTCAGATGTCGAATGCGAATTCGCACACGACCCGGGCACACACTGCACATCTGCTCGACTCTGGACAAACCTTATGAATCCTCTGGCCCTCCTTGATGGGAAAAGTGCGTAGGTAGTACATAAAGTTGAATGGGTTCGATGGATTCTCGTAACCTGATCTCGCTTAAACAGAACCAGAAACAGAACAGAAACCGAAACCGAACCCGAAAATGCCATTATCATTATCCGCTTCGTTTCATGTCTCTATCCAGCCACACAGACAAACGCATCCCTTCCCCTCCCTCTCGCTCACGCTCTCTATCTCTATCTCTATCCTAACAACTACATACTACAACCTTTTCGGACTGGTCAGTCACGTAGTTGGTGGGTGGGGGTCCAACAAGCCAACAGACGGACCAAGCAGACAGACAGGAGAAGATCAAAGATCAGAGAGCGAGAGTCAGAGTCGGAGTCGGAGTCAGGTCTCAGCTGCCTTATCACAGGTAGTAAAAATGCTGCACTTGGTTGATTTTCAGTCCCGGCTCTAACCCACGGCCCAGGGGCAGGGAGTGAGTTGGCTCTGTTCGCTCTGGAGTGACTGTTCACAATGTTGACTTTGGCTTTAGGGGGTTATTAGCTGAAAATGAAGTTTTGTCTGCTCAGTCAGTCTGTCTGTCTCCATGTCTCTTTGTCTGTCTGTTATTCTCTTTTTTTTTATTTTCAAGAATCATCGTGTTGTTATGATAAATTGTTTTTGGCCTAATTCAGAGTAACCAATTAAAATGAGGGGCGGAAAAAAAAACCAACGACAAGATAAAATTCGAAGAGAACAACAAGAACATTAAGTGATTTTTAGTCTAACTTTATTTCGTTTAAATTCCAGTTAATTAAAGTTTATCCTCCAACTGAAGGATTCTAATGTTGTTCGGAAATTAAGATTTAGTTTCCTGTTCGAAGATCGAGCTACTATTATTATTATTAAGAGGAAAATTAACAAACCTTTACCCTTTAACACTCACTGCTTCAGCTCAGATCAATCTTCTATATCACAAAAGTGTATAGGAATGTTCTGGTAAAAGAAAACATTTGTTAGGCTAAAAACCGTCGAGTTCTTCGTACAATTTACCCAAACTTTCTGTTAGTTAGACGACATTAAGTCAGTAGAAGCTTCAAACTGTCTCAATAGATCACAATTCTTGTTCACTCTCTTGTAGTTCCCACTCCTCAGCGGGTTATTAGCCTCCAGGTTATTGCTAGTGGATCATAGTCAATACGCCTCCACTTCTTGTAATCCCTATTAGCTCTGTAGTTTAAAGTTCTCCCACACAAAATCAGAAAATGTCGTAATTAAGGCAAATTTGATGAAGAGCAATCTGTTAGATAAAATGAATCAGGGCCATAAGTTCTATTATCTAAAATGAAAAACTGCCTTAAAAGAAAATGCAATGATGGGGAAAACTGTGGAAACTTTCGATGCCACCCCATACGATTTGATGCCCTTTTAAATAGTCGTTTCTCTGGCATTTCTCTACATTTCGTATCTAATACTTTCTTTGAACCATAAATTCTCCAATTCTTGGTTCCAGTCAATTGCAGCTGAATCATCATTATTATCGGGGCTGATCATCAGAGACTTTTATGTATTAATATATATATGTATGTATATGGCACACAATTTTGATGTTGTACATACATATATATACCGGCTATGTGGAGAGAGGAGAGGAGTGGAGAAGAGGTCTCTGAGTTGACTGAAAAACCCGCACCCAAGAGAAACAGCAATTCGCCAGCGACTGTTAAGTAAATTGATTCTTTAATTGTCGTGAATTGGTTACGAGTTGGTTTAACTCGCTTTTTTTCGCCGCTGCACACACACAGTGAGTTGCCTCCGCCATCTCCATCTCTCTGTGCCACTCCACTCCACGCCCTCGTCTTTGTCGCTGTCGTTGTTGTTGTCGTCTCCCCCCCCATCCAAAATGCCCCCATCTGCGCGTGGCATTTGCCAGAGAGATATGGCAAGAAAGAGAGAAAGATGATGAAGGAGACGGTTGGCCGACGGGGGGGCGGAGGGGGTAGCGATCGTATGGCGGCATCAGCTTTATGGAGGCATGCAACAGACATGCACATACACAGTCTGCTGTGTATCTATATAAACTCGTATTTTGCATTTGCAGCAAGTACATACAAAAACAACAAAATTCCAATATCTATATAGAAATCGGCATGACTCACAGATTCCAAAATAAATATATGTAGAATTATGCTAAAGAGACACAAACTCACAACAGAGTCTTGCCCTGCCCTGCCCTGCCCCACCCAGCCCTCACTTCTCGTCAATTCTTTGCCCTACCCTCGCCCTAATGTATTTTTTTCGCTCTTCTTTTCGATTCCTTCGAGGTTTCGCGGTCATATGATGCCTGCCAGGCAGCCAGCGCTTGGATTGTCATGAAATTTAATGCCTTCTTCTGGTTAAAAAGAAGAAAATTAACAAAAAGAAAACCATATACACACATAGAATGCAAAAAAATAAAGAACAAATAACAAACAAACAAAAACAACCCGAGAATCGTGATCGCGATGGTGATGATCATTATTTAACTTGTTTACCCCATGTCAGAGCACAAAGCGAACATTTGCGCACATCTTTGGAATATTAAATAAATACGAGATTTGCGAAAATAATCGTATTCAGAAGAAGGTAAGAACTATCCATCTATAGAGTGATTATTCAACAGATTACTTGATGAGAGATTTATGCAACCGAGAGACACAGCACTGCAATCAATCACACACGATCACACTGGTCAGGACTCGCAAAGGAAAACAATTTCATTCCATTGATCTTGCAACTGTGATCGTGCCATATGGAGGTAGACAGTTTAAGTAAACATTTTTGCAGGCTCGACGCCTGCTCGCAACCTTTAATCAAATCAAACCGATCATAATCGCATTGTTTATGGACGCCATAAGAAAAAGGGGTATCCCAGGTCACTGTTAGGTAAGACGATCGAGGCGCCCCTTCTCCTTCCGTTGTTCTCACGCTGCTTCAACACGCCGAGGTAAACCGAGGAGGGGCTAATTAATACGACAGACGTAGAAAAAATATACCCCTAGAAATTTCGCAATGATCTTTGCTCTTTGCGTCTACCTGGCCTGTGATCATCATGATGATCAGTAGAATTTATTTGCTTATTTGTTTGTTGCTGCTCATTTCCTGGTATGTCTCCTTTGTTTTCCTTTCCCTCTTTTCCTTTTTGCTTTCGGTTAGAGTTGTTGCACCTCTGGAATAATTAACAGCCCGTAACTGATATGGCTGCCTGGCTAAATGCCATTGATAGAAAAATTATTGGCATATTCACTTCCTATTGAATGAAATGGCTGGCCACAGCACTCACAGCTTTGTATTGATCAGTGATAAATAACTGAATTAATGCGACGCGTCTATAATAAATTGAGAGACAGTATTGAGTGGTGTGTCCCCAATGCAACCCGGATGAAAATTGTGATTAAGCTTCATCTCAACGCCCTCAAAAATACCCTCTATGATCTGGGACCCATAAGAAAAGTTCTCCAGCAACCCGCGCTGCAATGATTAATTATTATGTTTTTCTAATAAATATAACTATTAAGTACATTCGATATATTCTATAAATAAAACTTTGCAGATAGACTTCAACACTTTAAGATGAATCATGAATTGTCTGGCAAACTTATGAATAAAATCTTCAACCGAAAAAACCCCAAAAAATAATATATTTCATATATAATTTGAGTCATCAACATAATGCCACAATGTGGTCAATCTCACATAATGAACTCAGAGATCACTCTCTTTTCTTTTTGTATTTTTAAAATTGTATTTTTTATAGAACAAATGTAGGTCACATTCCATAGACACTAGCACAATCAATTCCACTCAAAAGTATTTCGAATTAGTGCATTTTTGAATCTGATGAATTGCGATTAGAGGCAAGTCGTTTGCCCAGTTCAAAAAAAGGGGTTAGAGAGCGATTAGATTACTCCAATGTTGAACCTATGATTGCATAAAGTCTAACCCCAACTAAATCAACAATGTCTGATAGATCAATCGGTCGAGCGATCGATCGATCGTGCGGCACTTACCCTGCGAACAAGTCAGGAATAAAACTAATCCAGCCATAAGGCAATTAGCTTTGTTCGGCAGCATTTTTTCTGTTATTTCTGGAAGGGATTATTATTGAAAGCTCTTCACAACCGATTCCAATTGAACACTTCAAGTCGAATCGAGAAATTCCACGCACACACAATTCCACTGGGGAGAGAGACGGAAACTATGTCAACCGTCGTGTTCGAATGCTTGTTTATTTATTATTCTAGTGATTTAACAAAAAATTATTGCCAAGTAATTAAGTTTTGGAATCGTCCCAATTTCCGGGCAGCACACTCAGCACTTTTCACACTTTTTGGTAATTTATCGAAAATATTTTTTGGTATGCGCACAGTGTGACAGAAACAGAAACAGAGACAGAAAGGGGGAAGTCTGTCTGCCTGCCTGCAAGCTAAACACGATCTTTTAATAAGTCGAAAGATTTGTGCAATGCGAACTCGAATTCAAATTTTCAAATTGCTTGTCGGTTATTTATTTTCTGTTTGGTTTTCCGTTCAAAAATCAGCGGCAAACTGTCCGTTACAAGAGTCGAAACACAAATGAGCATTTCGGTGGTGCATTTGCCGAGTCCAACCTGAAGAGAGCCGCCAAGAGAGAGGCAGAGGAGAGGATGAACTAACCTATCTCCCTGTCTCTCGCAATCTCTCTCTCACAACATTAAAGAGAAACAAGTTTTGGCTGAGGCGGGCATAAATTCATATTTGAAAAGAAAAAATATTATTTATACATTTTTGTATCATATTTTTAGATGGCATTTCCTGGCCATTAGAGATTTAAATGAAAGGAATTATCGTATGGAAAGTGATGAAAATTATTGTTGATTATACATACAGGCGCCATAAACATGAGGGATTTCGAGTAGAGTGGAGTGAGGAGTAGAAAATGGGAAATCCATTTAAAATTTTACTATTCTAACATTTAAAACATTTCGATAAAGCAATTTTGCCACACACCACAAAAACTCTCAGGAAATAATTGACTAAATTTATTTCCAATTAAGAAAACAAATTTCATAGAACATCGAAGTTTGAATTCCCTATAAGACAAAATTTATATGACCACAGAATGAGTCCAGATGAATTCCCCAGCAAATTTAATCAGAGTTTTTATTTTCCATAATGTTTTGTCCTATTTCAAGTAAGTAAAAAGAAAATTATTATAAATCGTGAATTGGGAATTCATCAGACCTTTTAATGGCTAACTAGGAGCATAAAAAACATACGGAAAAATATCTTAACTGTTCCAAGAAAAATATTAAATAAAAACACTTACAAAGAAACCCATTGTAGAGGAAAAAATAACTCTATCTAAGTCCCTTATGAGCACTTGCTGGATTAATACCAAAGTACTTGGATTGACTTTGCACAAAGATTACAATGAAGTAAGAAACTAGACAAATTATTTGTTTTTAATATTATGCTCCATAAAACCAATTCTAAAAGTGTTCAAGCTACCAATTTTGTTAATTAGTCAGTTAAGTTTGCAGTTCCTCAAAGTATGCTACAATTAATAAGTTAACTGAAAGTTTCGTTAACTCATTGTTAAGCTACCATTATATTAACCTTTAGGTGCAAACGCTATTCATATGTATATCTAGATACTTTATATGATCTAAATATTTAGTTTTAAGCATGCTTGAAGCTAAGTTTCAATGCTGTATGCTCAGTGTACCGATAAAAACCGAAATTAAAAATGCAAAAACCAACTTAATTGGGTTACACTACCGAAATTTTTAGTAATTGACATACTTTTGAATTCGATGAAACACAATGTGATACATTGTTATGATACAAAAGAATTTTCCTTGAATAAAACATGATCTTAAAGGGCAGACATTCCAGCCATTTCTGCGCCCGGCTCAACAATCAGTAGCCAATTATGATGCCACATGTCGTCGTCATCGTTTTACATGGAAGTTTTTGCAGAATTTCATACTCGTATAAGCAAATACATATACACAGAAATGTCTTAATGAAAATGCGAGTTTCTCAGGCCATGCAAACACAATATTTCTGCATGGGAAGCTACTTGATTACATTGACAAACTGTGATTTGTTCCTCCAAGACACCAAAGAGAAGCCAATTGAGAGAGAGAGAGAGAGACAACCGAAAGACAACGAGCCACAACGACATCCATGTCCATCGTTCCCCCCATGGGCATCATTTGGTCGACGCCTACCCGTTGGGGTACACAGAATGCATCTCACAGATGCAGATACAGATGCAGCGATACAATTCATAAGGCGGCAAAGATATGAGATGACTGATTCCGACTACGACTCCGACTATGAGGGGGGATTTCAACTTGCGAGTGTCAGTAAGAACAACAACAAAAGCCAACAAATAAACAATTAAAATTAATCTACGAGCATTAAACAAAGTGCATTGCATTATGCATTACAAAGACTTTACCACTCGGTATGATCTACATATATGTATGTATCTATATATATATGTATATATCTCTGTGTCCGTAGGTATTTTCTTCTATGCTCCAGTATTTATTTTGTCTTCTGTTGGGTGCCAAGTTTGTAAACATCCGCAGAATTCAGCATTTGTCTAAAAACAATGAGAGAAAAAGAATTATTAATCAAATATTTAGATTTACGCGCCCAAGCACACATAAAAACACACACACAGATACTGGGGATGCTGTCTGGAGAAGAACGCGGGAATTTCCACAGAATTTCCGAGAATTTTTTTCATTTTAGGATTCCTCGTTTTCGAAATTAATCAAACACCAGGAAAAAAGCGACAACAGAAGTTTCAGTTGAAGTTGAAAAGCCTCAGCACACACAGTGGAGTGGAGAAACACGCTCAACTAAGAGAGATATTGAGAAAGTGAAGAGCAAACCTAAGAGAGTTCGCCGGCACACATCAGGTTGAATGGAGGTTGCATGGGGGAGGGGGAGGTGGAGGTGGAGGGTTGAAATGATTAATGAAATGCAGCCTCAATGTAAGGGAATGCTTTGCGCAAGAGAATTCACAAACATTTCCGTTAAATGTGAAATTTCCCATTTCCCGGTTTCTCGCATATTTTCATGTTCGGTTTCCAATTGGGCACTCCTGCGACTGTGCAATATGACTCATCCTCCTTCTCCTTGGCCAAAGTTTGCTGCTGCTGCTGCTGTTGCTGCTGCTGCGGCTGTCTCCTCTCGTACATAGTTTCGCTCGGTATTTACCAGTTCAGTCCTATATGGTACGTCTTCCGACAACGACGACAACCCACGCAAAAGTTAAATACAATAAACACTTCCCACAGTATCGGAACGGGTTTCTTGTTGGTCGCTCTTCGCAAAAAAAACTAAAAAAAAACTAAGAAAAATAAAAACACACTAAAAACTGGAGTAGAAAGAAAAGTGAAGTCAAAAGAAACGTAGAATTCGCTTCTCGCTTGCAGTTTGAGAATTTTTCAAAAGTTTTATCGCAAATTGAGATCTTTACTGAGAAAAAATGAGGCATCTGTGGCTACTAACCCTTCTGCTGATGGGTTTCTTTCAATATTCAGGTAGGTCATATAATCGAATGGCAAAAAAACCTTTAATTTTTAACGAGACCTTTCTTTATGCATATTTTATATAATCTTGTCATGGATAATCTAGCCCATACAACTATTTCTAGTACTCGTTGGCAACTTTGGTAGAGAGTGGCTTAGTATGCAAATTTGTTTGTTGCTTTTTTTTGTGTTTTTTTGTAGAAGAAATCGATTGCATTTGCCATGCATTTTGCTATCCTCTGTGCCTTTATCCCTCGTCGACCCTCAGAAGAAGAAGAGGCTGACTTTAAGAGGGGACTTATCCTTTGCTTGCTTAGATTATATATCTTATTGTTAGATGGATTAGTCGAGAGCTGGCATAGAAAACCTTGGCTACTTATGAATAAACATAAATTTATTATGTATGCAAAATACACACACACATTAAACATATTCGCCATATTCGTTTTATGGAGTCCTCCAACTTCGTCTTACATATAAACACTTAGAAGCGTTTCCATTTTTATGAAGCAAACAACTTGTGGGGATGACGATGATGATGATGATTATGGATTGATTGAGGGTTGGTGCGTAGAAGGGGGGAGCGCTCTCAGGGGGGGACTCGTGTCAACCATTCAAAACGATGACACTTTAATCAATTTTTCGGAACCACTTGTAACCACAAGCGGAGCGATCCGGCGTGCCTACAAATAGACAAATTAGTGGAACAATGGACAGAAAGCGGGACTGCGGTTGGCTCTTGGTCTTGGTTGGCTGGGGCTGAAGCTGATTCTGAGCGCATTGTTAAAAATATCAACATGATTAAAGTGGCAGTGGCTTTTTGAATAATTAAGCAACTGGGAGCGGGAGCAACACTTTTGGGTACACTGTGAACAGGCAAATGAATAAGAGGTAATTGCTGTATCATGGGCATGTTCAATTATTATAAATATGTTACAAAAGAAGAAGCTAGGGGCAAAAGAATTCCCATATTCCAATCGAAATATAAAGACATTTTCTTAAATAGTTCAACCATTCATTCATCAAAAAGAAACTCTCTCTTTTTCTCACTTCAGTTGAGAGAGATGAAAAGATGTTGATAAGAAATTTGATAATGTTAAAGTCGAAATTGGAATGAAAAGAAAACTAATAAGATGCGGCATGTTAGATGCCCTAATTTCTATACTCCTGACTAATCGAACTTTTTTAAGTGGATTTAAATACCAGAAATTTGTGACATTTGAAACAAAGTAAGCAATCGGAAACGATTTCATGTCTTTGAAAAGGGATTTGAGTTTAAATGTAAATTTTGTTTATAAGTGGATAGAAGAACGTTCAAGTAATTAAAACAAATAATTTATAATAAACCTATCAGTCTGAATTAAGCATTCTTTATGCAATTTAAGCTGTAAGAATTAATTTGGATCCTACCATTGTGTTGCCAAAAATTGAAGAAAAAACTCAATGAAAATGGCACAAAAGGTTGGGGAAACGTTGTTTTAGAGGGTTGATCTGAAAGTTGACTGACTTATCATATTACTAAATTCTGTGTAGGATTAAGATCTATTTAAAAAATGAAAATAGTTGGAGGGGAGCAATCTAATTGCAATTTTTGATGGATCTAAAATTTGACTGACTCATCAAATTACAGAATACAATGCAGGGTAACAATCGAATAAAATTAATTTACTAGGGGGGAAGCAATTATCTAATTACTCAGAAATGTAAGCCCTTGCAATGAGTATATCGACAAAAGTTTCGAGGATACTCTAATAATAAATTACATCATGGAAAAGATAACGTTACCCATATTCCAATTTATTTTATAAATGTGAGTCCTGTGTGTCAGTTTTCGGATGAAATGCAGTTATGTATAAGCGTGATGCCATGTTTTCGTTTAATTATGACACTGGGTCTCACCCCTGACCTAAATCCAGCAAATCCGCCGACCTGCCAAAGACTTCCTCGAGTCCGACGATGATAACTAGCACAGGTGTCTTCCTGTTAGGGAGAATAAACAAAACTAATAACTTGCCACAATTTATATTGTATGTATGTAGGTGTTTGTTGTCCAAATTGCCAATTTCAGCGACCATTAACACAATGCGCTAAAATCGCAAATGACGCAACCGAGAGAAGAGAGAGACAGAACACAACGAATGGAATGGAATGGAGGCACTCCAGCCTTGGCCAGGCAAATCAATAGACAGCCAGACACATAGCGTAACATAACTAACACAACATATAGCATGCATGCCACCGACACGGGTTCTGCGGGGTTTGGGGACCTTGTTCCTGCTGTTGGAGTCCCGAAAACTCATGACAATTCCCGTGTGCTTATACGCTTGACCTCGGCAGTGTGAGTGTGAGTGTGTGTGTGTTTAGGTAAAACGCTCCCACAAAATGGTAGCTGCGCCTCTTTTTTCCTTCTTTTCTCGTAGTTTCTTAATGGTTTTATGTTGCCTTGGCACGAAAATCTGATCTGAATCCAATGGATTTGTTGGGCGTTAATTAACATTTTTTTCAGGTGTGCCCCGAAAAGCCTAAACACTCATAACTGATACCACCTTCGCTTGCTCTCTATCTCTCTGCCTCTCTCTCTCTCTTAGCCCATGCTGATGAGAACACGGACGACAATGAGTACAACGATGAGGAGGAACCTCAGCACCCGCCTGGCAATTTGGCAAAAGCCACAACCAAACCAGCAGCCCCTGTACCCTATTTTGATGAAAAAGAGGCGGTGATTTATGTGCCGCCGAATGCCACTTCGGTCAGCCTCGAGTGTCCTGTAAAGAATTTTGATGGTGAGAGAGAGATTTGATTAATTTAAGGTAACCCCTAGAATTGCAGACTTACTTTTCTCTATTAAGCGTCGCATCATGTCATACTCTGGTATCAGGATGAAACACTCATTACCAATGCCAAGGAGGTATTCAATGTGCTGCATCATTTGGATGAGAATTTCACATTGACCATGCCCTTGGCCAATGCCACGGGACACATATATTCCTGTCGTGTGACTCCCGCCAATGTGCGCCGTCAGATTGCAATTAAGATTGGCTCGTCGCCCATTACCACAACACCGAAAGCAACAGTAGCCGCAGGACCTTCCCCAACCACAATGGCTCCAGCTTCAGATCCAGCTGCCAGCTCTGGCTCGTCTCCAATTGTCTACTTGTGGTTGCTTTTGGCCAGCTTCCAGCCAGCCATTAGGCGAATGTAAGGGTATTCACCGGAAATTTTAGTTAACATTTCAACCACCGGCGAGAGAAGATTATGATGAAGATGAAATGAAATCACATGAGCTTGACACATACAACAAAAATATTTAAAAGAGAACGAAACAATTTACTAATGAATTTCGGTTTTTGTAGTTAAGAACCAAAAGAAACGGTATTTGTACCGGTTTACTGCTTAGAAATGATTACATCCAAAAAGAATTCCTTACAATTGCTTGGCAAATTCAACTTATATATCTCTATATACATTATCTATGTTAGATGTTGCTTTGTTATGATTAGATTTAACTATTAGACTATAACTATTTCAGAAGCAGGTAATTCGGTTAGTGACGAACACTTAAATCGATCGATCACTAATCACTGATCAATGGGTCTTTTCAATTATTTGCTTCACAGAACACAAAACAAATTGTATCTCCTTAGTATCTCTCTAGACACAAATGCCTAAAACGCATCAGGAATATATATCAGATTTTATAGATTATTTAATAAGTATTCTAATTTTGTGCTTTAATCGTGAATTAACGAACATAAATATACATACATATACGAAATATTCTAGTGAAACGTAAGCAAACGAGATAATGCGATAACAAAAGTGGCTTAAAAACAAATGAGAAAACCAGAAATCAGTGTGAAAATTCTATATGTAAATGTAAATGTATTTGGAGAAAAATTCGGATCAATAAATGGGTATTCGAAATGCCGTTCAAGAACTTTTGATCATTCACATCACACAAATGAAAACAAATCGAAATCGAAATCCACCCCTAAACCGGCACACAATCATTTTGGTAGAGAGGATGCCATAGCGCACAGTTCCTCAGGCGGCCTCCCCCCACGCGAATATGGTTGAGGGAACACCCGCCGTGTCGATGTCGAGTATGAAAGGGACAACAATGCCCCTTTCACGCGCTACCTCCCTCCCTCCCTCGCTCGCTGGCCTAATGCAATGCAGCTGCTGGTCGGAGGGCATAGAAGAAGGAATTCCGCAATGTGCGCAGGCCGCATATGCAAGCCATATGGTTCAGGGGTGGTGGCGTCTCTGCCGATAATACTGCTGCTGCTGGTGGTGGCGGTGGTGGTGGTGAAAAACCAACGAGTAGTAGCGGCAGGCCTCACTTCCTGCGACCAGTCGACAACTGCAGGGCAGACAGGACACACATTTCTAGTCAACGCAATTGTGAGCACCTTTTTTTTTGCAATTGTAAACATTGATTTTGTGTTAATTACCAAGTCTCTCCGCTCTTTCAGATGATTCCCCAACTAAACAATAGCTGTTGCCTGATCGAAGATCATTTAATGATGATTGGCCATGCCGAGGAGCAGGAGGAGGTGAACGTGGAGGAGTTCGAGGAAAGCCGTTGTGATAAACCGATAACAGCAGTAGAAATCTATCATAGGATACTCCAAAGAATGCAAATTCAAGCACAGACAGCAGCACCAGCAGATCAGGATATACTACGCAAAGAAATCTGGCTGGCCAGTTTTACGGGATCTCAATTATCTTATCGTGTTTAAAATGAAATAACTATATTGCAATTTATCTTGGTTTTTGTTTCATTTATTCAAAATTAAATTTGTATCTTAGTGTAAAAAGAAATAAGTATTAAAGCTAACCACACAGAATAATATACATACCTTTGAATTGTATTTATATATCTTGGGTTTCATATATATTTTATATTTGGGGCGTAAACGAAAACTCCATGGGCATGCAAATATCAAGAAATATATAGCCAAAGAAAGATTTGAATATATATATTTTTGTTTTTTTTCTCCTCAAAATTTTAGTTGTGGTTATTTTATATGCTTTTTTGTATTTTCTTTTTCTTTTCAAGATATAAATGGATATATATATATATATATGTGTATATATATATTTTTGATAGTTATATCATTTTTAACACTTTATCTGGTTTTTGTTTCAGTTTTGGGATGATTTACATTAAATATCATATCATCGTCATGTAGTTATTAAGTTATTTATAAATTCATAAACTTTGTTGGTGATGTTTTTTGTTTTTTCATTTTGCTTATATAACCGAAATGTAATTTGATTCATTTTGCCTTATGATTTTTAGTAATTGATGGCTGCTAGTTGACAATAATTGTTGGTAGGTATTTTATATTACATTTTATTTCAAATTTTTAATTGGTTTTTCTTTCGAATTTATAATATTTTTCGATAAAACATAATGAGGGGCGGGGGAGGCAGGTTGGTGGTGGGGGGTTCATGAAAATTAAAAACGCAATCATTATACAGTTTCAAAATTATAATATAGAAATCAAAATAAATTCATATGTGGTAATATATTGGTAATATATGTTTCATCATTGATTTTTATACATGGTTTGTATATTGTTATATTATTTAGCGTCGTGGATTGTTTTTTGTTTTTTGTATTCTCTTATCTTTTATTTCTCGTTTTTGTTTTTGCATTTGCTTTTGTTGGTTTGTTTTGCTCTGCTTTGCTTTATGTTTTTACTCTGTCCCCCAGACGACACATGTGTGTTCATTTCATATAGGATATTGTATATCATAAGTAATTGGCGATTTTTCATTTATATTTTTTGAGTATGGTATACGCATTGGGTTTATACGACTTGATTGGTGGTTCGCGCATACGTTTCATGTCAGTTGGATATGGTTGTGGACGTTTATAAGCAGCTGCATTGGTTGGTATTATTGATGGACGTGCTATAAAATTTTATATATGTTTATATTTAGTTTAGTTATTCAATTATAATTAGAAGTGTTTTTCTGTTTTTTCTTTTCATTTTTGTTCATATTTTTTCTCTTTTCTTTTTTTGTCATTGTTATATATAGATAAGTTTAATTTAGTTAAATTTTCAATATTTTATTATATTTAAATATATACTTAGATACCCATTGTCAAGTTGCTACTGGGGGAGGGGGGACGTTGGTTGTGGTTGTGGTGGTAGAATGAACCAAAAAGTAATTTGTGTCAAAGAACTTACGTTTGCTGTACTGATATCCGGCGTGTGGCTCTCGTTTTATAGGCATACGATGCTCATACTCATAAGCCACTTCATCAGCTTCATCGAGTCTAAAAGAACGTTGGGAAGATCAGAGAGGAAATTGAGATATAAAGGAAAACAAAATGGGATCTATTAAGGAGAAGGATGTTATAACTTCGGCTATGCCGTAGTCTCTATACCCTTGCAATTACGCGATTTAACATTTTAGATCTAGTCAGAAGACTATAATAAAATATAAATTATCATATCTATTTTAGGATCCGAATTGGCTTATGTGTTTCAATTTACTAGGCAACTAATTCAAAGATTTAGATCTCATGGAATTTGACTAAAATATATCGTTGTTGTACGACACGATTGCAAGAATATAATAATTGGATTCAAATAATTTAGTATACATATATACAAAGCCTTTAAAGAAGTTTCGTTTGTTTGCTACGCCATGGTTAGGTTATGTGTATGATTCGAAATTATACTTTACAATTAACTTACTCAGGCGGATTTTCCGCAGCTCGCTTGATAAGATTTAAATATTTGGGTGCCGCGCTGCTACCGGGACCACCAAATTTCTTATCAAAAACAGATCTGAAATGACAATTATCTCAATGATAGGCTTTGTTTCCTTTGCTTCTGCTCCAAACATACCTGTAAGCCTCCAAATTGGGACCATGAATGCTTTTGGCCGATTCAGGATCCATTTCCATGAGCTCGCGTAATTGCTCATGTGAGACTTCATCATTTTTATCTGGAATTAGATACTTACGTATCTCGGCCAGGGCATAGGCAACGCGTGCATAACATTCAGCTGGAGTGGCCACTGTACTGACTTCTAGAAACAAATCCTTTTGCAAATGGGCATAGCGCGGATCACCAGAATTTCGCAACTGTTCCTCCTTGTTGCGGTCACGTATGGAGCTGCGACCTTTAATTGCAATTTTGCATTGAGTCTCCTCCTGAAGGCGTCGTAGCGAATTACCTTTGGGTCCCAGTATTTTGCCAGTGAAATTGAACTGTAATTGAAAGAAAAGGATGAGTGAAGCCGGCATTTTTTATAACTAGGCATCTCTTACCTTTGGATATTGCTTGACAGGCACAAAGACCTTCTGTGTGATCTTCATCGGCTTCTGCTTGTAGACATCCGCGTAGAATTCTTTGCCAGGAATGCGGCCAGTACAATAAACACGATCCACAGCTGCAAATAGTGTAATAATCAATTTAAATCCAAGTTGCAAGGAAGGGAAAACAATATGGCGCTGTAACTCGCTTACCCTCATCAATTAATAAGCCACAAAGGGGAAATTCTTCCGACAGACGCTGACGCTCTTCCTCCAAATCGGCAAGAAACTTCTGTGCCACCTCATTCAGACGCGGCGTATACTCATGTGGAGCCGGTTTTATATCACTGAAATCGTTGTTTTGGCTCTCCATATTTATTTAAAAACCTGCAATTCGTCGAAAACACTAAAATCTCGTATGTATGTATCTGTCAAACACAAACAATATCGACCTACAGATTATCGATAGACTTTTGATAGACTGCATTCGCAATGCGTCTATTGACTAATTCTATCGATGGCTTCTATCGATTGATTCCATGCTGCATATCGGGTGTCGATAGTTTAACGTCTCTAGAATGAAGCCGACTACCATCTCTAATGCGAATTTGGCGCTGGCGTCTGCAAATATTGTCCAAATTGAGGATCATAAAAAAAGGCGACTGTAGCCATGGCCAGCGAAGAACTGTTTCAAAATGACCACACAGAGGAGCTAGACTTAGAGCAGGAACTCAATGAGATCGGTGACAAATCAACCGAGGAGATCCCGCACGAACTAGAGGAAAAGGAAAATTCTCCAGATGCTGCTGAAGATAAATCAACCGGTAGGAACACTTCTTTATGCGTATGTATATCTTGGATTTTATTGCAAAACTTTTCCCAAATTAGCTGCCGCTAAATCAATTGCGGAACCGGAACAGGAGGCCAAACTGTGTCAATTGCCCATAGCTCGTATACGGAACATAATGAAATTGGATCCCGATTTACATGTGGCCTCCAATGAGGCAGTCTTCGCGGTAGCCAAAGCAGTGGAGTTATTTATTGAATCATTGGCCCGTGAATCCTACACATACACAGCTCAGGCGAAAAAGAAAACCGTACAAAAGAGAGATGTGGATCTGGCCATATCGGCGGTCGATAGTCTTATGTTTTTGGATGGAGCTATGAATTTTTAAAATAGAATCCGCAAATCGTTTCGAACTCATGCAAATTTGTATGTTATGTAAATGGTTCCTCTTTACCATATCGCGATAGTTTAAATTGCTAAGCCTAATATTGTCCTCATGTTTATCAAAAGCTATCTACCTTCCACCCAAGAATCCCAACCGCAAAGCACCCGTCTTGATACTTTATACATACTTTGAATTTGCTATATTAAAGTACTTATAAACAAATAGCGATGACTACAAAGTAATTTTAATAAAGGATACCAGATATATCTATGTAAATACATATAGATGGACGGAGTATAACCAAATAATTTACCATTTAATTTAATACAAATCAAATAAAACCAAATGCTTTTGAATTGTTGAGTCATATATAATTGTTATTTATTTTGGAATAGTTGGATTTTGTTGGTTGCCTTTTCTTTAAATTAAATAACTAAGCATTAAATTTAACATTTCTTTTGTTGTTGACGCAGCTGGTCCCGGGTTTTCGTTCGATTTAGTTTCGTTTACGTTTGTGTTTCTTTTTTTTTTTTTGTTTAACTTTATTGATTTTAATTAAATACTTACTTTTTCTCCCGGTTGTCGTGGGCGTTTGATGCTTTTGTTTTAATTTAAAGATTTATTTTTATTAAAATCAAAAAATAGGGAAGTGGGGGGAAAATCATAATAATTTTAAAACTTAGGCTAACATTTAGTTTTTAATTGGTGATTTTGGGTATTTTTTGTTTTTGTTTAGCATTTCCTGGTGGTTTTTATTTCTTTTGACTGTTACCAACCATTGGTTTAAAAAAAACATTTATTATATTTGTTTGATTTTTTTTTTTTTGTTTTTTTCTTGTTGGGTTGGAATAGTTATTTTATTTGTATTGAAAATTGTTGTTGGTAAATTGTTTGCATAATATAATATAGTTCTTAATTGGTGTATTGTTGTTGTTGATGTTGCATTTTCCGATATCAATATATATATATATACATTATATAGGTGTGTATATATATATAGGGATATATATATATGTATCTATATGTTGAGATATAGGTTAACGTATTTTTGGATATGGAGCCGAGCGATAACGCACACTTTCACGAGACCGTGATCCAGTTTCATAGTGACCATGCGCCGATGAATGTGATCCCGAGCCCGATGTCGTTGTTGGTCTATATGACGATGATGAACGACCATTGCTTGGTTTTGCTATTTTGAAAACAGAATTTTGATTTGTTGTTTAGATTTTACAAAATGTTTCTCTCAAGTCTTTTTGTGCATTTTAGTTTTGCTTTTCTTATTGGTTTTTCTTTTTTTGTTTTGTTTTTTTTTTTGTATTTTTTCTTTTTGGTTTTGATTTGTAAAAAAGGTTTTGAATTACTGCAATTCTTTAACCGGTTTTGAATGCACTACAGCTACTAAGTAAATATTTTTTTGAGTTCGCGTTTGAAAAAGTGACAAATTTTTGTTGTGGTTCAAAACATTTCTCCATCAATTTTCGCTATCACAGAATGTATTTTTAGTATATAATATATATTTATATATATATATATATATAAGATGTATGTATATATATATAGCTATATATGTTTCGTGTATATATTAATTAGCTTGTTAAACATTTGAATTGATTTGCATTATTGATTTGTTGGGTTCTGCTTAGTGTGGATTGAAATGGTTTTGTTTTTGCTTTTTCTTATACTCTCTCTCTCTTTGGTTCCAATTTTGTGTTGGTTCGGTTTTTTTTTAAATTCGTAATTAATGGTTTTTTTTTTTGTGGTTTGTTTAGTTGGCTTAGTGCATTGAAAATCTTGTTAAAATATTTTAAAAAACTGACTGGACGTTTGATTACGCGATTAACTTGCTTTACATTTCCTTTGAACTTATTTTTTTTTCTTCCTTTTAGATATTTAAATTTGCGTTTCTCCATATTTTGGTTTTGGGGTTGTTTTTTTTTTTTTTTTTTTGGCGCGTTGTTAGATATTTAGATGGTTTTTTTCTTTTCATTAAATTGATCAGTTTAACATTTCTGCTGAGGAAAAGACATTTTAATTGAACTAGAATGTGTTAAGTCTCACCTGTATAGGCAGCCGCTGCATAAGATGAGGAGGACGAGTGCGGATGATACTCACGACGATAGTCGCGCTCATAGGAAGAGCTGTCGTATTGGGCATGATGGCTGGAGTGCTTAGAGGATTGGGGCGGCGGTGGTGTGGCATAGCGATCATATTCACTGTGGTGATCGTATAGTTCGTGGTCACGCGATCTATGTGTGCGATGGAAAAAAGAAAGTTGCGTTATTTTAATTGGTTTTAACTACAACAGCTCAAGCAAAACTAGATTTTGCTTATGTTACTAGAGTAAATAAACTTTCTTCCGATGATTAATGAAGAAATCACAATGTAATTACTAATAAAATTACCTACTCCAAATGATTAAACAAATTCCAATTATAAAAATAATGCAAATTTTTGCCCTTACATACATAGAAAAATTTAATTTATTTCTACTAATTATTGATATATTATTAATATCAACCTAATAGTGCATATAAAGCAATTATGTATATGTCTATATGCTATAGTAAAATTCGGTCTATAATTAATCAAATCAATTTTGCAATCCGATTATTTCTATAGCAATAATTACAATTTACTTTTTATATCAGTTCAAATGCTAATCTACAATTACAGGGAACTGAACTCATTTTCGCATACTATCGCTGAAAATATCAGATTTCCGGTGTTAGGTTTGAAATGGAAAGTTTTTCGATTACGAAACAATGGATATGTCAGTACATACACAGCTCTTGGATAAATTTTTGAAGTATTTTGTATTTTTTGTTATGTTTAACTCACCTATGTGTCTTTACAATGCCATAATTTGGATCGTCCATCACATAGCGAGCCTTTTCCAATATGGAATATACCTTCGGTTTGGATGACGATGGAGGCGGTGTCCTATAAAGGCAATAAAAGAAGAATGTGATATTAAGTAAACTACATTGTTCCTCTCAAAGCATACCTTGTGCTGTATGCTCCATGCTCTCCATATGATTTCGAATAATGGTGAGATTTCTTATATAAACGCTCCTTGCCATCCATTTCCCGCAACTGCTCTAGACGAATATCATCATTAGCATCGGGTATCATGAATTTACGAATTTCACCCAAGGCATAGCTGAGGCGATGGTAGGCCTCGGCTGGTGGGGCCACCGTTGAGATTTCCACATGCAGGTCGCGACTCAGATGGGCATATTTGGGATTTGCTGAGCTACGTAACTCCTCCTCCTTGCCGTGATCGCGCATCGAATTGCGCCCCATTACAACCATTTTGCACATGGTCTCCTCTTGCAGTTGTCGTAATGTGTTGCCTTTGGGACCGAGAATTTTGCCAACAAAATTGAATTTCGGATATTCTTTAATGGGAAACAGTACTTTCTGAGCTACACGTATGGGTTTCTCGCTATACACATTTGCATAGATCTCTGGTTTTGGTATACGGCCACTGACCAATATTTTCTCTACCTCTGTGGATATACATGCGATAAATCTCAGAAAAATAACTATGTTTTGCTTGGAACTTACCATCGTCAAGCAAACGTTTGGTGATGATGTGTTTCTTTTCCAGCGTCTTTTTTTCTTGTAAGCATTCATTTAAATAGGCACTTGTCTTCTCATTTAATTGGGGCGTATCGTGCAGAGGGGCGTGGCTAGCGGCAGCGGCATGACCGTGACCATGACCATGTCCATCTTGCTCGGGTGCTTCTGCCCCGCCTGCAGCCTCTGATTCTTCATCACGACGCTTGCGTTTGTAGTCGGTGGTGTCCTCGTTGTAGTCCCTGTCATAGTCACGCGGCATGGCTGTCGTCGAAATTAAATGGGAAAATTGAAAATCACACACGAAAAAGCAGAGAAAAATTCTGAAAATCTCCCGAATCGGAAAAAAAATGTATGTATCAAGTGAGAATCGATAGAGGTGATGTGGTTAGAATGAGTTCGATAGTCAAATCAGTCATCGATACTAAAATAATTTCAAAGGCCCAGGACGATAGGCAGACGGTCATTGAAACTTGCAAAAACTCAAATTTGTAACACAATTAGGGCAATATTTGCATTTTAAATCCTTTCCATCGTATTATTTGGTAATTGTTCCTCTCGAAATACATTTATCGGTCAAATTGCAATTATCGATACTCTGTGCATATTCTGGCAGCGCCATAGAGGTGACATTTCAAATCACTCGATTGGTCTCCACTGTCAGGCGAGTGACACCGCTATTTCGAATAAAATACACACTCACTTGGAAAAGAGAAAAAAATTAGGCAAAGCAGGTTAAAATCATATTCGAAAAATTCGTAATTAGCCAACAAAACGCGCTGCCCTTTTACAACCAAATAGATCTCTAAATTTGCTGTCCATAAGGCAAACGCCAAGCTTCATCTTATTTGACAACGGGCCCACGTCTGGCTAAGGAAAGGCAAGGAAAGCAGCAGCAGGAAGAGGACAAATGGCGGAAAACGGAATTCGTGTGGGCCCAGGGCCGACGGCGACTGCGGCAGCGGCTGCAGCCGCAAATGCGGTGGCGTCGGCAGGGCCAGCTGGTGGTCCAGGCACAGGTACCAATAACACCAGCAATGGTGAGCATGAGAATGAACACACTGGGAATCCAGACGGCGAGAAGGCTCAGCCGGCGCCGGCAATCCAAAAATATGTTCAGGAGCTCATGACCGAACGGTCGCGCATGGAGAATCACTTCCCATTGGCAGTGAAACTAATTGACGAAGGTTGGTAACAATTATCGATTCGATTTGGTTTAATTTCACGTTTTCTTATTCACATTTAGCTTTGGAGCGAGTGCAGCTGAATGGACGCATTCCGACTAGAGATCAATATGCCGATGTGTATCAGCAGCGTACCATTAAGTTATCCCAAAAAGTCCATGTGCCCATCAAGGATAAGAAATTTAATTATGTTGGCAAATTACTTGGTCCCAAAGGTAACTCGCTGCGTCGCCTGCAGGAGGAGACTCAGTGTAAAATTGTCATATTGGGTCGCTTTTCGATGAAAGATCGTGCCAGAGAGGAGGAGCTACGCAATTCGGCTGATGCGAAATATGCCCACCTTAATCTACCGCTTCATGTGGAGGTGTCCACTATTGCCGCTCCCGCTGAGGCATATGCCCGTGTGGCCTATGCCTTGGCCGAGATTAGGCGCTATTTAATACCGGACAAGCACGATGACATACGCCAGGAGCAGTACAGGGAGCTAATGGAGGATCCAGAGGCAGCTAAAAAGTTAACGCTGCGCCAACTTCAACAGCAGTCGGGCGGCGGTGGTGTTGGAGGAGGTGGAGGTGGGAATGGAGCTGGTGTGGCTGCAGCCGCAAATCCTGGCGCTGGTGGTAACGGCAATCAGCGTGCTGGCGGCAACTACAGGTAGTCAATATACATAATTTCCCTTATTTACTCGATTCTAATTCAATCTTATTCCATTCACCTCAGACAAAAGTTTCAACAGCAATCGCACTATCACCACAACGACGAGACTGTCTACTACCGTTCACACAACAACTACCACCACCAGCCAAAACCCTATGTGCCAGGTGAGAAAACCATCCATAGAGACTTCGAAGTCGAAAATATGATTGAGTTAATTGAAATTTATAAGTTGACTACGAGTGAAGAAAAGACAGTAGTTACTCGATAAGAGACTGAAACATTAAGACACGATGGACTGTATCAGTCTCTCGTATGTTTAGAATACCTGAAACTCCACCTTAAGCTCAATAGTTTGTCCTGGAGACTTTACATCTTTCTAGGTGCGTTTCCAGCTTTAAGTGCTAATCAAAGAGTCCTCTAAATTTAGATAGTTCGAATCTGAAATACTACAGTTTCTCCTGACTTGCATAACCCAAAAACAATTAAATACATTTCGAAGGCCGCAACATTTTGGCAAACATCTATTAACAATGGGAACAAGTCCATAGATACAGCGAATTGCAATTAATGTCACAATTAGAGTTGTTTTACTCTGATGTTTGCGTGTCTATCACCTATAATCCATTTGCTGCTATCTTCCTTGTGAGCTTATGTGCCACGAACGTGTTCATATTAGCCATAATATATAGATAAATTCGATGGTTGTTTATATAACAATCAATACCAAATTGTAATGGATTTATTATATAGGGTCAATTGGGTAAAAGTTGATGTTTACTTATAAAGGTTTCTACTTTCCATTTTTCTGAATTTCTATCAAAATCTTTGTATTTTTACTTTATTTTACAGCTGCCCAGCGCGGCAATGCAATGCATACAGCATTGCCACCACAGGCCATTGTCAGAGCTTCGCCACCTGGAATGGTTGTCAGCGCGGCCAGCTATAATGGACGTAATGCAGCCGGAATGGGCAATGCTGGCGGTGGCATAATGACGGCCAATAGCATTGTGGCTGCCACGGGTGGTGGTGGTTTGGGTGGTGGTCAAGTGCCGGCAAATATGCGTTACCGTCCCGCTGCCCCCTATCAGTTTGTGAAGAAATAATATAGAAGCAATGCGCCAACGCCTGCCATTAGCGTTTTGTTTACCACCAACAACACCAACTCCCTAACATCATTGTCTCATCCTCGCCATTGATCGACACCCACACATATACACACCCACAAACACACACACTGCTCCAAAGGTAGATGTAATAATTAATGAAAAGCAACATGTAAAAGAAATATGTCAAGCATTCATTTCACCAAAAAAAATTGAGTAAATGTAATGTTTAAAGAAAGAAAGAAAAAATGAAAAAGAAATGTAGCCTAAGTAGACAAATGCTCCAACAGATCCCCATAAGAAAAAAAAAACACGATCACACACCTAGCACCGACCCTGCCATCTGTTGTCATCCCTCAGCAAACCGCCGCCTATTGGAATCTTCTGCTGGCTAGCATTTGGAAACATCATCATCATCATCAACAACAACTACAACAACATCAGGATCAACTACAACAACAAAAAGCAAGATTCTCAATGTCGAATACAAAACAAATATATTGCCACCTACTCAATTCAATCATTCAGTCAATCAATCGGCCAATGAATGAACGAATCAATCCAATCTCCAGTTGTAGTCGACCCCCCCAGTTAAATGTGGTTAAGTTATAGGACACTTTTTTCGCTCCTGTTTGTTTGTTCGCATATGTTTGTTTGTTTTTCATTGACTTTATCTTATTTATATAATAAAACATACATATACTTATACATAAATATATATACATATATATACAATGCTTGCATACGTATGTAATTAATTGGAGACAATTGACGGAAGAAACGAAAAGAAAAACATTGTTAAACTAAAAGTTTGTGAATGCCAATCGATCAGCCAATATCGCACTTCGATTCGTTTTTGTCTCCAGTGTCAAATCCAACATATATTTTATTTTTTCCCCATCAATTGGACATTTATTATTTTATATCATTATTATTATTAATTATTGTTTGTTTTATGGATTTATTTTAAAAATAAGGAGGCTGCATTTTTTTTCTGTTTAATTTTATTTGTTACGCTGCCAGGACAAGCAAGGAAAGCAAAAGAAAATAAATTTCCCAATTCAAAGCGAATATAATACACTACATATATATATGTACGTGTATATATATTTAATTTACACACATGCATACAATACATATATTCAAAGCATAAAATACATAAAAAAACGAAGATATAAACCAAAATTAGTAATGCAAAAAACAAAAAAATGAGAATGATCTATCAATACCCGATAATATATTCACCAAAAAAACTAAACGGATAAAAAAGGATACACACACACACACTACACCCTTACACACACACACACACACATAATTGTTATTGTTGTTCAAAGCAACTAAAATTGTAATAGAAATTATCTAAATATACGATACGAAAAGAAAAACGTAAAAAACCATTGTTCAATTGCAGCTTAGTTATCAATTTATATTTATATATTTTTTTATTTTCGTGTTTCATCTTTTATGTTATTTAATTCTGCTTTTGAAGCTAAACATATGTTTCTTATTTGATTTGAAAAATTGAAATCAATATGCATACAAGTATATATATAAAAAAAAATAAACACATACATACGCAAACACACACACACACATATATACATATGAAAGAAACAAAAAAATATATATTTTACAGTGCATTATTATATATTGCTGATTATCGTTAAATAAATTTCCAAAATTTGAATTAAATGCAATATGTTGACTCTAAATATACACCCAACGAATGAATCCATAAATTATTGAAAAAAAAAAAAAACAAAAATTGTATTAAAAAAAAAATATAAAATGAAATGAAAATGCAAAAACAAAGTTTGCCTTATTTTTTATTCATCCAGATGTAAACAGATATTCATCCTAGCTCCTGGAAGTCGATCGACTAAATCGCGATCGGGCTTAATTATTGTAGAAACACTGCCAAGTCCAAAGAAAGAAAGCCAAACTTGGAACAGCCGACTGGTCATGAACATTGCGAATGAATTGACTTAATCAATACATTGCTCAGCTTTTTGCTTAAGTTTACTTAAGACTACCAGGGGCAAGATCTAGCAATATCTTGCAAATCAACAAAGTTCAACAATCTTAAGTAAGATTTTTGAAAATATAAGAAATATTTATGATTAGGTTTTAACAAAAATCAGTTTTCAATTTATTTGAACTAACAATATATATGGACAACCACTCTACAAGCCTCTGACCAATTGCATTAACTCATATGGATTTTTATTGCTCATAAACTTTAGTTGCTCCTCGAAGCCTGGCGCCGTTTGGCTGATCCAATGGCGATCCAAATAGTAGTTGATATAACTATAGAATTCTTTTTCCGTGTAATTATCCACACGAACGGGAATAAAAGGGTCCAAATGTTCAAAACCTTCCTTGCCGAGCAAGTATCTGGGTAAATGGGATGCCTGATAGCCTTCGGTCATGGCTATTTTATCAACGGACAAGATGCAAATGCCATTTGTCCAGTCATAGGAGGTGATGTCAAGGAACGGCTGTGTCAGAGTGACGCGATCGGGCGTTACCCTCTGTTTGTTATCCGAGAAAATGCGAGTTTCGGGATGGAAGAATGCATTGAAGCCATCAATGACCACCATTGTTTTGCATTTGCCGGCTGTCGACAGTTGCTTGATCTCGGACAGCAATGCAGCTGTTGTCTCAGAGGCATACTTAATGCGGGCTATGCCATGCTCGACCAGTTCTAGTAGAGACGAACCAGCGGGTGTGCTCTCACGCTTGCTCCAGACATATTCTTTGCTCGTCTTCAGTTCCAGTTGTTGCAAGAGCTTTAAGTTTTGGGTCTTGAAGTGCACCAACCAGGCAGCAGCATCAAATGGTAAATCGATGAAGCCTTCCTGAGTGGAAGAATTGGCTGCTTCCTTCGGTCGCTTCATCCAATTCGGAACCCAAGGCACATGGACTAGAATGTAGTCGTTGAGTGATCCATAATGCAACACATGAGCCATGGTAAGAGTTTTGCCGACTCCATTGTCGCCATACACAACATAGCGCACAGCCGGCTTGCTAAGATCGGCATTCTGAATGTATCGCAAAAGCTCCAAAGCGGGCGATCGGACCATAAGGCAGGCTTCGTTAAAGGTTTTTATTTGTTGCTCATATTGCTTGGGCAGGCCGCCGCCACCAAAGATCTGCTTCTTTTGCTCCAAGGGGATGGTATAGAATTTGGCCACATGCAGCGACGAATGGTCGCCGGGATTGGTCACTGCCGTGCGAAATTCGTTAATTGCATCGGTGGAAGATGCTGTGGTTGCCGTCGCCGCCGCCGCACTGGTGGACATCTGCAGTTGCTGCAGGCGCGAAAGACTTGCAACTTGCCTTCGAAGCATTTTTCCATTCACAATTTCCCGATCTCAGAGTTAAATAAGAGCTGGAGCTAAGGAATTTCAACTAGAGATGCCAGATGTGAATTACCAGTGCTGCCAGATCCAAATTACCAGCACTGCCAGATAGATAAATAAAGTTATAAAAGTTGCCGATATAAAATATTGTTATCGGCTTGTTTTGTGCTTATCGATTGTCTTTGAATCCCAGCAATTAAGTTGGAGCCCTAGTTCAGCCCGGCAAAAACTGCGTTTTCTGGGGATTGTGAAATTATTTGGATCACAACACAGGATTGAATGTCTATATAATATGTCTTCAATTGAAAAACTCTCCATACAGGGTGTTCGTAGTTTTGGATCCCATGCGGAAGATCGACAAGTGAGCTTGCCCGCCAATCTCAACCCAAGCTTATTAATAAATGCATATTTTATAGGATATAACATTTTCATCTCCGGTTACCTTGATTCTGGGCGAGAATGGGTGCGGAAAAACCACAATAATAGAATGCCTAAAGCACGCCCTTACCGGTGAGTTTCCACCTGGAAGTGATAAGGGCAAAAATTTTGTCCATGACCCCAAGATATTTGGTCTCAATGAGTCGTTGGGTCAAGTCAAGATTCAAGTGCGTGACAAGCGGGGAGCTCAAATCTCCGTTTGTCGCACCATGAAAGTGGCCCATAAGAATGGAAAGCCTTCCTTCGCAAAAATGGACTCGACAATCAATTTTCTCTCCGATGGCTCGGGGGCCAGCAGTAGTATGAATCTAGATTCCTTGAGTGGACGCACTGTGGATATTAATGTGACCATTTCGGATTTTATGGGTGTATCCGAGGCGATTATAAATAATGTTTTACTTTGCCATCAAGAGGACTCCAGCTGGCCATTAGATGAGGCTAAGAAATTGAAGGAGAAATTCGATGCCATCTTTGGCATAACCGAATACAATAAAGCTCTGGATAAGATTATCAAAATGCGCAAAGAGGCCAAAGACGAGTTGAAAGTGATGGGTAAGATGGTGTGGCTAATAAGTATTAGGTCTTTTAATTCTCGAAATTTTTTTAGAGGCCAACATGAAGCATATTGTCTATCTAAAACAGGAAATGGAGGCCAAAAGTTTGAATCTGGAAAAGGCTGAAAGGAAATGCGAGGACTTGAAATCTCAATGCAAGAAATGCGAGGATGAGATGAAACCCGTTGACGAACGACTCACAGAAATACGTAAAATTGAATATGAGATTGGCAAATATCAGGCCCAGAAAGTGGAAGAGGAGACCAAGTGAGTATGCTCAGATTGTACATAAATTCTAATTGAAAGTTTGATTTTCAGGCACAAAAACTGCAAAGAACAAATTGCAACAGTTTCGAAAAAGATCAAAACCCTTTTCGAGGGATCTCTAGTGGAATTGGATCTAGAGATACGTAACTTTAATGAGCGAATGTCGGAGATGAAATATCAAAGGTCAGATTTCGAGGAGCAACTGTCAAAGCTATCGAGAACCGAAGAAGAATTGCAAAAGTCCCGGACCGCCCAGGAAAAGAAACGTCTGCTAGCCCAACAGCAGCAACAAAGAGAGAAAGCCTGCAAAGCAGATTTGGTGAAACGTCTAAAAGACTTAAGCCAAAAATTGCTCATATCCATTGAAGGAGATCTGAACGAGGAACCAGAAAAGCTGCGTGATTTACTGGAGGACATTGAAGGAGTTTTGCTCAGCAAACAGTGCGAGATAGCCGAGGTGAGTGATCGAAACGATAAGGCAGATCATGGCAGGCAAATGAAAATCGATGAACTTCGCATTGAGTTGAGCAAATCGGAGCAACAGATCACTGCACAAGAAAAGCAAAAGGTGGCAAGTGAAAAGGAAAGCGGAACACTGGAAGTAAAGATCAAGCAAATTGAGACCTCTATGCATCAATTGAAACTTTTGGAGAAGCAAATAGCCGATGCGGATGAAATTTATGAGCGCACATCACGAAATTTCAATCAGGATGCGTGTCGTCAGGTTATAGCTGACAAAAAGAGTAGCATTGCGGAGAAGGATAAACGCTTTAAGAAGCTGGATAAACAACTCGACATCCTTACCTCCATGCTCCAACTGATGGCGGAGATAGGTCTCAAGGAAAAAGAACTGGAAAAGAAAACACAAGAGATTCATCGTGTTCGCAATCGTCATAGCGATAATTTCAGTAAATTCTTCAAAGAGCCGATTTCAAGCAATTATCGTCGCTCGGTGCAGAATTCCTACGATACACTGCGCCGTGAGATTCGGTCACTTGATGAGAAGGGCAATGCCCAGAAACTCAACGTTCAATCGTGTGAGATTAAACGTAAGAACATTATGGGAGACATTTCACGCATGGAAAAGGAGCTGAAAGAGGCGGAAGAACTGATCTATCAAAAATGCCATTCCACTCCATATGAGGAGCTGCTGGAGCGCAGCAAGGCAAACATATCAAAATTACAGTTCGATCACGGTGCTCTCACATCCGCCGAAGCCATGTACAAGAAGTAAGTAGACCTGGTCTCGCTAGATTTTCGATTGATCATAACTTATATCTATTATTTATCTGCCAGGTACATACAGAAAATCAATGAGGAGCCATGTTGTCCCCTTTGCCATCATAATATGTCGGGCGATGAGGTTTGTTGAAAGTCGTTTAAGTAATAATTAGTTAGAGATTTAATATGTTTCTGTTTAGTCCTTAGATTTAACCTCCGAGTTGACGGATGAAATCCAAAAACTGCCGGATAACATTGAAAGAGCTGCCAAATCCCTGAAGGCCGAACAATTAAAATATGAGAACCTATTGCAAATCAGACCTAGCATAATGAAGGTTACCGAATTGAAGAAAACCATTCCACAAAAGAAAGAAGAATTACGCAAAATCGAGGAAATGTTGGGCGACTCAGTCAGTGAATATGAGACACTAATCGCTCTAATTGCGGAGCCCACAGAGAATATGGAATTGGCCAATTCCATGTTGGGTGACATGTCGCTTCTAGATGAAGCACTCAAGGAGTCGGCAAGGGTTAAAAGAGAACTGGACCAGCTCAAGGGAAAACTACCCGAAAACTATGATGACAGCGTGTCAATGGATGCTTTGCAAACCGAGAAATCAGAGGTAGACAAGCAGCTGGTCAGCGAACGCAAATCTTTGGAGACCATTCAAAATAATTTTGAGCAACAAATGGAGGCTTTGAATCGCTTGCGTGAGGTTAAAAATAAGTAAGATACCAAAATAGGAATTCCTTTTACAACCTGATTTATTCTTTCGTCTCTAAAAGTCTCAAGGATAAGCAAATCGAACTGCAGGAGGGTGTCCAGAGCTTGCCTCAATTGAAGGATCGCCTGGATGAGCTAACACGCCAACTTGTTGCCATATCAATGGAAATTAGCGAACTCAAGTCGAAAATTCAACCATTAAAGCAGAAACTCAGCTCGTCAATAGCTGAAAAATCTCGTTTAAAGGAGCAAGATCGTGCCAAATTGAATCAATTGAATCGCGAATATAATGCATACAAAAGTGCTGATCAGGACATACAAAGGTAGCACAAAATCGTTTTATTTTGAAAACCCATCTTAACGAAAGTAACATTTGTTGAAAATAGATTAAATACCGAGGCTTTGGACTATGCCAAATTGAACATTTCTGATGAGATTAAGAAACATGATAGCTCCATCAATGCCATGAAAGAGAATCTTTCTCAATTGGTAAGCCTTGTACACTTAAGCTATATTTTCTCTTTTGAGTACATTCAATTTGTTTGCTTTCAGTCCACTGAAATCAATGGTAAGAGTAAGGAATTGGAGCGTATTAAAATGAAATGCGTAAATCAACAAACGGAAGAACGCGATCTCAAGGATAACCGCGAGCTAAAACAATTGCAAGAAAAGGAAGCCAAACTGAGTGAAAACTGTAAAGATTTGAACAGGCAATTGGGTGATTTGGATTTTAATAGTGTAAGCAAGGAGAAGAACTATTTAACCAAACAGCGAGATGCAGCCACTATACGCAAGGGTGAACTACTTGGCCAGCTGGGCGAGATTAATAGTCATGTTCAAAAACTCCAGCGTGAAATCAATGAACCCAAATACAAAGAGTCTCTGAAGAATTATCGAAAAGCCAATTTCGAGCTGCTTGTGACGCGTCGCAGCATCGATGATTTGGGTCAACATCGTCTAGCCCTCGAATGGGCTTTGATACAGTTTCATTCGGAGAAAATGCAGAAGATCAATCGATTGATACGAGAGTATTGGCGTATGGTCTATCGTGGCAACGATATTGACTACATCGAGGTCAAAACTGAAGATGATAAAAGCAAGGGAATAGTGGACGGTAGAAGCAAGGACACCTTGGCCGATCGCCGCAAGAGCTACAATTATCGTGTGGTCCAATCGAAAAACAATAACGAGATCGAAATGCGTGGGCGCTGCAGTGCAGGCCAGCGGGTTTTGGCCTCCCTGATCATACGCATGGCTCTGGCTGAAACATTTAGCAGCAATTGCGGAGTCTTGGCTCTAGATGAGCCCACAACCAATTTGGATCGCGTTAATATCACATCCCTTTGCGATGCGCTCAATCGCATTGTCGAAGAGCGGCAATCGCAAGCCAATTTCATGCTAATCATCATTACTCACGACGAGAATTTCATATCCTCTTTGGGTAAAATTAGCAGTTATCATCGTGTATTCCGCAATGATGAAACCAAATCCATTATACGCAAAGTCAACTTGGCCGAATAAATCTTTTTCCATTACTATTTGTTTTTTATCAAAATGTTCTTATCATTTTAATGGGCCATGATGATTGGGTTTGTCTTGTTTGTTCTTCAATTTCGTTCATCATTCTTTGTCGATAAGGTTAGTTTTATTTTTGCCGGCATGAGAGGAAGCATCTTCGTTTGCTATTGTAGTTGTCTACATTTAATTAATTTGATATGTGGCTATTCCATGCAATTTGGTTTCATGCAGGCCAAATCGGTGCCCATTTATGAAATAGAAATTACAGCAAACACAACAAGTCCTTTGGATGTTGACTACATACAGAAGGTATGTATTTTTTAGATCTTAGATCTGTAGTATCTTAATCTAAATTGTTTTTGCACTTTCTTTTTCCTACAGGATAAACTAAACTTTAAAATAACATTGATTTTGGTCTTTGATGAGAGTCAAGTGGAATTGGATTGTCAGAAGATGTTAGTCTCCATACTTCAAGGAGGGATTGGCTTCAATTTCACCACCATACGACTGCAATATGATTATTTGGACTTGCAGGCAGTTAAACTGACCATTCTCATCTATGGTGGTCTAGAGTATAACTTAATTTAAGTGAGTGTCAGTCTTATAAGTATATGCTAATCAGACTTTGTCGTCCAATTGTAGCCATTGTCTGGTAAATCACTTCGCATCAAAGGCGACAGCCAAGCTATATGCCAACGTTCGCCGAAAACAGTTTTCAGATTGCTCTGCCAGCCTCTATCATAGTCCCTCGATTTGCGATGAGCCGAAACTTGACCACTCACCACAATGGGAACATGATAGCCCAGCAGCAGTATGCCATAGAGTAAGGCCAATATATTAAGGCTGTAGAAGAGCAGGAACATATTTGTCCAAAGGTTCCCACTGACAAACATCAACATGGGACAAACCAGTTTTATCAACGTTAACCAAGTGCCATAGACTTGGTATTGTATAATCCACATGTAAATGGAGTTGTAGATCAAAGCATATGTTGCCCCCACAAACAAATAGAAGATAAAGCACATGAAGTAACGATGATTCAGATAACCGATGCAACAGCCGGTATAAAGGCAATGATGATCGCGTTTCAGTATGCAACATTTGCAGATTTTGCAATGCCAAGATCTCGGGGGAGCTAAACGTTCACAGATTGTGCAGAAGCGTTGCCATTTCGGATCAACCGGTTGGTTAGCTGCAAATAGAAGAACTTTCATTCACAATTATTCCTCAAGTGGCGAGGGAGGACTTTGACTCACCGTCCACACTGGTGTCAATCATCATACAGGCAATCATGTTGCCCTTGATATTAAACACCAGAAACATGGCCATTAGAAAAGTGAACGTGTGCCAAAAGCCTCCGGGCTCATGAAATGCCGGTAAAACTACACAAATTTCAAACACAAATACAATGGGAAGAAATACTCCAATCAAGAGGAAGCACAAGACATCAATGAGACGCCTTGGAAGCGGATTACTACGTATTTTCATAGCTCTGATCGTGTTCGTCTCCACAAATTAACTAAATGTTTGGCGTGCTAAGTGATTACTGGTCGGTCATCACGTGTGGAGGCAAGCTTTTGCCGGCTCCACAATGGGTCAAAGCTTTAAAGCTCCGAACGCCAACGAGAATGGAAAGAAGCATTCCACTTTATGTTTACCTTATCTGTAATTATATATATCTAAAGCGCCACCAAGAAGAAGTCTTCTAACTGAGTAATTAACTTAAAATAAAATGTAATTAACTAAATTGAGACTTAATAAACTAGTTAAGGTATCGATTTAACGACCACTATCCTAAAATGCCACTTTAGTTTTCACTTAACCTTTCAACATGGCTAACGCTAACAAGCCAATATCAACTCATAAATTTGTATATCGGAGTTTTAAGAAGAGTCTTGTTTTATTCCTAAAAGAAACTGGTCTACATGGCCTGAAATTTGTGGGAGATGCGAATCTAAACAATTGGGAGAGGAAAGATAAATATATTTTAAAAAGAAAGACGATTCCATGGGACATTTCCTTTTTCAGATTATTCTTCCTGTGCTCCTTTGTGACGGCCTTTGTGATGACCTGCCAATTGATAACCAACATCTACATCAAATGGGAAAGTACACCGGTTATCATTGGCATAAGTCCCCACGCCACATCCATCTTGAAGGTTCCATTCCCGGCCATAACCATATGCAATATGAATCAAGTGCTGCGTAGCAAAGTGGATATATACGAGCAGTATGTCTTAAATGGTTCCCACATCTAGTTTTCCATATGAGTTTACCTTTTTTTTGTAGGGATTCGAATGAGAGTGCCATTTTAAAATTACTTTGCAATGAGGATTCGGAGGAATTTGATGACGATACATCGCCTTTTGCCAATTCCCTGAGAAATAATACGTTGAAAATTTCCGAATTTGTTGCCGCAAACTCACAGCCCTGCGAGAAAATGTTACTCTATTGTCGATTTAGTTCGATTCAGTATGATTGCATGGATATATTTCGATCCATTTTAACCGATGAGGGTTTATGTTGCGTGTTCAATTTTCTCCCACCAGAATTTCTATACAAATCGCAGTAAGTTAAAATTCACCTAAATTAATTGTTATTAAATATTTCATTTCTCTAGTTTAAAAAGCACTCGAAATCTAACAACCCGAATTGGTTATGTGCCAGTAAAATGGAATCCAGAGACAGGTTACCAGAATGATCTACCCGAAAAGTTTTATCCTCGTGCAGCAATTGGTAAAGAGAACAAATTTCGATTGAACTTTGGTTGATTGAATATAATTTCCTCAGGACCTGGGATAACTTTGGGATTTACTCTGGTACTAGATGCCCAATTGAATGATTATTATTGTTCCTCGACAAATGGTCCTGGATTCAAGGTGAGAAGAAATTTCTCTCTCTATCACTTTTCATATCATTCCATTCTTTCCCTTTGGCAGGTGTTTTTCCATAATCCCATAGAGGTGCCTAGTGTTAAGGAGGCTGGACTCATCACAGCCATCGGGCATGAGACCAACTATCGCATGGAAGTCAATCGAGGAGAAGCAGTCTCAGCTCTACGCTCAATTTCACGGGATCGTCGTCAATGTGTGTTCAGCAATGAGCAGTCCTTGCTCTTCTATCAAATTTACACTCGCCGCAATTGTGAGGCGGAATGCTTCGCCATGTATCTATATGAATCCTGCTCTTGCCTGCCTTTTGATTACCCAAGGATCTATGAAAATGCCAGCATCTGCGCCATGAGCGATACGTTCTGTGTGAAGCAGGCTCAACGCTCTGATAGGCGTCCCAATTGGGCCAAGTGCCGGCAACAATGCTTGCCCAGTTGCTTCGATCTCACGTATATGGCAAGTGGATTTCCTTTTCCCTTGGCCAGTCGTAATTTTAAAATGTCCAATCCTTTGGTGGGCAGCATGAGTAAGGATTATCTGAGGAATAATATCGCTGTGATGAATGTCTACTATCGGGAAAGTGTCTACTATGGCAACATGAAGAATGTTTACATAGGACTAACTGAATTTTTGTGTAAGTAATTTGGCAATTTTGATTGGCCAAAAGAATGGTATTCTCAATTCGTTTCGTTCCAGCTAATATCGGAGGTGTCATGGGTCTCTTCATGGGTTTCAGTGTCATCTCATTGGCCGAAATTTTCTATTTTCTCATATTGAAACCGATTACCGAATTGATTTGCTGGAAAAGATCTTCCACCCAAATCGCCGAGATCAAAACCAACGCATTCGAAAGGGAAAATAAACGAAATATCTGGCATACACGAGAGCTCTATCCCAAAGGTTTACGAATGTAATCTTATTAATAAAAGTATACCCAAACACTTGTTGTCCTTTTTATTTATTCTAACCCTTAGCCACAAAACTAACAAAATATCCTTTTCTTCATCTCCTGTGTGGAGTAAGGTTAAAAAATATGTCAAGTCATGTCATGCACTGCAAACTACTTATTTATATTTTAATTATGCATAATACAATTACTTTTCCATTTCCTAGCGACCAAATGACAAAAACAATTACTTTTCCTTTTCATAGAGACCAAATTTTCAGCATTCGAGGGCAGACTAAGAAGTTGTCTATGTTTGGGGATGACATTTTAATGCAATTGATATGAAAAAATTCATTATTAGGTTTAAAACGAAAGTGTACTGGGAAATGGAAGCTCCCTTTCCTGGCTGTTGATTAACTTTAATTATCGAATCAATTTCAGTGTATTTAATTATCCAGTGATTTTCATTACATATTTTTTGAAAGATGAGGCAAAGTAATGAATTAAATTAAAGTCAAAATGAAAAGTGCAAATGAAATAATTAATTATGAAACTCCATCGATCGAGTTATATTTATGTTTCCTTTCAATAACGACAACGAGCATTGCCTTAAAAACTTTTGTGAGTACTGTACTTACTACTTACTACTTTCACTTACTTGTTCGTGTTGCCTATGGCCATTTCCTTGGCTCTTGCAGCTGTCGAATAAACTTCTTGTAACTATGAAAATGAACAGCTGTGTCCGAAATGAAGTGCTCTTGGTAATATAATACATACATAAGTACATACATATACATATATAAGTTTCTTTGGCCTTAATGCAATTAACCAAGTTAGTTGAGTTGATGGTTGTTGGCTACAGGGAAGAGCGAAGCCTTTTTCCGGTAGGCTCTTTGAAGCATTCGCTTTATATTCATTAGTCAGGAGCGGAACTGGGCCAACAAAGCAGTAATTTAAGTACTTCAATTAAAATATAAGTAGTTATTCTTCCGTTTTCATAATCAATCTGATCGATTGTCTTTTGGATATTTTGCCCTCAGAATAGCTCTGAAATTCGTAACAATTATTCAAGAGATGGACTCTTCTGGAGCACACCAAAGTCCGTCCTTGAATTTAGTTTTACTGTGTGCCAATAAGCGCATTTGGCCCGGCAAATTGCTTTTTGTGTATTGTCTTGAAGCTCTTTAAGGTTGTGTGTTTCTCGCTTTCTCTCTGGGTTTTTGCCAAAAACTTTTATTGCTGACCTGCACATGGAGCAGGAACCAACGAATTCGCAGCCATGCATAGTCAGATGCATCAACCTCAAACTCGACTCATTCTGTCATAATTTTCCCCCAAATCCCTCCCTCGAAACACTACCGACGAAGGATGGATAAAAGTCCGGAATGAAATGCAGCAGCATTCTAACATTTTCAAGACAATTTGCGAAATTGCATAGCATGATGTTTTGCACGTGCATTTAGCACACATCCTCCCCGAACACGCCCCCCACAATACCCCCAATTCTACCATACATCCATTTAGTTTTTTTTGTGCTACAACAATGTGTGTGGTTAGTGGGTGTGTGGTGTGTGTGTGGGGTGTGTGTGTGTGTGTTTGTGGTCTGGCGGATAAGAAAGAGCATGAAGATGTTGGTTGCATCCTTTGCTTTGGCCATCTTTCAACGCTAAGACAACTGGCGCAAATGATTACGACATGTTTCATTCACCCCTGCTCTCTCCCCTTCCCCTTGCCCATGCCCTGCTCCCTTATCCTGCCATGCCTTATCAGCTACGTAAATGTCAAGAGCAGAACTAGATTCAATTCTTTATGGTTTGTGTGTGTTAACGAGCAGCCAATAGCATCCCAATCCCAAAAGGTAGATCGCAGATAAAACTGAATGAAAAATGATGTTATTAAAGGAGTTTTCGTTATTTTTAAACCCAAAACTGACTTGTGTTAGTTTGTTGTATTAGTTGTTGTCCTTTTTCATTTTGCTCACACACTCACACACACACAACAAGGCCGACAAGTAATTAACATCAAATTTTTGGCTAACAAAGTTCAGTCAAAGTTCTGACAATGAAGTTTTGCGGCCTCCATCCAGCAGCCTCTAGGCAGCAAGTTTCTACTGATTAAGGTATAAATATTTTATACTTGTTTCTTATGCTGCATATAGTGAGGGGGGTGGGGGTGTGGTTGGGGTTGTAGTTGGGGTTGGGGTTGATAGTGACAGCTCCTAAGGATTGTCAACTTTATAGCATTCCAGTTGCTAGCTTCAGTCTCCTGTCACTTGTCTTTCTTTATGGAGTAGATGTGTACATATTCATCAAATAATCTCAAAAACTTGCCACATAAATACTATAGTAAAGTGCACGTGTATACATGTGTTTGTGGGCGAGTGTGTGCGAGTGTGTGGGTGAGGTTGCAATGCGTCGAGGGTGCGGGCGGCTGTGGCATGGATGGAGATTTGGTGTTGGGTGGAAACTACCATGACAATTTAATCGAAGACTCTCACAACAAGTTGCATGCGGAAAAGCAATTAAAACTTCTTCTTCTCCTTTATCATCAGCAGCATCATCAACATTCTCTTGCTTTTGCTTTGCTCCTGCTCCTGCTCGTGCTCTTGTGTTTCATGTATCTGGAAAGTGTTTGTATTCATATTTTATGATGTTTTTCTCCCATGAAGAGAAAGGATGCTTGATTAAGGAGCATGTGCCCCACTCTCATCCCCTCACTCACCCCCCCTGTGTTTCCTGCTGCGAAATGCATTCCGAAAAGCAGAAATAGTCAATATAGTATGGACTAAAGAGTAATTTGGATAATGCCCAAAAATTCCATTGGAATTATGGGTCAAAAAGTTTCTACATTCCAATCTCAATTACTCTGATGCATACCGTAGAAATTGGCATATTGCAATCATTTAAATTTCAAATCTTAAATATATAACTCTCAATAATCCTAGTTATTTAAAGCCTTAGTATTTTTCAATGCAATTTATTTCACTATCTTCTAATCTATTCCAACATTTCTTCTGTTATAATTATAATCAAGCCATTCTACAACAGAATCAACAAGTGAAGTGAATTCTCCAGAGTGAATTTTCAGCTTAGCGACAACTTTATATACTATTATTTGAAAAGTTAAAGTGAAATTTTGAACCCAAAAAGTAGACTATAGTTTTTTTCAAGTCACTTGCACGTTGCAAGGTTTTGTGTCCGAGGAGCCCTCTAATACACACATACATACACACATGCTGATGGTGTTTCAGGTAATATATTGGAATATAAGTGCAGTACACAAAGGTGTATACTTAGCTTTTGCCATAGAGAGAGAGAGAGAGAGAGAGAGAGTGTCGTAGAGGCTGGGCTGATTTCACTTAACGAAAGAAATCATTTTGGGGCTATCAAAACAACTTAGCCACTTCACTTTGGGGGTAACTAACGGACGCCATACGTGCATTTGGCTTAAAAACATGCTCATATCTAACGTTTTTCTTTGGCTAATGGAACCCTTGGAGCATTTACCGAGTTTTTTGCCATTAAATGTGCAGCATTTGCCAAGCGACCCATTGCATCATTGCACCTCGACCCCCCATCTCCCCCTAAGGCCATGTGCATACATACATACATATGTGGTGCACATATTTGTGTGGTGCAGGTGCAGATGCAGGGGGATAATATGCAAATTTGTCGTCCCCGGGTCTGACAGCACCTAATGCAACGAAAATGCATTTCAAATTGGGTAATTTTACACATGCAGCTTGCCGCAGGCCACAAAGCCAAAAATGTATTTTGATTCTTTTTTTTTTTTCTGTGTGTATGTTCGTTTTGAATTCAGTTTATTTTTTGTGCTCGGATGAGACAGATAATAACATTCAACACAGAGAGGATGGGCAGGGCATAGTGGGAGAGTGAGAGAAGAGGACTGACTGGTGACTGGGTAAGGGATAGGGCTGTCAGGACTGAATAATCATGACCATCAATCAGGCAGGCGGTTGGTGGTACTGGTCCAGCTCCTGCTCCCAGCTCCAGCTCCTGCTGCTGCACACCTCATTAGGCTAATCGCACAATTGCGCACGACTGGACACACACACACATACACACACAGAAAGTGAAGGGGCTGCTGGTCTTGGAATGGGATTGGGGGCTTTAGGGCTAACCGCATACCGCAATTTGCCCACCATCCCGCTAAACAATATTTCATTTTTAAGAGTTGACTTTTCACGCTTGCTGACATGAGGCTTAACATGAAGCAAATCCTTTTTTAGCCCGCCATGGTCAAGAGGGTACAAGGGGAGCAGCAGCTTGACTTTGAAGCCTTAGTTGGGGATTAACTTTGTAGGTTATATGTGTGTGTGTGTGTGCCATGCCTGCAACATTAGCATCTGCAGAATATCAAGAATTATAAATCAAAAATCCAACACGAAAATGAAATATATAAATTTGTTTCCATTCTCAACTGTTCCCATTATTTGGGATTGCACTACGCAAACTCCTCGGTATATGGCTGCCACATATATGGAAATGTGCCACAAAAACAAACATCAAAGGGGAACACGTTGGCAGGCAACATCCACAGGATTATCAGGATGCTAGCTTTAGTCAGTCTTTGCCAGTTTGTTGGCCAAATCGGAAGACTGACTAAATCAGGCTTTCTTTGCTGAGCGAGAAATGAATGAATCGATCGAGAGTAATTTAATAGATTAGATAAACAATTTTAGTAGAAATTGTCGCTGGAAAATCAAAAGAAAAATGTCGAGATGGAATGGTTTAGTAATACTTTCCAAAGAGTTGCTTAGTAGATGTTAATTTCGGATTTAATTGAGATCTAGTAAGGACTCATGGGTAGCCCCCAAAGACAGGGATAGATTTATTTCCATTCCTGGGTAACCCATATTTAATGTCTATAAATACACAACGAAAATAAAGACAAGACAATCTGCTTTATAATTTAATATGCCCTCATACGACTACATTTTATGCAAATTCTATGAATTTTAAATTTCAAATGCTTTTTCGGTCCGATTTCTGACTCAATGTGGGTGACCTACAGACAATCTTGTGTTAGAAAGTAACAAAAATAAGACACTTACATACAAATATCGAAAGGGAATTGTTTTTTTAGTAGCAGATGACAAAAAGCTGTTGTAGTATTATTGGTATATCAAATAAATTCTTACAAAGTGTTTTTGGAACTGGTAAATTCAGTTGTACAAAGTTTTCAATTATTTTCGGCATTGAATTTAACATATTTTTTTAGAATTCTGCTTACTTCTTTGTGCTTCCTTTAAAACAAGTTAAAACGCATTTTTTTGTGCAGTCAGAGTAAAAAAATGTGGTTTTTGTTGAATGTTTTTACATGTTGCACCTCTATTTTTACGGTTGAGAATATTTTAAATAAAAGTTAAACTGCGTTTTACTTTTTCTACATATGTTTGCATTCATTTATATAAGATCGTTGTGCATACGCATGACGAGGATTAACAGGAGTCTACAAATCCTTTCACAGTGGTTTCTGTTTGAGACCAAAAAAGAGAATTTTATATTTTTCCAAATGGTGGAAAAATCTGCAGAACAGAAGAGTGTTTATTTCCATCAAATATATATATAGAAATCTAAGGGAATGCCATAATTTTTAAACAAATATGTTCAAATAGTTTAGAAATATCTGAAGAAAGTAAATATATTCTTTGCCGAAACCATTGCTTGGATAGTACAATATATTGGGTTTCTTATAATACTGATTTTAATACAACTTTTCATATATTTAGAAATCAATCAAACTCTCTTTAATATTCGATTACTGGAAATACATCGAAATTCACTCTAATCTTCACCGATTTTGCTTTATGATATCTATAAAGACTTAGTCGTAGTGAAAGTAAAAGAAACGCCCTTTTGATCAGTTTTATATATGTATGTATATTATATATTTAGTTGGCGAAACCTCATTATACACATTGTGAATTTCCCATCAAGTTGTCTCTATTCAGTGTACAAGGGTAAATAAAAATTGTTTGGAAATTGTTCGCAATAACAATAGCAATTTATTTTAATTAATAAACAAATTTGCTTTTCAAATTGTAACAAATAATTGTCATTTAAATAAAATTGCTACAATATTAAATATCTGGTTCAATAACGTTTTCATTTGATTGAAGAGACAACAGAAAAAAAACGATGACTAAAGCAAAAAGAGAAAACAATGAAAATTCAATTGCCATATTATTAAATGAAAAAACACTAAATCATGAGAAGAGTCTGTGTTTCATACATACATATATATGTATATACCTACGATGTTGAATGTATGTATATACACTTGAAATGCAATCGCATTTTATCCTTAATCTTTCTTTTTCTTTGTTTCGCTCTACTTTGGTTTTGGGATTTTGCTGGTTCGGTTTTGGTTTGGGGGATTTGTCTTTTTCTATCTCAGTTTTGTGTGCTTCTTCTGTTTCCTTTTGGCGTGACAGCTCATGTCTTGTTTATCTAAATCATCCAACTGTGTAAATGCCAGGCCTGGCTTCCTGCCATTGCTCCAGACCCGACCCTGTCCTTGAAGCCGCTCCTCCTGCCCATCCTGCTGCTAGTCCTCCGAACAGTAAGCTCATGTCGTCACATGGGCAATAAGTGAATGACTTTGTCGACTAAACGGGCGGGCTCTGCTTCCTCCACACACACACACTCACACACACACACACACATAGAGTCATGGAAAAAAGAGAGATTCTGAATGGCATTTACAAGTGCCTCTTGGTTTGCCTTTGGCCAGGGTAATTACAGCAACAGGAACAGCAAAACCATCGACATCTACATCTACATCGTCTACGTCTTCGGCTACATCATAGTTAACTTTTGTTCCTTCTGATTTGTCTAAACATAAATTGATCGAAGTATCCTGCAGCTGCTTGGCAATTGGCCAAAAAAAAGCGAAAAAGAAAAGCCATCCATATTTTTTACACTGCCCTCAAGCTAGTTATTATTGGATGTTTTGCCAAGTTTTCCCCTAGTTTTCTTTGCTTGTCGAGTGTTAAATCTTTGGCTCAAGTTTCTTGTTGTGGCTGAGTGTGTGTGTGTGTGTGTGTGGGGGGTGTGTGATAAAAAATGAGAAAAGCTGCCAACCCACGCTGAGACAGCTGTCTCCATATGATAAGAGTAATAAATATATATTTATTTATTTACCTACTTTTTTTCCTTACTTTTAATGCAATGAGTAAACTATTTGTGTGCGGTGTGTGTGAGTGGGTGTGGGTGAGTGGGTGGGTGTGTGGTTTTGCTTGGGTGTACGTAGTAAAAGTTTAATCAAACTCTGACCCACTTAATGTGCCAAGGGCATAAGCAATTTTCTCACGAAATTTAATACTCACTCACTCAATACTTTTGGCTCTTGCAGCTCTCTTAAAGCCATCGGCTGAAGTGAGTCCTTTTTGCCGCAAAAGCCGCATATTCAGCTCAATATTTTCTTCTGTTTTTTTTCCTCCTCTTTCTGCGTGGATAATACGTCCCTTGGGATATGCGTCTGGTTTCCTCTGGCTTTCGTGTGTTGCCAAATCTAAATAATGGCCCAACACATTTTAACCCTACAGGGCTCCACCCCCCGCCCCCTGCCACCCAACTTGAAGTCTCTCAGGTGGGTTCGGCAGACGAAAAGAAACAGAAATTTCCATAAAATATGAAAATGCCTACAGTTAGGATTTCTCTTATTTGATTATGATTTGTATTTTTAAATTCACCCACCTCTGATACATATTCTAACACTTGCCCAAATTACGGCCAATTTCTACTTGCCTCTTACCTCTTAAATGGATCAATAACGAAAAACTGAGAGAGCGAGCTTAGGCTATCTCTGAGGTTTCAATATCCTCAGCCAAGCTCGTTTATTTCTAAGCCATAAACAATTCCACAGCACCGACTAACTAATATGCTTCTATATTTTCCATAGTACATCAAATGGACTATTTTCTCTCTTCATAGTCCATGGCCTCCTAATAAGTATTCCTTCGAAATATATTTTTCCATTGACTATTGACAATTTTTTGAAGATATGCTAAAATATAGATCAATAGACTGCTCTTTAAATAGCTCAGCTTACAACTTTTAATAGCAGCTCTCTTGTAAGTAATTTGTTAGAGACTGAAAACCCAGATTAGGAAACATACATTACATTGTCTTTTATCGCCCCTGTTACCTGTCTAGATCAACAGGAGACAAGCTTCGTTCCATTCACGTGTCGCACGTGTCGCCATCGTCGTAAGTCGCCTGAATGGGACAACTATTCTGACATTCAGCTGCGTCGCAATCTAAACTCCGTCTGACATCGACTATTAAAATGTAGTTGTCACTTTTTATTATCGCCCGGATACACATCTCGCTGTGCTGGAAAGTGAAATATTAAAATCTCGATTCTTCTTCTGCCTCGTAAACCTCTTAGAATGAACAGTTTGAGGTGAATTTTCCCCTAATCTTAAGTGCAGAGATTTCCAAATTAAATCTTAGTGAAGACTTTTAACTTTGTTGCGCTAAAAAGTAGGCAACACTTTTGCTGTGCAATGATTTTGAGTTTACTCTTTCATTTGTTAAGGAGTTTTAGGAGTTTTTAATTAAAAATTAAAGTATATTTCCCTTTGAAAGTGCATTCAAGAGTCGTGTGAAAAAGGTGTTAAAGAATATTAGGATTAGTTGAACCCAAAAAGAATGCTCGACACTCTAAAAAGTTCAACGACAATGCAAAAGCCCCGTGTCATTAACATTTGAATCCATACCAAGAAATGGCAAAGGCGATGAAATTTTAACTTAATCATTCGGCTTAGGCCTGGGAAACGAGCCAGGTGGGCTTCATAAACCAGACAGAACGAAAGAGTGAGTGGGCGAGGGCGGAAGGGAGGTAGAACAATCCTAAAAGGTTGAGTAAATACAATAGAAACAAAGAGCAAAAAACACAATCCTAGAAAAAGTGATAGATGACAGCTCAGCTGGCCAAATATTGTTAGAAAATTGTTTAAGACAGCCTCGACAGATGTGGATCGAAACTTGTTCTAGTTGATTGATATTTCCTTTGGCTCTTCTTTTTGCTTGTGTTCGTGTTCGTGGTGTCCGATTCTTGCAATAATTTAATATAATTTAAGTTTGACCTTTAGATGGAAGAGTGCTGCAGCAGATTTTGGGGCATTTGGGCGAATTGTGGGTCGGCCTGGTGGGTCCTGTCTAACTGGCTTCAGTTATTCAAATAATGCAGCAAAATTTAATAACGAAAATAAATCATTTCCACTGACAGCTGAAAGCTGAAAGCAGAACCAAAGCACGTTCAAGTCCAAGTGGTTGTCCAAGATGCCAGCATTCACACCTCAGCCCTCAAATGATGAAGTGGCCAGAGGGGGTGGGCAAGTGGGCAGAGTGGGAGTGGTCGCCCACACTCCACTGATACGAGCACAAAGAATAAAATAAAATAAAATAACAAAACAGAAAAAAAAGAGAAACAACGACCATTTCTCATCTTCCTCCCAGTGGAGATTGTGTGTTAATTTTTTATCACTTTGAAATTAAAGAACAACACTTGGGAGTGTCCTTTGTTGCTCCTCCTGCTGCCCCATTCTCCGGGTTTCTGGCCTAATTTTTTTGTATGTGTTGTTTTCTTTTTTTTTTTACTTCTCTTCGTTTTTTGACTGGGACCAAGATTTAATGTCGACTCCGGCTCCCGTGTCTGGCCAAGCATAAATAATTAACTTAATGCCATGTTGCCCATAAATTAGGCATGCTCCTTCTGTCTTCTAACATTTATTCAAGTGCCTTTCACTTACCTCTTACCAAGGGTATCTATGGCTCAGCCTCCTCCCTCTCCCGCTCCCTCCCAGTGGGTGTGTGTTTGTTCTTTGGCCCTCGTCTCTTTGATTAACAAGAACACCGACCGCAACGGTCGCTCCCTCCCTCTCTCTCTCTCTCTCTCTCTGTCTCTCTCTTTCTCTGGAGAGACTCCCTTTTCGGCAATTGCAATTCGACAAAATGCAATTTCGAGCAAATCAATTGAAAACACAATTGCCGCTCACTTCTGGCCAGCCCCACCTGTCCCATATATATATAGCATCTGCTCCAACCCGCCCCTCCGCTGCCTCCTCTACGTTCGTTGTTTGCTCAAGCGTTCAATGGAGTTGAGATTTGTTTTGCATTGACCGCAAATTTCAATACAGTTTTGCGGTCGTTGCCCAATTGCCATTAAACAGTGTCACAAAATTCATTGCTATATTGTGGCTTTTTAATTTTTGATCATCGATTAAGCAATTTTCGATGTAGCCTTTGTTTCTATTTTACTCCAAAAATGTTTCAATTTAATTAACGAGATTAAAATGGACATATTTGGAAAATGTAAAAGTTTTACAAAGATCTCTAGATAAGAAAATGGAATAGTTGATAAAGCAAAACACCTGGATACGGATCCCAGCGATTAATAATAAATATTGTGAAAAATATTCATTCATTCTTTTTGAAATCATGTTCCCAAGATAATAATTTTCTGGATGTAAATCAAACTTAAGAGGATTGTGCTATAGGAACAACTATGTGGAGAGTTCTTCCCGGATTTTTTAATAGATATTAAAGGGAATTTCATTCTACACAATTAATTAATCAATTTACTTTGAATGGATAACAAGAATGAACATCAAAAGGATTTCCATTTGATGAGACAAACATGGAACCGACATGTTCCTTTATAGGAAACATAGGAAACTCGTAATAAAGTCTATTTACCGAGTACTTATGAGAGTGACTGTAGTAAAGAAGGGGTTATTTGGATCCCCTCAGTTTTCATAATATGTGTGTAAGTAAGTTAATAATGTCAAGCGAGAGAGTCCATAAAATATTTGCCTATTTCAAGGGATTTCAAGAGAGGGATTAGTCGACTTCATCTTGGTGATGCACCCCGACCACATGGCTTTTCATGACTTTATTAAGAGCCACATAAGCTAATGTTGGAGCTAATAAACTATTCGGCTGGCGGCATTTACGACTATCGCCACTATCTTAGCGAAAATAAACAAACAACAATATTTAGTGGAAGAGATGCCAGTTTATTGCTTTTGAACCACAGTGCATTATGCCGTGCCATAGCATGCGGTTGATTTGGCATTAAAGATTTGTGTTGTGGCTTTCAGTTGTTGCGGCTGATGTGTGCAGGTCCTTGCCGGTGCAATGGGCGGTTTGTTTGCTCGGCCGAATGTCAATTAACTGCAGGACTTGGCCAGGATTCGGCTCTCGCTGCCGGCGCCGACAATTGCGAAACGACCTAATTGCGTTGACGCCATTTATTTAATCAAAATTTAATGGCCACACAAATTTTTCAGTGGATCCTCCCGCTAATTGAAAACACAAATTTTGCAGATTGCAATTCATTAGGGTTTGGCCTAATGTGCATGAAATTTTCATAAGCCCCAGCACCCACCCTTTCTCTCGCTGCCCCCCCCTTTCTTGGTGTTCTGTCTTCAAGGTGTCAGCACGCTTTGGCGCTTTGGCCCTGACCCAAATTGTCAACCGAAAAACTAGACTAGAGAGATGGAGATGAGAAGAATGTTGAGAAATTATGTTTTAATGAGATGCAATGCAAAAATTTGTTGTTGGAGGAGGGGATGCCTGCTAGGGAGTGGCATTTGTGCCATGAGTTAAGAGATTTGATGCAACTCACAAATTCCATTTGCAGTTTCAGTTTCATTAGTCAACCCAGTGTGAATCGGGTGAATATTTATGCTGATATAAATAGATTATATGGCCCATGTAGGATGTAAATTTTCATTATACAATCCACTCCACTCCACTTCACATCTCACTGACCTCGTAAACCCTTCTTGACATGCACATAAACTTTCAACCCCCCCACCCAAGTTGACTCCCGCCGTTGTCTGGTTGCCTGTTTGCCTGTTTGCCCGTTTGGTGTTGCGAGCTGGTGACTTTGCATATGATTACAGACAGAAATTTGCATGGCATTATTTTCGTGTCCTCCGACTTCATCTTCAACGCCATCACCATCTTCAACGCCATCTCCATCATTGTGGGAGTCAAGTAAAAAACACGTGGCCCAGCATACAAATTACGCTTGCAATATTTATCAGGCAACTTCATCGCCAGTCTCAACTCTTCCCTCTGTAGCCATCCATCCATCCAGCACTTACCAATGGGCAGTTGTTAAGAAAATTTGATACGGGTGACCCAACCGGCTCACAAATGCTGATGGACTTAACGTTCTCACACGTTCTCTCCGCAATATTTTCGGGGGCAGTTGCCAGTTGCCAGTTACTCAAACTGTTTTATTATGCCCTCGAAACTAAACTGAAATGGAAATGAATTTTCGATGAGTGTTAAAACTATGGGCGGTGGCTTGAATAGCAAGTGGCTTCCTCTACTCTCTACTCTCATCTCCTGCTGCTGCTGCATAATAAGTAAGCTCGGCATAAGTGAGCAGTCATTATGATTGATTGAAATCTTATTGTATCGAACGCATTATTCCTATGATGACCCTTTTAGCCTAAGCTCATTGAATTCACTTAAAAAGGCAAAGTGAAAGCAATTCTGTAATCAGTTTTCTTTTTAAGCTTTCAATTTAGGCAGTTTTGAAAACAAAATGTAAGCGATTGTAATTTTAACATTTGGTTTTTCTAAATAAAGATTATAATTGAGCTTTCTCCTTATGGAAACCTGTTATTAATTGAAGGGAGATTAAAGTAACTGGAGTTCTATTGAGAAAAAAATAATATAACACAAAATAAATAAATCTAAATCAAGAGATACGTTTAAACTTATTGTTGGCAACGTTAGCTAAAGACATTCTTCATTGAGACCCTCTAATTTTATAGCTCCATTAACTGCTTTCATTACTGCTGTTAACGCAATATCATATATCACTCTGCATCATTATTTTTGTTTGCATTTTTTGCCATTAGTCTCGAAGGAATCAAAAACATTGCCTACTTTTTGGGGCAATCGATCTAGAAAGCTGCATCAATTTGTTTGGTTCGACAATATTGTACCTGGACATCAAACAATTGACAAATGGATGCAGGCCAATAAACACACACACACAAACACACACACAGTGACCGGGCGAGCTGCAACTTTTGGTTTACTTTGTGTATAAGCCAAAAACCATCGATTTAAGTGACGCTGCAGAAGCCCTTTAAAGTTTCAGCTGTGACTCAATCTCTTGTTCTTTTTGGGTTCTCTTTTTTTGTAATGCAAAAATATGGCACATGCATTTTAATGGAGGGTGGAGGGAGGGAGGGAGGGGGTGTTTAATTCATGCAGAAGCATTTGCTTTTGCTCCCTGTGCACTTGGCACTTGGAAATCCTCCACACAACTCAAGGATACTTCACACTCTTCGCTCCACTTTGCAAGGAAGGATTTATTGCCGTTTTCGGCTTCAGCTTTTCAGAAATTGAAAAGCAAACAAGCCGCTAACAAGGTGAAGCTTTCGTTCCATTTTTTTCTTTCTTTTTTTTTCGTCTTCTTCGACTACTTCTTGCGCCATTTTTCCTTCACTTCAATCTAAATTTGAAGTTGTTCGATTTCGGTTTGCCTTTTCGTTTTTTTCGTTTTTTTGCTCCATGTTGTCGTACGTGCTCGATAATCCTAGTTGGAAGTCTGCAAATGCGCAACATTTTTTATTATTTTTCCTGTTTGGTCTGCGCTTTCTTTTTTTTTTTGCTTTTTTTATTTTGATTTCTCACGTATATACTTATGGCTTTGTATTTGTATTGAATGCCATTAAATGTCCGAGTGGCATGCAACATTTTTCTCCAAGTGCCGAGAGTTGCTTGGGCGTTTGGGTGTTTGGATGGGTGGATGGATGGTTGGGTGGGTGAGTTAGGTGGCCATGAAAGTAGATTGATTCAATTCAATTGGCTTACGTTTGTTTCTTTTTTATTAAATTTTTTTTTTAGGTGGCTGCGAAAAAAACTTTGCAAAAATCGTGTTTCTCCTTCGCGTTTTTGTGCTTGTTTTCTTTCTTTATAATTTCGATAATACCTTTTCAGCGTTTTCTTTTGCGTAGAAGTTTTGCAAGGTCATTCGAAAAGTTGAACTATGTATAATATCTCTGACATATTTAGTGGTGGCAGAGGAGTGCAGCAAAAGCATTCTTTTTTGCTCTTTCTCCTTTTTGTTTTTGATTCTTTTGTTATTTATGGTCATGTTTACCAGTTACTGGAGAAGCACCACCCACCCCCTTCCACCCCACCACCGATTCCGCCTTGAACTGAATAATGTCTAACCAATTTAACATGCTTTAATGGGCAAGAGGGAAGAGGACAAGAGGCCGCTTTCTGGGCTCTTCTCTTCATGCCAAATTAGGAACCAATAAAACGGGAAAATTTATGTGAAAAGGATTATCCCAACTACGAAATTGACGAAACAAAAGGCAACTCGGAGACAGCCTTCGCCCACATCCACCGAGTCAAGTTTGCTCCTATTAAAACACAACCAAACAAGAAACAACAAAAACAAATGCAAAAAGTTACACACAAAAGGAAAGTTTTCTTTCTTCCTATTTGGCTGACTCTGTTATTTTAGAAAAAAAAAAACAAAAAAAAAATATACACACCAACACACACACAGAAAAGAAAAGACTTGGTTTCGGTTTTGGCTTCTCCTTCCTTTTGTGGGCCGCCAACCAAGCGGAAATTCGCCTTCGACATGCATAAGTTTAAATTATCAGGAAAAGAGAAAATAATACGTCGTCTAGTCTGGAAGTCAACATCGGTATACCCTTTGCCTATATCCTATATAGCTTTAAATACAGAAAGATTAAAGACAAGCTAATTAAGCTAATTAACTCATTAAATTTGCTTCTTTTGCTGCAGTAAATCAATCTAAAATCAGTGCAAAGAAAGTTCTAGTCCTTGTTCAACCAATAATCAGAGTTTGTGGTCGAGAACCTTCCCTTTGGTTAATGATATTCCTTGTATAGCTGTTCCACATTAAGAAGGGAGTCGTAATTGGTTTTTGCCTGATCAAGGATTACACTTCTAATGATCATAATGATCTTGGGAGTCAAACACATTCAATTAATCCCACTCATACTAGTATAAAGTGACCATTTAATCTCTCTAAAATTTAAATCTGCAATTTGAAACAGTGTAAAATCAATAGCACTTAAAATTACAGATCAAACATCGCAGGAAAATCGTGATTTGTACCCGAATCTGGTTCTACAATCCAAATGGCCATAACTGCTGGATAACTAACTCGCCCTTTCCTACTGCATCTGAGTGTTTTCTATATACTAGTATCAAATAATATTTGAATATATTCCTAAACTGTACAGTTTTGTATTCTGTTGAATAACATTTAAATAAACAGTTAGCATTTCCGTTTAAGAGCTTGTAATTCCTGCTATAACTATATTTTGATGTGTAGTTAAGTTCTGACTGCTTGTGAGATAAATTTGTTGGCAATGTTAATATACCTTTTTTTAATCAAAGTGTAGAGAGTATTTGAAAAAGGTTCAAAGCCTTCAATTTAGCTGAATTCATTCAATTCATTATAATGACATCAATGTTACCCATGCCCCCATCCTTGCCCCCGCCCCGCCCTTATTGCTCTCTCATTGCCAACCATCCGCCTGCGTGTTTTGTGTCCAAAAAATAATTGAGATTTAATGGTATGGCACTTGGACTACTATTTAGTTGCGGGCTCATTGGATGGGTGGAGGAGGAGGAGGTGGAGCAGATGGGCTAGATTTATGGTAAACGATGAAAAACTGTAAATTTAGTGAAGTTGAGAATCCAATTATGTTTTCTATCGTTCGTTTTGTGTCGCTGCCTCTGTCTCTCCCCTGACTCTCTGTCGTTCTCTTTTTTTTGCTTTTGCATGCGTGGTAAGCCCACAAAAGAAATGGAGAAATGGCTAAAAAGCGCTGGCGGAAAATTGAAATTGCATATACAGAGTATAGGCAGAAGAGGGACAAAGGCAGGAGAACGAGGACAGGACAGGACAGGACAGGGAAATGGTCATACACAGACAACGCGTGAAATGTGTAAAACAAAAGGGGAGTTAACTGGAAATATGCAGGCGCATTGTGGGCTAGTTAAGTATTACGCCATATACACACAGAGAGAGACAGAGACAGAGAGAGAGAGAGAGAGGGGAGTAGCTTAATAGACAGAGAAAGTGTGACAAAGAGAGAGCGAGAGAAAGTAAGAGATTCAATCTTCAAAAGACCAAAGGATTGGCTTTCTATGCAGGTGACACAACTGGGGAAAAATCCTAAAAAACAAAGAGTTTACTAAATTGAATAAATTTGGTCGAATCGGCACCGATTTAGGTAAACTTGGGTAATGAAATACATCGAATGCTGGTTCTATACGCTGCACAAAAGGTCGCTATATTCCAATTTATGTCTAAAGAAGGTAAACAAAAGGGTAATCTACAGTTTTTTTCAAATATTCAGCGCGGTGATAGGCTGCTGAAAACTCTTTTTACTCTTATAACACGGTTAAACTATTCTCCAATCAAAGTTTCTAACTAACTGATCTAATTTTGATTATTTTCTTATTTAATTTAGTACTAGAAAAATGATAATTTTCATTGTAAGTGAAAGTTTATTCCCCTTTACTTTTAAGGGCAACTTTCAGAATAAATTTTGAAAGGGAAAGCATTAAACAATAAAATACACAAAGCCAAATGTGTAAAGCCTATATAAGCTAGACAAAAAAAACAAACAAACAAACAAAGGGAATACGTAATTTCTAATCAGAGAATGAAATTTTCATAAATTTATTAGCACTATGAATTATGATTACTTTTCCGTAAACAATAACAAAATTTGGCTTAAAGCTCTATTCTACCAATATGTTTATATATATATGTATTTGGTAGGGCCATGATAATATTATTTTTGTGTTAATCAATTATGCATATGAGTTGTGCATAAGTTATAAGGGGTTTATTTACAAACCGAAAGAATATGTAAATAAATATGTTCCATGTAAATTGTTATGCACATGCTTACATAATCCTTAGAATCGCGATGTGATATGGGGAAAGGGAGAGAGAGGGAGAGAGTGAGAGAGTCAAAGCCAAGCAAATAAAAAAACATTTAATTAAACTTTACCGAGCATATACATGAATAATTAAAATTTAATTTGGGCAATATATATTACACACACTCACACACAGGCACAGACGAGCCCCACCCATTTGCCGCCCTCTCGGCTTTGTCATCTCTCTTAGCCACTCTCTCTCTGTCTCTCTCCTCTCCTCCCCCTCTATCTCTCAAGCGGCAGGAGCAACTTGTCACCTGAAAATGGCCCCGGTAAAAGCAATTTGGCTGACATAGTCCCCGCCTTTGGGCTAAGGTGAGGCTAAAAAATATCGCTAGCCAGTTTTGATACCGACTCTGAGATACCCTGTATTAAGGATGGCTACAAGTTTATAGATTTAAAATAGAATAGCTGATCAGCTTGTTTCTGAGGCCAAAAGGAATATTATTATCCTGCAATTCGGACCAATTCGTCCTGTTTTGCATGCACTAATCCTTGGTACTAATTCCAATGTCTCTCTAAAGTGACAATTGCTCTCTACTCCCTTTCAGGCCATGCCCTTACAGGGTAAACAAAACAACAAAGCCATGGGAGCATGTGTGTGCTTAGGTGTGTGTCTGTGTTGTGTGTGTTAAAAGAAGAAATACATAAAATATGTTGTTTCCCCTGTGCCCTCTCGCCCACTCATTGGTTTGCCTTTTGTATGGCAGTTTGTGTATTTATTGTAATAATTGTTGCCTGCTTTGGCTTCATTAAAAAATAACTTGAGGAAAATCGCTTATAAGGAATTCCGAATGAGAGAAATTCCTTTTCCTTTGTGGTGACAAAAGCAAAGAGCAGCACAGCAGCACAAAAATCATAAAGAATGTATATACATATATATAACAACAACAACAACAATAACAACAAAGAAAGAACGAAAAAATGAAAGGAAAACGAAAGAGAATCGTTTGGGGCTAATCGAAACGACACAGAAACAAACAGGCAAATAAAAGCGAGCAAAGTGGAGATGAAACGAGGGGGGGGCAAACCAAGAGAGATGAAAAATTCAAATTAAAATCGAATTGATATAACATGTTTGTGTGTGTACATTGTACAATTCAATTAGACTGAACGTTTTTATTATAATAAAACTAAAACAAAAACATTGAAAGCTAATTTTTGAGGAATTCATTTTTATCTAAGATCTTTTAAGCCACCAAATGTTTAATCTACTATCTACACTGTATTACTATTCTATTAAATTTAGTAGCTAGCTAAGCAAAGTTCTTTAGTGGCACTCTAAATTGTTGAATCAGTATTTGGATTACATGTCGTATGAGCGATATCAAAGCTGTGACCACTTGAAGGCAGTAGAAAAAAAAGTTACAAATTTGTTCAAGTTGCCTCTTCAAATATAGATTTTTTTTGTGCTCATAAAATGAATAAAATCTGTCTTTATATCATCAACCAGTCTTATGTACATGTATTTTTCTCATTAAAATGAAAAGTTCTGTCATTAAACAAGCCCCAAAAATCGTTTTAATAAATATGCAAATGAGACGACACATGAAAGAAATATATACATACATATACCTATATAAAAAAAAAGAAGAGAAATAATTTAATTGATTTCATTAAACGAAGCAAGGAGAAGCATCTGTCGATGTCGCCTCATCAACTTCATCAGCAGCAGCAGCAGCAGGAGGGGGAGGAGAAGGAGGACGGGCATCGGCATCACCATCATATCGATTGCCAAAGCTTGTCTGAGTGGCTGCTACTGTGTGGCTCGTCACCGTAATTTGAGTTTGCTCTGAAAATTGTCGCCAAGTGTTGCTACAACACCTTGGCTTCCTTCCTCCCAGTCCCAGTCGGGTCGGTCTCCCCCCTCCCAATCCCCCCATTCCACACCCTCAATCTTAAGCAAACCCTCACCCAAAAACTCCAAACGGCATCTCCCCGAGGGCTTTGGTGACAGCTGCTCTGGCTATGGCACTGACGCTGACGCTGACTATGACTCTGGCTGGGGTTTTGGCTAACGAGATAAATTTCAGTCAGTTCTGGCTGAGCGACTGCAAATAATTTGAAATGTAGCATCATCAGGTAATAATGTGCAGAAAGTCGGGCAATTTTGAAATTTCCAAACAATTTTCGTTTTATTTTTATATGTCAGCTGTTGAGTTATAAAGCCAGTTATTTCTCACTCTACATACATATATATTTATTTATTGGTTGGCCATGTCCAGGAGGAGAGAGTCCTTATTTTATGCTGAGCTGTCCTATCCTGTCTCCGTTTTGTCGTTTTGTCTTGTCTCTCCGCTTCCGAAATAAATGTTTCATTTTGTAATTAGAATAGCAAAGTCTATAAGCCTCAACTTTATTCATATTTGAATTACAAATTGTAAATTGTACAAGAGGGGAGAACTTCCTCTGTGTATGTGTGTGTGTGTGGGTGTATATGTGTGTCAGCGTTTGTATGTGTGCCATTTTTTGATGCTCCGTCAATTTCAGCTTTGCCAGCTTTTTGCTGTGTGCAACGGGGCGTATGCGTGCTTTACGTTCGTTCGTTCGTTCGCTCGTTCGTTGGTTCACTTTGCTTGCTGCTTTTGCTTTTGCATTTGGCTCGCTGACTTGTGTCTAACATACACAATAAAACTTATGTAAAGTCAGTCCTCCATGTGTCTCTAAATCACATGTCATTTTAGTTTGCCACCACCCACAACCAGTCCCCACCCCCACCCCCGTAACACCGCCTCTTTTAACCGCCCTCGATTAAATGTTAGGGCTTAAAATCTGTTTGAAACTTGATGAGAATATTTAAAGCTCGAAAAGATGTGAATCTAGATGTTGAGTCGACTCCGCTTGCCTGTGTGTGTTTGTGTGTGTGTGTGTGTGACCTGATTTTGCACTACATAGTATTTACTTCTTCAGCTCTTTCCTGCCAATTGTCGAAGGTGTCATAAAAAGGGTGAGCAAAAAACATATTCAAAAACTCAGGGCAATGCCCTATAGATATTGGGACAACAACGAAGCTCCAATACTCTTCAAACTATCTTTAATATATTCTCATAACCGAAGCTTCGATAGGTAGAGTGATAGATCTGAGCAGGATGGCAACTCCAAAGCTAGAGACTTCGATTGAAACTCTAACTCTGGCAACTCCAAAGCTGCAGATATCGATTAACAGTTTGACAATAAGGTTTAAACTTACTTTTAAACTGCATTAGATTGGTGTTTCGATTCCGAATTAGAGACAAGTTTAGAAAAATAGTCATGCTACCCTCTATTACTGGCGAATCGAACAATTGAAATTTGAAATGTTCCTTTGTCATGGATTGTGTGAGTTTCCATAGTCATGTAACGAGGTCAAATGGAAATCGCCGCGTTGGCATTAACTTTTGACACCGCCAACCATTAGGGGAGGGGAGGTCGGGGGGTGGGTGGACGAAGGAGATGGGAAGCAGCCCATTCTACCTCATATCCTTCTCCTCGCTACTTTTCGTAGTGCTTCTTTGGCACGATTAAGCCATAGAAACTATCACGCAACTAAGCGAACAAAGACTTTTTTCCGGCAGCTGCTGGAGGACACCTCGTTTGCCATTTTGGCGAGGTTGAGTTCCAGGAGCTTGCGATGGGAAAATCAGCTTCCTCCCCCCCCACCACCATCCTCATTTTAGCACTTGACGCTATGGCTTTTGTATGCCTTTCCATTCTATTCGTAACAACAATTCAAAAGTCGATTGTCGTTTTGGCATCAATTGCTTTTGCTTCTGATTGTGTGTGTGTGTGTGTTGGGGTGAGGGTGTCGGTCACAGTGGGGGGAACTCACTCTCTTATTGTTATTATTTTTTTCAAGTCTTCTTTTTTCTTGCACTTTGAAATGAATTCAATTATAACAAAATGAAAACTCACTCCAAGTCAAGTGTCAAGCGAAAAGTTTTCCCTCACTCAATTTTCATCCAATTGTATGGCTCTGCAGAAGAAGCTAAAGTAATCAAGATGCTTTTCAAAGTATTCACAGGTAGTTCTAGTAATTAGCCAAAATGTAAGCTAGAGAAAAACTTTTGCAACGAAAATAATCGAAAGAGCCAAAGAGAAAATAAAGATAACTTTAACTTTTTATTTCCAACAAATATTTTCGCAATAACCATCTTGCTGTAAAATACCTTTACACATTTTTCTCAGCATTTTATTTTTGCTCATACCTTGGGTAAAAACTAAAGCGAGGTATATACAGATATTCTCAATCATCATGCTGAATTTGTTGACTTTGTGTACAACAATAATCTGCATTGCAAAAAAGAATGAGAAATAATTTCGCTTCACAATTTTCATCTTTTGTTTGCAAACGCAAAATTGGTGGAATTTCTGCCACCCTTGCGAAAGGTATATCAATTCTCTCCGATCCAATGAAGTGTTTATATACTATGTTTTCAAAATCACAGCATGACGACCATTTCTTGAAACTCAACTAAAATAATCAACTTTTTTTTATGAAGGCATATAAATTAGAAATTCGGCTAAAACTAATCAATTCAAATTCATTCACATCTGCATCCCAATTATAACGATAATTTTTAGCTAGCGGGATAAACAACTACATACAAATGTGCATACATTTGTATTAATAATATTATTTTGACAAATATAAATATGTAGATATGTAAATAAATAAATATCAACAAATTAAACATTTCCTAAGTGTTCTGCAAATGGCTAGAGGCTGGCAAATTAAATTGTTTTATTTCTGTCAGCAATTCACAAGCACGGTATTAATTAAATAACAAGGAATATATTAGTAACAATAATTTGTACAATAGATGGTAGTCGAAAGCTGATGGGTATGTAGGATCCTCAGTATGAACGATTAAAATTGGTTTGAAGCGTTGTAATTGACGTGAACCAAATATATTTCATTCATGACAAAGAGGAAAATAAATGTGCAGAGGTGTAATAATATTAAATGAAATATCGATGGTCCGGGTGAATAATTGAACTTAAAAAGCAATTAGTGTGAATTCGAGTGAGTTTAATATTGTCAATTAAAAGTTAAGCCCCCCCACAGGGTAGCTTTAAATCGGCTCCTCCTCAATGCATAGTATTTTTACCTCTATTCGAATTTTGATTTATTTTTTATGCTCAACTATGATATTTCAATTGAAATTCTGTCAAATTTTGGTCAAAAATTTGCATGCAAACATGTAAGCATGCGACCACGCCCACACGCATACACATACGTAGATATGCATATATATGTACCTATAAAATATATATATATATATAATACATACATATATGCAGAGAGCATTGCAACTCAACAGCTCAGCATGATTGTCCATGGGAATATTGAGAACTCTGACCGCAAAAACCGTCACTTCAAGTGTGAAAATGCTTGAATTATTGAACAGCTGCAGTGGCAGCTTCAGCTCCAAAGCCCCCCTCCCCCTTCACCTGCTCCTTTGACCCTTGGCCCACCTTTCGATACCCTACCATTCCTTTTCACCTCTTCCTCTTGCACTCCTTCTTTTCATATAGACAACCGCAATTACATATGCACATTCATGCGAATGTGAATACGAATCGAGTGCGAATACCACTTGCTGTCTGTTTGTTTGCTTGTTGTCCTCATCCATTTTGTGGAAAGCATTTCATTCAGAAAGAGATAGAGCATAGAGAGTGTGTGTGTGTGTTTGTGTGTGTGTGTGAGAGAGAGAGAGAGAGGGATGGTAATAGTGCATCCATTCTCCTGCTCTCTTGACTATTGCCACAATTTTAATTGACATCCGACATCAGTTTTGACTTTGAATGCGAAATGGGGAATACATATATCCAAAATTCGATATTATAATTTCGCTCGAATTTCAATTTGATGAATATGCTTGGCTCAATGCACAAAGCTTTTCGATTTGGCAAATTAATGAGCCAAGGCAATCGATTTTAGAGCACACAATCGCTTGGAAGCTCCACAAGCTCCACCCACAAGCTCCCATCTACCGCATTGGTTAGGTATCCAGGTAATTGATTAGATTGCATTTTAAGCCAGCCTTTTGTGCTTAATATTATCAACAATGAGAGCTGCCAGAGCCCAGAAGCCACAAATGACTATGACTACGACTGCGACTACGACTACTAAACGCATTCCATGAGAATGCTAATGGGAGTGAACAGTGCGTATGAGTAATATATTTCAATGGGAAGAACTCTCAAACGATTTGGTAGCCATTGTGTTGCCTACTGTTGCAGGATGCCAATTCTAAACAATGGACTAGCCACTAATTCATTCTACATTCTTGTGATAATTCGTTTTGATATCATAGAAATCCCCATAGGACCATTTTGCAGCTCGTGTTGTCACACTTGGCAACAGTTTCTCAATGTTTCTCAGCCATTATTTGACTTCATAAACGTTTGCCATAGTTCATGTTTAAATAAGAAACAATGCAATTGCAATAAATGACTCAAATTGGAAGACTCGAACTAATCTAATAGTTTAAATATCATAGAACATATGTATTTGATGCCCCTAGAAGTTGCAAAATGATTAAATTAAAATCTAAAAACTAAAAGCTTCGATTACAATATGAATTCCTTTTTGAACCTTAGTTTACTGAGGTGTGAAGAAAAAATAGCTCAAGCATTTTTTCGCATGGTTTGGCTTAAGCTATTTCTTTTTAGAAATAATCAAAGCAAACAGATTTCTTTTTGCATTTTTGCTTTAGATTTCTTTCGGCTAGCCAAGAGTTTTAGTATACAAATGTTGTTTGAGTGGCTGCTTGTGTTCAACCGTAAAGTAAACTATTTTGAAAGAAAACATTGGAATCACACAACGAAAAGTGTAAGAGCTTCTTCGTTATTATTTAATAGGCTTAAGCCTCCTGCACTTCAACAATCTTTGGCTATTTGAAATGTGGCTTTAAATTGCCGTTCTTGCCTTTTTTTTGGGGGGTATTCAATTCAATGGGCAATCGTAAGTGTGCTTTCATTTGCTGGTTTGATCAAACACTAACCGCTCAAGAGACGAGAAGTTGGCTTAAAATTTTGTAGTGGCTTTGATTTCCAATTACCTCTACTTGATTCATATGCAGTGAAAGCAGCCTGCCTGTCAAAGAGATGCCCATTGATGTGGATGTGTATATACATACATATACAAAAGCGTGTGTGTGTGTGTGTGTTAGTCCTCGTACGTGGTTGAGGCAGAGTCCTTGGGCAAATATTATAGCCTGAATCTGCGAGCCTGCGTCTGCGTCGGACATGAATGATGTGCGCTTTGTGGGTAGAGCGTTGTAAAACACTTAACCAGTGGATGAAGAGACGACGCGTCGACCAGGGGCCTGGGGATGGATGCGAAGAGGCATCCAAAAGATGGTCAGGCAATTCATTGTGGGCATTGATGAAGTGCCCGACCGAGTGACCGAGGTGGTAACTCGGTCTCGGGCTGCTTCTGAGACTCAGACTCAGTGTGCCAGTAGCTCGAATATAACACACTCCATTGAGTCTCGACCAAACACACTTCACACTCTTTGGCAAATTACCAGAAGCGAGGAGCCTTGATTAACCCAACGGGAGCGTCGTCGTTTATGGTCAGGTTGGAAATTGAAATGCATTCGCTCTCTCTCTCTCCTCTCGCTCCTCTCCCTGACCCCTACCCTCATGTGCTTGTGCTTGTGCTTGTGCTGGGCGGGAAAAGTGCTTTGTTCAATGGACCAAGTGGTAGATTGGTTTTCTCTTTTTTTATACCTGTATTAATTAAATTCCTCCAACAACAAAAACAGCAACAGCAACAAAAAAGGTTGGAATTTCTTTTATCAAAGTTTTTTGCAATCATAAAAAATTCAAGTCAATGCATCTGCAAACTCATTAGCTAATGGGCCCGCCTGGTATTTGGCCTTTAAATGCTTACCACAAAATAACAAAAAAAAATAACCAAGAGTATTAACCTTTTTGCTATGCGGTAAAAGCCGCCTCAAAAACCAACGACCCAATTTTCGAAGTCCGTGTACCCTAACAAATATTAATTTCCAGCGATCAGTTCCCTTCCATTGAAGACCTTTTAAGAAGGTTCGCTTTATATTATTGTTTATTGTATAATAATATAATGGTGTATAATTTAACGCTGCCTTCAATTAAGGAGTGCTAAATGGGTGCAAGGACCTTTTAATTAAGATTGACCCAATTCGCCCAATGGGTCTCTCTCTGAACAGTTTTTAGACCATATTTAAACATGGCCTGTTGGGAAAGAGTATCTAAAAGGACGCACATAAGTATGCTATAATTAAATGCTAATATAATTCTGCATTAACTTGAATAGTTCACTTTGTAAATATCAAAGTAATGTGTCAAAGTCAGAATTGTGAAACTCGAGTTGCCCTGTCTCCTGTGATTGATTTTGAATAGAAAGTCTTGCGCTGAAAGGAAACTGAATTGCTTTTCGATTTCCTGTCTGGTTGAGCTCAATTTAAGGTTCATCATTTGGAAGAGTTTCTATGTCTACAGTTGTCTGCACAAAATGCAATAAACAGAACGCATTCAGGCATTCGAGACATTAGGTCTACTTAGCATTTATACAGAAATAGGAGCAGGAAGAAGGAAACTATAATCAGATATGTTTCCAATTGACTTCCGAAATGAATATACCCTAATTGCAAGGGCATGAAAGGAAACAGGCAATGAAAGCCTCCACAAGGACTTGCCACATTTATGATGATTGTTAATGCCTTCCGACTCCTCTTTCCAATTTCGAATTTTACTCACTCTCTCTCTCTCTACAATATTCTATAGAGAGAATGTTTGAGTTGTGACTCTTATTTCATCCTATCCAGTTCCCTTTTTTTATATTCTGTTATTTTTATTTATGTTTTAACTGCGTGTTTACATGGAATTTTTACAGGTTATCGTTTTTCATTTGCAATTTTTGGTTTTTATTTTTTTGATGGCCGCAGAAATAATAAAAAACCATTCGTCCATTCATTCGGCATGCTGCGAAAACAGAAGAGTAAAACCAAACAAAAGGCAGCGCAAAATACAATCATAAACAAAAGAGCAAGCCGCTGAGCCTTACTTATATATTTCTTTTCCTTTTTTTCGTGGCGTTTTTTTCTGTCTTTTCGTCTTCTCTTTTTTTTAAGCACTTTTAATTGAATGCATTGGCTTAAATTGGCAATAATTAAAACACTTTTCGATATCACTAAGTTAAGCGGAATGAAGGCAAAAGCGCTTAACATTTTGATTGTTGGCTATGGAATTAAAGTTTCCACTATTTTTTCACTTTTACCAGCTTGAATACTTCACATTCTTTTTTTCTAGCATGGTTGAATAGATTAAAAATTAAATCAGGATGTAGTAATTGGTCAGAATTTAAAAACCAATTGATAGATAAGTTGGGCCCTTCCATAGAAAAGCGGTTAATTGGCTTAAATTGTTGATCTGCTCTCTAGCTGAATCTTTTTACTGGACTAAAAAGTGTAATTTGTTGTAATCAACCAAAATAAAGAAGTTTCTTTTACAATTCCACATCTTTATAGCATAATAAATTAATTTAATTTAAACCATTTTGTATACCAAGTCCCAACCAACACAAAACTATTGCTTAGACCTTTTGCTTTGCCATTTTTTGATCACCCCAAACTGTGGTCCCCCAAGAAATTGGCTGCCATTTGCATTCACGTGACAGATGGAGCTTCAGTGGCCATCCCATGCAGGTAGGCAGGTAGGCAGGCAGGTGTGACCGGCTTAGCACGTGTCGGGCGAGTGTGTCAGAATGTATCTGACTAGTTGGCTAAGTGACTGGTTATGACTGGGCCAACCATTTTCCCGGCTGTGCATTTGCATGCCATCCAGCACCACCTTGCAACATCCGCCTAGTGCAAACACTTTTCGTGCTCACTGTGACACTTAACAGACAATTAAGTTGCTGACCCCCAAAAAAACAGCAAGCATGAAAGTGGCGGGGGCAGCCAGATGACAGCCTGGCTAGTGCATTTCCTCAACTATTTTTTTTTGCCTGGCACAATGTTGCTGCTGGTGCACTTTCTTTTCCTGTTGCTACGTGGGTATTTTTCATAATTAATCCAACAACTGCCGGTGGCATTTCCGAGCGCTCTTTTGCGGCCTGGAAAAGCATTTTGCCATTTCCAAGACAATTTGCAAAATTGCTGCACCGTTTGTTGATGTTTTTCTTCTTGTTTCTCTCTGTTTCTCTTTTGAGTCAGGGAACAGCAAAGCAGAAACAAGGGTGGGAGGCTTTGGGGGGAAGTTGAATGCATTTACTTCAGAATCTTCATCGTCGTGGCCTAAAAGTGAATGCAAAGAATGTCCAACAGGAAGTGTGCCCAACTATTACTTTCGCCCATAAATCGCTTGATTTTGTAAAGCATACTTTTAGGCTCTAATGATATAACATAATAAAGTGGGTAAATTGTAGGATAAGGCAAGATCCCCGAATAAAGTGGAAGTCAGCGAAAGTTGGAGGATGAAGCAAGCAAGATGAAGTTACTTTAAATCCCATAATCCAGAGAATCTTCCGGTGGATCGCATACATTGTTGACTCTTGGTATGCGAAATTCAATTTATGTAGGACAAGCCGAATTAAAAAGAAAACACTAAAACACATTGCTAAGCACTACAGTTGCCCCGCATCTCAAGTATCAACAGTTCCTCAATTCGAAATCTTTGTCCTTACTTGGGATTAAGATTTCCGATCCCATTACCCACAGCCTGACTTTCATCGTTTCAATTATTTTTTACCCCTCGTTAGTATGCTTCGAGAATTTGTTCGATTTGGCAGCGAAAGTCCTAAATCAGAACTTGATTCGGCCTTTAGGCACTTACCTAATCCGCTTTGCCATGTCTCTCTGTGGCTGTGTCTGGGTCGCTTGATGTCAAATTTGCAGCCAACTTTCTTACTAGCCCGCCTCAGTCGCCTCTTCATCTTGTCCGTCTCCTTCAACAACGAAGACGAAGACGACGACGAAAAAAGTTTATTTTTCTATTCTGTGCTTCTTTTTTTGTTTTTTTCTTTGTCGTTTTTAAGCGCGGCGGCATGTTCTCGGTAGCAAAGTTTGCCATTGTAAGGAAACTTTAATCCTGCTTAAATTATAAATGGCACATTTGGCTCGTTCCATCTCTCCATATTCGTGTGCCTACGAATATGTATTCTGGGGAACTGCTAGCAACGCTCGAGTGCCTGACAACTTTATGTGTACACCAAACACAAAACACTTTGTATCCTTTATTTTAAGAAGAGGAATGCACTGGGCTGACTGCTGGCTGCTGGCACTAAAACTAAACTTTACAACCCCAAAAGCAGAAAGTTCTAAGCCGAAACAACGACAACCCAGAGGTATATGAGGACTCTGAATGAAGATGAGGATGACTTTACAGTCGGAGCATAAAATTGTTTACTCCTTTTCCTTACACATTGCAATCCAACATGGGGAATTATGATGATTTTCTGCCTGCTGAAACAGAGATAGACACACATACCCAGAGGGAGCGGAGGTAAAGAGAATAAAAGCGAGTCCCGATGGCAATGCCAATAAAAAAAGAAAGAGAAAAATCAATTAAAACTTTCTGTTTGTTTCCTTTCTCTCGCTCTCTCTCTCTCTCTTTAGGTGTTTTTCCCCTCCATCTGATTGGTGGGCAGGTCAGTTTCATTATGTCAATCGACAACTGTCATAACATGATGTGAATCGGCTTTCTATATGTCCGACACGCGACATGACAGAAAAGGTAATTAAATATTTGAAAAACTGCATTATTAATACAAATTAAGAGAAATAATGAGATTATAATTAAATTTATTCTATTTGTACATTTAAAGGGGAAATTCTTAATTTCCTACAACTCCATGATGTATTGAAATCTACAGTCCTTTATACACAGTAACTAATTTATACATCCTTGCAGATTCTTTTCCTATTCTCTCTCCCAGTAAAGTATATTTATTCTATCAATCCTTTACGAAATGTGCTTATACATATATCTAAGAAGAGAATCAAGTAATCATTCAAAACAATGTTCTCTTTATCTAGATCGTGTAGACACAGAAAACTTTTCAACTTGCATCAAGTCCTTACGAGATAGAGAGACGATTTGCCTGATGGGAATGTCTGAAGCTGACTGCCTACAACCACTTGCAATGGATTAGAAAGTTCAGCAACCCAGTTAGACTCTGAGGGTGAATCGAGCTGGAATGCTCCACAAAAATGCAGTCTAACCTGCGTTCCAATCTGGTGAAGAGCTGTTTCCGTTTCCTCCAGATTTCTAAAAACTCTGAACAGGCAGGATTCATGTCCTGTGATATCTATTTACGTTCTCTGTGGTTCTGGCCAATCAGATGATTTTGGCCTGGCCTGGCCTGTCTTGCAGCTAATCAAGCATTGCCATTTTTGATTGCTAGCTGCCCGACAGTATTCGAGTGATGTTGTTTTCACACTGATGAATGCAATTGACGGAAAATGCTATTTTGGACAGAAAATTTCCATTTTGTGGCAGTGGCGTAGCCAAAACTCTACCAAACCATTCAACTTTAAAGTAGTTCTGGCCCAAACATTCGAGTAAATTAGATACAAATAAAGGGAACACATTTATAATTTGATGCATTCTGTATAATTTCAGGCTACATAGTGTAAGATTTATTTATCAATCTTTATCCATTCTCTCTACCCATTTATAATACCGCATTGAAAATAAGTTATTTCACTTTAGATTTATATTTTGGGCATATCTTGACTAAGTAAAATGAAGTGCATAAAAGTTGATCAACAGCGAAATAATCCCTAATCCTTAATTAAAGCTATTTAAAGACAGATTTATTAAGGATCCTCTGACTCTGGTATCCTTTCAATCAAGCAAGTGATAACTTCATTACCCATTCAAATAAAAGTTTCTATGATGGCTTCTACAGTGGGTGAACTCCAAAATAGTTCACTGCATTTGCACACACATTTAGTTAAAAATATGTAAAAATTGTTGCTTCAAACATTTAAATAAAATTGCATATTCAAGAAGCTAGGAATTTCGTTTTAATTTTTTTTCCTTTTTTCAGCCCTTTGCAACTGGAAAAAAGTGTTTTTTTTTTGTTTGGCGCCTCTAGCGCGAGTTTATTACATTTTCCCCCATGTGCTTGACCAAATGAAGCCATGAGGCATTTGTTTAGTTTCGAATTTATGGTTTTTTTTTTGGGGTTTCGGGTGTGTGTGTGTGTGTGTTTCTCGTAAAACATTTTGTGAACATTGCAGTGCCCTGTAGCACAAATTTTAATTAGAGTGGGCCACGCAAACACTCCTCCTTTTGCTCCATCGGCATCTCCGCCTTCACTCATGGAGCACAGAGAGGAGAAGTATAGACGTTGGGCTTAAAGGGTCCTCCTCGGCGTATTTCGCATTTTCGCACACAATGTTTATGTTTGTTTGTCATACATGGGAGAAGTCCCTGGTGCATTGAACGGTATCCAAATAGGGCCCCTTGGCGTTTTGTATTCGACGCCCAAAAAAAAAACGGTGAAAGGGGGGGGAGATGGGTGTTTGGGGTGTGGACGTTGCAACCACAATAAACAAGCGTGCAATTTGGTTTCTTATACCATGCATCCATAGGATGAAATGGTATATAAAAGTAGCAAAAATGTATGTAACATATATATTCTTAATCAGCATGAGAGAAGTCGAGTCAATTGAGATATGCCCATAATACTATTTCTATCATTTCTATAGATTTCTATATATTCCTATAGATTTATAGGATTATACATTATATATATATCAGTATGAGAAGCCGAGTCTATTGAGACATGTCCATAATACTTTATTTCTATCATTCCTATAGATTTCTATATATATATATATATCGATTTCTATATATATATATATCGATTTCTATATATATATATATATATCGATTTCTATATATATATATATATATCGATTTCTATATATATATATATCGATTTCTATATATATATATATATCGATTTCTATATATATATATATATCGATTTCTATATATATATATATCGATTTCTATATATATATATCGATTTATATATATCGATATCGATTTATATATATCGACATATATATATATATAGAAATCTATATATTAATATATATAGAAATCTATATATAAATATATATAGAAATCTATATATAAATATATATAGAAATCTATATATATTTCTAGTTATTTCAGCTTACCTGTATGTCCAGAATTGAATTAGCAGCCAAAGTCCAGAGGTCCGATCCCGCCGACACCCGCGCACTAACTGACCATTTATAGACTTTCGAGTTAACATAGCAATGTAAGTTAACATAGCAATGTTAGTTAACATATCACTGTTAGTTAACATAGCACTGTTAGTTAACATAGCACTGTTAGTTAACATAGCAATGTTAGTTAACATAGCAATGTTAGTTAACATAGCAATGTTAGTTAACATAGCAATGTTAGTTAACATAAAATGTTAACTCAAATTCCGCAAAATTTGAAATTTGAAAATTTGGTTTTTAATTTAAAATTTTCCGTTAAAATTTCGATTTTTGTCAAATTAACGAAGTGTTTGAATTTAACGGACATTTCTCTTTGAACATTCTTTTGAACAAAAAACCCGAAATTAACGGAAAATTTCAATGATATTCTACTAAACTTAACATGTCTGGAGTTCAGCTATTAAATCACTTCTGGACATACAGCGGAAAGTTGAAATCAATTCAAAATTATGGAAATCTAGAGAAACTCTATGGGAATATATAGAAATGTATCGGAATAAATAGAAATCTATGGGAATATATAGAAATGCATGGTTATGTATGGGATTATAATGTTGCATGTGCTAGCTATTTAATAAATAAGTTTGGTTTCATAAATTTATATTAGTTTTTTCACTTGGTGCATGGTATATGCAAGTCGGCTTGACGACTTACTTGTTTCATTTTTGTGTGTTGTGTGTTGTGTTGTGTCGTGTTGTTTGTTGGTTAGAGAGGAAGGCCAGCTGGTTGTTGTTAGCCACGCTTTCAACAAGAGGTTTCAGTTTCCTCTCAGCCGAAAAACTTGAATGCAAATTTACTTTTGCCTTTCGGCCAAAGGAAAATGTCTGAATACAAGGCAAACCAATTCCCCATAGCGATCGATATGAATGAAAATGAATCTGTTGTGTTTTTATAGGTGTGTGTGTGTGTGTGTGTGTGTAAATTTTTAAAGCTTTTGTTCACTTAAAATAATTTTCATAATTTCCATCTTTCACCTTTGCATAAAGTTATTCCTTCTGCCAGGCTAATCATAGTCTTTTGCAGGAGAAGTAATTATATTTTGCATATGCAATTTTCAAGCATAACGGAAATGCCAAAGCCAAAAAGAAGACCAAACTGTTCCCAGTATAAAGAGGAGACAGCGAGGGAGATAGGGAGAGGGAGAGAGAGCGAAGGAGAGATTGCGCAGAATCCATTTGTTCAGCATCCACATTTAGAGTCTCGGAGTCCTCGCACTAGAATCTCGTTGTGTTGTGACTTTAGTTAAGCATTGGTCTTCACCTAGAGCGGTACACCTAGCGGACTAAATAGAAAACCAAAAACAAAATAGAAAACAAAATAGATACACTCAACAATCTGTGTGTGTTTCTAGGAGAGAGAAGAGAAGAATGTTGTGGTAGTTTCGGGGTATACACTTCAGGTGTTTTGTTTGGCGCCAATCTTGGCCATTTCGGGACAAATTGTTTATCTAGTGTCAAGTGGCAGGAGCATCCGTGCCATCCGCCTCCTGTGCGAAAACCAAAACCATAACCCAAACCATTGAAAGTTTTTATATCATCCACCTGGATGGGGGAGTACTTAACCAGCTTCCGTCGCGGGAGTCGTTTCTAACTAGTTCAACATTGTTGTTGGCGTTGCTGTCGTCGTCGTCGTCGCGTCGTTGCGAAACATTTGCATTTGGCGCGGACTTTTTACAACGCCCCCACTAACTCCCCCCCTACCACCACAACCCCCCTTTTGCTGTGCGGTTTTTCGGGGGATACAAATCGGATGACATTATCTCGAAATTAAAAAGGCACCAAAGTTGGCACCTTCTCCAGCGCCGTCGCTGAATGAATTCCTCCGTGTGAATTGTGTGTTTGAATGAATAAGAAATGATATAAGCGCCCCAAAGGTGCAAAAGGCAAATTTAAGTGACTGTGAATATCATCTAGATAAATGTAACACGGGATTTTACTTAACTTGAATAAATAGGTAAATAAATATTTCATCCACACGATACACATCCACACATACTCGTACATACATATATAAACAATGAGAAAGAACTTATTTTCACACCTGTTACAAACGTAACGACTTAATTATAAATACCTGAAGCCAAACTCAACTTAATTATTCAACCGGAATGCAAAATAAATAAATACTTGGCCACAAATGCGTCTCGTTTCTGTTCCCTCGAGACAAATGGCTGTGAACGAACGAACGAATGAACGAATAAATGAATGAATGAATGACCCAACGAACGAATGAATGTAGAATGTATGTAATTGCTTTTGATTTATCTCACTCTCAACGCCGCCCCCAGGGGGTTCGATGGCAAATAACTAACTACACTAACTAAGTAAATGGAGTGAAAGGCCATTTATTTGGTGATTTTGTAGCCTTAAGTCTACGGGACTAAACTAATTTTGATAAATTATTACCCCCAGATGAATATTGATGTTTGCTCATATTTTCTTCTCCTACCTCTCGCTGTGTGTGTGTGTGTGTGTGAGGGGGTGAGGGTGGGGCGTAGGTTTTTCCGATAGATTGCCGAAAAAGGCAACCACAATAAAAGTTAACTTTTATGGAATTTCTATAAAAAAGCATATATTTATTTACCAGGAATTTCTCTCTACACATATATAAAGAATTTCTACGTAAATCCCAAAAAAGTCTTCTTGACCATGCTCACTTTTTTCTCTGGGGTTTATTTTTTTTTTTGCTTTGTGGCCAGCTCGATTTGGTTTTTTCTTGCGGAGAATAAAGGAAAAAGTTTTACTTTTTTGTGGGTAAATTATACATAGTACATACACACATATATGTATATAAGTTTTATATGTAGGACACGTTTATGAATTTATTTAAATGGCGAAAAGAAAACTTTTTTATAGTTACAAACATACACTCATGTGTGTGTGTGTGTGTGTGTGTGTTTCTCGGTGGGTTCGCAGAGGCTGTGAAAGCGGTCAGCAAACAACTTTTATGCTTCATTGGCAGTAAACAAAATATCATGAATTAGTAATTTTTATATCGACTCCATGAATAACATTGATCACACTTGTTTGCGGCACAAACTAATGTAAATCCTAAATTAAATATATTCGAACTTTTACTGCTTCTAAGCCCATTTAAGAAATACTATTCTGGGTCAATTACTTGTTTATGTGGATTTTATTATTCGAAAGTCTAATTTTTCTTGTATGAATTTATGTGTAAGATAGTCTATGGTTTTCCAGATCAGGTCCATTCGATGATACCATAAAAAGTTGGTTAACAACTTATTTCCCAACACTAATCAAATTATTCGTATGCGAAATGGTTTTTTAATGTTTTATCTATTAAATTGTTTCGATTCAATAAACATTTCAATATTGATTTATGTAATTTTTGCTCGCTCACAGTCATATGATATGATCGGTCGATTTATCACCAACTTGCTGAAAGCAAATTCCATTTATATCAATATTTTCCAGTTGTCAATAGAAATTAACAAATAGAGCAATTTTTTAAAACATTGTGCAACTGAATTTATTTCCATTTCCCATTGGGAAACTTTGTTGGTTTGCACCACAGCTACCAGCCACAACCACACACTTTTTCAAAGCGTATATGAAACAATTCATTGGATGAACAAATATTAAATATATCATTTCTGGTACGTTATTTTGTTAGATTCAAAGTTATCCTTTTTAGGCACCAAAAATTTGGATACGCTCTAATAACCATTTGATATGCAGAGCTCTCGAAGATAAATAAACAGCCTGAAGCTATTTGAAATCATTTATCAGAAAAATAGAATGGAAAACATTTTGCTGAGAGTCACACAGATTGATGGTCAGATTTATAAAGTGGTTTCCTCGCCCAGCAAAGCGGAAATACATATTACAATTCTCAATTGATTTATCATTGATTTAAAGTACATTTCCTCATTCGTTTCACTCACTTTTACTGGGTCTGGGTAATATTGATTGAATTCTCTGAAAACTTGTAGAAAATTGGTTGGAAATTATATTTCACTGAAGTAATATTGAAAATCGTAACTCTAATAAATGAATTGCATGTGGTTTGTTGTTTGAATTACGACTAGAATAAACCTGACTAATATTTCATGATGTTAATAAAAGTAGGTCAACAGATGTTTCTCATTTAAACATTTAACTTTCAATTAAAAAATGGTTGAGATATAGATTGTAGTAATTGCTTAAGCTCTAAGGATGACATTTAACATGACTAACTTTTGACATTTGAAACTAAAAGCTGGTTAAAAATAAATTTAGTGTATTTTTCGAATAAAACTCTGAATGTTTTTGGCCTTGTGTGTAGTAGATTAAGTTGTAGAATATTATTTGAACATTCCACTTTCTCCATTTCAAATGCATGACTTATTCCTTTTTTGGTTTTGTGAAAGTTTTCTCCATTATTTTTTGAAATTAATTGGCCAAACGTTTGTGAAACAATTTCCGGTCAGAAAATTTTAGTTGCATCAAACTATCGGAAAGGAGCAGATGGAGGGAGCAACTGAAGAGGGTAGCAAATGGCGGGAATGGTGGAGTACGGATGAGTGGTTGGATGGTCGGATGGTCAGATGGTTGGGTGGTTGGGTGATCCTAGCTGGTTTGGGGTTGGTGGAATATTTCAATTTCTGAGTGCATAGTGAGTAAATAGTCAAACAGAAATTTGAAGCAAATAAATAAACACATATGCACACACACACACACACACACACACCAACATAGATGCAAAGAGAAGAGGCGTAGACATTTTAAATGCTGGCTAGGATTTCATAATATATGGCACTATATGGCCAATATAATATGACAGAATGTATGCATCGACGGACTGTTTGAAATTTATGTTATATGGAATTTCAAATGTTGACACAATGACCCGCCTCGCCCCGCCCCTTGCTGGCCCCTCTCTCCACATTCGTTTGCGAATTATTTAAATTTTTTTTTGTTGAAAATGTTGTGTGAATCAGATGAAATATGCTTTCTCTCTCACTATGTCATTTTGCCTCTGGTTTCCTTTTTTTTTTTTGTTTTTTGTTTTTGCAGAGCCCTTAGCTTTCCAGTGGATTTGACACGTAGCATGGCTAGAATATGTTTGTGGATAGATAGAAAATTCAAGCAGGCAGGCAGGCAGTGAGTGGGGAGTATGGAATTGGCATTGGGATTGGGATTGGCAGGCAGCACTTCCTCTTATACTCTATCTCATTCCCCATTCTTTATCTTCCGTTCTCTCTCTCTCTCTCACTCTCTCTCGCTTTGTGTGATGCTGGTAGGGACATTTGCATTTCCATTTTATGTGTAGGTTTTCCTTGTTTTTTTTTTGTTTGCTGCTCCTGACTGCAATATTCGCTTGAATAAATTATCCAGGTGCGCATGGCTTTGCATACTAAAAAAAGGACTAACTGTATGGATATGTGGACGGTGAAAAACAAAGCAACTTTAAATCAATGGATGTATCCTGAGACCAAACCGTAAATGGATTTCAAGATGTTAAACATGAAAGTTGCATTAATTTGTGGATTACAATTTCGTGTTGAAGTTGAAATTGTTGTTGTTTTCGGTTAGTTCTTTTGTGCTATTTGGCGACCACCACCACCCAATGCCAATGAAATCCCCAAAAAAGAGAATGAGGGAAGTGGTGGAAGTGACGCTCCGGCGGCAATCACGACGGCCTCTTCCTTTTTGAGGAAAATCCTCTTCATTGTATTCCGAAAATTTCCTCTTTATCCATGGGTTTACTCGCATTTTATCCCCTTCGTCGTTTTATGGTTCATGTTCATGTCTTTCTTTATCTAAATCATCCAACTGTGTAAATATTTGCCTCGCTTCCTGCATTTCTATCCTCGTTATCCTTAAATCGTGCGTACGAAGCTATACAAAGACGCAAGCAGAGCGAAAGAGACACAAACAGATAGAGAGGGAGAGAGACAGAATGCATGGCTAAGGATGAGAATGCGGCAAGAATGAATAAAAGCAAAGCAGCCAAGCGACCGACCGACCGACCTACTCTACACTGGGTTAAATTTTGCATACAAAAGGCACGGCCTACAGTGGCCACAAATACGTTGAAAACGGTAGACAACATTTTAAATAAAAGAAAAGCACTTTCGTTTCCAGCTTTAAAAACAAAACAATGTAAAACGCATTAGCATAATGACAAACGGCGACATTAAACAGGAAGACAACATTAAGAAATGATTTATATAGAAGAAAAATTAAGCGACGCAGCTAAAAGAGTTATAAAACCAAATCGAGTGACTGACAAACACATTTCGAAAGCATAAAAATCCACAAAAATATATATGTTGTCCAACGCGAACGAAAGTTTTATGATTTATTATTATTAGTTTGGTTTTTCATTAATTTATGTAATTTATATAATAACCAAAGGCATAAAACTAATCTGGCAATGCATTTAGTTTTCATAACTTGTCATTATTCACATTAATTTATTGCAATTTTCACTTCACAAATTGAGATCCCCGAAAAGTATGCTATAAAAAAAGTTGTATATCTACATTACGCATACGCACCACTGTACGCACAATGGCAATGGCAAACAATAATCGCAGCATTAATCTGAAGCTGTGCACAAATCCGTCAAACTCAACGACAACATCAGAAACAGCAACAACTCAAAATAACAACAACAACAACAACCACAAGAACAACAACCTGGGATTTGAGGATGTTGTGTGTGTGTGTGTGGATGGATGGGAGGGGACGGGGGCATTGTCAGACGCGCCCCATCATTAATTTGAAAGAAGTTTTTAACCCCTTTTCGAACGGGGCTCCCCCCCAACCCTTAACACCCCCTTGCTCCCTTTTGGCCAGGTAGTTTTGCCTTTAATATCGACAATGAGGAGGAAAGGCAAAAGCAAAGTGGAAAGGAAAGGCAAATAGAAATAAACAAAAGCAAGTTTCACATCATCGTAAAAGGCAATTAGGCGGGATGATTACACAGATTTTATGGATTCGAAAATTATATTACATTACATTACATTATTTTATGTTCGCTCTCTCTCTCTCTCTCTCTCTGTCCCTCTTGAGTAGAAGTGGATTCTCTAGAAATTAATGGGCCGCATGCCGGAGGGGCCCAATTATTTTTTAAGCACAAATTTGTTTGTTTGTTGCTAAATGGGGTCAAAGAATATGATTCGCTCGCTGTCTCTCTCTCTCCCTCTCTCTGTCTCTCTCTTTCTTTATAGTTATTTGCTGACTATGATGAAATATGATACTTGACAGTTGTCAATGTTGATGATGTTGATGATGTCGATGATGTCGATGATGTCTTTAGGGAAGAAGACCGAAGAGGAGTAAGTGGGTGGCGGGGTGGGGTGGTATGCCTCAAACATTGACATTTAATACTACACACAATTTCTCAGTTTTGAGCAAACTTTCTCAATCTCGATTGTTTTCCAATATGCGTTGACATTTTCCACAAAAGCTGATCAACAGCTTAAAACAAATTTTTTGTTCATCCTCTAACCCTCCCCTCCCCTTTCCACCCCACCCACATCTACATTATGATAAAATTTTTGGCAAAGTTTTGCTCTTAAGCTTTTTAACCAAGCTTACCACCAAAGCCGCAAAAAGGGGCTGGTTGCCTGGGCTCCAAAGGATGAGAATGGGATGGGGAAAACTTGAAAACAAGAAGCAAATCCCTTTTTGGCTTTTAATGCATTTTACTTCAAACTATTATTACATGCTTCATATAGATTATTCACATTCTTTCACTTGCAGCAGACTCAGCGCCAAAAGGGACAACAACAACAACAAGATAACATAATAGAAATGGATGCCAAAGCCGTTTTAAGTACACAAGAGGAAAGGTCGCTGAAAAGTTCAGGTATGCTAAGGTTAAAATAAGTATATAAACGATTTGTTTAATTGCTTAAATTGGCTTGCAAGTACTTTTGAAAGGCAAACGTTTAGCTCCAACTCCTCCTCCTCGATAACTAAGTAAATCTATGGAGATAACTTTCGTAATCAATTGCTTCACCCACTTACAATAACCACACACTCCTCCTCTCCCTCGGCGTCTCCCTCTCACTCTCACAAAAGAAAGTCAAACAGAGTTAAGCAAACCGATGGGGAGCAAAAACCATTGCCAGTCAGCATTTTTGTTGACTTTGCATGTTCCATCGCCCTCGCCATCTCCATCTCCATTCTCTCTCTCTCTCTCTACCATCTCTACCTTTACTATATTTGTTGTTCTCTGCTTTCTGTGGGGCATTTTAGTAAACCTCACGCCATTTCCTTATTCTATTTATTTATTTTTTTTTTGTTTTCTTTCTTTCTGCGCTTCCACCTTTTCGACTTTGACTTGTTTACGCCAAAGTTTAGTGTAGATGGAGATGGAGAGAGTGAAAGGACATAAACGGCATCCTGGCATCGTAAAAACTGTCGTCACACTGGCTGATACCGATACCCCCCACCCCCTCCTCCCTTCTACATACCAGCATATAGAGAACAGGAAAAATTTTAATCATAAACACAAAAAGACAGAGAAAGAAAAACTGAACTGAACTGAACTGAAAATTACGTCATGTGGCGTAAAGAAAACTACTTACAAATTTGTTGTCAAGACAGACTCTTTGCCTTTCATTTGAACTCCAAAATACACAGTTAACGAAAGGTTTCACTCATCTTTATTGGGGTTTGGGGTTGGGGCGTTTGGCTTCTGGGGCTTCTGCTTTAAATTTAATCCAAACGACATGAAAAGTTCAAAAATAACAATGCGATTTTTCAGATTCGTTTCGCAGTCGCAAAAAACAAAAAACAAAACAAAAAAAGAAAGTTAAAACGAAGGGATACAAATGCCATAAACAAGAAGGGCAACTGTTTTCCTTGAATGTTGTTTGATGTCATCTTCTCAGCTTCTTTTTTTTGTGTTTTTATTTTTGCCGTTTTAGAACGGTGCGGAATGAAGGGAGGGGATGGCAGGGGGAGCAGAACGCCATGTAAGCTTCTGGGCAGCAACGTTTTTTCTTCGTTTTTCCTCTTTTGTTTCGGCTAACGAGCCGCATTTTGGTAATCCGTCCCAGGAGGATGCGATGAACCAACCAGGGACAGTAGGACATCATCAGAGACCTGCAACCCCCAACCTCACCCCCAACCCCCAACACCGCCTCCCCGACGAAAACGTTTAAATGAGCCATCAGCCATTGATGCTTTGACTTTGGCTTTCATTTGCAAAAGCCTCGTTTCGCATCGTTTCTCCTCGTTTCTACCTCCCTACCCTCCCTCTCTTTTATGGCTTGGGGGCAGATGAGCTAAGAAATTGGTTGGGGCATTAACACTGACATTTCTGTAAATATGTTCCAAATAAAAAAAAAGAGAGAAAATAAAGAAACAAATATAAAATGTAATTTTCTTTTAGCATATTAAAACTGCCCATAACCATATCGAAGTGGGCGAACATTTATGATTATGTCAATCACACAAAAGAAGGTGACAAAATAATTAAATATTAGAAGTAATGGAATGGGATTATTCCCTTTGGCTTTTTGAGTAAAGAATTTGCCTCTTTAAATATTTATTAAAGACTTAAAGACTTTTGCGCTCAGATCAATTTGCCCCTTAATTACTTTATATAATTACACACATAAGTCTTCAATTGAAGTAAAATGAGAATGAGAAGTTTGATCCCGGCCCAATTGGGCACCGGTCCTGATTCAAATGAAATTGAGAATCTAACATCCTACTTAAGGACGACAAAAAGTCCTTAATTGAGATGATTAATGGTTTCAAGGTTTAATTAGCCTCAAAAAGACATGAGAGTAATTAGCTAACCATTTTTCCTCTTAGCCACCAAAGTAATTTGTTGGCAAACAAAAAGGAATTTCGCAAAATCAAATACTTTGTTACCAAATGTTTATTTAAATTAATATTAGAACGACTTATGGTGTTATTTTCTTTTTGAATTGCCCTATTTGTATATATTATTGATTAGAAGAATGAACTTTATACGCAACTATGTTCCACTGCATGAATAAACCAAGAGTTAAGGCTCTTCGTGCTGTTCAGGCATCCACAAAACACATTTTGTTTACCTTATAGGGTAATAAATGTTCATTTCGACCTATTACCTTCAATTTGCGACTACCTAATGAATACACTGTATAAAAAGAAAGGCTTCTCTGCACTAATTTATTATGCACTACGATTTTTAAAGGGCCATATAGAACTTTTGCTGAGGTTACCCTAAACAAGGTCTGATTAATTAATAAGTTTATGTTACAAAGTAATTATAAATTTATAGAAAATAGAAAGACTTTCAACGAGAAATAGAAAAAACTAAGGAAGATTTCTTTAAAAATATTAACATAGTGAAAAATATTACGTATACGCACAACGCTACTTAACGATGGGTTATTTCCTGTTGAATTTCGCTATTTCAAATGCAAATTATCTTTTTCGAATAGACTTCGCACAAAATTTAATAATAAACAAACAAACACAAATCCCATTAATATTCATAAAAAAAAAGCAGAAGACTCCTCCATAAATTATGTTCCCCATATGTCTGCATTATTATTCATCTTGAGTTTTTCTTAAAAGGAATTTGTTGTCCACTAATTAAGGAAGCAAATGAATTTCAACGTAATTAAATTTGACAGAAAGTTGTCGCAATTAAATCAAATTGCGAAATTTATTGCCACAAATTCATTTGGAATTATTTACTTATGCTGTAGTTTTCGGACTTTTCATTTGACTTAGTGTTTACTTTTCCGAGTCCTTAACTTCATTTTTCATTAATATTGTTTGCAGAAATTGTGTTGTGATTTATGCTGTATTTATCATTCATTTATAATTATTATATGCAGTTATTGAAATTCATTTGCATTTTCCCCGGTATGAAAAATAATTACGATAAAAATTTGGTGCCATCAACTTTAATGCAGGGGAAAATATTTTAATTGGCATTTTACTTAATGCACATGCAACACATACAACAATTTATTGATTATTATTTTATATTTTGTATCTTGTGTCCCCTTTTTGGGGATGCAGAAGAGGGTATAATCGAAAAGTGGATACCTCAGAACATCTTTTAAAAAATTAACAAGCAGAATTTGATTAAAAGACCTTCGGCAATTCCATAACTTTAAATTAAGTTAAATATTGCAGACTTTATAACTATATTTGTTAGCTTTGAATAAAAACTTTTATAGGTCAAGATGTGGCACAACCAACCGCAGCTCCTCAACTCTCATCTTTCTTAAGAAGATTTAACAAACTTTATATTAAAGATATTCATGATCTTTTAATTTTGCGGTTGTTGGCAACACTGGAACATTAATAGCGTTGCCACTTAATTGAGCAAAAAAAACTGTCACTTAAGCTGAATAACTAATAGAAGTTAAGCTAAACGGTTCAAATAAATTCCCCCAATCGATGCACAGTAACTTTAAGTCGAGACTTTAAGACAGACATACGGAATTTAATTTTGGTTATAAACATAATTCGCTTACTGTGCTGGTGGCAATAATAATTTGATCGGCAACCCGCATCTACATTGCTACGTACGAACGTACACAATCAGGTGAGAAAAGTTTTTGGCTGGCAACCGGGAAAATTGCTGGCAACCTAATCTCCTCTGCAAATTTATGACCAAAAGGCCATTAAGGTAATTAGGTATGCATTTCAGGTGGCCAACCAGCAATGGCAGCGGCAACACCAACACCAACAACGAACCACTTGCACCATTAAAATGGCCATCATCCTCTTCTCCGCTTATCACAGATTGCATCAAGTGGAAAAAATGGCAGAAAAAAAATTGTAAAGGGCTAAAAAGGGTAAAAAATTAAAGTATTGTTCGGGTTGCGCCTCATCAAATTAAATATCAAATTTACCAACAACAATAAAACTTTATTTTCTGTTTAGCAACTAACACTTCCCCCTACATTTCCTCTGATTCAGCATCTGTCTGCCCGGTTCCCGTTTCTCAGCCCCCCGATTCCTTTCCCAGGGGTTGAATGCTAAACATTTGCTCAGTCATTGCAATTGTTTCCGTTTGCCAAGTTTTGTTTGTTGTTGCCGCTGCTGCTCTTCTTGCTGCTGTTACTGCTATTGTTGTTGTTGTTGTTGGCTTTGTTGTGCAGTGTTCACTTTTCTTTCTGGCATATTTCTTCCTCCTCACATTCCCTTTGTGTTTCGTTTGGCTTTTCCAGGTCATTTGTCTGGCGTTGCCTACTCCCTGATTTGCTGCCTTCGGGGGCCAGGCACTTGCCTTGACTTGGCCCCTTGTCAACTCTTCACTTTTTCTCTCCCTCTCTCTCTCTCTCTCTGTTTCTCGTTTTCTATGTTTTTTGTTATGCTCTTTCTCCTATCTCTATCGGTCTGTGTCTCTTAGAGCCAAAGCGTTGACATTGTCTAGGGCATGATTTATATTTTTTACCTTATTTTACTCACTAGCTAAAGGAAAAGCCCACCTGAGTGTGGAAAATCAAAGGTCACATGGGAAAATTAAATGTAGATGTGAGCAAATTATTCAATTGAACATTCAATTTTGTGCTTTTTGCACAAAGATATGTATGAGAAAGCAGACTTGACAGGATATTAATACGCAAAGTGTGTTGCATAGGTTCTAGATTGAAATTTTATTAAACGGAAAAGTATAGAAAAATACTTACTTCCCATTTTTGCAACATCTGAATATGAAACCAAGTGCAAGACGTCGTTCTTTTTCATGCAGCAATAAATTGAATTGCCAAAATGAATCACTTTCGGAACTATCGTGAAGGTTTACTTGAGGGATACGCCATTACGACACCGGAGCTCTTATGCGAGGCCACCGCAGTCAGGCTTTCTATGTAACAGGTTGATTGACCGTCTTTGCTATTCCATTAGGCAAAAAGCCTCGGCCTTAGCTAGACTGTCCTCCCCCTGTAACTTTAGATTTATTTATAAGCAAACACTACAAGAATAAATAAGTTTCTATATTCTTGACCTAAAAATAGCAAAAGTCAAACAGCTGGGAAACAGTTATACTTGCATTTTTTCCTGTCATTTGAATATTTATTATTTGGAATAAAATTACGACCATATTCACTTACATATATTTATATGCCAATTAGTAAAAAAAACATGAATAAACTATCAAACTGTTTCAAGCGTATTCATGTGGTAATAAGCAATAATTTAATTACATGTTGAAATGGCACATGTGCAACAAAAATGCATTTTGTTAACTCATTATTTAAGTTAGATATTTTAGTGGCTAGGGACATGTAAAACATTTTGTGCTAAATAATTGTTTAATCATTGTAATCGTACAAAAAAAATGGGTTATGTTTTTGAACTTTCGCAATTCTACACACAAAAATTAATCGAAATAACTTGCATACTTTGGAAATTATATTTTACTGAAAAGGAGATTTCTTTAAAAAAAAAACCTTATAATGCAATCCAATTAATTAGCTTTTGAAGTGGCTTCACAAATAAAAATTATAAAATGTCTGTATGTAAATTAACTGAATTTCACTTGCATCAAAATTGATTACATTTTTGACACTTCAATTTACATTTTGTTCGCATCAATTGTTTTGTTATAATTTATCATTTATAACTTACCAGCACAGAAAATGATGTATGTAGTTAGTCTTCGAGATTGATTTCGGAGTTTCTACCAACAATATCACACTTAATGGCATCTCCAATTTAACGATTATCGATTTACCTGCAATTTTTACAAATGATAGAAAAGACTTGCAATAATTTGGGTTGACACTGATTCGAATAACAATCAATTGATGGCCAATTTTAGTGCTTCAATGATTTACTGTTATTTCTCTAGTTTCTTTTCGATGACACTCACCTCTTTACCCAAAATAGCTCACTCTCACATATGCAATGTACTAAATACATGTACGTGTGTGAATGTGGGTGTGTGAATCATCAGAGTGCACTCTGCTTGACAACTGCCAACTACAACTACAACTACTTATGCATGTTGCTGCTAACTGACAAGGCACAAAGGGGAGATAGTAAAACCGAGAGAGAAAGACGCGAGAGAGAGACGAGAGAGAGGGCGAGAGAGTGAGAGTGTAAGCAGGCCACGCAAATGTTGCAACAACAAAGGTGTTAAGAAAGCCATTTCGCCTGCTAATGAGTGTCGGTGTGTGAGTGTGTGTCTCTCTCTCTCTTTCTCTATCCCTCTCTCTATGTGTGTGTATGTACAAGTCCTTGTCTTGCTTTACCTTGCCTTGCCTTACCGTTACTTGACTGCCTGAGCTGAAGAGCAAACAAAAATGTTTTCATGTTTGGGCTTGTCAACAGATTTGTGTCCCCCTCTCACACTCTCTCCCTCTCACCATCTCTCGTCATCTCATTCAGCTTTGCCTGGGTTTGCAGAAGCATTTTGCTTAATTAGTTACAAACAGCAAAAGAATAAGGCCTGCAAAAAAAAAGAGAAAGAAAGGAAGGGAAAAAAAACGAAGAATCATCCTACGAAAATTCCTTGGCAAAAGCTGTCTTAAAGGTTTCACAATGTTTGCAAATGTCTCTGGTAACTTGGTGCGGGCTTAAGATAAGAACTTAACGTGGGACAAGTTTCTCTGCTGTCTCCCTCCCCCTTCTTCTCTCTTAGTCTCTTTCTGAGAGATTATCCGATAGAAAAGTGGAACTGTGAGTATATTTTGACGACATTTATCCAGAGTCTTGAGACATCAACGGGAAAATAAAATGAATTGCCTTTATTTACGTAAAAACAGACTGAACGTGAACCGGGGAAACATAAACGCATTAACATCACTCATATACATATACATACATATATAACTTTATAGTTGCATTATAATGCTTTTCGTATTGCAATTTTAAAATTCATGTCCTGTTTTCTGTTTTCTTCCTGCAGAGAAACTTAAAATGCTGGACATCACACGTGACAAGCCGGTCAAAGTGTCCGTTAAAGTAGCCGTGCCTGTGCGAGATCACCCCAAGGTTAGTTCGAGACCTCCTCCATATACATACATACATACTTATGTACATACATTTGCCCAATTCTCTCCTTGCTGATAAACTCATTTTTATTGCATTCGACAGTTCAATTTCGTTGGCAAGCTATTGGGACCGAAGGGCAACTCAATGAAGCGACTCCAAGAGGACACAATGTGCAAAATGGCCGTGCTCGGGCGCGGTTCGATGCGCGACCGCCGGAAGGAGGAGGAACTGCGTGGCAGCGGTGATAATCGGTATGCACATCTCTTTGAGGACCTGCACGTGGAGATTTCAACATTTGCGGCGCCGGCCGAGGCACATGCTCGCATTGCCTACGCCCTAGCGGAAGTCCGTCGATTTCTGGTTCCGGTGAGTCCACCCCCAGCCCCAAAGGGGCCTCCCGAATTGCCTTTGTTTGTTTTTTAAGACTTCCTGTTTGACAAAACAACAACAAAAAGACAAGAAAACAACAAGAAAATAAATGATTAAAGTTCCCCCTGAAAAGCAAAAAAAAAAAAACAGAAGAAAAAGGGGCAAAAGGAGAATGGGGAGAAAAACATCTTAAAGTTTGTCGTGAAAGCAAAACTTAATGTGGTAGGTGGAGATGAAAAAGTGGTAAATGGAAGTGTGGATAGTGGCAAGTGGCGAGAGGAAGTGGAGACGGAGAAGGAGTGTTGACTCTCGCCCCAAGGTTGCACTCGTTATCGACTTCAGCTTCCGTGTTCTTGTGCTCCTTCGCTGACTAAATTGCATTGTGCTGTAATTACATTTTTGCCGCTGCTACCACCACCACCACCACCACCTTCATCACGACGACGACCACTCCAACGCCCTTCGCTCCACATTCATGGTGGTGTTTCTCGGTATGCGCTCCATTTCGTCTTCTTCATGCACGTCTTGTCCATTGTGTGGCTCTCGTCGACACGCCATGTGCATCGCCCATGCCGTATCCGTATCCTGTGGGCGATGGGGATGGCGAGAATGAGACACAACTGTTAACCATTTTACTATCCACCAGGCAGTATCATCCCAAACACATACATACTACGTACATACCAAAACATTTATGTCAGAGTCCTGCCTGGAGAATATATATACACTTTTTTTGTGCTCCCTCCATTTATTTATTTATATGAAACAGAAACATTTTGCAGTTTAACACGAAACACTTTAAGAACTTAGATAACAAAATGCTAGGACAAGAGTCTCTCAACTTAAAGAAGTGCCATTACATTTTATTTTCCAGTTAATAGGAATGTTAGTGCCAGCAATAATCGTAATTACATAAATAGAATTGCATAGTAATTAATTGAGTAATTGAAGCTCTGGCTTAAATCGTGGCTCAGGATCATTAGAAACTCCATCAACTTAATTTAGGCCTGATATCTCAACTGGGAGTTGACTTACTGGCCAGTTTGCTAGCATACTTTTGGGAGCAACAATAACCATAACCTAACTTATTATTAGTAAATGAATCAGAGAACTGATTTAAATAGAATTATGCCGAAGTTGGAATATCCTTACCTGCAAGATATCTGCCCGAGAAATAGCTGAATACGAATAGAAGGTCTCGCGAATTCAGGTTTATTTTGCTTTGTATTTTTTGAATCGATTCTTTTACTTTCTGTAAAAGCTAATATAGGAGTTCGATCACAATCAAACCTTGTGCAGCCAATATACAGAATTAAGCCAGAATTATTAAATTTCTTATGTTCCTGTGGGAGTTGTATGGGATGTCCTTTGCTTAGTTATATTAAGTAGTTAAATCCTGCTTTCATTCTAATAGATCCTGTAGAACTGAGAGTTTGTAAGGGTATTCAGACTATTCTGAAGCTAGATTGACCATCTTGTTTTAATTTTGACTTTATCTTTGTGAAATCTTAAGCTAAAAATATACACACACACGCATACACACACTCTCAGGGCACAGTCAGGCATAAACATTATTTGGAATTATGGAAATCATGGCTAGCATCAGGAGGCTCTTGGGGAATAACCTAATATATTGACATCCTGGGCTAACCTTTGACAGGCAGCTGTCAACAACATAAACTCTGTCTGCAGAGAAGCTCCTTTTTGCCACTCTGTGTCTTTTTGAGTTATTCCTGATCTGATTACACACTCACACACCCGTATACACACAGACACAGATAGCTTGAGCGACAAACAAAAACAAGGAAATTTGCATAGAAATTATTTTGGATATTTTATATCTTCAAAGAGAACAGAAAACTGTTTCAATTTAGATAAATTGCCAGAGTTACGACAACGACGCGTCGTGTAGACAATGTGTGAGACAGAAAATTGTTTATGACAGTTGGAATTTTGCGATTTATGGTGACATGCGAAAAGGATGAAAAAGGAGTCATCAGATGGTTAATGAAAAACGTATCCCCCCCCCCACACACAAGAAAATGAAAGAAAAAAACGCATGGCCATGTGTGCCGTGTGTCGTGTGTCGTGTGTGTGCCGTGCCGACGCCTAACTCCATCCAACTCTTCCACCTCTGTAATTGCATTAAGCACTCACACGAACGCGCACACATCCCGCAGAGAAAGAGTGAAAAGAGAGTGGTGGGTGGCTGGTGGTTGGGTGGTTGGGGGAGGGGCGGAGTAAAGGCGAACGAGTGCTTCGAGCTGTCACATGAAATGTCCTTCTCGGCAAAAACTTTTTAATTGACATCCAATAAAATTCACATTTATTACTCCCTCCCAGCAGGAGGATGAGTGAGAGAGAGATAGAGAGAGCGAGGGGCAGAGAGAGAAAAGGCAAAATTAAATTTAATTGCTCAGCCAGGCAGAAATGCAGTTTTTATTCCTACAGCTTCCCATCCCCCACCTCGTCTTCCGGTCATGCTAATCCCCCCCATTACCGATCGTTGTGTCATTCCTTGCAGGACTACCACGACGACATACGCCAGGAGCAGATGTGGGAGATGCAGGCACTGACATCAACACCGGCGCTGGGCAGCCACCTGGATGACTCACAGAGTCCCACCACTACCCAAATCCATACCCATCGGGGATTGGCCGACATGGATACATCGAATGATGATAAATCGGACAACGATGCCAGCGGCATGGATTGCCTTTCGCCGGACAAACTTGATTGCAGTCAGTCGTGCACTAGCAGCGGCAGTGAGCAGCAGCAGCAACAACAACAGCAGCAACAACAACATCAGCAGCAGCAGCAACAACAACAGCAACATCAACACCATCAGCATCATCATTTCCATCAGCTGCTCCAAGCACACAGCGGTGCAAATGCAGCGGCAGCAGCTGCAGCAGCTGCTGCTGCCTGCGGTGACCATATAACCGGACAGGCCACAACGACGGCGACAACAGCAGCAGCAGCATGTGAGTATATCTCTGCCCTCCCTGGGGCACAAAAAATGAAAATGATTCCTCATCATCAGATGAAACTATCATGGGGCATTCTGAATGAAACCATAATCGAAGCAGCATTGAGAATTTTGTTTGGTCAGCTTTTGTGTCGTCGAAAACACACGGACACACAGAAATAGGAACCCCGAATTTGTGGCTTCATTTGATTTCAAATCAGAAAAGACACTTGGTGGGGGAGTTAGTCGAAAAGTCAGTCGTTTGTTATGACAGATGGACCTGAAATTGTTTTTCTGTTTAGGGAAAACTCTTAAAGCTGAGATTTAAAAACTTGATAAATCAGCTCCCTGCAGGACTATGGGGGAAGTCGTCCTGATCTGTCAAAGGATCAAATTAACACACTGAAAATAAAGTATAGTTCATTAGATTTAAATATAGAAAGAGTTTAAAATGAAAACATGCAAAAAAGAGTAAGAGGAAGGGAAATGTTTTAAACGTAATTAGCACTAATCCAAGAACTTGCAATCTCGATTCGTGACAGTGCATACCACGGCCATGGCAGTGGCTTTGCAACATCAACTGACAGCAGCTGGAATTGGTGGACTTTTGAAGCCGGCGGCAGCTGCAGCAGCAGCAGCCTCGATGCAAGGATTGTCCACCGCCACCCAGGCGACACATGCCGTTCAGGCGGCCCTCCAATTGCCTGGCAATGGCAATGGGATGGGCGTTTCAGATGGCATTGGAGATGCCAGCACCTCGACACTGACGCTGCTTGAGCCACCCGGTGCCACGATGTTGCATCCGGCATTGCGTAATGTGAAAACCATCAATATAGGTGAGAAACTGAGCCATTCGGAAGGAGAGACGATAAAGGCATTAGGGACGAAAGCTGATGCTAATCTCTCTCTGCTAGGTGGTGGCTTGGGACGCAAGCGTCCCTTATTGGGGGTGCCCAGGACTGGCATGAATCCCACAAAGCGAACGGTGATGAGTTTGCTGGCCAGGGCCAAGAATTCGCAGGCCCTGCACACGGTCAGACAGCCGATGGTGACCGCAACCAGTTTTGCCGAGTAAGTTGACTCTTTCCTCCATTCCTCCGTCCCTCCTCCCCAAACCCCATCCCCCCATCGGTTTGCTTTATGTGTGTTTTGGCCATTCGCAGACCCTTGCAAATGCTGGCCGCCTCACCTTTCATCATTCCACACCATCAGGCAGTGGATCAGTCGATCATAGCTCTGCCCAAGGAAAGTCTAGCCCAAGGGGTTTAACCCTATGACATCTACCAGATGCTACGCACTGATGGTCCTACCTGACGACCGCCTACAATTCGCCCCGCCTCCTTCTTTTAAAGACACACACTTCTACACTCACACACAGAGAGATAGACACACTCACACACACACACAAACAAAGAAGAATACTTAAATGAAGAATGAAATTTCTCTGAATTGACTATGACGACTTTTTGATGACAAAATAACCAAAAGAACATCAAGAAGTTTCTTACCCAAAAAATATTTAGGGACTAAACAAAAACTGTATGCGATATTATTTTGAAATAAATTTTCCAAAAAAAAAAAAAAAAAAAAATGAATGAAAACGAATGAAAAATGAATAACTTTTTTGCCACAGAAATTGTTTTATTGCCCCTAATGACGAAAAAACAAAAACCTAAACTAAATTAGTGTCAAATTAAAAACGTGAACGAAACATAAAACAAACTTAAATAGAAATAAATTGTAAACGCAATTACTTTAAATAAATTACTTTAAAATAAATATACACACAAAAAACAACAATACAAAATATATATACATACATGTACTTATTCTATACATATATATATGTATAGTAAAAAAAAAAAGAAAACAAAACAAAACCAAACATATATACTAAATTGATAATAATTGATACATTTTTAAGCAGCATTGAAAACACACACAAGAGTCCCCAGAACTTAATTGATCATTCATAATGATGGATCCCACCGCCTTCAACTTGCTTTGCGGTTTCAGTTTTTCCCGAACAACAAGTTTCTCAGACATCGAAGAGCAGCGAGCCAGAAACAGCGAGAAAAATACACACAGAGAGAGTTAGAGAGAGAAAGATCATTCTATTTTGTTAAACGAATGAGTATATTTTATAAACAAAAAGAAAAGCAAAGACAAAAATCATAGTAGACTCAAATCAAGAATATCATAAATTTCGATTTCAAGTTTTTCTCATTTCTTCCACAAAATGCTGTCTTCAATTGTATAGAGAATAATGAACGAAAAAAACATAAAGGAATTTCAACAAAACAAACAAAAAATGTTATCTATTTTGCACAATAATAAAAACCAAGACGAACAACAAGAAACATTTTTAGCCAAAACATCTGTTTAATCATTTCATAAATAAATAAATAAATAAAATAGAATTTAAAACGAAAACCAAAAAAACCAAACTATATTTGTATGTTTGAAGCAAAAGCCACTCCAGTCACTTAATTGTGCACACCTACCATAACCGATATACAAAAAATACATACATAAAACTCTCTATATATATACATATATACATGGGCATAGCAAAAAAGGGAGACACACCCACACAAAAACAACGTGTGAAAGGCCTTAACAAGCGATTTATCATCCATCTGGCAACGCCTGACCCCAACTCTCAACTGTTTTTTGTTGTGACTGTACAAAAAATGAAAAGGAATCAATCTCGATCTCGATTATTGCTATGCCCCTGCATATAATATGAATAAATGTTTAAAAATTTAATCAAAACGCATATTTACAAAGCAAACGCAAATAAATAATATTGATGTTAAAAGATTAAAACAAAAAATCCGTGTGTAAAGTCCTAAACAAGTAGAGTTCAAATACAAATTATGCAAAAACTTTAATATAAACCAACCGAAAGAACAACCAAACACAAATTAATTTGCAGCCAAAGAACATACAAAGCAAAACACCACCACACAGCTTCGAGCTATTTCAAAAATAAATGCAATATTTTAAAAATACCAGAAAAATACAAATATTTCAATTTCATTTAAAACAGGGTCGTTAATTCCAACCAACTGCCAGGGAATTGCCTCAAAAGGTAACGTCTAATTGTCTCAAAGATCACCAGAACGACCACAAAAGGCCAAACATAAAAAATGAAGGTCGTCACACTGCAAAGCCGAGACTTACTAGTATAATCATCATCATCAATTTTACGATCATTTTCAGACTCACTCTTCAATTGGCACCAAATGCAAATAGTACCGCACATCAACAAATTGCAAGAGGTAACAAAAGATCAGCAAATAAATGACACATATATTGAGTAAAACATTTGCAAAACCATGATAAAAGAGATTTGCTCTTCCAGTTTTGCACAAAATCAAATTGGTGCATTGCATCACGATTATGGTCATGAGCGTTATGGTGGACATTTTATGCTGCAAATATTTGCGAGCATCGGAGGTCTAATGGCAAGAGTTTTTCGGATGGAATCTCTTTATAATTTATTTCGTCACCACACTTACCCACTCCTGTCCATAGGTATCGGTAATGTCATTATTCGCATCATTATTCCATTGCATGCTGAGACCCATCAAAGTGCGGGGCAAAAATCCATTTTCAGCCATATAGATAAAGTAAATAAGAAATACAGCTGCCGCCTCAATGGAACCCACCAGTATAAAAGCCACCATGATGATTCTAAAAGAAAAGGGAAATTGATTTAAGTATTTCACTCTTTACAGAAGGAAACAAGAGAAAGCAACTGAAAGTTTTTTTAATTCCCAATAACGCTGAAAAGTAGGCAATATATATATTCTTATAACTATCTGCAGTCAAACTGATCTTAATTATTTTCAAGTTGTAAAAGGATAAACTTATTTGGAGAAATAAAGAAATCAACTTGAGGTCAAGTATATTTAGTTTCCAGTTCAATTAATACAAGAAAGGCTTGAACCTAGAAAGAGTTTCTTTTAAAAAACTAAAAAAAAAAACATTTCCTCAAACCCAAATTATCTCAAGAACTCTGCTTAACATTCATTTTCTGAAGGCATTTTTACTTAACCAAATAGAATCAGCAGCTCTTAGTGAAAAGTGATGTAACAAAGGACAAAACCAATTGAACGGATTTTGAAATTCCTAATTAACAATTGAAGGAACTTGTTTCTATTTTGACCCTCTTAAAATGCATAACAAAAGCCAAATTTAAAGAACTTTCGTAAATTCCCCCCTAAATATACAAACCTTCTATTAACGATGAAATCATCATAAATTTTGGGCTTCTGCTTCATAAGATTTTCCTCGGCCTTCTCGTAGAACAAAGTTAGGCCAGGCAGCTGCAATTAAAGAAATCTTACTAAATATTACCTACTTATAGTATATGTTCCCTCTTTTCTTGCTTACCATATTGACCAGGAAACAGATAATGAACAATACCGTGATGTATATGCGCATTGGAATCTTGAGAATGATGAATGACAGATGAATCAGAATTATGGTTATATTCGTGGAGAGGCAGTAGGTAATGACTTTTTTCAAATTCTCATACATGCGGCGACTCATGTCGATGGCATTGACCAATGAGACGAAATTGCTGTCCAGCAGTATCATATCGGCACTCGATGCACTTGTGTGTGTGGCATCTGCCTTGGCCACGCCCACATTGGCACGCCTAATGGAGGGAGTGTAGTAGATGCCCGTGCCAATGACAGTGACAATGGCGCCCAGTTTCTGACAGACATCGACAATCATGTGTCGCTGGGCAGTTGTGGTCGCTGCGAAAACCAAATCAATGTGGGCCAATAGCAACTGCTGGATGTGGAAACGCTGATGATGCATCTTCTTCTGGACATAATCGCGCATATTGATGACGGCTGCGGTGACGAGGCTGCGCGTCACCTGTGACTTATCGATATTGAGACGCCTGGCGACATCCTCGAGAGTCTCACTGTCCGGACCAATTATGCCCACATCCCTGGCAATATCCTGGGCGACATTGGCATTCTGACGTGTGCACAAAACCAGTTTAATGCCCGCCGTTCGGCAATTTCCCACAGCTGTGGTCAACAGAGCCCTCGGCGGATCGTGGGCAGCAATGAGTCCGAGAAACCGCAGCGAGAAGATATTAATATTCAGGAACTCCATAAAGGCAGCTGTGGAAGAGGAAGAGACACGCTTGTACTCCCACTCGTTGTCCAGCTCCTTGTAGGCAAAGGCACAGACGTGTCTGCCAGCCTGTCTCAACTGGAAGGCCACGTCCTCAATGGAGTAGAAGAGACTGTCGTCGAGCAGGATTTCCTCATCATTTACCGCATAGGTGTTGCAATAGTTGAGCACATCTTTGTAACGTCCCTTCATCAGCATTATATACTTAATCGTTCCCTCCTCGTCGTGGGTCTTGTGCACTGTCACATGAATCCGATCCAGGTCGTTGTAACTTTTATTCGCCACCAGCTCGTGATCACGTCGCAACTGGTCGATGTCCTCGATGATGGGCAGAGCGAACTTCAGGAAAGCTATGTCATCGCCACTTCCATACATGGCTTTCTTCGGCTTGGGTACACCGTCGGTTCCAGGACTAATGACCGCATCGTTGCACAACACGGAAACCCGAATGAGTTCGAGGAAACGTGGTCCCATGTCACCCAGACTTATGTCCTTCGCTCTGAACAGATCTGCATTGACAAATATCTCCGAGACGCGCATTCGATTGACGGTCAGAGTTCCCGTCATATCGGAACAGATGACTGTGGTCAGGCCCAGAGTGCTGGTGGATTCCAGATTCCTAATGTAGCAATTGCTCTTCCCCATTCGATTGGCCATATGAACCATGCCAAAGTACATAACAGTGGGCAGAAACAAGGGTATCAATGCTATCATTAGTCCCAAATTGAAACGGAAGTTCAGCTTGTTGCTAAGACCCGGCATGGAAATGGTGCAGACGAAGATGAAGAACAGCATAACTCCCACCACAATGGAGCAGTAGGCGATCTACATGAAAATGGAGCTATCAGTTGAAAGTTGCTTGGAAATCGGATCCCCACCTGAGCCATGTGTTTCCTCACCCGACTGGGTGGGCGCTGTTCCATGCTGAGACTAGCCATCTGACCGACTTCCGTTTCATTGCCACACGCTATGGCCAATCCCAGGCCATAGCCCTTCATCACATGACTGCAAGCGAATCCCACATTGCTGCACAACCATTTGGAGATGGCCTGAGGCTTGTGAACTTTCGATTTGTGAGGTTTCATTGCTTTATTATAGTATCAGAAAAAACCTAAACCCTGCTCATGACCAATTGATGTAGTTGGGCGAGGCGACTGGATCGATTATTTGGGGTTTCGACAGACCCATCAGAGCAACATTATTCACCTCCAGGCCGTGGGCACTGTAGAAACGGATATCCGCCGAAAGGCGTTGACCAAACGAAATGACCAGCACATCCCCAATAACCACATCCTCCGTTAAAATAATCCGCTTACGGCCATCTCGAATCACCGTACAGTACATGGGCATTAGTTCCTTGAAGGCCACTACAACAGCAAAATCGTTATTCGCCTGAAGATAGCGATAGGTGCCAGAGATAAATAGATTAATAAATAACACAGAGCCGGCAATTAAATACTCCCGATCAGCATCCTCATCCGGATAGTACAGTGTCTCCAAATAGTATGTTATGAAGCACAGAATCGAACTGAACAGAATGATGATGGCAAAGCCATAGAAACAATTCTTTAAATATCCTCGCAACTTTGATTCGGCTTTGGGTAATATAAATTTATTCTTACCATATCTGGCCAAGCGTCTCTCGGCCACTTCCCTGGTTAGGCCCTACAAAAACCACAAGTGAGGAAGGAATATATATTGCCCGAGATCCAACTTACCATCGATGAACTTGTTTCCAGCTTTTGGCAGAGGTCCTGAAAGGGCCACACATGCAAATAGGGGCCATAAAAACTCAACCAGAGATCACTATCTGACTTTCGGAGTGTTGCAATTGGATTGGTCTTTGCCTTTGAATCCCATTTCGATGGGAATCCTTTTCTTAAATATCGCCGCATAACTCACACACTCACCTCTCTCTCGCTACACTCTCTCTTTCTCTGATAGGAGAGTCAAAGTCACCTTTGTTTGATTTTGCCCTTTCCTATTTTCGATTTGTATTGATTTGTCTTGTCTTTTGTGTCGAAATGGTCATAAAAATTCCTCACACCGAAATTTCGCCACATAAAAATTGGCCCTGCATTGCCTTTCTTCGGGGGCGGCATATTAGAGGTCATAACCGTCGGCAAAAAACAATCTCAAAATATACCTCGGGGAGTAGTCACATACCACAAACACACTCACACTCCGACCATTCGAATTTGGCATGGGATATTGGTATTGAAAGTTCGAACTGGGACTGACATTGACACGGAGTCTCAGTTGCCGTTGTTGTGGTTTATGGCCTCGTTTAATAAGCCATCAAATTTCATCGCTACAAAGTAAAATACAGATAAAACATACATTTGCATATATTTATGTCGATGCTGGCTGCTGGATGCTGAATGGAAGTACGGACGCCCATAAATATCCAATACCTTGGACGATAAATTTCCAATGTTGATTTCAAGTTGAAATTCGGGAAATTGGAGTTACATTTTAAGAATAATAAGGGCCGCACATATGTACATATTTCAAATCTTAGTTTTAGCTAATTGGATGGTGAAATCTATTACATAGACAAGATAAAATCTATTCTTGTAAAAATAAAGTAATAAATCATTATTGTTTCTTTTGCGATGTTTTTTCAATATTTCGATTTATATTTGAACAATAACTGTTTCATTAATTAGGAATGGTGTAAGTAATTGAACACAATATTGGGATCCGAGAAAAGTTTATCTTATAAGGAAACACAGATAGACGGCTGCAATCGGTCCTTTTTTAAAATCCTGTTAAACCAAATTAAAATTAAAGTGGATGAGGAAAAATGGAAATGTACAAAAAAAGGCTCCAAATGGTATTTAAAAATTTCCCGCCAAACTTGGTTTAAAGCAATGATGCCACATAGTTTTCCACGAGTACTCGAATTAACTTGTCACTACCTGGCAACGCTGGCGTGCATACACAAATCAACGATGGGCGATAATGTAAGAACCATTAACGTAAATTTAGCACATCTCTAACAAAATTTTTTTGCAAAAGAAAAACTTAATTTAAATACTAATGCTAGATTTAAGCGCTCAATTAGGAGCGCCACTAGCACTAAATAAGCAGCGACTGTTCGCTTCCGTGGCGAGTGACTGAAAACCATGTCCACCTCCAATGGAGCAGTCAGCGGCGGCGGTGGCGTCATATCGGCTGGCGATTGGATTTGCCCAGAATTTGAGTGAGTGAGCGTAAAGATTCAAGGATAATAACTATTATCATCACTTTTCGCCGCCTATACTTTATGGCCAACTGAAATTGTTTAAACTATCGTCTTATTTTCCAGCTGCCAGCATTTGAACTTTGCGCGTCGCACACAATGCAATAAATGCAATCGCGATAGGGACTGGGATGACAACAGCAGCGGCAAAGGAGAGAAGCCGGAAAAGGAACGGGAAAGGGACCGGGAGCGGGGCAGCAGCAGCAGCAGTAGTTCCAGCAAAAAGAAATTAGGTACAGAGATTGGTAAGGCGGCAGCGGACAAGTCTCGGGGACTTTTCACTGCCGAGGATTGGCAGTGCAGCAAATGTGCCAATGTTAATTGGGCTCGACGACAAACCTGCAACATGTGTAATGCCCCCAAATTCTCGGATGTGGAAGAGCGAACTGGTGAGTAGGGCTTCAAACGGAAAGAGAACAGAAAAATGATGTGATCATATTGTTAGGTTTCGGCGGTGGCTATAATGATCGCGGAGTGGTAGAGTACAAGGATCGCCAGGATTCGGACAGTGAATACGATGAGTTTGGACGTCGCAAGAAGCGCAAGAACCATGACGAACATGATAATGATGGACCGAAGAGAAGACGGGAGGCAGTCGAAAAGGAGAATGATGACGACGATGACGAAGATGATGATGACGATGGCGATTTGTCCAAATATGATCTTTGGGGTGACAATGAAGTCTCTGCATCGGATGAGACGGAGAAACAGAACAAAAATCGATCAACGCCACCCCCAGAAACGGAAAAGCGGCGAGAACGTAAAAAATCCAATTCCTCTGTAACCTCCTCTTCCTCATCATCCAGCTCCAACTCGTACAGTTCGAGTGGAGATTCCTCCTCTTCGTCCTCGTCATCATCCTCTAGCTCTAGTAGCTCGAGTAGTGGCAAGAAGAAATCACATTAATTTTAAAGCTTAGCAGCTCTATCACGATTTCTCCCCCTACCCTTAACCACAGCAACACTTTTTCAGCCAGATATCTATTATAACATAATAAACAATTCACCTAATTTAAGCAATTTTGCTATCGCTTTTTCCTTTATTAATTGTAACTTTCATCGTTCTTCTGTTGTATGGCTGCTTGGGCGGCTTCCTCTTTCAGCTTTATAAGCTTCTCCAGTTCCTGTTTGGTGTCATTGATTTGCTTTTCGGTAACTGTCACTGGCACGTCGCAGGCGATTTGCTCCTTACGCACGGATTCCATTTTCTTGATGGCCTCCTCGAAGAAGGGAATTTGTTGTGCCTTTAGCTCCTCGTGATAGGCATCCATTCGCTCTTCTTTCAATTGATCGCAATAGATGTCCGTCAATTTTTGCAGCGATTCCTTGCGGGTAATCCAATGGAAATGTGCAGGCGGCGGCTTATAAACCAAATCCAGTTTCTCTAAGATCCACTCGAAGCGAGGATAGTCCCAGCGTCTCAGATATTTAAGGAACTTCTTGCGCTTATCGATAAGTTCCTTCAGGCGCACTTTAATTATCTTGTCCCGTGGATGCACATCCATGTGTTCCTGATAGCGACGAATTGTAGCCGTCATTTTGGCCACTGGAATAAAGTGAAAACTATATTGATGAAAAGAAAATTGGTTTTCATTAAATTCTTACATTTGGCCTCCATGGATCCAAAGTCCTGACCATGCCTTTGCACCTCCTTGACCATCTCATCACGGTAAAAATGTGTGGTCAAATAACTGGGATTGTTGGCTAGCTTGAACATTGATTTCACAGTTTCAGAAGCTCTAAAAAATTAGTTTTATGTGAGTATGCTTATTTTTAAAGGAATGTTATTACTACTTACCCCTCCAGTTCTTTGCAACCTTTAAAATCCGGCAAAATTTCATCAGGGTGCAGCGGAGACAACTTTTCAAGATCTCCGCTCTTTTCGGGCTTGATGCAGGATATCTTCTCGGGTCGCACCCATTTGATTTTCAAGTCCGATTTGAAAGCATATTCTCGTACGAATTGGCGCGGCCCAGCCTGCGCTATGTTAAGGAGTTTATTCATGTAATTAAATGTTTAATAAATTACAACTTCCTCACGATTAGGTTATATCACGGTGCAGTGTGTACATATTTCTTAATCAGCTGGTTCTTCTAGAGATGGACTGCAGAAATAATCATAGCCAATTGTACATAGAGTTGGCAGCACTGGTTCGCGTAAGTGTGTACACACTTAACTATTGTAAACAGATGCAACGCCAATTGTTGCTGTTGTCTGAGTTTTATCTTTTAAACAAAAAAATATAATTTACATCTAAGTACTTAAGAAAAAAGTGTAATCTAATCCCTCCTGCATCATGGCACATATGTCGCACATGCTGCAGCAGTCCTCGTCGTCGTCTGCGGGCGTCGGCTCGTCCAGTTCATCATCCCGGACCATGTCTCTAATGGAGAAGCAGAAATATATTGAAGATTACGATTTTCCCTACTGTGATGAAAGCAGTAAATATGAAAAAGTGGCCAAAATAGGTCAAGGAACCTTTGGGTGAGTCAAACCAGCGTGTTTGCTTCAGATCGGATGTGATTTTACTTGCATTATTCTCATAGCGAAGTGTTCAAGGCCCGTGAGAAAAAGAGCAATAAAAAGTTTGTGGCCATGAAGAAAGTGCTGATGGATAACGAAAAGGAAGGAGTGAGTTGCATACATACACACTCTGCTATCAATCCAAGTCTATTTCCACATCTACTTTGCTAGTTTCCCATTACTGCCTTGCGAGAGATTCGCATCCTGCAATTGCTGAAGCATGAGAATGTGGTGAATCTGATTGAAATTTGCCGTACCAAGGCCACAGCCACCAATGGCTATAGGTCCACTTTCTATTTGGTCTTTGATTTTTGTGAACACGATCTGGCTGGCCTCTTGTCCAACATGAATGTAAAATTCAGTCTGGGAGAAATAAAGAAAGTTATGCAGCAGCTACTAAACGGTCTCTATTATATACACAGCAATAAAGTATGTAAAACTGAACTTACAATTGAGTTATGATATTGTATGTATAATCTGAACCAATATTTATCTTCATTCAGATCCTGCATCGTGACATGAAGGCGGCGAATGTGTTGATAACCAAGCATGGCATTTTAAAGTTGGCCGATTTTGGTTTGGCTCGCGCCTTTAGTATACCCAAAAATGATTCGAAAAATCGGTATACAAATCGTGTGGTCACCCTGTGGTATCGTCCTCCAGAACTATTGTTGGGCGATCGGAATTACGGGCCGCCCGTAGATATGTGGGGAGCCGGGTGCATTATGGCCGAGATGTGGACACGATCACCCATTATGCAAGGCAATACGGAGCAACAGCAATTGACATTTATTTCTCAGCTATGTGGTTCATTTACACCTGATGTATGGCCTGGTGTGGAGGAGCTTGAATTGTATAAATCAATTGAGTTGCCAAAGAATCAAAAACGTCGCGTCAAGGAGCGTTTACGGCCATATGTCAAAGATCCCACTGGTTGCGATTTGCTCGACAAACTGCTGACTTTGGATCCCAAGAAGCGCATTGATGCGGATACAGCACTGAACCATGACTTCTTCTGGACAGATCCCATGCCTAGTGATTTGAGCAAGATGTTGTCGCAGCATTTGCAAAGCATGTTCGAATACTTGGCACAACCACGAAGATCGAATCAGATGAGGAATTATCATCAGCAATTGACCACAATGAATCAGAAGCCCCAAGATAATAGTATGATCGATAGAGTCTGGTAGTTAGGCATCATTATATATATAATCAACTATAGAATTTAATAAATACTTTAAGAACAATTTGGTATAAATCATCTGTGCCTCATTTTTGAAATCGTTCAACCTACTTTGCCTAAAAATTGACACTGACGTGTTCGCCAGAATTGAATAAGGGCTTTCAACGTAGTTCCTAAGGCGCGAGAATATAATTTAAATACTCACTGGTCTTATCATCTACGAGCGCTGTTAAATATTGCTGGTATACGGTCACTCTAAACAATATAAGATGCACGTTGAAAGTGTAAACAAGGCCAAAAAAGCGGAGAAGAAGCAACGTAGATGTTTGGCCATCATAAAGAGTGACTGCCAGGTGGAGGCGAGTGAGACGCCGACCCGCCACCTCGCCGTACTCAATGTAGGCCTCAGCAATGGCCTGAGCGAAGAGGTCTTGCTGCAGGCGGCATTTACAACTGGAGGCAAAGTGACCCAGGTGGAGATGTGTCCCGGCAAATCTTACTGTTTTCTCACCTGTTGCACACCCGAAGATGCACAACTCATTTACGAGGGTATGCACAATGTGGCCCACATAGGTCAAGACGGGGCAGTGACCTATTTGAGTTATGTAAAAGACGTGCCAATAATTACTGGCAGAAACCAATGGAACCGACCACTGCCCAGCGGACTTGTTCTTTTAAACAACTTTGTAAGCGAAGCAGAAGAGACAGATCTTCTAGCCGCCGTTGCTAGTAAGGACCAGGGCCTTGACCAGGAAGAGAGTAGTCTTAAACATCGCAAAGTCAGGCATTTCGGCTATGAATTTCTCTACGGAATTAACAACGTGGACCCCAACAAGCCTCTTGAGCAACACCCCATTCCAAGTAATTGCGATATTCTGTGGACACGCCTTCGGGACTCCGAATGCTCAGCGAATTGGGATTGGTCTCAGCCAGATCAATTGACAGTGAATGTCTATGAACCGGGACATGGAATACCACCACATGTTGACACCCACAGCGCCTTTTTGGATCCAATACTCTCGCTATCACTGCAGTCTGATGTGGTTATGGATTTCCGGAGAGGTAAGGATACCATTTCCCTGCTTCTGCCGCGTCGTTCATTGCTAATTATGTCGGGCGAGGCGCGCTATGATTGGACTCATGGCATCAAGCCCAAGCATTTGGATGTTGTGCCCACCGCTGATGGAAATTTGACAACCCAACCACGCAGCCAGAGAACATCTTTGACTTTCCGTTGCCTGAGAAGACCCAGCGTCTGTAGTTGCTCTTTCACTCAACTCTGTGACACCAGGCAAAAGGGTCAACCACCACAGGATTTATCGAATCAGGCCACAAGTTTAGAACAACAAAATGTTCATGAAGTTTATGATCAAATCTCTCAGCATTTCAGCGAGACTCGTCATTCACCTTGGCCTCAAGTGGTCCAGTTTTTGGACTCATTCGAGCCCCAGTCTGCGATTCTGGATGTTGGATGCGGCAATGGCAAGTATCTAAACTGCAATACTCAGCTTTTGGCTATGGGCTGTGACCGCTCTCGGGGCCTTCTGGAGGTGGGACGTAGCAGAGGCTTCCAAATATTTCGCTGCGATTGCTTAAGCCTACCCATGCGTTCGGCCAGTATGGATGGTTGTCTTAGTATTGCAGTCATCCATCATTTGGCCACTCCGGAACGACGTCTGACAGCACTTCGTGAAATGGCTCGCGTCCTGCGACCTGGTGGCCGTGCTTTGGTCTATGTCTGGGCCAAAGATCAGCGTCGAAACGATAAGAAATCTGCCTACCTCAGGCAGAACAAGGCTGTGAACAAGCAACGCACCACCGAAGAGGAGCAACGTCAAAAGCAGCAAAAGGAAATGGAGTCAATGGAATCAAGTCCTCAAAATCCAAACTCATTGCTGCCTATTCACACCAATCGCACTGAGTTCCAGCAACAAGATGTTTTAGTGCCTTGGAAAACCAAAGATGAGCAGAGTACAACGTTTTTGCGTTACTATCATGTCTTTGAAGAGCAAGAACTGGAAAAGTTGGTCAATCAAATGGCAACAGAAGTTGAGATAATCAAAAGCTACTATGATCAGGGTAACCATTGTGTGATTTTTCAAAAGTTATAACATTTTCTTTAAATGTACAAAATAATAAAACGTTTAAAAGATAATTTACATATTGTTGGAAATGGGATTAATTTATAGACTTCCTTTATATTCACTTTAGGAAAGATGTATTCAAAAACATCTTCAAAAACAACTACCAACTATCTTAGTACAATGATTTTTATAGTCGTTGATAATAAGCTTACCAGATCTTAAAATTCCAAAAGGATTAACCCGAGGTTAAGGATTTGTAAATTTTATGTTCTACAATGCTGATTGAAAATAACAAAAAGCAGCTTGGGCAAATTATAAAGAACAACTTTAAATGAAATTAAATAATTAATTGACATAAACAATAACTCAAAGGTATCATGATTAAGATTTAAAATAAGAGATGTAAAGTTTAGGCAAGAGTTAATTCTTTTTGAAAAAGAAATCGTCTTCAAAAAAAATGTATTTAATTTGTTTATTTGATTTTGAAAAATACACATCCACATAGGTTTTTTTTGTTTTGGTTTTAGCGAATTGAACGTAGACTATATAGTAAAACTTATGTTAAGTTTGCTTTTTGAACCCCATTTTGCATAGAGTTACATTGTGGTCTTCTTCCTGCCTTTCATTTCTTTTTGTTTTTCTTTTTTAATTATTTGTTATTGTAGCTTTGGACCATAAATTGACAATTCCTTAATAACAACATTTTTGTGTGCTCCAACTCGCGTAGAGTTTGGAGTAATGTTTAGTGTTCAGTTAGCTATATATATATATATATATATGTATATATAAAGAGAGTCTGTGATAAACAAGTTGGTTGGGTTTGGTTAGAAATCGAAGGCATACATATACATAAATATATCTTTATATATATATGTGTGTAGGTACAAGTGCTTGGGATTTATTTACATATATTATAATATTGATAGAGTATATAAGTATATGGTAAAGTTAAAATTTCTTTGAGTATCATAACTAGAGAGATAGAGTGACATAGAGTATAGAGACTATCTAAAGAAATACGTCGAAACATTGGGAGAGCAAAGGTGTTGTGTATAGTTAGGTAAAGTCTGTAAATTTTTGGTGCTGAATCCTTAACGATCTATATATAAGTAGTAGTATTTATAGTCTAGACATCTAACAACATTTACTAAAAACACTTGGGCACTTTCTACAAATTATTGATACGATTTAGATCTAGAGAGTTTTACAGTTTCAAATGTTTCGTTCTTTGGTCGTGGGTTTTAGTTGATGTTCTCTTTTTAACTAGTTTCTGTGATGATATGTTAGCTAGGTAACATTTTGGACTATGTTAGACGAGGTGTATATATATAATATATACTTATATAGTATATATAAATAGTTCAGTGTGTGTATAACAGTTTCGAGTGCGTAAAAGAGAGTTTTCCGTGTGATTAGTGTTGGTTTTTCTTCTTTTTTTTTGGCTATATGTATAGGAGAACAATCAAAAAAGGGCTAATGGTGATCCTACCGTCTAGGATTTTAGGTTAAACCAGAAATTCATTAATTTGTTGTGTGTTTTTCGCTTCGCCATCGTTATCTACGACTTTCGTCGATAATATTAAAGCCTGATAGTTTACTTGTTTGTTGTTAAAGCTGATTTATCAGTTACATCTATAGGTTACATTTTCGTTATGTTTCTTTGTTTGTATGTGTATACTTCAGTCGTTGTTGAATATACAAAGCTTTCTTGCATGGCCTAAACCCACCTACAGCTATTCCTATATACCTATACTCCTACTCCTACTCCTACTCCTACGCCTAATCCTATTCCTATTCTTACTTTTTGGTTTTTTGTTCTCATTCAGTTGGTTCTTCTGCTTCACCGAAACACTTATTTGAGCAGCTGGCATACTTTAATCCACCTTTTCTTGTTGCTGTAGGATGATGCGGGGTTTGTGGGGCGGTGATGGGTGTCGCGGGTGAGGTTTTGGGTTTTTCTTTCGTGTTTTCCGTAGGGTGTCCAGTTGCCTTTTTAGATAAATGTTTCGGCTGCCATTTGTTACAAACATTCCGCCAGAGGCGGTTTCTCGATGGGCGGCGATGGACCGGATACGGAGACCATTGGGACTCCGCTTATTTTCGGTTTGACTATTTTCAGGCCCAAGCCAAGATTCTTGGGACTACTGTGCGGCGACGAGGAGGCCGTTGATGAGCGCTGATGCACCAGAACCCTCGGTTTGGCCTCGATGGCAATGCTGGGCGTGGATGAGGCAGCCGAAACCGTGGCTGTGGCCGTCGCACTGGCCAGCAATGGCACATGAACCAATTCCTCAACTGTTTCCGCCGAATCCTGTGAGTCATGGACAATGGCTGAGGCCACGAGGGCAGCTGTGGGGGGCGTGTCAGCGTCATCATCTTGCATATAGGGCGGCGGTGCCTCCAAAGAAATGCTGCCGACTATAACATTCGCCGTGGTTATGGCAGCCGATCTGGCCAATAGACTGGTGACCGCGGTTGGAGATTGCTTGGACTCGATTGCCTGAAGAACGGGCAAACGGAGCAGTTCACCGCATTCCTTCAGTTCGATGTCATTGCTGTCCTGCGAGAGATGCTGCTGCTTGACCGAGTCCTCGGGATCTGTGCGCCACTGGCGAAGGCTCTTCTAAAATATAAAGATTCGCGGTTAGTTCGCACTTAGTTTGGGATTTCCTCTCACTCACCTTTCTTCCATTATCCGTGATATTCTCCGCACTCTTGGCCTTGCGGCACAGGACACTCTGCGAGCCATGGCGTCGCAGGAACTCAATGGAATCGAATCCTCGTCCCTCGGACGACACGAATATGGCTGAATTGATGCGGCTACGTGTGCAGCGTTCCGATATCGATGTGGAATGCTCTTCGGCCAGCATGTGGATGTGCTGCAAAGGAATCGAAATTAGTCCAAAACAAAATAGACCCAATTAAATGCTCATCAAAATCAAGATCAACCCAACCATCCATCGGTCGGGAGGACTCTTACGCGGGTATTGCAGTGCAACGGTGGGTGAGCACATTCACTGCTGTCAAACTGCATTACGAGAAATTGAGGGAGGAGAGCAAGTAAGTGGAGAGACAATAAGAGAGAGAGAGAGAAAGAAGTAAAGAGAAATATAAGAGAATAGACATAAATCGGGGGAGAGAGAGTGAGACGGCGAGAGGCGGGGAGAAAAACGTCACAGTTTCATTTTCTTCTTTAACCCCAAATTAACAACGGTAAAAGGACACACACACACACAGCCAAGGCAAGCCTCCGTCCCTAAAACAAAACACACTGGAGAGACGAGAACAACAAGCGAGAAAAGCGTGGAAATGGCAGATACGAATGCGAATGCGAATGCGTAGACGAAACCGCCCAACAAAGACAAAGACAACAAACCAAGCGGATGCAAATTTGCTGTGAAGAAGAATCCTTCAACTGTACAGGGTGTTGTTGCAGTGTGCGCCTGTGTTCGATGGGCAAAACTCTCCAAAAATGTCATGTCAATGTGTTGAACTAGCGATCCCAAAGCGATCAGTGCACAATTTTAGCCTAAAATGCAGTAATGATCATGTGAAAGTCCGTCAAATGTCCGTTCGGTGCTGATCCTTCGGTCTGTTTGAAAGATTTAACTGCGGTTTTGCCCATCTTTTGTGTGTGATCATGATCGTGTTCGATCCTGATCGTGTGTGTGTGTGTGTAGGTGTAGGGTGTTGGGTGTTGGGTGCGCCAATATTGTAGAAGATGTGCACACAAAATGAGTGCAGTGGCGTTTTTTTTGTTCGGTGAACTTGTCGTGAGAGATTTCCGTGCGCCAAGCTGTTTTTGTGGAACTTACACTGGCCGGTTCACTGTAGTTGCTGTGATTGAGCACGGATGAATCGGTGTGTATGGTGTCGCTGGCCACCATGCTGTGATATTTCTGTGTGGCCTGCAATTGATGGGTTGAGGAGCCGCCGCTTTCTCGCGATCCATCGCGACTGCGATCGGCGCACGAATATTGCCGTCGATATTGACGCCGCCGACGTCCGGCATTGATTGGTAGCACTCCCCCACCACCAGCTCCGATCCCAGCGCCCGTTCCCGAACCCATTGTGCTGGCTGCAGCATTGTAGTCAGCAGCGCATGCCAACGGTCGAGGGAGCAACGGAGGCGGGCGAAAGTAGCTGGGATCGTAGCTAAATTGTCGACGACGCCACTGATCATACTGACGATAGTGGCTAAAGAGTCGTCGGCGGCGTAGAATCAACTGTTTCTTGGCCTCCAGCACCTCGTTCTCTTCGACATAGGTGCGCTCCTGCGAATTCTTCAGTATGCTGCGCTGTGTGGCGAATTTTCGTTGCCTCGACGCACTTATCGCACTAAGCGGCATCAGACGCTGTGGCGTAACATCTCTTTCCTTTTCCTGTTCTCGGTCTCGTTCTCGCTCCCTCTGTATCAATTGCTGATCCTCGTTATCCTTGTCTCCTTGCGGCACAGCGGCCAAATCATCATCTGGCTCCAAATCCTCCAATTGCCCAGCCTGGGTGTCCGCATCCATGCTATCCAGATGCTCCAATACATTGGACTGATTATCGACACTGGGACCACGCACATACGTATTCACCGGAGTGCCATGACCCTGATGATGATGATGATGGTGATGGGATGGGACACTTACAGCCGCTACAGTGGAGGCCGGTTCGCGATGCGCTGGTTGCTAGCTCTCCACGTCCGCCTTGTGCAGCAGGGCAAACTGACAGCCACAGTCGCGTTCCAGTTCGCGGCGTGGATATTGAAAACAGCGATCGAAGATTCCGCAGCCCTCGCAACGGGGCAAGCACTGGGCACAAAATAGTATTTGGAGCCGATCGATCATAGCAGAGCAGAGCAGAGAGTGGAATTGTTGTTGTTGTTGTTGAGGCGAAGTGAAAGGTAAGGGAACAATTTGTCAGTGAGAGAGATCTCAACCAAAAAAAAACTTAAGTAACTTTGATTGAGTAACGAAAAAAGAAAATAAACGCACTAGATCTAGATTATGGCAAGTACGACCTAAGAAAATTTTTGAGGTTGAGATTGAGATTGATTTGGAGGCAAGTGCCGAACAAAATTTGTTGTTGCTACAGATAAACAAAAACCAAAAAAAGAAACAAACAAAAGTTGTTCGAAATCGAAACTAGCAAGTGCTTCTTTCATCAAGCAAATTAAAATTATAACTGAGGGGGGAAGTTGGGGGGATTAGATACTCCATGGAATTTTCACTTCCTCCTCCAGCTCCATTCATGCAAAAAATGGAGGGGCCTAAATAGAGGGGGTGGGGTGGGCGCTTAGGTTAGGAAAAAGCATTCTATATTCCCAGATTTCAGATCTCTCATTCAAAATAATTCTTCCAATACTTAAATTAATTTTTTTAAGGATCAGGAGGGGCGGGCGGGGGTTTTTTTGGTGCAAATAGTTGAAAATAAGGATAAATATATATATATTGGTGTTCATTTTTTTTAAGTTATTTTGTTTGTTTGTTTTTTTTTCAATAAAATTCGATTATTTACTTTGAGTTGAGATGCAAAAAAAATCAAGCTAATTGGAATGCAAAAATATTTGTTGCTCTTTGGTTTTGGTTTTTTGGTTTTTAAGATAGTTTAGTTTTAGTTTTAGTTTAGATGTACCTTGACAAAGAAATCGGGGTGTAGGTTCTAAAAATAAAGCATAACAAAAATGAAACATAGGTAAGTTATTTTTGTTGTTTTGTTTTATCGGCTCCGCAGACGGTGGGAGAATTTGAATGATTAAATATTTAGCGCGTACCGCGAAAGTAAATATAGAGAGAGAAAGAGCTAGAGAAATCGGAAATGAACCCAGAAGAATTCTGTATTCTGAGCCCGGATGATCTCCACCTACCTGATGCGAGTGTTGGCCATTGCAACCGCCGGCACTGCAGACCCCTGTCCCAGGAACCTTCAGCTGTTCGTGCTTGTAGTCCGGTTGATATGGCAACAGCATTCGTATTTTGCCCCAACGATTGAAGAACAGGGCAATGGCTCCGGCCCAGACCATCAGAACTATCAGAACTATGCCGATCTCCACGCCACGTATCTAGGGAAACGGGCAACTAATGGGTCACTACTCGGGGGGGAGATTTCTTTTCTGGGTCAACTTACGGTGGGCAATTCTCTGGTTGTGCCATGGGATAGTGTATTCGTAGCCGTTGAGGTGACATCATCACCGAAAATGCTATTATTGCCAGTGGCATTCCTTCCATTGCCATAGACACCCGGCGGGAAGTCCTGCTGTGATGTATTCTTGGGCAGATCTGCATAATATCGAATGAAGTCTCCAAGATTCTTGAGAAGTTAACCAGAATTTATCGAAACACTTACCCAACGTACGAAATTTGATCTGGCCACGACTTCGATACTTCTTGCCCAGCCAAATGGCTGTCACCACTAGGGAATACTGTGTACTGGGCAGAAGGCGATCTAGGACAATGGCCTCACTGTTGCCGGCAACGTCCTGTACAACCCTGTAACTTAAATTAATTCAATTACCACTCTCGAACGGTCACTAAGGGGCAAGAGGCGAGAGGTGTTTGGATGGTGGGGGGAATGGGAGTGCATGGAGAGGGACCGCGTGTCCGCATGTGTATGGTGGCTAATTGCACAAACTCTAACAACAATCCACAGTCGTGAAATATGAGGCCGTAACATTTTCTCTCTCTCGTAATTACAGCATTGGCCAATATTTCACTTTGTCACTTTCGCACGGTGCGGGCAAAAGAAGGAGGAGCAGGAGGAAGTGCTGGCCAGGCGGTAGTTACCAAACATGTCCTAGATTTGCCAATTGAGCTCACATTTCTCCACCCCCCTCCCCCTCATGTGAGAGCTAACAAGTGCGTAGTAAAGCCAAGTTCTGGCCTCTTTTGTGCAATGTCTCCTATTACAGTGGCGGCCTCTACCAAACAGTCTGACAAATGATTCATTATTCATATAGTGAGCACACACTCGCACACACACCCACTCACACACACACATGCATGCATTCACACTAACAACCACGACAACGCAATGGCCCACTGGGGAGCTAAAGTTCCTGGCATTTTCTTTCAGTCGTTTTTTTTTTTCTTTCTTTCTTTCCTTCTGACATATAAACATTTCAATCTAAACTAAAATTTATGTCAAATTGGTGACTATAAATCTGCTCTATCAATTAGACTTCACACAAATTTTAATTTGGATTAGTTATATCATTTAAAAAGATAGAAAACTCTTACAAAGGGGTTGCTTTGCGTTTAGCTTGAATTATAAAATATTTTCTAGATTGCTCATTGATCTCGTTTAAACTCAAATATTTCCGGGATACTTACAATAGTTCTGAATAAGTTTTGACTCTTTAAACTTATTCAGCTGGTATTGTAAGCTTTGACTACAATTTTTGGCTTTATTTCTTTGCAATTCACAACTAGTTTTAGCGTTGAAAAGAAGTAATCCTAGTTTTCTATATAACAAACGATTGAGCTGTTTAATAACTTTGCCTTTAGTAAAAGAAAAGAAGTATTATTCCATATTTTATAAAGATTACGTATACGCCCCATTAGTCTCAACCATCATTATGAAATTTTAACAGAAAGAAAAAGAATATTTCAAAATTACAGTAGGAATACAAAAAGTAATGACCTAGGTCAATAAAACGAAATGACGAATATTGACCTCACAATTGACCTATTGATATCACAATTCTGGATCAAGAGCCATTATGTTGAGTAGCGATATTAGAGAAAACTATATTCTAAAAATTACACATAATTAGCTACTTGACCTTTGCATGTAAATGAAAATTTGGCAGAAATTGGCAGTTACATGGCCGGCCAACAGTGCGTATGGGTAATAAGCAAATCAAATTATTTATTGTTATTTATTTGCTTAATTTAAAATTAACTAACCTAACACTTGTTCCTCTAGAGGGGGAAAACTCTATAAATTCCTAAATAAAGTGCACACATTTGGCTAAAATGCATAAATATTAGAAATGTTATGAGGGAGGGGATGGGGTAAAAGCAATATATATGGCCCAGCAACCTGGCGTTATTTCTGAGTCTGGTTTAATTAAATTTCATTGCTCATTGCGCCACATTCACTATTCAGGTGGCTCCGCAAATGTTAGTGTAATGGAAAATTGGGCCATTTTATGCAAACATCAGCCATATGTGACAACACTTGGCTGGGCCACCAAGCTTGAGCTGGGCCACAGAATGTCTAAAGTTTGCAGCTTATTAAAGTTTTTCAGCGGTGGCGCAGCCAGCATCGACCTGGGGCAAATCAAATTTAATTCGCTTTCTGCTTATGACACTTGGACTGGGGCATTAAAGTCAGTCAACAGCTTGCCGCCAGACCAGCCGCATGTGACTTCATACAAAGAATTTAGGTACACTTTGGCACGAACCTACTTATATATATATCGTATATATATGTACTATATATAAGGGGCATTACGAATGCATGCAATGGGAGTTGTGGCTGAAGCTGTTAAATTTTATAATTCGCATGCGGCATATGCATATAAAGTGTGTATATATAGAAACAATATTATACATATATGCCATATTTTTTGTTGTTTTCGTTTTGTTACTTGGTTTTTTTTGTGTTTTGTTTTTTGCAGCCAGTACTTTCCGGTTTGTTGAATAAACAATTAGCTTTTCGATTGTTTTAGCCAAATGGGGGAAGCCGTCATCTAAGAGCTGGCCATTACTCAAACTTGTAAATGCAAACACAAGCATGTTAACATATATCTCGGATTTTGTTTATTGTTTTTTGGTTTGCGGAAATGAAAAAAACCAAAATGAGAGTATGTGTGTAATGAAAATGCATAAATCTTTTGGCTGCAAAAGTTTTTTACACTCACATTTCATATTCAATTAAGATTACGCATACGCCCCATGAGTCAAATCTATCAATATGAAAGCTTGAAGCATTCCAAAGGGTTAAAGGGTATATTAGAGTCGCCAAAATGTGGAAAAAAACAAGAATACAGAGATTTACGAGGTCAGAAAGCTCCCAAATTTGGTTTGTAGAACCCACAAATTACGCATACGCAGAGTATTCCAAATTATTGCATGGCTCCTTTCGACTGAGCTCAATCTTTAATTGATGGCAATTTAAAGGTTAGGTTCTATATCTATTTGCTCTGAATATAAGCTGCATTAATTCTGAAAATTAATGTGCCAAAGATTTCCATTAGCTAAATAATAAAATTAATTAATTTCAATTGATACGGGTAATTTTGAAGTCGACCTGGTTTTTTATATATTTTCATTTAGCACTGATATGGCCAATTGTTTTTTGGTCAATTAGGATATATCTCTCGTTCTCTCTCTCTCACTCCCGATTTGTATGTGTTGTCTCTGTCTTCATTTAGAAAAAGTCCTTGACATTTTCATTTTTAATAATTGTCAATTTGGGATTTTTCACAATAGCCAATTGCTCCAATTTGATTCATTTAAGCATATTGATCGGTATTTTCCCCTCATTTATAACTACTCCTCCCTTTCCCCACTCCACTCCCTATGGCTCACTCCCTTCGTGTCACTCTGGACTCTCTCCTGATTCCCGAGCTTCGAGCTAACGGACAGTAATTGTTATTAATTATTATGGTTATTATTGATGGTGCTTGACATCGATGTGGACATGCTCGGACATATTGGGCTAGTCGAATGGTTGAAACTGGTTCGTCATGAAGTTCATAAATCTAAGTAAATATATGTAATTTGAAGCATGTGTATACACTGCGAGAAATCTAGCAATCTTCATTAATTATATTTAAATCGGTTTTTTATATGCTTAAATTATATTTTAGTTGGAGAAAGAGGCGAGCAAGATAAATGCTTTAAATTTGGGCTAGTATTTTGATCTAAATTATGATAAATTTGGCTTATTCCGAGTATACTATTCCTATGTACTATTTTTATGTTCATTTAAGCTTTCTACTTCATATAAACATTCAATTTTCCAAAGTGAATGAAGTGAAATTAAACTGTCCTTTTCAAGGACTTGGCAATTTGCATTTCAAGCATTTTAAATGGCAGTTAATTAAGAAATTTCTTTAAGAATTTATAAACATGTCCAATTAGATTACTTCTCAATTTCACTTCAGTGCTATAATATTAAAAATTTCCATTTAAATTTAATTGAATTCCTTGGAATTGAACTGACAAGTTTCTGTCTTTCTTTCTGGTTTTCCTTTTTGTGCTGTGTATTGTATACATTTGTTTATTGGTTGTATATGGACATATAGCTTTTGTCTTTTACGCTGGGGATAGACCGACGGACGGACGGACGGACTCCTGGGCCCATCGAGTCACCATCAGCCGCCATCAACGTGTCTATGTACTAATCATACATTATTCACCAGCACAATTTACTCGAAAAACGGCAGGAAGATACAGAGAGGAGAGACCCACCGCTCCCTCCGACTCCTACTCCTGCTCCTGCTCCTGCTGCTGCTGCTCCTCCTCCTCCAGCTACCCATAATGACTGGCAACTACAACTACAACAAAAAATCGATAGAAAAGTAAGACAAAAAAAAAATGTAGGAGTGGGGGAGAAAACCAACCAGCTAGCAAGAACAATAACAAGAACGAAAAAAAAAAACAAAATTAAAAAACACAAACTGACTTATAAATAAAATGGTGGAAAATGGGAAAGGAATAATACAAGTTTGTAATAAAACAGAACATTTTTTTGGACATAGGCGTGAACTTTTTGGAACAAGAACGCAGAAGGAGAACAATAGCATTGGGTCAGCATTTGGTATGAAGGGCAGTAAAAGACAAACACGCGCATGCAGCCCCATTTATAAAAGAATACACACACCACACACCACACACACACACCATTCACTCATACATAAAGGGAAGAGAAACAGCAGCTATTAAATTGAAAACACCTTGACCAGGACTTTCTCCCACTCCATTTCGCGCTCCACGCGAACTGCAGCAGCAGCTGAAGAAGCGAAAAATTATCCAGGAAGCTAACATAACTAACCCCCTAAGTCGAATATTACATACCCTTATATACATCACTTTTTGAACTCTGCTAAGTACAAGGATTTATTTTTATATTTGGAACAATAACATTTTCTCAGGGAGAAAACCCACAACATTTCCTTTTTTGTTTGTTAGAGAACAGTAGGGTCTCGATTTAAAGATTGTAGTTAAATAATTCAACAAAAAATTTGTAATAATTTCTAAGAAATTAATCAAAATCCTTAAAGGAATTTTTTCCGCCATTTGATAAATTAAGTGAACAGATTCTTAAGCAATTTACATTTCTCCGCTCCTTAGTTTAATCTAGTGAGAGTTTGTTTCCATTCATGATCCATCTTTTAATGTTTCAATTTAAATGAAATAACATTAAATTTTGGCTTGGAGGCTTCTCTTGGGAAAACTATTCCAAACTAACCGCTGTTGATATAGAAAAACTTTCAATTCCATTTAATTTCAAACTTATGTCCTCAAATATTTTTATGTTTTATGTTTATATTTTTTTTGCATTTCTTTAATACCCCATCGAAGGGTATTTGAGGAGAAGCAACACACAAAAGCCAAGCCAAGCCGAACCGAGCCGAGCTGAGCACTTAACTTATTACACGGCATGCCATCAGGAGTCTAAAACGGAAGTGCTTAGTTCGTAGTCGAAAATGTGCAGCCACCGGATGACCTTTGGCCTCTTTCTTTTTCTCTTACTTCTTGTGTGGCTTTTGATTCTTTTGTCTGGTCTTCGCTGGCATGCAAAACGAAAGCAAAGAAAGATGCAGAAGCGGTTGTTGAAATATGAAGACTATAATTAAGGAGGAGACTTAATGAGAGGGACTGACAGGCGAACAAAAGGACGAAATGGCGGAGTTTACGACTATAATATGAAACATGTCGGAAGTTGATTCCGACAATTATATAGCACTAGCAATTTATCCGCCATTTCAAACTCGCTTGCAACCTTTGACCTAAAGTGAACATTAGAGTTGGAAAACTTCCACTTAAATATGAGAGAAGGAAATGCAGTTGACTCTTTGATCTCGATAACCAAATTGTTTTACAGCGGCTATAATTATGCCAAGGCTAACGATTGGCAGAGACAGAGACTCCTTAAACACGCCATCTAGATCCTGATTTCCATCTGCGATTGAGCAATGGCAAATGATTTCCGATGGAATGCTAGATGAGGAAGTGGATCAAGGAAGAGTTATGGCGAAGGACAATACAAGTAAAAGATACTCTTGGTATTCATTCAACAGAAAGATTATAAAACAAGTTAAATTCATTTAAACATTTACTAGAATAAATTATGGATATTTTTATGTTTAGGAAACTACTTTTATTTCCCCTTTTTGTGTGCAGTTTGTGTTTTTTAAAATTTCATGAACCTCTGATCACAAATTCCACAAACTTCATTATGAGTTCTTGCCGCAGCTGGTAAACTTTTTTGTGGCCCTCACTAAAAATTGTTGGAAAGTTGAACATGTTTCGAAAGTTGTTAACGTTAAACAAGTTGTTAATGTTGCAGAAGTAGTTTTCAATCCACAATCAGTTCAATTACACTCTCTGCCAGTGACTTGGCACTTTGAAGCCGTCCATTCTAATCCAATTTCAATCAATCCCAATCGAAGCGGAATGAAATTTTTCTGGTTATAAACGAGAAAATGCGGTCCATAATCAAATAGTTTTTGGCAAATGGTCAAGGGCAAAAACAGAAAAATGCAAGTGGCAGAAACAATATTGGAAATTAAAGATGAATTTGTGTAGTTTACACTCCGATAAACCTTTAATAAACTCACAAAAGTTTCAATTATTTAAATCATCAAAAGGAATGTAAAATTTAGAGCTTGTAGTTGAAATTCTAGCATTTAAAATGGTAATAAATTTAACTGGAAAAAAAATATTGAGATTTCTTCCATTCACTTTAAGAGCACTTTGCAGGAAAGTAACTTCTTTGAAAATATTATGAGTTTTTAGGCATTAAATAAATGCTCTTCACATAAATTACATCGGATTGCAAGTTTACAGTTTATCTTTGGTTCTTCCAAGTTCCTCCTTATAATTCTCAATAATTCGCAAACTAAATGCCATCACAGATTGAAAGAACCTTCTAACTACTAATTTAATGCGCAACCGAAGGCAACCTTTTGTTCTTAATTAGCCATGATATCAATCGATAGCTAATGGCAATTCCATATTATAATGCGAAAAGCATTCTCTGATTGTCTCTGATTACTGGAGAAAGAAGCTCTAAATATCAAAGTTGCACATCTTGATTATTTGATGTCTTTTTATTTTCTTTCGTTCACATTGTTTCTGTAAATTCTTCTTTGAATTGTGTATAATATTTGTATCCAAAAATAACTTTCGTTGTCTATGTCTGTTACATACATTCCATTCTATTCCATTCCATGCCTTCAAGTGCTATTTGGATTTCCTTAACTATTGCCACGGCAGTCGTGCCCTTGTTTCTTTCTCCGGTTTCTTCCTTCTTCTCCTTCCAACTCTCTAAGAATTTCTGTACTAGAAATTGACTTTCTCACTCTGGCCCGCACTCTGGTTGTTGCAAAACGAACTTTACGTTACTTTACTTTACTTTACTTTAGTTGTTCTTTCTTTCAGTTAACAAGTACACCAACCAGCCAGGCCAGGCCAGGCCAGAGAAGGCGGCTTTTGTTTTTCTTTTGGCCTGCATTCGCGGTCAATTTGGCCTTAACTTTTCATTTGTTGTTGTTGTTGTCTTAGTTCTTGTTTGGTTTACTTGAGCCACGTTATTTAGCTCATGGCCATGCACACACACACACACACATACACATAGAGAGAGATACATACACACGCACACTACAGCCACGCCCCTTTTTCACTCAATTGCCTGCTGTCAATTGCATACCAAATATTTTCCTTTTTCCCCCTTTTGTTCTATAGTTTTTTAATCGTTTTTTCCCCTCCCCCCGCATCTCTCCTCTCCTCCCCTCGCCTTCTGCATAAATGCAACGAGTTTTGGTTTCTACTAGTTTCTAGCCTGCTGTTTGAACCAATTTCCATTGCATACCCCCAGGCGCGTTCGTTTATCTTTTCGATTAGGTTACGTTTTGCGAGAGTGAGTGATGAGTGCTTTTGGGTGCCTTTGTGTTTGTTTGGCAGAAGGCATTAGCAGGTGGATACCTACCTGTCATCTGTTGGCTTATATGTCACAATATACTTCTCAATGGGATGCGCCTTTAGATCGATTTGTGTCTGCCACGACACACGCACAGCGGTCGGCGTTAGAAAGGTGACCGTTATATTCTCCGGAGTGGCTGGAATGGTGCCTATTATGAACGATGATTAGGTTACGATTATCCATTGGCAGCTGACTAAAACACTTATGTGACGTTTATGCGGGTCCAAAGTGCCAAATAATTGCCACATTGGGATTATTCTCAATAAATATAAATGTGTTTTCTTTAACATTTGACCTCGAGTCGCCTAGAAACGGAAGGTTTCAAGTTTTGTTGGCACTGAAAATGGCCAACATTTATACACACTTCTTTCAATTATCGTTTTGGATTGTTAAATAAATTTTACTTAATCAGAGAATGCGATAAATACACGGGAAAACCCTGAATATTATTGTTTATTTAACCTATATTAGCTGATACTATAAGTAAATATTTTCCAAAATGCTTTTATCTAACTCATTCGTCTACAATTAGTTGAAAAGCCTCTTCCCAGAAATATTATTATCAACCTGCTGGAACTAAAACTTCAAATCATCCAAAAAAGTCTTCAAAAGAAAAACGAAATTACCAAAAACAACAAAATGAACAAGCTCATCATCTAAAAACTAATTAAAAATTATTATTAAAAGCATTCTCTTTTCTGAAAGTTGGATCTTTCATCAGGTTTACAGTATTCTTCGATTAAAAAATGCAACATCTCTTTTTAAAAATAGCTACTTAATAGTTTGAAATTATTTTTTTCCATTTGAAAGTGTTTTATTCCGAGAAAATTAGTCTCAACAACAATATTCCTACAATAAACAATTATTTTGCTGAGCTTTACTAACAAATAATAATTTAATTGGAGTGTAAAATAACTAGTAGTAACTGATGGATATCTTTATGAATTATAATAACCCAACCTCTAAGTTTATATATGCAAACTATTTCTTTTTGTAACTAACCACACTGACTTCCACTTTCAGAAGAGGCAAATCTGATGAAAATGTTGTACATCTCAATAATTTTCAAGAATTTAAGAAATAATTACATCAGAATAAAGTAGTTCTCGTGTGGTTATCCCAAAAGGATAATGTCGTTATGCAGCAGAGTGGAAATATCGCCACAGTCCTTGAAGGGCAAAAGTGCTTTTACATTGCAGCTTTCTGCTTAATTAAATTTAATGTTTCTGGCAGAAAGTATAAAAAAGCATAAATCTAATGAAAAATGGAATAAAGTAGAAGCTACCAAATAAAACTCACAGAAATTAAAAATGTTTAGAATTATTAGTACTAAGAATTCTCCCCAATTTGCAGAGGAGTAGACTAATTTAGGTAAATTCTGAAAGAAATCAAACATTTCTGTTAGCTTATTATGAAATATGTTAAATTAACTGCAAGTAATTTCTCCAATCAGTATACATAATCAGGAAAATGTTGCCCCTGACTAAGTTAAATCAACTTTTCTATTCAAATTAGGCTTAATTCAAGCAGCTTTGCTTTAACTTCAATTATAAGTACTAAGTTGTGTGTGTAACCAAAAATGATGCCAGTTTTACAACTTTTTGTGCACCGCGCATAAACTTCAGCTAGTTGGTTAGTTTGGTTGGTTCGCAACATAAGTTTACTCACCCGCCAGGCAGGCATTGACAAACAGCATGGCAATGACTACGAACATGGCTCACTCTCTCTGTGTTAGCTGCTTTTGTTGGCCGTGTTGCTGCTGTTGCCGTTCTCGACGGATTTTGCTAAGGTTTCCGCCTGGGCGGTTCGTTGTTATGTTTCTGCTGCTGCTGCTGCTGTTGCTTCTCTTGTCTATTGTTTGTGGTAAGATTTCCTTTTTTTCCGTTTCGGTTTTGTTACTTGCTGTTTTGTTTGGTGTTTTTTGGTGTTTTTTTTTTAATAATACTAACTAAACATATAAATCAGTCTTGCTTTTGTCCCACGTTCGTTTCTTTGGTTACTAATAATGTGCAAATGAAACTCAAACCGATTCTCCTCAGTGACTTAATTGACTTTGCCGGGCAACCGAATGAAAGAGACTAAGAAGAACAACAAAAAAAATAAAGATGGAGAGGTGAGAGATGGCCAAAGGCATTTGTTTCCTTTTGCTTTTCTTGCATTTAACTACAATATTTTTATTAGTTCGTATCCTTTCTTGGTTCGTCCTTATTTATGAGTTGAATTATGCGTGTATATTGTTTGGTTTTTATGAGTTTTGGGCTGTTGCTTTAGTTGTTGTCTTTAGAATCATCAAAGTGAAAGTTATTAGAAGGGGAATTACATTTCGTTTCCTTTTTTTTTTCTTTTTGTTGGTTTTTTGTTTGCTCGTTTCGTGTAGTTGCTCGGTTATTTTTATTTTTTTATTTTTTTTTTTTTTTGTTTTGTGTTCAACTGGGGAAATTATTCACATTGCGTTTTGAGTATTTTTGTTGGTTTTGGTTTTTGTTTTCGTTTTGTTTTGTTTTTATAAAATCAATAAAAAGCGACTTTTTGTCTGACAGTCAAAGCGACAACCGTTGATTTTTGGTTTGGTTTGGTTTTTCGTTCTTTTGTTTTTGGGCAATTGTTTCCTCGATTTTGTTTTTTGTTTTTTTTTACTGTGGTAAGAAGGAAAATTAATTCAATGTAGACGGCGACGGGACGGAGTCTCTCTCTCTTTCACTCCTTCTCTCTGCGTCTCTCAGTCTCTGTCTTCTGCTCACTTTCACACAGCTTGAGGCACAATTGCCACCTGTCGTCGCCGTCGTCACTGAGGCTCTCTTTCACTTTGGTATTGCTCCTGCTGCTATTTGTTTTTGTTTTTGTTGCGGCATTTCATTTAATTTTATACATTGCGCATTTTGTTAACAAAATTTTGGTTTGAGGAAAAGCATTTTCCGGCACCCCCGTCCGTCCGTGTGTGTGTGGCACCGATTATTTATCGTTTGCCTGCTTTTTGCGGTCTTTCGTCGTTGGTTTTTCTTTGGTTCGGTTCGGTTTGTTTGTCTTGCGGTTGAGTGAGGCTGCAATAAATCAGAATCAAAAGACTTGGCATTAAATTGTTTATGCATGTGGTTTAACATTAACATTAATTACGTCTATACGGCTTCCAATCACTCAATCATAATTAAGCATAATCACAACAACAGTTTCGCTTTCCATGTCTCACAGTTCACTCGCATTTTCATTTTCATTTCATTCATTGTCATTTTCATTTTCATTAGTGAAATCGAAAGCAAATAAAACATGAAACAAAAATGGACGAATAATGACATCTTCACAAGGAATCGACTAGCTTATACCCTGTAATTACTACTTACGAGTTTCCTTTCAATTGTGCGATATATTATTTATTTTATATATATAGACATTTGGATATGAATCGTTCACTAAAAACCGCTTGGAAAATCGTAAAAATATATTAGAAAGAAGAAATGTTTCTCAGTCAAGAAATCGCTTAAAAAAATATACAAAAAATATGCCAAGCACGATTGTTTATACATCACGAAAGATTGATTTTGAAATATTGCCGCCTTTCCGTCGTGATTGGATATTGAGTTGCCCATAAATTTTCGTTTTAAAATATGGTTGATACATATTTTAAGTGCAAAATCTTTGCCTTTTCGAACGATAAAAATGTAAACGACTCGTTTATGAATCACGAAAATGTGTGTTGGGCCTGTTTCGTTATAGGTGAGGTGAACAAACAAGTAAACTTATTATGACTATAAACTTGAGCGATAAACTGAGGCGATATAAGCGAAAAAAATACGTTTCCATTATTTTTCATAGTTCTATTAATATTCTAATTGGTGTGACAGTTGTTTAGTTTGAGTAGAATATAGAATGGCGGAAAATATACAAAAACATTTGGCGGATGGATGGAATGATTTATTATATTGTGTGTTTGGGCAATGTAGCTCAAAATAAGAAATACTGCAATTATCCCACTTTAAGCTTTTGGTTTTAAGAATGGCGTGTTTAATAATAGATATCAAAATTATATACAGTAATTAATAAGGGGAAAAAAATTGTTATCATGAATATATGAAGTGATTATGAATGGATCAAAAAGTGAAAAAATACTCTGTAATTATGTTCAATCATGTTTAAAAGACATATATTTACGTGTTCCATATATACCCAAAAAAAAACTAAAATGGAAGCAGGGTATGAAAAATGTGTTGCCTACTTAAGTGGGCTGGAGTTTTAATTGGCATTGCGCATACGCCAGGTTATACCAACATTCGCAGAGACACACACTCACATACTGACACACACACTCACACACCATGCACATATGACTTATTGCTACTAATGTCCATATATATACATATATATATCATTTCATATTCATTTCAGGTTTTCTTACACAGACAATTTCAATTTCCCAAAAAGCCTGCTGCCTCCTGTCCGCCTCTGTGCCTGTTGACATGAAATCTAACGAATTTTTGATGTCCATAACCGGCATTCACATCTCAGCAAACTAAGCGGAACTAAGTGTCTATGTAGATAATGGAGGGGCTTATTTCTATTCCAAGAAATCAAAGCCTGAAAATCTTTCCTATACAATTCCAACTAAATTTGATTAGTTGTTGAAACAGTTTGCCATTTAATGGAAATCGAAAACTGGCTGAGATTAATTGCTCCCGGCGGCTAAACTCCCTCTCCACCAGCAAATTAATTGAACTGCAAACGGCGAACGAAGCAATCTTCTTAACTCTAAGATAAACAAACGAACGAAAAAATTACTACACAGACCAAATAATAATATTCTAAAGTGCTACATCCCGCTAAGAGGAAAATCAAATTAGAGCGAGAAAGTGGAAACAAAAATATGCTGAAATTTTCAATTAAAATGAAAAGCACAATGCAGGAAATTTCTACAATCAGTTGAAGTGTGTGATATACTATAAGAATATAAGTAATAAAACAGTTGGACGCAAGTTTTATAATGAAAAATGATGGGGAAGACTGTATAAAAACTAAATTTGTTCATTTCAGCATTCCGGCTTTAAATTTCTGGATATGAAGTCATATAGTTAAATGTCTGTTTTTCAGCCTTTAGCTTAGGGCAGCAATATATAAAATTGTCCAAGTTTTAGCTCACTATTTTTAATCGCTTTGCTTGAAAGTTCTTTCTCCTTTGGCATTTTAATGTTTTGTTTGAGAATTGAAATTGATTTGCCATTTGTGTTGCTTTAAAATTAGATATAAAAAGAAACGCTTCGTTTGCGATACGTGACCCTCTGTAAGAGTATTAAAAATTGTCAGGTAATGTTATAATTTGTTTCTTTTTCTACGGGGCAAACTAAATGAGCTGGGATAACAAGCTTAAAAAAGCAATTTGAAATTTCTAAATTTATTAGCTGCATCACAAATCCTGTTGTATAATGCTGCTGTGAATAGATAAATGATAAGCATTAATTTAAAATGAAATTCAAACTTTAAGGTTTAAGAAAAATTGAAAGTTTTAGCGAAAGTTAGTATCACCAAAATGAGAAGTGTCTGAATTAAGTGAATTACTTCAAAAGAGTTTTCCTCATAAGTAAGTAATTGAGGTTAATTTATGCATATACATATTCCTGGGGGTATATTAAGACAGATATCCGTCTTTCATCGCTGGAAACTTTATCATTAAACTTTGACATTTTGGGTAAAGTTTACTTGTCCACTGCTGGTCCTTGTCAAAAGTGAGTGAAACTCATTATGTTTATGCAATTATGTCTTCATATATATATTTTTTTTCTTCTTTTCATCGTTTTTTTTCCTGTTTGTATATAGCCCAAAAGTTTTGATTACACTTTTGGCTTACACTTAGGCATGCGAAAGAATGGGGCAGGGCAAGGACATACCAAGAAGTGCCAAGATACCAACAGAATGTATTATGAGTGAGAGCAAACACTTTGCAATTTAAATATGAAAGAGAAAGATGCATAAAAATTTGAAAGTATTTTCATATGAAAGAAACACGTGTTAAGCCGAAAATTGGTTTAGCTAGTGTGTGCATGTGTGTGCGAGTGTGTGTGCAATGGAAAAAGAAAATAAGTAGGTGAAAGCAGTTATCGTAAATTGAAAATGGCGGCTAGTACGCGCTGTCGCTTGTCGCTTTGACGTTGATGTTGACGTTAGCGTCGCAGTTTGCCGTTAATTATAGCGACAATACATGCACACACACACACAGTTATATTGATAGATAGACAGAGAAAGAGACAGAGAAAGAGAGCGAGAGAAACGCTCATGCTCATGCTTGCATGGACAGGCTTCAGTTTTATACTCAATTCTTTTTTTATTGCATACATTGAGGCGCTGGGCTTATTGAATGAGACTTTTGGCATTTATTTTATGACGTTTTGTTATTATGTTGTTGCTATTTGTGTTTGTCTTTGCGTTTGCGGCATAAAGTCAGACCCAGCGAAGCAGCCAACCAGCGACTAACTCAACCGAACAGACAATAAATCAATCAGCTGTGTTAACATAAAATTCCTGCGCAGACAATGCTGTTCAATGTGTGTGTTTTTTACGTTCACCTTTGCAAGTGTGTGCAAGTGTGTGTGTACGTGTATGTGTTGCTGGCGTGTGCTATTAACCAAAAAGGTCAACTTCGTCTACAATTGAAGCCAAAAAGGAAAAAAAAGGCTTGTACCCCCCTCCAATTGTCCTCTATTTGGAGTTCCAACCCCAGCACCCTCCCCCCACCAAAATAAAATGTGTGCGTGTGTTTGTGTGTGTGTATAGAAAGAGGAGAAAGGAAGACAAAGAGTGAGGCCATTATTTAGCTGGCTGTAAAAACGAAAACCCACTTGACTTTAATTTTTCAGCAAGATTTTTAGCCAACAGCACGAGCTGGAGCTGAAGCCTTGCTAGCAGCGTTTTTTTTTTTTGGCAATCACAAGAATGCCAGAGACTGGCGTTTTATCTATACATAAAACGAATTTAAGTGCCGTGCAATTTTTTTCAACTTTGTTAAAGCTTTAAAATATCTAAACCTGGACAAAAAAAGCAAACGTTAGACCCTTTAAATAATAAAATAATGCCACCCTGAGAGCTAGTACTTTTTGTTGTCTTTGTTTCGTTTTTTAATATTGTAAATAAATAATAGGCAATGCCATTACCGAAGTATATTAGCAACAAAATACATATAAGATTTTTAAAACGTATTTTGATTTTGGGATTTAAATTTCACACACTTAAAGCTAGTTAAGATTGGGAAGGTATTACAACTTAGAAAAATTAAATACAGGATTGGAAAAAATCGTTTCCGTGACAAATTTTAATTCTGAAAACGGAAAAATCCTCAGTCTAGTGGCTCCCAATAGGGCTAGATCATGATACTGCTTATAAATTTTGTAGAGAATCCTTTAAAGTTTATTCAATTTGATAAATAAAGTATTATACCCCATTTTAAAAACCTATTCTCGTTGGAAGGGTTGCTAAAATGTGTTAATTTGTAGCCAGTCTAGTGCAATTTACGATTCCAACATAATCTCTTGGCTTAAACACACAATTTGCATGGGAGATGAGTTAAATTTTACTGTAGGTTTGGGTTTTGTGTGTTCATTTAACCGCAACAAGCCGATGTTCTGCGGTTGAACGCTGCAGTCGGATGTGGCTTGTGGAATCAATTGTCAGCAGATACACTGCGCGACACTTAAAAAGGGACGTCTACGTATTTAATTTGTTTTTATTAACCCCTGTGAACACAATCCCAGGGCCACTTGAAGAGCGTACACCCAAAACTCAAGTTGTCTGCCTTTGGGGCTTCTTATATTTTTAAATAATAAATTATTCGATGATTTGTAAGAATTTTTAATTATGAAAATTCATCGTAAAAGTCACGTAGTGAATACAAAAGCATGCGGTTGTAAAAACAATCATTCATAATATACACAACAAATTTATTGAGTAGTTTTCAAACAATTAATAATGAAAAGTTCATTACTCTTCTGAACTAATTCCACAAATAGAATTAGTTTTGCCATCAAGTATTTGCCACTACATTCAGAGCTGTTTGTGATTCGAATTTACATAGATTTTTGTAGATTTCGAGGAACTTGGCTTCTCCCTTGTATTACTTTGTTTTTTTTTTATTTCTGTTCAAATAGAATAAACTGTGTCGCAAGAAGATAAATAAACTTCAACATCAATCCAAAAATAACAGGAATATGTACATATCGTCTCTAGTGTATATATATTTGCCACACATAACACATATGGTGCAATGCCCCGTCGCTGGCCACAATGTGGGGGCCACTGCGACGGTTTTTCAACGGATTTAATTTTATAAAAATTCTCTCATTTCGCCGTGCCATTCCCGCCGCATTTTGCTTGGCGGTAATACAACTTATAAATGCGTCCATATATATGTAAGTATCGGTGTACGTATGGCTGGATATATTTATGTGTATATTGGTTTTTGTTGTTTTCAATAACTTTTGCAGCATAGACAATTGTTTATAGCAAATGTTTTTAGCGCTTTAACGTGCACCTTGCTACACGTTTTTGGTAATAAAAATCAAAAGAAGATTTACAATTCGCCTAAATTTGAAATGAAAGGCAAAAAGTAAAAATCAACAACAATAACAAAAACAACAATGAAACACCTACACAAATAAAGAGGCAACAAGAACCAAAAACAATAATGAACTGTAAATTTTTGCAATAAAATGTTGCCTTAATTGCCACGGCCAACACACAGCACAAAGAAATAAGACAGAGACAAAGACCTAAGAATGAGATAGGGATAGAGAGAGGGAATGAAAATAAAATAAAAAAAGATGTCAGTCCATTAGGCACTTTTCCGTTTCATTTCCAATTTTGCTTTTATTCATTCAGTTTTCGTTTTCATTTTCGTTTTTGTTTGTGTTGTTTTTTTTTTTTTTTTGGGTCTGTGGGTTTTCCTGAATTTTAATGCCTTTAATTGGCTTAAAATGCAACCACAAGTACAAAAACCGCGAAAAGGACTTTTCTCTTTCGCGCACACAAATACTGAAACAGAATTTCAACAACTTGAAACACTCACACACTCAAAGACTCCAACACACACACACACACACTCTTGGCACTCACATTCACACACACACACTCACACCTACACACACTCAATATAGAAGTGAGTAATTTACTTTTATAATTCAGACAACCGGCTCAGGCCATCTGCTGCTGCTCCTGACAAGGCCTCCGCTGAAGAGCCTGCTCCTTCTGCAATCTCCTCTGCTCCTCTGCACGTTGGTTCACCTTTTTGTCCTGCGACTCTGTCTCTGTGTCTGTGTTTGTGTGTGGGTATCCTCTGTTCAGATTTGAATTGTTTTCATTCGACTATTAACTGATAACACCAAAATAAACAGTTAAACACTTTTTGTCCCCCTTTACACTGGGTATACCGTACTTCGCTCCACGTACCGTTATACCATTCCACGAGCGAAATTGTATTTTCATCCGCCTCTCTACGATTTCCGTTGTGCTGCGGCCGATGTGAAAACTACTACTGAAAACTCTCCTCCGTCTAACGGGAACCAACAGCGGCAAAGGCAACAGCAACAGCAACGGTAAAGGCAACAAACTTGTTGAGAGGCGGCACCGAGAAAGAGAGAGAGAACCAAACACAAAAGCTTCGTGTGGTGTGAGCGGAAATGCAAATGGCAATACGCATGTAGCGGGATTTTGGCTAAATATCTACTCTATTACCTTTTCTAAGGATATTGGAAGGACTCTTTATAAATTAGTTCAAAGTCTACATCAATTAGCATTAAGGATGACTTGGTTCCTAAGTTTCAGAGGCTGTTCCTAGTTGCATTCTCCCAGAGATTTGAGGTCGTTATATTTTAAGATAACTCCCAAATATAGGATGCCTGCAAGAAATCATGAGGATCACTTAAGTCTCCTTAAGTCTATAAATTCGTGGGAGTAAAATGGGAAGAAATTTCATTGTTTCCAGTGTATCTGTCAAAGCTTTCCCTCGCTCTCTCTCTCTGGCACTCTTTCGATCTTGAGGCAAGTAAATAAGCGAGCAGCTGTAGGCCCAAAGCTTTCCTTTCAACTAACAATTCCTTAGGTTAGGTCGTGTTCATTGCCGAGTGACAGCTGGTGGGGTGAGGGGTGGGCCGGGAAGGGGTTGCCTGACAAACTGACTGACTGACTCATAGACCAAAAGACCGACATTTTCGAAAGAGGGCCTCAAAAAAAGGCGCATTCTTCGAGTTCAAGTGCATAAAGAGAGAGGGCTAGAACTAGAAGATGATAAAGGGGGGGTGGGGGCTGGTGGGGACTAGAAACGGAAATTGCAACTCTGTTGGTTTTGCACTAACTGCTAATGCTTAATGTCAACCGCAGAGAGAGGCTAAGAAATTAAAAGCCTACTTAGCGTCATTTAATTATTTATTCATGAATGCAAAGAGCAAGGATAAGAGAAGGCAATAATTGAGAATTGAAGGTGGTGGTGGAGGGGAGGGGGAGCATGCTTTTCTTTTGGGGCGTGTTTCCTAGCATTTCCACTTGTTGTTAGGCTGCCACTGGATGCTAAGGAATTCACTGCCAAGGGAACCTACCGAAGGCATGGGGATGACCCAGTTTTTTCTGTTTTTTGTTTGATCGAATTTGAATTTCAGTTGAAATTTTGTACTCATCAGAAAAATTCGAGTTGGCAACATTCACAAACCTACATTTCAAAAACAAAAAGAATCTTAAACAATAAACAATATATTTTTTTGTTTTGTTTTTTATACAAAATGGAGGAGACAAAACGTTCCTCTATGTCCAGTAGCTCGGTGATAATACGGCCAAGACTTATTTACGGCCTGCGAACGGATGTAATAGGCAATATTCATTTCAATTTGAACAAGGAGGTCATTTATCCTGTGGAAGGAGTCTTGGCATTTCACGACTATGTCGCCAACAAGCAGAGATTTCTCAGGCAAGTTGGAAAGTGATTCAAAGTGACTTTGATTTGACGTCTTCTCACAGGTTTCCCGAGGATACGCGACCAGAGATAATAGCCATAAGTTCGCATCGCAAATTGTTGGCCGTCTTGGAACGACATACCAAGAAGTAAGTCCAGAAAATCTCAAACATTTTGTTTACTAAGCCATTTCATTGCTCTTCCCAGTGGCCGTTACATTTCAATCTATGAGTTGTCCACCTTGAAGAAGCGTCGCCACTTGGACTTACGTGAAAACTATCGCAATGTTGAGATACAGCAAATGATTTTCACCATGGATTCGAGATCGATTGTTTTGATTACTCGACCACCAGAGGAGCATTTGATTATGCTGCTATTGGACAAAACCTCGACGATAATTGAGGGACGAGCCACTGTTCTGGGCTCCCATGGTGGGGCCCAGTGCATAGCTGGCAATCCCAGTGATTGCAGTTTCGTGGCCGTCGGTGGGGATCGTACTCTCCTGTTGATGAGCAAATCGGAGCGTGGCTTCTCCATTAGCAACAATCTAAAGGTCACCTATAAGGTCACATCCATGGCTTTTCTATCGATGGACTTGCTTATGGTTGGCACTGACAAGGATCAATTGATTCTGGTGGAGAATGGTGAACAGAAACTGGCCCAGAAGGCCAGCGAAGCGGATACAGTGGACCTGCTTATCGATCAGGAGGTTTTCGATCGAGATCGTGAGGCACAGGATCATCGTTTATTGCTGCCCACTCAGACTGTGGTTCTGCCCAATCAGCAAGTTCTCTGCATGACCGCCTTTCCCAAGGGATTCGCCTACATCATCTTCAATCGGGCCTTCGTGTTCGAGCGTGTCTCGAAATTTAAATTCGAAAGGAAAACCATATTGACTGTGCCCATCAATCTATATGCAGAACCCATGTACCAGATCCTCAATCTGGCAATTGACCATAAGCAGGAGACGGTAATTGTGACAACAGCTCATGCCCAGATCTATGTGGGCATACTCATCGTTCCCGAGACCCTAAAGACGAAGCAATTGAAATTCGAACCGCTGGGCGTGATGATACACACGGGCGAGGTGATTGATATATCGGTTTGTGCCTGGAAACCCATCATAATGACTGCTTGTGAGTGACCTTAGGGTAATTCTCTTAACTTCTTATGACGTTTTTTGCTCACACTTAGCGAGGGATCAGACCATACGTATCTGGAACTACGAGACGGCCAAAGTGGAATTGGTGCGCAAATTTCAGGTGGATGTGAACATCGTAGAGCTCAATTCGACGGGTCTGATGGCAGCCATTGGTTTCTCCGATCAGTTGCGCATCACACAGATTTTCATGGACGACTTGAATGTAAGAGTTTGAGAAAGTAAAAACTATCCGCTTAGTAACCTTCTCCCCACAGATTGTGAAGACCTACAATTTTCCGCATTGCAACGATGTGCGCTACTCGAATTTTGGTCATCTGATGGCTGCCGCCTATGACAATAATATTACGATCACATCCGTTTACAATCTGGAGGTGGTGATCAATTTGAAGGGTCACAATGGCACTGTTCTCTCGGTGGCCTGGACAAAGACCGACAAATACCTGATATCGGGCGGCGCTGAGGGAGCCATCTATCAGTGGGATATAGAGACTGGATCCCGTTTACAGGAAATCGTGCAAAAGGGCACCGAATATATCACCGTGTGCTGCAGTTACAACGATCCTTTGACCATCTATGCGGGCACAAATTTCGGAACAGTGCGTGAATTCCAGGATTCGGAACTGGTGCGGGAGATAACCATACCGTCGAGAAGCAAAGGCATGGTCTCCGATATTTGTCTGGCCCGTTCCGATCTGATAATGTTTGTGGCCGATCATGAGGGGAATCTATTCAATATGCAGTTGCCATTCCTTGAGGCAGGCGGCGGAACTTTCACCAATTTCCGTTTCTTTGATGGAGCCGTAAACAAGCTGAGATTCTCCTATGATGGCACCTTACTCTTAGCCATTTCGAAGAGTGGCACTGTGGCCATTTGGGCCATGGATAATATTGAGGGTAAGGTAGCGACCATGGATCAGGATTTGATGAAGAGTCAAGAGGTTTTGATACCGCGCAGTCAACTGAATGATAAAAACGATCAAATATCCAATTTGGAGTTGCGTCTCAAGCAGCAGGCGGAGGAGTTCCAATATCAGCTGAGTCAGAATGAGATCTTTGATGGCCAGCAGTTGAAGGAGGTGCATCGCAGCTATTGTGCCGCCCTGGAGGAGTTGAAAGAGCTGAACAACGAAATAGAGGCCAGGCATACTGAGGAGATGAATTCAATCACCTTCCAAATAAATAGCATTAAGGAAGAGCACCGCGTCCAATTGGACACTCTGGCCACTCAGTATTCGGAGCGAATGCTGATCGAGTATCAGAAATTTACCAATTTACGTGAAAATATGCTGGAACTACGGGAAAGCTACGAGCAGAAGCTTAAGAACTCCACGGGAACGCTTCAGGACACCGTGGAGGCTTTGGAGAATAACTATAAGCAGCAATTGGACGAACGAAAGGACCTGATCCGAGAGCTCATGAAGGAGATGCAGGATAGGAAGGCCGAATTCATTGAATATTGTCGCGAGGTGGAGCTGGAAAACGATCGCAACATGGTCTCCACTCAGACGGAATACGAAAATAAACTGACCACCGAACGCAATGAGACCCAAATGTGGCGGGGCAAGGCTGGCGTCTTGCAAAAGAAATTCGAAGCTCAGAGTAAAGAGATCGATGAGTTGGTGGAGGAGGTCGAAACGCTCAAGGAGGAGCATCTGAAATCGCAGAAGAATATCCAGAAACAAATGCGCAATGTTGAGGATCTGCAAAAGGATATATCGGATCGGGACTATGCCATCAACGCGAAGGAGAAGCGTATACAAGATTTGCTGCACAAGAATCAGGAACTGGATAAATACAAACAGGTCTTGGGTCATAAAATAGCGGAACTGAAGGCCCAAATAGAGCCCAGGGAATTCCAAATCAATGACAAACGCAAACATATTATCGAAATGGAGAACGAGCTGGAGGGACTCAATCAAAACAACATACAATTGGAGCTCCAGCTCAAGGAGATGCGTGACAAGTATCTGAGCAATGTGTCCGAACTGCGTACCGAGAGATATCGAGCGAAAGCAGCTCGCGAGTGTTTGACTTCAATTTGCACTGATATCTACTATGTGGCGGGAGAGGTTAACACGGCGGAGGGCCTAAAGAAGGCAGTGAAGGGTCTATTCCAGAAGCATGCCAGCGATGATGAACTGAAACGTTTCGTTAGTCTCGATGCTGAGGTCCGGGACGAGTTTATGCGTCAACGTAAGCAAATCGAAAATGTTTTGGCCCGCTACAAGTCCGTGGCGGAGGATAAGACAGTGCAGAAGAAATATGATAAACTATTCCAGGAGAATGTCGTCCTCATCGACGAAATTGAGAAGCTACGCGATGCAAATCAACTGCTGCGCTCGCGTATTAAAGATGATTTGCGTAAAGAGAAATTACATAAGAGATCTGTTACAAATTGAGATTCAAAATTAAACCCATTGCTTCGGGAGGGAAACCGAACAGAAGTACTACTAAAAGTTGTCCTTACCATGGGAGATCTATTTGTAGAAACGACTCAATTGCGACTTAAGATATATGTATATTGTATAGTAGATACAAAGATATAAATGGCATTAGTTTACCTAACTTCTATTTGTTTTAGGCTTCAACTAGGATACGCTTCTCTTTCTCTTTGCTAGCTTTGGTTTTTGTTTTCTCCTCCTCCTCCGCATCCTTCTCCACAACATTCTCGACTTCTTCTGTAGGCACTTCAGGCAACTCAACGGTGCGGTCATCTTCCGCCTCCAAGGCCTCTAGTTCGGCCAGTACATCCTCCTCATCTTGTGTGGTCAACACATCTGTCAATATTGCATCAATTTCCTGTTGCTTCTCAATGCCCTCTCTGGTCTCGTCCATAATCTTTTCCACCTCGTTAATGTCAAGCATGTCATGAACCTTTTTCAGAGCTGCATTGCCCTGCTTGAGGCCATCCAGAACCTTCATTTCCACCTGGGCAAACTCTAAGTCTGCGGATAGTTTCTCCAGATTCTCAAGTTGCCTGTCGGCATTGGTCAAAAGGCTTTCCTGGTATTTTTTCTTGCGCAACAACAGCTTGGCTCGACTGAAATATATTGAGGATGCAATTAGCTAGATGGAAATAGTTATTACAATTAGGTGTCTCACTCCTTCCTGCCCTGCTGAAGGCACTTCTTGGCCAGAAGTCTGTCATTCTCCAGTTGGAGTTCAATTCGCTTTTGGTATTGCTTAAGGCGATCCCGCTGCTGCTTCAATTGCTATAGGGAATAGCTAGATGGTTAGATGTCACCGTTGCTTTCACATTCTACTTACCAGAACAGCCTTATCCTGTTCCGTAATTCGGCTAGGAGCCTTTTTACTACTTTTCCCAAACAAAGCGCCCATGACTAAGTCCAAGTGTTACTGCATCCCTGGGAAAACAAACTGCCGATAACTCGATAGCTTAGCGAAGAAGATAAGAACCTATCGATAACCAATTAAAAGTGGGAATCGTTTTCAAGACTAAATATTTAAATTTTAACATACATATAATTTTAACCGTACAATCTTTTATAAGCTGGATTTAATTTATGCTCCATCGATGAAACTATAACTCAAGTATTAGAGTCTAGATTTATATATCTTATCTTGTTACATTAAAGCTATATCCACCCAATTATAAGAAATGTAATATAATTCTACAGTTAATTATTCCGTTTTATTCACGCCACCCCACACTTGACGGGGAGCGTAAAAAATCATTTTCAAATTGTATAAAATATCTCTTAAATCCAAATTTGAAAACAGATCGAACAGTTTAACGGTACGACTTCTGGTAACGGGCACGGGCACCTGGACCGCCAAACTTCTTGGGTTCGCAGCGACGTGGATCACCAACCAGCAGAGTTCTGTCGTATTGGACCAAGATGTCTTTGATTTCCTTCTTGGAGGCCTCATCGACATCTGCAAAACATTGAGAGATTAAGAATATTAAACATTGAAAGTCACATGTGAAATAATAATTCATAATAGTTCTATTTCGATGTCGTTGAAGCCCCAATTAGTTATGGTAATAAATAAAACCATAACTCTCTTTGATTGCCTCAGGCATTTAATCTTCCTTGCTTAAGTCATTCATTGGATAACGAATAGTTTTCAGCTCCAACAAAAATCTGGTAGAAGGTTATTATGATTAGTAAATGAACTTTCATGATGTTTCTGAAGCATCACCCAAACTGAGCTGATTTCGCATTACAGTTTGGTTGGTATATGCTCATAATTTAACATTTTCTCTGGCCTATATTGAATCATTTGCAGGAAAGAGGAATTATTATTATCTTTCAAGCAAAAACCTATTAAGGCAAATCTGTCTTGTCTTTTAGTTAATTCTAATTTGCTTCTTGCAATAATGTTTCTGAAGCATCACCCAAACTGAGCTGATTTCGCGTTTCCAGTTTGGTTGGTATATGCTCATAATTTAACATTTTATCTGGCCTATATTGAATCATTTGCAAGAAAGAGGAACAAATTAAATCTTTCAAGCAAAAACCTATTAAGGCAAATCTGTCTTGTAATCTTTGGGTTACTTACACTTCTGGTAGAAGGCTACAAGGGCCTTGGAAATAGCCTGACGGATGGCATAGATCTGGGCCACATGACCACCACCGTTGACGCGCACGCGAATGTCCACACCGGCGAATTTCTCCTGCAATGAGACACAAAATGGTTAGTATCCAAGTTTGATTCATTCGAAAGAACAACTAAATTGTTAATGGAAATATAATCAGTAACAATTTATATTCTCATATGGCTTCAAGTTCGGGATAATTGTTAATCATCATTTAGAATCTACTCTCGAAGAAAGTGTTCTTCCTCCACATCAGACACACACACACACACACACACACTCACCTTGCCGAGCAACAAAAGCGGCTCCTGCAATTTGTATTGCAAAACTTTGGGTTCAATTTGTTCCAAGGGGCGTCCGTTAACCTTCAGTAGACCGCTGCCACGCTTGCAGTAGGCAACTGCAGTGGCGGTTTTCTTTAAAAATTCAAAATAATGCACAAAATATATAATTTTTAATAAACATAACCTCAGTATGCGTATGCGCGGTCAGCGTCCCGACGACGGCGACGAAACTGCTTGACACATGCACGTGCGAAAATTTCTTAATTCAATTGCACTTGTCTTTACACACCTTACGGCCAAAGACCTGGACAGCCTGCACGGGTTCTCTGCGCTATAAATGATACAAAACATTTACATTTTCTTTAGTTTTCAATTAGTTTTTTCGAGTTTTTTCTTTAGCACTAATACCTTTTGCTGCATTTTGCTCCGCGAGTTGGGTAGAAAAAGAGCGGAAGTTGGCCATTTGACAGCTAGTGTGACCAAATTGGCAAACTGTCAAACGAAAAGTGTAGAGTACACTATCGGGGAGATAACTATCTACAATCGGAGCTTCTGGCAACGCTGGGGTTCTCATTTTAAAACCGTGACTCGTGACTGTTCACATCGGCGGTACGGTGCCATCTCTACTGTCAGCTGTTATTGACGTTCACGTAACTTTTACTCATTTTTAAACATTGTTTGGCTTTGTATTTGAAAAAAACACAATAGAGGAGAAACCGAGGAAACTATTGAAATTGGAAAATGGTGCGCCCTTCCCTCATTACATTAGCTAAGCGTGTACCGCTGATACAGTTTCGCAAAGGTGGAGCGGGCGCTGGGGCTCCCAAGTCAGCAGAGCAGGCAAGTTCAAAGCCAGCCGGAGGCAAAAAGGTTAACTTTTTCAGCCTATTCTCAATAGTCCTAGACTAAAACTACAATTGCTATGCGCACAATTAAATTATCCTCTTTGTTTCCTTAGCTGGGCGGAGGAGCTGCTATCGAGGATTGGGAACTGCCAGCACGCTTTGCGCGCAAGCCCATAGATCCTGTTGAAGCGGAATACATCAATAATGGTGGTCCACCCAATTATTAATATGATCAAATTCTGTTTAACTTACGAAATGTTTAATTTATAAAATAAATTTTGTTTTGAACCTTCAAACAGCTGATCTGGCATTCACACGCTCACGGTGACGCCATTGCTATTCAGATGCTCAAGCATAATTTGAGTTGAATTTATTAAAATTGGCTTAAAGATATCTATAATTATATTCTTAAGTTTATATATTTTAATATGTTGATATTTGAACTCAGTTAGAGATGGCCAGATAAATCGATTATTGCCGGTAAGCTATCAGATAAGTTTATCGAACAAATGCTGGTTAATAATTAATTCACATCTCTAGCAATGAAGTGACGCTACAAAATTTAAAAAAATATTAACAATTACAAAATATTTAAATAAGAAAGTGAAGAAACATCAGAAATGAAGCCAACTGCATGCTGTATTATAAAGTTTGCAAGGGTCCCAACAACTATTGGAATATGGAAGAAATTAAAGTTCAAGGAAGCACCTGACGTTGGGTGCACCTGAAGTAAAGATTTTCACAATATGGTTAAAATGGAATGCAACAAATATCAAGAAAATTACCACACCGTAATTTGAAAAACATTTTTCACATTTGACAGTGTAAAATCACAGGACCGTTAATCGGTGAAAATTGTGTAAAATCATAGATGCTAAAATTGATAAGAAAAACATCGGTTATCGATACACCTGTGTTTTTCCCAAGCAATTGCCATTCGGACGTGTTTTTCAATTGTGTCTCTGCGATCTATCCGTTTATACATATTGTGCATATATATACGCGGTATTCGACTTGTTTGTGGTAAAGGCCCCCTCAAACCCCCCCACGATCTTGCGCCCGCTAGCCACTCTATCGTTCGCCCTGAACAAAGAGTGGAAAATTTTCCAAAAATTTCAAGTCAGCAGAATCGAAGTGAACGAATAAACCCTTGAGTGCTGGTCAAGATTGGTGTGTGTGTGTCTGGCCTGAAATTCCTATTGTGTGAATTTTTTGTTTAACCCATTTGGATGGGTGTTAAGCCTAGTATGCAAGTGAACTATTGCAACAAGGACTGCCTGGGTCTACGTAAGCGAGTTTGCGGCCTCCATCAAACCTTCAAGTGGCTCCATCAGACACCTGCCCTGCACGAATACCTAATCTCGGCGAGCTCAGTGGCTGCGAACAGGAACACCCAAAGCGACGTGCCCCCCACTGCAACGGTCTAAAGTCCAAACATATAAAGACAACCCCAAAGCAATCGAACCAAAACGAATACGAAAAACAATCAAAAAATAAAGAAGAAAAATAACAGAATCGCCATTAAGCTAAAATAGATAATAAGCACAAAGAAAACAGAGACAATATATAAGATATAACCGAAAAAAAATATTCAACCTAACCCCCAACAAACAAATAACACATAAACACAGAGAGAGAAAGAAAAAAGGAACTGTTAAAGAACAAATAAGTGACCTTAAAGAAAAATCAAGGAGTTAGACAGAGAGAGAACGAGAAAGTGCACTTGACAACCAACCGTTAAACATTTTAGCCAATTAACAACAACAACAGCGATCACTATGAGCTTTTTGTTGCGTCGCAATTCCAGTCAGCTGCGCCTGCTGCTGACAGCTGGCAATAAAATCACGCGTCCCGCCTACTCCACCTCAGCCTCCTCATCCTCCTCGTCGTCGTCATCAGCTGATAACAACAATGTAAATGTCATATCATCTGGCAGCGCACAACGTAAATCGCCGCCATCTGTCCCAGATGCTGACATCAAGAAATCTGTCTTTATCTCCCAATCGCATGACATTTTCACCAATTTGGCTCTAGAGGATTGGTTGTATAAAAACTTTGATTTTAGCCATCATCATGTACTGCTGCTGTGGGCCAATAATCCCTGTGTCGTTATCGGAAGACATCAGAATCCCTTTACCGAGGCAAATGTATCTAAGTTGATGGAGCGCGGCATAACCCTGGCTCGCCGGAATAGCGGCGGTGGAGCCGTCTATCATGATCGTGGTAATTTGAATTGTACATTCTTTACTCCCCGCGAGCGTTATGATCGGAAGTACAATTTGAATATTGTAACGCGTGCCCTGTTCCGGGAGTGGGCTATCAAGGCGGAGATCAACGAGCGTGATGACATTGTTATATTGAACAAGAAGGTGAGAACTAACTACAAGTGAGTGTGACCTTGAAGTTGACCTTTCTTTTTCACTTTAGATTTCTGGTACTGCTGCCAAACTGGGTCATCCCAACTCGTATCATCATTGCACTTTACTGGCCACAGCTAATAAATTGCATTTGGGTGAATCTCTTGTTAAGGAGCCAGCCAATTACATTAGTCGTGCCACTGCATCCGTGCCCTCATCCATACGCAATCTGGTGGATGTTAATCGCAATGTGACCGTTCCCCAACTGCTCTCTGCCGTGGGCTACGAATATTTGAGAACCACGGCCACAGCTTTGGAAGATGGCGGCAGTGTACAGACAATGCAACAGCGTGGTTTTCAGCTAATCAATCCCACTGAAAAATGGTTTCCAGGAATTGAAGAGTTGCGTGCCAACTACAGTTCATGGGATTGGGTCATTGGTAAAACGCCCAAATTCACCGTTGAAAAGGATCTGGAACTAAAGGAAGATCAGCATGGCATGAAGCTCAAGTTGAGCGTTGATGTAGAGGCGGTAAGCCAATCGTTACTCATATTTCTTAAAGTTGTATTGACTTATTTTGTGTCTTTTGCCCTTTTCAGGGCCTGATGAAGGACATTAACATACAGTTGCCGCAGAGCGACCAGCGTGTCCCAGTGGTTACACCACTTCAAGGCAAAGCCTACAATGAGGAGAATCTAAATGGCATTATTGGTGCTCTGAAGCTTGTCTCCACCTCGAATGTGAAGCAGGCAATGAATGGTTCGATCTGACAGCTGTACACCTAAAAATCAAAACCTTTGCGTAGTTCGATTCACTAATCTGTCTAACACTTAGGTTATCAATATTATGTTCCGCCATAACATCCATATATATATAAATAATTTTACTAATCTAGTTTATAGTATTGCAAGATCTGCACACATTTTATATTGTATATACATATATATACGTATGTATTTTTCCAATGTTTTTTATGCAATAAAATTATGTTGAAAACATATTACACGATATTATCAGGATGACAAGTTCTACCAGATCTTGTAGGATTGTAGGAAAGGATCTCGTCATGCCAACAGTCATCAATCAATAAGGACCATGTGGTCACTGAAAATTCTGATACTCCTTCAAAGTATATCCATAATTTCAAATTACTAATCACAATTTATGTTATTCTACCCTCAAAGTATTATATAATACTGCTACGGTGCAAGTCCCTTAGTTGACTCGTCAGATATCAAGTGCCCAACTGAAATTCCGAAGGTCCTTTCGCCTTTAATTTGTCGATTTAAATTAACCACTAACCGTAGCTTTTGAAACATATTTTAGACTGATCAGAGGCAGCGTTGACATTAAGAATAAAACAAATGTGCTTGGCGAATTGCTCCATTAACTGAGAAACTTTCAAGATGCTAGACAAACCCGAAATTTCCCGAAAGCGTAACCGGTAGGAAGTTTTTGCATTTTGCAAATCCTACGTGAAATTAAATATAAATGATTTTCAGCAAACAGGAGTCAGGCTTCAATATTAACAAATACCGACTAATTTCGACACATGCGGAATTTGGAACGCATCATCCAAATGTGAACTTAAATGGGTGCACTGTTGCGTACCAAAGGCCAATACCGGGCACCGGAGCGGACCTGCCGAATTCACTGGAGGAGCTTTCGGAAAGTGATATATTTAGGAATAACACACTTAATTCAGCATCTATAGAAAGTCCGAATGTTCCAATCTGTAGAAAACTACAGCGGACCGAAGTTTTACGACACAAATTCAAGACTTCTATTTATTTTGCAGACAACTTTGCCGATAATTACAATCGGAGGATCATTCAACGTAATGAAGAACGAGATCATATGCTCCAAATTGCTGAGTTTGAGCTGAAAGCCTCAAGGGACGAACGTCTTGCGTGTGAGAAAGAAAGCATAGAAAAACACTGCCTGTCTGTTTTTGGACGTCATGAAATCGAGACGAAGGAGATTCAGCCTGTATGTGTTGAAATTAGGAAGGATGAAAACAAAGATCTCAGTTCCGTATTGATTAAGTCCCCAAAACGATTAATTTCTGCAAATGATGAAATCGAGTTGGTGGAGAATAATTATCTTGAACAGAGGAATGAGCAGGAATTGGTCAAGACCATAGAAAACTCCATTCAGCCTGTAAAAGATAAAATCCAGCGGAAGGAAAACCAGGTTACAGAGTTTCCATCCAGTAAAGAACATATACATTCCCCTAGAAAAGAACAATTGGCTAAGAATATAGAAAAACCTTATCAACTTATTAATGATATCAAGAAGGTGAAGATCAAAGATGAACAGATCCATTTCATTAAAGAACAGATCAAGTCCAAAGATCAAACATTTTCATTCATCACAAAGAGCAAAGAGACCGAATTGGTCAAGAATTGGTTAAATAAACCCGGTCAACCTTTGAGCGATAATGTCAATAAAAACGAGATCAATGATCCATTCATCACAAAAGAAACTAACTTGTCAGATTGGGTCACGAATTGGTTAAGTAATGCCAATGAACCTTTTACAAATGATACCCGGGAGGAATTTATACCCCTGACTAAGGCAATGTTGTTGCGTTTTCATCAAATAATGCAAGGACAACCATTTGAAGAGGTCATTTCCAAATTCAATATGCACATAAAACGTGACTCCATTCGCACACTAATGGGAGCAAGCTGGGTCGACGATGAGGTTATCAATTTTTATATGAATCTAATCACTGAACGATCTCAACGGAAGGCCGGTCAATTGCCCAGCGTGTATTGTATGAACACATTCTTTATTCCCATACTTACTCAGAATGGTTATAATTGTGTGAGGCGCTGGACCCGGAAGGTTGATATCTTTAGCAAAGATATTATCGTGGTGCCAGTTCATGTGGACAGAAACCACTGGTGCATGGCCATTATACATATGAAAAATAAGACAATTTACTGCTACGATTCCTTGGCTCATGCTCAGACACATGTCCTTAAAGCACTGCAAATATATTTGCAGCAAGAGTCACTCGATAAGCGTCGAGTGTCGTTTGACATGAGTGAATTTCGAATTAATAATGCTCGCGATGCTCCAAAACAGAGAAACTCCTATGATTGTGGTGTCTTTAGCTGCATGGTAGCCGAGTATATCACAAGAAATAAACCTTTGACTTTTTCCCAATTGCATATTCCGTATTTTCGCGTCAAAATGGTCCTAGAGATATTCGCCGGCATGCTGTGGCTTTAAGTAAATTTGAATACATTAATATATATTTATATATTTGTAAGGCACTTGTTTTGCTGCTTTTTTGACACATAATAGTAGTATAAAAAAATATATGTAGTTTATATACATATATTACAAAAATTAAATTAATATATATGTATGTGTAATACTCGTGATGTGCAACATTTGAAGACGAGTCCGAGAAAAAAAACATAATGCACCATAAAACGTGACACAAAAACGCGTGGAATTAAAATCAATAAACAGTCATCAACAGTTAGACATGAACTTATAAATTATAAAAGAATTCAATTCAGGATTAAATTTGCATTCTTGTCCCTAGATTAAATGTGAACTGCTTGCACCAGTTCCGGTAGATTCTGATATTCAGGATCGCGTGTAAAGAATTCCATGAGATATGCGAAATTGGGACGCTCCTTGGGTCGCTCCAGCCAACAGCTACGCATCACGGCATAAATGTAAGCAGGACAGAGATCGGGTTGGGCCAAACGTTGTCCGCTATCGACCAATTTGATGGCATCCACATTGAGCATTTCACCATAGGGTGCAGCACCCAATGAGAACATTTCCCACAGAGTCACGCCGAAGGACCAAACATCGCTGGCATGCGAGAAGATGCCATTGTTGAAGCTTTCCGGAGCATACCAACGTATGGGCCAACGACCTCCCTGGGTAAACTGATACTCATCGCTGCCAGCACTCAATGAACGCGACATTCCAAAGTCACTGATCTTAGCCTGCTGGCGTGAGGTTAACAAAATGTTCCTGCACGCCAAATCACGATGCACAAAGTGCTGGGTTTCCAAATAGTGCATGCCTAGAAGAAGAAGGGTGAAAATAGATCAGTTTAGTTTTCATCTTCCGCATTTCTAGCGCTTACCACAAGCGATCTGTGATGCCCACAGTTTCAGCTCCTGATTGACCTTAATTTCGGCGCTGTGATCGAGTATATATTGCAACATTGAGCCCAAGGGAGCCAGCTCTTGAACCATCATTAACATCTCGCCCTTCGATATGCCTATGAGTCGTACAATACACTTGTGCTCCAGCCGCATCATGACCGATGCTTCGCGGAGGAATTCATCCTTGTTGCTATGTTCGTCTCGCAAGGTTTTAATGGCCACCTCTTGCCGGCCAGCAGGCGGCTTGTTTAGCCAACCCTTGTAGACAGAACCAAATTCACCAGCTCCAATCTCTTCTTCCAGTTCAAGGTGATCACGCATTATGAAGAATCTCAATTTAGCTGACTCCAGAGCAGAGGAAGTTGGCGTTGTGGGAGTGCCACTACATTTACGCTGTAAATAACCAGCCATTTCGCTCTCTGTGGATCCCGTGGAGATGAGGGAATCAAGTCGAGCTGCTCCCAGTGGTTTTAGCGGATGATCCATTAGCATATGCACATCTACAGTCGGCACATAGCCATTGATATTCGCATTGAGCCGCTCTTTTTCAATAATCACATCGCTCTGGGTGAAATACTCCACTTCTGCTTCAGTCTTCTGGGCAATGGGCGGCAGCTCAATATCAATGGGCGTGTTATTCCGTGGCACATTATACAATTCTCCAGCTGCAGCCGCAGCATCCACGTTGAGCTTTGCAAAATCCGTGGAGAATGATAGACTTTTGATCATGGGAGCAGCGGCTTGCAATTCCTCAACAGTTTGTGCCAGAGACATGCCGCCTGCACTGCTCTCGGATTCGCTGCGTTTGGTCTTTGACTTGCTTTTCCGTAGACTATTCATATCGAATAGTCCTTTCTTGGGACTGGTCAAACGCAAAGTATTAAACATGGAGCTGCTGTTTTCCTTTTTTTCTTTTTTCTTTGTACTCGTTGGAACAGGCACATGGGAATGGGTTGTGGGAGGAGTGGGTGGTGTAATAGGTTGGTGGTTGTCGCGTCTGGCAACGGAACGTGGTATGGTGGCAAAGGAGGGCACCTCTGGCTTGGGCTGCGGAGGCACTGGATACTTGAGACTCACTGGGAGCCCATACGAAAAGACCATAAAGTTTGCAATCAGATGTTCCAGGCTGGGCCAATAAGGTCCATCGTCTATATACAGGAATTTAGACTACAAAGGAAAGAAATTAAGTAGTAATCACCAAAAGATTTATAGTGAATTAACACTTACAGCTCCCGTTTGCACTTTGGTGCCATTTTGAAAGAGATCCGCCTGAGAGATGCGAAAATTTTTAATTGTCTGATCACAGAGTAATGTTAGGACATATCCAATGGCAGCCGCCGATTCGGAATAGCGAACCAGAAAGCAGCCAGATGTGTCCACTTGTGAATCCTTCTCAGTTAGTTCTTTGGCATACTGTTTAAGTATGGCCACCGCCTCCTCACGCTTGAGCGTGCCATGATACCAATGCTCTTTGGTGGTATTTGCGGCAGGCATCTTATATTTGAGAAGATAATCCTCCACAGCCGACTGTCCAGTCTCCTTGGCCAGATCAAAGGGAAATTCACCAGAGCTGGTGCGTGGCAAAAGTGGAGCTTGGGCTGCCAAGAGTTCTTGAACTGCTTCCAAATTACCATACTTGGCTGCATCATGGAGAGGCACATAACCATTCTCTATATTCCGACCCTGAACATTGGCCTGGGCATTAATTAGGGTGCGAATAAATGACGCTGGCTTCGTACGTGCGGCATACTTAATGAGAGCAAAATAGTTTAGATTAGTTGATGTTCTAGAAATAGATGATTTCTGGTACTTACATGCAATGGCTGACAGCCAAAGGAATCCGAGCTGTTTACCTGCACTTTGGCATCCAGCAAAAGTTTCAATATATCCTCATCACTGTATAGAGCTGCCAGATGCAAGGCTGTCTGTCCATCCTGATTCTTGGCATCAAAATTCCGATAGCCACATTTGAGTAATTCGAATACCACTTTACTCTCATTCTTGGAGGTGGCACGATGCAGAAGATTTGTTACCCCATGACTCCTGGTATTATGCGGTGGTGGGTCACGTACCAGGGGATTGGTTAATGTTGTAACCAAGCCATTGGATGTCTGTTCATAATACTCCACCAGAGTGTCCAAGCCATGTAGAATCTTAGTCTGCACCTTGTCGTCGATGGAGAAGAAGGCATCTTCTCCATGTCGACGGATTTGATAATGGCACACTTCGTCCTGGCAAAGGAGACTCAAAACGAAGTCGCCAGCTGCCGTGCTGCTCTCCCGCACCAAGAATGTACCATCTTGGTAACCTGGAGAAGAAAAACATTATTCCAATTACAATTCATTAGCCACGCCCACGCCCACTTGTTGGAGTGCCCCACTTGAACTTGCCTTGTTTCAGCAAATCATCAGCTGCCTCACGGGATAAATTGCCGTGAAACCATTTCATGTGATCATCGCGGCTCATTGTGTGTCCATTTAATTTGGCATACAACAATAATTGTTTAAACAAAAAGCAAAAATTACAAAAACTATCATCTGTTGATTCAGATGTGTGGCAGCACTGGAATGCGAATAGTGCTGCCAGACGATCGCCAACGATCGGATATCAATTATTTGCAGCGCCCACCAACTGTTATCGAAATTCAAATTGCGCTATCGGATTATTTGGATTGACCGTTAAGTGCGAAGAAAAAAAAACACTCGGTAAATGTTTATTTTATCAGATTTTCGTTTTTTTTCTTTAAATCTTTAATATATTTATTTTTGTTTTTCCATGAATTTCCTTTTTTTTTGTTTTGTTTTTCTGTATGTATGTGCTACTAAAACACAGTATTAAGTTATGGGCGATTATGTTAAGATTTCATTTTGTTTCTGTTTTAGGTTATGTGAGAATATTCTTAAGCATATAAAAAACGACTATATTCTATAAAATACAGCATTACAATTAATTGAAATGATTAAATTATTAAACGTACGTTTAGGTTTATGTATTTTATCATTTTTTTTTTTGTAGTTTGTATTGTTTTTACAATGTACAATATAGAAGAAAAGCAATGCAAAAGCAAGAAGTTATTCCATTTTTTTTTTATTTCGTTTTCAAATTAAATTTTGTATTCTCTTTAGTTTTGCTGATTGCATTGATGGTTGGTAATAGTAAGTATTGTGGCAACTTAAAAGACTAAAGTAAAATAATTTCCATACACACAATTATAAATATAGCAATATATATATTTCCCTTTTACACACACTCATATATATATATATATATATATATATATATATATATACTCATATATATATATATATATATATAGATATATATATATATGTAGATATATAGGCAAATGTTTTACGTTATATATCAACACACACATACTCAGTTTTGCTTTGCTTAGCTTCGAAACACACGCCCCTATCCCCGCCCATATACTTATTAGCTAAAATTGCTTAAGCGTTTAGCATTTTTGTATGTTGTATGGTTTTATTGCTCGTTTTCTCTGTTGTTGTCTAAATCCTTGTTTTGCTTTTAAATTTTGTTTGAATTAACTTTTTCATTTTGCGTATTTTTTTTTCAACTATTTTCAAGCATTTTTTGTTCGAAACTACCTTAACACGAAAAACAATTTCGAATAAAATTCGCATAAAAATAATGATACTTTCTTTATATGTGATCTGATCTCGTGTTGGTGGTGCTGCTTCTACTGCTGTTGATCTTGCTGCGCTGGTGCTTCTACTGCCGATAATCCTTTTGTTGTTTGTTTTACATGATCTTTAGATTTGGTCCTTTTTGCTCTCTGGTTGCTGCCCCTTTTTTCATGTATGGAAATGAATAAAAACGTAACTCTAAATTCTAATGTAGAACAAAATCTTTAAACGTATCTCTCGAATCATTAAAGAAATTATAGTTCCTTTGGTGGGGGCCGTGGTCGTTTTCTTTGTTCCACCCCCCCTTTTTTTTTGTTTTCTTTTGTTATATATGATGCCTTTTAAATTTATGACTTTTGTTTTGTTTTCATCATCTCGTGTTATCTCTCTGATGTTGTGTATATTAATCATATTTGATGTTATTTGTTTTTGAATTCTGGTTTCCCCCAAAGGAATTGCATTTTAATTCGCTATTGAAGATAGTTTTTGGGATACTCCATTCACAGTCTTTGATTTAAGAATGTCATTTTCATATGAAAAGACCGTTTCCTTGCCATTTTCGACAATGCTGCAAAAAGATCGAAAAGATCAAATTAAAATGAATTCTTTTAGATTAGATTAAATTGCGACATACCGCTTGGTCATCAACTTATTGCCGTTGACAAACACCGTGGAGGTTGAGGTACGTTTAACGGCGCCTGCATTGGGTCCACCAGAAATGTGGGTAACGCCGCTGCTGCCATGGCCTCCACTTGTCATTGAGGAGAAAGAAGTGAAACCGTTGGTGGGCATAAAAAAATCCATCATTGAATAATTGACCATGGGCGCCGCAAAAGGGGAGGCCAATTTATGCTGGTGATGATGATGATGGCGAGAGGCTCCAATACCGCCGCCGCTACCGCCAACATGACGTCGACTTGAACCGCTAGAAGTGCCATTCGAATGGCCATTGGCATCTGAAATGCAATCGAATTCAGTAGTATTAGCAATGGATGAGGGAGGAAATCTTCTGATCAACCACAAATTTACCTCTAAAGAATTCGGCAAAGGGTGAATTAACGCCAAAGAATTCACGGAACACTTCGTCAGGCGGTCGGAACACAAACGGAAAGCCACCCATAATATCAAAGTCATCAAATTCGTGTGTATTATAGTGATGACGGGTATGTGAGCGATTCTGGCGATCACCGAGTCCATCCTTGCCATACTCATCGTAAATGCGACGTTTTTTCTCTGTGAATAAGCAAAAACGGAAAGAGTTAATTTATGATCTCTGATCTGATGTATACACTATTTCTCCGGATTAGTGGAAACATTGCTAGATTGTTGTTGCTGCTGCTGCTTGAATGGGGGAAGGGTTAGCTCAAGCCTTAGCTATTTATTTATTTTTTTTTTTTGCATTTAGTGCCGAAAAAACAAAAACGGAATAACAAAAACGAAAAAGCTTTGGTTAAACACTGGCTCAACAAAAACAATTTGGCGCCCAACGTGAGAGAGCAAGCCAAAAGAAACACATAAAAAACTCAAACAAACAAAAAATTAGCAACTTTTTTTCGCTTTGCTTTTTACCAAAAAGTTTATGAAATGGTGTACCCTCGAATATGTTACGGAAGGTAAACGCCTGATAGCGATTACCGCTCCGTCTGCTCGGATAGTAATCATAGTCGTAGTCACGACCATAACTTGATGAAGTGCTGCCGCCACCAGCTCCGCTGCCGCTGCGATAGCGGGAGTAATAACCATTCGATGTGGAGGAGGAGGAGTTGGCTGAGGATTTATGCAGTGTGGCTCTCGCATCGTAGATCCTTCGCTTACGTGCTAGACACACACACACATGGACCCACCACACAGACATATTATTATCGTTTGATAGACTCGTCGATGTTTTCTTGGGTTCTCATCATCCCAAACCACTTTTCATATTGGACTAAATAATACTCACCATCGGATAGCACTTCATATGCTTCGGAGAGTTCACGAAAACGTTTGTTTGCCTCCTCCAAGTTATCTGGATTCTTGTCTGGATGCCATTTTAAGGCCAATTTTCGATAACTAAAAGAAGAAAGAAAACATTTTTGGTGTAAATGCATTCGATTTCACAACTATGGTGATCCCCTGAAATGCCCTTCTCCGTTTCAGATGTGGGGCTCCCCAATTAAATTTCCCTCTTCATTATGATTGTACTTACGCCTTTTTCACTTCACTGTCGGTGGCTGTGCGTGCCACATCCAATACTTTATAATAGTCCACCATTTTGATAGTAGATGTGTGTTAGATGTATACGTTAAATTATCCTTATTATAATGAACCACTTCAGTTGCCTTCCACCAAGCCAATTAAAAAAATGTCCTTGCAATTTCCTTTTTTCTTTATTCGGTAATGGTTGATTCTCTACTTTTCTGTAATAACAAGAGGGAGAACAAAATATGATTAATTGATTGGTTATACTTAGATCGATTTATTTCGTACAAGAATATCAATTGAATAATCGGCAGAGTTCTCCAAATTTTTAATATAATTTAATAACGAGAAAACAACATAAAAACAAAAGGAAAGATAGATAACAACAACCAAAAATTTATTGTCAAACAGTGTGAAAGGAGAAAAGCAAAGTCAAAGGCAGCTTGGTTTGGGGGGCCGATGGCATTTTTCGAGTTCAATGTCGTACGAAAACCTCATTATATTATGGCAACAGTGCGCCCACATGCGCCCATACCCAGTACCACACGATCATAAGAGAGGGGAGCGGGTGGATCGGAGGTTGGGGCAAAACTATATGCTTGAGCGTGCGTTCAGTTCAGTCGTCCATCAACTTTTGGGGCAATTTCGTTTACGCGTGTGTGCCGCCGCTTGTCGTTGCCCCTTTGGGCCGTTCCGCCTCCCCGGCACTTCACTTCGCTTTTCTGCTCCACTATCTATTGTTTTCACACACACACATTTTCGTGCAAAATAGTCGCTAATTTTATTTAATTTATATTGTTTGAGTATGTATGATGAGGGGCCCCCTTGACACAATTTAGTTGTTGCTGTAGGTTTATCAAACCTATTACAACGGATCAAGGAAAATGCTGCATTACATTAGCAATCATTATCAACGACTTTCAGATACCCTATATCCGACGCTTCAAGAACTGACTGAATACAATCGATTGATACTTCAATGATGAGTTTTGAATAAAAATAAAAACGTGAGTTTAGTTCTCTTTCCAACAATGTCTTCAATTTTCATGGTATCACATCTAATAGTCAACTTTTCGTAATCTCGACAGCTTGTAATAAGTTAGATCTGACGTTTATTTCCATTAATATATACCTCTGAGGCTTTTCTTTATGACTTAAGTCCCTCAGGGGCATCAGCTATCAATCATAATAAAGCTTAATATACCCTTCAAACCGAATACAGGGTATAAGAAATTAGCCTTAAGCTAAATGACAAACATTATTTTGTATACTCTGTATGAGCAAGTTTAAGAGATTGTTGTTGGCTGATGGATGTGGGCTGTCCACTACATTTGAAGTTCTTATTGGGGCAGTAAGTAAGTATATTGAAGATACATACAAACCAATTTATATATATGAACATATGTATCTTTATTTATTTAGGAATCTGGTGCTAAACATTTTTTGTTCAACAATTTATGACTGAGAATGTCATGCGTGTGCGTAGCGGCTAATAAATTCATCTATTATGAATAAAAATACAAGCCATTAAAGTCGACATATAGATTAGCTAAAAAAGAATATGTATATATGTACTTAAAATTTGAACTAAAAATGAATATGTTTACAGGTAGTAGACGAGATGATGGAAGAAGCACTCAAATTTTTACAAGAAAACGATTTCCTCTTATTTATTAACCAAAATTAAATCTTTTAATAGAGATGCATTTGTTTGTTTAATTAATTTAATTCACAAATGTGTTGCAAGCAAATTTAAATTTCTGCACAAAAATCAAAACAAAATAACTTATTGCTTTTGATTTTTTTTTTTTTGTATTTTTATATATATAGAAATAGTGTTGCCTCATTTATATATACAATACATATAAATGATTTTTATATATAGTTTTAATGCCTGCCTATATACCTGTTGACATATTCGGCAAATTCTAGGTCGTAGGTGTAGGAACTTGTGTAGCATTGTCTAAAACCAGCAAATGACGCGAACGTCGTATGGCCAGCCATCCGCACATGACACACTCGGATAGAACGCACGTCAGCGAACGGAGACGGAGATCGAGGTGCTGATGATGGTGCTGTGGTGGGGGTAGGGGGACGTGTCGGGAGAACGAGCTGCTGGTAGCTTGGATTACAGAGTCGTTTGCCTGCTGACTCAAATCACAGCATTTAAATCGAATTTTTGATCTAAGACTATATCTTATGGCAGTCACTCAGCACCTTGCTTTAATTCAAAACCCCTCACCTCCTCCCCCCTTCATCGCGTCGCCATCAGCAGTCACCTCTTGGTTGCTTGAGAGTGGGCGAGTGCGGCATTTAAGGCATTTTGTAATTGCTTGCCGGCAGACGAAAGAAAAACCAGAAAAAGAGAGATGGAATGGGCGTTTTAGTGAGGGTGTGTGAGAGAGTGAAAATACATATGTATATGTTTGTAACTTTTAAAGGTTCTTTCGTCTGGAGTCAAGTTAAACAAGTTAGACAGTAAACTTTCTGATAGTCACCATAAAATATGAATAACTTTTCTATATATAAACTAATAATAAATAAACGGGAACGAGCAAAAATGTGGATTTTTCTTTGACCAAAAGACGGTTTAAAAAAACGATTCTTTTATAGTTGGAGTACTAAAATTATGAGAGCAATAATATTTCATCGTCTTTTTTGTATAGACAAAGTGCTTGTCGTGATATTAGTCATATCTGACGATTAATTTCACATCATAATTTAAAATCAAAGGAGTTCCAGGCGTATACGTAATAAAATACGTATACGTAATATAATACGTATACGTAATGTAATGGTAACTAGTCGTAACTAATTAAAATAACTCAACTCTGATCTGAAATTTCTTCTGATATCATAATTTATTTATTACAATTATTCACCAGGTTCCTAAAGCATTTGCATCATTTATATCTTATAAAGTTTTTTTCAGTGTAAGGCTATTTTCAAAATGCAATTCATTTCAATGGTTTCTAAATTAGTGAATATAAACAAATTTGAACAAATTTCTTTCTCTATTCATCTATATGTATTAGTCAGTCGACTGTTACTTGTTGTATATAACGATTTACTCAGATTTGTAGTGCAGATATAAATTTCAAGTTTAATTGTTCCTGGGGTATATCAAAAACATTTAATGATTCAAGTCACAATTGATATCTAGTTTAAATATCGAATTCTCATTAAAATATTCTCTTAAAGAGTAGGTCAAAGTCAAAGGGGTGTGGTATATTATAAATAAAGCTTATCTTCGTTTGTTCTGTTACTTATGTATGTACATATCTACAATAGGTATATAAAAGTTGGAGAGATTCGCATTTTTAGTCTAAAAGATTTAGTTATCTTCTAGCAAACTGACTCACTGTACCAACAATCAATTTTACTTTTCACTGAATCACTTTATAAACTTCCTTTCAAGAAATGTTTTCAAAATGTGGGGAAATACCAACATATCAATACGAAAGTTCCCCCAGCCGCTTAATGTTTCAGTCTACAGATAAAACTGATTAGACTCGCTTCAAATCAAAGAGTATGCGAGTTGCTGCTGCTTGCTGCCTACACGCAAGACGCAGACACAGACCAGTGATGGAGTTGTCGGAGGAGGAGGAGACGGCGGAGAGATGGACAATCCAAACCTGAAATCGGTCCAAAAGTTATGTATGCGGTTTGGTTTAGACGTCGTCTGATGATGGTGATGCTGCTGGGTGACTATGCAGAGATTGCTGATGATGTTGTTGTTTTTTTTTGTTGTTGTTGCTTATGCAAATTACATCACCCCAACGATAACAAGACTTCGAAGACTTTGACAAGATATCGATTGAAGTTGGCTCGGTTTTGCTGTGCTATGATTTTGTTTTCACACTTTTACAATTGCTTGTTATTTCAATTAAACTTTAATGGTGTCACACAGATAAACACAAAATCAGCTGTTATATGGGGAAGAAGCAGAAGCAACAGTTGGTTGCGTGTTCAGACACGCTGAGAGAAGAAGATTAAAAGAGAGGAGACAGGGAGAGAGTGCGTTATGATGGTGGAGAAAGGAGGGAGGGGGTAGAGTACTGGTGCGTGTTGATTGAATTTGTAACTCATTTTGCCATAACCTACTTCTTTTTGTGCAAATGCAATCAATACACACACACGCACACACCCACAAAGAGAGAGATACAACACACATACTAAGTAAACTGATAGAGGCCAACATTTGTATACGGATGTATGTACATATGTATATATGTATGTAAACTCGCGCGATAAGGAAACGTTGCGCATTTAGGAAAGTCACGCAAACGGTTTTCTTTTGGTTTAGGGGTGTGAGAGAGAGGGGGGACAGAGAAGATGCAACTCACTTTTTATATTGCAATCGTAATACTCGTTAATATTATTGTCGTAGTCGTGGTCGTCGTCGTCGCTCTCGACGTGCATTGCACAAACATTATAAACAAATATTGAAAATAATCAAAATTATAGTAAATCGGGGGAAAAAAATTAAAAATATTAATTTCTCCGCGCTCACGTAAACGCGCGGCAGTGTATCGTTCAGAACTGAAAATGCAGACAGAGACCCCCACAGAGAGAGAGAGAGAGCTCCAAGATTGAAGAGTTAAACAGCTGACACAACAGTATTGCCATTTCATTTGACTGCGGCAGAGCGGGCGTAGACAGAGAGACCGAAAAAAGTGAGAGAGGGACATTGGGAGAGAGAGAGAATTCGTGATGATGCGTGTGTGTTTCACCTGGTTCAGTTCACCGGAAGTAATTACGCGATTTCTTGTTTTTCTTTTTTTTTCCCCCACCAAAAGCTTATTTTTGAAATATTTATCATTTTACTTTATCACTTGAATTGGGGGAGTCGGCTTATCACCCACACCCGTGTTCTCATAAAGCCTTCCAAATGAGTAAGATCAGTTGTTTTTAGTTTTACAAGTGGAGCTGCGGGTCAATCAGTCGTCCCCGACACCCTCTCACTACTTTCATTCTATAAAAACTCTAGCAAATGTGATTCATCTATTTTCACAGAAATTTCTTTGATTGGAAATACACTTTAGCGATATTTTTGTATATGAATTTATTATGATGACAAAAAGTTGCAAACCCAAATAAAATTTGGTATAAGCAGCACCGGGGAGTCAACCTTACGGATACCCTTTACTGAGTAGGCCTCAGGTATATAAACAGCTTAGTGATGGAGCCTTTCTCAACAATCTTGACAAATTAACTGAAGCCCATTATAGCCTTTTGGGGGGGCTACAGGGTATAAACATCGAATCCGCGGAGTTCGGCAGCAGCAAAATGTTAGGGCATTGAATTTAAATATTTAATTTTAGCACAAACAGTCGACAACGAAACGACGACGACCCGATGATGAGACGTTGACGCCGCACAGTGTGACTAAAAAGGTTAAAGACAATGGCCGAGAGGCTAACTCTTTCTTAGATTGTCGTTTATTTCAAATTGCAGCGTTAATTTCTATGGGAATCAAGTCTGAAATAGTCTGTTTTCATTTCTTTTGAATTCAATTACATTTTTTCAGTGTAAAACTTTCAAAAGACTTTGAAACATTGTCAATACAACAATCAGAGCTGCCAAACCGTTATGTAAACGAAATTAACGCATTTCGGTTGCATTCGTCGGTTTTGAAATTAAAGAAATGTTTATTTTAACAAAGACCCATCATTATTTTTCGCCGCATGACCTGCCCCATCATTGTTATTCACAGTTCTTTTCAAATCTTTTGTTCCACAGTTCCAAACAGCAGAAGCAGCAGCAGGTGGGAACAGTGGGAGGAAGGCGCTTACCATACAAATACATATAAGTATATTTTTGTGCGAAAATAAAAACGAAAAAACACTTGATAAAATTGAACAGCGAAAAATGTTTATTTTTGGATTAAGAATTTATAAAAAGAAAAGCCACAACAACAAATTTTCACTGAATGAGAAAGAAATGTTGTGTGCACGGAAAAAAACCGCGGAACTAGAGCAAAGGTGGGCAAAATGGGCAGAAAAAACGGAAGACAAAATAGAAAAAAGAAAAGTGAAACAAAATTGCAATTGAAAGTGCTTGGGCGTGGTGTTTTTTCGGTGGATTAGACTGAAAATTATAGACTAGTTGTATGCAAAATAAAAAAAAAAGTGGAAACTCGCCAAATTGCACAATTGTTGTCTGCGAAGTGAAAAGCACAACCGCGAAACATAGAAAACAATAACAATGCAATGCCAAGAGACAACAACAACAGCAAGACCTAGAAATAGACACGTGGGCGTGGGAAATATATCTATTTTTAAGATACAAAGCTTCAATCCAAACGCCAACCCCAACCCCCATCTATACCCTTTGCCCATCAAATCTCTAGCATGTATCGTCGTTTCTTGTAAATATTACAAACTACTTTGCGGCCGGGCGGCTGCTGCGTCGCTCCACACCGTTGTAACAGCTGCTGATTCATCGTTGTGTTGGCCTCGTGATTCCCTCCCGCTGGCAATTTGTTTAATAGATACACTCCTATGGTTATGGTTAGGAACTGTTGTAATATTGCCCTAATGTGACGAGGGGGAGGCCTGTTTTTTTACATGTTTGAGGGGCGTGTCCCCTCTATGCACTATTTCTAATCAAAATCATTCGTTTGAAGCCTACACATAGCGGCACTACACAACATAAAGTATTTTATGTTAATGCATCGAATTGGAGATACTCTTTACTAGATTTTTAACGATAAAAATTGTCTAATTGGATTATAATTACTAATTAAATACGTTAACTGTCTCACCTAGGTTCATTTTTACATTAACATCCTAACGCCACTTGGCACCTTACATTCTACTCACGCCATTTTTTCCACACTGTTTGGAGGATTCGTGGCGTTCTAAAGGCTTAATTTTAAGGACTTTTTAGTCGCCAAATCGTTTGACAATCTTAAATATACCCTTACTGTGTGTGCTGGGTATGAAACTACATTTCAATGTAAATTTCGAAATGTTCTATGTGTAATTTTTGTGGCTTTTGTTATTTGTTGAGTGGGAATGCTTTTTGCCTTTGGGTGGGCACTTTGCTGTGATTTCGAGTTGGGTTGGGCCCTCGAGATTATAAATGTAATAGAACAAGTAGAGCACCATTCGACGAGCTTATGTAGGGCTTAACTTGACTTTTTGAGTGGTTTATAGAAATTGGAAACATATCATCATTGATCTGCTTGATCTTCCCAAAACTTGTATTTTTTCTATGTTCTGTTGTTATTAATTAAGAGTTGAATCAACTCTCCGTTGACTGATAATTCTTTTGAAATTTGCATAGCAAATCAAATTAAAACTTTTATTAGATTAGGTCGTAAGTTTGAGAATAAACCATTAATTATAAATCCCCCTGGTAGCTTTGGGATGATGATATTTTTTCCCAGAAAACCTGTGGATGCTCACTTCAAGTTTATCTACATCTGTCAGATAAATATTTACCGACTTCTTCCATGGAGTGGTGTGTGTGGTTCAAGCGTACTCTGATCTAATCTATTCGAGCTTGTCAAGTTTATGCGTTTCTCTCTCTCCATATATTTTTCTTTTGTCTGCTTCTTCTTTAGTGTGCGGGTGTAGGAGAAAAATGATCATTATGATGATCAAGATGACGACGACGTACATTGACTTGGGGAGTCATAAAATACGAGATATACACACAAAGATCAAGAAAAACTAAATAAGGCAAAGTCAGCTTTAATGCCGATCACATAAAAACTACCCACCATCCATTGATCGGGTAAGTAAAATAACAAAACCTGTAGCCGGATGATGATGATCTCAATAAAAGACAGTTTTTCTGTATAAACTTTTGTTCAAATTTGTGAAATCGCTGGAGGGGAAAACTCCATTGTTGTGTGTGTTCCTTGCAAGATCCATAAATCTAACGATAAATATCACTCTCCCGACTACTGTGTGTCTGTAGTGTCCGAGTCCAAGTCGAAGTCCACGTCTGTTGCATCAAGTGGAATTGGTGGCATCTAGATCAAGTCCACTTTGAGCAACAATGAGTGGTTTATTTTTTCGCTTTTGTTCAATGTGCAGCCGTATGTTGCATTGACAATGAAGTTATTAAAGCGCAACTGCACCGCAAAAACCACATTCAACCAACCAAACAACCAACTAACCAACCACCTGAAGCACTCTCAACGGAAATATGTGATTAGCTTTTGGCCAAAATCTCGGTCACTTCACATCACTCCACTTCATACCACACTCGACTCGACAAACTCCCCTCTAGCATTATCAGGTAAAGCAACTTCATAAATCTAAAAGGTGAAGACAGAGTAAGATACTAAAAATAATTTTATTAGCGAAAGTCAGTCGACGACATGAGTTAATAATAAAAAAAAAGGCAAAACTAAACTGAAACCAAAACCAAAACAACTTAAGGGCAGAGAGCTCGCTCTTCTTGATTGATCGTTAAGTTTATTTAAGTTGAAGAATTGAGTTTAATTACTCAATTTGTGGCACGTACTTAGAGTTAGTCAAAAACATTTCCCAATTAGATAAACTGCAAAAAAACAAGGCAAAGGGAAAAGGTGAGAGAAGATAATAATAACAACAATTGGATGAATCGACAATTGTTCCTTTTCTTGTTGTTGCTGTATTAAGCAGTAAATAAGAGGAATTAAATGGAAATTTAAAGGGTTCTGTTAACTTCATTTAGAATTTAGCCAATTAGCACTGACCTAAACTACATATCTCAGTAGCTGGTAAAACGATCTAAGCTGATATTAGTCAACAGTTGAATCTACTACTAATTAGTCTTCAAGCTAATCAAAAGTTGAAGAGTTTTAAATATATTGTCTAGAATCCCGACTACAAGTAAATTTATACAATATTCCAATTGTTTTCGCTCAAAACTGGTGAAAAATTCTATTTATGATCAAAGAATATCATATATAGAACAAGGAATTGTACAACATTCTAAAGTACTTTTACGAAATGGTTGACACACTATCTTGGTTCGTTTGTTGTTCACCAATTTGTGAAATTTCACTTCGAAGTCGGCGTTAATTACTCTTTGACAGTTAGGCACAAAAGGTTAGAAAAGACAGTTGGGACATAGAAAGAGTTGCGAATCGGACCTCGTGTTTAAGTTTTTTGAAGAATAATAAAAGACTCGAACAAGGTGTAGAATGTTCTTATTCTTATACAAAACTACCTGCAAAACTTGGTCAATCTGTTTTAATTTAACTTGGCGAACTAGAACAATAATAAAATTACATTAAATGTTTAGGACAATGAGAAAATTTAAAAGTTGTCGAATTGTTATTGCTTTCTATTGTAAACATAATATTGTTAGACAAAGTGTACACTTAAAAATTGAGAGACATTAAAAAGTTGCCAAGTCGGTTTATAATTTTTTGAATCAAAGGTAATTATTATTTTTCAAACTTTTCAAAAATGAAATTTTTATGCCAAACAGTAAACAGTTTAAATAAAAAAACTTTAATTATTATAGAGTTCATATTACTCACAACTTGGGAATTAATATTAATATATTTTAAAATAAATTAAAAATATTGCGGTCAGTTATTTTTAAAGTTCAACTATATATTCTTGCGGCTAGTTTCCTTTCCTTTTTTTTTTGTTTTAGAAATCTTTAAATCGATTACTTCATCCATGGTTTAATTGCTCACATTTTTATTACATAGCCAATTGAAAATTGCTCGTTTTTTTTCGTTATATACCTTTCACCCATTTTTCTGGTGATCTTGAGGTCAACACAATGGAGCTACCATCGATGACTCTGACGAGACTCCAAGTGACTTGAGGCAAGATACAAAATAAATTTAAAAATAAAAACAAAAGCAAAGCCAATAGCAACCAATTCGCAGTAGACGTTGCGTCGTCATCTGATGGTTCGACTTGGCTTGGTCAGTGCCAACGACTTTAACTCTGGGGATCGCAATCCAAGACCAAGACCAAATGACAAGCACATAAAGAATGAGCTGCTGGCTCACTTTGTTTTTTTTTTTTGTCCAACGCTCTTTGTGTCTATGTAGGTTTATTTGCTTTAATAATTATTATAAATAGTTGGAAGAAATGTAGAAGCGGGAGGAGGGAAAGAAATAACAATAACAAAATGAAAGCTGAGCTGATTGGTGAGATTGGTCGATGGCGCCTTCAAGTCATACGAGTGGAGGAAAATGAAACCAATTTTCCGAAGCAATTTAATTTAATTGATTGCAATAATCATAAAATATAACGAGAGAGACCAACTGAAAGAGTTAGTAATCAATTTATAATTGACAAAAAGGAGTAATTGCTATTGAAAGAGAAGCGAGAAAAAAACAAGAAAGTGCAAGTATATGTCATAAAATGTGTCAAACGAAAGTGTTGGTAAACGTTGTTTTACGGCTTGTTCGAAATCACCTTGGCTCTAGTTACGGCATTGAAGACATAGACCCCCAAAGACATGGTCTGTGAGACTCGTGTCAGAAGATAACAAAACAGCAAAAGAAAAAATGATTTGCAAATTGAAAGAGTTGACTTGGCAAATTAAATACATATTATATACACACAGACACACAAAAGCCAGAGAGAACAATGCAAAATCATATAGTTAAATTATAATAAGCAGAGCCAGTTTCCAGTAGACAAAGAAACTCTGATCTGACGCATCATCGCATCGCATGCTTCTTAATTAATGGAAATAGATACAAAAACTTCTTACATACTATGAACAACAATCAGAGCTTTTGGCGCTGCGCCTCATTGATGAAGACCTTCGTCGTTGCTCTTACTCGAAAGAAATCCAAACCAATTAACATTGAAGTTCTCCGACCCTCGATCACTCATTTCTCCCCCACTCATTGCTATTTATATAAAGTATCTATAGCTAATTGGAGCTTCATTATATCATTTGAAATGAAATGTATTTAGTTATATTTCATTTAACTGGCAATTATATGATAGCCATACAGACACAGACGACTCAAGGTAACACATTAATGAATCAAATTGCAATGTTGTAGTTTCGAAGGGAAGGGTAAAACAAAGTGTTGAGAATGAAATTCTTAAAAACAAATGGGCAAAAAAGTGCTACATTAGCAAAATTTTAAAGTTTAAATGACATCATTCAAATGAAAGATTGTGATTATGAAAAAAGAAGCTGGAAATGGTTTTTCTATGAGTGAGTCAGCGAGTGGTTGGAAACAAGGATGTCAGAAGAACTGTTTGTGAGACCCGCCAAAAGTGCAAGGTTGAATTATTCGTTTATTCTCGAGAGGTAACAATCGGTGTTCTATATTAGGGCACATCATGAGTCAAGGTTTTTTTAACAACTCGCGATTTTAGGAAAAAGGTGTGACGCACAAGCAGAAAGTGTCGCGATCTCGAGACTGAGATGATATGAGGATATTGATATTGAGGACATAACTTGAATCGTTTGTAGTTTTTGAATTTTTTGCGCTTAATTGAAAACTTCGAAATTTGTACATTTTGATGTTAAATTCTGTTAACTGATTAATCAAATAAATAAATACAATTTGTAATGGTCGAAAGAAACCGCAACACGTGTAACCCAGAAAACAATCAATTCGCCTTTGGCAAGAGGCTTTCACATGTAATTCCCATGAAGAAAACATAAGCCCTATAACAAGTAGACATGGGGACATGAATGGAGATGGCGATGGCGATGGGTATGAGTTGTGGGGATATGGATATGGTTGGTTTATGGTTTATGGTCAGACATGAAAGTAGTTGCTTCATCTGCTGCGGGTAGACGACACAAGTGCCGCTCATTAGACGCTCGAACCGGTTAATTTAAATACCCAAAGCTAAACAGATGATTGATTCATCATCATGCACAGTTAGTTAGTAAATGAAATGAAATACAAAGAAGAAAAAAAAATTAACAAGAAATGATTTTCACTGCATCATCGTCCATCGCATCATCATCATCTTGAGACCCAGCCGCAGCCGCATCCGCAGCTTCTTCATTGGAGTTGGAGTAGGAGATGGGCGATGGCCATGGGGGAGGGGAGGAGTTTCAATGACGCTGACAGGCAACAATTTTTATGTGCGCTTCAAGTGCATCCGGACATTTATTCAATTTATCTTCAGTTGAAAAAATCCACAAACAAGCTTGGCTCAAAGAAGAAAGAAGCCAGCAAACTTCAAACTCAATGGCCAAATACCCGTTTTGGTAATTAATGAAAAATTATCAGAGCCTCAGCAAAATAATGCTCAGCCAAGTAGTAACTAAATGGACCGATGCAACGGTTCGACTGGCAGGGAGCAGAGAGGTGGCAACGGGGGGCCTTTGGAGGGGCATCAATTGAATGCGGCAATTTAAAGACCCATCAAAGAGGTAAACCATTTTAGATATGAGGAATTAGTAAAACGAAATAAGAAATAAATCCGATATGTCTAATGGCAAAAAAATTGAGGAAACTCTTAAAATGTAGTTAAATAGATTCCGCAGATAAATAACTTGAGCAAAACAACTTGAAGTTGTTTCAACATAAACAGGAAAATTAAGGTTGCATATATGTGCAGAAAGTGTGGCAATATTTGATCAATTAATACCTATAAAAATACCAAAATTATAGGAAAATATAGAACACTTAACTCAATCCAAATCTTTAATTTTAAAGTAGGTTTTTAGCATTTTTACCTATGTAATAAACCATGTAATAGACAACGAAACTGACGTTGATTTCTTCCTTTCAATTCAGTTGAAATCCTACTTCCAGCCATCCTTCTTTCAATTTCACATAAATCTGAAAGAGCAATCAAAGAGAGTCTGTCTCTTTGGGGCAGAGTTTTGGTTAATTAACCAATGCCTACAATATTCACAAAGTGCTTTTAGCGCTTTTCATTTTTTCATTTGATGCAGTGGGTATTTTTTTGTGTTTTGTTTGCTGCCTGTATGACTTCTCAAGCGTGTGACCGGAGGTGAAATTTTTATTTTTCATTTTGTGCTTTTTGTTTTGGGCATTAGAGAGAAAGAAGGTGGGTTGGGGGAGGAGGGACAAAGCAACTGCCAAACTGAAAACTGGCGATAAATGTGCGCAGATATGTTTGGCAGGCAGGCAGTCTGGCTGGCTGACTGGCCAGCAGGCCGCTTTAAATGGACAACGACAACTGGGAGTGGGTCACACAGCTGCAGCACCAAGCAGAATCCAACAAACGTTGCGATTATAGGGATCCAAAGAGTCCCCAATCAGACCGATCGACCAAGCGTCCAACCAACCGACCGACGGACCGATCGACCAAGCGACCCGTTTTGAACGTCTTCTCCCGCTCCGCTTTGCGGCACTTTTCGATTCTTTCAAAGCGTAAATATTTCAATTTATTTATTGGACATGCGTCGTCTTCTCTTGTCCCAGCATTTTGAACACTTTCTTTCGATCTTGACTCTTTAAGACTCCGGGGCTCAAGACTTGCAAATGTATGTCAATGGCCTGTTTTTCGCTTGGGAGGAGGGTGAGGGCCCTTCTTTTAATTTTACAGACTAGACTGGGGCGTGGTCGTGGTTGGAGCGGTGGACGTCGTCTTGCGGATTTTCACCCATCCCATGAAAATGAAGAGTGAAAACGATTTTCGCCAAAAATGAAAGAAAGAAAAAAGAGGTGTGTGTGGCGTGGCGACTGCAGTCCATGCATGACCCAACCAACTGACCACCCTTTCCCCTTCCTCCCACCCCTACACGTGGAGGCTTGTGATTGTCATGCGAAATGGGAGAGGTGAAACTACATACGTTTGTGTATTTTTTTGGGAGCAACTACCGAAATACAAAAAATAGATTTTTTCGTTTTCGTTTACTGCCACAAACTGTCAAACGAAAATTTAAACACGTTTTCTTTGGGTAGGCTAAGTTGCAACTCGATTCCCGTGTCGAAACAGAGACAAAGACTGGAGAGAGACACAAATGGAAGTGCGTGAGGTATTTTTAATGGGGATTGATTGTCTGACTGTCTGTCTGTCGGTCTGTCTCTGTCTTTGTATGTATAGTGAAGTTTGCATGTTAATTGGTTTCCACTAGTAAAGTTGGAGGACCTATAAGTTGGGTTCACTTCAGGTCACATGGGTTTTTGTTAGCTAGTTGGGATTACATTTTCAAGGATTGGTCAAGTGGAATCGAAACACATATTGTGAGTACTTTAAACGACACCTTAAAAGCAATGGGAACCAGACAAAAGGTAAACATATCTACATTTTTCACATAACAAATTCTATATACCCTATATATACAACATACGACTTAATCATTGATACGTACATACATATGTACATGCAATAGAAAGAAACAAACGAACATACATAAGTAATGCAACATTTTTTAGCTGTTAGTTACTGATCTTTAAAATACTAAGCACTAAGACGTACCCAACTTAATAACAAAGTTAAACTAGCTACTTTGTTAGGGCATAATGAAACGCAGCTAAAACAAACAAAGCTTAGACAACAACAATAAAACGGTCGTTGGACGCGCAGGCGCGCAGCTCACCACAGTCCAAGTTCGAGCTTAATATGCAGTCAGCGTAGAAATGAGCCGAAGAGTGGGAGAGTATAACAGAGAGTGGGAGAGCTAAAGAGGTGGGGGCTGATGAAGGGGGGGAAGAGGATCCAACAAACAGCTGCTGCCGCTGCTGCTGTTGTTTTTTTCCTGTTTCTTTTTCTTGTTTTTGTTCTCGTTGCTGCTGCTGCTGCCTCAACTGGTTTAACAATAAAAGCAAAGCTCACACAACTTTGGCGTTGGCGTTACTTTTGAACGTTTAACAGACAAGACTATGAAAAAAAAAACAGAAAGAAAAAAATACTGTTTAACGTCTTTTTTGTTGCTTCTCTCTCACACGATTTGGCTGGGGCTTGGCTTTCTTTGAGGAGGAACCAAAAAAAAACACACATCTCAGAAACTATACTATAAAAAGATTGTTTAAATTAATTCTAAGCACAGACTTGTGGGATACCCACTAAAGAATTTCTTCCTTACTTTTTCTAGCTTCATTGAGTGTAACAGTTTGTATGTACATATCTGATCGATATATTTATATGATAATCTATATTATTTTATCATATTAGAATTATATTTTAATGGAATGCAGGGAAAGTCTGGAACTTAATAGACATACTTAATAGACATGCTCCAGAGGATTTTAAAGTCTTTCCAATGCTAAATACTTGAGTTTGGCATAGAATTTCAAATAGTTTCTGCTTGCCACACACTCTCTATATGCCCCCCCTGTTAAGCTACAAGATTACAGGGTATTACAAATGGTAATTTGTATGCTTTTTTCCCTCTACTCTTTTTGCTTTTTTGTTTTGTGCCTCCTCCTGCTCCCTGCTCCCTGGTTGTTGCCTCCTTCTTCTTGCTCAATCGCATGTCTCACACGCGCTTCTAATGTCTGCCGGATGATCATGGTGAGATGATGATGATGATGGCATACAAATAACAACAACAAGACGGAAGATTTTCAATTGATTTGGAAAGTGGCAGCAGCAGCAGCTAATGGGGCGGACGCTTAGCGAAAGGTGGGCGTGCCTGTGCCACAACCGACAATAGTCGACTGTGCCACACTTTTTGATGAATTAGCTGATTTAAGTTTTCTTTTTTTTCGGTTTTTTTTGACTCGCAGCTGCTGCAACTCTTGAGAGGAAAACTCAACGTGAAGTTCAGTTCATTGAGCCGGATCATGTCCAGCTGAGACTCATTAAAAACACTCACACTCCACACCACACCGCACCGCACACACACACAGCGTGGTATGGGTCAAATAAATGCAAGTGTTGTCAAGCTTTGCGACTTAATGTGCGGCAAAAGGAAATGTTTCAAGTCGGGGGAAAAAGACCTTGTGATTGATGGCGCTTGTAATAAAAATTATACAACATAAAAAGAAAATACAGCAATTAATTTTAAAACACAAAATTTACTTTATCTTTTTCTTGTAAATGGGCAATGAACTTCAGGACTTCCGTGTGAGTGTCAAATATCCTTGATTCATTTAGGGAAAATGAGTGTATGAAGCTTATATTTTTGGGTAATGTGGCTTTAACCTGATTTTGATTCACCATTAAAAGCAGAACTGGTTTGCAATATACTGAATAATTTTCAGTTCTTTAGGTTTGTTATATGTATGTTGTTAGAAATAGACGCATCTAAGACTAAATCTTATTCATTTACGATTAGTTACAAGAAGAATGTTTCCTTTTGGTTATAGACAGTTTTGATAGGTATATTCTTTTCTTAGGTTTCACACGAGATTTAATTGTCAGTTTAATGGTCATCGAAATGGAAGAGTTATAAATAGGACGCTCAATTATACATATGTAGGACACAGGAAGTTGAAGTTTGCTTCCGGTTTTGCTTAAATATAGCCAATGCATAAGAAAATACATATGTATCTATGTAATTTAGTTGTGAACTCGATTAGATTAGCATTTATTATGGGTAATTCTTTCTATATATTTTTATTTTATATAGTTAGTACATAGATATTGATTTTCCTTTCTTCTGTATTTCCCCATTTGCACACAATCAATTGGATTTTTGTTTCTTTTTCAATATAAAAAGCATTTGTTTGTAATGCCAAGCGCCATGCCAATTGGACATGCTATATACAAAAACAGCATGTGCGAAAGAGACTGAGTGAGATAAAGAAATATGGCAAAATAAATATTGGGCATAAAAACATTTGTATACCCTTCTATATTAAGGTGTTACTATATCATTAACTGTGTGGAATAAAAAGACAGAGAAATTGCGTGAACCTGAATTCAATATGCACTTAATGGTAAAGAGTATTCGAAATTGTGCCATTGCATTTGTGTCTATCATTTATTGTTTTGTGTTGTTGGCAAATACAACAATTACAAAACGAAAAAGAAGTAGAAGAAGAGAAGAAGAAAAAACAACCGTTTTGGTAACAACGAGCAGGCCCGCTCTCAGGACAGAATTGGGCCCAAGAATAGAAAAAGTAAGTCCTCAAATGGGCGTAAGAACAAGGATAAGGTAAAGCGAGCTCCAACTTACATACATACATATGTAGATCAAACCTTTCTATACTGCTACTTTGTTTTTAAAAGTGTGCGTCCAATTCAATTCTCTTTGTTTTTAAAAGTGTGCGTCCAATTCAATTCTCTGATTTTTAGGAGAATTGTGTTTATATACGTATGTACAAGTCGTTAAGTCGTCCAACTTTTCACCGATTTATAAAAGGTTAACGTTAATTTTATCGCTTATTCGATTACGCTCTCTTTCCCCTGCACATTTCCACTGCCCGGCCCTGCCAATTGGCAAAAACTTAAAGAGCCTGTATGTACTTAACTTTTGTTAAAATGAAAATTAGCCATGCTCATTGTTGCAACATAAGAGCAACAACAATAATAACAACAACAATGTTAGCAGCAGCAGGCAACAATAAAACTACAAAAAAAGAGCCAAAAGCCACAAAACGTGTGGCAAGACAATGCCTTGACTGAGTTTTTCTTTTAGATACGGAAAATTGCTTTTTCATTGCAGCAACAACAACAACAGCAACAAAACGCTAACTTGACAATTTGATTGTTAGTATTATTGTTGCTGTGGCCATTTGATGTTGTTTTTGTTGTTGCTGTTGTTCGGGGTTGGCAAACGGAAAAATCAATTTGATTTTTAATTATAGTAAAATTGAGACAAATTGCAAGCTGGCCAAAAAAGGCAAATTAGCTTAAAAAATGAAAATAACAAAACAATGAGAAGAGAAAAAAATAAATCGAAACGATTGTCAGTTTGAGTCAGCAAGACTCAACAACAACAACAACTCTCGTTTAACTGTATCTCGGCCTATCGAGGAAATTTGATGTCAAAAAGGAGACAACAACAACAACAACAGTCATAAAATGACAATAAGTCAAAATCTCTCATGCAATGCCAGTGCAATGAACCGTTATACGCAAAAAGGCACAAGAGAGATGATGAGTGTAAGAGAGTCAGAACAGCAGCCCAGAGAGCGAGAGAGAACTTTCGATTATTGAACTTGTCAAAACTTGCGCTAATTAATGGCTTTAATTCGCCTTTTCCTGTTGCCAAGCAGCTATTGTTGGTGTCTCTTTTTTACCTTTGCCCACCTTTTTATACCCGGTAACCATACGATATGTATGCATATTAATTTTAAGAAAAAATAGTAAATAAATAACAAGCGATATAAGGTCCAATGGCGCCAGCAACAAGAGACGATTTAGTCTGCCCCTGAGAAAGTTTACTTACTGAAATGGTCTGAAGTAACGAATGTCAGTTATGGATCCTACTTGGAAAGGGTATTTCTAATATGACACCTCGAGTTTTATGATTTCGATTGAACAAAGTAAGCTCCCTTTGTTATAGGGTATCCCATAGTTGGGATCTGAATATTATTTACACGTACATACATATGCTACGCAGACACGCCCAATAAACACAAAACAGTTTTAACACTTGTTTTTAGGGTATCTGCCAGTCGGCAATTTTAGCAAAGTCTGATCTTTTCTTTGGCAAAAATGAAGTAGTAATTAAATGAAAATGAAGCTATTTTTTATTCAATGCGTGACACCAACAAAACACGATAAAATGAGCAAAACTACAGAAATACACATATAAATATTTATGTGTACATTTGAACAAGATAAGAAGCGATAATATACAGAGAAGGCCAAAATCAAGCTAGAACAAACGCTTAATTCTATGTACATATGTATGTATATACATTCTGTATATGTAAGTACATAGTATGTATATGTATGTATGTACATATATATGTACATATGAATGTATATGTTCTGTAGTATATATCATTTATTTGGCATTTTGTTGACGGAAATGTCAAACTCCTGCCGTTGCCGACGACGCCGCCGCTGCTGCTGCGACAGCAACAATTACAGCATTTTATTGATTTTTACAACAATAAATGGGCGAATGGCACGAAGCAGCTGCTGCCTCATGTTTGGCGTTTACATTTTCTATAGATTTTTGCTCAATTTCAATTTATTTTTGCAATTAATATACACTTTGCTTCTTTCTTTTTGTCACTCTTTTTTTGCAATAAGAATTTCGCACTCATACATACACACACACACACACACATGGAAACACACGCGCTTCGCTTCAATGTCAACTTCGCCTTCTTTTTGTTGGTTTCTAAAAAAATATTTTTTTCAGTTCTTTGGCTCTGTTTGTTATTAAAATTACCGGTTATAATGCTATTGCAATCTTCCAATCGTTGCAGAAACACAGAGTTATATATGTATATATTTTTTCGTTTATTCAACGCTGCAAAACGCGCGCGAATTTAGATTTGCCCCCGAAAAGGACGAAAAGATTTTTGCACCACCGAAACGCGAGTGATCATTTACTAAACGAAAGTGGAGACAACTTTTATTGTAAATTTATAAATTTGCACTGCATTTAATATTTCCATTTATTTCTTTTTTTTCTTCTTTTTATTCACTGACGAAAAATTTCTGCGGAGCGACCGCAAAATGCACACCCACTCACCTCGAACAAAACAACAACTACAACAGATTGGAGATGGGTAAAACATCGATGTTTTGTTAAAAAATCGATAGTAGTTAACATCGAGAACCCAACAGCCAATGCAATGTTAAAAACGATAACGATAACATACTCAAATTTGAGTAGCAGTGACAATCACTTTGCAGCACTGTCTTTACACCGTTACTATTCAAATTTGAATTGAATTGTTCTTCAGACTTTAAATTTTCTCTTCCTTCCAAAGTAAAGACATTTTGTAGTTTTTTGTTTTCATGTTGTTGTTGTGCTCATTATTTTTTATTTGTATAATTTGTAATACTTTTTTGGAGCAAAACAAACAAATTCAACTACAGTTTTGTTTTCTTAGGGAGTTTGTTTTAGTTTCTAATATATTTAATATATATAACTCTTCCTTCTTACTCATCATCATCATCTTGATTCATTCATTTTATAACTTAACATTCTTAGGTCTTGTCTCTTGCTTACATTCAGGCGCTAATTAGATTGACTAACAATTAAAAAGAATTTAATTATGTGATCTCGAGGTACCATAAATATTAACTAATGCTTGCATTATAATTGTTTTTATATCTTCTTTTTTTGTTGTTGTTTGTTTTGTGCATATAATTTGACTAAGTTTGTTCTATGTGGTAAGGGAGTGATGGGGTGGGGGGGATCTGCGGTTAGCTGATCCTCTTTAGGCCAAAGTAATACTAAGACCTTGGGGTAATCGAAAATTGTCCAATTGTATGGCCGCTTGGTGGGAAATGTTAATGTGACTTTCTTTGTGGTCTCTCCGATCCGCTTCCTGTTCCTTTTCCGTTTCCTCTTTCTCAGAAATCGGATAGCTTAGGCATCGCCTGGCGGTGGATTTCGTGTTGCTGTTGTTGTTGGTTGTGGTGGTGGTGGTGGTTATGATGGTTCTTGTGGTCTCTGGCGAGGGCAGGACTTCCGAAATGACACTATCGAACTGTAATAAAATCTCATCATCATCCAATTTTCTTGACCAACGTGGACGTGGCTTGGTGGGGCTCATTATCCGAGGTAGACGTACATTCAGCTCCTTCCTCTCGTCCTCCCGACTCAGAGTGGTGCCCAGGCGTCGAAACATGGCCACCACTTTGCCATCAACTGTGGGCTTGGCCCATCTTTGGTTAGCAGGAAATGAATCCTTGACTAGAGCTGCCGTTGTTGCCACTGACAATGGCTTGTCCTGGCGCCGGGGTAGAACGTGACATCTTCTGTGCCTCGGTTGTAGGGTTTTACTCTTTGGACTCCTGTTGACCTTCTCCCACAGTTTGTTCATGCTATTTGATGATTTTCGTTTGCTGTAGCTAAGGGCGACCACTGGGGCCTCTGGTGCGGGGGATTCGGATGCGGGTTGCCTGACTTGGGGACGCACTTGTGCCACTGGCCGAACTTTGGTTGCTCCACGCTCCTGGACAAGACCTCCGGCACTGCTATTGCCCATATGCGAAGGACTTTGACTTTGGGATTCAGCATCGTTACTGTTGCTGCAACTGTGTTGCAAGGAGTGCCAATTGATTAGCCAATTGTTGCAGCTAAAGCAAAGGAATTTATCCTCATTCAATGGCTGTAAAAAAAGGGAAAGAAGGAGATTGTTAGTTCAATCGGAATTTGGACGGGCTAAGTAGTGACCCTCCCTAACCGCAGAAGAACCGTTTCAAACCGTTTCTATGCTACGCCCATGCGCTTACAGTGCGCCTAACCACATAATGACCCTGCCGGCCCTTGCCTCCTGTTCACTGGAAGGTGCAAAAACAACAACCTACAAAACCGAAACGAACTTAGGCCAGCATATTAATTACCTTTACCTTTACACACGGCATTCCTTTTGGGTATCAATAATAATCGTGCACCTGCCTGCCAACGAAAATTGCGCCCAGCAGCAGAAGCAGCTGCCAAAAACCGAAAAACAAACCAGCCAAAAAGGGCAACAGAAAGAGGAAAGAGAAGAGGAAAGACCGAAACCCGTTTGATTGCCAGGCCACGCGACCCTTTCTACCGATAAGGTAAGCCAGCTCGATCAAATGTAGGTTCCACTGACGACATTAGGCACGCGCAGGCACAGACGCCGACGGAGACCCAGAGACAGCTGCTTAGGACATTAAGAGAGAGAGAGAGAGAGAGAGAGAGAGAGAGAGGGAGAGAGGTTGGGGGATCTGGCAGGATTGTTATAGACTGGATCCACAAAAGGTGTGTGTGAGCTCGAAAATGAAAATAATATAATAAAAACCCATAATAATGCAAATTGGAGGCCAGGTGCAATCCAGACAGAGAGACAGCCGCACGCTCAGCAGCAGCAGCACCGGAGCTGAGTGAGGGAAAGAGAGGAAAGCAGATAGACAGATGCATGACAGCAAAAGTTTCGAATAAGAAAGGGTGTCCTACGAGGGTGCGATCGGGCAGGTGGTATATGAGTCGAAAAACTAACGGTTCGAAATAAATAAATTAGAGCAAGAATTCGGTAGGCTAAATCAACTTTGAGATACCCTGCAGCAAGTAGAGACCTCCATTGAATAGATCACATTCGTTTCATCATTTTCTTGTTGCTGGTAGACCAAGTTTTTAAAATTATAAACTTATTCTTAATTGGCTTAATAAGTGAAATGTTTCTCTAGCTCAAGAAAACCCACGAATTCCCAGTAATCTAGGATGTTCCCTTTGTAGTTACTGGAGAAGCCTTAAAAATTAAGTTCCCAAAAACAAAAAGAAGACCTTCAAAGACCTAGACAAAATTTCAATTCCTAATTTCTAAGACTTCACAGGGGAAACTTCAAATGATTTCCCATTTGTGCCATTTTCGAAAAGAAAACATCAAAAAGACGCTGAACCAGGTTAAGAAACAAATAAACAACAATCAGACAGACAATTTCTAAAGGTTTTGAAGAAGAGTGAAAAGGGAACTGATAAAGCAAAAGAGATAAGTACATACAGACAGAGGGACGGACAGAGAGACATAAGGGTCTTCTCCGGGGATCGTCTGCAAAATCGCAGCTGTCGTTCGAGTAAACAACACAAGAAGAGAGACCAAGAAAGGTTTGCTAAGATTCGGTTTTATCGAACCCGCAGAAATCATAATAAAAGAGACGAATTGTCGCATCACATTAGCTGGCCCTCCAGCTCCACCTTCACCGCCGAGAAGATCAGATCAGATGATGATGATGGTTGGCTAAACAGGTAGCCAGCTCTCTGGCGTCCTGTAATTGAATACGAAATATGCATTTCCATGGAAATGTTGTTCCCATGGTTCATTCATATTAGGACAAGCTGTTCGGAATTATTGAAAATGAAAATGAAATAAGTGGCATATGCAAAGTGTCCAATTACCCAAAGGCTGAAGGGAAATACACCAGCTGCTTATTGGGTGAACGAGTGAGACCGGAAAGGATACGTTTTCGTGTCGTGTTGTTTGTTTTAAATGTGGTGACACAGAAAGAGAAAAAAGAACACACACAAGTTGAAGGCTTAAAAGAACGAGCTTTGGTCTCTTGGCATTTAAAATATTTCTGCCTGGATGCTGTCCCCCACCACCACCACCATCACCACCCCTCCCCCATCGAAGTTCATCCCCTTTGAACCCAACAACATGAAACGAGCACTCATACACTCGCTCGCACACACTCCCACAATGGTTTGCCTCCTTCTCGTGCTGCTGCTGCTGCTGTCGAAGGACATTGTAACTTGGATGACTCACTCACAAAGTTTTATCGATTTTACTCTCTAGACCCTCCCGAAGTTCCCGCGAACCTATTTCGGTTTATTTACACTTACCTGAAATTTAAATTTCGCCTGAATTAATTGCACAATATTTGGTCCTGAGCGTGGCTCATAAATGTTGATAGTTTGATTTGTGTGGCAACCGCAAATGAGGCAGGTGCGTTTCAGGTATTCCGAAGAGGCGGAGGCAGCCGTGGAAGCTGCTGACATGGCGGCAGCGGGTTCAGCATGGTTATCCGCAGACATTTTGGCGACACTCTCCACACACACACACACACACGCGCACGCACACTCGCACAACACTCTTGAATTTTCTCTAGGAAATTCTCTAGATTTTCATTCGCCGTTTGCCGGACTGACGTCACTGGCCTGAAAACTAAACTCAAAATGTTTGTTGCCCTCGCTCAGTTTTTCTTTTTTGTGTGTTGTTTCCTTCTTTTTTTTTTTTTTTTTGGGGTGGCGCGAAAATTTTCTAAAGCAAAATCCAAACCAAAACCGAGAAGCAGTCAGAGAGAGAGGGAGAGCGAGAAGAGAGACCGGGCACGTCCTTTACGTTGCACAGACAAAATTCGAATGAGGCAAGGAACATGGAATATGGTGAAGAGCGAGCGAACGAATGAACCACACGAAGTGAGCTCAGCCTACCCTGGCTTTGCCCCTGTCTACCTACCTTTTGTTCGACTTGCCTTCGTCGTCGATGATGTTGTTTTTGTGAGGCACGCATGGCTACACTGAGAGAAATTGCCAAATCCATTAACCATTACCATTAATTTAACAATTTTTAGAACCCTTTCATTAAAACACTGCGCTTAATCCTTATGAATTTAATGGTTTAGATTTTGTTAAGATAGAAACCATGTTGAAAACAGCCTAAAAATTAAATGAAATACTCAAAATTCAATGAGAATCAATATATAACGATTCTACCTGAAGTAGAACGCACTTGATCAATCCGAAAAAAGGTTACGACTTAAAATCTAAAATTAATTCTACATGAAATACTTTCGAATTGCTTTAGAAGTTTTAAGATTAATGCTAAGACTATCCATTAATTAAATAAAACACTCCAAATTCAACTAAAAACAAATTAGTTAAGATCGTAAGTGACGCTTAAAGCACTTCATCAACTCTATTAAGGTCCTAACTCATTGAAATCAAAATTCATAAACGCATTTTGATAAATCGTTTTTACTAAATGGCTGTTGAGAATACTACGCATATTCAAAGGGTTTCATCTCGAGGGTTTCACATAACTCTTACCTTTTGAACCCCGTTGTGAACTTCCTTCCCATTGATTTGTTACGCATATGTCGGTAAATTCATCGATTCAACCGACAGATGTGGTGCGGAAATGTCGTTTTGGCTACGGTACTCCTTACAGTGATTCAAATCTCTCTCTCCTTCTTCCTGTACCATTCATCATTTCATTCATGAGCACAAGACAAACTCCTTTGTTTACTACGTTTTCCTGGAGTTGGGAGTTGGAGTAAATGGCGTAGTAAAAGTAGCAGCATCTTAACCCAGTCCGAGACCCAAGGCAAGGTAAGGTAAGGTAAAGATAAAGGTAAAGGTAAAAAGGTGCAAAAAACTCAACATAATTGAAGAAGGTAGAAAAGAAACAACGAAAACATCTGTCGCAGCAACAATAAAAACCCCAAAGCCGGTTGCAAGCTGCAACATTGCCTCAAAATGAGGTAAATACAAGTACAATCGGAGGAGAGAGAAAGAACATATGATTGAGTTACCGAAAACCGAACAAAAAACTATATAAATGAGACGCACCTTTTGGATTTTTGGAGCCGCAGCAGCAGCTGGTGTCGATGCCGGTGCATGGAAACCACTGAAGCTGCTGAAGATGAGCCGCAGTCGGAGTTTAAAACGCAGGCAGAGACAGACTGAGTCTGGGATGGGGCACACATGCTACATACTCGTATTTATGTATATATTTTTGTGTTTTTCGTTAATGATAAGTCGTAGTTGAGGTTGTTAAGGAAACTGGGGACACGTACAATTTTCAGCGCCAGCTGCCAAGACTTTCTTGAATTTTTACGATAGTATCCTAAAAAAGAAGGCAATGAAATTCAGTGTATTGACCATATTTAGAACTAAGCCTAGAAGAATTATCTGCATTTATGCATCACTTTTTAAGCACCTGTAAATACGATTGAAAATATAGTTATGTTTCTTTATTCGTTAATCCTCAACGTCCTTGAGGTAGTGCAAAACATGTCAACCATAATAAGCGACTTGCAATAGGCAAACGATGCTTCAATTGACACAGTTTAATTGTCAAATCTGATTGATTTGTTTTGCACTTATATTGAGGCCGTTTTCATTTCAAAAATCTTATGGTTTAACTAATTTTATGCACAATGCAACTAATGTTTAAGATTAACTGAAATTATGATAATGTCTATGGCCTATATCAATATTGAATTTTTGTATTTGGGAAACTGATGTAATTTTTTAACAAATGTTTCGATTAGATACTTAATCTAGAACTCTGAACTAGAATAAAATCGTTAAAATCGGCTATTCTAACAGTATCCTTAAAAACAAACGACTAACCGAATTGAAATCTAATTTTAAATACCCCGCCAACCCTCGTTGGTTACAGGTTCACTCGATTTGCAAACCAGTGTTATCGATAAATCTTAAATATACTTCCCTATCGTTGTAATCGTTATCGCTGAAAGTGCACACGTTTTCATCTGCTTACCTCCACCCCCAACTTCACCTGCATGTGAGTAATCAACAAATAAGATTTTAAGGAAATATTGCATCAGCTGGACTTGATTCTAGATCAGAGCAGAAGATTTCAGCATAAGCGAGTCGAAACAATGCCAGAGCCAGCCGAAGGACAGCAAAATGAGACGCCAGCGGGCACCGGCGATCCTCCCAAGTCAGCAAAACAACTGGAAAAGGAGCGCCTAAAGGCTGAGAAGCTGGCCAAATTGCAGGCCAAACTGGACAAGAAGGCCAGTGCACCAGCACCAGCCGAAAAGAAGGAGAAACCCGAGGTATGATGCTGGAATTGCCCGGGGGGAAAGGGAATTGGAATCTAGGTTATGGTTTTCGTCTTGTATGTAATTGCGTTTGGGTGAAAGTTAATTGCTTTTGTTATGCTCTCCCTCTCTCTTCTGACAGAAGCGGACAAAAGAGGTGAAGGAGGCAGCTGTATACACAGCTCAGACAGCCCCTGGTGAGAAGAAGGATTTGAGTGGTCCATTGCCGGATGCCTACAGTCCACGATATGTGGAGGCCCAATGGTACAGTTGGTGGGAGAAGGAAGGCTTCTTCAAGCCAGAGTATGGAGTAAGTAATGAAGAGAGGGAAATCCCCAAAAAAAACTAATTGATGTGCTTTTAATCCGCAGCGCGATTCAATTGATGCACCTAATCCTAATGGTAAATTCGTTATGGTCATTCCACCACCAAATGTGACAGGTTCACTGCATTTGGGTCATGCTCTGACCAATGCCATTGAAGATGCTATTACTCGGTATCACCGGATGAAAGGACGTACGACATTGTGGGTGCCGGGCTGTGATCATGCTGGAATAGCCACCCAGGTGGTCGTTGAGAAGCTCCTATGGCGTGATGAGAAGCTCTCGCGGCACGATCTGGGTCGTGAGAAGTTCATAGAACGCATTTGGGACTGGCGACGGGAGAAGGGTGGACGCATTTATGACCAACTGAAGTCATTGGGTTCCTCCTACGACTGGTCACGTGTCGCCTTCACCATGGATCCGAAACTGTGTCGTGCGGTGACTGAAGCCTTTGTCCGTTTGCACGAAGACGGTGCCATCTATCGCAGCTCTCGCCTGGTCAACTGGTCATGCACTCTACGTTCAGCCATTTCCGATATTGAAGTGGATAAAGTGGAGATTCCAGGACGTACTTTCCTCTCCATCCCCGGCTACGATGAAAAAGTGGAATTCGGTGTCCTCATTAAATTTGCTTACAAAGTGGAGGATACGGATGAGGAGATTGTTGTGGCCACCACTCGCATAGAGACCATGCTGGGTGACACCGCAGTGGCTGTTCATCCGAAGGACAAACGCTATGAGCACTTGCACGGCAAATTTGTCAGTCATCCATTTAGTAATCGTCGTCTGCCCATCGTTTGCGATGAATTTGTCGATATGGAATTTGGCACTGGAGCCGTAAAGATAACTCCAGCCCACGATCCCAACGATTACGAGGTGGGCAAGCGTTGTAATCTTCCGTTTATAACCATTTTCAACGACGATGGCTTCATCATTGGAGATTATGGGGAGTTTACTGGTCTCAAGCGTTTCCAGTGCCGCAAATTGTTGCTGGCTAAGCTAAAGGAATTGGGTTTGTATCGTGAGACCATCAATAATCCCATGGTGGTGCCCATTTGCAGTCGTTCCAAGGATGTTGTGGAACCGCTGATCAAACCCCAATGGTATGTGAGCTGCTCCGATATGGCCGCTTCGGCTACCGAAGCTGTGCGTTCCGGTGAGCTAAAGATTGTGCCCGAACATCATACGAAGACCTGGTACCATTGGATGGACGGCATTCGTGATTGGTGTGTGTCCAGGCAATTGTGGTGGGGACACCGTATTCCTGCCTATCATGTTAGCTTCAACGATCCCAGCATCAAGAAGGAGACGGTAAATTTGATGTCTTTTTAATATTCTTGAAAAGTTTTCTCACGATCTCTATGTTTTCCAGTCTGATGATGAGGAGTTCTGGGTGGTGGCTCGCACTCAAGAAGACGCTTTGGCTAAGGCTGCTCAGCGCTTTGGAGTGGATGCAAGTAAAATTGTTCTCAAGCAGGATGAAGATGTGCTGGACACTTGGTTCAGTTCGGGTCTGTTTCCCTTCTCCGTTTTCGGCTGGCCGGATCAGACAAAGGATGTGCAGACGTTCTATCCCACTTCGCTGCTGGAGACGGGTCATGATATCCTCTTCTTTTGGGTAGCTCGCATGGTTTTCTTTGGCCAGAAGCTGTTGGGCAAGCTGCCCTTCCGCGAGGTCTATTTGCATCCCATGGTGAGAGATGCCCATGGTCGTAAAATGTCCAAATCCTTGGGCAATGTCATTGATCCCATGGATGTAATCAGGGGCATCACACTGGAAGGTCTGCATGCCCAGTTAATTGGCTCGAATTTAGATCCACGCGAGATCGAGAAGGCAAAGGCGGGTCAGAAACAGGACTATCCTCAGGGTATTCCCGAGTGTGGCTCTGATGCGCTGCGCTTTGCTCTGTGCGCCTACATCACCCAGGCTAGGGACATCAATCTGGACATTAATCGTGTGCTGGGCTATCGTTTCTTCTGCAACAAGTTGTGGAATGCCACCAAATTCGCTTTGCTCTATTTCAGTGGCGATGAGAAATTCAGCACGGATCTGAGTTCCGATTCTGTCAATCCAATGGATGCCTGGATTTTATCCAGACTCTCGGCCACCATTGAGGCATGTAATGTGGGCTTCGAGTCGTATGATTTTGCCGCAGCTACCAGTGCGTGTTATGCCTTCTGGCTCTACGATGTTTGTGATGTCTATTTGGAGTGCTTGAAGCCAATCTTCCAGAGTGGCACAGCCGAGCAGCAGACGGCAGCTCGACGTACACTCTATGTGTGCCTTGATTATGGTCTGCGTCTGCTCTCACCATTCATGCCCTTCATCACCGAGGAGTTGTATCAACGTCTGCCGCGGGCTCAACCCGTTGCCAGCATTTGCGTGGCCAGTTATCCCAGTAAGTTGATCTTGACTCACCATATCCTAGACTCTCTTTTCATTAACCTCCCTCTCCCTTTCAGGCAACGTCACGTGGCGCAATTTGAAAACTGAAGCTGATGTGGAGTTCATGCAAAAGGCGGCTCGCATCATCAGATCCGCCCGTTCAGATTATAATTTGCCCAATAAGACCAAGACAGAGGCTTATATTGTCTGCAACGATGACGCCGCCTCCAATGAGATACTCAAGCATTATGCCAGCGATCTGGCCACTGTTGCCTACTGCTCCCAGGTCACATTTGATTCTACACCTCCAGTTGGTTGCGCCATCCTAACAGTGTCGGGTCAGTGTGAGGTTCATCTCCTGCTTAAGGGTCTCATCGAGCCAGAGAAAGAGATCACGAAGCTGCAGAAGAAAAACGATCAATTGGTTCAGACAGTGGCTAAGCTGCAGCAAGCAATGCAGGCAACCGATTATGCCACCAAGGTTCCAGCCGAAGTTCAGACAGCGAACGAGACTAAGCTAACCGAATCGCAGACAGAAATTGAACGCATTGCATCGGCCATTGAGACGCTCAAATTGATGTGAACAGACACAGAAACAGGAAGACTTTGTGACCGCAAATTAGCATTTTGTTGATATTTTACTATACTCGCTTTTACCTATCTAAACTTTGTGCTTATTTTTAATACGTATTCAGAAAATAAATAGCAAAACAAAAAGTAAACTACGATTACCACGTCAAGCGCGTGGCATGATCTGTTTTACGCTTGGACATCTTAATGTAGCCCAGAAACTGCAGCTCCGCCACGGCACGTGTAAAGCGGGCTCTGAAAAATGGAAGAGAATGAAATTGGGGAAACACTAGAAATTTATCTTGAACTTACTGTATCTGAGGATCGATTTGCTCTTGCTCCACATTCTGCTGATCCTCATCCTGGCCATCATTGACTCGTACGACCGCACGAAATGCTTGCAGCCAATCGAATAAATTAATCATTCGTCCGCACTCTAAATGCAATTTATAAACAACTGAAAGATCTGGCAAAGTGCCCATCAATTGCTGAGATTCCTGAAGCTCACAGCATTTGCATTGCATGTAAAAATGTGGATTATTGAGTGCAGTGTGTAGGGCAGCGCGTGGTGCTCCAATTATATTCCGTCGCACAGTGGCAATGTCAGCAAAGACATAGAGTTCATGCAGTGGCGGAGCCTCCTGGAGTGGCAGCAAATGTGGCAGGACAATATTGTTTTCAATATGCTGCAGTATCCGTAGCAGGGAACGGGCAAACTCGGTGATAGGCTGATGATCCTGTTTACTACGCTGCAGCAGCTGAGCCTTTAGCTCCTGCCGTGAGGTTATGGGCCGTGATTCCGAATGACTCTCCGGCGGCACGGGAGTTGCTTCCATTGAAGCCAAGACCACGTCGTCGAGCAGTTGCTTGATTTCCTGCAATTGGGGACGCCACACGGCCAAACAGGCTTCACCCAGCTCCAAGGGACCAATCTCTTGCTGCATAAACTTCTCAGTTTTGGCTATACATTTTAACACTTTGGCCACAAATTCATCTTTGGAGAGGAAACTCAGAATCTGCCAGCATTCCTTGAATTCAGGCAACGAAGTTATCTTTCTATTTAAACTGAGGACATACAATTCACGTTTCAGTTTGCCCAGGGGACAGCGTGGCAAATCGCCCACCAGTTCGGTAACGAACTCCAGGGCACAGCGAAAATTGAGAAAATGTAGCAGACAATCGCGCAGCAATTGCGGCAACTTCTTCTTCAGATAATCATCATCCGTGAGAATGGCTATGATCCTTTTGCAATCATTAATCTGTTCCACATAGGGGCGAAAAGAGGGCAGACGCCTTATTGTTTCCATATCTTCGGATGTCATCGCTTTGATCCTGGTCAAAGCCTGCGAGTAACCAGTGCAGAGGGCAAAAGCATTGCCGGCAAAATAATGCTCCATGAGGCAGTACTTGAAACTCTGGATAAAGCCTTGTATAGAGAAATCGTAGTAGAGGAAAATGTGAGTAAGGAACTTGAAAGCCTTGCCAGAGAGATGAAAAGCATATTTGGGAGAGAGCAGTACCTTATCCAAGACCTGAAATTAACAAAAAAGAGAATAAAAAGGTACAGTGGGGGTTGTGAGGATCCAATTCTTACCTCATTTAAGCCCGTAGGTGCCGCTTGGGTCTGGAAGACTCTGAGCCTAATCTTGCTGGTCACCTGATAGGGCAGTGTACTATGAACCGCTGTCATAGCCGTGGCTACACCCAAAACTAGAACAAAAGGCAATGCACTGCAGTGGGAACTAAGTATGAGGATGAAATCCTGCAATACATGGCTACTGAAGCACTCAAAGTCGGGTAAAATGATAACCAGCTGACGCTTGCGTTGCTCCAATTGGAAATTGTTAGCGTACCAAGAGTTCAGCTGCTTCATGGTGCATTGCGAACGACGCAGACGCTTATGGGCGCGTTCCTCTAGCTCTTCCACTAGTTCCTCAGATTCCTGCTCTTGCTCGATTTGCCCTTCGATTAGATTGAATACCATTGTCTCCACAGCTCCCTTGAGCGAGGAGCAGTCGCGCGACTGAAGCACACAAACCCTAGCTTTTCCCTGAAGACGCTGGGTCAGAGCTTCGAATTGCTTGAGATGGTCCGTTTGATTGATGCCAGTCAGCAAGGCGGCTGTCGGTAGAATCTCATCTTCCTCTACTTGAGTATTTGTTTCGGTCGCTAGATACTGTACCAACTGCTCCAGCGTGCGCGAATAACTCTCATGCTGCAGCTGCGAGATATGCTCATGGAGCTGATGCCAAGTCTCGCTGTAGGCCGTATAAAAAGGCTGCGAGGTGATCTCTGGTCCCAGAAGGCTAGTCATTCCCAAACTGCGCTTCCGTTTGCTTTTGCTAGGTGTCGTCTTGGTTTTAGCTGCTCGAGTTGCTCCATTTTTATAAACAAAACACCCCTAAATTACAAAATAATTGTTAAATAAAACCAAATGTAAATTGCAACAATAGCTTACCTTTGAGACAGATATGGTTGGATCCATGGCTATGGCTAGGTTTATACTGTATAGTAAATGTGCAATCCAACGTAAATAATAATTTGTTTATGTCAGCTTTGTGCCAAATAAATAACAAAAACAACCACAAAAAGAAAAAAAAAATTTGGCGGGCAAATTCACAACAATATAGTTATCGACGATGTTAAACTTAAGATAGCGACGGTTCGCTGTTAAGCCACTGTTAAGATATTCCGTACAAGGGCGTAGCGAGAGGGGTCTCATCTGCTGGCCAAACATTATGTAAAATGTAATTAAATATAAACAAACGTGTGTAAAACACAAAAACATTTGCGCATGAACACAAACATTATATAAAATGCTTATGTTAGTGTCTCGCTCTGGCTATATTCATACAAATGTTTATATATAAGAGACAAAAATATTTGCGCATGAACACAAACATAATGTAAAAAGCTACCGTTTTCTCTTTCTCTGGCTATGTACTTACAAATGTATGTACATAAAAACAAAAACATTTGCGCTTCAATAAAACTATTATGTAAAAAACACTTCCGATATTCTGTCTCTGCACATACATATATATGACAAAAAATATTTGCGCATGAACACAAACCTTATGTAAAAATCTACCGTTTTGTCTCTCGCTGGCTATGTACTTACAAATGCATGTACATATGTAAAAACAAAAACATTTGCTCTGCAATAAAAACATTATGTAAAATGATTCCGTTATTCTCTCTCTGGCTATATTCATACTAATGTTTATACATATGTACATACATATATGTATAAAAGCCAAAGACATTTGCGCATGAACACAAACCTTATGTAAAAAAGATACCGTTTTGTCTCTCGCTGGCTATGTACTTACAAATGCATGTACGTAAAAAGAAAAACATTTGCTGTGCAATAAAAACATTATGTAAAATGATTCCGTTATTCTCTCTCTGGCTATATTCATACTAATGTTTATACATATGTATATGTATAAAAGACAAAAACATTTGCGCATGAACACAAACCTTATGTAAAAATCTACCGTTTTGTCTCTTGCTGGCTATGTACTTACAAATGTATGTACGTAAAAACAAAAACATTGGCTCTGCAATAAAAACATTATGTAAAATGATTCCGTTATTCTCTCTCTGGCTATATTCATACTAATGTTTATACATATGTACATATGTACATATATGTATAAAAGACAAAAACATTTGCGCATGAACACAAACCTTATGTAAAAATCTACCGTTTTGTCTCTTGCTGACTATGTACTTACAAATGTATGTACGTAAAAACAAAAACATTGGCTCTGCAATAAAAACATTATGTAAAATGATTCCGTTATTCTCTCTCTGGCTATATTCATACTAATGTTTATACATATGTATGTACATATGTACATATATGTATAAAAGACAAAAACATTTGCGCATGAACACAAACCTTATGTAAAAATCTACCGTTTTGTCTCTCGCTGGCTATGTACTTACAAATGTATGTACGTAAAAACAAAAACATTTGCTCTGCAATAAAAACATTATGTAAAATGATTCCGTTATTCCCTCTCTGGCTATATTCATACTAATGTTTATACATATGTATGTATGTATGTATGTATATGTATAAAAGACAAAAACTTTTGCGCATGAACACAAACCTTATGTAAAAATCTACCGTTTTGTTTCTCGCTGGCTATGTACTTACAAATGTATGTACGTAAAAACAAAAACATTTGCTCTGCAATAAAAACATTATTTAAAATGCTTCCGTTATTCTCTCTCTGGCTATATTCATACTAATGCTTATACATATGTATGTACATATATGTATAAAAGACAAAAACATTTGCGCATGAACACAAACCTTATGTAAAAATCTACCGTTTTGTCTCTCGCTGGCTATGTACTTACAAATGTATGTACGTAAAAACAAAAACATTTGCTCTGCAATAAAAACATTATTTAAAATGCTTTCGTTATTCTCTCTCTGGCTATATTCATACTAATGTTTATACATATGTACATACATATATGTATAAAAGACAAAAACATTTGCGCATGAACACAAACGTTATGTAAAAATCTACCGTTTTGTCTCTCGCTGGCTATGTACTTACAAATGTATGTACGTAAGAACAAAAACATTTGCTCTGCAATAAAAACATTATGTAAAATGATTCCGTTATTCTCTCTCTGGCTATATTCATACTAATGTTTATACATATGTATGTAAATGTATAAAAACATTTACGCATGAACACACACCTTATGTAAAAATCTACCGTTTTGTCTCTTGCTGGCTATGTACTTACAAATGTATGTACATATGTAAAAACTAAAACATTTGCTCTGCAATAAAAACATTATGTAAAATGATTCCGTTATTCTGTCTCTGGCTATGTATGTATGTACATATGTATATACAAATGTTTATATACATATGCATGTATGTACATATAAAAGACAAGAACATTTGCGCATGAACACAAACGTCATGTAAAAGCTACCGTTTGTCTCATTCTGGCTATGTACATACATACATATGTACACAAACATTATGTGAAATGCATCTATACATACATACATATATGCACACACATATAGTAGAGTTTAATATGTACATATGTATGTACATGCATAGATATACATACATATTACATTTACATAATATGTACGTACAAGCAAAATTAGCTAAGTGCATTGACTTCATTCATTTTTCATATTTTTTGAAGGATACTAAAACATTTAATAAAAAATTTATATATATAGCAAAAGAATAATTTGAATAGCATTATACAGAACGCACATATATTCACATTCTTTTAGTGGGGGTTGATAATAGCCCCCAATTCCCCTTGAGAGCCCATGGTATTGATCCCTTTGCTGCGCCCTTGTTCGAAATATCCTAATAGTGGGTTAACAGCAAGCAGTCGGTTACATTTTGAAGTCCAAAAACGAACAAGTTTTTTTGATATCCCGTGGTCGGATGAGAAGCACAAGGGTCTAGCTAAAGACAGGATATCCTGGCAAAATCAGGGTACCCTTCTCTGTTCTTAAATGTTCGAAATGTTGCATTTTGTTTTATTTATTTTTTAAAATTCTCAGAGGTGAAAAAAGAGTCATCGATAAGTTTACGCGCGCATTTATTTCCCATCACCGACGCAGATGTTTTGCTCTCTTGCATATTCTTTGTTTTATTTCAGATTATTAAAATACTGTAATTAAGATGTTGGGGGATGAACTGGATATATACGATGACTTGGATGAGTTCCAGGAGGTCGAAGATAAGGTAAGAGCGAGCATAATCGTAACCAGGGCTAATCTTCATCTGTCCTACAGAAATCCAAGGAGCTGGTGGCTTTGGAGGACAAATATACAGCCGCTCAGGCGGAGATCGACGGACTAAGAACACAAAACACTAAGCTAGTGAAACAGATCAAGCAAATGGAAGTCAATTTGCAGAATCTGCTCGATACGGCCAAGGCGGAAATTAAACGAAAGGAGACCTTAATAGCAGAGCTACGAAGGGAGTAAGTGAGAGGATAGGGTATGGGCGGTTCCCTTATTAACATATTGCTTTTCAATACAGAAAAGATGATATATGCTTCCGGCGAAAGAAGACTTGGCCCGTTGACGAACCTATACGTGAAGCGGCACCTAACCAAAAGCGTCCTAGACAGGACAAACCCGAGGCCTTGCTGCGAGACAATGGTGGTCCCATCCAGAAACGGCCTAAACAAGAAGAAATTGAAAAAAGCACTGTCACATTGGATGACTCGGTGCAAACAAAGGGCATGGAGAAGCCCGTCAAAGCCAGCATCCAACCAGTGGAAAAAGTCACAAAACATAAATCGCGAAGTCCATCACCTGGTCATAGTCGAAAATCTTCCACGCAGCATCGTTCCACCGATAGCCGGACAAGGGATCGTGAGCGAGAGCGGGAAAAAGAACGAGATCGAGAAAGAGATCGCGGGCGAAGACACGAAAGGGAACGCCGGCGTAGTCGCAGCCCAAAGCGATCCACTCACGATGACCGCCACCGCTCTCGGGTAAGCAATGATAAGCCCAATCAAAGTCGTCGTCGCTCCAGCTCTCGTTCCCGCCAACGGACTGCATCTAGCGGGACTAGGTATGTTCTGGTATTTTTTGTGATCACGTACAGAAACGTAAATTTTATTTTCACTTTCAGTCGTGAGCCATGCTCCAACAAGTTAAAATCTGAGACCATAAAAACTCTCTTTGGCGAGGAGACCAATGATCAGGATATTCCTTCTATTCCCAATACTGACCTGCTCAAAAAGAATGAAACGAAAACCGATGTAAAACCTCTTACCCATTCGGTGCAGCAAACTCGGTCGACTGAACTGAAGAAAAGCAAGAAAGCTAAAGGCGAACTTCAACTGATTGATAACTCCTCGGATAAACCTACCAGTTTGGAGCCATCCAAGCAGACGAAAGCACAAGAAAAACCCCTAAGGCAAGGCAATAATGGAAACAGCAAATTAGGAGTATTACCAATACCTGGTTTAGATTTGTTAACAAGTGAAAATAATGCCACAGAGCAGAATCTAACCCAACAAAACGAATTAAAATGCGATGACATTTCAGCACCATGTCAAAGCATTTTGTCCATGATGGAAACCCTAAAAGCTCCTGCTAACGAAACAATTGAAATGCCACAAATACCTGGTCTAGATTTGTTAACTTGTGAAAATAATGTCACCAAACCAAATTTAATGCATGAAAATGAATCAAAATCCAGTGACAAATCCACTCCTGGTCAAAGCTTCTTGTCAATGATGGAAACACATAAAGTTCCCGCTACCGAGATACTAGAAATCCCACAAATACCTGGTCCAAATTTGTTAACTAGTGCAATTAATAAAAAAGATACGAATCTAATGCAAAAAAATGAATCAAAATGTAAGAAAAGTATTCCCGCAAAGATGCAAACGCATAAAGTTCCGGCCAAAGAAACGGAAACTCACAAACATTCCGAAGACAATAGAAAACGAGATAAAAGTCGTCAGGTGGAGGAGCCACCGATCGCTAACGAGGATGAAAAAATGGATAAAGCTGATAAAAAGCGGAGGGGAAAAGAGGAAACTCCTAGAGAAACCGTCAAAGAAACAGACAGACCGCAAGCAGTAATAGTTTCCGATGTAAAATTCTCAAAAGAGGATACTGAAGACGATGAAAAGCGTAAGGGAAAAGATCACAAAGTCAAACAAATTGTCATTGAATCAGAAAAAAAAGAATCTCTTATAACCCCCGATGTGAAAGTTTTGAAAGAGGATGGTATAGATGAGAAAAAGCAAAAGGTCAAAGAAGAAACTGAAAGAAAAGAATCACTTGTAACTTCCCAAGTTAAATCTATAAAGGAGAATGCAGAGGATGCATCTGCTGATGCTAAAAAACGAAAGGAAAAAGAGGATATTCGGAAAGAAATTGCAGTTGAATCAGAAAGAAAGGAAGCTGCTGTTTCCAATGAGGCTGCGTTAGACCATACGCAGACCGAAAAAAATCAGGTTTTATGTGAAAAATCTCAAACAAATAAAGAAACTAATACCAAAAGCCTTGAACCCGCCGCATCTGGAAAGGCACGACCATCTGAAGTGCTTTCAAAGAACGAAGAAAATACGTTACAAAATACAACAGCAGAGAGTAAAGATTCGTATGACTCACATGTAGGTCTAATCACACCCAGACGCAAGCCAATTGAACAAGACTGTGAATTGGCCGATGAAGATAAGCCTACCCCGAAACGTCCCACTCCAGTAAAGAAATCGAAATCCATAACAGCATCTGAAGTGCTTTCAAACAGCGAAGAAAATACGTTACAAAATCCAACAGCAGAGAGTAAAGATTCGTATGACTCACATGTAGGTCTAATCACACCCAGACGCAAGCCAATGGAACAAGACTGTGAATTGGCCGATGAAGATAAGCCTACCCCAAAACGTCCCACTCCAGTTAAGAAATCGAAATCCATAACATCACCAATCAAATCCAATCAGAATGATCATGAGGATCAAGCCACAACGAAGCCTGTTAATCGTGCAATACAAATCATTGAAGATATTCGATTGCCTGTTATGATGGATATTGAGCATATTGCGGTTCGAGTTGATGGAATAGACGAAAGTGTTGATATACCATTGCCACCAGCAACAGCCATGGTGTTGCCCATGACGAAGCCATCTACTATTATGTATGCCCAGCCTGATTCCACCAAAATTGATCATAATGACAATGATATGGTTCTCGAAGCAGCTCTAAACGAGTTGACAGCCATCGATGAAGTGCATCAGCATCAGGAGGATCAGCTGGACCTGCAACTGAGCGACAATATCAGCTTTGAATTTGACACATTGGAATCGGCTCTGGAGCAACTGCATCAGACGTCACCAGATGAGTCGATAGTCACGTCCACATCGACAAAAGCTCAACAGCAACAACATACAGCCAAACAGGATCTGATCAAAATACTTAGCCGTTCTCCCAACCATGAAAGTCCAATAAAATTACAAACTAAAGTGGAAAGGGCAACGGAAAAGACGCCCTTGAAAAAGCGCAAAATAAATATTACAGACAACTTGGAAGTTTCACCAAAGACACCCACTCATCCCGTATTGGAGCCATCCATTGAACACCAGCAGCAGCAGGACGTCACCATTGATGAGACGCTAAATTTAAGTGACGCCCTAAATAGCGACTCCTCCATAGTGACGAAACGTTGTTCCCTGGGCCAAAGCGATTATCAATTTGAGCGGATTAATGACGAGGTCATCTTAAGAGTAACTCGACGTCCACGGCGCCGAAGACCACCACCTCCTCCAAACTCAATTGAGATCAAACAGAATTAAATTGTGATTTACTTCCCCACTTTTAGACTATTACATTTTAATGTATCGAGAACTGGATTAATTTTATTTTGTATTAAATCCCATTTATTTGAAAACTTTAGAAATCGCTACTTGCAAAATTTATTTAAAATTGTCCAGACACCAGAGGCACATTCATAAGCACAGATCGTGCACAAGATTTGCGTTTCCCCCTTCCAATTTCTTGAAATGGGAATTTTAAGATAGTAATTATAAATCGAAAAAATTATAAATCAACTTACAAAATTAACTATTCCCCAGATAGGTATTCTGCATAATATATGCATAAGTAAGCGATTAATTAATGTTACTCTGGATGCAGATGTCGTCTATCTCCATGTTAGAATGGTTAATATTGGAATATATATGGATAGCGGACAACTATAAAACTGAACGAAGTGTAAATTTGGGTGTACTAAAAAGTGCAAGTCTGAAATGTACAAATTATTTCGTATTGAATCCAGATAAAGAGGTAAACTCACCCTTTCTCGATTTGATTAATCAACTGGAGTAGAACCACCAAGCTTGCGGAACCACGAATAGGCAATGATCCAAAACCAAATGCCACAGACTATCGATTGGACAGTTAATTAAGCCGATCGAATTGAATTTGAATAGTTTATACTTACCTAGCATTGCTATATATATAACTAATGTTATAATCAAATCATTTTGAGATCTGCCATAATATTCATCGCCGGCTAATTTGAGTATAATCCAGATGATCAATATAATGCATATAATTAACCGTATGAGTTGCGTTATCACATAGCAGATTACCAACAATTTGTTGTTCTTTGCAAAATAAACATGAACCAATGTGTAGTTAAAATTTATATGGTAAAATACTTACCACAAAAACGGAGATAATCATCAAAATGCAGCCGACAACGTGAGCAATTAGGACAACAAGTGCAAGAAGGTAGAATATCTTGCCCGTATCACTGTCCCTCATCCCTGTTTGGGGCGAAATGTATTAATTGGACAAACCTCTGGGAGATCAAGTAAATAGAATTAATTACATGATGATAGACCGCAACCGCAACCACAGAAAATCAAATCAATGATGGCAATAGCTAGTACGCCCCATTTCAGTTCGCAACAGCAAACCTTATTGACGGTAATCATTTTCAAAAACTTTCGTTACTTTTGATTTTTGAAAAAAAACACAAATTTTTTATTTTTTTTTACAGATGAATTGTATACTGCTAGACAAACTAGGACAGACTGAATGAACTATTGTCCCAAGTCTCAACGAGTGAATGACAAGATGAAATAACGCCTACTTGGATAGTAAAACATAATGAAAGAAAATGTACAATAAAGATTTTTAACTGAGCGTAGAGCTATCATCTTCGATAGTAAACTTAACATAATGTACGAGGACACTTTAATTCATCATATAGAGGGGCGCAAAGTGAGATCAGGACACTTCACCGTACCTGAAACACCATAAACTACGAAGCAAGGCCTTCCCTTCGATTAATGTACATCTTGATTACTAACTATATTGACCCTTGATAAAGTTGCTAATAAATACTGGAGCAGGATATCCACTTTTTCACACTGAATACAATTCCTTTTTAATACAATTAATATCCTACCACTATCAAGTACTCTTGCACTAAAATATTAATTATCCTTCAACAATAAATAGGCAGGGAAACGTTCTTTTAATTCATGCTATAATTTTTAAATTATTAATATCATATATAACTGATTAAGTACATTGAATTTATATGTATATTGTAGCTACAATTTTGAGTTTCAATCGGCCACAAATATCAAAAGATATGAGTATATATACATATATATCGATATCTTCATTAGTATTCTTCTTCGTTATCAAACAGTTCCTTGAAAAAGGAGAATGCCACGAACCAGAAGTAAACACCCAAAGCTGTAGAAGGAAGACGGAGTAAAATTAATGTACGAATCAATTCAATTCATCAAAACTCAGGACTTACAAAGGCACAGGCCATTACATATATAGGTATTTGTTACATTCTTCAAGTAGATAATTTGCCAGAACGTCACGAAAAATATGAAAACAATTTGGATTAGTTTCGTAAGCAGAAACGGTAGAACCAAACGGGAATCTCTCTAGCAAAAGGATTAAATTGGTTATTTGATTATTCTCCATTTATATGGAATACTTACAATGATTACGGTAACAATGAGAAATATACATGCGAAAATATGTAAAGCATGGACAACGATAAGGGCCACATATATTTCACCATAATAGAACCAATGCATCCCTGTATATAGAGATTGATGTATATAGGTTAGATCAAAAGAGCTTCAATTATATGTAGAAGATACTCACATCTGATAAATATGATACATGGTATGATAAGAAGCATGTCGAGAATGGCCACCAAGAGGCCTCCCCATCTCAAGTTCAAACAGAAGCATCCTTTAGGAACAGTTGGAACTCCCATTTTTCAAATGCAGTGAAATAGTATTAATATGAATACAAGATTACAGAAAATGACAAGTTACACACAGCGTTCGATTTCAAATTGAAATTTCTAATGTTAGATTTGAATGTGCTGAAAAATCTTTTATAGAAAGTTAGAAAGGATAGAATTTATTTCTATATACTTACTTCTGAATAGGCACGAATAGGCAATTTCCCAAAACCAAATTCCAGCGGCTATATAATATAATATATTAAACCGATCCGGTATAGTTATACTCACTACTCACTTATCCATATATATGAGCAATGTATAATAAGGAGACTCGATTGTTCGATTGTATCAATATAAATGAAAGAAATACTGTCACAGAAGCCTACTGTGATATATTTTGAAAACCTACAAATACGATATCGCAATTCGGTTGCCCTTAAGCTATAGATGATTATAGTCACCTAATGATCCAACTTATCTTTAGTCTAGTAAGTAGGGAGATCATACTAATACTATATTAAGCCCTTCAAACTAGTTACTCCACTTAGGTAAACCCTTAAATAATAATGCAGTTATTTTATTCACGATTCTGAGGTCTTGTTCATTTAAAATGTATTTATATTGATACAATTTTGACAGATTAGAAGATACTACAATGTGGATACTTCCAGGTTGGCCTTCGTCTACATTTTCATATATAACAGAGGCGCGAACATGATGTAACTGGCAAATCTGAAGGATATAGACATTATTAGAAATTTGTCTAAAACGTAAAGTGCATTACTTACCCTCGTAGATCAGATAGTTTGGGAATTTTAGCACTAAAAATTTCGATCAAATGCAAAAGAAACGCGAATATGAAATCAGGTGAACTGGAGAACTAAGTAAGAAAAAAAATTTAAGACGGATATATAAATGTTTAACTCACGGAGTTACCGAGATAAAGCGATATCCCAGTGGAAGCGCATATAAGAATAACATCAAATTGATCGGGATTGGAAAGAAATCTGGATCTGGAAATATTAATCCAATGGGGTAGATCCACCAAGTTTGCCGTACCACGAATAGCCAATGATCCAAAACCAAATTCCGAGAGCTGTTCAAAGAGAAATGTGTTTGAAAATCCAATGAAAGAGTTCAATATTCATACCAAGCATTAAAATGTCCACAACGAGCGTTACAATGAGATCTTCTGATTTATATTTTTCACCAAGTTTCTCCAGTATGGCATCAGCTGCTTCTTCTGCCTTCGATTTCGGAGTGACTAATAATATAATGACCCAAATAATGACAATAATGCAGAAAATGATGCGTAGAAATTGTGTTATCAAATACAATATCATAAGTAGTTTGTTTTGCTTTTGGGAAAAATATAAATATTATTTACTATATAGATATGAATATGGTAAAATACTTACCACAAAAGCGGATATTATCATCAGAATGCATGCAACAATGTGGGCAATGAAAACCACAAGACCGATATAGAAGAATATCTCGCCAGTTTTATCATGTTTCATCCCTATGAAAAGGATGATGATGATGACTACTGGAGAAAAGGAATATTCAGGACAATTACTTACATAAGGATACACCGGCTCCGCTAGCAGCTAAAATCAGATCGATGAGGCCTATAATAACCACGCCCCATTTTAACTCGCAACAGCAAACTTTACTGACTGTAATCATTGTGTTTTCTTTTTATTTTTTCCCAAATTCAATTCTTTTTGTATGTAGTCTTTACGACGCTGCGATGTGAGTGTATATGAGTTAAACTGATTGAACTGCTTGTCACAATACAGGAAGGCCTACTAGTTGGATATTTCAATTGTATATTTGCCTACTGGGATCCATACATACAACTTTTGAAATATACAATACAATTGGATAAGTTTCTTCTATCTGTTAGTTAGAAGTACAAGCATATCTAAATTTAAAATTAACAAATTTTCAACGTCTTTTCCGTTACGCCTGCTTTGGCTTCTCTTCGCTGGAGTCGCCGAGAAGGAAGCGACGCACTGGCGTAAGCTTGAAGATCGGCACAGAGAGTATGGCACCCACACAGGCTCCAATCCAATAGACAATGATGTGCTCCAGATTTGTGTGTCCCCGACAGCCCCATTTCAGGGCGGTAGCCAGCACAGGATTGAAATAGCCGCCGGAGAAATTGAAAGCTGCAAGCAAGATATATATGAAAGCGTAAACTAGATTGAGATCACATTGAACAGGACACTGTTAGCCACGCTGCACATAAAGATGGCGCCGACTCACCCTACCTGCCACCACAAGACTGGTCCCTACAAACGAATCTATGTAGCTGCTGAATTTCGGTTCCTTTTCACTCAGGGCTTTCGAAGCGAGGCGACAAAGGAGTGTGGCCACACCCTCAATGACAGCTCCCAAATAGACGTTCACCTGCAGATCAGCACTGCACTCGCCAAAGGCGCGGCCCTTGTGGGTTTCCGCGAACTCGAGCCACCAGAAGACCTGGACGATGCGATAGACACAACAGCCACCCATCAGTTCGGCCCAAGTGCGCAGAGCCATCTCTTTGAAACTGGTGCGACCCTCGAGTACATCCTCCATGTGGGTGTAGGGACAGGCGGAGGCATCGCCCCAAACTTTGCCCCACCACACGGTGAGCATGAACAGAAAGATGGCATAAGTGGCCACTCCGAAATTGTCGGCCACTGTAAATTAAATCACAATTAAATAATCTCATTATGTTTTGGGATTTGAGCAACCTACCGATGATCAGTTCAAAGCAGCAGGCACACAATTCAGCCGCAGCAATGGCCTCATTTATCAGGACAGGAACAATGCCACCACGATTCAAAACCTTGGCGGACACCCGACGTGCTATCTGAGCGGCTATGCAACATCCTATGATGAAGCTGGAACTGATTCCAAGCGATGCCAGTGACATGCCTTGAGGATACACAATTGGAAAGGTAAATAACAAATAGAAACGATCAATGGGATTCACATTGGGAAGTATTTTCTTTTGACCTTAAGATCTTAAGAGATTTATTTCAAATCAGATGAATGATCACCAAATCTTTTGCTCTTTTGATCTACATCTGTTTAGCTATTTGTTTGCCCTTTCTATTTTCATTGCACATTTTGAGCATGATTTTCAGTTGTTTCTTTTGAATTTGAAAAACTATTTTTGAGTACAGCAGCACGCCAAAAAAGTGTTCTCAAGCTATTTATAGTTGTTGCTTGTTTTGTTTGCTCAATGTGAGCAACAACAAACTAAGTACTTAATTATACTATGTATGTAAATTGTTATTCGCCTTAACACTATCAATTTGCAACATTTTTCGGACAATTGACGATGATATGATTTATTTTATTGCCGTTACATTTTTAATATATTTTTCTTGTACTAATTATTATTGAAACAACTTATGTATGTATGTATTATGCACCTAATTGCTTGATCACGATCTGCGAAAAGTAAAAGCGACCGCACGAATTCGTCGACTGACAAGACTTTACGATTTTGCATTCTGCTCATCTGTTCGTCCGGTGGCCAAATCTATTATTAAATTGCTCAATGCTCAAATTGGCTGGCACTCATTTTTATATTATAAAAAATATTAGCAAGCTTTTGATTCGTTTTATCATTGTTGACAACTCTGAACCAAAATTGGAAAAGTCGGTAAACCGTTTTCAAAAGAATTTACACTGTGCACTTTGTTATTTTGTCCATCGTTATAGTTCCATAGTCGTAAATAATAATAAAACTCTACAATTTTCTACTATAAGTAGTAAATTCAAAATGCGTTATTCTAACGTCTGCTTCCGCTCAAGGGCGCCATTTTAAATGTTCGCGCCAAATAATTTTATGGTCAACTCTAAATGTATCGATATCTTTTTGTCGCTAATCAGCTGTGAAAAGAAGAAGAGCAAGTAAGTTGGAATATATATTAGCATATGTATATATATTACGTATGCGTTAAAAAACTCAAATAAACTCTAATTTCTTGGATTTTTAGTGCTGCCGCGCTTATTTAGATCACAAATATCGAAAGTCACTTGGAACATTAGATGTCCAGCTCCATGGGCTCAAAACCAGCAGCGTCTGTTGGGCACATCTACAAATTCAACAACAAATCCTAGCCCTAGTCAAAAGGAAACCTCAGACTTGAATGGTGATGTCGGGTTCTCCGAATGGCGTCCAATTTACAGATTACCTCTGATCCGCCTGGTCGCAGCTTTTAATAGGCTAAAAATCTACCAGGCCGTCGTTACAATGGCAGGGACACCTTTGGCATTCGCTCTTAGCCAAGCCGGGCAAGTGTCTTCCGATGCACTGGGCATATGTGGAGCAATAGGAGTTAGCGGCTTGATTACACTTACATTGGGAAGCTATGCGGCCTCAAATTTAGTAGGCTTCATCTATATCAATGATCAGAATGACCAACTGAAATTGGCCTATGTGGATTTCTGGGGTCGACGGCAGGAGATTGTGGTGCATCCTGATGATTTGGTGACCAACTGGGAGCAGGAGATGGAAAACAAACGATTTTCATTTTATCAACCAATCGGTTTGCGTAGCAATTCAAAGATAAGATATAAATTGCTTCATCGTTTTGGTGTTGTTACAGACCCCGAACTGTTCGAGGGCTTCTTTGGGGATTAAAATTGTTGAATTTTATCTGATATCACTCTTTTTTTTATTAACTTGCATAAATTAATTCTCTAAAACTAAAAAACAACCTAAGCCTATGTGGCCGTAACTGATTCCTGGTGCTGCTGCTGATCCTCCTCGCTTTGATTGCAAATGGGTTCATCATACACTCTGGATTTATGCCCCAAAGCAATGGCCTCCGCCACCGTATCGGGCAATTTCTTGTGAAATGTTTCTGGCAGCAGCAAAGAAACTAAACCAGCCATCAACGATATGGCTCCAAAAAGCAGCAATGGCAACGGCTCATAATAGGTGCCCTAGCAAAGGGGATAAAAGATTAATATGCTTGGAGTTGTATATATTGGTATGTGTTCATACCAGCAGGGGAACAAAGGGAGCCAGCATGGCACCACAACGGGCAAAAGTGGACATGACTCCAACTCCTCCACTGCGTATCACCTATAAGAGATCATAAAAGTCTTTTGTAATTCTTCAAACTTGAGAGATTTCACAAACCGTGGGCATCATTTCGGCAGTGTATGTATATATGACAGCAAAGGAGGATGTGATGCCCAGTTTGCCCGTGAGAAAGAGTGCGATTATCAACCAATTGGCACCTGCGGGAAATTAGAAAATTTCAATAATCAACTCAACGTAAATGGAATTGAGTTAATGAGACCAAACATGGAGTTAAAATTTCCTTGACATGTAAGTACTAACATGAAGTAAGCCTAATTTGTGTTTAATTCCACGTTCTTGTCTCTACCTCTTCTACAGTCACTCTACTTGATATCCCATTGTCTTGCACTTTGAGAGCATGGACAAAAACAGATTAGTTGGTTAATTAGCTGCTATAATGGTGGATGACTTACCCATAGTAATGTATCCGCTGGCCACACAGGTTACAGCACATAGCAGCAATGAACCAGATAAAGCGATTCGTCGTCCAAATTTGCGTAGACAAACCTAAAGAAAGGTAGCAGATAACAATTGTGCGATGCAAAGGAGAGCCAAGGATTTCTCACCCATGCCAAACTATAGCCGGGAATTTCAATAAGACAGACCAGAGCAAAATTTAGATATTTGTTGCCACTCAAATTAGTAGAGTTTAACGAAAGTCCATAGAAGACAATCGCGTTTACGGCCCAAATGAAAAGCATGATGGAGTACCGTACCAAAAGTATGGGGGAGGAGAAGACTTGCTTTACGGCCGACCATATTTGACCATCATCCTGTTGTTTAGCATCCATTTCATCCTTGTCGATATCGAGTTCCTGTTGCTTAAAACTGGCCATTAATTCCACTGACAACTCACGTCTATTGACATGAGCCGCCTTCTTTATGATTTCTCCGGCTTTTTCATGCTTATTGCGGGCGAGCAACCATCTCACTGACTCTGGCACCCACCACAGGTATACAATGAAGACAAGTGGAGGAATGGAAAGAGCTAGTTGCAGGTGTTTCCAATTGGGCAAGAATATGGCCAGGCCCAGTAGAGCCTCGCCTACGGCATAGAAATAATTCAACACAATGGAGGACATCTCACGCTTACGTGGTCCAACCATCTCAACGCCTATTATAAAGGCCAGCGGATAGACTCCGGAGGTGCCAACAGCGTTAAGTAATGCAAATACCAAGAAACTAATATAATCCCAGGCCAAGGCTTGAGCCACTCCCGTTAGAGACATTAAAACGATGCAGAACAGAAAGATGTGCTTGCGTCCATAGCTGTAAGGACACACAAAAAAAAAATGCCAGATGATTTGGAAATTTCTCGCATTAAGGTATGCTAACCCACCGATCGGCCAGATAGCCAAATAGAGCTGTACCTAAAACAAGGCCAGCAAAATGTATTGTGCCAACAAAGGCCAATTTCCAGGTATTCTCCTGGCACATCAGGTGCCACTCCTGAACAATTGTTTGCTCCCTGCTGCCATACACAAAGTCCTGACAACGTTCCACCTCCTTTGTGAACAACGTCGCATCGCATTGCCCCTCCTCGTGGCTTGTGTTTGCATTGATTGCCCCATAGCGATCACAAGTGGCGGGTGTAAAGTGTCCCTGTTTGCTCCACGTTCCGGGTACTGCTTTGTCCAGCCAATCCGTCTGATATTGCGGCTCTAGTTGATTATCGCATTCGGGTATATAACAACGATATGTTGGAATTCCAGCCGTGAACACATACGACAGACTATTCGCTGCCGCAAAAAGGACAGGCAGACAGATGAGTAGATAGTTACGTCTCTGATAGCGTCCAAATTCACCGATTTGTGTGAGTATTTCATCAAAATCCATGGGAGATCCCGATACTGCTGTTGCAGTCATTTCGAAACTTTAGTAACTTTAGATTGAACTACCGTAACAATATCGATATAAAAAGTGAGCTTTCGATGAGTTTAACGGTACATTCCAAAGATACATATATCGCTTCCGGTTAAGATATTTTCTAAAATAACAATTATACTGTGATTCTACCGATTTGTCTACTGATATTTGAGGGTTATCTATCGCAATTCTCAACAAATAATCAAAACATTTTGAGGCTGAGGTGATTGACCTTTCTCTTACAAAATTTGCATTTAAAAATAACTATTAAAGTAGTGTCTAATAGATATATCTCCCTATGCCATACATGGACGCCGTAAAGGGGTTTGTTAGATCGATTTTTACATTAATCATCAATTATAAATGACAAGTTTGAGAGATTTTAAATGCTATTTGATTGATGTTTTTTGTTTTTGCCAATTTTCATTATAGGGAAATGCATGCAGTAGTCAATTGAGATAAATTGTATTGCATGATGCATACAGTGAAACAAAAAAATATGTTAACACCCAGCAAAGCGTGACAATTTTAATTTAAGGTTTTTCCAATTTTCATTGACCAATCAACGGGGGAATATCAGGTTTTCTGTTTCCCTTATTGAACAGATTTTACACCAGCCTATAATTGGCGTACTTATTAATAATGCATCAAGTTTAGGGGAACTTGGACAGCTGACGACACTACGAAATTTGCATTGAAAGGTCTAGGTCTAGGACAAATGATAAACCTCCGTGTGGACGACCTACAATGATTATCTTATCGGTGCGTTTAACCGATGATGATGCGCTAAATATGAATTATCTGGCGTTCCCACTTCAAACACTTGACTTTTCGTATTTTTGGTAATTCATATATTGACTATTTTCTGTTTTCTTTCTTTTCATCAGAATTTGTTTTGTTTTCAACACCGGAGGGCGCAACTTCTGCCGAGATACTGAAATTTCAAATCATTCTCCGAATGCTTCGTCAAAAGATACGAAGTTGATTTCTATATAGCCGGCACGAAAATCAATAAAAAAAAAGTATAAAACGAAGAGAAATCGACGGCGGGGCACTTGCTTTTAAGAGAACTCGTGTTGTGTCGAAGAGCAAAAGCTCAAGAGAGAGTTTTAATCATTTCGTTTATTTGAATTTACTATGGTGCGTTTGATCGTCAAACTATACCCCGTACTGTATATACTGTATGGGGTATATACGACGGCAAGTCTTGAGAAATTCGGAGACTAAGGTTACCATTATAATGTTATATGACCCTGGACGCTAGTGCTCGTTAGGCAACCATGAAGCTTAGTTACTATTACTACATTTAATTTGTTAAATAAAATTAAGAACAGTTAAGTAAATTAAAAATTAATTTATTTATTTACATATATTACATGTTTGTGAGTGGAATGTAGAGAAAAACTAAAAGTCCCTGGTATGGGAGAAATTCTTAAAGATTGCTACTTAATGCTAATAACATGGTTTTTATACATTTACATATAACTAAAACGTATGTCTTGGAATTGAAAACAAACGAAATATACTATTCAAGACATCATCCAAAGACTTTTAATTGTTTATTCGAATTTCTTGCAGGGTATTCGGCACAGTCGGTGATCCAACTGCTGCATACCATTAATTTGGGCTATCAATGACAAAGAGAGTTTTTACCTTCGATAGGAACGGATAAAACCAATAAAAGCTGCAAATGGCATCGGAAATCGATATAATTAACGTAATACATGTATGTATCTATAAAACAAGATATTGATAAGGTAGATAAAAATACGTATGATTAATGACAAAAAAAAAAAATCACCCATACGCAAAGTTGCGCGATAAACTTGAGGAAATCGAAACATAAGCCATGAGAACAAGAATAGAAAGAGTAGAGGAGAGAGCGAAAGAGCAAGAGTGTGGTAAAGCTTATCTGTACTCGCTGATATTCCTTACTTTTATATATACTTATATGTACAGAAATCGCCGTACTCACTAACACAGTATTGTGAAAACCACCGAGTCGTGCGGACCTGTTGACGCAGCGAAGCGCTGCGAGAGAAGAGAGTGAGATAGAGAGCAGCAAGATAAAGAAAGAGGTTTGGAAGAAATCGACAATGTCTTGGTTTAGCAAGAAAAAGGAAAAGGATCAGAGCTCGGAGAGGGCTCCGAATCTGTCTCTGGTTGAACAGGATCCACGTAAAAATGTGCGGACAACTAGTGCTGCCACCTCAACCACCAATACAGCGGTGCAAAACTCAACCATATTCGACCATAATAATCAGACGGTAACTTACCTGTCCACACGACAAACGGTGACGCATACTCAGCAGGCCAAAGTGACGGAGATTGTGCACCGTCGTACGCCAACAGCGGCCGAACTGGAGGAGCTCTTTGCTTCCATGCGCATGGGTAGGGGGGGCACCACTACAACGACTACTACCACACGATCGCGACCACCTAGTCTAAATGGCTTGGGTCCACGATCCACGCCCACTTTCAAGGCCAACGCAACAAACTCGACGGGAGCCAAGCGGACTAGCACAATAGCCAAAACAGAACACACAACGATGACGCAGAACAATGGCAGCACGGTTACTCAGCGTCTGGAGACGCAACGTGTTGAGGTGAAACCAAAGAGCAAGTGGCCGCCGTGGTCTACCCAATCGTCGTCGTCGTCGTCGACATCGACAACACCAAGCACATCTGTAGTGGCCAAGCCCTATGTGTCGCCCTATGCTCACGAGAAACCAGCTTCATTTGGTTACGTGTCGCCATATGTCCAACCGAAACCATTGACTACCTCTTTCACTCCATCTACCTCATATACGCCAACTACGACCAGCAAGATACTGACCTCCACTTCGGTTCCCAAGCCATACATCAGCAGGAACATTGCAAATGCACCGACAACAAGCCTCGTCGATGCCAAGGGAATCTTGCCCACGAAACCATCACAGAGCTTCTTAACTCCTTCGGTATCCAAGATCGTGCCCAAGAAAAAGCTAAAGCCCGCTCGCGTCTACATTTTCAATAACGAAAAATTCGACAAGGAGCACGAATTCCGCGTGGGCAGTGTCCACGATGTGAGGGCATTGCGCAAAGCCTTCGATCAATTTAAATGCAAGGTGGAGGTGATAACCAATGCCACAATCGCCACTGTGAGGAGCACCGTGAAAATGTGTAAGTAGCTGAATATTTTATTACCATAAGTATGCAGACGAAGTTTTTCACTATTCCAATCATTTAGTGGAGCAGAAAAACTTTGAGGACCAATCCGCATTGGTAATTGTGGTGCTCACCCATGGCAATCGTTACGACAAGCTCTTGGCTAGAGATTCGGACTATTCGTTGGACGACGATGTGATCTTTCCCATTTTGCACAATCGCACACTCCAGGATAAACCAAAACTGCTCTTCGTCCAGGCCTGCAAGGGTTCCATGGAAAAGGGACACTTCAAAACGGATGCCGCTCAGCCACATGGTGCTCCAAGGGAAATTTTTAAATGCTATAGCACCTATGAGGGCTACGTGTCCTATCGCACTGAGGATGGCACACCCTTTATCCAAACTTTCTGTGAGGCCTTGGAAAAATCCGGAAAGACTAAAGACATTGACACCATAATGACGGATGTTCGAGTTGTGGTTAAGCAAGCAACAAAGTGAGTAGCATGAGCACCATAAGATCATTTCATTCATTAACCGATTTCGTTTTTGATTCTTTCAGTGATGGCCAGATACCATCGGTCACCAGCACTTTGACATCGAAATACGTATTCGGGGATTACTTGTGAACATTCCGCACAACAATATAAGTATAGCCATTTTGTGATTGCCATTAAGACAGATACTTTTTTCATAAACAAGTAACAAAATATATTTACTTTAAGTATTAGACCAAATATTAGTATAAGACTAAATTTCAAGCATTTATATTAATTGTATAAAGAGAAGTTTCAGATAATTTAGTCATTCAATCAAATTAAGCCACAAGTGAGAGCTGATAACTGAAAGAATAAAATACTATTAAAACGATTTCAACAAGTTCACTGCACATATAACTGGTTAGAACTACAAAACTGGTTGTTGTTAGACATACACAATAAGATAAATACATAGTATAATAATAGTTTTCATTCAACTATTCTATAGAACAAAAACTATATTCAAATCAGCAATAAAAGAAATGATTACGAAGCAGAGGGCTATGCCAAACCCACAAATATTAAACAACCAACTTAAATTAAGCAAGTTCAATTCGAACAACATGTTTAAGAATGTTTTTGGGTTTAATTGTATATAAAAGATGTTAAAAAGGAATATTTGCACGACAGCTTTATGATATAGTCATCCGATTTTGAAAAAACTTGGCAGCATTCTAATTTATTTTGTGCAAATGTTATTTACCAAGTTAAGTGATGATCGCAAAAGAAACAAACAAGTTTTTAGAAGCAAAACTATTTTTGGTCCGATGGTTCCTATGGGAGCTATATAGTCATCCGATCCGAATGAATCCGAAATATACAATGCCTGCAGTATGCTATTGCTGATCAAGAATATATACACTTTATATGGTCGGAGATGCCTCCTTCTATGCGTTGCATACTTATGTCCTAAATTAATATACAATTTTAAAATAGCATACTTATGTGGATTGCAGCGTAGAATCAGCAATGCAAGTCATAAAAGAATGAGTATTTATTAATCGCATTTATTATATGTACATCACAAGGAAAATCTAGAATTGTGTTTTGGGTTTTACATAGTTTACACCTCAGTGCCATCGACGCTGTCATTATCGTAATAGTTGATTAGTTTCCTGTAATACGAGTAGACGACTAGCCAAAAGTAAATGTTCATGCCTGTGTTCAAGGATACATAAGTAGATGCAATAGAGGCGAGTTCAGACGAGGATTATTTTCAACTCACCGATCAGCATGGAGCAGGTTATAATTATAACCAGAGTTGTCGCTGCAGCATACATAATAAGATAAATGGAAAATACAATTAGAATAACTGTGTTAATCAAACTGGTGATCAGATAGAATATTAACAATATTGTTGAAACCTGCAAAAGAGAAAGAAAAGTTCATCAAATTACATGTGGTTTTATGTGGTTTGTCTATACCAACAATAAGGGCACCGAAGAGTAGCAATAGACAACCAATGCAATGACAAATGGCCACAGCATGCTCAATACGAACGGCTATATGATCTGGAACAGAACAGAAAATAAGAAAATTCCAGTTTAAAACTCGAGACTTTTGCTCTACCCAAGGAACTCCAATTGCAGGGTCGGGCTAAGGATTACCTGAACCAAGGTTGACCAAAATGATGTTGATGATGAAATCAACAACGGCAATGGCAATGCATCCACGTCGCAAGGGCACACAGCAGCAACATTTCTTCAAAAATGCGAGTTTCATTTTTGTTGGGTTTCCCTTTTTTTCGATTTTATTAGATTTGTGATGTCATTTTTTAACTGATAAGGCAAAGGTCTGGGTTATTCTTTTTGTTTATTGTCGTTCAGCACATTAAAATTTTGATAAGATTATATGAATATAGCACCACCAAGAGCTGCATAGAATGAATAGGCCGCAAGCCAAAAGTATACACATATTACTATTAATTAGTATAAGAAAAACGAGATTAGAGGATAGGATAATGCAATAGGAGGAACGTGATGCAGACTCACTTAACATAAGTACATAGATAATGATAACAGGATACCAGATTTTAAGTATAACATCCGAGAAGATGAGTATTACCATTGTCATAGCCTTGATCATGGTGCATAGTATATAGAAAAGCATTAATCTGGGCAGAAGCTACATATAGGTATAAAAACGTTAAGAATTCGAATAATTCTAGCTGAGTACAATTTGGAATTGAACTCACCTTCATACTAGCGTAAATTAAAAGGGCTGCACTCGCTATGTGAATGATCACGAAGACAATAAATAGCTTATGACAAAGATCGGGTATACCTGGAAAAGAATCCAGCCAGTTATGTAAGAATTGAACGTTTCAAATCATCAATGGAACTAACCTGATTCACCGAATATGGCCACAAACAGGCCGCCAATCAAATCGATCAATATATGCGCTATTCCCACGGCAATCGTCCCGATACGGAGATCGATGCAACACAAAAAACGATGCAGATAGATCATCCTGAAGCCGATGTTAGTTCTTTTTCGATTGTGTGGGAGTTTTTCTATATTTCGATTGGGTGAGAGTAACAAATTGTGTACAATAAAATCATTAAATGATGACAGCAAATCAAACGAGAAATTAACTATCAAATATTGGAAATTACTTCTCAGGTTATTCATATTAAGAGGATCGCAAAGCTGCGTTTTTAATGGAAACAAAATTGTGTCATTTCTTAGGCTGTAATTCAGATCATTTTCAACCGATTGTATCTGTTTTTTATCGACTTTTAAATGAGTAAATTATAATGAGGATGCCAGGTGAGGGTATTCAGGCTCAAGTACGGTCAAAGTCAGCAGAGTCCTCTGGTTGCTTTTTGTCGGCAAACAAACAAAATAAAGTCGAGAAGTACGTAGGGAAATAAACAATATTTCAAGCATTAATTGTTGTATAATAATTCACAGTTGGACAATGACATCGGCAGTTATACAGGTAAATATATTCATATATATATTTGGCAAATAGCTAACCAAAAGAGGCCGGGAAGTCCAGAAAACCAAGTCAGACAGAACGTGCCCGCCCCGTTTGCACTGTAATCCAACTCAAAATCATATGAAGTCATACACGCGTCGGGCCTCTGAACATTTATTTATATACATATATCTGTGTAAGTTTGCAATTTCGTTTTCGTTGAACAAGTGAAATGACATGAATTGGGCACAATGCGCCGGGCCAGAGACGATTCATGATTTGCGGCTCATTTGTATGCGAAGTGGCGCCGGCGCGTAACTCGTAACTCGATTGGGAAGCCATCAAAATATTATGCAAAGAGTCCAACGGAGTAGTATATAATGCTCGATTGACCCACAAGCATCGAGTCATTCGGCAACGAGCAGTCCACCACGTTTTGCATCATCATGAAAATCCAACTGGCAATAGTATTCATCGCTGCCTCGATGGCTGTAGTCCTGGCACGACCAGAGCCACCGAAATCCCGCTACGGACCACCACCACCGCCAGCACCGCAAAAGGAATATGGAGCACCACCACAGCAACCGTTGCCAGTTTATGGACCACCCGCCGCATTCTATGGCCCCCCAGCCTCACCCACTGTGGAATCGATAGTCACCAAGAATGTGTATGTGCATGTGCCGCCAGAGGAGCCCGAATTATATCCCGCCGCCTCACCCATTCAAACGGCTGTGCCCAAGAAACACTACAAGATCATTTTCATAAAGGCTCCAAATCCGCCAGTGCCAGTGCGTCAAGTGTTGCCGCCACCAGTGCAGGATGAGCACAAGACTCTGGTCTATGTGCTGGTCAAGAAGCCGGAGGAGCAACAGCCCTTGATTCTGCCATCGCCGGCGCCCACAGAGCCCAGCAAACCGGAGGTCTACTTTATCAAGTACAAACAGCAACCGAAACCTGCCATCCAATATGGCCCTCCCTCTGCTCCGGCTGAGGAATACGGTGCTCCGCCAGCACCACGTACTCTGGAACAGTTCTAGAAACAGTTTGATGTACACAGTGTAAATATATTATTTATAGTTGGCAATTATTAAAATACAATTTACAAAAAACAAAAGCAAGAACAAAATTTCAATTATCATCGGACAAATGATCGTAAAAGGAGTAAACGACCAGGCAAAAATATAGACCGATAACTGGAAAAGGATCTCGGGTTAGGATATTCTAGTCACACATTCTTCTCTCCTCTCCTCTCCTCTTACCCGCTTGGAATGCATCAAAGGCCACTAAGTCGTAGATCCCATCCTCCATTATCCCATAGATGGCAATCCAAATCAAAGTAAAAAGGCGTATCAAAGCCACCACTAAATAGGGCAACAACAAGAATCTAGTATACTATAAAGATCAAATTAATAGAAAAACATGATATATATAATCATTCGATAAATCGTACTAGCACAGCGCCCAATAGGAGTAGAATGCAGCAAATTACATAGCTTCCGCTAACGATCAGGGAAACAGATTCCATCCAGGTATCAGCTGTGGATTAGATACATAGTGTATCGCATATAATCTGATTTACTATTCAACTCACGATCCACAAAAAATCGATCCACACCGCGTATTAAGACATCGATAATGGCGATTAATATGCAGCCGCATCTCAATTCGATACAACAACAGCAATTATCGGTATAAATCATTTTAACTAATAAAAAATATATGTGGCTATCTATGTCATTGATAATCTACAAAATAATGGAAAGTTTTGTGTTTTGATTTTGAAATTGCTGGCAATGATTGCTTAAATGATTATTTCAAATGGCAAAACTTTTAGATTAATCACATTATGAAACTTTTGCTATCTGGTGCACTTGAACTTTCTCATTAACCTTATATATCGGACATAAAGTAAATCTGATAGCCATTTAGACACTATTTGCCATACACCTCAATGGCCAAAAGTGGAAAGGAATAATAATTGCTAATAAATGGAAAAAGCTATGTTTTTGAAACAAATTCATTTCACAGAGAACTTCATTATATAAAAGATCACCATAGGGAAATTTCGACTGTAGCTTTAATGCATTATCCAGAAGTTCCTGTAAAAATATGAATTATGATGGGTACGATGATCGGTTCTATAAGACCAATTCAATAAAATTTTTATATAATCTTGGGCATTATTTAGGTATACCAAGCCCCATTTTTAATATTCTACATTTGCAATTCGCTAAATAGGCTTCTTTATGTGTATGGAAACCTCATTATACATGATTTATAATATTCAATAAATAGAAGAATAGGTTTTAAGTATGCTCAGGTAAATATCTAGGGTAATTGTTTATGTCTTAGACCGATTTCTCAATGAACTGACCACCTATAACCCTGACTCAATTTACAGTTACACGATTAACAAAATACGATAAACATTATAAATTAAAACATTCTAAGCACGTTTTTTCAATTCAAATATGTCTGTTTGGCATAATTAATGAACGACCAAAGAAATGAAGGTTACGGTCAAAAGAAATTTCTTTTTTATTTGTTTGTTCATTTTTTTTAAATGTCCTCCGGTCGAATATTTCTAGAATCGAATTGTGAAATTGTTAAAAATCAGTCAATGGAGTTAGAACTTGAAGAAATAGTGACATATCGGACATAATAAACTCCATTTTATTCCTATAAAGTGGAAAACATTATTTCGATTGTAATTTTTTTAATCGAACTTCCTTTTTATTTCCCACTATAAGACAAATAGTTTTCAATTAACTTTTGCAATTAATGTGTATGGCGAATTGTGACTTAATGTCTTAACCTGATATGACGTAATAGCCGAGATAAGATAAGTTCGAGTGCACCAGAGACGAAGAGTTTGTGCTGTTATATAGGAATTTGATGACGTATAAAGTGACTAATCTAAAAGTTTGTTTTTGTTTTGTTTTGTTTTTGTAATATTTTATTTCTGGGTAAATGTCTCACAACAACTACTTTACAACTAGAGTAATGCTAGGATGCCCGAACCGACGAACCAACTTAATAATCTTTTCTTCTAAGTTTGTTATTGTTAATAAACTTTAAAATGAATTCACTCAAATGAATGGGCATGGGGGGATTGGGGATTGGGGGAACCTAGAACTAAACATATGTATTGGTATTTAGTATGCTGTTTATTTCGGTTTTGGGTATATAGTTTGTTCTTGTTGTTGTTGTTGTCATATATACTTATATATGTATATGTAAATCCCATAGATATATGTATATTAGAATTTGTTCATGTCTTTTTTTAACTCAGTTCTTTGCGCAACTTTTGGTGCTTATGTAGGTAAGTATTTTTTGGTTTTTCTTTTTTTGTTTTGTTTTGGTTTTTGTTTTTGTTAGGCAGATATCCATGTATATATAAATATATATAGTAGTATTGTATTGTATGAGATATGAGAGGAAAAAGAAAGCTTTTTGTTTGGATAGTTATAGTGATATAGCGAGTTATCGGTGAGGCATTCGAATATAACATTTGGAAAACTCAGGAACTATTGAAAACGAAATATGTATACATAAGTAAGTAACATTTTAGGCCACTTCCATGTCATCATCATCATCTTCATCCTCATCGTCGTCCTCATCCCGCTGCACAAAGAGACGATGATTGCGAGCCTCGAGTATAGACCAAACAATGAGTGGAGTGCATCCCAGAACCATGCAGGAGCCCATGCAATAGAAACAGATCTCGTAATCGCCCGACAAATCCCTCAAGAGTCCGGCCAATGGGGGCACTGAGATGGCGCCAATGCTTTGGAACATGCGCACCAGACCATAGCTCGAACTAATGCGATCTGTGCCAAAGACATCGGCCAGCAGAACGGGCATCAGGACATACCAGCTGCCCAGGCACAGGCCATAGATGGCCGCCGATAGACCCACCAATATAAGGGTCTTGGCAAAGGGAATGGTCAGCACGGCCAGTCCGGCTCCCAAAATGCTATGAAAAACACAAATGATGAGATCCTGCAATGCATTTCTTTCGTCCTGGAAGTATTTACCACAGAGTGTAGGTCTTTTTGCGATCGAAAAGCTGCAGATCGGACAGCCAGCCTAGTCCCAGGCGTCCACAAAGATCCAAGACGGCGCTAACCGCCACCAGATAGCCCGCTTCGCTTTTATTGTAACCTGTGAGAGAGAGGAGGAGGATGAGGGGGAGATTTAGGAATGCTTTCCCAGCTGATCACCATGGCTCACCTATGGAGATGACATGCGCTGGCAGATAGTACAGCATGTAGGGGCAACCCACGGACATCAAAGTGACCGACAGACACATCAAGATGAAACTCGGCTCCTGCAGCAGACTGATGTCCAGATACATTTCGATGCGCTCACAGCAAGTGCGCGGCATCTTCTCTCCATCCTCGGCTCCATCTTCATCATCGTCGTCGTCGTCGTCATCCATGTCGTAGCCCGATGCCACCAGCTGGGAACTCAATACACCGCTGTCCATCTGCTTCAGCTCGCTGAGATTACTCACTGGGGTGGGTATTTCCATGCTCTTGCTGAGCCCACGACTGACCACTGGCGGCGGTGGAGCAGCCACTGGCTTCTCCTTCTCCAGATGCGTTTGGATCTTCGAGATGACATCATCGTTGGCAAAGACATTGCGACGACGACGACTGCCACGATTGGAATCGGTGCCCGAGGAGTGTTTGCGATAGACCCAAGTCGAGTCCGTGCTAAGATCCTCCACAGAGTGCAAGAGGCCCGAGCTACGTACCTTCTTCATGGGCTTGATGAACGTGGTCTCGCCAATGATGTCCTTCACCTCGTCATCGCTCTCCTGAGCCGATTTATCTGCGAGAGAGATCGAGGTGGATTAAGTTGGAGGCGGAAGAAGAGGGTAAACTCACCTGGTTGATTGCTGGCGATGTTGTTCAAATGATTCTTTGACTCCTCCAGGAACAAATGCTCTATAAACTTATCGTTCAACTCATTGTTGGACACAACCACATCACAGCCGTCTCCGAGATATGTGGAAGTGGTCAGCATGCCAGTGGCGCTGGGATTAATCTCCTCGCTAAGGGGCTTCCGAGTGGCGTCCTCCTCCTCCTCCTCATCGTCTTGCTGTCGATGCTCTGCATAGGCACTGATCGGTCGGTAGAGCGTAGCCGAGACGCAGACGTGCAACATGCAGCCGCCCAGGATCAGAATGGTGCCATGGAAACCACAATACTCCACCAAGTGTTTAATCAGCACGGGTAAAATGAAGCTCCCAGCAGCTGTGCCCGACACACAAATCCCATTGGCCAGTGCCCGATGCTTGTCAAAGTATTGCGAGACAATGACAATGCCCGGAGTAGTGGACAGTCCGCCACCAATGCCTGGAAGGGGGAGAGAAAGAAGGCGAGGTCAGTGACCACAAAAGAAAGGTAACATGGCTACCACCCACCTGTTAGAATGCCAAAGGTGAAGAGTAGATGCAGCAAACTGGTGGCAAAGTAACTCAATATCATGCCCAGGGCACAGAAGATGCCGCCCACAAAGACCACGGAGCGGCAGGAGAAACGCTGGCACAGGGCACTCGATAGGGGGGCCAGGACCAGGCACAGGGCCGACAATATGGCGGGTATCCAGGAGGCCACCGTGGCCGTTGAACTGGGAAATGTCTCCATAATCTCCACATAGAGCACTCCATAGGATTTGACCAGTCCGGCCACCCAAAACTGCACGGAGAATGCACCGAAGACGATGAACCAACCGTAGCCGCCATCCGGCGGATCTATGGTCGTCTCTGTGGTGGTTGTTGTCGACGAATCGCGATCCTTGGCCGGTTGTCGCTGGCGCCTCTGATGCGTTGCCGCCCTCTCACGCTCCTTGGCCCTGCGGATGCACTTGCTCTGGGCCGTACTCGTGCCCAGGGACTTGCGATTGCTGCGCAATTCATGAGATTTAGCTATCAGCGGCCTTGCCGTAATGCTCGACACCGTTAACAGGTTCTCATTGTCGTCCTCCTCCATCTCAGAGATCTGGTGTTCGAGCAGGCTCGAGTGTAGAGTGCGCGGGCAACAGGGGGCATCCAGGGTGAGGGTGACGGGTCGTCGCATCGGCGACGGCGATGGCGAGGGCAGATACAACGACTCCATTTGCTTGACATCCAACTCGGCCAGGGGCACCACAACTGTCGGTGGCATTGCCTGCGCCTGCGACTGCGGCTGCTGCAATGGAGCTGCTGGTGGAGCCGAGACAATCGAGAACAGGGATCCAGCTGTTCCGCCGGTGCCATCTCGTGGCCCAACTGAGCCAACGGCTGAGCCAATGGCCAGCCGATTGTCGAGAATGAGCCCTCCCGACTCGTACTGGACTCCACCAGTTGGGTCCGGTTCACTCGCGCAGTAGACCGATCCCCGTGAACCCTGAAATCGCAACGACAGAGACGACCCCCACATGGAGAGAGAGAGAGATTAGCTCAAGCTGTTGACACAAAGGGCACAAAACGAAAGGAAGTCACAATTTGTGACCAATTTGGCAAACGAATGCTAAATGACACGCAAACCGCAGACGAGGATGACGAGGACGAGGACGACGACGACATCGCTGCATTGCCCTAATGTATGCACTCCATTTGATTTAATTGAGTTAAGTTTAAGTTCTTCTCAACAAACAAAAAAAAATAAATACTCCTCCTTAGATGATTCATTGCCTTTACTTTTCATGCTTGTAATTACCCAGTGGCAGGAAGAGTTTTCAAAGGATTCCAAAACGGGAAGGGAAGGTGGGGGCATTGTTGTTAAATCGATTGAAATAAGTTGCCATTTTCTTTGGCAGAGCGACCGACAGACCCACGGACCGCTCCACCGGAGTGAGTGGGTGAGGCTGGTGCATGCTGTGCACTTGCCATGACGTCTGGTAATTTTCCATTTTGCCAATCGACAAATGCAATTCAGGGTCAAGTTTAAGGCAAATACACACTTCCTTTATCGCTATTAATGTTGATTTTGCAATCATCAGGCAATTTATCATGGCGTATACGCAATATCGCGCATACGACACGCGAAACGCCAAACTAATAGAGCGGAAAATTAATGTATGTAGCTTGGAATTTCATCCACACGTGTCAGTAATCATCTGTAGTCATGTCATAAATATCCATATAAATATACATATATATGAGTATTATTGGCGTTGGAAATTTCCACGCGGGGTGGAAAAAATGGCAAAGTCATAAAACATGCAACTATTGAATGCAACCAGCTGGGTGACTGTCTGACTGGCTGACAGGCTGACAGAGTTAATGAGCATCCTTGCCAAATGAAAGCACAAAGAATCAGCACACCCATCTACTCTAAGCGCCCTGCCCCGCCCCCTCACAATGACCTTGTAAAATGTCACAGCCCAAGACGCCATTGTGTGCGTCCTGTGTCACCCAGGAATCTTCACATTTAAATTGTCAGGAAAATCACAAAGCGCTTTGTGACACATTTCTCTCGTTTTCCCCCCAAGGTCAATTTAAGCAAATTAAAATGAACTTGTTGCTACAAAATTTAAGTTCTTCAATTCAATTTCACCAGGGAATGAAATATACTGAAAATCAGGCAGATAGTTAGAGTGAATTAAGTGTCCCTGGAGTATGGTCGCCCAGAGAGCGGTTAGTCGCAGGTTTTAGTAAGGACTAAGGACTATTAAAACATTTATGAAACACCTATGAAAAAGTTTATTAACCTTTTGCCAAAGAACATCTCATTGCATGGAGGCCATGGATATTTTTTCCCTGGCTTTAAGTTAATTAAATTATTTCTACTTTTAGAAATTCCTTTGAAAGTTCATTTACCATTTAATAATGCAATTTCCTTCCTCTGTTCCTAAGAACTACAATTATATGGCTGAATACCCGTCATTAGATGACCATATCAATTTACCTGATGATTAAATAGAAAGCCATATGTTTCCTACCATCCCCACACCCCTGCCCGATGTTGACCCAATACTATCCATTGTTTACTCTCTCCCAATGGGGTTACTGCGCATGTTCACCAAATCAACAGAGCCAACTCAAACTACCTCAATAATTCTGAGATTGGCCCACTCCTACTTAGGACAAAGATGCTGTTTAATAATAAAAATAATATGTAGTAATAGGGAGGGGCAAGAGGTTGCGGAAGGAAGTCCGTTGCGTTACCTGTAAATGCCAGTCACGCTGTAAGGATGACATAGTCGTCGTCCTTTACTAAATGTGAAACGTCTTTGATGTTTCTCTTGTTGCTCGCGTTGTTGTTGTTGTTGCTTGGGGCGTAGTTGTTGTTGTGCACCCAAATGCATTGGGTTAACTCGGCTGGTTGACTTCACTGCACAAAGACAAAGTATAGCTGAGAGCTGATAGTGATGCTGCTCCTCCTCCTGTCCTCGATGGCCCAATTTTTGTTGGAATATCCTTAATATAAGCTGGCGTTCTGGTCCTGCTGCCTGGTCCTGTGGTCCTTCTTCTCCTGGTCGTATGATTTCGTTTTGGCACTGAATTGTATCTAGTTTCTATTGTAAGGTTTTTGTAGTTGGTTGTTCGGATTGCTTAAGGCTTCGCAAGGAACTTGTGGGGCTTGGTATCTTGCATCTTGTGTCGTCCTATTTCCTCTTCCGTTTTGCTTTTAGTCAGCAAATCTTTGTGCTTCCTCTTATTTGATTTTGATTTTCGGACAAATCGATATTAAAACAAACTTTTGCTGAAGCTGATGAAATAATTCGCGAATCGCTGAGATCTCCGTTTAAAATTTAGCTTCCTTTTTCTATTATTTAATTATTTGAATTTCTCTCTTTTTAAGCCACTAACAGAAGGAGGAGTAGAAAGCAGCCAAATTCTTTGCAAACTTTTTTGTTCGACTCACAAAGGACTTCCGTTCGTTACAGCAAATGTCTCTCCTATAGGTTTTAGTCGTTCAGCTTCAAGTTCTCGACTGAACTGAAATCCATTCGGTTCCCACGACTTTTGGGGGTTCATGATTATAAAGGTGAGTTTCCCTCCCGAGAGAGAGAGAGAAAACCCACCAAGAGAGAGAGAGAGAAATGTGTTTTACCAGTTTATTCATTTTATTTTGCTCGGCATTTTCTTAGGTCAGGTCACACAGCTGTTTGTGATTCATTCGTTTGGTCATCCTCCTTGGAATCGAGCCTTAACCATTTTTTGTAACTCAGAAACAATTGCAGCACAATGGTCCAGTTAAAAATAAACAAAACTAAGGAGGAAGTGAATCATATTGGAGCATATGTGACATTTAATCCTCACCTAGTCCTAACAATATGGCTGTTTTGCTATTGACGAGTGTTGTAAAAAATTGTGAATAGCACAAAACGCCTCCTGGAATAAAGACCAGCCAAGGAATTAAAAAATTGCTGCGCTCCTGTGTGCATTTAAATGGGATTCAATTTGTTTCGTTTTCGATCGATGGCATAAATTAATTTGCTCACCCTCAAAGTGCCGTGTAGGGATAAAAGGCTGAAAATTGTATAAAGAGCTGCCGATATCATATATATGTAAGATAGTAGAAGACTAAGATCCCCTTCTTGCGCCTGCAGAAGATTCGCATAGAAACATTCAACACCCATTACCGACGACAATACCACAATAAATTGGGAGATGAATTTAAATATTTTTTCTAGTCTTCCCATGATTGTCGATATATAGTTTTCTTTAAATGCTACTTTCAGGAGTTCTTCGGACTGGTTGCACAGACTGCCAATACGACAATACCATGCCAATGAAACTCAAGTTAAGAACTATGAAAGCCAAGGGAAATTATTCCATTCAAAACATTTATGTGGGTAACTCACTGACAGACAGGATTAAAGAAATCCTTTTAGATTCAATAAACGGTTCAAGGGCTATGCTATATGCTAAAATTCCAAAGGGCAACACCAGCACCCAAGGGATTATGCACCAGCGACGATTCTGCAAAACACACAGAATTAATGGATTAATGCATAAGCAAATCGGGTTTACCAACTAGCCAGATTCCAGTTGTAAGTATTGACGAAGCGCCCAAGTAAATAAAGGCACCGATTTTCAAAACAAGACTTGGTAACTTCACGATCTGATTATTACTGCAGTCTGGACTTGCGAAGCAACAACATAGGATGTAGAAAGCCACAACAGACGAGATGACGCCAATGACTATGCCTGAACTTCGTAGGAGCGGAAAAATGCTTCGATATATAACTTCTTCAGTAATAAAATAGTGCATACTTATTTGGAAAAAAATCCAAAACTGCAAGACATTATATAAAAATGTGCGTGTTGCTAATATTTGAATGATTTATAAATATGTATTACAAATAGACTCACTGATATTCAAAATAATAAAAAATTAACAATTTCCGTCGAGTTTTTTCAGTTATATTTTTAAGTTGTGACTTTTAAATGCTAGTGACAGGTATCGGATAAACTGTTCATCTCTAGGTCTGCATGGATGGCTTTTTGGCCATCTCTAATCAAACATATGGTAAACGTTGAAAATAAAAGACAACAAAAATATGGCAAATTAAACGAATAAAATTATTTGCTTTAGTCTGTGTGTCACTTAGTTTTAGTCTGCAATGGATCCCGTGGTGTTCTTCGTGGTATTGACATCGTTATATTGCATTTTATATTTCTTCGATCGCTTCTTCAAGGTAAGGTCTTGTTGGTCACCCTTGAGACATTGTATCTGAATGTATAATTATTTCATTATAGAGTTGCATGCACTATCCGTACGATGCGTTTTTAAAGAACACCGGATTCACAGTGAACTTTATGAGTCTGCATTGGCACACAAATGCCTTCAATCGCATGCTTTTGCGATGGGGTTCCGGGGGCCATAATTGTACAAGGAATTTTCTAGTCCGTAGCTTTAATGTGGGCGTGTTATTTGCCTTTTCACTGCTGCCTATTGGCATTATATTACTGATTATAACTATATTTAGTGGCGGGGAGACGGAAACCACGTCATCCTCGAATGTAGATTCGAGTTCCGCCTCGGTGGTTCAGTTAGAGATTCTGTTGCCGGGTGTGAATCTGCCACTGCAAGAGATTGGCTACTATATAGCCACATTGGTCATGTGCCTAATAGTACACGAATTGGGTCATGCTCTAGCTGCAGTGCTTGAGGACGTGCCTGTGACGGGATTCGGGCTTAAGGTGAGTGTAGTTCCCGCTTGAAAGGAATCATCTAATCGTTCATTCTTACAGTTCTACTACTGCCTACCTATGGCCTATACGGAACTCTCTCACGATCACCTCAACAGTTTGCGCTGGTTTCGCAAGTTGCGGATCCTTTGCGCCGGAATTTGGCATAACTTTTTGTTTGCCAGTTTTTGTTATCTTCTCATTTCCACGGTGGGCATTACGCTGTCGCCGTTTTTTGTATACAATCAGAATGTGATAGTCACTGAGCTGACCGCCAAGTCTCCGTTGCGCGCCGGTGGCGGAGATCGTGGCCTGCAGGTGGATAATGTCATTACTCAGCTAAATGATTGTCCAGTGAGCAGTGAGGAAACCTGGAGCAGTTGCCTGCAAAAAACACTGCCCGTGCGTCTTGGCTATTGTGTGAGTGCGGACTTTGTGCGGCTCAATGATGAGAGCATTGATATATCGCATCATTCCGCGGATGGGCGCCTTCAGTGCTGTGATGAACGGAATCCCAATGTTAGTTGCTTTGAGCTAATCGAGGATATGACGGCAGAAGCTCCAGCGGAGTTACCTCAGCATGTTTGCCTGCATGTGCGTCGCACCTTGGACGACGTCAGCGAGTATTGCACAGGCGGTGACTGCTCCCAGGGCCATTGCCTGCGTCCCTTGATGCCGAATTCAACGGCCATACTACAGTTTAAGCGACAGCGTTTGAATGGCGATCAATTACCTTCAGTGATTTATGTGGGGCATCCCTATGATGTAGTGCGATCGGTAAGGGTGTCGGCCTTTGTGCCACGATACTCTGCATTAAGCCCTTCTTGGCCAGATTCCTGGTTTCTGCTTCTGAAATATAATGTGGTCTTTAGCATTGGTCTGGCCCTGGTGAATGCCATACCCTGCTTCGGTTTCGATGGCGCACACATAACCAGCACTGTGATACACAGCTTCCTAGTTGGACGCGTGGATCAGCACGCCAAGCGTGATCTCATCTCGCTAATTATCACCAGCGTGGGCTCCCTGCTCTTTGGCCTGGCCCTGCTAAAAGTGGCCTGGTTGAGTCTATTAAAGCCCCTCATCTAAGGAGAGAAGGACTACAAATTTCACACGCCTTGCGACAGACACTATTAGACTGCTATACAACGCACTTTAATCTCTCAACGTACAGCGAATTGTAGACACTTACAACACCTCAAAGGTTTTTATAGCTTTCTTAGTTTAACAAATCATTGTACTATTTATTTCCCCCGTAATGGTTGACAAGCTCAAAAATATAAAATCAAAAACAAAGAAACGACTAAATCACTTTTCACCTCCATTCGCTCCACTCAACTGTAGGCTGGTCCTTAGCTCTGTGAGACTGCGACGTCCATGTTGAATAAGCATTTTAATTGCCACTTCATCGCCCTGCTGCCGGTTCGTTTCGAAATCATGTCGTGCCCAGGCTTTCAACTCCATTTGACTATGTTTATCGGGCACTTGGCGTATAGTTCGAAAGATATCCCTATAGAGCTTCAATACTTCTTGTCGCAGCATAAACTGTGGGTCACATGAATTAAACACTATCTGCAAATGTTGTGATGGATCCTTGGTGTGATTACCTGCTTAAGACTGAGCGCAGACTTGGGTAACTTTGACATCTTGGTGTTGATTAATTAGTTAATTAATTTTCTACGCATATTATTGTGAACAGCTGATGCGAAAAAGGAAAACAAAAAACAGCTGATGTCGCGTACGGTTAGCGATGACACTAGTGTCTGACGACCATTTATATCGATATAACTAAAATAAGAAATAAAAGCGTTAAGTCACCGACCGTTAAGTCACGAGGCAGACAAAGGTTGAAAAGCTGCCGCATTCTCAGCATTGACAGTGTCTCTATTATCTGTGCGCGCCCACTTTTTCAAATCCAAAAACAATTGCATCACAACTAGCCAACTGGCAATGCAGACGACTAAAATCAGGAGGAATCTCTAATGAAATCTAATCCAAACTCACTATATCAATCCTCCTACCCATTGATACTAAAATGCTGGCATATGCATTAATGAATATTGCAAAACTATTTGCAGAGCATATTACTCCAATCCAAGTAAGTACGAGCCATGGTAACATCCAGTTCGGTCGATTCTGTCAATGGGCAAATATTGTTGCATTAGTCAATCAAAACAAATTGTTTACCTATTTGTTTACTTTCTGACTGCCCCAAAAGAGCAGTGTGCATGTAATTAAATACAAAATGGATGCCACTAAACCCGCACACTGCATAAATGGGTAGTTTCCGGTGTCCAGCATCTCTTCAACATTAAAATATATGAAGAATAATCCCACAACAGTATATAGAATGGCAATTAATGCGACTAGACCTTTGAGCGTCGACATCTAGGCATAGCTTAAATAAATACTGTTCTGAGTAGTCAAAACAGGCACACTTGTCTAATTTTGGATAAATACTATTTAACCTGTAATCCTGGAGTCATAATCACCTATCGAAAATTCCACTTGACCTTGGTTAGAACCGATGTAAGCCGGGGAAATATAGGATATATCAGCATACTGCAATGACACACGATGAAAACTGAAACAATTTGTGGCCAATAGTAAAATCAACAACAATTAAAGCACAAATTGAAATTTTCATCAACTATTGCTAATGAGTCAGTTAACAAAAGAGACTCTCGAGGGAAAGTGAAGAGAGAAGGGAGATCGAGAACTAATTCTAACAATAAATCTATCTGGCTCATGTTCAAATTAAATCAAATTCATTGCATTAAATGCAACATTTATCTAAATTATTGCATTGTTTTATTTGATTGACACAACAGCTGCATCTGTGTCCGTGTCTGTTTTTAATTTCTCATTTTGCCTCTGATTCTGTGCACATTCTTGATTATGATGTTGCTATTTAAGCATTTGGCTTGCTCAGTGATCAGTCCTAAGAGGTATTACATCTTTGTTAACTGTTTACGAACAGAACAGACAACGCCAATCGCCAAGTTAGCCACGGCACGGCGACACTTAAGTGCTGGTACACACCTTGGCAATGGTAATATCATGATATTACGGCACTATCACGACCACATGATGGTCTTTCGGAGGGCGGTATCAACTGCCAACTGTTTCACCAATACACATTTCTGTACAGAACCCTATTAGGGTATAGTGCTTAGTTATTATATGAATCACTTGAATAATAAAATAACATTTCGGTATGGGTAATCTTAAGCAAATAGTTAGTGAAACTTAGTACCAAGTATGGCTTTAAATTTAAAGTTCCTGTCGATACAAAGTACATATTAAAGTTCTAATCGCATTTCATATAACTCGCTGGAAAAAGAGGAGAAATTTTATACTCACTATTAATAATCTAATGGCACTATAGTACTATAATTTCCATCAAACTTTGATCATATTATATTTTGTATAATTATTTCAAATTAATATTACGTATTTTGGATGACTTATGAAGGAGAATTCCAGTCTATTTTACCGTGAAACATTTCTCTTTTCTCTTCAGATTTTCTCTCTTTTTTATTACTGTATAATTTTCTATACGTCATTATGCATTTTCATTCCATTTGGCTTTCGATCATCCTCAAGATGCATTTGTATGACCTTTATGGCTGTCAGAATTGAATTTCCCCCCATTAATTTCGCATTTCGCTGTTTTTCTCTGTGATCTTCTACAATGTGTATGCATACGTACATATATGTTTCAAGTGCGTTTATATACATATTTTGTATAAATTAAAAGAAACGCAAAACACGAACAACAACTTGACATAATGCAATAATAAATTTCAGTTGAAAATTAACAAACATCACAGCGAGAGAGACAGAGACAGAGAAAAAGAGAGATAATGTGGCAGGTAAATGATGCAACTTATTTTTAAACTACGAGAATGCAATCGTATGGATACATTCACATAATTTTCAAATTTCTAGTTTGTTTGAACAATATTTCGTTTTCGTTTTCATTGCTCCAAGAGATGGTCATATCCTTACGAGAGAGAAAGAGAGAGAGAGAGAGCAGGCAGGAAGCGAGTCAGCATAGTTGAGGGGGAATGGGGGCTGCAAGAGGGGCAACTAACCAATACGTCATCGTCCCAACAGACCCACAGCTGCGCATACGCAAACAGAACAGCAGCAGCAGCAACAACAACAGCAGCAACAGCGCCAGCAGCAGCAGCAACAGCAGCGGCGTAGGCAGAATCAAGTAAAAATCCACATGCCACAGCTTTGACTTCGTCAAATGTTCATGAAACGCGGCCGCGTGTGGTTCACCGTCGTTGCCGTCGTCGTGTTGTCGCTGTCGCTGCTGTTGTCGTCGGAAGGTCTCTAAAAACTATACAATTGAAATTTCGAAACAAAAAATTTCGAAAAAAAATTGAGAAAATTCAATGTGTGAAAAGTGAGAATGAAAATGAAAATGTTTATTATGGTGCATGATGATTTGTTGTTGCTATTAATATTATTGTTGCCGTTGTTGTTGGTGTCTTGAAAGCGGCAAAATCAGAAGAAAGAGTACATACCACACACACACACGACACACCACGAAGAAAGCCAATTGTGAGTGAGTGAGAGAAAGAGAGACAGTGAGTGAGTGAGTGAGAGAACCAAATTATATGGTTGAAAATATAAAGCTATTTTTGGAATATAGTATATTTCTCGATGTGTTTTTGGGAAGAAATTTCTCATCATCATCATCAAGTGAACGAAAATCGAAAACGAAAACCAAAAGAGTAGAAGAACACACAAAGAAACCATAAAGACCTTAAAAAACGAAAGAAAAGAAAATGAAATCGGTATACTATATATATATATGCATACATCCATATGTATGCAATACCTTGAATTGCATTTTCGTTTTCTATTTGAGTTTGAGAAATCATTAAAATATATATACATATGGCTAAATGAAACGAAGGCGTAGAACCAAAACAAAGAAAAGTGAAATTTAAAAACGAAAATGAAAACATGAAAACAAAATAAAAATTAACATAATTAAATATGATTTAGAGTTATTTTGAAAATCCTTAAAGTTCATATCAGATTCACATGACGATTTCAATTACGTTTTTCAAAATCAATTCCGACGAACTATGGTCTGCTACATACATACATATACCTAAATATATATATATATATATTTGTATATATACTTTTATCAAAATGTATGTCGATTTGTTATTGTGTTTGTATTCGAATTTGTAGTCTTGTGTTATGTGATAGGTTGGTAACGTTTCGTATAAGGTATTAAATTACAAGACACCAAAGTGCGCGCCAAGCGAACACACTCGCACACACACACCACATATACACACACATGCATGGGGTATATAAATATATCGCCCATCAGCTTCTGTTTCTCCTTCTTTTTCTGGATGCGAAACAATACGCAAAGCAGAAAGCCAAAGCAAACTGTTTTCATATACGAAAGAAAGACCAAAGAAAAGACACTGTAATTAATTATTTTTCCAACATGTTCCTTCATATGTGTTTATAGTATTTTCTATATATATGTATAAAGAAGGGTTAATCCATGATATGGATGATGATAGATGGGCATCTTCGCCAGGAAATTCATTCACTTTTTGTGACCTGCACCCATTAACTGCAAATTTCATAGGAATCGGAATAAAAATATCCGACTTAAACGTAGAAAACGCTTTTTATCGGAAGTAGACCGCTAGGTGCGTTTAGGTGCTAAGGAATTGATATGTGGTAGCTATGCACTTTGTGCTGGGTATACCAAAGTCGAATTTCGAATTCGATTCGAATCTTGCTCCATATAGCTCTATAAATAACGCAATTTGTTCTTCTCTAGTCGAAAGGCAAACAAATAGAATACTAAAATGTCGGCCAAAACTTCACCATCCAGTTTAAGGGATGCCGCCAGCGTTGGCCCAACTGTTCAGATCAAAAAGGAATTGCCCAGCGATGAAATTAAGGTAAGATTAACAAACAAAACCCATTGAAAAATATTATGAGATATGTACATCTTTTAGTGTGATTTTCTCTTATTTGTTTCGCGTTTTTTTCTTGGCAATGTTTAGAATGAGTATGCTCAAAAGAAAAGGTGAATAACACCCACATGAATTGGTCATATTAAGATATTTAAGTATATGTTAACCTATAAAATATCTTATGATATCATTGTTTATCTGTGTGTTCTTTATTATATCGTTTATGTGATGAAGGCATTTCCGTCGTCTTAAAGTAAAAACATAATCAACTTAGTCGATTTCCCAATGAAATAACTTTTTTCCGAATATTCACTGAGCTCAGCTTAATATAATAGACTTAAACTTCAATTCGTAATGTTTCTTAATAATAATACATAATATGAAAAACTTATAAAATAACCCTTTGGATTGAAGTTTAGCATTTTTATTCATATTTTTTCCAGTTTGCAATTCAAATTTCCAAGGTTTAGAGTCAAGAGTTCAAGCAAAAATATCGAATTGTTTACTTAAAACAAAAAGAGGCCCCAAATACTGCCCACCCTTCCCCAGTATAATTTCTCCCACTATTTCCATTAAACTCATTAGCACAGCTTTCCCAACTATCGAACTATCGGCATATCCTTTCACCAGTAAATAGAATCTTTACATTTGGATTAAGATGATTTAAACAATTTGTTATAATTTTTAAGTACATTGCGTAATCATTGTCAAAGTTTATTCGTAATGATACGCCTTGGAAAGATAGATAAGCAAAAGAATTTGAGTCTGAATCCCACTGTGACATAGTTTTTCTTCATGTTGTCCACTTGGTTGCTTGACCAATTCAATTTCCAACTAATCTAGTGAAAACTAAGATTCGAGAATGAGAAAAATCCGTTTCAATTTGCAGTGCTCTCTGGCATTCTCTTCTTTGGAGCAGTCCTCAGGCATTTGTAAGCGGATGCGGAGTTAGCATTAAAGTCTAACGATTACGATTACGACAACATTGTATGATTATATTATTATTGTTGTTGCTGTTGCTGTTGCTAGTGGCGGTGGAGGTAAGATGAGATGATGGAGGGAACTGTTCGTAATATTATATTGATAAATTTTTATAATCATTTTAACGAGTGACTGAATGAATGAGTGTGAGTCTCTGAGTGGGTTGCAAATTGATGCAGCCAGCCCCCCTACCCCTTCCCATTCCCCCCTCTCTCTATCTCTCTCTTTCCTTCTCTCTGTGTTACTCACCCTCCTTCTGTCATTCGTGCAGCTTCAAATGAGCAAAATTAATTTAATGCCACACCGAAGGAAAGAGACAACACATTTTGTTCTTGTTTTTTTTTTGCTGTACGTGTAATCCGATCGGTGAATTGAAATTGTAGCCATTGGCTTGCAGTTGAGTGCTATGATACCTACTTATTAAACAGAAAAATTATCATAATGAACTGAAGGTTCTTGGCTCTTGTTTTGTTTTTTCTGTCTTTTTTTTCTTTCCATTTCTCGGTTTCTGAGAGTTGGCAGAGTTTAAAGTTTCCAACAAAAGCAAAAGGAGAGCAAAAGACAAAGTTGTTTCCCCATTCATTAAAATGTCTGCTCAATGTGTATGTTCGAAAAAAAATAATCAATTTTTATATGTATATAATTTGTATAAAAATTATAAAAAAAAAAACAACAATATAATTACACAACATCAACAACAACATCAACGACAATATGAGTGCTATTTGATAGGACTGTGGTAAGGTGATATGCTTCAAGGTTTCCGCTTTATGCCACCGCCAATGGGGACACCGATGACGCTGACGCGACGGCAACCAAGTCATGGCTCAATGTCCTCCCAAAAAAAATGAGAAAACGGCAAACAAACAAAAAGGATACGTTGGAGCATAAGAAAAAGTGGCAAAAACTCACTAAAGACTAGTTAAAGTGGGTGGTAAATCCTTAGATAGAGTTTTGTCATTTGAAAATAAAAAAAAAAAGTGGTTAGTAAACTGGGAATTTTGTTTACCCGCCAAGTCTATGTAGATCTCCAAAACTAGATCCACTGGCTCAACCTAACCTATAAGTAAGCATAACGTAAAAGAGAACAACGTAATGGAACTATAGATTTATCGCACGCTAGAGAAGTTCAAAATGAACAATTTATAAGGTTTTCTATCTATTTCCTTAGTAGTTTCTTTCAATTGTTGGCCTTTATCACTTCAAAAATAATTCAATCCCTGAATATACCAGATTTCGAAGACTTTTCAATGGTTAAAAGTTGCGAAACGCTACAAATTTGGTTAAAAATAAATGAAAATACTTCAGTCATGGTTAAAATGTGTGTAATCTCGACTAAAGCATAAAGAATTCAGTTACACAAAAACACATTGAGAAATCGGAGGCCACACAATGACAAGCGGCAATGCTAACCTGGTCGGGCCGTGCCTAGGCAGCCACTTGGGGACGCCCCCGCAGTTGCTTCCTTTACGCACTGCATAGGAATGGACAGAGGGCAGGATAGATGGTTTTAGGTAGTGGGTTAGCATCTCAAATATCGCCGCAGCAGCAGCAGAACTTTAATAACACCGTCGCAGATTGAATTACAAACAAAATAGAATATGATAAATTCTATACAGAAAACACTAGGAACCAGAGCCGGAGACCAACACAACAAAAAAAGCAGCAGCAGGGACACACACAGAGAGAGAGAGGGAGAGAGAGAGAGATTCTGAGTGCAACAGCAGCACGAGTAGTTGACGTAACATGAGGCAACCTGTGAGCCTGGTAAAGCTCGACTCGCATCAGTCACACTCGCCACACACACAGAACGAGTGAGAGAGATGGAGTTGACAGGTGTGAGCAGTGGGAGCTAGGCCAGAAGGGCAGGTGCCAGTCTGAAATGGTGAGAGCTCAAATTAAAATAACGTTAAAATAATTTGAGCTACTCATGGGGGGGCCGGGAATTACGAGCGATAGATGAGCCAACGAACAGGTTGACCCGTTGCAGGTCCTTGTAGTTGCAGCATGCCAAAAAAAAAAAAGTTCTCATATAAAATGATCATCAAAGAGAGTTGGTCAACATTGTTTAGGCTAGCTCTCTAATTGGTAACCAATGCAGGTTACAATTTTTTTTGTAATATAATATAACCCATTAGCTCTTATTTGAGTTCGCAAATGCAATCAGTTAGAAGGTTGTAACGACTAATTTAATACCCTGTTGGGATCCGCAAAAGTGAAACGCTTGATCTAAGAGGATCCTCGTTTGACGATCCTCGAAATGTAAGATTGGCTAAGCTTCTGCGCTATTTTAGGATCGATATCGCAATATTCTTATCGAAACATCGGTTTATTAGTTGAAATATGTATCTGTTATCTTGTTTTCAAATCAAAAAATCATTCACTTTTTGAAACTTTAAAAAACTGTTTGAAACTTAACATATAAAAACTACTTTTTTCTCTCAAAATCGAATACAATTATGTGAGCAAATAAATTGAAATTTAAATCGTTCTAAATTTATGTTCTTAATATTGAACTTATAATGATTAGAAAATCGAAATATTTTCTACAACCTAACATTTCGAACATGATTATATTTAGCACAATTTGTCCCTCCAATTTGTCCACCCTGATTAAGTCCTTAAACATTTCCTTATGATCTGATTATTGCAGAAAGTTACTTAAATACTAGGGTTGGCTATACATATTTCGCTAACTCAGACTATTTAAAACTCTAAGATCACTCGAATGCTTAGAAACTCAATAAACTCTTTGAATATCAAATACTGGGTACAAAAACACACACACACACCCACATTTAGAATATCTGATGTATGTACATTAAAATAATATAACATATTAAATTGCAAAAATACAACCCAGAAACGGAGAGAGAGAGAGAGAGAAAGAAAATACTGTAAAATTCACCCATAGATAAAGAGAGAATGAGGGAGAGAGAGAGTGGGATAAAACTGAGTATGTCATGTAAGAATCAAAAGAAGGACGCGGCGTCATTCAATCCTGAGCTATCGATATTCGATTACAACAAACTAAAAACCAACTGACTTTGTGCTTCTCACACACACACACACACGCACACACATACAGTGGAGACTGAGAAACTAGCGTAATTCTAGAATTTGTTGCCATTGGGTGTTGTTTTTTTTTTATTTTTGGGGTGGTGGTGGTAGCCATGGTGTCGGTGTCGAACCGACGACACTGCGTGGGATTGGGTTTACCAAACTACGGGTACGGATATAGAGACGGAGACGGAGACAGTAACGGAGACCGAGACGGAGACATTGCCCAGGGGCTGACTGCTCTGTTGCAGTTTGGTTTTAGTTCGTTTTTAGTTTTAGCTCTCGACGCTCTGTTCAGTTCGGTTCGGTTCAGTTTACTGGGTTCAGGGTGAGTTATTATAAGCGTATTGGGTTGCCCCGGCATCTCACATCGCCGTCGTCGTCGTCGTCGTTAGCTATTGCCATCGTTGTCGGGTACTTTACATTATTCTATTAGGTTTCTTGTTGTATTTTCCCCTACTTCTCTCCTCTCTCTCTCGTATTTTTAAGAAACTGTAGACATGTATTAATGTGGCCGACTCATATAACACAGAGCGCCAATCTTGCTTAGACTCACTCACTCAGTGGGTTGTCGAGGGCAGCGAGTGGCAATGAAGGCAAACGGCATAAGGACAAGCGTAAGTCTCGCAATCAGATAAAGTTCGGCTTGAAAGTGTGAAGTAGGTCAGTAAAATTGAATACAAAAACAAAACGAGAAGAGCAAATCGTACAAATCGAAAGCATTTTAGATCTCAGGAGGTAGAAACATTACGGATCAGTCGACTAGGACATATCCTTTAGCCTTTTCCTTAACCTACACAACTTCCCAAAGCTATAACTTGGTAACATTTCAATTGATTTTTAGAATTAGCTCAATTTGAAAATAAAGAAATTATGATTTGATTATTTTTGAACATTTTAATAGGGTTTACATTATGTTTCTTTGTTGTTTTTTTATTATTATTTGCCGTAGATAATTTTTCCTTTTTCTTAGTTGCTCTTTAAAGTATGCAACACAATTTATCACTTATTTTCAACTGGCGAAACGAGTAAAAAAGCACAAAATCCTTGATAGCTAAGCTCAGCTTTAGCCTTAGAACGTTCTTTTGAGGTGTCCTTCTGGCAAAAGACAGTCCTTGTTGCAAATCCAATCCAATTTGTTGAAGCTCCTTCAATGATCTCGGAGCTAAAATAAAGTTAAACCTAACGAAATGGTGTGCTTCTGGGGATTAGACTACATAACTCCCGCTTAAAGTTCCACATAAGAAAATCTTTCAAAGTTCTTCTCAATCTCCTCTTCCTTCCAGATACTATAAGTAGATGTATTTATTGTTGATTATTTTACTTAATTGAGAAGTTGCTGACGGAAAAACCCATAAGTTTAGAATTCAAGCAATCAACTCTCAAAGTAATCCATTCAATTATTGCTTTTGGGCATTTCGTTTCGTGCAGTGCATTTCTCATAGTGATTCTCGGTCGCATTCTTGCCACAGACACACTCACATACTCATCGCCAAGTCAGTTCATTACGGATTCATAATAAAAACGAAAATTTGATATGTTTTTGTAAGTTGAGATTTTTGCAGAAAACTTGAAATGCTTGGCAACGAGAACGGGAGAGAACGGGAACGGGGGAGCGGGGGGAATGTGTAGTATATGGAATGGAAATGGAAATGAAAATGGTTGAGCACAGCAATTGGCAAATGTGTCTGCAAGATACTCGAGCATTAATTACGGAAAATGCACAACAAAAAAAAAAAAAAAAAAAGGAAAAAAAAATCTGTTCATCTCTTATTGCACAAAATACGAAAGAGGCAAAAGGAGTAGGAGTAGGGCAGGAGGAGGGAATGCATATAGAGTCAGTCAGTCAGTGAGTAAGTGAGTGAGTGAGTAGAGAGATATCACCATAACAATTCCGATTTCAATTTCCAACTCTGCCAACTCTGGAAAAGGCATAAAATTTCAGTTTTTAATTAATTGATTTTTATTCGCATTTCGGTTTAGAATTTCAGAGTTGAGCTCAAGTTTAAAATTGTCGTTGGCTGGTCGGAGGCTGTGTGTTCAGGTCTTGGTTTGCTCTTGCTCTTGGTCTCGGTCTCTTATCTGTCTGGCCACGCCCCCTGGCCCCCTGAGTAACTGTCAGGGCAAGAAAACTGAACGAACGCACAAATCAGAAATTAAAAACCAAACATAAATTAACAGACAAATGATATTTAAAAAGACACCCGGCGACATAGACAGAGACAACAAATGGGAGATAAAGAGTTGAGAGCGAGAGAGAGAGAGAGATGGTTGGTCGTGCCTCCGATTACCGCACAGTTGGACTGCAAAAAGTGAACTTGAGCCAAGCGTGCCTAGTAGTGTTGTACCCCTCTTGAACCACCCCTCTTACCCAATGGCCAGGCAGCCGGCTTGACGAGGTCGCACCTGAGGCATGTAATCGATACCCCCAAGCAGCCGTCCCAAAGATTTTAATCATGCGAATTGTTAATACTCTCACACGACACAAGAAACTTGCAAAAGATTGGTGGGCGTGATAAAAAGTCCAGCCGCTTACTTTTGTCAGCAAGTTGGCAGCCCTGAGAGCTTAGTATCCAACATCTCGGATGTCTGCTGGGATTCTGTCAGCGACTTTGTACATAACTGTATATAACATATGTGACGTATGAGTAATATGTTTTCGCATTCCTCAGAAGAAGACTAGCCAAGGGAGAGGAGTGGGGGGAGGAGTATGGGATCCAAGAATTAAACATTTTATAAAACTTTTCATGCTAAATCCCCCCTCCCCCCGCAGAACTCTTCCCTTGTTTTATTTTCGTGGTGTTGCTCGCTCACCAAAAAGTCGAATGGCAACAACTTTTGAATATGAGAATTTCAATGTAATTTGATATGCATTTTGCTGTATGTAGCCTTGTGTGAAATTTGTTGATGTACAAAAAGATATACATACAAACAAATATATATATATATATACATACATATATGCAAAATACAAGTATCATTTGTTGTTCTGCAAATGAAACTTTAAGAGGGAAAAGAGAATAAAAACAACTGCCGCAAAAAAGCGAAAACAACATTCTGGCATCTTCAAGTCAATATTCTTGTTTAAATTGAAAACAAAAAGGCAATCCGCACTCACACACACACACACACACACGCAGTCGAAAAGTGTGTGGGCTATCAATGTCCAGCATCAGAGGATGGGAGGAGACTGGAGGCAGGGGCAGGTGGGTGGTTGGATGCTACACCTCTGAGAAAACTGATCCCTTTATGCGCAAAATGAAAAAGCCAGAGGAATTATGCCATCCTCAACCCTTTTAGCTGGCCGTAATGAAGCTTTCACTTGCATCAGTTTGTGTGAGTGTGTGTGGGTGTGGGTGGGTGTGCGTGTGTGTTTTACAAAAGTTTCATCAATGTTATCAATTACCTTAACTGGCATTAACTCTTGCGATTTTATTAGATGCATGCTTAAGGTCAGAAGTTCGCCAAGCAAATCTCCATAATTGCAGATTGATTCCAGTGACTTTAATTTCAAACATTGAAAAAACTAGAAATTCCCTAAAATAGTACTAGTTGATAGAAGATATTGGCCAGATTGCCTCAACAGTGCTTCCAACTCTCTTTTATTTACCTATACTACAGGAAATAATTACTTGGCATATCGAAAAAAAAAATTGATTGAAAACACAGAAAAGCATTGTAATACATAAATATTTCTAAATGAAATCAGCGCTAAAATGAAGATATAACTTTCAAAAATCTGCTGATTGAGTTAGAGCTTGGCCAAGAAAAGGTTCTTCAATATTAAAAATCTTTGCACGATATACAAATTAGACTTTTTTTAAACGAGCTTCGGTCGCAGAAAGGTCATAGCTTCTGATGTTTTTAAATATCTCTAACGAAATTGTTTTTTTTTAAAAGTATAAGAGTATAAAACAAAACATATATTTTTTGTAATCACTTCGTACACCATTATTTTCTTCTTACTAAATATGTTTACAGGGCATTCGAAAGTAATTTTGAAAACTTTTCTTTTTGTTTTTTGCCTTCAGGAATTCGCTCATAATACTATGAACGAGTTATTGGGTTGGTATGGCTATGATGTGGATCGACTGGATTTGTCAGCAAAAACATCGCGTTTGCTTCAGAGTGCTGCTGCTGCGGTGGCCACGCAACAGCAACATCAGCAGCAGCAGCAACAGCAACATCACCAACAGCAGCAACAGCAACAACAACAACTCGAAAGGAAGCGACACAGCTTTCTACGTAGTGGTCGCTCCTTGTCCTATCGTAATAGCAGCTACAACAAGAATAACAATGTCAACAGCAACTGCAACAACAACAACAACAATGTTGCCAATGCTGGCAACGGCAACGGACATGGCCACATTGTGGGACGCAGTAAATCTGGCCTAAATTGCAATAGCACAACAACCACACCCTCAGATCATGATACGCGCAGCTCACGTGAAGATGACTCCAAGAGTCCCAATTCGATTGGTAAACCTGCCTCGCAGTCGGCAACATGCATGGGCACAACATCTCAAACGGAGGAGAAAATAGGTAAGCCACATCCAGGATGATAACCTGAGATGCTTTAGCTAAAACGAAGTCCCAAACAAAAAAAAAAATGAGGAAAATAATTTGAAAATCGAAAATGTTTGTTGCTTCCTTCTTCTTCTGCTGCTCCTGCTGCAATTTGATAGGTTCGACTTGTGGCCTCCGTCTCTTGCCATCATCATCTATGTACTTCCTACTACTCATTTCAGTTCATCCCATCTCATCGCATCTCATCTGCCTGCCATTTATCCTTCATTTGTGTGTTGGAAATTTGCAGACAGACAGGTTCGAAACTTTGCTAACTTTTGCCACAACTCTTGCTTAGTCGGCTGCTGCTGCTGATGCTTCTGCTGCATTATCGAATAACAGATTCATTAAGACCCAAAACGTGGTTTACAAAATACTTTTGCCAAAGTATCCATGGCCCCAAAAATTCGGTGATGGGAGAGAAGAGGCGAGAGAGAGAGAGAGAGAGAGAGAGAGAGAGGGACTCCTTTTCGGTTATTGGCAAAAAATATATATTAGGGTATCGAGGGATAGGATGGGATGAGAGGAGATAGATTACTAACCACATCTCTTTCTCTTTTCGCAGACTTCAACAACTGTTGCTGGTGTCATCGTCCGATTGCGGAGAATGCACCCGACTATCTGACCAGCACGGATGGACCTCGCTACTGCTCGGAATCCTGCTTCACCCAGAGCCGTCGCGCCACATTCAAGAAGGCCAAAACCTGCGATTGGTGCAAACACGTCCGGCATGCAGTCAGCTATGTGGACTTTCAGGATGGGGCCTCGCAACTGCAATTCTGCTCGGAGAAGTGTCTCAATCAATACAAAATGCAGATATTCTGCAATGAGACGCAGGCCCACTTGGACATGAATCCACATTTGAGGGATCAGGGACTGGATGCGGGCAACGAGGCTGCTCTCATAACGCCGGATCTGTGGTTACGCAACTGTCGCAGCAGGTCCGCATCGCCGGCATCGACGGTTTCGGTGTCGCCGGGACCGATCAAGCGTAGCTCACCCTGCGATACACCGCCAACTCCAAGTAGTAATCCAAGTAAACCGCTGATCTCAGTGGCGCCCGTCTCCAAACTGCTGGCCCAGCCGAGTCCCATACAGCAGGCTGCAGTACAGGCGCCACCAGCACCACCTTCGCGTCAGCAACATCCAAATCTGGGCAATAAATCCAGTCGCCGGAAGCGACCGCATCGTGGAGCCATTTCCTCGGGCTCGGAGACGGTGGCCAGTCTCCTGCAGAAGCAGCAGCAGCAGCAACACCATCAGCAGGCTCCGCTGAGTGCCGATTTTGCTGGCTCCAGTGTTCCGTTGCCACCTCTGTCGCCAATGCCCATGCCGGAAGCGTCTCATCATCAATCTGCCCCGCCGCCTGCAGTTGCGCCACCACCGCCGCCTCCACAATCCATGGGACGCGGTGGAACCGCCATACCGCCCAGCTACTTTGCCACACCACCCAATGGAGTGCTAGGACATCCGTTTGGAGTTCGCCCACCGCATCATTTCTTGCCTCCGCCGCCGGGTATGCTGCCACGAGGATTTATTCCACCTTTCGGGCCTCCACCACCGTTCGCCACACCGCAAATGCCCGAGTTCGGCCTGCTGGGAACTGCTCCTCCTGTAACTGTAATGGTGCCATATCCCATAATTATTCCTCTGCCAATTCCCATACCCGTGCCTCTGCCCATTGTCGATTTCTACAAGGCCCACCTGACGCCCGAGGAGCGTAAACGTTTCGATGAAGAGAGATCCCACAAGGAGGAGCCAGTTCTGGAGCCACTCGATTGCAGTAAGTCCCGAACAGAATTGGATCAGATCGATCAGGAGGAACAGGATCAGGAACAGCAACAGCAGCCGGAGGCGGAGGAGCCTAATGATGTTGAAGAAGAAGAGGAGCAGCTTGAGAAACCAATACCAAAGACAAGTCCATCAATAGCAGCTTCGCCCTCGCCAACGCCCTCATCGCCAGTTGCATCATCGGACTCCACATCGCCGGAGACGCATTGCATTGTCAGGGCAACATCTCAGTCGGAAACGGATGCGGAGACATCTTCTACGGCTGCCCAGAAACTGCCCAAGCTGAAGATCACTCGGCTGCAAACCAAACGCACTCTAATCCAAGCCAAAGAATCACCAACCATGCCATCAGCAGCAACTACTGCTGCAGCAGCAGCAACCGCATCCGCCGCATCCGCTGCAGAGTGCTCCGCGGAATGCAGTCGTCCATTGCGTAAACGGAAACGGATTATCGATTGTGATTTCCAGAAAATGGCGCTGGCACGTGAACTGGAGTCTGTGGATCATAATAGTAACAGTGGCCAGAGCAAGGACGAAGACGAAGTGTGCAATATAAACAACAACAACAACAATAATAGCAACAGCAACAATGCTAAAATTAAAAAGTAAATGTAATAGGAATAGTTATTAGTCCTTATTATATATATATATATATGTAGCCTGTATTTATCTATGTATGTCTGTGTCTTTTTGTGTGCATGTGTGTGTCAAAAATCAGGACATTGAATTAGACGAAAGTTGGAAAATATTTAGAAAGCAAAAGAAAAGTGCACAAAGTGCAGAAAATTCAATTTTAAATATAAATAAATATTCTAAATTATTGAAATCAATGAAAAGAGATGAAAATTATTTGGAAAGGATCAAAATGGAGCACAGCTTTCATCGAGAGAAGGATAAGTAAAACGATGATCGATTACGATTTGAATCAATAAAATGTTTATTATATAGATATTTTTACACTTATTTAGTCTAGGCATAGGTTGGAGAGTTAAGGCAATAAGGATTAACAATCAGTTCTGACATTGTCCTCCCAATCTCCACCTGTTGTCAAGTCAAGAGTTGATTAACTAAAGCTACAAATTAAATATACTACAAATAGAGTTGCCGAAGTTTCAAAAGTCAACGCTATAACACTTAAGGCTAGATATTTCCGCTCTTTTCAGTTGTACAGATCCCAGAGTGAGATCTGGGCATCCATGCCAGCAGCTGCCATAATGGGAGCCCGCCACATGGCCACCGGTTGGCTTGAGTAGACCAAATCCATTACGCCACCTTGTTTATGCTGCGTTAGCACAGCCAATGGACGCATGCTCTTCCACGAGAAGATGCGTATGCGTCCGTCCCAGCCACCGCTGGCGAATACTTTCTGATCCGAGCGAATACGAACACAATTGACCCCTGGATTCTTGATGCACAGTTCCGTGCCGCGCTGCAGTTGCATCGATTGTCGTTGGTAACTAAATGTGGTTAGTTTATCCGCTATATACGAGAAGAATACAAAGATTAGTTGAGCTTGATGCTGGTTTAGCCCAGTAATAACTTACAAGGGCCACCCACAATACCGCGATTGGTCAAAGGATCATAGTCTACTGTCATTGGATCCGGGGCTAGCTCCAAAACATCCACCATTACACCAGAACTTAGATCCCAGGTGAGGAAATGTCCAGATTCATAGCCAGCCAGCAGGAATAGCTGAGAGGCACACTCAAATGGCTTGAAACAGGTGACACTGCCCAGCTTGGGCAGCTGTGGATCATCGGGCACCAGCATTTGTGTGGGCGCCGCCGAATCCGTGACATGCAACACCCCGATGGTGGATTCCTCGCAGGGATAGAAGAGCAACTGTTCATTGGTATTATTGGGATTTGTGTGAAGCGCTGTGCGACAGTAGCCTAAATGATTTCCAGGAATGCTGCGCTCTCGCACATAGCTACTATTGCTAATGGAGAACATGGTAACAGCTCCTCCCTTCTCCTGAGTAACCAGACGATCCGGTGTGTGATGCAGACTGGTGATGGGATCGCTGCCAACTTCGAAATGCAGAGCTGAGCGGTTCGTCTAAAAGCAAAACACAAGTTGTTTGAAATGTTTTTCCATTTATACTCTGGATAAGCAAACCTGCAAGTCCCAAAGGAACACATTGCCTTTGATTGTGCCAGCCAGAAGCCTCTCATTGTCGTGGAAACACAGCGAGTTGACAGCTCCCATATCCGTCGATCGAAGACTGAACACTGGATCTGGTGGTAGCACCGCCATGTTATTTCTAAAATAAAGAATATTTAATTATTTAAATGTAAACATTATTTACAACGTGTGACCAGCACTGGAAGGAATTGTCCAAAACATAAACAAAACACATATGCTAATTAAAATTGTGTATTTGTTGTAATTACACTTACTTTGGCGTTTATTAGAATATATTTGAGAACCTCAACGTTATTTGGTAACTGTCTATTAATAATATATTTATTTATTTCTTTTATTTTCTCAAACGTCTCCCACACTGATACACTCACATGTTTTCTATGCAATCGAATAGTGGGAATTGGCAGCACGCCCCTATATTTACTGACCAGTGTTGGTACTTTTCTATTAACAAAAAAAAAAGCTAGATCCAGAGAGAAAATAAAACAAAAGAAAAGAAATTGTAAATGCAAGAGCCAAACAAAAATCTGATTCTTTAAATGTACATATTGGAAGTATACTATCCATCGAATATTGCAGCTTATTACTATGTTCGATTTTGTGAGTTTTGCAAAAGCCAAATCAGTTATAAAAGAGTGGAAATGGCATCACTAGTATTGACTTGAAAATAATACTGGCAAACAAGCCACTATAATTAATTCCCACTATTCTTTGGCGCGCAACTGCAAAGAGAAATTTGAATTTTTAAACTACTTGGATAAACCCGTTACCTAAACGAATTTGTGATGCATAACTAAAAGCAAGAATTTGAAAAACATTTCAATTTTAAAACTCATAAATTAAGCTGTTAAAACAATAACAGAATCTAAAAACATTTTAAGCCAATTCTCTAGTGTTGCGGATCTTGAAAAACTTAATGTCAGCAGCATATGAACATTATCAATCGGAACGTAAACATTTTACAGGGAAATATCATTAAATCACTAAATACTCGCCAGCTCCACCGAAAAAGCCTCACGGGCTTTAATGGACTTTGTTGTGGGCTTTCGTCGTCGTTGCGGTCGGCCTAGACGTTAAGGCACAATCATAAAATGACTTGTCAGCCAGCCACCAGCCAACCAGAGATTGTGGCCAGAATATATTTCTCTGTGTGTGCCGCAACAAAGATCGCAAAAACAAAAAACCAGAAAACGCACAAATAAAAACTAAACATGCTATAAGCTCGTTAATCAATGCTAAGTTGACAGTTTTAAGTGGTTTTCCTCTTCAATATTTTGTTTGTGTGTAAAACCAAAAACAAATCAAATAACAAAGTTTTGGGTTCCCTTCCTGATTATCTGCTCCCCATTGAATTGTGACTCCTGTTGCGCTCGAAATGATTTACCAAGAATAGAATTATTATGCATATAGAACTGATGATCAAAACTGATATTTCAGATGCTTATCACTTGCCCAATAAAAATACCAACACCTTGTGGAGTAGGAGGGGATCTGAATCATGGTTCTAGCAAAAATAATGACATATAAAAAAACTCAACACACGAAGGAGCAGCCAGAAGTCTCCAGTAGATGAAGAGCTCCATTAAGGTAGCACATAAATAACTTTGCCTCAGTGCCTGGGTTGCCTCTGCCTGTGCCTCTGTCCTCAGTTGCTTCTTTTTCGTATCGTTTTTTTTTTGTTACTGATCATTTAATTTCAGACTAATAATGACAACCATATAAGGTTATTGGGTAGGCCACCACCAATGGGGACAGAGGGACGGAACGACATTGTTTGTCGCGTGATAACTTCATCTGTGACTTCATCTTGGTGGAATCATATCGCAGCGGGTTGTCGTCCTTCCTTAAAGTGGAAGTGTCGGCGGCCTACACCAGAGGGCAACTCTGTCAGCATATATCAAACTAAATCCTGATTAACTATCCGATGCGAATAATATGTGTGCCAAAATGAACATACTCTCTTTCAATAGGTATATCATATAACTATGCCATTTCCTTAGAAACCTGTAGCGGCCTGGAGTTGGAGTAGGAGTAGGAGTTGGAGTCAGTGTCGGTGTCGGAGTTGGAGTCCCAGGCTCAAAGATATTTCTTATGCGATAGCTGCAAAATTTATGACTTCATTAAGGTAACAAGCTAATATGTTTTTCAACTTCGAACTGGGTTGGGTTTGTGCTCTTGCTCTTGCTTTTGCTTTTGGTTATTGAGAAACGTTTAAGGAGTTTTATGTGCCAGTCGGTCTTGTTGTTGTTGGTGTAGTCGTTGACCCATTTCAAATGGATTACCCAAACAACATGCATAAATAGTTTAAACGCCTCACTTGGACTTGGACTTCATCTCCATCTTCAGTCGCCGTCGTCGTCGTAGTCGTCGCGGTTCTGTGGCAAAAAGATTTATGGACTTGTCGCTCTTTCTTCTTTCTCAGCCTTCAACTCTACTTTCAGATCCCCATCCTCCTGTTTAGTAAAAAAAACAAACCGAAACCAAACCAAATGAGCTGGCATTTTAGTCTCTTTTTTATGATTTTCCTTTTTGCCGTTAAATGAACTTTTGAACGTAGGGATTGATCTGCTCCAGGTAACTAACTTGTTACCAATTTCATCGACCAGTGCAAATCAAAATGCCAACAAAAAACAGTGAAATTAAAACATTAACACCCAACCCCATCATCAATTTTAAATACTAATTTTGTATGCCTAGATGAAAAGCAAATTTAAACACTTTGACAAAAACCTATAGCCTCAAGTTCATAGACAAGCTGAGCTCCAGTTTTAAAATAGATATTAAATATGGGATGTGACTTTGAAATTTTGAATTCTTAAAAATAAAACAAAAAATAGCGGAAATAGCGGAAATGACATCACTGCGACTGACTTGGACCCCAAAATAGGTCCAAAATAATACTGGGCTAACTAGCCACTATATTTAGTGGAATAGTTTTTATTAAAAATTTTCTGAAGGTTATTTTCTCTAAGTGTAGTGGAACTGAAGAAGATATTAACTTAATAATTGATAATTGAAAGTATGTGTAGTCCCTTTCTCCCTCCACCTCCACCTCTCGCTGTGTTCCTCGGGAGGGCCAGGCCAACAGGCTGCCCACAAGCAACATGCGATCCTTGCCACTTGTCCACTCCTGTTTCGCCTGTTTCGAAGACAAGGAGGAGAAGACAAAAAATGATTGCATGGCCTGCGGCTAGGAGAAACTTTATGTTAGTGGATGGAAGATGCACCTGAAAATGAGCTGCATTTTGAGACATTAAAGGGCATTTAGCATAATGATTTACAACTTTAATTCACGCAATTAAATTGAAGAATTTTGTTATTCTGGTTAACATTAATTCACAGTGGATCGAAGCACATGCAGAAAGAGTTAACTGCTGAATAAAACTATGCGAACCACTGTGCCTCAAAAGTGGCATATCAATGTCCAGAGGCATTCGTCTGGACAATGTTATTGACACCCCAGCGGCGAGTGGCACACAGAAGGAGGAGGAACAGGAGGACGACAAGGTGTTTGTTGGTTTCGATTTCCAAACAGGCCCAAGGATTACACACACACTCACACAGAGTAGACGCATCCTTTTTGCGTACGTCCCCATCGATTGATTGGCACTTTCGTTGAGTGCCTGTGATTGGGTGCAGAGGAAGGGAACGAGAGGCAGAGATAGATGCACATTGGATGCAATCAAGTGGAATGTGTTGACGTGTGGGTGAAGTCATGTGAAGAGCTTGTCATAACTCTTTTCCACTCTGTGGGTGAGCGAGAGAGAGAGGGCTCCAAACTAAAGCGCCATTTCATTACGAAAACTCAATAAAATGCATAAATCAGTTTAAGATCAAGTGGCCATCACATTAACCAATGAATAAAAAAACAAAAAACAAAAAATGCTGCGGGTATGCCAGAGATCTTACCATCTGTCTGTCCATCCGTCCAATCGTCCGTCTGTCTGTCTTGCCAACTCGAAAATCGATTCGAATCAGATCAGTTCGGTTTGGTTCAGTTCAGTTCGGACTGCCTGTTCAGCGGAAATTGATCAATTACAGTGAGCAGCGCGACCAGTTTTTCCCGTCTGCAAATGAAATTTGCATAAAACTAAAAACAAAGTTTTGTTTTTTTTTTCTTTTTTGAGGCCTCCAAGTTTCTGTATAATTTTTGTTTTGTCTCTTTAGTTTGGTTTTTTGGTTTGGTTCCAATCTTGGATTCCTTTTAATCTTGTCGCGCGGCATGAAAAATGGGCGAAACGCCTTTAGTGTCAATTTTATGTTATCGTTTGATTTATAATAATGCTGATAGACGTCGATGTTTTAATTGATTGGGTCTGGGTTTATCTCTGGGGGAAAAAAATATGCTAGAAATACCCACCGATAGAGAGAGAGGGGAGACAGTGAGAGAGTGATAGAGAGAGAGGGGGGAGTAGACGATTTAGAGTCATTTTGTTTTGCATAACTTTCTATGTCCAGCAGATCCAATAAATTTGTTTGGAAAACGAAAATTGAATCAAATTAATTGACGCCCAGAAAATGATCAGTAATCAGCATATTGAGGCGAGGCCCCCCCAACATATGTGTGTGTGCAATTACCAAGAGGATGTGAAAGAGTCCGCTCGGCTTCTGGGCATCTGATAAACACCTCAAAACATCAGACTGTTAATTACTGTAATTTGTTCCATTAAATGCCGGCGACAATTGGCCCTCTCACGCCCATACCCAAGAGGATTAGTTGACCCAGTTTTTGGGTTGTTCTCTTTCTGGTCGCTGCTGTTGTTGCTCCTGGGTTGTGTGGAGCTTGTCGAAAGGAGCATTAATTATTCAGCGACAAGTTGAGGATTTTGTTTTTTCTTTTTTGGTTGTTTTTCACTTTACCGCATTGGAAACTTGGCTATTAAATATTAAAATGTAGCGAAAGTTTCCATTAACTTTTTTTTTGGGTTGCTGTTGGTTGTTCTTAATTTAGAAAGAAAACTTGGTTATTTGTAACTTGAAACTCTTTAAAAATAGTTCCGGATATGTGGGCCTAAAAGTTGAGATAAACTAAATTCATTTCCTATGAGCTTGAATTAAACGAAGAGACTTATTTAGCAGTGGATAGTGGAAAACAGTTTCTTTGATTAATAATATTAAATTGTAGAATTTGGGATAATTAAGAATGTGGGAAGATTTGGGAACATTTTCATTTAAGACTCTTAGAGGGAGAAGTTAGAAAAATGTTTCATTTTTTTTGTTATTTGCAAAGATTAAAATGTACAAATAGTTTAGTCTTTTATATTTATTTATAATCATGCAAAAGGCAAGTTTAGAGCCTGAAGAAAATTATACTATTATTGATAAAAAATCGCGAAGGTAAAAATGGCTTAACTTAAATTAGTATGCTTTTGCATCGGCTACCTTTTTATGTTTAAATTCACTTAATTACGTCTAGAGCAAAGATGTGTAAATGTTGATATTGCACCTACATTTGAGCTCAGAAATTCGATTTGTCTGTCTGTCTAACGAAACGACGACCCTGACATTATCAACGGGCTGTCATTGAGCTGTACAATATGATGAGATGATTCTTGTTTAGCCAAAGGGCACAAGAGTTGCGCTGATAAATTGTTTAGCTGAGTGTGTTTGCAGATGAGTGTGGGCGTCTCTAGATGATTGTTGTGTGGTTTATGTGTGGAAACATTGAAGTGCGTATAATTCATTTTGGCCGACTGCGACGGCGACGGCGAGTTGGACTCTTTGGAGACTGACACAAACCCAAAGTGGCTTGCCCTGGCTCAGTGGTCGCCCGTTGACGCTGATTGACAATACTTGGAGTTGGAGCTGGAGTTGGAGTTGGAGTCGGCGTTTGGTGCCTGCTGCCTGTCAGTCGAGGCTCCAGTTAAAGCAGGGCCGCCAAGTAGCTGAGTGCAATTTTCTATGGCATTTTGATAAATGGCGTTAAAATATTTCACATGACAAGCCCTGCCAGTCTTTGTCAGAGTCTTTGATCGGAGACTTAAATGAGAGGGAGAGTGAAAACTTGGACACATTTAACCCAATCTTTAGCCAGTTGACCAGTTGGCATTTGCATTTTGTTTTATCAACTCGGCATTACGCATACGCCATGTAAACCTGGGCTTTTGCAGGCGAAAATTTATTATAAAATATATTAAAATTGCTCGATTGCTCATTAAACGCTAACCAAAAATAAAAAAACGAAGAAAATTATGACCATAAACCGGTAGAGAAACAGGAGCAAGGCATTTGGAGTATGCTGGACAAAAAAAAAGAGGAAAACTCAACCCAAACCGGCAACTATTTTTCAGATAAAAGCACTTACGATTTCATTAGCCAACTTGTGTGTGTGTGCAAGTGTGTGAGTGTGTGTGCAGGCAAAACAAAATCACTAGCAAAGAGAGATAAATCGGTAAATTAATATTTACTTGCCATAAATTGACAGAGAGACTGCCAGACCGACAGACAGACAGACGGTTAGACAGGTAGATAGACGGTAGTGAAACTGAGAAACTGGTCACTGCTGCGCTGGAAGCTAAAAACTAAAGCAGGAGGATAAGGAAAATAACTCAAATTACTATAACATTCAGTATGGGGGCATTCGGTCCATTAAGAACTCATAAACAGCTAAATATTTCCGAGTTCCTCTAACAGAATTTGCAGGTACAGTGAAGTATCGTTTAAAGAACTTGATTTCCAATAAAAGGGGAAAATAAATCAACGGTTTACATTCTATACCCTAGAAAGAAATCGAATAAGAAAGTTAATCTCAAGTGTTTTAGGTGTATGACGATCTTTTAGAAGATCGATTTCAAGGGACATGTCAGTCCTTCAAGGCTAAAACTAGTTGAGAATTACAAGTAAATAAAGCAAAAACAAGTTGAGAATTAAAGCTAATTGAGTATTTCAACTGGATGAAGCTAAAACTACTTGAGAATTACAACTGTATAAAGCGAAATCTTTTACATTTACAAATATAGAGTTTAGAGTTAGAGTTGCAAAATTATATTAATTTGTTTATCAATAAAATAGAATATAATTTTAGATTAAGGAAATAAACTTCATGAAATCTAGTTAAGAAAAAAGGTATAAATTTAGATTTGGAAAATGTTTAATGTGTCCATGAATATATTTTGTATTTAATACATAAATTGATTCACTTGTAGTTATAAATTAATAATAACTTTCTTAACCCATGGCAAATAAATATGATATAAACACACCATACTTATACGTACATAATAAATAGATAATGAATTTCTTATTTTAGGATTAACAACGATTAGTCAGTTAAGCGGTTTCTGGTTGCGAATTATTCTTGCTTCTTCATTTGATGAGTTTTTCAATTAACTCGGTCCGACATCAAATGAACGCCTTCCCTCTGGCGTCTGGCCATATTGCAGCTGCCCGACTGCTGACTGCATTGATTTGTTAAATTGACAGCAATAAATCTATCATAACCAGTTACAACTGACAGTTAATCATGAGCGGAACGCTGACAGGTGGTGCTGGTGATCCGTCCATCCGTCTGGCCAAGAAATCCAATCCCATGGCAATTGTATGGAGTTTTTGTTTTTGCGTTTTGCGTAATGTATGCACAGCAAACTGCCAATCAGTCAATTGTCTTGATAAATGCGCACATTGACCAAGTTGGTTGGATACTTATGTATGTGATTTTCGAGCCTGCGGTGTTGGGTTTTGGGTTTGGCATCGACTTTGGTTTCAATGCAGTGCAAAAAGTTGCACCAAATTAATTAAAAGCCACCCACCCGACGGCGACAACAAGGTGGAGCAATGTGGTGAGTGGGGACGGGGGCGGGGATGGGGGATTATGCCTAACCTTGTTCACAACTGACACTTTGCTAAATGCCCCAAAGATATCGCTCTATATGTACATATATATACCCCGATACAGACCAATAGATCGAGAGCGAGAGCTAAGTAGACATATCTCAGCACTAGCCCAAAATTTATTTAAATGCATTTATTTTTATTTATGGCAAAATGTTTGCAGTTGATTTTGCAATTTACTTGGCGCCAAATACAAAAACACAAAATTCACTTCAAGCCATGAGCAAAAGCGTTCCAACTATCTAATGACAGTTATTATTCAATGGCTATACATAACTATCTACTTACTATAATTGATGGCCGAAAAGGGAAAGGACAAGTGCACCAAATGATTGTAATCACAAATCGGATTTTCAATATTGATTATGGGGAGCGAATAAAAAAGCATTAGTCCAGCATCCTATCCATGAAATTGCTAATACCAATTTAACATCAGCCAACTTTTTGAGATTTTTGTAGAATTGATATTAAACTATTATTCCAAATGCTTGAAATATCTCTATAAATCTTCTGCCTAGCTCTAATTTAAGTTTTAAAACCTAAGTAGCACATATAATTATAAAGAGTTTTTATATGAAAGAATGATCTAAACTTCTGAATTTTGAGAAACATTATTTAAATTATGAAAATGTAGTCATATTTGCAGATTTTGTAGATTTTAGAGATAACTTCCCAAGATGTTTTCTATGGGGAACTGACTTGAATTGAAGCTAATCTTAAGCTTTGGAGACCTTGTTGCTTATAACACTTGCAAGTGTTCATGTTATTTTTGGGTATTTCTTATTAAGTCATATTCAGTTAATTAGACACAGAAATGCAAAAAAAAAAAAAACTTCTCATGTTGCCATTGACAGGTACAGCTATAGCCGATTTCAATTCATACAAATCGGCGAAAACCGGCTTAAATACTTTAAGACAAATGCAGTTGCTGATTCGCTTAAACTTAAACTCGAACTGTGCGTAATTAGCCGAGGCAATTGGCGATTTATCATCGCGCAGAAAAGACATAAACAAATGCAGCAATCAAACTCTTCAAGACTCTTCCATGCTGGCGCCATTCCATTTTCCAATTTTTATATATTTGTTGCAAATACGTATATATATATATATATATATTACTCTATGTTGCAGTTGTCTCTCGTAAAGTCAACTGGCTGACTTTATGAGTAGCGCTGCCACCTTCAGCGCAGCAGGTGAAGATGTTTACCCAGATTCAAATTGGAATTGGCATTGCTGTTGGCTTTAGCTGTCTGCCTATTTGGCAAATGTTGCGCAAACGCCCCGCCAGAAATCAATAAAATATTTCTCTTGTGCAAGCCACTGAATAAGCCATTTGCCATGGGCGTACCCAAGGGGGGTTAAGAAATAGCTGCACGAAAAGCACACAAACCACATGAAATAATTTAATATGATTTATGACATTTTTCCTTAGAAATAAGTAAATAGATTCCGTTTAGTATTCGCTTAACAAAGTCATCAGAGTTAAATTTGAAGAATTTCTTGTAGATTTAACTAGTCGAAAAAGTGATTTAAATCAGGGGAGGATTACTATAAAGTGATAAGCATTTTGAGTAAGTATTTACTTTATTTTATTCTAATTTTCATATTTATTAAGGGCCAAACAAATTTTATTATTCACCCACTTAATGCTGAATAATTTCATTCTTATAATTTCCAAAAGAATATATCTTTAATTAGGTCTTTAATGATCTCTGCATTCACAAAGTTAGGATGTTTACCAAGGAAAGTCGAATCAATGGCTCATAAAAATGTGCCAATAATAGAAGACTTCCTAAAAGAAATATTAGTATTTACCGTAATACAGAAACGTCAAAAAAATTATATTTCAAGATTGAAAAGTCTCAAAAAATGCCAATTTAATACGGTGAATAAACAAATGAAAAATTCGAGTAGTTTAACTATTGTGAGTGGGTGGAAATAAGATGGTAACTACGCCTCTGGCACTACCCTTGGTTGTTGTGGCTCCCCTCTCCGCCACACCCCTCCCGAATGCCATGCGTTTTGACAGCTGCAACTGCATTATGATTTTTTATTAAATTGCGCATTAAAATCAGACAAGGAAATGTGTCATTGAAGAACATTTTGTTCGATTTTATTTATTTCCTCCTACAATTTGGTTAATCATAAAAATTGCATTTATATTTCGGTGATAAAAAATCAAATCACGGATCAAATAAAGTTATCAATTTGAAGTTTATTTTTTGGTTTTTTTTTTGTGTTTTTGTCTTAATCATCATTTTTTTTTTTTTTTTGGATGTGCTGTGAGAGTTTCGTTTTGACCAATTTTATTTTAGCTGGTTCATTTCCATTTCGATGATGTTGCTGCTGCTGCCATGCCACGCCTCTCGCCCACTTGCGACGTGCGCATAAATCTTGCACGCATATTTAAGTTGATGATGTTAAATGGCTGTACTAAAAATACGAAATATGCATGCCATATGCAGGCAGGCAGAGCAACAGGGCACGGGGCACAGGGCCCCTCGGGGGCAGAGGGGGGGCAGAGGAGCAGGGCATTCATCCAGGCAGCCAGGCAGGCAGGCAGTCGGGCAAAAAACAGGCAACAGTTTCATCCTATCCTGTGGCATGTGGAATGCAACACCCAGCCAACAAGAACATGGCGACATTCATAAACTAAAAACTGAGCAAACGAACCTACATACTGACCATCATGGCAAGAAGGGGCAGATCGGGGTGTGTGTGTGTGTGTGCCGTCGATGGGTTTGGGTCGCTCGAATGGTCAACAAAACGTTCTGCCGAAAAGGAAACCAAGCATACAAACCAAATAACCAATTGATGGAAGTCTTAATACTCTTCCTGGAACTAAATTAAATTATGTCCAATCTATTGAAGAACTTTTCTAGCGTCCCCCAAAAGTAGGCTATCATTTTTTAACCCGATTTTCAGGTTTTTGAAATCATTTAAAGGTATGTAAACATGTGATAAAAATTAAATAAACATTTTAAAATGTCGGTTGACATTTTTAAGTCGGTTAAAATAAGAAAAGTCACAATTTAAACAAAAAAAATAATGTTATTATTTCTTATTTTACATATTCTTTGCGATCCTCAAAGATTTTTATAGCATTTAAAGAGGCAATCGCAGATCTCCTTGCTAAGATACCCTTTGCACTTGTGAGGGTATTAACAACGATTGGTTTTTCTTTCCATTTTTTTGTTGTTGTTGCAAAATCTTCTTTTTTTTTAGTTTTATTATTATTTCTTGGTATGTTTTCTTTTTTGCTTAACGGCGGCAGATTTGAAAAGAATTTTGCTTTGCAAATGAAATTGTTTCCTGTTAAAAGCTGCAAAAAAGTATCGGGGAGGGAAAAGGGAAAGGGAAAAATTAATAAGAATAAGTGACGGCGGACAGGTGAGGTTGTTTGGGGGTGGGGTGGAGTGCATTGGGGTGAGGGGAACGGCACCTGCTGTCTGCTGTCGCACCGATTGATGAAATTAAAAGGTATAAATAAAAATCTTTTTAATGGCCTGGGATTTGGAACTTAATTTTTTAATTAAACAAGCCAAACAAGGTGGCAGAGCGCAGAGCAAAAAGCCAGAAAGAGGGAGAGAGAGGGAGAGAGAGAGAGAGCAAGAGATACGAGGACGACGAGACATTTATGCAAAGCAGAAGCCACTTGGCCACTTGTGTGGTCTGTCCCTGTCCACGGTCTGTTGGCATTGGAAGTTGAAGTTGTTGCTGCTGCTGCCTCAGGTCTTGGGTCTTGGATCTGGGGTCTGGGGTCTCTCGGGTCCCAGTCTCCTCTGCATAACTGTGTTTGCATTTTGCGGGCACAGAGCACAACACTTTTACTGCCACGACGACGACGATGATGATGGTCTTTAGGACCTAGACCAACTCACAGCCGAGAATAACATGTTAATCCCTGGATACAAGGGACTCCCTCTCCCTCTAGCTGCGATGTCAAATGTCAGCACATGTGATTTGTCATCGTGGTGGAGAGAGAGCGAGATGAAGGAGTTAATGGAGAAGCAACAGCATCGGTGGTCGGACTCCTTTACAATGTCGTCGGAACAAACATTTGTCACTTCCATTGGACAAAGGACCACCAAAGCATCGAAATGGTATGTAAATATCCATAAAAGGAAGAGGTTGGAGAGAATGTTCCCTGAACATGTTAGAGATAAGTTTTCTAAGTTGTCGTAAACGATTTTAGTAACTTTCTTTTTCTACCATAATGAACAATCGATCGCTCCTAGAAATCATTTCAAAAAGAAACCCTTGAAAAAGTATTTAAAACCATTACGAAAACGAGTTATAATATTTTTTTCCCAATTGTAGATGCTGAAAAGGTAAAAAAATAAGAAAAGTCTTGCTTGATATTTGGTTTTTAAATTTATATATCATTTTTATTTATACGTTTTTCTCTGCACAACGAATTTCAGAGCTTGGGAAAACGGAAGAAAAAATCATAAAAAAGAAAATAAAACTGAAAATTCGAAATGAAATGAAAGTATTTTCAGGAATTGTTTTTATACCATGCATTCATAGAATGAAATGGTATATTAAAGTCGCCAAAATGTATGTAACAGGGAGAAGGAAGCTTCTCCGACCCTATAAAGTATATATATTCTTGATCAGTATCAATAGCCGAGTCGATTGAGACATGTCCGTCTGTCTGTCCGTCCGTCCGTCCGTCCGTCCGTCCGTCCGTCCGTCCGATAGAGTGCCTAGATCTCAGCAACTATACAAGCTAGAGCTACCAAATTTGGCATGTAGACTCGTTTGGTGTGTACGCTGATCAAGTTTATTTTTTTTTTTCGACCCGCCCCCTTCCGCCCCCGCTATTTGAAAAACAATATTTTGAGCCTCCATATCTCGGGAACTATAAAAGATAGAGCTTTCGGATTTGGACATTAGATGCGTGCAGTGTGCACGCAGACCAAGTTTGTTTCAAATTTTGGCCACGCCCCCTTCCGCCCCCCGAAATTCGAAAAATTCGATTTTCACCCGAAATATTTATCGTATCGTAATTTAATTTGGCACACTAATACATGTCACGTATATCTATCATCCCATCAAATATCACAAGAATCGGAATAAAAATGGCCGAGTTATACATAGAAACGTTTTTCACTCATAGCGGTGCAAGGCAGATGCACTCGAAAAAGAGCGAGATAGCATATGCTGCAAATCACCGATTTGGTCGGGGGGCGCTAAAGTGCTCGTTTCCACATACATAAGAGAGATAGCATTTGAAAGAAAATTTAATATATATCTCTTCACCTAATGCATGGTATATCCAAGTCGGCCCGGCGACTTACTTACTTTATTTTTTTTTATTCAAGTCGTTATTTAATTAGTTTTTTGTTAACCATTTTAAATACAAAGAAATGCAATTAAATAGTCGTATTTAGATTTAGCATAAGATAAAGAGAGAGAAAGAGAGAAGGCGAAAAAGAGAGCGAGAGAAGGATACATTTGAGAGAGAGAGAGAGAGAGTGTTATTAGCTTTTTGTTGTTGTTTGTTTCGCTTCGTTTTAGTTTTTGTTTATACATAAATAATTACAATTAAACATATTACAATTTACAATGCAAAAATGATTAAATTAAATGTTACAACTTAATTAAACATAATTAGTAATTAAGAAAGAAAAGTAAAGATAATGCAAAATGAATTTACAAATGACAAAAAATGGACAAGCTCAAAAGGCTCGATTTTCCTTTCGTGTTTTCTCCTCTGGTTCAAGGGGATTTTTCTCTTCTGTAGTTTCTTCTTCTTCTTGTTTTTCTGTTTGTTTAAATAAATAGTTTTTCATGTTGTTTTTTTTCTTTTTCTTTGCTGTTGTATGTAGTCATAGATTGCTTGTTTTTTGTTTTATAGTTAATGCATTCCATTTCGTTTGATTTGTTAACATAAAAATTTCGTTTATAATTTACAGCAACGCGCATAAATATAAGTACAATAGGTTCAATTTGAGTTTTATCTTTTTTTTGTTTTGTTTTTTTTTTTGTATTGTTTATTAATTTTATTCCTCAACTTTCGTCTTTTCTGTATGTAAGAGTGGGTGTGTGTGTGAGTGTGTGTGTGTGTGGCTCAGTATGTTTTTTTGAATGCCTAGTTAGTTAATCATAATTGTTCAATTGCTTAATTGGTTTTTCTTTCTGTTTTCTGTCTTAAATACACACTAATTAAATTTTCACCTAAGCATTTTGCTTTAACTTTTGTTTTGTTTTGTTTTTGTTTCATTAAAGTTTTAAATTTACATTCATACATATTGCTACCATACATACATATGTATAAACTTGATGCATCAGTTTTGTTTAATTTTTCTCAAAGGGTTTTTTGTTTTTGTTGTTAATTTTGCATATTTGGTTTTGCATAATTTGTTTGAACTATTTATTTTTAAGTGTACATATTTATATATATATAATACATATATGTGAAACAATTATTATGATATTCCATATACATATATGTTATGTAAATATATATAAATATATACTTCTATGTAGAAAAGCAGCAGTTTTTTGTTTTTGTTTTTCGTTTTGTATTTGATTTACTTGACTTGCATTTTTTGTTAGTTTCTCATATTTTATTAATAAATATAACGCTTATTTATTCAGTGTGAATTTTGTTTGGTGTTTTCTTGCAGTACATGTACAGTAAATATATATGTATATATATATATATATATATATAGAAACGAGGGTCATTCCAAAAGTATTGCAAAGGGCCAAGTTTTAGTTCTCCTTTTAAATGACAAATCGAAGAGGAAAATGTGGGAAAACTTCCTTCAGTATTAATATTCCTCAACAGCTAGCCAGAGAGTAATGAAACTGTCCTTTTTATCAGTTCAGTTCAATACAAGAATAGATTGTGATATGGATATCTCCTTGCATCTCACCTTTAAGAGCCTCAAATTGGGTAAAACACCTTTGCCCCTAAACAAGGTCTCAAATACCTTCGAAATAACCCTTCTATATATTATATATGTATATATATATACATATAGTTATGCACACATACGTTTCCTATATCATACTACAATTTCAAAAGTTTCGTATTCGAATTTCGACACAAATTTCAGTTGCCTTCTACCATTTTCTATCCCTTTTTCTTTTTCTTTTTCATTTTCTGCCTTCATACAAAAATTCGGTTTAATTTGTTCAATTCTTCATGCCACTCCCCGTACCCATACTTGTGCCTATTAAAATTGCTTGTTAATTTTTGTTTTTTTTTTTTGTTATAATTAAACTTGGTATTTTGGTTTTCGTTATTTTGTTGGAAGTGTCTTTGCTGTGCGAATTTGTTGTTCATTCATTTTGTTGTTCTTGCATATGAATTTAAAAAACATCATGTTCTTTTTTTTCTCTCAATTTGTTTACTAATTTGCCCCTTTTGTGGTTTTGTTTTTTGTTCGTTATAAAATTTTGAAAATATATATGCATATATATTATATATATTTGTATTCTCATTGCTAATAAATTGTAATGGTTTCGTTACATTTCGTTTTCCCTTTTGGTTAGTTAAACAAAAGTTGTTTTTTATTTTGTTTTTTTTTTTTTGCTACTTTAATTATGCCATTTCGGTTCGTTCGTTCGTTTTTTAGTGTTCAGTGCCTGGAAACGTGAATTTCGTTAACAATTTGTTAGATCGGGTTTTCTTGTGTTTTTTGTTTGTTTGTTTTAGCACATACTCGTAGTTATTTAAAAAATGTTATTGTCTTTTAATTCATTTATTAACTATGTAGCAGTTCTGCGAGTTCATCTTCATTATCGTCTTTGTCTTCTTGCATGATGATGCATGTTCGTGATGATCGTGATGAATGGAGCTTCGGATACTTTTCGTTGCGTGCTTTTAGGCGTCGTGCAAGTTTTCCAAAAAGTTTTCTATTTATTTTGTTTTAGTATTTTTAAATTCTGACTCTGAGTTGAGGTACCATATATAGTAAGCAAACTCAAACTCTCCATATATAGAGTGTATGTATATGTATGTAAGTATGTATGTATGCATGTGTGTGTAAGTGTGTGTGTGTATCAGTTCATTATAAATTTTAATTTATTTTTTGCATTCATAAATTCTTTGCTTTTTCGAAAAAACTGTACTGAGTATAGGTATAAGTGTTATGCATTATGGTTTCTGCCGGGATTGTCTTCTCTGACTACGCAAATCGACGACGTTTCTTCAACTTTGCTCCGCGTTGCTCATTCTTCAGCTTTATGTGGCCAATACGTATAGATTCGGGCAACACCATGGTGGGCGAGGTGGCCAAATAACCGCTAACAAATGTCCAGCGACTGTTGTTGCTGCTGCTGCTGTTGCTCGCATTGTTGCTGGCATCTAAATCGCCATCGTATATATCGGGATATACACTAATATTGTCCAGATTATCAATATCGATATCACCCGCCTTATTGCGCACATAGGTCAACTGATGATAGGGCGTGGCCAGCAGTTTCTGTGTCGATTTTCTCAATGACTTTTTGGTTGTTGTTGCCGATGCTGCTGTCTGGGTCTGGGTAGATGTTGCTGCCAGCTGACCAGTTGTTGGTGCTGGTGCTGCTGGTGATTCGTTTAGTATGTTGTTCAGATTTGTGTTAATATTCTTATACACACTGAACAATGTGTCTATCAAACTGGGATCAATATCTTGGTGTTGTTGTTGCTGGTGTGTTGGTGTTGTTTGAGTTTCAGCCAAATGTCTGCTCGTCAGACTCGACTTTAATTCAGTCATTGTTGTTGTTGTTGCTAATTTGCTTGCTGTGGTTGCTCCAGCTAAATTATGTTGCAGTGGTGTTTGCTCCATCACCAACTGAGAGGTTGTTGTTGTTGTTGTCGTGGCTAATTGAGAGGCAAGAGAAGAAAAAATAAGGAAAAGGATACTAAATTAATTTGTCTTGACAATTGTGATTAAAAGTATTTCTTAGGGTATTTTTTCTACTTACGCAAATGCTGTTGTATCGCATTTTCGTAGTCCGGCAATAGTGTGCTCCCTTTGCCATAATTTCGGAACATGGGCGTGGCCACAATGTTTCTATGAGAGGTAGTTGTTGCCGCTGTTGCCATTGGAGATGTTGCTGCTTGCGAAGTTGCTTTGGTTTCATAGTCCATAGTAGACTCGCCATCCTCAACTATCTCTGCCTCGTACTGCAACAGTTCGGTCTCATTGTTGTTGCCGTTGTTCAATTCAGTTGTAGTTAGAGTTGAAGATGCTTCGGCTTCAAGTTCACTGATAAAAGTTGACCAGGCGTCATAGTTGCTGCTGCTGCTGCTGGTGGTGGTCGTGCTGCTGCTGCTGGTGCTACTAATACTGTCGTCTGTTGCTGTTGTGCTGCTGCTGCTCGAGTCGGCAACATCTGTTGCCCAGGTGGACCAAGGATCCACGCTTGTGCTGCTGCTGCTGCTACTGTTGTAGGCATCCTCAAAACCCGTGCTGCTGCTGCTGCTGCTACTGGTGCTAAATATAGCTTCATCCGGTAATGTTGTTGCCGTATTGACTAGCTGCTGTTGTGGCTGATATTGATGTTGCTGTTGTTGTTGTTGTTTCTGCTTGCGGCCCTTTCTTCGTCTACCTTTGCGTTTTGTGGCCAAAGTTGTTGTTGACAATTTGGTTGCTGTCGTTGATGTGTCTGTTGTTGTTGTGGTTGTTGATGTTGTTGATGCTGCTGTTGCAGTGGTTTTTCTTGTTGTTGCAGTCATTTGTTTCGTTGGACTAGCTGTTACTCGTTGTTGTTGCTTTTGCTGCTGCTGCTGTTGCTGCTGCTGCTTGCGTCGCTTCTGTTTCTTTTCGTGTTGCTGTCGTCGTGCCAGCAAAGAGGGATCATTGTGATGATGACGCACCTGATGTTGTTGTTGCTGCTGCTGTCGATTTAATGCTAATTGCTTTTTGTTAGTGCTACTTAAACTATTACTACTATCATTATTATTATTATTAGAATTATTATTATTATTATTATGGCCATGATGCTCCTGTTGCAGTTGCAACTTTTGATTTTGGTTATTCGATTTGTGGCGATTGTTTTTGTTGCGCGAATTGGCTGGCTTTCTGCTGCTGCTGCTGCCATTATTATTGTTGCTGCCGCTGCTGCTGCCGCTGCTGTGATTGCTGTTGGCCATCATTGCGGCCATCTCGCGCCATTTTGGTAACGTATGCTGATGGAAAAACTGCTCGGCATCGATTTTATTAAACATATAGCAGGCATCATTGACACTCTTCTTGGGCCCAACGGGTTTACCTCGATGCGTGAAGCCGACACGTCGCTGCAGATCGACAACGGAACGGAACACGAAATAACCGTGCACGATGGTCTCGTTGAAATAGCAGGTAGCTCGAAGTTCCCTCTGCAATGAGATCAAATAGAAATTCAGTTCGTGAGTTTAACTCTCTCTCGAAATAGTTTATGCAATTTATGAGCGGCATTTCCGCCACATCTTCCATCCCCTTCCCCCGCCAAGTGACATCGTTGGGCACGTGTGTGTGCGTGTTTATTTATAAAGCACTTGAAATTCCAAAACGCCGCTTTCAGCTTTGATTTGGCTTCACGTTGGGGTACATTAGTTAACAAAGAGTTTCAAAGACCTTAAACCGACTTGTTATCAAGTTGTTAAACTAAGATATCATGTAGTTAGTTCCAACTTAAACTAAGAACGAAGATTTCTTCTGAGTTTAATAGTTCATTTCACTTCTGTCTTCAATTATTGCTTATTTGGGCAACAGAAGAAGTTGAGTTCTGGCCCTCAGCTCTTGAAAAATTTAATTGCTATCAACTACACCAATCTCAACACGTTTTCTATACTCTTCCTAATTGGGTATGAGTAGTTTGGGGAGAGGAAGACAAATTACGGTGGAGTGTTATAACCTATAACATGTAATTTTAAAATAAACTAAGTTTCTATAGTCATATTTTTATTTGTTTTCAGGTAAATAAGCCTCAAAAGAAAGCAGTCACTCAAAGGATATATTATATCACTGAGAACTTTAGGATCTTTAGAATTAATCCATTTAATAATAGATTTTCTAATATTTCTCTGGCCATATCGAAAAGTTTTCAATTGTTTCCTGAAATCATGTTGATTGAGAAAAGTTTTCTGTTCATTGAAGTATGTAGACTATCGATACTTCCATCGATATATTTCCAAATTTGATTTATCGAAATGTAGTATAAATAAGAATCGATATATCGAATAGGTTTATGTTTTACTTTCGTTCTCATTTGTAAATGATAAAGTTACATATTAAGCACTTCTTACTATCCAACAACTAAGAACTAATTGATTGACACTAAGAGAATGATAAAAGAGTATAGAAACTATCACCATGATGGGAATTCAATTTACAAAGTGTTGCAAATGACGCAGATGAAGTATTATTAAGATTTTGCCATATTTGGTTAAGTACTTCGACTCACTTTTCGACACGAGTTGAGTTGTAGATTCGGTAGTATTTACGTATATACATATATATATTTTTAGAATTTTAATTGCTATTTTTAAGCAGTTTCTCTCAACGACATTCAAGTGGACAAGTGATGGAAGTAGAAATGATTGAATGTCAGTTGATGGAGTGTGGATCTAATTATAAACTGTTTCAAAATCAGAGTAAAAGTAATACCCACACATGGAAAAAAAAAATAGTTGATTGTAGTACATAGTAAGTTTTGCCTTCGTTTGGAATTCTAAGTAAATACTCTATAGATTATGACCAAATGCAACCTTCGGGGGAATGGAAATCACCGCAACTATTTGCACTTTAATTCAACATGGATTTATTGCAATAAAAACACACAAGTGCAAGTTTGTGACCTTAGAGATTGGGATTGCTTTGCTTTGTTTTGTTTTGTTGATTCAATCGGAGTTGAGTGTGGGCCTAAGTTAATAACTAATAACAATAACTGTACTCTGTGTGCATTAATGCACAAAAGGACATTGAAATAATTGTGGGGAAGTGGCGCGTCATCTGAACATTTTGATTGATTGTTTGATTAGACCCAATCGAACACTGTGCAAATAACTAATGATTCTTTATGATGTCAACACACACACACACACACTCGGACTCAATTACTCACAAATTCGACATTGAAATTATCTGAAAACTGTTACAATGTCTCTCGAAAATGTAAGATTTTGTTTCATATTAATGCAAACCAGGCAACCAGTTGCAATTGCTAGCTAGAGGGGGAAACACACCCAGATTAAAATCAAAAAGCGGTAAGCAAATATCACGCATACGCCGCGTTAATCAGGCCAACAAAATTCCAATTCTTCCATAATTGCACACAACGAGACTCTGAAATTGTAATAAATAAATTTGCAGTTTTCTTTTTTTTTTTTTCTCTGCTGACAGAATTGGTGCAACTGTGAAACAAATATTTAACAGGTTTAAAAATAAAAAAAAGTTCAAAATGAATTTCGGTTTTCTTGTTCGGTAATTTATGCAATTTGGGCTAAACTTTTTTGCAATTGTTATTGTCGTTTTTAAATGATCGTTTGCGTAGAAAACCATTATGTGGAACATGTCATAAATTATAGTGTTTGTACAGTTAGTTTGCATAAAAAATTGAGGAAAAACACCCAGCAGTAACAACAACAACAACGCAGCGGCTTTTTCAAGTACAAATGCAATCAGAAAAGACAACAACAACAAAAAAAAAAAAATAAAGTAAGTAAGTCGCCGGGCCGACTTGGATATACCATGCATTAGGTGAAGAGATATATATTAAATTTTCTTTCAAATGCTATCTCTCTTATGTATGTGGAAACGAGCACTTTAGCGCCCCCCGACCAAATCGGTGATTTGCAGCATATGCTATCTCGCTCTTTTTCGAGTGCATCTGCCTTGCACCGCTATGAGTGAAAAACGTTTCTATGTATAACTCGGCCATTTTTATTCCGATTCTTGTGATATTTGATGGGATGATAGATATACGTGACATGTATTAGTGTGCCAAATTAAATTACGATACGATAAATATTTCGGGTGAAAATCGAATTTTTCGAATTTCGGGGGCGGAAGGGGGCGTGGCCAAAATTTGAAACAAACTTGGTCTGCGTGCACACTGCACGCATCTAATGTCCAAATCCGAAAGCTCTATCTTTTATAGTTCCCGAGATATGGAGGCTCAAAATATTGTTTTTCAAATAGCGGGGGCGGAAGGGGGCGGGTCGAAAAAAAAAAAATAAACTTGATCAGCGTACACACCAAACGAGTCTACATGCCAAATTTGGTAGCTCTAGCTTGTATAGTTGCTGAGATCTAGGCACTCTATCGGACGGACGGACGGACGGACGGACGGACGGACGGACGGACAGACAGACGGACATGTCTCAATCGACTCGGCTATTGATACTGATCAAGAATATATATACTTTATAGGGTCGGAGAAGCTTCCTTCTCCCTGTTACATACATTTTGGCGACTTTAATATACCATTTCATTCTATGAATGCATGGTATAAAAATAATAATAATAATTGTTACATACTCATACTCAAACAGCGGGCCTTGGTTAAGTATAAAGCATATAATTACTCTTATTGCCATAAAGAAGTGCCGTAAAAGTAGCCATAAAATTTTATCTTTGTTGTTGTATCTCTGATTAATTTATGGAGAATTTTTCGCTTTCATCTTAGGTCTAAGAGCGAAGAGTAAAGAGGAAAAGTTTTCATTAATAACTTTAAAAATGAATTTTTAGCATCTTTTGGTTTGTTTTTGGTATTCTTGGTTATGCAAAGTGCAGCCACACTTTTTGCAAAGTCACTTTAGGAAAGTCTAAATGTTTGAAGTTTACATTGAGTTAAGCTGAAGTTTGGCTTGACAAATTGCATTTGTGTTTTTCGTATTCTATTTTCTCTAAAGTGCAGTGCACACTTTTTGCATAATGCATTCAGCCCAGTTACTTATAGAAAACAACTTTCTAGATACATTTTAGAATTGAATTTGGAAGAAGACTTAACTGTTGGCAAATTGCAAAATCATTTTTGGCATTCTTAGTCTTGTAAAGTGCAGCCACACTTTTTCCACAATGGATCTTAGCGCTAGTTTTGTGTACTCTTAAACACTCACTTGTAGAATTATTCAAATTCAAATAGATTCGAAGCAAACTATAAACATTTGATCAATGAATAATGGCAAATTTAATGGTTAAAGACACAAAATGTATCTGACAGTGCTATAGGACTATTAATTTTTGACATTTCATAACACTATATTCTTTATAAAATAATTTTAGTGACTTATCTAAAGACATTCACTGTCTAATTTGACTTACCATGCCAACTAATCTCCAATTGTCGTTGAAACACAAATATCTTTGCGTTTCTTTTGCGTACAAAGCTATTTTGAATTCGTTGTTCACATAATCCGGGAGGCCGACTATCGTTATATTTTCTGTAATGAGAAAAAAAGAAGAGATTTGAGTGATTAGTCATTGAGACAAGTTTCTTGTTTCAGTGGGGCAAATATTTGATCGATGAAAACACATTTTCTCAGTTAATTAAATGCAAATATAGCTAACCGATAGACAATATCAATTAGAATTTATATTATATTGATCTTTAACCCAGCGCACGTGGCGAATCGATTGATCGAACGTTCGATCTATAACCGAAAAATTAAGGAAATACATTAGACTCCAAGTCAAGTGGGTCTAGGTGGGTTTAGTTTTTCTTCTCAATCTCTTCACCTCCAACCTCAACGCTAATTATAAACTAACAATGTTGATGCAAATGTATCTCTATATCGACGTACATCTATCTGGCCTCGTCAGGCTATTGAACTTCAGCATTTCAGAGAGAGAGAGAGAGAGAGAGAGAGATGGGGGAGGGAGATGGCCACAAAAGTCACTAATAAGTAAAGCACTTGAAAAGCCAAAGAAAAGCAACATGAAGAGAAAAGCCACTCGAGTTAGATTGATAGGTGACTCGGCCTGGGTCTGGGCTGGGCAGGCTGGGTTCAGCTTTGTCGCCGTCTGCCATCCTCCCCCACCCTCACCCATCTCCCGTCTCAGTAATTAAATTTATGCACAGAAATTCTTGGCAAAACTTGCCCCTCTCTCTCACTCCTCACTCGCTCTCTCTCTCTCTCGTGGTTGGGGGGAGCTACTCATATTTCATAAGCTAGGGCTGGGGCCAAGTTGTTCGAGTGACTTTTGTGCGCTTCACACCTTTGGCCACGAGAGGCTCCAGCACCAGCTCCAGCCACTCCACTCCAGTTCCACTCTGGCCTCGGCTAAGGGCCAAGCTCCTTTCTATGGCATTTGTTGCTTTTATTGTTATTGTTGGTGTTGTGATTCATGTGGTCCGTTGGCATAACTTATTGATTTCATTAGTTTAGTGACACATTGGAGCGAGATGGGGGAGGGGCTGGGGGCCAGCATACTGAAGTTTGCACTTGTGAGTGCACTTGGCTATCGACTCAGCACTGACTTCTCTCCTTTACTCTCGTCTCGTCTGTTTGTTTTCCTTAGCATGAGGCAAAAAAAATGTTGCCATTGCTGTTGTTGTTGCATGAGCAATGCATTTTGCCATGTTTGCCTTTTTCTCTGCCACCGACCCAATCCCTCCCTCCCTTTGCCTCATGGCTAAAGGAAGTTTGTCACTGACTCCATCTATGATGAGCAATTGTGCCACATATGCAACGGTAGTGGTTATTGCGGTCGAGAAAAATCGAGAGAAAAAACATTCTGCGATAAGATATACATAGTATATATCGTTGAACTTTGATCCGATAAGAAAGGCATACATAGATTCTTGATCAGCATAACGAGCTGATTGTTTGAGATTTGTAAAGTAAATAAAAGTAGTTCGATCTTTCTGATGGTTGACAAATTTTAAGTCAGTTCTAGTCAGTCTTGAACTACTTCCCTTTTATTTTGAGTGGTTAATTATTCACACTTTAATTAAAAATGATTTTAATTATATATTTTAAGACTTGTTCTATATATTTTTATGTTTTACCATGCATTTCTATATATCCCTATAGAGTTATATATATTTAAATTAAATTACCATGCTAATGAAAACATATATAAATATATCCTATGGAAATATGATTAGATCCTAATACGTTAACCAAAATGTAGAGCACTTTCCCATCGAAATTCCTGTCCCTTTTCCTTTTTCTTTTTGCATTGCCCGTTAAAGTGTAGTAGAAAATGGACCAAGTTCCATTTTCAGAAAGTGTTTTGGAGTCTCTAACCGATTAACCTACTCAATGCCCTCTGTGGTTACCCTACCCCAAGTTCATCTTTGGCTTCGTTTCGTTTTCTCAAATGTTTATTTTTAATGCTCAACCAAATCTAGGCATATTCACCACAAAAGTCTCACATAAAACGAATTTTGGGCTGTGGAATTTTTATTAGCATCGCTCGGATCGTCAGATATTTTAGAGACTTTTCTCCCCCCGGTTCCAATCGAGTTTGTTTTTCACTCAATAAAAACGGAAAAAAAACTTCGATTGGGTCGCATTTTTGGCTGCACAAGTTATTAAGTTTTTAAAAGTCTCTCCCCTCTTTCCTCTCTTCCTCTATCTTTGTGTTTTTTCGAGTTTCTAATTAAGTTATTAGTCATGGTGTGCGTGTGTGTGTGTGTGTGTGAGTGGAATTTTTGTTTGGGTCTAAAACTTAAAAATGCATCACCATAAATATGGCAAAATAAAACATTAGTCGAGGGCAATTCAAAAGGCGTTCTAAGATGTTATCTATCTAAAAGGTAAGATCTCTCTTAGACGGTTGGTTATGCTTTTGGTTTTAAATACCCTTACAGAAAGGGTATTTGGCTGGAGTATCAAAAGAATATTTTTTTGGGGCTTATGCAAACTAATCTTTTATTTCTTTTACCAATTTTTATTTAGATTGTTGGTAAATGAACATTCTTTGTTTAACTCAATGCCATAAAAGCAAAAGGTCATGTTAAAATGTTTTTATTTTCAATTAAAATAAGCTTCGATATGATTTAGTTTTCTGAATTTCATTAAGTCACATTAGAATACTCTCTCAAAAAGTTCTAGATTAGAAATATCACACTGGAATTAAGTTATATAAAATATTTAATGAACAACTTTCATTAGAAACTTTAAGATTTATTATGAAAATAATCTATAAATAACAGTTGGCATACAATTTACCAATGCAGCATTAATTTTCATTAGAATATTTATAATTTGTCAGTGCAAGGGTATAAAAAGTTCGTTGTTTATCTACTTCATATTTATTAAATACCAAAAGAATGCACATAAATGTAGATAAAATCAATTGTAAATTTGCGATTGCAATGAAATATTTATGGAGGGGCAAATAAAGACAATTCGCAGTTTGTCGTCATCGAATTTGCGTCACAACTAAGACCCAGACAAGTTGACTTTATTTCTCTTATTAGCTGGCCGCAACAGCTGGCTGGCCACAAAGATCCCACAATGATGATAAGAAATGTCAAAACTCTTGAACAAAAAAAATGGTAACAAATGACACAAAACAACACATAAACGAGCCTCATCATCAAATCATCATCATCATCATCATCATCATCATAATCGAGTAAGAACAAAAGACAAAAAAACCAAACAAACCATAAAAAATGATGAGAAACAAAAAAACGAGAGGAAAAAAAACACTGAACAACGAACAATGTTAATCAAATATGCAAGCAATGAGCTTCATCAACATAAAATTAAAAAATCATAAAATGCTAAACTGCACAGCATGAACAAAATCCAAAGTAAAACAACAAACCGATAGCGATACCCAAGCCGAAGCCCAAAAAAATTCAAAAATCCAAATCCGAAATCCAAAATCCCAAATCAAAAGCTGGGGCGTCAAAATGCTTTTTGGTAATTGCGGCACATGTAGGAAATACCAAAACTACAAATATTTTACGATCAGTTCGAGCTGATAGCGTGTGTGCGAGTGTGTGTCCAAGTGTGTGTGCGTCAGTGTGTGTGTGTGCTTTACAATCATGGCCAACAACGTCATCAGTTTGGTCAGTTGAGTTTAGTCCATCAGCTTTGATAAGCATCTTCTCTCGCCCCCATTTGAGTTATGGAATGTTACCAAATAAAGTCAAAGCCAGAGGGCCAAGCTAAGTTCCATAGCACACCGAAGTTAATATACCCTTTAAGTACATGTTTCGAGGTTTTTAAAACAGCTTAGGTGAAGGTCTTCCAGAAAGTGCTAGATATATGTATCATTCACAGCGATTATCTCAAGTGTTAATGAACAAATTGTTTTTTATAGCATACTTTAGGGATCTACAAAATTTAATTACTCTAGTAACTTAATTTTTAGATATTGCAACTTACGATTTTAGTTTTGTTTCGTGTTAAAATTTAACTGAAGATGAAATTTAATTTGTTTTTCTTTGGTTTAATTTTAGTGGAATAGAAAAGCATTTTAACAAAGAATTTTTTGAAACTCTCTTAGCCCATTCTCCTAAAATTTAAATAATATAACAATAAAGCATAGGGACATTTGATGATTCAATTTTTTTCTTAGATAAGAAACAATCAGTTAAAAATTATATAACGATCAAATTAAAACAACTTCATCGATTAGTCTTATAAAAACTATTAGCTTATCAGATTCCGATATAAAGACAAGAAGGAACCGCTTAATTTAGAGAGAGGCAACTGTCTGCAGCTTCACCTTTAACGAAAAATCGTTATACCCAATTAAAATACTCTATCGATGAAGAAGAAGATAGCTGAAAACTGAATTATAAAGTTTAGTGGGCGTGCTGATATGGATGCATAAATCGCAGCTTATCGATCTCGATTTTATGATAATCAAATGGGGCATATCTCAACTATTTATCCCCACACACATACACAGACACGAAATTTCAGCTTTACTTTCACTCTTTTTGGTGGTGGGGGATTGGGGGGCAAGTCCTAGAACCTATGTCGAGGGCATTGGCTTATTTGGCGGAGGATTCCCGGAATGCTGTCTGGTTTTGCAAAAGACTTCGATGGCTGCATTCCCGGAAACGTCACCCGTTCCCCCGTTCTTGAGACGTCTTAGATTACAAGGGCTAGGTGGTCCGAGGGATGGATGGATCGGTGCTTCGGTGCATCGGTGGGTGGGGGTCAAGTAATTGCCTTTTGCCTTACGATTTGTCACATGGTATGCCCCCATGGTAACTAGTCGGTATGGTATCGCCATCGGCATCTGCCTGCAATCCCCCGCAATTGCCATCATCGTCTGCTATCGTCATAGTTGTGGCAACTACTCACTCACTCTCTGGGCTGCACTTATTGACGTTTTGTCACGTTTCCTGGAAAAAAACCGTTTTATTTGTTCGTCTCTCTGGCTCTGGCCAGCGGCGGTGGCGGGATGGCGGGATGGCTTTGGCTTTGGTTTGGTTTTGGTTTTGGTTTGTTTTGTAAGCCGAGAGGCCAGGCCATTGCCGTTGCCATCGCCGTTGTTGATGTTAATGTTGATGTTGATGTTGGCGTCGATGCTGCATTGGGCAAAAGGAAAACAAACTCGAAGCCATTGCACTTGCCGTTGCTATTCCGACTTTGACTCTCCAACTTCGGCCATTTATCAGTTATTTTGCCTGAGGTTTCTTCCAACTAATGCTAATTGCATTGGCACGGCCGACGCCCCACTCCCGACTCCCGAGACTCTTACTCCATCAGCAACAACAACAACAACAGCAACTCTAACTTCAACTTCGACTCCATTGAATGCCACAAAATTAGCGCCATTTAATGTGGAGCATACTCAACGTTTTACGCACGATTCTTCCAGCAGTGACGCCACTCAAATTGGAGACCCAGCGCCCATGCCCATGCCCATGCCCATTCCGATGCCCAGGGACAGGGCCACAGTGTCAATGAGTTAATTAGCGCACGATTTGTCGCCCCCACCAAAGGGGCATGGGGGGAGGTGGCTGGCTCCCTTCTCAATGTGGTGGGTGTGTTTGACACTTTGGAGAGAGAGAAAAAGAAAAATCTGTTTTTTATTAGACTCCATCGCCCTCTGCTTCTACTTTGCCACACATTTCTGGGTCAAATGACGTTGACTTTATAATTTATGTTGCGCTGATTGAATTTGTTTCTTCCTCTTCAGCATGGTTTTTTTACATCATAAAAACAAAAACAAATAAAACGCAATTAATATTGAAAAAAAAAAAAATTAAAACATTTTTCTTAGATAAAAATTATATTTATATTTGAAAAACATTTCAAGAATTTGTTCATATCAATTCGCTGCGAGTGTGTGTGTGTGTGTGTGTCTATAAAATGTGAATTGACTTAAAATGCATTTGTTGTTGTTGTTGTTGTTTTAAATTTAGGTTAAGCAAATGAATTTCTCACAGAGATAAAATCAAGAATTCCGAGAAAATAGAATCTTAAGGTTACCATTTCGATCACAAGTGCAAATGAAATATTTATTCAATTATTTATGGAGTTAAAATTGAACAAATTGAATTTAACTATTAACAATTTATCTATTAGACAAGAATTTAAACTAACTGGCGAGTTAATTCTGGGGCTAAAATATTTCGAATAATTGGATAATATTCTGATTCCATAACTATAAAGAAAGCACAAATCAAAATCGAAATAATGTTACAAAAGTTAATAATAACATAACTTTTTGAAGTCATCGAAGAATTGACTGAGTAGTTAAAACTACTTATGAAGTTTTGGACATAACACTAAAATTTAGGATAAATATGTACTAACGTACATGTGGTTACATGATCCACATAATATTTTCTAGCTAAACCATAGAGGAAGCATAGTTATGCAATCTGTGAAAATTGTCAAGTTAATGTGACACATTTGAAAAACTGTTAGAAAGACTTGGAGTGTAAGTATTGTCACACACATTTTACGAGCATGGTCACACTTAGGTGCAGTGTTGATCAATGTTTGTTTGAATTCATGTAATACCGAAATCAGCTTGTTGATCGAACACAAATTTCCAATAATCCCATTTTGAATAGCTTAACTTTGTTGAATAAAATCAACAACTTGGATCTCCTTTGTGTATCCATCGATTGTGTGTAAACAAAATGAATATGTAAAACTTTGCCGCACTCATTCGCTCGTTTATCAATGCGAATGGCCATATCGATGACAGCAGAAACAACAAAAATAATGATAATAATAATAATAATAAAAACTGCCGCCCAGTATCTTGGATTGCCCAGTCGGGGACCCGGACCACACACATGCCGCTTATTTACAGTTAATTGCTGCTGACTGCAGCAGTCCCAAAGTGAAGTAAAGTAAAGTAAAGAGAGCAACAACTACAACAACCGATCCCGGAAGCTAACTTTGCATGCATCGAATTTGATATACCCTCACCAGATGAAAGTCCAATCTTAAAGGATTAGAAAAAGGACAAGTCGGTTCAAGAATATTTCTTTTTTTCTCTCTTGAACTGTGGGTTGAGTTTTATTAATTTAATGTAACCATTTGCTAACTTGTGTGCTCCCAACTACAGGATAATAAGGGAAGTTCGCTCTTTAAGCTTATTCATCGTCAGCAAAGTCAGCGGGATTCTTGCGCAGCAAAGCAGCATGTTTACGCTCGGTCAGATCGTAGATCAAGTAGCCCACAATGAAGGGTGGAGCCACACGGAACACATTGGAGCGAAAACGACGCACCATGTTGGGCAGACCGTGGCTGATGGCGCCGGCAAAGGCACGCTGCTCGAAGGGCGAGAGTTTGTACGTGACAATGCCATGAACTTTGGCAAGATTGCCGAAGTGGGCTCCATTCAAGATCGAAGATACACGCATCTTTTAGGCTTGATTTGATGTGTTATATATATCTCGATATATATTTGTTTGCTTTTGATTTGAGTGACAACAAATGCGATGTATCCCCAGTGTTAGGGTATAATTACAACAGGCCGAACAAAATATTGTTGTTGAATTGAGGAGCGCTTGCTTTTGTTTATTTGCGGTTTCGCTTTCATTGTTGTGGTGTGGCTTTAATGAAAAATAAATTGAAACTGGCATTTAATTAAGTTAACTGCCCCGCGGGCCAAAGGCGGCAGATGGAGGAGATGGATGAGGGCGATTGGATCAGTCGATGGCAATTTATTTAAATAATCACATGAAAGCAATTGCATATCATGTGAGTTTCGGGCTAATTGCAGGACCAAATAGCAGCCCGAAATTCGAGCCGCCTGACCAAGTTGCAACATGCAACATGCGTGAAAAAAACTAGCTGCAACAAAGTCAACTTTGATTTTTATTAATTAAGTGCAAACGCAGTCACTTACAAGCCATTTAAACCGAATGTTAGCCAACTTGAAATGGGCCCGCTAATGCGCCAACTCCAAAAAAATGGAAAAAAATGAGAAAAAGACCAACAGAAAAAACCGGAGAGGAAAGAAAAAAAAAAGTGTCACATAAAATATGCCACAAAGTCTCCGAGTTGTAGTCCGAGTCGATGTTGGAGTGGAACTTGGGGTTCGAGTTGAAGTCACTTGTTTACACTTTGCGCTTAAACATTTAATGGTTAAATTGCAACAGGCCCCAACCCAAGTAAACAAATACATTATGCATATATGTATCTATATATCTCTATATGGATATGGATAAGTACCTACTTTATGTGTCGTTGGCTTCCTTTTCATACCCCTGCGGCGAGGGTATATACAGATTGCCTGATCAGCATAATTAAACTTGTTTCTCCATAGAAGTAATCAATATTTTGTACCATGATCAGTCAAAGTCAAGCTAAACTTCTTTTTGATGAACGTCAATCGATCAAAGGACCCTTTAGTCCCATAACTTTTAAGGAGAACTGAAAACTTTCAAGAGAACTGAGATTTTTCAGTAGATCTTTAGATCTTTGTGCTAAGATCATTGATCAAGTAGAATCTTCTATTATCTATGCAGGATATTGCAATCACAATTTATCCATACAATAGCGATTAATAATAACAGTTTATCGATATCCCACACGCGATTAAGATCATTTGTAGTTTTGGATTAAACAATAATGTGTCAAATTGTTTTTCATCTTAAAAAATATCCAAAATGCCAAACAAAAATTAATAAGAAATAGTGTAAATAATACTTTTAATTACATACTTCAACAATTCCATTAAAAAAATGTTTTCAAGAAGGAAACTTAGCTGATTCTTATTTGGCATTAAATGATACTGCCAAATTAAATCAATATAGACAATAGCTTCTAATTGATCAACAAAAAATAAATCGATGAGGGTATAAAAAGAGTCGAATTTAACCATAATTTCTGTATTAATCTAGTCATAACTCCGTTGTCCAATTTCTTTTATTTGGACAATTTGAACACTCCGAGTGTGTGTTTTTATTTTTGTTAATTTCTTGATTACATCATCGTAAATTAAGATATAGTTATATGCAGTTGATTTATGCGGACAGGTGTTAACTATTCATAAACATTCATGAACGTTGCCAATAATTTTTATCAGTAGGATTTTTTTCGGTTTTTTTTTGGTGCTTTCGGTGTGGGCGAAAAACTCTAATTGAAAGCACTCAAAGGCAGCCACCAGATAATGAAAATATTTATGGATATATCTATTTGCACATGAGCATATATCTCTATTTATCTATGTAGGTGGGGGGATTATTTGTTAGGTGATTTGTTTTTTATATGCAAACATACATAAATATTGGTCATAATGGACTTTAATGGATGAATGGAAGGCACTGCAAATGAAATTACTTAATTTATGATTTAACTAACATAAATTGACTACACTACATGGCCAAGATGATTGACATTCGGGGGATTATCTGCCAATTTTGTTTACTTTTTGCCATGTAAAATTATTGCAGGAGACACTTTAGAGAATTTCAAAATGATTCGTGAATTTAACATGGGATTTTTATGTGATTTTCAATGTAAATCTTTCTATTGAGCAAATTTGAATGGATAAAGTGAGTCATGTGACGCAATTGATCTCATTTTTTGAGCGTGGGAGGTACTTAGATTTGGAGTTGTTTAAAGGGGAGTAAACATTCAACTGGGGAGTGAGTGGAATAGGATTTCCAGTGATGCAAAGTCCTAGACAATTGGAATATTCAGTGCTATTCGTGTCTTTCTTATGGCAAGTGATATGTAGAAAGTACTTTTTTACTTCAAGGGTCTTTGAAAACCCATTTTTACCCCTTCGAAACACTTTGCATTGCTTCCAATATTTCCGGAAATCACAGTATTCCATCTTAGATTCAATGCAACAAACTCAAAACTAAAGAATGTAAAGAATCATTAAATAAATCTATTGAAATAAATAGATAAAAAAATATCATTTAAATATCTGCCTCTAAAGACAAATTTGAAATAAAATAGATAGTCAGTTTAGAATGTTTAAATGTTGTTAACGAATAATTTTACATAGTCAGAGTTCCTCCTCTTTTCCATGACAAATGTCTTTTTCTTAAAGTAGTTTTGTGGCTCTCTAGAAGTCGAACTATTGAATGTTTAGTTACTTAATTGTTGAGTGGAGACCACACAGAAAAATGTTGAATATTTATTTAGCATTGTGTGTTGTGTCCTCTCAAGGACATAAAAATTTGGAAGGCGTTTTCCTCAACCACTTACAACATAATTATCTGGCAAAAAAAAAACTATTAACTGAGAGGGGAGAGCACTTTTTAATGATGCCATTAATTAAGAGAAATTACCAACAATAGTTGCAAACATTTTGCACAATTTGAGCCACCCCTCCGCGGGTCGGCCAGGTCCTTCTTCGATCTGAGACCGAGCGACGAACACCTTGTGATTTACGTTCAGACGACCCTTTGGCATCGGCTGCTTCGCTGTGTGATCTATGTGGCCCTGAGTCTGAGCCGGGGTCTCTCATGTTACGCGGCAGGGCGCCGTCTGTCTTCTTTGGTTCTTCTTTCGTGTGTGTTTTTTTTTGGCCTAGAGCGCCCCCATCCAACTCCTCCGCTCCCTTCTGCTACATGTGCAAAAGTCAGACACAGACCCCTAGCATAATAAAAACGTCATGTCCTTGTCTGGCTGGATGGCTAGCTGGCTGGCTGACTGGCTGGTGTGTGTGGCCAGCAACAGGATCAGGCTGAGGGCCCAAGGTGCTAAGTGCGGCGGCTGGCCGGCTGGTTTTTCTCTCTACCGTTTATTGTCTTGTAATTTCTGCCAACATAATTTCAGTTGTGTGTGTATGTGTGTGTTGCTTTGTGTGTTTTCCTTTTGTTTTATTGTTTTTTCGCGCGTCATTATTTCTACTTTACGTTTGTTTGCTTTTTGCCCAGGATCCTGCCTCTACTTCTGTTCCCTCAATCCCTAGCCCTGTCCCTTGCCCTGTCCCTGTTGGCTATCCACTCTGACATTGAGTGACATTGCTGGGCAACTGTCAATGTTGTTCTTCCCTTTCCCTTCCCTTCCCTTCCTTTTTTTTTTGGTTATGTTTTATGTTAGTTCGTGGCCTTAATTAAGGCTTCAGGTGTAAAATGCTCGTCTTCTATGAGGGCAATCGATTCTTGGCAACTCCGACTCCAAACTTCGTTTGTTTGGTGCAGTTCGTTATGCCTCTTTAATGGCTAACCCAAATTTTGGCTGCTGGCGCTTTCAACTCTTTTTTTTTCCTCCCAATTTGCTCTCGTCACTCTTTCTTCAAGTCAATGGCCTGAACCCTTTTTTATACCCTTGCAAAATGGGTATATTCATTTTGGTCAATGCATAGAAGGAGGCATTTTCGAAGATATATAGTATATATATTCATGGCAAGACGAGTTCAAATCCGTTTGTCCGTCTGGATCAACAGCTTCTCCTCCTAGACTGCTAACGCTACAGAGTTGAAATTTTTAACGAAGTCTTCTATGTACTGTAGGCATTATATATCTCCGATTCATACGGATCGGACTACTATATAGCTCCCATAGGAACAATCGGATAGTTTTCCATCAAAAAACATTTTGTTTCTTGTTATTTAACATTTATACATAATAATTTATAATTTTAGGGATTGAGTAACACACTTGTAGGGTATACAAACTTCGGCATGGCCGAAATTAGCCCGGCCTTCTGGTTTTTGGCATCCTGAGGTTTTTGTTGAGTTTTGTTTTCTTGGTTTTTTGTCGGCTTTGCGAAACCCTTTAATAAGCGAGATAAGAAAACAGATTTTGTTTTATGTTTCAGCGAAAGCGAATCGACGGATAACTCTATTACGGATTATTTAATGGAGGCGGATATTCTTGATGTTCTCTTAATTGGCATCAGCAGCAAAAGCAGAGCAGTTGCCAAGTTCATGGGCAGCAAAATGATGTGTCTACCCACCATCTATCTAATGCCAATGTCTAAGTAGTCACTTACAAGCACCAACAAATGTTGGCTGTACTTGGGTGTAAGGTGTCGGCATGTGTATCTAACAGATACTTGCAACTGACTGGCTGCCAGTTGCGTGCCACACAGTTGCTACAAAATTGTGGCCAGAACAAGCCAAAGACACGCAATCCTGCCGCCTCCTGCCATTAACAACTGCCTAAAATACACCCGACTGAGTCTCGCTTTTTTTATGATTAAAAGCTTCATTTGCATACCCCGAAAAAGTGTTTGAAGTTCGAGTTCGAGTCATGCAACTGATCATCATCATCATCATCATAAGCTCATTAAACGGTAGTAGGTAGGGTCTTGGTATTGGTCCCTCTCTCTTGCAGGGCAGGCACAAAATTTGCATAACTGCACGCGACGACAACGTGGAGAAGAAGGAGCAACTTTATGTAATTGGAAAGTGGCTGAGGAAACCGAATTATTTCGAGAATGAGAACGCACAAGCTGCCACTTTTGTGTGTTAAATGAATTGATTTATTTGCCTAATGCATTTCCGTTACAGATACCAAAAAACTTGCTCAATTTCCTGCTCATTTTGGGTGACAGATTACCCCGAAAAGAGAGATGGAAATAGAAAGCACTTCCTACCGATCCGAGCTGAGCTGAAATGATGCTATCGAAATATCTCATCCATCAGCTAACCCTCATCCTTCTGAATGCTGCTGATAATAATGATGATGATAAATGCCCGTGTCGGGGAATTAAGTTCAATTTAAAGGGTATTTAGGCAAGCAGAACCAGGTAAATTCCTGGGAGTGACGAAAGATCTTGTCCATTAGGTTGTCTGTCTGTCGGTTAATGGCTCGACAAAAAACCCAAAAAATGGGCAACATGCTCACAGTGGCCAAGATTGATCCGATCATAACGCACTGATTATGGTTTTGTGGTTTTTTGTGTTCGTTGTCGATTATAATGTGCGGTGCGGAGTTTGTTTGATGAATTTATTGCTCTGTTGATCAGATCGCTCAGATCGAAGAGCCATCAAAAGATCAGTCTATGAGCACAGTTTTTGTTTTTTCGGCGGCTCTTTTGTAGTTCGTTTCGTTTGCGGTCGTAAAATGCACAATTTAATGGCTTGAAGTGTGCTGTAGTTATGATCACCGATGAGATAATCGTAGATGATACTCTATAAGGCAGGGAGGAGAAGGACTGAGACTATATCCTTTCATTCATAAAAGTTTCGATCGAAGATTCTCACGCCAGAGAGAGAGAGAGAGAGAGAGCGAGAGAGAGTTCCAAGAACTTTTCATTTCTATGGCTAACTCCCAAATGTTTCAAGTGAATAATTACTGCTGGCAGCTCCCAGGTAAGAAATGCTCATTACCAATCGAAAGAAAGCCAGAAACCCAGTTGCCCTTCTACCCTTTGATGGGAAGCCGATCGCAGTTCAACTCAAAGTCGTTCATTGTTATTGAAAATTCAAATTTCGTTTAGGGCTCGCTCAAACACTTGACTGTGGAGCATCGATTGTGTGTTGTGGTAGGAAAAACTACATCAAATTGGCGCTTAAATAGTTGCCCCCCTCTCTCTCTCTCTCTCTCTCTCTCTCTCACTCTTTTTGGACTGTGGGAAACAACAATATTGAAACAGTCGAAAAGGAATCCGAATACGAATACGAAACACCCGAAAGCGCATTTGCTTTTCTCTTCTCTCTTACTTAAACAGTAAAACTTGAAATGGCCACTTGAGATTTTGAAGCGTTAAGTGGAAATCAATGGCGGTGCGACTCCAACTCCTCCAACTCGGTCTCTCTCTCTCTGTCTCACGAAAGATCGAGTGAAGCAATTGACCAAAAACTGTCGAATGGACATCGACATCGAGACTTTGAGCTCGACGATCGACTGACGATCGGCAAGCGGTACACTTGTTCAGCTTTGTTGTTGACCATGTTTTTTAACCGTTTTAGTCTTCCCTTTTTCCGCCTAGGCAGGTGGGAAACAGACAGAAACAGACAGAAACGAGGCAACGGCGGTAGGTAAGAATTTAGAGTTGAGTTTGGGAATTTTCTGCTGACGTTTTTTCTTCTTTTCTTTCTTTTTTCTTTCTTTCTTTCTTGGTTGTTGTCGTCGGCGTCTCTTGGAAATTTGTTTGTGCTGGTCAACGGAAATGCATTTATTTGCTGATGTCTTGGACTGAACTGGACGGCGTTTAATGAAGGGCCCAAATGTCCCAATGTTGTTGCTGTTGTTGTTGTCTCCTCCTCACATCATCGTCGGGGCGTTAATTGATGAATCTGCGCAGCAACAGCAGCAGGTTCAATGACTATCGAAAGACATCTCAACGTCTTTTGGTCTATGTGCTATTTCTTGGAATTTTCACGGCATGATTTCCTTTTCGAAAGTTTTTTTTTTCGGTTTGGTTTGGTATGCCATTCTACCCTTGAAAAGGGTATATCAAACTTAAACTCTCAACTCGAACATGGTGAATGCTGTAGAGTAACGAAAAGTCGCTGTTTTTAATACGTTTTTGAACTCTGTTTTTCGGTTTTTCCCTGTTAAATACATCTATTTAGATTTTAATGATGTTTGTAATGATGGTGCTAAATATTTCCCACATTATTAGCACCTTTTTTTTTGGATGTTTGTGTCAGTTCTTGCAGTTGGTACACCTCTAAAGATCGAAAGAGAATTAGAAATCTATATAGATAGATATATATTTGGTGATTCTACTGATTGATAGCTGGCGCTGTGCCTCTTCAATGATGCCCAACAATGCTAAACATTTTTAATGAACTACAAGGCAAACAAATGAATAGAAAAAAGATCCAAGTTAATAATCGCCAGGGACTTTCTCACTATTTGATTAAGAAATTAACGGTTTTTCCCGGGGAGGGCTACACTACATACACTATCCGACGTGATCCCTGGGGTAAGAGTGTTCGAGGTGTTGATTGGGCAACGCCCTGGACATAATGATGAGTGAGTGGAGGGGGGAGTGGTACTTCTCTAGAATTTATGACCGCACATGATGAGCTATAAAATGAGTTTTATGCCCTGGCCCTAGAAACAACCGGGGCCCTTTGCTACCCTTTTTTCCAGCATTCTGAATTCCTCAACAATTTTTGCCTTCGAGCAGGGCATTTTTCATGTTAGAGTCAAATTAAATCATGTGATTTATTGGCATGTTGTAGGCTTCTGGGTTTTCCCCCTCCTTCTTTTTTGGGAAAATGCCATTTGGGGTGGGAGAGCATTGAAATGTCAAGATTCATTAGCAAAACAGAAAAGGGTAAAGCGATTGGCGCCCAACGTGGAGGCCCCTACTCGAAGGTAGGGGAAATACCCAACTACAAATTTTCAATAGAATTATTTCTGTTTAATTTTTAGCTAAAAACAAGTGACCTCTGGGCAAAACCCATATTTTTATTCACAAAACTCACGAGGGATATAATAAAACCTAATCCCCTAATAACTACCTGAACCTCATCTCTTGGACAATGCAAATGAATGAAGTTTGCATTTGGGATTGGGATTTGGCCTGACTTAGGCCAAAGAGGCGTACAAATTGGACAAAGGGAACTTTTCGCACATTAGCATTCGATGCGACCCTTGACCCTTGGCCAGCATCCAGCTGGAAATTTTCACGCAAAATATACGCGTGTGTGTGTGTGTGTGTGTGCACCTGTTGTTGTTGTTATTTATTGTTGTTTGTTCTTCCTGATTTTCCTTGCTGCTTGAGAAAGAGAGGAAGAGAAGGAGAGAGACAATGCCACACAGTTGGCATTTGCTTTGTCCCATATTCTCGTCCTGCTGTTCGAGTGTAGCTCGTGCTGCTGCTGCTCCTGCTCCTAAGGATTCCAGAGGCAGCTGCAATTCCTCTAATTGGCCAGGGCCAACATCACAGAGTTACCGTTACCGTTATTGCCATTGCCAAGTCGAGTGAAAGTTGTCTCGAAGCGTAACAAATTTTTTATGATGATTTTTAAACCATTTTTTTCGGGTTTAGTCATCTTTTTTTTTTGGCAATAAATTAAAACATATTATGTGTACCAAAAAAAAATGGCAGGAAATGCATAGAAACTGTTTGTATTTGGGAGTTTTGAGTGAAATGTAATGGGGAAAAGGTTGTCTAGGTGGAAATTGGGAAAAAGACATTCTTAAACGTTTCTGTCACATTTGACACTAAAATAATTTCACCTCTCTGACAGTTGAGACAGACAATTGCACTTGTTGTTATTGTTATTGTTGTTGTTATGCTAAAAACTCTACATAAAACGCCAAGAGAGAAGAGCTCAATTTTTGGGGTAGCAACGAAGCGTATATACACTTTTAAATGCAATCATATCAAATGGAGTTGAGTATTTAAAAGTCTGTTGATCTAATAACTAGCAAGTAAAAGGAAGAAATTAATTTGATGAGTTTATAATCAAGAGTTTTTATGATAAATAATTGACCTGGTATAACTTGGGATTCCTCCATAAAAAAGACTAATAAAAATCAAAATGCTAATACCTGCTATTTTTTTATAATTAGAAATTATTTATACGTTTTACTAAGTTAGAAAACATTGAAAATTATTAAAAAGACAAGCAAATTAAATAGTTAAATTGTTTCTACTAAAATCATTTCTTTGAGTTAATTGTTCTTCAAGATGGAAAGGATTTTTATATAGACTTGTCTAAGTTAAGTCTTTCATATTTGGTAAAATTAGTTTTTTAAAGCATCTTGTCTCTAGAGAAACTATTTCTATTAGGATTTTAGTTGTTAGATATTAGATAAATTTGGCATGACGATCATTTTTTCCATTCCAATGAAAATGTTTGGACTTAATATAAAATTTTTGGACCTCAATCTTCTTTAGAAAATCATTTTCAAATTATATTTTGATTTATTCGGTAATCGGAATAAATTTATTACGCAATAGATTCTCTTAATTTTGTTTTCTTTAAAGTAGATTTATCTGAGCTCAAATCTCAGATTCTATAAATAAACTCCACAGGGTATAAATAGAAATTGCTTTGTAATTTGTTAACCAAACGTAATTCGATTTTAGCCAGCAAAAGAATTACGAACTTATATTCATATGATTGAATAACCTCGATGAACCTAATGGCATATCCGAGTATACCTCTTTGCCAGAGTATAAAACGAAGTTGACCAAGTCAAGTGGCCTGCCTCAGACAGCCATCATATCCAACAATTTTCATTTATTTTTTTTTTTGACTGCATTGTTATGGAAATGAAAGCAACAACAGCAACAAACAACTATTGTAGATTTGTTGATACTTTTTTTTCGGGGATATTTTCGTGTGTGAAAGGCTAAATTTTTACCCCGTTTCCTGTAGACGTGTCGATAAACAACACGAAATATATAACAAGTGCACTTGAGAGACAGAGACTGGGACTGAGACTGGGATGGGCGGATGGCGGATGAGTCTGGGGTCGGAGCTCTGAGGTCTGAGGTCGGGGTTCTTTGGGGTAAGTTGTAAATTTATTGGGCTACTTACGTATCTGTGAAATGTCTGTCACTGAGACTGTTCCTTCTGCAGCTAGGTGTATGGCTTTGTTGTGTGCACACTGTGACATTATTACGTAATCTTCTGTACATAATGCACCTGAAATCACCACCTGGAATGGGAGAAACAGAGAGAGAGAGAGAGTGAGAGAGAGAGTTAGTGTGGGTGAGAATTGTATCTCTTATCGTCATGATGTTATCGGCATGTATCTTGTCTTGTATCTATAAACAAGCCATCAATATTGTATCTCACAGATACACAAAAAACCTAAATTGCATACCAATGTTTACAACTTGTCATGACAAAAGAAAAGAATTTCACATTCTGTTGTTGTAGGTACGTGTTTTTCTATTGAGAGACATTTTTATGAGGTGTTGTCATCCCCTTTCTTTGTGTATGTCGGTAGCCAAACTTAACCCCTTCTCCTCCCCACACACACTAGTAGGAGCCCCCCACCCTCTCTACCTCTTGTGGCTTCCTGCCTATTTGGGGTAATTTATCATGTTTGATTAGTTGTTTCTTTTTGTGATATTTTATTACATTCATTAATAATCGCACCTCTCTGATTTAATGAATTTATTGTTTGCGACTTGGCGGCGCTTTGCGTAGTCTCTCTTCTTCTTTATTTTTCTAGTTTTCTATTTTTCCATTCGCGCTTACATTTAAGTTTTTATGATGTATTATTATTGTGCCAGGTCAGGTTGTAAATCAGTTAGGTGAAGAGCCTAGATAAAGAATGGAATCGAAGAGTATTAACTTGTCACACCAGGCCACAGAAAGGCGATTCGCTCATCCGAAAAAACTACTTCAAAAATGTATGAAAATAGTTTAAGGAATTTATGCAAATTTCCATTAGAGATAAGATCCATAAACAACAAACTAAAGCAAAACGCCCACCCTACAGACACACCTTATCTTCATTCATAATTTCATCAACCCAGAAACTACACACAACTCACACACACACACACACACACGCGTAGATAGATACCCACACCGTAAAGAAAGAAAAAAAATAAAACTCATTGTGTTCGGGGGCCTTGCTACGTTTTATTTATTAGAACTCTGTCGATAATTACAAAATAATGCGTTTTGCCCCACACACACACACTCCACCCCCTCCCCCACCCCGCTGTCAACCCTTTAACAATATCTTTAACTTATGGGAAAACTATATGGGAAAAGCACATGGGCATCCGAAACGAGGTTACTTAGAGCAGAGTTTCAATTTTTCGTTTTTTGATAAGATTTCGGTTTGGTAAACGAGTGGAGGGGGAGGGGAGGGGAGGGGGGGTTAATTGCTGTCGATAGGTAGTTGCTTGTTGTAACTTGGCTAATTTGTGACCGATACTTGGCGGTTTCTTGTGAATGGAAAGAAGAATTAGTCAGAGAATGAGGCTGGCTGAAAAGCCTTGAAGTGGCAAACCAACTTCGAGTGGCGCTAACTGAAGGGTTGTGGTGGAGAGGTGGGTGGGGGGTGGTTTGGAATACTTACAATAAAAAGCAGCAGTCTCTTTAACTGATTCGACATTCATTCGGCGATTAATGTACATAATTTTAACCCATTTACTGCCAATGAAGTGCAGTAAACTAAAAAAACTTAATTATAATTATTATTTATTTAGTTTCAATTGATCTCGCAAGATTGAGGGCCGGCAATTGTTGCCTGACATTGACATTTGATGGAACACTTTTTCGGGATTATGATCGAAATCGGGCAAATCAAATCAAAATTGAATTGAATTTCACACACACACACTTGTGCCCGCACTTAGACCGCAATAAACACACACACTTGAACACAGATTTTGCAATTTCTCATCAGTCATTGTATGCAGCGTTTCCGTTTCCGTTGCAAAAGTATTTTTTTTTTGAAAAATATTTTCCGTTTCGTTTTCGGTTTTGCACGTAACTGATAAACACGATTGCCTAACGGTAAAACTAATCCGCGATACCAAATTCCGATTCCGATTCACGTTTTTCCTTTTTGTTTTTGTTGTTGTATTTGTTGTTGTGTGATTTGTGTGAGTGTGTTAGTGTGTGTGTTTGAATTTTCTTTCCCTCACGGTTTGTTTGTGTGTTTTTGAGGCAGCGACGATGAAATTGAACGTCTTTGCAGGGCGATTGAATTATCGAGACTAAAATCCAAACGAAACGTGCGACATTTTTTTGGTGTTGTGTTTTTCTTCCTTTCCACACACAGAGCCAGCGGCAGCAGCAGCAGCAACAGCAACAGCAGCAACGGCAACAACAGCAGCAGCAGCAACATCAGCAGCAGCAGCAGCAACAGAAAAACTTGCGCATTCTGTGAGAGAGCGACTCCATTTTTTATTGCATGCGAGAAAATCGCATTTACAGTTCGAACCTGTTGTATGAGCTGTTAGTGTTAGAGCAACAGAAGCAACAACAGCTGTTAATTTCAGCTAACAGAAAATTCAATGGGCTCTGTTAACACATTTTCTATCGGCATGGCGAATGCCATTTGTTTTTTTTTCGTGGTTTCCGTTTCCTTTTTTGAAACTGAACTTATGGCAAAATAACTTAAGATTTTATCAACTGAAATATTAAACAATTGATAGAGAGAAAAGCTTGAAATTCTAATAAAAATACAGTCAAACTTTACCATGAGTCCCCGTATGAATTGGTTTCAAAAGGAATTCTCATTCTAATTATAATGTCATAATTTCTATAAAATTTAGTTTTTTGCTGATCCAGTTCCAATTTATTATTGAGAAGTTCTATTGTACAATCTATCGTTGGTTTTATTAAGGAAAATTATTTTGGCAATGAAAAAGGAGACATTTGACCTAATAAACTGAGCCAATGCATAAATGGCTTATGTTTCGGCATTTTCAAATGATAATATAAATTAATAGTTACTTTAATAAACAAAATAAAACTCGAAAAGGTCCATGAAAAAAAGTAAACAATAAATAATAGATTTGTGTGGAAATTATCCAGTTCGTGTTTTAAAATTAACCATGTTTTATTTGATAGAACAAAAATGAATCAGATTTAATCAATTGTTTAAATTGGGATACCATAGTTCTAGAATTAAAATAAATTCCCTGACTCCAAGTCCCTGAAAATTCGTTCAACCTCTTCGCATTTGCATTTCCCATTAATTAACGCAATTATTCGTGCTTTAATTAATCTCGAAAGCTTTTAACCCTCTTATTAGTCGCACATAATTATGTTGGACAACTAATTAATAGCTAATTAATTAGATAATTAGATTCCATGGATTATTATTCTTAGTTAACTTTGTCAATGGAAATCAATTCGATTTGATCAATCAACTTTGAGATTCCCATCATGTTGGTCGTGCGGCTTGTGGCGAGTTTAATCTTTCTTAAATTGTTCTCAACTCATCTGATAAGCATTGTAAATCAATTGAATCGAGAGTTGGACATTAAAACGGTCATTTATTATGGTTACACCAAGGAGAGGCTCAACCAACAACTAATCACAATTGCCAATCGGGGGCAACCTCAGATGCTGCTGCCACAGAATTTGAGTGAAGAGTTCAAAAATCAACAGGATGAACCCGTTTTGGTCGTCATGGAATTGGCTGAGGACCTTCTTTCCAATCGTTTAATGGCCGCTGTCTTGGCAAAGTATCTCAAGGATAGGCAGTTCAATGATATCTTATTGATTGATTGGTTAGACGCCAAGAATTATTCAGATGTTTTTCGATTATTTTGGCAGGAGGGTTTTCCTCATGTAATTGTGTTCAACTCACTGGAAAAGCAACTGTGGAGCACGGGAGGACGCACATCGCTGGAGAAGTACTTAACACAACGCCATCGAGGTAACCTCCTGGGCTATCCAGTTCGTGTCCTGGTGACCAATGATCCTCCGCATTGTTTTGTAGTGGAATCCACCGATCGCTACCGGGGCAGCATTATAAATATATTCAAATTATTCGCTCGTCACTTCAATGCCATCTTCCAGGCGGTGCACTTTCCGGCGTTAGTGCGTTACTCCACGCGGGAGTGCCTCGACCTGGTGGAGGCCAATCACATCGATGCCTGTGGCAGTATTTTCGTGAAGAACTTTCGCTTTGCCACCAGCCAACCGGTTCGCATGAATCGTGTGGCCATTATGGCACCCTATGGCAATCCCATTGACAAGTTCTACTACTTTGTGCGGCCCTTCGATGGTTACATTTGGATGTGCATAGGTCTGAGTGTGGTTTATATAGCTACGCTGGCTTCTCTTCTGCATAGACAGTTCTATGGCCAATGGAATGTGGGTGAATACATTCTACTGGCCATACAAAGTCTACTAAATAGGACTTTGTCCTTACCCAAGGGTCTTCGCGGGGCATCCAAGCTCTGGCTGCTTCTTCTGCTCTTCACCACGGGTTTTGTGCTCTCCAGTTTCTATGTGGCTCTGCTCTCCACGATGCTGACCACGAAACTCTATCACAGACAGATGAACACTCTGGCCGATCTGAGGGCAGCCAATGTCAATATCCTTCTCCAGAGGCACAATCTCGAGGCGAACTCTGTGTACGGCAGCTCAGCGGAGTTGCGGGAACGCTTCCTCATGGTGGAGGAGTCGGTGCATGTGCAACACCGCGATTCCCTGGACTCCCGGTATGCCTATGTCGACTCCGAGGATCGCATGGACTACTATTTGTATCAGCAGAAGTTCCTGCGACGGCCACGCATGCAAAAGTTACCCAATCCCATCGGATACACCTGGGCCGTGCAGGTAATCAAGCAGAATTGGCCTCTGGAGCGACTCTACAATCAGCATATACAGCGACTCTTCGAAACTGGACTGCAGAACAAACTGGTGGACGATGTCCATGAGCTGGCCGTGCGTTCCGGTTTCCTGCACTTTCTGCCCACCCAATACAAGAGTGTGGAACCGTTGGGTCTGGCGGATATTGCCATGGCTGGCATGGTCTTAAGTGGTGGCTATATAGTTTCGGGCATTTGCTTTCTGGGGGAGTTAATGCTCACCCATTAATGAGCTCAATCTCAATTAAGGGAATTGCCAACGGTTAACACCCACACCCAGGAACAGGAACAGGCACAGGGAACAACCCTCTGAAAGGGGATTAGGGTCAGTCGCATGGACAGGGGGGAAACCCCTAGAAAGTGTGTCACGGAAGTTGCCAGAAAATAAAGAAAGAAACGAACCATTTGATTGAACATTGATGGACAATGGGCATTTGGTCAGAGGAAGTAGAGAAGTGGGCGCGGCCCGAAAACTGTCAATCGATTGGGACAGGACTTCTGCTTGCATTGTTTCGTCTCACACAGTGCCCATTAATGGACTCATTGTTGAAGCTTAGCCAGGACTACTGCTCTTGAATTGGATTAACCAGTTTGAGTCTGGCGAAATTATGGTCAGAAAGAGATTTGGCGTAAACAATTACTTGCGTTTCTTTTTGCTCAACTTATCAAAACTGTTGCCAACTGGCGGGAGAAGAGAAAATACTGTCACAATTTGCGCTGCCTCACCGCCGGCGGCGGCTTCTTATCTCTGTGACGTCACAAAAAAATGTGCACCTTAGATTGTTGAAGAAGAATGATTAGATTTCGTTACATTTTCGTACAAACTCGAAATATGTTAAGTTGCCAAGTGATAGCCAAGTGTTTTCTATTGGCGAAATACTGAAAATTACTAATGCCAAAGTTATGTGAAGTCGCCAAACATGTGATTGATTGATGGGGGGAGGGGTGGGGGGGATGTTCCAGCCACCAAAAAAACGATTAGCCAAGTCTAAGTCAATGTCAAGAGGTAATCATAAATAATATTGTGGACCACTTGAGACGGACTCGGACTAGCGATAATTTCCACCGATCTTTCTTTATGGAAATTGCGCATTAAGTGCCTTGGGATTTTGTGGTTAATACCGAGTCTTAAATGACTGGGCAAATACTTAGCTTTCAAGTTTCGAGTGCTCGAGAATCAGGCGTTGATTTCCAAGAAATGGAATTCTACTTCGTAGGGCTCCCTGACTAGTGGCGAAGCACCTGACCGAGCGAAGCTGTTGATCAAAGTCCAAGACTTTGAATTCTTATCAATTCAATTGGAAAGCAAATAGTTGGGGCAGTGGATGGGTGAGAGAGGGGCGAACCCATTCATGTTTATCTCTCTATCGCCAATGCGCTGCCTGTGTGGTCCATTGTCTTGGCTTGGTTAATGATTTTAACCTTTTGCCAACTCATAAAACCAGCTGGCAGCACCCCACTTGAACTTTGTAACCAACTGCTGACCACCAACTAATTGTCCACTAATCTTTCGTGAACGTAACGAAATTTGCCACTAGCGCCGTTTTAGCTGTCAATCATTGAGACATGGCAGCGGGGGACCCAAGAGAAAGATCCACCGAGAGAGGGGGGCGCCTTGGGGGGCCAGTGAAGTTCTCTGGCAATCAATATCAATGACTGATTACGATTAAATTGTTGGCGCTCATAAAAACTAAGCTAGCAAGCACGCGCTTTTTGTTTTTCCAAGTGACTTTTTGGCGAGCCTCCAGCGTACCGCTAATTGAGAGAATTTGTGTCAATCTATAGAAACCTAGACTACTTCCTGACCATGTGCCTAATTTACGCCTCATGACGTGCACAAAAAAATCAATTTTCATGGCCCTACCCAAGAGTCACCTCTACTACTCTACGCTGCAGAGGAAACTGAGTTCGCTCCGATTTATGGCATTCTAATTGAAGGACCATAAAGATTGCCTCAACCAGCAAATCAAAATCAAAACAAATCATAAATAAATCTCGACGAAAATAACAAAAACCGTGTGAGTGAGTGAAAATTCCTCGTTTTGAGAAAGATTCCATTGACATGCCGTCGTCGTCTTTGGCGGCATGAACTTTGCTATCGAATCGTATATTATAGCCACCGGGAGCTGTCTCCCACACTTATCTAGGCCAGCCAATTCTACCAACTGGCAGAATATATTTTTTAGGCCACTTGAGATTGAGTTTGGAGTTTTTTGCGGGCGCACAGCAAAAAAAAAACCGCTGGCTAATGAGCATTAATTGATTTTGAAGACGATTTATGGCCAATAGGCTCGAATAGGCTGATTGTGTTTCCTTTCGGTTTTTGTGGGAATTTGATCTGAGAACAGGATCTTGTGGTTTCCCTTACATTACATTCCATTCAAAAGGCACGTGTTGGCCACACGCACTTTGTTGCTTTTTGGTCTTGTTACCGAAACCACAACAAAAAAAAAAAAAAAACATTTTTTGAATCAAAGTACGAGTATGAGTATTTACCTTGTGCAAGCGTCTGACTTTGTTGGCCAACAAAAAACCGCAAAGTCAACAAAATACCCTCGTACTACCCCAACGCACACACCACCCCTCTCCTGTCTCCCCCCTCTCTCTCTTTCACTGTTTATCTCACTCTTTAAATATATGCATTTCGGCGTGTGGCCGGCCTGCGGGCTTTTCATGTTTGACAAGTAATAAAAGTGATTAAAGCAAATCTAAACACTTGTTTCATGTATATTAATTACGCTGTTTGGTTTTGCATTAAATTTTGTTTCACTCTTCCAATTCGTTTTTGGGTGAGGGGACTTCGTTAATCAAAATTGCAAAATGCCATCAATAGAACGGAAATTCAATCCCTGAAAAAAAGGTAAAAAAAAAAAAATGGTTGCTTGTTTGCTAATTGTAATTACATAATGGATTCACTTTGAAATTTTTCGGGAAGGGGCTACAGTGGTTGAAGTGTTAAAGAGAAGGAGACTCAATCAACAAAATAAGTTCATATTATTTTACTGAATCTTCGATTCATATAAGTCTTAAGAAAACTAATTGGAGAATTACATAATCATATTAGCCAAAGAACTTGTGAATCCTCAAAAGTTATAGCCCCTGAGAGTATGCTACAAGAATCGAAGATTACACAGGATGGCAGCATTTACTATAACTTTCACATTCTAACTAGATTTCTATGACAGATTTTGACTTAAAAAAATATTGAATTTGTTAAAAGGAAAAATTGAATTATCTGTTAATAATTTAAAATGGAATTGATAACATTAAAAATGTGATAAATGGAGCAAGTAATTCGTGGACATAGAGGTAAGATGAAATCAATTTAAATATATATACTAAGAAATAGGCACCTTTTACTTTTTGTAAGTGTATTAATTCCTAAAATTCGACTGCAAATTTTTTGGTTCATGAGAAAACATTGAAACCTTCAGATAATATTAAAATGCTTTTATATAGATTTTAAGACGAGTCACATGAAGACTCTCTATGAGAATTTTACGGATTATTGGGATTGCACCCATAATATTCTTAGATAAAAATCGTTAACTTTCAAATTGTTTTTGCCTCACTGTTCATATGAATATCTGACCATGCAATAAGTCTAGTCATAAATAGAAGCCAACTCCCTCACCTGTGGTAAGGGTTATATGTATACAGTCGAAAAAAGTTGCATGTCAAACGACATGAAAACATTGCAAAAGGTCGGTCTCTCTCTTCATATGGCCATTTCACTTTGTTCATTGCCTTTTTTGTTGCTTTTTCTTTGTGGCCTTTTGGCATTTCGCTTGGCCATTTTCCTGCGGAAATGTGCGCCAAAATGTTTGCGTGCCTTTGCAGCAGCAGCAGCAGGGAGAAAGCTATGGGGGGTGGGTGCGAGAGAGGGAGGGAGAGAGTATGAGAATGTAATATGTTGGAAATATTTGAAATTTAAGAAACATGTCGAAGGAGGAGGCGTCCAACCGTCTCCACCCAGCCCTACCGCCTCCCGTCTCGCCGCCCTTCTTTGGCAAATGGCGCCGTCAAATGCGTTCATTGAACTGCCAAGTGGCAGTGCAATAAAATCAACAAAAAAAAAAAAAACATTTAAAAAGGAGAAATAAATATGTGGAGGATAACTGGCGACGGAGCAGCTAAGGCTAAAGCCTGCAACTGGAGATGGGAGCAGCAGGATCTAAGACAAACACAGTGAGCCAACGGATTTATGGGGTCGGTTGTCGTAAACGGAAGCGGAAAGACGCACAACTTGCAACTGACATACAAATGGGCGAACGGAGAGACGGGACGAGACGAGACGAGGAGAACCGCAAGAAAAAAGGACGAAGAAGGCTGTGCTCAAAAGGAAGCTGTCAAAAGGCTGGAAACCCTTCATCCTAGCAGGTTGTTTTCGTTGTTGTTGTTGCTGGTTTTTTTCTGTTTTGCTTTGGCAAAACGGAAACGAATTATGTTGCCTTATGCGAAAGGGTTCAAGACGCTCCTCAGCTACTCTCTCTCTCTCTCTGTCCTGTGTTTTGTCCTGAATTTCGGGGTGTCCTGGGGTGAAATTGATATGCCAAAAGCTGATACATTAAACAGGGATTGTTGTGTGCAGAAAGTTTTGAGAGATTTTCATATTTTTGGGTTTCAATTTGGCAAAATTTATGAATGACTGACTATTGGATTATTGATTGTAGTTTGGCAAATGATAAAAATTGAAGTAAAATGATTCTGAATGAGGTCCTTAAACGAAATATCTTTAGTAATGAGTAGCAGGATTAATGGGCGTAGCGAGGGGGAAAAACACAGCTTTCTGAAGATATTTATGCCATTTATTTTCGTCATTTAAAAAGAATTCCTCTGGTTTTTAGAAGGTTTCCGAGAGTTTTGGAGATTTCTCCTATTTCTAACCTCCATTTAACCCAAAAACAATTTACTTCAATATTTCAGATCGCATTCCAAGACCAAAATTAAACCATCTACGAAATGTCCAGAGGAGATAGTTATCATTTGTTTTATTTCCAATTTTATACACGAAAGTTAATTGATATTTTTAGAAAGCGAATTTATTTCACTGTCAATTAGATTAGATTTTCTGCTCTGACAAAAACTTCTAATTATACTCATAGAAAATCATAATTTTTATATACTTAGATATTTCTCATTTACTTTCTTTTTGTTTTTCTGATTTTGCGTGGAAGATAAAACTGAATTTATGGCAGACCATAAATTTTTGGGAATTCCTTGAGACAATTCATTATCATGCAATTGGAGAATGATATCTGTGTTGTTTTTGCTATCATGACGTCGTTTTCTTAGGGTTTTAGGGAATGACTTAGAAATGTCAGTCAGTTAATCACAAGTTATTCACTTCGGATGAAGTGGAAAGTGAGAGTAAAAGATTTTCCTGTCAATCGATCAGTTTTGGGTTCGATAAAGTCGGACGGACTGTTCGACTGTCTAGACTTGGTCAAGGTCAGTTAGATACCATGTAGATACGTGTAGATAGTTTCTGTTGATCAAAATTGTTTGTGGTCAAGTGTAAAGTGGGTCTGCCCCCACCCCCCCCTCTCTCTCCATCTCTCTCTCTGCTTGCCACTTTTGAAACTTTGGCCACGCCCCGCAGAACTGGTCAAAGGCAATTTGTTGCGCTTCGTTGCGCGTGAAAATTATGATTTTTAAGTTTTTACTTAAATCTCATTAAGTTAAGACTGAAAAAGGATGCCAATTGCCTAGACCATAAATAGCAGGTTACAGAGCAAGTCAAGCCAAACGGCGATTTGCATTTTAAATTCCTATGAAAAGTTGAAAACTAAATCCAAGTCCTACTTCAGTTCGTTGTTTTTTTTTTTTGTGTTTTTTAATTAAGCTCAACATTTTTTATAGACACATTTTTTGTTCGCTTTTTGTTTAATGATGCATCATAAATTTTGCAGAAGTCAGAAATCGGGAGGAAAGCCCAAAACTCTAGAACTCTTTGGGCATAAAACTCACGGCGGGCGGGCGCGGCGTGGCGCGACGGTTGCTGCTGCCGTTCCATAAATGGAAAGTGAATTTTATGCGAGGCATTAAACAAAGTTGTGAAACTGAAACGTTTTGTATTAAAGTCGCTTGATAACTTCATCCCAAGGTGGTAGAGGAGGCATGGCATGGCATGGCATGCCAGTTGGCGGCAACTTTGTATGGTCTGGGACTCGGACTGGGCACTGGGCACTGGGGGTACCGCCTTATCGATCGGTTACCTGATAAATGTTTGACACAGTGTGCAGCTTATATGCCATAGTGTCTGTCTCTGTGTGTGTGTGCAGCACTCAGGGTGTCATTCAACCCGAGGCAAGGCAATTGAATGAGTACTGAGTAGTAAGTAAGTCGTATCTCTAGTCAGAGCCCATGTGGCTGTATCTGGTAAATACGCGTACCTTATTTTTATAGCTCCCCCTCTGCGAAATGGGTGGCCTCATCTAGAGAAAGGGCGTACGTAATTATCGATTGATCACGATTTATTTTGCGTCCATTTTGTAACTGTTTCATCGCTGCGTTTCTTTTGGCAACCCAAAAAAAATTCATTTCGTTGATTTATTTGCATATGCAACATCGAAATGCACTCTCACAGTGAGCTTTTAAGTGGCCCGCTCTTGACTCGGGTCGGGTCTCCAGCGGAGTGGAGAGAAGAGGAGAGTTTTTATTTGCCTTTTTCTCCGCCCAACTGTCACCAAGTGCTCTCGATTCGACGAGCCAAAGGTAAAGCTTATTAACACACAAAAATTGTATTTCATTTTTGCTCCTCCTCCTCCTCCGATTCCACTCTCCACTCTCGACTCGACTCGGCTGCCTTTTCGTGTGCCTTTTATCGCATTTAATGGATTTTTAATGAGTCTTAAGCGCAGCTTTTGACGGCCTTTTTTCGTGTTGTTTTAAATCTGTTTAATCCTGTTTACTTATAAGAGATGCATCATGAGATTTTACATATTCAAAGTTCAAAGAGTTGACCATAAATTTTTAATTTTTAATTTTCGAGAAATTTACTCCCCCATCTCCTCCAGCATTTCGGTGAGTTCGTCATAATATGCGCTAACAGCCATCATGCAATAGATCAGAATGACTGCAAGGAGAGGCTATTAAAATGAAAACTCCAAGAGAAATGCGCTTACTTAGTCTAATGATGGCCAAGGCACTTAACAATGCAGTAACCAGCGTGCAAATTAGCACACAGAAATTGACCAACAGCCAGGGACCCATATAAATACGTTTTTGCTTCGAAAAAAAAAACCAAGACAGAAATGGTGTGAAACCGAAAAAAGACTCTTTTTTCCAAGGCCAACTCACTGCTATGGCGCCATATATCAACATTGCATCATTCGAGGACATCAGGTAGAAGCATACCGAAAAGCAAGTGACACAAAGTCGTGTATCCATTTCGTCAAAAAATGTATGTACAAATGCTGGAAATTCGTTTTTAATTACCCAAACGACACCAACGGTGCCAAATATGATATCCATTAAGCCGAAGAAGCATCCCGTGAGGATGACCCCGATCCTCAAGGGAATGCAACATAAAAATTTCATCAGGCGCATCTTCCTAAAAAAAACTATAGTAAAATCTACAAAAACCAAGAAACTATAATTTCGAAAATGATGTATGAGGGCGGCATGAAAAATAGAGTGAAAATATGATAAAAGTTCTGACTTGAAAAGCAAATGTTAGGTAGGAGAGTGATAGATAATAAACTAAACATTGTCTCTATGCTCTAAATTTAGCTTCTAGTGACATTTTTTGGTTAATAAACCTAAAGAAATGGCTAAGGAAGAGGAAGAAATTTACTTCTCTTACAAATAAATAATAATTTCGAGGTCCTGGACATATTTTCCATGAGTTTAGAAAGTTCTTTAGTCTGGTTAAGTAGTGATGGTGATGTTCAGAGAGTTCAGAGTTGTCTGTCTCTATTTATCGATATGATCTTAAGCTTAATTGCTATCGATAACATAATGTAGACTCAGTAGCTCAAACAATTATACATACCACGTAAATGCCTTTGTTTCATTTAAATAGCCACGAATTTATTAGCCCGCCCGCTTGTGAAGGCGATTACAAAATTTTGACAAACTCATTCAAATGGAATGCAACGATAACCACAAAAATTGCACAATTTAGTTGCACACCCAGGTAATCCCTACTCGAATATGACAAAATACATTTCAGTTGACATAACTTTGTGCTGTTCGTTCAGTTTATGCCATAATCTTGTTAGCTTTCTAAACCTTTTCAATGATGATTACGCAAAACTTTCCGTTCGACAATAACAATTATCAAGTGTGTCTTGTTTGAAGGTTCTAGGAATTTGTACTATTTTCGTATTCGTGGGTACACTCGTAAGTGTAAGTCTTCAAGACAAGGCCAGGGTATGGAAACAATAAAGCGAAAGGCATTTTATCAATGTACAATCACAATATTCGTAACACTAACTCACTATATAGTGTCTCCAGTGGCGGGCCCTATGATCGCTTCAGTTTACAACGCAAAAACCACAGAGAGCTACATTCCGTTTGATCAATTACACGGAAGCGCAAACGCTCCTCCGCTCCGATAACCGATAACCAACAAGAAGAAGAAATAGTGTGCTGTAAATCAGAGTCATGGTAGAAATATGTCATAAGCATCGAAGTGTCATTTCTTGGAAGGCATTCCGCACCCTTAGCATTGCAGAGCAAGGTCGTTGGCACACTGCGTTGCGTGCGGATTGATAAGGAAATTTTTGGCACTGCAAAAAGGTCTTTGTGTGAATACCTCCACCCACACACACTCACACACACACACACATATGCGTTCGAAACATGTGTTGTATCTTTGAGTGGCGGCAATGACAGTGCCCCGAAGTGTTAGGGGAACTTTTGGTTAGGTATGTCTGTACCCAGCACCAGCAACAGACACTTCATTTATCGCCAATGGAATTTTAATTGAGTTAACTTGTCGTGTAAGCAGCGTCTGGGTACGTAATTGGTTGCGAGAACTTTGGAATCACTTCCACACACACACCACTACTCGAGAGCTTCCCCCGTAATGTGGATGTGTGATAATAGTTAAACAACTCTGGGGCATTAGTTGGTGTTACTCTCCCGCCTCACTCTCCCCCCTTCCCAACTGAGTGAGGCGGCTTCTTCTCATGCATCTTCGTCAGGGCTTTAGGGAAGTAAGCACGAGCACGAGCTCTCTTGACACCTTGTTTTGATAGCAAAAGCTTCTGCAACTTAGCATATTTTTGGGCCGTTCCGGCACAACTGTACTTACTTTCGTTTTTTCTACAAATCGTGACTCAACTGTACTTTTGGCCCGTGAAAACGTGAGTGCTTTCTTTTTCGCATTGTGTCCAGTCGAACTGACCTAAGCCACGCATCGACCACGCGAGGCGAGATAAGAGCGAGCTTCGAGGCATATGACTAAAATTTACATACAAAAATAGACCTCTGAGTCTTCTGGTCATAGTACTAGAGAAGGTCTGGATGGTCTAAGACTGATTAATGGGTTTTTAATGCCGCTCGCTCTCCTGCCCCTCCTAAAAATAGAACGGTTTTCATATGCAAAAAATAGAAATGGTCAAACGCGAACGGCATTTTATACATGGTAGCTTGGTAGGTAGCTAGCGTGATGGCTTTAATTCTTGTGAGACGTTAATCAGTTGCTGACAATTTCCAAGAAAAACGTATCTCCTAGTGAAGTTTCCGCCGCAGATTGGCTTTTGACAGGAAATTAAGAGTTTCAAAACGACGTAATTACAAAAATAAAGCACACGTTTGGCGTGTGGCGGCATAGCTGGGGGCACTTCGTTCTTTTCTTTTTGTTTCGTTTTTTATTTTTGCGCTACTCGTTTTTTTATCGATAAATTTGTTAATCCAAAGTATAACAAATTATTTGACAAGCGGGCTAATTGATTTGATTCTCGTGGCATGCGCCGTTACGACACTGCACGACATTGAACCCAATTTTGATAGACTTTGGACATACTGTGTGCCCTCTGGAATGGAATAGTGTGTGAGAGGATCATACCATAGATCCATGACTCATGTCATCTCTTGCGATCCGTGTTTCCCATTCTAATTAGAACTAGTTAACGTAACTAACCACTTAGTGCAACCTTTTGTCACATGTCTGAGGTCTAGATAGGCTCGAGGAATGTTGCGTATACGCACGAAATATATTTGTTTACTATGCAAATTCTTGAAATATTTTTGAAATGAGTGCCACTTGTGTTTTGGTTTTTTTCGCTAAGAATTTAAGCCAGAAATTAATGTGATTTATTAGACAAATATATATAGAGAGAGAGTGAGGTAAATACCATATTGCTGGTCATGCTGTCGTTTTGGGTTTTTGGAAGCCTTTACCAATCCTCGGAATTATCTATCATTCCATCTATTTGACTATCTATCTTGGCCTTTTTGAAAAATGTCTCTTTTAGCCGACTGACGGAGCGACTACGCGACTGGGCGAATGAGTTGCCACACACTCGCCGCACTCAGATAAGACAAAATGCGTTTTGCAATAACGGAACATTTATTATAAGCCAGAAAAACAGAAAAATAATATACTAGGTAGACCTATTTTCTATTTACTTAAGACAAGTCAACCTCGTCGTCGTCGGAGTTGTCGTCGGAGTTCGCCTTGCATGTTACAGGAAATAAACAATAAGTAATTATGCAGTCTTGCGCATTGTTTTCAGCTCAAATAAACGATGTTTATAACAGTTTTTCCCCCTTGTCATATCATAAGAATACTGGAATATATGGGGATATAGCATGGCAGAAATCATCATCATCATCATCATCATTGTCGTCATAAAAAACAGCCTGTTTCTGTCCCACAATTGTGTCTTTGTCAACAGAAAGCTAAATGTGACAAAAAGGCATGCCGCCTGGCGCTCGAGAGAGTGGACGGAGGCGGTGGAGGCTCGCAGGAGGTGTGTCAGTACACTGAGCGGAAGTTTGGTTTATGATAAGTAAGCATCAGCGAATGCGAGATTGGAGCTTATTCCTGCAGTGCTTTTGAAATCGAAGTAGAAGAATAGAAGAAGTATATGTAACTGGGTCAGTGCAGTTGACATAAGCCCCAAATGTGGGTGGAGTCTCTGTTGTGACAGGTGGATGGGTGTGCGTCTGTGTGTGATGCAATCACCCAAATAAAGCGAAAGTGATCGCAGGCAAGGCACCGCTGTATGAATATTAATTAAAGCAGAAATTCAAAGAAAAACTCGGAGAAGTTCTTAGGGAAAGTCTTGGAAAGACTAAGGTAAAATGAAGTATTTTAAAGAAAACATTCTTTAGATAAATAAAATAGAAGAAGATAGATAGCGAGATAGAACAATTCTGCTTAATGATTTAATGAGTGCTTTACTTAGAATTCTTACATTACAAAAACCACAAAGTGATATACGTTATAAAAGGTTTTTTCTTTACTTTTATTCGATTTAAGACATTTCAGCATTTGAAATTGCAAAAAGGGATCTTAAAGGATCGATTTAGTACCAAGATTTCATAATCTTTCGATAAAGATCGTCGCATTTGCTGTTCTACAAAAACAAATGCAGAAAATACTTTATTTCTGGTCGTAAAACGAACTCGATCACAAAACATTGTGACATTGTCATAAAAAACTATATCAATAATATATCTGTTAATCATTGTTTCTGTGTAATATTAATCGATAACAATGTACGGGCTATAATCGTTGCCCATTTCAGGTTCTGTTTCTCATTTCAGCCCCCCTGCAGGCCAATTGATTATTGTTTTCTGTGATGGCATGCCAAAATGTACGAGGAATGCTTATCTAAGTGCGCAAAATAAATAAAAGGCAATGCCAATTTCGCACAGTGCAGTCAATACAAAGTGAATTGGAATCGAAATCGGAATCGAACGACTGTCAGTCAGTCAGTTGGGGCAGACTTTATCGTGATGGCGGTGGAGAGACGCCAGCGCCAGAGCCAGAGCCAGCAAAGAAATGCGTGTCAGATAGTGGCTAGGAAATTGGAATACTACGACGAGAAATAAGTAATAATCGTATCTATTATTGTTATAATAATAATAATAAAATAAAATAATTGTGTCTTATTGTTTGCTTTATGTCAGAGTCTAGCGCCAGCGCCGCCACTCAAGCACCTAATTTTTCTCTTCTTGAAACAGGTGCAATCGGCTAGGTGGTGGCCAGGTTAGCCAGCCTTTCCATTTTAGATACACATGACTAGAAGAAGACCAACCACAACAGAACTACAATTACAATAGCAACAATGGAGTGTCAGTATCTTTTTTATTAATCAATAAGAGCAGCCAACTCTTGGCTTTTGATAAGATTACACCGACCCACAGTGTGTGTGTGTGTGTGTGCGTTGGTTGCTTTTTGGCTTTCGGTTGGGTTTTGCTATCTCAATGGAAATTGGTGCCACAGCCAACCGAGCCAACCCCAAAGAATCAGGCAAACAGCAGGAGGAGAGCAAGTTGGGGAGCGTTTGTTTTATTTTGGCAATCGAGAGGTGATAAACAAATTCCCCAAAAACTGACATTGCCAATTATTATTATAATTGATAAGTAATGTTTGAGTAATATAATTCCTGTATAGAATTATTTATACCCACTTAGGCATGTGTCCGCATGGGCGTGGGGAAGAGGGGAGATCCAAAAAGGGGTCAAAGTATCAATCTGAGAGTCGCTAGATGAATATTTCTTCTCTTTCTTACGAAGATTAAGACTTTTTCTTCTCGATTTAGTCTAAGAGATGTTTCACATCAATCGGAAGATCATGTGGCCCCCTTTCGAAATATTATGACTACGCCTTTGTCCGTCTGACTGTGAAATTATTACGATGGTCATCAATTTTCATAATAATCAATATTTACATAAACCCTGCAACCATTTGTTTAGGTCAACTTGTTATTCAAACTAATACATAATAATAATAATCGTAAACAATTAGAACGAGGAGAGAACTCTATTCCAGTTTTCACATGTTATTTTTGCTCTGTTTCCATCTTATTTGCCAATTTGTTTTAATTAGTTTAAAGTGGCTAATTTGTTAAGAAACAAACACAAAAAAAAAACCGTTGGGAGGTGGAGTTGGAGACGGAGATGGGGTTATGCAACAACACGGCGGCGCCTAACTGACCCGACGACAACATTCAAATTCCAGACATGCCGCGAAATTGTGTGTTGACCTTCATTTTGATAAAATTCCTTTAGGGCCAAGTGTCTGTAAGTTGGTAATATTTACCCGCAAATAAGTATATATGTATTTATTGTTATTCCTATCTGTATGATTTTTGAGATTCTTTTTTTTGTTGATAAGGAGTACAAAAGGTGTGCAAGGTTTGATTGGCAAATTGCGAGTATTTATAAATTTGTATTTTTATAACCGACAAAACAGATGTGAGCAAATGTGAGGATGGGATCCAAAGAGATGGCAACTAATGTGGATGGATACTATTGACATCTGATGATGAGATGATGGCACATACAAATTGATATCGCCAACTGAAGACCCTAATGTTAATAATGTTAGCAATTAAACTGACTTCCCTGTCCTTTCGTCTCCCCTCCTGCAAAGACAAGAACTGCAATATTTGCCTAGACATTAGCAATGTCAACAGCGGCACATCAGGAATTGGAATTGGTTTGGTTAGGACTGAAACGGAAATCGTCATGTGAAAGCCGGAAAAGTGTCTTACAGCAAAAGCCTTTTAAAGCGGACAAATGATTTCCCCCCGGCCCCCTCCCAATCGGACATCAATGCATAAATCAATTTCATTTGACTTGAGTTGGTCTTAAAGTCTTAGAATTGTTGAAATTTCTAAAGAACCTTTAAGATTTATGACAGCTTGATAGGAGTATCATATCATCATGATGATATGCTCTATCTGCAAAGTCTATGTTCTAGGTAAATCTAAGTTTTCTAACAAAATAACTAAGAATAAACACATGTGACTCTTGTTGTTGTTATTGTTGTTGATATCGTTTGATATCGTTCGATTATCGGACTCACGTTTAAGAAACGCGACAAAAACTTTCCGTTTGCAGTCAAAACAATGCGAAATTAGCCATAAAAACATGAAATGAAAAGAACCTGTTGTCAACTCTCTTTGATATATATATAAATACAATATATATATCCATATCTATACAACGGGGAGAGAGAGCTGATCTGGTCGGCATGTATATACTCACCTTATCATCAAAGGCAAATGCCATAAGAGTCCCAAGAATTTATATAGAGGCCATACCAAGAAATATACGATATATACATATATGTATATATATGGAACCCCCAATTGATGTTGTTGTTGCTATCATTTTAGTGTTTGTTGTTGCTAGACACCCCAACACCCAACACCCAAAACGATGAAGAACAAAATGTGCTGCTCTCCCCGATCTATTGACAATTCAATTAACGTTTTGAAATAATTTCCTGATAAGCGGCTAATTTTTTGTTGTTCCTCTTGCCTTTTTCTTTTGGTACTAGTACTTACCCCAGACCTAATAACAAATTGTAAAAGTTAATAAAAAAGAAACCAATGAAAGAACGAAAAAAACCCAACCAAATATTCGACATGAACCCAAAGAGTTGCCTCGTTAATTGGGTTATGTTAATGGGAGAGTACTTCTAGAATCCACTTGATAACAAATTTATAATACAATAATTTCCTCAGACTACTTAAAATTTGAATTTCCATTGATTAAAACACAAAGAAGGGGGTGGAGAGAGAGTTGACTACCTCAACTGCGAGTGATTGGACTCAGAAGTAAGTACTCATTCACATCCTTAACGAATTTATCACCTAGTTAAACTTAAAGATGGATTTATTGACAGCCACCGATTGATGAAAGTATCAATAAATCGATCTGGCGCAAAACTTTCTCAACTCAAATTTATTCACAATCTGGAGGCAGCTGAATGACATCCAGTTAGTTCTCCAAAAATAGCTGAGCGTTTAAATTGGGAAACATTTTATTTAACTTGTACATGAAACCAATTAGACAAAACTTGTAAAAAGCGTGGAACTTCCCGCAAAAAAAAAAAAAAAAGAACCCGCTTGCTATCAAAAAAGAGAACACTTCAAAGATAAAAGAATATATGGATGATTTTTGTGATTTAATTGTTGTAACATGAATTGGCAATCCGAGTTGATGTTTGGAAAGTTTTCACTCCATTTATCGAGGTACTTGTATCTTGTTTTGCAAGTCAGAACTATCAGAGATCCGTCGACACTAAGCTATCATAGAAAGTGCCGCCTAATTTCCGCTAATTTCGGTGCCTTCACTTGATTGCGTTCATTTGTTTACCTTTAATGGCAAACACATACACTTATTGTCATCATTCAGGGATTTTTATGTACACACACAATATTAGCCCCTTTGGTATTCATTAGATGCATTAGGTATATTAAATTTGAAGCGACCTAGAGTCCCGGGGACATTTCCTTTGACAGTTCCTTTTAGCCCATCACGAGAAACGCAACAAAAAATCATACACAACTCTTTGTAAGCCATCAAAATAGAATTTTAATCTATCAAAATCAGTGACTAATTTGTTTATAATTTCTCTCTCAGTTTCTAAACCTTGTGCTTAAAAACTAAAAGTAAGTAAAGAATTTTGATAGATCGTTTGATTCAAAACAAGTTTGTTTGTTTTAGTTGTTGTTCACAAAATTTTCCACAATATCAAATTAGAATTTCAAGTCACACTCAATTGGCAAAATGCAAAGAGGAAGAACAGTTTGAAAATCATTTGCATATTTGGAACTCCAAAATTTCAAGATTTCTCACACACACATTCCACACCAAAAGCCACCAAAAGCGCCTAGGGCCAAGAAGGAGGAGAAAAAAAAAAACAATCGCAAACAAAAGAAGAAAACACTCGAGGCATTGAATAATTGACTTCCAGCCAACCTCGGCTGGCTTTAACCTCAGACAGTTTTTTTCCTCTTTTTTTTTTGGATACAACGCATGCCAAAATTATTTGCAATATAATAAAAAGTTCATTTAGAACAAATAAATAAAAGAAAAACCAAGACAACAGCGTATAAAACTGGCAGAGTCGGGCCAGTAAATATTGTAAAATCATAAAACAATAAAAACTCGGTGCATTTTCTGAAGTTATCGATTGCGAAATACCCTTTACGACAAAGTTATATATTATAATATCAAAATAGAAAACCAATTCCATTTGTATTTGTCGATATTTTTTGATTTTTCAATGAATATTTGATGAATATTACATGGATAAATTCTTTGACTGATATATGCTTTGATAAGTGTCTGAAAAATCTATGTGGAATGGAATGGAATGTATGTCTATAAATGCAACAAATTAGAAATTCAAAAAGTGTAAACTTTTAAAGAGTGAAAGTTATCTAACTAGATAATTGGTTATAATGCTTTTACCTCATAGAATTGATGAACCTTCATGCATCTACAACTTGAAGAGCACCTCAAAAGATATGATTATGACAACTAAAATAACTATGACCTATAAGTAAATTTGAAAAATTCTGATATCCTCTGTAAGCTGCGATTTCTACAGGGTATAATGAGTGAAAAATTACGTCAAACGGAACTTGTAAAGACATCGCAAAAGACGTTTCATGCCCAAGGAATTTCAGGCATTTCAGTTATTTATTTCGGCACATTAACAACAGAGACACACAGAAAGAGTGAGAAACAGATAGATAGATGTGTAAGCGAGAGGGAGATGCATTGTACCCGGACTTTAAATTGATTGTAAAATAAATTAAAGTGAAATTCGCATCCACAAATATACAAATGGCCAGAACAGTATAATTTAATTAGCGTTCAGTTGGTTTTTTGGTATTATGCTTTTGTTGCTGCTGTTGTTGTTGTTGTTAACAATTATTTACCTGATATTTCCCAGGTATTGTTTATTAAAATGATGTTTTGTTTCCGTGAATTGTTGCTGTTGTTTTTGTTGTTTGTTTATTGTCAATCGATATCGAATTAGATAAAATATTTGGCATAGTTTTCATCACATTTAGGGATGGGTCCGAGGTGTGTTTACATTTAAATTGTACATACATATGTGTGGGTGATATAACCGATTGATAAGCATATCGATTAGGGAATATTTGCGCACGAGCCAATCAAACACGTAATACCTGGGGGATTTGAAGGGCATTGTTGGAGAACCTTTTTGAGACATTGAGCACTTTTCGCAAATATTTAAATTACGCGATAAATAACTAAAATACATTAATCAGAAGACCAATGAACTTTTCGTAATAAAAAAATCAAAAAAACACGTTATCAAGGTAGACACAAGTATAAATAAATAAATAAACACATTTCTGAATTAATGTTATTAATGTTGCGATGATGTGAGGTGAGGCAAAACTTACCATCAGGAGGTAAATAATCTTGGCATAGACCGTAAGCTGTGGTAACCTGAAACATGAAATGAGAATTAATCAACGTTCAAGTTCATCTAAAGTGTATAATAGAGAATATGTTATTGAGAGGGGGAAAACCCCCCTCCAGACCGTGGAAAATTTATTTATTTGTTGGCATTCAGAAACGGTTATTCCCCTGCATTCAAGTAACAGGCCAACACCCACACAATATTAAGGCCAGAAAAAACTATGTGGAGCACATGTAAATCATTTATGTTGACTGACTTTTTGACATTTATTAAAAATCCACAAATACATAACTGCACTTCTCCCCACCCCCACACCCCTCTCTCTCTCTCTCACACAGCTAAAGAATTTATTATGCAATTAGTGCAATGTCAGTTGGAAAAATGTACATAAATTCCGCACCAGAGACTAAGAAGGCAAATTAATTGCCTTGAGAGCAGCAGCTGCTGCTGCTGCTGCCAAAATGAAAAATGGCCAACAAGGGGAGCCAAGTAACCAAAATGTTGGCCAAGAACAACCTTGAGAGTGAAAGTGAAGAAAGTTCTAGCAGGTTGAGGGTAAATGCAATCAATATGCAGACCATTTCCTAACCATTCGCAACCTTGGCCAGTGCCATCCACTCTAGAGGAATGAAAAGCGGCTTTTTCGTGTGGATTTTCTCAACAACTATTTAATAGAACTTGGCATCCAAGGTGAGTGAGGCCACCAGTCGTTGACGATTCTTGACCTTGGGCTTGCCATAGTAATTGATATCATTGACACGATATTCGCCGGGTCGCAGATACGCTGGAATACTGTTATTTTCCAACTGGAAATTCCTCACATCATAGTAACCCTGCGGAGGAATCGAATGGTGAATTAAGTCGAGATGCTTCTCCATCACACACTTTTACCCACAGCCTTAATGGGACAACTGTCCACCAAATGGCCATATTTCAGAATATTACGAAACCAGACACGCATCAGACTGGTCTTCAGTAGCTCCTCGAGGGTCTTGCAGGTGTCCAGGTCGTAGTTGAATAAAGTTTGATATTGATTGGGCCCACCTATCTTATACTGCACGGTCATGGTGGTTCTCAATCCAGCAGTTAGAGTGCGATTCACATACATATCCACATTGAGGGTTCCCTGCGGAGTGAGCCATCCCTTCATGCCGGACAGAAAGCTCGGCCCAAATTCCACACTAATGTTGGTAAATTTACTGCGAAGAGCTCAAGAGAGACAGAGAGACAAAGAGAGAGTGAAGCGTTTTTTGGGAAAGTTCCAGAAGTTCTCTTTCACTTACTAAAAGGATTGCTGGCTGCCTGAAGAGGTGGCAAAAAGTTGAGTAGGAGAATAAGTGGAGCAAACAACATGTTGTCTGTTCATTAGGCCTTCAATTTGGTTACTAAACCCATTGAAATTGTTTACAAAATTCTTACCAATAATATAATTAGTTCAGCTTCAATGCATGGCTAATGAGTGTAAACAGGAAAATCAATTGATCGATCAATCGAATGGTTAATTGCTTTAAAACTAGATCATAATCTTGGCTTTAGTCGAGTGATCAGTCTGAAAGCTTATCGATAAGTACATATCGATGCTTATTTAAGTCGTTCGCCAACACTGGCTAGCTAGTTTAATGTTTGGTTTCAATTTCAACAACTTTCAATGGGAAACTCGAGCAATCGATCAATCAAAAAGCTTATAAATCAACGGCTGATCAATTAACACACCTGTCAATCGTACTACGAGTTTGGTGTTTTGATTGAAAACCCGATCACGCTCGCTATTTTAGTCGTTCTGCAACACTGACTTACGCTTAGCTTAGTTGTTCTTTGGTCTACAGAGGGGAGATTCAAGTTCAAACTGAAAGTTGCCAACTGAAAGTTGTTGCCTTCACACTAAACTGACGTTGACATCGCACTTTAGTTGCAGTTGTTGTTGCTGTTGTCGGCGTTTAATTGGAAACACAGTTGGGTCCCGATTCTCTGTAGCCACAAACAGGCAGTTGTCTGCCATTTGGCTGCTGTCTTCATCAACATCAACATCAACAGCAGCTGGACATGAAGCTGTGTGGACAGCTGATGGACATGAACATTTTTGTTGCGTTCTCGACTTGGGTTAGAGCTGGACAAACCCGTTCAAATAAGTCGACCAAGCAAATATTACGCATACGTCTTGTGTGCCCAAAAGAAATGCCACCCCACCCCCCACCAGCATCCCCTTGGATGCCTGGAATTGACTGAGCAAGCCGCTTGGAGCGTTTAATTGCAAATTATTCAAATAGCGACGACGTCGACATTTGCCGCTGCAGCTGTCATTGCTGTCATAACCAGTCGCCTGGTGCTGGTGCTCCTCCTCCTCCTCTGAGCAGCACCACCACGACGACAGCAGCAGCAGCGCCAGCAGCAGCAGCAGCACCTTCACCAACCCCTTCTCTTGACTTTGCAATTATGTCTCAAATTAACACAGCTCCCGCCTTGTGTTGGGAGAAAAATTTCCCACTTTGTTGTTTTTTTTCTTTTTTTTTTCGGTCGTCTGTTGTCAAATGAAATTAGGCGTGAAATGTAGCTTGAACTTTGGTGGAAATATTTTTACAACTTTTGTTGTTGTTGTTCCTGCATTATGCAAACATTGCAAGTGTTTTTGTATTTCTGAAATAAATTACTGTTTAGTGGCAGGCAATGCCACGTGTATTGCGATTTTTCTTTTTTGGGCAAAAGGAATTAGTTTCTTGTGATAAGATGTTTCCATGGTCTTTATCTTTATGAGTATCTTTTGGCCTATTTATTAAGTGTATTGACCACACGGTTAAGACTGCAAAAACCACGCCACCATTTTTATATGGTCAGATAAACACTCCGTCCTGCACTCTCGAGTGTTCGAGCAACATTTGCTTGGCAACATTGGTTGCCCGCCTTGGCAACATTCATCGAATGCAGCTGCATGTTGCTAGCAGCAGCAGCAGCAGCAGCAGGAGAGTTGCCTTCGCCTGCGTCTTAAGTTGCATTTATATGCAAATAACTTAAATTGTTTTCAATTTGCAGCAGCAGCAGTGCCTTGGCCGTCTATCGCCGCATTCCTTGTAGCCAAGTTGCAGCTAATTTTATGGCTAATTGTCCACCTAGCCAGCCTTGGTCGCTGCTGTTGTTGCTGTTGCTGCTGCTGTTGTTGATTGCTGATGAAGTTGTGATATTTGCGATAAACACAAAATGTATGTGATAAAAATTGCCAATCGATAGAATGGGCTGGAATTTCTTGATTGTTTTTCTTTCCCCCACCCCATCCCCGCCCCCTACTCGGCAATCTGCCGCCAAATGCATTTCCTTTTGGCAAATTAATCCAAAAAAAATAAATTATTATAAATTTCCAGTTTTTTATGACAATAATCGCGACCGCATTGCGACAAAGAATAACTTGCAATAATGTCGAATAACTGTCGTTTGCCAAGAAAATATTGATTTCAAGCAATAAATATATTTCGCCTCCTGCTGGGGGATTCTCAGACGGTGCAAAGTCCTGGCCAAAGACATAAATTGACATCTTTGGCATTGACATTCATTTGGACCTTCTACTTTTATTGGAGAAGCCTTCTTGTTACTCCAGAGAAAATCCCTTTTTAATACTACAAAAATATATATATATATATATGTAGAGAAATGACTGATTTGCTTAATCTATATGGACATGCGATCAGAGCGACAAAAATCGCGAAACCATTGATACCCCTCCAGAAACTCATGGACCTTTTCACCAAAGACATATAGACGAACTGGCACATAGTCGGCATCCTCGTCATACTCATCGGATGTGTCGTACAAATGGTATTCACCATCCGACCCCTCTTCATTCGACAGGAAGACATCGATCACAATGATGCAGTGCAGCAGATAGACAACTCCACAGACGAGGGCGCACACCGCTTGGGTTTTCAGATAGGCAAAGAACGGATGGACTGGCCGCTCGGGCAATCTGGGATCTCCCATGCCCACGTACATCAAATGGAAATCAGCTTCAGCATCGTGCAGGGTCATCAGCGATATGGCCACATACATAATGCATCCAATAGCAGTCCTTATGATCTCATCCGTGATGCTCGAGGCATGTCCTGTGCATATATTGATGCTGCAGAAGACCGTCATCACGGTGAATACATAGAAACTGACGGCGTAGAAGAAGTGCGTCAATTGAGTGCTCAGCGGAAGAAAGCCAAGATCCACCGACAGAAAGCCACGTATGTGAAAGGCCATCAAGAACATGTTGATTAAGGTTTCCGCAGTATAGAACATAAATAAAATGGGACGCATGTTGTCAAAGTAGAAAATATATACAATAACTGAGAGTTTTCGCCCAGTTTTCTAGAAACAAAAATCAAAAGTTCCTTATTGAGACATTTTCAATCGAATTTGCATGGCGATTGTCATGGGCGTAGGCAGGGAAGTGGAGCTGCCCCCCTTAGAGCATTAAAATTGAAGAATTTTTTTAAAAACTCAAGTCAAAATGTATTAATTTTAATTCTGGGCTTGTTGCGATTTTGAGAGAATTAGTTGCTTCTAATTATTTCTAGAAAATTTTTTTATAATTTTTTTTAAATTCGAAAATGTTTACTTTCGAATTTCTTTAATGTGGCAAACCTTTTCTAACCTCAAAGAGAGAGGTTTGCCAATGTTAATTCGAATTTATTTTGAGGCAAGGTTAGATATGGCGTCGTTTTTAATAGATTTGTCCGATTTCCGTTGTTGTATTTAGAACTCAAATACTTCCTATTTGCAGAGTTGCGTCAATAAATGAACAATTTGTATTTATAGCTCATAAGTTTCATAACTAGATTTATTTCCCTAACTATCTAACTGAGATCATGCGGTATAAATCGAGATATTTGGTAGATCTAGGCTTTAGTATTGGATCAGACATTGGATTTCCCTCCATTCCACACCCAGTGCCTTAGTTCAAGTCTCACCCCCTCAGGCGTGGGGTGGGGGTTGGTTATTTTAGTTATCACTCATCTTTAATGTAATGCGCAATACGATGATCAATTTACATTGACATACTGACTGAGTTAGTATGAACTGACATGGGACTATATCAATAATAATGTTAATGATGAGCATGCAATGCAAATGCAAATGCAAATGCAACAACATTGTTGTAACTGTAATTGTTATTGGCAAATAGCTTAACTAAGTATTACATCAATCAGTGAAAGAATTTCAACTCGTCTCGATTTCAATCGATAGCTAAGACAATTGCAGCACTTAATAAACAAAAAATCAGCAGCAAACGGCAAACACAGTTATTCATTACCTCAACTCGAATCGCATCATCATCATCATCATCATCATCTTCTCATGCAAACATTTCAATTTCCCTCAAAGTGTCATTTAATAAAGTGCTAAAAGCCAGAAACCAGCAACAAGACTCAATGCAATGTCGATGACAATGCCTGATAATGATTGCTGAAGAGAGGAGGGGGGAGGGGCTAACGTCTCTTGCCACTTTACAGTTAGATGCATATTCAATGTCAATGCAATAATGTGTGGGGGAGTCCTCCTCCTCCCCCAATTCACTCCAACTCTCTGGCACTTCCACTTTACCCCCCACCACCCCTCCCATTGGCCGCCTGAAGCGAGTTCATGACTTGTGTGTGTGTGTGTGTGTGTGTGTGTGTGTGTGGGGCTGGTGAAACTTGTTGGCATCGTCGTCGCACACACTTTGATTGCATATAAATATCTAATAATTATTGGCGTCTAAATGTTTGTGCCATGTAATTACATTCAACATGTGCAAAGTGCCAGAGGGATGGCACGGAGATGGGCGGGGGGGGGGACGTCGCCCTCAATGGTTTAATTAAAGTCTGCTTTTGTTGTTGTTGTTGCCATTAAATGAAGCAATTAAATGGCAATTTATTAGACAGACTTTTGACTTATAGTAGTTTAGTTGCGAGACCAAGAAGAGGAAGTAAATCTGAACAATTCTCTAAGAAGCGAAAGGTCATCTCCTTACTCTTTTGAATTCTAAGTAGCTTAGGTCAGTAATAGGCAAACACTCCAGAAAAAATCAAACATATCAAATGGTCTATGTCGATTATTTGATACCCTAACAAATAGAAATAAATTCCAGTTAAGTCTGCCCCTTATCCCCATGCAAACAGATAAAGATTGAGACAATCTAAAGTGGTTGCTGAGATTCATCGGAAATAATAGAAGATTAGAGTGTTGTCTATAAGACCTACTTCTCCAAGGGGTTTCAGTCCATGTTGTGGCAAGGGTATTTGGTGAATTTAATCATCAAATTGACGCACAATTTATTTTTAGAGTCTAGAGTCTAGACCCTCGAGTATGTGATATTCAATCAACACAACAAATGCGATATCAAAATATTTAGTTATTTAGATATTGTTGATTTAACAATTCAAAGTGCAGTGGAGCCTAGACACAAATAGTTTTCCCATGAGGCAAACAACAACTAAAAACTTCGCACATCCTTTCACCCAGGGCAAATACACATTCTTTACACTTTGAATCTGCCACTGAAGATGGAGATGGAGATGAAGATGATGTTGGTGATGGTGATGGTAATGGTGAAGAAGAAGAAGGCACTTTCCCACAGATGCAGAAGCAAAAGTCACATCTTAAGAGCTGCCCACGTTGTGGTTGGTAGTCAGTCAGTCGCAAGTGTAAATTGGCAAACACGCAATTCGCCCATTCCCCCATTTCGCTGCTGCTCCACCATTCACCCAATCCTCATTCCCGTTGCCCCATTCCTAAAAAGTCGCGCACACAATTCATGATCAAGTGCAATCTTTTTGACATTAATATGACAACGCCGCAAGGCACAGGCTGAGGCACAGGCAAAGACAGAGTCAAGCGGCCAGGCAGCATTCCCCAAATGTAACAACAACAATTTAACAGTTTCAAGCTAGGGGCAAAATCAATTATATATACATATATATATATACGTATGTATAGTACATTGTAAGCACGAGACAAACACAAAAGCCGCACTGAAAGCACACCAATGACATCTGTAAGCCATAGAGATGACATCGTGACAGAGAAAATGGAGTAATGAAGTGACTTAAGGATCACGGGATCATCCACAGATCCAAATGAAAGCAATACTTTCTCCACTATAACAAAGCAGGTCACTTTATAAATATATAAAAATCTTCTTTGACCAGGTAAAATACATTGAGCAGCTTCATCGAGATAATCGAAAGTGATTGAGCTACCTAAAAAAATTCTTCCAAGTCGATCTTTCACATTGACATCGATTATTTCATATCGGAAATGCTTTTATTCAGAACAAATCTAATTTTATTTTTACCTAACAGTATGATATATTTACATATAAGTTTGCGAACTTCTTGGATTTTTTAAACAGCACCGAGTTCTCATGCTGGAGACGCCAGGATTGTACACGTTCAACGCTTGAACCAGTTGAGAATTATAAAGGTTATATAATAATAAAACGAATAGGAAAGTATTTGCTACTTTAAAAATGGATTTATTATAACCAAAAGATTAGATTTAGTTAAAAATTCAATGACTAAGGGTTAATTCATATTAAAACTGGACGAAACTCGTTAAAAAAGAAACAGATAATGTATGAACAACCGTTTTTAACACTATTTTGATTACGAATAAGTTGTGATTTGCTATCAGTTCGATCTGTTTTCAATTCTATGGGCCATTCACTTGATGGCAAACTGTTTAGTTAGATTGTGTTGGACTGTGAGTCTCTCTGAGCGGTACGAAATGTAGCCATCTGTTCCTCCCTCACAGCACTTAATGAAAAACTATTAAAGTCATTAAGAGCAAAAACATTTGTCACTAAAACACACAACATTGACTTCTACATGGCGCCATTTAGACGATGTGGAGGTCATTTTCTATCATATCTCTGGGCATGCAAAAAGGAAGTGAATTAATGAGTAAAATGCCATTTCAAGAAACGGAGACTTTGGACACTTGTGTGAGATGGGAATTTCACGTTTTCAGTGATCGGTCAGTCACGCGCCTGCATCTCTAACGGCAACTCTGGACTGAGGCAACTTGAGGCAATGATTGAGTATGCGACAGGCACAAGCCCAAGCCGAAGCCGAGCTCTGCAGCAAAGTGGCGACCAAACTGATGAATGTCTGTCAAATTGCTGACATGCACGCAGAACGAAGGAAAACACAGATGATCAGACACCATACGAGCAGACGACGCGTCGTCATCGTCATCGTCATAGTCGTCGTCGTCACTGACATTGACACAATGCACACGAAGTGGAAATGGGAATGAAAATGCTGTGGCATGCACAGGATGGGGCACGGGAGAGAAGGCAATCTCACTTGCCCCATCAACATGAGTATATTTCATGGCATTTAATTTCGCTGTCATCTAATTGAGTTGTTGGCCAGAGAAGTATTTATCGGCATATTAATGCAGCATATTTCAAATGCCAGCCAACAGCTAGTTGCTGACTAACTGACTTACTTCCTCAGTGGCAACTACTACCGACTCCACAACACTACTAACGTGGCCAACATGCTCTAAACATGGCCAACATGTTTATGCAATTTGCCAGCCAGCAAGCCAGCCAGCCAGCTGGCCAGCCAATCTCCCAGGGACTCGATTTGCCATGTGTCTGGAGCTGCGTCTTGTCTTATCATCGGGTTTGTGTGCGATAATTGGATTATTTACTTTCGCGGCTTAGCGGCCAACCTCAACAATGTTGTGAAAATTGTCCAGTTTTCGCTTTCTATCGATCAGAAGCGATCAACAGTCAAGTTATCGTTGCATTTGAGGCAGGCTAAGTCACTTAATGGAAACCCAAAAATTGATTGAACTAAAAAACCAATTTCAATTAAATTGTTAATCCTAGTTTAGCCAAAAAAAATTGCTCAACTTTGCTTACACTAGACAACACAGTTGTGATTAGTAGTGTCTACTCATTTTAGAGAGTTTGCTAAGGGCAATGATCTACTTAGACTAGGTTTGGATCAAAAGAAAAAAGTAATACAATTAAGGGAAAAACAAGAACTCTTCAAATCAGAAGTACGAATTAGAAACTCTTTCAGAATAAGAAACACTGCTCTCTAATGTGCAAAGGATTAAAATCTTCTGAAGAAAATAACTTTCTAATGTGTCTTAAAATTGAAATTCCGCTCTCCAAATGGATAATCTTTCATGGATCATGGTAGAAAATATTTATATAAATTTTTCTATAAAAAAAAACAATGGCATATGTAAGAAATTAGTTTAGAAATTCAGTTTTATAGTTAGTTTGAGATAATTTGAATAGAGTTCATTGAGTAATTAGACTAAGACATTTATTTTTCGTCTTCTTCTCGTCTTTCGCTCTAAAAGTAAACTAACTCTTTTCTGTGGATTTGCTCAGCCTTAGTTACTAGACCCAATTCCAATTATTTCCCTGCAGCATAGTGTTATGCAAGATGTTGTTGAAATTACTCACAAAAAAAAAAGCGAAACCTGATACTTGTAATACTTATTGTTTGCCTAAGCAAAGCAAAATGTGTGATAATCAATTAATTTCTACTCCAATTCGTTATCGACTTTTGAGCAATTTGTAAGTGTGTAAAATTTGCTCCATTTAGTCATTTCTTCCGGTGGCATTTTTTACTTTATGCTGTTATATTTTTAGCCATTAACCCAGGAGCTGGAGCCACACGCCCACAAATCAAATGTCGCTTCCTGTTTTTCGATTCCACTCCCACACAACTTAATTGCAAATTGCAGCTACTGTCAATGTCCGGCGAAAACCTACTTAGACAGTCAACAACACCCAAATAAATGTGTTACAACCGCCCACCCACTCCCCCACCTGGCCCATACATATATTAATATGTATGAGTTGTGTCAGGAGGCAATGCCACAAAGCGTTTATCAAACATATCACACAGAAACATGCGTCGTCGTCCGTCGCCTTCGTTGACCCAATTAAGAGGGCATTATAAAGTCGTAAAGCATAGAGACATATGGTGCCAGAGTAAATACTATACGAGAATAGTGTGTCAGGCCCCTAGGCGAAAGACCCAACGTAGACATATGTTGATACCCCGCCGCCTCCTCCTCCTGCTCCTCCGCCCAATAAGATATGCAGGCAAATTCGAGTGAATTCATAAATCTTAAATCACTTAGACAAACGGTCGGTCTTTTTTTTTGTCTTTGTCTTTGGTTTTTGGTCGGTGTGGGAGGGGGCATGTGGGGGAATCTATAGATGCGTATGCCTGGTGGCTTTGTCTGGCAAAATGGTCATGTTTGTGTGCGATAATATTGACAAATTGTGCAAACATTCGCACACAATTAATAAGGCAAAAGTAAAAGAATTGCGAGACAACCCAAAGACGGGGAGCCAAGCCAGCAAGACAACTTAATTCCAGAAGGACCATGGCGCTATCCGAACACAAAGAGCCAAACACACAACCAACCCAGACGCCAGTCGAAAAAGAAACAGAAATAAAGAATATTGGCAAGTGTCAAAGACAATGGACACAGCAAACAGTGGAACAAATGCCATCATGAAATGGGAATAACTGTTTAAATGTACTTGAAGATATATGTTATTCTTCTGCATACCATTACCATTGATTTAAAACATCTCCATTTGGCTAAAAATAATTCAAAGATGAATCAAAAGGTACATTTCTTTACTTGTTCTTCGAGAGTTCACTTTAAGAAACATTTTTGGAAATTTCTAATTGAAAGATTTGTTAAAAATGAAAATGCCAAAATGTGATGGCCAAAAACTAACTATAAGATACTTTTTGGTGTACTTTTACTTAAAGATTCATAAGTGGCATTTATTCTCCCTATAATTTCATAGGTTTGAGACAGCAAAGATGGCTGGAATAATATATAGAATAATAAATTAGAATGTCAAACAAAACCAAATGATAAATTTATAAGTTTTGTACGTTCTGTAAGATACATTTTAGCAATTCTTTTGGGCAATAGAGACTCAAAGGATACTTAAAATAATTGCACAAATCATTATAAATATGCTCAAATCCGCTCAATCGAAAGTTAAACAATATATTTAAGCAATTCTCTTCCATTACAAACTTTAAGATAAATTTTTGGAATAATTTTATAGTGTTGGGTAACGATTTGCTAACATTGACTGCTAACTAAAGCTTTCTAATGTATTAGATAGTATAGAGAGATGGATCAAGATAACTTCTAGATGTTTCCTGGCTGGATCAGACCATGCTTAGGTGAGAGCACTTGCCCCCATCAATACCACGGTGCCACATTCTGTGGTGGCATCAACAATCGAAGCACGTATGGAGCGCCCACACACACGCACGAGGAACTTTGATTCAGGAGGAGCTCAAAAGCTGAATGAGTTGGCAACTTTCAGACGATTGAGCAACAAAAGAAAGGGAAACAACTGCGAAATTCTTGTGTGTTGGCTTCTGCCACTTGAACGTGGACAACATTTGTGATTGATGATTGTGAACCACGGCAGAGTTGAGGCCTTTTGATGTGTTCCCCTTTCGTTGGGGCTGCTGCGACTGCTGCTGCACTCGACTTTCGTTTTCCAACTAAAGTCGGCAATTTATGCAGCATAACTCATCCATTTAGTCAAACTTGGAGTTGCACTTAAGCCTCGATGGCAGGGCTAAGCCGCTTAGAGGGGAGAACAGACCAGACCAGGCCAGGTCCAGAGCAAGACCAAGACCGAGGACAGACATTTGTGTTGACAAATCAATTAAATGCAAAATTTAAAAGGCGCACACACACAGTAGCCAACCGGTGGGGCAACAACAACAACAACAACATATCGATTCAAACATGCAATTGCAAACCAAACCACAAACTAGGGCCTAGACCTGCCAAGACAATCCAGAGTTGGAGCCAGAGCTGGAGCTGGAGCCAGTTGTCGACGCTTATCGAAAAACATTGATGCCCGCCGGTGGCAGGCAGCCAGGCAGGCAAATCGTAAAGTGTGAAAACAAATTGCCAAAGCCCCGTGAGGCTAGAATCAGGAAACTCATTGCAAACAGCCAGATAATTGCACTCGATTTGTAATTCAAGATTAAGGGCAGTCAGGCAATGGTCAGAGACGGAGACGGAGACAGACACAGACCCAGAGCAAGACCGACCATGGCATGTCCATGTTTTCCATCTTTGTTTTAATTTATGTGCATTTCGTTGCTCCGGCTCCAAAGATAATCACTTAAAATGTGGGCCATGAGTTAAATGATTATGTAAATTCTTTTCAACTCTTGATGTAACCTTCGATGGTCAAGTTGAAAGACAAATTGATTGGCAATTTCCATTGGCCAAGAATCCAAGTATCACGAAATTTATACTCTATATTTTTAACAAGCCATCAATTTAAGCAGTGAAAGTCGCTGCCAAGAGGACACAAGTACAAGTAATTAACATAATCTTAAAGTATTTGACATTTTCAATATGAATATGAAGATGTAATTACTTTAGAGGATGAAATCCATACACATTTAACCATATATATATATTGTGATTTAAGGATTATATACTTACATCGTATTTACTTGACCTCATTTTACCCATTTATTTTGCATCTAATTTGCATTCGTATTTCGTCTACGCTTCTTTGTCATTAAGTCTATGCACTTTGGCTTCAAAATGTTCCAATTACATTTAAGGATTATAAAATTTTGCTTTATTGATTATGTGATATATATATATATTTTTGATTTTGATTTCTAGAATTTTGAACACACTTTTCGTTTTCTTTATTTTGTCATTTATTGAGGCAAGCACTTTATAAACGATTTAAATTTTTTTTTTTTTGTATTAACTTTATTTAGATTTAGTTTGATTATTTATTTTTTTTGTTACACAGTCTTTCGAGTGAATGTTTTTTTTTTTTTTAGATGCAACTGGAATTAGGTAAGCGTATCCATTTATATATATTACTCATACGACACGTGGCACGTGAAAATCAGCAGCTGACTGAAATTGAAACCGAAACCGAAACACTGAAGAAGCCCAAGACCCTGGGCAAATAATGAGGGGGAAAACCCGTCGTCAGGAAAGAATAAAAACAGGCCAAAGGCAGGAAATCAAAAACGATTTCGATAAACTATGCTTGACTGTGCTTACATTTGAGGCCTTGCCGTCCACCTTCTACCCTTACCCTCTCCACACCACCCCCCGCACAGCACGCCATCAGGCCATCTAACTACCAACCTCTCTTAATGTTCTCTGGCCTGGCCTGACACGTTTCGCTCTATTTTGTGTGTTGTGTGTGTTTTGCTGTGGGAAAAATCGTTAGCAACAAAAATATAAAATCAAAAAAAAAAGAAATGCCAAAAGTGCACGAAAAAGGCTGGCTAAACATACGGACGGACGAACAGACGGACGGACGGATGGACGGATGGAAAGGGGGCCGCAAAAACCACGTGAAAAATGCCGGAAACAGAAATCGATTTGCACCCAAGCCCTCCACCAACTAGTCGTAGTAGTTGTAGTAGTTGGCCATAACGAGACCGAAACCCCCAGGAAGACATCTAAACATTTCATTTAATTCCCTTCGAAATGAGTTTTCATTTAATCTAGATATCAATCTATTAATTAATGTGAACTGAAATCGATGTTTGTCTTGGCCAAATTATGTCACACACTTGGCGCACGAATGTAGGCAACGTTTTCGATTTTGCCAAAGTTTTTCGAGCGATTTTCTTTTGGAATTAATCAATCGAAATTTGTGTAATTATTTGTAGTATTTTTATTTATGGTGGATTTGAACCGTTTTACCCGTCACCGTCGTCGTCCGAGTCGTTGGAGTCGCTGTGGCTGCTGCACGACGCGTTGAAAATTCACGTAACAATTGATTTGTGTGTCAAAAATGTCACAAGTGTCAAACATTTATATGGGAAGCACTGCAACACACTGAACTGAGAGGCAAAAAAGCCCAACACGAGAGATTCCCCCAAGAGAGAGCGAGCTGAGAACTTGCACGTGCAATTTAACAGAGAGAAGCTCTGCTGCTGCGCATAAGTCATTCTCAGGTGTGAGAGCTCTAAGAGAGTCTCTGGCAAGCAAGCACGTGTGTCCTTTTGTAAGAGAGCACAGAGCTTAAAGCTCCCCTTAAGGTTCAGCATGGAATCACAACTGTGATTAGCGGACTCCGAATCAATGATCATGTAAGGACTTAAGCTGAAAGCTCACCAACTCAGTCTACCCAGTGAGTCATCTGTGCTAAGCCTCTTTGCAGAAGGGATTCCTGTCCTATCCTTGCCCCTTCTAAACGGCTTAAACGGCTCAAATTCAACTATTGTAAATGCGAATGTTTTTACCACAAAATAGCACAGAGCGTGGGGGTGGAAACCGTTTTGCGGCCGGCCTAGTCACCGTCCTTCGTGGGGCGCGTCACTCAGGTGTAGATTTGGGTTTGGGGGTTTTTTGTTTTCGTAATTTTTGAATGCATTTAAATTTGCATAATTAACATATTTATCATTCATTTGATGTTGGGTTGTTGTTTTTTTTTTATTAATTAATTAGTTAATTAAACTCATTGAAAACGCGCCACATTCCACATTGGCTCGTCTCGTTTTTGGCTTGGTTTAGTTTGGTTATTCGTTTCGTTTCGTTCCCCGTTTCGACTTGACTCGCGACTTTGCGGTTTCATGATATTTTTGTTGTGAACCCAACTAAATGCGATGAGAAACTGGCCGCCGACCAGGCCGACTAGGCCGGGGGCCGCCAGCCTTGTCTCTCGGTTTCTCTCTCTCTCTCTGCTCCACTCTGTCTTTCTCTTTCTCTTTGTCTCTGGCAGAAAGTGGAAGCAGCAGCAGGCACAAGCAGAAGCAGAGCATCGGCATAAAGGCAAGCAATGGGTTTACTTCTTCTTATTGGACAGAGACCGAAGGCGAAGGCGAAGACGTAGACCGAGACCGGCCAGCTGCCTCGCGTGATATGAATGATAGAGATGGGGGGAGAGGGGGTGAGGGAGGGGAGGGTCAGTTATCGGGGGGCGGTGACTGTCTGTGTGCTTACCACTTGAGGCTAATAACAAACACACACCAGCAACAACAACCGCAAGCGAGCGAGTTGATTGCAACTGAACTTGTGCCAGGAGCTCTTCAAGTTGAGAAAGCTTCGTCTACAACATCGTCGTCGTCGTGGTCTCAGTCGCCGTCATCTCAGTCGCCGTCGTCGTCGGTGCAACTGGCGACTTGCCTCTTTCATTTTGCCAAAGAGAACGTGCAAAAATTGCATGCGATAAAATGCTGCTCTTGCACAATTTACAACCAAGAGAGGCAGAGCGAGAATGCGGCATATGTAAAGTATCTTAAGGGTTGCTAATCTGATGACCAAGCGAACATTCAGGATGAAAGCAATCATATCTTTGGGGTGACCAGGCACTCCAAGAACTCCTGAGCTTTGGAGTTCCTTCTTCGAGTGGTACCACATTCAAAGCGGATGTGAAAGAGGGACTTTGAGTCAAAAATTAACCAATCCAACATAGTCTCGAGCAGATATTTCTACCTTTAACTTCATCACATATCGAGGTTTCATTTTGATTATTCAGATCCGGTCTTTATCATTTCGAAATATCGGTAATCAAAGAGTTTTGAAAGCTAAATTAGCATTTTCGACGAGTAATTCTAACTAAATGTTAAATAAAAACCCCTGAAAAAGTCCTCCAAGCAAAGGATATTAAATAACCCATAAATTTGCCATATAAATTTGAGATAAATATTTGAAAATGAATATCTGAGTTGGGTCCTTTGAAACATTTTCATTATATATAATTTATATAAGCAGAAAAGACCTTTACTCTAATGTCTGTTATCATATTAATCAGTTCGTACATTTATCTGTAAGAATATCTGAGTTGGGTAAGCTGGTCACCCTAAATGTAACTGTGTATTGGGGGTAGTTTTCCGCTCACCCCCCAAACCAGTTGATTGATAACTTTGTAACTTATCGCATGCGATTTTGCTGTTGGTCTGGGCCAAACCAAATGGTTTGAGTTGCATCAAGCATGACTCAAGCACACACACACAGATACAGTGTGTATGTGTGTGGCTCGGGGGGCAGGATCGTCAGACGCCGCCGACATGTGAGCATAGTTATCATTATCATTATTATTGCTCACGCAATGCGCACACGCAACGTCCATCGGTTAGAGAGTGTGTGATATATTGACAGCATTAATTCAGCGATAGTTGCGATTCATTAATCATAGATCCTTATATGTGGTGTAACCTATTAATTTCAGCAACACCAAACATGCATACAAACAAGCAAACCGAAAAGGACTCGGGCACATCGCATCTCTTAATGGTGTGAACACCAAGGAGTAACAAATTGCACATCGGGTTCCACCCGCTAAACAAAAGACCCAAGGACAACAGCAACAACAACTGGAGAAACAAAAAAAAACCGAAAAGAAAAAAAATAAAACCTAAAGAGTCGTAAAAAGTAAGTTACACGCATGCTCAGCGGGTGGCGCTGCAATGTAATAAAACCTCCAAAGAGGCACAACAAAAAACATAAGATGGAAAGCGAGATGGCCAGAGATAGAGAGAGCGAGAGAGATGCAGATATAGATATAGTCACATATCGAAGCTTTCGATCAGGCCCGCCAGTTGTCTGCCTTATCCGTCCGTCTGTATATTCGTCTGTCCGTCTGTGTGTGTGTTGAAAAATTCATTTTAATAAGCGCCCGTAAAATCAAGCTCGCAATATCTGTGCAATAAATAAATGACAATTATGAATTGTTCGTGGGGCAACGCTTGGGATCTGACTAAACGAAAGAACCCTTCGAACCCTTCGAATCCTCACTTCTTTTTGTTTTTACACCCTGTAAGCACATACCTTTGGAAGGAGTATATTAATAGCAGAAAGAAAACACTAAACAAATCATAAATATTTTATGTGTCACTTTTTATTATTTCTTCTTATAAATCTAAATTTTTGCTTAACTAAAGCTTGAAGTGATGTGGAAAAATATGTCAAGAGCCGATTAAAAATATTTGTAATAAAGATATCAAAGTAAAATTTATCTTACAGCTTTAAAACATTATAATAAACCACAGAAAATATATATATCTTTATTTTAACAACACTTTCAACTTAAAATTGTACAGTGAGATAAGTAAAATGATTAAGGAATGACAGTATAACATTTCCCGAGATGAGCTCTATAGTTCTTATAGGAATTTAACATATTTACAATTCAAGAATTTAATTCTCTTACCAATAAGAGACCATTTTAACAAACTTTTTAAACAGGGTAACTCAACGTCGCAACTTTGGTTTTCTTTTTCCTGTTCAGAAAAAAAAGCGGCGCCCCGCCTGGTGCACTATGAGATGGACTCCAATGCCGATTCCGATGACGATGCCGATGCCGACTGTGTTGGGCTGTCGTCGTGCCAGATCATTAATTTGTTGTTTATCGCACCTTGTTAAAAACGCATTGGCTACGGCTAAAGCTATAGCTTAGCTATAGTCATGGTGATGTCTCTGACAAGATTACAAGGCTTGGAATTTGGCAAAGCCCCTCCCAAAAACGGGGATAGAATTTTATTGAATCGCCATTCAAAATACTCTCGAATAAAAGCCAAAAACTAAGAGACACGAGTAGTGAAACTGTTAGATGTTGATCCTTGTTTGAACTAGGGTCCCTAGAAGACACATAATTAAAACAAAGATTAGGGATTTGTGACACTATTGAAATCTACATTATTTGGAGTTTAATCAAACCGGAAATCAGGTTATTAAACATACCCTTTTTGCAAGGGTATACAATGTTGGTTAACACCTCCAAAAATATATTATTTTGTTTTGGGCTAGGCCAAGAATTTGGTAGCTAAAAATAGATAAAAATTATTATCAATTTATGACTGTCGGTATTGACATAAATCCGCATAAAACATAAATAGAAAGCAAATATTTAAAAATCAGTTGGTTTTTGGGGTTTGGTCTTTTCCAAGACAAACAAGAGCCATTAAAAATTGGCAAAATCCGATGGGTTTGAATGAATTTCTCGAGAAAATGCGAATTTTATTGGAATCTAATTAGACGATTTCCTGTGCAAAATTCTGATAAGTGCAACTGCACTTTGCATCTCCATCGAATCCGGTTGAGAAGTCAATTTGTAATTCGATGCAAATATTATGAAAGATTATCCAATTCAACAGATATTTACAGAGATAAACAGCTTCTTAGTAATTTTATTATGTACAATTTTTGCATTTCAGTAATAATTAACTTTTATCTCAGATCGGTTTTTCATATGAAAGGTGGAAATCTACACCATCTGAAAGATATTCCGGCCCCCCACCTCAAAAATAGAAACCTAATCTAATCTTATCTTAAAACTCGAGTGTTGGAGAAAAAAAAGAACACGATGTGAAGGCTTGTTTGTTTGGTTTTCATTCATTCATTCATGATTTTAGCCACGCAAACTTTGTACCCGGCTTTAATTTAAAACAAATAACAAACCAAAAACAAAAACTACAGCTAGAGATACCAAAAAACTTCAAAGATACTTATCATGGAATGAATTTAGATTTTGAGTTTTTATTTTTGGTTTATATTTATTTACCCAAGACATTCCAAAAGCACTCATACTCAGTTCATTTTTGCAATTGCGCGTACCAAAAATGTCAACAAGTTTTTGAATACCCTGTATAACCAGAGGATATCTAGGGTATGCTAAGGGCTGTCGGTAATCGATTCTAGCAAAGAATCGGCAAAGTTATCGATTGTGGATACGATATATTTGATCATTTTGCTAAGAGCTGTGTAGATTTTAGTTAGTTATCGATTATAAAATCAAATTATTCCTGTTTGGAAGAAGAGTTAGTTATCGATTCCAAATTCAATTTGGATTATGTTCTCACAGGGCATCACAAAGTCGTCTCTATGCCTTGATCTATGGAATTTTTCTTCGGCTTTTTGTCAAATTCCACTATTTTTCATAAATACATTTTTTTTTTCATGGTGGCGTTTTGTTTTTGTATACAACTTTATAGGCATTGCCTCTGGTTGGTTTGCCTGCCTGCCTGTTTGTTGATTTATGCAAATTATTAAACGTTTTCTAATAACTCATTATGCCGCGTAAACAACCGCATCGCATGGCTGGACAGTGAGCCATAGATAACTGGGAGGCAGAGTTCCATTTTCATTACATGCCCAATTGATGGGGGGATGGATGCTGGCGAAGCGAAAGGGGATGCTGCCGGTGGGTACAATGTCCAACTACTGTTGCGTCTTTCTAGTTAAAGGAAAAAATCCATTACCTTTTTTTAGTCTGACTGTTTTTGTTTTCTAACACATTGCCAATATTTTGTTGTTATTGCTGTTTTTCCGTTGTTAGCTGTCAGTTTTCGCATCTGTCTACCGATCGGTAAAGTTTCATAGATGTCAAAAATTTTTTCCACTAGTTTTTTTTTTTTTTTTTTGTGTTTTTTGTGCTTTGGTAATTAGGCAAATATTTTTCTTGGGGATCTTCATTTGCATTGATTTCTGTTTGAGTTTTTTTTTTTTGCCAAGTTTTTCTTCTTGTGTAATCTGTGTATTGGGTAAAGCTTTTACTTTCGATTACCTCGAGTAACCTTTTGCATCAAAAAGAGAGAGAGAAATTGGCGATGGAAAACTGCAAGGTTATTCAAATACAAATATTCGAAACTAAAAGAAATTGTTAAGTAAGAAATGATTAAATCTGATGAAAGACATACAATATTACAAAAACAATTTTGTTAAATCATTTTTCCAAGCAAAATGGATTTTCTTTCATATCAAGAATCAATCATTCAATCCCTGGATTTATATAAATTCCATTCCTAAAGTCGTATAGGTTCTATTTTACTTTGAAAGTTGTAATTCTCAACTAGTTTAAGCGTTGAATTTGTGGAGTCTTTACCAAAGTGTGCTTGAAAGTCTTAAAAAGTGCTCGAAATGATCTAAAAAAGTCTTTTCCATTTGTCAGGCTTTCGTATTTGTTAGATACAGATAGTTCTACAGATTTCTCTCTAGTTTATGCTCAATAAATTTATGGTTACAAAGATTTATCTAATGGAAGCAAAACGAACTGATTCGCAAATAGTTCCTGATTCGTTGTAGGTTTTGTAGTCATTTTCTGATTGTTTGCCTTTTACAGCTTTGGAGGTACACATAATCATAGAATAGATCGCTCTCTGGAAGAACCTAAATCATGAGAGCTAGACAAAATGCATTGGTCAAACTATAACATAAATCAAATGTCGCCTTTTTTCACGGCCAAAGCGCCGCTGTCAGTCATTCACGTACGTTCGTTCGTTCGCTGGTTCGTTCGTCTGAGGGAGGCATAAAAAATTCGCTTCCTCATAAAAATTCCGCTAAGGTAGAAATATTTCTGTTTCTGGTTCTAGGTTCTAGACCTAAAAACGACACCTTTTCCCTAGATGCCTACTCACTCACACACATAAATGTTGTTAAACAATTAAAATGCTTTAAAAAGAAGAAAGAGAGAGAGAGAATCCACCATGTATACATATGGATGAGATATGCATATGCATTCGCTATGAGATGATGACGACAAGAACTACGACGAGTTCCAGGTGAGCTCTGGGGTTTTGGTTTGGAGGCGATGCCGAGTCGCTGGCAATGCCAATAAACTGTTGTTTATTTTCACTGGCGTCGGCGTCGCAGCAGCGCATAAATACATCCATCACTGGACATGGAACCTCAACCTGGACTCGACTCCGACTCCGAGTCCGAGTCCAACGTTGTCGTCGTCGTCGTCGGCAATTTATCTTTGAAATCAGCGCCTGGTTTGGTTCCTTGTAATTAGATACGCGCATCCCACACACTCGCACTCCCTGCGGACCTTCTCAAAATCTGTTATCCAAAAGCTCGACAATGGCAGGTGGAAAAACTCAACTCAATCTCGTTTGTTGTTTTTCTTCGCCTTCGCCTTTGCCTTTACTCTATGTGGGCGTGGCAGTCAGAGGAGAGAATTAAGTTATATATTGTATAAGCAAAAGCCAGCAAAGCCAATTGTCGGTCCTACTTTCATTTGGTGGCCATGTGTCTGTGACTTTGCATGCGCAATCAGCACAAATACTCCCCCCGTCCCCCCTGCCCCCTCCCCGCTTACCCGTTTCCCTTGGCCTCTTCTGGCCATCATAGCTCAGACTTTGTTGAAGTGCTAAAATGTAAATGCAAATAGTTTTGGCCTGACCATGTGTCTGCATTTGCATCTACATACCAACTACCATCTCCATCTCCATCATCTCCTTCTCTATCCACATGTTGTTGTTGTTGTTGTTAGTAGTAGTTGTTGGTCAAATCATTAGACTTGGGTGTTGGTCAGGTGTTTTGTTGGTGTTGTTGTTGTTACCAAATGCAATTTGAACTTCCATACGAGTTTTGCACTCATTGTTCAGTGGGTCAGACATGGCAAATGAGTTGCAATCGAAGCATTTGGTTGGATCTTTGGCGGTTTCTATAAAGGATCCGAAAGGAAAAGCTTAAATTCCTTTAGCAATGATCGTTCTTTTGCAAGAATTACCTCAAAATTAACGATCTGTAATAGGTTATTGAGTTATAATTGAACAACTATCATTTATTTAGTTAAAGATCAGTTTAGTATAAGAAATTCAATATCTTTTTACGGAGAACCCTTAGTTTTTGCTTAGTATCATCTCTCTAACTCATTCTTTCAATTGTTATAAAGGTATTTCTTCTAATTTTTATTAAAATTTGTTTAAAATTAAGCTCAAATTACGAAGATCATCCTGGAAAAACAATGCATATCTTGGGGTATAAAAATATATTAAAATAAATTGAGTTTTTAGCTGAAATGAACTGAAAAGATTTTCCGTCTAGTGTTCATAATTGTGCGCATTGCTCTATCACATCAGTGTTGGACAATGTGATCCTTTATCGTTGATCGTTACATTTCAAAATAGTCATCCTCAATATTAAAATAAAAATCACAATAATACTTTCTTCATCAAGAAGATCAATTCGTAATTCTTCTACTGCTGAGACATATTACCAATTAACCTTCCCATTAAAAACAGTTTAAAATCTACTTCAAAACTATTTTATTGAATCTATCTTATTCTAACATTAAGCAAAAGTAGTTACACTTCTTCTCTTCTCAAATGTCCTTGAAGATTCTTACGAGAATCTGTTCTCCTTTCTTCTCCTTTGTGGCTTGGGCCCATTCCACGTAATGACAACAACTTCCTCACATAATTCACAATTGAGACAGACAAGAGGAACATTCTACCATATAGCCGATTGCCGATATTGAAACAAAAAATTAAAAACTACACTTGACCTCAGCAGTCACTACTAGCAATCGGCAGTCCATCATGGATCGTGGGGTTGGGGGCAGATCGCCAGATCGCCAGATCGGTAGGCTGCGGCCTCAAGTGGCTTTTGGGTTGGGATTCGTTAAGTAAACATGCCACGCTACGACGCTGTTCTAAAAACCTGGGCAACGGGCATGGGCATGGGCTGCATCTACATACTCATAACCATTCGTTCATCTGGCGTCAGCTAGCCAGCCCAGCAAGTACCATACAACATCATTATCATCGAGATCATCATTATCACATGCAGTCCGAGTCGTCGTTGGAGAACTGTGTCGGCTTCGCTTTGCATCTTTTGTTCATTTTAGTTTAAATATGGCCTACCTCGTATGTGTAGAAGATATCTGTCGGTCTGTCGATCGGTCCCAGCTGCCAATAGTGCATAGCATCTCACGGACTTTTCATCGTTTTTGGTTTTTGTTTTTGTTTCTTCTCTTTTTCAATCAGAAGCAGCCTCTGAGGGAGCTCGAATGCCTTCTGGAAGGGCGCTAGGGCTCGCCTTGGGATTCATTTGTGTTTCTTAATATTTTTGTTAAATGTTTCAAGCGCGCGTAAATTAATCTCGAACTTAATTGCTTTTCGCGTTCGCGTTCGAGTTTTCGTTGGGCGCCATTTTTCTGGCTATTTTTAGTGTGTCATTGAGAGGATCCTGCGGGGTCAAGAGTTAGAGAAAAGATTTCAATTTGATTTGGTTTTTGGCGCCTAATGTGGGGCTCCTAAATAACTGTTGCATTAAGCATAAGAAACACCTTCCAGCGTGCTGTCCACTTAGTCCAATTTATGCACAAGTTTCCTTTCCTTGCGGAACGGGGCGGAAATGCTGCAGCAAAATTTACTGGCCAAAGCGAACAAGGTCCGCAACAAGCCTAGTCAACCTAGTCTCCACTAAATGTGGCATGATCCAAAGGCCGCCACGAGCCCCAGCGAGTCTCAGCAATTTTAAAGTCGAACGCGGCGGCGGCGGCGCGCGCACGATAACAAGATTAGAAAATAAGATTTATCTCATAGATTGATAGATTCGATTACACGCAGCGCACACGGAGTGGAGCAGGCGTGGCATAGAGAGGGGAACGGAGGGGGGACTGCGACTGGGGCGGGCTTATGGCGGCGTGTAATTACAACAAAAGCAACAGCAACAAAACGAGCCCAGCATCATCATCGATCGAAGGCAAATCGAACGAAACCGTGTGGCAAATAACAAGAGACTGCTGACTATGGTGTCCAATTATTGTGGCATCTCAAACCACTGTGCCAGCCAACTCTCCCTCTCCCCCTCTCTCTCTCTTTTGCTGGCGTTTTAATGGACTTTTAACTGGTTTTTTTTCGGAGTTCGCAGCACCTGCACCTGCAAGAACATGGAACGATCTGGGGATCTGCGGATCTGCGCCTCAGCCGGGCGTTGCATATTTACTAATTTAATAATTCAAAAGCATTTAAATTCCTAATCATATCTGCGGTAAAAAGGCGACCGCCGCCTGCGTCTGGATTAGCCAGGGATCCAGGGATCCATGGAGCCAGCCATTCGACCAGCCATTCGACCAGACTCTGGCTGCAATTTGTGAAAATTTCTCACCATTCCCATTTGGGTCTAGGAGGGGGTGGGGGGGCGGGGGGAGTCTGTTAGATTTCCACTTTACTGTCTATGCAATTTGTTGGCTAACTAGATGGCTATCTCTTGGCCAGTTGTTGTTGTTGCAGTTTCTGCATGGGGTTTCTACAAGTTCTTTGTGCCCGCTGCGCATTCATGTTCTTTTCCTCTCTCTTTCTCTGTTTCTCCTTTTTGTGTCTGCCTTTTTTTCGGGTCTATTACCACTGCATTGCGTCTCATTAGACTCTAATTGCTTGTTCTTGACCAATTGGAAATGTGTTTTCAGATCAAAAGGTTCCGGCACGATCCATAAATTGAGTTGGAGTTGAGTTGCCCCAATTCGAATCACTCAAAATTGAGGTGAGCGCCAATTGGTCTCCCTTTGACAGCAAGGACATGCTACGTAGTCACGTCTGGCGTCATCCTGGCAAACTAAACCCACGTCATAGTCCTGCTCAAGGGCAACGCGACGCGCCGCCATTTGGTCTGCAACATTTAATTTAGCCCAATTTTTATTGCCCCCCTTTTGTTGGAGGTGGGACCACGAGAATGTTATGAGGCTATTCTTAGACCAAAACTTATTTATGGCCTCAGAGAGGAGCGGAGAGGAGAATAGTTTCATGGGCGCCATTTTGATTATTATTATTAGATTGGGCCAATAATCCATCATTCATTCCCCTCCCTTCAGGTCCATTCATCACTGGGCCACTAAGCCGCATTAATTCCATACCCTCTCGAATTCAATTGGAACTCAACTCAAATCACGACAAAAGTTTCGCTTGATGTGCCCAAAGTTAGCCCAAAGGCACAAATTGCTGCGGGTACCAGTCGCTGTCGCATTACAATGGAAATCTGCTGTAATTGAAAGCAAATCCAAGGCGGCTTGACAAAGGACCTCACAAACACACACGCACACTCACAAAAAAGGACTCATAAATAATACAATGGCAAAAAGGATAAGCGAGAAATTCAAGCGAAAGCAGAAGCATTTGCTCCTCTTGATGCCAGAAGCCAGATAATTGTCGGCAATCAAAGTTTATTGAAACGTGGCACAAGCGAGGGCAAGGGAAAGAGTTTGTCCTTTCCCATGTAACAGCTGTTTTTCCTCCTTCTTCACATTGCCCTCTAGGGGAAAGCGATTTTCTCTCTCGCAGACACCGCGTCGCCTACGCCAAAACTTTTCCTCAATGAATTTGTGGGCAAAGAAAAAAGTTTCAGACAGACAGAAATAAATCTGTCAATTGCAGCCACAAACAAAAATTATTTTGGCCATTTCATAACTTGGTTCAATTTTGTTCTCTGTTGTTTAAAATAGTTTTGTAGTTATCTACTTTCACTTCCAGCAACATCGGCAGACAAACTATATATAAATAGCAATCTAAAATCCTCTTACCAGTCGCGTAGAACTTTAAGGTTCCTTCTTAACGGAAAGAGAATGGAAAGTTTTCCTTTCTTGGCTGAGTGAAATTTATGCAGCCTTGTTAAATTTTCACACACAATGATTTTCCTTGCGCATCGCAGGCCATTATTATTTTCCTTCAAGGAAGGAAGGAAGCGAACGCAAAGGAAACGTAAATCGCAATTTTCACTTTAAGCCAAAGAGGATTCCCTCTGCTGAAAATGGAAAATGGCTTCGTTTGGCTTTCTTTTTCTGGCTGGTGTGTGAAAATGAATTGCAATTTCCCTTTCTGTTTCTCTTTTTGGCCAAGGCCAGAAGTCAGCCAGCAGCTTGGCTAATGGCGTGAAAATCTCCTGAGATGTAATGAAGTTGGAGAACAACTTTTTACGAGTCCTTCTTCTTGTTTGCACCTCTCTCCCGCTCTCTCCCTCTCCTCCCTCTCTCCTAGAGTATGTGTGAGTTGGAAAATGTTTGCTGCATATTTACGGGCACTTTTCTTGTGCGTCGCCATGAAATTTTAATCAAGTTTTCGCTTCCGGTAATGCAAATTTCCAAATGGCAGACATGTCTGCCGCTTGGCATTTCCGCTGCCACCAAGGGGGCGTGGCTGCTGCATCATTTTTTTGTGGTGCTAGTTCAATGAACTGGCCAAATGACATTCTCTCTCTCTTCAAAATGTCACGAACAGTCGCCGTAGGAAATAATATTTTAGAACATGTCCCAAAATTTCGCATTTCACATTTCGTATGAATTATGATACTTATGAATACAATGAGCAGGGAAAACTATAATCCACAGGACACACAAGGAGCAAAAGGATAATATTTACAGAAAATAACCTTTGACAGATGAAATTGATATCGATTCTGAGAGCAACTGCAGCACGTGACAGCTCCATGAATAACTAGATGCGACTTGGGTGGTTTGTCCCATTTTTTGGGGCAAAAGTCACGTGCATTTGACAGCTCATGAAATTCGCAAGTGTCAAACTCGAAGTGCCAGTCATTTGTTGTGTTAATAAGAGAAACGGAAACGAACAGAAACTGAAATTTGTCAAATACTTGTCACTGGCTCGAAACGTGTTGACATTAAGGCCAGCAATTAGCAAAAGGAATCGACTCCAGCCCATCTCTCCTTTACGATTTCAAGTGGATGGATGATAAGGTTGGGTCTTCATTTCTCTAGTAAACGGTCTTTGGCGTCCGTTAGTGTGGGGGCGCCAGGTAATGCGTCTACGGCGCCTGTAGATACGGTCCCTCTGTCCCTCTCCCTCTTTCTCTGTCTCGGTGATTCGTGATATGTAAATTTAGTTTGTAGTTCATTGATGAAAAAAAAAAAACGTTTGGTCTCTCGGGTCGGGATGAGTCACAAGAGTCGCGTTGAATCATATTGGATAATGACTGAGGCAGCTGCTGCTGCTGCTGCCAGACAATTAAAAGCCCCAGCACACGCCTACAATAAAATCAATTGAGAATATTGCAAATGCGAGTGACTTGGATCTGGACCCGTGCCAAGGCCACATGGAAGCATCAGCTGCTGCAACAATGCAAACCAAATTGCTGCCTGGCAAATGCATTAAGCCGGTAAATTGCGGTAGAGCAGAAAGAGAGAGGGAGCGGGAGAAAGGGAAAGGTGAAAGTGTGCCAGGGGCAGGCGGCAACGTGGTTAGCCAAGCGCAACGAAACCTTTTGGAACGCCTACGAAAAAAAAAATGGACCAGGTAGATGCCAGGACATGGGCATGGACACCTTTTTGACAATAAATTATGGGCAAAATTTAATGCATTTTATGCGATGCGGATTACATGGACAGAAATGGGAAAGGAACTAGGCCCAACTGGACTGCATTTGTTACGCCCCATTTTGCAGCTATTCAAAATTGATTTAAGGCAAAAGACGAACCAGATATCTGCTCTGCGGTTAGCTATAAATCTTTAGAAATTGAAATTCCTTTTCAGTGAAAGTTTTGCATATTTTTGGGGGCTCCAACTCTCCCTTTCCCCCTCTCTTTCCCTCCCCTCTCTATCTCTCTCTCACCTCATTAGACCAAACAAAATTCCTAGTATTTTCCGATATTGTTTCCCTAACAATAAACAAAATTATGATTTATTTTCGAATGTTTTGATATTGTCCAATAAAACAATCGAGTAATAAATAAATAATAATAATAATAGAATCAACCTGACATTCCAACTGACTTATTGATTAATGTTTGTGACCACAAAATGTCCTTAAAAACACAAAGGACACGAATTCATTGATTGGACAGAGTAGAGTGGAGACCTCACGCAATGTTTTCGGATTTGATTTATAAGAGAGAGAGAAAGAGGAGAAAGAGGAGAAAGCAGAGACTGATACGTTGCGACCTCACACATTTACCTGTATTACAGGTGCCTCTGGCTACTAATTGACCAGACTTATCATCGCACCACACAGATGGCAAATTAAGTTTTCAAAGAAACCAAACCACAAAAAAAAAGGATCCCTGCCCTAATGTATGCGCAGGAATTCGTTTTTAATTAAGTACAACAACGCAGCAAAATTGATTTCACATGCCCAAGAGTCTCTCTCTCTCTCTTTGGGCCTTATCTTGCTTGCTGGATCTCTAAGAGATGCGATCCTCTGATAGCCAATCGGCTTCTCTTCATCATGATGTTCATATTTAATATAGTTTGTAAAATATATTTAGACAGCGCCGCGGTCCAATGCAGGATCAGGTGTGTGTGTGTGTGTGCGAGAGGCATTTGAAGTTGCCAAGTCATAAAAATTTTAATATAGAAAATATACTTCCAGTTCTCTTCTTTTGGTCTCGAATTCAAGCTAAAAGCTCAGAATTAATTATACAGAGTTTTGGAGTTTTGGAGTTTGGAAAATTTATGCGTTTCAAGTTATTGGACCCAGATTCGTATCGAGAATGTGAACTGAAAGACAATTGATCAAAGCAATGATAATATAAATTCCAATTAAGTTTCGTCTCGAGAATAGTATAAATAAAGTGAGACATTCGAACGGTAAAACGGCACTGACAATTACAAAAGAATAAATTTTAATTTCCCTTATCAATGGGAACCTATCTAGGCTCCCTCTACCCTCCCCCTCCGCTCCCAACCATCCCTCTCCCAGTTGAGATGAGGTCTCTATAAAGTGACCATTAAAATTATGGCATATCGTTTGACTTGGCCAAAGCCCCAACCATCTCCTAATGAAATTATTAAAAATGCATTTACAACAACAACAACAAAGGGAGCCATAAAATGCTTCTTCTTCTTCTTCTGGCCCCAAACATAAATAACGAGAAAAAAAAACTAAACTAAACTGAACTTGCATCGATGGCAAAGTCTTTAGTCTCTCTCGCTCCCGAAAACTAATTATGCATTCATTTTGTTTGCCAACAATTAAGTGGCCCAGGGGCGTGGCACATTATTCATTTTGCTTATTAGTAGTCGGGAATGTCCCCTGAAGGGACACACACGCAAAGGAGAAGAGGATCGCTTCGGTTTGGTTAGATCCTTGGCATGATTTATTATGGGCCACGTACTTGATTTTTAGGCCCATGGAAATTATTTAGTTGGTCATCAAACAGGAGGGGAATCTATCAACTGCAGCTAACTTAATGACCCAGTTAGTTGGGAGAAAAAGAACTCAGAGATTTGTTAAAGTAAAAAGAAGTTTATAAAGGAAGGCAAATATTGAGACTTTTCATAAAACGGGGGGAACATATCTAACCAGCCATTTATTAGGGAAAAAGTTCCAAAATCGTAGTCTTAGTAAGAAGTAAGTACGAGAATTTCAAGATATTCATTCATTCATTTATTTTATTCACTTAAATTAGATTGTACATTTGCTTGTGATATTAATATGTAGATAAATTCAGAATTATAAATCTAAAGATTTAGTATAATACATATTATTAAAAGATATGAACTTAATGAGTCACGAATTACATAATTAAGCTACCACACCGGCTTGAGAATACTCTGCACCATATTAAAGTTCACAAGGACTCTCCTAGAGCATTGGAACTTGTGGTTTTTCTAAGTTTTTCCTAAGGCAACTGGTGATTTTCCAAGGATTTACCTAGGGCATTGGTAATTGGGATTTTCTGAAATGAATTTTTATGGATATGATTAGAAGTTTGGTATAAGATGAGATGAGATAAGATATATGATCCTTAAAAACTAAAAGAACAAGTTCATGCTCTTTGAATTAATTGGGCGAAAGAGGGAGTGGCCTTACCTTGAGATTTACTCGGTGTTCATTTCCACTTTGTCATCTTTATGTTAAGGATCGAGTAACACAAGAATTTACACTCTGCTTTTGACATTAAATTACAATATTATGGATCTAATTAATTTGCTAAATATTCTGTAAGAAACCTACTAAAATCATCTACTATATTAACTTCATTCCCAGCAAATTATCAAAATTAAAAAAAGATACTCTCTGACATTTTTTTGACATTATTGTAATTGAGTTTAGGAACAACAGAAACAAAAATGTTGCCTCTTAATTTGGGTTAAACTTGATCGTTTACCGCTATTCGAAAAGTAAATAAATAAAACTCATTGCAATGTCAAAACGGAAACTGGTTCGACAATCAAATGACCATTTATAACCAGAGAGCAAACCGAAAAGCAGATAGCCACAGTTGAATCTAAACCAAGTGAGCGACCAACCAGCGACCAGCGACTAGCGACCGGCAGAGGCCGATCAACAAAAACACCCACGTCAAATGCCGCAAATGCCGCAATTACTTTCTAAAAAACCAAAACTGAATCACATTTCTTCTGGAGCTGGTGCTGGGACTGGAGCTGATGGTATCCTGGTGTCCAGTACAAGTGAATTTTGCACCAAATTAGGCGCCAATCGGTTGAAAGGAAGCCAAAAGAATTTCATGGGCGTTTTTCCAATTTCTAAGCAGGGCAAAAGAGGCAAAAGTAAAGCAAAAGCAAATTCCAATGAACAAAGTAATGTAGAAAAACGCCTTATCCGGTCTACTGAAGAACGCTTCCCGCTCCCTCCCTCCTCTGAGATGGGGTGGATGGGTCCAGAGATTGCTTGGTGATTGGGTTGGGATGGGTTGGGTTAGTTTGGTCGCTTGGGGATGGGGGGAAACTGTCAAGCCGCCGATTGCCCACCCAGGTTGAAATGTTGCCGGCAATCGGCTTCCATTTCTCTCCTCCGACTCGATGGGCATTCATTTGACAAACGTTGACAGCGACTGCGGCGACAATGTTCCAACCGATGCGGATGTGCAAGTGGTGACCACAACAACAACAACTGCTGCAACAACAACTGCAGCAACATCATCGACACCATCAGGCGACCACGACAGCGAACTTGATTTCTTATTTGAATATTTATTTCAGCGGCTGGACGACGCCATCCATCGATCGTGACAATCGCCAACGCAAGTGCAAAACTCTTCACTCTCCAATGTGTCGATTGAACTAGCAGCCAGCGATTCAACCAGACCAAACCGGAGCAACATTTCTATACACTTGACAAAAAACAATGCTCTCCAAAAATACAAAAAGAAAACAAGAAAGTTATATAACTGAGGAAAACTAAGATTAGTTTCAGGAAAAGGAATTACCAGATAGAAGCACTCAGGTGAAGCAGATGGAAACAGGAAAAGGTGTTCAATAAAGAAATATTTGAAGTCTGCGTCATTTATGCAATCCAAATCTATATTGATTATGAACGGATATTAATTTACGATTATTATATATCGTATTTGCAACATACCATGTTTATGGTGTCAATAACACTCTCCCTCTTCCTGCCGGATATGAGACATCATCCGCCTAGCTATATTTTCCGAATCTTATCAGTTAATCACTTGATAAATGATCAATCATATGAAAGAATAAGTTCGAAATACAGTCTGACAAAAATTAGAAACATTTTTGCAATCCCTTTTCTAAAATACTCCTAAAGAAAATCAGAACCTTCACCAAAATTATACTATGTTTCAAAAACTTTTCTAAAATCCCCAGCTTTGCAATCATTAAAAGTTTGGATAACATTTTAGAGTAGATAAAAATTCGAGTAAAACTACATAAAAACTTTGTAAATCGATAGAAAATTGTCTTAAATACAGTCTTAAGAAAATTTGATTTTTGGCCAACAAAATTTTCAATAACTGTTCCAAAATTTATGCAAAAACCTCAACCTTGCAAACCCATAACTATGCCAATTTTTGGCCGATTTCAAAAAGTCATGTCTTTTTTTGCTACTCTGAATGTGAGTTATAAATTGGCATTCAAATCTAAAAAACTAATTTTGACCCGATTTTTGAAAAAAATTACAGTGTATACACTGTCAAAATTTTCAAAAATCGAGTCGAAATTTTTTTTCTCATATTTCTAATGTCTTAATAGTATTTAAAAGTATGCAAAAACTCTTTAAAAATTAGATATAAATTTTTGAAAACGGTTGAAAACTACCCGAAATACAGCCTCAGGAAAATCACAGTTTTCTACCAAAAATCTGTCAATAATTCTTCAAAAAACCCCAGTTACGACATCCTCTTGAATTTTTAAAGCGTTTAGAAATAGATAAAAACGGGATAGCAAATTGATCAAAACTTTAAAAATCGGTAGAAAATTGTTTGAAATACATTCTGACAAACATTCGAATTTATTGGGTTTCCTATGAGTATTGCAAAGTTCAAGTTTATTGCATAAAAAATTACAATTTAAATCAGACTCATTTATTGCTATGACTAAAAGCAAAGACTTCCTCTAAATAAATATCAACTTAGAACGTTATCTCAATACGCAAACATTCATCATTAGAAGAGTCATTCATAAGCTTTTTTTTGTAAATAACCCTTGGGCATTATCGAATGGGAAGTGACTTTTGACCCTAAGTTCTCTAACTCAATGAAATTGGTGTGATTCATTGCTGACACTCAGGATATGAACGATGGTTCATTTATTTTCGATATCGGATGATGATGCCTCATATCCGCATAAATATAGATCGTAAATCAATATCCGCTTTGCTTAACAAATATCTACAAAATGTTGACCGATACCTGTTGGTTTTTTCTCAGTGTATTTTAGAGTGCGGGGGGCCTCTATCAGGGCCGATTAAAATTGACGTTTCAAGTTGCATGCACCTCTCCCTCTCCCTCTCTCCCTTGGACTGGCCTCAACACTTTCTTTGACTAAACGTTTTCATTATTTATGAATTGATCAATTTGTTGCCGTTGTTACTTTGGCCCTGCAACTGCTGCTGCTGCTGCTGCTATCATCATCATCATCAGCAGCAGCAACAGCAGCAACATCAACGATGGGGACCGATCATCAACTTGCATCGTCGTTTGGTTTGTTTGTTATGGCCATTAGCGTCACTTGATAGAGTCGAGTCGAACTGCCATAATTTATTTGAAATTGTTTCCAGGCAACAACTGGCCAAAGTATTTGCTTAACTAATTTATGCACATTTCTTTGGTATTTTACAACACTGTATTTCCGGGATCCTCACCAGAGTTGCTTCCCATCGTATAGTAGTTCGATTGAGACCAAGGACAAGTGTTATTTCATTGACATACATATTGTGGATACGTTTGGGTTTCCTTTCCTTTGCCGCTGCTTCTCATTGCTAATGAATTGAGCCAACTATTTGTGTGTCCAAGCAATTAACATTCGACTGTTAATTTAGGACAGTTCAGACTCCCTTTAATATTTCTTGTGGAATGCGTGGAATAAATAATCACCAGACAGGGAGTGCAGGGGAATGGGGGAGTGGAGTGGGGCAGGAATGAAGTGTTATTAGGGTCACTGAGACTTCCTTCTGCAGCAACATTCAGATGGCAGAAGCAGTAAACTTGACGTTGTCGTTGCGGTCATCCTGGGATCCTGGGTTTCAAATTGAAAAACCGCAACATGCCTGCAAGGCATTCGCTTTGTCCTGTCCGCCATTAACCGGAAATGTGCCTCACTCACACTCACACTCTCTCACTCCTTGGGTTTGGCTTTTATTTAACATGACGCAACAGAAATTGCCACATGGACAGAACACAAAAACCAAACCAAGACCACCATGTCCTGCCAATGTCTGGTTAATGGTCTGCCCCCTTCCTCTCTCTCTACCAATTTGAATGCATTTCATTGCCCTGAGGTCACACCAAGGATTCATTCATGACTTGTGTATTTTTTTCTCTGTCATTTTGCATGTCAAATTGTGTCTCATTAATTTTCGTTTGCATTCTAACTTTAAGGTGTGGCACATAATCGTAAAGATTTCCCCCAAATCCATGACATTCACATCCGTTCATATAAAAATTCCAATCGATTTCCAATTTTTCGTCGAATTAAATTAATGAAATCATATTACGAAAATAATTAACAAGCATTTCTTGCCATATCAGTCAAATATCACATTCTTCTGGTATTTCCTTAATACGAAAGTCAAAGGTAATCAAGGTAAGTGAACTAACAACGAATAATCTATACTCTAATCGATTGTAGGTGCGTCTAAAGTGATACCTTCCCTATATAGATTAGCAAATATCGTGCTTAAAATATAGAAATCCATCTTTACCTTTTACCACCTTGTGGCTAAAACCGATGGACCTCATGCCAAGGGCATTGGCAGGTTGAAGAAATTGAAGTGAAACAAAAGAATGTATGTTTGAAGGTTTCTTGGAAAACGGTAGCCATTGGGCAAAGTACCTCCCAGCCCGAAAAAAAGCAAAAACAAAAAACAGAGAGACTTCTTATCAATTTGTTTTATTTTTAGTCTAGGAATGTGTAGGAATTTACAGGAAATTGTCGTTGTGTCGTATCAAGCGATGATCTATTCAAGTGGTTCGCAGTGCCGCGGATATGCGTACTTCGCGCCCTCAATTGCGACTTAAGATCCATGTTAAGCAGCAGCAGCAGCTACTGCAGGGGGGAGGGGGCTCTAGTTAATGTACTTATCACGATTCAAAATCGGCTATAGGTTAGTGTGTAGATAAGCCCAATGGAAACAGAAACCGTGACCTACTACAAAAACCGCTTCACCCGGGGAGAATGAAGCGTAATCGCAAACTTTTCCTTTGGCGTGTGTTGTTGGCCAAGTTAATGGCGCAATTGGCCAAAAGTGCGGCGAAATTCGCATTCACTTTGATGGACTATAAACTAAATCTAAGGGTATTTGTGTGGGCGACCCTCAACGATGGGACTTAAGCCAAAAGCAAACAAGTTGTAAATTGGGTATTAATATTATAATTGGCCAAGACGTAGAATGGAAAGTTACGGAATGGAAAATAAACCCCTAAGCAACTATCGTGATTTCAAGGCTACACCCATTTATTAACCCTTATTGACCACCTTATTGATTGCGAGTAAACTTATCTCTTTCGATTTGGCAACACGTTTTGATCACCTGACTAAGAGAGAGAGACACGTTTTTGATCACGCGACTTGGCAGGTTCATTTTAATGGCATGGCGTCATCTGTGGCCAAATTTTCCATCTCAGTGCATATTTTGGGGCAATTACTCACACTTAGATTGACCGATTCCTTAGCATATTTGTGTGGTTATCGGCCATAAGCATGGCATGACATCACTTTCACCACACACACGCCGATAAGACCCAAGCAATAAATACCTTAGACTGACTATCATCATATTTCCACAGCAATTAATGGCTAAATTGAAAAGTGACCAAAAAGAAATTAAGTACCCACTAATAATTTGTGTTTTTTTGCCATTAGGGGGGCTTGGTTCTGGGGCCCCGATATAGTATCTTGGCCATTGTGATTAGGGTCTCCTTCGTGAGTTTATCATACATAATTCGTATCGTATCATGAAGAGAGTTGTAAATATTTTAGCGGCAAATGAGTTCATTTGATCGTTTCGCATCGAATCGATTCGAATTTGTAGTACTAGGTCAAGGTTATATCTGTCCCCGATCATTGGGGCTTGTCAGCATTACTTGGCATTTTCCTAAGGGTGCCAGTTCAATGAAACATAATGAGTGTAAATTAACCAATAATTGGCATTCATTTGATTAACAGGAATGTCTGATTCATTTGATCAGAATTTCCGTTTCTAGGCAATAACTTTCATACTAGTTTCCTTTCGCAAAATAGTCGAAAACTTAATCTTAATTTGGTAATTACTTTATTTGCCCTTACAAACTACGACTTAAATGCGACTTAAGTACTTCTGCAGTACTTGGTGGATTCCCTAGATAAGAGCTAAACCATTAGCCGGGTTAGTTAGTTAGTTCATTCTAATCGGCACACGGACACACATTCCATTTGGCCCTGACCACAGCAATATCAAATCGATTCGAAGAATCAGTATATAGAAAGCATTCCTGAGTTATTCAGGAAGCAACAGAAATAGAATTGTTCAACTTTCGACTCGAACTTCCTTGGAATTGGCAAACCTTTTGCGATAATAACCGCTTTTGGCCAGATAGCCAAGTGCGGTTGGCCTTATCAATCCCATTTTTATGGTCTTACATGAGGTGAGGGCCTCAATAAAGTTGTAATAATAGTCACTATCGATCGATCTACCAAACATTTGCCCCCATATTATGCTGAAGAGGCGTGTTCCGGCCAGAAATCAATCAAACCATAAATTGTTAAGTGACCTTGGGCAAATGTTTCAATGTCCAACAGGGCAATTATGGGTAATTAGAGCGAATTCGGACACATGGATCATGCTGTCAGCAATCATTCTGAATTGATTGACAACTTCTCCTCCCCCTCACTCTTGCCACCGCTTCAATCGGAAGTGCGGCAGCTGACCAAGTCTATAAAAATCTTTCAGTTACCCATATAAATCACTCTCGACTTGGTTTTTATTTGATATTAACCGACTGAACTGAATGGTCTAATCGTTTGAGAGATTGGCACACGACGTTCCGCAAGGCGCAAGGACATCAATGGAAAAATTACATACCTATTAGGGTCTCACTGCGCTCTTTGTTTTTACCTGGAATACTTATTATTATGTCCCAAATTGTAGGCCTCAATTATGCATGGTCTTCTGTCACATAAATTGTCAGAGATTACCTGGAATTCTTCGTTGTGCAAAAATGTGCCTGGAGTTTTCATGGCATTTTCTGGACTTACTACTGTGAGTTTGTCCCCCGATAAGCGGATGATCCCTTTTCGTGAAGTGTTTTATCTGGCACTTGGTTCTTTACTTGCAATTTGTTATGCTGATAGGCCGAAAACATTTTGGGTGGCATAAAAAACGCTTTACCTACTAGAACAAAATGTTGCTCATGTTCATTAAAATGGAAGAGGCTACTAACTAGTTAGAAACACAAGAGAAATGCATTTACAAAATTAACATAGAGAGAGAGAGAGAGGGAGAGGGAAAAAACTCTATGATCGAATTTTATGATCGAACTGTGACTACTTTCCAAAGACTCTTACAACTTCCACGCGCAGCAGTAGGTAAATGCAATTATGTTAATTTCTGTACTAATATTATTTACGGCAACATATTTCAGGCAGTTTATGGCAGAAAACCCCACTGACTGACTGCAAACCAAGACTGACAGGCGACGGAAAACATTTTGACATTTTCCCAGAGATGAAGATGACGCCCCCAACCCATTACCCCAGCCACAAGGTCTGCCTCTCCATTTCCATCTCCCCCTCTCTACGTCTCTCATCTGGATGTTAGCATCATATTTTATTTATAAATCAATAAAAAGTCCAAGTTTTTTCTTTGTAGTTGTTAAATATTCTTTACTTATTCAAATAAGCGCCTGCCATGAAGTCATCATCATCATCATCATCATCATGAGCATCATCATCATGTTCATTGACGGCGTCATCTCCATCTCGACCCCACCACATGGCATCGCATCAATTTGAGAGACTCAATCAAAAAGAACTGGGCAAACTGGCATTTCGATCTCACCGAGGCGGCACACAATAAACGTAGAGACACTTTGCCACATAAATAGGTAGAAACAAGAGCCAGTGACAAGTTCTTTCCGACACATTCCGATCACAATCGGTGTATACGAGTGGATTATAAATATGATATGTATGTGCCCTGTATATTAACGAGGCGTTAAATGTAAGTCAATCTACCCAGTACTCATGCGGGTATGATCTTAGATAGAAAAGGATGGAAAGGGAAGGGGTTGGAAAGGGTATACGAGCATCCGAAAGGATGACCTATTAAAACAGCGGGAACCACAAACATTACTTTTACATAAACAAAACTCATTGAGTTTAAATGATTTTTATGTGGATTGTGTGAGATCGCTTTGTTTTCCCTCTATAAATCAGTTGATTATTAACATAAATTTATTTTTTAGAATGCTTAAACCGTTGTGAGAAGAGAAACAGTTGATAAAATGAATCCTTATTTTGATGGAGTTGAAAATAGAGAGTTTTTAAACATTCTTATACAGCCAAGTTGAACTTATAGAACTAGATTCTTAAAATCTAGCGAATTTGTTTGACATACACCGCTGGTCATTGAATAATACCACTCCTTAATGTTAAATTCCACTCCAACTAACAGAGCTAATATTATGAATTATGTTTCTATTAATGGTTAGGTAAATTCTTTATTATATATAACACATAAACTATGTGTTACAATTTAATATAATTTTTTGGGGATTTTTTTTGAATGCAAAAGTGAGCATTTGAAATCGCGTCATCGGGTTAGCACATTTAAATTATATTTCTTGGTATTTTCACACCCCAAAATATCTAAGTTAATAAATGTGTAAACTCAAATATTTGAATTTGATTCAGTGGAGAGGAATGTTGCCAAATTAGATCAGACTGATCATAATTATTTAAGTGTTCATCGTCTTAATTTTTGTGTGGTCCCCCACGCCACCAGAAATTCACGCCCCTCTCATTCTCCATCCGCCTCTTTATCTATGTGTGGTGCTTATGTGGCCGTGGCCAATCTAACGGTTACTCATGTAGCGTATAATTCAAAGTTGAAAGCTTTTTACTTTATCTGATTAACAGTATAAATCAAAATGCCCGACGACTGCAGCTCCGATACCAACTTGGACCCAATCAAAAACGCATTAAAATCAAACAATTTGTCAAAGTGGCAACAACAATCAACGCCATTTAATTAGATGCCATTGATTAGCGTAGGAAAAACTGAAAGAAGGCTGGCCGCATCTTTGAATGCATTTCTGTTTCCTCCTCTCCCCCCCTCCAGCCGTCTCTCATCCCACCCCCTGCTAGTGGGGAAACGAAAGACCAGACCACTTGAAAACTCGTCGAGCTTGACAAATTTGACAGGCTTGATTGAAAATGAAATGCGCAGCAGTTGAAAAATGCGTTTTTTTCTCCCGTCGCGGACAAAAGGCAGAAAGAAAGGGTCACCCCGAAAAGAATTTCCATTTTTTTGTTGGTTAAAAGCAAAGCTCGGTAACAAAAGACATGGCAGATGATGCCGGACTTTCGGAAAGTCTCATCTCAACTCAAGTTTTGAAAGCGTTTGCTGCTGCTGCTTCTGCTGCTGCAGCGGCGGCGGGCACAGTCATCTTCTTGCAGCAAATGTCAAGTAGTTGGCACTTTCAAAAAAACCAAAAAAAAAAAAGTAGAAAAACGCCGAAGAGAATCTTCATTTTCTCATCGGCTTGTTGCAATAGGTGAGAATTTATGTAGATTTTTTTATGTTTGTCATAGGCGTAGTGCCATCGAAATATTCCCATATAATGGAGAAACTTTTGCTACAATCGCATCATAAAAAGATTTATTTTATTCCTCTAACTAATATTACTTATTTATATTTCTCATAAACAAATTATTTTTTATAGTGTTGATGTCATCTTGATTAAGGAAGGATTAAATTATCTCTCACTCTTCTTTCCCGCTTAACTTTAAAGAAGAAAGTGACTATCAGAGTTGTCATTATTTTTCGATATTATCTACAACTTAAGTGATATCGATATCGATATGGCTATCGTTTAAACTTTAAAGTGTAGTTTTGTGCTTTACAATTAATGTGGAATTTATCCACTTAACTTCTTATCGTCCTTTTAGTCCTCAAATTATTTATTTCATAACTTTCATTAAAGATATATCTGAGATACTTAAATAAACTTCCCAAAAATCATATAGAATTAGTCCAAAAAATACTTTCAATGAAAAGAGATTTTTTAGGGAATTCTGAATGTTTAAAACGGGTATTTTTCTCCCCCTTTGAGACGCCCCTGGAGTGTGCCCCTGCTACTGCTGGTGTTTTGCTTTTACCTGGGCTATTTGTCAAATTGTTTAGCCTTTGGTCTTTGAACAATTGACAGGCCAACTAACTAACCAACTTGCTGCCGCCGCCGCTGCTGCTGCTGTTCCAATCTGGGCCTCTTTAGCCATTTTTACTGTTCAACATGAGTTTTTGAAGGCAACATGGCACAAGACGGCAAACACTTGCCCAGACTCCCAATGATAGTTTAATATTTGCCAAAAAATATTTATGACAAGTCGCTTAGTCGGTCAATGCTGTCCAAAAGTGGCCAACAAAATTTTTCAGGTGTCGGCAGAAATACTTCTTTTCCACCTGCGAAATGGAAATGAAATGAAATCTAGTTAACACCCCAAACAAGTGGATATGAAACATTTGAATAAACTAGATCGATTTAGATTTGTTTTGGTTTTAATCAGTTTTTCTCTCTCTCTCTCTCTTTAACCCATATATATACATTTAATCGTGTTATGGCATTTCCGTTTTATAACCACACGAAATGAATATTTATGGCTAATACCACAGAAAAATGCTAAAATTAATGATGACCAAAATAATTTCGGCGCCATTTAAACGGCGCCACTTTTATAATGGCAGCAACTAAATCCAAATCAAAATCACATCGAATCTGCTGTCATTCAAAAAGAACCAACAACAATTCACATATCTGGGATATTAATGGCATCGTAAAGACAAGAGCCAAAAAAGAGAGAACCAGAGGGCCGGTCTACCTGTGATCGCATCGAAAATGTTATACCCTGGAGAATTTGTAGGGAAGAATTAGAATTAGCAGAGAAAAGTCAAGTCCTTAACCTAAGCATTTCCATTTAATCAAGTTAATCTAACTACTTCGATCAAATGGATTTGGCATAAACTACGAAAAATCTATTTTGGTGAAGTTTATATAAAATATTAAAATTAAACTAAGCTCTGCTGCTCTGTTTCCTGCTTAGTTTATCTTGTTAACTTTATTTCTAATGATCAAAAAATTAAACTTTCTACATGATATAGTCAAAAGATTTGCTATCAAAGTTGTAAAGTGAGCTCTTGAGGCTGGAATAATGAAAAAGAATCATACTTTGATTAAAATTTAAATATTTTTGATAAAATTATTTATCAATCAACGATTTTTGAAAGTATTGTAAGAATCTGACAATGTTTTCCCAACTAACTTATTATTTTTGAAGGATGGATGACTTTCAGATACAATTTAAACTGATTATCAGAAACTCTTAAAAGTGAGTTTTTTTATCCAATATTTCATAGTGCATTAAATAGCCCACTATTTTACCTGTTAAACTTATAAAGACCAACTACTCCGAAGGTCCAATTTATGATATCCTGCCAAGAGCTTTAACTTCGATTATTTCCTAATAAATTTTGATCAATCTTTGTTCCTTTCACACTACAAATGATAAATATAATTGTTTATTTGTTAAGTTTTCTTTGAAAGTGCACCTACCCCGTTGGGAAAGTGTATTGAATTCATCGTATCTTAACCCATGACGGCATCAAAAAAGCGTTTACGACTTCGCGCCTTAGAATAAAGCGTATTCTTATTTATTTGTTTGATACTCTTGCAAAAAGGTATTCAAACAACTGAGAGAGTGTGTATACGTGGTAGGTATACGAGTATTTGTGAATATACTACATTGTGTTGGAACCGGTATTCAGATATATGGTGGATTTAAAATTAAAATCTGACGCGCACTCAATTAAGTTTATTGCATTGCAAATCATGTCCGTAACCCATTTTTATGACAGTCGAAGGTGTCAAGATGATTTGTCAACAACTGCCACGCCCACCCCACCCATGGACGAGGAGCGTCATAAAAACGCATAGACAGTTAGGTTTTATTTTGCTGTCTGCAACAAGTTGTTGCACTTGAATCTCTTGTTTGCGTCCCTCTCTCTCTCTCTCTCTCTCTCCAGCGGTCAAACGGCCAAAAACTGAACTCTCAGAAATGATGGAATGCCACAACAACAACAGCAACAACAACCAACTGTCCCTGTCCATCGACCATCTCATCGAAGAAACACACACATTTTTGCTGTGCGGGTGTCAGGCAATTGACTGACTGACTGACAGACTGACTGCCTTTGGACTTGGGCTTCTTCTTCGTGTTGTGGGGTTTTTTTTTGTTTTTTCCAGTCAGTAATTAACCACACACTGACCTTCCTCATAGTTGTTGCCATTGTGCAATGCTCTCGCAAGTTTTTTGCACCTTCCCGAAGCCGTTGTCTACCTGGTAACCCACTTGCTAACTGTTTAGCTCATCAACCGCTCCATTGTCTTGAAAGAACTTTTCCCTTTAAATGCCAAATGAGGTTAACTGAACCGTTCTAAAAAGGCGTTTCCTCCGAATGCAATCAATATTAACGATTTAAAATGGAAAGGCAAAGGATCCCTCCTGAGCATCCCTCGTTGGAATAAACAATTAAAACAAACGAGTTCTGTCCCTTTCTATCTACCTGTTTGATTCACTTTCTTTCGAACAGTTTCTCATGCAGATTGCATTTGTAATTCACAACAATTAAATTAAGTCCCCATCTAATGCCCCCATCTAATGCCTCCATAATGGCAACAACTGAGACTCTAGACTCTAAGCTTGCACTTGAAAAATGGTCACAAAAAATCATCACACACACACACCACAGATAGAAAGAGACGGCATGTGAGTTGGCTTAAAGCGAAGAGTGGAATTTCCGTCATTTAAGCAGCGGCTTAAAATGTTTTCTTCATTAGAATAACTGTCATAAAAATAAACGCATAAAAAAATAACACACAAAAATTATAAGCGGATCTAATCATTTTCCCATAAACAGATGCCGAGATGCTTAAACACACAAACACAGAGAGAGATAGAGAGAGAGAGAGAGGGACAAAAAATCTGCTTAAATTTCACCTGACACGCTAATTTGGCTAATAAACAATTCCCCCATCCCCCATTCCCTACCCCTCCCTCTCTCACTCTCCACCAAAAAACCACAAAATTCAGTTGAAGGCGCCACCGTTTGGGGGGGAGCAATGACAAAAGTCAACAAAGATAGAAAATATACATTCGAATTAAACAAATATATAAATAAATACTTACCTTATATATTTGATTTGATTTGATTTGATATATATTTTATCTATAGCATTCCTAAGCAACAGCAGCAGGTGATAGATTCGATTGAAAATCAGTGAGCAAATGTGAACTTATGAGATACATTTGTGTGTGAGATACTTTTGTCATGCTAATTTCATTTGGCATATAATATGTATAGAAATACTTATACTCGATATACCTCTATGTAGATAGATAGGTATGTGTTAACATTAAGACTCTGTCTACATATTTCGAGCGAACTGGAACGGGTTTCCAAAAGTCTCACAATAGTAGGAATGTAGAGGAGAAATATTAAAAAGTATAAAAAAATATTAAAAAATTTAGCCATGATTCAATACCAGGATTAATCGATTGCATAGCGGAAGTGCTAAGTGGGAAGAAACCTAGTGATCTAATGATTGTGCTAACTATCCATCAAGTCTAGTTGGATCTTAGTTTAGCCTCGTAAAGTTGAGGTTAAGAATTCTAGGATATTTTATATTCTCTGTGAAATTTCTCTCAATGATCATTTGCTTGGACTATTCCACAGACGTCAGTCTGTTGTTGCTTGTCAGAATACCGAGATTAATCTCAATATATGCATATATAATTCCAATCTGAATCAATTTGCTACAAGACTTCACCCTTAACTCCAACAGATCGTCGCGCCTGATCTTGACCACTTGCTTTAGGTATTTTCCAAATTGATTGCTTAACAAATTTATTTTTTGTTAAACAAATTTATAAATTATTACTTTTAGTGTATAATAAAATTTCATTAGCAGCGTTTTTTTGTGTTGTGTCGCTGTTTTTTTTTTTTTTTTTTGTGGCTTTGGCGTGCGCAGACGGCGCCAGTCTCTTGTTTTGGTCAAAATCCGACTTGATAAATCTCTTGGGTCAGTCGCACTTTTAGCCAATTTGCATATGTGTCAGCGGCAAAAAAACAGACTATGGATATTCACACATTTTTTGTCAGTTTTTCTTAATATTATGTGGTTAGAGAGGTTTGTTTTTTTTCCCCTCTGTTTTCTTCAATTTTTCACTTAATTATTGCCAGACAAGTCATAAATCTTCTGTACTTTACATAAATTAATATGAAATACTAATTTTTGTGTGTGTTGGAGATTATGATTTATGCTCCCATGTCAACATCTACCGTTGTCGAACATCTATCAAATAAATATACTCACTCGTTCCCAGGTATCTGATGGCGCCCACGCGTTTTACCTTTGTGATCTCTGTGACTCTCTTGAGATGTTAATTTATGATTATCCGCGACATATTGAGGTCAGATTTACACATTGTTGTCACATTGTTGCTAGATTCTTATCAATTGTTACATGATTTTCATATTAGCAATTTGAATTTTATGATTCGAAGGTGAGCTAAAAATGTTTCCGGCATTATGAGAAAAGGTCACAGAAACTTCTACGACTATTAAGTGGAAAATTCCATAGTGAAATCGTGTCTCAATCTCTAATCCAATGAATTTACAAAGATGATATGAAAGTTTCTGAAGTTTCTTTCATTCTTTTAGGCTTAGAAATTGAAAGTTTTAGAGAGAAAAAAACATTAATAAATCATAATAAATAATAATGAGTTAAGGCATCTTTTCTAAATGGATTGGGTATAAGTATAAGTTTTTATGCTGTCTCAATTATTCTCATAGCAATCCATTTCGATTTTGAATTGGAATTACAAATAAATAAATTCTTCATCAAGTGAATATATCTATTGAAAGTTTTACCCTTTCTATCCAATTTATAGGCTTCGTTTTGAGTTTAATTTAAATTATATCAAATGAAATTTAAATTCATTTACTTATTAAAATTTTTATTGAAGAATATACTACCAAGGTGAGACATATTATTAAATTGCCAACTACTTTTAATTTCACCTAATGCCGAAATATTTTAGGAAACAGAACCAGATCTTCATTTGATTTTGAACAAATTTATTGAAAATTGATTTTGGAAACAGGCCTGAATATAGATTTTTTTTTACTTACCACTTATTATCTGCCACATTTGGACTCCAGTTGTGCATTATTGCTCCATTAGGAAATCAACCTAAAAGACTGTTAAATGGAATGCTGAAAAGTTCCTATTAAGAAACTGAAAGAAAGTGTTTCGATGGCTCCTTGGCTGGACCTTCCCTTTGCATTTGTTTGTTTTTGACCCCGAAATAAATATTGCATGTTTGTATTGTACTATATGTGTTTCATATTTATTATTTTCAATTCGTATCGTTTCATCGTCATTCGCAAATTGCTCATTATAATTACTATTATGGTTATTATTTGACAGCAGTGAATTATAATTTTCGTCATCATCATTATGATGATGATGTGGGGGATTCTCGTTAACAACATTAATATTTGCATTTAAATTATCAAGATTAGGTTGTTCTTGCTGCTGCTGCTGCTGCTGTTGCACTAGCAACTGTTGTTGCTGTTGTTGCTGGCTACGAAGTAAATGCTTTACAATATTTTCTTCGTGCTCACCTTTCGTCTGATCTTCGTCATTATCTTGTTGGGGGGGATTAGCATCAATGTGATTATGATTATTATAATGATAATCGACTGTAGTAGTAGATAAATGGTCTACAGTTTGCATGCTCCTGTCCATTCGAACGTTTAATTGCTTATGATTATTGTCAATATTCTCTGTATTGAACGCACTCCGGCTATGGCTATGGCTATTGCTATGGCTATGGCTATGGCTATGGCTATTGCTATGGCTATGGCTATTTGGACTATCGAACTTAGTGCTAGTATCTAAACTACTAGAATCAGTCGTGCTACTTTTAGTATTCATATTATTATGCTCGTTACTGTACAAGTAGTTGTAGTTTTTTGGCAAGGCAGGTATTGCAATATTAAGAATATGGCTATTACTATTAAGATTTAGGTTTAAGTTACTATTAACATAGGTTTTTGAGTATTCATTTTGTTGTTGTTGTTGCTGCTGTTGCTGCTGCTCCTGCTGCTGCTGCTGCTTTGTTGTTGTTGACTCAACCAACTGCATATCGGCAGATGCTGCTGCCGCTGCTGCTGTTGTTGTTGTTGAGGCAACATTTGTTGCTGCTGCTGAACGTTTTCTACGCCCACGCTTGCGTCGACTGGCGGCCAGCATGGCCATCAAATTGAAGGCCGATGGCGCCAACGAGGCTGCTGTTGCCGTCAGTGCCGTGGATGTTGCTGTCGACGACGACGATGAGGATGAGGATGCCGACGATGAAGCCGTCGGCAAGTGCTCAACGGAAGCCGACGAGGAGGAAGTGAACTGATCTTGCTGCTCCTCCAGCAATTGCTGTTGGCGGCGTCTTTGCATGCGACGACGACGACGATGTTCCATCCACGTGGCATTGTTGTGATGGTGACGCACTTCCAGATTCTTCGGTTGCGGCTTGTGCATGGCACCGACAGCAACAACATTGTTGTGGTGCTTGTTGTTGTTGTTGTTGTTGGCGGCAATGCGCTGTTGCTGCTCCCTTTGACGCTGGCGATGTTGCAGCTTCTGTTCTTTGCGATGTTGCGAGCGTTTGCGATTCCTTTTAATGATGTCCTGTTGCAGCAGTTCATCATCCAGGTTGCTGTTGTTGCTATTGTTGTTGTTGTTGGCTTGATTGTAGGACTTAGGGCTATTGTTGTTGTTGTTGTGGTTGCTAAAAGAACTATCGCTATTAATACTTGTAGTTGTTGTTGCTGCTGCTCCTGCTGCTGCTGCTGTTGGGCGACGCTGTTTGATTTTCACACGTCTTGTGCCCGAAACTGGGCTCAATTTTTTTGTTGCTGTCTCTGTTGGTGCTGTTGTTGTAGGTCTGGTTGTTGTTGTTGTTGTTGTACTGGTTGTTGTTGTAGTTGTTGACGTACTGGTTGATGTTGTTGTTGTTGTTGATGTTGCTCTCGTTCTTAACAATTTACTACGAAATTCCTTGGCCTCGGCACGATAGAAGAAAAAGCAAGTTTTTTTCAGGCGATGCGCCCTGTTTCTATCCTTTGGCCCAATTGGTCTAAAGTTACGCTTAATGCCCACACGCAGCTCCTGATTGTAGGCATTTCTATACTGATAATAGCCCCGATCCATTGACTCTCTGAAATGGCAATCGTTTGTGGCGTTTCTCTACAGAAAAAACGGAAATAAATCAAGAAGAAAAAGGGGAAAGGGAAAACATTTGGTTAGAGGTGCATTCCTTTCAAAATTCCTAGCCAACTAATTGCATAGATCAGTAAATGATTCACTTAACTTAAGGTAACTTTTGAGTAAATATATCCCTATATACCCTATCTTTTTTTTTATTAGTTATTCTGTTGACTCTTACCTTTCCAACAAGTCGTCCTTGGTGAAAGCACAAATAGTGATCCACATCCTTGGCATAGATGGTGATCTTGAAATCTGGATCCAGTGCATCGCCAACACTGTCCATTTTGAAGGATTCTACACAGAGAGAAGACAAAATGGAATTAAATTAATTATTAGCAAATGAAGCAACTTTCTGTTGGGTATTAAGTAAATATTAGATTTATGGCAAGCGGTGTGCGAGTGTATGGAGCGGCAGAGCACTTGAAGATAACCCAATTAATTGAAAGGTTTTCGATAAAGTTATGAAAGGTTTGATTAGTTTTCGGTGGCGTCAACTGACGAACACATGCTGCTGCTGCCCCACCCACATTTGGGTCTGGGTCTGTTATCAATGGATCTATTGCCCCATGCAGTCAGCATACTAGAATGCCCATCTAAACAGTCGTTGAACTTTTTGGCATTAGTTTTCCTCCTCTCTAAGAGAGGGTTAACCCTGAAGTTTTAATGGCTTTATACGATCTTTGGCCACGTTCTCGGGGCATGCCGCTATATTGTTTTAGGGAAGACCTTCAATTGATATGGCCAGAAGGCAACGCCCCAAAGAAACAAATCGATCAAATTGCTTAAGCTTCAAGTATTTGCCCCCACCCCCCCACTCCATCCCGCCATCACCCTTCAGTTGGCTTTTGATAGCTAGTTAGTTAGTTCAAACTGATTAGATAAAATGCCAAAGTGACAATGTGTTTGACTTATTAATTTATGGTAAATGGCATTCCTTTCCCCCACCCCGCTAAACCTTTTGTTTTCCGCAGGAATTTTCCTTCTCTGTTGTCACTTTCGTTTAGAGATCAACCTAGTTTTAGAGGCCGCCGCTCCTGAACTTGAGCAAACGGCTTGGAAAAACCGCACAAAACTCAAAACCAAGAAGAAGACGAAATGACAAATCAAACAACAAACCGCAATGGCGCCGCCAAACGGACTGAGACTGGGATGGAGACTGAGACTGAGACTGAGACTGGGCGGTTCATACATCAATCAAATATTAAATTACCAATAATTTAATTAAGCACACAATATGCACAGACGGAGACCGAAACAGAGACGGAGACGGAGACCGAGTTCAAAATAAATGCCAATTTAATTGAAATGCCAAATGAAAATTTATATATATGTATATGTAGATGTAGATCAATAAGCAGAACTTACGTGCCAATGAGATGTCCTCTGCGGTCACTTTGCCGTGCGCGTTGATGTGCAGCGCACGATCGTTGTGGGTCATCAATGTTAATATATATTCGTCCGTCTTTGCGCATGTTGTTGATACAAAAGCAAGCATAACCTGTGTGGAGGGGGGAGAGGGGAGAGCGGAGAGATGGTGATTAATAAATGCAGATACATTCGCCTTAATCCTAGCTGGAACATGCCCCATAAATTTCCATTAATACGATAAGCTTTCCGTTCCGAACACATGTGACTCCATAAACGTTTTTAATGGTCAAAGTTGAGCCGCAACACAAACCCATTAAAACCTATGGGAATTCTCAGTATTCGAGTGTGTGTGTGTGTGTGGCACTCCAGATGCGTTTTTCAACTTAAATGCTAAACTTTGATAATTGGCGGCCAACGTGAAACTATTTAACTAAGCCTAGAAGCTGCTTCTTTGTCGCTGCTTTATTTTATTATGGATATTGGATTTTATTTCAGATTTTTACCTCCACATCAAATCACGTGCAAAGAATTATTCAAATGATATCATTATCAATATTTCTGCAGAGTCAGCAAAACAATCCGAAATGGAAAATAAAAAAGCGTAACGAGTGCAAATCATCATCAATTCATTCGGGTTCTCAAAGCTTAGATCAAATCCTCATATATCATTTGATACAGCACACGGCACTACAATAGACTACCCCAAGTATATTTTGGATATTTTTAGTTGCAGTGCTAAAAATATCTAGAGCTTATGTGGATTCTGTGACAAAGAGCTGGGTGCCAACTAATTGACCACGCGTCCAAGTCCATAACCAATCGATTGAAGTTCCTACACTCGATTCACATTCCTACACTTGGCGGCTTGTCAACACATTTCATCAGTTGTAAAGTAAAGTTGACAGAATGTCAGTTTCTTCTCTTGGTTGTGTGTGTTTGCTTTGCCAGCGACCTTTTCCATAGTTCAATGACGTTTTTTTTTCGTTTTCTCGTTTTCTTTAATGTAATAATTATTATTATTTTTCGTTTATTACTATTATTTTCAAGTGGGGGACCAGAGCCACTCCACAAGCACACACACACACACACTCAGATATCAATATTTTCCCCTCCTCTTCATCGCTTGTGATTACATACACTCGATCCGATCTTGCAGAATGCCTTAAATACTTTTCGTTCATGATAATTATTTTTTGTTTTTACTCTGGAAGTGAAGTGTTGAAAACGAATTTTCGGATTTTGTAATTCAAATTGACAATCTCCAGATGTTATTCGAAATTTATTATTTTTTTTGAATTGATGTTTGTCTTTTTTTAAGTCGAGGTTTGGAAGATCGTAGCTCTAAAAACAAATGTCTTAAATATTTTTACTAATATTTTCTACTATTCCTCTTCCCAATCGTTTTTTGTTTAATATTTCAATAGTCTTAGCAGTGTTTCTTTATAAATTTGGGTAGATTGAAGAGGTTTGCTAAGGTTCCTACATAAACTCATTGAAATAGTCTTTCCTTTATTATAATGCCAACTTATATATAACTATATATAAAAGGATCTGCCAACTTACCATCAATATAAAAATTATCCTGACAATGGGCAGCGGGAACTGTTGTAACCTGCAAAATATGGAAACAAAACGAGACGAAATAAATATCACATTCATATAAAATTATGGGAAACGTTAAACGTTTCCAATGGATCGACTATTAATTTGCATAAATTTGGAATTTTGAATAGTTCATAGTAATTTTGATGTTTGTTTCATTTCAACTTCCGTCTGAGATCATGACTCAAAACTTATGTTAGGTTTTTTGATGAGATGCTATGAGTTTACTGAGTTTAGCCCTTTCCCCTACACAATGCATGGTCAATGTCATATAAATATATATTTTTTTATAGTATATATATGAAAAACGAAAATAAAACGAGAAAAAAATAACCAACAACATGAAGTGGCCACTCAGAAAAACTGAGAAAAAAAAAGAAAAAGCCAAGAAAACGTTTCTATCGATTGATTTGAACAACAACTATTGTTTGGAGGCTTTTTTTTTTTAACTATAAGAGTGACTTGGACTTGCATATTTTGTTTCACGACTAATCCTCCCCTCCACTCCCCTCCCCACCCCGTTTGACAGACCCAAAAGGTCATTGATTTCAGCTTAAGGCTGAACTGAACTACAAAAAAAGAAAAGAAAAGAACTGAGTAAGAAAGAACAAGAACCAGAAGGGTAGTTTCTTGAGACGAAGGTCTTTTGCGTTTTGTTTTATTTTTTCTTAGTTTTTTTTGTGCTTTTTTGAAAAGTGAAAATCGCACACTTTGGCCAAAGAAATCAATACGAGAGCGGGAGGGGTTAGAATTCAAATTGCAGTCCCAAAAAACACAAAAACCAAAGCATTTTGCCCTCACAGTGGGCAGTCCCTCGGAACGAGGGATCAAGAATCAAATTGGTCTTGGCCGATTGCCGATTTTTATCATTTTTCAATTTCACAGCAGACAATAAAGTTCGATTTCAATGAAATGATTTTGATTTGGACTCTTTTGGCCTCTTGGCAATTAATTGGAGAAAATTTATGTTTAGCTTTGCATTCGATTTAATTTGTTGATTTTCATCAGAATTTTTACGATTTCTTGTTGGCGAATAAAGCTGAGTGATCAGTTATTGTTGGCTTGGCTTCCAACATGCTCAATTACATGTGTTTTACGTGGCTCAGGTAAACACTTTAAGCACATTTTGTCGATTTTCCCTGAAATAATATGTAAACCTCTTCTCTCTTTTTTTTTCTAGCGCCAGATTTCTGAGGTCTAGCAACCGCAAACCGAAACCGAAACTGAAACCGAATTCTAATACCCATAACAAAAGCCCAGATGACCCGCCCCTCTCTCTCTTTCTGTCTCGCTCACTCTTCTATTCTATTTGCATTTCTCATGTATGTAATTTGATATCACCTTAGTGTCTCCAAGTGGGTTTTCGTATCTGTATCTGCGTCCATGTCGGCTCTCTCTCTCTCTGTCTCTCTCTCTCTGTCTCTCTCTCTGCATGTCTGTGAGTGTTTTCGTTTCCTTTACAATGCGACTTATAATTACCTTTTTGGTATGCAGACAACAGAAGCACAAGAACTTGAATGAAGTCTTTAAGTAGGGTTAGGCAACAGAAACAGGGACAGACAATAGGGACACAATGTGTGCTTGGAATAATGATTAGCATTTCTGTTTAAGGACCACCCGTAAAGCTTTGATCCTCCTGAATCACGTGATTTCTAGGATTCCAAGTCAGTTAAAGATTCTTCTAAGTAGCTTTAAGCTCAGCTTCGATATGTGTGTGAGGCCAAAAGCTTTGATCCTCCATGGTTATGCCTGTCACCTCTTAAATCTCAAACACTTTTGAGAGCAGGTCTCTCTATCTAATCGCTCAGACAGTTTCTTGGCCGTCTTAATTAGTTTTGTACATTCGATTAAATATAAGTATGTATATTGGTCGAAAGTAAATAGCAAGAAGTACGCCAGCAAAAAAATCAACTTGTCATTTGCCACTAGATAAACAAACAAACACAAATACATATAATAGCTAATATTGATTTAGTCGAAACTAGTTTTGGGCACGTGGTTTATTTGTTGTATGTACATATTTCATGGACCTTAGCCCACTTGTTGATTTGCAATTTGGCATCTGTGGAATGTGACAACGATTAGATTAGACAACCAAAAAAAAAAAAACAAAAAAAAAAGCGAAAAAACGTTAAGTAAGTAAAATGCCAAATACGAGATTTTGCACCACACAAAGGCATTACGATAGACCGATTTGTTTTAGGGTATTCACAATCCTTAAGTAGCTTCTGATTGCCGACACGTGCGACACTCTCTCTCTCTCTCTCTTTCAATCAGAGCTCATCAATTCCCCCTCCTCTCAATGGGAGATCGTCAGAGTGTGAAATGTTTTTATGTATTCCTTTATAGTCCTTTTTGTGCCTTTAATTGTGCGTGGTGATGGTCACCCTACAAATCTCCCAGTTCCCAGTTTCCCGTTGCCAGTTAATGCAATTTCAATTTTTGCGCTTTTGTTTTAGGGGTTGCATGCAATGTTATTTAATACTTTTGCATCATCATCATCATCAACCTTGCAACAACCCTAACCCAACACCCTCTCCACCTCACCCTCACCCTCTCTCTGGGTGTGTACAACCCTATTCCGGATACCCGGATTGCGACTCCCAACGGCTGCAAATTATTCCAAACGTGGCTGTGCATTTTTATTTGTTTCTCTGGAAATTTAACTGACTTCAAGCAGAAGGTTCTACAGATATCCAAATGGGGAAAAGAATTCAAACAATTTTCCAGGAATTCATTGTGAATCCATTGACCACTGCTGGAAGTATCCAATTTGCAGATTTTCTCTAGAATCTAAGGAGAATTTTCATCATATTTGTCCAAATTGCATTCTCGAAACAATTGTTTGTACTTAAGTTCCTATCTCATCAGGCACTCGAACTTGTGGCGCAAATAGCGCAACGCCCCAAAAAGAATAAAAAACGCCTGCGTAGGAATGGGAATCGGAATGGGTTCACTGCACCCCCCAGTCAACTAGCGAGAGGGAGAGAGAGAAAGAGTGCGAGAGATAAGCAAATGTTGTAGATACTCGGAACTCCGCTGTCTCTCCACAGTGTCAAGGCTATGGAGCTCGTCTGTCTGTCGTGACACTACACAAATCTTGGCTCATTAACTCATTCACAACTTTACTTTGCTTTACTTTACGCTTTTTGCGCCCTGTGTTGATGCATAATTCTAAAACAGGCGTGAAAATTACACACACACACACACACATCGAAGGGGGACGACAGCTGCATGGGCTGATAAGCCAGATAAGCAGCTATGGCAATGCCTAAGCCGCAGTGCGCTGACACTTCCCATGCCCCTGCCCATGCCCCTGTCCCTTGCCCATGCCACGGGTTTAGCTACTTAAGTGGCAGCGGGCCAAATACCTTTTTGTTAGGCTAGGCAAGGCAACTTTCCCAATGTGTCAATATCAATCAAGCCAGACAGAGACTAAACACCGATCATCAAGTCGAAGTAGCAAGTCCAAGGCAAATATCAGACAAGTGCATTGCGCCGTTCCGACCCTCCGAAGCCCTTCCGCTTTGTCCACCCAGCTGAGTTGCTCAAATGTGACACCTTTTTGTGTGTTGTTTTGTTGCTGGAAGGAAAAGCTGATACTAAATACAATAAATCTGATGAAACCATCTGGGACACATGAGATTTAATGCCATTGAATTCGATAAATCCGATGTCCCTACAATAAGTAATTCCCAATTAGTAGTAACTTTGAAAACAGCCCTCGAAAACTTAAGCAATTTCTTGACAATTAGTGTAGTTAAAATATTTTTACTTCTCTGTAGGACTTCAGAGGTAATAAATTTTGATAATTAAAATTAAAATTAAATATTTGTCAAAATGTAAACTTCCTAAAAAAATAGATTTAATTTTTAGTATTTAAGTTTTAAAAACATGTTTCGAAAAAAAGTTTTTGTTTATATTTTGAAACTTCCATTTGTAATCCTTGAGTTATTTGCCCTAATTATCGATTATTAATCGATAAACTGTGAGTCCCCGTTTTACTTGATCAACATTGCTGTTTGATAACTTTCACAATTCAGCTGGATTTTCGTGTTGTGTGATCTCAGTGTGTGTGCACACACACACAAGCAGAAGAGATGTGTAAAGTGGGAGTGTTTGTTGTTTTACACAACACTGCGGCGGCAGCAAAAGCCACTGCACACATTTGTAGGTCAGGTGCAAGTGTCGATCTAGCTGCCAGCTGCTGCTGCTGCCGCTGCTGCATCTGCTGAAAAGAGCCAAGAAGGGCCCCAATGGGGGGAATGCATGCGAGAGATAGAGAGGTAGAGATGGGTAGGGCGAGTTTGTGTGACCAATGGATGATGGGCAAGCCCAATGGTGTGGTACGGGGGCGGGGATTGCGGGGCAAGTTGGTAATTTGTAATGCAAATATTTGCATAAATTGAACATTTTTACAACCCACGTTTTCAACTTTGGCATAATTTATCTACCAGCTACCTCGACATCTCCCACGCCCCAGTCCCCACCCCCCTCCCATCTTTCACCCTCTCTCTCTCTCCCGAAAAGAAAATAACTAAATTCAATTGTTTTATAACCAAAAGCAGAGAGAAAAAAATGTCCAACTAGCAAAAACAATATAAGCAAAACAAACACTTGAGGGCCGCCGCATGGTTCTTGACAAAAAAAAAAAAAACAATAAAAAAAAGTTTGTTTCAAGCGCTTTTTGGCGCATTTGTTATTATTTCATTTTATTTCAACTTACATATATGTATATGTATGTATGTGTATGGAAAATTATACTACGCGTAGTACGATTTGTTTGTATGTAGTAGTAGTAGTAGGAGTTCTACCGTTTCTGTCTACGTATATTTTGAACGTGTTCATGATAAGATAAAATTTTCAAAACACTGAAAACGACGTCTCCGAACTTAGTTGTAGTTGTGTCAATTTTGCCATTTGTTAGTGAGGGAATATGCGAAGTTAGCTTCTATCTATATACCCTTTCCGGCAGGTGCAGCTGACCCATTCACTTGGTAAAATGTTGGAGCGAAGAGGAAGTTCTCATGGAACTGGATCGAAAGTGTAATGCAAGTGCTTTCCGAGATCAGTTGATCGATTTCCAAGGGCATGCCCTATTCGACTCCCAGAAAAAAACACTCTCCATTTAGTTGGGTATTCTAGTCAAAGCTTAATTTGGTCGAGGCAACCCGCGTTCTGTGTGTGGAAAACTTTCGATAAGCTTATATGGGGATTACTCACTTTGCCTCTAATGGCTTCAAATCATAAACGCATAAAACCATATAAACAATCAACTAAAATTCAATAAATCGCCCACAAATCGCCCTCAATCAGCCATTAAAATGAAGCAGGCAATAATACATATAGCCAAGGCGCGCGACATTTTAGCCAGACATTGGGAGCCAGATTAGGTTACAGTAAAGCGAATCGAAATTGAAATGAAACCAAAACCAATCAACAGGTGACATGCACTTGATGCGGTCTGAATTAGAGGGAATGTTTTGGTATGTGGTATGCCAGCCAGTTGATCATAATGCTGGATGACTAAGTAATCCTCATATATACATACATCATCATCATCGTTATAATCATAATCAGCATTAGCATCATCGCATGAAACGTGACTTTTGAGGTCGTTTTCTAATCCGTGCCGTCACTGCCGTCATTCACCTCCGAGTGAGCCCTTCCCAATAACCCAATTATTCACATCTATATTAATATAAATCTACGATATAAGTAGGTATATATATTTATATTTCTTTTCCTCTTTCGTTTCCCCAGCTCGACAGCTTTTACCACCCGCGCGTAACCTAATTAAAAAAAATATAAGTGATATATATATACATATATCCGTATATACAACAGTTAGTTGTGAGTAGAAGATTAAAAATACATTTAAAAGTGCAAAAAATGATTATTGGCAAACATTAAGTCAGGGCGCCGCCTTTCGAATACCCTGTAAGAAGTTGTTCGATTTGGATTTAGTGTCAGCATAAGCAACTCCATGATAGATAAATCACTTCAAACCGAAACTGTTTGCTATGTATAAAAATCTATTCGATCTTTAGAATAATATTTGGAAATGAGAGGAATAACTTAATGGCTAAAAGATATTGAAAAAGTACTTTAACTAATTTTGGACTTCGATATTCCTTACATGAAATTATTGAAGTTCAATCAATCGAATAAATGACTTTCCAGGGTATTGATAATTTCCAATTTTCTTTATTATTATTTTTGGTTCAAACAATGCCTTTGAGCTTTTTGTTTAACAACCAATTCGATCTTCATCGATTGCATTAATCAAAGCTGCACGAATTAGCCCAGTCATTGAAGTTATTTATGATTTACTATAGCATGTGATTTGCCAAATCAATAAATATCAATAAAAATGTTGCGTAGACAGAAAGGGAAAGATAGACAGAGTGAGTCCCTCTCCCTCACTCACTCAATAGTTAATAGTAGTATTTATTTTTTCTATCATTCCTCTCGTCTCGGGCTATCCCCCAAATGTTATCTTTTTTTATCTATTTCCGTTTTAATTAGTAAAAAAAAAAACGCAGAGTGAGAAAAATTGGAAAATCAAATATTGTCTAGTTTTTTTTTTTTGTTTTTCCATAAGTAGTAAAGTTTGTTATCTAACCCCCTCCCCCTCACACCCCTCACACGTTGGGGCGTGGCTTCTATGAAATTTTCTTACAACTTGTTTTATGGACGGATTGAAATTGGATTTCGATTCTGATAAAGTCGGCTAAAGATTAGAATTAACGATGATTGCTGTGGGTGGGTGGGATTGGTTTGGTCGGCGGCATTAAAAAGTTGTAAATTCACATATTAAAAGTAAACTTTTTGCACACAAAAATTGTTATAAATTTTGCAAGTTCTTGTTGTTAAGCAGTGACCAAGGGGGAGGGGCAGGGGCAGGGGGTTGGATTGCTTGATGATTTATGTATGAATCGCAATCCGATTCAGGTAAATGTCCTGTGAGATCAGCAATAACGTGGCGACCCCTTGAATGTGGAAAAAGGGGTTGCACACACACACACACAGAACAGCACACACACACTCACACTACCACTACCACTAAGATTTATCCTGACAGTTTGCATGTGTTAGAGCCATAACAAGTTATACATTTTTTTCCTTTCGAACTGGACCTCAAACTGAATTCTTGTTTCAAAACATATAATTGTTGTGCTTTTGCTGTTGTTGTTGTTGTACTTTTTATGTGTTATATTTGAAAATTGCTTTTTAAGTGAAATTACTTTTGGCATGATATTTAGTCGAACATTTATCCATATATCCTTTAGTGTGTGTGTGTGTGTGTGTGTTTGGGTTAGTGTCTGTGAAGGGAGCAAAGCAAAACACAGGTCATGTCATGGCTTTGCTCTTGGTTTGCTTTTTGAGTTTGGTTTTTGTTCGGCCCTTTCATGGCGTGTTGTGTTACTCTCGCCCGAAAGGGTATATAAACTTGGATACCAGGCAAAGAAAAAGCCACAGAAAGTTGACGTATCAGCATGAGTTGGTGAATTTGTTTCACTAATAGTCAAAACGTAGCCCTGAATTTTATGAGATCTGTCTAGAATGTTATTGAATTTGTGAAATTAATTTGAGAACGTATAGTATTTTGATTTGGTTATACTTTTCAAATCACTTTTCAACATTTTTGAGTTCTTCTTAACGAAAATACCCTAAGTACTCGCATAAATTTGATTGCTAACCAAAATTCCCATTACCAGTTCAAGATAAACTTCTCAGAGTAGGACTTTTGCTATTAGATAAATAAATTTCATAATTCAACGTAAGCATTACAAATGTGATAAATGCCTTAAATGAAAATTGATATGCCATAAAGATTGCTTGTGATCCATAATGTTTATGATCTTTGTCTAAATGAACATAAAACTCGTGAATTTTTCTAGACATAATTCCAAATAAATTTGATATCACTTCTTGGATGAAGAATTTCATAATTATGTGTATCTCAACTGACTGTAATTCAAGTGAATTCTAGTATCTGAGAGCAATACTTACATCGTATATTTCTGGCCGCATTGTAGCCCCCAAAATTTAAGGGTATAAATTATAATCCAACATGGGTCTGTTGTGCGTTTAATTTGATATAATTATTATTACAAAATCGTACATTTGATTTGTCGATTGTGGTTAAAGATGACGATGATGACGATGAAGTTGTTGCTGCTGTTGTTGTTGTTGTTGTTGTTGGTGTTGATGGAGTTGTTGTTGTTGGTGTTGTTAATGTTGACGTTGACACGAATTGGAAACCAAACGGAAATCAAAATTCATATATAGCTCATAAGTTGGAGTAGTACATATGTAGATGCCCGAAAACAGCAATAAAACAAAAAAATAACTGTTGACGCGACACAAATTTCAATTACAAAAAAATAATGCCATTTATATGTATGTATATATAAGAAAGGAAAAAAAAACGAGACACAAAAAAAAATAATTCTTCGTTTTTCTTCTTACTTTTTTGATATGTATATATAATGTGTGTGTGTGTGTGTATTACTGATTAAACAATATGTAATTTGTTGTAATACAATAATTATATACGGGGTATAAATTTATATTTCTTTATAATTTTCCTTTATTTATAGGTATATAAATATATATATATATTGTGGGATATTTATTGCACGACACTTTCATATATTTTTTGTATTATTCGAATAGATTTCCATTAAATTTTGCACAATTTCAATTTTTTTCAAATTTCAAAATTTGCTTATAATTTTGTTGTATTTTTGGCTTTGCGGCACTGGCTTTATTTTTGAACTGGTTATCAAGTCGATTTTTAAAACAAAATCAGTTTCTCTTTCAACTTTGAATATTATTTTTATTTTGCACTTTTGCACCCTTTTCATTTGTGGCTTTGTGGTTTCTTCTTTTTGCATAATTTTTCCTTTTGAATATATTTTCAAAAGATTTGTAGAACGTTTTTTTTGCTTGGTTTGGAAAATTGTAGTAGTTATTTTTCTAGATTTTCTCTTCTTGGCCCGCTGCCAGCGATCTTTACTTGACGAAAGGTGAACACAAACTGAATCAGAAAAAAAATGCACAAAAATATACGTCGCCAGATACGAGATACTTTTGGTTTTTGTTTTGAAGTTCGTGGCGAACTCAAACCGAACGTATAGGTTCGAACTGGCATGGGTGTGGCCGAAGGGGTTGGTTCTAAAAGATACATTTCATTCTACATGGTTCTGCGTGTATCTTTGCCTGTTAATCAATGAAAATGTAGAGAAATACGCATCCGTTAGATACGCATTCGCATACATAGTATATTCAAATATCTTTAAAGTGAGTTGTTAGTTGTAGGGAGTAAAAGATACATATTTCATTCTACTTAGTTCTAAGTGTATCTTTGGTTAGTAATCAATGAAAATGTAGGGAAATTCAGCATTCAGTTGGTTTTTTTTGGCATTCGCATTCCCTTTTGCCACATCCATGAATCTAGACAACTTAATGTGTTAAATTGTTATTATATTGTTTGATAAATGGTATATAGATTCTTGATGATATGACTTTTAATTAGGATAAACTACAGTAAGCCCATCCATAATAGGAACACCTTTGATTTGGGTCAACTTACTAAGACCTACTCCACTTTCATGGCATCATTCACTCAACCGCCCCCATTCATAAAGCAGGCCCCAAAAAACACTCTCTCTCTCTCTTTCTCTCTCTCTCTCTCTGTCTTTCTTTCTCTTCATATATATTATTGGGCAAGGTCCAGTTCAGTTCGCTAGACCGTTAGCCAAAGATTGACCTGCATTTGTTTTGATATTGATTGATTAGGTGGCTACTTTAGAAGGCAGTTTTATTGATCATGGGCTGTAAATCAAATTGCGCACCGTTTATATTGAGCAATACTTGGGTGCTAGTCCAAAAACATCTAGCCACAGGTAGATCGGGCAAAAATGGAGCCAGAGCACCCCCTCCCTGACCTGTGTTATCACCATGACAATGGACTTTGGAACGGTGTATCAATTTTCAATTAACTAGATACCCAAATCAGTTCCAATTAAATGATTGTCAAAAGTTCCCCTTGAATCAAACTCGAACGGAATTCGGTAGCGTCTCTCTATCACGCTTATCACACATTCAACTTGTTTACTAAAAATATGTCACCAACTATGGATGACTAACTCTCAAATACTATGGAATGCTCTGAGTACCCACTTTTGATTTGAAGCAGCATAATTAATGATGAAAACGAAAGCTTTTCGCACATCATTTTTCAAGTGGAAGATTTTCACGACACGAAAGCCTCAAGCAAAAGGCTTATCAAAGGCCATAAATATGATGAAATTGATATCCTATATAGACTACGCCCCCCTCCCCTACTCGCCCTACCCAGCCGACCAAAGGAACTGTTAATTAACAGCTTCGACCATGTTGCAACTGTTAACCCTCGGAGGGTTAAGCAGTGCCCGCTCTGTTAGCAAGGGCAAGCAGTTCTTTTTGGCAAATTCGTTTATGTTTATGTTTTTTAGAAAGAAAGTTAAGTGTTTGATTTAAAAAAAAAGAGTTTAGTGAGGGGAAAAACTAATTTGAATTATTCTTTTCTAATACTGCATAAAATTTATGTCATCTGTCAAAAGATTATCTTCAAATTTCGTTAACGAAATTCGTCTCAAAGTTTTACTTAATACATATATTGAAAAACAATACTACTAAAAATGTTAGAGGTGTTTTTCAAATCAAAGACTAAATAAAATCGAAATATATTTATGTCTGGTTAAATGGCTTATTTTAAACTAAAGTTTGAATAAGTGAGAACTGTGAAATATCATAAGATGAAGTCGTGTATATACGTATATTCTATATCTATGTTTAGGCCGATATTCAAGGTCTAATAAATCACAGCAGGGTGTTTATTATTTTTAAAAATATATAAACAAAAATGATAGACACACTGGAGTAATTTATTAGACCTCGAGCTCGAGCTGAGATGAAATTCAAGAAGGTCACTAAACCATTTAGAAGGATAGAATTAATTAGATAGAATTGTAGAGGTTCAAAAACCTTTTAAATAAACATTATTTCAGGTTACTTCAGTTCAATGAAGTTTCTAATATTCTATGAATACAAAAATCGCTTCTCAGTCACCTTACAGAAATTCCTATTGAACAAGGGGAAATTAGTTATAGCCACTTTAGTCGATAGATAAGTTCTAATAGAATTAATAACCAGAGTCTACGCGTATCTTATCGCCACATTAGGAAAACTCAAGTTAAGTCATTTAGTATTCAAGTAGTTTAGGAAATTAAAATTTGATTTAAAGCATAATCACTTTCCCATATCCGCCCCTCCCTTTGAATATTCGTGTTGTAGGTAGGTACTTGCCATTTCATAACCAACTAACCGCACAATTTTTTGGCTCATCTCCACAATTTCCAAGTAGCTATAACCAACCAGAAATTGACTCTTGGCTCTATCTTTCTTGATTATTTTGGCAAACTCAGCAGGACACAAATAACACAAAGCAGCGGAGACAGGGAAAACACAAACACACTTGGCGCCAGGTAAAACAAAGAGGTGTAAAAAATCCACAATAGAGAAAACCAAAAACAAAAACAAAATTCAAATATTTATGAGATTCCAAGTGTTTTTGGCTATGTGTGACATTGACAAGTTAATTTTTTCCATCGGTTTCTTTATTATTTTTTCCACTCTCTGGTGGGTCGCACATACGAAAGCAAGCATACGAAAACCGAAATGAATACCGAATGCTGGGCCAGAGATTTATGATCCTGTGTCTGTCCACTCGGACTCTGTCCCACACAGTTTGTGTGTGTCCTTTAGCCACTCTGCCAGCTCTTGTCATATCTCTGATGCAAATGTGTCACACTCACGACCTGTTAAAACAAACTCGAGCAAGTAAAAACAAGAACAATCCAAAACCAAAAAAAAAAACATTGCATTGGCCTCCCAAAAAAATAAAAACCAAAAAAAAGAAACAAAAGCCTGAGAAATATTTTAATTAAAATTCACTGCCCCCAAAAAAAAACACACACACACACACACAAAGTGAAACAGCAAGAAAAAACCGCAAAGAGAAAAAAAAGGCAGGCAGGATAAACTCCGACCGCCGCCTGATCTCAACTGATAAACGCCAAAAACCAACAACAACAACGAGGAGGTGGAGAAAAATCCCCTTTTAAAGGTAAACTCAACTAAAAACCAAACCGTAGAGGCACTGTGCGGTGGGCGTTGGTTAAATATACGATGCACAAAGGCACCAAAAAGGAGTTGAGCTTGAGGAATTTTTATGACATTTCCTGAGAGTGAACGAGAAATACTCTTATACGAAATAGCCCCGATGCTGATATGGCAACGCTAAATTGATCAGCTATTATCGATAGAACTAGTTGGAAATTGTTGGTAAAAAAAACATTATTAAGGCTTAGAGAGGCATGCCATTAAATCTTTTCAATGTATGAGAACAATTAAAACTGGTTGGGAAATAAAACGTGTAATTTAAGTAAGGCTCCTTCTATTCTCAGAGAGTTTAACGAAATTATCTACTTTTAAAAAACTTTTCTTAAGAGTTTAACGAAATTATCTACTCTTAAAAAACTTTTCTTATCTTGGATATTAAAGTTTCTAGATCTCTGTAAAACTTTGCCTATTTTTTAACGGAACTTTACCATCTCACCCGACCTCATTTTTTAAAGTCTCTAATCAACAAGTAGATCGTTCTGCCAATTTGGGAAGAATTCAATATTTGAAACTACAATTCTTAGTTGAAAAAACTTTATTTATTTATAAATTTCGATTATAATTTGTACCAATACCTAAAGTATTAAACCTAACACTTAGTATTTAGACCCAGACTTTAGAATGTAATTCTAAAAAATAATTCGAAAATTAACGACTTAATACTTGTTTCAATGTACCTTTCGTTTTGAAGTAACTTTTGCATTGCCATGATTTTTGTAGGGTATCCAACCTGGCCTTCCAGGGAACTGCAGATCATCGTGTGTGTGCGTGTGCGTGTGTGAGTGCGAGGACGAGGACGAGACAGTCCCAAGTGCTCCATTTCAACACCGATGGTGTCGCTGATCTCTTGCCATATTCCCACTTGCAGTTGTCCACTCCTGCACATGATCAATCGATGTTCGCTGGAGCCTAATTTACCGCTTCTTCGCCTTTTCTTTTGGAGCGCAAGTTCAATTTTTTCGGGTTAACTGCTCGAGTACTGTTTGTTTTTGCTTTTGCAGTTAATTTCAATTAAACAAACATTGTAAAATATATGTATGTATATATGTCTGTATGTCTGTGGCAAGTCGGATTAATTACCAACAGCCCTGCCCCTATGCGATGGCCAACTGTCGAGGCAGTTAATGAAAATGTTCGTTAACGTTCAATTGCAGGACATGCAACCCCCTTTTCACTCAAATTTTCCCATTAATTTATGCGTTGGGCTTCATTGAGTTTTCATTTGTTTGCCATGCAAAAGGAAAGTGAAAGTGCTGATCACTATCACTATCATATCGTGGAAAACCCAACGAGAGGTGAAGGGTAAATGAGCGCCAGATGAGCGCAGTGAACGCGTGACTGGCTTCAGTTTTACAAGTGAATGAAAATCAACGGACTGGCGATCGTTTTCAAACAAACCGAACAATATATACCCTAATGGTTGATTGAATGCCAAAATGGTATCTCAACTATTAATAGTCATTGTTTTATGATCGAGAAGAGGCAAATACTTATACCCGTTTCGTCTAAGAGTATGGAATATTAAGAAGCATTCGCTCACATTTTCGATGCAAAATTAAATATTGTGGTTTTTGTTGTTGCCGTTGCTGTTGTCCAATGTCTGGCTATGGGCAACACGTGTAATATTTACAGTATGTTTATTTAAACAATTAACATCTATCGCGAGATACCAAAAAGCTAATTGCCAGGCCTGAAAAATTGAAAGTCCAACAAATGTGAATACACAAAAAAAAAATGCTCAAAAGATCATGATGAAGAAAAAAGACAACAACAAATTTTACAAAATTTATGCGTGTCAATATCGAATGAATATACATATATTGACATTTTGCTCATTAAACAAAACCCAAGACAACAAATCCAAAAAAAAATATATAAAAAAAAAATTTCAAAAACTGGAGAAACAAAAATAGAAATCATTTATTTTCGATGTACTAAATATGAAAAGCACCAAAAATAACAATCAACTTTAAGCTTTTAGCAAACTGGCTATTTATTTGGCACGTGGGTTCCCAAGTTGGTTAGAATTGGATTCTCATAAGACTGGCGCCAAATCGATCGACTGATTAGATATGCAATCAATCTACATATATGTACACATGTATGTGTAAGATGATTTCGCTTTTTTTCTTCTTTTTTTTTGCTGGTTTTCTCCATTCATTATTATTTTTGAATTTTTTTTCCTTCCTCTCTTTCTCATTCACTTATGACAATTTACGACTTCTGTGAATCAGCATCATCAAGGCGAAGGCGAAGGCGAAAAGGTTAATGTGTTTTTAAATGCCATGCTAATTGGTAAGCGGTGCGGTTCAAGTTTATGTACTTATCGATAGGGCCTCAGAGATAAAACCTATTGGAAATAGTGTGAAAGTCTAAGGAACTTCTTAGTTCGCAATTGGCAAAGAGTTATTCAACCGATTACAAAAATGTTTATCTAATTCTTATTACATTTTTTACATACTTTCAAATGCTATCAAAAGCTTGGAAATTTGGAGGAAAAAATTTCGACTCGATTTTTGAAAATTTTGACAGTGTATACACTGTAATTTTTTTCAAAAATCGGGTCAAAATTAGTTTTTAAGATTTGAATGCCAATTTATAACTCACATCCAGAGCAGCAAAAAAAGACATGACTTTTGGAAGTCGGCCAAAAATTGGCATAGATATGGGTTTGCAAGGTTGAGGTTGTTGACGACATTTTTGAAGCCGACTTTGAAAATTTTTTAGTAAAATTCAAATTTTCCTAAGGCTGTATTTAGGCCAATTTTTCACCGATATTCAAAGTTTTGATGTAGTTTTTATGGAATTTTTATCTACTTTCAAATGCCATTCAAACTTTAAAAAATTTCAAAGCTGGGGATTTTTGAAATTTTTTTGAAAAATTGTACTTTTTTAGTCAAAATTGCGATTTTCCCTAGGCTGTATTTTAGACAATTTTCAACCGATTACAAAAATTTTTATCCAATTCTTATTACATTTTTACATACTTTCAAATGCTATCAAAAGCTTGGAATTTCGGGGGAAAAAATTGCGACTCGATTTTTGAAAATTTTGACAGTGAATACACTGTAATTTTTTTCAAAAATCGGGTCAAAATTAGTTTTTAAGATTTGAATGCCAATTTATAACTCACATCCAGAGCAGCAAAAAAAGACATGACTTTTTGAAATCGGCCAAAAATTGGCATAGTTATGGGTTTGCAAGGTTGTGGTTTTTGACTACATTTTTGGAGTAGTCTTTGAAAAATTTTAGTTAAAATTCAAATTTTCCTAAGGCTATATTTAGGCCAATTTTTCACCGATATTCAAAGTTTTGATGTAGTTTTTATGGAATTTTTATCTACTTTCAAATGCCATTCAAACTTTAAAAGATTTCAAAGCTCGGGATTTTTGAAATTTTTTTGAAAAATTGTACTGTTTTAGTCAAAATTGCGATTTTCCCTAGGCTGTATTTTAGACAATTTTCAACCGATTACAAAAATTTTTATCCAATTCTTATTACATTTTTACATACTTTCAAATGCTATCAAAAGCTTGGAAATTTGGAGGAAAAAATTTCGACTCGATTTTTGAAAATTTTGACAGTGTATACACTGTAATTTTTTTCAAAAATCGGGTCAAAATTAGTTTTTAAGATTTTAAAGCCAATTTATAACTCACATCCAGAGCAGCAAAAAAAGACATGACTTTTTGAAATCGGCCAAAAATTGGCATAGTTATGGGTTTGCAAGGTTGTGGTTTTTGACTACATTTTTGGAGTAGTCTTTGAAAAAATTTTAGTTAAAATTCAAATTTTCCTAAGGCTATATTTAGGCCAATTTTTTACCGATATTCAAAGTTTTGATATAGTATTTATGGAATTTTTATCTACTTTCAAATGCCATTCAAACTTTAAAAAATTTCAAAGCTGGGGATTTTTGAAATTTTTTTGAAAAATTGTACTTTTTTAGTCAAAATTGCGATTTTCCCTAGGCTGTATTTTAGACAATTTTCAACCGATTACAAAAATTTTTATCCAATTCTTATTACATTTTTACATACTTCCAAATGCTATCAAAAGCTTGGAAATTTGGAGGAAAAAATTTCGACTCGATTTTTGAAAATTTTGACAGTGTATACACTGTAATTTTTTTCAAAAATCGGGTCAAAATTAGTTTTTAAGATTTTAATGCCAATTTATAACTCACATCCAGAGCCGCAAAAAATGACATGACTTTTTGAAATCGGCCAAAAATTGGCATAGTTATGGGTTTGCAAGGTTGTGGTTTTTGACTACATTTTTGGAGTAGTCTTTGAAAAAATTTTAGTTAAAATTCAAATTTTCCTAAGGCTATATTTAGGCCAATTTTTCACCGATATTCAAAGTTTTGATGTAGTTTTTATGGAATTTTTATCTACTTTCAAATGCCATTCAAACTTTAAAAAATTTCAAAGCTGGGGATTTTTGAAATTTTTTTGAAAAGTTGTACTTTTTTAGTCAAAATTGCGATTTTCCCTAGGCTGTATTTTAGACAATTTTCAACCGATTACAAAAATTTTTATCCAATTCTTATTACATTTTTACATACTTTCAAATGCTATCAAAAGCTTGGAAATTTGGAGGAAAAAATTTCGACTCGATTTTTGAAAATTTTGACAGTGTATACACTGTAATTTTTTTCAAAAATCGGGTCAAAATTAGTTTTTAAGATTTGAATGCCAATTTATAACTCACATCCAGAGCAGCAAAAAAAGACATGACTTTTGGAAGTCGGCCAAAAATTGGCATAGATATGGGTTTGCAAGGTTGAGGTTGTTGACGACATTTTTAAAGCCGACTTTGAAAATTTTTTAGTAAAATTCAAATTTTCCTAAGGCTATATTTAGGCCAATTTTTCACCGATATTCAAAGTTTTGATGTAGTTTTTATGGAATTTTTATCTACTTTCAAATGCCATTCAAACTTTAAAAAATTTCAAAGCTGGGGATTTTTGAAATTTTTTTGAAAAATTGTACTTTTTTAGTCAAAATTGCGATTTTCCCTAGGCTGTATTTTAGACAATTTTCAACCGATTACAAAAATTTTTATCCAATTCTTATTACATTTTTACATACTTTCAAATGCTATCAAAAGCTTGGAAATTTGGAGAAAAAAATTTCGACTCGATTTTTGAAAATTTTGACAGTGTATACACTGTAATTTTTTTCAAAAATCGGGTCAAAATTAGTTTTTAAGATTTGAATGCCAATTTATAACTCACATCCAGAGCAGCAAAAAAAGACATGACTTTTTGAAATCGGCCAAAAATTGGCATAGATATGGGTTTGCAAGGTTGAGGTTGTTGACGACATTTTTGAAGCCGACTTTGAAAATTTTTTAGTAAAATTCAAATTTTCCTAAGGCTGTATTTAGGACAATTTTTCACCGATATTCAAAGTTTTGATGTAGTTTTTATGGAATTTTTATCTACTTTCAAATGCCATTCAAACTTTAAAAGATTTCAAAGCTCGGAATTTTTGAAAATTTTTTGAAAAATTTTACTTTTTTAGTCAAAATTGCGATTTTTCCTAGGCTGTATTTTAGACAATTTTCAACCGATTACAAAAATTTTTATCCAATTCTTATTACATTTTTACATACTTTCAAATGCTATCAAAAGCTTGGAAATTTGGAGGAAAAAATTTCGACTCGATTTTTGAAAATTTTGACAGTGTATACACTGTAATTTTTTTCAAAAATCGGGTCAAAATTAGTTTTTAAGATTTTAATGCCAATTTATAACTCACATCCAGAGCAGCAAAAAAAGACATGACTTTTTGAAATCGGCCAAAAATTGGCATAGTTATGGGTTTGCAAGGTTGTGGTTTTTGACTACATTTTTGGAGTAGTCTTTGAAAAAATTTTAGTTAAAATTCAAATTTTCCTAAGGCTATATTTAGGCCAATTTTTCACCGATATTCAAAGTTTTGATGTAGTTTTTATGGAATTTTTATCTACTTTCAAATGCCATTCAAACTTTAAAAATTTCAAAGCTGGGGATTTTTGAAATTTTTTTGAAAAATTGTACTTTTTTAGTCAAAATTGCGATTTTCCCTAGGCTGTATTTTAGACAATTTTCAACCGATTACAAAAATTTTTATCCAATTCTTATTACATTTTTACATACTTTCAAATGCTATCAAAAGCTTGGAAATTTGGAGAAAAAAATTTCGACTCGATTTTTGAAAATTTTGACAGTGTATACACTGTAATTTTTTTCAAAAATCGGGTCAAAATTAGTTTTTAAGATTTGAATGCCAATTTATAACTCACATCCAGAGCAGCAAAAAAAGACATGACTTTTTGAAATCGGCCAAAAATTGGCATAGATATGGGTTTGCAAGGTTGAGGTTGTTGACGACATTTTTGAAGCCGACTTTGAAAATTTTTTAGTAAAATTCAAATTTTCCTAAGGCTGTATTTAGGACAATTTTTCACCGATATTCAAAGTTTTGATGTAGTTTTTATGGAATTTTTATCTACTTTCAAATGCCATTCAGACTTTAAAAGATTTCAAAGCTCGGAATTTTTGAAAATTTTTTGAAAAATTGTACTTTTTTAGTCAAAATTGCGATTTTTCCTAGGCTGTATTTTAGACAATTTTCAACCGATTACAACAATTTTTATCCAATTCTTATTACATTTTTACATACTTTCAAATGCTATCAAAAGCTTGCAATTTTGGGGGAAAAAATTTCGACTCGATTTTTGAAAATTTTGACAGTGTATACACTGTAATTTTTTTCAAAAATCGGGTCAAAATTAGTTTTTAAGATTTTAATGCCAATTTATAACTCACATCCAGAGCAGCAAAAAAAGACATGACTTTTTGAAATCGGCCAAAAATTGGCATAGTTATGGGTTTGCAAGGTTGTGGTTTTTGACTACATTTTTGGAGTAGTCTTTGAAAAAATTTTAGTTAAAATTCAAATTTTCCTAAGGCTATATTTAGGCCAATTTTTCACCGATATTCAAAGTTTTGATGTAGTTTTTATGGAATTTTTATCTACTTTCAAATGCCATTCAAACTTTAAAAGATTTCAAAGCTCGGGATTTTTGAAATTTTTTTGAAAAATTGTACTGTTTTAGTCAAAATTGCGATTTTCCCTAGGCTGTATTTTAGACAATTTTCAACCGATTACAAAAATTTTTATCCAATTCTTATTACATTTTTACATACTTTCAAATGCTATCAAAAGCTTGGAATTTCGGGGGAAAAAATTGCGACTCGATTTTCGAAAATTTTGACAGTGTATACACTGTAATTTTTTTCAAAAATCGGGTCAAAATTAGTTTTTAAGATTTGAATGCCAATTTATAACTCACATCCAGAGCAGCAAAAAAGACATGACTTTTTGAAATCGGCCAAAAATTGGCATAGTTATGGGTTTGCAAGGTTGTGGTTTTTGACTACATTTTTGGAGTAGTCTTTGAAAAAATTTTAGTTAAAATTCAAATTTTCCTAAGGCTATATTTAGGCCAATTTTTCACCGATATTCAAAGTTTTGATGTAGTTTTTATGGAATTTTTATCTACTTTCAAATGCCATTCAAACTTTAAAAAATTTCAAAGCTGGGGATTTTTGAAATTTTTTTGAAAAGTTGTACTTTTTAGTCAAAATTGCGATTTTCCCTAGGCTGTATTTTAGACAATTTTCAACCGATTACAAAAATTTTTATCCAATTCTTATTACATTTTTACATACTTTCAAATGCTATCAAAAGCTTGGAATTTCGGGGGAAAAAATTGCGACTCGATTTTCGAAAATTTTGACAGTGTATACACTGTAATTTTTTTCAAAAATCGGGTCAAAATTAGTTTTTAAGATTTGAATGCCAATTTATAACTCACATCCAGAGCATCAAAAAAAGACATGACTTTTGGAAGTCGGCCAAAAATTGGCATAGATATGGGTTTGCAAGGTTGAGGTTGTTGACGACATTTTTGAAGCCGACTTTGAAAATTTCTTAGTAAATTCAAATTTTCCTAAGGCTGTATTTAGGACAATTTTTCACCGATATTCAAAGTTTTGATGTAGTTTTTATGGAATTTTTATCTACTTTCAAATGCCATTCAAACTTTAAAAGATTTCAAAGCTCGGAATTTTTGAAAATTTTTTGAAAAATTGTACTTTTTTAGTCAAAATTGCGATTTTCCCTAGGCTGTATTTTAGACAATTTTCAACCGATTACAAAAATTTTCATCCAATTCTTATTACATTTTTACATACTTTTAAATGCTATCAAAAGCTTGCAATTTTGGGGGAAAAATTTCGACTCGATTTTTGAAAATTTTGACAGTGTATACACTGTAATTTTTTTCAAAAATCGGGTCAAAATTAGTTTTTAAGATTTTAATGCCAATTTATAACTCACATCCAGAGCAGCAAAAAAAGACATGACTTTTTGAAATCGGCCAAAAATTGGCATAGTTATGGGTTTGCAAGGTTGTGGTTTTTGACTACATTTTTGGAGTAGTCTTTGAAAAAATTTTAGTTAAAATTCAAATTTTCCTAAGGCTATATTTAGGCCAATTTTTCACCGATATTCAAAGTTTTGATGTAGTTTTTATGGAATTTGTATCTACTTTCAAATGCCATTCAAACTTTAAAAGATTTCAAAGCTCGGGATTTTTGAAATTTTTTTGAAAAATTGTACTGTTTTAGTCAAAATTGCGATTTTCCCTAGGCTGTATTTCAGACAATTTTCAACCGATTACAAAAATTTTTATCCAATTCTTATTACATTTTTACATACTTTCAAATGCTATCAAAAGCTTGCAATTTTGGGGGAAAAAATTTCGACTCGATTTTTGAAAATTTTGACAGTGTATACACTGTAATTTTTTTCAAAAATCGGGTCAAAATTAGTTTTTAAGATTTTAATGCCAATTTATAACTCACATCCAGAGCAGCAAAAAAAGACATGACTTTTGGAAGTCGGCCAAAAATTGGCATAGATATGGGTTTGCAAGGTTGAGGTTGTTGACGACATTTTTAAAGCCGACTTTGAAAATTTTTTAGTAAAATTCAAATTTTCCTAAGGCTGTATTTAGGACAATTTTTCACCGATATTCAAAGTTTTGATGTAGTTTTTATGGAATTTTTATCTACTTTCAAATGCCATTCAAACTTTAAAAAATTTCAAAGCTGGGGATTTTTGAAATTTTTTTGAAAAATTGTACTTTTTTAGTCAAAATTGCGATTTTCCCTAGGCTGTATTTTAGACAATTTTCAACCGATTACAACAATTTTTATCCAATTCTTATTACATTTTTACATACTTTCAAATGCTATCAAAAGCTTGCAATTTTGGGGGAAAAAATTTCGACTCGATTTTTGAAAATTTTGACAGTGTATACACTGTAATTTTTTTCAAAAATCGGGTCAAAATTAGTTTTTAAGATTTTAATGCCAATTTATAACTCACATCCAGAGCAGCAAAAAAAGACATGACTTTTTGAAATCGGCCAAAAATTGGCATAGTTATGGGTTTGCAAGGTTGTGGTTTTTGACTACATTTTTGGAGTAGTCTTTGAAAAAATTTTAGTTAAAATTCAAATTTTCCTAAGGCTATATTTAGGCCAATTTTTCACCGATATTCAAAGTTTTGATGTAGTTTTTATGGAATTTTTATCTACTTTCAAATGCCATTCAAACTTTAAAAAATTTCAAAGCTGGGGATTTTTGAAATTTTTTTGAAAAATTGTACTTTTTAGTCAAAATTGCGATTTTCCCTAGGCTGTATTTTAGACAATTTTCAACCGATTACAAAAATGTTTATCCAATTCTTATTACATTTTTACATACTTTCAAATGCTATCAAAAGCTTGGAAATTTGGAGAAAAAAATTTCGACTCGATTTTTTGAAAATTTTGACAGTGTATACACTGTAATTTTTTCAAAAATCGGGTCAAAATTAGTTTTTAAGATTTTAATGCCAATTTATAACTCACATCCAGAGCAGCAAAAAAAGACATGACTTTTGGAAGTCGGCCAAAAATTGGCATAGATATGGGTTTGCAAGGTTGAGGTTGTTGACGACATTTTTGAAGCCGACTTTGAAAATTTTTTAGTAAAATTCAAATTTTCCTAAGGCTGTATTTAGGACAATTTTTCACCGATATTCAAAGTTTTGATGTAGTTTTTATGGAATTTTTATCTACTTTCAAATGCCATTCAAACTTTAAAAGATTTCAAAGCTCGGAATTTTTGAAAATTTTTTGAAAAATTGTACTTTTTTAGTCAAAATTGCGATTTTTCCTAGGCTGTATTTTAGACAATTTTCAACCGATTACAACAATTTTTATCCAATTCTTATTACATTTTTACATACTTTCAAATGCTATCAAAAGCTTGCAATTTTGGGGGAAAAAATTTCGACTCGATTTTTGAAAATTTTGACAGTGTATACACTGTATTTTTTTTCAAAAATCGGGTCAAAATTAGTTTTTAAGATTTGAATGCCAATTTATAACTCACATCCAGAGCAGCAAAAAAAGACATGACTTTTTGAAATCGGCCAAAAATTGGCATAGTTATGGGTTTGCAAGGTTGTGGTTTTTGACTACATTTTTGGAGTAGTCTTTGAAAAATTTTAGTTAAAATTCAAATTTTCCTAAGGCTATATTTAGGCCAATTTTTCACCGATATTCAAAGTTTTGATGTAGTTTTTATGGAATTTTTATCTACTTTCAAATGCCATTCAAACTTTAAAAGATTTCAAAGCTCGGGATTTTTGAAATTTTTTTGAAAAATTGTACTGTTTTAGTCAAAATTGCGATTTTCCCTAGGCTGTATTTTAGACAATTTTCAACCGATTACAAAAATTTTTATCCAATTCTTATTACATTTTTACATACTTCCAAATGCTATCAAAAGCTTGCAATTTTGGGGGAAAAAATTTCGACTCGATTTTTGAAAATTTTGACAGTGTATACACTGTAATTTTTTTCAAAAATCGGGTCAAAATTAGTTTTTAAGATTTGAATGCCAATTTATAACTCACATCCAGAGCAGCAAAAAAAGACATGACTTTTTGAAATCGGCCAAAAATTGGCATAGATATGGGTTTGCAAGGTTGAGGTTGTTGACGACATTTTTGAAGCCGACTTTGAAAATTTCTTAGTAAATTCAAATTTTCCTGAGGCTGTATTTAGGACAATTTTTCACCGATATTCAAAGTTTTGATGTAGTTTTTATGGAATTTTTATCTACTTTCAAATGCCATTCAAACTTTAAAAGATTTCAAAGCTCGGAATTTTTGAAAATTTTTTGAAAAATTGTACTTTTTTAGTCAAAATTGCGATTTTCCCTAGGCTGTATTTTAGACAATTTTCAACCGATTACAAAAATTTTCATCCAATTCTTATTACATTTTTACATACTTTTAAATGCTATCAAAAGCTTGCAATTTTGGGGGAAAAAATTTCGACTCGATTTTTGAAAATTTTGACAGTGTATACACTGTAATTTTTTTCAAAAATCGGGTCAAAATTAGTTTTTAAGATTTGAATGCCAATTTATAACTCACATCCAGAGCAGCAAAAAAAGACATGACTTTTTGAAATCGGCCAAAAATTGGCATAGATATGGGTTTGCAAGGTTGAGGTTGTTGACGACATTTTTGAAGCCGACTTTGAAAATTTCTTAGTAAATTCAAATTTTCCTGAGGCTGTATTTAGGACAATTTTTCACCGATATTCAAAGTTTTGATGTAGTTTTTATGGAATTTTTATCTACTTTCAAATGCCATTCAAACTTTAAAAGATTTCAAAGCTCGGGATTTTTGAAATTTTTTTGAAAAATTGTACTGTTTTAGTCAAAATTGCGATTTTCCCTAGGCTGTATTTCAGACAATTTTCAACCGATTACAAAAATTTTTATCCAATTCTTATTACATTTTTACATACTTTCAAATGCTATCAAAAGCTTGCAATTTTGGGGGAAAAAATTTCGACTCGATTTTTGAAAATTTTGACAGTGTATACACTGTAATTTTTTTCAAAAATCGGGTCAAAATTAGTTTTTAAGATTTTAATGCCAATTTATAACTCACATCCAGAGCAGCAAAAAAAGACATGACTTTTTGAAATCGGCCAAAAATTGGCATAGTTATGGGTTTGCAAGGTTGTGGTTTTTGACTACATTTTTGGAGTAGTCTTTGAAAAATTTTAGTTAAAATTCAAATTTTCCTAAGGCTATATTTAGGCCAATTTTTCACCGATATTCAAAGTTTTGATGTAGTTTTTATGGAATTTTTATCTACTTTCAAATGCCATTCAAACTTTAAAAGATTTCAAAGCTCGGGATTTTTGAAATTTTTTTGAAAAATTGTACTGTTTTAGTCAAAATTGCGATTTTCCCTAGGCTGTATTTTAGACAATTTTCAACCGATTACAAAAATTTTTATCCAATTCTTATTACATTTTTACATACTTTCAAATGCTATCAAAAGCTTGGAAATTTGGAGGAAAAAATTTCGACTCGATTTTTGAAAATTTTGACAGTGTATACACTGTAATTTTTTTCAAAAATCGGGTCAAAATTAGTTTTTAAGATTTTAATGCCAATTTATAACTCACATCCAGAGCAGCAAAAAAAGACATGACTTTTTGAAATCGGCCAAAAATTGGCATAGTTATGGGTTTCCAAGGTTAAGGTTTTTGCATAAAATTTTGGAGCACTTATTTAAAATTAAAAAACAAAAATTTCAATTTTTGATATGAATCGAATTTTTATTTATATTTTTTAATAGTCTTAATTTTAAAATATATTTTAATTTTAATCTTAATCTTAATCTTAATTTTAATTTTAATTTTAATTTTAATTTTAATTTTAATTTTAATTTTAATTTTAATTTTAATTTTAATTTTAATTTTAATTTTAATTTTAATTTTAATTTTAATTTTAATTTTAATTTTAATTTTAATTTTAATTTTAATTTTAATTTTAATTTTAATTTTAATTTTAATTTTAATTTTAATTTTAATTTTAATTTTAATTTTAATTTTAATTTTAATTTTAATTTTAATTTTAATTTTAATTTTAATTTTAATTTTAATTTTAATTTTAATTTTAATTTTAATTTTAATTTTAATTTTAATTTTAATTTTAATTTTAATTTTAATTTTAATTTTAATTTTAATTTTATTTTATTTTAATTTTAATTTTAATTTTAATTTTAATTTTAATTTTAATTTTAATTTTAATTTTAATTTTAATTTTAATTTTAATTTTAATTTTAATTTTAATTTTAATTTTAATTTTAATTTTAATTTTAATTTTAATTTTAATTTTAATTTTAATTTTAATTTTAATTTTAATTTTAATTTTAATTTTAATTTTAATTTTAATTTTAATGTTAATTTTAATTTTAAAAATAAATCTAAAAATAAAAACTAAAAAATAATAAAAAAATAAAGGTCAAAGTTCAAGGGTCAAAGGTTAAAGGTCAAAGGTCAAAGATTAAAGGTCAAAGGTCAAAGGTCAAAGGTTAAAGGTTAAAGGTTAAAGGTTAAAGGTTAAAGGTTAAAGGTTAAAGGTTAAAGGTTAAAGGTTAAAGGTTAAAGGTTAAAGGTCAAAGTTGAAAGGTGCAAGGTTAAAGTTAAAATGTGAAAGGTCAAAGGTGAAAGGTCAAAGTTCAAAGGTCACTGTTAACCTTTGAGATTTCACCTTTGAACTTTGACCTTTAACCTTTGACCTTTCACATTTTAACTTTGACCTTGCACCTTTCAACTTTGACCTTTGACCTTTAACCTTTAACCTTTGACCTTTCACATTTTAACTTTGACCTTGCACCTTTCAACTTTGACCTTTGACCTTTCACCTTTGACCCTTGAACTTTGACCTTTATTTTTTATTATTTTTTAGTTTTTATTTTTTAGATTTATTTTTAAAATTAAAATTAAAATTAAAATTAAAATTAAAATTAAAATTAAAATTAAAATTAAAATTAAAATTAAAATTAAAATTAAAATTAAAATTAAAATTAAAATTAAAATTAAAATTAAAATTAAAATTAAAATTAAAATTAAAATTAAAATTAAAATTAAAATTAAAATTAAAATTAAAATTAAAATTAAAATTAAAATTAAAATTAAAATTAAAATTAAAATTAAAATTAAAATTAAAATTAAAATTAAAATTAAAATTAAAATTAAAATTAAAATTAAAATTAAAATTAAAATTAAAATTAAAATTAAAATTAAAATTAAAATTAAAATTAAAATTAAAATTAAAATTAAAATTAAAATTAAAATTAAAATTAAAATTAAAATTAAAATTAAAATTAAAATTAAAATTAAAATTAAAATTAAAATTAAAATTAAAATTTAAATTTAAATTTTTTATTCGAATTTTTTTTTAATTTTTATAGTTTTTGTTTTTTAGTTTTTATTTTTAATTTTTTTTTATTTTTTAGTTTTCATTTTGTTTCTTTAATTTTTTTTTGGAATTTTTGATTATGTTTTTAGTTATTATTTTTAATTTTTTGTTTTAATTTTTTAGTTTTAATTTTGTTTTATTTCTTTTTATTTTTGTTTTTTTTGGTTTTTATTTTTAGTTTTTAGTTTTGATTTTTTATTTCATTTTTTAGTTTTGTTTTTTTTTTTATTGTTTCTTTCTTTTTATTTTTAAGTTTTCATTATTTTTAGTTTTATATTGTTCTTTTTTATTTTTTCTTTTTTGTTTTTAGTTTTTCTTTTTTAGTTTTTATTTTTTGTTTTTAGTTTTTCTTTTTTATTTTTTAGTTTATATTTTTAGTTTAGTTTTTCTTTTTTATTTTTAGTTTATATTTTTAGATTTTATTTTGTAGTTTTTTTTTAGTTTTTAGTTTTCATTTTTTATTTTTTCAATTTTGTTTCGAGTTTTTAATTTTATTTTTTTTATTTTTTGTTTTTCTTTTTTAAAATTAATTTTGACCCGATTTTTAAAAAATTTCAGTGTATACACTGTCAAAATTTTAAATCGAGTCGAAATTTCCCCCACCCAAAATTCCAAGCTTTTGATAGCATTTAAAAGTATGTAAAAATGTAAAAGTAATTAGATAGAAAATTTTGTAATCGGTTGAATGATCTAAAATACAGCCTAAGAAAAATATAAATTTTGACCAAAATCATAAAATTGTATACATACAGTGTGTACACTGTCAAAATTTTTAAAAATTGAGTGGAAAAAATTTAAAGTTTTTAATGGCATTGTAAAGTATATAAAAATGTAATAAAAATTAGATCAAAAATTTAGTTCGGTAAAACAGCCTAAGGAAAGTCAGATTCGTCAGATCCTTAATAGTCCTTCAGGAAGGCGATATAAAAAGACTTTTGTTATTGCCTGAAAGTATGCAAGAAAAATTTACTTTTGATTTGTTTTTCGTAGCATTCTAAAAATACTTTTTAGTCCATATTGAGAAAAACATCATATTGTTTGCATATTTGTACTTACATATATAATTTTTTGTTATTCATTTTTTGTATTTGGGGTTAGTTGATAAAATCACAAAAAATCCATACATGTTCTCTTATAGCTCAGCCATTTCGTGGCGATCCGGATGTTCTTTGGCCAGATTGAAGTTCTTGATCAACCGCTTTGAATGTCACTACGATATCCTGAAGGTCCTTTAGTGAGCTGAAAAAAAGGTTTTTTTTTAAAGACCAATAGTATATATCTCTAGAGATATTAATTTTCGAAAAAATTACGAACCGGTTGAAAATTGTTTAAAATACTGACTAAGGAAAATCAGAATTTTGACAAAATTGTTCAAAAATATTTCGAAAATCCGCACCTTTGCGATTCTTTAAAGTTGTGAGTGCATTAAAAAGAATGTAAAAATTCGATTAAACCGGCATCAGGACTGCTATGTTATTATTTTAATTCAAGTATTAAGTTTTAGTTAAGTTACAGGTTTTTTTTTTGCTATTATAATATGTACATATTATATAATTTAAGCATATTATAACTAAAAAATCAATAAAAGTGCGTTTTTTGAAAATGTATATACACCAAATTTCTGTACGGGGGTTAGTCGACAAAGTGGTTTCTGTTTACACAATCAATTGCATCAACAAGGGCCATCTTCTGACATCCTTTTAGTCCTCCAGGGAGCTGAGATATCAAGAATTTTGTGATTTTTCCATTTTTTTGACTTTGAAAAAAAAAACACAAAAACGAATTAGACTAAAATCTTTCAATTTCTCTTAGATAACCAGTTTCAATCTGGAAATGTTGAAAGTGTTAAAATAGTTCTAAGCCTTTTACAATGCTTGATTAATTTTCACTTTGAAGTGTTCACTATAATAATGATTATAACTGAAATGTAGAAATTCTATTTGTTGCTTACCCATCTAATTATAGTCAAATAGCCATCTGTCTGGCATTTTATTTCCTTTTCAGTTTTGCGTTCTTCTTTTTAATTTTTGTTTTGTTATATTGTTTGCTTAAGTTTGTTTGCTTCAGTGTTAATTAGTAAAATTTGCAAAAATTCTGAAATGAACTTCCCATGCGAATTGTTTAGAGTTTTACTAATTAAATGGAGAATGTTGCGTTTGACTTCAGAAACAGCAGATGTCGGCTTAGATTGGCAATGGGGATAATGCTGTAGCTAATTATGTCATATGAACTGAACAATATCAGACGTTTAAATATTAAAATAAACGATTAGCAAAAGAAAGAAGCTTTAGTCTTTGACTTGGGTGCGGGAGGGGGAGCAGCGCGAAATTTGTCAGCTGCAAGTTGAATATCAGTTGGTTTGGTTTATTTATATAACATCGATAGATATAGCAACCATTACAAAGGGATACACATACTCTTATATGTGTTTAATAATTTGTTGCTTTTGGCTTTGGCACTTCGCACTTAGCCTCAAATTCGTAGTGTAAAGTTTCAAAGTTTCATTCAGCGGTTGATTTTTGGTTGATTTTGGTCTCATCACCATATCAAGCAGCTGCCCCCCAGGGCTGAGGCTCTGAGATTCTGTGACTCTGCGAGTGAGGCTTATTAGCTCAATGAATTATGAGACGTAAGAAAAAAAAAACACACACACAATTTAAACCCAACCTATGCCTTGGTTGGGGGCGTCTTAATGAAAATGTTTGATTTGGTTTGGCCTAGTCGAGATATTTGGTATTGCGCATCAAAATGCAAGAGATTTTGTGCTAATGAGCTTATGAATGAAGTAAATCGAGTAGAAAGCAACTGACGGTTTGCAAATAGAATTGCTTCTAAAAGTGGCTATGAGAGCATCTATCAATTAACAACCAATTAACTATAATTAGAAAAGCAGAAGAGATTGATTCTTAATAGATCTAAACCTTAGAAGAACAGACTCTTTATCTTTCTTCTCTCAAAGATCTCATAGTTATATTATTTATTAAATATTCCCCATTGATCCCCCATGAAATGATCCTCAAGCTGCTAATTACCTACTGAGTTGACTTGAGCAGGATTAATCAACTGGAGAAGGCCAAAACCAATAAGTTGCCCCATTCATTGGGGTCCAAAACGCGATTCACATATATTAGCCTTTGGGGGCAATCAAGTGAGAAAATTAAAATTACATGCTGCCGCGTTGCTACGACGATGCTCTGATACAGGGGCCACATTTAAAGGGTTCATAACTTCCAAGTCAATTACGCTTTATACATACATATGCAGAAGGCAGGCAAAGGGACTAGAGCATCTCCACCTGGGTATGCCAAGGTATGTGAATTAGAAAAATTGCACACTCAAGTGGAAGTGCTGGCTGCCCTCTGTCTGACTGACTGACATAACTCACGAGTGCCAGACTCGACTGGCATTTCGCTGCCTCCGCAAAAAAACGAAAAACCGAAACAATCCTCATGAACCGCTGCTTAGGCGCAGGTGAAACCAGCAGACAACAAGCTCAAAAGTGGGCATCCTTCGCGCGCCTTCGTCCACCTTCATCCACCTTCAATCCTCGTCGAGTAGGGGACTACTGTGGGAATCAGCAGCGATCTTGCCTCAGCCATCAGGATCAGCGAATTAATTTGTGACGCGCGCCCTCTCTCTCTCTCTCTCCCTCTCTCTCTGGTTGAGTGAGAGAGTCCACTAACCAAATGGTAGTTGCATTTGGAGCCACGAAACTGAACTTGGAGCCATGGCCTCGAGGCAATTTACTTACTGACACGCAGTGGTAGCCAAAGTCGTGACTGTAACTGCGTTCGAAGCACTGTGGTTCAATGTGCAAGGAAAATGCACAACTAATGGGATGGCATGGGTTAATATTTCGAGGGTTAATACTTTATAGAACTTCTCCAAATGTTTCAGAGGTGAGAATGCTTAATTACTTAAGATTTGAAGTCCATCTAAAATAGTTTACTGCATTTTGAACCACTGTGGCTCAGAGTCTTCGTCATCGTCATCATCGTCGTCGTCGTCGTGTGGCAAGTGTGGCTGACTGCCTCTGTGCCGCACTAACCGTCGAGTCCAGTCCGTCTCCGACTGTTTGTGCTTGTAACTTCTTCTTGGCCAGGGCTTCAACTTCACCTTCAGTATGAGCTTCAGTTTTGGTCTTCTGTCTGCGCTTCTTCTTTTGCTGGTATCTTGTCGGCTTTGGCGCTGGTGTCAAACGTTTTGTAATCTGTCACGTCGCATCGTTTTAATATTTTTGCGCTCATGCGCTCATGGCTACGAGGAAATGCAGTTGGTTGCGTGTAAAAATAGGCGTAACCCTTTGGTATTTTATGGATGGATGCCAGAACCCACTCTCCATCTCGCTGAGGTGCGCTCTGTGTGGTGGCTTTGTTTGGTTTTGCAGACAGCAGCCAGCAACCAGGAGGCAGAAGGCAGCAGGTTCCAGATTGCCTTTTTATTATTTTTACCATTTTATTATCTAAATCATTATTAGTTTGACCTTCAGCCTCCGGGAATGTTCTCCTTATCTTATTAATTTTGTGCTTCTTACGGAATGAAGCTCAACTACTGTGCAGATTAGTCATTGGAGAAGTTCTCAGTTGTGTTTTCCGTTATATCAACAGCTTGTTAAAAGTTCTAATTATAGGTCCGAAGACCACACGTAAGTTTGTTGACCCACTGAACTCATTCACAGGCATCAAGAGTGCGTAATTTGTGGAACCCTTCTCAATCGGGCTAACCAGACAGAAGCACAGATCCATTTGGGGTTTCTCAAAGATGCCTTGACAACCGTTAATCAGGCGCCACAAATCAACCGAAACTCATGCGCATGCTCCCAGCGTTTAATGAAGGGGCGCTACTTCACTGCGTACTTCTCGCTGTCTGCGATCATCGCTGTGTTTGTGATTGGCCGACTGTAAAAACACACAGAGAAATGAGGGAGTGAGAGTGAGAGAGAGAGAGAGACAGAGACAGATAGGGCTAACTATAGAGACTATTTTTAGTTTAGTTTAGTCGCCATACAAAATGGCAGCCAAGCGTATATAGTAATGTCTGGCGGTAATTTTGTAGGTATTTTCCATTCCATCACTCACTGGCTACGTGATTGTGATTTTGTGATAAACAAGCTCTAAGCGATCCCACAACTTTTCCTTTGTCTCTGCACGCGAGACGAAACGCGAAAATATTGACACGATCTGGCCAAAAATCCAAAAAGCAGCCGCCAAATCACACACAATCCAATCGAAAGCCAATCCAATCCAATCCAATCGCAATCAATTCTGTATGAGGCCTAATCGATGTGGCTTATTGTATTGTACTTTTGCATAGCCATGACAATTGCTAAGCTAAATATAATTCAATTGGTAACTAGAATGTGTAGGTGGTCAAAGTCAGTGTTAATTGCCACCAAGTTAATCAGGTGGAATGGAATATTTATGAGTATCACTTAGCCCATAGCACTTGCAAATAGTATTTGCCACACAATGCGCAAATGGATCACAACTATGCCGGCAAATGCTAATTGAATCGAATTGAATTGTGTTAATCAATACGGAACGGAACTAGCTACGAATAGTTGTTCCAATTATGACCTAGTCAAGTAAGCCAAATTACACAAACACAGGGATCAGAAGAGGCTCAGCTGTTCCAAGAACCAAGATCTTGACTTTTTCTGCATGCATATTTAAAATGTCCTGCCAGTCCTTCAAAGTATCAGAGAGAGCGGAGGAAATCTTCTTACGAAATTATCTTTTTTTGCCACTTTAAATAAACGTTTTTTCTCAGAAACACATCGTTTTTAAAGAGTCCTTCTAAATCCCTCTTTTTGTAATGACAATTAAAGTAATTTCTCGTAATTACAATCATCGCAAAAAGGATAAGATATTCCCAAAAGATAATGAAAAGTTTTTAACCTACTTTAGAACATGTCAGGACTTTCAGCCTTATACAAAAGTAACATCTCTATTTTCTTCTACGAATCTTAAGTTTTTGATGGCATTATGGAAACTATCGAAACTTGACTGGGAAATCTCGTACCGTTTCACATTCCATTAACGTAGATAAAGCCCTCATTACCCGGTCCTTTCTATATCTTTTGCAGATGGCTCATTCCCATTGTCGTATCGTGCAACTAATTCTGCTTCTATTCAACCAAGGAATCTTAGTAGAGTGCGAACAGCATTTAAACGAAATTATTGATCAGATCAACGAGCATCTCGCAATTTCCACAAATGTCATCATTCAAACTAGCTTAACATCGAATCTAAGTTTCACTCGACACATCACCAGGCCACAGTTGATCTTCACCGCTGTGGAGTCATTTAGCAGTTCAGAATTGATTCTCCGAATTCCTGGACCAACTCTCATAATAGTGATCACTGATGACAGACCACCCGAAGGATTTTTCGAGTTCCTGCAATTGACATTTCAAGATGCTGACTTTCTGTTCGTCGTGGACAAGTCAAATGATCATTTTCCCCAGGATGCGAAGTGGTTGGAGTTCGTAAAAATTGCCTGGAAACAGGGATATCTGAAGGTCCTTTTCCATACGCCCCACAATGGGGGAGTCATCTACGACAAATGGTTATTTCCCCATATGCGACTGCAACCAGCCACAGTGAAGAGTTATGCTCGTTTCCGCAATCGTTTCGGTAATCTCCATGGACATGAATTACGCGTGGCAGTCTACCTGAATCCACCACGTTGCCTGATCTATGAAGATGCCGAGGGAAAGACTGTGTTTGGAGGCTACTACATGCGTTTTATACGCCACTTTATGCAATCGCGCAATATCACATTGGTTCCGGTCTTCACCAGGAGAGCTTCTCCCATTGATTGCGTCAGGGCATTGATGCGGGAGGATGTGGACTTGTGTGCAGATGCCCTAGTGGCCAATCACTCGCAGGAAATTGCCATCACCCAGGCCATACGGATGGCCTATGCAAATGTGATGGTCCCTCATGCCGAACCCCTTCATTCCTATCGCTATTTGGTGGCTCCCTTCACTGCGACCACGTGGATCTGTCTGGTGACCTACATAAGTGTGATGGTCACCTTTCTCAGTATAATACACTGGCGACAATGTGGTCGTTGGATTTTCAGTGAATTCCTGCTGGAAGCCATCTCTTCGCTACTTTTCTCAGGCTTCACGCTGAGACATCTGCAAGGACACGCTCGATACATACTCTTTGCCGTGATGTTCTTGGCCGGGTTCGTCTACTCGACCATGTATTTGGGATTCCTAAAGAGTATTCTCATCTCGGAGGTCTTTGAAAGACAGATCAATTCGTTCGAGGAGTTGGTCGAGCGAAATGTAACCATAATGATGGATCGTTATGATCGCATATTGAGCTCTAGATTTAACATGCCAACGATACTGTGGTCCGCGGTGCGAGTTGTCTCCGAGGACACTTTGATAGAGCATCGCAATAGCTTCGACCAAAGATACGCCTACATACTCTTCACCGACCGCATGAATCTCTACGACTATGCCCAGCAGTTTCTGCACTACAAGCGCCTGCGTCGCATGCCCATCAAGATTTTGTTCCTATTCGCCGGCTTTCCCATGCGCAAGTCGTGGTTTCTTCGCCCACATCTGAGCACGGCCATGGCCCAAGCCTTTGAGTCTGGTTTCCTGCAGAAACTGGAACAGGATGCCGATCATGAGTCAATGCGAATGGGAGTCTTGCCTTTTCTGGTCACAGAATATCGAGTGTTGAAGCCATTGAGTGTGGATTATTTTATAATGCCAGCGATTTCTTTGATCCTGGGCTATGGCTTGGCATTAATCAGTTTAATCATCGAGTTGTTGTTAGCCCATTTAAGGGGCTGATGGCAGGAATCATTCATTGCACTCACACACTCTTTAATCAATAAATTTTGTTTACAAATATTCGCCATGATTTGTTAATTGCTATCAAACTTATTTTTAGGTGATTCTTCTCTCAGAACTCCTCTGAATCTCCGCAGTTTGGGTAAGTTTCTAAGAGCTCAGACCCCTAGACTCATTTCTAAAACTCTTCTTTCTTGCAGATTTTCTTTTTGAAATCATGATTAAGATATTCGTACTCTTTCTGCTTGTCTGCAGTCTTTTCAAACCAGTCACTCTGATAACGAACGAACTATCTACCATCATAAGAGCCCTAAATGGAGGTCTAAGGACCAAAACCAACATAATCTACACAAAGCCAGAAGATGTATACAGCGAAGTTTTAAATGAAATGCCAACTGTATTGTTTGATCATAGTAACTTTGGCAACTTGCCAGATGTTAGCCACGTTCTACACAAACCTTTTCTGGTCGTAATACCTCAATTTAGTGTGGAAAACTTAAGGACTTTCAATGAATTGCCAACGGAAATGCAAGATGCTGATTTTCTTTTAGTGGGCCAGCAATCGTCGAGCAATTGGTTGCACTTGCTCTCAGAGCTATGGAGACTTGGCTATCCAAACATCTTGATCTTCAATGAAACGTCCGAGTTGCACTCTCTCTACACAAGTCGAGATTTCCCCATGCAAAAGCTAATGGAGTCGAATGTCAGTCATTATCTCTGGGCACGAGAACATTGGTTCGACAATCTCCATGGCTGGGAGGCACGCGTTGCTCTATACAATAATCCACCACGAACTTTGGTCTTTCCGGAACTTGGAGTCTACGAGGGTTATGCCCTGATGTTGCTGAGACAATTTCTGGCCTACCGAAAGGCGAAATTCGTGCCTGTTCTCACACCCGACTATCAGGTCTATTCGGCCAACGATTGTCTGAAGTATCTGAAGCTCAATCAGGCGGATTTGTGTGGCGATCTGTTGGCTTATAGTACAAATTTTAGCTTTTCCGCGAGCTATATGTATTTGTATGGCAATATACTGATACCCAATTCGCTGCCAAAGTCGAAAAACTTTTATATTATAGCCCCATTTGAGCTGATCACCTGGCTGTCGTTGGCCATTTACCTGATCATGATTGCCAGTTTTGCCAGCTTCATTTACCTGCTGCAGACGAGAAGGAAACTCAATGAGATTCCACAGATATTTGGAAAATTCGTATTACAAATACTGAGTAGTCTGCTCTATGCGGGCTTCCATCTGAAGGAGTTGGCTGGAAAAGTTCATTATATTTTATTTGGCACCATATTTCTGACTGGCTTCATTTTCTCCACCTTCTACTTGGCCTCGTTGAAGAGTATTTTGGCCACGGGTCTGTATGAGCCGCAAATCAACACCTTCGAGGAGTTGGTCAAAAGGAATATCTCCTTCATCATTGGCGACTATGACAAAACCGTGCTGGAGGCCTATGATTTTCCCGATATCCTATGGAACATAACGCACGTTGTGCCCTATCAATTTATACTGGATCATCGCAAGGTATTCGACACCAACTATGCCTATTTGGCCCACAGCGATCGTCTGGTGCTGTTTCAGTTCCAGCAACAATTTATGACCAAACCACGAATGCGTCCCTTGCCAATTGAATTGATGCATTCCTTGCCGGGATTTCCCATGCGCCGCGAGTGGTTGCTGCGAACTAAACTAAGCCAGACTTTACTCAATTGTTTTGGCAGCGGTTTGATGCAGAAATTGGCAGCAGACACAAACAGACAGACCATACACATCGGCTACTTGAACCTCATTCAATCGGAGGCATATGAAGCTCTGGCCCTGAGATTGGACTACTTTGCTGTGCCATTGCTTATGTTGGCTTGTGGCTTGGGTTTGGCTTTCGTTTGCCTCCTGGGCGAACTGCTGTGGCACTAAGCAGGAGTGGAGGTAAGTCAAAGAATATTTATTTAAAATTTCATTTCAGTCTATGTCACTCTAAGAGCCCCATGTGACCGCAATTCCCAGATAAAAACCCCAAAAAAAAGAAGAGAGGAAGTAAATGCAGAAACCACCCCTTGAGACTTCTTCTTTTGCTTTTTGACAGGCGTTCAAAATAAATAGCACTTCAGATATTTCCAAAACATTTCCCAGCTAAGTCTTCAGCAATTTCCAATTGTCCTATGCCCTCAGGCACGCCTGCAAGTATGCAACGCATATGATAAGGGATGAGTAGGACAAGTAGGGGTGTGGCATGGGGGGGTTTGGGGGAGATTTGCTGCTGACTTGCACAAATATTTGCCGAAAAATAAGAAAGAAGAATAACTGAGGGTGGACAGAATTTTAAAGTTCGTTGACTTTTGGAGGGAGGTGGACACATTTGGCCTAGCGCCTCGGTTTTTGTGGCGCCATTAAGTATGCAACAGAAATAATGCTGGCGACAATAAACTTTATGCCCCGGCGACAAAAGGAACCAAGCGAAAAACCCGGCAACCGGCACATAATGCATTTCTTCTACACGATAATGAAGATAAGCCAGTTGTTGATGATGACCATGATGAGGAGGATGATGATCATTGTCGTCAACGACAATTGATGTGCTCATCTGGTTGGCTCCTCCTACGGCGACACACTTTTTTTTTATTTGTGTCTTGTACTCGTTTTTTGGGTTAACGCCCACCCGGAATAACCAGTTTAGGCTTCAGATCTCCTTCTCATTGTCTCTCGCTCTTGAGAGCTCATCCCTTGTCCTTGTCCTGCTGGGCATGTGCGTGCCTTGCATCCATATCCATTTATATATATCCATATCGAGCACAGATAAACTCTCGCCCTTCATTCGCTTTAATTGCTGTGCTTTTGCCTTGTTGAAATCGATTTCATGTGTGATTTTCGCTGGCCACGATTGTCACACATCGTATCGTATCGTATCCCAGATCCTTATCGAGTTTAAACCAAACATTTGTTTTTAACTGCACTTGGGCGGCGTTTTAATTAAGATTGTGCAGGCCGATAAATGGTCAATGGTATTTAATTTTCGTGCCATCGATTGGTCCTCTTGTAAGCGTTCGCAAATTAACATTACATAGTTGAACTAAATTATATACAAAATGGTTAAAATAAAACTCTGAAAACCTCCGAGTAATTTTGCTTAAATAAAAAATTTAAAACCATTGAAATTCTTTTATGAAGGCTTCCAATTTCACAATGCAATACATACATTGAAATGTTAATATTTCGCATTCTGTCAGATTTAATTAGCAACAACAATCGATTTGCATGTATTCGCCCATCCAATAACATTTATCCGCCAGATAAAAAACCACCAAATGACTGTAAATCAGTCAGGGACCAGACAAAAAGGCCTGAACACAAACAATTGAATGCTGCTGGGCCATTGATATCTCATGATTGACTCCATTGGCTGCTGTTGGCTACCAGTGCTGCCGAAAACCTGGCAGAAAACCAGCGGGAAAAAGGAGCAAAAGGAAACGCGGCTAGGACTACAATTAAATGAAATTTCAGTATTTAGTTTTTAACAAACTTATTACGCTTAGGACGAATAGACAATAGCATAGGGAATGAAGTTATTTTTGTAAGTATTTTAAGTATTCTGAATCAGGCAAATAAAAATTTATTTGTGTAATTTAATCTACTAGTTTAATAACGAAAAAATGATTAATAAAAAAAAATACAAAATGAATAGACTTGTGAACATGACTTTTTTTTATGGGTGGGTTCGTTTGGAAAAAGGCTAGATTGGCATCCCTGCTGTCCATTGTCCTGTGGCATTGTTTCTTATCAAAGTAATTGAAACTGCCAGATGGCGACTAATTGCAGTTTTTTGTTGCTATTGTTAATGTTGTTGCTGATGTTGCTGGCCGATGTTGCTGTGGTGCGCTTTAAGCCACCTTTAAATACTATTATTTAAATCAATGGCAATTCTCTTGTATATGAAATCATGGAAATTTATGTGCCATGCCTAATTGTTCGGTCTGAACTTGAACAAGAAAAAAGGCGAGAACTGCATCATCTACACGAGTTTGCCAGTCGGCACAGAGCGTGTCCATGTCCATGTCCATGGAATGCAATTATCGCGCACCAAGTTATGCTAAGATAAATGGCCTCGACACAGTCCCCAATCCGAATTAGCTGACTGCGACCCAGACACACCAGAAGACACCCCAGGAGCATGAGAGCGAAACGATTTTTGGTTGATTTTTGAGAAAATTTATGGCATCGGCGGCGGCTTGACCAAAAGACCCAAATTGAAGCTGAGCTCATTTTCAAACTTTATTGATTATGATGATGATGATGATGATGGCGGCAAGACCAATTAGAAGTTTATTCAAACATAATTCAGCATTGCGATTGGTAGTTCGCAATTGTTTGTTTCTTGTACATCCACTCAAGGTTAGGCATTGGTCACATTTCTTAGCAACTTTCTGCTTAACATTGTGATTAGGCGCAACTATGGTGCAGCCAAGTTCCTTTGACCAAAAGCAGCAAGGACTTTTCAACTTAACTGATCGAAATTCAATTCAGATATATCTACATAGAAATGGGGAACTTACCTATTTTGTACATCTTGGGTAGACAGTCTGTTAGATTCTTTTTGTGGTACATGCCATTCCCATCAACACTCAATTGCTCGATTTTATTCTCTCCTCTGAATGATTCCATGGTTATATAACCAGAATTGCGGCATATGAGATCATCTTCAGAGCAATATGTACAAAAGGCACTGCAAGTAACTGAGATTGGGTGAGTTTTATCTGAATCAGAGATGAATCCACTTACATTTAAAGCAAATGCTGACAATTATCAGCTGAAGTAAATTACATAAATTCATGTGAAGTTGTGTCTGGCAAAGCTTGCTTGGGGAAACTAACGAGGAAGCGGAAGAGAAAAGGTTTAGAACAGAAAGGACGCAAATTACCAATGACAAATCCCTCACAATAAATGTAAAACATATTTTTAAAATTTAAATGCTCAAAATTGTCATAGAAGCACCAGTTAAAAGACTCTGATACCAAAATCGACCAATAGTTGAGGCCAAACTTTTCGCTTCACAAGGAGTTATGGCTATGCATCTTTCGCATTCTTCAATTATATAAAGGCGATCCCAGTTCGCAGGTGCTACAATATGAACTCCAAGTTCTGGTGACCAAATGCAAACCGGAGACTCCAGATACTCTGCAAATGACCAAAATAAAACACTTATCACCTTCAAACATTCATGTGGCCGACCTATTTTGTGACCCTTTGGCACACATGCGGATAGATTAGTGTTATTGAACATCGGATCGTGTTCGGTTGATATTATATATACGTAACCCATTGCACGCAATTTAGCCCAGAATGTGCTATGGCATTCAAAATCTTGTGGCTTTGCACAGCTAATGCAGAATTGACCATGGCCAACTATTGGGATGATGATGAAAGATTTTCTTTTGGGGCTGAAGGACTAGAAACAACTCGCTCACCGTTGATCAGAAGCGAGCTGATGAAAGGAATCGCAAATAATGCTCCTTGTGTGTCCATTTTTAAACTTTTTTTTCCACTATCTTTATAATTTATTTAAAAGTTGTTTGAACTTTACTTCGAATGCTTTGAAATAAATTTCATGGCGGTGTTTATAAATCCCTGAAAACTTAGATACTCAAAAATGTAATAGTTAGAAGAGTGATATACCAAAATCGGTCTATTATATGGCTTGCTGCTAAATTTCGATATACACATAGGCTCAATTCGATGCATGTGTCACATTCATCAGTCAGAACATTATCTGCAGGTGATACAATATTGATTCCAAGTTCCTGTGACCAAATGCAAACCGGAACTTCGAGGGCTTCTGCAAATATCCAAAAAAATTACCCATTCAAAATCGAAATTTTGAAATGGTTTTACCTATTTTATGATTCTTGGGCACGCATGCAGATAGATCAGTGTTATTAAAGATCGGATCGTCTACATTGGTCACTATATATATGTAACCCAAATGATGGAATTTTGACCAAAACGTATTCTGGCACTTAACCAACTTTGACTCGACACAGGAAACACAGAATTGACTGTGACAAACTGTTTGGAATACTAAAATATAGACGAAGATATTCGATTTTGTGAACTTACCATTGATAGAAATCATGACAACAAAAAGAATCAGAAAAGATGTTTGCATTTTGAAATTGTTTGCATAATTTTACACTAGTTTTTTGTTGAATTTTTGAAATTGTTTTCAAAAATGACTTAAAATCATTTGTTAGAAATTTTATGGCGGTGTTTTTGGCTTTGTTTTTTTAGGGAAATAGTTTTTAGAATCCTGTGAAATGGGTGGAACAATCTATTATTTATATAAATCGTGGTTAGTCTCATCGTTCGTTGACTTACAATAGAACATTCTACCTAGCCAAATAATTTCGAGGTAAATAATATGATTAAGTAAATAAAATCGTTGCTCATCTTCCAGTTGCAGTCTCAATCTACTCCTTTAAACCTTTTGCAGGGTTTCATTGTCCTATAAATAGCTGAAGGGGAAGATTCTACGACAGTCCACAACAGTTTGACAATTGTTCTCTTCTGCAGGGGGCAAACTGCTGAGCAAAATAACTATGCCACTGTGGCAAGGGTATAAAAAAGTACAATACAAAAGAAAAAAAGCCTGTCCAATTAAGCGCAACAAACAACTTTACGCCACATGCCACACCAGGCGGCATTTATCGGACCATTCAGGTCAGTTTAGATCAGATCGGATCGGCTCGGATCGAGTTGGTGCCTGGTTTTCGTCTCTCTCTCTCTTCCTCGTTCCTTGAAGCAGGTAAATGGCCAACGATTTGTCGTTGTCTGAGGGCCCAATCGTTGTTGATCGAACATTCGATAAGATTGCAACAAAAAGATAAAAAAGGCAGCAGCAGCCAAAAGGTAAATGGGGGAGACGTGGAGGCAGTAGGTGGAGAACAGTAACATTTATGCTAATAAGTTGACATTTGACCACCATGACGAAACGATCAAGGAGTTGTCAATTTGACAGGTACACTGGTGTGGAATTATGTGAGCACAATGGGATGAATCGAAGAACAAATGAGACTAAATATCTATCAGAAAGTTTTTCCTTTCGTTCCTTTTCTGTGAGAATTTCGATTGACAAGCAAGTTGAGCTATGAAATCGAAGGACTGAAGAGAACATCGTGTGAGTGAGGCCCACTGTGTCGCTGCTGCTGCTGCTGTATGTATCATCGTCATCATCAACGCTCCTGACATTTGTTTTGACACGACAACAGAAGCCGGTGCCGCCGCGTCCGTTGGCCGCTGGCCACATACTAATTTCCAGGAATTTCACGCCACTCTTCACAACCTTCGGTAACCAAAAATGCAAATTTCATAAAATTCATCCTCATCGTCATTTTATTGTATCTTCACACGATCTGCCGACTGCTTGTTAACTGCCAAGTGAAACGTTACCCACGGCGCTTTGGTCATGTTGCAAATGAATTTTAATTGTTGCAACAACTCTGAAGCCGGTAATGTAGTGTAATTAACAAATAGCCCACTTGTGTGTGTATATTGCCCATAGAAAACTTATTCATTCGTTTATTTTGTTAAAGCCGTGCGCGATGTGTCTTGAGATTTCTCATAATCGGGTCTGTTTTCTAAATGCTGCCTCAAATGGAGTAGTACGATGTCTGGATTTTCCATCTGTTGCTTTTCTGTTGTTGTTATAATTGCTGTTGTTGTAGTTCCTGCTGTTGTTGTAGTTGCTGCCGTTGTTGTAGTTGCTGCCGTAGTTGTAGTTGCCGCCGTCGTTGTTGCTGTAGTTGTAGTTGCTGCCGTCGTTGCTGCTGTTGTTGCCGTAGCTTCTACTGCTCCTGTTGCTGTCGTACCTATTGCCGTAGTTACCGCCTTCATTGCCGTAGTTGTACCTCCTGTTATAATTGCTGCTGTCGTTCCCGTAGTTGCTGCTGTCGTTCCCGTAATTGCTGTTGTCGCCATTGCTTCTGTTGTTCCTCCAGCCATAGTTGCTGCCGTCGTTGTCATAGTTGCTCCTGTCATTCCCGTAGGTTCTTCTGTTGTACCTGCTGCTGTAGTTGCTGCCGTTCCCATAGTTGCTGCCGTCGTTCCCATAGTTGTTGCCGTCGTTCCCATAGTTGCTGCTGTCATTCCCGTAATTTCTATCGCCATTGCTCCAATTGTTCCTCCTACTGTAGTTGCTGCTGTCGTCGTCATTGCCGTAGTTTCTGCTGTTGCTGTATCTATCGTTGCTGCTGTACGGGTCCTTCTGTCTACTGTTGTAGCTGGTGTTGCTGTCTCTGCTCTTAGGAATCTCCTCTTCCCTACGTTGGTGGGCCAATTGACGCCAATTCACAATTGGTTGCGGTTCCAAAGTTTCCGACGATTCACCATTTTCCATATTTTGCAATGATTTTGTATAATTATTACGCTCAATTTCATGTCCTCGGGCAGCGGCAAAGGCTACAACAAATTTCAATAATTTTAAATTAATTTGAACAGGGGGAACTACATTTTTACTCACTTTGAATGGCTTCCTGTGGCAGTATTTTCAAGACGTTGATCATGAAATAGCAAATCATATAACCAGTCCGATTCACTCCGTGTGTACAGTGGACGCCAATTAGTTTATCTGCAACAGAAACAAATAAAACGAAACCAAAGAGAAGAAAAGGATGAGGCGAGGGGCAAAAGAAAGATAGCTTTTTCATTATTCATCATGTTTGCCACAAATTGCCACGAATTTCATTTGCAACACACACACACACTGGCCACAGGAATGCGCTTCGTCGCTTTGTGGCTGCGGCGCGCGCCCACGCCACGCTGGTGGAGTCTGGGGCAAATTGGCATAAAGGCAGAAGCGACCTAAACTAAAATCGAGGCAAAACAGCTAACAGCGAACGCGCACTGCCAATAATAACATTGGCTATAAATTTCACAAAAACATGTCAGCAGCAGCAGCAACAGCAGAAGTCGTAGTTTGGCCAGCTCGCCGGGTCGCCTTTGTGTGCCTACTATAGATGCGGGTGCCAGTGTGGGTGCCTATGCCGATGCAGATCCAGATGCGGTGGTCATGCCACTCCTGAACCTGAACTTGAAGCTGCCACCAGCAGTCAGTACGTTCGTCATGTTTGCGACTGCATTTAAGCCAAGTTATTACAACAAACAAAAAAAAAACACAAACAGAAAACCAAAAGAGCCAACATCATCGACAAATAAAACAAGAAATTAAAAAAATAAAACACCAAAAGAGGTAAAAATAAAAACCAGAGCAGGAAGACCTAAGCAAATAGTCTATACCCTTACTAAACTTTGAGTTTCAAGGCAATTCCTATAGGAAATTAAAAAAGTTTTTCGATTAATCAAAAACATACCTACATAAATATATCTCAAATGCTTCCTTCTCTGCACTACAAATGTAATATATAATTTCGAAAGGGTATAACAACAGCATCGTGTTGTCCCTCTAGGCACAGTGGAAGGAAATGAATGCGAAAATGGTAATTAAGTGGAGTATAAAGTAGTATACCCTGAAGCTTGAAGTTACCAGCTGAAGTGGATTGATATTCTTGAGGCTAACTGATCTAGTTTCTTCACCTTTTTCTGTGTCTCTTGTCCCACTGTGTGGACAATCTACTACTCGTAGCCGATGTTGGTTGAGCCCTCGTTGACAAGTCGCGACCACCTTGATTTTAACTTATTTGCCTGATTTGTTTCGTTGTAAATCTGTTTGGTGGCCACAACCAATGCGTATTATATACATATATATTTATTGGGACTGGCGTCTACAGTTTTAAGTATTTTAGCTTCGCTCTAGAGCTTTTAATTAAGAGACAGCTGAACGAACTGGTCGGCGCCCCCCGATTGTGTGGGCAGATATCTCAAGATAGTTTAGCATACGCAAGTCTTGCGAATTTCTCACATACATTAGGCTCAAGATGAAAGTGCAATGTTGAACGAAAAAGGCGTGTAAACACGCCCACTTTGGGAACACAAATTGGCATAGCCAAAGAGTTTAACTTGAAAGAGCTAGAAATGGTTACACTAATGGAGATCAGATGAAGCTTGGCCAAAGGGTTGGAACGCATTTCTTATACACTTGCCAATCCACTTGGCTGAAGATAAAGTTTGAAGTTCTAGAAAATGTCTTAAGACGAAGTTCTGATAAAAATGATTATACCCTTTTGCGGATTGAAGTTACTTTACCTTCGAGACAGTTACCCAGATTTAGGCATTTCCACTTAGTGGTAAGTAATCTTCGTCTGGGTGTTTGGGTGTGTGAAAATGGCTTTGCATTTAATTAGAAATGCCTTTTCCCTGTTTCCCTTTTATATGCAGGCGGCATGACTAAGCTTCATAAGTGATTTGTTTGCCTGGCTTCTGACTGACTTCAGTCTGACTGGCTAACTGACTGATTGAGTGCAGTGCGCCCACATTCGTTTGGAGCCTGTCTTAAGGTTAAATAGTTTCGCTTTGGTCGTGTGTGCTATTTGCTGTGCGCTTGCCAGATGATAGAAATCTTTTTGGAGGCAGTGCAGCAGCAGCAGCAACATTATGAATGCATTTCTTTGCGATACATACGAGGAGAGTACGTGGTAATTGCATATAGACAATGGGAAGAAACAGCAAACATGCTTTTGATATGATTCGTTTGCATATTTCATACAGAGAGAAAGAGAGACTCCTAATTGTCTTTTTCGACAGATAGGCATCTCGATAGGCACAGTTGAGGCGGGGAAAGCGTTTGCTGGAGCTCCTCCATTCCCACGGTTGTTTCCGTGGTCTCTCACTCAATTTTGATTTTGTAGATTATTATCAAGAAGAGGGAATGTGGAATATATTTAGGCAGAATTTTGCATAGATTATTGGGAATTTCTACTGTATGTAGTTGACCACATAATAATGTGTTGTAGGATTCACGAGTACCTTATTTGTAGTAAGAAGAAATTGACAAACTAATTTGTTTTTCTAATCATAGACCGTCCGTCCACTTACCATTATTCTCATTGTCCTTGAGAAAGTCTGATACATAATTACAAAATCTGTGAAGAAAATTGATAGTTAATCCCTGGTTATCTATATTAGAAATGTTTCCACCTACCTCGATGACAAAACCTTGGATGGCGTCATTTTGCCTGGAATCATTAGCTTCTGATGCTCCACATTTTTATCCGTAAATGCACTGGGACTGTAGTAACGGTTTGTATTGGTTAAATCAATGATCATTCCCAGATTTGGCACCGATTCCAACAGGGATTCCGGCGCCAATCGCAAATGCTCCTCAACACGTTCATTGATATGCTGCAAGGAAAACAAAAAAGAAATCATATTACATGCCCAGAAATTGCTCAATTTATGCATGTGCCCCTCGAGCCAAGCAATTAATAAACCATCCGAGGAGGTCTCTCTTTCTGCGCTCTCTCTCTCTCTCTTTCTCTGTGTATCTGTGGCGTTATTTAATTAAGCAAAAACAATTTAATTTAATATTCATGTGGGGTCCTTGTCCCAGCTCCCTGAAGATCATAATGGAAGGTGAGGGCTGCGGGGAGCAGCATGTTTCAGTTGCCACTTTTATGCATAATGACAAGCACAAATTTTGTCGGTTGTTATTTATTTTTAGAGAGACGCCCTGACGACTCTGCTCTGATCCGCCTGGCCCGGTGGTCCTGTTCTTTTTTTTTCTTTTCTTCATGGTCCTTCTTCTCCTGACAAACATTTCAACATCAATCAATTGCTTTGCCTCCTGCTAACCGGTTCCGGCTTAGGGCTAAGTGTATCAAGTGCGCCAGGGGAAAATTGGAATGGGGCGGACGACGGAAGCAAGGCTAAAGGTGGACTGGAGAAGACGCATACCTGATGCAGCGGCACTTTGAATGCTATGAATCTTGTCCCCTGAATTCGTTCACCAATGGGACTATAATTTAACCAACTGTGAATTCAATTGTATTTGTAATTTGTACCAGAATAAGCATAAACAATAAAACAAGTGTAGTACTCACCGATCCGGTATGCTCGGGGCCATTGTGAATAAGTGTTGTTTACTTATATCTTCAAATTGAGATTTTACTAGATTTATATTACAAAATTCTAACACATGTCTGAAGAAAAACAATTGCCAGTGTTGCCAGATCGCAGATTCCCGCGCGAGGCGAATTCACTCATATAAACGGAGCGAATTCACCATTCACGCAGAGCGAATTCACACATATACGCAGAGCGAATCCACTCATATACGAGGAGCGAATTTTTTACCTTCAATACCCATTAGAGAAGGGGTATATGTGTGCTTTTTAGCTCATTTCGCCGCAGATTTAGCTTTTTTTCAAAACGGCATCACTGATCACGGCAACCCGAACCTTTGGACTCTCCACGTTAATTATTGTTAAATAAAGTATTAATTAAAGTTGTTCACTTGCAATTTGGTCAACATGTTTGCTAGCAACACACGGAATCTAATGCGCAGCAGCTTTGTAAGTTAGCCATCAAGAAATTGGCCATCAAATTGTTATCAAATTGTGTTAACTGGATATTAATTAGTTTTCTCTCCCCACTTGGGGTTGCAGTTGCAGCGCTGCAAGAGCACTTTGGTAGTGGCGGAGCATAACAATGATGCACTGAATCCCATAACCCTGAACACCATTTCGGCGGCCAAGAAGATCGGCGGTGACGTCACAGTTCTAGTGGCGGGCACCAAGTGTGGATCCGTAAGTGTCTAAATTGTTGTTGTTATTTTTTAGCTTTTGCATAATCACCCGACTAAATTTTTCTCTTTGGATTCGCAGGTCTCGGAGGCAGTGGCCAAAGTTGAGGGCGTCAGCAAAGTTTTGGTGGCCGAAAATGCTGCCTTTAATGGCTTCACAGCTGAATCCTTGACGCCCTTGGTCCTGGCCGCCCAATCTCAATTCAAATTCACCCACATTCTGGCTGGCGCTTCGGCATTTGGCAAAAATGTGCTGCCCCGTGTTGCTGCCAAGCTGGATGTCTCGCCGATTTCGGAAATCATCGATGTCAAGTCGGAGGACACTTTTGTGCGCACCATATATGCGGGCAATGCCATCCTCACTCTGAAATCGAAAGATGCCGTCAAGGTTATCACTGTCCGTGGCACAAACTTCCCACCAGCAGCCACCAGTGGCGGCAGTGGAGCGGTTGAGCAGGCACCTGCCGGCGACTTTGCCAGCGCATTGAGCGAATTCGTCTCCCAAGAGCTGACTAAATCGGATCGTCCTGAACTGACAGGAGCCAAGGTTATTATATCGGGCGGACGTGGCCTCAAGTCTGGCGACAATTTCAAACTCCTGTACGATCTGGCCGATAAGTTTGGTGCCGCTGTCGGTGCCTCCCGCGCAGCTGTTGATGCTGGCTTTGTGCCAAACGATCTGCAGATTGGACAAACCGGCAAAATTGTTGCCCCTGATCTATACATTGCTGTGGGCATTTCGGGTGCCATTCAACATTTGGCCGGCATGAAGGATTCCAAGACTATTGTGGCCATCAATAAGGATCCAGAGGCTCCTATTTTCCAAGTTGCCGATATTGGCCTTGTGGCCGATCTGTTCAAAGCTGTCCCCGAACTGACCGGAAAGTTGTAAACGTGTCCTATGAAAACACAAAAAACCTATGAATAAGAAGTTCGAGAGATTCTAACAAACAATTTGTTGCATTTATTTGAATTTAAAATTTAATTAGCACATCTAAATAAACGATCAAGAGCGCGGGATGGAGAAATCCAGATGACTCTAATAAAAAGATTACAAATCTTATCAGTCATTATGTAATTAGTTTAATGAAGGAACCCAGCGAACATTTACCAGCAACATACGATTAAGATCATGTTTGTATTCGCTTATAGCAAATAAATTTTTTAAATATTATATTTCTTATATGTTTTAATGGATGGGAACTACTATTTTCTTTTCAAAAAGTGCGCTCCTATTTCAAGTTAACAGTCTCTGTTAACACATTTCGAAGTCTGGGAATCTTTTTTGTTGCCTACTTGCAGGGGCACGCTGAAAATGTTATAAAATTTTGTTGCAGCATTTTTACTCCGGGTGATTTCCCCATAATTTAACATTCATTCTGAAATTATTTTTTTTTAAAATATAGCAAAAGGCGCTCTGTCTCTCTCTCTCAGCATAAAGTTTCATCTCAAATATTCGATTTCGCCTCGCTTAGCTTGTGAATCGTTGATATATTTTGGGAATTAGCGTGCTTATAATGAAACGTAAGAACATGAAAATTAAAATTAGACCAAAAACCACACTAATTACTAATGTGGTCCACTCTAGAGGATTGAGACTGTTGCTTGTGGGTAAAACATGCGTATTGATGCCACTCTAAAAGATTAACAAATGCAAATTAAAGAAATCTCTTCCATATATGCTGCCAATATATCTCACCCAGCCACCATTCTCATTGATCCAGGGTACCAGCTCGTCTTCAATCACTTCGGATACACTCTCCATTAGTTTGGGCAGATATTCAGGATGCCCTTGACGCACACAGTCCACAGATAGGCCACCGGCAATGGCAAACAGAGAGATCACCTTGCTCCAGGTGATGTCAACGCGAAATAGTTCTCGTCCCACGGCACCTAGTAGCAGGGTAACAGCGTCGGAGCTTTGGAATTCTCCTCCAGGATTGCGACAAATTTGCCTGGCCACTCCATTATAGACACGGGGATGCATACGCTCCAGTTCATCGCCTAACTAGAAGGGAGACGGTTCTTGACGGGATAAAACTGAGAAGAGATTGGGGGCCGCCTTACCACTTGAACGGCTGGAAAGACATCCCGCACAACGCCCATCGATGTAGAGCCCATAATACTTCTAATGCGCTGGAAACCCAATTTTTTATTGAACAAACCCGAGCGTCGTAAACGTCTCTTGATATAATGACCACAAAGACATCGTCCCTGAAACCAAATACCAAACCAACTGGAAGCTTGATCCATGGAATTCATGATTTCTCTACTCACCTGAGTTATGATATCCTGGGCTGGGATCTGTGCCGCCTTCCAGCCAATGGTGTAGGACAACTTTCTGGTGACCACATCACTCACATTACTCAAACGACGACGCGTCGCTGTGGCATCCCTCTGGCCCACCTCCAGGAGCGAAGCGGAATGTAGGGTGGCTGGAAAACTGAATTTCCTTCGATTCTGGGCCTGCAGCAGACGTTCACTTTGTGTGGTGGCCATGGGAAACCCGTTGCTGAAATTATCATTATTTGTGGGATACGAAGTGCCAGGCATTTGGAAGTACCACCTAAAGGAAACACAAAAATTGTCCAAGCGTAATTGAACCCGTCATCGATACCCCCCAAGCTACCTACCTAGATCTACCTAGACATATTTGGTTAACTTTAATGAGCTCTCCGAGTGTGTGTGTGTGTTCGAGTGTGTGTGCGTCTTGTAAAATTAATTGTTTGCTTTTTGCTCTTATCGATCAAACGATCGATCGATCGGATCGAGAAAAAAAACTAAAACGAAAACCTGATTCATCCCAAACGTTTTACAAAACAAACAGAAATAATTGCCTTTAGCTCGAGTCATACGAATCATAAACGTCATGTTCAATTGCCAAAGAGACTCATTAAAAATTGCCTGTAATTTATGAATGAACTAGCATTAAATGCTAGTCGCATGCATGTGAGGGGCTAAAGACCCCCAGATCCAATGTGGACCCTAGATTGCATTGAAAATTTAACCTAGATTTACAAAAATTTCGATCAATTTCGTTAATTAGTGATGAAATGGGGTAAATTAAAGCGTCCCGAATTTCCTCCAGGAAACTTACATATACCCAAAGATAATATATAACTCTCTGTAGGACAGATAAAAAATGTTTCGTGATACACATTTGAATTCCAACCCCAAAAACTATATTTTGCACTTATATTAGATCTTCAACGACCTAATCAAGATCGCTCATTCAATTTTGATCGAAAATTGCTAGAGAAATCGTTTTGAATTTCTGTTAAACAAGTCCTTCTTAAGATTAAAGACAATCCCCACCCACGTTCCTGTCAGTCTGTCAGCTCAATCGAGCCCATTAAGGTCGCTTTGATTTCTAGACTTTTAATTCCATTATGACGCTTTTCGATGATTGTTTATTTTTTGCATCGTACTGTACTTTATTTATTTATTACGTTTTGTTGTTGTTGTTGTTCAGGTGACCAATTTGGGCATATTAACGACATATTGTCGGCGGCGTCGTTAAGTTTTGCTTGGCCAAAAAGAAGAAAATGTTGTAGACACACTGTCATTAGTTGTCCACAAGCGAGATGTCAAATGGCAAATGATTTGTGTGAGCAACTGGACATGAACTCGACTCCATTGAAGATGTGTTGGTGTAGAAAAAAAAAACGAAATCATTGGGGACTTTAAATTGACAATTAGTTTTTTACATAACCAATTGCAATCGGTTCCCAATGTGTGAGTGTGTTTCTCTCGCTCTCTCCTCGTGATCAAGGAAAGTTTTCAATCCAATATCGTGCGTAAGAGTAAGAGCCCATGGAAAGTAAGAAGAACCCAGAAATTCGATTTGTTTTAGGTCAGGTAGAGTCACGCCCTTTGTGGAGCTTATAAAAGTCACTCCATTTTTGGTTAGGTGAGTTAGTTCATCAACAGAATGTCACACGTTTGGAGTTGCTTCGTTTTGGTGGCCCTTTCTTTGGGTGGCTTAAAGGGAGATGTGTCCCACACTCATTTCTTTGCCGCACCAGGAGATTTTAACAACTATCATGTAGGACTCGCACCACCTGCTTTGGTCTATGGACTACCACCGGCTACAGCTCCCAATCCCGCTCCAGTTCCAGCTCCTGTTGCTCCAGCGGCAGCCACTACGGAGTTTAGTCTACCCGAAATCATAGAGAATCGCAGTGTCAAGTTTCAGGGATCAGGACATGGCAGTTTTATACCTCTAAATCAGCTTTACGGCCCGCCCGGTGTGGGCGAGCATCCCAACTATGAAAGTCCCAAGCCAAGGTAGGAAGACCTCAGGAGACCTCAAATCTCTTTTACTGATTCAACTTCAATCCTTCAGCGATGGCTACTATTATGCGTCGCCTCCAACAGCAGGGACAACCACAACTACACCGCAACCCATTATAGTCCAAGATCCTGGCGAGTTTAGTGAGGGGGAACAGAGTCCTCCCGGCTACGATTATCATGCACCTGCCCCAGTAGCTCCCCAGAGACCATCCACGCCGGCACCAGTCTATCTGCCACCTGGTGAGATTCTCCCCGACTCCTCCCAGGTACGTCTGCGTCTGAAGGACATGCGCTGTCTTCCGGGTGGTTACTTTCGTGCTGTCCTTAAGCTGGATAGCTTCCTGGGCGCTGCCCCAATAGTGGATAACGATCACGAGGATGACGATGAACACTGTGAACTGAAACTCTCCCGGAGCTTTCTTCTCCTGGACATAGCGGGTGCTGACTTTGAGCGCTGTGGCGTGAGATCCTGCGGTCAGGATTTGTGTTTGCGCTTGAGATTTCCAACCATACGTGGTCTGAGAACTGCGGGAGACTCCATCCTGACTCTGCACTGCAAGTCGCAAGAGCGAGTGGCGGTAAAGACGCACGCCCTGAAGATGGGAGTCTCGAACGATGTGTGGGTAGACCAAAGCGAAGGCCTTCATCTCTCAAGGAAATAACATCATCTCTCTCCCATTTAGGCAAGCAAGGAGTGTGGGAAACTATGCTCATGGCGGCAATCAGAATGCCTTTCGCACCCATGTGGAGCTGTTGAGACGAGGCACTAATGGCTATACCAGACACCTGGAGAGCAATGGAGCTGTCCAATTGGGCGAGGAGTTGCTGCTAAGAGCACATGTCCTCGCTGGCGATGGTAAGTGGGGGGAACAGTGATTAGTTTTGGTCTCTCTGTTTATACTTTTGCTTTGTCCTTAGGCTGGAACTACACCAAACTAAGCGATGTCCAACTGCAGAGGATTTCCTCTAGCGGTGAGGTCCTTAACAATGCTCAATTGATTAGCTCCCGTGGTTGCCTTAATCCCGCCATGCAAAGCATATGCTCACATGGTCCCGTCTTTGAGCCACCATTGGGCCAAAGACTCCACTTCAAGGCCGTGATGTTTCCTGGCATGCATAGTGGCGATATTCTAGTGATGTCTATGCGCATGACGGGTTGCCTGGAACGCGAGGATTGCCAAGTGAAAGCGCAGGATTGCGTACCCCAGCGACGACGACGCAATACCGCAATGGAAACCTTGGCAAATGGAACAGAAGTCTCCGAGTTATCCCACTTAACCTTCCGGGTGATAATGCCCAATGGAGCTTTAGTGACAAATGATTTACCCAATGTGGATTACGAAACTCCAACAATTGCAGATACATCCAAATCTTTGGCTCTAATTGGAAGCATTGGATTTGTGGTCCTCCTTCTTGGAGTGGCCATTGTGGCCGTATATAAGTTTGGAAAATAGAACAATGTGTTTTTAATTTTTATTTCAATCATCTCCACATACTCCTGAGTTCTTGTGGTATTCCTTTTCTATGTTTCCTTTTGTGTACTCGAAATTTCTCCTTTCACATTTTGCCCACTACCCCATCATTTATTTAATGAATAAAATTGCAATCACTGCTATCAGCAACTCAAATCACTTCCTCTACTCCCCTCCAGACCCAAAGTTCCACCGCTCCTTGTCTGCTGCCTCTTGACCAAATTCGTACAACAAATTGACTTATCGTTCAGACGGAATCAGGCACTGAACGCAAAATCATTGCCCATTTTAAGGCTTAAACAGAAATTAGCACTTAATAAAATTTTATTTATGTTCATGTCGCTGATAATTGGACGAGTGGTGGGGGGGAGGAGTGGACAGAGATGGGATGGGGGGCATATGAGAACCGAAGACAACATGTGGTCAAGTTTGGTTTTAGTTTTTGACTGATTTCCAAATGACTAAAACTGAAATTGTATCACGTTTTCACGCTTTACGTTCGCATTTGCGCGTCTTGGGGGCAGACGGGGGGCGAATGGGGAGTCGATTGTGCATTTAATGAAACCGAATACCTCAATACTCGAATACTTTGTACGTATTCAGAGTTGAGTTAGTTATTTGGTGCCAATTTGTTGCCATTTCTTATGTTAATTTTGGTCATAAGATTGAATATGGTTGTCCAATTAGCCACTATGATTGACATTGTAATCACTGATACTGATTATTGTCTGGGGTTCCATGTGCTGGAATGTCCCACACAGACACACTGTGGGGGGTCTTCAATTGGATCGAATCGAATCGAATGGAAGGCATGTGAAACAGGTGCAGCATACATAGGTAAAATATGCATTCAATGAAGTTATCTAACAAGTAAGTGCAACAAAACCAGTAATTGCATTCTTAATTATTTCTTTGTAGAGCCCTCCTCCAGACTCAATGATGTCGATCAGCGAACTATAGGGACACTATCCAATGTTACCTAGGATTAATTTGCGCCTGATTCAGAGGTCCTCAGTTTGGTTTCCAGTACAACTTAGCACTTAATTTATTTGATAAAACATTTGAGATAACCTTCAACGTTTACGTAAAAATATGAAACAATTTATTATCGTTGAAACAGTCATGAATGTTAAAAATGCATTTGATTAAGAATTGAGTTACTAGAAAATTACTCACAAATTCAATTAAAAGATGTGATTTAATATTAATATGGTTTGAAGAGGAATTGAGGAGAGTTACTTGAATAAATTATGCAAAATTTGTTGTACAGTTGTCGTGTTTCATTTCCACTTCCCTGCCGCGTTCCAAATGTGGTAATCCTTATGAACATCTGCTCTACCCCCATGACCTACTCCAACTGCACGTTCCCATCGCAAGTTCTACTGCAGCTGGAGAGACACTCTGCAGAATCTCTCAGATGGATACAGCACTCACACAGAGGCTCAGAGCACACCTAGCTCGAAGTAAGCCTCAATTAATATGCCGAACACGTTCCAATGCGATCCCAACTGAACATACTTTGTCTTTGTCACAGGCAATGTTTAGTGCACACATAAATTAATGTCCGGCGCTTGGAGTCCAATCCAAAAAGCCAACTTCAACGCTTCCAATTTACACTCTCTTTGGATCGCTCCCCTCGGCTCCTCTTTGGCAACCAAATCGGCCAAAAATGTGTTTTTAGCCGACTACTTAGTGCCTGATTTAGCAATGAGGCCTAATAAATATTTATGAATGCACTCAATGAATGCCACAAATGATGGCAGAGAGAGAGAGAGAGAGAGGGGGCATACTTCTCCTCCTCCTTCAGTTTGTTCTTCTATATGTTTTCTATTTCTGTGATTGGCCAAACGCAATCGTTTTTATTGATCAAAACATCAACTTAGTTTACTCATTAGCAAATTTTATTAACCAAAAGTGTCAACGTTTTTCTTTTTTGTGTTTGATTTCGCTTTTTATCTCCATTTCGATTGCCCGATTGGTCCGATTCCAGTCGAGTTATGCCTTAAATTGTTGTCTGAGCATTGCTTTTTGCTTTGCGTTGGTTTTTTTCTCCATTTTATTGGCCTGGCTCAACTTGTTTTTAGCATTTTAAGCATGTTAACATTTGTGTTATTGATTTTTTCTACAACAATTTGACAGTTACGCAGGCGCTGCGGGAGAGTTACCTCACCCACTCCCACTCCTAACCCAATCCCACAGCTTCCCCCAACCCCTTCGATTTTGCATTGGAATGCCAGTTATACCCTTTCGTTGCAGGAAGTTTTCCATCTATAGAAATTGCTAGTCATTTTAATGAATTTGTATATTCGGAACCTTTAAAAATTTCTCAATCCATGGTATATACATAGATTTAATCGACTAAAATTATCTTTAGAACATTGATTTATACACATGTGCTGGTAGATCTGTTTTTATAGCATACTTTAGGGAACTACAAAGTCAAATTATCCTTTATTCAAGCTATAAGTACTAGAAGCTATTTGGATAAAGTTTTCATTATTTTGACGATGGAAAGCATTAGAAAGAAGTCTTAGAAAGGACAAGATATTCAAATCAAATTGAGGGTTAACTGATTTGCTAGGGTAACCAAACTTCGTTTCGATTATAAATTAGTTCGACCCTCGGGTTTTATTTTTGATTTTCTGCTCCAATTCGTTGTGCCTGACACACAATGTGAGTAATTTGACTTTCGTTATATATGTGTACTATGATTGGTTAATCCAAGAAACCAAGTTCATTATGTTTAATTGCATTTCAAACTGAAATGAATTTAATTTTTTATTTTTTAACCACAATTTTTCTGCGGTTTTGACAGCTCAGCAAAAGGTTTTTATTTTTTTTGCCATTTTGAGTGACTTACAACGCTTCTGTTTGCTGTCGCTGGCAATTTGAAATTTACACTGACCCACACACACCACACACACAGGTAGTAAACATTGTTCAGATCATTAACTGTTGAATTTGCACTTTAGTTTTTTACACAGAGAAAGAAAGAGAGAGAGAGAGTGAGACAGAGACCAGACCGGACCAATTTGCGTCATTCAAATCGAACGTAACAAGAGTTTAGAGAGAGGGGGAAGTGAAGAACAGTGGTGTGGGGGGGTAATGAGAGGTAAGATCTGTTAATTGCAATTTGTTTGAGGAGGGTTTGAGTAATATTATCTAATGCAGGTAATATTTACCCTTTGCAATTGATCTAGTAATCTACATTAATCATATGGCTTGAAAACGAAATTCTACCGATTAGATAAACCTTCATGATAGACCCACATAATAAAATGGGGGTGCTCCCGACCCTAGAGTAGATAATTATATTGACTGTGTATCAATAACCTGTCGAGTGTCGTGTGAAAAGAGTTCAAAACGTTTGAGGTTTGAGGATTTAGAGAAGTTTTTCATTTTGAAAATTGATATTCAAGGAATCTCATAGAGATCTTCTTATAAGAATCTTCTTAAGAACGTTCATCTAATATGTATTTCAGCCAAATAAACATATGCTTTGAAATACAAACTTGAAGATCGCACTGATTATTTGAGAAATTTTGAACATTAAATGACTTAACTAACTGGAAAGGCGTTGCTTGTACACCTACAACTGATCGGTGACAAGTTGTATAACCTTATTTTGTTGTTAAGGTGATGCACTTGTACTTAAATTATCTATCATTCAACTATTTATAGCACTGTAAACTTGGTAGTAAAAACAGAAAGATTGAAAATGAAACAATCCTTTAAGAAACATATAATTATAGAGCTAATTCAAATTCAATCCATTTGAAATAAGGATGAGTATCAGCAGATATGCAATAATATATGGGAAGCTTTCAAACGTTCTTTATAGTTTCATAAACTTTAGCCATACCCAAAGAACTAATATTTCTTCTTATTATTTCCCTTTTCGCTAATGATCTTGGAACTTTTGTTGATTATTAGTAACAAGAACAGACAAAAGAAGACTTAAATAAACTTGATTCTTCTTCATATCTGATATCGAAAAGGGTTCCCACGAACTGCCCCGCTGATGTAGCAATTCTAATGGCAATAGCTCTATGGCACTTGTTGTTTTAGCAATGAAATCGAACACCGGCTAGAAAGCACAAACATTTATAAGTAATAACAACAAAACGAATTCGTTTATAGCAAAGTCAATTACTCTGAATACCGCCTCTAACTGTGAAGTGTGGGTGCGACTCGAATGTTGCTGTCGCTGACGTCGCAGCCAGCCGCAGTCTTATCATACCCTGTAACCAGAGTATTGAGGGGTATATATAATTTATCAACTATAAGTAGATAAACTTTTATGCAGTTCTCCCAAGAGTCTGTATTACCGAATTTAATTAATTTATCTGTATTACCGAATTTAATTAATTTATAGTCTCAATATTTTGCGAAGTCCTTTTAAGCAGCACTTTAAATGAGCTTTCAACTTCTTATTTGGCATACAATTCGTTTATGTAATATATGTGGATATATACGTTCATATATAGATCTTTCTACTGGTTAATCATTCTTGATGTTAGAAACTGATGGAAACTACATAAGGTAGAACAGATCTTTGTGAGTAGGGTTACATTAAGTTTTTTTTTGTAGAATAGTGTTATTTGATATTTGCACAGCTGAATTTTAGACAAGTAAATAAGACTCGCAATGCATTAAATAAATACTAAATAAATTGCAGTTACTTAAGGGTATATCTAAGATCTCTTTTTTCACTAGATTATAGCCAGATTCAAACCAAAGTAAAGAAGGGTGGAAAGTTAGTTAATAGAGGGCGCCACTGAACCAATGATGGGAATAAAGTAAGTGAGATAGAGAAATATATAAAGGAATTAAACACTTTGAGATACTTAACGCTGGGCATTTTTAAGTCGAGTTTCGAATGCAAAGAGGAAATCATTTTTTGTTTTTTTTTTTTACCAAACGCATGTTTAGTGACAACACCGCACACACAAACACACACACACACCCAAGTGAAATTTAATTAAATTAAAATTTGCGTTGGCCTTAAATACCCGCAGCGAACATTGTAGTGGGAGTGCGTTCAACTGTAATTGAAGTTAAGGTTTTGAACATCCTCAATTTGTTGGTTGTTACTGTTTCTTTCTTGTTGTTTTATTTATTTAACATAATTAGTGGAGCGAACCGAAAGTTGACTTATCGGCCCCCCACCTGACAGTCCCCTTCTTCCGCATTGATACGTCGGATAATTGTGTTTTTTTTTTTTTATCTCTCATTGTATTGGATGTGCAATTTTCTGCTGATAATGGATTTTTGTGTGTTAAACGAAGAAAGAAAAAAAAACAAACTGGGGCCGGGCTTGAATGGAAATTGCTTAATTATTTATGCATGACGCGTTTACATTATTTTTATATTCACGGTCAGCATTTTGGTAATACTATGGCGACACAAATTAAACACAATTCAAGCACATATAATTTTTGTTAAGGAAACACTATTAAAATGATCAACACAAACCGTATATATGTTTAAAAAAACCAGAGGTAAGTTTCTCGATCGTGGAACGCAACCGAACGCGTTGAAGCTTAAAATTGAAATGAGCCAAGAGCGCGCCTACGTTATCGAACTCAAGCATATCGATAGCAGAAACGCAACTCGTTAGGGTACCTATCGATAGAAAGTGACCAATGTTGCCGGAGTCCTCATAGAACTGACACTTTTAGCAGTTTTTTTTATGATGTTAAAGTTCGTTTCTGTTAGTATCCAAATTTCAAATTTAAATTCCCCTGAATTAATCCTTAAATGTGCTTAATTTATTTCAATAATACTTTTTGCTTATATGTACTTTATATTTAGCGTACAAAGGCTTTTAAAAGTTAATTTATTAAGTATACGCAATCTAGCCATTTAAGGACTCTTTCACTAGCTTGCGCAACGAGCATCACTGACCATCACTGTCTTGTACACAGACACAAAGTCTAAAAAGGAGCAAAAAAAAACTTGTCGAAAGTAAAATGTCTTTAACAATTTTAAAATATAGAAAACCGAAAGCAGAGGCTGAGGAAGTAGTTGTACAGCCTGCTACAGTGTTCCTTCGCCAAAACTCACAGGTAAAGGAAAAAAGTGACAGAGTCAAATTTTAGACGTCAAGTCGACAAATTTTGACATTCCCCCTAATAGGCAGGCGTGAGACTTCAAATTAAAGTCATTGCTTTGCACGATGTGACGTTGAGCAAACCGACTATCATTATTGTTAATAATGGATGCGAGAACTAGCTATGAGGGGTCTCTAATATACCCTTCTTACTTATGGCCAAAGGGTATAGAAAATAACCATGGCGTTGCCACACCCTCGAACCGCGATTAGCAACAGATGTTTTAATAACAAAAACATATTTTTTGCAGAAGCCATTTATAAAAGTGGAAGCCGCAAGTGAAGTTGTTGGATTATCGACTGGCCTAGTGCTTAATAAGATGAAGCGAGCCGGTACCACTACGCCACAAGCACTGATGGGATGTAAGTCAAGTGTATAATAGCTTAAATACCAATTCTCTAATCATTATTGTCTCTAACCTCTTCGCAGCGACTGTCAAGACACCAAAATATGTGATACACTCGGGAAACTCCAGCTCTCCGGTTACATCCCTAGGAGTAGCCATCAATTCGCTTCCACCGAATACCATTATAAAAGCTACCACAAGACCAGCAGCCACTCCTCCTGCCGCTACTCCTCCTGCAGCTACTCCTCCTACTAGTCTTGATTCACCCGTCTCCATCACGGCTGCTCCGCGTGTCTCGTCTGCGGTGCGCCAAGCCGTGTTCACCAAGCGCGATATGCCACAGCGCAACATGCGTAGCATGACACTTACCCTAATTGAGAACTCTCCGCTGCTGCATCTGGGCATAGTCAGGGAGCATATGATCATACTGAAACGACACATTTGCCGCAATGCCAATGTCACCCATTTGGATTGCTGCATTACCCTAAGGAAACTGCGTCAGAATGAACCATTCGCCCTGCTGGCTGAATATTTTGAATTAAGCGAAGCGGATGTAGAGGAAACCTTCAAACGCACTCTAATCCGGCTGGCTCGTTGTATGCGGCCTCTCATATGCTGGCCAAGTACACAACACTATTACGACAGATTAAAGCATACTTCTATGGATTATCGGGCCAATCTCTTACATGTTCGCTCGCTAATCGAATGCGTGGAGACGGATGTGCTGAAACAATTGGAATTCGCTTGCTCCAGCTACAAATTTATCCTGTGTATCAATACAAATGGTAATCAGAAGCAAGATTAAGACAAGCCCTGGAATATATGTTAATTAACCTTAATTTCTCTATTTTAGGCATTGTTAGCTACATATCCCCCGCATTTCCAGGCGAATGTGATGACCTGCAGATGTTTGAGGCCACCAATTTCAATGATATTATACCCAGTTACCTAACCCTATGCGCAGAGCCTGGTCAGGCAGTTCAACGTGAACGTAGGGATCCCCAATTGGAGGATGAGTATGGCAACGATGAAGATGAATTAAGGTGCGAGTCGAAGCAGCCAGCTCTGAGCAAATTCGAGGTGCAACGTCTGACTGGACAATTGGCACAACAGCAGTCATTATCCGTTATCGATGGCTGTTTGACTTCCAAGAAGGCGCCATCCATTCAGCTGCCCACTTTGCGTAATTCAGAGCCAGCTCCCGCCTGCCGTTTGCAAATGCAAGAGGCGATTGATAGACTGAGAGAGTACAAAATATTGGAACACAATGCCATACAACAGAAGTCGTTGTTGGGTTATCTTAATGAGCTCCTTGTAGTTGTCGCCGGACTCTGTAATCTCAAGAGGCAGGGTGTATAAAACAAACAAACTCAAAACTAACTCTTATTTAGATTAGATCGGAATTTGGCCTGTTTTAAGGTCAAAGTATGTAAGTGTTTAAAATGTAATCTAGTTAAGGGATATTTAGAGATATGTTGTGTATAGTTTTTACCTAATATTAATTCACACTATTTGAACCAATTGACTATTGGTAGACTAAGTCTGAGATAAATAAATTGCTGTTGAAACAGCTGAAAAAAGTTAATTAAAACAAATACATTTGTTTTCTTTACCCCCATGGCTGCCTTCGCATTAGAATTTACTTTGTTCTGCAAACTCTTCTAGTGTTTCTTCTGGTTTCTATGAACTCTTGGATCCCCTCAAATTTTGTGGCTCTATAAAATTTGTTTGCCTATGAAGTTTGTTTAGCATTTTCGCCTCGCCTCTGCAATTAATAAAAAAAGCTAATAACTTTTGCAATATTCAGGCTATTTTAGGCATGTGGTTAATGATTTTCTTACCCTTTCGATGGATTCCATTATTTGCTTATACATTGTATATACATATGTATATATTCTAGACTATTTCAGAGTACATTATGTATGCTGATTAAATAATCTCCTGAGAATATAATAATATAAGTTCTATAAGAAAACCAGTCGTTTTTTTTAAATATAGCTCAATGACACCTTGTAATTATTGAACTTTCAATTTCAACAAAAAAACCATTCAAAAAACATTCTTACTAGTCAAAACTCTTAGTTTGAATACTCTGCCTCAAATATCGATTATATCAGGTGATATATAATATAATTTATGCATTAACAATTGGCACAGCGTTAATTGTCTACTTACTTGCCGCTGACTTAGTTAATAAACAATTTAAATAGAGGTTTTATTCTTTATTTACTGTAAAAATGTATATGCAAAACTAAGTACATATATTTCAACGAATGCGAAAAGGTTTTAAGGTTGCCAATTGTATAAAACGATATATATATTTATATAAATTTATACATATGTATATATACAGATGTATATATGTATGTATATATTTAGGTATTGGTAGGTATATTTGTATATATATTTTGCTGGTACCTGCTGAACTTAATAATATAAAAAAACGTTGCTTAGTTCATAAGTGACTTTTGCGTACTAAAAATATGCTAAATATTTTCTTGTTTATTTTATTTCTCATTTTGAAACGTTGTTTTTACTGTGTCTGTGACATAGATTTCTATAAATCAATTTTTGTTGCTTTTCTTTTGCATTGTGTAAGATAATAACATGGTGCCTTCTTCTTCCTCTTCTTCATTCTTCATCATGATGTGTGTCTGTCTTCTCTAACTGTCTTTCTTCCTTGCGAGAATTGGGAAGATTGAACAGCGAGAGGAGAGAATGTATATGTATGTATATATAAATCGAGTAGATGGACAGATCTCCATTCGTTTCATATATTCTCTCAGAGCTTTTGTATAATTTCGAATTTCTTCTTAAGATCCACACTCTCGTTTTTGGGATCATATTTCTTTTTCGATGCCAACTTGGCGCGCATCTCGGCCGCTGTCAAAGGCAAATTCAGGCTGCCCGCTCGGTTGACATTCCCTGCGGCTGCGGACGTCGGGGATGGCAATGGCGATGGTGTGGCTGCGGATGTACCATTACCATTTGTGCTGCTGTAGACCGTTCCATTGCCATTGCCATTCATCGCATTGGTGGCCGATGGAGGCGGCGGCGGAGTGGACATCAGTGTGTTGTTGTTGATGGGCGCTAGGGGGAGTGGTTTGTTGCCATTTTGTGCTGACGAAACTGGACTGGATGGGACGACAGGTGGCGGCACTGCAACGGGCAATGCTCTATCGACCACATCCATGTCGCTGGCGTTCATTGTGCTGCCACTTTGAATGCTACTGGCATTCGATGATCGCTTGGTGCTGACCATGCTGATGCTACTTATATTGGCACTGGCACCGGGAATCTCTTGTTTGGTCCCCTCATAGGCAATCGATGGCGACCGATTTCCATTCCCATTGACACTAACTGCAGATGGTGGCGGCGGTGGTGTGGTTGGTGTGGACACTGGTGATCCCGTTGATCCTGTCTCCACTGGGGGCAGAGCCTTGCCATCAACATCGATGAGCAGCAAACGCACTTCATTCGCAATGGCCTTAATCCTGGCCACCACTTGTTTGTGCGTCTCACTGCCAATGGACACACTGTTGACCTCCAGGATGCGATCCCCCTCCTTGAGGCCGGCGGCTTCAGCTGGCGACTTGGCATCAACTTTGCCTATAAATTGTCCTGGCTTCACCTTCTCCGAGTGCAAATTAAAGCCATAGCCATCGAAATCGGGTCGCTTGACTATGTGACACGTCTTGGTCACTCCCGGCGGCAATGTGGGTGGCGTTGGCGTTTTCGGTGAACTGGACATGGTGATGGTCTCTGAAAGATCAACATAGAGAAAAACAGAGAGATTAGTCAAGAGAATGTGTTTCGTTACGCCAAACTGCCGTTTCACTAAAGCCATGCTCCACTGTTCATTGTCGATAGCGAAATGAACTCATTTAGAATTACGTTATGTATTTGTTTTCACACCCTTTTAAGATACTCGACTTAATGAGGGTACATAGGTTCGAGAGTCGTTGTTCATTTACATAATACATGAGATCTACTTTAGTTAAAAACACTCTAAGCTTCTGTAAGAACCACTGTAATTATGTTGGCTTTAACGCCAAACTATGAAAAGGAGCCTTCCAAAATAGTTTCTTAGCGTTTATCCTTTAGGTACCTATGCTACTTCATAAGACTCGTCCTTATAGCGTCACTATATCCTAAACATTGTCATGATCGTTCTTCGAATGGTTGCTTTAAGGTGACAATCATTATTTTAATTAACTTTCCCATCTTCTTCAAAACATATTAAAGGATTTTCTGGGACTTCATTCCTGAAATTAGTTAAAAGAGAAATTTTGCTAGGATATTCCCTAGTCGACTTCAATTTGAATTCTTTTCTACACTTCATCTCTCATTTGTTTTCTGCTGAACATAGAGTTTCTGATAAACAAGGAATTCAAAAGATTTCCTAATGAGCTTTTTGTTTCGCCACGTGCTCTTCCCTCCTCTCTTTACGTGGGTGGCTGAAGGCGACCTTCTATTTTATCAGCAAAACACAATAGAAACAGCAACTCATAGATCGGGAAGAAGTAAAACCAATCGCATTACATCTACCAAATAGTTTTGGACGATCAATATCTTTATGGCTATAGTAGGTTTATTTAATTTGGACATTTTTGGGGCGAGGAAATGATAAGAAATTTTTGTTCATTCAACTTTTCAAGTGCAGCATGTTTGGCTGGCTGGTTGGTTGGCTTTATCAAGCGATTCCCATGGACAGCCTTATCAAAGTCATAATGTGCTTTCTGGTCATGGTGGGTGATGACATGACGACATGAAATGTCATTGGCAATATGTTGGCCTACATTCCAGACAATCCCCATACTAATTCATTACAGGCACATTCGAAAGATATATCGAATTCTACGTGCCAAAATAAAGTTACCTTAAAGTTACGTTCATATTTTTGGGATGAATTTGTTTTTGCTATTATTGATTACTTCAAATTCGATTTAAAATTTTTATGGTCGTGCTTAAGTGTAAGTTTTTTTTCGCTCTACTTAAAAAGCCAAATAGAAATTCCGTTAGCATGTGCTCATGGGTCAGAAATTGATTTTTACAGTCGGCTTATCGGCAACGTGATTTATTTTCAGTTCGAAACTTGGTTGAAACAATTTTCAATGCATATTTTTGCACTACGACGATGACGGTGACGACCTTCAACTTATGTAAATCCGATTAGAGAAACACTGGCAGAGAGAACGTGTGCCGCCTGAAGTTTGACGGCCCGAACAGGTGTCTGAAGTTTGGCAACTTGAATTCCATATATGCAAATTTCCAGATGATCAATTTCGCACACTTTTTAAATATGCCAGAGAATATAATAGAAATATATATTCATTATACTTAAATTACGTGAAGTTTCACATCGTGAATGATTGCGTAAAGTTTTATTTTTTTTGGCGAACGTGTGTTTGAATACTGACAGAGCGTGAATTTTGGCAACGTGACCTAGGATAATGGCAATGCAGATTCTATCATAGATTTCTTCCAAGTATCTACGTGCAGTTCCTTGAGAGAATTGCAATTTTCGCCTGAAGTTTAACAACGAGATTCGATGCAAATTAACAAATCTCGATCTGTCCGAGAGATATAATATAATTCCACTTTTATATTAATTGCTGTAATATGTAGGTTCGTTTAATATAAAACTTTCCAACGACCCTGAACTCAAATTAACAAAGAAGAAAATGCCAAGCCTTAATAAAGGCAACATTTACAAAAAGGCATTTTGTTTTCCGCGTTTGTTAAATTTATTATAATGATTTTTGGTGCAAATCTTGTTGAATCATCATACAGGTAGAGAGGTGCAGGGAAAGGGGTTTTTTTTTGTAAGATTTATGAGAATTAACATTAGCTTAATTTACTGAACAATTTTGGTTTGCTGTCAGACGATGAGATGAGCTCGACCTTGAGTACTCCCTACCTTCCCCCTCGAACTCCTCCATCATCATCGCAGCATCATATTCAATTGTAAGCGATTTTTAATTCACAAACAAAGTAAACAATGAAGCGAAAAGTAAAAATAAATAGTTGCCTAAAATCAACAATAATAGGTAAGACACGTAATATTAATAACAATAATAATTGTTTAATACTCGCATGTGGGTTTATAGCGCTCTCTCTCTCCTCTCCACTTCTCTCCTCTATTCTGTTCTATTAGGAAGCGGAACTGGCATTATGAAACAATTGAAATGGAAACAAAGCGAACTACAAAAAATAATAATACACACACAAACACACACACTTTCGATTAATAGAACCTAGAACCGGAAATCGGAGATCTGAGAAGTCTTTTTATAACGGACTATCAATTCGGAATACAAGTTAATGGTTTATTTCATTTGAAAATGAAGCTTTCAAAGAACAAAAATGTTTCTCACTTTATATAAATATAAATAGATTCAATATTTGGGAGAGATTAATTTTACCCAATTATTTAATCTATCAATAAACTAAATTTCATAAAAATCGATTGAAAACTAGCAGAGTTATATGCAAGAACGTCTGGTTCTGGTATAATATCAGCGAATTCTAAGAGTTTTCACTTGCTTTTTGGAGCAGGGTATAGACAAGGAATATATTGATATAACTAGATAAAAATTTGACAACTTAAACCTTTTAATTTATAACATTATCATTGACACTTATCATATTTTATACAATATTTATTTATAGAATTTATAAACAACTGAGTATTCGAATGTAACTATTTCTTTGCAGGCATTAGAAACAAACTGTGCTCCCAAGACACAATTTAAGTTCCCAAGTTCTTATTTCAGTGTATGAACAACTTATTTTCATACTTATCACACTTATCTCTGTCCTATTGTGAGTCATAGTTGCTTAGCACCAACTTGTCAAATTTCTCACATGAATTTCGTTTATTCATCCTGGAACCGTAAATGAATGAAATCCCATTGAACTTTGCATATTTCCGAGTCTTATCACATTAAAAAATTATGCTTATCATTTGGCAAAAATAAAGTAACTTAATGAAATTAAAATTAGAATTTGGCATTATTGTTAGAAATTTGCCGCACTCGCACGACACGTTTTGTGGGACAATAGTTTAGTTTTTGTTCGTTTTTTTTGGGTTTTTTTGTTGTTGTTTGTCTGGCATCGCGTCAGAATCAACTAACTATTTGTATTTTACCTGTATGTGCGTCTCTCTACCTGTGCTTTTGTATCTGTACCTAACGGCTAATTTACTTTAATGATGAGAAACCGCTTAAATAAACAAACAGCAGCAGCAACAACAACAATGGAGGAGTAGATGGAATCTACTATAACTATGCGGGTTGAAGGAGGGTCAAGTCGAGTCGACAGAGAGAGAAAATACCTCTTCACATCGACTGATAGTATGTGTGTGTGTGAATTTTTGTACTTCATGCTTGATTGCAAATTCAATTAAAGTTCTGTACAGCTCTCAAAACTTTTGCTAAAGCGTACCCAAACTTGACAAAATCTATTTCAAAATCAAATCAAAAGGCTACCAAATTCATGAAATATTATAAGAATATCGAAATTTAGAATAGAAATTTGGTTTATAGAAATTTTAAATTAATAAATTAATAGAAGATCAAATAGATCGTTAAAAAATTTCAATACTTCTATCTTAAAATTCATTACAAATATTTATTTTTAGCAACTATTCCATGTGATGACAAACTAGTTGCACTTGTTCCATTCTGTTTTGAAATAATCTTTTATAGCTTCAATTTACATAATTATTTACCGTGCTCGTGGCTCGTGAAAAGTTTCATAACTATTTTTCCAACAAATATTTACTTGGCCTGTTTGCCATTGACGCAGTTTGATTAACATGCTAAATACCAGGCATCTTCTTCTATGTTGTTGTTGATTTTTCTCAAACTGCAGGTGCCCAGCGACCCCCTGACAATTGTTATTTGCCATTGTCATTGAATATACTTATATGTATGAGAGGAGGAAAAAGAACAGGTAACACAAAAAACGAGAGAGATAACTACAAATCATAACCAGTTTTGCAGAGTTTCCCAGCTAAAAACCATTCAGATTCAGTCAGACACAGAGTATTGCTAACAATTCTCAGGCGCCCGAGGCGACAAAACACAGCCAGCTAGTCATTCAGACAATGAGTGCACAGGGGCGTAGTCACAGGAGGGAGGGACCGAGGGCCTAACAACTGAATGATATATTTACCAAACGGTACACTAACAAAGAGGAAACAATTGTCCATATATAACAATTAATTACAAATAAGTCGGAGACACTTTTGAGTTGGGATTGATAATTAATAGATGAAATCGTATATAATATACTTATCGAAATCTTTTTGACATATGCTAATCTAATCTAAAGTTAGCCTCTTTTATACTCGATATATAACAACTGATTTACGGTTTCGGCAATAAATTGTTAACACATTCCATCGATTTCTGTTTAATTTAAGATGCTATACAATTTTTATACCATGCATCCATAGGATGAAATGGTATATTGAAGTCGCCAAAATGTATGTAACAGGGAGAAGGAAGCTTTTCCGACCCTATAAAGTATATATATTCTTGATCAGTATCAATAGCCGAGTCGATTGAGACATGTCCGTCTGTCTGTCCGTCCGTCCGTCCGTCCGTCCGTCCGTCCGTCCGTCCGATAGAGTGCCTAGATCTCAGCAACTATACAAGCTAGAGCTACCAAATTTGGCATGTAGACTCGTTTGGAGTGTACGCTGATCAAGTTTATTTTTTTTTTTTGCCACGCCCCCTTCCGCCCACGCTATTTGAAAAACAATATTTTGAGCCTCCATATCTCGGGAACTATAAAAGATAGAGCTTTCGCATTTGGACATTAGATGCGTGCAGTATGCACGCAGAACAAGTTTGTTTCAAATTTTTGCCCCGCCCCCTTCCGCCCCCGAAATTCGAAAAATTCGATTTTCACCAGAAATATTTATCGTATCGAAATTAAATTTGGCACACTAATACATGTCACGTATATCTATCATTTCACCAAATATCACAAGAATCGGAATAAAAATGGCCGAGTTATACATAGAAACGTTTTTCACCCATTGCGGTGCAAGCCAGATGCACGCGAAAAAGAGCGAGATAGCATATGCTGGAAGTCACCGATTTGGTCGGGGGGTGCTAAAGTGCTCGTTTCCACATAAGAGTGAGCGAGATAGCATTTAAAAGAAATTTAATATATATCTCTTCACCTAATGCATGGTATATCCAAGTCGGCCCGGCGACTTACTTACTTTATTTTATTAAGAGCTGCAATTAAATTTTATAATTAACTATGTTTTAATTGAAATTTTATAACTTAAGATTGTCAAATACAAGTTATAAGAATTTCGGATGTGAGTTAAATAAATTCATAATAAACATTAATACATTTATGATTTGGTCAAAAAAAAACATGCAAAAATAATAATTATTTTCCCCTGATTAATTAAAATCTTGAACTACACTTCCATTGACTTGTCTTGTTTAACTATTTAAGGGAAAGCTCCTCACCACAAGATGCCCTAGTCGGAATTTCCAACTGAATTGAGTTTAAAATATTAATTTCATTTCTGATTGTGAGACATTCCCCAATTGATTACCTTAAAAGTCAATTCCGGTTACAGTTTCCACCACAACATTCTGGAATTTTGTAGTTCTTGTCGAGTATTAATTGAATTTTTAGTTTTGGGAATTCAGAAGAATCATAATCTAAACCCAAGATGCTAATCAATTTTATTTCGCTGTAAATGCTTTCCCCCCCAAGCGAAGACAACGCAAAGATGACAAAAGTTCACAATCTCAATAAATTGACGTCATCGTTTTGGGTTTTTAATTATATGCATATCAGAAATATATTTGCAGGTTGACCAAAGTGTTCCTTGGGCAATTATTTACCGTGTGTTTAAACTGAGAGAGATAAGATAGACAATATTTTTTCTTGATAAAGTCAACACGAAATTAATAATTCACATTCAATATGGGTCTATGGCATGCGGCAAAGGCTTAACTGTTGAAACTATCTAACATACAAGGGTGAAATATGGATCTTACGAATTGATTTTGTTTTTTTGGGCGATAGCGAAAGTATTTTTCCTACCATGATTTCATTGAAGTACTTTTTCAAAAATCTCAGTCATACTTGGGCACTTGAACAAAATTCTCGATGTCGTCAGCATTTGTTTAATTTATTACGCTAACTTTTTAGTTATTCTTTTTTACGGGTCGCTAATATTTATTTTTTTTTTCATTTTCTTTATTATTAAGTATTATCGACATTCTATTTTGTTTTACTGTTGTTTGCCTTTGAATTATAATTGTCATAAGTTGTTGTTGGCTGCTTTTTGTTCAACTCGTGATGCATCATTTGAGAAATGTGAATGGTTTACATAAGTATCTATAAATTCATTTTTTATACTATATAGAGAAAAAGAGGGAGCGAGAGCGAGAGACACATCATTTGCACTTAAAATGGAAAAGGTTTTAGGTTTTTACGATTAGTCAAGTGAGAGGCAGCATGAACATTTGATTAGTTTTTTAATTTACCAATATTTCAAAACCATAAATTTAATAGCAGTTGTAGATTTTATTAGCTTTAAATCGAGAAAAAACCAGCAGAAATAATATTTTAAATGCTTTAAGTACGAAAATCTCGTTTAATAATAATTAAAAGTTAATCAGAATTATATATTAACATTTTTTCGATTACTGTTTGTATTATTAAAATTTAAAAAAATCTTTTATTAACAATTTTAGGACAGAACCAAGTTAAGTGCAGGAATTCTTAAGAGTCTACTATTATTAACAGAGATTTAGATTCCTGGCTCTTTTGTATCTTTCTGTGAACCGTTGAAATTTAGTTTCACATCGATAGAATCTCTAACCAAAATTTTGGCGCAATTAAATGGCAATTGAGAGATTTCCTTGTTAAGATGGATGTACGATTGTTCAAGCATAACTAACATTTTTCATTAATTAGTTACGTTTTTCGATTTCAATTAGCGAAACTAATATTAATGACTTATTCTCGGTTTTTTTAAACAGAAACAAGTCATGACTCACACAAAAAATACAGATATATATTCCCATATTTATAAATTTGCATTGTAGTGCTACAACTTCACGATATTTCCTTTTTTAATTTTTTTGTTTGAGTGGCATGTGAAAATCCACACAATTGCATTCAACACTCTGACAATGCGTCGTCGCTTCCTCGATTACCTACCTATACCTAGCCTAACCCAACCTACCTGATTGAATACATTTTTAACGATCATATATCATTTGATTCGCAAAAGTTTTTCAAATTTGTTGCTGTTGCTGTGTTTTGCACAGTTTATTATTATGCCATTTTTTTTTTGTTTTTCGGTTGTTAGTTCAGCGGATACTTATTATTATTGAATATTTAATGTTCTCAAGGTCTTATTTTGAGGAAGATTGAAAAAACAACAACAGCAGAGAGTACAGACAGACTGTTTAGCGACCTTGAAATACCCTGCACTACTGGGAATAGAATGGAATGTGATTTAAGTGATCCCGTTAAATATAAACTAGAGATATCCGGAGGAGCTTTCAATAAGAATTCCCTAAGCCCAGATCGTCCATTCGGATGACTTCAACTTAGCTATTCCCCCTCCCTTATAAACAGGGTGTCGCAACATTGACGCAGCAGACTTTAATAAAAAGAAACTCATCTAAAATGCAACAATTTATGAATAAAGTTTCAAGATTCGTTACTATTTTTAAAGGTTGAAGGGGAACTTTCCAAAAAGCACAGAAGAGAGACGAAAAAACAAAAAATAAGTTATGTATAAATTATAATGAAATGGACCACGAAAACAAATGAAAACGAAAGCTTTTTATTGTTATTAATGTTGCTGTTGTTGTTGCTCTCTGTATCTTTGAGGTGGAGGGCATGCCACAAACAAAAAAAAAGAGTGAACAAAAGGTAAAAATAATAATAATAAATGAAGAAACGCCTAAAACGATCAGCAAGCACGCAGCAGCAGCTAGCCAAGTACAAAAGCCAAAGATACTTTTGAGAATAACGCACACACACTCCACACACACCACACTCTCACACACACATATACCAAAATCAAGTAAAATCAACCGAGAAGAGCCTCAAAGATCCCAACAACGCCAAAAACCAAAACTGGTTCTAGAATCAATTTTTATTTTCTCAAGCTCTTGGCCAAAAAAAAAAAAAAAATGGGAAAAAAAACCGAAAAAAAACAAGAAAGATGAGTTTGCCAGGTAGAGAAAGAGGTGGAGAGGCGGCAAGGTAAAAAGGGAAGACACAGAGAAAGAGTGGAAGGGAGAGAGGAAGAAAGAGGGTGCAGACAGCGAGGAAGCTGACTGAATACCCTACACTTCTCTTCATTACCGAAGTTGAGGTATTTCATTTTAATAACTTGAGGTTTTTAGAATTTTTTAAACTTTTGGGCACATTCTGCAGACATTTGCATAGACTTGAAAGTACCCTGTAAAGGAAAATAGTGTAATTTGTACTGTTCGATCTTCCACAAAGCCTTAAAATGTCGTTTCACTGCTTATTGAGAAAGGAGATGGAGAAAAAATGGTGTACAATTTTTTCCATATGCAATATTATGCGAAGTGGCACAAATTAACACAACTTCTGTGCATCGGGGTAATGGAACAAACATAAAAATTAGTAGAAAAACACATTAAATTTTCCCGGAACCGATCGATTTTCCACATGTTTCGGTCGCAATTTGTACCGATATTGAGACAAAAGCAGCTGCATCTTAACTTGAAATACGCTTTTCATGTTAGTTAGAATTAGTATATATTTTTTAAGTACCATAGGTAATCGGTTTGCCTAATTCAAGTTAATATGCCCTAACAAGCATGTGGGCTACTATAGGGTAACCAAAAATTGCCGGCTGAAAAATGCTCCAACAATCAGAATGGTTTTTTGTGTTGGTTGTTTCGGTTAGGACCAGGTTCCTACACACACACAGATACAGATACAGCTTCTAAGTGGCTCTCTCTCTCCCTCTTTCTCTACTCCTCTCCCCTTCTCGCCTTTTTTTTGAGTTTTTGAGGCGATCTTTACACTTTTATTTTATTATTTTTGCTGGCAATGTCGTCAGCTCTGGGCACTTGAAACACAGATACACACACAGCCAGACTCAACCAATTCGCCTAGAATTTTTGTTCGACCAAGTTTCATTAGCCACAATAAGAGAAAAAAATGAAGTAAGTAAGCCGTAGGACCGACTTGGATATACCATGCACCAAGTCAAAAAGGAAGTCAAATTTTTAAAACCGAATTCGTATATTAATTTACTTTTTACTTATTAGTTTTTATGAAATTCGGTGCAATGATAGGTTTAGATATACCGGAGAAAAATACCCTTATAGATACCATGTAACATCCACTTTGACTACTTGAATATACCATTTCACCTTATGGGTGCATGGTAAAAAAACAAAGTTCCCTCCACATGGCTTACATAAATTTTACTAGTTTCAGTTTCTTAGAGTTCTTTTTTGCTGTCCCTGCAATTTGATAAATTTACAAGTGTCTTTTCTTGAGTTTTTTCTTGCCCATCTCATGAAGTGCTTATTAAAGTTTGTGATTGATTGTTAAACACGCCTCCAGCATCCGACAATGATGATGAAATGAAATGAAGACAATGCCCAGGGCATTAAGATACTGTTTTTTTTTTTTTGTTGAATTGCAGTGTGAAATGAGATATGAAATTTTCGCTGAAAACTGCGAAAAGCTCTCTAAGTGAAACGGTGTTAAATGGTAAAGATACAAATTGAATTAGCATAGTTTGGCCTGGTCAGTGACAAGCACAACAAGTTCTAACCCCTCTCCCCGTCCTCCCCACCTTCCTTCGAAAAGAAGAACCCAACGAAAACTAGAAATACACGCGACAAAAATGCATAAGAAATCAGGTGAAGTAAAAATCGTAGTAGTAAAAAACCATCAAAAGAAACCTGATTCGAAAGATACATAGCTGGCATACCAAAGCCAGACTTGTCACTGGTTGTTGGTCAACAGAGGGAGGGGGGCCAATGTGGGGTGGGGCAGAAGGAGGAGCGGCACGCCTGCGCCAAACCAAACTCGCTAACAAAGTTGAAAGCGAATTATGAATAAAACGTTAAAACGAAGCAAACGATAAAGAAAAGACAAAGAGACGCAGAGGGCCGGACTAATATCACTAACACTGGAATTTCTATACTCTAGAGAATATATCTTATATAGTCAGACGATTCTTAGCAAGTGCTGGCAATATTATTCACAAGATAACCTAAAGAGATTCATTTAAGAAGTCAAAAATTATTGTGTTACAATGGGCGAAAATTTTTAAAAATGAGTGACCATAGTCAGATCAATCAATGCATTCTTTGGTGCAAATTAATCCACAAAATGCATATACCCCTAAGTGAATGGTATAATAAAACTAAGCAAGTGAAAAAGACAAAAAAACAAAAAAAAATCGCATGCATGTCGCATTCGAAAATGGCCTTATGCAATGTCTAGATGGGGAGAGGGGGGCGGGCGGGGGGTTTTTTGGTTAAAACAACACCAGCGAAAAGGAGCCGCAACAACAAATAAATCAAAACAATTATTATGTAAGTTAAGTTGTTGTTGTTGTTATAGTTTTAGCTCTTGTTGTCTGACCATTTACTGGCCCAACACCAATTTTTAATTCCGATTTAGTATTATTAATTTTTGCGTGTGGCTCACACACTCTCCTATGATCTCTCTCTCTCTTTTCTTTCTCTGTCGTTTTACTCGCGTGATTTGTAAATTGAAAGATAAATAATATTATAAAAAATAATTGCACATTTCATTTTTTGCTTAATGCCCTGGCAAATTGTTATGCTATTTAGTTTAATTTTCAATTGCCATCGAAAGAAGAGAAGCAAATAAACATGTATATATAAATTTACATGTTCTTGATCAGCGTGACAAACTGGAACGATCTATAAAATTCGAAATGGAACTTAAAAGTAAATGATCTTGTCATTAAACAAACGATATGGGTTTTCTGTATTATATTAATGGAAAATGAAGTTTTACTAGGTAACATTAAATCATGTTTGAAACTCTACAGAATTCTGGGAATACTGTTCGATTTCTCTTGCACTTTGAGGTTTTTTAAATAGTATGCTCAAAGTATATAGAAGATGGATCGTGGTAGGAACTTCAAGTAGTTGAGAACTTGAAAATATATTATATTATATATTTTAAAAGCAAAATAAATATATTTCGCATTAGGAATCCCTTCAAAAACCAATAATTAAATACGTTAAACTAACATAAGATCATCTCTAAAGATATCAATTATTGAATTGGTTGCAAAAATAAATTTTCCCCATTTTTTAATTAGTTTTTTTCTATACCAAAGTATTATTGATAATTGAATTTTGTTTTAATTGCATTTCGTTTGTCATGAATTTCAAGTTCACATTGTCTCTGTTTCAATGCTTCTAAAACTGTATCAAGGCTGGATAACTGAGCAATGGGGTTTGACATGCATATTAATTGTCTAGTTTCCTTGCCATTTGCTCTTTATTGTTGTTCTCTCTTTCTTACTTACCACTTTAATATACCAAAAATTCCCACTTTGTTGTTGTCTGTTTCTGATACTGTTACTGTTGTTTTTGTTGTTGCGGTTGTTTGCAATTTGTTGTTAACTTTTTTCGTATGCAATTGTTGTCACTAAAGGTGGTGAGGGTGGTTGGACGGGGGGGGGGGAGTTATAGCGTACACACGCGTTCTCTGCTCCTATTGCTGCTGCTTGTGTTGTTGTTGCAATTTAAGCCTAACTTATCTTTTAATGAAGTGCAACAACATAAAAAATCTCTTTGATCGTCAAAGAGAATGCGAATTGCAAAAAAGGGCGATAGGGGAGCGGGTGGGGACTGCACACACACACACACACACACACACGTACGTACGAGCACTTGAAACAGTTATTGGTATTGTTATTGTTGTTGCTTCTATTGAAGAAGTCCGGTATTTCCAGAAACACGTTGTTAACGTTTTCGCGGGCAATTCGTAACTGAAAATGATTATAGCCACAGGTGAGCAGCCCAAAAACCAACCTAAATCTGGGGATCGGCACACCATAGCCCCCCGGAGCCCGAAGACAAAACGCGAAACCCGATCGCACGACCAATCAGATGCAAGTTCGCTTACCCCTCCGTTGTGTGTAGCAGCGAGCTCCCTATATTTCTCTTGAACTTCCCTCTGCTATGGCCCAAAACCCGCTATTCGATGCCACAAACCCCATATTCGATGCCGGAAACCCTCTATTTGATGCCTACTTTTTCCCCTTCCCGACATCGGGCCAATGAGCGAGGTGAGCAAGCGGTCTCTTACCACATTGCACAGTGGGGAATTGTGATATTTTTTGAGCACTCAATTCAATGTTTAAAAGTTTATGAATTCGAAAAGTTATAGTAGTTAAAACTTCAAGGTACATTACTACTACTAGTCTACTTTCGTCGAGTAGCTCAAGGTCAAACAATTCAGATTCTATAGCATACTTATGTGGATAAAATTCTGTGTTCTGGCTGTGGGAAAAAACTTTTAAAAAATATACTTATTACTCAAAGAATTAATGAAATACCAAATGGACTTTTGAATTAATTGCGCAAAATCTGACCAAGTTCCCCACTGTGCAGAGAGAGAGAGAGTGGGAGCATCAGAGATGGCAGCTCAGACGTTTTATATATATTAAGTATACAAATATTAAGTAGACGTAAAACATATTTAAGACGTATTTATAGTTATATTGTAGAGATTTTCGAATTTGCATTTAAAGAAAATACCTCATTTAAATCGTAAATAAATTAAATCACTATTTTTGTTCTAAGAGAAAAGGTACTCAATATGAAATATAAACATTAAAGAATTTAAAAAAGAACTGCTTTTAAAATTATTTCAGAAATAAAGGGAAATGCATTGTTGGATACAATCTGGGCGTTTTTGATATTTGCTTAGAGCTTAAAACTATTTTGATTGTCTTGCCAATGATATGTGAATTTTTCTACTCATATAAACTATACGAAAGTTAAGAAAACTACCAAACGATCCAGAAATAACTGTGAGGTAGCAATAAAAATCGATATTATTTGTGAATTTTATATGAAACAAGACACTCTGATACTCTGATTGATAGGACTTAATCCTTGGACACATGCAATTTCATTTTCGATGCACATTAACCATTTAAGCTACAGCTTTCGGGCGCTTTTGTCATTCAATTTGCTTTCACTCTCGAGCATATTAAATACTCCCATCCACCATTGTCTATGGAGGATGCTTCTTATCGGACCTAGCCACTGTTCTTTCCAATTGAGTGCATTACCTGTATGGCCATCAGGAAATGGACGTGTTCCATATGCATATGCTTGAAGTTTTTCCAGAGACAATCCCAATGAGAAAATGTGTATTTAAGAGCAACTGGGGGACATCAGTTAGCTAACAATTCTCGGCCAAAAATGAGTCCTTTCGCTTTTGTGGACAAACTGTACTTTGTTTGTTCCGCCTTGTACCATATTGACAGCTGACAGCTGCCAATTTTGAGTCCTTTTTGGATGTGTCCTGTGGGTGGTTGGGCTCATGGAATTTATTTAATTTCCGCATGGCCATTGAAGTAAATTGACTTCCAGCTCGCATTCTTGTTTCCACCCGTTCACACACATGTATTTACTCTACATACATATGTATATTCATACAAACAAACAGCAATGCAAATTTCAGCTAGATAAACATCGAAAATGAAATAGTTAACCAAAAGTTAAATATATTTTGTGCTTATTTTTCTCATTTCATTTTTGGCCATTCTTTAGGTTTAGGCAAACAAACATTTTACCGCGTTCCCTTATCGTTTTAATTAGTTTTTCAGAGAGAAGCGACTACCGCACCTCACATAGTGTTCTCTCTCAGTGCTATGTATGTATATTTGCAATTATGGAATTGCATTACGAAAATTTGAACGTGTATATTTAAAGTGCAACTCTTTACATTTAATTAAAAGTGAAGGGCGGCACCTGCTTCTGCTGCTGCTGCTGCTGCTGCTACTGCTACTGGTCTGTTCTCCTCTGTTTTCGACTTGTTTATCTTTTCCAAGGATTTCCTTGAGCCCCTTTTTTCTCGCCCTATCATCCTCCGCATTCTATTTGCATGAATATTTATAGGAAATTTTGCTCGCGAAATTAAATGCAACTTTTCGAAACGAAGAAGATGATGAAGAAGAGGTAGGTGGAGGAGAAAAATAAGAATAACGTGAAACGTTTTGGGGATTAAGCAAAATACCTTTTCTTAGGCGAAAAATTTATATGCAACTCTAGGGAAGGACGAAGATAGAGACAGACAGGCTGATAAAAGTTTTCGGTAGGAAAAATAAAGTTTCTGTTTTAAGCCTTTAGCTCTGGGATTTACGGCTAATAAATGATTTAAATTGGCTTTTCGAATGGAGTTGCCAGGTGGCAACCAAAGAGAGCTTAAGATATCTAAGAGAGAGAGTTGATATATCTAACCAAAATCGGGCTCTTTGCAATGAAATCATCCGATGAGGTACTTTTATAGATTATCTTTATGATAGATGGGGATAGAGAATGACGCTATTGATTGGGGCCAACCTCACCTCACTGCCCATGATTCATGCTCTTATCTCTCTCACTGTGAAAGTTCTTAATGAAAACGCTTCAGTGAGTGTTTACTGTACTCAAATTAACGTAAAATTAACGCTACTCAAAGATAAATCTCTTCTAATGCAACTGTAATTTATTTCTGAATCACAAACACACGCGCGGCGCACTCACTTTGGTTCAATAGGATGGAAAGAGAACTCAAAAAACTCAAAATGAATTTCTTTCGACGTCAAAAAACCGTGCAAAAATCGTTCAATCTTTTTAAGTGAATGACCAGGCGAACAGCAATCGCCCGCACAACGTTATTTCAATTCACACGCACTCATTTACACACACACACACATACGCACATACTCTGGGTGTATTTGTGTGTACAACAATAAGTGTATATATGGGTGTATGCGTGCGTGTTTGTCACGGTTCTTGGCTCTCGCCTTGGCTACTTCCATCTCACTCTGACTTGTATATTTTACATGTATTTAAAAATAAAGAAACAAAATACAACTGATCATGCGGGCGTGTGAAAACAACACAGAGCAGAGGGAGCGAGAGGTGCCGCTTGCTCTCTTTTGCTGTTCGCCTGGTAGCAGCATGGATCACTTTATCGATTTTACGAAGAAGCGAAAAAAATGCGATCGATTGTGATCTCAAAATCGGAATAATTCACCTAGCCGACGAAACAGACGACGATCATTCTCATTTACACGGAGCGAATTGCGTTAGCATCACCAAACAATAAAAAAATATTAAATTAAGAGATCAAAAAAAATTATACTTGGAGATGCCGGGGATTGAACCCGGGGCCTCTCACATGCAAAGCGAGCGCTCTACCACTGAGCTACATCCCCATGTGAGAAACGCAGGCCAAAATGCCTATACAAGCCACAGGGTTGGAATTCCAGTGATTTGCCCACACAATCAACTCAGGTAGGAAATATGAGAAAGGTAATTAAATTGCTGCGTAGCTAATTTTAGACTCTATAGGCGGTTTCAAATTACTGTGTGCTTGCGTTGAGTTGCAATTTAATTGTTTAATAATTAAATGGAAACTGCTGAAAGCATTTGCTTATTTTTCTAAATGGTAATTGGTTTTACTTACATTATTTTCCTTTATTTAGTTTCCCTTTGCTTTTGCCTGTTGCCGTTAGCAGTAAATTCCTTTGTATCCCTTTCGCGCTCAAGCAAAATGCAATTTGAGCGCTCGTTCGTCACATGGGGATGTAGCTCAGTGGTAGAGCGCTCGCTTTGCATGTGAGAGGCCCCGGGTTCAATCCCCGGCATCTCCAATAACTTTTTTTGTCTATTCTATTTTTTTTTTTTTATTTTTAGTGCATTTTGAAAATGTTGAAAGACATCAAAAGTACAGTTGGAAAAACTCTTCACATGCTGCTGCTGCTGGAGCTGGAGCTGTAGCTAGCTGCTGGTGTGTGTGGCTTCTCTTTCAGTTTTTGGACTTGATTTATGCGCACCGAGGCGGCAATAATGAATTATTTATACCGATTTACGGCTGCCAGCCAGGTCTGCATGTCAATTGGCAAAAACACTAGACGATGAGAGTGGGACTTGGACTTGCACATACATATGTATCTATGTATGAGTGGGTGTGTGTGTGTGTGTGTGTGTTGACTTCTGGCAAGCATTTAAGCCAAAAGCCACAATGCAGTCAAGTGGTTAAAATGTGTACAGGAAATTTTCTTCAGGGCACAGAATAGCACATAGAATGGGCCAAGGGGCGGCTGAATGGGTGGGTGGGTGAGTCGGTGGGTGTGTGTGAATTGAGGTTTTGGAACTCCTTTCTAGAAAAGGAAATTGCCTGTTCTCACTTTTGCAACATTTGCCTAGTTGAAATTAAAATTAAATTTTGTATGAGCCGCAAGTTTCCCTTGGCTGCAACATTTTTGCCCATACAAATATTGGACAGGCAATTGATTTTGTTGCGGTCGACTGCTGGGAAAGTCTTTAATTTTCCACACACATAGCTGTGTGTGTGGCATATAGCATTGAATTTCATCAATTAGCAAAAAGGAAACCAAAATCAAAATCCCAAACCCACAGACACATATCACATAAATATAATTATGCCTAGCTCCGAACATTTTCTAGCATATTGAAATTAATTACCACAAACGACATCGACGTCTGTTCGTGTCAGTATCCTGTCCGTCGTATCCTTCTGCTGCTCTATGGCTTTTGTCTGTTTCTGATTGTGTGTGTGCGTATGTATCTCTGTGTGCGTGTGTGTGTGCGAGTGTTTGTAATAAATATTTTATAACCCCTGATGGACTTGAAGGCATAATTTAAATAAAAGAAAATCCAAATCGAAATTGTCACACAAAATTTATGTAATTGCATAAACACCACAAGGATCCGACAATGCCTCACCCCCTCCCTCTTCCATCCCCTCTGTCGTCTGGCCTGGCTAAATAATTGAGGCAACAAACTAAACAAATGACATAACCTCAATTTTGTGACGGGCGTGTCAAGTCGAAAGTGTGTTGCAAGATGATACTTGTGGGTGGCACTGGGCACATTTGGGTTGCAGGCACATTGCATTCAAGAATTAAATTGCTTTATCCAATATACATAAAATGCCATATAAACCATTTCCGTTGCTGCCTCAGAGACACATTCCTTTCACAAAATTTATTTCAACAATTTTATTGCAATGATTTTGAAACTATTTGCAAAGATTTCATTATATTTGCGACTAGCTTTTCATAACTACATTAAGTTATTGAACTTATATTCCAATTTGTTTCTTTAAATCAATTAATATTTATCTTTATTATCAAATCTTGCCTAGTTAGTTTTCATTTTAAATTAATTAAAGCTTGAAACTAATATATTTGATAAGTTTTTCAATGTTGCGAATTATCTATAATATTTCATTGGCATCGGGATATATGAAATTTATCAAAATTGAAAACTAGGGAGAAATAAAATGAACAAAGAGAGGGCGCAAATATCTTTAATTTTATTTAAAATTTTTAAGAACAACAAAAGGAAAAGGAAGTATTTCCTTATACAACTAGTCACGTCTAACTTGGAACTAGTTTTAACTATAATTTCTGTCTAACTAATTAAAATTCTGTCCAAAAATATAATATTTTGCACAATAAACTAATGTTAATTGGCATTTATTCCCCATTTTCTACAGTCCTTACTCCTTTAAATGATTTGAGTTGCTTCTTCAAATGGAACTAGTTCTATGGTGCACCCCAAATCTCATGGCTTACTACCTATATCCCTGGCTAATGCAATAAAGCTCTCAATTATTATCGTTTTATCCTCTCAACACATTTCGATCCCCACACCTCCCCCCGCTCGTCAAGCACACACACCACATCCATTTCGCCCCCTTAAAACACTTATATGGCTTATCATAATCGTATGACCCTATGGTTGGAAAATCCTTGCTCTCTCTCTGCCTCGGCCTGCTGCAACTGTTCTAATTACTCAACCACAAATGCGGACATTTGCAAGCATAGATAAGAAATGCCAGAGATACGAAAAGCTTACTCTTACCTTGCAATCCTGCAATGTGACAAAGTCCGCCCTAAGACCCTCAACTTAATCACATTAAACGGACATTTAAAATTCTCTTTCTCATATCATCAATATCTCGAAATGTGTGTGTGTGTGTGTGTGTGTTGGGAAAGTGAAAAACCATATTTCCGTTAAATACTCATAGTCAGACGTAGAAAGATGTGAACTGAATTTGGGTTTGAGAATGGGTCCGAAAGGACATCTGCAACTGTCTATCAGTATGTACATAATAAGTAGTATGTGTAAGTGTGCGTGTGTGTATTTAAGTGTGCGTGTGCGTGTGTGTGTGTAAATTAATAATGCATTCGATATCGTAGCCATTTTGCATTCAAATTCAATTGTGCGTGCGTGCAAATTCAATTCCCCAAAGCCCACAAGCATAAAGTAAATTATATTGTGCAATATTTAAATTTCCAAACTATTTTATGAGCTCAAATCCACAAGGATGGGCAGGACTAGGGAGCTGGAGCAAGATCGGGTACAGCTGCCACTTAAAGCTAAGCGACCCATTAATGGAGGTTGAGTTGCCGCTGACAATTGCAATTGCAAGTGTCAAAAAAGAAGCAACGGAGAGTAAACCAAACAACAACAACAACAGCAAAAAGAGAAACCCCAAATCCAACCCCCAACCCCATTCAAACCTCTAGCCGACACAATCACGTTTCAATTAACACACATGGTTGGGCTCGCAACTGCAACTCTCCCATCTCGTCCAGCTCGTCCAGCTTGCCCAGTTGCCCAGTTCGCCGCCTTTTTGGTCATATTCATATGTAAAACACGCACGCAACGGCCCAACTCCAACTCCGGGAGGGAGAGGGATGGAGGAGACTGCGCCCTGGACATCATAATTCCGGCCACAATTCCCAAACACCGCAAAAACAACAGCAGCATCAGCAGGAGCAGGAGCGGGAATGAGATGGCATGGCATGGATGCTGGGAGTTTAGTCGACAACCATCCACATCCCCATCCCAGTTCACTTGCCCACTTCTCCACCAGAGAAAGGACATTCCTCGACATCGTCGGGTTCTATGGGGCGCATGAACTAATTACGTTAATATGCGACAACGTTTTCATAGGCGAAAAATGTTTGCTGCACTGCAGGATGTCCAAAAGGGAGGAGCAGGTCGGACGACCAGAGTGTGAATGGGGCAGAGGGAGGAGCCGGTGGGGTCACTGCAATTGGATAACCGACAGAACTCATAGTGCAAATGAGTTGAAGTGAAATATGAAGAAAGGGAGCCCCACAAAATGGGCCAAGTGGAGGCAAAAGGTAACTTCTAAAAAGAACCCCAAATCGGAGAAATGACCAATCAACCCGTAGTTATGTAAGTAAGTAGTTAAAGTAGATCAGTTCATTGGTGAGTTTTGTGTAAATTAATTTAGAAATCTTATAGAAAGTTAGTTAAAATATAATAACCACGTCTAGGAAGAGTTAGTCTAGAGAAAAACATTTGTAGTTTTAATCTATTTCAGCTACATCTTCCATATATTGACAGTTAATCAGACTAAACCATATTGTAAATTCTGTTAAGAGGAATTTTAATATTTGTTAAGTAAGTTACCTAAATTCTATAATAAATGATTATCAAGTAAATGAAAATTATATTAAGTTTTACTTGGGAAGGCTCTCAATGGGAAGAACTTCTTCAGTGAAGATAGTTTACAAATTTTGTAAGTCCAAATAAAATCTACAAAGTTATGATCGATAATTTGAAGATTTTTAAGATCGTTGATAAAAATATCGCGATAGAAAAAAGAATAAGGAGAAAGAGATTTAAACATTAATTAAAATTGGAAAGTAATTAGATTGCTTTGGAATTTTTATTTTTTTCCTTTTTGTTAAAAACTATTTGAATATTATATATTGAAAATATTTGATATCTTTAGTCGCTATACTAATAAAAAATCGATCACATAGGAAAAATATCAATATATTTATGAATGTTTTTTAATGTAGAGGACTTTGAGTGTTATATTACGATTTGAATACTGCAATTGTCAAAGCTATTCACTATCCTACACGATGTAAGACTAGAAACGTTATCCTAGAGACCTCCCAAAAAACTGTTTTTGCTTGCTTTCCAGTTAAAAGCAAAGTTGCTTCCGATTCTTAACCCAATTCCAATTGCAGTGGTGATTTTTAGAATATTTCGTGTGCATTCATTCCCGCATCAAGCTCTGTCGAAATTTTTGCAGCAATCTCTATCTCCCTAAGAACCCTAATCCCATTCTCATTTGGAAGCGCAGAGCAGAGCCATTATTGTGGGTAGCTCTGCCCTTTCCCTTAGATTTCAGCAGTTACAAGTGGACTGTACATCAACTGTCAGTAGAGTAGAGTTTTGGTCGAAGCTTCATGCCAAGTCCTCGGGCAGGAGAAATTGCAACTGTTTGGACGCTTGGCTATTAAGAATGCCAACACACACACACACACACGGACACACACACACACACACACACACACACACACACACACACACACAACAAGAGAGACGTGTGCTTGAATTCTGTACGTGTTGAACGTCGGTTATCATATCAGGTGTACTACAAGCTAAGCCCCAACAGCATTAACCCAACCCAAAAACCAATCCAGCTCAGTTGGGGCCAGTCGCAGCTCCTCCCCTCAATGCTTTTGCATTCATAAATAAGACATTCAACGAGGCAACATTCAACGTGGGACGTTGTCCGTGTCTGTCCATCTGTCCGTCTCCTGGACTCTCCAGGTTACAGCTGCAACCTGCCCATCATCGGGCTAACCAGGAGTCCCCCCCCACATTCGATCATTCACACACGTACAACGCTTATAGAGTATCCCAAACCCCCAACCCCCAACCCCCAGCCCCCGACCCCTATGTCCCTCGGTGGTTGGAGGTACGCAATGTCCTCCTCATCCTAGTCCTTCTCCACCTCCTTGACCTGTTCCCGCAGCTGTTGCTGTTGCTGACAGCGCTTGCTGTCATTCATTCATTAATGCATTTTCCTGATTTTCACTCATTTAACTCTATAGATTTTTCATTTTGCCTATTACGTGGCAGGCCGTAGGTAGCCTGGACAAGCACGAGGAGGGGGGTATTCGGGGGATGCCCTCGTTGGCATTTGCTTTTGGCCCTGTCGGGCTCGGGCTTGGCTTCAAGCTATGCTTCATTTACTTTGTTGTCAGTGGCCATTAGTTTTGACGCACTTTGGGGCTGGACCAGGCTGGCTGGTCGGTCAATCAGAGGCAAGAGGGGGGATATGGGAGGGGCAGGTAGGAGTTGGCCCATTGCCAAAGGCAAGAGTGTTGTGTCTTTCCAAGTGTGTCTGTGTGTGTGCGTAGGGTAGCTATAATGGAGTTGCAATGTATCAAAGTGAAGCGTACATGAAACTCGTTTTCGATAAGCAAAAACAAAGAAATCCTCTCAGCTAGTTTATCGTAACAAAATTATCTCTCCGATTGTTGTCACCTTTTAATTAATCCCTAAATTCTATCGAGAAACTATTGATAACATCAATTTAATATGATTAGCTACAAAATTAAACTCTAATGATCTAAAAAACTCAAGTGAACATGTTTTCTATAACAAACGATAACTTAGCTCAAACGTTATCGCTTAACGATTTTATAAGATTATATCTTCCCTGTGAAATCAATTATTATCCTTACTTTTAGTTTAAGTTTTGCCAATTACTCCACTTATATTTAATATATTTTTGTTATTATCGATAATTGGGAGTTGTCTTAAAAATATTCTTTGGATAGGTAAATGAATTTGATTAAAATAGATTTTATTGAAAGAAAGCAATCCAGTGTCCTTCGAACTTTATATCTTTCTACACAATATATCGATTAACAGTAAAATCGAAACTTATCGATGCCGATGTAGGTTTAAATAGCTTTAAAATTGAACTTGCCCTTGACACCCCGTTAAGTTCTTAAAAACTCTTTTTGTTTCTATATTTCAAAATTGATTCTATGATTTTTGCCATTTGCAGTAAAATTGAAGTTTCAGGAATGTAGAAAGTAAATGTTATAAATACCAATCAAACTGAATTGGAGTTGTTTTTTTTACACACTTTCTTTCAATTGGAATTGAAGTGAAATTGAACAAATAGAGGGAAAAGGAACCTCAGTGAGAACCTATCTACCTATCACCTTTTCTTCGTTTTGAACTTTCTTTTGACTCCTTCGTGGAGTATTTTTTATTTTATTTTTTTTTTCGGTATCTCAAGTGATGACTTTTTGCACAAACACTGAAAGAGACGACACTTCTCCAGCTTCAGCATCAGCTTCAGCTTCAGCTGCGTTTTATCTACGACTCGATTTTCCAAGCGTTTAAGCAACAATAACAACAAGAGTAAAAGCGGTGAGGAAAAGGCAAGTAAACAAAAGTCAGACTCGTCTGTTTTCAGTTTCTCAGGTTCTTTCTACATCTCTCTCTCTGTCTCTTTCTTCAAGGCTCCCGATTCTCTGTGTCCACACTAAATGACGCTCGAGGGCAACACCAAGGACTCAACTCCCTCTCACCCTACCACCCTCCCACCGTAATCTTCGTCTCTTCAGCTCAAAAGTCAAAAGGCTATGCGAGAGCGACTTGCGACTAAAACTGACTTTGGCTTTTCAGGTATAATTAATCTTGTTTAGATCTGGTTGTTGCTATTGTTGCTGTCTGTCTGTCTGTCTGTCACCCTCTGGGTGTCCAGTGTTTGTTTGTATTTTTCGGCAGCTCCTTGAAAGTAATCCTACTGTCCCACCCCCCCCCCGTTGCTATCGTAATGTATTTAGAACGAGTTTAATTTGCTAGCCAGCACATTTTTCTCCCCCCCTTCTCTTGGCCTTCGCCTTCTTGGTGAGTGCCCTGGGCCAGGTTAACTATTAATTTTCGGGCCCCTGAGCAAGATTAACGAGTGCATGATTGCCTCAAATTGTCCTGCCATCAGACTCGGAGCGCATGGCCGATCCCGGCTAGAGTTAATAGTGGAAATTCATAGCATATTTGAGGGCGTGGAAATTTCAGCCTCCCCCTTGCTCCCTCCCACACACACACAGTGTCTAATTTTTTCTCTAGTGCAATTTTGTCGCCATTTTTATACTCTAGCTAAGGCATTTTCGACTATATAAACTAAGTATATAGATTCCTGATCAGCATTATCCATTATATAATATAGTTTCGTCTCCTATAAAGACAGTCGCTTGATAATAGCGTTTCATATAACTTTAAAGCAATTATCATTGGAATTTGATATTTAGTTTTGAAAAGACGAATTTAAAAACCAAAAATCCCATTTAAATAATTTCAATTAATTTTTCTAAACTCCTTTTTAACTTTGCTTAGCTCTAAGTTAGTCAAATGATTTTTAGAAATTATATTCTTAATTGCTTCTGTTGATTTAATTGTTGATTCATTCATAAGAGGAAAAAATTATTAAGTGTTAGAGCCTAAGCAATCTCTTTTTAAGGTGAAGGAAAAACTTATGAAAAATAAAGAAAGTAGATTTCCTACTAAGAATCGTGTTTTATATATGTTTTTGGGTTACTAAAAGATCGGTGGGAAAGTAGAATTCGCCAGAGTATAGCCACTTCGCCTAGACTAAAATTAGTCTGGTTGTTTTTACTTTTGACCCTAGAACGCTTGTCTCAGGGCTGCTTTTGGGGGTTGCCTAAAATGGTAATTAATTTTGCTGCTGCATGTCACAGCTGCTGCTGCTGCTGCTCCTTCTCTTGTTGTTGTTGTTGGGGGCTTCACTTAAATTTATTTTTGTTTGCAATTGCAATTAAGGTTTTTTTCTTGGCGGTGGCTAGATAAGCGAAGCGAAAGAAATTTACTTATAATTGAAAATGTATTGCATTTTGGCTTTGCTCTTTGTTTCTAATTGCGAAATTGCAACTTCTTCTATTTCATTGAACCCAAATGGTTTGCAATGTTGGCAAGTAACCTCTCTCTCTCTCTCTCTCTCTCCTCTTTTGGGTTTTTCACAATTTTCTCGTGCTGTTAAGTAAAATGTTTTCATTGTATTCGAAATTTGCTGCCACAATGACAGAGAGTGAGAGAGGGAAGTGAGGGGCAGGTTAAAGGATAAAAGACAAGGAAAGTCGAAGCGAGGATTTTCTCTCTCTTGTTTGTTATGGCAACAAAGCCTGAATGTGTTTTTGTGCAGTTGACACCTGCAAATGCAAACACACACACACACACACTTGCCACACATTGCTGCAAGCAGATTGCAAGAAATTTGTTGCACCAGCTGCTTATCTGAGTGTGTGTGTGTGATAGTGACAGGCTTCTGTTGGAGTTTTGCACATGAAAGAATTCGAGAGACTAAAATAGGGAAATCTTGTTTTCAATTTGCCAGCAACATGAGAAAGTTGGATACCCAACAAAACATGTTGTTAGATATGTGCACATTTGACTCCATTTCAAGGACCTTCGGCTGGAGGTCATCCATTGCAATGGACGAAAAGTTTCAATTTGCTTAGATTCATTTCCCTCTGCGATTGTGACTCTCAATCGTTTCGGTTGTCTCTGCATTTGCATTAAGTACCACTTAACAGGGAATTTCAATATTTTATGCAAAACACTGTCGTTCTTTACGCAATCCTTCTTCTGTCTGGGGGGATGCAAAGTTTCAATAACTCCAAGCTTGATGGCAGAAAAGCCCATGAATCACTTTGGTGTCAACCTCCTGTGGCTGCGATTGACTGTCAACGAGATTTGCATCAGTATCGGCATCCTTGACTTCCACCACCTCCTCTCCGTCCTCGTCCTGGGCTTCGTCCTCCTGCACATATCGCTTACATGCGAATTTTTCGGTGGAGTTGCCTTTGCCGTTTCTACAGATGAATGACTAACGACTTGTGTATGTGGCATGTGTGTATGTGTGTGTGTGTGAAAAAGGTGAAATATCAATCAAAAATATACAATTTCAAGCTGCAATAATCCTTCATAACCGATTGAATAACCGTTAAAGAGCTAGACAAATGGAACATTCAATGATTATCAATTCCCTGGCAACTAAATCAACCAATTCCATTCGTCTCTCTCTCTCTCTCTCTCCTTCTCCTCCTCCTCCATTGTTAGTAATAGAAAACTTGCATTTGTGCATTTCGACGATTACCTAATGCAGCGTTGCATAATTTTTCAGCGAAAAATCAAATATTTAAACGCAGAAAAATCTTTTGTGCACAAAATCAAACAAGTTCCCATGAACCATTTCGTACCCCTCAGTTGAATGAGTTCAGTTTGCCGTCTTCCCTTTCCCTCGGTCTGGACTCGTCTAAGGGCAAACAAACTTTTTGCCAGAGCGCCAGTTAATTTAGTCAATTCAGTGCCGCTATCCTTTCCACCGACTACTCCCTCTCTCTCACTCCCTCTCTCTCTCTCTCTTTCTCACTCCCTACTCACCTGTACCATTACCTGGAAACTTGCACTTCGCGTTGCATTACGTTTCATTTCATTTCATTTCGTTTCTTTCGCCGCAGAAAAAAAAACGGAAAAGTATGCTGAAATTTTTATGAGGCGTCCGCGTGCGAAAATCAACAGAAAATTTACTTAACTTTCAACTGCGGTGGGGGAAGGGCAGTGCGGGGGTGACTGATTAAAATATCATCATCATCATCAGCATAGAAGCAAATGCAAATTGTGCACAGACGCCGATTTAGAGAATACTCTATATCAAAAAATAAAGCAAGTAAGTCTTAAGGACATGCACCATTCATGCGTTAAAGTCCTTTCGCCTGGCGCGATAGAGTATTATATAAATTTCTATATATGTGTTCCCAAAGATTTCTATGTATTCCCTTAGATTTCTATATATTATTATATTATATTTTATATAGAAATCTAAGTTCTATATATTCCCATTGATTTCTATGTATTTCCATAGATTTTTATATATTCCAGTAGATTTCTATATATTTGTATAAATTTTTTTATATTCCAATAGATTTTTATATATTTCCTATATATTTCTATATTTCAGCTTACCTGTATGTCCAGAAGTGAATTAACAGCCAACTTCCAGAGGTCCGATCGCGCCGACACCCTCGCACCAACTGACCATTCCCCCCCATAGAGCTCCCTTTATATACTCTCGAGTTAACATAAAAATGTTAAGTAACATAAAATATTAAGTCAAATTCCGTTAAATTTGAAATTTGAAAATTCGGTTTCTAATTTAAAATTTTCCGTTAAAATTTCGAATTTTTTTAAAATGTTGAATTTTAACGGAAAATTTAAATAAAACATTCTTTATTACATAAAACCTAAAGTTAACGGAAAATGGATATAAAAGCTACAAGTCGGGAACGTAGATTCTTACAGCACAGATATCTCCCATAATTGGTCAATCGAACTCACAAAGTTTGCTCACATTTGGTACAATGATAGCTATTATCGATAGCTATTAAATCCCATTCCCCAAGTCTATTTTAGAGACTCGACCAAACTATCTTAACATTCTCTTTACCCCTTTGACTGCAGGGTATTCAACTAGATGAGAAAGGGCTCGGGGAAGGGGAAGGTTGCGTGGCTAAGAGAAATTTGCATTTCTCCATTGCACACGTTATATATTTAATGACTTGAAATGCATTTTTTGTGTGCGTGAAGGAGTTTTTTTTTCTGCCCTGGTCCTGGTAATTATTTCGCTGCTGCCTACATGGAAACTCACTCAGTCGTTATGACTCACCAACCGAACCTATATCCTTGGTCTGGATTGAAGTTAAATTTTTGCAGCAATTAAGTCGACAAGCTGTTGGAAAGTCACCTTTAAGCTGTATCCAAACTAAGTCATCCTCCTTGCAGTTCCTTGTTCTAGTCCTTCTGGTCGTTCTCCTAAAGGGCCTGCAAAATAAATGGCTTCAGAAATTTCAGGCACTAAATCAGTGCAATTTTCATATCGTAAAACATTATTCACAGATTCCTCGGTTCGGTTTTTGTTGTTAGTTCGTTCGTTTGTTTGTCTGTTTATTTGCAATGCATTGCATTTTCCGTTCTATTTAGTATATGTACCTTATACCAATTTTTGTATGTCTTTTTTTCGATCCCTTTGCTGGGAGATGGGTTGGGTGGAGTCACTTGCTAAGCAAACTTTATGTCCACCTTTTCCACAAAACTGCAAACTGCACAAAGTGGCCATATTTCTAGTTCTAGGGAGTAACAAAAAATGCAAATTTATGGTTAGACAAAGTTGTGTAGACATTGCAAAAAGGTGCCAGCAATTATACGGCAGGGAAGCGAAGAGAAGGGAAGGGGAGATGGGTAACAGGCACCAGGCAGCAGGTGAAAGGTCAAAAGGGGCAAATTAAAGTTTGCTTTTAGCATTAAAAGTAAAAGTTTTGATGCAATTTTCTCCTCCTTCGAAGTGAGTTCAATTTATTCGATCTAAAAGGTGAAAATCGAACTTTGTTAATTTAGCTAAAAATTAGCCTATTCGTTCATTAGGTTTCAATCTAAACGAATCTAATCATTATATAGATTTCATTATGTTTTAAAATCAATTAATCTGAGATTATCTAAAAGCCTTGAGGCCATAAAACGTAAAACTTGCCACACAATGGATTTATTATACATACCTTGGAGCACTTATTAAGCAAAGTGGTTATTTGTTTAGCTTAACCTAACATCCGTTACACCTGCCCTGCCCCCCGCCACGCCCTTAACTATTTGCTCAATCAAAAAGTTATAAAAGCCAAAACGAAACTTCTCCTCAGCCATTGTGTGTGTGTGTTTGGGTGTGTGGGGGTGGGTGGGGCAACATTTCAATTAGGATTTTTCTGCTGATCAATAGAGAAGAGGAAACAAAGAAAGAAAGTTGAAAAAACTGCAGCCGTTGGCTAAAAAACCAAAACCAAGCAGCCGAAAATAAACTTAAATTTATGCCAAGGTAGAATCTACTTACCTTTTACCTATGTTGCTCCAGCTCCTTCTGCAGTTGCTGCTCTAATTTGTCGTTGTTATGCAAGACCAGCCCAAGTCAGGGCAGACTTTGTCTACATAATTTACGCACGCACATTTGTCGTCCCATCTCCCCCTGCACCCTGCCCGCTCCCGCTACCCACATCCGTTTCCGCTTAAGTCAAGCACCTTACTGACTCACCTGACTCCCAACTCTCCTCCTGGCATAAGTTAATGCGTCTTTATAGGCAATAAAATTTAAGTTTCTTGGCTGCCTTGTGCCCGCTTGTTAAATTTTTCATGAGCTCCCCACCCCCCCGCTCTCTCTCTCCTCAATCACCCTCTATAAGTTTTTATCCCAAAAAACTTTTCCTAAAACTTAACAGAATTTAGTAGTGCATTGAACGGTGAGAAAGGGGGGGGTGGGGGACGGGGGGCGGGTGGCTGGTTCCATGGTTACACGACTGGCCATTGGCCCCTAAAGTTGTTGTTCTTGTTAATTCAAGCGTTTGGTTAGTGCACAAATTAAGTTTGTGGTCTTGGCTTTGGCTACTTGGGCGCACTTTTTTTTCTATCCACAGGGGGTTGCGGCGGGGGGATGGCCGGGGGACGGGGAACGGAAGTTGAAACATAATTACTAGTTAATTTTTCTGCTAAAAGTTATACACAAAAAACGAAGAAGAAGAGGAGTAAAAATTAAGTTAAGATATCATGGAGATTATGGGATAAAAGATTTTTGAACTCCCTCTCTCTATTAAAAGCGGAAAATGGAATGGAAAATTGTTAAATAAATTAGGTTTTTTGCTTCAGACAGCTTGGACTAATGATTGATGTCTGCTCAGATGTTTGTTTATATAATAAACAACCTAAAGATAAGTGTGAATAAATTAATTATAAATAAATACTATATCGAAAAGTGTTAAGTATTGATTTTTTTTACCTTTGATCTTTTATTTAATTTAAACACTTACAGAGGATGATTAGAGAGCACCAAAGAAGACCTTAAGAACTTCTAATATGGCAAAATACGGTTTCAACTGATTTCCAGATGTTAATATTTTAGTTTACCTACCAAAAATAAAATAAGATTTTGAGTCCCTTTTATTTTATCCATGTTGTTCGTGGTTTCGCTTATTAATCTACACATTCCAATGGATAAACGAGGTTTAACACTGCTTAAATTCAGTTACTTTTTCTCTATTCACTTTGTATTAATTTTTTCTAAACTCGTTCTAGTTCCGACTACTTCTCAGTCTGTCCCATATTAATATAAAATCCACTCATACATTTCGTAGATGGGAAAATTGTAGGGAAAGTCTAGCCAGATGCAAATTGCGCCACATCAAAATAATTGTAGCATACATTTCGGCCTTTGGCATTATCTGTTAACTAAAAACAAACAAAATCTAAAAACATATCCCACCTACGACCGACAATATGCTCAATTTATAATGATTGTTAATTTCCCCCAAGGACATTTATTGACACGTAAAATGTTCGTCAACAGCAACAACAACAACTAAATCCAACCCGTTTCTATGTCCAGGTTATGGTTAATGCCTTCCAGGTGCGAGTGTGTGAGTGAGAGTGTGCTCGACGTGTTGTGTAAATATTTTGTTTGACACTATTAAATTTTAGTAAAAACAAATGGCTCTCACTCTTGTTCTCGCTTGCTCTCTCTTTCTGTGCTATGGCAATTTTTAATTAACGTGATTAAATTAATTTAATGAGCTCTGACTCCGTTTCATTCTCTCCTTCCCTCTCTCTCTCTCTTGAGTTTTTAAACTCACTTTAAGCGACAATTAAATTTTCATGTGCAAGGACAACAACAACAACGACAATGACGACGACGTCGCCGACAACGTCAGGGACAACGAGGAGACGTAAACATAAACGCTACGTTACGTGTAATGTATAACGTGAAATGATTTTTACGACGCCCGACAACCGCACCACATGTCTCATCAACGTCAGGACACTCCAACCCAGCCCATCCCAATCCCACCAAGGGCCTTTCGTCCTTCCCCCTGTACCATTTAACCCGCTGCCAGATGAGAAGGAGATGGAGATGGAGACGGAGATGGCGATGGAGACCGAGCACAGCAGCAGCAGCATTATCATTAACAACATCATGTGAAAGTGCCCGTCGTAACTCCGCCTCCGGGTTGATACACGAACCGAGGCACAGACGGACAGACGGACGGACGGAGTGTTGGAAGGTGTACATACATTGTCAATTGGTGCGTGACAGCAGCAGCAGCAACAACAAGAGCTCCCGGAGAGAGAGGATGCCCTGCATCGAAGGTTGAGGCGGGATGGGTCACTCTTGTGTAGGGCGTTCCGGCTGATAATAAAGCAATTTCTGTGTTAATTTTTACGCCATGACCATAACCTCACTTGCCTTAATTGATGTTGTCTAGGTTTATAGTGTGGGCAATTAAAACGTTCTCATATAATGTATGCGACTTTGTCTTACCGGAATGAAAAATTGTCGCATCGCATAAAGGGGAGAAGCTTATACAGAAAGAATTTGCTGAAGTGGAACAAAGATATATTGTTATATATATGATACAAATCACTTTTGAGATGTTATTTCAAGACTAGAAACTAAAAAACCGCGACTACTTAATTAATCGAAACCTTCAACAGCAACATTGTGGAATTTAGGATGATTAACGAAGGATGCCTTGATTAAATTATAATTGTCCTTTATAATTTTCCTCATGCGTTATATTTTGTGTAGTTTAGAGACGAAAATAAAATTAAACCTAAGTGATATCGATAAGACTTAATAGCTATCGTATACTACTACAACATGAAATGTCCTTAACCCATGTTTCTAATAAGTTTTCTTTGAAATAAAATATGAAATAAATGAAATGTGTATTAATATTAACTGAAACTCCCAACAGTCCCTTTTAACCGAAATCCATAAACCTTAACAGAGTGTTACTTGAATTTTGAAGTATTTCCATCTGGAAAACTAACTAATAATGCTAATAACGATTTTTCTGATCTAAGATCTGCGCAGATGATGACAAACTTGTCGATTACTATTACTAAATTCATATTTCTCTTCTGAACAATATTATTCTAACAAAAGTTATTCAGGAAAGATTTCATAAAGTTTCGTAAGAAAGATGAACAGAATTAGCCTTAGCCTCAATTCGTCACCCTGCATAGTTTAATAGTTAATCTTAGGCAGGATGTGGGATAATCTCACTACTAATAGCAAATACTATTACTCTATATTTCATAATACTCACCTTGACTCGCACCTTGACTCGCCATGCATGTGGGATAGTTTGTCATCCACTTCGCATAATCTTTATCATTTTTCAATAGCTCCACATTCACACACTCTCACTCCCCATGGACACTGCAGGTCTTTTCCAATATATATTTTGTGCTTCCCCCCCAAAATAATCTGCTCACATTAATTACAGTTTGGCGCTGATCTAAGTGACAATCAACCAGGGTGGGTGGGGGTCGTATGGGGCGTATGGGTAATATTTTGTGACCGCCGTTGTCGACGTTGCAAACTAATTGCAACAGTTACGAGTTGTGCGCCATATTGCCATGAAGCCAAAGCCATTGTCACGACTCTCTAACAGCCAGGAGTAGGGGGCACGGGGCAGGGGGGGGGGGGCACCTGCAACCTCGAATCTTCTTCCTCCTTTTCTACTCCCAGTGCTCTCGCTTGAGTCGCCCCAAAGCGACGGGCCCTGTCGCTTTTTGCAGCGCGTTGGTGTGTGAAATAGACAACTTACGTGCCATTGTCTCTGTGTGTTAGTGTGTGAGTGTAAAGGTGTGTGTGTGTGTGCAACTTCTTTTAAGAACAAAAAAATGCAGGGAAACTGCAAAGTTTCTTTTTCACTTGCACATTTTTCACTGCCATGTGCCAGCTAAAGAAAGAGACAGAGCCCCACAGAGACAGAGACAGAGATGGAGAGAGAGATGCCTGCTCCTTCGTTTTTTCTACATTTACCAACACTGCCACCTGGGGAATTTACGTGTGCATGCGTACGCTTAGCATACCTTCACCCAAAAACTAAAAAAAAAAGAAACTGGGCAAAAAAAAATACATAAAGGATGAAGTGAAGCAAACTTGACCCGAGTTGCCTTCCTTTTGGGTCGTTCCCGTCGTCGTCAGGTTGAGTGCCACTCCGCCCTCTCCCTACCCCCACCTAACCACTCTGTCTTTTTTTCTGTGTGTTTGCCTTCTCTCTGCGGTTAAGCAGAAATAATGCATGTGGTGTATGCTTTTTATAAACGTAAATTCACTTGCGGTTTATGCGGGCGTTTTAGGTTTTCCATTTCCATTTTCACTTTTTTCCCATTTCTTTTTGTCCGACTACTTCCTTAGTGGGTAATATGAAAATTGCTTTTATTTATAGTGGCTTAGTGGGAAATTGATAGATTAAGGGAAAATATTAGTATGTAAAATATTCATCACACTGAAGCAAAAGGTGCAAAGGATACACAAACCAACAGAGAGAAACTATTTCGATGAGAAAAATGCAGCTGAAAAGAGTTTACAAAATAGTGGTAAAGTGGTAAACTTTTTTTCTTAAAGCCCTATCATTAGGTTAAGTAATTATAACTAAATATTAATTGTTAAATAAAAATAATAAATAAATAATCTATTTTCTTTAACGATCTTCTAAATATATTTAATAAATTGGATAAATTAAAGTTTTCAATCTTCTTTTTCAGAGATTCTTTAGAAAATTATGTATAGAAAATTATATCATCCTTGAGAAATTCTTGAGAAATTACTTACTTAGCAACACAAAAATTGGATCAACTTCAAGGAAAATTCTTTTTTTTTTTTTTTTTGTAATTTATTTCTTGTGTTTTTATTGTATTTCATTGTTTTTGTTGTTGTTTGTTGATGTTGTTCATTGATGTTTTGTTGTTGTTGTTTTTCATGTTTTCTTTATCTCTAAATAACTTTAAATGTTGTATTTGTTTTTTGTTTTTTTTTTTGTCAATTACCAATATAATTCATTCTCTCAGTTGTTGTCATTGTTGTTGTTGTTGTTAAATACAATCAACAACAACAACAACTTGTTCGATTTGCTTTTCATTATTCATCAAATATTTATTCGATCTTTACATGTATGTATATATAATAACTAAATTTGTTTTATAATAATAAATATATAATAATAATAATAATAATAGTTTTAATAATGATTTGTTTATTAAATATTTTTAAAAAAGGTTTCGTTATTTTGTTCATTTTCGGTTTTTTCTTTAGGATCAATCGATGGATCGATCGATCGATCGTTCATCAATTATCATTATTAGAATCGTTGCCAAATCGAGTTCGCTTTACGAGGTTTTTATACCCTTTTAGACGGGGCGGGTCTCGGCCCTTATTCTTCGTCTTCATATCCTTCTTCTTCTTCTACTTCTACTTGTTTTACATCGTCCTTCTACTCCTGCTTTCTTTTGCTTACCTCTCCTCTTCTTTTTCAAGTTTCTGCTACCCTTTACTTTGCTTTGCTTTTTGCTTAGGCTAGATCTTGCCTCTATTTCATTGCCTTCTTGCCACTTATAAACTATTATTTCAATTCATCTTTATTTTTGTATATATATATATATATATATATATACATATATATCTATATGTGTATATATATGTATAGTTTAATTGTATATACTAGAGTTTATTTTGCATTATTCATATATTGTTCAATACACGAAATTATAGAATGAAAAATTTGCATAAAACAAGCAACAAACAACACATTTTCCATTATCTCTTCGATTTCTTTTTCTTTTCTTTTTTAATGAATATCACAACAAAAAATTAAGTAAAAAATTAAAAACAAGACTCTTTCTATTAGAATAATATTAAACAAATCAGATCTACATACAATATGAACATAAATTATATATATATAAACTTAATATTAAAACAATAAAGGAGAAACCCAAAACAAATGAAAACCAAAATGGATCGTGAAAAATTCGTTGATATCACCAGAAAACAAAAACACAAAATTAAACAATCTAATTTAAAAACTAAACAAATTAATTACGTTAATTCAATTACATCTGAAATATTTATAGATGTATAGAGATGTATGTATATCATGTATATATCTTGTATATATATATATAATGCCATATTACATTTACTTTTCGCTGATTTCAATTAAAAATTTTCCATTTTTCTTGCCATTTTCCATATTTGATTACAATAAGTTTTTAATTTTTCCTTATTCCTTATACTCTCGTTTTTCTTTTTTTGTTGCAACATTTGTTTTCTTTTTTTGTTTTAGTTTTTTTTTTCTTTTCTTTTCAATAAACACATCACATCATATTCACAATTAATAATCATAATAATCTAGTATATATATATATATGAGATATACATATATATGTATATATATATATATTTATGTAAACATAGAAAGTAAAATTAACAATAGTAACTATGACTTATGACTCAAAAAGGGGGAGATGTTTGGGGGGGTGAAAGAGAGACTACACATAAAATTCTACATTTAAACCATTTTCCTTTTCTTTCAGAATTATGTTTTGTTTTTTGATGAGACAAACGATAATTGAGAAAATCAAAATCTTATGTTTTTGTTTTTGTTCTTTAAGGCAAATAAAAGTTTCGTTATTAGTTTTCTTTTCTTTTCTTACAAATTATGAAACAGAAATTGAAAAGTTTCTTTTTTCTTATATTTTACAATGATTCTATGTATATATATATATATATCTATATTACCTTTTTTCATTAGTAGAACATTTAGTTGTTGTTGTTTTTTTTTACACAAAATTTTAATTTTTGTTTTGCTGAACAATTTATTTTTTTGTTAAGTTTTTTTGTTTTTTCTTTGTTAGCAGCTTTATTGTTTAAATGTTTTGTTTTTTGTGGTTTAGTAACTGTTAAAATGTTTAGTGTTTGTAGTTGTTGTTGTTGTAGTTGTTGTTGTATCTATTTAATATGTGTATTAATTATTTTTTAATCGCAACTCAGATCTTATTTGTGTGTGTCTGTCGTTCCTTCTTTAGATAGATTTAAGGTCTGCTTATAATGGACGGAAACTTATTAGGCATTTTTTTTTTTTTTTTTTTTTTGGTTGTTGTTGGTTTTTATTTTAGAGTTTGGTTTGGTTTTTAGATAGAAGAATAGATTGGATCGAGTAATATTATCTATGTATTTTGGGTAAGAGTAAAGAGAGAGATAGTGAGACTGAGAGTGAGTGAGTGAGTGTGAAAGAAATAGAGAGAAAGATGGCTTAGTTTATAGGAAAAGAATCCGTTTGGTTGTCCATGGGTACAAAAGAAGGGGGAGAGAAACGAAAAAACAACAAATTTCCGTGAATTATAATCAGCCCTTAAATATATATATTTATATATCATGTATATTTCTCAGATACAGATGGAAAGCAACAGTTTTGAAATATATTCATTTATACCCTTGCCAAATTGATTTTATCTAATGTGAGATATAGTTCAGATCGGGTAACTTTATCCTTGTATCAATTGATGGAAGTGACTTTCTTCTCTTTAATGGTTTTTTGTTCATCATCAGATCGAAAATACATCCAAATGACTGGCAAGGGTATAGAAACTTCGGCACTACCGAAGTTAGTCCGATCCTCTCGCTTTGCTTTTCTGTGGTTTTAATTTATCTTTTTGTATTATTTTTTTTATCCTTGAACGATTCTTAGCCTAGGTTGAGTATTTTTTTTTTTTGTTTTGTAGTGAATAAATTTTTAAAAATTACTTTCATTCAAATATTGATTGCTACCTTTTTGGGGGTTTCTTTTGTTTTTGTCTGTTTCTTGTTTTGTTTTTTAATGTATGTATATATTGTAATTTATTTTTACCTTTATCCCATAATATGCCATAAATTGATGTCACTTCTGTCACTTTTATTGATTCTTCTTATTATTTGTTTTTGGTTTTTTTTTTTTGTTTCTCTTTTGTTTTTGTTTTTCGTTTTGTTTCTTTAAAAGATCACATTTCATGTTTTTAGTTGCCTTTAGTGTATATAATTTTTGTTTGTTTTGTTTTGTTTTTAATGTGTTACATACATAAATACATGTATGTATATATGCAATATATATATATCTATATATATAGATGTATGTATGTATAAGTTAGGTTTTCAGTTTTGTAAAAAAGGACCAAATGAAAAATGTAACGAAATTTTGTTCAAGAAATTGTATGGGTTATATATATAATACAAATATCCATATACATATACAGGGTGCATTATCTTGATATGAGGAAATGTTTTTAGACCGATTTTGAATAATAAAAGGTTTAGTTAATACTAACTGAAAAATTGGAAAACCAAATGTAAATCTGAAATTTGTTTTAAGTTATAAATTTAAGTGAAATTACTGAAATGATTTGAAAGAACTTCTCTTTTGAAATCGAGTGATTCATCATTAAGATAATGCACCCTGTATTTGCATCCATATATGTACATATATATATATATATATATATATTATGTGTATTTGTATAACTCTAGATAATTTACTTAATTTTTGTTTGTTATTATGAAGTTTGTTTTTCATTACTTTTGCATAGGAAGATTTAGAACATTTTCATTGTGTGTGTGTGTTTGTTTGGAGGTGTGGGTGTGTGATGAGATGTTTTATCATTTTACTAGAGATTTCAGCTAAATTAATAATACACTTTTAAAAAAATTTTGTTAGTTCTCTCTTCTTTTTGTGTTGGTTTGCAAAAATGCTTACAGTTTTAAATTTGATTAATTCTGGTTTTTTGTTTGTCATCTCTGGTTTCGTTCAGTGTAGTTGTTTTTGATGCTTATTTCGTTTTGTTTATCATTTACTTCTATTTTTTCTTCCAGTTTATAATTTGTATATAAAAAAATATGCACTTTTCTTCCATTTCGGTTCTATTCTGTTCTCTTTTCTGTGTGTCTGTGTGTGTTTCGCTTGCTGATTTATTTTTTATTTGTTTGCTTACTTTCACTTTTTATCAAAAAATGTAAAAAAAGGAATATGGTTTTTTTTTGTCGGTTTCGGTTTTTGTTTTTTTCTTTTTTTGGTGTTTTAAATTTTTGTTTAAATTTTAAAAAATCTTCTTTATGTGTGTTTTTGACGTTTTGTTTTTTCACTTTGGAACCCTTCTTCCTCATCATATTTATTATTTATCTTGCTGTTGTTGTTGTAGTAAATCGTTGTTGCAAAAATAGGACGTGACTGTACTTTTTGTTTATTATTATATTTAAATTTAGCTTGTTTTTCTATGGCCTATTAAGTTTTCAAGTTATTCCTTCTTTCTTTTGTTTTGTTTTTTGGTTTTTTGATTAATTTTGTCTATTTTTTATTTCGGTAAACTGTTGTGTGTCTGTGTGTTTTTGTGTGTAGCTTAAACTTAGCTAATTTAATATTAACATTCTTTTTTTTTACGTTTTTTTCGAGTTTTATTCTATTCATTTACTTTTGTTTTCATTGAAATATGGAACACTAGAGTTTTAAAATAGTTTGTAACTAATTTTAATTCAAACTGCGTTCAATTTTTCGTTTTTCATTTTCATTTTTTGTTTTCTAATTCTAATTTATTTACTTTTTTTTTTCATTTAACAACACTAAACATTTTCGTTATTGTTTTTTTTTATTGGGTGTTAAGTTTTTTTTTTGGATACCTTACAACAACACACTTACACTTAGGGTTAAAGTCTTGCTATATACGTACGAAAAAGTTGTTTGTTTATTTTTTAGAATTAAACATATTTTCATTTGCCATCAAGTGTTTGTTTTTTGAATTTTTAGCATTTTAGCTCATTGGGGGGGAAGTGTTTTTTTTCGTTTACCAATTTTAAATTTTGATTTCAAACCAGACAACTTTTTTTTTGTATATATATATATGTATATATATGTAAATAGGTTTATAATGTTTTGGGTGAAGAAGTTCATTTTTTTCTTGGATAAGTTTAGTGTAATTTGTAAGTTATTGAATGCGTGTGTGTGTGTATGTGTGTGTGTGAGTATTTTCAAAAATTAATTAAGGGAGAAAGTAATTAGAATTGAATTAAACTTAGAATTATGATTTGTTTATTTAATATTTTTTTGTTCTTTCTGTTGTCACTTCCTTTTTCGATTTTTAGATGCAAGTGGAAGGAGCTGCTGCTGCTACTGCTGCGACTGTCGCTGTTGCCGGCGTCACAGTCATTGTGGTGGCCTGCAATTGAGCCACTGTGGTGGCTGCCACTGCCACTGGGCCCATTTGCTGATAGTGATGATGATGCCCCAAATAGGGAAGATGCTGCACCTGATTGGTGTTGCTGCTGTTGGCGGCGGCGGCGGCGGCAGCGGTGTATTTCAACAGATGTTGCTGGTGGTGTAGCTGCTGCTGCTGGTGATGATGATGATGGTGGTGGTGATGTGGTGGTGGTGGCGGCGGTGGCCCCTGCAGGGAAATGAATGGTGTCGCCTGTATGGGTATACAGTTGGAGTTGTAATCGCTGCTCAATACCAAAGTCGGAGTGCCATCGGTGGCATAATAGGTTGGCGCCTTAATAAATGTTGCTGTTGCAGCAGCACCACCAACACTGCCCACATACTGTTGCTGGGGCGTGGGCATAGTGGCTGTCGATGTCGTTGATAAAGTGGTTGCCGATGAGAGTGTGGGTGAAGTGGCTATCGAGCAGGATGATGAGGATGAGGCCGATGATGGCGAATACGGCGAGCTGCAATGATAAGTGATGTGTGGCTGCTGCTGCTGCGGTTGCTGTTGGTAAATGTTGCTGCTGCTGTGTTGCTGTTGCTGCTGCTGCTTGTTAATGTAATTGTTGTTAGCGTTGCTGCTGTTGTTGTTGTTGATGTTGGTGGTGGCGGCGGCGTGGTAAGTAAACTGCTGTTGTTGTTGCTGTTGCTGCTGCTGATGCTGCTGCTGCTGTTGATGTGGCTCAATAATTATCAAATTGTTGTTGCTGTTGTTGGCGGCAGCAACAGCAGCAACTGCTGTTGCCTGCTCATTCGGATTGGTTATCATGGCTGCCATTATATTGGCCGGTGGCAAGACAATCGGTATATGATAGTATTTACATTGCTTGCGACGACATTGACTATTGGCATGATCGCGGCAGACAGCAACACGTTGATCAATTACCTCCACCTTGTCATCTACACGAAATAACAAATAGAACGCACGTGAAAAAGAGGGGAGAGAAGGGTAGAAAGGTAAACAGAAATTAGTAAAAACAAAAACATCCACAGATATCGCAAAATATATATATATATAAATTTATTGCTTAGGCATTTATTAGGAAACAGTGAAAGCTTTTTTTTTTTTGGTTTGATCATGTAAATTTGTTGATTTCCCTCAACTTTTCTTTCGAAAATATCCAATTGCATTTTCCTGGATTTTTCTCAACTTTTTTTTCGTGTATTTTCTGTGTCTCAGTGTCTCTTGATAGGAAGAAATTTTTTGATTAAGCCATTTAGAAATAAAAAATATAAGAGAAAAATCTAAAAAAAAAGGAACACAAAATTTCATAAATAGAGTGAAATGAATTAATAATTTTTCTTGTTCAAAAAAAAAAAAAAAAAAAGAACTTGTTTGTATATGGAGCCAATTCGATAACTACTTAGACTACAAATCAAATGAAATCTCTAGCAGGAATTATAAGCACACTATTGAAACTAAAATCTCTGAATATATTAATTTAATATTTAAACTTAGGCAACATGCACTTACCTTCAGTTAAATGAACGAATCTACAATTTAACCGACTGCACATAGATCTATTGAAATCTTGGCACACCGGGAGGGTGTCCAGTAACTAGATATATTGAGGGGAGAGGGAGCGGGGTCGGGGGAAATCATGGTTTAGGTTCGGTTGATGCAAAACACACAAAAAAAAAATATATATTTAAAACAAGAAAGTACAAAAAATTTGATATCGGTTTCGGTTGTTCATTTTTCGGTTTTTGAAAAAAAGAGAAGAGCAGAAAAAAGAAAAGAAAAAGAGCACAAATTAGTTATACTTATAGATCGTAATACACATATAGACAATATATATCGATAACGATATATATCGGAATTGTTAATGGTTTTTTTTTGATTGATTGATTATTGTTAATCAGGGGGGTTGGGGGAGGAAGAACAATTTTTGGGATCTTTTTTCTTTCGTTTGATTTGGTTAGTTTAGTTATTAATTTCGATGAATGTTTCTGTTGACGGGGTGGGCGGGGGTAGTTAGTTAGTTAGTTCTTGTTAATAATACATATACATATGCTATATAGTTAACGGTAGTCGGTATATATATAGTAATTTTTAACACTAGTTCATTAAATATACTCTAAAATATTTGGTTTTTTATTTTTGTTTTCTTACAATCTAAAAAAAAACACAACAAAGGGCAAAAAAATAAATGGCAGAGCAAATGAATTTGAAAAAAGAAACAATTTTATGTGTATTATTTTATTCTGTATCCTGTATCTGAATGATATGAGAAATGGGGGCGATTTCGAAACTTAAAATTAAAAGCTAGGTAAGATGGATGGCGGGGTCGTTTTGTGGGGCGGAAGAGGGGTGGTTTTTTTTTGGGGGACAGATGAAATAAAAGACCCATTTTAAAGCAGCAAGTATTTTGGTAGTTGAAACTCAAATTGAGAAGCTAAAAAAGCCTTTGAGAAGCGTAAACGAGACATAAACGAGAGAGTATTTTTATTTTTCATATTTTTTTCACTCACACTAGAAAATTGGAATAAGATTTGTTTGTTTGTTTTTTGTTTTTATCGGATTTGGTTTATCGACTTTCGATTTTCGACTTATCGCTTAAGTTCTAGTAACAGTTATTACAACAACATATCCTAATAGGCGGCACTAGAAATATAAGAACAGAAAATACAAACAAAGAGAGAATAAGAGAGGAGAAAGTGAGAGAGAGAGAGAGAGAGAGAGAGAGAGAAGAAAAATATATATCTCCAATTTAGATATCTTTCATTATCTTTCATATATGTATATGATAGTTTCTATATATAAAAATGCGTTAAACAAAACGGAAAAAATTGAAAGCCGCTAAAAGCTAACTGAAGACAACACAGCGAATTGAATTGATTGATTGATTGATTACGATCGTAAGCTATAAAAGCGCTCTAAGCACACAGACAGAGTGTGAGAGAGAGAGAGAGTGTGTGTGAGAGAGACAGAGGGTAAGCTAAAGAGAGAGCGAGATAGAAAAAGAGTTTGTTGCAGCAACTGACTGCGCCTTTACCTAATTATGTAAAATGTGCCATTCATTAGCATAGGACACTGAGTAGTATATAATACACCCCGTTCCGGTTGGGCTGAGGGTTATATATTAAAAGAGAGAGAGAGATAGAGAATATATATATCAATACAGTTAGTCTTTAAGAGAGAGAAATAGAGAAGGGGAGGTAGAGTCGTTTCTCTCTAATGGGCTAATGTGAGCGGTGACATATCTCCGAGTGTATTTGTTTACTGTGTGTGTGTTTGTGTGTGTGTGTATGTAGGGGGTGTGTGTGTAGACAGCTGTGACACCGAAAGGTGTGTCGTCTCCATGTCATGCCTGCTGCCGGCCCTGGGGCCTGACATCATCCGTTGACATTGCGTTTGGGGTACCACGCCTTCGCCTTCTTGCCATTCTCGTAGTTGTTGTTGTTGTTATTGCTGTTCGTCCTCTTCTTTTGCAGGAGCGGCTTAATTTGATTAACCCAATTCACGCTAACTGACTAAACTGTCCCGTCCTCAACCGAACTGAACTCAACTGAACTGACCTGACCCGTAGCGACCCGGTCTGGTCTCTAATTTTCTACTACTTGCTGCTCTAAATTTAGGTGTTTTTACTTCAAAAAAAAAAAAAAAAAAACAATACACAAGGATAACCGAATGAAAACAAAAAAACAATTGACATTAAATCTAAATATATAATTGAAACTTAAAACTAATTGATTAACTAGAATGTTGGGGGCGGTGGGGGTTGGGGAGAGGGGGATTTTAATTATCATTGTTGAAAGCTCATGCAAAAGCTTCTGGTTGGTACCTGTCCACTTGGATCGGTGTAAATGACACAGGAAGCATTTAAAGGTATTTTATTATTATTATTATTAGTTGCTAGATATGTCAGATAGTTAGATATATATATATATGTATATAGAGAATATGATGTATGTAAATTCCATTCAAATCAGTCATAAAGCCAATAAACATGCAAGAGAATAGAAAATTTGTTCATTTTGTTGTGTGTGTGTGTGTGTGGGTGTTGGCATTTGTGTGTGCAAGAATAAAATATATTTTTAAAAACAATTATTGTTGTTGTTGTTGGCATCCCATGCAGCGATTTTTCATTGGTTTTTTCGTTGCATTTTTTTATCGTTTGCCATTTTGTTTTTGTTTTGTTATCCAAATCCGTGCGAGAATTGTTTGATTGTTGTTTGTTGTTGTTGTTGTTTCACACAAATAAAGTATATGTTTGTAAATGCATTAATTTGTTGTAGTTGTTGTTGTTGTTGGTTGCATGCAAATTGTGTGACAATTGATTATTATTATTTTTGGAATTTGTTTGATGTGTGTGTGTTAGCATGTAATTGAAAAATATATAAATGAAACAAAAACAAATAGATTGGAGAAATTAGTCAAAAAGAATGCAGCAGAAAATATATATATATATGTATTTTATATAAAATGTATATTGAAGAATTATTAGAATTAAAAGTTGCGACTGCAAAAAATATATGCGAACAACAAAATTAATTTTCTTACTTTAAATTCGTAAATTTGTAATAGTTAATAAACATTTCTTGTGTGATGAAAAAGAAGATACTTTTCTTAAGGCACAATACTTTCTGTTTGTCCAACACTGGTTACTATTATTTAACATTAGTCACTAATTGTCTTAAAAAGAATATTGCAACATGCAAAATTACTTCCGCTCATTGATTTTACACACTACTCAACTCTTAGTATCCTATTTAACACTGTTTATATAAGAGATCATTTTTGTTGTGCAACACTGGTTATCACAGAGTTCGTATCTAACCTAGGCTACCCAATCACAGCACCATTTAAATTTGTTTCTTTGCATAAATTTTGTAAAAATTTAAAATTTAGCTACTAACACTGCCAACTTGTGGCACTAATCTAACAATCTGATATTTGTTTTTCACTTTTCAACACTTCTCCTTCCCATTTTACATGTTTTCTTTCTTACTTTTTTCGTTTTTTTCTGTTTTTTTTTTGCCCATAATTACTATACATGTTGATTTCGTTTTATGCAAATAGACAAAGTTTTGCGTCACATAAAAACACGAGTTAATAAATGTAAATTAATGACATGCCCACCCAGAGTCGGTGAGTGTCCTCCCAACCCATAACACCCCCCTCCCTCTACTGGCATTAAAACAACCTTGTTTTGTGTGTTGTAATTACGGGGGTTTTTCCTCAGCGTAATTAACTTGTTGCTTTTCGGCAAAAGTTGTTTCCTCCCCCTTGCGCCCCATCCCTGCTTTTACTTCCTCTTCTTTTTCATCGTGTATATTTAGTTGTTCGCATATGCAGCAGCAGAAAAAAGGCAAAAAAATAACTTATAACTAAAGTGTAGATTAGGCAGCATTTTTGCATATTTTTGTGTATGTGTGTGTGTTTAATATTTTATAGCATACTTTTTGGGGGGTTTTGCTAATTGAAGCCATGTTAACTGCAAGAACGAAAAAGCTAAAAAAAAAAAATATTGGTTAGCCAAAAAGCGTATAAAACAAAAGCAGCAACTGCAAAAAAAATGTAAAGAAAATGCAACAAAGCAGAAAGTAAGATTATGATGAAATTAATTGGTAATTATTATAAACAAAATTCATTGGCAGAGCAGCAGCAAATGGGCGGCAAGAGCAGCAAAAATCAACTTTTGGCTGAAACAAATAATATTTAAATGCAGTTAGTTAAAAAGAGAGAATTGGCAAAAGAAAACAAGCTGCGCAGCAGGACACATCAGGCAATAATAATACTTACTACATTATACAAAAACAAGAAAGCCTGTAAAATGTTCTGGATCAAATACATATATCAAATATTATATATATAGATATAGAAAAGCAAATACTTTCTTGATTTTTTACCAGTCGTTTCTCATTTCATGTGTGTGTGTGTGTGTGCGTTTATCTATATGTAAGTGTGTGTGTGTGTGATAAATGTGTGTGGCGATTAGAGGCATCTTTTATCATGGAACTGAGAGAAAGCTGCTTACGCTTCACCTAGAAAGCTCTCTACAAGCATTTCCTTAAAGATAATAATTGAGATACATATATTAATAAAAATCATATGTTTTGCTTGTTATCATCCTGCTTTAAAAAAAATAAACAAACGAAAAAAGAGTTAAATATAATTTGAGAAAAATTATAAAACTTATGTTAATCACAGGTAAGCAATTGGGTAGAGCTTCGACTACTTTTTGCTTGCCACACTTTGGAGAAACATAAAAAAAAGAAACTCGAAACTTATATTCTATATATTTTGTATAAACAAAAGCTCATATTTATTTGGCAGTGCACCAGCTTACCTTAGAAGTGCGCTTATATAGCTTGGTTTGTTTTTTTCAAATACTTTTTTTTTTACCATCATACCACATGCCTGAGAAGCCATTAAAACATACGTATAATCGTAATGGAGTTTCTTTCATTCATGTTTTTTTTTTTCATATAGCACATGATTTAGGAGTGTTTGTGTGTGAAAAATAGGGAGAGAGTAAGAGAAACAGCGAGCGAGAGAGAATGATAGATAGAGAGAGAGAGAGAGCAACTTCGTACTTTGCTACAAAAAAGTTTCATATCTTTTTTTTTATTTTGTTCTGTTCATGCTGAAAAAACATTACACAAAAGAAGAGAGACAAACGGAAATGGAACCAAAAATACACAGGAACGAGACATACTTCCCACTAAACAGGACTCAATTAGCTAGACGAGAGCGAGCTACTTTGCCGCTTTGGAGCACGAGAGCACAACATGAGAGAGCGAAAGAGCCAAAGATAGTGTCAATTAGGATAGTTAGAGGGAGAAAACATTACTGTATTGTGATCTATTCAAAAGGAAAGCGCTCATATATAATATTTTGCAATGTATTCAAAGAAAGGCTTCACCTACAGGAAAATGGAATTAGTGTGACCCTATAATGAAAGAAATTAAGTGTCAATTTAGAGTGTGACCAAAAGAACGAAATTTAGAAAGATCTTCATTAGAAAAAAAGGATTGTAGCTTGCCTTGGGCTAGCTGAAAGGAAAAATCGTACAGATTTCAGGAAAATATTTTCATAAAAAGTTTACAATTTCCACATAGATCTCTTCTTTAAAAGGTTCAGTTCACTGCAAGAGTATTTAGCAGATACTCTTACTTCTTTTGTTATTTTAGTTCTTCATGAAATTGGTTAAAGTTCTGATTTCGTATAAATTAAAGTTGTGTATTAAGATTGAAATTGTTTTGATTGATTTTCGATAACATGCAGATAAGAGTTTTTAAACTGTTTTCAGTTTTAGTTGGTTGCTTTTGTGTGTGTGTGTTTGTTTTTGTGGTAATTAGTTAACCGACTATGAAAGAGAATAGAGCGAGTTGTTATATATATATGTATATATTCATAAGGAGAGAGAGAGAGAGAGAAGAAAGTTAGCAAAACGTAGGCAAAATAATAAGAAAAAATCATTTGAAGCATTTGTTTTTTCTCTGAAACATTACAAAAGCGCTTAAACTCTAGTGAATATATATTTATATATATATATATATATTGATATATATCGATTTGATCCATACACAATAACTAAGACAGTAATATTTTCTTGTACGAAAAACGGAAAATGAAGTATTTAGGAAATGAGGAAAATACCATGAAGTTGTTTTTCAGTTTTTTCTTACGAGCTCGAGCACAAGCCATGTAGTATCGAAGAATGTTCTGTATGTGTGTGTAAGTGTGTGTGTGTTGAGAGTGTGTGAAATTAAAAGAAATCAATTGGACAGCACATACAGATAAGAATAAGGTTTAAATATGCCAAAAAAAAAAAAAGTGAAGTGGAATCAAAAATAATAATAAATTAGCCAAAAATTAGGAAGCAAATTTTATTATATGGAATGAAAAGTCTTAGAACCTTGATTATGTCATTTATAATATAAAGAAAAAGATTCTGACTTCCAGTAAATAATTTTTGAAGTTCTAGAACTATTTTTTAATTAATTATTCAATTAAAATGGAGTTGACATAATCCTTTTAAAGTTTATGACTTTTCATTCTATATACTTAGTACTTATGAGGATTAAAAGGATATTGTGGGAGTTCGAAAAGGATTGATTGAATAAACAACAATTGGCAAAATGAGTAGACAAACTTATACAATCAAAGATACATCAAAATGTTAAACAGATTTAAACAGATATGTATATATATGTATATAGATAAAACTAAACACGGACAACGTACAGCAGAGCAAAAAATTTGTTTTGTGTGTGTGTTTGGGGTGTGTGTGGTGAGAGAATGTTTTGTTAGTTTGTTGTTGTTGAGCACTTTCCAAGTATAAGATAAAAAATAAGCAACAAGTTTTTACGGTTTTTACAATAAAACGTATATATATAATTTCAAATATCTTGTTATTATTAGTTGCAGTTTCAGAGTTGTTCATATATATAATTTTATATAGGTTTTGTATGACTAATGTTACGATTTCTCTTCGTTTCATCTCTTTCGTTGGTGTTGTATATAGAGCACATAGAACATATATATTCATCAGATCAGATCATAATCAGATTTAGAGTGTAGGTAGTATTTGTTTTTGCTTGTGTGTGTGTGTGTTTGTATGTGTAGATGTAGATAGATAATAAGATAGTATATGTATGTATATATATATAAGGATTTCTCTTCCATATCTTTTAGCATTTGCTTTTTGGTTCATATTCATGACTTTTTTTCTGCTTTTCCAACATATTTCTCATGCAATTTTCTAAGATATTTCTGTTTTTTTGTTGTTGTATAAACCTTATGGTCAGAAAGAAAAAGAATTATTTAAAGCACTGTAAGATGCAAGACACAAAAATATGCTTATTATTTTGTTTATGTTTTTTCTCTTTTTCAGTGTAATGAGTTTCATTTTGTTTGTTCGTTTTGGTTTACTACAAAAGAAAAAGTGAAAGCAACAACAACTAAAAAGAAACTACTTTAGTTAACATGGACGGTACTGTACTTTCTATTTCTATATTGGTTTTCTATTGTTTTTAGTTTGTGTAGAATCTAAAAAGGTTTTTCTTCTGCTTGTGTATAAGATGTAATATATATATATCTATATATGATTATATTCAAAATCAGCCTAAATGATTCGATATTCGTATAATGTTAGCTAGCATTTCGTTGTGTCAGTGTGTGTTTGGGTGTTGGTGTGTGTGTGTATTCTTCTTCTTGTTTTTGTTGCACTGTTTAAGCACTGTTATGTCTGTGTGTGTGTGTATGTGACTTTTTAGTGTTGAGAAGCGTTCAACTTTTGAGGAGTGCAGAAAAAGCTGTTTGACGTTTCCGTTTCTTGTTCTTGTTTCGCATGCAAAGTGATGGAAAAGTTCTAATTTCACTTTTTGTATTTTTTTAAAATTATTTTTATGAGCACACAATTTCTAAAACATATTTTATAGTTTTATAGATGGTTTTTTTTTCTGTTTCTTTTTTTGGTTTTTAGTTCTACAAACAACATAGATAATATTAGTTAGGCAAGACATTGATATATGTATGTATATATAAAGTTCTATGTTCTTCTCGATAGGTATCGGTTTTTGTTGATTAAATTAATTACGATTTGTTTTTTTTTTAGTTTTTTTCGGCTTTTGGTTTTTGTATTTGCTGTTTTGCATATTCAGAGAGTAAGCTTTTGCTTCTTATCCTTAATAGTTTATAATAATAAATAGTAAGCCAAGCATTATTTGGCCATAGGCAATTGTTAGTACGTACGTTTGAATGTTTGTTTGTATGTAAATGTAATTGTTTATGCATATAGTATATGTATATAGTAGCTGTTAGATATTACAACTAGTTTCTACTCATTTTGCTTGCCATTTTTGCTTTAAATTGCTAAAAACAAAAACAATTATGTATGAAGAGAGTGGGAGAGAGCGAGAAATTTACGTTTCTAGGATTTGTTTCTTATAGCCTTGCAGGGAAAAGTTTGGAGAATGAGAGTAAAGCATCGAATACTCTATATTGTATATACACACGCAATTTAGGATCCATTAAGACCAAACTAGTCTAGTTCATATGGTTTATGTGTTGAACTTTACCATTTTGGTTAATATTTAGATTGAACTTCTATATCATTTCATTTAACTGGTTCCATTGAGAAATTTAATTTTTTTTTTATTTTAGAAGATGTCTAAAAAATATTAGAGTACCTCATTTCATTCCAATCAGATCGGTTTATAAAACTAAAGGATCAGTAATTTGAAATAAAAGTGAATTAATTTTAAATAAATTCTTACAAATCCCACATTAATCAGTTTAATATAAGATATCGACTGCAAGGATATAGAAAACTTTGGCAGGCCAAAGATATATATTTTTTTTTGACAACAGGGAAGACCAAATTAGTTAAAAGCGAAACTGAAATTTCAGGCATATAATCTATGTATGTGAGAGTGTATATGTGTGTGTGAAGCTTTAAAACGAGACAGAATAACAGAAAAGGATATATAGATAGAGTCAGAGAGAGATAGAGATAGAGAGTGTGCTGCTCGGCCCAAAAAGCGCGGCAAATTGTGGAATTTTAGGTGATTGGGATTGGGTAGAATTATCGTGATCATAAAAAAACATATCATATCGATACAGAGAGAGAGAGAGAGAGAAAGGTATATATATATATATATGTATTAAATAAAATACCAACACACAATAAATTATTTTTTTTTTCGCTTTTCAACTATATTTAGAGATATTCGTAATAATAATAAACACAATATTTCAAAAAATAAAACATTAATAAAAAACTATCGAAACTAGAATTAGAATTAGTGGCAAACATTGAAATTGGTTTTTAAGAAAACTTTTCGATTTTTTTTGTTGTTTTGTTTTTATTGTTGGATGTAGTAAAAATTAAAACAAAATTTTACAGAGATTATAAGTAAGTAAGTAATAATAATAATAATAATCATATATAAGATGAAGAGTGAAGATGATTTGGTTTCTGTTTTTGTTTTTTTTTTTCGATCTAAAAGTCTTAAAACAATAAAAAAATGTGCGCAAGTCAGTGGCAAAAAGAAACAACAACAGGCATTCCACATATGTATATATATAGACCGATCGATCCGAGATACACATACATATATAGGTTTGTATGCTGTTGCAATTGAATATATGTATATATAGAACTACTCTAAGGTAATCTTGTAGATCGGTTAAGTACATAAATTATCAATAAAACGCATAATAATCATAGTCAATAATCATAATAATAATAATAATAATGAAAAAGGAAAAACAAATCACACGAGATCTCTAAAAAAAACTTAGTTCTGCTTTGTCATATTAAGTTTATTAATTTAACATTTTATGTGTAGATGTATATATATTATATAAAACAAAAAAACATGTATAATACATCGAGAGCAGGAGGAGAGACATAATTTTTAGATAGAGATTAAAACCAAAAAAATAAAAAGGGAAACAAAAACAATTTACAAAGTCCAAACGTAAGATGTTAAAAATTTTGAAACATAACATAAATTAAGGGGGGGTGGGGGAGGGCGTGGCTTATTAAAGTGTGTGTGTGAGAAGATGAGTGTGTCTGAGTTTAAGAGAGGGACTAATGGGGGGTGGAAGGGGGCTGTGGGGTGACTTGTGATTGTGATATTGATTAGTAGTAAGCTAAAGAGGTGTGTATACAATATATAGTTACGATTTACAAATCGATCTTGGTCAACGTTTAAGTGGGTGTAGCTAGAGTACAGAGTAGTGTAGTGTATAGTGTGTGTGTGTGTGTGGTGTAGATAGTAGCAGCATACAGCATATATAGATTCTTGTATTTATAAATATATGTATGTATATATATAGATAGAGATATCGTATATAGTATAGACTAAACTAGACAATATTCGTTATGCATCATCATCATCATCATCAACATCGTTTATGTTCGTTGTTCAACAATTCTTTGTTTTTGTTTTTTTTTCTCTTCGTTTTCAACATAGATATATAACAGCATTCACGATCTATGCATTAAATATATAGCTATACGATCTAACTAACTAGAGTTCTATATATTTTAGGTTAGAATAAACACAGACAGATAAACTAGAGAGTGAGAGCGACAGAGAGAGAGAGAGACAGACAGCCAGCGAGAGCAATTAAGAGAGAGAGACAGAGACAGACGTATAGACATCTGGCAAGAGTGTAAATGAAAGTGGGAGTGGTTGGGAGTGGGAGGGAGAGAGCATAAGCATTGCTAACGACAGCCAACAACTAGAGCAGGCACACACAACTGTACCGCAAAAACGAGCAACAGCAGCATGAGTTTCCTTTTATTTTCTTATTATGGCATCCTTTCTTTAATCCTCCTTCTATATAGGATTTATCTCTGTTTGTGTAGGAACGACTTTTATGACTTGATTGGTTTCTCCTGGTTTTTTTTTTTTTTTTTTTTTTTTGGGTGTGGGGGTGAAGCGAGGATGGTTAATGGCCCGGGGGAGGGGAAAAGCTATCACAGTACTTTTCGTTTAACCAATTCTGCATTTTGTGATCGATCAAAAAAGGAACTTAATTCATCTATATTTGTCTCTGTGTGTGTGTGTGAGAGAGTGTGCGTGTGTGTTAGTGAATGCTTTAAAAGCATCTTTCAATCTCCAATCTTCCGTCTTCTTGGTGAAAAAATGGCAACTATTGCAAGTCATTTAGCGAGTTGTTTGCGTTTACTCAATGGCAACTTCTCAACACTGAAAGCTCTGCATTTTGTACAGCCTGCAGCGCAGCAGTGTTAGTTAACAGCAGGATCAGCGATCTATGTTTGTGTGGCGTAAGCAGCTTCAAAAGCTTCCTAACTTCCTATCTGTTGTTTGTTCTGTTTTGTAAAACTAATGAGGCCCTATGTGGTCGGTTCGGTTCTATAATTAAAAGTCTAAGAAAAAACTGAGGCACGTTCACGATCAAATCATATTGTGTTTAAGTACAGTTGCGCTCCCCTTTCCTAATCCTTCGTATTTAGGAGGTCTTCATCTTCTTGTAGGGATTCAATACCATGGCACTTCCCTGACCAGCACCCTGAGCAGCAGCCGCTGCATATTGCTGGGCAGCAACTGCCCCAGCCGCGTATTGTTGTTGGCTAGTGGGCATGCCGTAGGCGGCAGCAGCAGCAGCGGTCGTATAGCCGGGAATTACCCCAGCCGGATAGAAATAACCAGCAGCAGCTGCAGCAGCCGCCGCCGCAGCCTGAGCCTGGGCTTGTGCCTGTGCCTGCTGCTGCTGCTGGGCACTTGAGGTGGGCACAGCAGCATATTGGTGGGCTCCAGCTGGAGCTCGTAGCAGGGCCGCCGGATAGGCTGCTCCCGGTTGTGGTGGCCCAGCCGACACTCCGGTTGCTCCACGCACCGGTGTCCCGGGTGCCGAGAGACCCGCCGCTTGACGCATTTGAGCTTGCGTCTGCATTTGCAGGAGAGCTGCCATCGACATGGCCTGACCCGGCATGGGAGGTTGCACAGGTTGCGGCACTGGAGCTGGCGGTGGGGGGGCAGCAGCAGCAGCTGCCGCTGCATTCGCAAACGACTTGTTCAGCGTCATTCCCGTGTAGGCAAGGGCTGTTGCTGTGGGCATCAGTTTGTTGCCGCCGCCAGCAGCTGCTGCTGCTGCCGCTGCAGCGGCCACTTTGAGGGCGTAATTCTTTTGGGCCACCTCTTTGGCCAGGGCAGCGGGATCGGCAGTGGTGGCGTAGTAGGCTCCCGGATTGGCTGACAAGCCAGCAGCAGCAGCTTGGGCATAGACTTGTTGGGCATATGCCGCCTGTTGGGCATAGGCAGCGGACTGTGCCTGTTGCACTTGTTGTTGTTGCTGCTGCTGCAGGTGAGCTGCCTGCTGCTGTTGGTGTTGCTGTTGCTGCTGTTGTTGCTGTTGCTGCTGCTGCTGATGTTGCATGTGTGCCTGGACATAGGCTGGATTGGTATTGGCCATGGAAGTGATCACCGAACTGGCATTACTATAGGCTGAATAAAGATTGCCGTAGTTGTAGGCGGGCATGGCGTATGTAATGCGTTGCGCCTGTTGCTGACTCTGCTGATAGTAGGCGGCTGCAGCGGCAGCAGCTGCTGCTGCTGTCATCGATGAAGCGGCCACACTGTTGCTGCTGCTGCTGCTGTTGTTGCTGCTGCTGCTTGTTGGTGTGGGCAAAATGCCGCCATTGCTATAACGTGTGTAGGAGGAGGCGGACGAGGACGAGGAGGAGGCAGCGGCAAGGGGCAAATCGTTGCCATTCTGCTTGGCATAAATGCCACGTGAGGCTGTGGTTGTTGTTGCTGTTGTCAACGAGCTGTTGCTGCTGTCACTTGCAAGTGTCTCATCATGTTGCTGATCCTGTTTGATCAGATTGTTGTTGATGTAGGACAAATAGTTATTATTATCACTGCCATTGGGCAGCGGCAACAGGCTGCTAGTTGCTGTTGTAACTGTTGCTGCTGCTGCTGTGGCAGTTGTTGTCTCTGTTTGGGTTTGGGGGGAATTTATGGGGGGACTAAGGCTACCATTTGGGGGCGTTTCTATAGGTAAGTCATTGGCTAATGCTGTTGTTGTTGCTACTGCTGTTGCTGTTGGTGTATCTGTTGCTGTGGTTGCTGTTGTTGCTGATGTTGCTGATGTGGATGTTGCTGTGTTGGTGGTGGTTGTGATATTTGTTACTGTTTGTGTTGTATTACAATCAATTGCCGTAGCGATAGTAATAGCAGCAGCTGAATTTATTGTATCATGATCAGTCTCTGGCTCACTTTGGGGCGACTCATGATCGTTATCGTTATTGTTTTGGTTATCGTTATCGTTATCGTTAGCATTATCGTTAGCGATATTGTTATGTTGATGATTGTTGTTATTAGTTATTGTTAATTGTGGTGAAATTGTTGTAGCAATTTGATTTAGATTATTATTTAAATTAATGCTGCTTGTTGCTGTTGCATTTGCAGTTGTTGTTATTATGTTGGCGCTACTTAATGCAACTTGTGGTTGTTCTAGTTGTTGTTGTTGTTCTTGTTGTAGTTGTTGTTCTTGTTGTAGTAGTGGTTGTTGTTGTTGTTGTAGTTGTTGTTGTAGCTTTTGCTGTTGCTGTTGGTCATACTCACATGAGACTGGCACAAAGGGCTGCATTAATTGTTGATAGGTTGTCGCACCGGGTTGATACACTGGAATGCCAGACTTCTCGGCAGCTGGACGTTTGAACGGTACCATGCCAGAGAATTGCTAAATTAAAATAGATACAAATACAAAGTACATTTAATTAATTAAAAAGGTTTTCATTAATTAGTTATCGCAGTTATCTATCATACACAAAACGAGCAAATTTGTTCGGTTAAAGTTACCAAAAAAAAAGGAACTTAATTCTGTTTTCTATCTTCTCTGCCAATAAATTATTCTTTCTTGTTATGAATAGAAATTAAAGTAAAAGTAAAATATAAAAAAAACATTATAATAGAATACCAAATTATTTAAAAATAAAGAAAGAATTTGTAAAAATTGTTTTCTTTTTGAAAATAATTTAACAAAATTCTGCAACAATTTGCGTGCAATTTCAATGAGCAATAATTATGATGATGGAAATGATTATGAAAATTATGATTCGATGATTCTATTGATGAAAGAAGCTTCAAAAGCTGTGCTTAACAGTAGATAAGAGATCTTTGGGGTTTCATTACTGGTTAGTAATAAGATTTTTTATTAGGTTTATTTAAAACAATCTACATTTAGTCTGAAATGGGGATTATTTAGTTACAATTTCTATCAATAAAGATTTCATTTCTTGAAGAATGAATGAGGAAAACCTAAGGAAATTTTATTGGAGTCAGTTAAATCGAGGACGATTAGTTCTCTTGGGTAGACTTAGTCAGGTCTCGAGTCTAAAAAGTCTCATCAACTGATCAGAAATATGTATAAATTAATATACAGTTTAGGCAAAACATTTTCTGCTTTGCATATCCATTTTCCATGTATAAGCTTTTGCTTTAGAAACTAAGCTCAGCTTTAGTGGCAAATTAGTTATTATTTCATAATACAAAAACTGCCAATTTATTGAATTTCTCTCTCATGATAAAATTACTCATGGTTTCTTCTATTTATGGTGCACTTGAAGAGTTTCTAAATCGTTTTTGGACATGCTATATTCACTGATACGAATAGAATGGATTTTAAATACATTTCCGATTCGATTTGATTCACATCGATTGTTTGATTTTTGTGTTATGCCATGTGGGGTATTTTTTTTTTTCTTGGTTTTTTCTATTTCTTTTGTTTGAGTACTTACGAAGTTTTCATAGTAAAATGAACCAACCGTTTTAGCATCCATCTTTTTGGCATTTATGATTAATTTGAATTTGTTAAGTTATACGATTTTCGGTTATTAGGTTTAATTGTTGGTAATTTTTTCGGTTTGGTTTGTTAATTTGATGATTTGAGTAGAGGTGGTGGTGTGGCAGGGGGTTTGGTTGGTTGGTTGGGTAAATTATCATTAACAATCAATTCAAAAATTCCAACATAAACGAAGAGATAAAAGTTGAGAGAGAAAGAGAGGGGAGAGAGAGAGAGAGAGAGAACACAAATGAAATTAGTGGACAAATATATGCTTAGATTTAACTTAAGTTTGTTTTTTTAAGGTTATATATATATTTTTTTTTAGATTAAAATGATAAACTGCTTAAAGCGCGAGCACGAAAATTGAATTGAAGGGCAAGTGGAGTGGAGTGAAGTGTAGGGGGGTCAAGGGGGGTTGGTGGTGGTGGTGGTGTAGGATAGTACCGCAGAGAAATGCATGTTCAACTAATTAACGACGAAAAGCACTTAAACAATTAAGCTGACTAACTGCAAGAGCTAAGGGCGAACACAAAAACAGAAAGCAAAAAATCCGAAAAAAAAATATATATATGTATATAACGAATGAATGAATGGAAGAAGAATGGCAACAACATTCCAACTTTGGCAAATAATCAGTTAAATCATTTTAATTAACACTGCGCTCTGCCAAGGTAGAAATGTGATTGTGATTTATCATACTATACAGTTACATATATATATATATATGTATATATATTTAATTGGGTTAAATTCGCAGGCACGCGAAAGTAGCAACAGCATTTGCAGAGATCAAGTGAAGTGAAATGAGGGGAAAAGGTGTTGAAAGTGGGTGGATGGGTGGTTGGTTGGGTGGTTCAGTGGGTGGGCAAGTTGCAGGTGGCAAGAGTCGTTGCTGATGATGATGAAAAGTCAAATAGGCGTGGTGATGAGGATGGTGTCTGTGTGTGCGAGTGTATTGATTAGTAAATATGTGTGTATATATAAACGTATGTGCGTGTGTGTGTGTGTGTGTGCTTGTGTTTGCGCTTTTGATATATCTGATAATGACTTCATTTTGTAAATTAAATGCTTAGTGTGTGGCGTTCCTGACTAACCAACTTGAACTGCCAGAGCAATACTGATAATGAATGTTAATTGATGGCACTTTGATGTGCGTATGTGCACAAGCATCTGTGTGTGGGTGTGTCGGTGTGTGCGATGGAGTGAGTATACACACACTCACTCGATTTCAGCACCTGCCCTCAAAAGTATGCTATGGCATGAGTACCAAAGCAATTTGATCGAAACCCTAAACCAAGTGAAAACAAGAATAATTGGCCAATTGCCTTCATTATTATTCTCGGATCTTGGCAAGAAATAAATTAAGCAATCAATGCTCACTTTTGCTCAAATGATTGACCATTTCAATATAAATATTGTTGATCTTAAGAAATGGTAGAAACAAGCCTTGACAAAATATATAAATTATACGAAAAAAAAACATGCAAAATCACGACTTGGAGGCCACCTAAATCAGTGGTTCACAATTTTACTGATATTTTTCTACAGTCACCTTAGAGTAGGACCTAAATAGACCACTTTGCGAAATTTAAATGAATATACAATTTAAGTTTTTAATGGCATTTTGACTATAATTTGAAGCAAAACTAAAATACAAGTTTTTGCAATCAGCAGGAAATAAATTTTGAGCTTTGAGTTTATGAGAAATATCGACCTTTTGAGTATGATCAGTCCTCTATTAAGATTAACCTTTTTAAATGCGATCTACATTGGATATATGTAGTTTTTATTATAAAGGTTGCTTGGAATTGCTTTATAAGTTGATCTTTCTACTTAAAATAGTTTGATTTAATTCGTTTTCCTATTAGGATAAATAAAACCATTTGCTAAATTAGTTTGTACATCAATTATTCATATTAATAATGCAGGACCAAACAAATTTGTATCATTTCGATGCTTTTGAATTGGTTTGGCATAAGTAAACGAAGGTCTAACCAAAATTGGTATATTTTCCAATAGATTAGTTCATCAAGTAAACACCTTATTAGGCCTCTAAATCTATGGAAATAACTAACTTTTGATTGTCATAGTTTATTTTAAAAGTATAGAACAAATTAAATGGCATTTCAAGGCAAGTTTTACCTGCTTCAACTTGAGGAGTCAATTTCAAATTACTAAACAAAAAGCATAGCATACTTATAAGGGCCATTTGAGAACTAATTAGATTATCGTTTGCATTTGCAATTGAGATTTTTAATTAATATGTATATTTGTTTTTCTATTGCATGCATTAAAATGAATTCATTTATAAGCTTTAAATTAACTAATGAATTGCATTTGTCAAACAACAAATCAAATCAAATCAAATCGGTGGGGGAGCCCAAAAAAAAAAAAACAATACGAAAAAATAAATATTTAAATTTAAATTTAAACACAAAAGAAAATTGAGTTAGGAGAAGAGCAAAACAACGAACAAACGACAAAACAAAAAATGTTAAGGAAATAAAAGAAAAAACCAACGAAAAGAAAAGGGAAAACAAAAATACCAGTGGAAACATATCAGTAGTTGTGTCCGCTGCCCGCTTCTTGCCCACTTCCAGTGTGTGATGATGATGATGGCCCATTACAGCGGCGGCAGTTACGGCGGCAGCAGCGGCGGCAGCAGCAGCAGCGGCAGCAGCGCTATTCTGGTTGTTGTTGTTGTTGTTCTGGTTGTTTGTTGTGGTTGTTGTTGCTGTTGCTGTTGTTGGTGATAAAGGTGTTGCTGCTGCCGTTGGTAGGTGGTGGTGGTGGTTCTGCAGTTGTTGTTGTTGGTGGTGTAGGTGGTGGTGTTGCTGGTGTAGATGATGGTGTGCCGTAACAGGTGAGCTCTGTGTATATGCAGTCAGTATGTATGTGTGTGTGTGTGTGTGAGTGTATGAGTGTTTGTCATATAATTTGAAAACAATTGCACAAAAATTATAATGATAGTTATGCAAATGCCCATGTGTGTGTGTGTGTGTGTTTGTGTGTGTCGAGATGGAAATTGATTTTTGCCCATAATCAAGCATTTAAATTATGTGAATAATTCAGGCAAACATTTTTGGGTGTTGGCATATTTAATTGATTTTCATATATATTTTTTTTTGCCATATTTTGATTCAAAAATGAATTATTTATATTGTCCAATGCAGTTGTTTGTTGGTTTGTGTATGTAGAGTTATGTAGGTGAGTGTAGTTGTTTTTTTTACCATCCATCGTAGAAGCAATTACAGTATGTGTGTGTGTGTTTGTGTGTGTGAAGGTTTGTGTAGTTGTGTGTGTGTTGGCACAGGCGTAACAGATGAAATACATAATAATAGTAGAATAGTAGAATATGAAGTAAAAAATAGTATATAAAAATCATATAAATTGAATTTCTTTTTTTTTTTTGGAATTCAAAAATAAATATCTTAGAATCAATTGTTAGAGTTAGAAATCTGGTAAGTTAAATATATATATATTTCAGATATAAATAAAGCAGAATTAAGTAAGAAGAAAAGTGAATAAAGCTTTAAGAAAAAGCAAAACCAAAAAAACAGAATAAAACAGATGGCAGAGGCTTGATTTACTTATCAGCTAACTTAATTGGGATAAATCATAGATATGTATTTATATATGTATATATAGTATGTGGTATGCAACAAAACTATCGCTTGATTTGTCACACATTCGTATTTTCACTGCTAAAAATAAGGAAATCAAATATGGAATAACCAAAATCATACACAAAAGAACACATATATTTTTTTCCTGCTACAATTATCACCTGAAACAAACAGAAAAAACTTGGCATACTTTTCTGGGCTGTGGCAAACAAAAATTTACATTTAAATGGCTTTAAACCAAAATATATAGAAGGGGAGAGAAAACTCAAAAACCAAAGAGTGACAGAGATTCCAGCAACTGTGGCAAAGTTTCTATACTCTTAACCAGTGAAAAGTCATTCGATTTAGATATAGAAGTCATGAATCGAAAAAGTATTGCCTACTTATTTGAGTTGGTTAACGGATTTGTATCAAATTAGATGTACAACTTAATTTTAGAGAGTTTTTTTCTAGTAAAACTTTTAATAAGGAGGACAGATTGTTCCTAAAATTCATTCGATTTAGCTGATTTTAGTGTAGAAAAAAGATGTATCAAAAAAGTGTTGCCTACTTATATGAGAAAATTTGATTAACGTGGTTAAAACTTAATTTATAGAGAAGTTTTTGCTAAGAATACTTTTAAAAACGCAAACAAAATGTTCCTAGATTTTTAATATTGCCAAATGAATCACATAATTCACGTAAAACAAATAGCTGAACTGTGTTTCTGAAGTGGGGATCAGTATAATCAGTACCACAATCTTAGATATTGAAAATTAAGGCTCTATTTTTATTAAAGTTATATTACACACTCTTTGAATCTAGGCAGATCGGCTAAATAAAATCTATTTTCTTTAGATCTTTTTCCTAAACCGAACATACTGCCTTTTCGGAAAGTGTATAGAGAAATACATGGGGGAACAACATTGAAGTTTTTCGTCTGCCACGTTGGCTTGATGTCACTGGCAATGAATCCTACAAAACGGATTAATTCGCTTGGGCGCCGAAAAAGTTTTTCGCTTCTATTTGCTGGTTTTTTCTTCTTTATTTTTTTTTTGGTGGGGTAAATGGCAAGCGGGGACTTTTAGTATGAGTGTATGTGGGCATGTATGTATGTATGTGTGAGCCAAAAGAAAGAGCCAACTGAGAGTCTATAAAAAACCAGCAGGCTGGCCAGCCAGCCAGCCAGCCAGACAGACAGATAGACAGAACAGAGACAGCAACCAGAACAGAGCTGAACTGAACAGGACAGGCAGGACAATTCATTGGCATGGAAATCTCTGCTTTTAGTTAATTTTCCGGTTCAAACGTTATCCGGCTCTGACTAATCCATGATGTTTCGTTGCTGTTGGCCGTGTTTGGCCATGTTGGTGGCGCTGCTCCAGGTTGACATTTACATTTTTGGTCAGTTTTCAGGTCAAAAAACGAAACGAAACGAAACGGAATAAAAATACGGACTTACAGCGCGGGGTCATGCCCATTGCCGCTGCCTGATACTTCCTCTTTTTCTCATTTTTTTTTATGTTGTTGGTGTCAAGCTTACATATGGGCTTAAATGGAGTTGCCACGCCCCAAGCCTCATCCCCCGCCCCGTAGAAACTTTAATGTTTAAAGGCCAGAAAGAGTGAAAAATCAAAGGGAAAAACTATAGCATACTTAGCGGCATGGCAACGGGCTGAATAGATAGTTCTTTTGACTGTTTCGGGAGGTTCCTTTCATCTGAAGCTAAGCCTAAAACACAAAACTCTTCAAAAGACGCACATTAAATGTGTGTGTGTGTGTGTGTGTGTGGGTGTGTGCGTGTGTGTAGGTGTGTCAAAATGACAATTTGATACAATAATCACGTTTGTCGTGTTGCCCAGGTTGCCAGGGGGCGAAAAGCGGCTGTGGGTTGGCTTGGCTGTTGTCTCGATTGAATTACGCCTAAAATGCTGCAACAATTTTTCACTTTATGCGATATTATGCTGCAATTATGTGTGTCATGTAAACCCCGCGCGCGCTGCCATACCTCACATTTACCCTGCCCTGCTCTGCCCTCCCCTGCCCTGTCTCTGTCTCTGCCTTTTGGACAACGTTGATGTTGTTTCTGTTGTTGTTTTGCAGCATCAAATAAATTTTCAACAGAAAGCAATTAAGTCGCGAATTAAGTGCGCCGCATATAGGCAGTCAGGCAGCAGCCAGGACGACACAGGAACCCACCAGCAGCAGCACCAGCAGCAGCACTCAGGACCAGCATCAGGACATGGATACGTTTCTCACATGGAGCTCATGCGTGTCTCTGTATGCGTGTGTGTGTGTGTACGAGTATCTGCGTGCTCAAAGTTTTAACGCGTTGTAATAAATGTTAATTTTGGCCCCAACGAAAATCAACATTTATGGCGTATTTTATATATGGAAAGGCAGGGCAGGACGGGGGCAGGTTGGGGAGCAGCTTCAACATATTTTCCATGTTGCTGAATAACGTTACACTCGGCTGTCAAGTGTGCGTGTGTATGTATGTGTGGGGATTATATTCTCCACGATATATATATACCAGTTTTATGGTTGTGCGTGTTTTTCAAGTCAAATTGTTTAAAATGCAATTTTCTTATACTGTTCTTCGCTTTGATTTATGTAGCTACAAGTTGCTATTTATGTATATAGAATTTTCTAATAACTGTTATCAATTTGCTATATAAGATAGGACCTAAAAACGCTTTGCCGTTTGCCCCACGTTGGGCGCCCAATTTTAAACGAAACTAAATTTGTGTGTAGCATTAAACTGCTTGCTCCACGTTGGGCGCCAACAACTAAACTTTCTTGTTCATATATTATTTGTGTAGCATAATCTAAGGGGCTAAGCTGCAACATAAAATTGGCATAAAAAATATATTTTGCACATGCATTCTTATAGAAAGAGAGAGAGAGAGAAAGTGTAGGTACAGTTGCTACTGCTAATTATAGTATTTATATATCTAGATTAGTGCATAAGAGTTTGAGAGAGCGAGAAGGAGAGAGTTAGGATATATATATTTATATATATATAGAGTGTAAATGTGTGTGTGTGAGTTGTTTTTGGCAAAAATAACTCAAAATTCATAAGACATTTAGGATCATATATATATATAAATATATGTTGAAAGCAAACAAAGGAGAAAACAAAAAGATCGTGGTCTGGGGGGGGGGGAACAAAAGTAAAAACACGAACAAACAAAGAAACAAACAAACAATAAACGAAAGAACAAACAAAACAAAAAATAGGTGAAAATTATATAAGAATATAGAAGAGAAGAAAAATGATAGCCATACCGCAGCTGCAGCAGCGACAGCGGTGGCGCGTGTTTGGGCCGCTTTTAATTGTGCCTGTAGGTGCAGGGGGGGATGAAAGTAGCGGCAGGGTTCACGTGCGCATCTGCCCTTCACGGCGTCCATGCAAACCGTGATGGAACCATCATCGTGCCGGGCGACACTCTCCTGAGGATGCGCGAAACGGCATTCAGATTCGGCGCGTTTGCAGGCGCCGCGCAAGAATTCGCGACAGACCTGCAGGTTGGAGGAAGGAAGGAAGGAACAAGGAAGAAGGATGGTACGAACGAACACACACACCACACACACACACACACACACACACACACAAGGTTGTTGTTGTTGTTGCAGTTGCATTTGTTGTTTACGGGTTTTGTTTTTTTTTTGTTTTTTTGTTCGATTCAGCATTGTAGTTGTAGACGAAGGAGGAGAAGAGTTGGTTGATTGCAGATTTGTTGTTGGTTCATTTGGTTGTTGGTTGGTTTTTTCGGTTGGTTGGTTGGTTGGTTGGCGGGCGGCGTTGGGCAGCGGTTTTTAGCAAAAAAGTGGCAGCAGTTGTGTGTGGGTACAAAGTGTGTGTGTGTTGTTGTTGTTGATTTTTTTTTTTTGGCGGTTGGTGGTGTGGTTGTTGTTGTTGTTGTGTGGGTGTAGTGGTGGTGGTGGTGGTGGGGTTTTGGTTGGATAATGGAAGGAGGATATTCAGTAACAAGTTCATTTTGTTTCTTTCTTAAAAAGTATTTGTTGTTGTTGTTGTTTTGAGAGGGGGGATTTTCATTTGGAGTTTTTAAAAAACGTTTTTTTTTTATTTTTTTGCATTCCCATTAACAAGCTTCACATTTTTTATGCTTTACTGAGGTTAGAGCCGATTAATTTTTGTTGGTTTGTTGCCTTTTTTCAGATTTTCTTTATTTTTTTTTTGTTTTTTTGGGCGGTATGAGTTTGGTTATTGGTTTTTTGCGTGCCGATTAGCTTTTTCTTTTGTTTTTAGAGTTTGTGCTTTTTGGAATACAACACAAAAAGCACGGAAATATATATGTATATATATATATAAAAGAAAAGAAACAAAACAAAAAGAGAATGCAAGGATTATGTAAGTAACAATCAAAAGTTGAAACAAAAAAATGTACATAAAACAAAAGAGGGACTAAGGATCGATTGAAAAAAAAACACAAAAGATTGATAGAGTGAGAAAGAGAGAGAGAGAGAGAGAGGGGGGTAGGGTCAACTGGGCGGGGAGGACTGTGGTGTCTAAAATGAGTTTCTTTTGGTGGAAGAAATCAAAGAAAAAGTAAATCAAACTAAAACTACCAGAAAGAAGAAAGAAAATTATTCGAAAATTAATTTGAAGAAATGTCTAAAGAAGAAAATACTAAAAAGATATATTTCTATAATTTGTTTATATCAATCTATATATTCAATACAAAAACAAAACTATATTGATTGAAAATTTTGACCTAACATTTATATATAGCTACTCACATCTAACAGTTACGATTAGCTATAGTTTCTATATAATAAAACTCAATAAAAATCACTATAAATTCTCTTCTTTATCCCTAATTAAAATTTTCTTTATATGTAAAAGAAAAAAGAGTGAAGGAAAACTAAGAAAAATATTTCTAAATAAAATAAAAATCGAGTTCAAGTGCAATTGAATTCGGCAACAAATTGTTGTTGGTTTTTTTTTTTTTGGTTTTTGTTTTTTCAAGGGCGAATTTGACAAATTGATTGAAATATATTGAATATATATTGGGTATATATATGTATATTTAGAGAAATTGTATATACAGAAAATGGGAGCGCTTTGTTGTAGTTGTTGTAATTATTGTTGTAGTTGTTGTTGTTGTTGTAGTAGTTTGGTTTTGTATTTGATTGGCATTGATTTGCTTTTGACCATCATTGTATATATCAAGAAAGCTTTGCATTTATAGCTGCAAAGCCATAAGCGCCTAAAAGGCTGCAACAAATTGGGCTTAGAGACTTAAATACACACACACAAAAAAAAAATGGAATCAAAAACCAAAGAAGTAGAGTAGAAGGAAACAATAAAAACAATACTAACTAATAAATAAATCGAATTTTTGTTTCAAAACAGAAATCAAAATAAATCGTTTTTCCATCTTTTGCATTTTGTTAGACAAAAAAGTTAATAATAACAGTAAATACGAATGTGTGTCAAATCAATTTTCGTTTCATTCCGGTTTTTTCCTTTTGCGTAGAAACAAAAGGAAACGAACCGTACACGACATTTTCACAATGGTTTTTAGTTGCAATAGTTTTTCATTATTTTTTTTGTTTATATATATTAATATAATTGATAAAATGAGACTTAAAATAAAATATCAGTTTGGCATGCCATAAAAACGAACGAAACGAACCGAACCGAAACAAATTGCTCAATTTGCTCTTTGGTAAGTATGTTTATGTCAAATTCGTTTCAATTTCGAACACAACAAACAAACGGAAAGCATTAAACAATTAAAAAATTAACATTTAAATCATAAACACATCAAAAGATATAGTAGATATAATATATATTATCTGGTTGTGGTGGGGGCAAAAAGTCTGTGGGGCGGGGGGTGTTGTGTGTGGGGGAAAACTCACCTCTAATCGGTCGGAACGTGGTATTTTCTGTTGGGCCACCTGCACAGTTTGTGGAACAACTGGTCCCAGTTGTGAGGCAACGGCCGTTGGATCCGGCCCCAGCAAAGTAGGCACTAAGTGTCCAGTTGGATAATATGGACTATATGTGTTGGCTGGTATCCCAGACAAATATGGATTTGCGGCCTAAAGGGAGACAGAGACGGAGAGAGAAAGCCATTAAGCCATTATAATAATTCATCATCAGAGTATTTGTCAGAGTGGGTCAGGAGGGGAAAGTAAGTGGGCTGGGTGTCTGGGGGGGGTTTTGCTTGATTTTCCTAGTCCATTTATCATCTGCCACAAACAACAACAAGCCATTTCTATATGCATTCTCAGTTCTCTCAATCTAAAATGAATTGGAATTCAACTTATTTGCACAAAGGCAGCTAAGATTATGCTTCTGCTTCGGTTATCTTTTACTATATTAAGTTGACAATTTATTTCGAAATAATTATCTTTCCTTTGAAAGTTGTCTCTAAATCTTTAAAGAGACTTTATCCCTATAAAAGTTATGATATTTGAACTCATTTAAGTTTCTTGCCTGCTAAAAAATCAAGATGTTTTCCATGTTTATTATAGCGACTGATAAATTTGACTTTATCTATTTATTATTCTATTTCTCAGATATTTTCTATATAGAATTTAGTAGAACATATCCAAGAATACCATGTTTTTGACGTTTTTGACTTAAATTAGTGTTGGAAACCGCCGAGAAAATGGCTAAGAAAGAAACTTGGGAAAGATAAGGGTGGAGGACTATTTTCAAAAGGTCCTTGTTTGATTTAATATGTTTCCATATCAACTTCTCCCACAAACTCTCTCAGAGAAGCAAAGAAAACTACTGAATGAATAGTTTCCAGTTTAATGAGCTCCACCAACACCTTTTCCCCACTCATTAGCGCTAATTGCTTAACCAACTATATGAACTGTAAAAGCCAAATGGCCTAAGACAAAAATGTATCTGCTCTTTCATTTATTCATTAGAGTATCTGAAAGTTTGTTTTATGGCAGATGCCCGCCCACATTTTTCAGTTCAGGGTTTTTAATATGCTTAACACGCTCTCAGGGAGGACGAGGCGAAACGGCAAATTTCTAATCCTGCTCTAATGAAAATTCATGCATTTTTCAGCACTCCGAGTGAGTCCTTTCTTAATGGTTGCTGGCGTTTAGCCCTCTTTCCCCCCACATCCCACTCCCCGCCGCTTGCCAATTATTTGAGAATTAATTTTCGATTTGTTAGAAGTTGAGAAAAGGAATAAAAAAAGAACCAAAAAAAAAAATGAAAACCTCGAACTGAACTGAACTGAACTGAACCCGATGAATAATACATGGCTACTGCTCCATTTCCGTTTCCTTCCTTTTGACTCATTTTCGCGCATTTTCAATGGATTTTTTCTGTTTTTTTTTTTTTTTGCGGTCGCTTATAAATATTCATATATAAAATTTTCTTCTTCTGCGTTTTTTTTTTGGTGTCTTGCGGTAAACTAGAAATTTTTACTTCCACTAAGAGGGAAAGAGAGCTGGCGGCTTAGGAATTCAATTAAAATATTAAAGTGCATGAGAAAGGTATGTGTGGAGGGGGGGAGGGGAGAGAGAGTTAGGGGGAAAAGGAGTGTCCGACTTACCACAGCTTGCACTTGGCCCGATATGACCGGCTGGCCAGGCGCGATGCCCATCTGTTGCATCAATGCGTTCTTTAGGGCCAAATGATTGCGTCCATTTATCAATAATTGATCCTTCAAATGCTGTGGTGGATGAAAATATTTGCACGGCGGTTTATCACGATTACAGCGACCCTGCAAAAGCAACAACAACAGCAAATGAGTACAAGAATTCCATAAAAAATAAATATATAATATCAATTTGTAAATGCAAAATCTGTTTGCGACATTTCATAAATTTCAAAATGAGAAGCATGATGAATCGGTAACCTTTATATGATTTATTGGCCACCACAAAGTCAAATTGCCATTGCTCCTAGGTAGGTAAATATTAAAATAAACCAGGACCCACTTGGTATTCAGGACATGGATAATCACCAAGCTTAGATTAATATCCACATCCACATCCATGTACTTGCATCATTATTTTCATGCAACTCAACGAATGTCGAATATTTATTTACTTTACTCAAATCGTGCAATTAACTGCATGAAATTGCCCTTCGTTTTGCCTTTCATACACATTTCTCAACATTTCTAATGCAAATTCTAATAGTAATTGCTAAAATAACAAAAAACCAAAACAGGAAACATGCATATTTTCTATACCCTTTACTTATGAGGGTAAGAGTGGTCAAGAATGGACTTCAACCTAACTCAGAGAGCAACCCAGAAGGCCAGGAATTATGGAAATTGCAATCCTGTCAAAGCTTTAAGTCCTCAGGACCATATCAACTGAACTTAAGGATAATTAACAATCCCAAATTATTGTTAAAGTTATCGAATTAGTTAATATATTGTAACTTAAAAACCAATAAATAAATACAAATCAATTTCAGCACGATCAAGAAAATGTTCAAAAAAGTAATTGATTTTACTTTTTTTCATAGAAAGTAACTCATCTAAAAAGTCTCCAGAAATATATTATTACAGGGTATTTGCCTGCCTGATTTGTTGAACATTTTCTTGATCGTGCTTTGGGAACATTTTAAGAGAAACCAAAAAACCTAAGCAATTAAATGCATGAAATTTTGCATTTCGCTTTCATTTTCATACTTCGGTATTTCACATTTCTCAACTCAATTTTTGAGGTAAATTGTTGTAGTAATTGTTGTAAGGGAATAACAACAAGAGCGAAAACAGCACAAACATGGATTCTTTTTTTTTACATATAATGGTAAAAAATTTACAACAAAAAAAGCGGAATGAATTTCACTTCATTAGCACGTGTAATTATGGCCAGGGATTATGGCTTTCAACTCTCTCTCACTCTCTCTTTGTGTTGGCCTGAATGTCAACAATAATTTTAATGACCATTCGTGTGTGTGTTGGTGTGTGTGTGTGTGTGTGTGTAAGGGAGAGTTGGCTAATGCCCTTTGGCAGTAGGCATGCAATATTGCATGTTGGTAAAAAGCAAAAAAAAAAGCAGGAGATTTTTCACAACCAAGCCGCCATAATTTCCCCACACACACACACACACATACTCTCACACATACACACACACTGAGAGAACAGACGGGTAAACAAATATGCATGTAAATTATATTTAATTCAGAGCAAATGAAGTTAACAAATATTTGCATAAACCAACGATGACGACGATGATGACGACGACAACTCCTCCTGGTCAACACACACACACACACATACACACAAAGTTGGTTGAGTTGTTAAAAAAAAACGATTTCTGAAAGCTAATTCTAATGCAACGAACTTTTGGTTACTCTAAAACTTTTAGCCCAACTTTTGCTATAGAGCCAAGATTATAATTGTAGTTTTTCGATGTATGAGAGAAATTATAGAAACCTTCGTTTACTTACAGCTGTGGTCAGACAAATAGAAACGAGTACATTCATATGCCAATTGAAGCGTATTTCTGGCAAAGTGAGAACATGAAATTGAACTCAGATCTTTTTAAGAATGGAATGCATATAGTTAAAATAACTCAAAATTGTTGTGGTTTATATTTCAAAAATTGGAAAGCAAAGCAACACTAACAGAATGAATTCGAAAGATAAATGTTTTCATCTCCAAAAAATCATATTAAATAGAAATAGAGATATAAAGATCACTCCAAAGAAAGAGAGTATGTGATGCAATTGATAGGAATAAGCCTTTCAAAGAAGTATCCAGAGAAATAGAGCCATTATTTGCCTTTAATATGAATGAGGATTACAAATATAAAGTAAGCTAATGTACCTTTTATTCGAAGAGCATGCAGAAGGATACAATTTTCCCTACTCCCCCCCTCCAAATATCTCTCCTCTCTCTGTGTGTTTGTGTGCAAAAATTGATTGTTTACTTGGCCATTGCACAAACAGAACGTGGCATGTTCTTTATATATTCCCCGTTTTGATGCAGTTGAAATTGTTTTTCGATATGTTTCTACATGATTTACGAACTGCAAAAACTGCAAAATAACTTTGGCATTATTAATAATAGACAGAAAATTAGACTAATTAATTGACAGACTTGAATGCAATTCCGGTTTCTGATGACATTTCACACAAAATTTAATAAGCTTCTCGTGCGTATCTCGAAAATATTTGGCTAATAAATACTTTTGGCATTGTTGGTTTTGTCAATTTGGCAATGGCAAATGCAAAATGCAAAATATTTATTGACAATAAGCAAATATTTTTGGCTGCTGCTTTCGCTCAGAAAAATTTCAATCAGACATAACAACAAAATTGTCGCCTAAAAGCAGGCAACATTGAACAGAAATCAGGCAGCAGAGCTAAAGGCCACTTTCCCCCCCCACACACACACATACATATAGAGATGTCTCTGTGTGTGTGTGTGTAGTATGTTTTGTTTGTCTATTTGTCAGCTTGTCGGTGCGTTTGTTTGTTTGCTTGTTTGTTCGCTTATTTGTCTGTTTGTCTGTAGCAATGGCTGTAATTTAATGCTTCGATTGAGTTTATTTAACAACAGCAACAGATTTCATGACTGCATCTGTCAGATGCTTTCTCACTCTCGCTCTCGCTCTCGCCTCTGTTTTTAAATTGTTTTGCAAATGTCGCTACATTTTGTCGCTTGTTCATGTTGTTCCTTTCCCCTCAAATACATTCCATTCCATTCATTATTATGTGTACACTGGCCGGGCACTTGTACTAATTTGCAATAATTAAATCCTAATGCGATTTTTATAACATCGTCTACACCCCTCCTCTCACCCTCCTCTGCCCCTCCATTGACCAGTTGCTGCTGCTGTTCTTGTTGTTGTACTTGTTGCCTAGGCAACGGGCGGCACTTGTAACTAGGTTAATTGCAATTGATTGGCAATAAGGCGCTCAGGCGAATGGCTCAGTGGATCGTTCGTTCGTTTGGGTCATTCTATAGCAACAGTTTGAGATATTTGATTGGTTTATCATTAGACGCGACTAAATGGGTCAACGTCATAAACTGACCTAATGGACTTGCTACATAAACATAAATTGGGCTTCTACATATTGACGGGGCATACAAAATCAGGTTTATTGTAAGGTCAAAAGGCAATTTCCTACACAAAATATTCAATTTATGTTTATAGAATGACTTAAGAAGATTTATTTATTATAAAAATTAAAAAGGCTTTGCTTGAAATTATTTTTATTCAAAATGTTGAAGTTAAATCGATACAAAATAAATTGGCACAAATTTATTTCTTAAATCTTTGAAGATATTAATAAGAAAACACCCATTATAATTGAACTCTACTTTAATTGTTATTATTGTGATGCTCTTCAAAGTATGCTACAAATATTTAAAGTCCTTTTTTAGCTAAGAATTCATACCAAAACGATTCTCACAAATATATCTTTAATTGATCGTTTCTAAACCAACCAACTTATGTATCTACTACTTCTGATTCAAAGTGTTGTAAAGAGTTGCAATAAGTTTTTATAGCAAGTCTCTGAGGTACAAAATCTCTAAATTATGCCATCATAATTCAATTATTAATTTTTAATTGCCACAAATTAATGTAGAATTTCTTTAACCATAAAATCATTTCTGTGCTAGCCATAAATATAAATTCTCCAAAGCAAACTCTCTAATATTTAAAAGAAACTTTCCCTTTATTCCAATTTCTGTGTTTAAGCATTTGAAATTCTTTGTTCTTGTGTGAAAATTGTCTTGATTGTTGGGTGGGGGTAGCCATAAAAACGTCTCTCGATATTTTTTTGGGGGGTTGGCAATCGTTCACACAATCGTTTGGCCATTTTTAAAGATATTTCCCAATGTCATTTTGTGCAGAAATTTAAATTGCATTTGCACTACAATCAAATAAGACATTACTCTTCGCTAGCGGCAGGAGGGGAGCGGGGAGGAGGGAAAAGAGGTGGTTGGTTGCCATCTTTTCGCACGTTTTGCATACTATAATGCGCCGTTGGCCGTGGCAGACATTATCTCAAATGCCAAGTTGCGCGTGGCTTTGCCCCAACCACCATTCCATTCCATTTCTACACTCGATGCGCTTGCAGGGCAATTTCTTTTGGCTGGCGCCCGTAGATATGCAACACTTTCTTGCCGCCTTGAGTTGTTCTTCTTCTTCTTCTGTTCTGCTTCTGTTTGACATTGCCACCGCGCGATTTTCTCCTTTCTTTTTCGTTACGTAGAGGTTTTTCTCTTTCGTTTCTCGTTTTTTTTGCCATACGCCACACTAAACATTTTCATGTCATTTCGATTGTAATCTGCATGAATGCCTCTCGCAACTCACTCCACACTCACCATGGAGAGCACGGGGGGCACCAGGGGGATAAAAAACTGTTTGGGGCAAAGCAAAAAAAAGGAAAAGAAAAAAAAAGCCGGCGAGTGTGAAAATTGCAAATGGTGTCCACTCACGCACGCAGAGAGAAAGAGAGAGAGGGAAGAGAATTGAAGATGATGGGGAGAGAGAGAGAGACGGAGATGGAGGGCAATGGAGACAGACAGCATATTTGCATTTACCCCCCTCGCCCCTTCCCCCGGGCAGATGATTCGCGCTGCATTTTTATTGCAGGACTCAAACCCTTTTTTAGAGAAATTTTCTTTCATTTTTTTTTTTCGTTTTCGTATTTGCTGTGCAGATTATCCGCTTTAAATTGCAATGATTACTTTTTTCTTCTCGCCTTTTTTTTGCCATCATTTGGGTGGTTAGGGGGGCTGGGGGGGGGGGTAACTCTCTGGCATTTCAGAGCCATTTTTCTTCTTCGCTACGCTCCGAAACAATGTCCTGTCGTCTATCGTTGGATTGGATGGGTGAGATGGGCTTGGTGAGACGACATCATGTCCAATGTCCGTCCATGTCGCATTGGCTAAGGAATTTTTCATGTTTTCATGACAAGAGATGGAAGGAGAGACGAGGCGAAGAGAAGGGAGGGGAAGAGTGCAAGTCAAGTCCAGTCATGTATATCGTCGCGTATCGCATTGCCATTTGCCGACATGCGTCTTCTTCAGAGAGCACAAGGAGCCAAGGAGCCAAGGAGCAGCTGCTGCCCAGTGGTAGTCTCTCTCACACACACACACACACTCTGTTTGGCCATGGCCAAGACGATGTTGGGTATTAAATGTCATTTTGCATTTCGTGACAAGTTGGCTAATCTGACTCGAAAGTTATTTATTTCTTCTTTGTTGAGTGCAAAAGGAATTTTTCTTACACTTTACCATTTTTACATGAGATTCTTTCTTCTTTTTTTTTTTTTCAATGTCCTTAGTTTGCTCAGGGTTCACTTAGCCCCCCCTGCCGCCTCCCTCTCTGTCTCTCCTTATCTGTATACTCAATTTTAGCTACTTTTCTTCAATTTGGCCGACGATAGGAATCGCCTTTGAATGTTAATAAAACGGATTTTTATGCAAATTTAAAACTGTTTAGTGGTCGCAGAAAAGAGAATTAAAGAAAGCAAAGCAAAGGATTTTCGCAAAGGTTCTTTTTTTTTTTGTGAGAGGGAGAGGGTTAGCTATCAATTTATGGCAAACATTTGCATTTATAGATAATTGTGGCATAAATTTAACATTTTACTATAACAAAGTTTATGGGAAACCAGCAAGAAAATGTATTTAACCATGCATAAGGCTTTATAAACACACACAACAAATGGCAAGATAATGGTGATGGTGAGGGGGGAAAGAGGGTGGGGGGGAGAAAGAATCAACAAGAAACTTTTTCATAGCATAATTCCTGACATTTTCAACTGCATTTTTTGGGCTATAGTTAAACAAGCTCGTCCTGCCAGCAAAATTTAATGCAAACTAACGACACTACAAGCTTTAGCACTTTAGAGCCAACACCAACACACACACACACTAGCATACACATGCACACACATACCTCTTTATATATAGACACACATATTCCAGAGAAGATAAAGTGAGTAAAGGATATACACACAGACAGACAGACAGACAGAGAGAGAGAGAGAGAGAGAGAGAGGATGAGAATTGAAAACTATTTTCGGCGCTTAACGGAGAACTCAATTTGTATCCACTTGGTCTACCATGCAGGACACACACACACACACACACAGAGGAGGGGCGGGGTGGTGGGAACGAAGCTCAGCTCAATAACACAAATAACAAATAGAGATAATCAAAAAGCAATTGCAAACAGCAAGTAAAGCCTAAAAATAACCAAAACGAGATGACCAACAGAGAGAGAGAGAGGAGAGTGGAGAACAGATGTGGGGAGAGGGGTAGTGGGAAACGAGAGCAAATAGTGAGATATTTATTGTATAAATGCCAACAACAAAACAAATTAAAAATGACAGGCAAAAAGTATTCTGGCTTTTTTTTTCTTCTTTTCTGATTGTGAGTTTAATTTTCAATATGGCAAACTAAAAGTAGAAGTAGCATGGAGAGGGGTGGGGGAGAGAGGGTGGGGAAAATGAAAATATTTTCGTAAAATGCAAACAAATTGGCAAAAGGCAAATGGTCAATATTTGTTGTGCATAGGAACGAAGCGAAGCGAAGGCAAGGCAAAAGTGTTTGCCTACGAATACGACACAAAACAATGCACAAAATGGTGGGGGGAGCGGTGGGGGGGGACGACCAGCGGTGCATGTTAAGCGTTTTGCCTCAGACAATGCAGAAATGTGAAATGTGCGCAGGAAAAAGCAACAGTCTGGCTATGGCTATGGCTGGGCTATCTGCAGCAGTCACTGAACTTCGCCTAAAAGCAGGCAACACACAAAACCACACACACACACACATAGAGACACAGGGATACGATATAAAACAATGCGCGTAGCTGGAGCCTACTCAACTCTCTCTCTCTCTGTCTCTCTTTATCTGTGTGTGTGTGTGAATGTTTTTTTTCAATCATGCGTTCGTTCGTTCGTTCGTTGGCTCGTTCATTCATTCATTCACCGCCATTGCATTGCATACTTTTGGGATTTGCATCAGATTCCCAGCGTGCGTTTCATGTCCTTTCCTTGTCCTCTCCCTCTTGTCATCTCTTTTCAGCTTTGATATTTGCATTTTTAGGCCCTGCATTTGGCCCAGTGCGACAAATCTGACTTTGTTGCTTTAATTTTAAAATACACACACACACATGTTACAGGACTCTCTCTCTCAGTGTGTGTGTGTGTGGCTGAACAATTATCAGGAGGATTTGCCATTAGCCATCAGTTAGGGGATTTGTGTTAATTGAAAAATGTGGAATCGAGAGTGGACAGAACTGTAGCTAATAAAACTGGATTAGGCTTAAAACGAGAGAGAGAGGGAAAACTATTGCCTAACTTTGGGGGCCCACAGAAAGAGTTAAAGTCCTTTTACCTTTAATGGATCTTCTCTCCAACTGCAAATGGTTAGTTATTTGCTATTTTATTTTTTTATCAGCTCACTCAAGCACAACTGTACTTTTGCATTTTTGCTCATTTCCACAATCATTGGCCCGCGCTCGTTGCCTCTTATCATCAGCCACGAAATTCACTTAATTTAATTAAAGTGCACAACGAAAAAAACACAAAAAACAGAAACCGAACCAAATATGCCAGAGAGAAAACGCCAAATGAAATGGTGAGAGAATGGTAAAGTGCAGAAAAAAAAAATACTTCCAACACCGCCAACACCGACAGAGGCGCCAAAAAGTATGCAATGCCACTGGTCATTCCGCTCTCATCATCGTCATCACCCAGGAGCTGGAGCTGGAGCACCATCATCATCATCATCGTCGTCGTCGTCGTCAAGCGCGTCATTGCTTCATTTTCGCTTGCCGTTGCGCCCCCCGAATTAATTTCCGTTTTGCAAACCAATTGAAAATCCAATTTTCAATACACAAACCTACAAACTCCTCTTCTCTCATCTCTCTCTCTCGGTTTTTTTTTTATGCTAGGGCATACGTTTAACTAACGTCCCCCCCTGTCCTCTCCTCTCCACTTCTCTCGCACCACATAAGCACACGTGCAAAAGTTTGTTCACATTTAAAGGGCTTTAACACAGCAGAGGGAGCAGTAGAAGGATGGAAAAATTCCAGGAAGAGGAACAGCAGAAGCCATAGCAGCAGGCAGCAGGCAGGCAGCTGGTAGTCGGGCCAATGGCCATTGCGCCTAAAAGTAGGCAACAATATATGGGCATTAAACGTAAACCGACTGCAGGCACCAGGCTAACGCCACGTCGTCCTGCGGTCATAACCCACCCAACCTTCCACCACCCCTTTCCACCTTCCTTCCTCTCTCTCTGCTCCTGTGTTTCTTGTTTGCATTGCCGTGTTTATTGGTATACAAACTCTCTCTCTCTCTCACACACACACACACACCCAGATATATATATATATATATATACATACTGGTCAACTCGCATATGGCCACATAATGCACGCCATGGCGCCTCCCCAGCAGTATAACAACGTTGCCAGGGAATCCTGCGACAGCGACAGGCACCAACATTGCAACGGGCCACGTGTACCTTGGCTCTGTGTGTGCCTATCAGAGACAGTGTGTGTGTATGTGTGTGTGCGTGTGTGCCACATTGATTTTTTCTATGGCCGGTCTGGGGTACAAAAAACAACAACAACGTGGGGCAAACTGAAGATCCTACGGCTACGATTTGACCACATGGCTACGCCATATTTTGCCGCTTTTCCAATTGCCATCCGACCAAATGGACAATGGGCTTCAACTAAGACCAACAATCTCGCTTATTAACTCTCCGGTATCGGAATCTGTTGGAAATTACAATATACCAACTCAAAAAAAGCAAAACTTTTATATTTGAGAAACGGAAAAAAGTGGATGCTTCTTTTTTGAAGATGATGAAAGGAAACTCTGTCAGATAAATTAGCTAACTTTCTTAAAAAAATAATTAAAGAAACATAAAGTGGGATAAGCCAGTTCCTCTTCCAAGCTTAGCCCATAAAATTCATATCTGTAGACGACTTTGTCATACGAAATGAAGATTTCAACGAATAAAAATTAATGATGAGTTTTGTTTTAATTTTTTCTGTCATTTGATTCAAATTGTTTCCTCATTTTATTTAATATTGTCTTTAAAATGCGATGGCAGCACAAAAGGTGAGTAGATTGTTTGTATAGTGGAATGTTGAGAACTACCAAGTTATAATTCCCAACTAGTTTTAGCATTAATGTTGTAATTCTCAACTAGTTTTAGTGTTGACTTAGCGAAAACTAGTTGGGAATTACAAGGGGCTTAAGCGAAAATCACAAAACAAAAGTGTCTTCAATTTGTGACTTGGATCTTCCCTTTCATTGTTTCCATATTTAACTTCTTCGCTCTTTACATATTTAAGTTTTGCCTAGGAATTTGTAAATTTGAACCACTGTGCCATAGATTGGTCAATTGGTTAGCTTGGCCCTTTAGTCTGCCTTCAAGTGGCCCTGCAGGACACAAAACTCCTGCAACTATATACAAACACATTTTACATATATATATATATATCCAACATACACACACGATTTATATATATATATACGTATTTTGAATATATTTTGTTTTTGTTTTTGTGTTCCACAATTGCAAATGAATATCAATGAAGAATTTTTCGTTATTTGCTGTTTTGGTAGACAAATTTTTTTCGCTTGGGCAACATTTTTGTTTGGCTTTTTTATGGCACATTGGCCGGGGGGGTGGTGGGACGTAGAGGTAATAGGAGTTATATTTGTGTGTGTCTCTCTCAGTGTGTGTGTGGCTATAAAACTTTAAAAGCATTTTTTGCAAAGCCTAAAAGCGGGCTATAGAGTTTTTGGTGAGTCTATATACTCGTATTTTGCCATTTCACTCACTTTGCGTTCGTTTTTTTTATGGCACAGATAAATTTAAACACTGAACTTTTGCACTGTAGCGAAGAGAGCGAGAGAGAGGGGAGAGGAGAAGAGAAGAGATCGCAGGTCATATAATTGGGCTAAAATGTCAAATGTAGAGCAACTTGGTCTTATCGTGGCAGGGAATCGACACACACACACACATATATAAAGATACACACACAGTGACACTCACACACACACACACACTCATAGAAATAAACTGCGGCAACATTTAATGGTGAAATTCGGTTTTTTGGCAGACATTGATGACTTTTTAACTGCAGTCATTTGCAAGGCAGCGTCGTTTGCCCCCACACACACTCACACCTAAACACACACACACCAAGATATGGCGAAATGTTTGCCTAGACTCTCTCTCTCACACACACACACACACACACTCCGGCATATCCGTTTCCGTTTCCATTTCTCTGCGGCTACATCGCGTGATGCGGCGATAAAAATAATCATCATAATGTAATATGAAAAGAGGCCAAGAAAAGTCAACTTTTCTTTTAGGTAAAGGGGGTGGGGAGGAGGGTTGGGGAATTTCCTTTTTTCCTTCTGCCTGCTGCTAATCGATTTTCTTGGCCCTTTTGCATATTTTAGCCATTATTTGCGACTTCTGCAATGTCCAAGTATTATAATAAAGTTAACAAAGAAACCAAGGCCAAATTTTGACATGCCAAAAGGGGATTTGGCTTTCATAATACCCTTCCCTTCCCTCCCCCAAACTGTTGTTGCCGCTAAAAGTTGTAGATTCTTAATCTAATTTAATAATGGCTTAACACTAGCCATTACTGGGCATTGCATTGCGACACTCTAATTCCACTATAAAAGAATGTAATCTAGATCTATTCTATATCTATATATCGATAGGTAACCGACCAGTTGAGTAGTTAAAGTGCAGATAATATTTTCAATCGATTAATGCAATAGTCAAAGTAGGAAAATGATTTACTATTTTTTAGAATTATTAATTTTTCTTTTAGTAGATAGTTATCGATTACAACAGCGTTGCAACTTGCTTGTATCATCGATTAACTTTATCGTTAGCTTATTTCGATTAGTATATCGTGACTATTATATCACTAAACTGTCCTAATAATATTTCTTCATAACAAATTTCGGAAATACAAATTATTTCTCAAGCGTAAGCTTGGAGGATTGGACTTATCGATATTTTATAGGGTTGCCAGGCATTCCCACTGCTGTTATCGATATATCTTATGTTTCTTCTTAGCTAAATTCGCGAATTTTTAGCTACGTTTCACTTAGAAGTTATCACTTCATTCGCTTTAAGAGCATTCATCTTCTTACTATAATTTCTTATGTGCAGGGTGTGCATAAGTCGATGACCTAAACATATTTGAATTATGTATATTTGGCTTATTTATTGACTTGACGTTTTTTTGTTGCTGTGTTGCTGTCGTTGTCGTTGGCGCCTTTGCATGATCGTAAAAATATACATATAGAAATAAAAGCCTCCACGACTCTGGGTCTTTTTTGGTCAATAAAAACTTTTATTGTTTGTATGCGGCGTGTAGGCATAATCGGTTTTTCTTCCCCTCTGCCTTTTCTTCCTTTTTTTTCCTTTTTGAGGCAAATGTGTGGAATTATTATGGCATATTTATGGCGAATTTCCTTTGTGGACAAATTGAAGTACAAGTAAAACGAGAGAGTTTTTTTAGAGAGAGAGAGAAAGAGAGTTTCGCTTAATTTTCACACTTTGATTGAATTAAAATTTTTGGTTAATTTTTGAGAATTTTTGCGAGTTGTTCTAGCATTTTTTCTTTGATATTTAATTGTCTTTTGTGTTGTGTGCCGCATTGTTGTTTGATCTCATCTCGTACATTGGCATTTTGGAAAAACATTGCATAACTTGAGGGGCTTTTGCTAAAGCATTTTCTCCTAGCTGGGAGAGGCAACTAATTGAAAAGGGAAGCCAGTACGGAAAAAGAGACGACGACGACGACGACAAGGACAAAGTTTATGGCAAACATACAAACAAACACACATAGATGACATGAGACACGCTTTTAATAAATCCATCACATAACCCGCATTATTAAAAAGATCCAAGTCCTGACACGAACAAGCAAAGTTTTGCTGGCAAACAAACACACACACACACACAACCAACACACACACACATGTGAGGAGAAACTCCCAGAGACACGAACACAAAAAGCGCTTATCAAATTTCCACAAACGATGACAATCAAACTGGCTAAAGAATCATCTTCCCTTCTTCCTATAGCTAACTGTTCCCTACCTCCTTTTGGCTCTTCAATTTCTATACACAGAAGTAGTAGCTGAGGGGAGGAGGGGAGTAGGAGGGGAGGAAGGATGAGTTGATTGAGGTTTCGCCTCGTTGTCGTCTGGTTTTGAGTGAATGTAATCGCCAATAAAGTGCATAAAGCGCATATCTGAAGCGCAAGGACTCACTGACAATGGCCAGAGCGAAGGAGACAGTCCAGAGGGACAGCAAGAAGATGGCTAGATAGATAGATGTAGAGACAGAGACAGAGAGAAAGAGCGAGCAAACGAGAGAATATCGAAAGGATTCAATCAATGCGCAAACAAAAAGGCAAACAAGAGAGACTTTCCGGGCCAGGCACATAAATAATTCAATTGTCAACACACACACACACACTGCATTGCATTGTGCTATAATATTTCGCCTTCCTTTCTCCTACATTAGTTTCCCCCCAACCCCCCCTTCTCACAAGCTAAGGAAAAGTTTACTTTTTCTTGTTGTTATACAAAAAGTTTTCGCTTTTTGTTGTAACAACTTTATCGATTTACACAAAATGAGGCTCGTTATTAGTTTTTTTGGCCAACTGGGGTGGGGAGGAGGAGGAGGAGGAGGAGCACAGCATGTGTGACCCAGGCAGCAGGACATCACGGGGGAGAGAAGGACCGACCATCATCATCATCATCTCTGCTCTCGGCCTCAATTAAAGTCTTGCGGCTGACTTTGTTTAAGCTGCAGCTAAGTCCTGCAACTAATATCGAAAGAGGGACGAAGGGAGGGGGGAGGGGGAGCAGTCCTTCCTCTGCTTGGCTTATTGCTATGGCTTCTTTAAGTTGTCTCACACATTTTCTCACTCCCATACTTATATATTCTTTTTTATTGCCTGTCTTACAATTTTTCTGGCCTTTTACGCCCCTTCTTTCGTTTTATGGCTCACACTCTTCTGGCTTTTATGATTTGTTTCAGTTTCAGTTCTTTCGATTTTAAAGAAGCAGTCCCCCTCCCTCCCACTCTCTCTACCCCTCTCTCACCCACTTGGCTCCCCTTTTGGTCCTGGGCAATTTTTTATTGTTAGAAAATTGATTTCTTGTCTTTTATGGCATTGTCCTTTTGCCTGCTGCTGGCAAATTTAATATGTTATCCCACGTCCTGTGTGTGTGTGTGTCCTTCTCCCCCCACCTCCACCCCTCTCGTGTTGTTGTTTGCTAGCAAAAATATTGAATTTTCTTGGCAAAACGGATAACATCTTTGCCGTGTTTGCGCAAAATGAAGCAACCAAAGGGAAAATTGTCTCTGCCCCTCATTCAATCTATCCCCTGTCCCACTCCCCCATCCATCCATCTTGTGGTTACTTTTATTGGCCAACATGTGCTTTGTGTTTGTATTAAGAAAATTGAATTGAATTGAATGCAGCAGCTAGAGAAATTATGACTGAAAAATAGTTGTAACCTTCTAAGAAATAGTTCGCTCTGAAAAGTATGCTATGAACATTTCTTTTTATTTTTATTTATGACCGCAATAAAATGTTTTCCCTACAATTTATTAACTTTGCCAAGGAATTTAAATAGTTGGTTGACAGGGACAGCAGTTTGGGTGAAAGTCAAAATTAAATTGCAAACAACTTTTATCCCCCCACCACCCTCTCTCTCCACACCCTGTTTTTTAGGCAACTGTTGAGTCGCCAAAAAAAAGAAAGAGGAAAAGTTTTAAGGTATATTTATTTGAATACCCTATAAAAGGCCCCTCGGTCTATTTAAGAGTTGAAACAAGTGCAAATTAAGCGCTAGAGGGCGGTAGGTGGCGCCAAAGTGCTAATAAATAGATGAGTTAGTCTCAAAATTCCCTTAAAGACGCTAAACCAACTAATTGTAAAGGATTTTATATGATAAAAATAGTTATTTCACACGCCAGGTGGCGCTAAAGTGCTAAAAGTTAAAGACTCTTTACTAACTCTCACTCCCCATTACTATAGGGTATCACATAGTCGTTGCAAGTGTTTATCATTTGTGCATTTTTATTGTTTTTTTCATTATGAAAGCATTAGTGCAGTTTTTTTCCAATGTCTGTTTGTTTATGGAAATTCTGTTACTCTGGAGACTTCTTCTCACAATGCACTCATGTGAGAGCCCAAAGGGCAACACCGCGCCACTGGCAAATAACGCCAAATGATGAGGCAGACAAACAAATAAAAAAAACGGCAAAACAAAAAACATTCATTCACACAAACACACAAATATACATATATATATTTTTAAAATGGCTTTTTAAATTTGCTTTTCTAACAAAAAAACAAAAAAAAACAAAAAAACCCAACGAGAGAGAGGAAGGAATGTTGGGAGAAAAAGAACCATAAAAAATAATATCATGAATGCAATGACTTTTAATGTACAGTTATTGCGCAGCTGTCTGATGTGTGTGTCCCTACATTTATTTGCCCCTCCCCCCCATCACTCTCCTCTCTCTCTCTGCGCTCCATAACAATATATATATATACATTTTTTTAATATTGCATACTTTTTGGCGTTGCTTACATTACACTGCACATAGCAGACAGCTATGGACAGGGAGGAGGAGAGGGGGAGAGTGAAAGTAGTAAAATAAACGCAACGGCGGCATTGCAAGCCACCGTCATGTATCCTTTTTTGGCAAGCTTCATTGCCACTTATGATGCCAGGAGACGAGAGCAGAGGGGAGGAAAGGACTCGCTGTTGCACATACTAATAAGGCTAAGTGGCAATGACAAACCCAAAACAGAAATGCAAGTAAAACACACACAGAGAGAGAGCGAGAGAGAGAGAGGAAAGTCTGCGGTTTGGGGTGACAAATAAGAAAATTTCACGACTCTTGTGAAATGACCACATAAGCATGCGTGTTTATTCCTTTTTCTGTGTTGAAGCTTCCAAATGCATGAAAATTTATTATGCCACACAAACAGAAACAGAGCAAAGAGAAGAAAAATACAAGAAATTTAAGACTTTAGAGTAAAAGTAAACTTTTGTGGTAATAGGTAACTTTGACTTGATTGACATGCAGATGCATCACAAAACTCTTGAGGCGAATTTCAGTTTAGTTTAGATTTACTGAGTCGCGAGTCCTGCCAAGGCTCCTGGGAATACGCTGGATCTAAGCGAGTTATTTATCTCTTCATCAGCAAGTGCAGAATCCCAAGGGGCAGAAATTTGAGTTCTTAGGTTTCTTCTAGTTCTCAGAGGTTAGAAAAATCCTTCAGCAATGTTAGATATGATGGGAGACTGGATTTAAGCGAGTTATTCATCTCATTATTGAGTATTTCTTTCATCAACAAGTCTAGTAGATCTACTTCTAGGTAGCCTTAGCCTATGACAGAAATGGACTGTCACTTAAAAGTATTTCGAAACTCTGAGTTCTTAGGTTTCTTCTAGTTCTCAGTAGGTTTCTACAAACTTTGAAAGTTATTTTACACTTCTGTATGGCTTTTAAATATATTTCACAAACCTCCCAAGACATCTTTCCTTCACTTGGGTGGAGAATTCTACTACTAATAAATTGTTTACTGATTCATAAGTTTTTAATAAATTTAATGAAGAGTTTAGAAGAACTCGAATGGGTTTTATCTCTCCTACACTCATTGAATGATCTGTGTTTAGCCTCTTTGATATTCATTTCGCTAGCTGTTTTGTCATTTTACATTCAATATGCTAAAGATAGATAGATATATATATACGATTCCCTTGCTATCTGCATGTAGTATGTATGCTGACAGCAAACACAAAATGCATCCATTGGCAAGTTGGCTATATTTTTATAGGCAACTGTCATAAGGCAAATTGATGTCTTCTCCTGTCTCTTCTTGGTGCTCAACATTTTTCTACTTTTTCTTAACGAAAAAATTGGCAAAGAGTTGATGCTGTGTTCCTTGGGTTGTTGCTGCTGCTGCTGCTGCTTGTCAAGCCATAAAATGTTATCACAAAAAGTATTTTCCAAGTCAGCGCACACACAAAAAGCAACTACGAGTGGAGTGAAGTGGAGTGCAAGGGAGGCGAAGAGCTGGGAGGACAGACAAACTTCAAAGCAAAAGTTGTTGGCAGACACACACACACACACACACACACACACACACACACACACACAGTGAAAGCTACAAATAGAGTTGCCATAAAATTTCATATGCTTATCACGTGCGTGTTTCTCTCACCAGCCAACAGATGGCGTCTTTACGTTATTATTGTTCCTGCTGGTGACTCTGACTGTACTTTGGCTTTTCCCTCACAATTTTTGCAAATATTTTTGCTTTTTTTTGCTATATGCATACCTTCCATCCCCTCCCCCCTCTTAGCATTCTTTTGTTGTGTGTGTGTGACTATTTTATTGTCATATTTATCCCGAATCTCACGCAATCTAACCAACTAAAATGAAAACAAAGAACGTTTCCTCCCCCCTTCCGTCTCTCTCCATCTCTCTCACCCTATCTAGTTGCCATTGCATGTCACTGACATTGACGCATTTTTCGTTGGTGGCTCCCAAAAAAATAGGCTATAGAAAAATACTGAAAAGTAGCAAAAACAACGCAAAAACCAACTTGCGCGCGATATGTCAAAACTGCCAGAATTCTGGCTTTCATTTAGCGTGTAGGGCTCAAAAAAGGAACAAAAAAAATGAAAAAAATATTCTCTATTGTTTCGAGTTAACATATTGAAGCGTGTATGGATAAGAGATTAGAAAAAAAAAATAGAGAAAACAAAAGAAACGACTGAGTGGCCATGTGACTATGAATGCTTGTCTAATACCTAAAAAGTTATTGAGTAGAGCTAAATTGTGTAAACTATACAGATTTCTTCTCTATTCATTCGAGTGGAGTTTATTAAATTGGTTAAAGGACAAATTTTTAACTATCTCTTTGGGTTTTAATAAGATTTCTTGATCAACAATCGTTTAGAACATATAGTAAACTTCCATATAATGAAGTTCCCTGCAGAAACATCCAACATTGGCAATTTTGACAGCATTTGTCAGCGATATGGAGCGAAAAAATGTTCTCAGTTCCTTTTAGAAATTCAAAATATCCAAATTTCGACTGTAATATTAGCAAATTATTCTTGACTAGCCTACTTTCTCCGTCTCTTCCCCCCTTAACCCACTTCGCAGCATTGCATAATCGACATATTTTCATTTCATTTCCTACAAAACTGCCAGCAAAAAAAAAAAAAAAACAACTCAAATGAAAGAGAAATAGAAACAAAAAGCCAAAAAACTTTTCACCAGTCAAAACTCAATTAAAATTTTCGCCTGATAAGTCTAACGAAAAACAAACGAGCAAAAATTAATGCTTCTGCAACATTTTTGGCAATGAAAGTGGGCTATAAAAGTTTTGTTTTTGGCACTAGAGAGAGGGGATGAGTGGGGGGTGAAGGTTTAACCGGTTATGTTTAACACATGTGACCCAGAAAAAGGCAAGTAGGACGACGACGACGACGGCTTAGACTGAACTGCCAACTGCTCTTTGGATGCTTATTATGAACTCATTTGGTTTGGCATAGTTTCAGCACCTTTTTTCTTTCCAAGGGATGCCCGGATAAGGTTTATTTCTCTTGGCAGAAATACAATCAAATTATATTACCAATAATGTCAGATAAATTGTAACAAATTATGCCAGCAAAAAAGGGAAGAAGAAACGAAAGCTTAAATTTGATTTCTATGTAAATTTTGCCAAAGAAAAAATGTTAAACTAAACTACATAAAAAAGGGAACCAGGTGCTAGCTCTGCCTGGGCTAGGCATCTCTAGCCAGCTGTGTACCTCAAGACTGACCCCTTAATCTGCATAATTTGAGCAGACATCTCTCTGGAAACGGCTCAGAAAGGACGAGAGCGCAGGTAAGTTGCCCCTTGCGGCATTATAAATAGTCCAAGATATTTATTTGTAATGAGCTAAGGGCAGCAAAAGGAAGCAAACTTAGGGTTGGACCACAAAGCAGCCACCGAAGGGTCATTGCAGGGTCACGGCAGCCTCTCTTGGTAGGGTAGTTTAGTGACTTTTTGTTCGATTAGATGCAACATCTGTTTGGGGTCAAGTTTATTTCTCGACCATCTCGTCTTATTTTTTGGCGCAAAAACCCAAAAGTTCACTCTGTAAGTTATGTTAATGATATATAGACATACTTAGAGTTAGGAAGGGAGAGGGAGGGGGAGGTGGAGAGAGTCCTTTTTCTCACCCTTCAGCTCTGTTGGTTGGTTGGTTGGTTGATTAAAAAGTCTCAAGTTTATTGGGCAATTATTCATCATCATCTTGGTCAGTTTGTGGCCAGCATCATTTACTATTTCCACTTAATTGAATTTATTTATACCAGAGAGTGTAGTAAAATCCCAATTTATTATTTAATAAAGCCCATGACAAATGAATGCGAGGTAAACCAAACGATTGACTGGAACATATTTAAACGGAATCCAAAACGTTTTACTGGAGGTAGGTGGGCGTAATAATGGTTTATGTCCTCCCAATTGGGGGCTAGAGGTCAGATATTTTGAATTAAATCAGAAACACAAATTTAATGGGGCAAAATAGAACTTGATACATAAAAGAAATCACTCCTTTTTGTCTGAATTTGTCTAATCGAATGATTTATCGATAAATTATATATCGATTTAATTAAAATCGTTAGATATTCTAATTAATTAGCATAATAAGGAGAAGTATATTCTACCTCTAATATGGTATAACAGATTTTGAAGTAAAAACTTGGAAGTTAATTGTAAACTTTATTGAAAATTATGAATATTTTCAGTGCGTACGTTTCGATTAATATTAATATCGATAGTCCTCTAATTTAACTATCGATCACTATCAAAATCTGAAAGTTTCCATGATCATGTTTTATCAAAATGCAACTTGAAGTAAGCTTATGTAAAAATAAATCAATGTTTTTCTTAAGAATTCGAACAATCAATAAATGTATCATTAAATCATCTATTGATTGAACTTAAATCACTAAAAATCGAAGAGATTTTTATAATAGGGGAAACTATAATACACTTCTTAGTATGATAGATCAGATATTAAAGTAAGAACTTTAAAGTTTAGAGTAAACTTCGTTGAAAATTATATTTTTTAATCGTTCCGATTAGATTGATACTCCTATCGATAGATACTTTAACTATCGATATCTATTAAATTGAAATAAAATAGTTTTTAAACAATTGATTTTCTTGTTGTAATTTAAACTAATTGATATTTCTGATATATGTGTCGAAATTTGCTTTTTCGCTAGTTCAAAAACTTTGTTCTCAAAGTTTTTGGTTTCGCTTTCGTTTTTTCGTTTGGGGTTTTCTTTGCTACTATTTTTTGTTTTCAATCTTTCGTAAATCTTTTGTTATCTTTGGCTCTCCTCCCACACACATACACACGCACACACACACATATGCAGAAAGAAGTTTTTGCCTCAAGGTCACTTTCTCTCAGTCCATTTGCTTTCCCTCTCCCGCTCCCGCTCCTTTCAGACATATCTCTGGCTGTCTAATACACAAAATCCAAGCCAAGCCCCATCACTTACACCCGAACACAGAGCTCAGTCATGTGTAAGTCAAATGAATTTGTCATGAGGTTTTTTCCTTCTGTTATTGTCGCTGCTTAGGAAACCAGCCAACCAACCGACCAACAACAACGAAAAGAAAGTGACAGGCCACACACCACACACACACCGCACACACACACAGCGATTCTGGTAAACTGGTAACAGGCCCAGGGCACAGGCACTTGGCAGTTAGGCTGACATTGGGGGCGCATTTATAAATATAATGCCAATAAATACTTGGATACTTTTCGATTCAAGGGTGGAGGGGAGGGGTGTGGTATAACGGTAAAAATATGTATATCGATTGCCCACCTAAAGAGTTGGCCAACTTATGTGTGTGTGTGTGTGTGTCACAGACAGCAGACCCGACCAGAGACCACCCAAAGTTTGATTGGCAAATGCCACAGCAGGTGTTTTTTTTCGGTTTTATTATGCGATCGAATAAGACCACACACCCACTACCTCCCTCCCCCCGCTATAGCCGCAGGCACTACAACACGCCATGTGCCAATTTCTAGTATTTTTAGCGAAATCTTGACAGGTGTTCTTCTGCGACGACTTCCGTTAGCTGCAAAATTTGTTAAGTGCTTTAAAATACAATTCCGAGCAGCTTAATTATGCGCAAAGGGCCGAAGGACCAACTGAATGTCCGAAAATCTACAGGAAGCAATTACGTGGGCGTTCTGAAATCGGATAGTGGTTGCTCTGAATGCAAAGGACTTGGACTGGGTCGGATGAATGAGGGTGCGACCGACAAGCGAGCAAGTGACTCATGCAATTTACACATTTTGGCCATGGGTGTTGATGACGTCAGCTTAAGCTGGAAGCCAACTCATCACCCTGAATGATCTAATAGGCAGGCTGGGGTGGCTTCACGATAAAGGGGGAGGGCAATGGGAGGGGGGGTGCGAACAGAAGTCAAGCACAAATCAAAGTCAAGCAATTTTGCCTTGAAGAAGGTCCAACAACTTGAAGCTTAGAATATGAAAAAGAAAAAAAAAAGGACGAAAGGAAAGAGCGAGAGTGACAGGCACAAAGAGAGTGAGAGAGAGAGAGAGAGAGAGAGAGAGAGAGAGAGTGAGTGAGTGCGAGTAAAGCTCTCTCTAGGGAGGTTTGAGTGAGTTATGTGGTTGGCGAACCGAGCCCAAAAGAGCATTTGACTTGAGTGAGTGAGAAACAAAAAAAAAACAGAGGAAAAGGACGAAGGGAATTAAGAGAGCAAAGAGCAAGCAGCAAGGAGCTTAAGGGTAAGAGTTATATGCTGTTAAAGTGATCCAATTAGAACAAGTTCCGAAAGGGACTAAATCCTATTTGAAAGATTTCAACGCAGTTTCAAAGAGAGATGAAAAGAGAATTGCTTCATAATTTCTTGGACATAATTTAAGAAGTTGTAAATTAATCTTAAATAAACTAAATAAATATTCCATAAACAAGTAAACTCAATGTCCTTTTTGAGTACAATTCGATGAGTAGAGAATTTAAATGAGTAGCGAATTTAAATTTAAGAATAAGATCTAATCATTAGATCTAAGATCTGCCAGAAACTTAATTTTAGACCTTTCATATAAGCAATTTCTTTGCCAAAGTTTTCCCTCCAAGTTGCGATTGTTAATTATCTCTTTCGCCAAAGTTATTAAACTTTGGTCTATGGATTTTCGGTTTTAAACCAAAACTTGAAATTGCATTCCTCAATTGTATTTCAAGTCTATTAGGCTTCAAGTATCAAAAAGAAGCGAGACGAATTTGCCACACATTCAAGTTTAATTAACAAGAAGAAACAAAAAACTTTTCTACAATAAACAGTCAAGTAAACAAGTTTTGGCCAGAGTGTTGGAGGGAGGGAGGTGGGGAAATCGGTCTCGGACCGAAAAAAAAAGAAGAAAACTTTTACATTATTAAACTTGAACTGGCTCCAATGTTGACAGCAATTTGACAGGACAAAAAGAAGGAGACACCCAAGAAAGGAAACCCAAACCAGCGAGAGCAAAAACATTTACACAGCAGCAGCAGCAGCCAAATAAAAAAATAATAATAATAAATGAAAGGAAAGAATACGAGGAAAGCAAAAAAAGGCCAAGGAAATTCCAGGAGCAGCTTCAAGTGTCTGTCAAATGGTTGTTGGTGTTGCCAGGACAACACATACACCGCACGGAGCCCCCCCATTCCACTCCTTAAGGGTTGACAATGTCCTGCAATAATCGTGAAAAAACCATAGAGAGAGAGGAGAGAGATCTGGAGGTGGGAATGTAAAACAAATTTGTTTATTGTTGACACCGTCATGCTAGAGAGAAGAATAAGCTGGGCCCAAGACGACGACGACGACATCACCTTAACCTTTCACCGAATGTGAGAAGGGTTTGGGTTCTTTGGCATTGTCTGTATATGGGACATGGGATAGATATCCTACCCCCAAAATCCTATACCTAGGCATAGAAGTGTGTCAACGATTTATGAGAGTGTGTGCCACGATCTTCTCTCTCGCTTAATTCTTTATTTATCATTGTCAGGAGCGACCGACTGAGGACCGCCGACCGACAACGACGAGCTCATCATCATCATTATCTTCTTAGCATGCTAATTGCGATATGGCGGTCTCCGGCGGCATCCGCTTACGGGACATGTCTTCATACGCACCCCAAAGAACCGAAGTAAAACCGTGTTACGTGTGGAACGTGCCGCATATTTCAGGTTTCGCCTTTCACCAACTTGCGTTTTCTTATTGAATAGCTGCGCATTTTGTTGGGACACTTTTGTTCGAGTCGAGTGTCTGTCGTTTTTGGCATTCATGCGGGTAATTTATGTAAATTTATTGTGCCTCCTTTATCTGTGTGTATTTTATTTTTTTTATTTTGCTCTTTTTGGACCGAGATGGGACACACTCTGCAGAAGTAATGCAGGCGCGTGTTTGCTGTCAAAATATTGCGGCTCAGCTCTCTTTCTCTCTCTCTCTCTCTCTCTTTCTCTTTGTTTCGTTTGTTTGTTTGCTGAAGCTCATTTAATCAATTAATAATGACAATGGCGTGGACCAGATGAGTTGGAATGAATATGAAATTGATATTGAGAAATCATTGTTGGAATGCCAATTGAATGCCATAAACAAACGTTTGCCGCATGAAAGATTCTTGGCTAACAAGGAGGAGAAAGAGTGGGGGAAACAAAAGGTAATGCCAAGAAAAGATTTTTTGAGTCAACTGATTGTTAGACTAAGGGAGTTTCTTTATTTTTGGGGGAGACTGAACATCTCATGTAACAATCTGTTACAAGTGAAATTTGAAGGTTTGAAACTCTCTCAAATTTGGAGTCTTAGTATATTCTTTTAACTCTTTGCTTTGTGAAAAACTAGTTATTAAAGCTCCTTTTAAGGACTTTCAATAGGCTCAGTGGAATCATTTTAACGTTCAATACATTTAAAGCATTTTTAAGGGGTTTTTCAGTTTTTATTTTGTTTCAGCTTTTATTTTCAGTTCAGTTCAGTTTTTATTTTGGGAAATCTTAATTTTGCGACTATTTATTTTACTGTTTGATGTAAATAGATTTCCACTTTACTACTTTTGAGACTAATTAACCACTTTATAGAGTCAAAAACCTTTGTAGCTAGCACTTTTAGCATTCCTATTAGTTACTTTATTTTGTTTTAGATACCAAAGGTAATAAATAAAATAAATAATAACCACTTTCCCTTTAGAAATACTTGTAAATGGGTAATTCTATCAACTATGGACTTATTGGAGTATCCTATCATTTCGAGGAAAGGATATTGAACTTTGTTTTGTTGTGTAGTGAAGTAAAAGACTTGCAAAAAGCATTTCCAAAATCCACGTCTGGAGTTAAATAATGTTAATAACATTTAAAAGGCAACTAACAGTATTGAAGTCTAATCAAATGAGGTACAAAACGAATCGTTTAAAGTATTTGGAAAATTAATTATGGAAATTAGAGTGTTTTGACACAATTAAAATCTCTTTCAAAATGATTTACAAAGAGCTTGAAGAGTATTTACAGCATTTAAATCTCTTTTCAATACCAATTAGACTTTTCAATCGTTTTGGCACATAATAAAATTTAAATTAGAAGACATTTCTCTTAACTTTAGCAATTTCTTTTTTTTTTGTTCTCTAATATTTCAAGCTGAGTTCGAAAAACCCTTTGAACATTTATTGATTTGTTCTACTGTCAACGCAACCAGAAACCATTTTCAACATAAAGACATTGCCCTTAACCAACTTCCGAATTCCCCCCTCTTAACCACCACCACCCTCGCCCTCTCGCACAGGGGGGTTAAGAATTTTTATAGTCAAGCAACATTTTGGCATTTGTTTTTATTGTTTTTGGTGTTTTGGGAGAGACACACAACCCCCAATAACAGCATCAGCAGCAACAACTAAGAGCGACCAACTCAATTACATAATAAAAATTTATGAACGTTCAGTTTCAGCAATGACATTATACATATAAATATATAGAATATATGTATGTATATATGCTTCTCTCTATTGCCTTTTTCTATTGATTTTTATTTTGTTTTGTTTGTTCGGTAGTAGATCAAGTTAAATCCGAAATCATTAATACATATGAAGACCCCCCCACACCCAGACCCAGTAGCAGAGGAGTCCAGCAGTGTTTGACCCTCATTTTTATAGATTTCTCATGTAATTCATCTCAATAAAATGCGAGAAATCCTCATGGCAAATCCGACAAACTATAAAAGTCCAAAAACGAAAAGGACACCAAGGAGACTGAGTGCATAAACAACTACTAAGAGGAGTTGGAGAGTCGGTGGGGGGAAAGGTCAGGATAAGAATCGACAACGACAGCAACAACAACAACAACAAACAACCAACAAGAAGGGGCCAAAAGTTTGCGACCGACGCGTGTCCCATTTGGGTATGTTTCTCCTCCTCCTTCTCACCCTTCGTCCTGCTCTTTCGTTTAGTCCGGGGGGCAAATAAATGCAAATGGGTTTTTAGAGATTTTCGGGGTTGATTTTTAGTTCAAATCGATGACATTTCTCGTCGACTTGACCGAAAATACAGGTCCTTAGCTTCAACGCCCAGCTGCTAATTGTGAAACGTGTGAACGACTTTCGTTTGACCTCCAAAAGATAGAAAAATCACACAAAAAAAAAAATAAAAAAGGGGGAAATATTTCTTCCCTAACCTTAACTTGTTCTCATTCAGCAAAAATCACACACACACACATCGAACAAATAAATATAAAAAAAAACCCACAAAAATTTTACGAAAAATCAAACAAACAAGTTTTTGTCTCATTTCGACCCTGGGAAATTCATCAAGATGATGATGATGATGATGATGCTGATGATTCGTTGCTGATGGAGACAACCCTTGAGATGATGCCCTTAACTGACGGACTGGTTGGCTGACTGGACCTTCTCTGGACAACAACAATATATTTATAAGCACATTATAATGCATTGTTGTTGGAGTGTCCTTTGTCACATGCATAGGCTCAGCATATTAATGATGTGATGCCAAGACCCGAACTCGAACCCGGATCCTGGTCCAGCATCCAATCTAATACTCCAGCTACTTCTTCTATTTTTTTTTTTTTTAGAAATTTAGTTTTCCTTCTACACACACACACACTCAACCCTTTGCAGGGTTTGCACATACATAAATTAATTTTCTTGTTCGCTGAGTTTTGGTTTTCGTTTCTCTGCTCGTTAATGATGATCAGCATAAAATTGTAGTTATGAGGAGATGAGGAGAAGAGGGGATTTGGGGTGCTGATGTTGTTTCGTATACATCCTTTGACAGGAATTTTTATGTTTATTATGAAATTCCGGTTGGCAAACAACATTTAACTACTAATGTTTGCTGCTGACACATCGAGCGAGGGGTCTGTCTTTCTATATCCACAAAGATTTCCACAAAATTGAAAAATGTCTTAAATGCTTATTAAATTACTTACAGCTGCTTGCATTTTCTAACTTTCTTAAAGTAGACATAGACAGAGCAAAGTTGGCTTACAAAAAATGTGAAAAGTAGTGAAATTTACCTGCAAAGAGAAAGAGAGAAAAAATTAGGTTAGTTGTAGTTAGGATTATTCATTGCTTAGAGTTAGAAAACAAACTATTCATCATGTTATCATTCAATTTTGGCTTAAATTGACAAATTTTACAAACTGTGGCATACTTTAGGGGGCTTGAATTCTAAGAGAGTCTGATTTTATTGATAATTCTGAACTCATTTGTTTAGAGCAATGCATTTTAATGAGTTCATATCAAAATAAATTGTTTTACAGCTCAATTATACGATTTTCGTAAACCATAGCATATCTTTGGGGGCTAGAATATTGAAAATTTAGCTATAATTCCAATGTTTTGCTACAGAGCTGCTTAGATTTGACAGACGATTGTCAGCCAACGACATTTATTGCAAATTGAATCTGTCTGACACTGATTGGATCCACTCACAGCGAATTTAGTCTAAGGAATTTAAAATTTTCAAAGCAAACCCAATGAACGCTCTTTGAGTTCACATTCATGGTCTATATTACTTATGCCGATCTTGTCCTAATCATCAGGGAGAGAAAAAGTCAGTTTTACAGCACGATGGAAGATTATCCCCGTCCCAACCTAACTTTTACTTGACCATTCTTATGACTGAAGAGACAAGTTTTTAGGTTTAGATTTTATTTTAGTTTGGATTTTATTTGTCTTACGTGCCCTTGGTTAGCCCTTCAATTTTGCATTTAACACGTTTTGCTAGATTCAGTGTCTTTCTCTTGAGTCTCTTACAGTCAATTGCACTTACACACAGACACTCAGAGAGAGAGACACACACACGAACTTTAAATTAAGCCAAATGCCACTGTGCGACAAGCGCCTAAAAGTCTGCAAACAATGACACACACACACACTCACATCAGAGCTACGGACCATTAAATTTAGCTATACCCTGCCATCTATCCGTTTGTATTTCGGACTCAAGGTCATTAAATAGAATTGTGTTGGCCATACATTGAGAGCGGTTTAGGAGAGAGAGCGAGAGAGCGAGAGAGAGTAATTTTTAGCACTTTTTTTCCGGGGCTAACAAAATCCGCACAAACCGCAAAAAGTCACGTAGCCATACCACTCCCCTCCCATTCCCCCTCCATAAGATTCTCAAAGATTGAGATTGAGATGAGAGATGCGACAAGATGATGCCTAACAAGTCAACACACACACGCACACACCCACATGCTCACACACACACACAAAAAGGCTCAAGTGGATGGGAAAAAAAAGAAGTGAAAATAAAATCAAAATGAAAATAAAGCAATGGCATAGATAGAGAGCAAGAGGGGGGAAAGATCGGGGATCGGGGACAATCGAGGGCGGCGACAGCGACGGGCTTAAGTGAAACCCTTAAAGTGCATTGGCAACGCTTTAAGTGCTCATACATGTACCCCAAACGAGGGTAGCTAACAATCTGCCATATGGGACAGAGACATAGAGACCTATTCTCCGCTCCCCCTTCGCTCTTGCACCTACCTAGTTGCTGTACCTCGATAGCTTACATGGGAAGCCTCAACGAGAAGCAATGAAATCTTAATGCCTTAATGGGCCACACAATCTAATTTACTTTTGTTTGCTTTGCCATTTGGTTCTCTTTTTTTCCTCTTTCCTTTCCAATTCTCTATTCCCTCCGTTCCTCTCGTTCTCATTTTTGCTGTCTTTACTATAAATGATTTTCTGTGTTGTAAGTTATACCCTGTAACCAAGGAGCGGAGGGCTACAGGGTATTATGAAGTCATTAAAGGGCACGATGAGGAGGTTCAAAACCTGGACTTAGGCCGAGTTTGCATCAAGCTTCTGTTAGAAATAAAGAAGGAAGCACATTTTTCGTAGTTACTCTACCACATTTCGAAAAGCGTTAACTAAGAAGACCTACATTAGAATTCTACTGCTTTCTTCGCACGTTTCTTCATACAAGTTACTTCACTACCCTAATACAGGGTAACTCAGTGCGTAGTTCTCTCCATTTCGACTTTTTTTCGATGTTTTTTTCCGCTATTTTTGTGTATTTGTATGCTTTAATTGTAGTTGTTGTTATTGCTTTGGGGTTTTCTACCGTTGCTAATGCCGTTAGCTTTGCTTTGTTGCTATTATTATTGTTGTTGTTGCTCGCCGTTGTGCTTCCTAATCCTATTAACAATGGCGTCGTCATCGTCGTCTCCGTCTCCGGCCGTCGTCGTCGTCGTCACCGACTGCGTATATATTCCTCTAAGTATGTATGTATGACTCTGTGTGTGTGTATGTGTGTGTCGTCTTTACCGTTATGCGTTCGCCATTTTTCATATGGTTTTTTCTTATTTTTGTTGTTACTTATTTTGTTTGTTTATTTGCTTGTTTCTTCTTCATTTGTTCTTATTTGGTTTTCGTATTTATATTGATTTTTCCGTTTTGTTTTCCACATTTCTCTCTTCTGAGAAGGATCATTTGGTATTTATATAGTTTTACCGTTAACTAATTGGATTTAAAGTTTACTGAACTTTTGCGCCCAACAGCACCGATGATAGCCCAATCGATGAGGTAACTTACAACACACGAGCAAGTTGCTTCCTCCACTATTGGAAGCAAATCGAACACGCATATTAGTCATCAATCACAATAAAATCATTGAATCGTGTTAATTATGTTTATTGGTGGGATGAGAGAAATGGCGCCCAACGTGCCAAGTTGGCTCCTCCTCATGGAGTCGGTGAGATTGTGAAGAGATTGAATTTAAGGTGGGTGAAGTCTCTTCATTAGAATGCTTATAAAATATTTATTCAGTGATTTGAAGCTTTAAAAAACTTATTTTCTTAATTAAAATTTACTTAAAAAGGAATCTAATTGGTTTTGAAACAATTAACAAATATAATTTACAATTAGAATCACATATCTGGAGATTGCCCTGCCCACTCATAGATTGCAATGCAATGTGACTCCTTCTACGCTTTAACTGGTTGCGAATTACAAGTTGCTTAGGCTTAAACTAGTTGCGAATTACAAGCGCTTAAGCGTTAAAAACACTTTTTAAGGGAAATTCTAAAGTTTCTACAAAAAATCACACATTTCCTTCTCTCAGACACATTAACCCAATTTCTTTCTGAATAATTTTCTCCATATAGAGTGGGGAAATCAGTTAAGCTAATGACTTAATGGAGCAAAAATCTATCTATGTACTCTCTCCCTATTCAATTTGAGACAATTTACTTGGATCTATAGACAGTTACAAGTGGCCCATTATGCATTTATTGTTGCCATCGTCAGTCTCTTTATGCCTTTAGGTTGATGCAACATTTTTCAGCTTCTTTGACATTTCCCCAATGAGTACTGTGACTTCCGCTTGGGAGAACTTGCCTACGAGTATCTCTCCTCTCTCCCCTCTCTCTCTCTTTTCTCTTTAGGCCAAAAAATATTCACAAATACGTTTCCTATGAGGGAGGAGAGAGAGATAGCATTTTACTGAAAAATGAAAAGAAATTATTTCCAACTACAACATTCTTGTGCATTGCACAAAGACAGCTTAATCCCAGCTCACTATAAATCACACCCACTCACCCACACACACACACACACACACACACACACACACATACATAGATACAAAGAGCAGAAGACATAGTAAGCTCCCAGGCGCATATCAAGTTGAGTTTTAAATATTCTAACATTTTTTTTGTACCACTTTTTTTCCCCTCTCCCCCGCCTTTAGCAGGGAAAATTCCCCGAAGCTTAACAAGTTTAAGTTGGCAAAAAAAAAAAAAAAAGGAGAGGAGAAAAATAGGAAAATGCAGAGTCTTCTTTTTGCACACACACACACACACACACAAATGAGCTTCTAGTAAAATAGTTTTAAATTACACACCGAGCTGAGTGAAAAATTCTAATTTAATTTAAATTTTGGCATGCCAGAGAGAAAAAGGCGAGAAAGATTGTTAGAAAATGGCGAGAGAGAGAGAGAGAGGGGGGAGAGACTGGTGTGCGGTAAGTGCGAGTGCATTGCCAGAGTTACCTTCATTTTCTGTGTGTGTGTGTGTGTGTGTGTGTGTGTGGAAGAAGAGTAACTGTCTCAAGTTGTTTGCCATTTTATTTATATTTCATGCAAATTAACTGCAGCAATAAATTGGCAAGAAGGAAACACGGCAAAAGCCAGAAAGCAGCCAGCCAACCAACCAGTCAGTAAAAACTTGACAGACAAGGCCATGAGGCTAGGATAAAGAAGAGTGCTCACCGCCGAGTGGGAGGGGGTGGGAACCCTTTTTTTCTCCCCTTTCAAAGTTGCAAGTTTTGACAGGCGCGACATTTTCTGCTTGTTTACCGCTTTTCAACTTTATGCCCAGCCAAAAAGGGGAAAACGAGAGAAAGTAACTAGAAGATAGAGAATGACGTTTTCACCTGTTTCTTTAGCTACATCTTAAGAGAGGGGGATGGGAGGGAGGACTCAACTAAAACTGCCACATGTCAAAATATATGACAGACGCATGTTTGCAGTAAGCTGAGCCTTCACTCTCCCTATCTCTCTCCCTCTCTGATGTGTGTGCGGTTAAACTTTTGATCTCTTCTTACTTAACTAAATTAAAACTACAAGTCTAAACTTGATTTAAGCCAAGAAGCATGTTGCCTCAAAAATTTCATACAAATTTTGCAAAAACTGCAAACAAAATTCTTTGAATTATAGAAATTTTTTAATTAAAACGAGACAACAAAATAAACTTTATATTTAAGTAATCAATTCATTAAAGTAAAAGTTCAAAGACTTGGCATTTTAATTGGAATGCATAATGGCAGCCCCCCACGTTGGCCGCCAATTATGACATGTTTAAATGGTGATTACCAGTATGATGTGAAATGGCAGATTAAAACTTTGGAATGTCAGCTATTTCGTTTGGAATTACAGGTAGTGAGAACAGAATTGAACAGGAGGAGGACCTGAACTCTTTTGGATGAATCCTTTAAATATGGTCATTTACTTTTCAGCTGTTTTGTTTGAATAGATTTGCGTGTGGAATGAATTTTCATTATTTTAAGCTCTTCCACAAGTTTAAGTTTAAACTTTGTTTTAGAAGTGATAGCAAATCCTAATCAACTAGCAAAAAACATTTTTAAAAATATCCGAAATGGTTTTAAATTAAGCATTCGAGATTTCAATACCTTGAAGATTTGAAAATGGTATTTCTGTTTTTAATTGTTTCTAGTATAGGCTGAGTAAGAGCTTGAAGAAGTTGTACAATTGAATTATATTGTCATAACATTACTTCAACGCTAAAACTAGTTGGGAATTACAACTGGGTAAAGCAAAAAAATGGTATTTCGTGTTTGCATACACGGTGTATTATCTTTTAACCATTTTTCTAACCAAATTGTATAAATTTATAGGCCTTAACTCTTAATTAAGTCTAGCTAGAACTTTGATTAAACTCAAAAGAACTTCCACCAAAGACTTTAATCGTATTTTTAAATTGAGAAAATATTAAATTTCGTGAGCTTTATGCTTGCTTCCACACTTCTTCTAATCCGCTTCTATAGGTGATATGCACAAGTATATATATATATATATGTATATATAGCTATCTACAGAAGATACTTGCTATATAGCATAATGACGCGACATTTGCACTTAAGTTGCTGCTGCTGCTGCTGCTGCTGCTGTTGGTGGTGCCTTTGCAGTGCTCTGTTGCTGCTGTCATGCCACTTTGCATGCCGAAGACATTGCAAATTTGTCGCGCATCTCCTTCTCCTTTCTCCTTGCCTCCTTGGCTCTCCATCTTCGCCGTCGTCGTGTCTTCTTTTGGCGTGCTTCTGCTCTGCCCTGACACGCTTGACAAATTCGCATGCAATTATTTATAGAGAAGTGCCAACCCGAAGACGACTTGAGTTGAGTTGAGTTGAGTTGACTTTACTGGCCCCCATGAATGAATGAATGAATGTCTTCTCGTGTGTATGTGAATGATGAGCAGAAACGACACAGTGTGAGAGAGAGAGGGGCGAGAGGGGGGCGGGAAGAAATACTGGTAGCTGGCGATGGAGGCAAATTGACGTCGTTGTCGTTGGGGGTATATTATTTGCTCGCTCCACTTTTTGGGCAATTTAATTATGCAATTTTCATTTCTTTATTTCTTTCATTCTTTTCTCTGCGCGCCGAGAGTTATTTTTATGCTCATAATTTCATTTTTGGCTGCTTTCGATTTATGTGCCAAGTGTCAGGGCGCTGTCATTGCAAATGTGCAGAAATTTTGTGCATATTTTTGGCAAGCAATTTATGCGCTTGTTGGCAATTAGTGTCAAGCCATGACTCATACGGTCCACCACTCGCCACTCGCTGCAGTCACTCGTACTCGTTGCTGACTCGAGGCTAACTACTAACTGGCGGTTAATTAAAAAACTTTGCAGCTATTTGTTTAATTTCCATAATTTACATGCGAAGAGATAAAAAAAAAAATACCGAGGAAGAGGGAAAATGATAAACGTTAAAGTTTTTCTAGCTCACTTCCACTCCCACTCGCTGGTCTGTGGGTCTGGTATCTCTCTAATTAAACGACGCAACAAGTTAATTAGCAAGGACAAAAGGCAGGACTCTGGTCAAAGCATACTTGGCCAAGCTTCGTTCATTATTTCAATAATACAAGTTTTTCTCTCTCTCTCTCTCTCTTCGGTAGCTAGAGAGCTATAAAAGTTATTAGACAAGCTTTTGTGCGGGGGATAGAAAAAAAAGGACAAAGAGATGCGGCCAGCTGTGTGCAATATGCCAATGATTAGTTGGGATAAAAGAGAAGGAGCAGGATAGAAGTATGGCTAACCAAGCGACCAGTCAGTCAAACAGCGAGTGAGTGCATTGGCCCAAATTTACCTCGCAAATCTGTGTAAAAACTCTAAGGCCCGACCCAGAGTCTGCCTTTGTGTTTCCAGCTGTCATTCACCTGAGTTCCGCCATCTTCATTAGTCCAGGACATACACAATCAACAAAATGCACACAGTAAAAAGGATGTCGCCATATGAGTCCATCCTCCTCCTGCCCTTTTTGCTTCATCCTTTATTTTTTTGTGCTCTATTTTGTCAATTCCATTTTGAACTGCACTTTGCTGACAATTTTCCCTAAGTATTTTTAGACATTTCGCTTCTGTGTGTATTTTTTTTTTCAACCCTTTTTGGTGGAACGATTTTGTAATTAACTAAAATGCCAAGTGTAGGTCAAAAGTGGGCCAAAATGGGCGCCGACACACACACAAACACACACACAAAAAAAAAAACAGAGTAGTCAAGGATTTCATTTGGTAGAAGTTTATATTTTGTCTCTACTCTTTCTCCTTCTATCTCGTTGGGTGAATTTCCTATTTTAATTTAATTTAGTTTTAGTTTTAGTCACACACACACACACACACACATGTGAGTTGGAAAAATGTTCACTTTCGTGGCAAAATAAAGTAGAGTGTTGTTTAAGTGATTTTAATTACAAAATACTTGATTATAAAGTGCTGAATTCTAGATCTGCTCCGACTCCGACTGACCATCATCATCATCATCAACAACAACAAGTTCGCTTGACCGGGGGCTTATTACGTTTTTCAATTAGCAAAATTAATCTGGTTAAAAATAGGAAAAACTCAGTTAACACTTGTTGGTCAAAGGACTTCTGAGAGAAACTTTTATTTCCGTATTTTTTAAGCTGATTTGAATACGGTTTTATTAGATAAGATTCTAATTCTAATTCATTTCACTTCATCAATGAAATATTTCTAAATACAGAGGAATCGAAAACAATGCCCCTATCCCAAGATTAATTTAGCCCTGAATCTTTGTGAAAATTTTGTTGAAATATTTAACAAAATATTTGCTCAACATCTTTGATTTTCCACGGTTGATTTCCTTCCGTTCGAGCATTTAATTTTGTTTGTTTGTTCTATGCAATTTGGTAAATTAAATTGTGAACGGAAAATCTTTAAATTTCATCAGCGGCAAGCGAAAATGCGTTGACTGGGATTTGCTTTTTGTGTAATTTGTTCAACAGGAAGCACACAGGATTCTGGGCCGGCCTCCTGTTCTCTCTCTCTCTCTCTCTCTCTTTCTGTGTATGTGTGTGTGTGTGCTTCCTTTGATGGCCATCGTCGTCTGGTCAGATTGCAGCCTGCCTCTCTGCCTGTCTACGAATAGACGCCGCCAAATCCCCCCCTCACCCCCTACCAACCAGCCAGTCAGCCAAACGAACCTCCACCATCAAAACAACATATATAATATCGTATCGCCGCATCGCATCGTTCATACATATATCCCACATTCAACTTAAATCCTAAACGACGACTGCAAAATATATTTCGCATTTCTCTTCATTCTTTTTTCTTTGCCCCTTTTATCTCCCCTCTTCGTGGCTCTAACTGAGAGGGCTATGTTCACTTGGGTTGGAAGTTTGGCATGATCTGGCAGTGATAGAACGAATATCGGTTATATAGATATAAGATTTATGTATATGTAGGGAAAAATTTTAGCCTTAACTTTGACCAAGTGGAAATTTGTATATCAATTTAAAGCTTAATTAAATGCACAAGAAGTAACAAAAACTAATAACAGAATCATCAAAATAAAAGCTTGAATAGTTTTAATAGTATCCAAATAAAAGTTGTTTGATTTCTTTGGTAGTTAACATTTAGAAAAATGGAAATTTGCATGCTTACTCCTAAAAAAGCTATCAAAATCTTAAAAAATGAATATCATATTTAAACATTTATCTCCAAAATAAAGCCAAAAACTATACAAAATCAACTCCTTACATTTATTTCTCCATTTCCATCATTTACCATTTTAAAGATGAAAATTTTATTTACAACAATATTTACTTTTATTTTCTGATACATTCGGACTTCATATTATTCAGTTTAAAAGCCCTTATCTCTGATATTTCCTATTCTATTTAACTATATACAAAACATTATTTCAAGGAGTAAATCTCTGAAAGGGCAAATAAACTTCGTTTAGTTGAAATTACGAAAAACCTCTGCGGTTCTTTTTTTTACAATTTTTGTTTTCTTTTTTTTTTTTGTTTATACTATTTTATCCTTCTTTTGGGTTTTTTCTCTAATTTTTTTGTGCCAAGTTTTTCAAGTTTTGTGGCAGTTTTGCGTGTTTGCTTATAATTTTGTTTGAGTTGCATTGCCACGCCCCCACAACTCTCTCACTCAACTCTAGCCCGAAAATATAGAGAGAGCAAAGGGAAGAAAATTGGTGAAAACAGATGGAAAAAGAAAAAAACGAAGCAACTGAAAACTAAGCGAGTATTTTTTTTTCCTTTTTTGGATTTCAGAGAGGGCAAATTTGTAATAACTTTTTCATGCTGCAATTAAAAATGGCGTAAATAGCTGCAAGTTAGAAAAGTGAGAGAGACGGTGGAGAGGGGGAGGGAGAGCGGGAGCGGGAGAAATGGAGATAGAGTGAGAGTACTAGAAACTGCGAGATAAACTCTTGGCCAAGTTGAAGTTTTATTTTTGCTGTTGTTTTAAGTGGTTTTTCCTGCGGTTGTTGTTGCTCTTGTTGTTGTTGTTGTTATTATTGTTGTTGCGGTTTAGAACATAAATCGCCTTAGGAAGGAAAAGCACCATTGCGAAAAGGAAGACAGCAAGAGAGAGGGAGAGGGAGGGAGAGGAAGATAGCTAGTTTCTTTACTTAATTAAATTATGTGACTTGAATTTTCTAGCAATTTACTTGACTGCATTTTCGTTTGGTTTCCTTCTTCTTTTGTTATCGATTTCAATAGTTTAGTTGATAAAAAATTTACTTTTAATGACATGAGTTTGCCTGCCATCATTAGCGCAAATTACAAGCAATTAAGCATGACCGATTCAACCTGCCCCTCAAACAAATACAAACACAGATACACACACAAACAAACACACAGATATGTACACACAAACACACACAGGTAAAATGCGGAGAGTAGTTTGAATGCAATGGACGACGATGCATTAAATTAATTGAAAGCATTAAACGTAAACAATTTATAAGCGTGTAATTTCCATGAAATGCCATTCACACACACACACACACCTACACACCCACACACACACACATCAGTTTGAAGTTTCTGCTCCTTTTTTTCCGTTTTTTGTTTTTTCAATCAATTTGCAATTACTTTAAGTTCATTGAAATGCTCTAAACACGAACTCGTCATAAAAACTCGAGGGTAAAATGAAGGTTTCTCTTCTTTCTTTTTTTTTTTGCCATAAAAACGTGTGCAAGTTGCAAAAAAAGAAAGAGAGAGAGAGAGTAGCAACTGAAAAAAAAAACCATATATAGCAAAAACGAAAGAAAATAAAATGTTGCATAAATAATTTAGCCAAATGGGGGGGAACAAATGCTTAGAAAAAGGAAGAGACCGAGAGAGAGGGGTGATTCGATGTGGTGTGGGTGGGGGGAGGGAGGTCAGTTCCACATGTTGTCTACCATTGCACACACACACACATGTCTTTATTCCCCATGGAAATCAGTATAATACAGAAAATAGCACACAAAACCCAACCATATATATAGGAATAGTTCATTCGCATTGCATTTTGGTGGTTGCTACAGATATAAGCAGATATATATATAAATATAGATAGATAGATTGGTTTCAGAGAGCGGAAAGGGGTGCTTAATAGGGGAGGGAGGGAGATTCCCTCATTTAATACCCACAAATTTGTGATTCTGATGAGTAATTCAAGACCAAAGTCCAATTAAGAGATTGAGAAAAGACAGTTGTTGTTGTTGTTGTTGTTGTTGTTATTGGCAATCTATATCAATTTGAGAGATCTTAAAGTAGATAGAAAATGCACAAGAAATGCATGTTCTAAAGAAGATAAAACTAAGAGATGTGACTCTATACTAAAGAGTAAGTAGGGCCAAGATTAATATTATTCCACCTCAACGAATGATTTTTTCAGTATATATAATAGTAGTTAAAATCATAAAAAACTGACAAAAGTATTTTGAAACTAGAAACTAAAGGAACTTTTGAGCTTGTCTCTAACTTATTAAAGTTTTTATGAAGATAATGCCAAGAAAACATATGATAAGTGGGTTAAATGAGACTTACTAAAATACATAAGTCAGTTAAGAATCATTTACTAAAAAAATTTTACTTGATTCATCTAAAGATGACTACCAAACAGATTGCATTTTGCTTCGAAGATTTAAAACTCTTAAAAAAAAGCACCAATATTTATTTCTTGACTAAAGAAACATTTTCTATGTTCAAATTTGTTTGAAAATCAACAAATCTCACTTACTGGATAAAAATTTCCACTCGGAAAATTGTTGGGAAAAAAGCAAACAAAATGTTTAGCATACTTTTGAGCATTAATTAGCCTTCGCCTAGAATGGGCATTCATTCTTGGCACCTGCTTAACTCTCAGCTAATTTGCCACTAATTCATTTCCATTCTGCGTTTTTTGTTTCGCCTTTTACACGCTCACACACACACCCACACACACACACACGCACACACATTTTATCTCTGCAGAAAGCAAAAGGCAACAGCAGAAACATAATGCCTAAATAAAAGCACAAAAACAAAAGGCACAAAAAAGAGCGAAATGAATCCAAGCATTTCGCTTTGTTGCGGCGCCTTTTGACAACCGACCGAACGGCCAATGGACAGACAGACCGACGGACCATCTAACCGCTTTTTGTTACAGTTTCGGTTTTTTTTTTTCTCCTCTTTGCTTTGCTTTTTGTCGGCCTAAAAGGATAAACATCTAGAAAGGCGCTTTCGCAGCATGTAAATTTGAAATTGGGCCCCGCCCCAACGCCCACCACAAGCACACACACACACACACAAAAACCTGCAGGTTTTTTTTATGTTGTCTGTCTTTCCCTTTCTTTTCTGCATCTATTCTTCTTGGGTTTTGCTTTGTTTTGTACCTTTTGCGCATTTTAGTTCGTTTTGTTTTGGCCACTTTTTGCCATGGTAACACGCGAACGTCAAACCCCAGACCCCAAAACCGAGACCAACCCGTTAAGTGGATTGTATGCTAACCGAACCGAACCCAGTTCCCGCTCCCATCCCTCACCCACACACACACACACACACACAATACATGGTAATTATATAATTTTATTTATAGCAGATAAGTGTGGCGAAAATGCAATTAACCAAAAGGGGGAGGAGAAAGAACAGAGGGTAGAATTTGGATTGAAATTGCATTACTTATAATTTTGGGGTGCAAATATTCAAATTTGCAATTAATATATGCAATGGGCTCAAGCGGAACGATCAATAGCACAAAAGAAAAGCCTTTAAAACATGAACTTCATCTAAATTATCTAAGTAAAAGCAATAACAAAAGAGTTATGGAGACTTTGAGATAAACCTTTGCATACTTCAAGGCGCACAGACCTTAGCACTATTGAAAGCAAAAGCAAAGCTCTCTCTTATTGATTGAGAATATTAATTATTGTTACATTAAATATAAATCCTTCGTCTATAGCAAGTTGCATTTTGTGTAATTAAATGTATTTTGCCTCAAAGGATTAAAAACAACATTTATTGCATACTTTAAGGGGCAGTTAAAGGATTTTCACATGCTCCAAGAAGCAAATACTTAAATTTCAGGAAATTCGATTGAAAGTTGATATTCTTTGCCTACTTTAAGGAGCAACACGATACTTTAAGTTTCCTACAATTATATGCATTTGGTGCACGTTTTTTCTTGTTTCGTTTTTTGTGGCCCAGACGTGGGGGGGGGAGGGCAAACAAAATAAGTACGTATATAAATTTATTAAACTATAATTCACACAGTAGAGAAAAGAAAGGAAACAAGAGGCGAAAAAGGACAGGGAGCAGGAGAGCAAGTAACGGGAAAAAGCACTTTGGCCTCACTCACACCTCCTCATATGGCGGCGGGAACAGCAGCAACAGAAAAAAACTGTCCAAGAAAAAAAAAGGACAATGCAGACACAAGGCGACAGCAGGACGACGACGTCGACGACGATGACTTCACGTACATAAACAAGTATGCATTACGTTGTGCAAAAGTAATAATAAAACAGAGCAAACAAAATGGTATACTATTTACCCTCTCTCTCCCTCCCTCTCGCTCTGTATCTCTTGCTTGCTCTGTCACTCTTGTGTTTTTTCCTACAAACAATATCAACAATAGCAAAGAATGCAAAAGGCACAAATACTAGGAACTTGGAACTGCGAACTGACTACTGAAAGAGTGTTGGGGGATGGGGGGGGGCGCGGTGGACTCTTCTCCCTTCAACATCGCGTGCCAGGAGTAGCACTAGCCGAGGCACAACAGTAGCAGCTGTAGGGAAAAAGTTTTGTTTGCATGTCTGCGGTACATTTCCGCGACAGGCACCGCCAAGTCCCCAACTATATACAACCATTTCAACTATATAGTTAGTTATAGGTGTGTGTATAAGTGTGTGTGTGTGTGTGCAGCAATAAAAAAGTTGAAACACGGCGCTAAAACTGCAGCAAATTATAGGTTAGCTTGCTAAAATGAAATTATTGTATACAAACGTAAATATATATATATCCGTATATATATATAGATCGGCTTAAATACATGTTATATATGGGGAAAAGACACAGTGGGGTAATTCCGCAAAATGACTTCAGCTTTTCCCCATTGGGGCAAAACATTGTAATGTGATGCTTATTTGTTAATAACTATAAATTAACTATTTTTTATTGCATATACAAACAATAAAAACTATTTCTAACAATTAGAAAGATTAATTAAAGATGAAAAAAGTAATGAAACTTAAGCTAGGATAGCGATTTGCATGGTAATAAAAGTATTTTTCATATTAAATTGATTTACTTTGAATTGGGGATGGGATATAAATTAAATTTTGATATATATATTATCGAATATTATAATTACGAGTACAAGTCTCTTTAAAATTGAAGCTAAAGAGAGAAGTAAAACGAATTAAAAGGGAAATATTTGAGGATTTTCTATATATTGTATCTTTTAATCGATCTCAACTAAATTAATATAAGGAAAATATTTGCAAATTTTTCTACAGTGAAACTGCATTTTAAGACGAACTTTATTCTAGTAAACTTCTTCTTTATAATGATGTTCTCCATATAATCAACTGATTTTAAAGATACATCTTTCTCATTGTATCTCATTGTTTAATTTAAGATGATAATTTCTATATATAATAAAGTTTTTTTCTGGTCCTGTATGAATTTCTATTATATTTCAAATTGCTTTTTATCACAAAATATGAAAGATCAATAGAATTTGCTTAGATAAACAATTTTTGTAAACGTAAAAATTCTAGATAAAGCCAAATAGAGATTACGAAACCATATAAGATCTTCTAATTCGTATTAATTGTATGCCAAATAGCTTATAAATATAGAATATAAAACCTGAGACCTGAGTTTTTAAGAAAGAGAAGAAAAACGAGAGAGAATTCAAAGATACTTTATCAAATGATATGGATTGAGACAAAGTCCACACGCAAATCTAACAATTTTACCATATCCCATAGCTAAATCCTTTGTCCCATTATATATAAATCGTTCAATTGACTTAAATGATATATCATTGTCTTTTGGGTAAATACAGATCATGAAAATTGTTTCCGTTGATATTGTTGTTAATCATTAACCTAATCACTTCCAAATGAAAACATTTCGCTTTAATCTAATGACGCATTAGACCCCAACACACAGAGAGAACTTGAGCTTCTCCACCTGCTGGCCGCCACTTTCGTTTGCTCTTTCCCCCCTTTTCCACATCCTTTTGGACTCAACCGACCACAACACACACACACTCACACAACCAGCTGGCAGAACAAAGCGAACTTTTCGTGTGTGTGTGAATGTTTTTGCCCTCACTGGCAGGCAGGACGAAAAAAAAGGGCAAACGGCGCTTACGTGGCATAGTTTCACCCCAAACCCCAAAAGCAGCCCGACCCCAAACCCGACCTCAATTCCAACCCCAACGCCAAGCTGAAAGTGACTGACTGGCGCCATAATGTCGCCGCCTTTCTGTCTGTGTTTCTCGGTGTGTGTGTTTGGTGCACAATGTGGCATTTGTGTATCCTTTTTCACACACACCCAAGGACTCACAACACTACTCTACACTACACTACATGTGTGTCTGTGTGTGTGTGTGTGTGTATGCATATATAAAAATGTTGCTATATACCTAAGCCAACGCGCTTTTTATTGTGGCAAAAAACTTGGTTGCAAGTTTCGAGTTAAGTTTTCTTTTCTCTCTTTTCGCTGGAGGTAAAGAATAGTGTGGAAAGTGGAAGAGACTGGAAATATTTATGCTCTCTCTTCATATTAAATTTGTTCATCTATTTTCTCCATGTTTTTGTTGCCTATCTTCCGCTTCAAGCACATAATTCCTAATTCGTTTTCGATTTCTTAGATTTCGCCCCTTCTTCTTCCTTTTTTGTCAAGTCCTTGTGTTTTTATATTTATTTATTTTGCTACATGCTCGATAAACATTCTTGAAAGATTTACAGCCCAGCAAGAGAAGCAAACAGAAGGACAAGGGGTGGGGGGGGGGGAGAAGGAAGGCTAACAGAAATCAAAGGCTTTTGTGCCATAATAATCTGGAAACACATTCGAGATTTCAATGAACCAAACTCCCGAAAAAAAAATACAGAAAAAAATGAGAAAAGGAGCCATCCAGTGGCAGGGGCAGTGACACGGGTACGGGGGCAGGGGGAAGAAAGGGCAAAAGGAAAAAAAATGATTTATTTTCCACGTCGATAAGCGAAAGAAAGCGAAACTTGAAACGCACACTCTTCCCTCTCCCCACAACGATTGCTCACTTCTTCACCCTCCCCCTCTCTCCCTCTCACTCTCTGTGTTCCCCATAGACAGTTCTCTTTTTTGTTGTTGTTCATTTTCTTTCCCTTTTGCGTTTGTATACCCTTTCTTTGGAGGGTATTAGGTAATTGTTAAAAGGTATGAGTAGTCTTTAGGAATCGTTTGGTAGATATTAAGCCTTTTTAAGGACTTTCATTAGATGACTTCTTTGCGAGAAAACTCAACAATCGGTTTATATAAACGTTCGATTAGAAATCGATTTGTTTCGATAACAATTATTTGGTTTACTGAACCATAATTTCATGTAACTTCGAGCCACCTAACCCAAAAGGTTTGATAGAACATCAAATAATTGTTCATATAGAAATGATCGGTTGTGAAATTTCACTTCAATCGCTCTTCTTGGGTTTCACTTGTAGATTCGCGCATTCTAATGATCGGTTGTGAAATTTCATTTCATTTACTCTTTAGATTCTTGGGTTTCACTTGTAGATTCGCGCATTCTAATGATCGGTTGGGAAATTTCACTTCATTTACTCTTTAGATTCTTAAATTTCACTTGTACGCACATTTAAATGATCAGTTGTGAAATTTCACTTCACTTCCTTTTTACAATCAGTCTCCAAGTTTCACTTTATTTACTTTTCAGGTAATAAACACTAAAGAGTATCTCTAATTCGTTGTGTCGCAATCTGGTTAACATTTCTTCTTCCTCCTTTTTTTTGGTTTCGGTTTTGGCAATGTGTAGCGAATGTGGCGTATAAAATTTTACACAATAGATTGAGCATTTCCTGGCCAAAAGCGAAACGCCAGCAAAACATGTGTAGAAGTTTAATTTAATAAGTTTTTTTGCTGCTCTTTTTTGTTGTTGTTGTTGTTGCTGCTGCTGTGGATGTGCGTGTGTGTGTGTGTGTGTGTCCAGGATATAGGATATGTTAAACATGCCGATATAACACAACAGACGGAAAAAAGGGAAACCCAAGTGGTATTTTTTTTTGCTCTCGTCTTTTTGCTGTTCCTGATGCTGATGGCTTACATGTTGCTAATTTTGTTTGTTGTAAAGTTTGCCCCAACTCCACCCACAACAACAACAACAAAAAAAGATACAAAGAGGAGGTGTGTGTGTGGGTGTGGGTGCGTGTGTGTGACTGGGGGTTGGGTTTTATTTTAAAGCTGGTTAAGGTCACATAAATCATGTGTAAAGTTAACATAAACTTTGACTGCCATTGAGTGGGGCATTTCTTGTTCTTCGTGGGGCTGAGTTGGGGGGTGGGGGTGGTGGGTTCCACATGTGTGGCATAATTTGTAAACAACAAGCAAGTTGGAGGGGGTAAATTTTCTCGTTGAGCAATCTTTAATGCAATTTAAAGTAAATTGAGTTTAGTTTTAGCCTAATTAAAACGCGTTTTTGCCATCATTAATAAGAAACTTATGACAGGAAACTCGCTCGCTACACAAATACAAAGAAACTTAATTTCCTGCGACTCACTGACTGACAAGTGGCAGCGGCTGAAAGGCGAAGACGAGTCCTTCGCGAAGGATGAGCACAAATTTCAATATCATATAAATTTTGTCGGTCTATGATTTCTTCCTTTCACTAAAGCTAATTGCCAAAAAAAAAAAAGAAAACTGAAAAGGGATAGCAAAAGGTTCTCTCCTCCATTGTTCGAAATTTCAACAATGGGCAAAGGATTTTTGTGAGGATTTCTCTCGATTCCACTCGGTCTGCGTTCCTTTTGTCTGCTTTTAAAAGCGAAAGTGTTGATTTGTGCGTAACTTAAGGCAAAAGCAGGTGCATCCTGTTCAAGGACCTTGAAAGGCTTTTAAAAAAAACAAGAATTGTGACCTTGGAATGTGAAGAGGTTCTAGCGAAAAGTTCTTTAAGAACTCTCGAAGCAAAGTTCTCTGCCTTAATCCAGCCACGATTCCATCAGAAATCTATCAACATATGGCCATATCATGAAGCATTAAGTAGCAAACACTTGTGCCTGGCGGCCACAATTCGGGGGGGGTGGTGAGGTGGAACAGGATACACACTCACACACAGATGCTGCAGCAATTTCATGGGCTGTTCGACGCCCCCACAACATTTGGATTGAAGGGGGGGAGTGGGGGGAATGCTCCAGCACTTGGATTTCGCGTCGCTTTCGCCCCGGCAATGAAATTACAACTTGTCAACTCAATCAAGCGCGCTTTATGCAGCAATTTCCGTCACTTGTGTGAGTTCCCACACACACCTAATGCCACAGACCAACAGCCACACCCCCCCTCTACCCCCCGCTACCCTCCTCTTCATCATCATCATTTTGCCGCTGGCAATAAAACGCACATAATCAGCTAATATTAAATTTGTATGCACGCTTTGAGCTAATAATCCTTTTTTGATTTCCCAATGAGAGAAAGAGAGCTGCAAAAAAAAACTCTCTCTTTCTCTCTCTCCCCCTCCCCGCCCCACCCCTTTTTGGCCCTGTTGTAAGCTTCAGCTTAACGTTTTTACCTGTATCCATGGCTAATGTTATGCAGACCAGACCAAGATTCAAAAGATTGTGTGGTGTGGTTTTTTTCCCAGCATTTTTAATTTCATGCTGCGGCATATTTCCTGCGAAAAGGACGACGACGACGCCATTCGGTTTAGTCAGGACATCCGCTGAAGCTTCCGGCAACAGTTGCCAGCTGGCAAAAGTTCCTTTTGGCTGCCAGACTATCGCCAGTCTCTATCTCTTCTGCTGCTGCTGTAAGTAACTTTAAGAAAATGTCCTTAAAGTTGGCATTAGCATTTGCAGTTGCTCACTCCACTCCACTCCTTGTAATACTTTAGGGAAATTCCTATAATTCACATTGCTGATTGCTTTTTGCTGCCGCTCTCGTCCTTAATGGTAAATTCTATGAGAGAGATTTTTCACAATTTTTCTTTCATTTTTTCTTATTTTTTTGCAATTGTAAGCTCTTCTCTCTCTCTCTCTATAACCTTCAATCGATGGAAGTCCTTCGTTTGGGCAACTAATAAACTCCCCACTGCTAGCAGCTATCTCTCGGTTTATTCGCCTTTTGTTTCGCGCCCTTTTTTTCGCAGACCTCAATTCTTCTTTAATTGCAAAAATCAACAAAAAGTCTCCCGGACATGGCTTTGATTTATATCGCATCAGCAGCAGCGGCAGCACATGTGCGTGTGCCGGCCACACCCACTCTCTGCCGCCCATTTACTGTAGCTGTATTTAGTTAATTACTGAACAAGAATAGCAATAAATGAAAGAAGAAAATGCGGGCACCCAGTTGCGAGAGTTTTTGAAATTTTATGTGTCTCCGGGAAAATAACTCCCCGGCGTATAATTTAGTCGCAGCTCAAGCTAGGCGAGGGTTGTATCCAAGTTTCCCGTTCTCTCGCTATCTCCCTCTCTCGCTCTCTATTTACGACTAAATTAAATGTGCATTAAATAACGGTTAACAACTGACAAAGCCAAAAGCACAAATAATGACAAAAGTTGTTAAGAGAGCCAGCACCGAAGGAGTAAAGGGGAGGGGGGAGAGGCGGGGGAGGGGAGTTGTGGGGGAGATTTTGGTCAAACAACGTTATTTGACATTTTATGCGACACGTGATGGGACTCAAACTGAAGCTCCACAAGGGGGGTTGGGTGTGTTGGGGGATGGGAATTAACATTAAGGGCTTCTTCGTTTCTCTGTTGCTAGGCAGCAGGATACAGGACACAGGGTCGAGCGGGGGTAAAGGTTAATCCATGCAGATCAGATCACAGAGTTGGCGCCAATCTGTTTTATCGAGTGTGAAAAGACAAAGGTATTTCGATTTATGACAGTTAAAAACTTTATCTTCGCCCTTAAAAAAGAGTTATTTGAGTTTTGTTATGGCCAAATGTGAGGAGAGTTCTGCAATTCTAGAAGCAAGGATCATTAAGGATGGAATCTACCTTAAACTTTAATGAAAATTCATAGATATCAAAGAGAAAAGCAGATATATAAAGAATATATAGTAGAAATATGTGGAATATTTGGTAGAAATATTCCAAATAGTCAAACAAAAATCACTAGGAGTAATAAACGTTTGATAAAAAGGTCAACAAGTGAAAATAAACCTTAGAAATCGAAGTGGTAATCGAAAATGGTTTCATTTCCACTCTCGTGAACCAGTGGTTCCTCTCATAAGGTGGAACTAGCTATAATTTGGTCACTTCTTGGAACTAGTTTCGACTCATCATGTAAAAATACTACACCTAATAACCATTTGGAATTGGTAATCCGATAAGCTTCCACTGTCCTGCCATAAAAAGTTATTTTATTTCTGAACCAGTGGTTCCCTCTAATTATGCTGGAACTAGTTAGAACTTGTTTCGTTGCTTAGGAAATAACTTGGTTAATTTTATGACCAAAATACAATTGATATTTAATTTAAATACGTGCATTTTATTTGCCTTTGGTCGTCACGTTGATTTGATTTTATTGCGCCCAGTTGGCCATTCCGGAAGTACCAACACCACCCGACCCCACCTCCCGCCACACTACGAGAGTTTTTGCCCAGTTTTATGGCCTAACTGGGACCTGAGAAGGCGGACCGAGGAAGTTGCTGTTGGTGTTGGTGGTGGCATAATTTATGCATGCCTCAACGAAATGAAATAAAATGAAGCATAAGTCAAATTTAGAGCCCACTTAGTAGACCAATAAATACCAAAGAAATACCTAGTCGTTGCTTTTTCTCTACTTCTACCTACAAAACCCAACATCAGCCGGATACTTTTAAATGCCATTTTTATGGCCCAAGAAAGAGATGGCAAGAGAGAGGGAGAGAGAGAGAGGTGTATGTGTGTGTCTATGTTGGCTCTTATTAAATTTTGGTGGCAGCAACGGAATGCTTGAAAATGTTGCATGTTTTCTTTTCTCTTTTTTTTTGGGTTTGTTTTGACTCTTCATAAAAATTTGCTTTATATGCTTGTAAACACATACAGAGAGGGAGAGAGCGACAGAGAGAGGGAGACAGAGATAGATGTTGAGTAGGAGAGTTGAAGAATAGACAGCAGGATCCGAGGGATGCAGTTGGGTAAGGCGTGGACAAACCGCAGCAAGAGCAACAATAACCCAAAATGCCAACAAGTATGATAACCGCAACAAAAACACCAACAACACAACCCAGCACACACACTCCCACACTCCCACACACACACACACCCATAACCATGAAGAAGGAGTGAGTTTAGATACAATCTGCAGACAGCAACAAAAGCTTTTGAGTAAAGCAAGAGAAAACTCCTGGCCAAGACACAGGAAGATGTTGTGCCACATTTTTCCACTAAGAGTATTATGAAATTTATATATATATATATTTCTTTTTTTTACAACTTGTCTGCCCCATGAATGCAACGTGTGTGTGTGAAGCATTTAGAGCTGGCATAGTTGAGTTGCTGAGAGTTTTTTTTGTAGCTTTGCTTTATTATTTTTAAAGTTTGAAGGAAAATCTTCAGAGTTAAAGAAATCTCTTTTCAGCACTTTCAAATTTGTCCCCCATATGTATGCTATGGAAATTATTTTGCGAATTTGTCTAAGCAACTTTAATTCAAGTTCAAGTTTATTTTGGTTCTTTATATGGATTTCTTCTGGTTTAATATCGTGTAAAGCAACAACAAACCAACAAACAAACACTTCATATGTTAATTTTCCAATTAGACTGTAAGAAATGGCACTAATTACAGGCGCACGTTTTTTTCTGTTCTTTCTTTTTTCCAGGAAACACCAAACATAAGCAAAAAGGACGAAAGTAGCCACTTGAAGGTCGACTCAGGGAGAGAAAAATAACACAACAACAAGAAGAAAAAAAGTAAATAAAATTAATTTTATACAACAGCTAGCAGGCACAAGAGAGGGAGGCAGGGGAGGGGAGGGGGGGCTGACTCTCATCTTGAAATTATAAAACCAACAACGAGAGAGAAGAAAGAAAAACCACCCAGAAAATGCCTAAGGAAATGCTGCAAATGTCTGGCCTCAAGTGGGTTGTGTGTGTGTGTGTGTGTGTGTGTGTAGGTAGGTGTGGGGGGTGTGTGTAGGGGCACTAAAACGAGCATTTGACACGCGACGCGTTTGCATTTTACACGCAGCAGGCTCAGAAGCAGCAGCGGCAGCCACCGCCACATTGTGGGCATTGTTTCAGGCAGGATGAAAGGAGGGGAGGATGAGGAGAAGACGGAAATATTAACCGCACTGTACAATTCTAATTACATTTTGCCAGGCCCAAAAGTCCAGGTTGGCTGGCAACTTCCCTCCTCTCAGCATTCCACACACACAAGCAAACACACACACACAGAGAGGAGTGGCGTGTGCTCCTTTAATTTTATTTATTGCGCAAAATTGCTGACTACTGGGGTAGCCCCTCCCCCCACACCACACCCCACCTCACTCACTCACTGGTTGTTGGTGTTGCCGCAGCATCGCGTGTCGCATTGCAATACAACAAGCAACAACAAGAACAACAACAACAAATGGCAACCCGCCCCTTTTTACATCCTTGACTTTGCCTCAGTTTCAGCTGTGTGTGTGTGTGTGTGTGTGTGAGGTGTGAACAGGATTTGGCTGCAGGATATGCTTTAAATCTTTTTGAAATTGATGCATTGAAGCATATTTCTTTTGCTTTTTTCTAGAGGCAAGACTTACGCGTGTTTTCGCTTGATTGAGCTCAACAACGAGCGAGTGATGATGGAGAAATGCCATAAACTTACCTGCAAAAAGAGAGATAGAAAACAGATTTATTTAGTGATGGAGTTATTATCATGGAAATGTATATATAAAAGACTAACTAACTAATATAGAACTAATTTTGTGAATCTTTTAGCTTAAAAGCAAATTTATTCACTATTTCTTCTTAAACATTAATAATAATTCAACTTAGACCAGAAATAACATTTCTTAATAAACAAATAGGCCTCAAAATAGCTAATTATTCATAAGAAAAATGTGAATAATCAAGAATAATCATAACTTTCGAGTGAAATACAATTAGTCACAACTTTGGGTTTACTAATTTCTTTTCTACTTGCAACTAAACCTTCCAATATTTATGTTTCGGTTACCAGAAATATATTATAGTCTATCAAATTGTATTGAAACGGTATTAAATACAAATTTACTATAAAAATGTTCTGTATTTTTTAGGAAATTAAAGCCATTAAGTTCTTTAAAAAGGGGAAAGAATTTTATTTCTAACTTTAAGAAGTATTAAATACGAATTTACTTCTGAACTTTGATGTATTTTCAGCATAGAATAAGGGAAAATGTATAAAAATTGTATTTGTTATTCTAAAAGTAAATAAACTATATAAAAAGGAGTACAAAATAAAACAGGTAATCTATTTTTTGGCTGACTAAATCAGTCTAAGTTCCTTTACAGCGACAACTTGAAGAGAAGCTGCCCTAAATCTAATGTTATATCTATTCAAAAGACAACAAACACATTTAGAATTTAGCATAACATTGAAAAAAATTTGAAATCCCAACTCCCATTCCCACTAAAGGGTATCTAAATGTCGCATCAACCAACTCAAGTAAGCCAAGCATGGATTTTGGCATCGTAAATTTTGTTCATTGAAGCATTTCACATAAATTGAAATCTCTTTGCTAATTATTGACATAAAAATAAAGAAAAGGGATACCCAAAAAAAAAAAACAAACAGCTTTGATTCTTTTTTATTATTTTATGTTGCAAAATGCGAGAGAAAGATGACAAATAAGGACACATTTTACGCTTAATTAAGCAAGTTCAATAAACCGAGCGAGAGGAGCCAACAGATTTTCCCGGAAGGAAGTCAAGTAGAGAATGGGGTAGAACCCTTTTTTTTTTGCAATAGTAGTTGTTGCTGTTGTTGTTATTGTTGCCTGCATAATTGCCAGCATAATTCATAAAGCAAAAAAAAAAAAAAAGAAAGAAAGGGAGGAAGACGGAAATCATTGACTTTATTTTTGCGAGCAGTTTTTTTTTTAAGCATTTAGGCTCGTCGACGAAAGAATACACAAAAGACGCAATGGGATAGAAGTCCTTATTTCTTTTTCTCGTTGTTGTTGTTGTTTGTGTTTGTGTGGCCTGTCTTTGATGCATGAAGAGTGGCAGAGAGAGAGAGAGAGGGAGAAGGGGAGTGGTGGTGAGTGATTGTGGCGGCAAAGCTGGTTAAAAAGGACACCAACCGAGAGTCTCATCATTATCATCAAGATGATGACGATCATCTCCTCATCAAATGCACTGCCAGGCCACTTGCTTTTTAATTAAAATCCAAAGTCATTTGCATGAGCTTTGAGAGAAAATTGCCAACCATTTGAAAGGAAAAAGAGGACAGTAGGGAATTGCGAGGGTGTGGGATGGGGATGGATGACTGAGTGACTGAAGGGAGTGCCAAGTAGGAAGTATGCACTGTTATATAAGTAGTTGTGTGTGTGTGTGTGTGCGGGTGAGTGTGTGGGGGGAAAGGACACCACCACCAGGACCAAGCAGCGACCATTATAATCATTATCAATTGCGCTCGCGCTGACAACGAGCTTAACAATAGCACAGAAGGCCCAGTCAGAGATAGATGAGATGAGTCCAAGTGGGGGACAAGGAGATGGAGTAAGTAGTGTAGGGGCCACAGACCACAAAATGCTTCTGCAATGCATACAAAGTAGGAAAAGCAACGGCAACGGCAGCGGCAGTCACGAAGCAGCTGGGCGGAAGGAAGGAAGCGGCCAGCAGCGGAAACGGAAAGCCTTATTAAGCGGAAACATTTCGCCTTTTGCCAGAGACACAGACACAGACAGAGAGAGGAGGGCGAAAGGTTGCCCGTTGCTCATAATTTATGCCAATATTTTTACAAGTAGTCGCCACCAAGAATTCATCCCCCACCCGCCCCCTCAGTTCAAGTTGCAGCAGCACTCTAGTTTCGCCTCTTACTTCGTCTTGTAGTCAAATCAAAAGGCTGCGCTGCTGATTTTATTGCCCTACGACCAAAAACCAAAAGGGAAAAGGACAAGACTTGCTGCTTCTTCTTCTTCTCCTTCTTTTGGCATATAAATTGAAAAATTGCAATTGGGCGAACGAAAGTAAAGGAATGAAATGGAGGCAAAGTGTAAGAAATGCTCTCAAAGGATTCGTGGCGGCTTTTGAAGTGTAAATCACAGTGAAAAAGTAATGACAATTTTCCTTCAGCCTGCACATAGTCAAGTGTAATTGGAGTGCACAAGAGAGAGGGAGAGAGACAGGAAGTCAGAGGGACGCTAGGGCGTTAATGTGGAAATTGATATTTACCGTTGGGGTTTACTTCTCGCTTCCTTTTTTCTTATACACAGCAAGTAAAGCTGACTTAAATGCATTCCACAAGAAATGAAAAGCAATCAAGCGGAAGTGGAAACGCTCAAAGTTGAACCAGCGACAGAGACAGAAACAAAGAGGCGAGAGGAGGAAAGAGATGGAGCTAAAAGCGGACTAGCCATAAACTATACAAAGTTGACAGTTTAGTTAATGAAACATAAGAATGCAAAAGCTATCCTCAGTTATTATATTTAGTCAGTTGAGCATTTTAGATAAGCTAATTTCATTTCTTTTTATAGAGAACTAAGCTACTTATCGAAATCGTTTTGAAAATATCGATAGTTTGCATGTAAGCCAAATCGATAAATGCATAAAAACGTAATAAATGAAAAGCTGAATCTAAATTTTGATAGCTGTAACTAAAGAAACCTGGTACGAAGCTCAAGATAGTAACTTATATCCTTTAAAATTTTATCAAGTAGAAGAAAGATTAATGACTATTACTAATCGAATCTGAACGATTGATTTTCACACGATAAAAGCAAACAAAGATAAAGAATAATCGAATTTTATACGATAAAAATTCAATTCATCTAAATTTAATATGGAATCCAATTTACGACTGCGTCTAAAGCGATAGTTTCTGTTAAAACTGAAGGATATACTTTTGATAGATAGACTTTCGATAGATTTGAAAGATTTTCGATAGATTATTCATATTTGATTAAATATAAATATTTTTATAATTATTAAAGAATTTATAGAATTTATTAAATTTTATTCAATTATTATTAAAGAATTCATAGCATTTATGGAACTTTATAGACCTTCGATAGAAATTCTAAAGCAAAATATACAGTAAGAGAGTTATCTATAATTTTCCATCGAAGTCGTCTGTAGGAATATGCAACTAAATGTATCTATGAGATTTCAACTGTATCTAAATCTATATATTTACTGTATGTTTGTTTAACTTTTCCATTATATTCTTTGTTAGCATTCACATAACCCAACCAAATTGATAGATTAAATAGATATTGAAGTTTGCTCTCAACTTTGCCTCCTCTCAACATTAACAAGTCGCAAAAATATTGAATGTGGCAAAATCGTCACAGTGGAAAACCCAACTCAAAGAGAAGCTTACGCATTCTCCTGCTAACTATACAATACCAAGACAGATACTATACATACATACATACATACATACATAAGTATATGTATATGTATATGGAATATTTCAAGTTTTCATCGTTGGGTTTGTCCTCCAAACAAACCGAAAGTTGCACTCAAGTGCCTATTTATCTTATTAAGACGAGGCCGAGCAGCTTGTTTTGGCTTCTGTTTGGAAGGGAAGGGAGGAGAGACACAGGCACTGGCACAGGCACAGCAAGGGCTCAACGAGAAGGAGCCGTCCAGAGCCATTGTTGAAGCAACTTGGCAAGGACACAGAGAGGCGGCATCATCAGCCGTATTTTCTTTTGCGTTTCTTTCTTGCGATTTTCTTTTTTTTTTTGTAGTTTGCTTATTAGTTTATTTTGCTGCTTGAAGTAGTTTCTAAGTTTCTGTTGGGGATCTCTCTCACTCTCTCTCCACTCATTCTGCAGTGAGCTGATGCTCCGTTTGTTTTGTTAATTTGATATGGATGCCAGGCCAGAGGAACGGGGACCCAATGGACGTTGGGGAGGAGGAGCAGCCGGATTCCGTTGACTTGTCCACTCATACATGTAAGCATGGTGAATGTGAGTAAGCAAACAAAATGAAAATTCTCTCTTGTTGACATGCCATCAGCAGTATCATCATCATCATCGTCATCATCCTCATCCCCATCCTCATCCTCATCCACATTCGCATGAATGTGGGTCTCGCTCTCTGTGAGTTTTGCTGAATGCCATGAATACGTTTAAAGTGCTGTGAAAATTTTTCGGTTACCCTAACTCCACACAGATCGTTTTGCCTTCGCTTTGGACTAGTTGTTTGATTTAGTCAATAGAAGGAAGGGAGACAGCGACATAGAGTGAGAGAGAGAGAGCGAGCGAGCGACTGACTGCATGAAAATGTATGCTAATTGGCTTTTGATATTGTGTCCTGTGTATGAAATGTGTATATCTCCTCACTCTCTCGCTCTCTCTGTGTGTGTGGATAGATGTAATGAGTTTAAAAGTGTAGTAGGGGGAGGGCGTATTTTGAGGGGGGGATTTGACATCATTTTGTGGTTTCTGCTAGTGCAGTGACACCACTTAAGCTGAGTAGCATCGTATTAGTGGTTAAGCCAAGCAATAATGGGCGTGACTGTTGTCAGGTCACTGCAATGGCACATGGCGGTTAGCTAAACGCTATTTGAATGTAATACGACTTTCATTAAGTGTCCAAAAATATGTAATGAAACTTTTAAATCGGTTTTTACAACCATTTCGGAGTAGATTGAGGATTTAATATAGCTAGAGAAATTGTAGGACGGCAAATGTGTTATCTGACGATAGGTTTTGTTTATATCCCTCATCTTTAAGTGAAAATTCGTTTAATAGAAAAGTTATTAGAGATGACACTTGTAGTTATCGATAACTATTAACTAATGATCGATCATTTGTTGATATCAAGGATGCTCCTTCAGTTTGAAAGCTTCTTTCACGATGACACTTGTTGTTTTCGATAACGATAGACATTTAAGTGAAGAGGTGATCGATTAGTAGGTGCTAGTTGATGTTATATGACAGTCTTTTAAGTTATCCATAACGATTATTCGAAATTGAAGCATTGAAGAGTAAGAAACAAGGGAAAACTACTGTAATGTAGATCGAAAACCTTTTTCGGTGTTTACTTAACTTGGATCATACATTATTTCCACGATTCAATTGTCTCTAGTTTTGTATATATTACCTATGGAATTTATAGTTGTTCTCTGACACTTTCGACATTGGTTTCCCGTTATTTGATTTGTGTATTTTATTTGCACCGAAAAAAGAAACTTTTTAATCAAAGCGTATACAACTTTCTGTCTAATTTATTAAACTCTCGAGATTTTCCCTCACTCACACCTCGAGACAACAGAAAATTTCTCCAAACTCTGGGTGCGTTAGAGCTAACTAACACACATACAAAACGAGGAGAGAAAAAACTCATAAATATCGATTTCATTGCGTTTTGCCGCATACATTTCATGGTTATCCGAAGGACTTTGGTGTGAGAGAATGGGGGGGGGCGGGGGGAAAGTACTTCCAATACCAAAAAGTATCGTGTGCGAAATCATCCAACACGCCATGACTAAAAGTTACTAAATTTTCCGGCCGTTTGCGTCATTAATTTCCACAAAACGAAAAAGCAGAGAGAAAAAAAAAACCACACACACACACACACACTGAAAGAGGAGAAGGAAAGCCGAAAAACCAATCCAATGGCATACGCAGAAATAAAAGACAGAGAAACAGAGTGAGGAGGAGGGGGAGATGAAGCAAGTCCAGCGGGAGCTGCAGCGGGAGAAAGGGAGTAGAAAGAATGGGGCAAAGCAAAAGTTTCGCGACGAACTGCTGAACGACAAGGACAACGACCAAACGAACGAACGAATGAATGGACGATTGGGCGATTGGACGAGACTAACGCAGAACCAACGCCGATGGCCGTGCTCTGATAAGGATAATGGATTTGGACTTCACTTCCACGCAAACGACGAGTAAAAGTAAATTTATTCATTGACAATTGAGTTGCGGGCTGCTGAAAATTGAGTTTGAGTTTCGGTTTTGGTTCGAGGTTTGGGTCAACAGCAGCAGCAGCAGCAGTAGGAGTGGCGACATTATTTAGATATCCTCATCGTCATCCTCATCCTCATCACCATCACCATTCACCATCGCCCATCGACATCCTCATCGTCAGTTCATCCCAAGTAATTTCAAGTGCCTGCATATTTATTTGCACAAACGCTTTGCTTTATTATTATGTATTCCTATTCCCTGTTATTAGAGTACAGAACTTCGAGGCAAGTTCTTCAGAGTTCTTCTTCTTCTCTTCACTTTTCTATACTTTCAAGTACCGTCGTCTCCTCCTTCTTCTTCTCTGCGGCCTTTCTACGTATTTGAAATATTTCAAAAAGGAAGAAAAAACACAACACCAAAAACCAGAAGAGTGAGAGAGAAAATGTCAAGTGTACTTTTTGGCTTACCAAAAGTATGCTAAAGGCATCGGCAGTCACAGAGGTCGGGCCGACCTTTTCATTTGACTGATTTTTTCCCTCCAAGAAGAGAAGAGAAGAGCGAGGCAAGCAACAAGCAACTTATTGAAGTTGTTAAGGCAAAAACTGGGCGTAGAGTTTGGTGAAGCAAAGAAATTGAGAAGTTTTTCCTTCAAATCAATTGAATTTATGAGCTTGCATTGATTACAAGGCAAAACTAGAGAAATAATTGTAGGGCAAAAGTGCATTTGAATAGATAAGTATTATGCTTGACCCTTGAAAGTATCATATAGCAATTATTATCAGCAGAAAATTGAAATAGAAGAGAGAAAGCTTCAATATTCTGTCCCCAAAAGTATGCTACAGTAATGCAAACATTCTCTAAACAGCTATTAGCAGAGGAATTGAATACAAACCTCGTTTCTTTAAAGTCTTAGAAATTTAGTTGGAGTTTTCTATCATTGATTATTTATTTCATTGCTGGAATTTCAGGAATTCTCTGTGTTGTAATCTGTAAATTTTTGTCTTTAAATGCTTAAGCCGCATCGATAACTTTTCATTCTCTCTTTTATGAACTCAAATCATTTGCATAAACTTGACTAAACTGCAATACATCCCACTCAATTTGTTCTTCTTCCTCTTTTCGGTCACTCCTTCTCCCTCTAGCTCTTTGTTTTTTGTCTCTCTCTCTATCTGTAGCCCAAACCACTCATTGTTGGAGTCTTCTTCCTCTTTTTGTGTCCCTCAATTTCTATCTGAACATTTCACATTCCTGCCGCAATACTTCACATGGCCTGTTCTATTTGCTAAGTCCTCATTTTATTTTGTACAACATTTTCTGTCTTTTTTTCCTCCTCATTTCTTTTAGTATGCAATACTCTTTAAAGTAGGGCATACTTGCTATGGTTTGCAGTTTGTTATTAATTAGAGAGGGTAATCAATAGAGATGGAGATCATTTTTCTCCCTCTAATGACTTGAAATTTCCTTCTTCTACTATTATTACTTTAATTATTCCAGGGATCCTTTTAATTGTTAGGGCATACAACTATCGGTTTGTCCAAAATGCTTTTGTTTTTTGCTCTATTTTGTTTGCCGCATGAAATACTCGTTGCATGTTCCATGTAGCATGTAGTATGAAGTAGTTGTAGTAGTAAAAGTCGCAGTAGAAGATGTCGTCGTCGACGTCGTCGTTGACGTTGTAGAAAATCTAGTTCCTGGCAAATGCCACAAAAGATTGATTTTTTTTTTGCTGCTTCTTTCTTGTTTTTTTGCCTCTACAACTTATTGTTGTTATTGCAGCTGTTGTTTCTTTCTCTGTTTGGCAAACAGCCAGGCACAAATTTGTTTTGAGTGCCCCGTCGACGACGACGACGACGACAACAAGTCCAGAAAAAGTCTCCAAAAAATGTATAAAAAATGCTATATATACAACGTAAAATCTATATATATATATATTCGAACGATGTATGTATAATATATTCTGCTTTAAAGCAAGAATTTAATAAAAACAACAAATTATAAACAAAATGCGAGAGAGACGGCGGAAAAAATCAAAACTTTTGCCGCCAGCAGCACAAAACACATAATAACATTTAAAAAAGTGCTGATGAGGTTGCAACAACTGTGGGGCACAGACAAAGGGGGGGCGGACGGAGGGAAGGGGCGTGGCATGGAGAAGATGAACCAAGACGATGATGATGATAATCAACATTTCATGTTGTCTTCTTCCTTGGCCACAAAACAGACAAAAAACCGAAACCGAACTTTGTTGTTTTTGTTTTTTTGCTGATGCCACACTCTCGCTCTCGCTTTTGGCCAAGCGCAACTTCAACGCGGTTATTTATTTTGTGTGTGTGTGTGTGTGTTGGCGCAAATGAAACATTTTTCGCATTTATTCTTAATTATCCAGCGAGTTGCTGCTCCTCTCCCTTCCCTCTCTCTGTTTGTATTCTGGTCTTTGTCCGTTTTGCTGTCCCCTCTTCTATCTATCTATAAATCTAGTTGGCCACACTGTAGCTGCAACAGCAGCAGCAGCTTTCATTACCAAAAGCCGCCCTCGATGGAGTCTCCTCCACAAACAGAGTGGAGAGAGGGAGAGTGAGAGAGAGGGAGATACTCGACATACTTTATCATGACACGCGGCGTATTTCAACATATCTTCCTACACTGACAGATGAGCCAACAGCCAGACAAACAGGACGACTGCAGCAGTAGTCCTTTCTGTCCCAGACCCTCCATTTCCTCGCCTCCTCCAGTGCGAAGTGTGTCCATCTGTCTGGTAGTCGTCTGTTTTGAACATATGACAGTTTAATTTACTTTTATTTTGTTGTGGATTGCATTCCCCCCCTCCCACACACACACACCCAGAGAGAGAGGGAGAGAGATCGAGAGTGTGTGTTGTTTGTTTTTATCCCGTATTCGGTTTAAAGTTTATGTTTATGTCATTTAATTTCAATTATTTTTTGGCTTTCCACACAGCCTCAAGCTGGGGCTGACGCCCCCCCATCTCTGCCCCCCTTCACCATTGTGGTAATTTATGTTAAACTGTGAGTTATTAGAATTTATGGCCAAGTGCTGGCAAAAATTGTTTGTTTCGCCTAGCAAACGGCCCATGAAAATTTGCTAATGGCTGACTCAAATTCCATGCACTTCAACATTTTTGGCACTTTACTTCATTTTTTTTCTCTCTTTTTGTTTAAAGCTTTTCCCCACCAAATAAATATGTACATGGAAAAGCAATCAAGAGTAACAAAAAAAACAGAGAAGTGGGAGAAATGTTTTCTCAAAAAGAATTCGTACAATGACATCGAGAAGACAAAATCAACGCGACGCTCTCTCTCTCTCTCTCTCTCTGACTGACTGACTGACAAATGAGTTAAAAGTCCTGGGGATTCCAATACAGACAAAAGCCGAACGCCTGGTCTATCTATCTATCTATCTATTGGGCGGGCCGGCCATTCTGGCTATAATCGTCTAGCATTTCGACGAGCCAGACAGGCAACAGTTCTGGTTAAATAGAATTTCGATACCCTGTAATTTTCTTTGGATATGCTGGAACCCTAAATTACTGAAGAAAGTTGCCTTTCAGCGAGGGTTCTTTATTACGTCTTGGAATTGCAATATGTTATACATTGTATCTAATAGCATGAATCATAGTCTAATTTTGCCTCTAAAAGTAGACTATGGAAATGTTAGAATTGGCTAATCCTGGACTAGTACAAGAATTGAATGGTGATTTGGTTTCTGTAGAGGTTTTTTATCAGGATGTAACTATGAAGGAGTTTAAGAAAAGTACAAAGAATAGAGAGAGAGTTCTAAAAGGTCCTTTTAGAGACATTTCCACTTATATTTCTACAGTGACTCCTTTTTAAATGTTTGAAAAAATGAAAAATTGTTAAGAATTTTAGGGAAACTTGTAAGAAACGCTGAATACTTCAATCTAAATCTGTTTACTATCAATTACTGGCACTTATTAAATGTTCTCAGACAGGATCCGCAATGAGAGATCTTTCATCACATCTTCCACAATCAAATTGCAAGACAATTGAATGATAGGAGAAGGAATAGGACAAATTATTCCTTTGAGACATTTATTAATTGTTATGATATGACACATTCCTTTCAAGCCAAAAGTTAGAAAAGTCTAAAGGGTATCCCCAAGTCGTTGCAAAACACATCAAAGTGATTGGCCAATACATGCATATTGCTCTCTGATAAGGATACAACAAAGCAGCAGCAGCCGAAGAGGCAGCATCACAACACAAACAAAAATGAAAAATCTGGCAAGTTTTCGATAAAAATATCCAATATAAGCAAAAAAGAAGAGAGTGAAAGAGAAGGCGTTAAAGAGTGAATGAGATGAATAGAGTGAAATTGTGTGTGTGTGTGTGTGTGTGTGTGGAGAGTGGGTGTAAAAGTCTTGCCATGCAAATAGATGTCTGCACCACAATTGTGGCTAAAAATTGTTGCCTCTCCCCCCCCCACTCCCCCTCCCCACTCTCTTTCTCTTGCGCTCTTTTTTGTTGGTTGTTTTTTTCCAGCTAGTTGGCAGCTTCAACATACAAATTCTTATTTTTCGTATTATTTTTTTGTGCTTTTCTTTGGCTCTCAAGAGATTTGTTTTGTTTTCGTGCACTTGTTTACTGCGTCTTTTGTACCAAATAGAAGTAGCAGCTAGCTACAACAATGCAGCGCCATTCCCCGTAACTCCTCAATCTCCCCCCCATCACCATCCGCTCACACACACACAAACACACACACACATGAAGCTAGAAGCTTGCTTACTTTACAGCTCTGGGGGATTTTCTCTTTTTCGTTTTTCGTTTTTTTGTATTTTTGCAACACACAAGAAAGAAGACAAAAAATGTAAATTTACATTAGACTCAAGTAAATTTAAATAATGCGCGTAAAATTTACTACTTTTCCCGAGTAGCATTTCCCCTGTCTTTTTCTTTTTCCGCCAAGAGACAGAGACGGGGACGAGAGATGGGGGGAAACAGGAAGAAGCTTTAGATAACAGTTATGGCATTGCCTCTGTCGTTCGTTCCTTCGCCGCTTGGGCGCCATTTTTTGTTGTTGAAGCTTAGAAAATATGTTGACAAGCATAAAGCAGCTGAAAGAAATGCTCCGAGTTTTGCTTAAGGAAATGCCAGAAAATGTGACAGCAGCAACAGGAGTAGAGGGAGGAGGGAAGGGGAGAAAAGCACAGAGTGTTTCAATTGGAAAATTTACACACAAAAATTTGTTTAGCTTGCCCAAAAAACACACATGAAAAACATTTGAACTTGCAACTATGCGGAAGTGCTACTGAAAGAGCGAGATCAAGTGGGCTAAAGGTCACAAAGGATCGGATTAGGAGAAGGGAGTATATTTAACAGTCTTCCAGCGCTAATCAAAACGACTATCCACATATTATACACCTATGATCAAAATATTCATATTCTAATCGGTCCGATTAACCTTAAAAGTTATTTTTGTCTTACTTAATCATACTTTTCTAACATTATTGTTTGTCTTAGCTTTCTTAAACGACCACAAATTGGTCTCAGTCCACACAGAACTACTGAAAATTACTTCAATTATTATCCTTTTCATGCGTTTTTAATTAAAGCATTTAAATTGTCCTTGTGGAATGCGGGAAATAAGTGAAAATACGTGTTTCTTGGTGCATAATTTTAATTATAAGTTGAAAGACATTTTCAGACTGGTTTCCTTTATTTTTGAGCGTGACTAAAGCAGTAATTTAAACTAAAGAACTTTGCCTTTAATTTAAATACAATTAAAGTATTTAAGTTTACCACGCATCATTCTTTTGATTGCCTCAGTTTGATGAAAATATTATTCTCCTTTGTGTAATTAAATTTCAATAAAGTCAAAGTCAATGCAATCATTTCTGTGACCTTTCCCTCCTTCCGAAACATTTAACCTACATTATAGCTAAATTCAGTTTAGTTTCTCTGAGAATTTTCCTTGTGTCCTTACAACAATCGAGCAACTTCCAATGCTTTCACGTGAAACCGAGGAAGATAATTCATTTACAGAGGGCTCCACGCCTTTTTGCGAATACATGTCAACCATTTTGCACTCCTTCACTTTTGGAAATTAGTTTTCCAACCTGTGGCACACACACACACACACACACACAGTGAATTTTGTTTCTTTTTTTTTTTTTGTATCCCCAATGTTAAGCCTCAGCCGGTGATCACAAAATCCACATGCATTTTTCATGCTTTGTCAAATAAACACAGGACATCTACATACATATAGATGACAAAGAGACAACAAAAAGAGGGAAAAAGGGAAACTCTCATACTCAAGAGACAATTTTTTCTTTGGCTAGACGATAGAAAATCGTGCCTGGGTTATATGTTTATTTTTTTTCATCTCTTCCTTTCGGTTATGACCCCCAAACCAAGCAACACGGGAGGCGGACAAAGTTTTTCTTGCCGAATTTTCCAAGAGAAAAGCGAACGGAACGGAACGGAACAGGAAAAAATCAACAAGATGCCGCTGAGAGCAGTAGCAGCAGCAGCAGCAGGACGAAGGACGAACAAACTGGAGTATGGAGAAGGTTAAAGACAAGGGCAGTGAGAGGCGTCGGCGGCGACGGCAGAGAGACTAGCGAAAAGCTTGTCTAATAAAAGTCTAGTCGACATTATTTTCAACCCTCAGTCGAATTATACACAGTTTGATCCGTCCGCCCTTTCCATATCCCTGCAGTTCCGCTCCATACGGTCGTTCCTTCTTATTCTTCTCTGTTCTCTGGTTTCGCGACAACCCCAGGCAAGTCCTGGCAATGCAATTTTCGTGCATGACGCAAAAACGTGGCTTGAATAGCCAAGTAAGTCCCACATTATAAATAAATAAGTAAGCAGAAAGAGCCCAAGACCAGCAAAAAAAAAAAAAGAACGTAAAGAAACTACCCTCTAACGAGAGGGGAGGAGGAGGAGGAGGACGATGAAAGAAAATGGGTAGAAATGATATTAAGGCAAGCGAGGAAAACATTTTAACAAGTCAATAACATGTCAAGTGAAAACTTTTTTAATATTTTTAAATTGTTGTGTGTGTGTGTGTGTGTGGCCCCAGAAACAAACTTTAGCCGTCAACTCGTTTGGCCCCGCCAAAAGAAAAGAAAAAAAATTAAAACCGCCAAAAAAAAAAATATTCTCTCCACTCGCACTCTGCAGGATTCTGGATCCTGCCTGCCTGCCTGCCAGACAACATTCCATTCATTCTATATGTATATATGAACATTTTTACACAGACGCGTGTCTGACAGGGCAATTAATCAAAAATTTACCATAATTTTTTACGCTACTCAAAAATGAATCTGTTGGATTTTGTCTTGTGTGACATTCTTTGGCTTCGTCTTCCTCTCCCTCTCCCTCCCTCTCTCTTTGTTGCCTTTTTGCTTGTTGGTTTTCTGTTCGTCATGCGTTGGAGATTTGTTGTCTTTTGGACTAACAAAAGATTCGAGGATTTGTCTATTAGAGAATGACAACTTTACAAGCCAAAAGCACTTTGTGTGTTCCCCGGAACGTGAGTATCCACACAAAAATATTGAATGACATGGAAAAACGATAGAGAAATAGCCCCACAGAAATGGGGGACGGGGGGGAGGCGAGCTTAAAGGCAATCTTTATGATTTTTTCTCACAGCTTTTGAAAGCAAATAGTTCTAAATTGGTTAAGTAGCTTGTTAGTACCTTCGATTTCATTTGGCCAATTTGGCTTAACGATATTTGCTTTTCTTCCACTTCAAAACTACTCACAATCACAATATTTTGTTTAAGTAGAACAAAAAACACGCCTTTCACTTAATAAAAGAACGAATGAGAACTCAATCCTAACTTAAAACAAAAGAAAATGGAAAAGGGATCTATTTTTTCATCAATTTGTTTATAATTTTAGGTAATTTTAACTAAGCAAAGCTTTTGGAGTTGGACATAATGAAGTTCTCTGTTAAATGAATTATTTTCAAGGCTTTCTCATTCTATTTATATTATCATAATTTCTATATAATAAAGTTTAAAGTTCCATTGGATTTATTCAAAGGAAGTTCAAGCTATGTACGAAATATGTGTTTAACATTCCTCAAAGAGGTTAAAAAATGAGACAATTATTTTTAATGTTAGTATTGTCCTTTTCTTAGTCAAATAAATCGTCAGAAACTCCATCTCTTTAGCATTTAGCAATTGTTCACATATAAGTACTAAGTGACAAGTGCTTATTAGTCGATTTTTGTATCTCTCTAAATGCAATTAAAGGTCTCATTCAATAGCTCTTTGATTTAAGTTAATGATCACATTCAAAAACTTCTTAGAAAAAAGGTATATAGATAGAGTATTGAGCATCACACAATTTAAACAATAAGTTGATATTCTCAAGTCCTGTTGAAAAGGAAATTATTCAATAGTCTATATTTCGTTTTTCCCTTGGCGAAGAGTTAATTGACCTATGCTTAAGTAATTGCCTTCAATTAATTTTAGTTAAATTTCTTATAGAAGTTAACCTGACAATATTTAGTTAACCACGTCATAGATTTACATTGTCTTGTGTCCATATATTCATGACCTACTCTAATGTCTATTACAGAACCCTCTCTTTCCTCTGTCAGTTCAACATTTTCTCTACTTTTGGGCATCTTCTAGTACCTCAACGCTTTAGTCTTTCGAGTGTAAATTATATTTTCTAGTTTGTTTATATAGTTTTCACTTGGAAATAGGAATTTTCACCCTTTCATTTGACTAGACTTCTATTCTTGTGGAACGTATATCAACATTTTCTACTCCAACTTGAGTTTTTTCTGTTGTAATCTGCAAAGTGACTTTTTTTTCACTTGGATTCCACATATGGCCAATTACATTTCTGCTGCAGATGTGTGTGTGTGTGTTTGGGTGTATGTGTTTGGGTGTGCACTCTCAAAAACTAAACACTTAAGTTGATTACTTTTTGGCTGGACTTGCACCTGCACATTTCAGAGAGAGAAAGAGATAGAAAGGCATTTACCATTTGCTCCCACACACTCTATCTCCCTCTCTCTTTCTCTCGACTCCTGTTTTTGCCCTTTTCAATATTAATTTCAATAAATCAACAAGTGCATTTGGTTAAATTAAGAAACTTTTCCCAGCTCTCTCTCTTTCTCTCTCTAGCTCCATCTCCATCTCTTTGAATTTGTCCATTTTTTTTTTTCTTTCTTTTGAATGCCACATCTCCGATTCTCGAATTTTCAACTGCTGCAACTAAAAACTTCGTTTAGTTGCATGAATCAACACAAACTAGGCAATAATGCGCCATGAAGCATGCAGCAAAAAGAAGAGAACTTACAACCAACTGAGATGGATGAAGCTGAGGGGGAGTAAGTGTGGGTGTGTATGGGGGTGTGTGTGTGTGTGGAAGGTCTGCAAAATCAAGCAGAAAATATTTGCAAAACTTTTCGCATTCAAATACGTTTACTTAATGTATTAAAATGTTCTACAGCAAAGCGCCAGTTGCACTTTCCAGTTGCCGTAGTCGAAGTGGCATTGATTATGATGAGAAAAGTCCCTCCTTTTTTCGGGGGGAGGAGGGGAGGGGTGTGGAGCATCATCATCATCTTGCTCTAACTGATGAGTTATATGACTTTTGTAAGACATTATACAAATGTGGGAAGGGGGGAGACCGGGGGGAGGTCTTTTTGATTTTATTAAAAAAGAAAAGTCAGCTTCTGCAGTTAGTGGAAAAGAACTAAAGTTCAACTGTCATTTTTTTTTTTGCCAGGCACCCAAAAAAAAAAAACAAAACGAGTGCCGCAAAGTTTTCCTTATGAACTTTTACTCCCCTTCATCTATAAGTGTAAGAGTGTGCGAGTGTGTGTGTGTGTGTGTGTGTGGAACTTAATGTCTGCTTTTTACGTAGTATTTTTTCATACTTTTCCCTCTCCTCCCCGCCCCCCCCCAAACTCCAGCCTTTTGCCGTTTAAAGTTTCTCTCTACTTTTAACATTTTTCTACTTCAAGTTAAAAAAAATTATATAAAATCAGCGCAAAGTTTTAGCCCCACCAAAACCAATATGCGTGTGTGTGTGTGTGCGGGTGTGTGTGTGTGTGTGTGAGCAGTCAAAGTTTTTCTTTTGGAGATGCATCATGTTTCTTTTGGCTTTCTTTCTTTCGGTTTTCTTGCCACTGCAGTAGAGGCAAATATCATTATTCTTGTCGTTTTGCTGCTTTAAGCGATTCTCGTAAAGAATTTTCGACCAAAACTTACACACAAGTCAAAATGGAGAGAGGGCGATGCAAAGCAAAAACTCACCTAGAAAGAGAAGAGAAAAGAAAATTCAAATTATAAGTCAAAAGTGTCAAAGAAGTGTGGGAAAATCAATTAAGTTTCATCTACAGAAAGTACAGTTGTGTATGAATTTAGTAGCTAAAGGTCCTTGCTTCTGTTTCAGGTAAACACATGAAGTTTATTAAAGTGCAGCCGACTGAAGCTTGGTTAATAACACCAGCAAAACACACACACACCGACACACCCACACGAGTAGAGAACTAAATAATGGCTAATTTACGTGTGTGTGTGTGTTTATATTGAGGTTAGGTTGATTCCTATGACCTGGCTAGGAGCTGGCTCTCTACGTGCAAAAGTTTGCCATGTAACTTATTGACCTTTTGGCCATTTTGGCGACGCTTTGCTTAGCCCTCTGTTTAAGTGTACGTGTGTGTGTGTGTGTGTGTGAGGGGTGGAATTGGGTGTGTGTGGGTTTCCACTTTCCTCATCTTGGGTCAACATTTGTTGACCGAAATGAAGTTGTATTGCCAAGCATATGGTGCAAATTAGTTAAGGAGGAAGAGAGAGAAAAATTAAAGCCAAATGCATTATGCAATTTCAGATCTAGCGACAATCCCCATCCCCCCCTCTCTCTCACTCTTTCTCCTCTGGTATCTCTATCTCCCTCTTTTTGCAATCCGTAGAACAATGTGGTATTTGTTTAGCTAACAAACCAAACGAGAACCAGGGCAACAAACAGCTGCCAACTTGATTTCTTTTCCCTCCATCCCAGCCCAAGCTCCGTTTCCTGCCTGCCCACTTCTCCCCCCTCCCCATCCCCCTTTCCCATCTCCCTAACGGTCTACAGTTTGCCAAAAATCAAATGCAATCAGCGAAAACAAATAATGGCATAACGTGCCATAGCACGGAAATGAGAGAGAGTGTGTGGAACGTGTTTGTGTGTGTGTGTGTGTGTGTGTGTGTATGGGTGTGTGTATATAGGTGTGTGTGTGTGCGGCAATAGTAAATGCAAATAAATGCACTTCGAGCTAATAAATATTGAAAGTGGTTTAAACAAATCGGTAAATAAGACCACTTCAACAATCAAAAACACAAAAAAAAAATTTATCCGAACAAATCCAGAAACAATAACAACAACAAACACAATTTGCCTCTCACTCTCTGACAAAAAAAAAATATCAAAGTCATGAAAAATGCATTAAACAATCAAGTGTAAAATGGAATTTATCATCATCTACCCACAAAAAATCAGCTAAAAAAAAAACAAAAAAAAACTCATCATTGCTAATGGTTAAGAGAGAGAATAATGAAATTTATTATTTAATTTCATTGAAGATCGATAATTACAAGAAGATTTAACAAAAGGATCATTGAGTATTGATTCTGTGAAATTTGCGAACTGTAATGTTAGTGAGAGAAGATTAATAGATCTTTTATAATGATCAACTTGCAGAAGTTCCAGGCCAACAAACTTTTGATTTGCATCCATTTTTCGCTTTTACAAGTTGTAATTCCCAACTAGTTTTAGCACTGATCTTACAATTCCAGTGTCGCTTTGTATTTTATATATGTTACTTTGACTGATTTCGCTTTTTACCACTTATATCATAAAGATGTAATGGGAAGAATAATTAAAAGTTATATTTTTCTATCAAACAATTAAAATGGTAAACATTTTGAAGGTATAGCATGTATCTTTAATGCTCCTTAGTATAGAAGGATATATATTATCGTTCTATTATCCATGATTTGTCCTTAAAAATATATCTTTAAAGATCTATCTATTGATTTCCTTTTACATCTTATGTGTGGAATTAATAGCAATCAATTTGCCTGTCTTCTCCCTATTATTCGAATCAGTTGATCTACTTTTTGAGCAAGTTAGATTCATAATTTACTTAATCTTCCTGTTTAAATACAGCTAATTCTTGGTTTTTTTTAGTTAAGTCTCTATTTTTGTCTCTATTTTTGCTGAGTTATGCTTCTGCATTTAAAAATTGCTGTGAATTTCAGTGCTTTTTTTTTGTATGTAGAATTTAATATGCAAGATGAAAGAGAGTCCAGGCCTTACTCTATATATATTGTGTTGGCGTGGCTCTCGTGGTTTACTATATATTTACATTCACATCAAGAGATGAAGCTGGAGTCGGAGGAGTCAGTTGCTGCTGCTGCAGCTGTGTGTCCTGTGTGTGTGTACGTGTGTGTGTTTGTTGTTTTCATTTTGCTTGCTGCAAGTGGGATTTACTTTTTTTTTTCGTTTTTTTTGTGACCAAACGCCCACTCGGCCACCGCACTACAGCACCACGCCCACCAGGGGGCATGGGGAGAAGGCGTCTCTCTGGTCGTGGACGCGCGTAAATTTAAATTAGCAGCAACACCGCACACACACACACAGACACTGGTCCTGTCCTGGCCTATGTGCGTGTGTGTGTGTGTGTATATATAAAATTACGCATACGCCACGTTGCACCACATTTTGACTACTTCATTACCATGTTTAATCAGATCATTGCGTGTGGCTGCTGCCATCTCTTTTCTGTCTCATTCTCTGCCCCTGTCCCCGCCTCAGCACTCCTCTCTCTCTCTCTCTTTCTCCTCTGCTGCATTCATTTAAATGTTGTGCATTAATATTTCACACACACACACACACACAGACAGACACACACTCAACTTGATTCTCCTCCTCATGTATATGTATGCAGTTTTAGTGTTTTAAATAACAATTTGGTTTAGCATAAATTTACGCATGTTCCGAGGGCAAAAACTTTAGTGTTTGTGCCTTTTTGTTGTGTGTTGTGCTTGTGTGTGTTGTGTGTTCGTGTCGTGTTGCCTTTTGCACATAATTGTTGGTAGCAATTGTTATTGTTTTCCCTCGTAATTTGTTGTTGTTGGAGAGGCAGGAGCAGCAGCAACTGATGGACAAATTCAATTGATGGGCCCTAAACTCCAATGGGAAATTGTCTGAATTTGACTTTTGGTGTTTAGTAAATTTCCGAGTTGGCTAAATGCAAATTAAAGTTGACTTTTGGTTTTTGTCTGATTTGCCTGATGGCTGGCTCTCAAATATCTCAATGACCAGAGGGGAACTGAGCTCATTCAAGTGAAGTGTTTAGAAATTCACAAAAGATACATATTCCCTTTGAGTTAATTGGAAAAATATTATTTGCCTTGTCATATCTTTAGAGAGTTTAGAGATTGTCCTTTAGTTAATTTTACACTAAAACCAGATGCTAAAATTTACTTCAAACAATAAATGGATCTAGTCTCTGATCAAGTCCATGATATTATTAGAAACTGGGGGAATTCCTGTTTGTTTGTTATTCTTATTTATATGTAAATTAATCTCTTTTATTACGTTTGCCCTTTTCTCTTCTTATTTCCCTCTCCTTATCACAATTCTGAGACATTTTTCTTGCAACATTTGTTTGATATAAGTAAAAATTTCTTAATTATATTTCGTTAATTTCATATTCTTAGCTTTCTAAGAATCTTCAAGTTTTCTTCTTGTGAGAAACAACAATTTGGATTTCTTTTTCTAGGCTTACAATCACTATTGTCTGTCCTTTTCTCATGCTATCCCTTTCTGTCATTGTAACTGTCTCTTTCTTGCTGCTTTTTTATCATTATCATTATCACAATTCGCCACACACACAAAGAGTTAAACCAACAAGCGACAAATATTTCACATTGTTTTTGGAGGAACAATAAAAACTTTTTTTGCCAGTTACCATATTGTTGGCCATATGCACACTTTCTCTCTCTCTCTCTTCTACACTTCCTCTCTCCCTCACTCGCACTCTCTCTCCCTGCATGGGAGGCCTTGCTGTGTGTATACTTTTTGCATATCAAACTGAAAATTAACACAATAATAGCCAGGACAAAGTCATACAACAGACAAAAAAAAAAAGGGTACAGAAACACAGAGTGAGAGAGAGAAAGGATGCGTGAGAGAGAGAGAGCAAGTGGCAGACAGACAGACAGAGAGATATGCAAATGGCATAGAAATGTGGTCGTTGAGTCCGGTTTCATTTCTATAGAGTGAAGATGCGAGGGCAGGGAGGCGGCAAGAGGAGACAGCATATAAATTATAACACCGGTGTGTCTATTAAAATGATTGTATCCGCTCGATTATGCACACACAGAATGAAACAGAGACACACAGTAAGAGAGAGGGAGAGAGAGAGAGAGAGAGAGAGAGTGCAAATGGTAGGCAAATCTCCAACACTGAATATATAGTAGAAACTTTTTGACTTCATCATATAGTTTGTATCTGTAATTCCCTTTTTAAACTCCCCTCACACACCCCCCTCTCTCTCTCACTGTGTGTGTGTGTATCTAACTATCAGTATTTGGTTTATTTTCACTTTGTATTTGAGTTGATATTATGCTATTTTGACAGCTAATTAGTTACGTTCAAATATGCACAAAATCTACCTAAACTTATTCGCAAAAAGCCAGCATTTCATTTGCCTCGTTATTCTTTTTGGCTTGGTCGGAAACCAAATTGGCAGCCTCTCAAATTTCCCCCTCTCCTCTCTCTACCCAAGACAATAATTAATCCGAGTGAGAGGCAGGGCCAAGTTATGTTTGCAGGTAACTAAACAAAAACCGCAGAGAGAGGCAGAAAATTTTGGTTCAACTGCAGCTAATAAATTTCAGATAAGACAGGCCTAAAAGTATGCAATGTTCAGTGCAGCTTCCCCTCCTCCTCCACCCACCCAAGTGTTTCGACTACTCCTTCTACCTCCCCTCTACTCCACTCCACTCCGTACTCTTCTCTATTTAACCGCAAGTGCATCAACTTGCCAAAGCTCCTGCCATTCAAAATAAATGAGCTAAATAAGCAGACTGACATGAGCAAAAACAACAACAACAAAAAGAAGAATATGCATTATAGAAAAGCCAAGTGCAATGAGCGAGGAGCTACACCTACAACGTTTATACATATATATATAGAAGGCGAGGGGAGTGTCAAGAGTTACAAACTAAGCAAACTAAATACTTGACTTGAACTTAAACTGTTTGAAATTTGTGGAATTAGCAACCATACAAGAAAGTTTGCTAAGATGGGTGTTAGATAATTGATATTAAAGCATTTTCAGTGTTAGATAACACTAAAATAATACTAGAATGGGAAACCGAGGGATGGAAAATGTTCAAAATGTCCCCGAAGATCCTTTTTATTTAATGGAAGCTATAATATAAACAACTTTTTGTCATTAATGGTTAACAAAATTCTAATAAATGTTTTTGAAATCCTAAAAGCAAGTGTCAAAACCGATTTACTTTGTGTAAATCTTTATCTTTTTATTTCAATGATGCAGAATTAATTTCTCAAGTTAGTAAGATTAAAATAAACAACCTTGTAAAGAGATAATGTTTAGTTTGATTAAATTCGGAATAAGATTATAATATATCTATGACTTGTTAAATAAACACATTCTTATTATTAGCAAATAAAAAATACAAATGGTATACGAAATAAAAACGTCTTCATTGCATTTTCATTAATTCAATCAATTGTTTGACTTATACACTCTAATTTTTCTTGAGAAGTCTTCGATTGCCCCTCGTAGATATCGTAGATATGTATGTGCTGCACACATACATATATAGCCATGTTTAAGCTTATAATGTTTTGGTGTTGTGTTTTGTTTTGTGTCTGTGGAGTTTGTTTTAACTATCAATTAAAGCGCCTCGATGCTAATTATGTTCTTGCCCCTGCCTCATTCCCTCCCACTTCCACTCTCGCTCTGTCTCTGTCTCTCTCTCTCTATCTCCTTCCTCTCTGTCTCTCGTTTTATTGCTGCCGTTTGGTTTGTGTCTCCATGCTTATCTCCCATGTCAGCAACAGAGGCCATAACTTTTCAATGCGGTTTCTCTGATGTCAAAAACGTTCTCTCTCTCTCACTCATTATCCTTTTGTATCTCTCGCTCTGTTTCTCTCACACACGCTGTGCGCTCTATCTCGCTCTATTGCTCTTGCAGGCATTCATATATGTATATATATCGTATATATGTATACGTATTGTCTAGTGCATTTGGTTAGCGTTTCTAGTTCTTATTGTTTGACTTGAAATTAGTCAAATATTTGTTTTTGCCATTGTCTCTGCGTGCTTGTGCGTCCCTCTCACTCCCTCCTTCACTCTTGTCTCCCCTCTCTCGCTGATGATTTATGTTTTGTTGTTGTTATTGATGTGCATAAATCAGGACAAAAGCATAGCAGATAGAGATAGAACGCCATAGACGAACGATAGGCGATAGTCCCATGCTTAGCATATGTCAAAATGACCAGCACCGAACTCCAGGATAATGAGTTAAAGTCAATAATAATGGCAATTGGTTGGCTTGTTGGATGACTGAACGAACAAATGAACGAATGGATGGATGGATGGATGGATGGAGGAGGGACGGACAGTCATTTCGTTGGTTGGAGTAAGCTTTCGGCCATAAATTGAGTAATTAATCGTTGACGAACGTTTACACACAGTTATCGGTGATAATTAATCGCCATATAAATGTTATAAATTTCCATATATTTACTGGCAAGCCAAACAAACATGGCAGATCTATTTGCAAGAGCAAAATATAGAATTTAATTAATCGAAATGTAAGTTGAGAACAAAAACAAATAGTATATCGATTCATTTTAATCGACTTTACAGTAATCATAGCGTTTAATCCTTGTTATAGCTAGTAAATCGATAATTATCGAAAATCTGTTCTTTAGCAAATTCATCTAGAATGCTAAAAATTAGTAGTTCTTGTTAAGAAATAGTTAGTTAGTCGAATATCGATAATTATCGAAAATCTATTATTGAAAATATCATTTAATTTTTAAACAAATTCATGTACGAAGCTAAAGTTGATTAGTTTGTCTTGAGAAATAGATAGTTGGCACAGGTACAGTCAAAATATCGATGACTATCACAAATCGATTACAGTAAAACTCCTCTAAGGTAGACTGAGTCAACAACTAAAAGCTAAAACCTGATGTTAACACTTTTGAAGCTATCAACTTATTAAAAGTTTTATTAAAGGGTATCGATTTAACTTGATTGTCTAAAAATGATCTCAGTAAACAATAAAGATATCGATAACCGGATCAGATTACTCATCTTAAGCAAGCACTGGATCAACTCGGTGATCTAAATTTAAACCCAATGGACTTGAAATTTGAATAAATTCAATAAATAACGTTAACCAGTTTAATTTGAATCGTTGCATAATCTTAATCAATCCTTTTGTTATTAAAGTAAATGCAATAAAAAATTAATTTACGCTTCTTAATTCACATTTTTTTTTTTTGAATAGAGAGAACAAAAGAAAATATTAAAACTTTCTAAATCGCTGTTTATTGTCATTTTAGTTAATCTGTGATATCAACTCTCGGCCACTTAAAATTGCTTGGCTTATTCGTTTTTTATTTGTATTCATGAACAACAATTAAATTGTAAATTCAACAAAAAAGAGAGCGAAAAAAGAATTGAACCAACGAACAGCAACAACAGCAACAGCAACAACAACAACAAGAAGCAAGTGGCAATATAATTTAATTAACAATATACAGAAGCAATCGGTTGAGAATGAAAACGAATGAAAAAATGTCTACATACATATATATATTATATATATTAAAAATGTGAAAACAATGAGCCAAAAAGAGAGAGAGAAAACAAACAAAAAAGAAAAATATGAAATTAAGTTATGATGGGGAAAATTATGAAATATATAATGGATGGATGCGTGATGCTGCTGCTGCTGCTGTTGATGCTGATGCTATTGGTGGCACTGACCAGCATAATTATAATGCACATCACCGGACGGACGGTGCAAACGGAGACTGAATTGGACTGGACTGGACGGACGGACCGGGGGGGCGGGTGGCAGGCAATGAGAGATAAATATCAGCGATTAATTTGAAATTTATTGCTTGCATTTAATAATTTATTAGTGAATGTGTGAGAGAGAGCGAAAGAGAGATAGTCCAATGAGCTTGGCTTTGTTCTTCGTTGTGTTGTTGGTTGTTGTTGCTATTGCAATTTATGTTTCTTGCCGCACACACACACACACTGAGAGAGAGAAACACATTACGTATACGCCGCATTGTTCCCTCTTGCAACACAGCGCAAAATGTTAATCGCCTGATTCGGCCTCTGCCTCTCTGCCCTTTGGCTTTGCTGCATCACAGAGCAGAGAAGAAGAATAAGGGCAGAGAGTGAGGTGGTGGAGGAGGATGGGTGGGGGGTAGTAGTGGTGGCAAACACAATTGCATTTAAATTGCATGCATCGTTGTTTGACTTTTGGGGCTATTTGTGTGTGCAAGTTTTCGCTGCCATGCCCCATAAATAAAATGCAAACAACTCAATTTGCGATGCTTGTGTATGTGGCACTGGGTGAATGAGGGGAGGGTGCGGGTGTCGGGCGGTGGGGCAACGGAAGACAGAGGTGAGGAAGTGGTTGGTTGGTTGGTTCGTTGGGGCTGCTGCCATTTGGTTTGGTTTACTACCAAAAACCTGTGCATATATTTTTAAAGTCAACTTTCATATTTAATGAGCTGAGAGGATTATAAAATTTTCCAGAAAAGAAGGTCAGAGGTTACGTTAAGGTAAGACTATTTAAAAATTGAAAAGGTAAACGAATCAATATTCATATCAACATATAGAAAAACCAAAAATGTATAATATAGAAAAACTTTGTAAAGATTTCCAATAAAATCTTTCCTTCCAGAAAGATTAGAGAGAAGAAGTCTATCGTTAGTTCTTTAGTAGTTTCCATTTGTTTGCCTTTAAATCACTCGAGTTCACTTTTACTTTGGATTCAAATTATTGTAATTAATCACAATTTTTTTAAAAAAAAAGGTTGCGACACCCTGTATGTAATCCATATCCTTATCCACTCACAACCCACAACAAATCTCTTTACATCAATTTGCTAATCTTGGCTAATTATTGAAACTCATCTGCGCAAAAAAAAAAAAGAGATTTTGATACACAAAAAGAAGAGAAAAAGGGAAAAACCGAAACCCAACTCTTCTGTTTTGCCCCCCACCGCCCTCTGTCCCAATGTTTTGTCGACATTTTCATAGATTTAAACAAAAACTTTTTAATTAAAAACTTTTTTCTGCACTCCACTTTGTTTTGCATGGCGTTTCTTTTTGGGTTTCTGCTTTTTTTTTTGGTATTTATTTTTTATGCGTCTTTTGGCTGGCATTTGTCTGACGTTTTGCCTCCCCTCCCCCAAAGAGCTGGGGGGCAACCACAGAAAAAACAACAGCAGAAGCAGCAACTGCGGTGGCAACAATTAAAAGTGCGCCACTTCTGGGAGGCGGCAATGCTGTGTGTGTGTCGAGGGCGAGGGCGTGGCAACAACATCAGCACTTAATGTCACATTTCATTAGCCGCACACAAGAAAATAGCGGAAAAATAAAGAAATACTTAGCCAAGAGTGGGATGGGGGAGGGGGGAGAAGTTTTTCTTTTTTCTGTGGCCAATAAAGAAAATGTGTTGCATATCTTGTGGCGCCGCTTAATGGCAATACGAATATCTTTTAGATTGAATGGAAAGTTCTCTTTCTTCTTTGAATTTGAAACTAGTTCAATTTTTCGTTTTGTTTTTTGGAGAACTGTGTAAAATTAAATTACTCACTAATTACGCATAAATCCATCAGAATTAACCACAATTAACTAAAGTTTGTGGCACAGAGAAGCGCTCTCTCTCTCTCTCTCTCTCACTCTCGCTTGTCTCCTAAAGGAAGAAGGAAACTTTCTTTTCCACTGCTTGCGCTTCATTTCAATTATTCAATTTTACACCTTGTGGCATTTCACACCAAGCAGCGCAGCAAGTAAGCAAGCAAAACGAGACGAAAACAGCAAAAGAAGAAAACTGAAATGAAGGAAGGAAGTTGGGGGGAGAGAGAGAGAGAGGGAAATTCTAGGGAATTTGGTAGCCTCGCTCTTTCCTTTAGCTACACATTAATCGCCCAAGCCAAAGGACCAAGTTTTTCCGTCGACATCGTCGTCGTCTCTAGTCTGAGTTTTGGAATTCAGTTGCGCAAAAATACGAAAAACTAAACGAAGAACAAGAAAGCGACCAACAGAAAGAGCAGCTGGAATTTGGCAGCAACCACCACCCCCCGCCTCCCCCTCCACTTGGAGCTATGGCTCCAACTAATGACAATTGGAATTTTTATGCTTTTAATGCAATTTCTTCTTCTTTGCTACACAGTTGAACAAAGAAACAAAAATATTAAAGAAATTATAGTTGCGAGGGTCATTCCATAACTAATGAGACAAATTACAAGTTTATTTTTTTGTACTCGATTAATTGAGAGCAAATAAAGGATTCGTTTTGATAGAACAAAGGCTTAAAACACTTTAAAAAGGTGAAATTTCGTCGCATATTGGATTAACGCTTTTCACTCTTTCCACGCCCACAAACATCGCAGTTAACTTGGCGAAAACTTTTGAAACTTCTCTGTGGGTGATGCACACATCACTTTATCGCCCAGTTGCCCCTTAAGGTATAATATCAAAATCAAATCAATGAAAATTCTTGATGGATTGATTTGTTTGAGAGAATCTGTGAGTTAGTCGAGCAGAAATTTCTCAGTATTAATTTGTCCACTTGAAACCTGATTACCTGTTAGGTAATAGAAGCAAATAAAATGTTTCAGTTATCTTCAGAGTGCCTTAAGATGGAATCTTTCATACTTTCTTTTGTCTCCCAGTACATATTTGGCAAACATCAACTCAAATTTAAGTAACAGAATTATTTTTAATTGAAAGAAAGGGTATCAAATGTAGTAAACTATTAGAAAGGAGAGTTAAAGTAGGCAAACATTGAATTTTTAGAACACTTTGAACATTAACCAAATTAGAAAAAATTTTCTACGAGTTCAGCTCATTCAAAACTTTTAAAAATCAGAAGGAAAAACAGCATTAAAATAATTGCTCATGCCGAATTCGGTTAATCCCAGAAGAATTACGATAGAAATATACTATATTTTCTTTCAATTCTTTCGATAACTTATAGAAATCGAAAGCAGAATCAAAGTACAGAAATGAAATCAATGAAATTACTCGATAGTTTCATTTATCTTAAAGAATCTGTGAGTTTATAGGGGTAAATATTTTACATCGTTGAAATTCAGTAACAATTTGTCGAGTTAAGCCCTGATTAAAATATCTAGAAGTGCCTTAGAAAGACTTTCAAATGAGATATTTTACAATATGGTAAGAGTATCCCAAGTTTCCTTAGTTCCCTGGCCCGCATTATTTATTAAACGAATTTTGCATGAAATTTTACACGTTTTTTGGGTTTAACCACAAATAAAAATTGCATGAATTATATAAATAGCAAGAATAAATTGTATTTCTCTTTTGCTTCAATTTGTTTCTTTGGCAATTACAAATGAAAATCATTTTCACTCTCTTTCATCTCTCTCGCTCGCTCTCTACTCTCTCTCTCTCTCTCTCTCTCTCTTCCTGTGTGTGTGTTTGGGCATTAGGCCAAGAAATTTGACTTGAATTTAACATTGGCGAGAACTATAATTTGACACGAATTGCGGCGGCATTTGTTTCGTACGACGATGATAATATTTATGTGGATAATTTGTTGTTGATTCTTTTGCATTTTGTTTAATTCGAGTGTGGCAAATGTTTATATGAAAATTGACACAGGCCGACCGCAAAAATGTAAATTGCAATGTAAGCGATTTTATAATTGAATTTTACAGTTGCTACGATGATAGTCATAGATTGTTGGTTGGTTGGTTCGTTGGTTGGTCGGTTGCCTAGGTTGATGGATAGTTGGCCAAACAAATTTTTGGTAGACTGTAAATTGAACATATGGATGAAATTTAAATTTGACTTGCTTCGTTGTGAAAAATTAACTCATTATAAAATTAATTAAACAATTGATGGCCAAAGTACGAGCTGGCGGAAATTGCACTCAAATGTGTAAAGGGTGAGAGAGAGGGAGAGGAAGAGGGAAATGTGTGTGTGTGCGTGTGTTTGCAATCAGTTTTCAAATCGCCAACAGCAAACAAAGCTGCACCTACAGATCATTGCGTACGCAAATTGAGGTTAAAAGATACAGAAGAGAGGGGGAGATGCAGAGAGAGAGGGAGAGCGAGAGTCGGTGAAAAAACAATAATAAAATCAATTTGTAATAAACCACATGGGAAGCACGGAAAGAAAAAACGACCATAAAAACGGCAATAGAGATGGTTGTGTGTGTGTGTGGGGGGGAGGGGAAGAGGGGAGGACTTTAGGTCCAGTTGTGTTGTTGTGTGGCCAAAGCCAGTAACCGCAAAAGAGCTTTAAATTGTTGCATACTTTTCAGCGAAAAATGGAAATATACATGCGGGTGGGATTCGGTGGGAGAGGGATGGGGGGGCTGGAGGAGGGGATAGACAGGGGCTGAGGGCCGAGTGTATCACATTTAAAGTGACAACTTTTTAAATAATACATTGAATTTTAATTGTGTGCAGAGGCCAAATCATAAATGCACAAAAATTTAATATACAAAACGAAGTGTTGTAAAATACAAAAAAGAAAAACATACATATATAAAATTTAAAATTTAATGTCATTCCAATAGCTTTTCTCGATTAAAATTTCAAAATGAGTAGTGAATGAATTTTCAACAAAACATTCTTTCAAGTTTAGTGTTGTGAAATGCAATTAAGTAAAGAAAAAAGTTCATATGTATGTATTGTAAAACTCAGTTGGAATCTGATTTAGCTTCCAGTGTTGGCAAATGGCATGCATTTTTGTTAGAATTTGATTAATTTCTATTCTCCTCTTGTTTTGTCAAATATTTCTTAAATTTGTGTCCCTAATTTATTTAGGTATTTTTTTGTTCTTGTCAAATGCCAAACAAATATGCACAAAAATGTAGCAACAAATGTCGCTTAATTGTTGTAACTGTCTGTCAGCTTGAAAAACATTTACTTGCGCTGCCGCAGAGTCCTTCTGACAGGACAGCATAGACACGTCGAGGCAGCACGGTGCGGCACGGCACGACACGGCACGGCCAACCAGCCAGGAGTAACGGAAAATGTTGGCAAAACTCTTTTTCTTTTGGTTTTAATTTTTTTTAAACTCGACAAAAAAAAGAACGAAACAAAACCGTCGAGCTCAAAGTCGTTGACATAGACATAAAGCTAACTCTTTGTGTGAGTGTGTGTGAGACACTTAACACACACACACACACACACACACACAAACACTCCCTCCCAATCACACACATAGAGGAAAAACAGCCGTGACAGTAACAAAAAGTTATATATGTATATATAAGCTTCTATATACCAAAATGAAGTATAAATTGAAGCAGCGTTTTGCATATACTCTGCAAAAATGTCTATTAAAGGGTTTCTTCAATTCGAATAAATTTTAATATTTTAATTTTAAAGATAAATGATATTTAGAGTTCTAAAGGAAAAGATTCAGTTATGTATTTTGTAACGAACTTAAGATCGGAAATGGAGATATCACTTAAATTGAAACTAAATGGAATCGATCTATATCCAGAAATTATTATTCAATGAATAATTGCTGCTTTAGCTTAAAGAGTCTTCAAGTTTCTAGGGTTAAGAGTTTCAATCACATAGAAATCGGTCTCTATAAATATAAAAAAAATCCTTGCATGAAAAATTAGCTAATTTTAGGGATTAATCTTATATTAAATGGATTATTTAACCATTTCTTGATAATAATAAATATATAAATACGCACCACACTTGTTACATACACTTAAAAGTCATGGATATACCCTTCTTTTGCCATTTACAGGGTATACTTGGGTATAAAAATGCTTCAAGGCACTTTGTACAAACGGGCAAAGGGACTCTGCAAAGGGAGGTAAATGCGTCGCTCAATTGTCTTCTGCCTTGCCACCTGAAACACACACACACACACACAAAAAGAGCAGGAACAGACTATGAGAGAGAGGTGGGTGAGAGGGGTAAGGGGCAGACTCTTTCAAGCTCACTTAAGTCCTCATGTGTGTGTGTGAGAGTGTGTGTATTGTGTGTGGCATTGTCTATAATTTTCATTTTCATTTTGTCAGCGCATTTTGTAACTTAATTAGCATTTTTTTGTTTTTTGTCTTTTTCCGTTGGCACTTTACTTTACATCTTTTTTTTCAAGCCCGAAATTGTTTTTAATTAAGTGAAAATTAATATGAATTTATTTCTTAATTAAGCAAATTAATTTTCAGTGCCAGTGAAATGGATTTGGCATTTAGGTTTTTCGAAAATTTTCAAGATTCTTTTTTTGTTGCTTTTTTGAGACATCAAAAGTCTTAACTTGAGGCTGGTAAACATGACTTAACAAGACACAGTATACTATATAAGTATATGCACACCCACACACACACTCTGCACACACACACACATTTGCATACATCTATCTATCTATGCTTTGGCATTTCAACTTGTCTTGCAATTTTGTTTTCTGTAAAGACTGAGTACAGAGTAATGTGTGTAGGACAAGATGGGGAGGGTGCGGAAGATGGGGCGGGGGGGTTCGGAGGGGGGTATGAATCCTGACACTTGTCTGTCCTGTTTGCTGTTTGGTGTTGTTGTATTTTGTTGTGTTGTGTGTTGTGTGTTGCCTGCCATTGCATAAATGCCTTTTAAGTCGCTTTAATCTTCTTACATTTCAAGTTGTTTGCTGTTACTGCATAATTAATTAGTGAAAAATGGCAAGAGACGGCCAAGAGACTCAGTCAGAGACAGAGACAGAAACAGAGACGGAGAGAGAGACAAAGAGAGAGAAGGACGAAATAAAAGTGAAGATGATGACAAAGTTGAGTTGAAAGTGTTGCCTGTCTGTTTGTCGCCTGTTTGCCATGCACAAAACATTGCAGTTGCATCCTGATTCTGGCAACACAATTTCAATACCCATCAAATTTTAAGAGGGCATATTAGTTTAGACACTATCTTCATTACCTTAATTTATAATTACATAGAAGTAACTAATTTTGATCCTTTTAGGTTAAATAAGTTCTATATTGGGAGCAATATGACTATATTTATCATTGTCTTTAAGTTTAGAACTCAATTTAAAAGAAATTTCAACTAAACACTTTCAAAGAACGTTTCTAAACAGTTTCAAAGAACGTTTCTAAACAGTTCCAGGAGTCTTCTGAATGATCTTTCGATCTTGAATTGTAGGAATTTAGAAATATTAAGTGAACTTTTTGAAACCAGTGGGAAAAGATCAAAAAATCGAAGAAACTATGAGAAACTTCGTCAAGAACTTGGGACATATCTAAATTGCGTTTTAAAGACTTTCAGATGCTCCTTCAAAATTTGGATAATTCATTTTTAGTTCTCTATTTGGTATTATATCTCTGTAAGGACTACTAAAGGCTTTTCTCACTTAAAACTCTTGTAAATAGACCAATATTGGCGCTGGTCTGCTGAAGTAATAAAGGTTGGGAGACTCCCGACTATTTAAACCCGAACTCTTTGTATTTTACAGGGTATCCCCCACAGTCGATTCCCGCAAAATATAACAGAAAATGTTCTAATAGCTTCTGCTTGCTTAAATGAGGCGTCTTTTATTATATTTCTACTTACTTATTTCTTGAAAAGATTCGGACACAAAATGTGGTACATACCTGCAATTGAAAGAGCAAAAAAGAGAGAGAAAGAAAGATGAGAAAATTGTTTATAAATTATTTAAATCCTTTTTTTTCTACAAATTACTTAAATTAAAAAGTTAATCTTAAGAGCTTATAACTTAAGAGGAGGAGGAGGAAGGGAGGAAGAGGAAGCGATCTCACTTTTCTGATAGGTCGTTTGGTTTAATTAACAATTCTTTAGCCCTTTTTGCCGCAAATGACAAGGCAGATTATGCACTTGCTAGTCCTCTCTCTCTCCCTCTCTCTCTCTCTATCTCCCTCTTTTCTGTCAGCAGGCAGCTTAGCAGCTCTCAGCTGGCAGCGCACTTAATGGGTCTCACACACACCTAGACAAACTAGGACACTAGTAAGGTCCTTGCAACGTCACTAGCACCGTACCCGCATTCTCAGTCGCGGCACTTTAAAATGTAACAAGAAAATTGGTAATTGCTGCAGGTCATGAGCTCACCTCTCCGCCCTCTTCATTTTGCCACACACAAAAGGACCTCAAAAGCCGCAACAACATCTTTTCAGGACCCCCCCTCCACTCTTACACAGAAGCCTCTTCCTTCTGGTGGAAATGCTGGCTTAGCATTTGCCATTAATGTCAGCAGGTTCAGCTCCAGGTTCCCCCCAAGTGGGTCATTCACGCATCTCCGAAAAAGTTAGTTCTTCCCTTCTTGATTGCATACACTTAATACTTGTCGTCTTCTGGTTCTGGTTAGCTCTCTGTGTGGATGCTTTTTAGGTGTCAATCACATAAAATTTGATGCAATGCAATGCTCAAATCAGAATCACAGACGTGGAAGCGAAGCAAAACAAAACTTCAACTTTCAACTGTCATAAAATAAAATGGCCAAATGTTGAGCGAAGAAAACACTGACAGAGCAAAAGAAAAATATACGGACAGAGAGCAAGAAGAAAATAACATTTGTGGAAAAAGTTTTTCACACACACACACACACAGAGACAGACACACACTTTAAAAACCATTTTCAGAGGCCACAAAAATTGCTCTCACCCTCCCATTTCACAGCCACCTTATTGTCTTAATGTTGGGGCCAAGAAGTGGGGGTGGGGGGAAAAATAGAAAGGAAGAAATAAAGGAAAACTTGAAATTCATGCGAATTTCTCTCTTCAACTTGGCTTGGCCACTTAACCAGAGAAAGAGCGAAGGAGAGAGGGGAAGAGGGAGATTTCTGCTGCCCTTTTTCTTTCTTCTTCTTCTTGTTCTCTACTTCTCTTGCCAATTGCATTGGCATTTTGGCTAGAACAACAACCAGTGGATTTTGTAATTTAGTTTGATGGGCGTGTCACAGACACCAATTTCACTTGTCACATGTTGCATTTTGCCCCCCCTTGAAGTTTTATGTGTTTGTAATTAGTTTTCACAACCCAGAGAGGGGCGTGGGGGGGCTGGGGGCGGTGTGTCGGAAATGAAATTGCTTGCAATCATTTTTCAACAAAATAGTAAATGGAATATTTTGTAATTTGAAATTAGCGCCCAAGAGATAATAATAAACAACAGCAGGCGAACCAAAAATGGGGGAGAGACAAACAGACAGACAGTCAGGGGGCAGGGGTCAGGGGGGGGAGGAGAGGAATATAGCTTGATCCGCTTAGTGGGCAGGCCAAAAAAGATGCTGAACATCAGCAGGAGAAGAATGTTTGTTGTTGTTGTTGTTGTCTAGAAGGTTTGGCAATTTACAAAATGTGCTTAACGCACACTTTTTTCTTCCCTTCCCTTGGGGTTGGGTTGGGTTGGGAGGGGGTGGATGGAAAATTTTAATGAATTTTTGGCTGGCTTAAAAAATGAAGAAAGTGTTGCCTACTTATTTGGTTTGAAAGTTGGAAGAAAAATGATGCTTAAGATGGAAATTAAGTGTTGCATAATGCTAAATAAATGAGCCATTTGGTTTGCTTTCGAGGATAAGGCCAAATTTTAAGCCAACACTAAAGCGAAATGGTCAGCAAAAAAATAAAAGGGAGAGAAATTCATTAGATTTTTAATTGATATCCAGTAAATAAATTACTTCAAGTGTTAGAAAACGTTGTTTGAAGATTAAATAATTTTTTAAAGTAATTAGTTTGATTATCCTTCATTCTTAGTAGAGAAATTTAAGCTAAATTCCCTCTTAGTTAAGCACATCCTTGTGGTGACCTGCTTATATAAAGGATTGATTAGTAGCAGGGAAAAACCTCATTAAAGATTATAATCTTGTATATGGATTTGTGTGTGTTTGTGTGTGTCATGCCTCAGGATCAATTGGGGAATAGACAATGTCGGCAGCATATGCGAAAGCCTCTTTCAACGCCTTTAGACATTATCATCATCATTAAATGTCATTATGTAAATAAAACCAAATGCTGTTGCTCTCTCTATCACTCTCTCTCTCTCACTCTTTGTAAGATTTTGTGGCACAAAAAAGTTTTCAATGGAATTACATGGCAAAACTCTTGAAACAAAGTCGCAGCAACGTGTAGAGCCTAATAAACTTGGGCATGCCCCATAAATATGCGTCGCCAATTCCCACCAGGACACAGACAGAGGGAGAGGAGGAGGAGGAGTGAGGTGAGGTGGGGATAAAGCGTGTGAGCCGCGAGCGTGAAGTTTGCCAGTAGCAAATAAGACTGAGACGATATGCCTCTCAAAAGCAATGCGGCAAAATTACGCATACGCCGTGTGATGATGTCAACGGAAAAAAAACAACGAAGACGATAAAGATAAAGATGAAGACAAGATGAAAAAGAGAGAGAAGAATACTAAGCCAAATACAAAATTAGAAGCAGGCTTTTGTGTATGTGTTTTCTTTCGTCCTTTTTTCAGTTGTTTTTTTGTTTTCTGTGTTGCTGGCACAGCCTCTTAAATGCCTCGCTGCGCGCAATGAATTTGTTATGAATTTATATTCGAAAAATGGAGGTGGAGTCCGAGAGGTGGGTGGGTGGGTTGGATGTCGGATGGAAGTTGGCAAGCAAATGAAAGTAATAAGTTCCATGTGGCTGCATCTTAGAGCTCTTCCTCTGGTGGTGGTAGTGGGCGGGCTGCTGCTGCTGCTGGCAGACAAACGTGCGACAAACGACAATGATTACACTTTGAGTAAGACAACACAAGAGGAGGAAGGACTCACGCGACGACTTCGTCTCCATCTCCATCTCTGCCTCAGACATTCCACTTTGCCACCCAGGTTAAGTCCAATTTGGCAGGCACATAATGCCGACAATGCTGACAATGTCTCTCCCTCCCCCCCAACTCACCCCCTGGAGCGAGGGCGCGAAAAACATTTCTATTTTGGCATTGCTTTCGTTTTCAATTTGTTCGTCGTCATCTTCAGGAGCTGCCGCTGCTGCTGCCACTGAAGATGCTTTCGCCTCCGGCTAAAAACTGGCCAACAAATGACTGGCAAAGGATGCCGCCGCCGAGCGCGGCTTTTCGTGAAAAACAATAAATATTAAAATAAAATTTGTTATGGGAGACAAACACAGAGATACGCAAGGAGAGACAACGAGAGTCTGCGAGATGGATGGAGGCGAAAGGTGGCTGCGAAGACATCGTTTGGTAAATGCTTTAAGCGCACTGACAGTAATTTTAGCATGTAATTTGAATGTTGCCAGAAATGTTCAACATAAACCAGGTTAAAAGGAGAGAAGTGGCCCACAATTTAAGCAGCATTGGCCAGAGAATCTTCAATTCAATTGGGAAGCGCCTCAATAGAGGGAAAAATTTACATAAAACTTTGCATAGTTTGCCAACGAAATGTTTAAATTTTCGAGGTTAAATATTCAATTAAATAAGAAACTGTTGCCCCGGTAATTAAAGTCGACCTCAAAAGGGGGAGTAAAAGATGTTAAATTAAATTTGAACAATCCTAAAACAGGAAAATCTAGGGAAATAATCGTTAGAAACTCTAAAAATAGGTTTTCCTCCTTTAATATTGGCCATAAAGAAATTCTTAGGCACAAATGAACTAAATGTAGACTTTTTGTAATAGAATCAGTTGGAAAACATTGGAAATCGTTCGTCTACCCAGCATATTGACTCTTAAAAGGTTCACATCAGGCTTATAGCGAATTTCTAATAAATTTCCACAAGGATTATTCATAAAAAATCTCCTGAAAAGTAGAATTAGAAGCCGAGGAAAAGAATACTGGAATAGGAGAATAGAATCGGAAGTAGAAGAAGGATAAAGAAACAAGGATCAAGTAAATGGACGAAATTGTTTACAATTTTAGATCTAAATTCATAGAAATTCATATCTCTTCTAGGCCCCAGCTTTATCTTTAAGTATATTTGAAAACTATTTCAAATACAGAACTTGGTTTCAAACTATTCAAAAACACTCGCATAGAATACCTGCCAAAAGTCTTCAAATAACTGCAAATTGTTAAAGATTTTCCTTTGTCAGTCTCAATCCATCATTAAAGTTTGTGCTTGAAAATGATTATTTTCCTTCTCACCTTTATAGAGGAGAAAAGTCTACACAGTGGAAAAGTGAAGCGAGTGCCGCCCCTTCAATTAGAGAGTAAGAAAACTGCAGACACGCCAACAATTTCACAATTTCACAAAGATACACAACCAAGACACACACACACACACACACACACAGAGAAAGATGCAGTTACAGTTACAGATACAGTTACGGTTGAGGTTACAGTTACAGTTGGGGAGTAACTGTAAGTTGAAGATATAGATACATCTATCTATGGCAGGCCAGGCCAGGCCCAGCCAGGACCAAGGACCAAGGATGTTGCTATGCGATGCTGTTTATAATTTTATCAACTTGTATAAATATGACAAATCGCTTTATGACTTCTCACGCAGCAGGAGCAAAAGCAGCAGCAGCAGCAGTCGCCTCACAATTGCTAGAAGGAAGGAGGAGTCATCTTCGTCCTCGTCCTTGTCGTCATCGTCGCACGCAAGAGGCGATCCGTGTTGCTTGTTGGGTCTGGCCTCAGGCAACCGCAACAACAACAACAACAACGAGACAGAAAAAGGGAAAAGAAAACCGAAAGCGAGAAAAACGAAAATAACGAAAGGAATAACTAAAATAATCAAGAAAAATGTTTTGCACTAAATCAGCACACACACAGAGAAAGGAGGAGAGAAAACCAAGTTAAAGGTTGTGCAGCTCGAGGGGGGAGGGCACGTAGGTGAGAGGAAATGAAAACTGACGAGGACGACGACGACGACACACACACACTTACATACACCATGGCAACGTTTTTATATACCTCTGAACTGAGGACAAGTTATGGCTCTCGTTTACTTTGTGCTTTGCTTGTGCCTTTCCTTTTCAGATTTTTCTTTTATTTCTCTTTTTTTTTTTTGCCGCAGCTGCCATATGCGGGGGACGTACATATACGCAATCTTAACGTGCAGCTTATGCGCTTTTCCGCCTCACGCGCTTTTCCGGCAGCGACAGAGTCAGCGACGGCGACGGCGACAACTGCAGGCCGCTAAGTAAAAACAAAAAAAAATTTTGATGCTATCGAAAGTCTAGGTTTTTCTCTTCTTTTTTTCAAGTTAATTTGCATAATTATGTTTCTCTCACTCTCTTGTGGTTTCTTTTTTCGTTCGTTCTCTCCTGTTAAATTGAGCATTAAATCCACTAGTTAAATATTTGAGACAAACCTAATTAGTGTGGCCAAGAAGAAACAAAAGGACAAAGAATAAATGAATTAATAAATTCATTGGCAACAAGAAAACAAAGGCAAATGAAAGGTGGAGCACAACCCAAGACCATCAATAAACAGGGTGTTCCATCCATCCACCCCACCAAATGAGATGCAATCCCTAAAGATGAAATTAAATTAAGAACTTACAGAGAAAATCTTGCCGAATTTAAAGGGCAATTTCGAGAGAAAATCTGTAATCATAAAAACCGATGAAGAAAATTCTCTCTAAAACTCTCTAAGGAGGTTTTTTAATGGTTATGAAAAACTTTTACTATCCATTTAATGCACAAAGTATTAGAAAAACCCTCTGAACTCAAAGAGAAGGCACTTTATTCGACCAAAAATGAACCACAAAAATGAAAAGTTTCAAAATTAGAATGTTTAGAACCGAATCTTTAAAGAAAATGCTGTGATATGATGCTTTTAAAGTGGATTATTGGTACAAGAGACTACCAATTTGAGGTAAGAACCCAAAAGGATACTCTCCTTAAACATATGTTTAATTTATTTGTTTTCCTTTAAAATAAATCACATTTAATTAAGCCACCTTGTATTTCATATCAAAAGAATATCAAATATATTTCCCAGTTTAAATGATTCGAATTGTGGATGTGGAACGCAGCACAGTAATCACTTTCCATTTCCATTTCATCTAAACTGATTTTCGAATGAACGAATTTTCCCTCTAACTATTCAGAGAGCGTAATTTTCATTTCAATTCCAGGACAATTGCCAATTGTCTGTCGGTTTGCCTATACATATTTTCCGTATCCAAACAGAGATCTCTCTCACTCTCTCTTGCCCTCTTTGTTTTCATACTCCAGGCTGAAGGGGGCCCCTTAAGGTATGCTACATAATTTTGTCACTAATCCGGGTAATAAGATTGTTTAATTTTGCGCTAAACTTGACGCTTTTTTCTGTGCTCTCGCTTTTCTTTTCGTTTCATTTTGGTTTGGTTTGGGTTTCCTTCGCCCTCTCTTTTCTGCTCTTTGGTGGTGCCCCCCTCTACCCCCTGCCCTAGGTTTGTTGTTATTTTGCTGGCGTGGCTTATTTTTGTTTGCCCTGCCCTCATTCATCCGCCAGAGCCTCCACCCCTCCTCCGCCCTCCTCTCTCTGCGTTTGCTCCTGCTGTAAAGCTATGCAAATTGAGGGGGCCGCACACCAGGTGGCCTGGACCTGAATCGAGGTCTCATGTGCATTGGCATACATTACCTTTCTCTCGGTTGCTGTTGCTAGCAAATGTTACAATCTAGCATGATGCCACATCCCCCCTCGCCCCGCACTCGACACACCCGCATCCTTCTTCACATCCTAGTCCCTTTTTATTTGCACAAAAGAAGAGGCGCGCGTGCTTTCTCGCTCTGGTCTCCCCTCTCCCTTCCCTTACATTTTGGGTTTCATGTCCTTCTGGAGAGAGAGAGTGAGAACGACTCCTCTCTGGTGTGTTTGCCTCATTTCGTTTGATTTTGTTCCTCTTCCCCGCACTTCTTTCACTTGCTACGTTTTTATAGATTGTGCCTTTTTGTGTGTGATAATAAATTTGCTTTGGTCTAAGGCAACAACAGGGGATTGCAGCAAAGTCCTTTTCCCCCTCCCCCCCACAGCATTTCTCTTCACTGGCTCTTGGCAGCAGGCTGCTGCTGCCTTTTTGCTGCCTTTCTTTCACTTCTTTTCATTTCTTTTCTTTTCTTTTTGGTATTTTTATGCAAACAATGCTCGAGTGTATGCAAATATTTGAGTTTTAAGTGTGTTTGCCTCACACACACACACACACATCCTTCCCCCCACACACACACACACACTCATATGCAGACGTTGTAAGGACGAAGTAAAATTAAAAACCGACACAAATGAAGCAAAAAAAAAACACACACACACACAGAAAGAATGAAATGAAATGAAATGAAAAAAATCAGTCTGTCTGGGGAGTTGATCTCCTCCAAGTCTCCTTCACTTCATTTGCCTTTCAACTTGTGCATTTTGTTTCAATAAATGTGAAAATTATTAAATTAAGTGACTGCCCCCCCCTTCCCCTTCCTCTTCGCACCACTCCTCCCTCGGTAACATATGCCCCTTTTGCGAGGAAACGAAAGTGGTTTTATGTTTATAAGCAAATAAATTACTGTGTAAATAGGTTAAATTCTCTCGCATGAGACCGAAACGAAGGCAGGAAATGTGCGTCGACTGTGTGGCGCCTCAAGGCTCCTCCCCCCCCCCCCCACTCCGCCCCGCCCAAAAAACGAAGAAAACACAATTTTCTTCTTAGCATGGAAATTTACTTGACTGTGTGTGCGAGTGTGCGTGTGTGTGTGCTTGAGTGGGAGTGTGTCTTTAGGGACCCTGTGTCCTGGCATTTAATGTGACAATTAAATTTCATCTCTTTGGTATTTATTTTCATTTTACGTCTCGAGGCATATGTAAATCTCAGACAAAATGTGTGGAAATTAATTAAATATGCATTTCTATTTCAATTCTAATCTCAAAATAACAATATAGACAGAGAGAAGATGGGGGAAAGAGAAAAAGAGAGAGAGAGAAAAGTTATCCAAATGAATGAAAAGTAATTAAAAAGTGCGCTAAAATGAGCGAGTGGACCAACAACAACAAAAAAAAAACACATTAAATATATAAAAATTAAAACGAAAATTTTGCGCTTCCTCCTCTGTTTGCTGTCAACGTCCTTCTCCTCTTGTTGAAAAGGATTTAAGCCAAAAAATAATGATAATAATAATAATAATAAAAAAAGTGAGTGACTGACTCATGGCGAGAGTGAGTGACTGACTGAGTGAAAGACAGTTTGTCACAAGTTGTCAAAATGAATGTGAAAAGAGGCGTAATAAGTACGAGAAGAAGACAAAGATGATGGGGGATGAAAAAGAGTCCGCGAAAGTAGGATGAAAAGTTGTTAAAACAAAAAAAAAAGAACGACCAACTCATAATGGTGGACGAAACTTGACCTTTTAAGGTCGCGTTAAGTGTAAAAACTTTATTTGATTAAGCAAAATTGTGTTGTAATAAACGTAAAACAAGTGAGAGATTGAGATTCATGTGAAAAATAGAGTTAAATTGCCTCTTAAAAGAAAAGTGGTCCACAATTAGAGAGAGGGAGAGAAGAAATACATTTTATTCCCATAAAAAAGCAACGGTAAAAGAAAAATGTGAGAGAAAATCTAAATAGAAAATTAAATCGATGGCAAATAAGTAGTTTCATTTTGATTCAATTTATTTGATGCCATTTTCTGGGCTCCTTTAACAGTGTATATTCAGTTAACCACTTCAAATATAACTCATACGCAGCATAGGCCAAATTGTTTTCATTAAGTCAGGCCCTGCCACACCTCCTCCCTCCTCCTGCTGCTGCTCCTTCTCGCTCTCATCTTGCAACCAACACTTCAAACTGTCTGAGGGTGTGTGTGTGTTTGTGTGTGGGCTGTGAGTGTTTTTATGCCGCTCAAGTGTAAGGTAAACAAACACAGACAAGAAGAAAAGCAGCAGCAGAAGCAGAAGGAAAGGCAAAAGGAAAGGTAAAAAGGACGCAAAACCAGGACACATTTGCCTCAGCTCGGCTTGGCTTGCCGCGTCGCTCTTGAAACTATTATAAATGTTGACAATAATGGCTTTTTAAGCCTATTTCCAGCACTCGGCACACAGAATAAATGTCATTTAAATGGAATGCCTAATAAGTCACCTTGATGTATGTGAAATGCTTGCTGCTCCTTCTCAGTCTCCCCTTCCCCCTTCTACACTCCTTCCTGCTTGAGAGAAAAACACTTGCAATTTGAGCAGGAAATCGTTTTGTAAGCTGGCACTCGTATTTATCAATAAGCTGACATTATGATTACTGAGCAAAAAGTCTAAATTACATGCAAATGTGTGGCGAATTGTTCAGCCAGTTTTTAATTGGCCGCTTACAAGTCGAACCCAAACTCCTTGCAGCATATAGTCGGAGGAGTTAATCCATAATCTCTGCCGGCAGCATATGCAAATCATGTTTGACAACAACAACAACAACAACAGCAAGGAAATCGAAAAGGAAAGGGGAAAAATACCAAATCGCAGAAAAAGATGAAAAAAAGGAAAGGAAAAACAAACACAGAGTCACTCACTCACTTGCTCAAATATATGCAGATAGAGGGATAGCGATTCATTGTCGAACCCGAACCCAAACCCAGAAGAGAAAAATGCCATCAGCATCTATGATACATGACTTTACATGGAGCAGGAGCAGGAGCGGGCGCAGGGCAGAGCGGGACCAGCAAGAGAGAGATTATAATGCCCGCTGATTGTTTAATCGCTTGGAAAGTGATGGAAAAGTTGGCTATAAGTCCCTGCCAGAGTAGAAAAGTGGGTGGGCATGGTTCTCTTCGATGGCTAAGAGAAAAGCCCATTCAAGTGTGCCCATTGAGTTGGGTTTTTCAGCCAACAAGTTAACATTTCCATATGCTAGAGCTGACGAGATAACGTGATTAAGAAATGAATAGGGAAAATGGCTTAAATCAAAAGAGAGAAAGAAAAAAACGAGGCGAATGGCATAACTATGATAAGCAATAAAACAGAAGTGAGAGAGAGATGTGAGATACAACTTATGGTAATCATACAATGCAATTAAAGATTTATTTCAAAGACTTAAAAATTTGTTCGATAACTTTACGATTAATTAGACCCTATAAATCGATTATGTATGCTTGTTTGCGCGATAAACTATTTGCGATTTGTGGTAGATTTCTTTAAAACCAGTAAAATTGATCATACATATAAAAAGTTTTAGTCTTCCCTCCTTCAAGCAGTGTTCGATAATATCCTACTAGATTAACATCCAATTCGATTAACAGCAAATCATATAATCAAAAGTTTCTCAATTATTCCACAAAGCAACGATCAATTATTCAATCAACACTGTTTTCTTTATTTATTTAATCGATATATTACATTTTATTTCCATACATTTTAGCAATTTTAATGCATTTTTTAATAAAAAACTGTTTCATAAGAGATTTTAGTATCTCTAATTGATACTTTTCAACGATTCAACCACAAAAAGTTTGACAAATTTGCGTAATATTATAAATGCAATTGATTTAAGTGGCATTCCAATATTTATTTGAAAACTTGGGTTACTAGCTACATCGAATTTTCATTGTTAACTAACTATTTCATTTAATTTGTATTTTTTTAAAAAACAAATTTTTGAAATCAAAATTCTAACAGATAAATATCACTTTAATGTTGATAAGATTTAATCGAGGTGATTTAATCGTATAATTTTCTCATTTTCTAGGCCATTTGCTATAGCAAACGGATCTTCCATCACTTGTACAACACACGCATCTCCACCCCCCACCCGCACACACACACACCCACACACACACACTCTAAAAACGTTAAATGCTAACAAAACCATATTGATGCAGCACTTGAACAATCATCAATAAGCCAACCATCCAGCAGTAGCGACGACGGCGGCGGCGGCGCTTTTAAGTCAACTACTTTGAATCCTTCACATAACAATACTTGCTGGATGGCTAATGCTATCCTCTCTACCCCCACCCCCCCTGCTGTTGCTCCATTTCCCCTGAGTGATATAAATATGCGACCATTTTTAAATGCAGCAGCGACAACGCGGCGCCATGTTGATAGCCAGATAGATAACTGTGGGCGTTGTTGGATGGGGGGAGGAGGAGAATGGGGATAGTTATAAACAGTAAAAATGGTCTAAAACGACTGCCAATCCAAGGGATAAAAATCTCCGCAGCAGCAGCAACAATAATAACAACAACAACAGTAACGACGAAACGACAGTAAATCATTCTCAGCTCAGAGCGAGAGCTAGAGCGAGAGAGAAACTACACAAAGTTCCATTTGGATTTTTATTGTTGTCGCCAAGTTGCCCCGCCGCCCCACCATCCCCTCACCATCCTCTTATAAACATACCGAAATGCTTTTTGAATTGTAATTTTTTTTTCTTTTTGTATTTCCTACTCCTGCTGCCAGTGACGTCGCTAGAGAGAAAGAGAGAGAGAGAGAGAGAGCGGGAGACGAGCTAGAGAATAAGTGTGGAAGGAGGGAGGCGGGAGAGACTTGGTCGTGGAGAGTTCTTCTCTCGTTCACTCTGATAAGCGTGATTGAATTGATTTTCTATTTTTCTACTTTTCGAATCTCCTTACTCCCTCCCACACCCATTCTAGAATATCTTCCTTCTTTTTTTTTTGTTTGCGCCACTTTGCTGATGGATATCAATTGAAATGCTTAAACAGGCGCTTTGCGCATTTTCAATTTCTATTTTCTTTTCTTTCTTTTTTTTTCCAATATTATTTGTTGATTTTAGCCAGTAACTTAACTTACTGTCAGATGCCGTGCTTTAGCTTTCAATATCGATTTCTTGTTTCTATGTTGAACACGTTTCAATCGGGCCTAGCTCAAGGCGCCATAAGGTGGAAGTAATCGCAAGTTACTTGCACCACAATGACAAAAACCTTTCAATCGATATGAAATTAATGAATTTTCGATAAAAGTCCATGGTAAGAACGAGGAACAAATGAAGGGAAACACTAACAGGGTTGATTCTGATGCAAATTGAACACAAACTCAGCTGGAATGAGTGGAATGAAACAGGAAATAGCAGTGGAAATATTAATTAGTAGTTTTTTTCAAAACTCCAAGTTATATTTAACACTATAACAATTAAAAAATCAACTTTGAAATGCCTGGGATAGTTTAAATATATGAAAAATTATTGGAATGTGTGGAAAGAAACACTAAAATCTGCGGAGTATAAAGTAATATATTTCTAATTTGCAATTTCTAATGTTCCAGAAGTGTAATAAATATCACTTCCTAAGCAAAAGACATAAATTATCACTTAGTGGCTTTGGGATAGGAACACTTCAAAAGGATCTTGAAAATTGGAACGAATCTTCTATTCAAGAAACAAGCGATCGCTTGATTTAACAGATTGTTTGGTTTAACAAAGTTAAGGGAAACTAAAACCAACTGTTTTTAATAGCCAATTTCCACTTTTGAATTGATTTTAAATTAGATTTTCAACTTAAATAGAACGTAAGAGACAAAACAGAGAGAAGACAAAACAAAAAACTCAATTTGCCTATGAGCTCATCGTCAAATCAAAATGAAACTGAAACTGACACTGACACTTTGCTGTACTTTTTCTCATAATATGCAAATCAATGTCTAAAGCGACAATTTCCCCTTGGCCCGGCGGCGACATCGGCAACGGCATCATCGTTGGCGGCAACTCCAACTCTCGTATTGTTGTTCAAACATTTATACAAACATTTATCGATTTCATTGTTGATTAGCATTTTTCTCTCATCAAGCAACCTCATTCATTCTCTCTCTCTCACTCTGCCTCTCTTCACCTCCTACACACAAAATGCTCTGTTGATTTTCATTAAAAGCAAATGCCAAAGGCAACGGCTCAGAATCATCATCTTCAGCCAGCCAGCCACCTGGTGGCATCTTCCCTATTTTTCTATTCCTCATCCCTCTCACCAATTGTAATTTGATGCGCTCTCGTGTGTCCCTAAACTATTAAGTAAATTGAATATCTTTCGTTTTTGATTCGTTTCCCAAAAAGTTGGAGAGAAACTCGACTTCTAAATTACACTAATGGACACCGAAATCTAACCAAGCAAACTTTTCAGATGAACTGCAAATGCAACGGACGGATGGAGGAGCAGATGCGATGGGATGTGAGGAGTACTGGCAAAGAGTAGATTGTGTGAATGAATACTCGGGCAGTCATCATCATCAAAATGACCAAAAGGATGGCTCTAGGAGAGCTGCTGCTGTGGGAGATGAACTAGCTCCTAGCTGCTCTCTCTCTCTCTCTCTCTCTCTCTCACACACACACTAAATAGCCAGCGTTTTGCAAGTGTTTGCCACAAAATGTGTGCACAAGCAAACTTTTGACCATAAATTATGGCATTTATTCAAAAGGCAAAACCCAAGGACCTTCCTTAGAGAGAGAGATGAAAACAGGATGTTGTCTGTCGGCCAAGGCAGCATTATCCTTTTCTCTATATACACACACATCTCTCTCTCTGTGGGTGTCTCTGTGCGTTCATTTAACTCTCAATTGACAGGCAAACTTGAATTTTTGACCACTGGAGCTGAGAGTTTTGTCGAAAGTGTAGAGAAATTGAATTTCTCGTTAGAGGCTCCTCTGCCCAGCCTCAATGCCAGCTGCCATGCAAAGCTCATTTAACAATGGCAGCCAAGGCCTCAATATGTTGACTCCTTCCACTACTTCTTCTTCTTCCATATCCCTTCTTTTCTATTCTCATCTCTTCTCATCGCTTCTGCTTCTTACTACTACATCAGGGCCATTCCATTCCCATCATCATCATCAAAAGAAAAAGAAGCAGAGAAAAGGGAGAGCAACAACAACAGCAGCAGCAGCAAGAAGATGTCGACGATGGAAAGCATAAAAAGCGCAAGTTGCGCCAATGGCGCGTGCAACTTGAAGGCGCCTGCCGCATGCCGCAGCTTCATTAAAATTGCAGCAGGAATACAGAAGCAGCAGTAGCAGCAGCAGCAGCAGCACAAGCAAGTGGAGCACCACCAGGAGCTGGGCTGGGGCTTGGCCTAACGACGTCAGCATACAATGGAGCATACACAATGTAGGATGTGTAGGAGGAAAGAAAAGGCAATAGAACATTCCACAATACTGTAGAGTAAAAACCCGGGGAATGTCAGAGTGGGAAAGGAACGAAAAATATGGTGAATGAGGTGACGGCATCCTGGGGTTGGGTTGGGGCCATGCAGAGGGCGAATGAGCCTTCGCTGCACAGAGAGCGAGAGTCAAACTGGCGGTACTCAAGGCAGCGCAAAAAAAAAATGCTATTGACAAACAGTGGAAAATATGTGAGCTAAGTTCCATCAAAATGACCTAAAGAAATCGATGCAAAAGAAATTTATCGATCGATTAATACAAAAATGTGCATACGGATCAGTTTTATCGATAAACCTAACCTCTAAATTATCACTAATGGTTTTAGCGATAGAAAATCGATTAAATTACTCGATAAATTCAATGCAAATTTCATCGGAATCTAACAATCGCTTGATCAATCATCTATGATACGAAATCCTTAACCTAATGCGTTTACTTGCAAGAACTTGCCCCACTGTGAAAGGAAACCAAGATGCTCAGGACTATACGACGACATCTCGCGTGACCTGAATTATTGGTGGCATATTGCCACTCATTGACTTTGCCGCAATGCCAGCGGCAAGGCGGAAAAAAGGAAGGAGAAATCGCGTGGAACACGACGCCAACGACGACGAGAACGAGGACGATGTCTTTGGCGCAAGAAGACGACAGCGACCATGATGAGGAAGAGGATGTATGTGAGTTGCTGCTTGCTGCTTGCTTGCAAGGTCTTAAAGTTGACTGGGCAAACAATTTGCTTTTGCCGCTTTAATCAATTTCTTCTCAAAAATTCAACAGTCAAGACAATAGGAGCCGCCCAAGGACAACAACGAAGGGCTGCTTGCTGACAATTGTTTGTCGAGTGTGTCGAAGAACAAGAATGCAACAGGAGTAGCAGCGCAGGCAACTGCATCCTTTCATTGTCATCATCATCGTCGTTGCCGTTGCCGTTGCCGTTGCCGTTACCATCGCCTGCTTACAATCCTTACAAATGTGACGCAGCTTTGTTTGTTTGTCTCGCTTTATTTCGCTCTGCGCTCCACTCGCTCGTCGCCGTCGTCGACAACATTGCGGTTTAATAATGTGTAAAGTCAAAGTTATTTGATATAACCAAGCACATATGCCCACTCTACCAAACCGCCCACCCACCCACACATATGTCCTGACTGCAGTTTGTCATTGTGTTAACTCTCCCTTCGCCCTTCCATCTACACACTTTCCTTACGCCCTGCCTTTCTTTCTTCCTACTTCTTTTTTTAAATTTATTGGCGTTTTCTTTTTTTTCGCTGTCTGCCATTATTTGTTAGGCGCTCGATGCCACTACATACTTGCCTTGCTCCTTGCCACGTCTCATTTCGCGCTTCGCTCCGCAGAATACAGCAACAGCAACAACAACAACAAAAAAGGAGCAAAATGAAAACGAAAAGAAAAAAATGGAAAATAAATTGAATGACGTTTTTATTGATCTCGATTTTCGTTCCCTTTTGCCTCCTTAGTTTGACGCTTAGCTGTCATTCGCGAGGCAACCAGCAAGACAGCGAGACAAACAGACAATGAGATGTGTTTTGCGGTTGGCAGGCAATGTTTTTTAAATTGTTCTCCGTTCTTTAAATGGAATCAATTCGATGAAAATCGATCGCGAAAACCAAATTAGTGCAACCGAAACTCAGAAGGGTTTTCACGTCGAATAACCGAAAAGAACCGTTTTATTTCTTACAGTTTAAATGTCTTCGAAAGATACATAGATTAAAGTCTTGTATGCTAAAACTTCTGTTAGAAGACTCTTTAAAGTGCGTTTCACTTCGAAGCTCGTTTCAAACTTTGTTTCGTTCCAAAGATCGTACCATTTCTTGTTCAAAGTTCCTCTCATTTCGAAGTATGTTTCATTTCAAAGTTCCCTTTGTTTCTTAGTTGCTGCTGCTTTGTTTCTTGTTCGTTTTGTTTCTAAGTATGTTTCATTTCAAAGTTCCTCTCATTTCGAAGCATGTTTCATTTCAAAGTTCCCTTTGTTTCTTTGTTTTGCCATAATGTTTAGATAGGTGTATAGCAATTATCTTTAAGGTTCACGAAAATCTCTTCAAGGAGCCACTTCCTTTCGCACACACACACACACTCTAGTCACCCGCATTACCTCACCTCACCTCAGTTCACTTCACCCCGTTGACTAATTTGTTATGCCTTACACACGTTGCACTTTGAAATTCCGCAACAAACTTCAAGTCAATAACTCAGTAGAGCAACTGCCTTACCGCCGCCATTCCTTCGACGTCCTGTACGTCCCCCCGTCCCGTGCCAACCCGACCAACCCCGCCGGCTCCTTCAGAGTCACCGATGCCAGCACTTAATGCATTATGCAACAGCAAGTTGTGGCATGTCCTTGCACTCGCAGAGTCGCACACTCACACACTCGCTGGCACACACATGTGCAGTCATTTTGCAGTTGCTGAAACCTACACAATTCATTCGTCCTGCTGGTGCTACGCTGGAACGTGACTGCAAATCGAGCGAGAGCGGGCGCATGTCTTAAATAAAATAAATGGCACATTATCAATATAAACAAGAGGAAAAGGACTACGACGACGACGACGACGACGTCTCCGCTGGCGAAGGGACGGACGGACGGAAGGAAGGAAGGAGTAGCGCTTTCTCGTACGCGAGTTGCAAGCGTAAAGTTGTTAAGTTACTTAAGCCAACAAATGAAGCGAACTCCGTTTCGCAGTTGGAGTTGGGAGCCAGAACAACTCTTCGCAGTCACGAGCCTGACAAATTGCCACAGACCTCGCCCTCCCCCCTGACTCTGACTCCCCATCACCCTTCGCCATCGTCGTCGTCGTCGTCGTCTTCTTCTACTGTCTGCCCAACAAACAAATTTCCACTACTCGGCGCCAATTCGTTTTTCCTTGTTCCATAAGTATATACGTATGGGCATGAAGGGTAGGGTAGAATAAAAACTAATGTCTAGCCCCAGCATGAATATAAATGTGAAAGAATAACAGCAAAAAATGTCACACACACACATATATATATAGCCAAGTTTTTGTCACTCTTTGTCTTCCGTTAATACAGTCGCTGACAAAGTGACAAACAGACAAAAGTCCATATGAAAATAAGTTAAGGCTATCATCAGCTATTCATTGGAATTTTCAATCATATATCCTTTCAAAGTGTCGATTTTTTGATTGAAATTCTTTCAATTCTTGAAACGGAATGTAAAGACAGAGGACAGAGGTTGGAATTAACAATTTATAGAATTACTAGCAAACGCGAAAACTTCGATATTCGATTTATCGAGGATGCTGGGATAAAGTTTCGTACCTAAGACTTATTTATCGATCGATTATTTTTATCATTATCGAACTATCGGGCGAATCAATCGATCTGTACGAAAAGATGAAGAATTAAAAGGATTTCTAGCTGCATCCTTGACTTCATCACATCAATAATCCCAGATCAATTTCTACTTCATTTCTTGGATTGTTCGATTTCAATCCCATAAAGCACAAAAGCTTCGTCGCTTTTAAGTATTTTGCAATGTTTTCTCTAATCGTTAGTTGTTTACAATTTGCAACCACAAAACTTTTCTCGAGATCTATTTTATACATTTTCTTTTGCTTTTCCGCATTTCATTGTCATTAAGTAGAAAAGAAATCGAATTTTGCAGATTGTTGCTACAATAAATAAACAAATGGCTGAAGAGGAGGAGGAGGACGGAGAAGGATTGGTTGGTTAGTTGTCTTTAAAATTTAATTACCAAAGTATTTCCGCTAGGACTCGAAGGAGCGAGCCTTTTGTGGCTAGAGAGAGTGGAGAGTGAAGAGCGGGCGGATGAGGCCGGAAATTTGAAGCGTCAACTACACACAAAATGGAATAAAACAGAATAGAAGGAGAGAGAGAGAAAGACCAAACTAAAAAAAACAAAATAACGTCAAAGTGGTTCACTTTGTCTCTGCTCTGTCGTCTCTTCTCCCGGGAGAAGAGTTGCCATTTTCATTTTCTTTACTCTGCTCTGCCACATAATTTGCATGGCTTGGGAACTTGACTTTTGTTGCCCAAAAGAATGAAAGCAGGAGGATAAAGAAGAGAGGGTGAGGGGGTGAGGAGGCCAGGCAGGAAGAGTAGAAAATATGTTGCAGCGCTGCGCGGCGGCAGCGGCTTCAGCGGCTTGTGTTGAAAATATAATAGAAAAATAAGGTGCCACACAATATGGCCGAGAGCTTTACAGTTGGTTAAGTAGCAAAAGCGCGCAACGCGGCGACAAAACAAGAACAACAGAGAAAACAAAATAAAAAGGATGCCAGTGTAGGAGCCGCAAGGGATACTAGCCGACCAGCCAGCCAGAGAACCAGCTAGCTAGAGAAAGGCAGGCGTTAGCGCCAGAGAACATGGCGTGAAAATTGTGTTGACAAGAAAATTATAAACCGGAAAATGTTTTATGTTGAAGGAGAGTGGCTTTTAAAGTTTTCAGCTGGCTAACTGGCCAAGCAAGCTGGCTCATTGTGGTCAAACGAAATTGAGAGGAAATTGCCAGTGCCTTTGCCCGAGATGATGATGCCAATTATTCAGCATCAGTAAAAGTTCTAACGAATTAAACTTCACATAAAAGGGAAGAAACTGACCATAGAGAAGGAGGAGAGCAGGATCATCATCGGGGTCACCAATTTGAAAAAGATTCCCTAAGTATCCGAAAAGCTAATATTTGAAATAATAATGACTGCTTTACATTTAAATTTCTTAATTAAAGCTGTAAACTATTCTCATTTCTGATTCCATGGCATTTACGCATTAACGTCGGGGTCACCAATTGTAAAATCCTTCTAATTTATGACCTTAAAGTATTTATAGAAAACATGTCACCAATACCAACGCCATTGACCCAATTTAAGCAACAAATAGAACTTCCACACTTAACCTAGGCCATTAGAAAGTCTAACTAGTAAACTATAATTTTTATAGAGAAAAAAGTTGACACACAGCAGAGAGAAAGGGTGGTGGCAGTGGTAGGCCTGTGTGTTGTCCTCGAACCGCTTGGCATTATAAGTATATTATATGCTGGCCTGGTGGTTACTTGCACGTTTAAGTTCGTTATACATTTAAACTCAGGCTTCTCTCTTTTTGTATGTCAAGCACACACCGGGCACACACAACGAGGTGAAAATGAGTACAAACACACTCGTCGTCTACAATTACAACACTCCACAGAAGAGCAGAGCAGAGCAGAGGAGAGCAGAACAGAAAAAAAGAACTCAGTCAGCGTACCAAATTGCTTGGCAACTTTACTGCATAGTTAATTAATAGGATAACACAATTAATTTGTGGGCAATGAATGTCTGAGCTTTATTTGCCCGTCCAACGAGGCGCAGGAGCATCAGCAGCATCAGCAGCACCAGTAGCAGGAGCACTATCAAGGAGAAAAAAAGAGTGGCCCCAAGGGCTTTTTACTTTGTGGATATACATACAACTGTAAGTGTGCGTGTGTATTTGGTCCTGTCCCTTAACATGGCAGCTGTTACATAGGCAAAGTTATGTGGGTTTCCCCTAGTCATCACACTACAACTTGCTTATCACGCAGCTGTGACTATGAGTAATTGTGGACTAAAGGCTTATGATATGTTCTAAGCATCCAAAGTTGTGCTCAAAGCTGCACAGAGTACTACTTTAAAGGGCAAACTGATGGGACTTCAAGGAATCGAATAAAGAATGATAGAATATTACACCCATCAAAGTAAATTCACAGCTCGTCGGGGTCACCAATTGACAATTTTTCGAGGATAACTGTGATAGTTTCTTTATCCTTTCAATTTGAGACAGTGTTGTATACATCAACTAATAGTTAATGCGCAATGTTGCCTCGTCGGGGTCACCAATTGAAGTTAACCACCATTTTATGCATCAACCTATCTAGTTTCCATATAAATGAGTATAATGGTTCCTTTATGCTTCAAATTTGACGACAATGATCAATTTTTAAAGTGTTCTCAGTACTGACACTTTGAATACATTCATTAAAGCGTTCGGGTGAGGCCCAGAGCAAACAAGTAAGCAAACAAACAGCAAGCAGAAGGACAAAGTCCTTCTTTCTGCCTGCCTGCTTGCCTGCCGCAACCAGGCTGAGAGCCTGCATTCCAGGCAGTGGCTCAATTAACGACGACAACGACGACGAGTGGGACAGGCGTGAAAAGTACAAAAAAACAGAAAACGAAAACGTATACAGAAAACAAAAAGGAGACCCACCAATGCCACAAAGACCCACTCCAATGCCAAAGAGCTACTTACAAAACATCAGTTTTAACTATTGTTTGCACACTCGTCGAGTGGGTGAGAGACTGGAAGCGAGTGAGAGACAAAGAGAGACAGAGAAAGAGAGAGAGAAGGCAGTTCTCGAACTATGCCCAACTTTAGGGCTTGACTCGACTCGACTCCAGTCTCTCCCACGGCGGCGCCGAGCTTGGGTGGGTTTTTGTGTTAAAATAACAAAGGAAAGGCAGGCAATGCTGCCGCAACCGTTAAACCAAACAAGCGGCTCACCGACACGCCTAAAAAGCGGCTACGAAAATTTTCAAAAACGTAATTTTTTATGCTGTCACAAATTTGATGATTATGATGATGATGATGGCGGCGACGGCGACCGTCCTTCCTTCTCTTCGGCATTATATATAAAATACTTTGCTTTATGTTGCCATTTTTCTCATAGTTGACAGAGTGCCAGAAAGAGAAAGAGCGAGAGCCAAAATAAAACAGACTGAAACAAACAGAGGAAAACAAAAAGCTTAATAAAACAAACAACATCACGAACTGGGCAACTTAATTTTTTTCTTTCTTAAGGTTCCTGTCCTTTTACGAGTTTCCCTATTTTGGAAAGGAGATCACATCAGCTCCAGTTTGGAAAATACAGTGAAAACTCTCGTCCAATTCTTGTCCACTCACGAGTTAGATAATTGTTCGAAAAGATGGCCCAGCAAAGGTTTCTAATAAGCTAGTTTTTACTGTACCTCCTTCAGAAGGACAGTTTATTTTATAGAACCATTCGGTTAGGTCAATTATTTTAAAGATAATCACCGAAGTGCCATAGAAGTGACTGTTACAACCCTGAGATTATAGTTTTTAGAGGTTAAGAATGAGCTGAAATGCTTTTAAAATAAATCGTTGTACATATTTCCTCCTATTTTCATCAAAAAGATAAATAGAGGAAGCCATTTTAAATCGAAGTTGAGGGAATAGACCAAAATATCGCATAAAACACACTCCAATATCCGCGATTCAATCAACTATCTTACTTTCTAAAGTCTTTTTTTCGCTTATTTCGAAGCTAGAAGTAAGGAGGGGAACACAAATTAGTCTTGAAATTTGATACAACATTTCACAAAAAAAATGTTTCATAACAAACGATGATCTTAAAGGATATGGGCGAACAATTGGGATATGAAAAGGGAAGCCTTTAGCCATCTAAAGCTTTACTTAGATCAGCTAACTTATGGTTTAGAAAATATAGATAATAAATGTATATATATATGTTTATATAGATAGTTAAATTTTTACCTTGAAGTTATCCATCTCTAACAGTTGTGCGGCCTAAAAATCAGCCCCAAAATTGATAATGAAATTGGATTTGTTTTAATAAAATTGCAAATCTTTAGATTGGTTTTTTGGATTTTGTGGAACTCTCTTTTGTTTTTTTTTTTGTTTGTTGTCGATTGAAAAAAAGCTTAGGACTACTACAAGAAGGCTCCTCGATCATCAAGCACTTTCCTAGGCTTAAAAAGCGCTATTTATATATGTATAGATATTTGGTTTTTTGGTTTTGGTTTTTCAGCCAGGCGGCAAAAGGCAGAAAGCTTATTTGTTTCAACTAAAGCACAGAGATACCAAGTAAAAAGAAAACTTAAAGAAAAAACATAAGCACAAAAGCACAAAACACAATTAAAAGCAGAGACAAGATCAGTTTTCATTTCGGGGGCCTAAATGTTGGTTCTAGAAAAAGAGTGGCAGAAAATGGGTGGAGGAGGAGGGGGGTTTGGGGGCGGTTGTATGAAAATTTTATCTTACAAACTACACATACACAAAGAAGCAAGAATTGTTGTTGTTTTGGTTTTTTTTTTTTTTTTTGTTGTAATGGAGGGGGCGGAAGGGGTTGGGGGGAAGAATAAGAGAGATTGAGGAAATTGAGGTTCGATTTGTTTCAATACTGACCTTAATGCTGTCATAACAAGCGGTGACCTTGCCATTCTGGACCTCCACATTGGCCGGGGGATGGGCAAATTTGCATTCCGTATCCTGACGTGAACATTTGTTGCGCTGAAATTCGCGACAGACCTCCAATTGCAACCAGCGTGAGTCCTTGCCATTGAACAGGCTGTTCATATTCATATTCACAACGTTGGCCATTGTACAAAGGATATTTTTTTGTGTGTGTATGTGTATATTCTTTGTTAAATACAATATATATATATATAGAGCTATATATATATATGTAAGGGTGTTTGTGTTTTATATGTGTGTGTGTAACTAGATGTTTGGCTATAGCTTCAACGATTTTTGCTTAGCTTAGCTTAGGCTTGGCTTGGCTGGCGACTAGATTTTTGGGTTTTCGCGTTTTAGACACTCACACACACTAAAATAGTTCTCTTTCGATTTTGTTCAGTTATGTGGGGATATATATAGCATATATAATAAGATGGTATATGATGCGCTTTGTTTTTTGTTTTGCTTTTAGCGTTTTAGGGAGATTAACAACAACAAATGGAGCTGGTTGTAGTACTTGAAGCCGTTCTTAGTTCACAGTTTTTTTTTTTTTGATTTTGATTTCGAACGTGATATATATATATTTATACATATATATATTAAGGTTGTTTATATATATATATATGTATATATCTATATAAATTTGATAGATAGATAGGCGCAGCTGTTTTTTAGGTATTTTTTTTTTTTATAAGCTGATTTTACATTATCTGAAATGAGAATAAAAAAAGAGAAATAGAACTTTAAGATCATAGATCATTATTAGAGGTGGGTGGTGGTGGTTGTGGTGGAGTTGAGGGACGGGGGCGGGTCTGGGTGGGCGTAGACAGTGCACAGAGACAGAGAGCAAGAGACAGAGATGGATAAAGATAGAGAGCAACAGACGAAAAGAGACAGAGACGACATCATTAAAGACTTAAGATGATTTTTGTTTTATTCATATATATTTTTAACTGATCATTGAGAGGGGCGGGGCTGGGGGGCTGAGGATTGGTTTTTGTTAGTAATGCGCATTTTTGTAAGGCTTTTGTTAGTTATATGTGTGTGATTGGGGGGTGAGGGTGAAAGTTTTTTTTTGGATGCAAAATGCCAGGCTAATATGATTTTTACTATATGCATGAATTTGTTTTTTTTTTTTTGATGTAACATGATGAACTTATAGCTAGACTTAATCAGTTTTTTGTGTAGATATATATATTCTATATATATATATTTAGAGCGTGAGCAGCAACAGCCATCCAGTTTTGGTCCAGCAGCGCCAGGCACATTGACAAAATTAAAATCAATCAATTAAATCAACTACAAATCATAAAAATAAAAGGCTCTAAAATTGTTTGGTTTCCCATTTTCCCGCTCAGCTCAGCTGCCGATTTTTTTTTTTTTTTTTTTAGCTTGTTTACAAAACTAATAATATTTAAAATTAAAATTAAGAAATATTCTTTCAAAAGCAATTTACAAATTTATATAGATAGAGACAGAGCGAGAGAGTTATATATAGAGAAAGACAGAGAGAGAGCCACGTTTTTAATTGTTGTTGTTTTCTTTTTTATTTAAGTGAAACGCACTTACCGCTCAATCGAGTTATATATGTATATAGATTTATATATATAAATTAGATACTGTAACAAAAAAAATTGTATATATATATATAGAGAGAGAGATTTAAGATTTAATTCTTGAATTCAAATGATGATGATGATGCTTATGAGGGAAATGTTTATTATTACATTTTCTGGTACTTGACAATTATTTATTGTACAATGTTTGTGTATAGAGTAACGAGTATATAGTGATATTGCGAAAAAAAAATATCAACACAAAATGATTTAATCATCGATGACGGCACACTCACAATAATATTCTAACTATCTGTCTGTCTGTCTGTTTGATTGTTCAGTTTGTTCTTTGCTGTTTTATCATTTGCCCCGACTTGGGTTGGGTGGGTCGGTTGGGTGTATGTAATCTTATCTTATCTTTTCACTTGGCCATATGAATCAAATATTTTCGACGTAAACACAAACATCAAAATCCCCAAGTCAATGTGGGTAAAATTATAAAATAAATACACATAGTAGAGAAAGCCAATTTTTTAGAGATATAAATACAATATTAGAAATTTTATAACTAAATTTTAACTTTGTTAAACTTTCAATTTCATTTAGGGAAATATCATCATCAGTCTTTAAATATTTTTAAACTGACTTGAGGATGTTTAAGAAATATTCCAAGTTCATAATGCATGTTTCATTTTTGAAAATTCTGCAATACAATTTTAGAAGAATAAACAAAATTTTGGCCTAATTAATGCGAAATGGAAAGAAAGATGTTTTAGTTGCCAACTGAATGGATTGAAAATTCTAGAAAGCTAATCAAACAAACTGATTCTCAATTGGTTTAAAATTTCCCCACATCCGACTTCACCCATATTAATCCATTTATTCATGTATTATATATTTTCCAACGTTGCCACATGGCTGCGATATGAATTCAATTTTTTATCTCTGACTTTTGCTGTGGCATATTTCACAAAAAGATATCGTTTCGAAACCTAAGCCATACACAAACCCATTGGTCAATATATTATCTAAGTTTATTTTTAAATATGATAAAAAGTAAGGAAAAAATATTAGATTTTTTTCTCCCCTAAATCGGTTTGGCTACTAAATATACTATTTTTTTTCTCTTCTCTTTTTTTGTTTGCAATGATGGCATGATGTCAGCTGCAAATTACTTTTCCGTATTTCAACTTGATTTCCAAAGATATATAGATATACTAACTTAATTTATGAGTTTTGATGCGAGAGAGAATCACTGTGTCTGTGTGTGTGTCTGTTTGTGTCTGTGTGTGTGGGTTAATGTTTATGGCAAAGAATTAAAATAATTCTTGTGTTTTAGTTAAACGAACAAGAACTTTTAAACAAGTCGCCCACACAAATCCAAAAAAAAAAAAAAGAATTCATATAGAGGAAACTAACGGAAAGAAAATCGAAATAGAAACAAAAATTAGCAGCATGTCATTGACGCAGTATGAAAGAAAATTTATGGCCAGATATCTATGTGTATCTATCGTGTGTCTCTGTGTGTGTTACAAAAATAAACATGGATAGTTTTTTTCTTTGGGTCTTTTCCACCTCTTCCTCTTCTATTTTGAGAATATTTTCGAAATTCGAAAAATTAGGCCACATCATCGAAGAAGGTTTTTCCAATCTGTATTGAGCACTGTGCAACCTACAAATAACCTTCACTTGTCTTTTGATCATTTATTAAGTATTAAGGATACTTGGCCAATATGCTGCTGGGTTATTAAAAACTCATTATTACCCACCAAAAAGCACATAAAAAAAAATAAAACACGGACAAAGCCAAACAGCAAAAACCACAAAAGAAGTAAGAAAAAAAAACCAATCGAGAAGATGTTAAACAAGTTCAACAAGTTTTTCGATCTCATATCATATAAAATACAAATTTTTGTTTTTTTTTTTGAAGGTTAAACTCTTGCCGAAACCAAAAATGAGTAACTAACAATAAGAGAAACACAGAGAGAGAGAGAGAGAGACTAAGAGAAAAAGTGATAGAGGGGAGAGGGAGAGAAACTGTTAATTCCCAGATATTTTGTTAACACAATCTTACTAAATATTTGTACATTTCATACTGAAATGTCAATTTAAACACGAAACACACAAAATATATATCAATATCAAATATATTTATATATCGCAGGGTAAGCTGAATCAACAAGAGACAAAAAGTAGCAGCTGACAAAGGGGGAAAAACTCCACGTTAAATGGATCAAACCCTTTCGATTTCAAATAAATGAATATGCCTGAGATAGGCAATCGAATAGTTCAAAAAGGTTATTGCATTTAAGATAAAGAAAAATTATTCAGAAACTAAAGTAAATTTGATCAAATTTACATCTTAGCCTAAAAGGCAAACGTCTCTTAAAATTTCTTTTGAATTTTTGTCTCCAAAATTGACCAGCAACTAAATTAGCTTGCAATTAAATTGAATTCATCTCCCTGATTCCAGATAAAGAGTTTATATTCTCTTTGTTACTTGCGACTAATAAGGAACTAATAAAAACAAGTTACCAAATAAAGTAATATAGCCAACAAAAAGTTCCCTAAATCTTTTATTTAATTATAGCATTATGAGCGAAATCAATCTCTCTTTTCGCCCTCTGTCTCACCGTAAATTTTTTTGTACATTTTCATTGTTTTGTAATTTTGGCACGCTTCTTTCAGCCTCCACCATGAACTTGATCTCTGATTCCATCAGCATCATCATCATCATCGTTCATCTCATCTTCCCACTCGTAATGGGAATGGGTTCCTACTTTATTTCTATTTCTACATTTTGCTTATTCCCTTTTTCTAGCATCATTAGTCATATGACCATATATAGTCTTGATGGCTCTCTAAGTCTCTAAGTAATTCAACACTCTCATATAAGGGACCGATATTACCCGCCACAGAAAGCAATTTCTTTCATTTCAAAATGAATTTCTTTAGTAGAAGCGAACAACAAAACTTTCGAAACGATTTCACAAGATGTAAAAAATGAAAAGAAAAAGATTTTGTTTGTATATTGGTTTGGTTCACAACAACAGATAAAGAAAAAGACTTTCCTAACATAAATCCCAGTGGCGACTGCACGATACTTCGGAATCCGAAGTTCGGATATATAGGGTAGATGGATCTTTACTTGAATTCTTTTTACTCTTATCTTTATAACATAAGTAATATGCATTACTCTTTAATTATGATACTAGAGCCACTTAAATTGGTCTAATATGCCCACAAAAAGATAAAAGCAACTAAAGATCGGTTTAGAATAGATTAGGAAAGTCTCCCAATAGAATAGCTAGATCTGTATATCGAGAGAGTGTATATCGAAGTCGTTGTCTTGACGCATCTTTATAAATATGGACAGAATAAATTAATCTTAGTTATAAATTAATCAAATCAAAATTTAAATGTTCTTTCGCCCACCTCAAGACTATGACATAATCTTGGCAAACAGATCTTTTTGTTTATTTCGGATGATCTTTGCCATTTATGGATGAAATTTTGTTGATTTTAACTTGTTTTTGAGAACAGTTTGATCTTTGACTGCAATTTCGAAGAGCTTATCAGGCCAGAAAAGGTAAATACCGCGCTTTTTGCTTTTATCTAATCGCATTTATTGATAGACCTCTTCTTTCACTCTCGCATTGCCCCGCGCTTCCGCTTTTCACTTTTGTTTCTTCTCTCACTGTTTGGATGTGTCATACATACTATTTAGTTTTCTTTTAGTTTGTTTCTTTGCCTTTGGGGTTACACTCTGAGCTCAGAGAGTTGTATAATGTTGCACACAAAGAGCGGTTAGTGACCGACACAATCAGCTTGCTACGGCTTCAGCAAATGTTGTTGCAAGTTGCGTAAAATTTTTTCTAGCTGGCTTATGTAGGGCTTTTTCCTTTGAGCAGAACTAAACTAAAAGGTAAAGTGGAACAATATTCATTCGATATGGTGGTTCGCCCCCATGAACCGTTTACCAACCAGCTAATCAACCCTTACCCAAACCCCTTACCCTTTTGAACTAAAAGAGAATGTGTAGGGTCTCTCTGTGTATATATAATTTGTTTCTCTGACTCGCATATCTAGAAACACAGGGAGAGAATAATAATAAAAAACTAAACAATACAAAATATACGAGTACTCATAATACTCAAAAGTGTGTGTGTGTGTTTGTGGGTGTGGGTGTGTGCGTTGTTCACAGCAAGCCGCGAAGTCATACGTCGTACGTCGGAGTCTTATCAGTAGAGTAAATACATAAGTATAACACAGTCACCGACAGCCGCCAAGCGACGTTCTCATTTCGTTCGTTTTTGGGTGAGTTATACAAAAAAAAAAAACAAAAACCTATATATTCCGGGTGTGAGTGACTTGTCATTTAAATGCCAAAACAATGGCCATAAAATAATCGATAAACAACAATTTCTGAATCATATTCAAAACCTGTTCGATATATCTTTCCATAATCCCCCTGATCTCTGGCTATAATAATGTCAACTAGCGCTATAACATATGCTCCGATGGTTCCACAGGGTGTCAAAGTGTTGATAAGGCGTGTAAAAGACTGTCCGACGGTGCAGGGGGGGAGTGGTGTGGTGTGTGGCATGCGGCAAGTCAAGCGCCTCTATTGTAATTCTGAATTGGTGGCAAGTATATGCAATAAAAATGTATGTTTAATGGCTTTGTGCTTGCTTTGTGCTAATTAAATTTCTTGAATGAGAAGCAACGAAAGCAACAATGTTCCATATTTTGCACTATATTTGCGCCTATAGCGCGATACTTCGATACATCTGCCGACCTAGTTGAGAATACCAATCGGAATGTCCAAAAATCTTTGCCTAATAGCTGAGAATCGAAATATATTCGATAACTAATTTTTCTAGACGATTATTTTTAATGTTTAGGTCTAACATTTCGGTAATAAGTGTTCAAAATCGAAACCTTTTCGATAAAACGTCGATAAATTATCGATAATTCTCATAAATCTTATGTTTACTATTGTATTTCATAAGTGAATATGAATGATTTTGAGTCTTTCAATGTAATCGGCACGTATTTGATGATTTACTACCAATTACTATTGATTGTTAATATTTCCGTAACTATTATTAGTCAAAGTTTAAGTTTTGATTAAATTTTAGTTACTTCCTTTTATGAAATCAAAAAAAAAAATCGATTAATTATCGATTGTTATTATCGCTTGCTATTATTATTAATTGTCAACTTTATTTTTGAAAGTTTTCGTAACTATTCAAAACATATTCGTTTAATTAATATTGCTATCGATTGCTTCCTCATCAGCTGATGTAGCTAATTCATTAAAAATAACTCACCAAATTTCTATTTCTAATCTAATCAAATTTCGATTCCATTGTAAACCTTGCCCTAGTCTCTTTGTGACTTTTTTTCGTCACGTTTCACTCTCTTCTCACAGACATATTCAAATTTCGAATACAAATAAATAAATTTTTCGGCTTCCATCTTTCCATCTATTGAGAGGCGAGATCAGCAGATCAGAAATTACGTCAGAGGTCGCAGCAGCAGCCCATATAAAAAAAAATTTCATAAATACGACGACGATGGGCATGAGAAAAAATAAAAGCAAATTGAAAAAAAACGCGAAACAAAATCAAACCCAAGAGAGAAAGAGAAAACAAAAGTGAGAAAACAAGAGAGAAAGAGAGACAGAGAGAGAGAGGGGCAGTGCCTAATATTTTTTGGCATATTCATAAAGTGTTTTTATATGTTTCTGTTGTTGCTTTTGGCTTATCTTAAAAATACAAAATAAGCGGAAAAAAATATATACATATAGAAAAGAAATTGAAATTTTCATATGCATCTTTTTCGGCTTTGCTTAATTAATTTTGGCTGGCAAAATTTCATTTATGTTTCAAAAATAGACAAAGAGAGCAACAAGAAAAAAGAGAGAGAGAGAGAGAGAGTGTGGGGGGCCTAGCCAGCAGGCAGACAAATATAATTAACAAGCAACAAAATGAAATTAAACTTTGAACTAATTTGTGTAGGAACTCCCCACAAAACTGCCCTTCTCTTTCTCGCTCTCAGAAAGAGGTTAAAACAATCAATTTTACTTTCAATTGATCTCAATTTGGTCTGGGGTAAACCTTTCTGTTTGGCTGGCGTGTGGAAGAAGGGTTAAAGATACATATTCATCTTTCAGATACATCTCATCATGTGCCCCGCCGCTTCTCGAGTGCATTATGCAAATCGGACTTGCTCGTGTTGCTCTGGTTGTTGTTGTTGTTGTTTCTTTTGTGACTGCTGCCAAAACTTATTTTTGGGTTTGCAACGTTTCCAAAATGTGGCCAGACCAATAAGGCCAGCGGCTATGTTTATGTGGGGTCGGTGGGGCGGAGGGGGCGGTGAGGTAAGGTGACTGCACAGCTGCAGATACATTCAAAATGTCTAGCAGCTGCTGTCGCTTAAGATACAAAACGAGCGGAGAAGATGAAAATACAACAACAACAAGAACAACAACAAAAGCCAACAGTAGGAGAAAACACGTTCAACATTTTTGGTTCTCTCACCATCTCACTCTCTCTGTCTCTTTCTTTCTTTCTCTTTTTCTCCATTTGTCTATATTTCTTTCTATTTTACACTTGTTTTGTTTTGTTTAGAATTCTGGCATTAGGGTGAACCATTTAGAAAAGTATTTTTTAAATTTCTAAATCTATTGAGAACACTTTGAAATTTTTTTGAAATCGAAAACTATGAAAAATGTCTTTAAAATGAATATTCCAAAATTAGGTTGAAGAACATTAAGAGCCAATAAATTTATACGACTTATAGACATCTAGTTCTGTAGGAATTTTCAGTTAAGGTTCTCTTAGATGAGTTTAAAATACTTTCGAGGGAATATCTAGAGATAATAGTATCTTTCTGTAAATATTTCAACCTACAATCAAACCCAAAAACCTTATTCCAATTAAATTTCACTATTCAACTATATATTTAAATTTTTTGCTAACCCCAGAAAAGTTCTCCACAATTTCCATAAACGATTCCAGTTGAAATCGTGAATCGCCCTCTTAAGATCAAAATTTAAAGATATTTTTTCTGTATGCATGTAGTTTTAGTTTTTTTTTTTAATTTTTTGTTGTTGGTTTTTGGTTTTGTTTCTTTGGCCTTTTTCAGAAAGCCCCCCAAAAAACACAAAAAAAAAGCAGCAGAAGCTGTGCGCCAGTTGAAGAGAATTTTTTGTTTTTTTCTTTGCGTTTCTTTGGATATATTTAGAAAAAATGTGCGCACATGTTTGAGAATATCAAAAACTATATAGAAGATGAACACGAAGACGATGATGATGATGATGGCGATGACGATAATGAAGAAGAACAAGAAGAGGGAGAAGCAATAAAGGAAATGAAATGAAATGTTTATAGCAAACGAAACGAAACAGCAGCCCACAGAGAACAACAAAAAAAACAGCAACAAATTCTGATTTTAAATTTCAAAAATATTGTAAGCTAATTTTTTGTTTGCTTCACTGACCTTTTGACACAACACACACACTCACATACACCCACAGATCTACATACATAAAAGCTCATAAAAAAATTTGCTCAGAGACTTTCAAGTTTTTCGATGTCTATAAGAGTTTTTGGAGGTCTATCGATATTGACGACTCTTCACTTCGGTCGAGCAAGATGACGACTTTTGGCAAAACAACAACTGAAGCAAATCGATTAGTCATGCCTCTCTCAGTTCCCTATACCCCCTCCTATCCTTAGTCAATTTTTCTTGGTGTTTTGTGGCATTTTTAGTTTGGAGTTTTGTGAAGTTGCTGGTTACCTTCGATACCCTTAAAAAATGGGAGAGTTTGTTAACTGAAAGGTAGGTGGTGTATCTGAATTCTGTTCAGATCCCCAAGTTTTCTTAAGTTCAACAGGTTTTAGTAAAGAACTGCTGCACCTTTAAATAAAAGACGTTGCTAAATGTTGCTTTGAGTTTAAATAAAAAGTTGTAAACTAACAAAAATATAATAATTCGTATTTGAATTACTTTTCTAAAGACTTTGAATTTACATATCTTGCAAATTATTATATAATTTTATCACAATTAGTTTAAAAAGTCACAACCATAAACTAAACCTTTATCAGATATGTATCTTCAAGATATGCCCTAAGAGCAATTCCCCTAATTCAACATGGAAACTATTTTACAGATTAATTTGTACTAAAAAGACTAAAAAGTTCCGAAACAAATTCGAAGAGGGTATCAAAAAGTCGGCTGGCTCACTTTTAAGTCAAGGGACTCGTATTTCATTATTTGGTGAATGACTTGTCAGACAATTGGGCAACTCATATGGCATTTTCCAAACGATTTCTTCGCCTCATTTTTTCATTTTTTTTGCACACAAAGCCCAAAAAAGAAACGAAAAAAAAATGAAAAGGGAGAGAGGGAAGGCCAAAACATGAACTAAATATAAAGCAACAACTTTTGCTTTTTACAAAAAAAAGAAACAAACAAAAAAACCTTTTCAACTCGAAATCCGCATTAAATGAATGTTTACGACTTTAGAACATAGTACATAAAAAACGTGACTTTCAGTGAAACAAAAAATAGAGAACGAAAACAAAAACAAATATCGGAGGCTTTAAATCGGATTGGTTCATTATTTGTAGGCTCGGGGTCTCCGACATTAGAATAAAAATTGCTAAACTTGCATTAAAATTTCAGCACGATTTGTGTGTGTTCATTAATGTGTGCCCGTGTGTGTGCGAGTGTGGGTGTGGGTGGTATCTATGTGTGTGTGTGTGTAGATGATTTGTGTATATGGATGATTGGCAAAACATGATTACTTCAACATATAAACTCAATATACAACAATTTTTGCTGACCATTTCGCATTTGGCATTTTATGCAATTTTAATTATGATTTCACAGTTCATTAGCCCTCAATTTTAATTTAATTTTGTTTATCGGTAACAAACCTAAATAACCTAAAACTATTCATAGACACACAAACACACAACGATACGAGAATATTTTTGAAATATGTATCATAAATCAGCAATTTGTTGAAATTTTTTGCTTCAACTGATTTTAATTGGAAAATTTTCTTTGAAAAACTTGAATCTTAAATTCGAATTAATATAATTATTTGGTCTAGGTGAGTTGAGTTAATCGAATATCCATTGTTCTTATGTGTGATATTGCCTTGCGCATTATGTCATAAGCATATTATATTGAATTTCATATAGAAATGAAGTCATGAAGTCAGAATTAGATACTTTTGAGCAATTTTGCAAAAGATTTCATAGAATTTCATGTGGAAATGAAGTCATTTGTTGCGGCTTTATGAACAGAAAAAGAAACTAATTAACTTTTTCAGAAAAAATAAAGATAACTCAACCATATTTTTATTACGGTTATTATAGATGGATTATAGATACTGAATGTTTGCCAGATATTTCAAAACTAATAATTTCTGAACTAAAGCAAAACCTAACCAAAATTAAAAATTTTAAAAGAAATAATAAAACAAAAGAAATAAATTGGACTTTTTGCTCTGTCTGACTAATATTAGTATGAATTTACATTTATCAATGTTTATAGAACAAAAAGTTCTCCAGCACTCACAATCAGTAAACATTTTCTAAATTTAAAGAAGACGTGGCTAAGCCATAAGCTTATTTGTTTATTTTTTGTTTGCTATTGGAACGCACAAAAAATATTCATATTTTTTAAATGAATCATTAAAATTTAACTGAACTAATCTTCAGAGTTGAATTTTGTAATACAAAATGTCAATAATGTTAACTAAACTAATGCATATGAATATATGTATGTATTGTAAGTGCATTTTGAAGATAAAACTCAAAAAAAATTGTTTCTTTGGAAGAGAACTAGAGATTTAGAGATTCCTTGTCTAGGGAAAATGATTAAAATTATCTGTTGTAAAGTTTTTAAAACTTTTTTAGCGTTTTGTATGATTTTTTGTTGAGTTATTGCAATATTTTCACAATAATTTATGCAAATTATTTATTTCTTCACAGTAAATAAAACAGATAAACACAGAAGAACATCTAAACGGAATTCTGTTTGAATTTTCACTTGAATTTATGTCAAGTTAAACAAAGATTTTTCCCTAATTTTCTCCATTCTCCAAGTGGAGAAGAAAAGAAGCTCGCTGGAAAAACGTGTTTAGGCCCTCTCAAAAGAAACACACACAAAAGACAAATACAAATACAAAGACCAAAATGACAAAAGTCACCAAAAATAGACAAAAAAAAAAACACAGAAATGTTAACAACAAAAATAACAGAGAGAGAGAGAGGAAGAAGAAATATTATGCAGATAAACACCTTGGGGGCCTCCAGCAGCTGATGGAGAGAAGATGATGCAAACGAGGAGTTGATGTTGTTGTTGTTTGTTGATTGCGGTTTTTTGCTGCTGCGCTTTTTATTGTTAACTTAAAAATGTATTTTTTGTGGGTTTCAACTTCTTTTTTTATGATTATTATTATTATTTCTCTCCTTTTGCTTTTGCTTCTTAATCTGAACACGCGCGCGTTTTTAGCAGCGTTGCGGTAGACAGAGACCAAAACGTTGACGTGACGTCATTAAAATGCCGGTAAATTCAAGTTTTACTTTTCTTTGCGCTTTTCTTCTCCTCTTTCTGATTTCTGTGCACTTTTTTTTTTTTGGAAATTTCAGCTTCTTCTTATTATTTGCTTTTGCTTTTTGCACTCACACGCACAGGAAAATTCACGCACACACACACTGATACAGAGAGAGTGAGAAAGAGAGGCCTGGGGGAGAGGAGCGAGCGAGAAAGAGAGACACACCAAAAACACACGCGGCCTAATTTGTTGTTATTGCCAATAATTAACAAATATAATTCATTTACTTTTTGAATCGCGCGCGCGTTTTATCTTTCGTTGTTTTTTTTCTTTTTGTTTAATCAACTGTTTTTTGTTTCTCTTCTTGTATATGCAAAGCTTTGCAATTTTATTTCTTTAATAATTTAACAATTTGTTTTTCCTTCTCTTCGTTTTGGGCCAAAAGGCAATCGCTAGGCGCTTCGCTCTCGACGTACAAAAACAAATTTTCTTATTTTCTCACGAAAAACTCCGACCGCACAACCTTCCAATTCGAAATCAAAACAACAACAAAAAAAAAAAAAAAAAAAACTGCAAGAAAATTCAAGTTTGTTATGGAACCTGCACGAACCTCAACGAACAGCACTCGAACCTCATCCAACCACCGCGAACCTCATCGAACAGCACTCGAACCTCATCGAACCACCGCGAACTCATACCAATGATTCGAACATCGAGCGAATGATACGAACATCGAGCCAATGATGCGAACTCGAACTGTTTGATCGAGCCAATGATTCGAACCGTTTGAAGCAACATCGAGTCATTTGGTCAAACATCGAACAAATGAGCACAACTCGAACCGCTCTTTCAATTTCTCTCGCTCTCTTTTTTCTTGTTGGAATTTAGCAATAAAAGAGAATTGAGCGAAAAAGAAGAGAGTCGAGTATTAAAATGAGTGAGAGTGCAAAGAGAGGGCAACTTGCAAGTTGACAACTAACTAAAAGGTTAACTAGCCTAAGTTTTTTGTTGTTGTTGTTAATTTTTGGCGTAGGAGAACTGGCTAACTAAATACAAGTCTAGTTATAGCATTTAAATGTCCCATTTTAGCACTCCATTATGCATAGGAGGGCACTCCTCAAAAGGAAAGCAAAAAAAAAAGCGAGGCCATCAGTGGAAATAAATGACTCCGAAGACAAATGCAATACGATTTTATTTCTCCCTTTTTTGGGTTTTTTTTTGGGGTGAAAAACTAAGAAAAATTTGTCATCCAAAAGGACTGAAGGGCTTGAGCTACATTTTTTCTTCGATTTCCCATAATTTGTCACACAATTGCTATATAATGTGATAAAAACTATCTTTAAGTCACCATGATTTGAGAGAAAAATTGCACTACTAAGACTTCCTTCATTTGCAAGAGCCGGAAGCCCGACAAGGACCTTTGGTAATCCTCTTTACCTATCACTCAGCATTAGACAAATATATTCTAATTTCTGTCAGTAAAACTTGGTTTTAATAAATAGTCCTAGCCAGCTTAAATTACAGCATATTTGTAATAAACCAAAATTCGTGAAAATTAAATTTACATTTTTACATTTAAGTTTTGGTAAATAATGTGAAAAGCTGTTATATATTATATTAAATAAATATAAGAAATCACAATTTTGAAAGTGATATTAAATAAATATAACAAATCACAATTTTGAAAGTGATATACTCAGGGTTCTGTGATAATTTTGTTTTTGGTTTTTTATATTGGACTTTAATTTTAAAAAAAATATCTATTCCAATTGAATAATAGATTGTAGTTCGATATTCTTCAACAGGACTATTTAAGCTATTTTTATACCAAGAATCCATAGGATCAAATGGTATATTAAAGTCTTTTTTTAAGTATATCATAGAAGACGAACTTTTCATAAATGAATCGTCAGAAATCAGGACAATCGATGCAATATATGCCGGTTGCTGGGTATTTATACAAACTACTTGAGAATTAGTACGAATATCGGTTATAACGATACAATTTTACAAGACCCTTTAGAATCATTCATCCACTGTAGTCCTGTGAAAACTTTAATGGATTTCATGGATTATTTTGGTAAAAGAATTTTTCCAAGTTGGAAAAATGATGTAAAAAGTTTTACCTCCTTTTCAATCTAAAGAAAACAAAATGGTTTCTAGAGATAACTTATAGAAACCGCGTGGAAAATAGTAGTCCAAAACCAAAAGAAAATCATACGGACTGACGGACAAGGGTATATCCACTCGGCTGCTCATGCTGATCAAGAAAGGTATAAAAAATAACTTTCACTTTCACTAGCGTTCTTGCAAGTCACCAAAAAACCAAAAGAAAATAAAATTTGGAGTCCCAATTAAATAAACATTTAATATTTTGCAGCCAATTTGCAGTTTACTCACCAAGTTTTTTAAAGGATTTCGGTGATTCACTTGAACAAATTATGCATTTTTATTTATTAAGTGACGTTTCGCAAATTTTTTCGCTTTTGCTGCGACTCTTTATTAGCAAGCAAATTGGTGTGGCCGTATTTTCGTATTTTAAGTGTTGTCACTAGTTGAAAATATAAATAATTACTAAAATAGGGGGTAACCAATTTGGGGAATACGGGGGGAATTAACGAAAGACGTCATAAAGATAATGAAAGAAATTTGTAATAAGGAAGCCAAGGCTATATTTTCGAAATCTTGGAATTTTGTTCGTAAATTCATCCCTCAGTTTGACATTAAAAATATCAAATGGACCACAGACCATCATCATCTTTTTATAGTTCCCAATTTGAATAGTTTTATGTGTGTGTGTAAATATGAATATTGTGAAAGTCACCTTCAAAAACGAAACTTGTTCAATATTTTCTAAATCCGAATCGGTCTTCACATAGATAGATGTAAATGCATCTTCTTCTGCATGCCATCTATGCAAAAGGCGATCCCAAAAATAGAAATTGTTAAGTGTTTGCATATAGCATACAAATGGCGCTTTGACATTTCTATGTCATAAATCTGTATCTGAATCTTTACCCACACAGGGTGAAAAGCACACACTATCCACTACTACAAGTAGAAAAAAAGTGAATGTAAAAAATTCTATTAATTTTGGTTTGACGTCTTTCGAATACCGTGTATCTATTTGGATGTGGGGAAATTCCTACGTCACTTAATCCTTCTCCATGCAATTCCTACGTCTCTTTATCCCTCATTTAGTAGCAAAACTCAACGTAAATTAGTAGAAACATTCGTTTTCAAAGTGCCGTAGTGAAAAAGTGAAGGTAGTGCCGCTAGCTTTCCCGACCATCAAGAGTTTCCAAGAGAAGTGGGCTTTCTAGTTAAGTTCCTTTGTTTTGTTTCTTCCTTTTTGACCATTTAAATATGCTCTTTCACTTGTTTAGTTAATGGGTATGCAAAACGCTTGCAGCGAAGAACAAGGAAAACAAGCACAAGAGGCTAGCCGCAATGTGAAAGCAAGTCATTCAAGTGTGGGAGCAAAAGAGAGAGAGAGAGACAGAAGTGTGTGTTCTAGTGAGGTCGATCATGAAACGCCCCCGCAATGATTTTTTTTAGGTCTTTCCCCATGTTGATTATTATTAGAAGACTTCTTCGGCTATCCAGAGGAACGTATGTGAGAGAGTATCTCGTGATGATATTTTTAGTGATATGTTTTCTTGTTGAAATTGGAGTGTGATTAGACCACATGTCTGGAATCTATAATGAGAACCTCTCTCTCTCTCTCTCTCTCTCTCTCCCTCTCATTCGTTCATTGTTAAATATCAATTATAAGAAGGTTCCTCGCCCACACGAATGTATGTACATACATCTGGAAGACATCATTAACTATACATTTTGTGGACGCTTCACCTCCATCTGGTCCGGTCCTCCTCCTGCGCTACTGCAGATACACAGAGACTTTAGCAGAGACTCCAATGAATACGATGAACCGGTTTATTCACAGGCAAAAGCAAAAGCAAAATCAAAAGTGGCGCAGACATTGTCGTCTCAGCTGCTGCTGCTGCCGCTGCCGCTGACCAAGCTGAAGTTGAAGTTGGAATTGTGTTTTTTGAGATCGCTTTTTTCTGGTCTGGGATGCTGGGCAGCCGCCAAAAAGCATTGGGAAAACTGGTTTCTGCTTTTCGTATCGTTCTTTCTTTCTTTTCTGTTTCTACACCTTTTCAAGAACGTGTTCAAGGCTTTGCCAGGGTGGTGGTGGTTGTTAAACGAGATCAAGTAAAAAGGAAAAGGAGGTCGACAATTTTTTTTGTTGAATTGAATGTGCTTTACCTGAACAGGGATTGGTTCCCCAATAAACCACTCAACGGGCAGCACACTCATAAATGTCGTTTACAGCAAACACAAACACACACAATTCGAATTGTTTCAAGTCCCACCCAGATCTAATTAGATTACAAATAACGGCAAACATATATGGTGAGAGAGAGACAGAGAGAGTGAGAGGGAGCGACCGGCTTTAAGATACATTTTTGCATGCTAAAAATACAGCCAAAAACCAGTTTGAACTTCGAGGAGTATATACAGATCAGATCAGATCACATCACCAGACTTTAAGCACGGGCCAGACAACATGCAGCGAGTGGGTGGGGAACGACTTGGCGATACTTCGCGTCACTCCACTTGAGTGAATTATCACGATTTAGTGGGAAGTCAAACTCTAGCTATCATCTTAACCCAGAATGTCCTATTTATAAATCAATTTTAAGCCCATTTTCAAGGACTTTCAATATACCCTAACCATGTACTGGGTATACGCAACGCATTCGCCGATGACGTCGTCGTCGTGGTCGCCTTTTAGCCTGACTCAGCGTCGAGATCTCGGTTCTCTTATGCGGTTCTCTCTTTATCTCAACAAAAGAGTCTGTCTGCGTGGGTGGTTTACCATAACTCCAAGCGTCTCTGACTCACATGGAATTCCCCCCTCTCTATTAGACAAATAAACAAACACTCTTACGCACACTCACACACACACACAGTCTCACACTCGTCTCGTATCTGTGACTCGCAAAGTATCTTGACATAGGAAAATGAACAATGCGAAGCTATAGCTACTCTTGAGTCATTCAAAACTTATTTTGAGTGTAAAATCAAATATACTGGGAACAGTTGAATAAATGAATCAAAGAGAAGTGAAATAAACGAGAGATGGGAATTATGTGTGCTATCTAGTGATAGTGAGACGATTTTGATCAGAAGTTTAACAATATACTAACATTTTATAATTTTGCTATGATGAGATTTTCCTTTTTTTCATGGAATTTATTTTCATATTTTTGAGGAATATTTTTCGACTTTTCTTAGGACCGTAATAGTTATAAACTATATTTAAAAAAATTAATAATAAAAGCTTAGATGAAATTCTTGTTATTTTCCTCAAAAATAATTGTTGTTTCAGATTTTTAAAATATTTCATAAGAATAACTTTAATTTTGGATATTTTACACTCATACTTAGCATAAGTGTTATTTTTGAGAAAGAAAGTAAAAGTGATTTTTGATTTTTATACAAATAAAAATCATGTGATTTTGTTTGTAATAACTATTAAATTGATTGTTTTCGTAAGATATAAAAATAATAATTATTTTGGGTCCCTGTTTGTTTTTTTGTTATAATTCTCATTTAGTTCTAGCATATAAATACATCGCAGGACAATTGTAATTCTGTGTTCTTCAAAACTTTTTTTGAAGGGGTTTTCTAATCTACAAGCCAAAAAATGAATATTTTTTTACTTGTACATTTGCAGTACTTTCATTTTTCTAGACTAGAATAAGTATAACCTAGAATACTTTTAAATAATAAAAAATTTAATAAACCTATTTAAAACGTAAAAAGCATTTTAATTTTATTTTTTATAAGTTTCAGTTTTTGTTTAGAAATTTTTCTTGGCAGCTCCGCAAAGAATTGGATTTTGTCTTTTTACCTTGCCGCCTTTTAGGAGCTTTGGTAATATAATAGAGAGTTTAGACTGTAGAAAATAGGCAAAATATATTATCTAAAATCGTGTAATAAATATATCTAAGCTTAGGAATTGTTTTCAACGATCAAATATATTTTCGCAATATTTTTGATACCTTTATTTTCTCAAAACACTACGAAACTCTAGATATTACCTTAACTAAAACTGTAATCGAGCTTTGTATAGCACAACGAATTAAACTTTAATTTGGTTACTTTAGTTTCGCTTCGTTTTGGATAATCCCCCCGATGGGGATCTTCTTTCCATCGATTACCCAACAGAGTTTCCCAGTTGCTTCCCAAATGGAAGACAACAATTGAAGTGCCTTCACCTTTCACCCTTTAGCCTTTACCCTTTTTCTCTATCCTTTCCTTTTTTTTTGTTGGTGGAAGGAGTCTGAAGCTCGCCGCGTTGCATTTGAATTCAAATTAACCAAATTACCGAATATTTCTGCTTGTCTACTCCTTCGACTATTTCGAACTGCTGCCTGCCTTAATTACTTACAACTAACTGCCAACGGTGAGGAGTGCGGAGAGGGGAGTGGGAAGGGGCACGTGGGGTAGAAGTAAAAGTTTGGATAGTCCTCCTCCGACTTCGTCTGCTGCGAATGCAATTGAAACCAAAGTTACAATCGCATATCACTGCCAGGGAGGCCCCAAAGACAAGGACGAGGCCAGGGGGCACGAGCAGGAGCAGGGGGAGGGCCGGGGCAAGAAAGACAAAGGCAAACACAGTGGCAGGCAACGAGTCGAAGGGGGCGTGGTAGAGTTGAAGAAATTACGCTGATTGAACACTAATTTATTTGTTTGTTTGTTTTAACATTTTTGCGCATTAAAATAGAATGTGAGAGATGCGAGAGAGTGAGAGAGAGCGAGAGGGGGGAAAGGGAAAAGTGCTTGGGGTTGCGTTTGCGAATGGGTGGAAAGGTGAAGTGAATAAAAGTTTTATCCGCCAAGCTGGCATTTACCTGTAAGGTGAGTGTGGGTAGTGAGTGATATATATAAAGATACTCGTATATATATATAAAGGTTCATGCGAGATTTGTTCGAAAAGTACTCAACTGGACTAGAGTGAATACTTGAAGTAAACTAATTAGTCAAGTTCTGTCACTCCATCTGAGAGTAAACAATGTTAAGTAACGGATCGTACTATATCTATATAGTTATTATACTTATTTACATTCTTCTGAAGCGATTTTAAGTAGAGATCGAACTAAATACAAGTAAATTCTATGAACTTTCTATCGGTAAATAGAGATAACTAGATCTTAAATCGATTCGTGGTTTTATTTCTTGATTTTTCGATTGAGTTCAATTGATTTTAAACTTAAAATTTTTAAAGAAAACGTAAGTTTATCCAGGTTTATGGATCGTGAGTATTAATTACATTTTTATTAACAAATATTTCTCTTTCAAGTTTCTCCAATTTGAATGTTTCTCATCAAATGTTTAATTTTTCATCATATTTCTGGATTATTTCATTTGATTTTGGGTACTACAAAATCCATCTCTGTTAGCTTCTAGTTTCAGAAGTGATTTAAGCATTATTAACAATCCTTTGGAGTATTTCTAAGCACATTTAATAAGTTCTAAAAGTTTAAACATGTTTGAAATTTCTCTCTAAGCTTGCGTTTTCACTAAAGTGATCTAATTGCGATCTAAGAATCATAATTATGCATAAGAGAAATGAGTCAACTACATAACTTCGGCGTGGAAAAGAGCAAAAGGCACTTAACCGACGCAGAAAAGGATTCTTTTGGAGGACACTAACTCTCGAAACTACTTCAAATCGTCAGGACTCCTTTTTCCTTTCAGTGGATCATAATGGAGACTACGTAAATTGACACAAAGCACTTCGATGTATCTATCTATATAATTTCGGCAATTAATTGTAGTTTAATCTCGCTCATAAGGACCTCATCATAACCTTTTAACACTTCAGTTATCACATAGGTCAGAGTAGCTCAAACTAAAGATCTAGATCAAGCTCCTCTGGGAAAAACCAAGCGGAATCCAGCTTTAGGTCGATCAACTAATAACTTTAATTTTATCAAACATTTCAAAAACGTTTTCGATTGCCACTTTATAAACATTTCCCAATCCTTAAAGCGCTTACTTCGCCTTCGCTTTAATTAAAATCATTCTTAACCTAGGTGGGAGGGGAGGTCAGGGGTCAAGGTTACCAAACGAAACCAGACAAAGAAAACAGCAAGTGACTTCAGTGAGGAGACAAATCCATTTGCCAAATTATCAAAACAGTTGAAGCCTGTTGAGGGCGGCGGCGGCAAGGCCTATGACACATGCACACCCACCACACACACACCCACACACACCTAAAGAGAGTCACCCTAACACACACATATATCGCTGTTTACCCTGTCACACACATGGACAGTTTTTTTTTTCTCTTTGCTTCTTGTTTGTTCAAAAATTCTGATATATTCACGTTTTGGCTTTTTGGCCACAGTATTTTTGTTGAGGTTTTTCCACTTTTCCTCTTTTCCTCGTCATAGTTTTCCTTTTATTTTTTTTTTTGCTGTTCTCTACTGTGGCGACCTTTTAACGAACGTTTTCGCCATTTGCAGTTTTTTTTTTTTTTTTTGGGTTTTGTGTTGTGTTTTGTGCCTCTGGCATAGGAGAGTTTTTTGTTGCTGTTGTTTTTCTTTGGCGTTTTTCCTTCATTTTCCTTTCTCCTTGCCGTTGCCACGATCTCTCTCTCTCCCTCTCTCTCTCCCCCTCTCTCTATGTTTGTGTTTTCCGAGTACTTGGTTATGGTAATCGAATTTCAAATTATTGCCATGAGCTATATACATGTCTGGCCTAGAACTGGGATGATGTGCATAGAGGCGGGGAGAACTTGGAGGGGGGAGGAGGGGCGGGAGCGGGAGCAGAAGTTGGCTTGGGATGATAACATGGGTACAACACAGGGGAATATATGTCGCCTTTTTCTTTTCCGTTTCTTGATTCCCTGCATTTATTTAGTTTTAAGGTCATATTAGTTCCCTTAAAGTGTTTGTAATAGAACATTTAAATGCTCAAAAGTTAATCTTTGTTGCAGTTTATGTAATAAATCACATTTAAAGCGAATCCTCGCCTTTTCCTTGGTGTATTTTCGTTGTTCTAAGAGGTTTCCCTACATATGTGGACAGCACTGTATAATAAATTGATGAATTATACTTCATTATACCTATTTCCAATGGCGTTTGATTCATTTTCAGTATGAATATGTACTTCAAATCATGGATACTAATACGTTCTGACCATTTTTACCCCAGAGTTGGAATTATTAACGCTTCCGTTCTCATTTTCGTTTCATGCAATTTCAATTCACAATGATTCTCAAGAAGTTTCGCTTCAAAAACAACGAATGGCAATGCACCATTTGAACCACAGTCTCCCGTGTAAAGCATAGTAACATTTTCCAGGACCTCATATCAAGAGTTTTGGATATGTGACATAATTATAGTGTTCCTTTGTTTCTCTGATTAAATAAACTTTTAAATATTCTTATAGTATTGGTAGTTCCATAATTTTAGGAACGTGAGCTTATCTTCTAGGTAACTCCAGTTCTATAGGGAATTCATTATGCATGTTTGTTTCTATTTAATTGTTCCTTAAATAGCTAAGTAGTTTAAAATGAATAAAGAAATGTTGCGAAACTTCAGTTGATAGGATATCAAAAAGTCGCCTTTCTCACTCTACTTCTCTGTAGTTTTGGTGAAACATCCTCTAACGTTTTTTACTAGCATATTTCTAGAGGTAAAGGGTATATTTCAGTCGTTCTCTCTCAAAGTTCGTTCTTTTTTCTCACATTTTCTGTCAGTTTTTTTCTCTGTTTGCTGTTGTTGTTGTTGCCTCCTTGTTTTTTTGCGGAAGATGAATTTGTTTTGGGGTTTGGTTGGCTCGTTTTTTTTTCACTGTTTTTTTAGTAGTAGTTTTCCCTGTTGCTGTTGTGTGAGTGTGTGTGTGTGGGTGTGTGTTTTGAGGTTTTTTTCCTGTTCCTGTTGTTGTTGTTGTTGGCGTTGTTATTGTTGTTTACATCCTGTTTTTGGCGCGTTTTGAATATTTTTGCGGTGCATGTTTTGTCATGCAATAATTTAATTGTCGGATTTGGCAGCTTAAAAGCTCCTCCTCCTCCCACCATCTGCCACACCCACTCACAGTGCTATTTGTAGTTGTTGCAGGAGGGAGGAGGAGGAGGTCGATTGGAGGTGGTTATGACAGGTGTTGGCCAGTTTGTTTGTTTATTTGCCTGACACTTTCTGCTTTATTTATGTTTGGCTTGGGCCTCGCCATTGCACCTGCTGACAAATTTGCTAAAAATAGTTGTAGTTCTTCTTCTACTTCGGCAAAGAGTATCCTTCTCCCCCACTCCACTCTGGCCACACTATTCAATGTGCATAGGTCAGATGCCTCATAAATCGTCACAGAGCAAACTAAATTGAAATATTTTGCAAATTCGAAAGGAAAGTTATGTTTCCACCAAGTAAACTAACAAATATTGAGAAAATCGTTTTAGCAAATTGAATTTATAAACTATTTTCTTTAAGTTATTATTTCTCTTTTACTCTAACTCTTAAAGAAAACATTCTTAAGTTCCTTTGGGGTTACAAATTTTAACTTAAATGTATTTTCAATGTTTAAAAAATCATAAATAAATGAACCAAAGCTAAAGATTTCATTTGTTTCTCTGGAATATATTTTAGTCCTTAACCTAATCCGATTCCTCTATTAATTCTTAATAATTTGTTGGATTTTGCACTTATTTTCCATCTTAATATATCTAATAATGAAAAGGGAATGGCTTAAAGATTTTAATTAAAAGCAACATTAGATGCAGCATTCTTTGGCATCCTGTTTGTGTGCTGTTGTCAACGTTACTTCTCCTTCCGGCTGGCGTCTTCTATGTCCTTTGCCATGCCATGGGCATGCCCGCCTATCCAATCTTTATCTTCATCTGCTTTATTTTTATCCCCATTTTCTGGTGCTGCTGCTGCTGTTGCTTCTGCTGCTCCTTCCACAAGGAGCGTCAATTTCTTTTAATTTAGCCGCAATGACTTGCATCGAAATGCGTTGTCCTGTCCTCCCCATGTTCTGTTTGTTTGCGTGTATGTGTGTACGCCCCGCCCCTCCCCCCATTTGTCTGTCCTTGCTAGAAAATTCTAGTTGCAATTCGTTTCGTTGGCAACTTTGCCAAGTTTCAGTTTCAGTTGCAATTACTTGGCGCACCTGAAGTGGACAACAAGGATGAGTTAGGGTCAAAGGTTAGTTGGTTTGTTTGTATTTGTTGTGGTCTCGGTATCACCCTGTTTGTGTGTGTGTGTGTCTCCGCTTAAAACTGCAGTAAGGTAAGCATTTTTTTCTCCCATTCTCCTTCTTCTTGTCTTTTTTTTTGTGTTTTTGTTGTTTATTCTGTTGACTTTGCGCTTTCTATTTACGCTTTGGTCGTGTTTGTTGAATTCCAACTGCAATTATGTGGAATTTTTTCCCGTGCACAGCATTTCGTTTGCCCCGGCATTAGTTTTTAAAGCAAACGCAGAACTTAAACCGACTTTCAAAGTCAATATGGGACAGAAGAAGTCTCTGCAAATACCCAAAGGTAAAAGACCTTTTTACCTATCGAATTGGCATTTTTAAATTGTCAAAAGTCTTCGGGGAAGGTTATTTTTATTATAATTACTTCCGCTACTGAAGCATAAGTGTGGGTGGCTACCCTAAAAATGACTCTTTTGTTCTATTGGCAACTCTTGACTGTTAAAAGTCTCTAAAAAAGGTTATTACTTAAACAATCTTTATAACTATAGGTGACTACCCTAAAAAGACGTTCTTTTTTATGTTGGGATTATTTGTTGTAGGTGACTACCCTAAAACAGGTCCATCTGGTTCTGTTAACATCTTTTAACTGTTTAAAGTCTTTTAAGTAGGTTAGTTTTAAGCAATCCTGTCGCATGCCTTATAAATATAGGTGGCTACCCTAGAAAAAAAAGTACAAACAACTGAAACTCAATAACTTAGACTTCGAACTGGCTTTTATTTTTTTCAAATGCCTTGGTATAGTGTAGATGACTACCCTAAAAGACAAATATCTTATTATTTTGGCAACTCTTAACTGTTAAAGGTCCCTGAAGAAAGTTATTTCTTAAACTATCTTTACATATGCTTTGTAGCTATAGGTGGCTACCCTTAAAAGAGGTTCTCTTCTATATTGGCCTCTTCAAAGATTATTTTATTCAAACTCTCCAAATTTCTCAAAAAATGCAAAAGTATAGTATAGGTGACTACCCTAAATGGCAACTTTCTGATTCTGTTAACAACTCTTACATCATAGTCTACAGGTAGCGTCCCTAAAAGACATTTCTCTTATTCTTTTGGCAACTCTGAACTTTTAAAAGTCTTATCGAAGCTTTTTTCTCACAAATGCTTTTTAACGAAAGGTGGCTACTCTAGCATGAGACTCTTTTAATGAGTTGGCAGCTCCAAACTATTGGAAGACGTTCTTATTAGGTGAGTAGGTTTTATTTTAGCTACTTTAATGGTTGTTATGACTATTTAATATCCGTTTCTGTTTTCAATTCACGAATTTCCTATAATCTACACTCATTTTTTCCACCATCCTTTGTCAATTTGAGGCTAGAGAGTTTTCTAAGAAGAATTGAAAGTTAAGCAAGTTTCAGAAACACATTTCCCGAACTCTCAGGATAAACTTGAATTAAGTTTTTTGCGGTTTACATTCAAGGTGAATATGATTTAAAAATCTGAATATGAAATCCTGTTTTCTTGGGCCACAACTTCCTGGGTTCATTAGTTGCACTTTGAATTCGCAATGCATTATGGCCATTTGGTCACTTTTCATTTTGGGGCTTCCTTTCCCTAGTGTTGGATTGATTTTCGTGTTTTTTCCTCTTTTTTTACAGTTTCAGTTTAGTTCAGTTTCGTCGTCACGTCGTTTTGTTCATTTGCTTTGAGTTTTCAGTTACAAGATTTGTCCGCCAGCCGTGGCAATCATCAAATAAAAACCCATTGGCAGTTCGGATAGTTACTCAGAGCTCAGTTTCAATTTTCACTTAAAAACAAAGTTTGCCTTGGGTTCGGGCCACAAAAAAAAAACACAGAGAAAAAGAAGAAACAGAAAAATCTATCAACCAGGCGTTAGAATGGCGCATTGTTGTTGTTGTTGCTGCTGTTGTTGTTGTTGTTGGCCTTGTAATCAGAGCAAAGTGGACGTAGACACATGACGGAACTGCTGCTGTTGCCTTCCTGGCTTACGTGATTTGACCAGCAACCAGCAACGACAACCCCAAAAAATAAAGTTAAGAAAGAGGGAGAGAGAGAGAAAAAAGGGTAGCCAAATATTTCTATGTGTGTTTTCACCCTGATGAACCGAAACTATGGACTAACAACAACAAAAAGTGAAGTGAAAAGAGCAAAAAAAAAAAAAAAAAAGAAAGTTTTTTGTGGCTCACGTGACATTTGTTTTGGCAAGTGTTTCCTTTCATTGTCGACAAATCAGTACTGGGAACAAACGTACCTGCAACGAGAGAGAGAAATTGAGATATTGAGACGAACAGAAACAAAAGTTGAAACAATTCGAAATTGTTAAATATATTTATTTAACTTGGCATAATATCAATCTGTTTCGCATTATTTGGTTTAAAAGTTTTCTTCATGGTCATGCCAATTAGGTGGAAGAAAAATATTCTAAAATGGGCATAAATTGCATGAAATTGTAAGGCATAAAATATATAGATTACATTGTCCAGTTATCCCCCGCAAAATGTCCCTCTCGATCCGCCCCTGTGCCAATTTGTTCCTTTGCTAAAACGATTATCCAAAACCCTCGAAAAGAAACTTTATCGAATCGAAGTGCGGTCATAACACTTTCTAACGTTAACGTGTGTGCTAGAATGACTTTGGAAATTAAAGTTTTGGTCTACATCTGTTTACTGGTGACTTTGGTCCTAATCATATCGCCCTCGGCATCGGGACAATTTTGCCCTGAAGGTTGGGTGTGGAATCAATATGTCCAGAGTTGCTCAAACGATTTTGATCCACCTTACTAGCTAATAATAAAACTATTTTCTGATAAGATTATAAATGGATTTTCCTTTAAATCATTTCATTCTATATCCTAGACGATCATTTGGTAAAAGAATGACGTTGAAAATTGGGTTATCGCTGGGATTCACTCTTATAAAAGTTTCAAAGGAATTAAATTGATTACCGATCTCTGAGTTAACTCCCAATAAATGATAAATCGCACGTGAAATGTAAAAACAAGTGTTTCAATTGGCTCTCATTCACTCTCAACTCACTAATTGCATATTATCACAGTTTATTCCATAACTAAAACTATTTTCCACTTACATAATTCCTAGGCTATAAGTTGATTGCTCTGAACAGAAGTCTAAACACTTTCTTAGTAACACTGAGGGCGAAAGATGGCTTTAATGAATCAACTTTTGGTCTACTTTTGTCTACTCCTGACTCTGATCCTAACCATGTCGCCTGGTGCACTGGGAGTTTGCCCAAATTGTCATCGATGGAACAGGTCAACGAGGCAATGCGAACAACTAACGGGTTGCATATAATAAATGAATCAAATTAAAGATGCTGACTTTAGCTAACTGAAATAAGAAGAGTATGGGAAGCTTTTACTAAAGGAAGAAAGGATTCTTCTAAGTAAAGAATGGCATATAGATGAATTCAGAGTATTATTCGAGGCTTAGTTAATTTAAAAGTTAGTGAAATATAAGTAATTCCTGGTTAATTGGTTTAATAACTCAAAGCATTGTGCTTAAGGCTAGCATCAAGCATAAATCTTATCTTAATCAGAGACGAAAGTGTTGGAAAACGATTCGAATTTAGATAACGAACAGCAATTGATTACATTTTATTCATTTCTAAAGAAGAGAATCAAATTTTAGTTGTTTATTGAACAAATTTCAGTGTTTACCAAATGTTAATTATATTAGCCATAGCTAAAACTATTTTCCACTTCCATAATTACTAGACTATAAGTTGATTGCTCTGAACTGAAGTCGAGACACTTTCCTATTGAGGCTGAATATTGACTGACACGGGAGTGCGAGGATGTTTTTTAAAGTACAATTTTGGGTTTACATCTGTCTACTTCTGACGCTGCTTCTGACATTGTCATATGGTGCCTCTGAAAAATCCAGTCCAAAAAAGTGCGGTCGTTGTTCTCGATGGAGCATGGCATTGATAAAATGCATTGATATATCGGGATGCATTTAATAAATGATAAAAATCTATCACTAACTATAATATGGATTCTGGAATCGGCGGGACGTTCATTTATACGACGACAGACAGACCCAAGAGACAGGCCGATAGATTAAAGCCAGTGGCTACAGCTAACCAGGAGAAAATGGTAGTTTTTAGTAAAGGAAAAGGAAGATTTAGAGTAATTTTTGATTCAGTTCTACTTTAAGATTGGTCACACTAAAGAACTAAATAAGATTTTAGTTGTTTTTGGTCCACTAATTGAATATTAGCTTAGTTAATTCATTGTCACGAAGATTTGTTCCATAACTAAAACTATTTTCTACTGACGTAACCCCTAGGGCCTAGGCTATAAGTTGATTGCTCTCGACAGAAGTCTTAACACTATCCTATTGAGGCTGACATAGACTTCAACGGGGATAAAGATGGCTTTAACGACACAACTTTTGGTCTACTTCTGTCTACTCGTGATCCTCCTCCTAACATTGTCACATTACGCATCAGGAGAAAGTTGCCGTATTGGTTTCATGTATGTCGAATCGTCAAAGAGCTGCGTTCCCATTAAGAGTTAGAGATCTTAAATAAATGATATACATCTAGTATATGTGAAAATGCAATTCTCTGTTTTATTTACACACAAAATCGTTGCAATTGGAGACCTAACCCCGCTCTCTGCCCGCTCCATATCCACTGTCATAGCCAAACCAACCGTCTTCCTCATTCGGAGGTCTTCTGGATGTGTATGCCGTCGGAGGCCCTTGCCAAGATGGCGTCGTTTGCCTTGTGGTTACCTGCTTGTCCCACCATTTCTTAATCGAGCCCTTCTCCTGTTTACCATGATACTTGACCCTCGTGCACTTCTTGTAAAGCTTATGCATGGAATATCCCGTGGGACAGGGATTAGCTCGCGCCTGTATAATGGGAATGCATTCATTCGATGCCACATTCCATGCCCATCCCATCTCACAGGGTGTCGCTACGGTCACCGAACTATTATACGATTCCATTGTTGGCGAACTGAACGAAAAAACTCAAGTGGAAATCTGGAAATTTTGCCTTAATTTTCTACGGTTTGAGTAAAATTAGAATTTGACACGGTGACATTTATTAATGCCGATCCAAATGGATATAACACACACATTCCTAGACATTCCATTGTCCAAGTGATTGGGAAGGATCAGTTAAACGACGCGCAGTCGTCTATACTTTTGGGGGCACTACGATCGTAGTTCTTTCGGATTCAAAGCTCATTCATTAAGAGTGGAAACTCCGCAAAATCTACTGTTAATTGTTTTTTAGTGTTGTAAAGTTCTCAAATCATGAAAAGACTTGCATAAATGCAACTTAGCTAGAGTAAGAACATCATTAAGAGTGGCAACTCTGCGAAATCTGGTGTAGATTGTTTCTGTCAGTGTTGTAAAGTTCTCAAATAGTGAAAAAGCAACTTAGCAAGAGTAAGAACATTATTAAGCGTGAAATGTTTCCAAAATTAGCTGTTAATTATATTTTCCAGTGTTATAAAGTTCTCAAAAGGCATTATAAAATCATTGTTATCGAATATAATAAATATCGATAGACATAATCGACATTTTATCAGTTTATTTTCATCTTTAGCTTTGCGTTCTTGTTTGTTTGTCACCTTAAAAACCACAGTGAATCAGTTAAAATATATCTAGAGCGACTTCTGAAGTACTTTCTTTAGTCGGCTTCTTACAAACATCATGGGGAAGAGTGTAAGTGGGTTCGAATGAGGTAGAATAATGACTTAAGTAAATGGAAGAGGTTTTCCCTTACTCTTGATATTTTTGCTGCGCATTTCTCTTTGCAATTTTCCCAAATAATCATAGTAATTAAGAAATGATTTTGTTTAGCTATCTCAAACCCAAATTCCATTAGAGTTTTCTGCACTTGGCGCAAAAGGAAAAAACGAGCGGGAAGGAGAAGGCCACAAAATATGTTGCCATTTCCTTTCCATTAAATTGAGCAAACACTTGCCTTGCGGCTGATGATGAGGTGATGAGGCCTCCTCCATGCCTCCTTCCATGCCTCTGTTTGGTCTGATTGTGCCATTCTGGCATTTTGCTTCTACACACATTTCCTGGGTGCGGCATTTAATGAGTGAAATTAAGTATAGTTCTACTTAAGAGGTCGGGCTAAAGCAAAAGTTATTGCATCTAAATGATGCTTTCTGGTAATAAAGTCATCATTCAACCCTCGCAACATGACGTATGCTTTATATTGCGAAAAGGAAAAACGATTCAAACTGATCTAAATTGTACGATAGATAGGCTCAACAAAAAGAAGAAGAAAAGTTTGTCGCTTTTCCATTTAATGCAAAAGTCGAAGTCGAAAAAAGAAACCCAAAAATTGTTCAAAAACTTTGGCACACAGAATCAAGTAAGTTGGAAGGTGCAAAAAGTCGGACACCTCTGGGCAAAGTCATTTCGAGTTGAGTTTTCAATGAGCAGCAGCAGCAGCAGCAGTCAGTTTGTTTGTCATTTGTTTGTTTGCTGGTTTGTGTGTCAGTGTCTCCTCTGTTTGTTTGTTTGTTTGTTCGTTCGTTTGACTCCTCCCTGATTGTCACATAGAGTGCACTAAAAGTGTCGCCTTACAGCAACTGACTCGAAGAGATTATCACACAGCGTTGATGGCCGTTGAGGGGGGTGGCGACATGGAGGGGGAGATGCTGATAAAGGTAGCTGCCGCTGCCGCTGCTGCAGTCACTCTCGGTCTTTCTTTTTGCATTTCTTTTTAGCCAACTGGGCAACTGTTTCATCTCAGTGACTAAGTTGGCATCAAGTTGCCACCAACTTGACTCGACTTGACTTTCATCATCATCATCATCATCATCATCCAACGTGAACTTTCGTTTTTCTCCTCTATCTTATTTTTTTTTTGGCATTTAATTATTTGGAAAATACGCAATGGCGTTTTGAATTACCAAATAGGAAGGGCGGCGGCAGGTCGGTGCCGGTCGTGGCACCTCAGATTGCCTTTTCCGCTTTGTTTGTGTGCGTGGAGAAAATTGGACAGGAAGGAAATGAGAAGCGAAAAGAAGTGGACTAAAAGTAACGCAATGCAAGTTAATTGGAAAAATATGCGAGACAGAAATTAATCCAGCTTAGTCATTACAACAAGGCACTGGACATATAACGTAACAATCGATCAAAGATATCGCCATCTCTTCGATAAATTATGCAAAAACTAAGTCGAGGTCATTTTGCTTTATGTTTTCGACTAGTTTTGATGAAAATAATAGAATTTAGATGATTTTTTGTACCAAAATGTTTTCATTTATCGTATAACGATTTTTGTTATCGATTGTTCGATTGCCTGAATGGATTAGTGTTGGTAAATGCCTTCATAGCATTTATCAGGAACCATTAGGATAAAAGTAAAGCATATCTAAAATTCTAACAATAGATTTACTGCAACTTCTTCCTTTTGAATGAAGAACGAACGACTAACGATTCTTACGCAAAACTATCGACTGTTTTTGCGATAATTCCTGGAAAAGTGTTGAACAACAATTTTAGTAAGACTTTAAAGTAGAGATTTATGCTTTTTAACATTAATAGTTAAGAAGAATCTTAAGCCATTGATCAGATAGCGATTTCTGTTATCGATTGTTCAAGATTTTGACACTTGCCAAAGAATTAGTGTTGGTAAATGTCCATTTGACGTTTAAAAAATAAAATTTCATAGGGAAATTTGATTGATTTCTAAGATTTCAGTATCTAACAATAGATTAGCTTCAACTTTTTCAGCCTAAATGATGAATGTACGTCTAACGATAGTCAACTGAAGTTATCGATTACTTTAACAATGGATGCTAGACAAGTGTTGAGCAATAAATTTAGTAAAAACTTCAAAGTACGGATTTATGCTATTCAACTTTATCAGATAAAAAGAATGAATCTCAAGCTATTCTGGCATCTCGACTGCATACTCTAGTGTCATATGTTGCAACATGATGCAAGGATGGAACAGCTGTCAGCCAAGAGCCAGAGCCAGAGCCCAACAGGCACGCAGGCAGGAGCCGTCAGCCAAGAGCCAACATCATATTGTATCGTGTTCTTGTGTCTTGTGTCTACTCTGCTTGGTGTGTGTTGGGGGGGGGGCGGATGGGTGTCATCATCTGACAGTTTGGGCTAACATTAAAAGGCGGCGAAAATGTTTGCGGCCCAAATGACATGATTTCTCAGTTTTGACGCAGAATTCTGAATCGGGACTCGGGGCCAGATTCCGAGTGCAGTAACTTCAACTCGAAGCATTCTGTGGCAGCGTGTGCAAAAGTTTTTGCTTATCCGCATTACAGCCACAGAGAGAAAGCAAGCAGAATCCTTCGACGAAACCAACTCCAGCCAACCACAACGCCAACGTCTTGAGGCAATTCATGAGACTGATAGAGGAAGAGGGTGGGAGAGGGAGACCAAGGAGTTTGTCTAGTTTCAGTCCTTTTCATCCTGCATCTATCTCTTCTTTTTGTGGAGTTGGAGTTAGGGTCCTGTTATTTCTACACATGCTTATGCAGGACTTCTCTTCTCAGGAGTTCTTTCTCATCTTTATTTTGTTTGGCAGCAAAATTGGGTTTTAGTGGATTTTGTGGCAAATGATTTTTGTTGCCTCGTCGTTACGCTTGCATAAACTTTAATTTAATTCTTATGCCCCAAAACTGAGGCAACAACGAAAGAAAGAACGAAAAAGAAATGCCTCATATGCAGCAGGAGCAGCAGCAGCAGCAGCAACATCAACAGAAGCTTTTCTCCCATGTAGTTTTGTGGCCTTACAAAATTTTTCATTTGGAATTTTTGCCTTCTGTTTTCTTTCTTTCTTTCTTTCTCGTCTCGTTTAAAGCAATGCACAAAAGTGCAAGCAATTGTGTGTTGAACGAAGACATGGCCCAAAGGTAAGGGTAAGGGGTGATGCGGGGGTTCACTCCATAAAAGGTTTGAAAATGGCAGCTAAACGCCACAGAGCAAAGATTCCTTTGCACAGGTGAAAAATTATGGCGTAAAATTCATATTTGATGACTTTTTGATTGCCAAGCCCGAGAGCTGTCGCCGCCGCTGCCGCCGTCGCCGCTTACCTCTTCAGAACCCTCAAAATCCCCAATCCCCAATCTCAGCACACACTCACACACACACACACATAATGCAACGAAAAGTGCTTTCAATGGCGTCATTGTCAACATCCACTCCTGTCATCATCATCATCAGATTCAGATTCAGAATCCGAATCATCGTCATCATCATCAACAACATCAAGTGCAGTTGGGGATTAAGTTGAAGCTGGATGGATTTGGGTTTACGGATTTGAATTTTGGTTTAGGATTTGCTTCTTTCGATTTGGGTCATGCGCTCTTCCTCTCTCAGAACAACTCTTTGCTAGATTTCTCCTATTCATTTATCTCTTTCAATATCTTGTCTCCTTTGTCGTTTTAACAGTGACTGCTGCATTTACTCCAATGATAATGATGTGCTAAAATTTCAATTGGGAATTGCTTTAACTGCCAGTGAAGAGAAGAGGGGGGAAGAAGGCCAATGCTGATTCATATTGCATTAACACACGAATTAGTTGTCTGTTTTTTTCTTCAATTTTCCAGCTTCAATCTTTTCTTTTTGAGACTAAATTCCTGGAGGTTTGAGTAGTGATTAGTGCTTTGAATGTTTATTTAGTTGCAGTCTTTGGGATAGAAAAATGTCTATTCACTTGGCACAATTCTATCTTAAATGGAATTTTCTCAGTTTCATATCACATTTCTCATGTGAAGTTAGATCAAAAACTATTTCAGAAGAATTTTGAACCCTATTTTGGTGCCAAGTAAGAACTTCTTCTGAAATTGAATGCCCAGTTGGACTACTTCATCATCATTAGCTCAGAACTGAAGTCAACATTACGTATACGTAATGTAAATAAACAAAAGTTTTTAATTTTATAGGATTGAAAGAGCTTTAACGATTTTAGTTTATCTGTTTAAAGTTGACATAAATAACATAAAAAAAAAAGAAAAAGCTATTCCAAGAACCAACAACTTCTATCATCATTATCTATATCATTAAAATGCCACACAACTACTTCAATGCTTAAACTAGTTGGGAATTACAAGCACAAATTCATACTAGTTGGGAATTACAACCACAAATTCAAGGCTAAAACAAGTTGGGAATTACAACCACAAATTCAATGTTAAAACTAGTTGGGAATTACAACTAGATGAAGCGAAAAAAGAAGGCACAGCTTACAACTAAAGAATTCACTGTTAATTTAAAAAATTTTAAAGAAATCTAAAACGATTTCGATTAAATGCGTTTACTTTCCAGACATTAGTGAGAAATGGTAACAAAGATTAACTAAATTAATAGCCCCTTCATCTTCCAGTGTGGATTACGTAATATTAATTACGTAAGGTTAGAAGAAACACACATGCTAAATGGTTTACGTCTTGCTAATTTTAATGAGCTTGGTAATTTTCAATTGAGGTAAGCGAAAGGACAAACATTTCCCTTTTAAAAATGGGCGTAAAATGGTTGATGACACTAATTTCACACACACGTTTCGTACGGGTGGAAGGACGTTGAGAGCGATGTGTGTTAATGTGACGACATGACTAGAGGATTGCATGAAAACGTCGAGTTAATTTGCTTTTCGCTGGCTGTGAGATTTTTTTTTTTTTTTATAGTCCTGTGAAGGATATTTTAGTACTGTCATTTATATTTCTTCCGATTTTCCGGTTGCCAATTATGCTAATTTGTTTTTTTTTCCCCATACTTTTAATTGCATTATTGATTCATCTATCATCAGAGAGAAAAGTTATGTAAGCCGATGGACTGACTGACTACTATTATGCCCTTTTGCAAGTTCCTTCTCATTTGGGCTCCAACGATTCCAACGATTTTTATATGCCATTTACCGATTTTACAGCTTTCCTGGCGCCTGACTTATGCCATACCCAAACCAACTGTGGCGCTTGGCCTCGTCCTCGTTCCCACACTCGAGACACACTCATTCGTGTATCCACATTGGCGCCATATTGGGGACCAAGGACCGAGGACCAAAGACCGTCGACCGAAAGAAAAACCGAGGGTAAGCAAGTAAGCAAAATCGCTGGCAGACGACTTTTTTCTGTTGTTATTTTCAGCACATCGCGTGCGTGGTCCATTTCCCTGTTTCTCTTTTCTTTTATTTTTTTCTTTTTTGGTTTTCGTCGCCAAAATGGCGTTGCGTGCTCAACCGAAATGTTTGTTAAAAACTGGCGAACAACTGCCTGCTAAATAAATGAATAAAACCCAAAAAAAGACAACAGAGTCAAAGTGCCAAAATTTCATATCCTTATGCTTGTTTATTTGACTCAAATTGAAATATTAGTTGGAAGAAAAGCAAAACCAAAAACAAAAAATTGATTTTCATATTTTTTGACAAAGTGAGGAAAGTGAAAAGGATCCACAAACTTAGTTCTATGGTTAAATTTAGTTTCTAGGTAAATATTTTAGGCATGAGTAACGTAAAGGGAGGCTCATACATGCGTATGCCGCACAAGCAAGCCTATTTCTCTGTGGTGCTGACTTGCTTGTGCGTTCTTTAGTTACTTCTGCGTCTTTTGACCACTGATCGATAGTAGATCGATCAAGAGATAAGTTCAATAATTAGTAAGACTTCGCTTCTATGATATCAAATAAGTTGAAATCAAACAAAATCTGCAAAAATTGACACGTTTTGAACATCTCATTAACAAAATAGATTCGGATAATCAATATTTGCCACTCTAGAGAAGAGTTTCAGTCTTTTGGTTTATCTTTTCAATTTCGGTATTTGGTATTGTATAACACAACTTTTGTGGCTCTTTCTATGTCAGAAATTTTGTTGTGAAAATTGCGCTAAAAGAGATCGTCGCGAGAGAGAGAGAGAGAAAGAGCCAGAGAAGCGAATGCCTAAGTGCGCCAAATGACTAGGCAAATGAGAGGAAGGTGACTGGCGGCTGCCAAAACTCAATGATGACAACGCAAATACATAAAGGGCAACAGAAACAAAAACTGAGAAAAACCTATGGAAAAAAAAAACCATTGGCAAATCTGCAAATAAAAGAATGAGGTCTGTCAAACATAAGCTTTGGCCCACACATATGTATCTACCTACACACATGAGTGTAGTGTGTTTGTGTTTTTCTTTTTCTGGATTTCCTTTTTCGTTTCGCTGCATTTCCATTGATTTGTAACACATTTGGCAACTGGGTGACACCTCATCAATTTTGTTGCCTGGCTCCGGACTCCGGACTCAAACTACTCCAACTCCCTGGGACGACAGTGACGCCGCGACTCCTGAACCATCAATCAAAACGCAAACTATGAACGTCGCGTCATTATGTCACGATTGGCGGCAAAAAGGAAAAACACAAAAAGTACAAAAAAACGAGAGGAAAAGGAGAAAAACAAAAACAAGAAGTAAATGAATAAAACCGAGAGCGAAGAGTGAAAATCCATTGCAATCCACGGAAACTGGAGCAGCACATGCAACCAGGCGCACATCATGTTTGCGCCGGCCATCATCATCATCATCACCATCATCATCCATGGTCCACATCCTGAACACACTACACACACACTGGCACACACACACACACACACACACTCAGTTACATCTCGGTTCCCGTTTGCGTGTTTGTCAATCTCTTTCAGCGGATCATCGAGGGGGGAGGGGCGAATGGGGAGTTAAGGGGGGGAGGGGGTAGGAGCAATTGGCAGCGTATTGCAGCTAATGAATGCAGCTGTCAATTAGTAATGTGCGTTGGTCTATCAGCGCGTAAATCAATTCCATGTCATTGTAATATAGTGGAATCGAATGCACCCTGTTAAATCACAATCAGCATACGCAACTGTTATACAAATTGAAAGAAAACTCATTAATGCGAGCTCTTTTTTTTTTATCAGTTGCAACTGTTATACAACTCGTACATTTCCATGGAATTATTCGATTTCTGTCTCATATAATATTTTTTTTGGAGCCCCTCTTTTAACAAATCTTATCTAGGTTATCTATGCTTCGAGTATCGATTTGGAATTAATTTCATCGTAGAATTCACCGACTTCTATTATATTTCTTAAATTCTCTAGCCCATAACAGATATTTTAACGATTTCGAATTCTAGAAGTAAGGCAATACATAAAAAAAATGTATACAAACTGATATAAATGTAAAATAAAGTTATAAAAACTGTTATACGTTTGTAAAAGTGTTATACAAACTGGTATAAATGTAAAATAATGTAATTAAAAGTGTTATACTTTTGGAAAAGTGGTAAACAAACTGCTATAAATGTAATAAAAACTGTTATACTTTTGAAAAACGTGTAAAAACTGCCATAAATGTGAAATAGTGTTGTTCAAACTGTTATACATATAAAAAGGATTTATACAAACTGTTATATTGTTTTATTTATTTAGTTATTATACTGTTTATTTATATATGTGCCATTTATTTACTTGATTCTTAATTTACTACTTGAAAACTGTTATACAATTGAATAAATCAACTGATGCTTTATACTTTTATATATATCCTGTTTTATTTATTGAAAATCTATCAAAATGTTATAAATTTTGTGTTAGACATACTGTTAATTTCAAGTTGAAGTCGTGTTTTCCCCTAAGTTTATTGGGAATTGTTATATGTCGTGAAAATAAGTAACGTTCGCTCACATTTACAACTGTCACTGACCCGAAGCCTATTAATTGCGCAGGTGTTATGATGGAGTCAACTGTTATACAACTGAAATGCCAACAATTTGCTGAGCAAGAAGCCAAAGGTCGCTTTAAAAGCTTTCAAATAAACTATTAAACATTTGCTACACATTTTTATTCTTCACACAAACATTTTTTACGCAAGCAATAAGAAGAAATTATACGACTTGTAAAAGTGTTATACGAACTGTAAAATGCAGTCTTTGCAAATTGCTCATCAATTTGAATATTGATATCTATGGGAGACTCGCAATATTTCAATCACACACACAGAGACAAGAAACTCCTTCACAAAACCGCATTATGTGCAATTCAATTACCAACTGTTATACAATCATAACACAATTGCAATATTTTCTTTTAATTTGATATAATATTTCGCATTATTTAATTACCTCTTAAAGTAGCACAATTATCACCAGAGTTTCTTTCTCTCTTCTCTGGCTTTTCGTTAATGCAATCAAATTATAATTGTTGTTGCAGTAAATTATTTTTACTCTCTTCCCTCTTTGGCTGCAACTCTCCCCTTTCCATTGACGATTTCATAACATGCCACAAAACATGGCCTGAACGCTGAACGCTCTAAATAAAGTAACAGCAAAACACAGAAAGAAAGAAAAACGAACAGAAAAAAACAGCAACAAACTAAACCGCCAACAACTTTTTTCTCTTTCTGCAATTTCCATTACTTGCCAATTTTTTGGGGCATATCAAGTTCTAGGTAGTTTTTATTACAAATTTTTATTTAAATTAATGGGAATTAAATATGTGTGAATATGTTTTTTTCAATGATGTTTCGTCAATATACTTAACCACTTTTCTTGCTTTAATGCTGCACAGCATCAAAGAACGATACTAAGAAACTTTTCAACAAATTTTCAAACCCATTTTTCACATAACAGAAATATAAAATTCATTGAAAATAAATATTTGTGGATAAACAAGGCTAAAATAAATATTTTGACAACTATTTTTAACGTTATTACTTTATAAAACTTTTTAACTTCTTGAAGGTCTAAATTAATAAAAGCTTATTTAAAATTTCAAATCCTATCTTATATAGTATAAATAGATCAAATAGTTATCGAAAAGAGTCATTAATATCTGCTAGATCTGTAGAAAATTTTAGTGTTATGAATCGCTTAAAGAAAAATCTATTTAAAAGTCGTACATATGTGACGTCCATATTTTAAGAGGATGGATTGAGTAGTTCTCTCCCAAAATTTCCGCAATTTCCGTATCATATATAGATAATAATCTAAAGAAAAATGTGCCATAAACGTTAGAGAAAATAGATAAGTAAGCCAAATTCTACATATGTATTTCTAAGCCACACGATTAACAGGTATTGCAAAGTCGAACTGCTTTACATGCAACGTTTGTTGCCTTTCTTTTGCCTGCTGATCGATTTCCTTGACGGCTTTTCCTCAACTTTTCATTTTCGCTTGTGTTTTTGCTGTTGTCTTTCATTTTGATTCAATATTTCTTCTTTGGCTTTGGGTTGCCACATAATAAACGCGCTTTTGGCATAATTGCTCTCTATACGAAGCATGGCATGGTGGGGCAGCTGAGGGGGGGTAAGGGGGCGGAGCGAGCAACCTAAACAATCGATAATTATGATGTTGCTGCGGTTGTTGTCGGTTGCTGCTGCTGTTGCTGCTGTTGCCGTTTCATGATAATATGTTGTTCGCTCTAACCCCGCCGCTTTGGCTTTCCATCAAAGTTGAGACGCAAGCTTACATGTAATATTTGCTCACAATTATTGCGAGACAGAGAGCGACCACGCATTGGTGTTGTTTTTGTTGTTGTTGTTGTTGTTGCTGCTGCTACTTTTTGCGGTTGCATGTTGCAATAACAATTTCGCTTTCTAGTTAGGTTTCGTGCGGATCGCTTTAAATTGTGGGCAATTCCGCGCGCACTCACACTCACACTCACACTCGCACACCATCAACGGATGCATTTCAGCTTGAAGTGGCAATGTGAGGAGTGGGAGGGGGTGGGCGAGGGGGGCAGAGTTAGCGGCATCTGGTTGAACTGGCCGAGAGAGTGTAAGCGAGAGAAATGCCATTGGCATTTTGCAGCAAAGTGTTGCAAGTGGGCCCCATTCTATGGCTTCATTTGGAGCGCCTGTCCATTATTTCATTGCAGAAATAAGTGAGGTTAGTTTTGCATAAATTGGAAAAGACATTGACGTCTACATTAAACTGGAAATTGTTTTTAACTTTAGCTAACTATATACATTCTTGATCAGCAATTAAATTTAAATGTAAGCATACAGGTTTTTTATATGCTGTTTTTTATGAATTTTATAAACTTAACCAAGTACATTTAATTCAAATATTTTGAATATTTAATTTCAATATTTAATTCAAATATATTGGTGAATGTTTACATCGGTTCTTAGTTGTAATCTTAATTGATTTTGAACCATTTACATCCCGCTACATTTTAATGTTTGCAGGAACACTATTGAAAGTTTTAAAAACTTTAAAAATATTTCCAATATCATTAAGATGCAGAGATTCATTGAATTAAAACTTTTCAACGTTTTCCAACACTGTAAAAACAGTTTAGTTGCTCCCTCCGTATTTTAACAGACCTAAACTAAAAGTATTTTTATTAGAATCAACTAAAACTGGTTTATTTACTTTTAAGGTGTTCTATTGATCTTGTTTTAGCTTTGATTTCTTCTAGATATTTAATTACTGGTAGATTATTTCAATGTTTTGAGCATTTTTTGATACACTTGAACGTTAGTTATGGATAAGTATAACCAGGAAAATTTCTTTTTAGTAATCTTTTTAAAATAAGTTGGAATATTGGTCTTTATTACTCTCATTTTCTTTAAAAATAAAGTTGTTATTATTATTAAATTGTGATAAAAAACTTACACATAGAGAAAACTTTGTAACATTTGTAGTCTTAAGTGATTAAAAAGTGAAAGGATAAAGAAAGATTTTTGTTTGATTCTTTTTCTAAGTGGATTAAAAGATTTTGCAAGCCTTTTTATTGGAAATTTATCTTTTTGTAGAACAAGTTTGTACTTTTAAGAGGTCTTTAACTTCATATACCTTTTCCCCTACCTTGACTTCACTTTCGTTGCTTAATAATTTGTTTGGTACTAAGGCAACATAGTCCTCATGAATCTAATATTAACACATATTCTTATTTAGCGGACATTCTTAAAGTTTTTTAATTTTAACGAGAAGGGTCACACTCTCCCCTCATAAAAGAAGGAAAAGCCGAGTGTCATGTCTTTTAATTCGATCAAGCAAACATGTAATAAAGTTCAAATGTCATTGTGAATAAGTATTTCCATTGTCTAAATTGTCATTTGATTTGTTTTACAACATTTTTCCCCATGAATGTCTATTAATTTTAATTCTGTCAAAAGGTGACAACAATGTGTTGCATAACAATGGCCATCGATGGCAGAGAACAGTGACTTACTTATTATTATAATGTAAAGTCTACTTACAGGCGCAACCCGAGGCTAATTTGTGTCTGTCTGTGTGTGTTTAGAATTTAATCAAATCGGATTTATGTATTATGAAGATACAAATCATGAACAATGGCAATCATTTAGCTACTACTTTAGATATTTAATCGGATTCCCATAGTTATAATCCTCATAAATATGTTTGTGTGTTTCTAAGTTTGGGGTACTCTCTCTCTCTCTGTGTGTACACTAAGTACCCCTAATATGTATGTGTCTAGCTAAGCTTGTGTCTTTAGATTTTCTTGTTTTGATAGAATTTGCAGGCAATTAGCATGGCTTGAAATTTAAACTTGATGTCCTTTCACCTTCCCTTTTATACCTTTCGTCCCTTCACAATGCTGAATGGAAAATTGTTTGAATAAAATATATTTTAGAGGAATTTAACTCATGATTTACCATTTAAATGCTTCCAATCGCAGGCAACTTCATTTATACTTAATTTTCTCGCGTATTATCATATGTTAAAGGGTGGAGAAGGTGGAGAAGAAGGGTTGGGGGGAGGGGGGGGCCAAAGTGTTGGCCCAAGGTAAATTCTACACAATGAAATCTTAAGCGCTCCCCAGAGTGAGACTACGTGGAAAGGTAAATGGGGGAAACCGAGTCGTTAGGTGGGAGGGGGCGGGACGAGAAAAGTTGTTCGAGTGGAACTTTTCGTAAGAACTTCTCGTATGTACTACAATACCTTGAGTCTGCACTTGAACAATGCCGCAGAGCATATGTTATGAGGTGGGTGGGTGGGTTGTGTGGGTGGTTGAGTGGGCGGGACGGTCTCCAAAATGCTTGTGCTTCCCATTTGACCGGAAGTTCGACAAAAGTTCAACAAACATAAAGAGCGAAAGCCAGAGAGGGACAACAGAGACCGCTTCTCGTGATGCTGCTTCTGCTGGTGCCTGTTATTCATTCGTTTTTGCAAATAAATGAACCGTATACTAAAACAAACAAATTCAATTGAATCACTCTCCTGGGCAATACAATTGAATGTCTGCCCGCATTTCCCTTTCGTTTCCACCCTCCCCTCTTCTCTCTGCCCTCCCTTTCTTTCTCACTCGTAAAGCAAAATCTAATGAAAATGTTCAATTTGTTGCAAAAAAAAAAAAAATGATGTAGAAAAACAAACAAGGCTAGCGAAAAGAAACACAAAAGAGAGAGAAAAAAAATAACAAAATGCATTGGCAAGTTGAGGCTCCAAAATCTCGCACAAAAACACAGCTTTCAATACCCCTCAATGAATTGTACAGAAGGGTATTTGGAAATCGCAGTAATTTCAATAAAATATCGATTGAAAAAAAGTATCTCAACTAATTTAAAATAGGTTTCATAGGTCTTAAAAAGTTTCTGATATAAATTAATCACATGCATCCCTGATTTATCGATGTATGTAGCGCCAATGGGAAAGCAACTCTGATTGTGAATGATCCACAAATATCGAAAACAAACTTTAGAGATTAGTTTTTCCATCCATTTTATTAAGAGATAATCATTCTACATGGAAATAAACTTAATTTCTTTTGTTATCCAAGAAAACAGTATTGTAAAACGTTATAAAAGACAAAGAACTTATGAGAAATGATCCGCAAATATCGATAACAATTCCTAAAGATTAGTTTTTCCATCCATTTTATTAAAGGATACCTATTTCATATGGAATTAACTTTAATTTCTTTTGTTGTACTAGAAAATAGTGTTGCAAAACGATATAAAAGTGGAAATATTTGAATTTGCCTCTCTTTTTTCAGCGTCAATCGATTGAGAACTCGTTTACTAAACATTTCGCTCAAGTAATGGGTATATCAGTAGCCGACTTTCAATTTTCCGTGATTGCAATTTGCTGCATTTGGCTGATTGAAAGTTTTTGGTCATTTCGTTAGTTCAAGGGCAGCCGCAAACAATGCCAGAGAAAATTGAAAAACGAAAATCCGATGATTTACTTTAATAATCAATTGATACAAATATAAATCAATTGTTTCTTATGCATTTCAATTTTGATTATATTCCTAATGCTTGTGAGAGAGAACAAAAAAAGGTTAAACCATTGAAGCCAATTGAATCGGATGAAAAGAAAAATGTGCAGCATTTTGTTGGTCCTGGCTTTATGTGTGTGTGTGTGTGTGTGTGTGTGTGTGTGTGTTAGGGGTATTTGCATATTATATGTATGCAACTTCATATCCGATTCAGTTGCATTTGTAGTTGGTGTTAATTTATTTTACATTTTCTATCCGTCTCTGAGTGTGTCTCTCTTTGTCTCATATTCTCTCTGTGATTTTTGGTTAGAAATTAAGCATACGCAATGTTGTGTTGAGAGCCTTACGAGCACTGGGGGGGGGGAGGGGAGACATGGGTGAGGTTATAGTGTGGCCACCACACATCAAGGATTCTGGTGCCGCCTTTCGGAGTGTTAATTGTTGTATGCAAATTTTTGCGCATGCACAAAATGTAACAAAACACGATTTTGAAAGATGCAAATTGGGTGCTTTTGTTTTTGCCTGTTACTCGAGAGCAGGAGCCAGGAGCCGGGAGCCAGGAGTTGGAGCTGCAACTGCAGTGCGAGGGGGAGAGGGAGAGTGTCAAAATAAGCTTTAAATTACGACACCACCCCCGAAGGATATGGCTCTGCAGACTGCAGACGTGCGATGTAATTTGCAACTGACAAGAGTGAAAGTTATGCGAAGGGCCAGGACACACAGTCCTTCTCGCACATGGCGGAGAAGTGCCTCCTTTTTTGGGCAAATACCGAATGCAGGACGTGAGGTCAGGTCCTGGTGCTGCTGCTGCTGCTGCTGCTGGTACTGGCAATGCCGCTGCCTGCCAAGGACAGGCCGCATGCATGATTGTGACATTTGATTAGGTTGCCTTTGTCGAAATGTTAATTTGTCCATTGAAGGTAAGTCCAGGGACCCAGGACTCCGGCGACTGCCACAAGGACATTTATCAAGCCCGTCTCCAAATTGTGGCATATTGTTAGTGGCCAAAAAGGAAAACAAAGCCTGAAGTTGACTGCAGCCACAGATAATAATCGATTCCAATGCCAACCAGGCAGACAGACAGAGACTTACTGAGCAGGGTGGGGGAGGGGGGTAGCGAGGGGGAAGCAGCTAATGCAAATTAAATGCTAAACTCAAATACGCCAAAATGTTTAATGCTTCTAAATTGAGACAAATTCTGCATTTACTTAAGGCCATCTTCCACTTATTACAAAATTTACACAAACCAAGACCAAATACAAGAGAGAGAGAGAGAGAGAGAGAGATAAAGAGAGTGAGAACTCCATATAATTGCCATATAATAATCCATAATCCACACAAAGTAAACACACTGAGGCACAGAGCACTACACGATGGAGGGGAAGAGGATGCCGACATTTGGTATTCAGATTTTTGCTTCTTCCCCCCGCAACATTGTGCCACTAATTAAAAAGACAAACTCTCTATGAAAGTGAACCAACTATTTGCTAAAACAATTCGCAGCAATTTTTTTTGCCCAACTTTAAGATTAATAAATAGAGATTCAACATTTTTGAATAATTTTAACAGAGGTTAATCTAATTGTTCAGTTAAAGAAGCACCAATGAATATGTCTAAACGTGAATTGGAGTTCCCTCTGAGAGGATAGACCAATAGATCTATTCCATGAAGAACTAACCAAAATGCTGTCCAAATATTACGATATGGAAAGAATGATATCAGAAGTTGCGATTTTTAAGCAATGATTTGTCAAAGTAAAGTAAAAGTCAAATTAAACGGATCAATTGTAAGCAGACCTGATTTGTATAAGTTAAAAAACAGATATTGAAATCTCTTTACTTTCCCAGCAATATTACATTTTCAAAAATGTTGAAGATAGTACAACAAATTTTGTGAATTTTAGAAAACTCCAGTTATGCGAATTGCATTATGTTGGTTGGATAGTTTTCTTCTCAATATTATTATTTTAGTTTAGGTACTGAGCGGGCTTTCAGGTCAATAATTTTGTTTGTTTTAAAAAGATAAGAAAACAAAAAGAATTGTATATTCAATTGGTTTTTTCTCCATTCCGATATATTTCGATTACTCAACGGTAACCATCTTCAGGGCAACTATAATAAATTTATTATATTTAAGAATACTTTAGCTATGATGCTGGTTATGAATAATTATGTAGATTAAAGTAGAATGGTGCGATAATTGAATTTCGAAATATGAAACAAAATTAACTTCCCCCCTTTTACTTCTGGTGATATGGAGTTAGTTCACTCCCGAAGAGTCAGTGTTGAAATGTTAAATGAAAAGGCATCAATATTTGCAGTTAAGTCAACTTAATGGCTCTTTACTCAATGGAAAGTTTTTCAAATATTCAGTAGTTAAAAACATTTCGATGTGGGACGTAAATAATAGGTCACATGAGATCATGCTTAACGACTTTTGGAATTCCTTTGTCGATGGCAGCGATCGTGGAATTGTTTAGATTTTACTACTTTTCGCGAATGCCAACATCACTTTGCAGCAGCTGCAAAGACGATCATAAATAACTGAAAAGCACATTCAACTGGGAGGGTCGTGATAAAAAGAAGACTTTAATTAATAATTGTTATATAATAATTTCCATTTGAGAGATGCTGGATCCATTTTTTTGAATGCATTGCCAGCCAGATCAATTTGCTAGCCACTGACAGATTGAACTAAAACCAATGACATTGTCGCATTGCTCATAATTCAGGGCAAATTCTTAGCCCTGCAGGAAAAGTGCAGAGAAACTCATTTATCAAATCGGTCGGCAGGTCAGGAGACGCACAGTGGCAAAAAGAGGGCCAACACTTTCGATGGACCCAGACACACACACAGAGAAAAAAGAAATGAAAGAAAGAGAAATAGGAATAGCCCAAGAAGCAGTAGTTGGGCCAACAAAGACGAAAGAAAGAAAAATAAAATGAAAATCGTTAAAGCCATCACAGAATGCGGCGGCGGCGGCCCAAGAACGACCAAGGAACGCACTCATAAATCATAAAATTCCATGAACCGCCATCGTCATCTGTATAATCTTGGAGGATCGAGTTGGGTTGGGTTCCATTGGGTCGTTTTGGGTGAGCTTGAAGTGTCTCTAGCAGGCTGCTGAAGGTATGCCGAGGCTTTGGCTTTGGCCATGGCTATGATGTTGCAATTTGTAGTTGGTAAAGTGTGAAATTGCGTTGGCCAAGCAGCGATTTGTTTTCTATCCGTTTCCCACTCACTCGGCAAAACTCACTGGGTTAAAATGAACCAAAGTGCCAGGTTTTGTATGGACTGAGACTGAGATCATTGTTTAATTGAATATTCAGTTAATTGAAGGAAATTGCTGCAGCTATCGATGGATGAAGAGATGAATAAACTTGTTATAACGACAAAAGAAAGAAACTATTTTTGAAATTCAATGAATGTTTTGAATAGGAGAAATCAAGATGAATAATAAGTCAATTATATGTCGAATCTATCGATAACTCTAATTATCTGACCACCTCTAAGAATCTAAAATCGAATGCTCAAAAGAAGTAAATGAATGAATTATAATGAATTATAAATATAATATGAATTATAAATAAATGAATGCTAAAAAATCGATTAGTTTATTGGCTGAATCTATCGATAACTCCAACTATCTAAGCATCTCTAACTCTTACTCGCTTAAAAGAAGTGAATGAATGAATCAATCGATGTAGGAATGATTTCCTGAATGATTCACTGTTTAAATAATTAATCGATTCAATTATTTGTTGAATTTATCGATAACTCCAATCATCTAACCATCTCTAACTCTTACTCGCTCAAAGGAAGTGAATGAATCGATGGAGGAATGCTTTTGTGAATGATTCGCAGTTAAAATAATTAATGAATGAGAATTTAACGATCTATATTTACTTACAATTACTCAGAGGTATTTCGTTTAGTAATTGAATAAAATCATTTAAAATTAAACGAAATAAACTAAAAACTCCATGATCGAAGTGAAAACAAAGCTCCATACGAATCGATTCGAAAGAAAAAGTTAATCCGCAAAACAAATCAAATTAGTTTCATGGTGTAAGCGAGTAATATAAATCAATTAACCTCACTCAGAAAATAATTTTTAAGGCAAATCCCAACACGATTTCAACTTGAGACACTAGCCAACCCACCGAATGCTCTCCTCTCGACGACTTCACCTGGTGCCAGTTGTGTGTTGTGTGTGTCCTATGACTGTCTGGCACTTTGCTAATTGATATAAACGACTTGAACCCACGGTTCGCAGTTAATACCACCAACGGAAATAAAACTGAGGGAATACAAAATAAAAACGAAACCGGAAAACTGAACTACGCTTGGCTTGTTTGTTTTTGTATATTAAAATTTATGCGTCGCCGACAGAATGAAAGTTTTTCGCTTTGCTTTTAAAATTGGCCTTTACACCTTTAAGTGTTTAAGTGTGTTTGCCCCAAAAATGCAATCGAAAGAAGCAACATCATCAGCCATCAGTTGGAATTCTCTCTCATTCTAACCACTGACATGCAACAGAATTTATAATCGCATAAAGTTACGGCTCCATTTCCATCGCATCCATCCCAGTCCAACCATCCATCCATCCATCCATCCATCTGGCAACCAAAAGAGCAAAAAAACAACAACCAGGAGTAGGAGAAGGTGGCTGAAAACTACACCCACAAAATTTTGCGTGTCGTTGAGTGGGCGTGTCGATTGCATCACACACACACACACACCTGACTGCTGCTGAAAAAGTGCGTGTCTCGATTTCTACATAATTAAACTACATTCCCCCCACATCTTCCTCTCAATTCACCTCACCGCAGCCACTTCCGGCTTGCTTTGGCTCAAAATACGGATGTGTGTGTATGTGTGTGTGTGTGTGGGAATAGCTTGGATTGGTTTGGTTTGGTTTGGGTTTCGGCCTGGAGATGGGAATGGGTTTGGGGTTGGGGTTCTGGGTTCACTTTCGGCTTTTCGGTCTGGACAACTTTGGCGCTTAAACTTTTAATGCACGTACACTTTGCCAAAGGAACATAAAGAGAACAGCACAGAAAACTGGCGCTCTCTCTCTCTCTCTCTCTCCCTCTGACTTTTCCAGTTGCATGAGACATTTTCTTCTTTTATGGTGCAGGCGGCAAATTGTTAGATTTTAATATGTTTTCATTGTGGAACAACACGATGATCAATTAGCTGCCCGGCTTAATTATCTATCTACGCAAATTACCGCACTTGAAGTAATAAATCAAAACTAACTACATGGAATATAACTATAATTAAGTTAATTTGCTAAAAATACCAAATGAGGTCATTTTGACATACTTTTTACTTAATAATGTAATGAGTTTTCAGCTGTTTACTTAAAGTACTGAAGTGACTAGATATAGATCTTTCGATTTTCAACGAATCTGTTATAAAAAATCGATTGAATTTTTCTTAAATTTTGGTTAATATCATCAGCCGTTCAAATTGTATATACTGAAATTGACCAGAAAGCGGCCAGGAGAAGTATTTAGGTCATAGTATCCTGTTGAAGCGGATGTTGATTACAAAAAGTGTATTTTAAAGTCCACATTTTAACAGCGAATTAATTAAATAATTTGTTTGAGTACATCAAATTGGCAGAGGTCTATGAATACTCGGAAAAAACCTTTCAATGATCCATAATGATCATGGATTACAAATTATAAATAGATTTCAGATATATGTATATCTCATCTTAGACTAGTTCTAAGAGGTTTTACACATAAACTGATATTCTATGTTTCTATATAACTAGATAAAAACTTTTCTCCCGTTGAATTTTCTTCAGAAAGTTCTAGATTTTGATATTAAAGTCCCCAAATAATGCTAAGAATCATTGAGAAATAGTTTCAGTTTTATATAGCACCCAAAAGTATGCTAGGAATAGCTAACCAACTACACTAAAAATCTTTCCTCCATATATGAAGACACTTTCTCTTCTATAAAAGTCGTTTTTAACGACTTCTTTAGCTCTAATTGTATAAAAGACTGCAAGGAGATCGAGTTTTAGTTTTAAATGGAGCCCAAAAGTATGCTAGGAATAGCTATTTAACCCTTGAGACATCGATGATAAGTAGAAATTTAGATGTTCCTCTTGTTTTCGACACATTTGTTGGGTGTACACACAAGGTTCTTATATTTTAGTTTGTGCTTGAATCTTGTTCGTTGTGTGTGTGTGTGTTGTTGTTGTTGTTGGTTGTGTTGCTGGTGTAACTGCGTCTGCCTCGTTTGCTTGAAAATTTGTTAGACTTATTTCGAGCAGTTCTAAATTTCGCAATAACGAGACGCATTTGACGGGCATACAAATTGCATTTGACCCTCTCACACTCTCTCTTACCGCATTCCCCGTGGCAGACGGCTTTAACCTTCTCTCGCAGCAGAAGCAGCAGCAGCTGCAGGAGCAACATGTATGCAAGTTTCTGTGTTGGCCAACTTTTTGGATGGTTACTAACAACATAATGAAATTGCAAGTATGTTTGGACCAACAACCAACAAAAAGAAGAACAATTTAACTTGAGCCATCTTTTTTTTTGGGGGGGGGGGACGAAAACTTAAGTGGCAAAATATTTGTACAAAGTTCACAATCCATCGATATAGAAAGAGAAACACTCTGTTGCCATCTCTTCTGTCTTTTGATTTAGCTGCGGAGCCATTAACACGGATTGATTGCCCCAAAGGACAAGGACAAGAAGAGAAAAAAAAACGAAAGAAAGAAATTCGACAGCAAGTGGCTTAAAGGACCAAGCGCCAAGTGTTGCTCTGGGGCAAGGACAAGTCACCAGCAGCAGCAGCAACAACATCATGACTGAAGGATTGTAAGGGGAGGGAGGGGGGAGATGGGAGTGGATGAAAAGTTGGCGCCCTTGGCTTTTGGTTAATTGAATTGACTTTGATTTCATTCGAAATCGAACTGAAATCGATACGAAATTCAGTCTTTAATTCTAACTAAATCGATTATTATACCCATATCGATTAAACAGGCATATCTCCTCCCCTCCCCACCCCTCTCCTGGTTTTCTCCTCCTCCTTCACCAGTTTTGGCGAAAGGAGAAACGTTTTGTTATGCATTTCCTTCCGGTGACTTGAGGCGCATTCGCCAAACGATGAAGACGATGATGATGGTGCAAGTGGCAGGCAAAATTGTGCCCGTAAATTGAAAACTTTGTCGTCATTTGGCTTAAAACCCCCGCACACCCCTCCTCTCCCTCCCTCTCTGTGGCTGTAAATGTTTTGCCTTTGGTGCGTGCCATGTCAACATAATTCAGAGAGCGCAGTTGATTGAATCCAGTTGTGGGCAACGACGGTGCATAAGATGGGTTTTAACGCTCTTTTTGTCTCGGTGGTAAAAGTTTTGCTGGGGCCAAAGCTAGTTTTAAAATCAAATGCCTCATTTGTAGGGCTTACTCGGCCGTAACCGCAAAGATTAATTCGTTATTGCTGCCAGCTCTCCGATGTTGGTTGGTGTCAAAGGTATGAGATGCCTCCGTACATACATATCCCAGATCCCCCCCCAATCCCCCCTTTTACCCGGCAGTCCTTTCGCCAAGCGTTTGGAATTTTTAGCGCAGCACTAAAGGTGCAAAGGAATTTAATTAAATGTTCTATGTGGTCGAGAGATTGGGAAACGGGTTGGAGCAAAGTCAGGGTGAGTAAACTTTTGCATCAACGTTCCACCCACTGAAGCCACCTGATGCCAACGGAGGAGATGCTACTGCTGCTGCTGCTGCTGCTTTCTGTTTGTGGATTGTTAGGCAGCTTTTTTCGGTTCGAGCACAATTTGCTCTACCTTGGTCTAGGCCTTCCACAGAACTACAGCTCAATAGACTTAACAAATTTGCATAGCCACTGCCAATGGGTGGGTGTGGGTGTGTGGGTGTGGGTGTGGCGTGGGTGTAGAGCTGCATGTCTATGACATGGAATCGGTTTGAACAAAAATAACCATAGCGGCAAGCAAATGAAACGTATGCGAACCTCAGTGACGCATTTCTGGCTAAGACTATTGCCGCACAGTGGCCTCAAATGGTCATTTTTTGATCAAAATCAAATTACTTTAGTTGAATAAGGGAGAGCCCTGATCGAGTTTTACATGTATATATTTCTTTGGAATCTGCATTCTCTATCATCAACCACGTCTTTAAGAAGCCTTAAGTTTCCAAAAATTGTTAAAAAACAAATGTTTGAGTATTTCGAAAGTGAAAAGATTTAAAAGAGATTTCATACACATTTCTAATGATCAATTCCAATCAAATAATAATCCTCTTAGATATTTTTTAAAGTGTTAGAGAAGGATAACTTATTTTTAGAAACACTATTTCGTTAATATGGTGTTCATTTTCTTTGATATTGTTATCGTTATCTATCGGAATCATTGCGCGATATTTCTTTGTTATCGATAGAAGAGGATAGCTGAATTTTTATAGGATTTTGGTTTGTACATATTCCAATTTAATTTATATTAAGTTATCTAACGATCCATATTGTTAAAAATAATTAAATAAATAAATGATTATTATATATTATTCTTATATTATATTATTATTATTATTATATTATAATTATAATTCCAAATTTAGAAATGTGTGATCTTGTTTCTTGTCCAGGTGGGCATCCAGTTTACTTCATCCCTTTCGACTTGTCGTTCTTCCTGAACTGCTTGGAGTATTTCTTCAGAAATTCTTGCAAGGGATTTCCATCGGTCTTCCTTATGGTTTCTTTCACAAGTTTGTAAATCCTCAGAGAAACTATCACAATAATCATTAAAAACGATAAAAAGGCCAAAATATTGATCACCGGGATGAAGCAAACGGTCAACCAAGTGATCACACTTATGCCAAGGCCAATTGCAGAATTCTTCACACCGCTCCAGTGGATATAGGATTCTAAATTCTTCGCCATGTTAGAAGTTCGCTTTTTTAGTTGTTTCCTAACGAAGTTTCTATAGTTCAATGTTTCAAGGGGAACATAATATTCATAGCCAATGTGATGGAATATTTATCAGAGATGTTTTTAATCAATAGCCTTTCCAAACTACTCACTTTTCCGCTAAAACCCGCTAGATTGGTTTAACGGGTTATTCATCGATATCGATATATTATGAGTATCGACAAAAACCCATCACTAATGACAAGAAATAAAAAGCTAATTCAACAACAATTAAAGTTTATTTAAATAAAGTTAAATTCTTAAGAACTCACATCATTTTGACCAAAATTTGATTCAAAAAATGCTTAGAACTTGTCATTTCGATGACGAATTGATCATTTTTAAATCAATATTTATGTGTAAATCATTCATCAAGCATATGAAAGCTTTTAGCAACCACAGCAACTGCTGTTGCTTCTTTTTTTTGGGCCCATCAATTGGCTATCAGTCAACTGGCAACGGCATCTTCCTCCACACAAAAAGGGGTCGAAAAAAGAGGGCTTTAAAGAGTTCATAATCCAAAATGTACACAAAACCAGACAACGAGACCATAACAGCCTGGGCAGAGGAGGGCCAAAGAATGGGCTAGTAAAACAAACTGATCAATGGGCTGTAATATGACAGACAAACGAACACATCAAGCAAAAGGAAGAGGAGAAGCAGCAGCAGTTTGAGTCAGCAAAAGGCAGACAGACCTAACATGGACAGCTGGCATGAAAAATTATTTACTGCAAGAAAAATCGCATGCAACATTTTTGCACACACACACACACACAGGAGACCCTAAAGGCAGAGGGTTTTGGTCAGAGAGTTTTGACCAGTTGCATGATGAAATTGCCAATGTCGATGATGGCTGCTGGAAGTCTGAAAGCTGAAAGTTGAAAACTGAAAACTGAAAGTCTACCTCATGACGACAACGATGTGGATGTGGATGACGATGTGGATGACTATGGCAGCGACACCGACACAATAATGCCGCCATTAATCTTCTGGCAGGACTGATTTGTTTGACTTTCGGCTCACGGCGACAGGCAACAGACAACGACGTCGGACTGTAAAACTCACAGAGAGAGAGAGAGAGAAGGGACGACGAGATGCGGGATATGGTGGGTAAATCTACTGGTAGCTGGCAAAGATGGAAGATGGAAGATGGGTTAAGACATCTATAGCTTAAAGCAATAACTTGCCAACGCATATTACAAAATAATTTGTGTAAATCATAGCTCAATGCTGATGACATTATGTAAGCTGACTCTCCCAGAGAAAAACACAAAAAGACACAAAAAAAGCGACGAAAATCTATTAAATATCCAAGTGGCGGACACCAATCAAAGTCCAGTCTCCGTTTCAGTTGTCTTGCTGTCCCACAGCCTGTTTGACACTTGTCGCCATGGTAGGTAGAGCAACATTCATAATTTTTGGTCTTGTTAATGAAAGCAAAGCTCCTTCGTGTTGAAAACTACAAATTACACTCTATAACAAAATTGCTAACCCAAAAAACGGGGGAAACAATTAGCAAAAAATCAACAGGAAGAGTGTGTTCTCCAAGGGATCAACTTCCACTGTCTTCTATCTAGTAAAAGCTGTGTTAAACTATCAAAAACTTCTTAGCGAAAAGTGAATAATTTATATGCTATTAAAAGAAATTAATTTCTAATATCAAAAGATAATCCAATATGGTATAGAATTAAGGGGAGCTTCAGTCAGTCAGCACATTTTCCCTCCATAATTTTGCAAGTCGCTTAATTCTCCACAGGGATAAAATCTCGCTCCATCACCTCGCTATTGACTGATGTGATCCAAAGGTTTCAATTGAAGTCTCTTTGGAAGATGGCTAATGTCCAATAGATCTCTGTAATGCTTTAAAAAGGAGCAATTTTCAGTAAAAAGCTAATCCAATCATTAATAAATTACAAATTCGTTTAATTTAACACTCTAGTCGAACTAAGATCAAGTATTTCTGAGGTCCATTTGATTATGTCGTCTTTTTTAGTAACCCAAGACAGAAATTTTGTGTTTGGTTGGCGACTTTGTTGATTTTTTAATTACAACTATTTTAGTTTTCATACCTTTTTGTATTGCCTACTCGAGGTCGATGCTAAAAACAAAAGAAATCGCCTACAAAAATCATAAAACAAAGCTTTTCTTTTATAAAGAAACATAATTAACACTTTTTTATACACAATATTTAAACATTTGAAGTGTTCGAGCCAGTCAAGTAAATGTTTATATATGAGAGAGCAATTTTTGTTAACAATCAAAAAGGTCGCCATATAATCAGAAGCGATTGATTTATATATTTTTGTAGCATCCTCGTTTGGTGCTGTGTTTTTTAAGTGTGAATCAGGCAATTGTCTAAATAATTTAGATAGGGAAATAATATTTTTTTGCTAGAAAATCCTCATCCTTAATTGCTAGTATTCAATAATCTTCTTATAAAATTCTTTGCTGTGTTTAGAAACATATTTCTGTGTAACTCCTGGAGTCTAACTTCGAGGGAGATCGAAATATATTGGGAAAAAGATAGGAAAAACTCTGAGCTTGCAAAACAAAAAGGTTTGAAATAGTTTGTCTCTCCATAAATTCCAACTTCAATCAGTTATTCCTTATAATTTGTCTTAGGGCTCCATTCGTGGATGACTAAATCATACTTAGTTAGTGTCAATTTGGTTGAATTATGCTGCATGTTGCGCAGTGTAATTGACAGGTGAAATATGTTATAACAAATGATTGCCTTATGTTCAACAAACATTATGTCACTTGCTGCACCTCCTCCTGCCGACTGCCGAATGTCTCCTGGTCGTACAATCACTCAAAACTCTTACAATCACCAAATTGGAGTTGTTCAACTTTGTTTTTACCTCAAAATTGGTCAAATCGGCGAAAGCCGTCGAAAATTACTTTAAATCAATCTTCATTACCATTTGGGAGAGCGTAAATTAGTAAACTTGATTCAATCGAGTGGAAAATCTTAAGCTCTTCGATGGTTCATTCTAAGATAAACCAAAAAGAAACTATCTGCAATCTTTTAAACAATAGTTTATGTGCATTTTTTTCCTGGTTATTGTGCAAGCTTATTAGAAATACGCCCACCTAACCAAAAAAAAAAACATCTTACTGGCGAACAATGGAAAATGAATGGAGAGTTGCCAATTTTCAAAGGCAATTTTCCAGTTCACTCAAATTGCATTGGGGTACGCCACTTTTTTCATCATTTATGTAAGCTTTTGAAGCGTTTTTCTCCAAGTCAAATCTCAATAGTCTTGTTAGGGTATAGAATCATTCGTTATGTTTGCTCTTCGTTTGATAGATGGACAGCTGCCAATTTTTGTGTCTTGTGTTCGGTATGAATTGCGCATATTCAGATACCAGGAAGCAACATTTTCCAAGTCTTTTAATGAAATACGAAATCATATAAAATTTGACAGAAAATTACCCGCCCACTTTGTTTTTTTGTTGAAGAAAATTGAGATAGTGAGATAAATTAGCCAAAATAGCAAAGAGACCTCAGGTTAGACAAATGACCAACTAACGCAGAGTAGAGGCGAGTTGGTAGGTTTTTTTTTTCGTTTTTTTCAACGGTGATAATTATGTCCAATTATATTTAATGATGATTTGCATGGCAAACACAACCGTAAACAACCGAAAAGTAAACCCAGTCCATGGTTAACTGGAAATAACCGACTACAATATACCCAGTAATAATGTAAGCCATTATAGTTGCTGAAAATTAATGAATACACTCTGGCAACTCCAATGAATATTAGTTATCGATAACCTAATAAAAACTTTAGTTATCGAAAATAGAAACTCTTCAAAAGTAATCTAAATATTTGTTATAGACTCTGAAAATAAAGGAGATCTTTGTTGGGAATTCTCAATCGAATATTCGTTTGATTAGCTATGGTTTTAAGTTATCGATAACATAATAGCAACTCTAATTAACGAAAATAGAGAACTATTGCTAATTGAAAGTTTGTTTAATTGTTCTTTGTGGAGATAGATAAAGATAAAGATAGAGATAGAGATAGAGATAGAGATAGAGATAGAGATAGAGATAGAGATAGAGATAGAGATAGAGATAGAGATAGAGATAGAGATAGAGATAGAGATAGAGATAGAGATAGAGATAGAGATAGAGATAGAGATACAGATAGGACACTTTGGTATGTCTTTAGGAACTTTATTTCGAATTCTCTTGAGAAGATTGAATTACAATTTCCAAATAAATAGACACTTGTAAAGTGACACAATTATACTAGAGAAGAGTATCCAATCTTAGTATCAACAGGTGTTATCCAAAGCATTATTCTCTCTCTTTTCTCTCTAGCTTGAGCTCCAAAGAAAGAAAAATAAGCAAAATAAGCCTGGCACCAATATACCCCTCTTGCCGCTTAGGTACATACTGGGTATGGGCCAAAACTGGAAAAGTTGTTGTTGCTGCTGCTGCTGCTGCTGCATCAGTTTGAGGTCGTCGTCGTGTGTGTTTTGCTTCTTTTTTATGGACGGGCCATCAATTACGTGGAAAGGGAAAAGTTCACTTGCACTTTTCATGGCATTTTAATATCAATTTTGCGTTGGAAAATGTTTGTCGTGTGTGTGTGTGTGTGTCGTGGCTGCACCTTGAGCCGCAAACAACTTTATGACATGGTGCAAAGACAGCTAACATAAAACAAATCGTTCACAAGTTACTCTTAGGGCATGACGGCATATCGATTGCCAAAGATTATTGGCCAGTTAACCAGGTTGTGGTCTGTCATAAATTAGCCATGTTTAACCAAAAGAGGAGTTAAATACTTTAACTAGTCTCGGTAGGATTTAGTTTTAGCTAAAAAGGAATTGCAATATTTTAACTAGCATTCGAAGGTTTCGTAATTGCGTTGTGATAAAAACTTGCCCAAATGCTGGCACATATTCAAAAGGTGAGAGTGCTTAGTTTAACTATGTTTAACTAAGTTATTCAAAAATCATGGCTAGAGTTATAGTCCAACTATTTTTATCAGATTATTTCTAATGCTAATTAGTTTTTCTGACTTTACATATTTACATTTTCTAACTTCTGTAAGTACTTCTAGAACTGACTAAAATTTGCTAAGACTATACCAGAATATTTAAAAGTTTATTAGGCAAATATTTTTCAAAATAGCAGATTAAGAAGGATTCAAATATTTTAAAGTCCTTTCAAACATTTGATTAAAATGGAAGTTTAAATAGTTCATTATTTTCTGGAAAAGTGTAAAGTAAATTTACAATTTGCATATTTCTTTATGCTTTTTGGATGATTTGTCCTGATATAGAATACTATATTTTGGAAACTAACTATCAGTTTGATTTAAGAATGGAGCAAAGCTTACGACAGATTAAATCTGGTAGTCAATTATAGGAAAAAGTCTTTCGAAAAATTCGAAATATAATATCCGAAAAGAAATAAATTTATATCACAAACCTATGGGCGAAATATCTGGATTCTCGGGTAATACTTCCTAAGAAGAACATCTTAGATCTAAATTCTTTTAGAAAGTAAATCTAACTTATCGTTTCTAATGATTTTGAAGCTTTTCATTGATTTCTCTCCAGAATAATCAGTCGAAAACTTAAATTTATCTTTTCTCTATGGTCGTAATATAAATTTATGACTATTTTGATGACAGACAAAAACGTGTGAATTGTTATTATTAAATGTTTTCCAACTGTTTAATGACTGTCAATGGGCGATAGTTGCAAGGGTTAGATAAGCGATGACTTTGCTAAAAATTGAGTTGTGAGAGAGAGAGAGAGAGAGAGAGAGAGTGGGGTAAGGGAGATGGAAAGTGAATTTAAGTACAAGTACTTGACTTTATTTGGAATGCTTCCTCTTCTCCTTACTGATGGCAAAAGAGTGGGAGAAAGTAGTTCAAATCTCCCCCTCCCTCTCCCTCTCCCTCCCTCTCCATGTTTGGTTGTCGCTTTTGGTTTTTGTGGAATCTTTAAACAAGTTAAGAGCCGCAATCAACTGCAAACATTTTACACATCGAAATCGAAATTGAAACGACAGAAATCATGCTGCACAATAACCAAACACAACACTCCATGAAATGCCATGAAATGAAAGGGTTGAACTCGAGAAAAGAGCCCCCCAAAAAAAGGAGGGGGAAGAGGAGACTATGTGTGTGTGGATGGACCGTTTGTTGCATGATGGCGATGCCAAGAATTGACATGATAAGCGCGATGCATATAGAGACACACCACCCACACACACCACACACACACACACAACCAAATAATACGCTTAATTGACTTTCATGTGTGCACGAGTGAATGCCGCTACACTTTGGCCAAAAGTAAAGGGGTGAAGGGAGGTAAAGGGGAGTGATGGTGGCACGGGGGGAGAGAGAGGTTTGCGTATGCATATGGAAATGGCCAAAACAAGTCAGGGTTGCTGTTGGCCAGGCTGGTGTATTGCAGCTGTTACCACCAACTACTACTAATGCAAATCACAAACGCAAATTAGTCAACGAATTTCAATAATTTAAATTGCCCCAACCAAAAACCTTAAACCAAAATTGAAGGATTCTTCTATATTTTGTATGTTATCCCCCTCTTTTGCTTGGGTGTAACTTCTTCTTTCTGCATGCCTCAGTTGATTTTCAAGTGCATTATTATAATGCCCTGTGCTGTGTGTGAATGCGCTCGGCATGTGTCTTGCACCTCTCGGCCTAGTCAATGTCAGGCTTACAAAAACTCCAAGTGAAACTCAATTAAATCCATCACAAAAGTCTCATTTGCCCAGTTGGTATTTAGGGCTACAAAAAATTGTCATGACTTCGGAAGGATAAAAGGGAACTCTTAAGGGAAGAAAATGGAAAGGAAATATTGCACTCTTAGTAAAATATCAATGCGAAAATTCAGCTCGCGTTTTGAGAAATTTATTGTGACTTGTTTACAAAATATAAAGTTACAAAATATAAATTATAACCGACCTTACTTTACTTCCAAATTCATTTGCTTTAACCACTTTCAACGTAAATCCAGGACTGCTTCTATTTAAATTTATATTTTCTAAACAAGTCACAATAAATTTCTTAAAACGCGAACTAAGTTTTCCCATTGATATTCTATTTTATTCTATTCTATTCCAAAAAAAAACCCAATTCATATTTAAGCACTAAAAGATTCTAAAATGTATACCAAGAATTAAAACAAAGAATTAAACTGAAATTTTGGATATTATTTTGTTTGTAAAAACAAATTTTATGATAAATATATTTTCCTAATTGACCTTGGACGGAGAAATATCATTTATTACTATGCACAGTTGTTTGATCGTTGATTTTTGCATTATACAAATAATTTAATGTTTCTTGTAGATTTTCACTAATTTCTAATATGTTTTTACATACTTTTCTTTAAGGCTATATACAAAATATAAATTATTTTCATGTAAAATAGAAATAGTATTACGATTTCTTATCAAAAAGACATTTTTCCCGATGCATTTGATTAGAAAAAGGTTCCCCAGAATCCTTAAAATATTTGTCTACCATAAAATATATAGTAAATATCTTTATTTTGATATTTGGAATAAAGATCCCTTACTTTTTTCAACCATTTGTCATGCATAATAATCTGTGCCATAGATCCATTTGGCATGTATCCAACACATGTTCTATTTGTGTTGCTTTCGATTGCCGTTTCAACGACCATTATATGCTCTTTCCAATTAATTTGATTTAATATTTATACCCACTACAAATTGGTGTTAATTTAAGCAAAGATTTTAGTTGAGAAATAAAATCTATTTGAGAAAATAACAAGAAAAGTGTATTGGGCATGGTTTGCCTTTTGCTATCACAGTCGTTGGCTGGTTGTGACTTAATGTTTATGCCCCAGGAGCAACAAAGGACACAGAGAGACACACACACAAACACACAGAGATAGTCGCACACATGGTGAATACAGCTGCCGCATAATGAGCGCAAAAACATCCTGTGTTGATTGTCTGCACAGGGGCACAGACAAATGTATGTATGTGTGTGTGGGGAAAGGACTCGACTTTGTTGCTCTCTGCTTCATATTTTTGCAACGCTTGCCAAGATTTGTGCGCTTTTAGCCAAGGCGACGACGACGGCGACGACGATGACGGTTCCAACTTTCTTTCAGCTTTATATATTTTTATTTTTTATTTTCGTTTTTCATTTTTCTTTTTTGTGACTTTTTAACGGGGGCATGAGCATAAGAGACATGAATGCGAATGGGTCTCTGTGAGAGAGTGCAGTCGGCATGTCGCCAGTTTTGTTGACGCCGACTTCTTCCCGGCTTTCCCCTCACATTTTCTTGCCTCATCAGCCCTTCTCAAGAGCTGCCCCCCGCCCACTGCCTCCCCCTTGCGTTTTTGCGACATGTGTCGCATTCTTCGCATCCTGCCAAAGTTAAATGGATCTCGTAATTGTTGTCATGGCCTCGCCGCCACCGCCGTCAAGCGTTATCCTGACTTCTACTCTCTCTCTCCCCCCCCTCTCTCCCTCTTACTTGCCTTAATTGTTTTTCCTTTCAGTAGATAGAAATTCTTGAAACATTGAAAAGACATTGAAATTGACTTTAAATCGTTTAACTTTGTCGCTGCATTAAAACTCAAATCATTGTGCACTAAAACTCCATGCAAATATCATTCGACTCCCCACAAGCAAAAGGTGCAGCAATTTTTCATGCAGTTTCATAGCATTTTCATCTGGATTTTCTTTTCTTTTTTCGCTGGTTTACGATGCGCAAAGAGTCACTGGATGGGGGGGGGAGAGGAGGGTAAAGCCATGGGAACTGGTAATGAAACGTCTATAAAACTCAACGAATGCACACAAATCGCAAATCATTTATCATAAAAAAAAAAATGCATAGTAAAATGCGATTTTTTGTTGCCTTTTTTTCTCTATTTTTTGCTGAAGTTTCATTCATTCGCTGGCTGGTTGCTTCGAATGAATGCTTCGGTGAGTACTTCCCACAATTTCAGCCCATTGCTAATCAGTGGCTTTTGTTGCAACTTACCTGAGAGTAGTTAAAGGACACCTGACGTCAATGATGAGAAGTTAGAGACAGACATTGATAGAGAGAGCGAGACAGAGAGCGAAAGAGAGAGCTGCAAGTAGAGTGAGATCAAATCATAAAATTGTATCAACTATTTTTTGCAATTTTTTTATTAAAGTAAATTGCTGTCGGGCGGCTGCCGTATTAATTACTCAACTCAAAAATGCATAACACAAAATTGGCAAGTGTTTATTAATTATTTCCCTATTAGATGTCGATGTCGATGTTGTTGCGTTGGTAGCTGCTGTTGCTGATGTTGCTGCCCCGTTGACAAACCCGTTGACAGATTGGCCAAAATGAAATGTACAGGGGAAATGCGAAATAATCATTTGTGTATAAGTATGTGTGGTTACCACATACACATATGTACATATGTATGTGTGTAGCTCTGATTGCCAAATAGTTTTTCAATTTCAACTTGTTTTCCAAATGATTAAAAGGTAGAAGTGGCATCTGTTGTTCTTCAAATTTCACCCACAAACCAAATGTCTGCATTCACTTTGGCTAAAACTAAATCAAATCAACTAAATATTTAAATTATCATGTTGAAAATGCAAGTGTTACGAAGATAAACTTTAGTTTTCTAGTAGGTTTAATTTTGACAAAGTTGTCCTTATGAAAACTAAATATTTTAGTCGTACCTATCCAATTGTCGTAGTAATTTTTTTCCTGCTAACTAACCATGTTAATAAATGACTTAGAATGTGTTTAAAAAATTTACAGCACTTTGCTCAATCACCTCAATCATGGCATTAGAATTTATGTTAATTTATATTTTGCTTCATATCCTAAAGAATATTTCAAGGAAATCAGTTTTGCTTTTTAATCAATTTTCTTTAACAAATATCTTTAAATGTCCACGTTTAATTATAAATATATTTGTCGAAGATAATTCAAGAAATTGTCAAATTATTGGCAAAAAGCAGAGAAGAAGTTATCAAAGACTTTAAAATAATTTTCCCCCTTAAAGTAGACAACGAAGATTTCTAATTTTTTCTTGGTAAGTAGAACTAAAAATGTTTGGAAAAAAGAAAAGCAAAAATATTGGAGAATATTAGTACCCCTTAAAGTATGCAACCAAAAATTTTGAAATCAAAATTCTGAAATATTTTCAAAGTAGAAATAACTTTTTAACTTGTAAAAACCATAAATCTTTCTACATCCCTAAGATAATTATAATTTTAATATTGTTTGAATTATTTCACAACTTCCGCTATCCAAACAAAAATCGAAACTATTTCTGAGCATGACTTTATATTGTAAATCCTTTGTGTCCACATGTCTCTTTCTTCACCTTTCGATATTGAGTTACTGAGTCCATAAACAAAACTTTTCACCTTTCTAATTCGAAAAATTGAAAAACTATGGCACAGTGAATAAACAAATCGCTTGAAATTCAACACTTTTATGTACGGAAATGATGGCTAAACTCTTGGCCTATGGCCATATGGGAAACAAAGATGCAAATAACGGCTTAGCTATACTCTACTTTCGACATTTTCCATATAGGCTATAAGGATAAAGTTTTCACTTGCTTCCTGATCAAAACTTGTTGGCTGATTAATTACACGACGGCAGCAGCTCGAATTGATTATTGATTGAAAACCATCCGAGATTTTAATTTCAATTTTTTATGGCTAATTAAATATATCCGCTTTAACTAGAGTATTGGCCGCTTTCTGGATGGTTTTTATGTGTTGCAGACACGGACACATGTAAAGCAGGAGACAACATCTGGCCAGTTATTTTTTTTTCTTGCACTATTTAGTTAAGTTTTTCTTCAGTTTCGTTGGTGTGCCTCCTCTTAATTGCCACTGCAACTCGATGGTCTGACAGTCGCGTTTAATTTACGATTTAAAACGCTTTGGCGATTTATATAAGATGGCAAACTGGACACTCGAGATGAATGTTGCCAAGTGTAAACTTGAATGATTTACCGAGTGGGGCGAAAAACAAATGAACGTAGAGCTTTGGGGGAGTAGCTACCTAAGGCCCATTTTGGTAAGCAATAAATAAAGACAAGCCAGAGATAAAAATCATTTGTTTAATAGTTCTTATAAGTTTTTGCTGGAATTTACATCGAAATTTAGTAAAAATTTGAAAACAAATTGCCACTGGGCTTAACCAGTTAAACGAAAAAGTAATAAACTGATACGGAAAATTTGCTTTTATTTGATTTTAACTAAAAAAGGTGATAAACCGATACCGAAAATACACTTCAATTCGGGTTTCAATAGAAATGCTTATGGCACAAAACCGAGAAAGTAATAAATCCATTGATTCGTTTTCCTATAGCTAGACAAATTGAAATAACAACCCAAAAACGAAAAAGCAATCATACTTAAATAAATATTACTTTAAATCGGTTATTCAAGAAGGAAATAATTGACACTCATAAATCGATAAGTGAATAAGTGAATGAATCGATTTATTTCTTTTCTCATAAATAAACGATAAAGCGAAGTAAAGATTTAAATAATACTTTGAATCGGTTGTTCAGGATAAAAATGCTTGATAAACCGCAACAGATACAGTAATAAATGAATCTACTGAAATATTTTTCCACAAATTGGAATACCAACTGAAACCAAAACCGACATTAATAGGTAAATATTACTTTGAATCGGTTATTCAGGAAAGAAACTATGTTAATACCCCAATAAACCGATAGATGAATAAGTGAGTTGACTTTAAATTTGACTTTGTTTAGCTTAAAGCCTTAGCTCCTCATGCCTCCTCTCATGGCTCTATAAACTACGCCCATGTGAGAGGAGGAGGTGTGTAATAAATGAAGATTTGATAATTGAATGTGGTTTTGTGATGCATATACTGCAACCGGCAATTTGCCATACATATATCTCTGCATATTTGTTTATTTAAGCCAATCACAATTTTATTGGTCATATAAGGCCACAAAGCAAATGCAATTTAAAACAAAGCACAGGCAATTTCTCTTCACCAATTTGTGAAACATTTAAAAAAAAAAAGAAAAAAATCAAACGAAAACAAACAAAACAAAAAAGCCAAAATTATAATACCTATTGAACCTGAGAGATGAGAATTTTGTCATCTTATTTTGGAAGCAATGTCCCCGGAAACAGTTGGCACAGCTGGAAACTTGGTTAAACTTGGGCGGGGGGGAAACCGAAACTGATGCAACGCAGGCAACAAATTCAAGTGGCAACATGTTTCGACAAGGAGGAGATGGCCAAGGTTGGAGGGGCACTGTTAGCCAAAGGCAATGCGTCAGTTGTTGAACAACAACAACAACAGCAACAACAACAACAACATGAACTAGAAATAGAACTCTGGGACCGGAGGAGCAGCTATTGAAATCTGCTTTTGCTGATTGACGTCGAATGTTGTGGTTTCGGTTACGATATTTGGTACCAAAATACAAGCAACAAACAACGACAATGACGACGATGACGACGGCGACGTCGTTGACCCAGGGAGCCAAAGCAGCCCAAGCAACATCGAATGATGAAGATGATGATGACAATGACAGGGACAATGCGGGTGCCGCAGCCGGAGTCGGAGCCGTTGTCGGTGCCTGGCAAGTTGGTTTTCAATTTCGTCCTTAGGTTTAGGTTAGCTGCTGCTGGAAGCTGCTTCCTTTGCCATGGCAAAACTAAATGCAACCTAAAACCAACTCAACAAAAACAAAATACACAAAGAAATAAACACAAAACGAACCAAAAAGGAAAAGACCATTTTTTTAGTTTTATTTTTCAAAAAATATTTTAATATAGGATTTTCTTAAACCAAAAACTATAAAATTCGAATTTTTAAAACAATATCTTAAACTTCTTACTGAAGGTTTGAGAATTCTGTTACTCTTAGTTAGAATCGTTAATTGAAATTTAAAAAAATTACAAACAAAATTTTAAATTAAATAAAGAAAATTATAATAATTGTTGGTTTTAAAAAAAATTCTTCTCCTTTGTTTAAAAAATTAGTTTAAAAGTGTTGTAACTTTTAGTTTAACAAATTAATCAGAGAATCTATAAATTATAAATATAAATTATGTCAGAGAATTTTTCTGATTACTTTGCTTTTAAAAATGTTAGAATTCGGACATATTTAAGAATTAATTCAGCAAATGTTCCTTGATTTTCCAATTTTTAACACATTTTAAAATTAGTTTAAGGGATTATTTCTAATGTTAAAAAGTTCAACGATATTAAGATTTGTTTTTCTCAAACTTTCAAATACTTCTGAATCAGAAGTTTTATGTTATCGATGTTTTATCTATGTACTGATTTATATTAAAGATTTTTTGTAAAGTTTTACTTTTAAATTAAGATTAGATTTAGAGATTAGTTCTACAAAATTGTAAAATTGCATTTAATAAATTACTACAAAAAGTTAAAATTAAATCTATGGAAAATTCGTCCTTCAAAGTGTTTAAACAAGCTAGACAAAATATAAATTTTAAAATAATTCAACTTAAAAACAAATAAAGTATTTATTTTAAAGGGACACACACTTCTAGCAAGGCACTTTCGCTGTTTCGCCAGATGGTATACCTTTTGTGATCAAACACTATTCAGATATAGTTAAAGTTGAAACAAACTTTTGGTTGCACATTGATCATGAAATTCTGCTTGCATTTGTATATTATGTTGTTGTTGTTAAACTTTTGATAGTTTTGGTATTTATTGGTGTTTAGCAAAAGATCGCGGAGCCAAGTTAAAACACGCGCGACCAAGCGAAAAAATTATAGAACTCGCAAAGCGCAATGACGAGTCAAATAAGCTGCAGAAGAGCGGCGTTTGGCTTTTAAAATGGGGGCTTGATTTGTTTTTCCTTTTTTGTTTGGTATTTTTTGTGTGTGTTTTTTTCTTCTTTTTCTATTCAAGTTTAGTTTAACGACCACCGAGAACCGCGCGTAGACGTAGTCGCCTAGAGACTGAAGGCAACTATTATTTGGATTCCGATATTGTGGGGCAAGAACCAAAGCAGAAGGCGGCTGTGAGGCACAGCAGAAGCGGCGCTTACAGGCGCAATTGAAAATGCGCTTCTTATGCGGAATGCCGAGAACGAAGTGAAGTCAAAAAGGCAGCCAGTTGCACATAGTATGTGCTACTAGTAGTAGTAGTAGTAGTAGTTGGTTGCACTCGACTCGAACGAATGTTGTCGCGATGCCACTACACATCGTTGTACATCGTAGATGGATAGAACGAGGCGCGTGCCGATGATCCCGATGTTGATGTTGCATAAAACTGCACTCAACCGGACGATTCTATGGTCGATTCTAGCTCAAAAATTCAAGTTCGTATCAACTTCGTGCGGCAAGTAATGAGTAGTCAGTAGTAAGCATATGGAAGGACCAAGATGCCAGCGACCCTGACGGCTAACAGGAAATGCAACAACTGTTAAGGCCTTCACACTGTTTCCTCTCAAGAGAAAGCATACCCACAGAGAGAGAGCGAGAGAGAGAGAGAGCGAAAACAACGAGAGAGAGCGTGTCAAAGAGTAACTAAGAGATAAGTGAAAGTAAAATCAAGTCCTTTAAATGAATTTCACACGATTTTATCCTTTAATTAACTGCAAATTAATTAAAAAATATAATTTGTTTATAGTAATTTAACGTTGTCTATCTTTAAAATACATAAATTCCCCACATTTTATATTACCATATGTTTCATTTGACCTTAAAGAGAAAGCTTCTCCAGCTGCTTTCTCTCTTTGAGCTTTATCTTAGGCAAATCACTAAAAAGCTCTTGAGCGTTATTCATTTGGCCAACTGTTCCCAGTATTTTGAGCCAACTTTTGCTCTCACAAATCTCTCATTTAACTCACTAAAAACCGTTTTGGCTCAAATGCAACCACAGACAACATTCCAAACTTTTGATTCGCACAACATCGATCTAAATCGAATAGGAAGGCATTAAAAATTTCAGTCATGTTTCTAATAACTTTGAATTAATCATCATTCTTTTGGGATTTTTGTTTCGTTGCTTTTGGTACACGTACTTGAAGATGGCATTGAAAGGAGGAGAAAAAAACGTGTGACAAAAGTTTGGAAAAGAAAAGCAGAATCAATATTTCTTGCGTGTTTTTATATAAATTTATACAATTTTGTAGTTCAAACTTATAGTCTGGCCAAAATTATTTCCATTATTTATAATAAATAATTTAATTTTAGATTGTGATGCTATCCTATATACGTATTATTCTGATTCCAACAGGTCAAGGGTTAAACGGATTGAATTAACATATTTCAGGTGCTCAAATAAAATAAATAATTTATTGAATATAAAATTTAAAAACAGTTTCTCCAGACTTTTTCTGTGACATTTGGCTTTCATTTTTAATATTAAATGTTTCTAAAACTAACAAAAAAAGTTGAGATATCATAACTTGACAAACTTGTAATGAAATCTTTTTGATATTATGTGGGAGACTATAAAAACTATTCACTTCTTTCACTTATTCACATCTACCACTCATTCACATATTTGTATTCATTAAATCCAATCAAAAATGCTATACAAAATTTGTTAATCAACTTGCTAGACCAAAATGTAAAATTCCTTTCTTAGCTGCTAACGTTGCGTATACGCGACAAGTTGTTTCGCAATGTCTTTTGCTGTTTGTTGTTGTGCAAACGATTGTCATTAGGTAAGTAAGCAGGTCTAGACACATCCCAAGTTAAGTGAAATTTTTGGGGAATGATAATTTGCAACTTTAGCTTAATTAATGCTGAAATGTCGACACCAACTTGTTGGTGGGCGATTTTCATATCATGAAATTAGAGCTTGAGCTTCAATGACAAAAACATTAGGGCTAACGATACATTCATACGGTACATTTTCATCTTCTACATTATGCTAATGAGAATGTCATCTTCAATTATGCTAAATAAAATGACAAACCAGAGCTCCATCTAAGTTTAATTCACACACAAACATAAACTCTTCACTAGCCCAAAATCAAATTCCAAATGCTAAGCACACACAATTGTAATAAGATGATTTTAAATAAATTATTGAGGACCATTTTGAAACGGTATAAGTAGGGCAAAATAAAAACGTTTAAATTTTAATACTTAACAGTTTGGAAATATTTTAATATTATTTCTAAATTATTAAGCATGTTTTTTTCTCATCATAATACTAGTTAAAATTGTTAACCAGCGCCTCGCTTAATTTCCCTATGTTAAACTCTAGAAAAACTCAAATTTTAAGCTTATATGGCAAATGACTTAATGCTAACCCAAACAAAATGCTGCCCATATAAGTATGCTATGCAAATTATATGGAAAGAGAATTAAATTTGTTTTGTTTTTTCGTTAATTATGCCAAGAAGAGAACAGTCCGTCAACAACAACAATAACAAGAACTGCAATAAGGACAATAAGGGAATACCAACCACGCCCCAAAAAAAAGAGGAAAAATAATACACGCCCATGCACTTAGAATGCCGCCTCCTGCATCAGCTGAAGGCAGCAGGTGGATTTTATTTTTATTGCAAGAGTCGACTCTTTGTATTTTATTTTTCGTTTTAATTTTTTTTTGTTTTTTCCAAGAAACTCACATAAGTTGCAGCTGCTTGCAATTTTGTGGAGTACAGTGGTTAAAAATATATGTTAACAGAAAGCAAATAATATTAAGAATCTTAGTTTTGTTGGCTACTTTGAACGATCGGCCAAGAGAAACATGTATATATGTAAATATATGCCATTAGAAAGATTTAAGAATTGCATTTTCGTACCACTGTGCCCCTGATATTGCATTTGCAATGTAAAAATCTGAACATCTCTTGCCTTGACATTTGCCTTTCTCCACCCATTCCAACAACTAATGAGCTGCAATTTGCTGCAAATGGTAGCTGAAGCGATGCCTTAAAGTACGAAGTAGGAAAAAAAAAGCAATGGAGATGATGAGAGAAGATAGATGGAGAAAGGTGACTCAAGAGGCGTCCATGCGGAAGAAAGTCATCATAGAGTTTAGAAAACTGCAGCCGAAAGTTGAAGGACATGAGTGGCCGCGCACAGTGACTAAAGCTGATTGAATGATGAGCCAAAAAAAAAGAAGAAGGAAACACGAGCAAAAAGTTCAAACAAACAAACGGACAGCAGGACGGCCTGCAGGACCTGTCATCGATGGGAAAGGAAAGCGGCGCCAGTTTTCAGTCATTCCCTGTTATTAGCCAACTTTCTTTCTCCACGGTTTTTTTTTTTGTTTCGTTGTTGCTTCTTTTTTTTGGCATCGGAACTTGGTCCGGGCCTGAAACCCGTTAACAGTTAAGTGGATAAACCAATTTATGAGTTTCGAATTTAACTTTGTCACATTTTTGTTGCTGTTGGTTCTCCTCTGGTTTTTTGGCTGCCGTCATTTGGCACATTTAAGTGGATTTGCTTTGCTTTATTGGACCGCTCTGTCTGCTGATGGCCAAGCTGATGGCATATAAGTATTTTATTTGTGTTCTTAACTTTTGAATTTCTAAATATAGGTTTACATAATCATTTCATAATTTGTTTATCAATGCTGCCAAATTAATTGTATTAACTTCTCTTCGAGGGCTTCAAATATCCTATCATATTTGGAATAACAATCTAGGAGTGGGCAAAACTTTGTTAACCTCATAAATTATACTTAAGTTTGGGTTCAAATTAATTAAAAACTGATACTGAAAAATCTAAGAGTATTTTTGATTTGTCTTTTTCATAAGTTATCAGAAAAAAAAAAGCCATACATCACTTAAGATAGAACGATCCGTCCTCTTCCAGCATAGAAAATCAGGTAATTTACTGATTATTTTCAAGTTATGAACAATAGTTTATGTGAACCTCCCAAAATTTGTGTTTTGTCTCTAAAAGAATATCTAAAAAATTCTTGTAAACCTTTTTTTTATTTTTCTCAAGAGTTTCTACAAGATCTCGACCGAATTTCTCGATTTCTACATTTTTTGGTACTGTGTAATTTATTTCCCAGAAATTTGGGATAAAAAGGAAGAGAACAGTTTATGCCAAATGTTTTCTAACTCAATTTTAAATAGGGTTTTTTGCCAATGCACTAATATAGAGAATTTCGAGCTATTTTTGTTAAAGTTTATGAATTCGAACAATTTTGATGGCAATTAATAAATGAAACATCAAAGCACATTGTTGCACACTAGCTTTTTGACAACGTTGTCCAACACTGGTGAGAAAACAGTTGTTGAAAACGAAATTCCATTATTGCAGCTCAACTTAACTCATTTGCAGTCCTTTGAATTTGAGTTAGCTTTAGCTTTAAGTAAAAATTGATGTTGATGATGTTCTCCAGTGTCTCTCTGATCGGTGCACATGGAACTCCATCAGAGTCAGCATCAGCTCATTTGCATATTTGCCAATTTACAACAAAGAACTGCAATGTGTGTGAGTGTGTGTGTGTGTGTGTGTATCTGCTTGGGTATGCGACACGTTGAGCATTGAGCGAACGTCGACCTTTCGGAGTACAAAAGGCGTTTCCAGCTGTTTTCCACGACTCCACGACAAACGCTGACCCTTTACTTTATTATTTGTGCATTTCGTGTTTTACTTTGTGGTCATGTCTTCCAATACTATTAGTCTTACGTACGGATATCGCTTTGTGTCTTCTTAGTGGTTTGTGGTATTTGTTTTTGTTTCTTTTTTTTTAAGTTACGCTTTATTATACTTTACACAGAGACATTTTGGGGACATGAACATTAAATATTCAGGTCGCGTCTGGGTGTGGAATGTCTACGCAGAAATGGAAATTTACTTCTTATTTATTTGGCTTATATGAGTTTTCACATTCAGTTCAATGGCCTAGTTCTGCGAAAAACACGAAACCCAAAGCAAGCTCGATTTCTATAGCTTTGCCTAATTGATATTTAGAAGCTTCTTTTTAAGGGTATTACTGTTAACTTTACTTTCCATTTCGATCTATTTCTAGAACCATTTGGAAACTTTTTCTGTGACTCTTGGCCTTTACCTTTCTAAAAACGTTTTGAAGTCTTGCCAAAACCCATTGCAGCATCTCTCCCTCTCTCAGTCCCCGAGTCCCACCAAAGAATTGCAACCTTTCGTTTTCAGTCTCTCTCTCTGTCTCTCTCTCTCTCTGTATCTGTAGTCTGGCAAAAGTTGAAAGGTGATAAAAATTAATGACTCCCCAAAGTGTTTGCAGAGAACGCAAGACGCTTTTTAAATTTTTAACCATTTAATTCCGAAGGCAAAACAACAAAACACAAACATGCTGGCTTTATTTGATTTAAATATGCAATTTTTAATACTCGCCGTCGCCACCAACTCTGCCAGCCGGAATATCATAAAATGTTGGTCCTTTTCTGTTCTGTCTGGCAAATTGAATTCGGTTCGTATTCGCATTCGGCCAAACTATTTGCCGCAACAAGGAAAAAAAAAAGTAAGGAAAAGGAGCAAATGGAAAGCAAAGGTATGGCAATATTTTCATTTATTATTTATGCAATATCTTGACGATTGAAAGAGCGCATGAGCAAACGATAGGTATGTAAAATTGTGTTGCCTACTTTCTGGCGTTATTAGCATAAGCAGAGAATATTCAAAAGATTGCGCCCCAAAATGCGAAATGCATCCACAAAAAAGAAAAGCTTCAAAAGCTTTTCACACACACAACATGAATGAAAAGCTAAGCCAAGGAAATTTCACAGCAGCAGCTTCCCTTAGAAAGGAAATGAAGGCTTCACGACATGTTCGCTGTAAATTCGTCTTAACATGTCATCTATATAATTTGTACTGATTTTTTGTTACTTTTTAAGCAGTGGGTATTGATCAGATATTGGTAATAATATTGCTTACGCAGAGAAGAATTGATTAGCATGAGAAGTCAAGTCGATATGTCCGTCTGAATGTTTTGGATCTAGTCTCTCAATTTTTGAGCTATCGTTTTTGAAGTTCGTATATAGACTTTTCTTTATCAAACACAGATCATTTGTGAGAACTAGCCAAATCGGACCTCTACTTCATTCTAGGAACACACAAAGAACAAAGTATGCGATAGAGATGTATGTGTGTGTGTGTGTGTCGTATATTTACCGTTGTTGCTACAAATAAAGACGATGCCAAGATGCAAGGAAAAAGTGCAAGAACCTGGAAATTCATTAAAAATTAATCCAAAGTGTTTGGGTTGTATGCTTCACATGCCTCAACCGTTGCCTCTCTTGATGGTGCTGCTGTCTGGCAGTCATGAAAATGACCAGAAACAGAAACAAACACCTACCTCCCCCCACCCGACTCCACGGGTTGCTAGTTTTTTTGTGTTTTGTCTTGAGCTGCCGTATAAACGGAATTATTTACTATTTAGTTAGTGTTTCCCAGTCAAAGCCAAAAAACTAAAGCCAAAGAAAATTTGTATAGGATTTTTGCTTGCTTACTTTCTTACTTCGCTTGCAAGCGAGTTTTGTATCAATTAACGTAATATAGACACACCTTAACCCTCTCAACGAACCCCACGTAAACCCCGTTTTACCAACAAAAAGTCTACCGCAATGCGACAATTTAATATGCAAATAGCCGGAGCAAAAATCGAAGTAAAACACGTTTGCAATTTAGTTCAACTCCACATTTGAAAAGTTTATTACACATAAATTTGGATTAACGTAATAAATAAATAATTTTGGGATCGCAGCAATTCGTCGGTATGTCCATTCACCAAGCCCTCAAATTAGGATGCAAGAAAAGAAATAGAGCCCTCGTAAGTTCGCAAGTTCGTAAGCCTAGCCCTCAAATTAGGATGGAAGAAAAGAAATAGAGGCCTTCCATAATAAAGCTACTTCATACGTCAAAAATGTGTGTGTGTGCTCCTGGAAAAGGATGATGAACAATAAATACGATTGCAACTCCAAGCCACTTCTCACCTCTTCTCCACCTTTCTCTTCTCTTTACCACTTCTCCTCCTCCTCCTCCTTCTCTAACTTCTCCAAAATGAAGTTAGTTGTTGGAAGCCACCAAAGCATCCGAATGAGACCCCACGGGAGAGGTCTCATCCTTATCCACACCATCCACGTCGTCCTGAGCCTTCTTTGAGCTGTTCTTGAGCTTCGTCCACAGGACTCGAGTGGAGTAGATGGCCACGGCTGCAGCAGTCAACCATGCGCTCGATTCGATAGACATGGCTCCAGAGGATCCCGAGGGAGCCTTTGTTGGAGCAGCTGTGGCTGCTGGGGCGTCTCCGCTGGCTGATTCGTCTTGTGGCATGATGAATTCTATGGAATAAATGTTACTCTCCTTCCTCCTGAAAGTCCTCAAGGATCTCACTTTTAGCTTACCGAATATGTACTTGTATTTAAATTGTAATTGTAGTAGATCGTTGTTTGCTTTTCGAGCAACGAGATTGGAATGAGGCTTTTGGTTGGCAGCGTTGAGTAGTCTCATTTTTGTTCAGTTTTCCGGCCTGCTGGGTGAACCGAAAAACTTTGAGGCTACTAAGTACAATGGGTCGCATCATGGAAACGTGGGGTAGATATTAATCCTGAGACCAAATATCTCGCTTCTTTATCAAGAACCGAACTCATAGATAGATCCATGTGTGTATTATTCCATTGAAGTATTCGTTAATGCTCACTACCAATATTTTAACGATGCGACCCATTGTACTTAGTAGCACACACATTTTTTGGGCTAACTCAGCAAGCCAGAAAATTTGATAAATCAGACTTATCAACATTTTCACTCCAAGTTATTCATTCAAATCTCGTAGCTCGACTAGCACACAACGATTTACTTTAACAATTTAAATACCAATACATATTCGGTAAGTTGGAAGTGTGGGATCCTTCAGATATATCGTAAGGAGAGGAGAGTATTAATTCCAAACTTTTGAGTCTAGAATTCAACATGCCACAAGACGAATCAGCCAGCGGAGACGCCCCAGCAGCTACAGCTGCCCCAACAAAGGCTCCCTCGGGATCCTCTGGAGCCATGACTATTGAGTCCAGCGCTTGGTTGACTGCTGCAGCCGTGGCTATCTACTCCACTCAGGTCCTGTGGATGAAGCTCAAGAACAGCTTCCAATAACTAATTGAATCTGAGATGGAGAAGAGGTAAGAAGTTGCTTGAAGTTTCCATTGTATCCATTATTCATAATCCTTTTGCAGGTACACACACACATTGGAGACCTTCGAAATTACCCATTACATACATACACACGAAACACAAACACTCACACACACACACATACACAAAAAATATTTCACAAGTTGAATACGGTTTATAAGATGTATAATGCTCGTTAGTTCTGTGGGGGATCATCAAGCATTTATTTGGAATTTGCTAATCTGTTACAAAAACAAATATTTATTTCGATTAAATGCAAAATTATTGTATATCCAATTTAATCATTAAGTGTACCAATTATTTTGTGTGTAAAAAGGATCATCGGGACGTCTGGATGTCCATTCGGACATTGAATGCCAATCAAATTTAGTGTTCTTGTTTTTACGTACGGAGAAACACAGTCGCGTTTCGTACTAGGGAGTGAGCGAGATGCAATGTTTCTGCTGTTGCGGCATGTAAAGGGAATATAATATACTCATTTCATATAAATGAGTATCTTTCGCAAATGGTGCACGTTAAAGCGACGGATCACCAAAGGGATCTAAATAGTTATTGGTGGGGATCGAATGAATCACATTGACATTGTTTCTAAGCTAGTAGGATGAATTTTGATTACGAATAGCTTCTAAAGCTATAGCCATATCAAATATCTCCCAAGTGAGTTAGAATAAGAAACATTTTGTGCGACTAGAGATAATATAGGATGTGTATGGTATATAATACCCCCAATAATATACTGCCAAAACGATTTTCATAAACTAAATGCTAAAAAAATCGCTTAAAAAATTGGTATTGCGTAAAGGACCAAGTTATATGAACTTAATTGGTAGAAAGTAATTTAATTCACAGCTTTTGCTTTTTATTTTGGTTGATCAGGCTTTTTATACCAAACCTCCATAGAATGATATGGTATATTAAAGAGGCCAAACTGTAAGTAACATGCAGAAGGAAGGATTAAAATATGTCCGTCTGTAGGATCATCGAGTACTCGAAGACTATAGGAGCTAGAGCTACCAAATTTAGAATGTAGACTCGTGTGGTGTGTGCGCTGAAGATGTTATTTTTGGCCACGCCCCTTTTGCTTACGATATTCGAGAAGCTAGTGCAATCGTATTTCGAGGCCAATTTAGTTGATTTTTAATTTTTGCCACGCCCACTTCCGCCCCCGAAGTTAAATAAGTGATATTTATAGCATATTATATTTGCGATACGAAAAATATTGCGGGAGAAAGCCACTTTTCGAATAGAATTTTCAAAAGGGGGCGTGGAAAAAAAACTATCTGCGAACACGATACACGAGCCTGCATTGCAAGTTTGTAGCAAGCTCTAGCTTTTACAGTTCCTGAGAACTACGCGCTGATACAGACGGCCAAATTCTCATGCTGATCAAAAATAGATTTGAGGGTCGGAGATGATTTCTTTTGCCCGTTACATACATTGTGTGCGCCTTCAATATACCATTTTTTAAACCCTTTTCACGTGTAGAGGTGCAGCTTGCCGATACTTTTCTCTATATTCTACTCCCGTAGCCATTTGAAAAGGAATTTGTATTAAAACACGATGCTGATTTTTAAATCATTAATCTACAATTTTATATTTAATCCAAGTGTTACGCTTAATCAGAACACAAAAAATGAATGCTCGATGATCCCCCACAGAACTGACGAGCATTTAGACACCGCTTGACTATTAACAGTGTCCAATATGAATGTGAAATTTGTCCTGTCTTTGTGTGTGTGTTTGTATGTGTGTTGTGTTTGTGTGTGTGTGTGTATGTATTCAAGGTATTCCTTATGTATTGCCTTTGAAACATCGCATTAAGTAATTTCGAGGGTTTCCAAAATATGTGTGTACCTGTAAAAGGATTTTAAATAATGGATACAATGGAAACTTCATGCAACTTACCTCTTCTCCATCTCAGATTCAATTAGTTATTGGAAGCTGTTCTTGAGCTTCATCCACAGGACCTGAGTGGAGTAGATGGCCACGGCTGCAGCAGTCAACCAAGCGGTCGATTCGATAGACATGGCTCCAGAGGATCCCGAGGGAGCCTTTGTTGGGGCAGCTGTAGCTGCTGGGGCGTCTCCGCTGGCTGATTCGTCTTGTGGCATGTTGAATTCTAGACTCAAAAGTTCGGAATTAATACTCTCCTCTCCTTACGATATATCTGAAGGATCCCACACTTCCAACTTACCGAATATGTATTGGTATTTAAATTGTTAAAGTAAATCGTTGTGTGCTAGTCGAGCTACGAGATTTGAATGAATAACTTGGAGTGAAAATGTTGATAAGTCTGATTTATCAAATTTTCTGGCTTGCTGAGTTAGCCCAAAAAATGTGTGTGCTACTAAGTACAATGGGTCGCATCGTTAAAATATTGGTAGTGAGCGTTAACGAATACTTCAATGGAATAATACATACATGGATCTATCTATCAGTTCGGTTCTTGATAAAGAAGCGAGATATTTGGTCTCAGGATTTATATCTACCCCACGTTTCCATGATGCGACCCATTGTACTTAGTAGCCTCAAAGTTTTTCGGTTCACCCAGCAGGCCGGAAAACTGAACAAAAATGAGACTACTCAACGCTGCCAACCAAAAGCCTCATTCCAATCTCGTTGCTCGAAAAGCAAACAACGATCTACTACAATTACAATTTAAATACAAGTACATATTCGGTAAGCTAAAAGTGAGATCCTTGAGGACTTTCAGGAGGAAGGAGAGTAACATTTATTCCATAGAATTCATCATGCCACAAGACGAATCAGCCAGCGGAGACGCCCCAGCAGCCACAGCTGCTCCAACAAAGGCTCCCTCGGGATCCTCTGGAGCCATGTCTATCGAATCGAGCGCATGGTTGACTGCTGCAGCCGTGGCCATCTACTCCACTCGAGTCCTGTGGACGAAGCTCAAGAACAGCTCAAAGAAGGCTCAGGACGACGTGGATGGTGTGGATGAGGATGAGACCTCTCCCGTGGGGTCTCATTCGGATGCTTTGGTGGCTTCCAATAATTAACTCCATCTTTAAGATGGAGAAGAGGTAAGAAGTTGCATGGAGTTCCAATTGTATTTAATGTTCATCGTCTTTTTCCAGGTGCACACACACACACACACACACACTCTGCAATCCTCGGAAATTACTAAGCGCAATGTTTCATAAGCAATACATACCTTGAATACACACACACACACATAAAGCAGTACATACCTTGAATACACACACACACACACACACACACACACACACACACACAAAGCAATGTTTCATAAGCAATATATATATATACATACATACACACACACTCACACGAAACACATCCATGTTGGACACTGTTTGGAATCAAACATGTTAATGCTCGTCAATTCTGTGGGGGATCATCGAGAATTCATTATAAAAATCATTCTTCTGTTGGAGCAAAATTACTGTAAATAAAATATTTCAAATTTAAACGTGCAATTCGATTAACTAAATGGGCGGTGAGGAGGTTGTGCAATCCAAGAGATCGGATGACAAAATTCAAATTTTTTTCTACGTTTTTACAGCAACTATTTGTAAGCTTTGTAAATTATTGCAAGGGTATTTCAACTTCGGTTTAACTAAACTCAATTCTCAATCTATTTATTTGTAAGATGATCTGTCGAGTCTTTTGTTCACATGTTAGGCAAATGATTGTAGCGATGTGGAATGTCATATTGGAATCGAGCGAAATGTACTTTTTAACATCAGAGCCATAAGTCAAATAAATGTCAAAAAATAAAATTCACAGAGTGCTGCACTGGGGCACTGTGAACCGCAATAAAAATTGCCCAAAAATTTCGTTTCTTTTTTTTCTCTCGACATGTTAAACACAATTTATATACTCTGTAACAAAGGGGCCTAAAGGTATATTGTATTGGACAATAAATACCATAAAAATTGTTACAAAAAGAGGGTAAATAAAACGACAATTAAATCAATATCTATATTTATATATCAATATATTGCCATCGAAGTCATTAAGAGGGTATTGCGAGGTCTACCCAATCTCTGTAGATAACTGAACGATTTAATGAATTTTCGCGCCACTCGAGTGTTAAATTGTTGGTGGTAAAGAGGCGATGGCCATGGACTGGATGCTTTCTGAATGAAATGCCTTAAAGCTCGAAAAAAAGGAGAACAAAAAATTGCAGCAAAGCCAAAAGCCCATTGACGAATTGCTCACACCCTTTTAGAATGCATCAGAGATCAATGGAAAGTCATTACTTTTTGTAATAATGACTTATACGTAGTATTTTATTTTATATTAACGATTTAACCTGAACAAGGTTTTGATTTGCCATAGAAAAATGATCGCCTTCGATACAATGAAAGTATCTCACTATTTGTTTGAAATATTTTTGTGGATTTCATTTCGTTAATCCCACAGAAAATAGACTTAAAAAAATATAATTTTATCCCTTCTTGTGAAACATAATTCTTTATCTTAGAAAATATCAAATATTATTACATTGTATACACTTGCAAAATGTCGTCTTAAAAGTATGAGAAAAAGAGAAAAGTGAAAAGAAATTATGAAGAATATTACTCATTCGCCTATTGATCCCATTAATTACAAGTGCATAATGTCAGATACAATGGGAAAAAAAACATAAGTAATTGAGAATCTGCAACTATTAAGGAAATGATCCCAAATAGGTTTAAAGCAGGCTTAATATTAAATTGTATGAAAGTATCTTTGGGTGGTTTAGCATTGATATTGAATTCCTTATGCTTTTTGTTCAAATAATTTGAGATCTCTTTTGGTATATAAGATATCTCAATTTTAAAATCTAATTTCAGCATTATCGCATTTTGTTTTCGATTATTTAAGATGAAGTTGTCAGATTCAATCTCAATTCGTAGAGTATTCGAAAGGCATTTATCTGCCATACACAAAAAGTCAACCAAATTTATAAAATTAAAAAGTTTTCTATTTGTTTTTTATTTGCGCACACAAACACACACACACACATGCGGTAGCTCATTCATTCGACTTAATGGCAGGCTTTTAATGTGCAATGTGTCTATCTGTCTGACTGTCCGACTGTCTGATAGTCTGTCGGTATGTTTGTCTCTCTGTCTCTCTCTGTCTGTCTCTGTCTAGGCTTACCGTAGTGTTGGAGTGTTGATTATTTAATAATTTTCGGTATTTTTTGTAATTTTTTGGTAAATGGTTGGTCTGCCACTTGAAGTGGAAATGCATGTGGTGATTCCATTTCATGCTGCATTCCTTCATTCTGGTGCCACATCCTGGTGGCACATCCATCCATGCCGTGAATGCGGCAGCTGGAAAAAAGAAATGGATTCAATAAATCAGTGAAATGCGCAAGCAAAATAATAATTAGTAAAAGAGATGCATAAAAATTTATGAAAAATTACACAATTTCCGATATGGGGAGGAAGAAGGGAAAAGTCATGCATACATAGATAGATAGTTGGATAGATGGGAGAAGTTACTCTTAATATGCAGCACATGTAGAAAATGAGTTAAATGCTCAACCACAGACAGACAGACAGACGGACTTAATTTCTATGCGAGCTGTCAGTACTTCACCACCCCGCAGAAACCTCATTCTTCTTATCCTCATCATCCCTATCCTCCCCATCATCATCATCATCATCTGAGCTAAAGAGAGCAGGACATCATCATCATTTGGCCTGTGCCGCATGTTCAATATGATTCGTGACATGTTAAAGAATTAGTGGTATAGCTAAACACACCTACAAGGGGTACCCCACCACCACCTCGACCCCTCGACCACCCATCAACACGAACGTAGACATGTGTTTGTGTGTTCTTGCCACGTGCGCCACATGTTTGTCATGCCAAGTGGCCAAGTCCAAGCCAATCCAACCCCACCCACCCCGTCCGGGCCTCATTAATGAGAGTTGCTTTAAGTTTTATTTATTTATTATTGGACTTTTATTTGGTTTAGTTTACTCCTCGATGCTCTTGTGTGTCTGTGTGTGTGTGCTTTTGTTTTTTCAATTCTTTGATTCTCATTTCTATTTTGCTAAAGCTAATTGATTTCTCTTTTTTTCATAGCATACTTTTTTGGGCAATGGCAATTGGCTTTATATTTATAGTCTGATTCCAAATAGAAATTGAAACCTTTTCCTATTTTCATTGGTCTCCAATCCAATGTAATGAATAAACGAAAAACTATATAATAATAACTTCCACTTTTCATATATCTAAATTATGGTTTTTAGTTGGTAGAACTTATCAAAAATCTCACAAACTTTAACTAACAAACTCTCCAATATTTTGCCCATTTTTTGCTCAGAGAGTTTTCTATTTCTTGTTACTTAAATATCAAACGACCATCATCTTGCCTTCAGAACTTCTCTCTCTTTCGACCGTCATCAACATTGTTCCGGAAGCTTAAATTGGACTTGCATTACGTTGCACGTTGCGTTTCTTGTTTAAATTTTTGCAGTCCTGTGGTTAAGTTTACGCCGTGTCTGGGCCTCTTTACTAACTATGTTAGCCATGTACATAACAACAACTAGAACAGCAAAAAAAAAAAAAAAAAAAAAAAAAACGAAACCAAGAAACAACAAACTGTATACAGTTACATGGCCATCATGCGGGTGTCAACTATGTTGTTGTCCTTGCTGTGCTGCTCCTTAACCACTTTTTCGCCCGATTCCGTGTTCGTGTTACCCTCACTAGCTCCTGGCTCCTGGCTCATGGCTCCTGTTCAGTTCGTGTTGCTGTCGCTTTCGTCTAATTTGTAAAATTATTCGCACGTACTTTCTTATTAGTTTGTTTACGCCATGTAAAATTCCATCGTGCTACGAGGCAAGAGCAAAGTTTGCCAAAGCAACTCAAACCAACCAAGAAGTTCTCAATTTGAAGCAAAAAATAAACACAACAACCTTAAGAAGTCTTTAAAAAAACCAAATTTAATTGAGGTGTGTATCTTCTAAAATGGTTTGCCAAGCAAACTTATCCGATATTAAAAGATCATCCAAAATTATCCACCTCAAAGTCATATTAACCCCAAACGTTTGGTAGATTGTCTTATAGCTTAACGATTTAAGGGCATTGAAACTTCGTTGGAGTTGGAAATGTTTCTTCTTCCATCAGTTCCCACATGAATTCCATTTATCAAGCCCACTTACGACATTTAATCAAGATATTAACAAAAGGTTCAATTCATTTGGCGGCACATGGTCGAGCACACCGAGAAAACAAAAGCAACATGAAAAACAAGTCAACTGCAACACGGCAAAACGGCAAAAACGTAAAGAAAAAACGCCACAAAAATACTAGGGGAAAAAAATTCAAATCGCAAAATGCAAAGCTTTGGGGAATTAGTGACAGCCGAGCGGAAAGACCAGCTCCAGTTTCAGTTCCACCGAGCTTTTCTATGTGACATTTGCAATTGACAGTCGCATCGAGTCGTCGGCGGAATGTTGGTGGGTGAAGCACTGTGTGTTGGGGGGATGGGGGGTGGGGGGAAAGCCAAATGCAGTCTTTCCTCTGCGACAACGATTCCAACATTTAAAATGGCAAACTTTTTCCTTGCGGTACTTTTCTTGCGGCAAAATGTCAAACTCTAGAAGTTCACCTAAAAAAAAACACACAAAACCCCATAGAATCGTCTCAACTTTAACTGTGATGTAGGTTCTATACTCTTGCATGGCTTGAAGGAGTTCTATTACACTAATCTAGAGTCATGGAATTGTTGTGAAATTTCAGTTGAAGTTGGCAAACGCAGCTAAGGACAGAATAAATATGAAACCTTACGTTTTAGCTGACTCAAGGTCAATCTTATGAAAGAGAACAAGTATTTTTAATATGAATTGTTGTGAAATTTCACTTCAAGTTAGAGAAATGAAAATGCTAGTGGAGTTTGACATTGTAGATATATGAAATTGGAGAGCTAAAGTAGTTTAGGGCAAGAAAATTGATTGAGGAATTGTAAAAAGTCACAAAGTGTCGCAAAGTGTTCGTCAATCTTTGACAATTTGCCTTGATATTTCAATGAAAATTTTTCTTCTTGCAACAAACCTCTGATACAAATTAATTTCCCCATTTTGTGAGAGTATAGAAAAAAGTTTGCGTGCAAAATGAAGGCACACCAAACATGAACACGTGCGCAGTTTTACAAAATACTTTCCCTACCGCTACCCTACCCCTTCTCTGGCAATTAATTGCAACTTGGTAAGGTAAATTTATTAAAGCAACTTTTCGTCACATTTTGGCAATTTTTTTGCAAGATTTTAAATCTTTTAGCTAAAGTTTAATTTTAATTGGCAGACCACGACAAAAATTTGGTTGCCCAAAAAACTATGCAAAACTTTGGTTACTTGTCGTGAAATAAATTTTACCAATGCCAACTTAGTGGAGGCGGCAGCCATGTGGGTGTGGCCAAAATAGAAATAAACAAAAAAGAGAATACCAGAAAAAGTTTCAAGCAGCAAAAATTATGTGGCGTCAAATGCGGCGCGTCGGTTAACCAGGCGGTGAACCGGGCAGAGAGTTCAGTGCGGGGGGGTGAAATAGGAGAAAGCAAGGGAGTGTATAGGGCAGAGGGAGCTGCTATAGGGCAAGATGGGCGTGCGGTTGCCGTCGGCTAAAATTTATGTTGCAGTGTGAAATTTTATGCGACAGGTGGAAAGGCAAAAACAAGAAAGCACACAAAAACCTCACTCAATGCGACACAACGACTTTTAGATACCCTGCAAACGAATAAGTTGGACTAATGGCTATCGCTATTTAATAGGCTCGACTTAATTCCACAATTGGGAATAATCAGGAAACTAATGACGCAAAGATATACTTTTCAGTAGTTGGTATTGCCTTGTATCGTCGGAGCCGTCTCCTGGTAACTTCTTCTCGCATTCCTGGCGGCTACCTTCGTACCATTGCTCGGTCTGTCCTCTACGTTTTACTCAAACATACCCCAAATACGTACGTTCGTACGTATATAAAGCAATAAAAACTAAAATTGCTGCAAAAAAAAAAAAGAAAACAAGAGAAAAAGCGAAACAGAAACGTACAAATGGCAAAGAGAGGGGTAAATGTATGGGGGGGAGAGGACTGGGAACAGGCATTACCTATGGAAAGAGAAAGAAAAGCAAATGGCAAAAGTGTTTTCCATGCGCGATCGATAAACATGGCGCCAGTAAGACGGGACAAATTTTCATAGTTCAAGTGGCGCCTAGGCCAGGCCCGAAACTCCACCAAAGTGAAATGTCGCCAAAAGCAGGTCGTAAAAATTTCGCACACACACACACAGAGAGAGAGACACACACACATAGACAACAAATGCGATAAAAATTATTGCGGAAGTGTGAAAGCGAAACGGGAGCTCAAATCATTACCTTAAAGTCGACTTGAATAATACCTGTTAATGAAAGTTCATAATTAATCGTTCTTGGCTCTGTTTTACCCCCCAAAATGCTGCTCATTTAACTCAATCACTTAATGCAGGAAACGTTCTTCACACTTTCATTCAATGGCCAACGAAGTTAAGAAACTTTTTTTTTTTGTTTACCCTATCATGTTGAGTTGACTGACTCATTGTCTGTTTGGCTGAGTCACATGGAAAATTGATATCACGTGACCATAGTCAATGTCGACTGGCTTCAACTTTTACAATCTTTATTGACAGCCCACAAGGAAAATCTGTTAATTTAGGCTCAGCGATTTGCTTCCTTGTTTTACGATAGACACGCGTGTAAGCCATAGAACATTGTAAATGGAAAAAATTGATAGTTGATGACTCCGGGCAAAGGTAAGGGGTGATGACATGTGCCCTAGTAGTATTTCAAGAAAAATACTTTCTATTGTGATTCTAATGAGTCATTGAAGACGTTTTACTAATGCAGTCATAAATCTCATACTGTGTCCCAAATAGCATATGACCTTTAATCATTTGTTAAACTATAGCGCAAGTACAATTAGGTATTGTATGGCAAAGTGTTATACATTGAGGTTATAAATGCCGTATAACAGGTAATGGGATATAGTTATAAAGAACTCTCCTAATTGTTTAAAGAAAAAAGGCTGAAATTAAACGTTATACGACTGTTATACAACTGTTATACGACTGTTATACAACTGTTATACACCTGCATTTATACACAATAAATGTAACAAAACCCTTAATAAATGTCTGCTAGTTTGAAACTGTTATACATCTGTTATACCAACGACAAGGCCTCATCAAAGCACAGTTTCATTTCATTTCATGGTAACTTTAGGACCAAATAAGTACGAGCATTTGAATCTATATTGTATTGTAGCCTCAGTTGATTGAAATGTCAATTAAGTCAGCCAATATTAAGTTCAAACTGCTTGATCGCTTTTACACCCTGCATACACCACATTCAATTGCACATCGTCCGTCTACTGCAACCTAGCAAGTTCAAATATTTGCCCTGTCGTCTCGATTACTTGCCACTCGCAGCAGTACGCACAAATGCACTAATTTCACGCGAACAATAAGCAATAAAATGATATGCCATATTACGTACACACACACGCACACACACACTTGAGAAATATAGTTTTGAAATCAGTTAAGTGTTGGCTTTGTTCAATGTGGACATTGAATGGCAATTCTAATGGGTCTCCATTCCCATATTCCCATATCCTTGTCCTTCGACTTGTCCACAACATTGTGACTGTCGTTTATTGTCGCACTGCTTTGCCATTGTGAGTGGGTGTGTGTGTGTGTGTGTTTGGTGTGTGTGTCGAGTACATTAAATGCGCATCATAAATTTCATTATATTATTATGGCGTTGTTTGCTACAACCACGCGAACCGTTAGACGAAATCGACGATTTTATTGGTTCTACATATTACATAAATAAAGGCAACTATCCACCCAGATGCCCTTATTCCACCAAAGACAACTATGAGTGGTCGTCATCATCCAGATTATATAGTCCTTCACTATCAAGCAATCAAATTCGATCCACTCATTACATAAAAACATTTCTGCGTAATTTTATTGGTCATTAAAATCGGAGTATAGTGATTCGATCTTCTTATCAATCGATAGGCCACTTTCAAACATCATGATTAAATCCGCCCCTGTGCGCCCCCCATCAGTTGGTCTAAGGGCAATATTAATGCACTAATTACTATATAAGACTGTATAGCTAAGCACGCCCACTAAATGTATTTTATAAACATAATTTATGGCAATTTATGGATGCGCCCTTATTACTCTAGATTCGATGCACGCCCTCAAATTGTGCCCCCAAAATCTCTCCTCGTTTTGCTCAGCAAACACAAAGCGACACAAAAAAAAAAAATAGAAAAGAAAACATAACAAGAGGATAGAAGGAATATCGGGGGGTGTGGACATGGAGTTGATGGCCATGACAATGCGTAGGAAAATTATTATAGCTTTGGCCAAAATTTGAACAAAGGATGGGCTTGTCTTATTGAGTGAATTATTATGGCGATGGCACTAAAGTTTATGCCATAAACAAATGGCAATGAACTCTTGCCAAATATTTGACCATCTCGGTTGGGTTTTTAGAAATATTGCTTAAGGGGGCCTGGCAAGGACTGGCCTATCCTCGTTTCGCCTCGCCAATCGGGTGGTTGATAACAATGTGGCTAAATTATGATTATGAAACTGATATGAAGTTTTGTCGATTGCTCGGGGAAAACCATCAAGAATGGGGAATTCCTATTTGAACAGAGATGTAAACTGTTCTACAAACAGGTATAACAGTTTGGTATGCAATGGAAACTGTCATATCACCTTGGAATTATATACTTATAAGAACCGCTCAAAAAATCGTAATTGTTTAGAATGTCTTCCAAATGGAAGCGTTTCCTACTGTATAACACTACATTTTTAACTGTTATACAAAAACTAGCATATTTCAAAGCCGTTTTAATATCTTCTTAACCTTATAGTTTTGAATAAACTATTTTAATAGACAAAACCATTTTGATTTTTAGATCAATATGAATTATCGTACATTTAGTGTGCTTTTGAAAACTGTTATACAAGCTGCTACTTATTTGAATGATTAAAACTGTGATTAAAGAGTGCCTACAATAGTTAGAAATAGAGTTAGCCATTTCTAGCCATATAACAGTTGATTTTTAAGCTATAAAAACAAGCTAATATACTTGCAAAACTGTTATATTAGCTGCTATTTCGATAAATTACTCAAACTGTTCTACAAATCAATAATCATAATGATAATTACCATCGTAAAGTAGAATTGTCTCAGAGACAGGCATTCCACTGGCATTTCCTCATCAGTGTATAACAGTTTAGTTTATTTGCAGCTGTAACTAACACGAAAATCGAAAGACTCAAACACCAAATATGCAAAAGTAACAAGACACAGTTTGATGTAAGCCTGGCCTTTTGGTTTTATGTTCGTCGTGGCACTTTCACTAACTATGCTACATACATTCCATAAAATGTTCCACAAACTAGAGTATAAAACTTAATTTCCAACATTGCGACACTGCATACTGGGACATATATGCATACATATATGCATGTATGTGCATTGCACATGTTAGAAACTGACAGGACAAGACCGCAAGACGACGACAAACTACAACAAAAAAATCGAAAAAAGAAACCCAATCAAGTTTACAAGCTTCGCAAAACTCTCCCCACATGACACAAAAATTGAACAACTCGTAAAGGCGAAAGTAATTTGCCGGCAACTATGCGGTAAAAAAAAAACAAGGGTAAAGGGTTAAAAACCTAGTGAAAAGGAGGACATTGACTAAAAAAAAAAAAAAGAATTAACTTAGCCGTATGGAAATGGCACGGTGAAAATGTTATATAACCTGAACCAAATGAAATTAGCAACGTGAAAGTGACAACAGCAAAAGATCATAATGACGCTGCAAAAATATCAATTAACAACAACCAGGACAAGGACAAAGGGGCGGGGGAAAAAAACCTATTAAAAGCTTACTGAGTCAAGTCAAAAATGATATTAAAAAAATAGGAAAAAAAATCAACTTAGCCGGCTATAAACAAATAATATGGTATGGTATAAAAATGGTTTGCACAAACAACAAGCCTGCGACGGGTCCAAGTGGACTACCGAAAGGACCAGACAAGAGCACAGGAAGAGAAACAGGAGCAAAATGAAGCCGGTAGTAGTAGCAAGAGAACAGAATTAATTGCTTTATATGGCGTGATAATTTATTGAACCCCACGATGACCAACATGGGAGCAAAGCCAAAGTACGAGACCAAGCAAGCATCAGGACCCAGAACCCGGAGCCGGAGCCAGACTCAGACCCAGACCCAGAGCAGGGATAACACGAGTATTATGCCAGCAACGAGGCGTAAGGGTCAATCACATTAGGGACATGCGAGTCGAGTCGAGAGTCCATTCGGTTGACTGTGTTTGTGTGGATGGATGTGGATGTGGATGATGCGGTCATTGGTTAGGGTTGCAATCAGATTATGATGTGCTCGAGGGTCGTGTAGTAATACGCTTTTCTTTTTGCCCATTGAATCATAAACATAATAATGGCATTTTGTATTTATGAGTCAATTTGTAGCTAAATCATTCGAAATTATCAATCTGTTATACCAGCATATACGAAAACATAATCAGATTTCTATTGTTAAATAATATTGTAGCTAAATGAGACTAGTTTCTAATCAAGAAGCACAACTGCAAGTTAAATGCGGAGAAAGAAGAACTGTTATAATTATTTATTCGTGGAATTGTAACTAAACTGTTATACGTTTAAAGAAGTTTGAGCAAAATAAGTGATACATCAGTTTCTATATTGTGTGATAAGTGCTTATATTTAGTGTTTTACTAATTATAATTTATACCAGTTTGTATAGGGGCTTATTCTATGTGTTATACTTGAGCATTTCAAGTTGTTTTTTAAGTAGAAATTGTCAGTGCTGAATTTTTCGGGCAATAAAATGCTGTGTATAACGTTAAGCTATGTTAAATGAAGATATGTAAAACTGTTATACAAATGGTCTCTTATATATCTAAAACTGTTATACAAATAGTGTTATATGTGCAGAAACTTTACGCATTTACGTCCTTCTAGCATAATATTGTGTAAAAAACTGCTTTCAAACTGATATATTAGAAAGGATATCTTCTTTTAGACATTTATTATACATTTTGAACTGTTTATACGATCAACTGTTATACATATATAAAACAATATAAACTGGATATATACATTAATAGAAAAACATTTGAATTAATGAGTAGAACGGGGTGGATATGCTACCAAATTGTTATGACCAAAGAAAATTCATCTATCTATTATGTAAAGTGGGAGAAGGGTATCTGGCCATCATTATTTGCACGTGTCAAACTCACACGACTAGAAACGAAGGGTCTTTTGTGCATATTCATACTCCTATTGTACCGCCCACCCGTCGAATCCCCTTCCACCTAGGCGCTGGGCATAGTGAAACCGCAAAAAGTATGCTATGAATATAATCAGAGCATTCAATCGACTTAATTTCATTATGAATATGATGGCAGCTAAACGGTTTTTCCCCCTTTTATATTGGGCACGGTTTGCTCCTTTTTTTTCTTTTTGTCGTCGTGTTTTGCCCACTAAAAGCGCATAAATATTCTTGGCAACGGAGGACACTAACTCGTGGACTCTTCTCCCCCCCACTCCCTCATTCTTTCGGTGTGTTATGGCCCAAAGCAGCTGCTCATATTGCACTTCCACTTTCCTTTCCTTTCCTTGCCACTTTTCTTCTCATTTTTTTTGCTTTTTTTATGCTACCCACGATGGTTGGCTATGGCCGGCTGGCTGGATGGTTGTTGACAAACAAATATGAAACTAATCCTTGGTAATTAGTGCGCCAACTTTTGCTGCATTTTGGAGCCAGAACATGGAGTTTTTGCCTGCCCTGTCCAATGCGTTATCCTGGTCAGGAGCAAGTTGGCTGGCGCATTCCTTATGCTGGGTTTACGTTCACTTTTTCTGTTTTTGCACATTTTCTGCGGTTTTGTGTGTTTGTCGTTATTTTTATTGGAAAAGTTAAGCCTGTGTTTTGATAGGTTTCAGTAGTAAAGGGATTAATTAGTGCGGACTTCTGCTCATCCTTGTGCTAGCCAGCAGTTCATGTGGCATTTGTCGCTTTTGGCTTATGCATAATTAAAGTTAAGCCAACTTGGCAAAAGGTCTGCAGGCAAAATGTTCCATAATCAAAAGGGTTCACAGATATCCTTTACGATTTTGTATTTAAAAAGCGCATTGTTTCATGTTTGGGATTATCTTAGCATACTTTAGGGACCAAGAAATTGAACTATTAACTCTTGCCACTTAATTTTCAATTTTAAATCATTTTCTTAAATCTTAAATATCTGGTTCGGAAAGTGAAGTAAACTCTTACTCATCTTGTCATCAACTGAGTTTATTAATTTCATTTTCTTTGTCATTTTGCTGTGAAAAATTCCAATGTAGTTGACATTTCTCCTCGCCTCGCGTCCCATTCAGTTATTCTACTCGCATTTCTTAGCCGGTTTTTTTTTCCACGTTTTCTGGATGTTTCTGATACCATTTTGAACTGCATCAACCATTTTTGCCAGCCATGTCAGCGCATGATTTACGAGGCCTTGGTGTACAAATGAAAATTGTAGTAAATTTTCAGATAGCTCTGAAACAGGGACAGAAAGAGAGAGAGAGAGAGAGAGAGAGTGAAGGAGGGGTGAACCTCTTTTTTGCGGCACCAAAGTTTTGGCCACAAAACAGGAAACGGAAATGAGTGCGCAGGACAACGACGACTACAACGACTGGCGACATGCGAAATGTGTTTGCCACCAAAAAAAGCGAAGAGAAAAAAAGAAAAAGCACATGCAAAATAAACGGGATCAAGTGGCGCTCATAAAAACAGGAACAGGAACAAGAACAGGAACTAAAAACATTCGAAGGCAGGGTAAAGCCAAAGGATAACTGTTGAATTGCTGGCCATAATAACAAGGCAGACTGAAATGCCACAGGACACAAGCTATTCTCTCCCCTCCCCTCCCCTCACCGCCACCCCTTTGGTTGTGTGTGTGTGTGTGTGTGTTGGGTTGTCGCGTAGCAACAACTTGTGGCTAGCCTAATAGCAGTTGACAACATGCCAGCCCACAAAATGCAAAATGCAAAAATAAAAACAAACAGGTTATGCAATATATTCAAAAAGTAAAGTAGAGAAAAGTTCATCAACACCAAAGGGGGGAAGGGGGGGAGAAAAAAAATCTATCGAGCAAGCATTCCAGTGCTGCAATTAAAGTACGAAAAACATTCATAAAATAGCTACAAGAAAATACGATTAAGAATACACAAGATGCAATAAAAATGGATATGAAAATAAACTACAAGTCAAGGAGGAGACCAGCATCCATCCATAGCTGTGGATAGCCGCATGCTGTGAAAACAATCCAATCAATTTATTAATTAAACAAAAACCACTCCGACCAACAACAATCAGCTAGAGAATACACCCACAGAAGAAGGGTGAATAACAACAACAACAACAACAACAAGAAATAGAATTATATATCTCTATATATATATATCCTTTAGTTGTATATAAGCGACGTTTGTCTGGTCCGCGTCTATTTGTCTAGCTTTGTCCAATGGATTTTTAATGCTTTCCTCTACTTTCTCTCTCTCTCTCTCTGTCTATTTCTCCTTCTCTCTCTCTTTTCTTTCTTCGCTAAATGTAACGCATTGTTAAGCTCAAGACTCGAGACTCTCGACTTTAATGAGTTCCACCACCAACTGGCAAAACATCTTTGCGCATTGTTAACTCTTCTCTAAATAAGTTACTACCCGAAAGACGCAGAGTTTTGACCAACTGGAAAAATAGTTGCTAGAACAAGTCCAGCTAGACTTCAGATGGTAATCAGGTGGCAAGAAAATAAAGTGCAAGTCACCCAGCAAAGTCAAGGAGTAACCCGATTCAATTAGAATGAAATCCAGGAAAAAGCAAACAGCAAAAATTTTATTGGAGGGACCAAAAAAATCATAAGAACTCTACAGAAACTCTGTTGCTTTAAAATTTGCATTTTTTAAACAGTTTAGAATCTATTCTAAATTATTATATTGGTAAAGCCAAGAAAAACATTTGTATAAAATCGAAATCTAGTTATATTTGAAATTTTCTTCTAGCAGTTCTAGAAATATATTGATTCATTCCTATTCAATAAGTTGTTGGAAACAAAACCAAATTTTACTAATAAAAAAAAAAAAAAATCTAAAATACAACAAATTTTAAAAGCGTTTTTCTGCAACTTTTGTGAAATATCCTTAAAGTTATTTTTGTTTACGTTAACTAATTTGGTTTATATTTGTTTATTTTTTGCGTTTTGCTTTATTTTTTTCTTTCTGAATTATTGTTTAAAGTTTATATGAGTTAATTTGCACAATGACGGACACCGAGAGTGGTTCAGACACTGAGACTATGGAGAACTCGGCATTAACTGAATCAATAATGACAGCTATCACAACATTGAATAACCCAAAGGGATCCTCTGTAGTTGCCATTGTGAAGCATATTAAAACCGTCCATAATGTGGAAAATGATCGAATCTTCGGCCAATTAGTTCTGAAGACCCTTAAATTGGCAATAAGCAATGGCCAAGTGAAACAATTGAAGCGATCCTTTAAAGTAACCGAACAAGCTAAAAAGGACATGGAATCAATGGAACAGATTAGAAAGGAGATACAGAAAAATGAGAACGAGAAAAGGATAAACGAGAAAAGTAAGAAGAAGAATGAGAAGGACGAGAAGGAGAACGAGGAGGAGAATGAGAAAGAAATTGAGAAAAGGGTAATCCAAAAAAAAGAGAAAATCGATAAACTGAAGGTCCAGAAAAAGAAGCAGGCTTCAATGGAGCAAGAGAAAAGGATGTACAAGAAGAGTAGTGAGAAGGAGAACGAGGAGGAAAGTGAGGAGGAAAGCGAGGAGAAAAACGACGAAGAGAACGAGGAGGAGAATGTGAAAGAAATTGAGAAAAGGGTAATCCAAAAAAAAGAGAAAATTTATAAACTAAAGGTCCAGAAAACGAAGCAGGCTTCAACTAGAACAGCTCGCCGAGAGACAATTAGACCTGGAGACTTCGAACTGGAGACTGATAAAGAAGAAAATGAAAAAGAACGGATTGAAAAAGAAAAGAGGGATAAAGAAAAAAAGGAGACAGACAAAACGGAAAAAAAGAACAAGGAGAAAAAGGAGAAGGAAAAAAAGGAGAAAGAGAAAAAGGAGAAAGAAAAAAAGGAGAAAGAGAAAAAGGAGAAAGAGAAAAGGATGTACCAGAAGAATAGTGAGGACAACGAGGAGGAAAGCGATTATGAGAACGAGGAGGAAAGCGATTATGATAACGAGGAGGAGAATGTGAAAGAAATTGAGAAAAGGGTAATCCAACAAAAAGAAATAATCGATAAACTGAAGGTCCAGAAAAAGAAGCAGGCTTCAACTAGAACAGCTCGCCGAGAGACAATTAAAACTGGAGATTACGAACTGGAGACGGGTAATGTGCTATCGGAGAAGTCTCTCAACGTCGCTGAAAAGCCACAGAAATTGGCAGCCACATTGGCAAAAACAGCAGGAGGGCCAAAATCAAAAACCAATGTAGCTAAAAAACGCAAAGCAGATACAGGTATTTTTATGAAAGATGCTGTATTCAACACATCGACACCAAACTAAGGCAGAGATAACAGCGCCCTATTAAGACTTTTAACAACAGTCCAAGAATCAAATACAATTTTAACACCGAATTGAAATTCAATAAATGGAATGGGTAAAGCTAAATTACATGTGGATTTCCTTGAATAACCGTCAAACAATAACAATTAATTTATTCAATCAATCTGAATTGAGTTGAGCACAAAATAGTTAGTTGGTTAATATGTTGCAGCCACACTAATTCTTCGTAGTTTATGTTTAGCAAGCTGCAGCCACACTATTTCTCTCTAACTAGATGATTATTTCTGACTAGCGATATGCAGCCACACTATTTGCATCACTTTTTTTTGGTAATTAATGTTTTTTAACACAGCAGCTACACTATTTGCCACACTTATTAGAAGATCCACTCATCAAAGTGGTGCTTCTTCTCTTGAGTCCTTTCTTGAGTCCAATCACTCAAACCAAGTGTTACGACTATTTGCATAGTTTTTTTGTTTGATTTTTCTTCTTTTTGGTTTTTGGCGCATGCGCCTCAAGATGCTCCAACCGGGGAACTCACTCAATGTTTAGTTGCTGCACTTTTGCTACGAAATTACGAGGGGGTATGTGTAATTTTTAATTGGGCGGGCTTATATGTATATGTACGGGGCACAGCACAATTGCGGCTAATTGGCAATAATCAAGCATTGAGAATGCCATCCATAAATTGCCATAAACAAAGTGCTCGCTCAGAGAAAAAGGCAGTTGGCCATTTTTTTTTAATTGTGATTGAGTTTGCTGCATAAATCAGCAAATTAAATTACGAAAAACACAATGGAGGCAATAAAATCTAGCAAAATGCATTTATATATTTCTTTTTTGCCCCCATCGATTTTTTTTTTTTTTTTTTTTTGGGCTTGGCTTGGCTACAATTTAATTACGAATGTTGTTTGGGCAGAGTGAGACGAGCAATTGCAGTCGCCGTTCTGACGCCACAAAATATGCTAATTTATATTTATATGAATCTATATACAAACATACATACATAAATGTATGTATTACATACCGATTCGCGCTTGTGGAAAGAGTTGGAACTGCGAAATTCCCTTGATTCCGCAAACCACCAAACTGAAGTTCCATTTCGAACTGCTGGCGGCTCCTACTCCTGCTCCTACATCGGCTTCTGGCTCCTTCCCCTCCGTTCCTCCCTTCCTCCCTTTGAGGCGCTGTGAAATATTTTTGGCGGCAGCCGCCAGCGACTGCGGTCATAAAATTTATTGTTGCCAAATGCATATTTGTCACATTTCACCAATGTGTTTGGCGGCTCGACTATATGTATAGTACATAGAACAATTTATAAGCAACTGGGGATTACCCAAGCCGCCCCATCACTTATCCCCCTCCCTCCGCTCGCTCAACTTTCAAAAAAAATAAAAATGAACGCAAAAGCCAAAACGCTAAAAATGATGTAAGAACTAAATCTAAAGTTGGCCAAATAAAATATTCTACACATGACAGCAATTCATTTAACCAAATTGAATATTTAACTAATTTATGATTCTTAACAGAGACAAAAATCTAAGAATTCTCAATTTGAAATGCAACTCACAACAATAAACCAGAGACTTGTTTTTATGTATTCGAAGAAAAACACTAAAACGCAAATGCGTTGACCCTAAAAGTCCGCTATCCACACATTACAAATATTCAAATTACTTCTTTATGGTTTTGTTTAATATTTTAAAAGTCCTTCTATACTTTTATTTAGATTTTTCATTTCTTTTTAGAACTGCTCTAACCAAAAGTCTTCCTTAGGAGAAAATTGGAAAAAGATTTACAATTTAGACTATTTCATGGGTCTTTGAAAACTAAATGGACCCAAAGAATCGATTATTTGAAATTCCAAGGAGGTCTTGCTATAGAAAAAAATAAATAAAACTCTTAAACATTTTATTTATTAAGCTTAACTGAATGAAAAGTATAAAAACGAAACGTATGTGATGAGGATTGATTCATGAGTTAAAATCACTTATTTTTGAAGGCAACAATATTTTCATAAATACCTTAGAGAGAGGATAATTATTTTATCCCCAAACAAATTATCAAATGGTCTTTTCTTTCGGCTAATATAAGTACTTAAAGAGCTGCTTTCGTATATATCAAAAATCAAACTAAATTTATTGATAGGTTTCTGCTTTTTTTCAGCTTAGTCAATGGAAACCTCCATCTCATTTTTTCTTTTTGGTCGCTTTTGCCCGCAAAGTGGTTTGGCAAACAAAAGGAAATGAAGTCATTTGTAATTAATGAGGTTTGTCACCCCAATTTGCCACAACTTCAAATAACAAACAGAAAATAATTAGGATATTTAACCTGACTGGCATATTGAAAATCACAGAGAGACACACAGAGAGAACCAAGGGTGACGCATCAAAAACAAAACCAAAAAAATAAAGTAAAAGAATATATAAATAAAGTAAAGAAATGCCATCCACCAAAAACAATCTAATTATCTCGTTAAGCACACACACACACACACAAACTCCTCCACACTCCACACTGGCGATGGGGAAGGAAGGACAAAAAGCAACCCCTAAGCTGGTATCAGGACACAGGTGTCGTCCTTGCCTGCCTGCATTGCCAGGGCTTTTGCTTTATGTGTTGACACCTTGACAGCAGCCCCACCCCCTTCGACGCCCGCCCTCACACACACACACACACACACACCGCACAACATTCTGCTTGACCCTGACAGATGACAGTCAAATTGAGGCTGACTTTTGGTTTTGATTTTGGTGGCTTTCTTCTTCTACATCAGCATCATCATCATCTTCCTTATGGCTGCGTTCTTTAATTAAAATTATGTAAATAAATTTATTTAGTTGGAAGCAAAATATGTATGTATGCAACTGTCGCCCTCAACCTTTAGCTCGTTTTTTCTTTTATTTTTTTTTTTGTTGCTAACAAATTAGCCTTGAAATGAGCAATTTGCAGGCCATGGCCGTGACAAGCAGAGAGGGAAGGGAGCGAGGGAGCATAGTCTTTGCCTTGAATACAAAAACGTAGCTGACAGCTGCTGTCAATGGTGGGGAAGAGTATTAAGTATACTTTACTCCAATAGGGAGGCGTGAAAAAGCAATTAAGTGTGCCACAGAAAAACAGAAGAGAGAGAGAGTGGGAGAGAGAGCGAGAGAAAAAGTACATACTAGAGATAGTAAAACATTCTGGTCAGTTTTCACCAAAAACCAAATGAATAATCCTTCATAATTTCCACACTCAACAAACACTCGACACACACACACACACACACACACACACACATATACACACACACACACTCTCTTGACTATCAACCTTAATGAAATTCCAAAAAGGGCAAAACGCAAAAACCATTTGGCCAATGCTCTGTCCTTTTACATGGCCCATGCCCCATCCCCCACTCCCCTCCCTCCCTTCCACCCATTCACACATATGTCAAGGTCCAGTTAAACTTTCAGGACGCCCTTTGCCATGCCCTGCCCGAAGCCGAGCGACCCTTTTACCAGATATTGCCACATTGCTGACATCAACATGGGAGGAATTGTTTTGATGAATGTGTCGATTTAATTGATGAATGAGTTTTTAAGCTGGAAAGTCGCTCAAGTCAACACACAAAAAAAAAAAACCAACAATGGTTGGAATATGGATTGGAGTGTCGCCACTCCTCTGTATATAAATGTTTAAGCCGACAGATGAGGAATGACCAGGTGAGGTTTAATTGAGTATCCGTTCTCACCTGCTGCAACATTCCAACATTTCAAAATGTTCAACTATGAAATGTTATTTTAAATTAGCTAAAATAACATAAAGCTTAAGAAAAAAAGTCGTAAACTAAAATTGCTTTGATTTAAAATTAATAAACACAATCTTAGCATCTGTGTTGTTGCATTGAAAATATTTAGAGCGTAGATTAAAAAGTGCACATTAAAGTTGCAAGAGTACCTCTAGGCACTTATTATATTATTAAACGATCGAAGTAATATATTAAAATAATTAATTAAATAATATAATAATTTCTTTTCCACTTTCACTTTTTCTCACCTCACAGGTAAACGAAAACTCCAGCATATTTGAACTTATATTTGAATTTATTCTTTAAAAAAATATATATTAGAATTATTAACTTCCATTATTTTGGAAAGTAGTCTTAGAGAATTAATTGACTGGGCCCCAAAATGTATGCTACACTTTGATGATCTTGGCAAATCGGCTCAAAAATATTCCATCCATAAGCAAATGAAACCAATTCAGTTTAGAGCAATAATGTTGCGATTTGTTCACCCCAATGTGCAGGAGAAGGCCATCAGAATAAAAGGGATGGGTTGAGGTGAGATGAGGTGGGGTGGGGGAGCAACAAGAAGAAGCGAAAAAAGGAGTAGAAAAAGGTTTGATACCAACTGGGCCAGGGGGGCAGGGGGCAAGTGGCGTTTCCATTTAGTCTCTCTGGCATGCAATAATATAAATTCCAGCCAACACACAGCGAGAGACCAAGCCAACATTAAAACTATAAATAGAAAGGAACCAAAGCAGCCAGGGGGCACATGCACAAACACACATACACACACACACACATGCATGCATATAAACCCGACTATGAACCTCTTTTTTCTTCCTCTCCCTGTCCACCTCCCCCTCTCACTCTGTGTATATTGTTATAGGAGTAAATTTTCCAGCAAAGTCTTGTGGCTTTATCTATGTGTGTATGTGTGTGTGTGTGCACAACAACATGCGGTTGGTAAGAAGAGAACAATATAGCCAACCAAAAACATTCGCTTTTTTCTCAACTAAATTGGATGAAAAGGTAGACAATTGCTTGAAATCAGACTGCGAACACTAAAGTCAAATGTTCGCAGTAAAACTAATTTTTCCTCAAATATTTGTAATTTAAGATTGTTTAAAAGTATTTAAAGGTTTAACTAAATTTTAAATAAAACATTTAAAAATGTGTAAGAGAGAAAAGTGATGGTCAAACTCGGGTGGAGTCATCTTTTTAATGGGTATGTTTAAATTTAACCATATACAAGGCTCCTATTTTTATTTAATTTCGTTCTTTTGGAGTAGTTTTTAAATACAAAATAAATCAATTAAGTGTTAGCTTAAAATGTTACTTTTTTACCATCACTTTTTCTATCATTTCAGTAAATTTTTGAGATGCGTTGAAATCAAGTATTTTGAAATGGAAAATTGTATCTGTCAATCGCTTATAAATAAAGCACCAGAAAGACTTTAATTCAAAGTTCTCTTTCGCTTAAACCTCTTAAATTGCAGATAGCCCATTTAAGTAGAATTGAAACTTTAATGAAAACTTTTATGACATATTTTTGTATGCTTGCAAAACTTGTTAACTTTTTAATCTTTTGCTGATTAGATTGTGACCAACATAATATTATGTATATTTCCGTCACTCTAACTGGGCTTTAGTTAATTAGCTTGCTTAACTTTAGTTGGACTCCGCCGCTTCCCCTTAGAGTGACGGGATGGACAGATATATATGTATATATATATGATATATACATAAAACTAAATGTGCCCGCTTTGCGCATAAAACAAAATTTCAACTGCAATTAGTCGTGCAAATGTGTTGGTGTCTCTGTCGCTCACGTTCGCTCTTTCTCGTTCGCTCGTTCTCATGATAAAACCATAAAAAATTTTCCGCCAACATGGCAAATAATTTGGCTAACGACATTTTGTAACTAATGCTGGGCAACCGCAGCAGCAACAGCAACAGCAACAACAGCAACAAGAACAACTAAAACGATAACCATTAACACGCCCCCCGTTTGACTGTTCGAGGGAAAATGCAACAAAAGCATTTTGGTCATTAAAACTCTCCTCTCCTCTCCTCCCCACCCACCACACCACCCCATTGCCGACATAACGGTTTATTGTAATGCCACCGCCATGCCACGCCTCGTAGGCCAAACTGGACGACAAGTGGCACGGTCGGCCGACCATCCACCAGCGTTGCCACTTAATTAGAAAAGTTTTTGGCGCCCACCACACAAGACAAAAGCCATTGACAGTGACGACAAGAAAAGGAGAGAAAAAAGAAAGTTCGAATGTGAAAGAGAATGGGAGACTCTCGAACCATAAAAATTATTGCATTGCATTTGCAGGAAACTTGGAGACAACGGCCAAATGGCAACTAAAGAATTGCGTCTACTCCGCACACAACTGTACCTCGTGAAATAAGCTCGCAGAGATTGGAAGAATTTTCAGTTAGTCTTTGATCTGGAGACATTCTTTCGGTATTATAATTTTTTGATATGGGCGAAGATTTTGCAGAATAATAATTTATTTGAGCAATGTCAAAAAGTCAATTTCATTACGTTAAGCTAGATAACTTACTTAAGATACTTATCTGTTGCTTTAGAGTATAGATGCATCGAACTAGACAATTTATTTTATTGTTTAGTTTTCAAGTATTTTTATTATCTCATTGTATTTATATAATACTTATTTTAATCATTCAATACATTTTTTTTCTCCTTGAAGTAATCGCAAATTCACTTCTAATAACTTTACAATACTTTTTAGAGATATTAATGATGTATCTGTGGGTATTATATTTTATCTATGACAATGACAAACGAAATCCATCAAAAACTAATTAAAAATTTCTAATTCGATATCTTCCAGATAGTTTTGTGAACATTTGGAAAACATATTTCCCATTTTTGTATGGATAAAATTGAATTATTAGTCTCTGTTTTGATTGACAGAAAAATTGAAAAACTAAAAATGATCTTAATTGAATTACTTTCTGAATTGTTGATTTATTTAGAATTTGAAGAAAAAAATATATCAAAGACAGGTTTTTTATTTACAATGAACGTTATCTATTGTCTATTTGGTATATATTACATCTATCGATATTTGTTAGTGTATCTGCAAGTGAAACTGATATACCCATTTACATAAATGGTTAACGGGTAACTGAAACTCAAGTTTTCTAAGCCCCCGCCAAAAAATGGAGGTTAAGTCAAGAGAATGCCATCTGCATGCCACAAAGACCCCTACTTCCCCACTCCCCACCCTCTCTCCACTCTTCTGTCACTCTCCCGCTGTCTCTCTCGACTCTATTTGCACATCTTTCCAATTAATTGCTTCTACGTGGCCATTGCGATCCGCGGCAACTGTCAACAAAAGCTGCCATTGCTTGCTTGCGCCACCCTTCCCCCCCTTGGCCCGCCACTTGCCACAAACATGGCCACAAAACAAAAAAAAAAGAACGAGAATAAAAAACAGATGCAAAGAAAACGAGGCCATACACACACACACACACACACATAGAGGCACAGGCACACACACAGTTGAGAGTGAGGAGAATCATCAATGCTTTCAATTGAAATTTTTGCATGAGCCTGCGACGTGCCACGTGCCTTCATCCTTCGTCCTAGCCGCTGTTTGCCGCTGAAATTGCTGGAAATTGGAACCCAGCCATGGTTCCTGCTGCCTGCCGCCTGCTGCCGGCTGCCACAGGGCCACAGGTTGCACAGCTGCCGGTGGCTAAATAACACACATGTATCCCACATATCCTACGCAGAAATTTTAGAGCCAATAGAACCAAATAATAACACTAATAGCATATTGAATATTACATTTTCATTTCAAGCCATGTGTGAAGAGAAATCAATTACATTTACCTCTCTAGTTCCCAAATATCGTCGTCGAGGTACGCCTATTTAAGTCACCTCATCAACGCCATAAAAAAAAATAATGGAGTTTATTTAGTTGTCACGCTATTTGCTCCATCCAAAGGACTCACTGCCATCAAAACAAAGCATCAATTTTTTCCTCTTCTTTTTTTTTGCGAATCCAAAAAAACCACAGAAAAAAGCCACAGCGAATTAGCTGCCTGCCATTGACAAGAAAACTGACTGTCAAAAGCAAAACCCAAAAGAGGAACCCAATACCCAATTGGTGGCTTAGCATAGAATACTACACAGGAGCAGGCTAGGACAAAGGGTGGAGAAGAGCAGTAGAGAGATTCTTCAACATGCAACTTGGCGGCAATTGAAAACTCATTGACAGTTGACAATTGAAATAAAACAACAGCAACAACAACAACAATAAGAACAACTCTTCAAGAGTTGGCATAAAAAAAATCAAGCAAGATGCCTGAGGGTAAACCCAAAATCAATTCCAGTTACAACTCAATTTTAAAATACTCTAACCCAAACGATCTGTCAACGTTTCCTAAGGACCTTAAGTAAATCTAGAAAAAATGAATTGAGATTCTATCACAATGAGATTTCTGTCTGAAATAGTTTAGGAAAACTTTCAAAAATATTTTAAAAACGTTTCTTACAAGAACCCGGAAAACTTTCAAAAATATTGTGAAAAACATTTCTTACAAAAACCCTTTTAAGTATGTATTTAATATAAATTAAATAACAATTGTTTTCTAGAGATGGCTCCCACTTTCTAGGGAATTCTTTTACCGATTTTCTAGTCCATCGAGAGTTAAGCCAGAATATGCTTTCTTCCAGAAGTTAATCAAAGTTCTTATTTAACAAACAGAGGCTTTAAAAAAAAGCCAAATTAGATTCAATAAGTCTCGACAAAAGGATTTTAGCTCTAACGATCAGAGATTAAAGGAGGAATAGAAAAAACATTCATTTAAAGAATTCAAATTAAACTTAGCCAAAATACGTATTTTTGAATCTGAGTTTCCATTTATTTGTCTTAGTTCTTGTGTGATATGGAAAAGATTTGAATATCATTTCTAGCCTTTGCATTTGACAAAGCATACATATAAATGCCTCTCTTTTCACTTATAATTTTCTCTCTCTTTCTCTGTTATGGCAAATCTATGTAGACCAGAAACTACACTTTCTTTTCTTACTTCTACTAACTTTGTTGTCGTTTTTTTTTATTGTTTTGTTGTTGTTGTTTGTTCCCCAACAGAATGGAATTTTATTTTGTGTCGTTCTGCCGTTGACAGGCAGCGGCAGAGGCAGCGTTCCTGTTGTTGTTGTTATTCATTTGTTCTGACTTGCTGAGACATTTTCTACATTTTCTATTTGAAATTGTCAGCCACAATTGATATGCATTGCCTGTCGATGAGAGAATGTCTCTTTGTTTTCTTCTCTCTGCTGCTTCATGCAGTCAGGAAATTGATTTTCAACAATCATATGGAACCATCCCTCCATCCCTCCACCCCTCCATCCCTCCCATCCATTTATCTCATTTCGTTTCATTTATTATTATTACAAATGAAGCGTAAAAAAACGCAGCAATTAATAAAACAAAAAAGAAAAAAAAAAAAAGAACAAACATATATAATACCAATCTATGTAGAAGGAAACGCTCAAATAAATTGCTATACGGTCGAACGCGTACTCCTAAAAATATGCAATGGAAAAATGCATTTAATTTTTGCTGCTTTTTATTTTCTTTGGGTGTGTGAGAGAAAATTGTTTCAGTTTTTTCCTTGCACTTTTTTTTTCTTTAGTTTTTGGTTTTGTGATTTGATATTTAATGCACGTACTCAATGAAGAAATTCCAACAGCAGCGCATTAGTAGACAAGCTTCAAACCAGGGTCAGCTGGCCTTTTGGCACTGGTCTGCTGCTGAATGAGGCAAGAGGTTGGGTTGGTTGGTAGAGGTAGGTAGGTACAGTGCCTGCCAATTGCTTTTCAACATATTTGATGCGACGACGACTTTCGACATTTTGCAACTTGGCCACGTACAAAAAACGTTGGCAGCAAAATGCAAAGAACCAACAACTCTTAGACTCAGCGCTCGACTCTGTGCTCTCTTCGCTCTGCTTAAGCATACAAACTGTATATAACGTATACGCCCTGTATGTACATATGAGTGTATGTGTGTGTGTAGTGAAGTATACGCCATGTTGAACAACAACAAACATAAAATGTAATCGCAGCTAATAAGAAAACTAAGCAGATCCTTGCAGGTCACGATTTACGCTCGTTTCGCATTCGATTTGCGATGCGCCCCATTGGTCTAGCTATTTTCGATGCACTGTTTACTATGCACAGTGTGGCAAAAGTGCATATTTATACAAGTTGCATGTGAATACTATTTGTAAACTTTGTGCTCAGCTTAGCTTAGTCAACGAAATAGTTATTTAGAAAGTTTAATCACTAAAAAAATGAACTTGAAACTTGGTTACAATTCCCAACCAGTCTAAATCAACTGCAAAGCTTGGTTACAATTCCCAACTAGTTCGCTTACAGCTTGCTTAGTTCATTAGGGACCTTGCAACTAGTTCATTTTATTGTATGAATTAATTTTTCATATGCATATTTATGAAATAGTATGATTAAAGCATACTTATAACTGAATAAGCAAATTTTCATGGTTTTTGAAACAAGTTCATTGATAATTAGCATATTGATCACTCTATGTTTCACATCACTTCATTGAGAACTGCATATGGAGGACGTTTCAATAATAAATATTAAGTCTTGTTATGTTTGTGAAACTAGTTTTCAAAGCATTTGTTCCATTCAAAACAATTCATTCATTATTGAAATTGGCTAAGCTTGTTATTTATTTGCTTTTTTAACCTATCTTTCAACCCACTGTGCCAGACTGGACTTGGACTGCCATGTCAATGGACATTTAATGGCGTTTGCCATTATGCGCCGCATCAAATGTGCCAAATACGCTTCGTTGGCAATAAATGCTGCATGGTGAGGTTTTTTTCCCCTCCCCGGATCTTAGAGCGCAATTGTGGGGGGCAAGGGAAAGGGAAAGGATTTCGGGTCGAAGTCTGTCTGCGTTTGCCTTAGCCCATGTCCTAGTCCTTAGTCTAAGTTCTGGTGGCCTCAGCTGCCCCACCGGTTGCGATTTCCAATTTTGTGTGCAGCATCTCTCTCTCGTAATTTTTCGTGAATTTCTCCACGTACTTGCATTCCATCTTCGTCGTCGTCGTCGTCGTCGTCGACGTCGTCCAGCACTTTGGCCCCTAGACTGCAGTGGATTGTAAGCGGCATAACCTTTGAATAAAATTAGCATTACCCATCGACCAGGTGGCGCGAAACAGAGAAGGATGGGACCAATAAAAATGCTCAATGACTTTCTGAGCACCATATGATGCGGTGTAGTCATTAAAATGAATGAATCAAGAGCCTCGTACGAATAGTATTCATTGCAACTCAAACTCAAGTGCAGCCATTTAGTGGTCTGTTTTTAGTTTAACTTTTTTGCAAGTTAAACAAGTTTAAACTAAGTATCATTGAGAATTTTTTTAAATAAATTGAATTCCATAGTCTAAAAATTTTACCCAGTCCCTAAAAATGTCTTATAAAATTTATTAAATTACTTAAAAAATAAATTTAAGTAAATTTATATTATTTTTAGTTCAACTTTCATTCAAAAGATCGTTAAAAATCTCTAGAGATTTCTCATACACACTCGATAAATGTATAAATTGTTAACTATTAACAACGAAAACTAATTTTCATTAAAGGACATTTAGTCCTTCCGTACTTAATTTCATATTGAAAATGAATGTTTGTTTTGTGTCCAACTATTTTTTAAGGAGGAGCAGCGGGACGCTCTATTAACTAGTTAATTGTATTGTACAATTTTCTGATCGAAAACAAATTATTTTGCACTTTTTAGGCCACACATCAATTATGGCCAAGGGGTGTGGTGGGGGGAAGCCCCCCTTCTGTAGTCAGGGTCTGGGCCAACAAAAACTAATTGGTGGAAAATGAAGTTTGGGCGCAAATTGAAATGCAATCGAGGCAAAAGCGGATTATTGAAAAACTTTTATGATTGAATTTTGCAAGGGTTGGCTGCAGCCCCCAACCCGATGCCCCGCCTCCCCCCAAACCACACCTCGGCACACCCAACGCAACCCAAAAACAAAAAATGCTCTGCCATTGTGCATGTGAGGGAGTGTGTGTGTGTGCGTGTGTGTTTGCGTGTGTGTGTTTGCCAACAATGGAACAGAAAAAGAACAAAAAAGAAAGGAAATCTCCTTACAACGATTTATATTTTGCTACTTTCGCTATAAAAAATAAATATGCAATAAAACAAAACGACAACAGAGCCGACATATGCGTTATTGTGTTCCACTACCCTCCCCCTCCCCGCCCCTCACCACTCCACTCCACTCCCAGTGGAAATATTTGCCTAGAAAACGAAGACATGAAAGCTTAAAAATATATGTGGCGCATTTGGCAAGACACAGCAAACCAAAAGCAAAGCAAACGAAAGGAAACCAAACCAAACCGAAACCGAACCGAACTGAAACCATAGCGAAAGCGTAGCGTAGACAAAGGCATTTCTAAATGGCAGTAGCAGGCCCAAGACCAAGGGACAGATAGCACATGGAGGACATTTGTGAGCGGGACAACGGGGCGTATTGTTATACTAAATTGCGCTCTCAGCTGGCGCACGACTTGACTGCATCATCATCTTCCTTTTTTTCTTCGTTTGGCATTTTTGGCATTTGGCATGCATCATGCTACATATTGGCTATGGGGCAGGAGGTGGTCTCTATCTCTGTCTCAGTTTATGAAGCACATGTTGTTGCACCCCTTTCTCAACTGGCAGCACCATAAAAACCGAAGGACTTTTATTCCTTTCTTCTAGTATTTACAGTACTCGAAGTATTGTATTCCCTAGGCAAATCACTGCAGTCAGATTTAGCTCGATGGCTATAAGGCAAATCGTTTGGCATTTGTTTTGATTTGCCATGATTTGAAAACAGAACGAACCGAGTGAGTGAGTGAGTGGGAGAGCGCGACAAAACAGTCACAAAATGTCAGCAATGTCATGTGATATGTCATGCGAGATATTTTTAGCCAATAAATGAATGCAATAGAAACAATTGAAGAACTTTGAGTGGTATTTGATGGCATTTCCTATACGATTTCTAACTCTCAAATGATCACTGTAAGTTTTCAACCATCTTTATCATGTGGTTATCGTTTAGAGTTAAGAATTTCGGGAATTTTCTATAGAATGAATGTCAAAAGCGAACTATATTTATTTTACTTGGGTTGGAAATGAGAGAATATCCTTTCAAAATGTTCTTCAAAATATTTAAATTGGATTTGTAAATTTTATTAAAAATTGAAACAACTTTTGGAATCTTTTCACATACTCATACATTTGTTTTACATACTCGCAACACTAAATTGAAATTTGTCTATCAATCTAATAGAGCACACATTTGACCTGACCTCAACACTGACCCTTTTAAGCAACTTAAGTGAACATTGTCGCTGCTTCTTCCTATGATAGTGAAAGTTTCTTATCATAATTTACAAGACAATTAGCCAGACACATAACAGAGCTCCCTCTCTCTCTGCTCCACTACGTTTTGGGTATTGGAAAAAACTTTGTCTATGTTGTTGTGGAGAGCTACTTAAAGTTTAGAGCCAGCGATGGCTGGGTTCGGTATCGGTGGCTGGGCTCGGTGGGACAATGCCAGACAATAATTAGCCAAATTTATTGTAATTAGGCGCACACGCACGGCGTAAGCGAGACCAGACACAGGAATATCAACTGAAGCGAACGGAACATTTGTACATATGTGACCAGAGTTGAAGTAATTATTATCATTAGAGCAGGACCATGTTGACTCCACCATCACCTGCGTTCGTTCCTGCTACTTGTGGTCCTTGCTTTTCCCTGTCACATGTGTTGCGTAGCGAGTTGAGACGGCATTTAATTGCACAAAGCTTCTTTTGCTCTTAGAGAGTTTTTAAATAATTTAGTTGTGTGTCGTAAGCTGCCCAGAAGAAGGTCCTTTCCAAAGAGTGTGTGTGTGTGTGTGTGCGAGTGTGTGTCAAAGGCATATGGTGTAATGCAGTCGAGTCACGTCACATAAGAGTAGCTCGCTAATTTTTCTACCTTTTTTTTGGGCCAAAAAAGTTTTTCTTTCACTGCAATGCGCTGCAAAATATTTTTTTTGTTCCAAGTTTTCAAGTTTAAAATTCGCTTTGTAAGCTTAAATTGTGATAAAAAGAAATACCGTTTTTTGAGTGACAAGAAGCGGTACAGTAATCACACACACACACACTCGCTCACACACACAGTGGCGCAAAGATAGTGCAACATGGCGAGTGGCTCACGTTTTCGTTGGTAAACTTTATTATTTCGTGTTAAAAGTAAATAAACTTAGCTCTGTTAAGTGAAATACAAAGAGCGAGAGAGAGCTAGAGTGGGGTGTGGTGAGGGTGGGGGAAAACCTTTACATTGTTTGCCCTTTGCGGTGATGCTTGTGCCCCCCACCCTCCCTCCAGCTCACCACTCTGTGTGTCAGCCAGTCCAAATTGAAATTGGACATTAGATGTCTCCACATGGGAGAGAGAGAGGGCAGAAAATGGCAACTGCTGTTGTCGCCGCGGCTGGTGACAACTTCAACTTCAACAACAACAGCAACAGCAACTCCTGTGGTGTGCACACACACACATACACTCTCATTGTGAATGACAACGCCCCTAGTACGTGATTTCATTTCCGTTTTGCGTTTTCCACTCGTAACTTGACTCCATTCCAGCGCACTTTGAATGCCAAGCAACAGAAAATGAAGAAAAAAAAGGAAAACTACAGCCAACCAAGACAAAACTGTGTCTAAGTAGAACTACAGTTGAAATGCAAAAGTATCTCGAATAAATGTGTCTAACCTATAAGAAAACTATTTTAGAAAAACCAACCACTAATAGACCAACAAATACTTAACACTACTTGGCACTAAACTTTATATGATTTAGTGTTGTAAAAGGACATTAAATTTAAAGATCTTCGACTGATCCAAACCAAAGTAGAGCTGAAACTGAGGGATTGATTCATCTATTGAACCAGTCTAAAGGGCTACAAAAAATATATTAAGGTAGGCATCAGGTAGATGCCCATCTTTCTGTCTATATAATATTCATCTCCTATATACCTATTACTTTAATTGAGAATTTATAATTCTTTCACCATATTTTGCCTCTTCTAACACGCTTCTTTCTAAGTTCCCAACTGCTCGTCTACTTTTTAAACTAATTCTTCTATCGGTTGCTCTGGCTTTTTATTTTAATATTATTCCGTTTGTCCATAAATGTTTAAACTATTTAATCTACCTTTTTTAGGCTCAGACGCATTTTAGTTGTTTTTAAATACAAACAAAATTACTACTTTACATATATTTTATGTCCACTATATAAATATGTATTTTGTCCAGATAATAATCAAACATCTCATTATCATTTGCTTAAAGAAATAACTAGTTTTGGTTACTATTTCCCGACCACAAGCAAAACCATTTAAAAAAAAACCGGATTAAAAATGTAAAGCACAGCTGACAGAAGCAGATTAAATTAGTTTAACCGCAAACATTAAGGATTACCAATTCTAAGCAATACAAAACACAAAATCAGTTCGTTTTAGTGTTAAGAAACGGCACGAATTTGCGATTGTAGTCATGTAAAGGACAAATTTACAATACTTTTTTGATTCGAAAATTTTGAAGCTAAAAGTGAACTCAATTAATCAGCATAAATTGCTAATTATTATTGCTTATGTTTATAGAATGATTCCGAAATGTAAGTTCTAGTTTTATGAACCATAAATATTCCCGAATTCAGGACTCTGATCTCTGCATTACAAACTCTCAACAAAAAATGAATATGCCCTTTCAGAAAAGAGTATTCAACTCAAATATTAATATGATCGATAATTATTTATGAACTTCATAACGATTTCTTTTGCCAAGATCAAGATGATTATGAAAGAAGCGTGAAATATGTAAAACAGAGAGGGGGAATTACCCCAAATCTTCTTGTCGAACCCATATAATTTTCTTCCACTCGGTTAGCATAATTATTTATGAACTTCATAACGAAATCTTTTGCCAAGATCAAGGTGAAATATGTAAACCAGAGGGGGGAATCACCCCAAAATCTTCTAGTCGAACCCATATAATTTTCTTCTACTCGGCCAGCATTCCCAAGTTTGACGTCAAACTGGTTATATTTAGCCAAAAAGTCTGTAAATGATAATTAATTAATATCAGCAAATAAATTGTTTACAAGCCCGTCTTAATTTCAACTAATGAAGGAAGACCAAAAACAAACAAAAGAAAAACAGAAAGAGATGTTTAAGCGACTTGAAAAAAAGTTGTAATGCCATGAAAGAAAAAAAAATATTCAAAGTCAAGGCCAGAAAATATAAAAAACCTAATTTCATTAGCTATTCAATGAGATGACAGAAGTGAAGAAGATAAAATCGACGTGATTTTGATGGGGGACTTAATGTAAGTTAAACAAGGAAAACAACCAAACGGAATAATTATGTGTATAAGCAAAAAACAAAAAACAAAAGAAAAAGAAAAGAAAACTGGGCCACAACAACAAGCCAAGTTAACGGAAGCTATTGGAAACGCGTTTCTGCCATGCAAATTGATGGAGGCCCAGACCAAGACCCAGACCGGGTTATAATGATCACCATTTGCATAGTAAAAGATAAGCGTATTCCAAAAATTTGTCTCTGATGATTTTTGCTTGGCAGATGGAAACCAAAAAAAAAAAAAATAATAAAAACAAGAAAATATGAATAAGACAATTTTTTATGATTATTATTAAGTTGAAACTTGTTTGCAGCACCCTGAGAGTGAAGTTAAGATATATCCACCGATTCTAGCAAATAAATCTTGAAAACATGTGTGTACTTATGAGAGATCTTATCATCGCGACGAGCAGAAAATTTGTGTTTGCAATTTAGCAGGGCAAAGTGAGAAAACAAATTAAAATATTCGCCATAAATTTAAAGCTAGCATGAGGAACTAATTTATTAGACATATTTTGTTTGCACCAAACAAGACAACTCACAAAAATTAATATTAATTTATTCTCTCTCGCTCTCCCTCTCTCTGTCTAGCTTTGATTCTTTAACGGATCCAAAACCATGCCCAATCAGAGATGACATAACCTTGAATTAAGAGTTCAGATCGAACCTTTTCACAGCCAGACCCATTTTTCGTGAAACTGGTTTCTATTGTGGTTGTGGCAAAAAGGCATAGGCCAAGGGACCAGATCAACCAACATTAGATCATCAATAAAATTTACAGTTTCGCCATAAATTTTTAGTGGGCGAGAAATGAAACAAAAGAGTTTAATGTCCGTCCAAGACACAAGAAGGTTGAATTGATGATGATTTTTATTTTCTTGTCTTCTTCTAGCTTGGTTTTTTTTTTCTTACCAACTTGTGGCTTATAAATTGTGAACAAAAGTATATGTTCAGAAAATAATCAAACAAATTTAACCAGTTTTCTTAGTTTATTGATGGCAAATTTCCGGCTACACATTCAGACAGTTGCCGCAAAAAAACAATAAACTAAACGATTAAGTTATACCCGTTACCATAGTTATTCAAATACCCATGATGGAACTATGTATGTTACGTTACGTCACGGTACGTTAATCATAACAAGGTGATCAATAAAAGATCGTATAAATTGAAGTGTGAAGAGTTGACAGAACGTTAAGTTCTTTGATTAATTGTGGGCCAAATAAAAGATCATATAACTAATTGTGTTTAGAATTGACATTGTCTCAAATATAATGCAACAACTTTATGTTATGTTGCTTTACGTGATGCAGATGTAGATTTTATACATACGATTCTATAATTATACTACTTGATACTTCCCAAAATTCATAACAGCAATTCTTCTTCTAAATTCAGAACGATTTCGTTTTACTTTACGTTGCATTACGTTACGTAATTTCATATTTTTTGGATAATATTTGTTACATAATAGCGTATTTGTATAATTATATGATATTCTGTATAATCTCACATATATAGAACAGCTATTTTTTAACATGAAAAGATACAACTTTGATTTACGATGCGTTACGTTACGTAATATAACATATATGTTCATATACTACTATACTACACTTCAAACATTTAGAAAATCAATAAAATGTTACCTGATCTTAAATGTGTTTATAAAGTTGAATGATCTTGTGGCAATTGATCATTAGAATTTAACTGCTTATCGTAGTAGAATATTCTTAAAACTTGTGTCGTTCCCCCACATAACTTTAAGAGACCTTTCCAACGAAATCATTGACAAATAATCTCAGTTACTCAATCAGGAACCAATTTTAGCGATTAACTTCTTGCCGCTAATTGATTTCTTAATATTTTTTGGCTGAGAAAGTCATTTAGTCGATCTTGCTGTGACACTTCATTACGTCACTTAAGCAAGAGTGGGAACCCGAAATAAGCAATAGGGAAACCACAAACAACTATGCGTTAGTTACGATCAAGAACTTGTCGGTTTCAAATATACTCATTAGCTAAAAGTGGGAACATGGGGGCCTTTCATTGAACAACATTTCGTTCCTTCTGAGTACCTAATTTCATAGGCATATGACGCAAGCAGGAGGAAAGGAACCTATCTATTCTAGTCCTAATAAGAAATAGTTCCATATTATTCAAACTGACTTTAATTCGTTTTCGTTTCCATTTTCCTTCCGCCATTTTGAATGTAGAACCTAAGTACAGTTGTGCTTGAATGTTCTTTCAACTTGAAATACTCTTTCACTGTGAATGCACAATGGGTAGATGGATAGAAGTAGAATAAGAAATATGAACTAATGGCAAAAAGACACTTGTTTGATAGATTTTAGCCAGTTGTCAGATTAATGCAACATTAAAATAAATTTCATTGGCATAAATTAAGAGGCAGCTAACGAGATGGTGCAAAAGTCACAGACGAAATCCAATCAGCCAATTAAAATTAGTTTTAATTCAACGATAACGAAATGCTACTTGATTTTTGGGCTTTGATGGCCCCCAAAAACAAAGAAATACATAAATACATACATACATAAATAATAATAAAAACATAGCCAAGTATTCGTGGCTATATTTAGTATATACTTGGTTATCCATATTCAATATTCAGATTACGAGCTACGTCAACCATTATGGCAGGGCAGCAACTCATCGGGCCGCTTCACGCAGCCGGACTTCAGGTTTTTGTTGACGCTTCGCAGAACTTCACCCAACTGAGCACTGTATATAAATAGTTAACTCGCCGCGAATTAACAGACAGAAGCGCTTTCGAACGCCTTTGGAGTAGAAGCAGAATAGTTTGTTGCCGCAAAATGGTAAGTGAATTGGGCCAGAGCATCCCCCCGAGAAGAGAAAAGGATTAAGGATTAATCTCTCGCCGTTTTAGAAATTCCTGATTGTTGCCGTTGCCTTTTTGGCCTGCGCCTATGGCGATGTCTCCCATTTGGGTTACGACTATTCGCCACCAGCACCGGTCTACCAGCCAGCACCTGAGCCCATCCATTATGAGGCACCCGCTCCCATCTCTATCCCTGCTCCTGCTCCAGTCTACCACCCAGCTCCAGCTCCCGTTCACATCTCAGCTCCCGCTCCAGTTGTGATCCCTGCTCCAGCTCCAGCTCCAGTCTACCACCCAGCTCCAGCACCCGTGCACATCCCAGCTCCCGCTCCAGTTGTGATCCCTGCTCCAGCTCCAGTCAAGACTTACATTCCTCCTGCACCAGTGCACATCCCTGCCCCAGCTCCAGTGCACATTCCTGCTCCAGCTCCAGTGCACATCCCTGCCCCAGCTCCAGTGCACATTCCTGCTCCAGCTCCAGTTCACATCCCTGCCCCAGCTCCAGTGCACATCCCTGCTCCAGTCAAGACTTACATTCCTCCCGCACCAATTGATATCCCAGCTCCAGCTCCAGTCTACCACCCAGCTCCAGCTCCCATTCGCATCCCAGCTCCAGCTCCCGTTCACATCCCAGCTCCCGCTCCAGTTGTGATCCCTGCTCCAGCTCCAGTCTACCACCCAGCTCCAGCCCCAGTGCACATCCCTGCCCCAGCTCCAGTTGTGATCCCAGCTCCTGCTCCAGTCAACACTTACATTCCCCCTGCACCAGTCTCCATCCCAGCTCCCGCTCCAGTCTTCCACTCTGCCCCAGCTCCCGCTCCAGTCTTCCACTCTGCCCCAGCTCCCGCTCCAGTCTTCCACTCTGCCCCAGCTCCAGCTCCAGTCTTCCACTCTGCCCCAGCTCCAGCTCCAGTCTTCCACTCTGCTCCAGCTCCCGCTCCAGTCTTCCACTCCGCCCCAGCTCCAGCTCCTGTCTACCAGTCCAGCAGTCTGCAAGCTCTCGAGGAGATCGAGCCCGTTTCCGCTGATGGTTACCGTTAAAAGACCGTCCGTCGTCGCGTCTACCGTCACCGTTTCTAAGCTAAAAATATTTTAATGTTTCCTAAAGAATTTCCCATGGAATTTCGAGTCTTAAAGTCAAAAAAACACACAAAACTACCTAACGAAAAAATAAACTTTTGATTGTTGAAAAAAAAAAATTGCAAACGTATTATCAAATTGTTTTCCAATCATCGCAAATCACATGAGAAATGGAGCACTAAGAGTCAATCAGCCGAACTCTCTATACCCTTACAAACAGGCTTATCACTTTAAGAGGAAGTTCAAGGATAAACAAAGAGAAAACAGTGTGATCTGTAAGTTTAGTTAGTTACACCATCATCGATAAAGTCAATGTACCCTAATTCTTGCCACAATATTAGTAGAAAAGTTTCCGTACTCAATCAGCCCACCAGAAAAAGAAAAGAGGAAGCAATTCCAGTTCGTGCCACGTCGCTCTAACCACTCTCTTAAAGTTGTAAATTTATGAAACCAAAGGAAGGCATTCGTTCGCCGCCTTGCTCTTGGAGAAATCAACTAGTCCTAGTCCAATAGACAGACAAGGAGTTGCAACCAAGTGACCTCCCCAAGGAATCGTCCATCGTCATTCTATGCACCATACACCCAACACAGTCCAACCCAACCCACTCGAGCAACCATTTATCACAAAATTTATGGCCTGGAATGAGCTTTGATGATGTGGAAATTTTTTCTCGTTAGATTCAAAAGTTTCAGCGTCCCACTCAAATCGATCGAAGAAGCACCAGAAGGGATTGGCCTCATCATCAGGAGGTAAAGAGTAGACCACTGACCACTTGTGGCTGGAGCACTTCCAGACTTCCACTGAGGAGAAAAATTAACAAGAAAATGCTGGCGACAAAGTCTTTTTTTACGATTTGATTAGGGAAATGTCTGGCTCTGTTCTGCCAGTCATGGGAAAAGCTGGCCACAAAGCCGCACACAAACACACTCACACACATAGACACACACACACAACCAATATACTAAAATTAATTATGTAATTAAAACAAATAATTTGTTGTTGTTGCCTTATTGTACTGGCTTATTTTGTTAATTGCATTTCGGTCGAATATTGGCAGCTCAATTAAAATGAATTTAAATGCATTTTGCCTTTGATAGGAAAATCTTTTGCCCCCAAACGTCGGCTACATTTTTCGACAGCCAATTACAACTCGTTATGGAATATTGACCGCACACACACACACAGAGACACCCACATAGTTAGTAACTAATCAGTCGTGATTAGTTGTGTGGCATTTCAATGGTTTTCAAATTGATTCCCATAGAGAAAACAAATGACAGAATAAATGAGAGAGCATGAGGAAAATGTAAATGATAATTTGTTAAGAAAATATATAATATAATATATATAAGTTGATTTTCAAATTGAATCGAATCGAAGTAAGTTCCATCGATCTGATTTTATTATTTTTAAACGAAGTATCATAAAATTGGTGTTTCGTTTTATAATTAGTCGTTTCTTTAAAAAGAGTGGCAACCCTGAGCATGTGGTTTGCCTTCATAAGCTTCATTAGTGGCAATTGTTACTAAAAGTTAAGGTCTTTAGAATCGATTGATATTGATTTTTGACTGTTGCAAATTGTGATTTAGCTGTACTTCCTTTTTTGGGCTTTATCTAGTTGTGATTCCCAACTAGTTATATCATTGAAGTAGTGTTATAGCATTGCAATTCTTAATAAATGACCTCGATCCTGTTCATTCGAAAGTTTGATAACGAAATAAAGATTTTATTAAGACTAGGAAACAAATTTGACTATCAAAATGTTTAAGCTAATAAACTAAATAAAGTGGCGATTGCTACACATAAAAGAAATAAAAAGTAAATTAAATTTCAATTAATAGTTAAGTAAATTATATTCTAACTTTTCCACTATATTCAAATTTTATTTAAATGAAAGTTAAAACAAAAGCATAAAAAAGATGCATAGTTGCTAACCCAAACTAGAAACAATTTTATTATCAATTGGAGAATGCAACCGAAGCAAACCAATTAAATAATGAAACTGGTTTTCATTCACTAAGAGACTTTAAAAATCACATTACTTAGGTAACAAAAAGTTGAATAAATGTATAAAAATAAAAACAAATTTTAAAAAGTTATATCTATTGATATATCATTTTAATTTCTTTACTTTAATCTTAATCAACACTAGAAATAATCACTATACGCGGGGGCTTTAAGTTTTGAAGGATTTTCATTGGACTAGTCCACATGAAGCGATTAGTGGGCAAACAATCTGACGTCATTTTGCGACAATTTTCAGCCTCATTGCATTTCGCTCAATGGGCGAAAAGCGAGCGAGCGAGCGAACGAGCGAGGTAGCGAAAAAGAAATGAAATTGCAAACAATTGACAGTTGGTTGCATTTTCCAACCGCACTTAATTAGCAGTTAATGATGCCTGATTAACACGCATTATGGCCATTCGAGGTGACCCACCCAGTCGAGCCCCCACCCCCCTCCTCTTCAGGCCCTCTTCACCTGTCGCAATCAATGTAATACGATGCTTTTAGGCGCCAACGGATTACAAAATAATCACAGACATCCAGCCAAAAAGTATGCAAACAAGAACAAAAGTGAAAACGTTAAAAATTGATGCCTGAAATCCATGCGGCTGGCCAGCAACTTTAAATCGAAGGGAGAGATCTTTGGTAAAATTGACAGTATCTGCGTAATTATATCGCCAATATGGGACGGGAAGAAGGTAGAAGAGAGAAGAGAGAAGGGGAAACTGTAGCTGGTAGCTGAAATATGCAAACGTTGACTGGCTCCATTTATTTTTACTGTTACTGCATATTGGGGCCAAGAGTTTGGAGGGGGAGAAGTGGAGAGCGAAATCGAGTGAAACAGGCGCGAAAATAATCGTTAGCCTAGACAGGTGGGTCGCCGCCTCGCCGGCAGTTGCACTTCATTTGCAGCATTAATTTGTCGCCCGTTGATTTATCTCGCGAAAAAATATATACACACACACATACATATACCTATACATATGTACGTACGATCCAACGACGTTGGCGAATGAATTTATGAGTCTCCGGGTCTGGGTTTTGGTTGTGGGTTTTATGTAGCCAGACGGCGATTTTCAACCCAACCCGACCAGTTTTTGTGTATTTAATATCGATTGTTAAGCATTGTCAGCTGTTGTTTCAAGTTGGTCATGTCAACAAAATATCTAGCAAAACAATGGTTATTCGCTTGCAGTTTCTTTCGTTTCGTTTTCAATAAAAAACTATAATCAATAATTTAGTGTTTCTTTGCTAAATATTATATATGTATGTACATACACTTTTGTTGGCTATATATCCACACAAATAGATAGGTTTATGTATTTATGTAGTTATGCAAATAGCTTGAATGTGAAATCGGTGCGTTCGAAGCGCGTGTCTTGATTAAACACCAAATAAACATATAATTCAGTTCGAGTCGTATTTTTTTCCCCTTTTTGGGAGTTGATATCAACGTTTTTTGCCCAGAGATCGTGATGGAGCCTTGAGGGTTAATGAACTTTTGATGTTTGCGGGCTTTGAAAATAAATTGCAAGCATCATCAAGTATTATCCAAAACCATTTACCACAATTTACTAGTAAATAATTTGGCCATGAAGAAGTGAGCTACTCGCGAATTAAATTAGAAATCAGTTGCTCAAAAATATATTGATTGGTATCTAATCCACAATTGGTTACCTATTTCCTTAAAAAGAGTTATGTAAATTCAAAATTCTCGGGGAACCTTCAAATTTAATTTAGGTTACGAATCAGTGTTGGTAAACTGGTGTTGACGAACTAGTGTTGATGAATGTTGGTACAAAATCGAACCGTCTGGCAACGACTTTTTCAATTAAATATCTGTTTGCCAACACTGATTATCCATATCCACATTTTTTGATCTTCCAGCACTAGTAAAATGAATATTTAACAGATCTATACAGTTAAAACATTTTTTTCCAGATTATAATATTCCACTCACAGTTGTTCAAAAATGAAATCACATTGATAGACAATGTTTATGTAGCGATGATTAGATAAGTGTACAAATTTATCAAAGTATTCGGATGCAGACTTTACATTTCGACCAACTAGAGACTGGAGTATTTACTCGCAATCAAAACATTTTTACCACAACTACACACAAAGCAATTTTCGCTCCCCCCAAAATGTTATTTCGGCTCCTGTCAATTTTTCAACATTTTCATCCCCATCAAGAGGTCCTTGCTACCCAACACCACCCCACCCCAACCCACGCTCAATATCTAACCCGTCAACTATTAACAGGCAAACAACTAAATTACGTATACGCAACGTTGCATGACCGCCAACACCATTGTTCGCATAAAGATAGGACAAATGCAACAACAACTACAACAACAACCACAACAGCAATAGGAAAACTAAAATGCATTTTGCAGTTTCGCTTTATTGACGCTACGAAAAACAAAAAACTAAATAATGGCATTGTCAAAATAAAAATAAAGGGGTTAAGTGCTTGTTTGCATAGCTTTTCGTTTGGTCTTTTGTGATCCAACAAAATTAAATCACAGTGTCGCGACACGTCGCCCGAATGTCTCCACTTGATTTTCACTACTCCATCTCTCTCTCTCTCTCTCCCTGTCGTTTTCCTTTTGTTTTTTGGCACAACGCACAACGCAATTTTCATTAGCAATTTGTGTAATTAAAACACAAGTGAAACGAAAAGTGTTGTCCTCGAAATTTCAGTCGATTTTGCTGGCTTGGGCAGCATTCCCACCATTTGGCACCCACTCGACTTGTGTCAACTGCTCTGACAAATTACTAGAGTGGCTTTTGTTGTTTGTTTTTTGTTGGGTTTTTCGCTTCTTCTTCTATTTTAGTTGTTTTTGGCGACCGACTAGCTGGCGTCGTGTTCAACTTTTGACCTGCGGAACTTGTACGCATATGAAATTTGATTAGTTGAGCCCAGGCCAAAACTTACCCCATCTACCAGCACGAACTTATCAAGACCCAATCAAGCGGATTAATGAACTTGCCCACAGACTCTAGGCACAGTTAGTTAGTAGTTGTAGGCTGAAAGAGACTAGTTCAAAATGTTGACCAGATGCTTTGTCGTTGTCTTTTTTTAGCCGATTTGATACACTCAGAGACGCCGCACGCATAAATATTTTTTATGCAAATGAAATTTAAATTAAAACAATGGCAACAACAAACAAGTACAAGAGACATTTTTGCCGAACTATATCATTTGGCTAAGTTACAGCGACTCTTTAGGACCCTATAAATGATGGAAAAACAATCATCGTGAAGCGAAATCGAAGTAGTTAAATATTAGTTTTAGTTTATGCCAATATTTTGGTTTGTCAATCGCAGACATTTGGATCATAATCATCATTAACCATCAATCATTTAACGATTAATATAAAAGTACTTTAATATTTGTTACGGTTGTTCCTTCCTTTAGTCTAATGTGGGAATAACCGTTTTGTACAAATTTTAACGTCAATCTTTGGGCATATTTTTGTAGATTGTTCATGCTTAATTTTAACTCAATCGGTTCCTTACAAATGTCTTAAATATACTAGATTAAAGAAAACTCTGAGAACCGAAACGAATTCTTATTTTCTTATTGTTATATTTCAATTATTTTCACTTTCAAAATACATGCGAAATAGATATATAACCGAACAATTGCCCAAACTTAATATATTTCGAAAGTTATCAGCAAAAGTTGGAATTACATGATCTTCTTAGGGTTGCCATGGTTGGATGGGTGTGCTGATGCTCCCCATTGACCATTACCAATACCCTACAATGTAAATATATCTATTTAAACATCCATCGATGCTGTCGCCGTCGTCTTATTGTCTTTTGGTCATTAAATTCTGGTTTCTGGCATATTAACAGCCTATAATTTCCGGACTTCTTTTAATTTTTCGTTTGTTTTAGTCGTCTCTGTTTTTTGCCTACTACTACTTTGCACCGCGCCCAGGTTTTGATATAAATACGCCTCATTCGATCTGTCCCTGGTATACTAGAAACTCAATCGTTCCAAGTAACATCTAACAAAATGGTTAGTTCACCACACAACAATCATCATCATCGTCATTTATTTAGCCAGAGGACTAATCCTGTTTTTCTTGCAGAAATTCCTTGTTGTTGCCTTCGCCCTTTTGGCTGTTGCCCACGCACAGTACAACTATGCTCCAGTTGATATCCCAGCTCCAGCTCCAGTGCCCGTTAAAGTGGCTCCCGCTCCAGTTAACACCTACATTCCCCCAGCACCCGCACCAGCACCCGTGCCCGTGCCCGTGAAGGCTGCCCCAGCTCCTATCTTCCAGAGCCAGCCCGCTCCTGTTGTCCAGATCCAGGCTCCTCAACCCGTCAACCAGTACATCCCACCTGCTGCCCCAGCTCCAGTTGTCCAAGAGGAAGCTGCACCAGCTCCAGTTGCCGTGCCCGCTCCAGTCAACCAATACATTCCTCCAGCTGCTCCCGCCCACGTGCATGTTCCAGCTGCCCCCGCCCAAGTGCATGTTCCAGCTCCTCTGCCCGTCCGTGTTGCCCCAGTTGCTCCCGCTCCAGTCCCAGTTTTGGAGCCACAGCCCGTTTTGGAGGAAATCGAACCCGTCTCCGCTGATGGATACCGTTACAAGACCCTCCGTCGTCGCGTCGTCCGTCGTCGTTACTAGAAACCTTTCCAAATTTTCGGCAACAACAAGTGAAGTTTTAATGGAATAAAAACGAAACCCTTTTTAACCAAAATTAAATATGAAACTCCATTGCTTTGCGGGGGGAGCTCAAGAGCTCAGTGGGAGACCAGTGAAAAAAGGGTTTTAGAGTGGAATTGTAGGCTTTGGTTTAACACCGTGGATAAATTAGATAAGGATAATCTACTCCGCATATAAAAGATTCAATGGATTGCTTAAACAACAGTTGGGAAACGGTTAGGAATGGATAATTTTGTATCCATGCCAAAAAGCATCTTTAATCTTTTGTGAGAAACTCATATTAAAAAGTTGTTTGCTCCTTGATTGACTTACATATATCACAAATTGTATAATATTTCTTTGGGAAATATATTTATCCAAGCTAAAGGTAAGTTTAAGTAACTCGTAAGTAAAGACATATCGAAACTCTTGAAAGATGGAAACATTTATAGACTCATCTTGGTAATATCTTAGGTTACAGAAATGTCTTGCAAAATAAGTTTTCGTCTTTTTCTTCTCTATAATGAAGTTTTTCGTATAATAAATTAATTTCAAATATAAGTTTCTATATAATAAAGTTTTTTTCTCATCCAGTGCGAATTCTCTATGGGGAAGTTTCACTGTATATATTTTATATTGCACTCAAATACTGAAAATTTTCAATTAATTGTGCACAAGTTATGAATTAGAATTTCTCACAGTTCCGCAAAATGAGATTCTGTTAACTCCATCTCCATCATCTCTAATAATCTCATGTCAAGAGCCGAAAAAATCAACCAGATAAAGACGCAAAATATATATATAAAGATTTTCAGTTAATTAATTGATGCCGAAATAAAACCAAATTTAAACAAATTGAAATTAATTTTGGCATAAACTTGAAACGACGCCATGGGCTGGGAAGCATTCAAAAAAATATAAAATAAATTATTTGGCAAAACATAAATCAGCATTGGCAAACACGCAAGACGAACCCAAAAAAAAGCCAAGCCAAAGCCAAAACACAAAATTATATTAATAATCAAACAAAAAACTATTAAGAAAAAAAATCAAAACAATAGGAAACTTGAAAAAGCTAATTGTGCGTGTGGCCCATGAGCATTCATCAAAACAGAAAACAGAAAAACGTAAAACAGATGGAAAAAAAAAATCAAATATTGAAACCATTATTCACATTCATATGGAAATGAAGATCAATGTTTTGTTTGATCTAATTAAAGAAGACAAACCAAAGTCAAAGCAAAGCCAACACAATATTTTTTCTCCCTCTCTCTCTTTCGCTCTCTGCAGCAAGATGGAAAAAAATAATCGTGAAACTCGTCAAACCACATTGACATTGGATTGAATTTGGGGGCCTCTTCCGACATGTTGTTGGAGGGGCAGCAAAATGGTCGGACCCCCATGCAATTAATTTCTCGGCTTGAGCTCTGACCCATAGATACACCATAAAACAATTGAGGGCTATAAAAACCCATGAGTGTCTTGGAGTTCAGCAGCAAACATCGATTTGTGATCCAAGCAGCAACAACAAGCTCCAAACGCAGCTAAACTATGGTAAGTAGAAGGAAGAGAAGGCCCAAAGGATTTACGCAACTGCAACTCATTCGATTCGCTTCAATAGAAATTCCTGGTTATTGCCGTTGCCTTTTTGGCCTGCGCCTATGCCGATGTCTCCGAATTGGGTGCCTCCGGCTATGATTATCCTCAGCCGGCGCCACCGGCTCCCGTGAAGGCTTACATTCCTCCTCCACCACCGCCGCCACCACCAGCACCAAAGAACACTTATATCCCACCACCAGCTGCTCCGGCCAAGGCTTACATTCCCCCTCCACCACCACCACCACCACCAGCACCAAAGAACACCTACATTCCCCCAGCACCAGTCGCCGCTCCAGTGGAGACTTACATTCCCCCTGCACCACCAGCACCCGCATACATTCCCCCCGCTCCCGTTCAAGCCGAAGAGCCCATCTTCGAGGAGATCGAACAGCCTTCCCAGGATGGTTACCGTTACAAGACAGTGCGCCGTCGCGTCTTCCGTCACCGCAACTAAAGCGGACAATTCACTTTGTTGACTAATGAGTAAAGTTTTGTTAGTGAAAATCATTCATAGTGTGAAATAAAATCATTTAAAACACGAATAACATGCAAATCGTCATTTTAATAAGCCAGATTCAAAAGAAATTTCACAACGGGTCGTTACTACTTGTCTACTAAAGAGACTCTAAGACTCTAAGTTTGCTGAAGCTATGAGAAAACCCTTCGAACGACTAATTGCCCAATATCTACAAGGTTTTTACAAGTGTCTTGTGAAATTTCACAACGCTTTACATCAAACTTTATCAATTTATTTAAGAATCCTTTACCCTAAGCCCACTATGGTAGTTTACATCAATTTCCAATTAAATTTACGTAAAAAATGTCAATGTTTTTGGGGTAGCAGACAATTTGCCTAACCACTTGCCCAATTACATGCCGCCAAAGCCTAAATAAACCGCTCAAGGCCAAACACATGTTAGTCTCCCTTCATTTCATTCTCATCCCTTTTCGTTGTGTTCTCAAACCCATTTCCTACTTCTATTGTCGGCAGTAAAAAGGTCAAACCAACGACTAGACCAATTTGACTTACCAACAAAAAGAAGAAGCAACAGAAAAGCGGCAAAAGGAATGGAGAGAAAACGGCAAATCTGTTTCAGCAAAATCAATGGAGCTTGGTCAGAGAAAGGATGGTTGGGAATCATCTAGCCAAAGCAAACAAATACTCGATTACAAAATCAAACAGCAAGAAGAACTAAAAAACAAAGGCAGAACATAGCAGAGAGCAGAGCAGGACATAGAAAAATGTTTGGCCATAATGCAAAATAGAAAAATATGTGAATTCAATAAACTCAACTCAAAGTAAAATCGAATGGCACGGAATGGAGGGATGGGAGGAGGACCATGGCCAGTCTACGATATGATCCTGTCTCACTCTATTCTACAAGTCATTTGGCCAATTGCTGTTGACTTGGCTGGCAAAGAAGTTGACAATATTTTGCACTCACTTTATGCTGATGACATGCAAGTGGCAAAATTATTTGTCGTTCGTGCACTTTTTTTTTCTTTCCTTTCCTTTTCTTATTTCTTATGCTCCTTTGGTCCTGTTTGTTTTTTGTGCAAAATAATGAGCCAGCCAAGAGGCAGACAGCTCCCACACACACACACCCCCGATGCCCCCACTCCCCCTCTGTTTGTTGGCGTTCTTTGTCCCTGACATACGGAAAATTCCCCATGGAGTCTATCAACAGTTGATAAAGCAGAGAAATGTGCGTAAGAACGAGAATGCAGGGAGGATACGTAACTAGGTGGGGGCGAACTGCGACTTGGGGGCGGGGTGTGTGTGTCCTTTTTGCCTTTTTGGTATGTACATAAGTTTATTATTTTGAAGGTAATTGGATTTGTGTTGCAGCGCAGCGCACAACGCAACGCAACGCAGTCCAGTCCCAGCATATTCTGCGGCAAAGAAAAAAAATAATAAGAAAATATTTATTTATTTTGCCTTCTTTTTTTTACGTCGTCTTGGAAGTCAGAAGGACAATGAACCACTGGCGACAATCTCAACATATGCTAGATGCCTCTGGCCTTCTGTAGATGGCTCCGATGCTGCTGCTGCTGGCCAGGGAGTCGCCATTGGCCATTGTTTGCAGTCGTAATTGTTTTCCTAATGGATAAAGTCTATAAATTTCTGTTCACGACGCACAGCCAAATGCGAAATATGTCACGAATGTTAAGCGTTTTATAAACGACTTCGAGAGTCCAGAGAAATCACAGAGAGAGGGAGAGAGAGAGAGACCCACAGAGAAAGTCGTAGAGAATGAGGCAGAGATGTGACGATTTATCGCTGGCAGGCGGCACTCAGCGGGTGTGTGAGATCTCTTACTGGGCTCTCAAATGGCTGATGCACTTGCCAATGAATGGCAAATGAAGTTGTTGATGGAGTTCAATGGGAAGTGCCCTTAAATTTATGGGGCACTGCAAATAGTAAAACAAACTTTCTTAGACTAATCAAAGCATATTGAGGATTGGAATACATATTCAAAAGTGCTACTCAATTAAAATTATCATCAAGTTATCAAATTAAGCCATTAAGATTTGAAATTACTTTCATCTGAAAGCAAACACTTGAAATAATTCAATGATCCAAGTACTTAATTCAAATTGAATGATTGATAGATCAGGAATATGGAGTGAGCCACTCGTTTAAAAGCTCTGATTTGGAAATATATAATTTATCGTTTAAAAAAAACTATTATTAAATGATTCCCCATTAGTTCATTAGCTTGAACATTAACTTGAAGAAGAAATCTCTTATTAAAATTTCAGAGAGTTCTGTCTAACTAATTGTACTTTATTTCATCATGTGTTCCTGTGGCAAATACTTTGATCTAAATCAAAGTAAATACAAGACAATGCAACAAATTGAATGATTTTTTCTTCTCTTTTGTTTCATTATTTTACTCTCAAATAATGATGATCATAATAATAGAACAAAAACAACATATTTAGATCGTAACAGAGAGTTTAGGCACGGTGACGGAAGACGCGACGGCGCACTGTCTTGTAACGGTAACCATCCTCAGCGGGTTGCTCAATCTCCTCGATGACGGACTCTTCTGCTTGAACGGGTGCGGGGGGAATGTATGCGGGTGCTGGTGGTGCTGGGGGAATGTAAGTCTCGACTGGAGCTGGGGCAGGTGCGGGTGCAACGTAGGTCTCTACAGGGGCAGCAGCAGCTGGAGCGGCATAATCGTAGCCAGGGGCACCCAGCTCCGAGACATCAGCGAAGGCACAGGCCAAGAAGGCAACGGCAATAATAACGAATTTCTGTAATAGTTGTTTAGAATGGAATTAGAATCCTCTTCTTTTTGGTGGCTAACTCCATGCTCACCATGATTTGAGTTTAGTTTCTCGGCTTGTGCTATGATCAGCAAACAATTGAGTTGTGCTATGACATATCGTGTCTTCAATGCCTTTTATATGATGATCATTGTGTCTATGACTCTGGCTCTGAGATCTCAACTCATTGAAGATCTTCCGCACTTGGCTGTGACTTTGAACTTGATCGCAGCAGCTGCTGCTGTGATCGATGCCATAAGTTTTGTTTTTGGAGGCCCGCGATCAAACCGGTTTTTTTTTCACACTACTCGTCGATGCACAAACTTCATCTTCGTTAGGCCAAAAAAAATAAAGATTGATGAAAATCACTTACACGCACGTTTCGTGTTTCATTTTGTGTGTGTGCATTGTTTGTGGAGTGGCCAATTGATTTGTTTGACGGCCTTTAGAGGTCAACCGGGCTGCCCTTTAATTGATTTGCTTGTTGGACGACGAGCAACCTTGGTCCGAACATGGCCCCCGCATGGAGAATACATGCCACTTGATTAAAAACCAAAATTTAATTTGTATTTTGTTTTCATTTTGTTTTAATATTTTTTTTTCTTCTCATTTTTCCATACTCTTCGTTGGCTCTTTATGGCTGACCTAACTTGAATTACCTGAGCAAAGAAAATAATAAGTGAGAAAGGGGAATCTGCAGGGTTCAACACAAGTACAATGGCATCTAATGGGCTAAGGAGCTGATGAAAATATATTCTAAATTGTCTTGCAAAACTACCTTTCGCCACATTTGAATATAATCATTTAAGGAAGTCCGAAATGCCTATAAATCATTTGGAACTTGTTGATCTTGAAAGTTGTTTGAGTTCAATTTGCGCAAAGTTCTAATTTATTAAAATTAAAAATGCCTATAAGTTGGCAGAGTTTGAGAATTTGTTAATTATAGACAAATCACATCTTTAATAAACCTTTATCGAGGGCCCAATATGGTTTTAGTCAGAATGGAGTTACTCCTTGATCTTGCCAGTGAAATGGGATTTCCTTTAGTGAGTTCCTTGTTCGGGATTCCTTTGCTCCCATGAAGAAGATTCTCCAATTATTTTATCTCAATCGACTCCACTGTGCTTGTTGAATCGCAGTTGGTAAGTTTTGAGCAGCTCTTGATAATATTGCAAATAATTTTCTTTTTTATGTTGATTATTTTCTGTGTGGACTACCCACCTTTCCCCCATGGTTTTCACCTGACTTTGGGCTGCTGGTTGCTTCAATTCTCTTGCTCCCTTTTTACAGCATTTTTTATGAACTTGGTTTTCATTTGTTGTGTCGGACGTTCGGTCGGTCGTTGGGCCCATCATATTTTAATGTGGCAGGATTCGCGCGGCTTTTTCTATGTTTCAAATGATTCTCAAGAGAGATTTACAGTTCGTGATTTTATTGGTTTTGCTTCTTGGTTGAGTTCTTCTTTTGGTTTTTCCATTTGGGGTTGAACATTTTTTTGGTGGGTATCAGGGGTGAATCAGATTGAAATGGAAAATCTTCAGGCAATTCTTTAATGCAATTGTTGCCTGGCATTTTAATTAACGCTCTTAAGTCTCCTGGCCCTGTATTAACTTTGGTCTAAGCCGTTTTTAATTTCTCTAGTCAGTCGCTGGTGGTGGCTCACATAATTGAATTAGCCAAGAACAACGACAATGCAGCGGAAGGTTCTCTTTCATGCTGTGTTATCCTTGATAATTAATTTAGACGCCCATTGTCCACTGGACACACTTCAGACTACTCTAGACTTCCACACGAAAATCCCTTGCCATTTCACATCACGTGCCACGTTTTTCCCCTCCTCCCCTTCACCCATTCCACTCCCATAAATCGTCAGCACACATACAAAGTTGACCAGTGTCCAAGCCCAAAAAAATAGGAGGAATGCAGAAAAAATAGCGTAGAGGATTCCCCGTTTTTATGGGATAAAAATGAAGCGGCAGTTTTGACAACGCACGTTCGTTCGTTCGTCGTTGGTTCGAGGAGTCTTCTTGCCTGGCCTGGCCTGGCCTGGCTTTCGGGTCAGGTCATGCCGCTTGCATACGGCTGTACAAAAAGGAGAGACAGGACAGGTACAAGATGCACACGTAGCACGCATTCGCATTGAAAGTCAACATCAAGTTGCCTTTCAAAACTAAAAATAGCATCACCTTTCGCTTGGGGTCGCTCCCAAATTGAGTTTACAGCTTACGCTTACAACACGGTAACTGTAACTATTCCTATTCCAAACCTATATCCATATATATATATATGAATTGGGGTGTGTGTGTGTGTGTGTGTGTGGTAGCGATCATAATTAAATGTCAAAAATGACGCTACGTGCAGAGCAAGCCAAATCAGCCAACTGAAAGCCAAAAAAAAGAGAAAATAAAAGTAATGCCAAAGGAACCTGAGCTTCTTTTCGATATGGCATGTAAAATATGAAAAAGTAAGAAAAGTTTTCCTTTTTTTTTGGCAATTTGATTGGCAAGAAATAGGTATAAAAAAGTTATCAAAGTTTGAGGCGCTAAAATTTTTAGATTTTAAAGCCAATAGGACTATATTTAGGGTTTTATAGAATTTAATTGAATTAAGAGGGCCAGGTGAAAAGATTTAAATCAATTTACCCATTTTCAAATAACTGTCAGAAGGCTAGAAAGACTGCAATCTAGTTGGATATGTATTTAATATTGTAAGCACTGAAGAAAATTTGAACAAATCAGTCCAAGAAATTAGTCAAAAATCGAGTAATTTAAAGCAATAATTTTTAGCCAAGTCCCCAAAAAATTCTGTTGCATACTTTTAGACGGCAAAATTTATTTCTGCAAAAAAATGTTTAGGAATGAAATAATAAAGAAGACAAAATGGAAAGCAACACAAACTGTCAAACAAATACTCTTTTGATGTGTCTGATACCTGAAAATTATGTTTAGTTTTTTCGTTTAAATTTATGATCATATTTCATGATATTATGTATGATGACTTTGATGTAAATTATGTAATTCGACGAATATGCAGATTACGTTTCTTCTCTCTGTTTTCTTTTTACACTATAAAAACATTTTTACCTCTGCCAAATAAGTTTTTGAGCACATTTTCAACAAAAAACTTTTTTCTTAATGTCAATTTATAATTTTCTCTATTATCAACAATAACCATTTGTAATCGTTTAATTTAGGTGAATGAAACTTTTTTCCAAAAGTACAAGGAAATAAAAAAAAAAAATCACAAAATTCTACTAAAAGTAATTTAACATTGGAGGAGCTGGAGCTGCTGGTACTTTTGTATAAAACTCTCGAAAAAGTAGCTGGGAACAAACTATTTAAAGTTTTTTCTTATTTTTTTATTTGTTGATGTTGCCACATCCACCCCCACCCTCAATATGTATTGTACTTTTTTTTATTGCCATTCTTTATTATTTGTTGCTGTTGTTGTTGTTGTTATTGCATATGCATATTATGCCCCGGAGGCATAGAACTACATACATACTACCTCATACCAGGCACTAGAGAGAGAGAGACGATGCAACAACAAGAATGCTTGGGTTATGAAAAAGTACTTAACGTGCACAAAACTTATGTGCCAAGAGACGGTTTTTTTTCGTTCGTTCGTTGCTCGAGCAAAAGTTACAACGACATACCAATTTTTCAAAAGAGGGCTGGAGGAACCTTAGTGGAGGAGAGACTCTCTTAGTCTTGCCAAGCTTATAAAATATTGCCAATAATACGAATGTTAGAGTAGCTGGCCCCCACATTCTCTTGTATGTTACTCACTCAGCGTCAGAGACAAACTTTCTTAACGCAAAACGCATTTTTCAATTGCAAACTTTTTAATGCACTCTTTGTGCATAAATAAAGTAGCACGAATGCAGACCCCTCCAAAATTGTCTAGAGATGATAAAAAGGCAAATCTCAATCAAAAGAATGATGCCCCCCCTTCAAGCGCTAGTCCAACTACATCAATTACCCAATAAATGGGCAACGAGTCTGCTGCTTCAGTAATAGCAACGAGAAATAATGTCAACACAATGATGTAAAATTTTTGGACATAACACAAAAGACGTTCCTACAAAAATACACTTCATGGCTTCTCATCCCACACACCTCTTTCTATTTGTATTTTAATTGAAATTGATTATTGAAAATGGTTACACCACTCAGAATTCGTTCTACTCGTGTTACCGAGCGATCATCGAAACGCTGCGCCCCCAAAGAGGGCACTGCGCAAAACCTCACGCTGCCGAATAGAACGATTCAACTCATCAACGCGGGTGTAAATGGCTTTCTTTCTATGTGAAAGTAAGTGAAGACTGACTACAGAAATGATCCTGTGAAGTATAGTCTTAATTTTTCATAGCCCTGCAAAGGCCTCTTGGTACTGATCGAACTAGAACCAGTTGGGAATTCTAAGGCAATAAATGAGAGAAAAAAACATGAGAATAAATGGGGTGGGTCTTTATCACTATTTACATATGCGACTCCTCTTCGTTGTTAGGGCCTACAAATTGAATTAAAAATATCTTTTCAGCTATGAGTGATCGGAAAAATATATACATAAATTGAATTTAAAAGAAAATATAAAAGAAAAATATAAATCAAGCAAAAAAATTTGCCACTTGGCAGCGGTGGGATTCGAACCCACGCCTCCGAGGAGACTGGTGCCTTAAACCAGCGCCTTAGACCGCTCGGCCACGCTACCATGTTTCACGACCGAGACAAATGACATAAAAACGGAAACAGCTTTGTTTGTGTGTGAAAATCTCTGACAATTTAGAACGTTTGAATTTTCCCCTCATTGATTGTGTTTATTTGTATTCTGCCTTTTTAGCCAAGATGGAGAGCCTTTTGTTTTAATGCCTTCTTTTTGTTTCTATAGTTTTTGTGTTATCCATTAAACTATTTTGTCAAGTCATTCATTGTCATTGGGGTTCTTTTGCTGCCGCACAGCATATCGATTGAGGAAGCGAGACTTTGCGCAAAACCTTTCGGAATGCGGCTTTTGTTCAATTCCTTTGGCATTTCAATTTGTCAATCAGGGAAGCAGGCAAAATCTTGTAAAAGGGGGGCAGAGCATTTTCATCGGCTTAGTTATGCGTTAGATTTAATAAAATGAAAAAAGTTCCGAAGTGAAAATTGAAAAAAATTGCAGAAATTTTTTTGTTTATAGAGTATAGAATATTTAAAATAAAATTAAATATGTGAGATTTGTAAGAAATGGTAGAAACAAATTGGACAAAATTGCTATGGCTGTCCAAATTGGACACAATTTTCTATTGTTTTCCAATTTCTTTCAAAGAAAAATATATTAAATAATATATACATAGAACCGAAATCACAGCATAAAAAACCCCACTAATTTCTAAAACAAATTTATCTTCACTGCTGGAAAGAGAGAGAAAGATAATGAATTTCCAGTGGCTGATAGAAAAGGAGAGAAGTTCATGCTTCCAGTGGATAATAAAAAAAAGGAAAGAGAGAAAAAGTATCATCTTCTTTTTCGCACCGCTGCAGCAGCGCACAAAAAAAAAACAAACACAAAATACAACAACAAGAAAGCAAAACTGACAAAAAGCGAAAAGGAGGATTAGAGAACACAAATTTGTGCATGTCCACATAAGCATTCCATCTCTTTCTCTCTCATAGAATATGGCGCGGCAGACATACACATTATTTGCTGGATCTTAAAATTAATTGTTTATATCACTCACCTTACTATTTCATTATCATTTACATATTTTGTTAATTTATCCCTTACCAGGGCTACACATACACTTTTTTGCACTAAACACAAAAAAAAAACAAAAAAAAAACACTTGGACATATTTCTTTATTTCTTTCTTTGCTGGCGTTAGCCTTTCTTTTATTTAAATGCGAATATTACACATTTAACACTTATTGCACAAAAACACACAAAAAAAAAAGGAAAAAAAAACGGGCTTGCACATTTCCTTTATTTTCTTTAAGAAGCTTGCCTCACTTTCCACTCTTCTACAAATATTTACTTACATATGTATGTATGTACATATGTATCTAACACACAAAAAAAAACAACACAATTCACAACCGAAGCACGCGACGCCAAAATTAAAATGATGCAGATTTAAGAAACTACATACATATGTATGTATGTACATACATACATAGATCTGATCGCTTTCGACAATGAGGACTTAACAAGGAAAGAAAACTCAAAATATCTTTTACACCACACATACATACATACATAACAGCAATGTTTGTAAGTATGCATGTATGTAAAGGCGTAGAGAGAAAAACATTTGATCAGATGCAGATAACGGTTTACCGTTCTTTTACGCTCAGCTTGCGAGTGGTTTCACTCGTTCTCTCTCTCTCCGAAAGTGAGACTTCGTTTCCTTTCGTTTTTGTTTTTTCTGTTGAGCGCTTTCATAAGCGAGAAAAAAAGTGTTGAAAGCATGAGTTGTTTACACTGCGCAAAATGAAAACTCAAAAACTATTGCCATAATTGAGAAAACAAAGCCAGGATCAATTTTTTTAAGTGCAGCACTTTTTCTTGTTTGCTTTTGCTTTACTAAAAGCGCTCAACAGAAAAGAACGAAAAAAGAAAAAAAAAGTCTTTCTCGTAAACAACGTAAAATGAAAGAGATGTACTCACAACAATTGAATGAATGGAAAACAATAAAAAGATGAATTTTTCATATTTGAAACTAATTAAGAAATTGTATGTACATACATACATACATCCATAGAAGATTATTTGTATATTAATAATTTATTTGCAAATATTTTATTAGTTTTCTTACATTCTCACACATATGTACATACATACATATGTACATATGTATGTTTGTATGTCCATACATACATACATATGTACATAAAACAGAATGACTGGAAAACTAAAATTTTAAGATATGTACATACATATGTATGTACATACATATGTATGTACATACATATGTATGTATATATGTATGAATAACGCTAAAATCTAAAAACATGAATTTTACATACATATGTATGTACATACATATGTATGTTTATATTTCAAACAAAATATTTTATTAAATAAATTGTATTTAGAAGATTATTTGTAGATTATTAATTTATTTTTTTTTTTATTTTTTTAAATTTGTATGTATGTACATTCAGTGGCTTGGCCGACAAAAATCTATTAAAGATATCAAAAAAATTTAAATAAAGTATTTTTCAGCGATCTATCAACTTACATACATATGTACATATGTACATACATATGTACATATGTGTATGTATGTAGGCAGTATTGAATGCAGAATTTTTCAGCATTCTATTTATTTAAATGTAGTCTTTTTATGCATATGTATGTATGTATGTACATATGTATGTACATATGTATGTATATACATATACATACATATCTATCAATATATAAATATATGTATATGTATATGTACTTATGTACATACATACATACATACATATGTACATATGCATAAAAAGATCGCTGAATAATACTACACTTAAATTTTTTGATATCGCTTTCAGTTGAGAAATAAAAAGTTTGCTGGTTGTAATAAGCTGTGAGCCAATGTATTTTTACATGTTTGTATGCGAATGAACCAAAGTTGCAATTTAATTTTTGTTTATGTTCAAGATTCATTACAATATATATGTACATACATACATATGTACCTATTACATAGGTACCAAATTTACATATGTACATATATAAAAGTTATTTTTGTTTTAATTATTTTTTCTTGGGTGTGTCAAATAAGGTGAGAGCCACTGTAAAGATGCACATACACATACATATGTACTATGACTTGATCAAAAACGCCAAAACGGTACTGGAATGTGGAAAGAAAAAACAGCTCAGTTCTTATACATCTATGTATATGTATGTATGTGTGTATGCACATTTGTGTATGTACATATGTATGTTTGTGTACGTGCGTGTATGTACATATGTATCAGCTTATGTAATTTCGTTTAGATCAAAAACCCAAAAACAAAATCAAAACAGGCTCAGAGAGAACAACATGAAAAAGAAATTGCACACATACATACATACATATGTACATACATATGTATGTATGTATGTTAGGCGCTCTCGCAATGAGACTCACAAAGACAAAAAAAAACAAAATGACTGGAAAACTAAAATTTGAGCATTTTTCATACTTCAAACTAACTTTTTATTAAATAAATTGTATTTACATAGAAGATTATTTGTAGAATTATTTATTTATTTGCCAATATTTGATTAAGTTTCTTACATTCTCAACAGATTTTTTACTTTGTCAAAAACGACAAAACGTTCCTGGAACGTGTAGAGCAAAGAGGAATGAAAAAACTTGTCATTTATTTACGCTCAAATTCTGAGTGATGAAAACAATTTACTGGACAATGGAACAGCATCAATAAACAGTCAAAGATTCAACTAGTTTACAGTTTTAAGACCCCCCTGACTACTCCACTGTTTGTGAATTGTTTAAAATTTAATTTAAATTGGACATGAATGCCTCCTATTCAGCTTTAGACACACCAAACTCACTCCGCCAACATTCCAGATAATGCCCGCAATTAACTCCATTAGCATTTCCACCTGCTGCCTTTTCTGGTGCTAGGTAGTACGTGATTTTTTACATTTGCCATCGTCTGGGTCTGGCTAGGGAAAAATTGAACAATTTTACAATTATTTTCGCCCTTATTGTTTAAATTTTCGTGTAAATTTCACGTGTGTGTGTGTGGCAAAATATTTTCTATGCTGACTTTTAGCTCGTCCTTTTTTTGGTGGCATTTTAATGAAACCGCAAATGCTGCAAACCTAGTAGCCCCCACTTTCCATTCGTTTTCTGCTCCCCCACACATGGCGAATACCCTTTTTTGGCAAACCGCAGACTTTGTTTTTGCTTTCCTTGTCGCCTTCAGTGCTCCCGTGCAAAGATTTTTATTGCAATTTTCTAATTTCATTGCGGATGTTCCGTCTTTTTGCCGGCTCCTTCTGACTGTCGCCGGGTTCACTTTATGGCTGGCAAATTGTTGCTGTAGTTGCACATGTAAAAGGCAGTCGCTGTATCTCCCTCTCCCTTTCCATCTCTAACCTGTCACGCATAAATTCGCATTTTCATTTGAATTTTAAACGCATTTCTAAACCAAAGCTGTCCAAGTAAAAATGCTGACAGTTTTGCAAAGCAAAACAAAACAAAACCAAAATAAAAATATGTATACAAAATGGAAAGCATAACCGAAGAGGGTTTTCCTGTGCCGAAGTTTCTGTACCCTGGCAGGTCAATGATAGAGAACCCTTATAAAGAAATGCAGACAACCCATACGAATCACAATACCCTTCATCAAAGGGTATCTAAATAATAAACATTTTAATGCAGAAGAAGGCTTGCCAGGAACAAGCAAAAACTGTTTCCTCAAATTGATTTCGTTTGATTGACATTTTGTTTTCCTTCGCTCCTCAATGAGCGCATTTATATGCGTCGCAGTATGGTGAGCGGCAAAATAAAAGCAAGGTGTTGCCATTCCATATGGTTATGCAATAGCAGTGGGTGGTGGGAGGTGGAGGCTCATAAAAATAGTGAAATATCAAAATGAAGCTACATATTAAATGAGCAAAAAAGACAGCGTTTCCGTTTTTATGTCATTTGTCTCGGTCGTGAAACATGGTAGCGTGGCCGAGCGGTCTAAGGCGCTGGTTTAAGGCACCAGTCTCCTCGGAGGCGTGGGTTCGAATCCCACCGCTGCCAAGTGGCAAATTTTTTTGTTTGATTTATATTTTTCTTTTATATTTTCTTTTAAATTCAATTTATGTATATATTTTTCCGATCACTCATAGCTGAAAAGATATTTTTCATTCAATTTGTAGGCCCTAACAACGAAGAGGAGTCGCATATGTAAATAGTGATAAAGACCCACCCCATTTATTCTCATGTTTTTTTCTCTCATTTATTGCCTTAGAATTCCCAACTGGTTCTAGTTCGATCAGTACCAAGAGGCCTTTGCAGGGCTATGAAAAATTAAGACTATACTTCACAGGATCATTTCTGTAGTCAGTCTTCACTTACTTTCACATAGAAAGAAAGCCATTTACACCCGCGTTGATGAGTTGAATCGTTCTATTCGGCAGCGTGAGGTTTTGCGCAGTGCCCTCTTTGGGGGCGCAGTGTTTCGATGATCGCTCGGTAACACGAGTAGAACGAATTCTGAGTGGTGTAACCATTTTCAATAATCAATTTCAATTCCAAATACAAGCAGAAAGTGGGAGGTGTTTGAAACTAACTTTGCGAGCCAGATTTGGTTAGAAAAGAGTTACGACACTTTTCATATTTTCTCAGGTAAAAATAGTAGGAGAGATTTATTATGGGCAGAGCGAGATAGAAGGGAGGGAGTAGTAGAAGTGGACGAGTTTTTCTTTTTGCTTCTTCTCCACCTTTGTTTTGAACCTTTTTTTCTAATTGTTATTTTGCGTTGTTTTTGGTAGAGCAATTAAAACTGCACTTAGTTGAGTGAGGCCCTTTGCCACTGTTGTTTGTTGCCAGTTTGAAGTGTTTTTGTTGCACGTTGACATTGCCACCAACTTGAAGCTTCCACCCGTCCAACAGTCGTCCGCGTTGTAAAGCATTTTACATTGTGTTTTTTGGTTTTGTTTTTTTTTCCTGATGTTGTTCAAGTGCGCTTCGTGCTCAAGACGACTCTAAAAAGTGCAAATTTTAATCAAATTTTGCTAATTGGTGGGTGGCGGAGGCCGATTTTCTCTAATTACTTGACCCTTGAGCGGCGGGCGATGGGCGTGATTTTGCATTAATTTGCAGAGGACATGAACTACACTCCCGTGTAGCAGGTATTACTACTACTACTACTACTACTACTCAGGTGTATAAATATTTAAGATTCCCACATACGTATACAAACACATGTGTGTGTGTGGTCGCTTGAGAACAATTAAGTGCAGTCGACTGGCTGCCTACTTTTGTCGACTGTACCTTTTTGGTAGTACCTCAAGGGTCCTCTTTACACGACATGACACGTAGGGGAAATTTATTTAAGCAATGCAAAGCAAATACACAAATATGTACACATTTCAAATGGGGTATCTAGGGGCAGGGGCAGGGGCAGGAACAGGCAAGAAGTAAATAAGACTAAAGAAAAAAAAAAACACACCACCCAGAAGAAGAAATTGACATCATCATTATCATCAATGTGGGGAAACAAACACCACGGGAGGGTGAGGAGGAAGAGAGGGGATGGGGGGCAGAGAGGCACAATCGATGTTGCTGCTGCTGCTTCTGCTGATGCTGATGGTGTAATTGATGTCTTTGCGACATGCTTTCCCAAAGTGTTTACGTTGAGAATTACCCCAAAGAGCCTTTCACGTGTGTCTCTCTCTCTCTCTCTGTGTGTGTGTGTGTGAGTGTGTGTTAGGGGGCGTGTCACGCCCACAGCTAGTTGACAGGCTGTGGCGTTTACGTGCACTTAATGAAATGTGCCCCAAAATGGAAGCACGTTTCAAGCATCTATTTAATGAGCCCTTCCCCTCCCTTCCCTTCCGTTACTTACATTGCATTACGGCCAAGAAAGTAACGCAAGGAATTTTACTTACATTTTGTTTTCTTGGCAGAAACTCATGAAATTTTTAAATGTCGCAGTGTAAATTCAATTTAATTTGTTGGAATTTCATAGTAATCAGTAGCAGTAACAGTAACAGTTGCATCTTTGCATTATTTATCGGGCCGCACACACTCGCACTCGTAGTGCACTCACTAAGCTCCACAAAGCCTGATGCTTTTGGGCTAAAAAAACTCCTCACCCATTGTGGCTTGAGACAGAACCGCAGTTTAAAATTCAACTGTAAAACGTATGTGTCTGTGTGCTTTCAGCAAAACAAAATGCGATTAAATGTGTGGAAAATACCTTATACGACTAACCACAGTGTGTGAGTGTGTGTGTGTGTGTGCGTTTGGGGTTAAAGGCAACGTCTTGTTTGCACATGTGTCGCTGGGGGGCGCCACCAACCACTCTATTGTACTCTCTGTGTGTTAGAAAGTCATGATAAAAAGGTAAAAAAGGAGCTAAAACCCGAAGGTGCAAAAATGCGTTAAACATAACATGCTAATTCCTGATGCCTGCAGCTTGAATCTTTCACCTGGCCAGAAACCCAAACCCAACTCCTTTCCATTCCATCCTGCCCAAGGGAACGACTGAATCGTTGCCTCAACGTAATATGAGTGTTTTGTGTGCCATTTCCATGTTGAAGTTTTCTCTCGTCTATTCATTTTGCTTTTCTTTTTTCCAATTTTTTTTTTCTTCTTGTGTTTGTGGGAAAAGTTTTGTGGTTCCAGTTGGACAGACAAAGAGGAGAGAAGAAGATGTCGTCGTTGTCTGACTTGAATAAAAGTTAAGAAATTCCCAAAAAAAATCTAGTTCCAAACCAAAAAATAAAGTGTTCAATTTTAAAAAATTCAAGAAAATATATGTTATTTCGATGAAATATTAAGTGATTTAACAGTTGCCAGAGTACCCTTAATTATTGTAAATATTTTTGATCACAAATGAGCGAGCTTTTCTGTACGATCAGAGAGCTTTTGGCTCTCTGTCTTTGTTGCCCCACGTGAAGGTGGAGCAATCAGTGAACTGTCGTTCGACGCTTATCAAATGGAGAACCCCAAGAATAATGTCAAAACGTTAATGAGCAAACCCGCTTTTCGCATTGGAATCGTTGTACTTGTGGTCCACACGGCCCTCTGGCTAGGATGGAATGCAACAACAAATCGATCAGAGGACTCAGCTAGCCAGGCCAATGCCCATCACGAACGTCTGCGAGCTGCCTTAGAGCAGAAATAATTATAATTAATCCTTCAAAAGTGTAAACAATCTAGAACTGTGATGTAACCAAAATAATTGATTGATAATTATCAAAAAAACAAGCACCCCAAAGCAAATAACAATGTATAAGTAAGAAATTCGCAAGAAAAGTGTTAACAAATAAGTACTTAAATATTATAAAAGCTTTATGCAATTGTGTGTATGTATTAATGAATAAACAATGCGAAATTTTTGGTTCGATTGCGATCAGAGCACTGAAAGCTTATTTTGTTGTCTTTTGAAACTAGCGATGAGAGCGTGATTCTACGATCAATTATGCGATGTATTGCAACAATTTTTAGTTATAAAAGAAACTATTGAAAGATATATTCTTGACATTTTATAGAGTGTTCGGTCTATAAATATTTTTTAGACATTTGAAACGATGAAAACGGTTCAAAATCTTATCAGGTGATTCATTAGTGAACTATTACATAAAAATTTAGAAATTTAGTGAAAGATTTAAAGATATATACTTGATATACCATAGAGTTTTCGGTCTTTAGATATCTTTCGAAACGATGAGACCCATTAGTAATCTATAACCTTAAAAAACTCATCATCTGGTTTGAAAAATGAACTATAGATTGTTTTCCAAATAACTTTAGAACCTTGCGATGAATATAAGTATTTTATGTATTATTTGTTAAAATGTTTTTATTAATTATCATAAAAAAATTATATGAAACCCTTGAAAAATGTTAAACCAAAAGCTTTAAAACCCAATAAAATCATCAGGATCCGGACTAATATTTTAAAAATTGTAATTTTGGGAGTTATTTATCTTCATTTCATTATTCTCTAGGGTGACGTATTTGCAATTTTTTCCTATCTAGTTACAGGGTATTTAGAAATCGATTCGATTCTCTCGATCACGCTCTCATCGCTAAGTAGATCAGAAATCTCGCCAATGAAAGCTTCTTCTTAGGGTCTAGACCTGAAGCTTTAATACTTCTGCCAGACCTCGGTTTTAGTATCGCATCCAGTTTTGACTAGTCGTTAAGACTTCAAAGTTGATTTCCATTGTTTATTTTTTGTTTTGTTGAGCATTCGCTTAACTCAAAATGTCGTCAACACGTTCCACTCTTCTCCAGTCTCTTCTATTGGTACTTTTGGCTTATCTGATGATGATGATGATGCAGAGCTGTGAAGCTTCACCAGCCAAGAGCATCCGTATGGATCCAGCACCAGGAATTATAATACCCAGAAACGATTCTCAAACGGATATTGTGCTCCAATCAGTGTTTGAGTTGCCGAAAATTTGCAAAGAGGGCATGGTACTAACTGATTTTGGTGGCCATCAAAGATGCCGACCAAAGGCGTAAAAAATAATTTGTGTAAAGTCTTTTTGTAAATAAAGTTTGCCTTTAGCAATTCTGAACACAAAGTGAACTAATATTTTTTTGTGGAAATGCGTTATGAATAAACAGCTGCCAATTTAAATAAGTTCTTTTAAGGAATTTTCTAGATCTAGAAAGAAGTCTAAATGTGAGAGAAATATGACAATATATTTTCATTTTAGGGTGATGGGAAATTTGATTAAAATGTTGTCCAAAATCTAAGTTTTAATTATCAATCAATTATATACAGTGGCTCCATCGCATAATCGTACACGAGTTTTCTCAGTCTAAATGTACTGTTATATTCAAAAAGAAGTGAGCAAAATATCGAGATTATTTTATTCATCTATGTATCTATTTTTAAACAAAATGTTTTTAGGGCTCAGGGAATAATCGGATAGAGGAAAACTTGTAGGAAAGTAAGGGAAAAGAGCTTAAATATTGTATGGATTCCAATCCTTCGTATTGAAGCACATTTGGTAAGTGTTTTGAAAAGGATTCTACACAGTTTTGGCATAATTTTAACCATATAGATGCCCCAAGGCCTTTTAATGAAAATAGTGTAATCAAAAATCGTATCTTATTGAGTTTTCCAACTACATATATTGAATTTAGCAAGGCGATATATGTATACACCTAGAAGGTTGGAAAAAATCATGTTTTTTTGCCTTTGCGAAAAGTATATCTACAAAGAATGATAAATTTGAAATAGTTTTGCCTGAAAAAATTGGCCTTTTTTTGGTTATTAGGAGTGCCTTGAAGGCACTTTAAGACTGGCTTTAAATCAAATTTCTTCTCCTGTAGTAGACTGATTTGAGTGACTATGCGTCTCTTTTCTATACAATCATGATGCATTTTCGTTGATAAGAATCAAGTCGAAAATAAGTTTCTAATGATTAGACATTTAATTTACTTTAGTTCTCCAACAATATTTAATGATTACTATATTATAAAATTTTGTTTATTATATTGTGAAATCTATCAATCAAAAATAAATCTCATGCGTAATAGTTTCCCTTAAACAAATAGTGTAAATACATAAGTGAATAAAGCAAAAGTTTCCCATTTCTCTAGATGCATTTGGTTTCAAAATTTCGCAAATGACGCATAATTGAATTAATTTTCAGACTTTCATGATATTACTTATATTGAATTTCAAAAACAATATTCAGGTTTGTAGTTAGGCTGATTAATGCAATTCGATGACTAAACAATAAAGGAAACCTTTGGAAAAACTATTTATTTATTCAAATCGATTTCACAACTACAAAAAATAATGGATAATAGAATTCATTTAGGCAGATTTGCGGCAACGTCCCGCCATTAGGACAGTTCCATCGGTACAGATCGGATCGGTCTGAAATAAGCCACGTTCCCCGAGAGTCACCACCTCTGACTGTGATTTGGGATCCCTGTCAGTGGGTCCAGAACTCATATTGGGGGAGAGAAAGTTGTCTGTATTGAAAATATTATTAATGGCAGCATCTGAGGAATCCTTCTTGGATGGGGAATCTGTTTCCGCAATGGGAATATGTCCAGAGCGGAAGTCGTAGATCGGTTTCACTGTTGTCTCACTGGAAAAAGATTCTTCTTCATGCTGGGAACTGACTGGGCGTGGTTGCAAGGTTTGGTTGGGCTGCTCATCTCCAGGAGTTTGAAAATTGAACTGACTGCCGGGAAGAGGACGAGGCTGTAATGTGTTTGGATTGGTGGACCGATGACCATCTCCACCTGCTCCAAATTGACCTTGACCAGGTCTTGGCTGGATGGAGCCGCCGCCTCCAGTCGATTGATCTTGGCCTGGGCGTGGCTGGAAACTGTTGTTGGAGCCGAATCGATCGGAGGATTCTCCACTAGCTGGACGCGGTGGTTGGAAACCATTTCCAAATGGATTATTTCCATTAGATCCTGAGGAGCCGCCGCCTTTAATCGATGGTTCTTGGCCTGGACGTGGCTGGAAACGGTTGTTTGAGCCAAATTGATCAGAGGATTCTCCACTAGCTGATCCTTGACCGGGTCTGGGCTGGATGGAGCCGCCTCCAGTCGTTTGTTCCCAGGGATAATCTTTTCCCGTCTGTGGATCTTCCCTATTAGCTGGTCGCGGTGGTTGGAAACCATTTCCAAATGGATTATCATTACTCGAACCTTGGCCAGGTCTTGGCTGGCTGGGATTTACGCTACCCGCTTGTTCCCTGGGATAATCCTGGCCTGGACGCGGCTGGAAACCGCCAGGAGCTTGTGGATATCCATTGCCAAATCTATTATTTCCACCGCCATTCGCTCTGAATCCATGATTGGGAAAGGGGCCACCATAAGGCAAGGGTGGAGATGGCGGACGATCGTATCCCTCACCTCCATATGGAGGTCTAACTGGGTATGGTGAAGGTCCAGGGGGCCCGTATCCATGCTGAGGTTGCCCAAAACCACCATGATGATGGTTTCCATGGCCAAAACCGTGTCCAAAACCGTGTCCATGACCATTTCCGTGACCATTTCCGTGGCCATTGCCAAATCCATTTCCATGGCCATTTCCTTGCCTGCAAAGCGAAACAATCTTTGTTTATGAGCAAAGATCTCCCAGAATATATTCCCCACTCACCCATACGGAGACCCCTGAGTCTCTACATAGTAACGATTCTCGGGAAAGGCCATTGTTTGGTGCGCATATAGCAGAGCTATCACCAAAAGCGATAAGCGTTTCGAAATCATCTCATTCACCGTTTCTCTGTTTCGTCTGCGTTGTCAATTGGAATCCAACTAAATCCCATCTCATGGATGCGCCGATTATATAGAGCTACAAATCGAATGAACTTTTATATATTTTTTTTGGTTTGCTTTCAGGAACAAACTGATAAGAAACTCTCTTATACTCTTTTCTCTTTTTAAATTGATTAAAAGATGAAACCAATTTATAAGAGATGCTTAAGAAAATCTCATTTAAGTAAAGGAAAAGTTTTATTTATTTTACTTAGATTACAAGTTGGATTAGGATTGAATAGTATGTAGGTATTCTCATGACTAAAATGATTCTCAGATGATCTAAGCTATTACACAATACTGCAGTCATGTAAGGCTGGAAAAATAGGGGATTTTTTCTCGCCTTGCCTTTCATTTATTTTGGTAATACCTTCTATCATTAATCATTATAAATATATTTAGTTAATTGTTAGCTTTTATTCTATGCTGGTTTTCTACAACGATTCGCACGTAGCTCCAAGCCAGCTTTACATTTGGGTAGAGTATCAATAAGAATTCGATTATCGATCCCAGTTAATTCAGTTGTTGTTGTTGTCGCATTCACTTGCCCATCTTCAGTCGTCTGTGACGCCTCGGTAGATGTGATATTTGTCTCCATTGTTGAGCTCCAACTCTCTGTAGTTGTAGTTGTGGCTGATGAAATTTGTGGGATTTCCGCGGAGTTTGTTATAGATTTTCGAGTGCTTGCATATCTATCCTCATCGTATTGATTATCGCTGGGGAATACAATGCGATCGTCTATATAGAATCGCGATCTGGCGGCACAGAAACCAAAAGCCATCAACACCAACAGACACCACAAAGCAGCAGATTGCATTGTCTCAACGAGAAGCGAAAATAAAATGGAACGAAGATCGATTGGGGGAACGCGTTTGGCCGCTTCCACTGAACTTGGGAGACTGACCGACTCAATCTCTCAGTCAGAGAGATCATAACCGGCTGCTCAGATCGCAGATAAATATGGTTTCACGATAAAAAGCTTAATGTAAACAAAAGCAAAGCTTTAACAGCTGATATTGGCATAAAAATTGTAGTCGACTCTGTTATACCCTATACTATAGGGCCTATAGTCTGAATTGCCAAGCAAACTTAAATTCAAATTTTAGATATAAAGTACTGAAGGATACTTGATTTTTGCATCTGTCACGCAATATTCACTTTAATATCTACATTTCTACCAAATTTCATAAAAATCGCAATTAAAATGGCTGAGTTATACGTAGAAACGTTTTGTAGTCAATGAAATGCAGGGTCAGAGTTGGCCGTTGGTGGCGCTAAAGTGCTCGTGTGAAAAGCCGATGAATTTGATGAGTTATTTCACTCCAAGTCAGTGTGACGACTTTTTTGTGACAAAATAAAATATTAATATATTTTTTAAATAAAAATTTGATTATCCAAATAGAGGTGAATGCAATAATTGGGCACAGCATACGCGATTTGGGATATATATGTTAGTTCAATGGATCCCTCATACACCTAATGATATTTATTGAAAATTTTTGTTGCCAAGAAGGATAGCTTAAAGGAAGAAAACATAAGTATAAATTTCGTATTGTGATACTGTGTTTCAGTGACAAAAAAATATGATCTATTAAAATTACAAATTAAAAGTAACCAAAAGAAAAACCTAATAAAACAAGACTTTCCGGACTCTACTTATACTCAACTTTTGTGTTAAGCCCCGTTAAAACATGGATTTTTGAAGGTAAGTGAAATTACCTTCTGAAGTAACATAAAACAAATATATATTTCTGATTATTTTAGCTTTGCCATCAACTTGATAAATAAATAGTTTTAATTTCTTTAATTTAATCTCGCTTATTACCTAAATTTGAACCAGTTGAATATACCCTTCTACACTCAACATAACAGAGTATAGATGAGAGAGAAAAAAAAGACAAAAGCAAAGCAAAGTTTTGTTTATGTTTGCTCTAGATCTTTATTGACATTGTGTCCACTAAATGTACATCGCGTTTTTAGGTTTCTAGGCCTCTTTGCGACAATGTTCGCCTATTAGCTTGAAGCCCTCCTTGCATCTGGGTAACGTTTCTAGGGTAATACGTGGTCCAATACCCGGATTTTTGCCTTCCGTTGTGGTGGAGACCTTTTGATTCCATAGCTTATTCGCCTCATCCTCTTCGTCGCTTTGCTTGAACACAATCATCTTCCCTTCGCTCTGTTTCATGGTCACCGTTTCGGGCTGCACAGTTGTATCCTCTTGATGGACTTGTGGATCGATCACCATCACCATTGTCTCATTCCTGGTCTCAGAGGGCGATGCCAGATTTATTCGCGTCTCAGTTTTGGGCAACGGTTTTGTGACGTCTTCCGTTCGATTGAGTTTCAGTTTTTCCCCAGCTGGAAATACAATGTGATTTTCCGGGACTTGTCGTGCCTCGAATGAGAAAATCAGCAGTAAATACAATGAAAATCTCAGCTCCCATTTGATTGGCATCTTTAAAATATTGCAAAATAACAATTAAACAAGACACGTTCACTCTCAACTGTTTTAGCTTCAAGACTGAATCGCTGACAAGTGAGACACCCGGACAATCTCTAGAGAGGCAGAGCGAGAGACCTTTCTGTTGAGAGGAGAGAAGTTGTCCGGCTTGTAAGTTATACTTAGTTGGCAGTAAGTGTGCGAATGATTTGGCGATAAGGTGGAACATGAAACAATCTTCAAGCTTACATAATTTAATTTCTATAATAAGTAGGAATACACAGTGAGCGGACACATAGTGGGAGCGACTAAATTAAAATCGCTGATAAAGCGCAGCTCCAATAGGTGAGTGCATTTAATTGAGCATTGACGTCAATAATGCCATCAAAATACATACAATATGCAAAAGGTTAAAAATAATATCTATGCGGGAACTGTATATACGTCATATAGTCATTAATCTATTCACAAATCTTACTAAGGGATACGATATCCATGGGAGCTCCATTAATAAATTCAAACAGATCAGTTTCTGGGGTTTTCACTCACCTACGCTATGGTCAGGGCTGTAGAGAGGAGATTTGGACCAGGGGAAATTCCCAATTCCCATTCATAAAAATACGTTTAGTACTTAAAAAAAATACATTAAGGTTTTGTGATTAAATTAATGATTTAAACTTTGAGAGAGCTTTTAAAAATATCGAGTCCGTATCACCCTGAGAATTTAATGCTCATCCTCTCGACGTTCCTGAATATGGGAATCCAAAAGTTGCAATAAGATATTTATTGCATATCTTTAGGAAATCTTCAAATGCTTCCATTCATTTCGTCGACCTATTGCGCGTACTATAATATATCAAACGACCTGCTGAAGACCTGCGAAGACGTCCAGGATCTATTCCTCTTCACTTGTAGTTAATGTGGGGAAAAGACGTGTCTTTGTAGCCACATTTTCAACTTTCTGATCATCTTTTTTCTAGCATAATTATTGCAAGTCAAAAAATATTAATTTCTATACCTATTTTTTGACTTTAAAAATTTTTAAAAAATAATAGATACTAAACTTTTGGATTTTTGGTAGGTCATGCGAAATAAGGATATATAGAGAATATTCATACCAACTTTCAAGTCAATCGACTTATTAGAACTTGAGATTGAGATAGTTTCCAGAAAAACCCTTCTATAGATTTTCTTTTCGTTCAAGTTAGCCGAGTTCTCATGACACTAAAGAGTCTATAACTTTGAAAATAATTAAAATTTGGAAATAATTTTACCTTTTTCTAGACTAGAATAACCACTTTATTACTTTTTCATTTTACATTTAATTAAAATGTCTCTGTATGATACAAATGAGCAAGATTAGTGTCTAGAATAAATCACAAAGTCCTAATTTGAGCATCCTTTATTTATTAAGCAGTGTGGCCATACTTTTCACATTATAATTATACATTTTTATGCCACTTTTCATTACATCTTTCCACTTATTAAACATTAAAATACATTTTCCTTATCATCTATCTCAGAGAATCTCACTTAGCTCGCTTGTGACAATGCTTATTGAGCAAAATGTATCCTTGAGGACAATTGACTTCGAATATATTGTAGGGTTTCACTTGCATATCGGTATGATTGATGGCCAATGGATAAACGATGTCCGGCAATTTCACATCGCTGTTGGCCTCAACAATTTCGCTGTCAAAGGCCAAGGATAATCCCAAAGATAGGAACAGCAAGCAAACTAACTTTAGCAGGACCATAACGATGCAATAGAGTGCTACAAATGACTGATGAAATTCAACTGAATTCAAATCATTTATTCAGTGGATAATTATGTATTCGTCTTTGGCTTTGTTTGTGAAAGCAGTTTTCGCCATATACAGAGAGCCCCAAGTGCTCCACAATTGCTCTGCTCTTCTCCAAGGTTGAGATCAAAAACTGTTGATAATAATGATGATGAAAATGTTTTACTCTAACAATAACTGTGGCCAGTAACTTCAACCCAGGCAAAGAAACACAAACAATAAAAAACAATCAATGCCAACGAAAAATAGAAGATGCTTTTTAATGAAAATGCCAGTCGAAATGCGTTTCTTTTTTTTGCAAAGAAAATTGTAAATATTTGTTGATTACTTTTCCAAAAGTTGCACTGATTAAGAGTAAAAAGTTCTATTACCTTTTCTCCTGCCCACCTCGCTACCCCCGCCAAAATGTCGCTCCATCTTCCGTCCTAATGCAGCAGCATTTCAATTAGAGGCTTTCTTCTCTGTCTGTTTTCCCTATTGACTGGCGCGTTTCATATACATATTTAGCATAAATTTTGCATTCCTCATAAATAAACGACAATACTACAAGAAAGACTCCGCGCTTTTGCATCAGCTGCCTGTAACCGAAAGAGGCATTATTTTAATGTACTTTTATGAGCCAACCCACACGCAAAAAACCAAAAAAAAAAAAGGAACTCACAAGACTTGCCAAAAAGGTTTCCAGTATTTAACCCAAGTTTGCTCTCGTTCCCTTTTCATTTAGAATTTTTGTTTTTCCTTTTTCTTTTTTTAAATTATGCCATTTAAAACGACATTTTTACGTTTCGATACTCTAAGAAAAGGAGAGGGTAAGTAGGTTAATTAAAACGGCAAGTCAATTCAATATTCAACAGTAAAAACCTTGTTTAAGCGAGGATTTATTCGCATTCCCGATGTTTTGTTAATGAAAACTGATCGGTTGTGAAATTTCACAATGCTTAAAGCTTCGGAAAAAGAGTAGGTAAGTGGGGGAAGGGTATATCAACTTCGGTTATTGTAGGTTTGTTACTGGTACCTCATTTTTTTCCTTTTACTTCGCGAAAATTATGTTGAGGGTTGTTTTTTTTTGTGTGGTGGGTGGATTGTGACCTGAATGCGGTTGACAATAGAATTGTCAAAATTATTAGCCTAAATTGCTGACATTTATTAGCAGCTCTGGCTCAGGTTGAGTTTACATTTTAAAGAACCTCTCTGCCATTTGATCAGGTTGAGTGATTGTGATTTGAGCAACAGCAGGAACCATCAAAATCTACATGAGAAACTTTCTTTGGTAGTATTTAGATAGATTTTGCTATAATAACTGCTTGTAAATATATTTTGTCGACCTTTTTAATGTTTCATCAAACTTTCGAATGGCCAGGCTCGAGCTCAACGCTAAAACTAGTTGGGAATTACAACTAAAACGCGGAAAAAGAACCTAAAATAACTTCATATAGTTGTTTAAAGTATTGTGTATCAACTTTACTTGTTCGCCCATTGAATTTACTGAAATATTTCGGTTATTCAGACATAATTTTCAACCGCAACCGCAATTGGCTTTTGGCTACCAGCCCCAAACCCCAATGTGGACCTCAGACTCGTTGTTGGTCCTAATATGTGGCCATTGTCTGCCATTAGTTAGAAGTCCATTAACGAAAAATGCTCCTGGACACATGTCAATGGACAGTGCCTGGTGACGCTTCAGGAACGTGCATCATTTACAGGTAGCAGCTGCATTGATGTCCACACACACACAGGATGTGAGGCGGAGAGGGGGAGGGGGGGAGTGTCCACCTAAAATATGTCTACACTTAGGTAGGAAAGGCTCGAACTCGACTTGGCTCCAACGCTGAATGAGTTAATTAAGCGTCTCACGCCAAAAAGCATAATTTAAAGTCATTTATCAGTGATGTAAATTGTATGGGTGTGTGTGTGTGTGTGTGAGTGTGTCTATGTGTGTGTGTGCCAGACGAGAACATGGCAGTTTCATTATTACATGCACTGTTTATTAGAAGGGGAGCGAGCTGCTGCAGCTGATACACATTCATTGACCCAAAGGATTATCCAGCCAAGGGTAGACAGTTGGACACTTGTCGCAGACGCTCATGTAACGCTCCTCACCGTTGGACACTTTACGTACATGGCACTGCCTGGCCTGGCAAGTGCTTGTGGGAAGGGTTGGGCATTTTTTGAAGGGTTTACCCAGCACCGGTTTCTTTACGTACTCCAACATGCGCGAAATGCTCGTGAAATAGACATCCGGATAGCTGGTCAATTCGTGAATGAATCTGAAACCCAAACAAAATAGATAGATAGATATATCTTCGATATGTTCATTTCTTTCCCTCGCTCACTTTCGAAAGGCCGCAAAATAGTTTCGTCCTCGAGCAAACCAAGCCGCATGTAAATACATCCCGAATGGAGCTCTGCTGCCCTCGTAGTGGCGATTAAAGTTCTCCAGCATCCAATCGACCAAATCATCGATATTATCGTCCGGTGGATAGACACAGGCATCGATCATGGAGCAGCTATAGCCCTCCAAATCGGTCCATGTGACCATGGGATTAACCCAAACGCCCGGAATCGAAGCATCCGGACATAGGCCAATCTGGCAATCCTGTTCGGACAAATAGTCCAAGGTATATGGCCACATTGCCGGATCCTTGAACTGTTGCGTGGGCCACGAACTGTCGTAGGTCAAGCCCAATCGACGGGCCGCCTCGAAAGTGTTATTTCCCGATATTTGCAAGAAGGGCAAACGCATTCCGTGCACGCTCTTGCGTGGCACCTTGGCGAAGGTCTCCAGGATATCCAATTGGCTGCCAAACTCCTTCTCAATGGTGGCCACATCCGCTGTGCGCCAATAGTCAGTGCCATCGCCGTGACTCACCGAATGCAGAGCGATCTCATGACCAGCATTGTACAATGCATTTACGCGTACATAATCGGTGTATTCGTGGGACAAGAAGAAAGTACCAGAGGCGGGGCAACCATCGGGATTGGTCATGTCATTGAAGAGCAACTCATATTGGGCATAATTGACAGCATTTACGGCATCGTCAAAGGTGATTGTAACGAACTTTTGTGGGGGGAAGAAAGATGCGTAAATATATCGATATATTGCCATCTCTAACAATCGAAAAGCAACGCTGAAAATCTTTTTTAAATGTTTGCTAAAGTTAAATGTGAAAATATTTAAAGATTGGCTTCAATTTTATTAATTTTATCTATCTATCTATCGCAATTTCTATATATTTATATCTAGAATCTATCTATCCATCATCTATTTATCTAAATATCATTAATATGTTTCCAAATTGTTTATCTTTGAAGACTTTTGAAGTTACTGCCATCTCTAACAATCGAAAAGCAACGCTGAAACTCTTTTTTAAATGTTTGCTAAAGTTAAATGTGAAAATATTTAAAGATTGGCTTCAATTTTATTAATTTTATCCATCTATCTATCGCAATTTCTATCTATTTATATCTAAAATCTATCTATCCAACATCTATTTATCAAATATCATAAATATGTTTCAAAATTGTTTAACTTTGAAGACATTTGAAGGTTCGATAACTATTAAATTGATTTTAATCGATATAAGGGTAAAGCTAGTATCCAAAATGAATATTATTTTAAAGGACAATAAGTAACTTTACAGATCTACACAATGTTTAATCAAAAAAGAATCGTTATTTGTATTCAGTATCCTTCAAAAGTGAGAAACAAAGTTATTTCGTAACTTTCTTAAAGAAATCATGCCGTTCGAAAGCATCTCCAGCTCTTTAATCAGCATCTAATCCATTTAAATAGGAACCCTAAGAAGATTTTCTTAAACACTTTTACCTGAGGAATCTCCTTCTCTTTGCCCACGAACTTGGAACGCGGCAGAGGGTCACCTGAGCAACGACAATCGGGCAGCTTACAATTGGCTGCCTTGCAGGACTCCGCCCTGACGAGTTCTCCATCGATGGGTCGCTGCTTATTCTTCGACTTTTTTGGCTTGGCCTCGTTGGCTGTTATGGCCCAAATGAGTAGTAGGCCTACTAAAAGCCACGTTGAAATATATTTCATGCCGTTGCTGCTGCTGCTAACCAAAATTTACGGACTCATCAGCTGGGAAGACTTGTCGCTCGATTTTATAACCTTTCTTCTGAAGAGGTTATCTAATCAAAGTGTGCGTGTAGAACATGGCCGAAAGCCTCCAACCATTAACTTGGGTGTGGCATTTCCTACCAGTTAAGTGATAATTTTTGTGAAGTGCAAAACTTTCAATTAGAAAATAGAGGCAAAAGTTTGCTTTGCCTCATTAGCATAAAAACCCGCAAGAATAAGATTTCTCAAGTGGTAAAGTTTTTCGAAATCGGGAATCGAAGAATCAGCATCAGGAGGAATGGCCAAATTATGACAGGTTCTGTTTCGCTCTCTCGCTCTCTCTCTCTAGCACTTGAAATCGTAAACAAGTGCTTTCAGTTTTTAAGTGAAAAACTTTCAACATTTGAAAACCGGAAAACTCTTAAAACAATGCGCCAAGTTTTGAGAACTAGCAACCCCCAGACAAGAGAAGAAAACTCATTTCAGCCAATCACAAAATGCCAGTGTGTGTGTGTGTGTGTGTGTGTCTGTGTGTGTGTGGAAAAGCTGCAGGAAAAGTCAATACAAGATGAAAAGTCAGTTCAGTTCCGTTCAGTTTAGTTCTTTAATTTTTCGTGCTGCAACATTGCAACACGATGCGAATTTCTTGACTGGCGAAAGGACTCAAAAATTGCAACTCGGGTTGCCGCCTCCAAAGTTCCAGGTCACGTCCAGGGGGCGTTGCCTGTAGGTGGCCAACCATATCACTTCGTTGGAGATTCATTCGTTCGTTCATGCCTCGTCGTGGAGCCTCTCAGTAGGGGAATTGTGAGTCGACAACTTGCAACATGTTTGAGTGAGTTCGTTTGATTCAGTAGAAGGGCGGTTTTTCCTCTGGTTTATTGAAAATTGATTGACAAGCTGAGTGAATGATGATGAATCACACACACACACACACACACACCGAGACACACACACACACACACGCTTTTCCACTCATTATCAGTCAAAGTAAGTAGTTTTCAAAAGGGCGTTAGGGCGTAAAATCAAAGGCAAGGCAAATGTAAATTTTCACTTCACTTTTTTTGCGGATTTTCTTCATATGAAGATTTCCCCAGGCGACAAGCAACACGCACGTCTGAACACCAAGTGACAAAACTATATCCTTTATACAGTGAAAACTCGATTGATGAACTACTCTTTTCTTCTGAACCTTCGCAGAGTTGTATGTACAATGTCTTTGTAAGGAAACACAACGAATTAATTTTGTTAGTTCTGGTTTCTATTCGATATTTGATTCTTCGATATCGATTATTCAATAAGCTTGATTCTTATCAGTCAGAGAGTCAGTTTGGGAGACTTGGAATCTATTAAGAAGTAAACTAAATTATCTTCGAGCATTTTTAAACAATTTAGAAAGAATTTCAGGAGTTAAAAAATCAATGAAATGAAAGAAAAATTAAACTCTTTTAATGTCTAGTAGCTATAGCTAACAAAAGGTTGGTTATAATTTGTAATTACCGCACAACTGAAGTGTAAATAAAATAAATAAATAACTTTTAAAAATATCTACCCTTAAAAATAAAAATTAGAAATATTTAAAGTCATTGGGAGCTGAACTTATCGATTTATAGACTAGACAAACTCAAAAGGGTCTTCTTTCCCCTCATATATTCCCCCTTATATATATCTTGACTGATATATAAGACTTAAATTTTCTTTTGACCCATAAACTTTTAAACCAATTCTGCTCACATTTTACCAGACATTTTAAAAATACTAAATATTTGGCTGTGAATAAAGATATTATTTCAAATTCAACTATTATTTTATTAAACTTTTGATCAAAATCTATTTGTTAGTTAAATATATTTAATGGAACAATTTTTTTCTAGGATAAATCATGATATTTTTAATTGCCTTCTTAAGGAAAAATTTCAAAATTAATATTAAAAGGGACATTTATACTCTAAAAAGAAATAAATGTTTTTTTCTCCAAGCATTTCACCCCATTTAAGTATATATTTTCGTGTGATTAGAAAATAATCTTGTTTAACCTTTGCTGTTCATTGAAGAGAGCGTTTACTGTATGCATATACATCTTGGAGGGTGTCTTTTTGCTGCCAATTTTCGCCATAATCAGCCAAACTAATTTGCATACCACAAACAAAAATCCAATTGCCTAATCAAATCTAGTCATCACAATTTCTCTCGGCTTTAACATTTCAAATAGAAAACCAAAAAAAAAAGTAGAAAATTCGGCAGAGACCACAAGAAATCCCTTGTAAGCAAAATTATTATGTCACTTAGGACCGTGGCTCGGGCGGGATGGAAGGGCGAGCGTATTGCCAAATTTCATGCTGATTTGCAAGAGATTGAGATACGAACTATGCATTACTTGGGCTTGGCATATTTGGTGCTAAGCCGCAAGCCGCAACTGAAACTGAAGGTGCCGCTCTCCACCCTGAACTATGAGGAAGGGCAGCCAGGCGGAGGGGGAATGGCTCTGCAGCTGGTGTTCACCTGTCCGCCGGATTATCCCCTGCAAAAGCCCATCGTGGAGATTGTGGAGAAGCGTAATATAGCCGAAGCACTGGAGGAATCCCTCCTGCTAGAGATCGATCACACGTTGGAGGAGCATTCCGGCTTGCAGATGATTGCGCCAGTCGTAACCAGATTGCAGATGCTATTGAATGGGGCACTAAGACGTCAGACACTCGAGGCATAGCGTCGCATTAATTGGACACAACTTTAGCATTAACTTATCTTTGCCAAAAAAGCTTTTGCTCCTCCTCCTGCTCCCCTCTCCCTCCCTCCCTCTCTCTCTCTCTCTGTGTGTGTGCATGTGCTTACATTTCCTTCCTGAAATAAAGCCAAAGAGCAGCCAAAAAAAAGGAAAACTAGTGTCAGAGACTTCTAAATAGCTTTTGGGCGCATCCTGTTTATGCTTATGCTTCTCCAAGGTACCGGGGTCCGGATGTCTCTGGGTAATTTAGATAGCTGCAACTGCAAGTAAGAAGAAAAAATATACGGAACAATTTCGTATGCAGCTTAAAGATGACGATGATGAGTGGAGGATTAGTTTCTTGCCTTTAAGTCAACAGATATTTTTCTTTAGAATTTTTTTTCTGCCTCCCAAAGGATTTGTGCGTAATGAAAAACTGTCGAGAAGACATCCAACACCAGCAAACTGGCCTAAGCCAGGTAAGAGAGAGGGGGGAAGGGGCACATCAGGAATTGGAAAACGTGGCATTAAAATGGCAAATTTGTGTGCGTCTCAGGACATTCAGGACATTTATGGTTGGCAACTAAACGTCGCCAGACATTGCCCCATAAAACTGGCGACGCTTCGGCTTGATAAGCGCATAAATCAGCAAAAAAAAAAAAACGAAGAGAAGAGACAAAAATTGTTTGGTTTGCTTTGCGTTTGGGGCACAAGCCAAGGCCAAGCCAAATGAAATGTCTGAAAGCCATCTCTCCATTCTGATGTAAGGGATGCCTCTTAAAGGGGTGTTGCTTCGCCTGTTGAGGGGTGTGGCGGGTGCCCCCCCCCGGTTGGGATGTCTCTCTCTTGTGGTGGGTTGGCTACTTTTTAATTATTTGTAATGCAGCTGCCAGCTGGATTAGTTATCCTCCCCAACCCATCCTCCCCCCCCGTCCATCTGCGAAAGTAATTAATTTGCCAGGTAATTGTCCTCTGTCTCTAAGTGAAATTAACAGCGACTTTTGTATACTTGTTTTGTTTACTCTAACTTTTTCAGAATTTGTTTATTGTGAAGTAAATTTTGTTTCTGGAAGATTGAGCAAGAGAATTTTAACGCTCTGAAATCTATTAGTAACTCTTTCGCCATTTAAATAATCTACTAAGGAACTCTTTAGGTCTATATGCGAGCTCCAACGGATAAATCTTAAATCTACTAATCGAAATGACCATTTGGGTTATCGATAGTCATAGAAAAATCAATGCTGAGGCAAATTTAAAGCAAAAACTTGCTATTAAACAGTTTCCCTAGCAGTTGTGAATAGCTTTACTTGCTTAAAATCGAATTACCTTATTATGTTGATCATATAATAATCGAAATGACAATTGGGGTTATCGATAGTCATAGAACAATCAATGTTGAGGCAAATTTAAGGCGGAAACTTACTCTCAAACTGTTTTCCTTGCAGTTGCGAATCTCTTTAATTGTTTAATATCGATTTACTTCATTATGGTGATCATCAAATAATCGAAATTTCAGTTTGGGTTATCGATAGTCATAGAAAAATCAATGCTGAGGCAACTTTAAAGCAAAAACTTGCTATTCAACAGTGTCCCTTGCAGTAGCGAATGTTTAATATCGATTTACTTCATTATGGTGATCATCTAATAATCGAAACTACAGTTTGGGTCATCGATAGTCATAGAAAAATACACGCTGATGCAAATTAAAGGCAGAAACTTGCTCTCAAATAGTTTCCCTAGCAGTTGCCAATAGCTTAACTTACTTTTAATCCACTTACTTAATTTTGGTGGTCATCTATTAATCGAAATTACAGCTTGGGTTATCGATAGTGATAGAACAATTTAAAGCTGAGTTAAATTTAAAGCGAACACATGCTTTTAACCAATTTTCCTTGCAGTTACGAATGTCATAAATTGCTTAATATCGATTCACTTCATTATGATGATCATCTAATAATCGAAATTACAGTTTGGGTTATCGATTGTCATTGCTGAGTAAAATTTAAGGCGGAAACTTATTCTCAAACAGTTTCCCTTGCAGTTACGAATGTCTTAAATTGTTTAATATCGATTCACCTCATTATGGTGATCAGTTAATGGTTTTTTTGACAAGCCAAAGAAAGAGAATGCCTTCCCCCCTCACCCCTCTGTATGCGCAACTAGAAAGAAGACGGCAGACTCATTGCTTATGCTTGGTCACGAAACAAATTCAAATTACAAATTATGTTGTCGTCAAAATGCCAACCAAGGAACCAACCATCCAGAGCGGAGAACTACCCTCGAAAATGTCATGTCCGGGCTTCAGTTTTCGTTCGTTTGGTGTCAACTATAGCATACATATTTAGTTTCCGTCCGGTTTTAACTTCCAACCATAAAGTTGGCATTATGTGTCCGCTTTTATTGCATACTTGCAGGCGGCCCCCGCGCTTCATTGTTTCTTAATAATCCTATGGCTATGGCGATGGCGTTGGCGATGGCGATGCCGTTGGACGTCCGGCGAGTGCACACACGTTCTCACATTAAGAATGTTTATGATAGCCCGAGGTCCAAGTTTGGCTTTCAATTCGAGTTGCAACGCAACGCAACTACCTAGCGGCACTACGTCCCACACTAGTCCCAGCGTTGCAGTCATAAATGCGCTTAATTGGCAATTTTTGTGTAAGCGTGTTGAAATTCTTTTTTTTTCTGTTGCTTATATACGAACCAGATTCAGGTCCAGTGGCATGAGTCATAAATAGAAAATATGTTCTTGCAGTATGTTTATGCTCATGGGCACACATGGAGGGGCGGGGGGGGCGGATGGGGGGAGGTTCTCAGCTTTTATGGGTCATGCATGAAATTTGGGCTGGGATTTACCACAAAAATGAATTTGTTTGACTTACACATGACCAAAATAGATAATTTTTTGGGTTTTTATTTTATTGAGGCATATAATTTTTGTGACCGAGCCACACACACACACACACATAACTCTGCCTGGGAACTCTTTTTGGCTAATATGAAGTGAGGTTTTATTTGATGTGCAATATGAAAACACTTTCAGAGTTCAGTTTGAAATGTTTTCTTTTGAGGAACTCACAAAAATGTTTAGTGGAATATACTTCAATCTTTCATATTTTAACTAATTTGCTAATTTCTCTAATTGGTTTTTGCTGCTATGGCAATGCGTTTAATGTGAAAGCTTTCACTGAGGTTTAATTTGCTTCTATTTATGTATAAAAGAAACGAGGTTGAAGCACTCTGACTGGAAAATTGCATGGTTTATTATTATTGAGACTGTTTTTCTACAGAATTGAGGTCATTTAGAGTTACAAAAGGTGTACAACATCATGAGACTTCGCTAAGGATTCTAGAACTGTCATGCCATCTGACTCATTAAACTCAACGCTTAAACTAGTTGCGAATTACAAGTAAAGAAAGCGAAAAGAGGAGCAAAAGAGCATCTCTTATTGGTATTAGTTCGTTTCAAATATTCTAAATTTACTTATACATATACTTAGCTTATATAGGAACCAATAAACTCCTAAAAAAGTATGCTGAAGAAAGAAATACTTTGTGAATATGTGGCACAGTCTAAATTCGCATTAGTAAACTTCTATATAATAAAGTTCTCTGTACCATAAATTAGTATCAAAGACATAGCTTTCTAATTCTAATCATAATATCATAATTTCTATATAACGAAGTTTTTTTTTAATCATAATTTCTATATAATGGATTCTCTATACAACGAAAAAAAATATAATGAAGCTCGACTCTATATAAAATAATAAGACTAATTTAATAAGACTTAATTAAAAAACAGTTCTGCGTTGTTTAAAAAGGAATCTATTACCTCAAAAGAAGTTCAAAGAAGAGAACGAGTCTGATTAAGCTAGAAGATCCTTAAAATACTATTCCCAAATAAAACTTGTTTGAACTCCAATAGAGTTTTCATATTAAATTGTTCTTTTTCCTGCATATTTTAACGATCTCTCTCATAGTCGGTTGCTTGTTGCTTTGGCCTAAGATCAACAAATTGTCATGTTTGCCATGGATTTTCTCTCTAAGGAACAAAGGCCATAACTATTTGAACTCACGCACTAGACGGTCACCCCCTCCCCCGCCCCCACACATGGCACATCCTTCGCACTGGCCCCATTATCCTTCATGCTCTTCTCTGGCTTAGTCTATTCTATTAAAATCGCCTGTCATTGCCGTTCCTTGGCATCTCGTTATTGTCCGCCACCTAACGATATTTTTGGTTATGGTGGGCCAAGAGGAGAGGGGGGTGGGGGTTGTTTTACGGGTTGGCAGACAAGCTTAGGTCCTTGCAACGAGAACGTTGTCTTTGTTGGCACCAACCATTATTCTTCAACAACGTGCATTATATTATCCTTTGGCTGCTGACGGCATTTGTATGCTGCTGGTTGGTTGGCTGGCTGGTTGGCTGGTTGCTTCCTTCTGGTGCTGGGCGCGCGAATTGCATTTGGGATTGGGATTGGGAATGAGCAAAAGACGGGCTGAAGGCAAAAGGACTTGGACTTGGGCCTTTCAGCTGTCGTCGCTGCAATTTGTATTGCCGTCGTCTGTAACTTGTTTTTTATTGGTTTTTCCTCGTTTTAAATTTCAATTTGGCTGGGCTTGGCTAGCATATGCTAGCACACACACACACACCAACACACACACACACTTAGACACGGCAGGTGCAAGGCGATTTATATGCGTCAGAGTTCCAGGTTGACAGTTCCAAGGCGACGCCATCGGCTGCTGCTGCCGCTGCTGCTGCTGCTAACTGAACTGTCATTCACATTTTTGCGACCCCTACCCCACTTGAAGCAACCCCCCAACCCCCCACCACCTCTCCCATTTAGGTAGATGGTTATTATGCCATTTGGTTGCTGTGGAAAGGGAATGAAAGGTGGGTTTAGCACATTTTACACCGCATTTAACCCAAAACATGCCACTTAACAGAGCGCATTTATCAATGCTGGAGGGGGCAAGAGGGGGGACCTTCAACCAATCCCTCCCTACGATTACGTGATTTGAACCACTCGCATTATCAGACATCGGGCATCATCGTCATCATCATCATCATCCCAACAGCCTTTGTCGATACGTGTGACGCTGCATTTTGTGTTCTGCGATTATCAAACATTTCCTGTTTCCCATTGCCAAGTCTTAGCCTCGTTTTGCGGCTTACAACCAACCAACCAACCAACCAACAAAAAAAGGCCCAAAAAAATTACATGCCTTTTGTTTTTTTTATCTAATGCTTGGGCGCACTTTCCTCACCCGAGGTTTTAAGGGTTCTTGGGTCCTGAGTCCTCAGTCCTCAGTCCTGGTGTGAAACGTGCGTAATTCGATCTATTATCAGTTGTCATCGACGGCAAATTCACACATATTCGGGCTAGGGCATTGTCGTGTTTTGCTTGATTTGTGCCAGCAGCAACAGCAACCATATCCATATGTGCACAGTGGCACAAAAATGCAATGAAAAGCATAAACTAAACTAAACTGATGAGAGAAACAAAAATGTTCAGTGAAATAAAATTAAATTATTTACTTTTTCGGTATTACAAAAATTGTATTCAAATTGTTTATTTTATATATAAATTAAAGGTCCAAAGGATAACTAATTTTAAGATATACATAAGATGATATTTTAGGAACTTTGAACATGCCAAAAAACCCGAAAAAAATAACTAAAAATCGACGACAATTTTACAAGTAAGATTAAATTCAAAAAGTTGGAAATCTAAGTCAAATACTAAATAAAAATCCTTAAGTAAAAACTTCTGCCAGTTTAAGAAACAAGTAGTTTTATTTTCTTTTAACCAAATTTTGAGATTAAAACTTTGTAATACTTATAGTAGACCAACTTCTATAAAATATCTTCAAAATAAATATATAGAAACGTCTCATGCTCATCCATAGGATCCCATAGAAATAAATGTCATTAAATGGAGTATAACAAGATCGAAGGACAAATTTTAATATCATGATGAAATAGACAAATTTTGGGCAAATTCATATGGCAAAAAATGGAACTAAAATCGAGTAAATGGAATATAATATTATTTAGTTCTATAGTTTTGTTTTTAGTTCTCAATTATAGGAAACCAGAATTCACCACATGAGAAAGGTGAAGAAAAAATTTTAATAATATGATAATGTAGAGAAATTTCACGCAAATTTATAAGGCAAAAAATGGAACCTAAAATTATAATGTAACAATAATTTCCTAATAGGTATAATTACAAAAGAAACTACATTTTTACCTTCCTAATGACTTATTCCAAGGTGTGAAAATTTATTTTGATATGTTCCCTTTGCTTCATATGTTTGCCCCACTGTGCTTTATTGTGCCTTGAAGCTGTGCCCGTTAAGGCACATTGTTTCACGTGCCATTTCGCAGTTGAAATTTGAACTTTTTTGCCAAGCCTCAAAACGAAAGACAAACGAAATACACTTCACCATGAATGGAGCCAGAGGTAGAGCTAGATCCATGGAGATGGAGCCAACTGGAGAGATGGAGATGCGTGCCTAAGTGTTGCATTTACATGCGTTGGTAATACAATTTTCGCATAGACAAAGGGAAGATGAGATGGGCAGGATGGATGGATGGATGGATGGATAAAGAGAGTGAGTAGAATATCCTGACCCTAAAGGCGACAACTCGCAAGCTGGGTGCGAATTGGATAATTTACACACCACACACACACCCACACACACACATGAGGAGATGGAGGAGAAATCCAATGAAGCAGGAGAGAAGAAAAAGCAAAGAAAGAAAAAATTAGCAACAGTTGCGTGCCCAGTTCCGAATATGTCAAGTTAATTTAATGTAGCGTGAAGCCTGAAGATGAGTCCTGTGCCAGCTGTGGCTCTGCTGCTCCTGCTCCTCCTCCTCCATGACATGTGTTCCATCGGCCTACGTGCAATAATTTGTGCAATTACTTGGCAAATTTGTTGTGCTAGAAAGTATTTTTGCCATCTTTTTTCTTCCCTTTTGCCCATCTTCCTTTTTTTTTTGGCTAAGACGTGCCACAGAGAATTCAAATAAATTATGCCTCAAGGCATTTTACAATTCTATTGCCAGCATTTTAGGCGCAATGTTGTGAATTGTGTGAGTGTGTGTGTTTGTATAGTGTGTGTGTAGTGTGTGCTGCTCCAAATTATGCATTTACCAAGCAAAAAAACATGTGGCAAACTACGTGAGGGGCATTCCAAAGGGGGAGGACAATTCTGAAATGAAAGCCAATGGACTGGAATATTGAAATATTTACTTAATATAAAAAAAACCCAAAAAAAAAAAATAGATGCTTCCTTACAACTTGTTGTCCTTGAGCTGAGCTGAGTGTTTGCTGCTGCTGTTGTTGTTGTTGTTGTCCTTTGGTTTTGCTCATAAAAATGTCAAATCGTTTACATACACGTCACTCTCTTTGCGACAACTACTTGACAGACATTAATACACTTAAGCTGCTCTGGTAAGAACACGGCATTATCCTTTATCCTTTTTGCATATAAACACACACACACACACACCAGAAAGCAGCCAGGCAACGCGACATAAATGACATAATATAATAAAGCAACAAGGGCGACACAAAAAAATTTGCTTAGACAGGCAACTCCACTCCATAAGAGTCCTGCCACCATTCTCCTCCTCTTCACCCTGTCTCCCCTCTCTCTCCTTGTCTCTTTTTTACTCACTGACTTGTCGCGTTGCGTTTTCTGCTCTTTTTTTGTTGTTGCCTTCTTAACAAATTGCTTTTGTGCAAATTTTGTCACATCCCCGGCAGAAAAAAACACACCAACACACTCACACTCACACTAACACACACACATATTCGACTGAGCTCTCAAAAATTTATATAGCATACTTTGCTGCGCCCTTGTTTAACTTCATTAGTGCACATTTTTGAACTCTTGGGCATTTTGTATATTATTCGTTTCGTTTCTCGCTCAAAGTCTATTTTGGCAATCGTTTGACCGGATAATCAGAGTACAGAGAACTTTGTAATAGGAAAATGAGCTTTGATTTGCTTAAGGAAACTGTCACAAAATGGAAAAGAGCAGAAAAGATATGACAATTTTGGTTGCTTTTCTTTTTTTTGGGTTACAGTGGGCCAAGAGAAAGGAAAAATGGTTTACTTAGAATGAAAATTTCGTCTTTCAGTTGAGCTCAAAGTTAAACTTTTTTGTGGTAGTAAAATCTTGGATTAGGGAACGTGAAAGATCTTCAATATCTTTTGGGATTAACCACAAAACAACCAGAATCATCCGAAGTAGTGTTAAAACCTTACAAAGACAGTTTTTTCTTTTACTTGGTTGAACCAAACATCGATCCAATTCCACATTTTACTACAAAAATAAAAAGAACCAACCAATATCAAACCTCAAGAGTGTCACCAAAACACAAAAACAATAATATTTAATAATGTAGCCTACTTTAGGGGGTATATGAACTATCATGATAAGCTTTGTATGTAGAAAAGCTGAGAAAAAGATGCCACATAAGTCGTTTAACCATTGAAATCCTGGCTATAATCTAGGAATTATGAATTTGATTAATGTGTTATAAAAAATAAGTTGGTCAACTAATATTAGACTCTTAAAAAACTCTTATTAGAAGTTAAAAAACGATGAAATAGACAGTAACTTTCACCTAAAGATTATTTTCATTTCCATTAAACCACAACGCTGGATTGTGGAATGACTTTTCGCTTTGATTTGTCAGTGTGGTATGATGGTAAAATGTTTCTATGGTTCATTAGTTAGCTGACTTAAAGCAAGCATGACTTGGCACGTTTTCCTTTTGGCTGTCATAAATTCTAAATAAATAGATTTGTCATACAATATTTTTTGTGTTGCATGTGTTGCAAGTGGGAGAGCAACAAGACAACTCCGCTGCACATTGGGGCAGATTCCCTTTTTTTTGAGTCAAAGTTTCTCTCAATATTGTGAAAGTGATTACATTGGAAGGAAAAACTTGTAAAGTGCCTGCAAAATTTCACTTCTCTACCATTAAAACTGTAGTTTATGGCAAAAAAAATGTGATTCTGGCCCATAGTGCACTGTATAAGCAGCTTCTCTCCGGTCTGAGACAACACAAAAACGATGAAAAGCTATTTACATTTTGCATTTTGCTGCAAGGACACTAAGGATAGTGGCCACTGCAAAGGCAATTTATCATAAATATTTGTCAAGAAACTGCAGCAAACTTATTTTACGCTCGAACAGATGAACCAGAAGACATACGAAAATCCACATGAGTGGGTTGAGTGCTTTTGTGTGTGTGTTGTTGGGAAATAACTTAATTTTATTCTATCTGAAAAAAACAGCCTACACATATTGCCATATTAGCCAAATGGCCAGAACCACTCCCAGAACCAGATGCATGGGCAGAGAGAAGGTATTTCGCTGGGCATGCTCGTAGCGGGCTATCTCGATGATCTTGTGGGTGGCCTGAAGCCATTGCTTGACCACCGAAGCCTCAGTGGCCACAAAGGAGTATTCCTCCCGCTTGCCACCCGGCAGTATGGCACTCGGATTGCTCTTGCCGTCCTTGCCATCCTGCTGCTGCTGCTGCAGATGACTTTGTTTGATCAGCAAATTGATTATCTTATTGGCATTGGAGGTGGCCAATTCCAGGGGACGCTGCAGCTCCACATGCTCCCAATAGTAATGCTGGCGATAGGTCAGACGCTTCTTGCGCACTTCCGTGCAGACCAGACAGCGATCGAAGAGGAAGACCTTCGAGCGGTATTTCTTCTTTGTGGGAAAATGTTGCGCCTCGAATTCCGTGGAGCGGCGAAAGTTGCCCTGTTGCAGTAAATCGAACTGAAATCGAAGAAAAAGTATGAGACACGAATTGGGTATGCCATAGAATCCATTCCTACCTCATTTAGTTCATCGATATTGGGTATCTCCTCGGCCTGATTGACCACATCCAGAGCCCGACGCATTCGCGTCTCTAGCTTACAAACAGCAGTCAGCACGGGCTTGCAACTGATGCCACTTTTGTAGAATTCCTAAAAGAATCAAATTTATATCAAATTCTCTATATAATTTTAATCTTGTTGAACTTACCGATATGAATTGCTGCAATAGCAAAGGATAACGGGTCAGTCTTTGTATGGGCTGCACTAGAAAACTATCAATGCCCAGTTTGTCTTTTATTAATGTTTGATAATTCTGTAAAAAGTTGGAAATTCAATTAATTACATTCGCTATATATGAAATAGATCTCTCAAACTTACCAACAGAAATTCTCTGTTCTCTTGACGCAGCTGCATTGATGACTTTTTGCCCATCGTAAACAATACATAGCAATAAAAGTGATTTTTCTGAGAAGAAATAACAATAATAACACAATTAGAGAAATTGGTGACCCCGACGAGAAAACATTTTGGTGACCCCAATGTATATAGCTACAACTCTCGTGAAACTACGAGTAATTTTTTAAGCAGCTAGCTTAAGTTTAGAGAATTTTAATATTTTGGTGACCCCGACGTGTTTATTAAGGATAACTAGTTAGCTTCAGTTTGCCAAATTAAAAGATTATGGTGAATCAAGTAAAGTAAAGTGAAAGTAAATATGTTGGTGACCCCGACGTGAAACTAATGTGCCCTATTTGTGTATCCCCAAGTGGATACAGGGTGCAATTATGACAAACCTCTTGTCTAAGCATTACCCATTTCAATTTCAATTTGCGGTCTTGCTGTTTTTTTGGGTTTCTTTTCATTTCTCATACATTTCTCTTTGTCAGTCTCTCTTTTTGCATAATAAGCATCAGTCTATATAATATATATCTATGAAGTTTGTATGTGTTGTAGGTGCTCTCTGTCTGCCAGCGAAATCATAATTTTTGAGTATTTAAGTCACGTAGTTAACTAAAAAACAGTGTGGAAAAAAAGGCGACCGTACGAACTGTGTGTAGATGAACCTTGGGCAAAAGCCGCAGCACGGGAAATTTGGAATTCCTGTCGGTTGTCGCTTTATTTTGTCTGTGTGCCAAAGCAAATGCAAATGCAAATTTTCCACCACAAACAGTGGATTGAGAGATGGAGAAAACGAGCTGAAGAAACTAGTGCAAACGTGCAACATTTTTTTTTGTACAAAAGAAAATTCATTAAAATCAAAACTCAGTTGATGTGATAATCACAATTGTGAGTTATACTTCTCATTCATTTTAATCTGCATTTTCATTTGCATTTCTCATTTCCATGTTAGATATATTTCTTGGACAAAAACCATTAAAATATTTGTCTAGAAGGTGACAAACTATTTTGGCCAGCATATGATTGGGCATTCTTTTGAATAATTGAGTCATTTGTTTCATTTTTTATGCAAAATTTTACTTGAAAAACATCAGAAAGAAATTTCTTATTATTATCAAATGATGTGAGTATATATTTTACACTGAGAGAATATATAAAAGTCAAAATCAAGATATATGTACAAGAATATATATTCCATAAGTCTGATGTGGGAGAAATGATATCTAGGATGGGCTTTCATGATTATATTGTGAAGGTTCCCGTCGCTCAATGGAAAAATGGAACGTGGTGTGTATAACAATCTTCAGAGACCCTATAAAAATGACACAATACATACGTTGAGTGAATTAATATACTAAAACCTGATAACTTTGACCTACATTGATTCAGAAAATCACTACATCATTTTCCGAAAAGATAACTTCCATATGCAAGTTGACCCAAAACTTTTTAAACTAAGTAAATGGAAAGCAACTCTTCCATTTTTTAATTAAAATAATAATTGTAATTAATTTTGAGATTTTCTCGAAAAAATCATTGTTTATTTTTAAAAATAACTCATTTTAAAAAATATTTTTGAGTTTTACAAAACTTTTAAAAAAGATGCTCAGAAATAAAACTTAATTTACTTGTTCGATTTTCTATTATATTTTTCAAATTCGATTATAAAAAAAATTATACAAACTGAGAAACTGTTCTATTTTTTTTTTGCGTATTTCTTTTATAACAAATTTTATGTTTTTTCGATCAATATATAAAGTAATATTCAAAGCAAAGCAGTCTCCAAGCAGTTTCCCTGGGTTTCACTGCTTTCTAATCGTAGACTATATAAACGATTATAGATTAATTACTCACAAGAAATATATATGAACGAACATTGATGCACTTTATTAGCAATGAATGTTATCTGATTAGAATTTGACTCATATGTAGATCGATTACCTAACCTAGCCCATGGCAAGTGAATTATTCCAATTCTAATTATAGTTGCAATTTTGATGATAATCCACATCAAATGTGAACTCACATTCAATTGATTCCCCAGACAAGGCTTCGGACGTTTTAATTGCTTTTTATTTGGTTAATTCCATTTAATTTGTGAGAATAATAAAAAAAATCTAGACACAGACCATTTAAAGTATGTTTTTTATACCGATATGGGGAAGCTAGATTTATGACCAAACAAAGTCTCGAAATGTGAAATCGATTTAATGGACGCCCATTTAGTTTTCATTTCTCAACTACTTGTTGGAGAGGAAATCCATCTAGATCTACTCTATATGCTAAATATTTGTTTATACTAACTCTTGCCAAAATAATGTGTATAAACACAAACATTTTTCGAGCATTTTTATGATAAATTTAGCAAATCATTTTCTTTGCCTTCGTTGGCCCGTGAATCATTCGCACACGGGCAGAGAACCCAAAAATAAGAATGAAACAAAAAGCAATACATAAATCAGTTTAGGAGGCTTTAGCATGTTTGCTAAGCATTAAGTAAGAGATTTTCTGGGGTCTTGTGGCAGGAATGTTACCTGCTTTGGGGTCCCAGTTAAGCCCTTCTGAGAATTCAATATGACATAAGGAACAGCAACGAGAGACACGAGGGCAGACGGCAAACCAATTGGTTGTCACCCACTCTTGCTTTTAGATTAAGCATTTTAAAATGTATTTAAAATTTATTTATTGTTATTGAGAGAAATTTGGCAAATTGCATAACAAATATATATAAAACAAACAACTTGCTTGTTCGCTTTTCTTGATGAGAAATCGCTCGAATGACTGATAACATTAAAGAGTCATGGAAAGTCAAGTTCATGGTCAAGTTTGTGATAAAAAATAACAGAAATCTACATTTTCTTAGCGTTTACCAATTTTTGAATGGAATTTTTGCTTTATTTGGTTGCAAAAAAATTGTTTTACTTTTTAAAAATATCTTTAGGTTTAAATGAATCAATACTCAAAGGTCGAGGGAAGTTAGAGCTTTTTTAGTCCATTTTAAATTATTAAGAAATTATTAAAGAGAAATTATCTTTAAAATAATTTTGTAGATATTAATTCAGTTTTAATTGTACGTTTGATATTTATCTCCATCAAAAAGAAAATGATTCCCTTTGATTTCCAAGCAATTTCTCTCTAATCTGCAAATTATTTGTCTCCCATTATAAAATAATTGAAACAAAAATGTTTGTAAGTCTTTAAAATAAAGAACCACTCAATGAAGTACTTTATGCATTTCTTTAGGGGCTGCCCTCGTTTCGCATTTATGCCTATGAATATCAATTTAAATTGATCATTTCACTGTCAACACTCGCTGGTCCATTGGAGGCATTGTGTCCGCCATGTGCCATGGGGCAACATGTGAGACAAATCTTCAAGAATAATCTACACACATCTAACGAATAGACAACATGTGTAAGTATGTGTTTATGTAGAAATTTGTTGAGTACTCCATCCATCCATTAGATACATTTTGTTGTCAGTGATTTTTATACATATATATTTTCCGTTGTATGTGCTTTTTGAGTATTGTCATGTTAACGGGCTAAAAACCAAAACCCCGGAGAAAATTACTGATGACGTCAGCAGTTGAAATGCCGGCAAATGTTTGCTTTAGATATTTCATACAATTTATAACAAATTGTCGTTGGCGAGTGGCGCCGTTTCGACTTTTGTGATTATTGTACGTTATTTTTTTCCCCTCGTTGTTGTTGGTTAATCTTATCATGGGACTTAAATGCGACTTCATCATTATGTGCTAATTGTTGCTCATTTTGAAAATAAAATAAATTCGTTAATTTAGTTACCTATTTGGTACATCTTGAGCATTTTAATGGCCCCCAAAGAATCGTGACACAGAATTGTCAACAGGTGTGAAAGACATGGCAAATAATTGAACAAAAACCACACCGAAAAGTTTCTTGGAAATGAAATTGATTTATTGAATCGTTGACAAGTGTTGAGCTTTATGTAATTTAAAATTCAATTCACTTGCATGTGGCTATTATTTAAATTTTTATTTGCATTAATTAAACAAAATGGCCAGGTTTTTTCAAACACGCCAACGTCGTGTTGCGTCGCTCATTAAGTAAAAACAAAATACGAAAAAAATATAGAAAAAGAAGCATGAAAACGCTAAGTAGTAAGACAAAAGAAAGAACTTTAGTTTGCTAATTGAGATGCCACTGGGAAATACCCTGTAATTAATTATAAGTAGAGATGACTCTGCTTGACTGTGAAATATCCTGTAATTGGGTATAAATGGAGATGACTCTGCTTAATATTGGGAATTTAGAAATTTTCCTATCGATTTTCTTCTAATATCCTATTATTCCTATGACAACTCTACCAATTAAGTGGACTATGTATTTCAATCTTAAAAATAAAGATTTTTAAACAATCGATTGGGATCACGTAATATCGATGCTTAACGAGGATGATCTCTTGTTATCGATAGTTGAAATCAGCAGAGATGATGATGAAGTGTCATCGTAAACCTTTAAATAAACATTTATCTAAGCAAATAGTAAACATTTGCAATAGTTTTTCCATTTGTTTTATTATTTTTCAATTAAAAACTATTTTCACATCTGCTTTATGCTAAAATGCCCCCTCAATGTCATTAACTACAGGGTATTTATACCTATAATAAGCTCTCAGGTGTCAGTTAAGTAGAAAAAACTATAAAATGAAAAAAACAAAAACAAATCAGCTAAAAATTTTGTTAACCAGCCAAAAACAAATATTTGAAATTTGAATTTCAAGCCCACAAAACGCAAATGAACTTAAGTTAAGAAACAGAAATAGGAAAACAAATGAATATTGATGGATTGGCTCCACTCAGCTGTCGGAACCTGTCTTATGGCTACTTTGCCTCATTCTAATGGATTTAACACTTCACTTTTGGCCCAACCCACTGCCTTTGGCTATGTACTCGTACTCACTTCAAAGTGTGCGGCAAACTCATCGAAGAGGCCTTTCAGATCCCTCTGATTCCGCATCATGAGTGGCAAAATCTCCTGCTCGTGCAGCTTCAAGATTTCCGCGATATTGCCCAAGAGCTGCTGTTGCCTCGACTGTCCTCGCAGATTGTCGGGCAAATCCTCTTCCTCTTGCAGCTTGTAGCCATAGTTTTCCAGGCCCTTCTTCAAATTGTTCACATAATTCACTTCAGTTTGCAGCAGTTCTTCGATTATGAAACTGATTTTCTTTGATTCATGTATCTCGGTCTGATCGCAGGGAAAGAGATTCTCCAACGATATAGTATCTTCATCTTCATGGCTATCGAAATAAAGAGAAATCAATTAGCAACTCTGTGTGAAGGATTTATATATACATATGTATATGAAGAGGACAGTGTACAGAAGGATGATGGTTACTTACTACTCATCGCCAAAAGTATCGAAACTGAGCGTGTGTGTGAGGAAACCATTGTGTGTGCTATATGTGGGTGTTGTAGTTGTTGTTGTTGTTGTTGCTGCTGCTGGTGGTGGTGGTGTTGTTGTATTGATGGAATTCAATGAGATGCCACTGTAAAAATCACAAACACATCACCAAACACATCACATAAAGAAAGAGACAAGAAGATATGAAGAAATGATATATAGATACAATTTACATTGATCAGATATTACTTAATTCTAAAAGGCAAACCAAATGGTCACTACGTAAACAATCGCCACATTTACAGAGCAAACATCCCGTGTAATTTCATGGAATAAAAACACTTTACTTCACCTTATGGCATTCCAAGTAAATGTGAAATCTAACTCCTCTATCTATTCTATTCAATTGTGTGTTTCCAGTGTGTAAATTTCGTGGAATTATTAGATAATGTCTTTGTTTTATAATTTAACTTTCGTTAACAATCATTATTGGTCGTATTTTATTGCTATCTATAGCTCTAAAGTTATAAATTTATATCACCAAACCGAGGTCAAAACTTAAGCCGTCTATTAATATTAAAATTTCAGAGAATACAAAACTCCTACGTGAAGCTACCTACTTTAGTTTCTTCAAATCTCGCTAAAAAGATAACTCTTAGCCATTTGTTTTATATCTTTCAATAATACTGATCATTAAGTGTAATGTTTGAAGTCTTTTAATGAAATCTGTTCTTTGGGCACAGTTTGTCATATAATAATTAAATCCACAAACATTTTCCAGCAGCCATATTTAAAATTGTGTCTACTTTAAGTTATTTAGAGTATCTTTGGCTTACTGAAAAGTAACTAACTACATTTTTAAAGTATTTAAATACCTCGCCCTTATACTTAGTAATGCCTCGCTCTTACTTTCTTTATTCATTCAAGTGGAATAATCTTTAGAAAAATGCTCAAACAATTGGTTTGAATTAGTTTTTTAAAGTGCTAAGTTGTTATCTTCGACAAATTAATAAACTGCTTTAAAAAAGGTATTTACAAATAAATTTAAAAAACTTTCTCAAATTTAATTATGAAACATTTCACTTTCAGTTGTTCTACAGTATCTAGAATTGGCTCTAAAATAATTCCTCTCATAATTCAAACAACTTCTTATCATTTCTTTCAAAGTTTTTGCACTTTTTTTTAAGGTTTATAGAGAACTTCGTACTTCCGTTTTGGATTATTCCTACATTCTCAATTATGAACCCATTAACGAGTAAAGTGCTAATAGCCTTTTGAAGAACTTCCACAGAAAAATGTTAAAAATAACTCCAAACCGTCATCATAAGCATATAAAATGAAAACCTTATCTTATCACGTATACGCCACGTCGACCAGAGCAGTGTCAATGGTCAAGAAATTAAATGTCGAAATATTTGCCTATTGTTTTATGTTTTCTTTTTTCTCACATGAAGATAAATGACAAACAGCTGTCGTATGATGGAAAATTGTAAAAGCACGTTCAAAGGGGGGGAAAAATAAACAAAATTGAAGAGAATCCCACTAACCTATCGCTATCCAAGATACTCGTCTGTTTCTCCAATTTGCCATTAGTTGGCGATGGTGATGTGGGAGTGCCTTCTGAGGGGGTGGCATCTGTAGGCGGGAAATCCCTCTCCCTCAGCTGTTGCTTGTTATCAACTTCATCGTTCAGTATGTGCAAATAAATGTTTAAGACTTGCACAAACAGAATGCATAGAAATGTCACTGCGACGGGAATCACATCGAACCAATTAAGGCTAAACATTTTTTATTTCGATTTATTTGATTTGGTTTTCTCTATGATATTTCGTTGTTTCGCTTATTTGAGTGGCCATTAAGCGGCTAATCTTTGCCGTTTTATTACTTCTCATTCAGACAAACACACACACACACAAATAATCATGGTCACCGAAACCGAAACCGAAACGTAGAATCCGATCCGCGGTGGAACACTATAACGATCCGCTTAACCAGCCAAACGAAACTCAACTGAATTTAGGTTTACTTTGCGAAAGCTTTTTTCTCCCCCACAAAGCTCTCGTGATCGTTTGCTCTCTCTCTCTCTCACATTCTCACACTCCCATGCTTTGGCTGCCTGCCACTCAGCCACGCTTCAGCTAATTGTTTATAAACAAATAAACGATAAAAAAAAAAGAGAAGGAAAACCCACTGGACGAAACTATGGAAACATTTCAATGTCCAACAATTTGGATGGAATTCATAAGGCAGTGGAACACTTTTGCTTTCAGATCAATTTGTTTATAGTTTTTGTTTTTTGTTTTTTATTTATAGCATTTATGGGTAATAACTGTAATTATTGTACATTTGATTTGCATATTGCCTTGACCTGTGCTACGATTTCATTTGAATGAAGTCAGTATTGAGAATGTTAAGCCACGAGAAACTGCTTAATTTAACGTGTGGAATGTCACTAGAATGACTAGAAAGTAATCTGGCAACGCCAATTTGAAGTAAAGGAGTGAGGAACTTCCTAAAGATTCATAAAGGATAGATTTTGATGAAAAATAGTAATAAAGAAATCTTTTCAGTTAAAAGAAGGAATGTTTAACTTAATCAAATTTATATTTTCCTATACAGCATATCCAAAATAAAACAATCTGGCAACTCCAAAATGAAAACATGGCTAAATGCAATGAAGAGAGTCTTATTCTACCCCCTCTCCACCTCTCCGCCTCTCATATTCAATCATTAACAATAACCCGTAACCGGTAATTTGCGTATCATTGAAAATGATCAAGCAGAAATCCAACTAAATGCTTTTGAAAATAATTGTGTTGATGATCTCACAGAGATCACTCGGAAATGAACAATAAATAGAATTACTCAAATCCCACCCCGAAAAAACACAAATGTGACAAATAAATGAATTGTTTATTATTTAAATGTACAGTTGGCTTTTATTATTGTATAAGTGTAGCCCCGCACTTCTCCAACTTACCCCTTAGCCAATTAACGTTCTAAGAAATTCCATCTATAATAACAAGCTGTTTTGATGGGTTCAAAGTTAATAAAACGACTTTAAGATACCCTCTAACAAGAAGGGATGGAACTTCTCTGAAAAGATTTTACCCATATCATGGGTATTTCAAAATTCTTTTCTAAATTTCTACCTTTTTAGAAGTTTCTCTTGTTATTCTTTCCCCTTTCGAAACAATCTCTTTCTTCTTAACTTCTTAACTTGATGATTAATTAAATCCATACTTTCCAAAATGGCAAATAAATTGTTTCCTTATTTACCAACATTATCACATTATTAATATACCCCATTATTCTGTATGTAAACCAAAAAAATCACATTTCTCTGTGCGATTGATGAGCAGCAAACATTTTGCATAAAATTAATACGTGTATAAAGAGTGAACAATTAATATATGTACACAATCACATACATACAAATGAATGTCTGCATGCATCTACATAAATATATTTATTTATATGCGCCAATTGTTTATTTTTATACATTTTTCTGAGTGATGTCACGCGAATCATTTGAAGTGGCAATACAAAACAAGTTTATACGCTGACAGAGAGTGAGCTAGAGGGAAGAGCGGGGGTGTGAGAGATGATGAAGTAGTATCCGCCCCCCCGCACCCCATTGTCTGTCATGCTTCTTCTCATGACAACGCCAAATAATGGCGTGCGACCTTTCGTTGCTGATAAATTCATTTGTTTTGACGCCTTTGAAGCGTGCGAATGTCTCTGCTTGATTTTTCCAAAAACAAACCAAAAAAAAAAAAAAGAATTGGCAAAGAAAATATAGCAAAATATTTCATTTCATATTACACTTAATAACCCAAAAGTATGCTCTACATTTTCTTTAAACATTTTGGTTTCTTTTTGTGTTCATTTCGTCTGCAATTGATAAGTGATTCTTGCGTCTAGATTAAGCCCATTAAAATGTAGTTTATTTGCAAAATATTTGCATTAATTATTCTTGGGTATCTCTTACTATATTTGGTCTTATCTATATCTTTTCTATATATAGTTTAACGTTTTTCCTCTCTAATCTAGATATAAATAGTCTTTAAGGGAGAATTGATTTAGAAGACTAATAATGTGTTTTTTTAATTTTTTCATCTGCAATAATATTTTACTTAAAATATTTGAATAGATATGGTTTTCAGTTAGTTTTTTGTATATAAATGAAACATCTGCCAAGTCGCTAAGTTTAAGTTTAGTCACCCTAGTTCCAGTTAGCTAGATTAAGTTATATTTAAGGTTTTTGCTTTGCCATCTAAATATCTCGTAAATGACTATATATAAAAACGTTTCAGTTGAAAAGCAAGCTGCTAAAAATATGGAAAATTATGCACTACAAATAGCATTAAGAACATTGTCCTTTGTGGGGTAAAAGGCGCATTAAATAGTCATAAGATTTTTAAAGTCTGAACTAAATGCAAATGACTTTTGATTTACATCTGTACAAAATAAGACGAAAAATAAACATCAATCGGTGCCACCGAAACCGAAATTTATATAGAAGTTTAAACCAATGATTTATGGTTTATCATATGTTCCAATAAAATAGAAATGCTTCCCTCTCTTCTAATCAATCCCTCTCCATCAATATCCCATTCTAATCCAATAAACTATGGTTTAATCAATTTTTAACAATTTTTATTTCCTATTCTCCGTGTGTTAAGTTAAACAAACTAAACGGGAAGACACTGTACAACAATATTTTTGATTATATACATTTTGATTTCTATTATTTATAGGTAAGTAGAACTAATTAACTTAGTTGACAAAATATTTTTGGTGATTTAGCATTCAACTTGAAGTGTATGTTAGTTTCTCTGTCTCTGTTTGTGTGGAGCAGCACCCTCAATTAGGCAATTCTACGCGCCTCTAATATCACACAGCGAGCTCCAATGGATAATTCCTCATAATCCAAAAGTGGATCGAACTCCGATCTCTGACAACTATGTGGCTGCATACCATGTGGTACGATTGCTGGCCGTCTCCTCATCCGGCTTGGGCATTATCCAGATATTGCCAATGCCACTGTCCGAACTGAAGCGATTCGAATCGCGATACAGGGAGAAACTTGGCGCCTTGCGATGCATATGATCGTTTTCCCGGGAATAGCGCTCCTGCAGCTTTTGACGCTCCTCGATGGCATAGCTGCTGATCATGTCGCGTATGAGATCCAGCCAAAGGAGAATTTGTGCCGGATCGGCAGTGAATTCGCATTCCTGTTGCTTGCGTCTCTCATAGTAGAGGGTAAACGATTTGGTTTTAGCCGATATGCCAATGTGCTCGCAAGGATAACGACCATGGAAGACCAAATGTTTACCCTTGATTTCCGTATAAATGATGCACTTGTCGAAGATAAAGACTTTGGCACGATAGCTGCGTTTCAGCTTGTGATCCATGACCTGAAATTCATTGACTTTTCGGAATTTACCCTGATAGTAGACATTGAACTGGAATTGAAAAGGGAAATCAATAAAGAGATAAAGGAGCATTTCAAAAACTTACCTCATTACAATCCACAATATCGTTAATGGTCTCCGATTCATTGGTGGTGGTCAACAAAGTGCGGAAACGTTTGTCCAGACGGCAGCAGGATTCAATCAGTGGTTTCATTTCCATATCACGATGTTTAAAGAAGGTCTGCAAAGAGGTTTCAAATAATTAGATTCCATATTAGGTGACTTTTTTCAAAGTTCAAACTCACCGAAATAAATTGTGTTAGGAGCAAGGGATAACGAGCCATTCGTTGAATCGGTTGAACTAGAAAACTATTGATACCCAGCTTATCATCACGTTCCATGCGTATACTCTAACAAAATAGATAACACAAATAATAAATATTGATTAAGTTTTTGTATTGAAGGTCTCGATAACTTACCGTAAAGTAATTCTTATACAAATCGCACAATTTGAGGGACTTTTGCTTGTTCATGGTAAAGATCACATAACCATAGAAACAGTTTTGCTGCAAGAAATCAATCAAATTAATTAATAATTGAATGAAATAATCGAAAAAATTTCCAACTCACATCTACAAACTGCAAAAACTCATCAAACAAACGCTTGAGATCTCTTCGATTTCTTTGCAACATGGGCAAAAACTCATCACGATGGAATTCGGCTATTTGCTCAATATTACCGAATAGATCATATTTCTTGCCACGCAAACCCAACGGTAAATCCTTACGCTGAAATATATTGCCATAGTTCTCCAGGCCGGTAAATAGATTATTCACATAAGCCTCTTCGGTTTTGATCAACTCGTCCAATATGGGATGGACACATTTGTCGCTCTTATCCCGCAACTCAATTTCCACTTCCTCTTCTCTGCAATACGCAAATAAAAATAACAAAAATAATAATTATAATAATGGAGTTGTAGAACACTCACTCATCCTTGGGCTGATAGACCGAATGGAATTGACCCACCAAACGCTGATTTGTGGTGCCAATTATTTCAGTCTTTCTTCTCGGTTGGGTGCGATAGTTTCTGCAAAACGAAAAACAATAAAAAAAAAATGGTATACAATAAATATAGAAAATCACAAAAACATTGCTCTTATCTAAAGCTATTGTGGTGATAAGACCCACTTAACTCTGGCCCCGGTTAACCCCCCCCCAACCAGCTGGAAGTGACTCATTCTGTCTGATAATGGAAAAAACTTTTTATGCAACTAGAATATGAATATACCCGAGAATCTCTTTGTATATATATGTTCTTCCTATATCGTCTGGTCCACTGGTATTATGGATACTTCTTGCAGAGGCTTATCGGTAATTGTTTTCTCTTGCTGGGCTTCTGTGAGGCGAAACAATCCGCCCAATGTGCCATCAATGAACATCGATAAACGCGTCAAGCATAATTGCATAAACTCCAGTTGGGTGATCAGGAACCAGGAGATCATTATAAGCAAACACATGGCCATGCCGGTGACTATAAAGCCCGTCATCTAAGGAACAATGTGGAGTTAGAGAGTTGGAGAGGAGAAGTCACAATCCTTCGATTACCGACCCCATCAATGCAGCCCTCCATATATTGCATGGCCACCGATGCACGTGATGGAGGTCCAGTGAGATGAGATGATTCGGTTTCCTCTAACGAACGAACGGACTTGACTCGGGGCGACGGCGGCGGCGGTTCCGGAGGCTCCGGACCGTCATTCTGTTTCCGTCTAACGTTCGCATTCACACCCTTGTTACGGCTGGTATCACCGGCAATTTGCGAGGGGTGGGGCTCGGGGAGGGGCTCTGGAATGGGGGGGTCTTCGACACTAGAATTGGGCTTTGCCTTTCTCAGAAACCACAGGCCAACCATATTCTAGCTGAAGTCGCTTTACAAAGATACATTTTCCAAAAATTTTGTCACATTTCCTAAAAAAAACTAATTTCTGTCTGTCAGTCCAAGTTTTAGTTTTAGTTTGCCACATGGTCAAATAGTTGCTCAGTTAATTGACCCTTGATCGAAATTTGTTGAAACCAGTTTTGTTGAAATTAACACTATGCCAATTAAACGTTGCCAAAAAAGGAAGCTAGTTGACCAAAAAAAACTATGCAAAGGTCGTTTGCAAACGGCAAAGTCTCTCACCTGGGGAAATCCTTGTCGTGGCGCAATTTCAAGGGCAGCGTCGTCTCTCCCGATGGATCGGCACTTATGGAACGCTGCACTTGCTGTTGTTGTTGCTGTTGTTGAGGATCGGATGGCGCCAAGACCTCCGAACGACTCTCACTTAACACATAATCCACTGTGGCACTTGGATCCGTTTCAAAGTCCGATATTTGATCCACTTCATCCTCGGAACGCACCTCACTTATGCTGCTCGTGGTCGGTGTAGTGCTTTGTATGGAACTACTGCGATTATGCAGCCCCGGCAGAGCAATGCGTCTTAGGGGCGCGGGTGAAGGCGTGGCATGCTCTTGCTCTGCCTCATGCTCTTCAAACGATGGATAACGGCGATTCTCGAGTAGTTTGAGGCTGTGTCTCTCTTGTCGCATAAATTTGATGTGTGTCTTGAGGGTCTCGAAACGCTGGACTTTCTGTCGTACATCCAACAGTGCGGGATCTGGAGTCGTGGGCGTCTGAGGCTCTTCCAACTCTTCACCGGGATTGCGCATTTTGAGCAAAGAGCGTCGATTGAAGGCGCTCTCCGTATCGGAATTTATCGATATAGATAGCTGAAATGAACTTGAACTGGACGAACTGGAGCTGATATCGGCTGCGGGTAGCTGCTCTGCGTTGTGGTCGCTAGTGAGGCTAGTGCTACTGTGACGCTCCTCCGCCGGTTGACTAATGCGTCGACGTGAAGTCCGCTTGTTGAAATTACGGTTACTCAAGTTGCGCTCGCGTCGAAATGGCAGCGGGCTGAGATCTTCGTCGGCCATTTTGAGTGTGGTGAGAATCGAGTGCGGGAGTGTGATAAGCCCTTATCTTTAGCACTCCCAATTACACTTGTTCCTATTTGTTTTGCTCTCTCTCTCTCTCTCTCTCTCTGTCGCTTACTGCGTTTTTAATGCCTTTAAGTTCCAGTTTAATTCAAACATTAATGGTGAATTTGGTTGTCTACCCCAACTCTTTGTGGCTTTTTGTATGAACGTACTACGTATATATATTGTATTTATTTTGTTGTTCTTTTCGAAACACGTATTCGTAAATATATATTTCATGTGTTGGCGGCGACAACAGCTGCGCTCTGCGTCTTATTTATTTTGTTGTTTCTTTTTGGTTGAGGCACTGCAAAAAATTCGTATAATAAAATTAAGTATTGAAGTCATCAAACAAGTCGTAAACGAATGAGTATAAGTATATAAGTTATAAATAAATCTACTAGAGACTTTGTCCACCTTTTTTTCCACTTCATTTTGAAAAGATCGTTAAAATCGATTGTGGCCAATAAACTTTTATCCCAATAATTAGTAACTCAGATCTCTTTTATTATTTGGGAGTTTTAAAATCGTATTTTTCTTATCGCACTTAACATGACTTCTGTGATATAACTAAATCGCTTAAATTGAGGTAACCTGTTTAATGAAATGTTGTTTTTTCTATGCCATCAAATTGACTTTCATTAGTTTTAGAACAAAGTTCGACTAACGTTGTTTCGTCTAGACTCTAGACAGAACTATGTATATTTTTCTATCGCTAGAACATTGTCAAGAAAGAAGTTTTTGCATTGCACAGTGGGCAACAATTTTCAAACACAAAATAGGTAGAGACACGAAAAGAGTAATATGGTGACCCCGACGACCCCTCCATCTCTCTATCTTTCACCTTTCCTTCATCACTTTGAGACCAATTGAATTTCAAATGCGTGTAAACCTAATAAATTCTAACTCAAAAGTTAGATTGCATTAAGAAAATATGTTTGCACTTTAAGCTGAACGTCACACATGTAAAATACGGCGGAAAACTTGCTGTCTCACAACACCCAAATTGCACAAAAACCCATAATTAAAGCGACAAAATACTTGTACACAAGAAAAAGTAAATAAATATTAGAATAAAGATATTACTTATCGTAAATATGAACAAAATCAAGAGTTCTATAGTAAATATTTGGAATTATGTCATACCAGAAAATGACACTGTGAAGCACTGTAGAGTCAATTTTTTAATGAACTTACAACTAGTAAAATGAACTAATCTTTGTACTTTTATCTACTACCTATTATCTTTTATGCCTATCTCTTATCCCTGCTCTCTAGTCTTTTCTCTAATGTCTGGCTTAGCTAATGTTACATAAAATTCACTGAGATAATCGTCTTGATCAACTTTATCTCTTAGATATATACAGCTATATTTATATAGCAAATGACGTCAAGCTAAGTTGTCAGAAATATGTAGATATAACAAAGAGAGAGAGAGAGAGAGAGAGAGAGAGAGAGATAGGGTGAGAGGTGGAGAGACAGAGAGGGCCTGCCATATTCCGTTTTAGTTAATTATGTGTGACGTTTTTTTATTTTTTCGTTTTGTTTTGAATTGTTTTTGTTTTATTGAAGCAAAAAGCAATATATATAGACAGTATATAAGTACATAAAAAGCGAGTACAAAGCGCTTTAAACTGCAAATGAGTCAATTCCGAACTAGACAAAAAACGCAAACGGCAAAGTGTTAGTTGATGTAGGAAATGCAAAGTTACAGTTAAAACACTTCCGTTTCGAAAGAAAGTCAAGGAGAAGCTGCATAATTCCGGTATGAAATTATATCTTCCTTAGCTCTCGAATAGTTGGCTCTGATTTTTATTTTGCCCTTTTGCACTTTGAGATTTTGTTTCTGTCTGATCATTTCTCTAGCATGTTTCAATCCGTAAAGATCTCTAACTAAAAACACAAAATTTGTGCACGTTTTTTCTCTCTAGTTTTTTTTTTTTGTATTAAATTTTTAAATGTTATAAGTATTAGCCATGAATCTATTCCGTATCATTAAGGCCTTGGGTAGGCCAACAACCAAAGAAATTATTTCCAAAGAGTTCGATAAACATGTAACCAAATGTGCGAATCATTTTAATGGATTATTCAAGAATTTTCATGCAAATTTAGAGCGGAATTCAAATCTGCGAATTCTACTGAACAATTACGATAAAATCAATCAGTTGAAGCAACCCAAAAAGAATTGAGAGGTAAGAAAAAGAGCACAATTTAGTAGAGGAAATGCAATTTCAATTTGTTTTTCCATTAGGTTTCCATATTTTCATCCACATTCTTCCATATATTACGTGAAAAATTTCATGATTTGGAGTGAGTATAAGTATTTTTTCTCTTAATGATTCTAATATTCCTATATTATTATAGAAATCCTTATGGGAGAGAAATATGGATTGATTGGAAGAAGAATGATTCGATTTTTACTCATCCAAACACAGAATTTGTTTGTGAATTGGATCTTTACCTAAAGTCTAAATTAAATGTAATTTAAATCGGTTTTTCCTATATACATACGTTTCATTATATATCAGTTAGAAGAAGAGCAACTATTCGATTCGATATCATTCACTTTATGACCCATTTAGATAATCAAACAATATCTTCCTCCATATAATAGTAGTTGTGCGTGTTCGTGTTTCAAGGCTCTGATTTCCAAGTACACAAATAACTTTTATCTTATCAAAGCGAAGAGAGATACAATAGAATACGCTGCGCATAAATATATGTTTCATAGTAATGAAAAACTCCCTGATTTCGAATAGTTGTCGCCCATCAGTCAACATTTTTGAAGGTTGGGCCTACGTCATTTGGTGGGTAAGCCTAGGCATATGTCATTCCCATTTCTAATAGTTTTCCGATACAATTTCAAACTTACTCCAAGTCAAGTTCAAGTGAAGCGTTTGAAGGCAAGTTCATTTAAACATTTTTCTATACTGATAAGAAACCCGCTGACTGTACAATTGGAGAAGGAATTTAGCATGCGACTTTATCGGTTTTTGTTATGTATGACTAAAGATAGATTCGGGTATATCCTAATAGCAAAGTTCATGTGCTAAAATTTTGACTCATAAACTATACAATCAATAACTAAGTAAGAATATTGATTGTTTTCTACAAGTTTTAAGGCAATACTGCTGAAGATAAGATAGGTTCAGTAAACCTTAAAGGTTTAAAACCTTTTTCCATTTGGTGTCGCCACAAAGTACGCTGCAACTGGCTTTGTACCACTCTCACTCCAATCACTGATTGCTTTTATTGTTAAACACATGTAAAAAGCGAAACCAGTTGTCGATCTTATCGATACCATCATCAGGAAAACAACTGATGTTGGCTAATTTCAGGTTGTAAAAAATTCGAAAAAATTCCAGAATTAAACGATCGATCGTTGCTGTATTTTTGCATTACTTCTCATTTATCCATGTCTGATCATCTGCATTCAGCTGTCGTCTGTGCCATTTCCGATTATTGGAGGTACTTAACCTAACATGCAATATAATTGTGACTTTGTATGGCCAAGTTCCATTGTACTAGATTTTTGTTGTTCGCTGTATAAACTCTTTCAATTGCTTTTAGCAAACGTTATTTTTCTCGGAATTTCCGGTTATAAAAGTGGCAATAAATTGATAAATGAATTGGGTAAAGGAAGAACCAAGTACTTCCAAGTACACAAAGAGACAATTGGCAACTGATACCAGTTAGTACGCGAGAATAGTGGGAAAGAGATGAACGAGATGGAGTTAGAAGAGAGAGAGAGAGTAATACTTGTAGTTTTCAAATGACAAAAGCAACTAGCACGAAATGACAGCGAAAAAAAAGAAATAGTTGAATATTTATTCTCTTTTTTTTCATAATTTGTGTGCACGTGTTAATTAAACAATTAGTTTAGTGAGGGAGGGGGAAGGGGAGTTTTGGGGGGTTTTGGTTTTTCTATGGTGGCATTTTGTAAGCGCGTGCAAATATATTTTGTATACAAATTTTTTTTTTCATATTCACTTGCCATTTTTGGCACTTACATTTGGCTTAAATTCACAATTCGATTAAAAGTTTTTGTTAGTTTCAGTTTTCTTGTTGAGCTTGAAATTCAAAACTTCGTCACGCGGAAGCTCTCGACTAGATATAAATGATCTTGTGCACTAACACACACTGCGTATGCTTGATATTGTGTATGGGAAATTTTTCGCCCGATGTTGTATCTCGCTACGTTTGCTCGGCTGAGCATTTAGGTTCGCACTGATGGCTGACTGACTGACGGTATATGAATTCGCATTGCAGCAGCGGCAGGTGAACGTATCTCACTACTACCGCTTTGACTCTCTGTGAATATCTCTCTCAATCCCTCTCTCTCTCTTTCGCTATATATACAAATGTATCTCTCGATCGAGTTTTAACTGTTTGCTGTTGTTCTGTTGCTGCCTTTGGCTATTGCCGACTTTGAGTTAGCTGTTGCTGCTGCCTTTTTTTTGTAATATTTGCTGACTTTTTTTCATTATTTAGATTGCGGCATGCACATACAACCCGCCGCTCTCATGCTTTAGTACCCTGTAATAAATAGCGTGAAGGAGGAGTTTGATAAAAGTCATGAAACAATAGAAAAATGTTGAACTCTGTTAACCGAAAATATTGTGAATCCAATGACTACCTTCGAATAGGTTTCCTTCATATTTTCACTATTGACTTCAAAGGCTGATGGGGAGATTTTCACCTGATATCAATCAAAACAAAATTAACAGTATTAAACGACTTTGTTGTTTATTAAAAAGTCACCGAAATTACAGAGACCACGTTGGGATCACCAAAATGATAAAGAACACGTCGGGGTCACCAATATGTTTATTGTGAAATATAAGGAATTTATTATAGTTATCGCCCCCTACTTATTACAGGGTATATCCTAGCCCATTTCCAATAGTTGAGTGTTTTTTTTTTGTTAGCGGTGTATTCGCTTTTGTTTTGTGTCGCATTTTTCTATAGCAAATTATTGTCATAATTTTTGCTTTACTCTCACACTCTCTTTCTCTCTCTCTCTCTCTCTTTCTTTTGTTTTGCTCTCTCACTCTCTATTTGCATTGCAGACGGCATAAATTCTTAATTAGTCTAGGCCATAGAAATTAGCCATAAAACAAATACACAATAACTTTTGATGTCAAACATATAAAAATCCAATATTTAATAAATTATGAGGGAGCATTTCGGGAATATAGGAGACGAAAGAGAATTTCGGATTATATATTGGTTGAGTTCGTGGAATTTCATCAGTTAGTAGATCGGTCAAACACATATATACGAGATGTTATAGATTGGTTTATCTAATCAGCTTATCAAGGGACGTTTTAAGTGCCTCGTATTGGCCATTTGTCATGGATTCGCCCGTTCCCATTCAACTTGGTTGCATAGCTTAGTCGTTTAGTCGCTCTGTCTGTTCTTGCCTTAACAATTTTCTGCTTATCTTTGCGCATTTTCGAACGTTTCTTACTCGCTTGCAGTTTCAGAAAAAAAACCAAAAATAAACCAAAAAGCCAAAAGCAAAAAAAAAGTACCGAAAGATATGTGTATAAGTCTGTGTTGGGGGAGTCACTGGGCTTATTTGTGAAATTTATTTAATCAGCAGAGAGTGGGGGAGGTGAGGGAGGTGTAGGAGGAGAAGTTAATGGTTATTGTATGTGCGTGTGTGGGACTGAACAAGTGTATATATGATATACGATAATTATTCTTCAAAGTATTTGCTAGTTAGTGTCGCAAATGAATTCTTAAGCGTAAGATAAATATTTTTCTATCGTTAATCTTTAGAGGAATTGACACTGAATCGAGGAAATTGTTTGCATTTTGCATCTCTTAGGTCTTTGCTACAGTTTAGAAAGATTATGAATATAAACTAGTGACCTTAGAAAATTAAATGCACTACGGAGAGATATAAATGAAAATTGCTTAAGTAACGAAACCTTATTGCTTATTAAGATCACGTCGGGGTTTCCAATCGTGATAAAGACTACGTCGGGGTCACCAATGTCTTTATTGTCAAATATAAGTTTTATTTTGTCATTGAAATGAATCGACAATAAACCGAAATTGGTAATCTAGGTACTGATTTTGTTAGACAATAGGTCAGGATAATGTCCTCTAACTGAATCCCTAGCCTAGGGAGGAAATTATCTACTATTATCTCTGTTTTAAGTGCATATGCATATAACACCATCATAGTTGGTTAGGTGATACAATGTACTTGGATATAAATGTAAAGCTCATAGTTTCATGGTACTTAGAATTTTCATTTTCAATATTTTTATTCCATTCAAATGTTTCGCTCTTCATCGTATAGCGCCAGAATTCAAAACCTTCAATTCGCCGCACAGAAAAGCTTACAAAAAGCTCCCCAAAAAAGGGGGTAACATGGGGCAAAATATAAATCTAAAAATACTGGGCCAAATGATGGCAAACAAATACGTTCAATATATTTTTAACACATTTTGAGTGTAGGTGGAGCCAAGAAAATTTTTCATAGCATACTTACAGGGATGAAAAATGCAACGGAGAAAAATACAAATTTCAAATTTCATCTGATGAGTCTATTTAAAGCTATCCTTTGCTCTTCTCTTTTTCCTGCTCTTGATTTTTCTCTTTTGGCTAATGGATCTCGCCGTTCTAAATGGCCAGCCCACCCACTCTCATTCGGTTGGAAGGATCGGGAAACAATCTTGGGGGCAAAAATGTCACAATTTGCATTTTTTTGCCAATGCAGAATTGCAATCTATCTATGTGGAAACTAATTGCCTTAGCTGTATTTCTGTAAACGTCAGCTCTTCACTCCAGTTTGCCGTTGCCGCTTCAAACTGGTTTTGTTTTGCGATGTTTATACTATCTTCCTTCCTTCCAACGCACTCCCATCCGAATATAAACATTGTGAAATGGCGACAGAAGAAGAAAATCAAATTTCAGTGCCTGGCCCTGAAGGTCCGCATCGAGTATTGGGCGTTTTAAATTTCCTGATTTGGTGTAATTGCCTGATTTCCTATTAAATGGCGACAAAACAAAACTTAGGAGCCAGACAGTGACGGATTTAAATGAAGGGGTTTCGGGTGAAAGTCAAGCGAATGTCTGGGAATGATAAATCCATTAACTATATCCTCTGGTTCATATACTTATTCTTCATCATCTTATTTAGCTAACTTGTCAGTATTCTACTTAATCTTAGTTAATGGTTTTTTAATTTCTAATGATTACTTTATAATTAAATAAATTTATTAAATTATTTGCAACCACTTAAATTCATCCCAACTACTCGTATTTGAATCGTGCGAGTTAAATTTTGTATAAAACATGTTTTAAATGACATATGGCCATTTCCGCCAGACCAAAAAATGAAGTTCTTAAAATAGAATTTTTGTATTTAAATATATTAAACAATTTAAACATACATTTGCTTTAGCCATAACAAGCATATTGCCAAAGTTCAGACTGTCTTCTTTTGGAATTTTTTATTGATCATATATTAAACAAGCAGTTTGTTTAATTTTATTTTATTTTTAAATTTATTTAAATAATTACATCAAGAAACAATTTACGCATTTACTCTAAGTGCGTCAAAAATTTATTCAAATTTTGTTGTAAAGCAAATTTTAGTTTGCCAAAGACAAATTTAATTATTCATTTTTTTAATTAGCCATAATATACGAAAACTTACAATATACTTGGAGAAAGAGCACTAACCTCGAGGTTTTTAGCTCTAAGACAATTATTAATTAAAGAAAATGTTAGAAAAAATGTATTTCAAACAGAATATATTTTAAAGCATTTATCAAACAATTTTCGCCTTAGAATTGTCTCAGTTTTCTCTGAATGAATAACATATTTTGATTGAGTCCTAATATTATTTAATATAGTCTTTCCTAAGAGCTATTAGAAGCTTAATATTTGCCCTAATACAACAGTAATTTTCAGTAGTTTTATTGACTTTTACTGGACTGAATAAATATAGAACTCGGAAGTTTAAAATGAGCGAGAATTGATTGATTGAATATGTCTCTTCATGGAATTATGCTGATCAGTAATAAATTTCTTCTTTAACTGATTCTCTCTGTCATCTTTTTCTTTCTATGGAATTATATGTATTTTCTGCTTATTTTAGTATAGTAAAAACCAATTAATCTCATATCTTTTTGTTGAATGTTTGGCCAATCAAAAGACTAAATAAACTTTTTGAACTAAAAGCTTTAAAAATATTTACCTAGTCTCTCCACTAATCTATCTACCTATTCACCTAAGAAAATATTTAGTTTAAGCCACCAAAAAAATGTAAATAAAAAATAAACACTCTTATTTATTTTGGAAGAGAGGCTGCAGAGTGAGAGAGACATTCAGAGAGAGCTAAGTTTTTGTTAGTTTTGAAGAGCGTTTCAAAACAATTTTGGAGAGTTTCCGTATGGAACATTCTATATTCAAACTGAATTTCACCATAGCAATTTAATTGAGATGAATTATAGAACGAAATTATTTAATTTAATTAATTCTGCTTTGCATAAAACTAGATTTTTGCTTTGTAAGGCAATGAAAATCAACCATATTTCTAAGGCCCCCACACAACCCCAACAGTCTCTTTCTCTCTCACCCATACACCAGCAAAGTAGTCTCTCCCTCTCCCTCTCTCTCTCTCAATTAGGGCGCCGGCCGGCTCCACGCTCCAACGCTATGGAAGGCGGCTCCCACACGCGCTCTTTAGCGTAGTGCTCTCAGCTCCCTCGATTGTTAGCGTATAAAAGAAGGCATACCTGCCGCATCAAAGTCAGTTGCTGTAGAAACCTTGCTGTGATCGGTTCAGAGTGGTGTTATCATCGAAAATCAAAAAAAAAAAAAAATTAAAAACCCATCGATCCGAACCTGAACTCAAATTCTCCAAACCATAACCAACATAAAATCCAGCTTTAGTTTTTGTTCTATCTTATTTTTATTAGAGGTAAGAGAAAAAAAAACTGGATGATAATCCACGTCCAGCTTGCTGGATATCTAAATGAGAACTTTCTCAAGTGATGTAATTAACAAAAAACTTTACATTTGCCAAAAAAAAAAGAAAAGAATAAGAAGAAAGAAAATCAAAAGAAACTGCAGATAATCAAAGGCCGATCGATTAGTGAGATCAATTGAATGGTTCGTCTTTTCGTCGATTCGGTTATTTTGCTAAATTTAGTTTTCGGGGTTGGATTGGATTTGATTTGAAATGCACAAATTTGTGGGTCAATCGTTTCGTTTGAAAACCGTTTCGGAAAGTTTTGAACTCGTTTCTCGGACCTTTTTTTGCTGGCAGCAGTTCTCGCTTGCCAGTCGAATCATTCGCAAGCAAATATGTGAAGGACAACAACGTGTGTTCAATTCTGCTGCTGCTTCGTCGAAACTGCCTTTTCAAAAACGAAACTTTGTCAGTACTACTTGGAGAGTACAACGAAATCGAAACGAAATCGAAAAACTGTGCGTCAAAGTATTTCGAAGCGTGAGGTATACATACAATACATATAACCAAGAGCAAGAGTTTTTTTATATAATCAAACCAACCGTAACCGAAATCGAGATCCGAGAGTATCGAAACAAGTGTCAACGATTGTCTGCCCTCTCTGCATTGATTGATAAGAATGAAATATATATTTACCATACTGACTCCAGGTTCATCTTTAATCACACATCTTTCTAATCAGTGTTTCGGTGTGTCCATATGGTCAATCTGCGAATTGTGTTATCACGTGACTCTCTCTCTTTGTCTTAGTTTAGATGGGTCTAGGTCCTTGACCCTATTAACTTTCTCAAGACACTATAAAGACGAACGATCGATCGATTAAATAATCGAAATAATCTCTGTTCCCACGAAAATAGATTGAAATTAAATTTAAAATCATGACACCAAACTGATGTACCTAACCTAACCCACCCACCAACGCCCCACCACCAACCACCTTCTCCATCTCTCTCTCTCTCTCACTCTCTCTGTCTCTGAGACCAAATTAAATTCAATTGAAGCCGCCAACAAGGCGGCAACAAGTGGGAAAGAGAACGAACAAAAGTCCAAATCGATTGTTGCAATTTGAGACATGAAAATTGCAGCGGAAGAGGCGACCAATCGGCCATTACTTAGTTGGGGTAGCGAGGGATTGGGCTGACTGACTGGGCGCCCTGCCAAAATGTGCCAATGATGCATGGCAAAGTCACGACGACAATACGTTCCACATGGCATCCACATCGACAGGAACTCGAGCGACCACATACATCCTCTTCGATTTTTTAATTCTTTCGATTTTTTCTTCGTCGCCAACGCCCAAAGAAAAAAGACTGCAAAAAAAAGACGCAAAGAAGACGCAAGAGGAGCGAAGACTCCGGGATGTACGTGGGTGTGGGTCTCTGTCTTAATGTCTGTGAGACAATCAATGCATTTCCGCTTTAAAAAAATATCTATATATATATATACATGGATTTATCGTATGTATATGGACAAAAGGGGAGGAAATTCTTTAGATATTTTTATATTGGAAAATTATGATAATTATCTGTCAACTTTTGCCTTGACTCTGGCATTTTTGTCATTATGATTTATTGTGTCTTGGGAAAAGTGTCTCTCTATATGGTAAAAAGAATAGTTTATGCATAAATTATAGTAACTTTCGAACTCTCTGCCCATTCTGATTGCAATCGCAATACAAAAAATTGATAAACCTTTGGCGCCTTGGCTATTATCTAAACTATGACCACTTGAGCACGTATTTTTACACCAAACACATTAGATTAGACTTTGCGATCCATAAATTTCGCCATACTTTCGGAGGACACTTTGATTTCAAACGAAATCAAAGAAGAAACCGAAACCTAATCTGTGGCAATCTCCAGCAACTTGCTGATAATGAGTGAAAATGAAAACCCTATCAATACATTTTCAAATCGGTAATTGAACTCACTCTCCCTACTAAAAATCAGTCCTACCCTTTATCCAATAGGTGGGGATTTGTTTTCATAAATATTCCATAACTTATTGAGGAAGAATTCCAATTTCTTACGCCCTTACTCGTTTAAATAATATCACCAAAAAGTTCTTGATTATAAATCTGTTTTCAAGAAGCAAACAAGTAATAATAGTTATTATTCCTACAACATTGTTTACGCACAACTTAAGATATCATTTCATCTGACTTTTAATCGTATTCTTATATCAAGCAATAAGTGACCCACTTAAAAAAAAGGTAGCAAAAGAATTTCTTTCTCTTATCACAGAGGCAAACATATTGCTACCCTGTACCTTAATCAAATGGGGTATGTTAGGTCGTTTTATGTAGTTTATTTCTTGCAAAAAGAGGGCAACAATTTAGCCACTAAAAAACTATTTAGTATATTTGTTGCTATTTTGTTCGGCGTTCTTTCCATAATCTATACTTTCTATTTATAAATTTGTTGTTATTCAAAAACTAGAAAAACGAACACTATCCAGCCAGCAATTCAACCCAAAAAATAAAAATTTCCAAATTTGATTTATCACATTTTTCAAGTAGCGATCATTCGGTTTTTGGAGATTTCAGGACGATTTCAAGGTGATTTTCTGGATTAAGTGCTAAATTTTTAATATTGTGTACAGGGTAATTAGATGTTGGCATTCCATATTGATTAGTATATTTTGTTTGTTTGTTTGCCATAACAATAATCAGTTAGTTGCCTTATCTGGAGGAGCATATTGTACGTGAACTGATTAGTTCTTCTAGAATCAACAGAGTTCAACCCGAACTGAACGATCCCCCCGCGAATTGAGCTGAGCAGAGCACATGTGAAAAGGAATTTCATCACAAAGTGCAAACGAATCGATTTCTAATTAGATTTATTGATTTTTCACTCTCTGTTTTTTTTTTTAGGGAATTGAATTGTTGTAGAAATGGCCGATGAAGCACAAGCACCACCAGCTGAGGGCGCACCGCCAGCAGAGGGAGCCGAGGCGGCACCACCAGCTGAGGGAGCCGAGGGTGCTCCAGCTGAGGGCGGTGAGGCTGCACCACCAGCCGAGCCCGCTGAGCCGATTAAGCACAGCTACACGCTCTTCTATTTCAATGTGAAGGCCTTGGCCGAACCGTTGCGCTATTTGTTTGCCTATGGAGCCATCGAGTACGAGGATGTGCGTGTCACTCGCGATGAATGGCCAGCTCTGAAGCCAAGTGAGTATCCAAACTGGCAAACTCACTTGAAGGAGAGATATAATCCATTGGTTTATTTGCAGCCATGCCCATGGGTCAGATGCCCGTGCTGGAGGTTGATGGCAAACGTGTCCATCAGAGCATCTCGATGGCCCGCTTCTTGGCCAAGACTGTCGGTCTGTGTGGATCCACTCCGTGGGAGGATCTGCAAATTGACATTGTGGTTGATACCATCAATGACTTCCGTCTAAGTAGCGAACAATGTGTGACTCAGTTTCATGTTCAGTGTCCTTGATTAACTCTGGAATTTTTAATGTATAGAAATTGCAGTCGTCTCGTACGAGCCGGAGGATGAGATCAAGGAGAAGAAGCTGGTGACCCTGAACGCTGAGGTGATTCCCTTCTACCTGGAGAAGCTCGAGCAGACCGTCAAGGATAATGATGGGCATTTGGCATTGAATAAGGTAAAAGGGACTTTTTTTTAAATTAACCAAAGTAATCCTTCTGATGACTCTGATTCTGACCTCATAGCTGACCTGGGCTGATGTTTACTTTGCCGGTATTACCGACTACATGAACTACATGGTCAAGCGTGATCTGCTGGAGCCATATCCTGCTCTGCGTGGCGTTGTCGATGCCATCAATGCTTTGGAACCGATCAAGGCCTGGATTGAGAAGCGTCCCTCAACCGAGGTTTAAGTGACGAAACACAACACACACCATACACACACCACACACACACACACTCATCGACCACATACAACACCATAATTATTATTTTTTTTTATTTAAACATTTTGTTCCTTATTTTGGTGTGGATGTAGGCGATTTGGCGATGTGGAACCATTACCGTCACACGGGGTTCTTCTATACATTTATATGGCACTAAACACAATTAATAATAGCAAAAGCAACTAAATATAATAATTCTTGTTCGTTTATAATTCTCTTTGCATAACTCCCCCCACCCTATCCTCCTCTTCACATATTTTATCCTCATTCCCAAAAAACAAATAAAATATGTACACTCAAACAAACATCTAATCTTCAACGTTGACACTGTTTAATATAAAAAAATATACACATATATATATTATATCTTGTACTTTCAATCTCTACTTTAAGTTTACATGCACATCAGTTAGTTAGACTATAAAAACTAAACTATTTGCCCCCCAAAAACTATTACTTACTACTACTACTACTTTTACTATATGCGTATACATCATTTCTAGACTTATTCTATTATCTTTAATTCAATGCAAAGAGCTCAAATGCACACACACACACACAGACATACAGACAATTACAATTGCATATTATTATTATTATTTTATTAATTATTCGAAAGGCATCCCCAAAATTCGTTGATTCTCCCAAGAGTTTTCCAAGTCGTTTTCCATCAAGACTAAAAACTATATTAACTATACTATATAAAAAAGACTCACACCAATAGAACAGCCAGAGATAGATATTTTGTTTTTGTAACTTTTTTCCAAATTCTTCAGAAAATATTGGAGTTAAAAAAAAACATCAAAAAACACAGACAAAAACTGCCACAAAATGTTTTTTACTTTATTTTTGCATGTCGTTTATTATATTATGTGATCAGCGACGCAGTTTTGTAATTGTATAACACACATTACACACATTTTAAATAAAACTAAAACACGGAAAAAAATAAGAAGAAATGAGAGCACTTTTTGAAAGCACGAGAATTGGTTTTATTTCATTAAAAGTAATGGGGGTTTAAATGTTTACAGAGACTTACAAAATCTATAACTAAAACGAGTTAAAAGAGAATATACAAGGAGTCTCAAAGCTTCCCAAAGAATTCTCCTGCGAACTGGTGATATCATTTATAGTTCGAAATTTGTATGGGATTCCATCAATGTTTTATATATTATATCAAATGTTTTTTTAACAACAACAGAAAGTTACTTAGTAAACTTTTGGGTTTAATAAGGTAAATGCACAATTGGTATAGTCTATGTAACAACAGTTTCCAGTAGATAGATTGTAGATTAATCCTTGTGACTCCAGGTGGGTTTACGTTTCTCAATAAAGCTGGTTATGCCCTCCCGGCAGTCGGTCATTTCGAGGTTCTCACACATTTTCTTTCCAGCCTCGCCATAGGCCTCCTCCACGGGCATGTTTAGCTGCTCATAGTAGAACTTTTTGCCGAAACAAATCACAGCACGACTTTTCGATTTAATGGACTGAGTAATCTCATCGATTTCCTTATCCAACTCCTCCTCGGGGACCACTTTGCTGGCCAAACCAGCCACATAGGCATCCACACCACTGATGGGCAGACCTGTCATAAGCATATAAGCCGATCTGGGACGCGGCATGATACGACTAATGGCTACTCCGGGAGTATTACAAAAGATGCCCACGCCGGCACTGCAAAAAGAGAGCGGGAATTAGGATTATGTAACCATCAATGATCACAAACACTCTCACCCTGGTGTGGAGAATTTGCTGGACATTGTGCAGACAACTATGTCGCAGGAGGCAGCCAACTGGCATCCAGCAGCGGCTGCATAACCATTCACTTTTGCTATAACCGGCACAGGCAATTTCCGTATGTCCAGTACGATGTCTGTTAGCTTTTGGAATACATCTGCCTTGATCTCTGGATTGCTTTGCAACTCCTTCAGATTGTGTCCAGCTGACCAGACTTTGCCGTTTGCCGAGAGGACAACACATCGTAAGCTTATATTGTCCGCATCCTTGAGCATTGCTTCATGTAAGGCGCACATCATATCCAGAGACAGGGAGTTCAAAGTTTTTGGATGATTCAAGGTGATCTCACGGACGCCATCTGATTCCTTAACCAGTAGGAGATCCTTTGCATTGCTGGGCCCTGAAACTGCAAAGCGTCGGGAGAATTGTAAGGAATTTCGGATGGAGCGCAACATTTCTATATTTATTTATAGTTAGTGTTGTTAAAAAACAAAAAACAGCTGATATTCGAAACTGATCGAAATCGATATCGAAAGCGAAACCGGGAAGAACCGTTTACACTGGCAGAAAGCCTCATTTTTGGTATTGGAATTTGACAGACTTTTGCTATTATTATAGATCAAGAGATCTATTTGGAAGGTTTTGATATACTCCAAATGGTTTTGACAGTCTAAATTTTAATCCTATCTTCGTTTCTAATATTATTAAAGTGTCAAAACAAATCCATTGTAATAGATATGATGAGGATTTGAAGCAAATTAAAGAAACCCGTTTGAGAAATGCTAAGCTTTTCTTTTCAAAATTAAATTTATCTTTTAAAAATTCCCGCCACCATGTTCATTTACCAACACTCAATCTTTGGCCATCTAACTCAGCTGCTCGCTCATCTCCAGTTTCTAGTATGGTCACCCTAACATATGATTTCACAAAAGCAACAAAGTTAAATGAAAGAACACCTCCATATACTATATATTCAATAAATAATAATGTATGTCGTCTGCTTGTCGTCTGCCTGTATATATGAATGTGTGAATGTGCGATTACTACATGGTCGTTATCAACCTTAGCGTTTTGTATGCGATTAGTAAGCTGACGTCGTCACTGCATGAAATTGGAAACAGTTCGAATCTAGAAGCGCGCCCGTGTGGACGACGACACTCCTCTAAAAGCAAAAGAAAAATAAAACTAAAAGTAAATTCATATCAATTCTCACAAGTGAAACTTTCATTTTTAGTTTAGACCAACAAAATGCGTCCATTTTCTGGCAGCGATTTGTTGAAACCAGTCACCGAGGGCGTCAATCGTGCCTTCGGGGCCAAGGAGCCGTGGCAGGTGGCCACCATAACAGCGACAACAGTTCTGGGCAGCGTTTGGATCTGGACAGTACTCAGCCAGGATGAAGGTGAGTTTGCCGCCATTATCTACATAAATTGTGCTGTTACCAACTTGTATTTTAAAAAAATATTTCCATCCATTCTTGCTTGGTTGGTTGTCATAAATTTTAATCCATCAAACAATCTTATCAGAGGAGTTTCTTTCATAAAAATAAACTACATAAGACTGTACTTAGAGGAGGAAAGAGGGGGGTCGAGGGTGCCCCCACCAACCCCAACCTGGTCATGCACTCAACGTATGCCCGTATGGCGATCCCCTTAGTTGATCTTTGTGATTGATTTAATCTGTAGAGGAAAAGAGATTACGACTACAATTACGATTAGCAGTTCAATATTTATTAATTCCTTTTAGCAACTTAAAAATGAAAGTTATAAATAGTTCAATAGCATAACTAACTAATAAGTACTAGATCAGATAAGCCGCACACAGTTTACTCATAGAGACCTAATCTCTGCTCTCTCTCTAGATTTGTTAGTGGCATGTTTTTTGTTTTTCAAATTTCGTCATAAACATGTCAACAATATGTTTGATCAATTATAGAACATTACTTTTCAGTAATCGTGACTATTTGGAACATGAAATTCCTCAACTGACATGACTCACATTCCAACCAGACGCGACTAGCATACTCAATAAACCTTTTGTGCGTGTTTTTAGCACCTTTTTGGTGCAGATATATGTCCGGTCTATGGTACGATAAGAAATCTTGGGTTCGACTACCGATCGGCATAAACTATATGGTTTGATAAAACAAATTTCGATTCTTTGTCTTTAGATAAGGATATATTAAATGATTGACATTAGGGCAATTTGAATCTAGACGATCAGGTGATAGGACATGGTGACATCTATGACGTCGTTTTTGAAATATATATTCAAAGGAACTAGTTCTAGCTGATCCCTAGATGGAATACCAGGAGATATCTAATGCCAGATCATAGCTCTTCCTGAGTCATTCAAATTTGTTTGTAAAGTGGTTCATTCTAATCGTATTCTAACTTTTTTTAGGTCTTTACTCCCGCGGCAAGCGTCACTTCTTTAAATTGGCCAAAAAGCTGCCCGCTGTTCGTCGTCAAGTAGAAGCCGAGTTGGCCAAGGCCAAAAACGATTTCGAAACGGAGATTAAGAAGAGCAACGCACATCTCACTTACAACTTGAGTCTGCCCGAGAAGGGTCTGAGCAAGGAGGAGATCCTTAAGCTTGTCGATGATCATCTGCAATCTGGTCACTACAGTTGGCGCGATGGTCGTGTCTCTGGTGCTGTATATGGCTACAAACCCGAGCTGGTGGAACTTGTGACCGAAGTCTACGGCAAGGCATCGTACACGAATCCCCTTCACGCTGATCTCTTTCCGGGCGTATGTAAAATGGAAGCCGAAGTCGTACGCATGGCCTGCACTCTGTTCCATGGTGATTCGAATACATGCGGCACCATGACCACCGGCGGCACCGAGTCCATTGTCATGGCCATGAAGGCATATCGTGATTATGCCCGCGAGGAGAAGGGTATCTACCAGCCAAACATTATTGTTCCACGCACAGTGCATGCTGCCTTTGACAAGGGTGGTCAGTACTTTAATGTCCATGTACGCTATGTGGATGTCGATCCAGAGACATATGAAGTCGATATCAAGCAGTTCAAACGTGCCATTAATAGAAATACCATTCTGGTAAGAATTCTTGTGTGCTCTTCTAAGTGAGAATCTCTCTAACAATGATGTCATCTTTTAGCTTGTTGGCTCTGCCCCCAATTTCCCATATGGTACCATGGACGATATTGAAGCCATTGCCGCTTTGGGTGTTAAATACAATATTCCCGTGCATGTGGATGCCTGTCTGGGCAGCTTTGTTGTGGCTCTAGTGCGCAATGCTGGCTACCAGCTGCGACCTTTCGATTTTGCTGTTAAAGGTGTCACTAGTATCTCCGCCGACACGCACAAATATGGTTTTGCCCCCAAGGGATCTTCTGTTATTCTCTACTCGGACAAGAAGTTCAAGGATCATCAGTTCACCGTCACCACCGACTGGCCAGGCGGTGTCTACGGCTCTCCCACTGTGAATGGTTCTCGCGCTGGCGGTATCATTGCCGCTTGCTGGGCCACCATGATGAGTTTCGGTTACGATGGCTATCTGGAGGCCACTAAACGCATTGTGGACACGGCTCGCTACATTGAGAGCGGGTAAAATTGATCATCTAAACTTTACTTGGTGAAACTAACTTGTTTGCTCTCCTTTAGTGTGCGCCAAATCGATGGTGTCTTTGTATTTGGCAAGCCAGTTACCTCTGTGGTTGCCATTGGCTCGAATGTATTCGATATTTTCCGCCTATCCGACTCCCTCTGCAAACTGGGCTGGAATTTGAATGCTCTGCAATTCCCCTCCGGGTAAATACACTACGCAGATCACAAATCTTCTTTATTTCAATGATTTACTATATTCCTTGTAGCATTCACATCTGCGTTACCGATATGCACACCAAAGCTGGTGTAGCTGACAAATTCCTTACCGATTTGCGTAGCTGTGTGGCCGAGATAATGAAGGATCCTGGTGTCCCTGTTGAGGGTAAAATGGCACTCTATGGCATGGCCCAAAGTGTACCCGATCGTTCGGTTATTGGTGAAGTAACTCGCCTATTCCTGCACTCCATGTACTATACTCCCGATCAGAAGTAATAACCTACCACCTCAAAGAAGATACCTGAGCATTTATATATGTGTATTTTCCCTACCACCAAATCGAAATCCTGTTGTTTGTTATCCACCTTTTAACTATTACATTCTACTTATAACAAGGGTACAAAGCGAAACAAAATATGCTCTTCTTAGTTAACAAATTCTGTGTAACGTTTACAAAACGAGTCATTTTCTTATATTTCCATATATCAATTGTAAAGTTTTTCTATATACTTATATCATGTTATCTAAAATAAATCAATTTTTTGTATGTATAGTAGAATTGAGCATTTTAATTGCTTCGACATTGACATTTGTTTTACAAACGTTTTCGCAATTTGTGCAATAGTTTTTCTATATTATAGCGTTAGTTTTCATTGGAACAGAAGGCAGAGGAATGAGGAATAAAAGTCAGGTTTTTTGAGTTCATGATGTAGAAGGAAAAATTGTAAGGAATGTAACAAACTTTAAATATATTTTCTAAACCTTTTCAGTTTATATACATTTCTTGCTATATGCATATCAATCTGTTTTCTATATCTATCAGCCGTAAAGCAATTCTATTTATAAAGAGTTTAATGTTGTGCTTAAACATAAAGCAAAGTTTTCTTTTCTGAAACATTCTTAATTGTTGATAAAATAAGACAAAAATTGGCTGTTATAGAGTTTTAGGTTAAAATTTCAATAATTGCTTTAGAAAAATTATACAAAAAAACGTATGTACTTTATCTTTTCCACATTATCGATTTTGTTTAATTTAACTATTTTTGTTTTTTGTACCTTGACACTTATGATTATGAAATTTGATTAAGATTATCTGGAAAATTCGATGCAAATCAACAATAAGCCCAGATAAGCTCATGTAAACTGAGCCAAAGTGATTGAAATCGGATTGTTTTCTTTACTTAATTTAATGTGAGGCATATGATATCACCTCAGTTCGAATTTTTTAAAATTCAGTAGCCAAAATCGACCCTGTACATCGTATAACTCGAAGTAGATTTCAAATAATTCAGATTAGATAAATCAAATCAAATTTCTAATGCATTACTTATATTATATTAATTTTAGTAAAGACCAATTTCATTTAAATTGAAGCCCAATATAGGGCTAGAGATCCAAAAGATCTAAAAAAAGATATTTTTAGAATCAGCCAACTGACTAAACTGTTCTATTTCCATTTCTTTATCTACTAAAAAATGGTAAAAAGAAATAATGCGAATTTTCTAAAACCTGAAATTGGGCGGCCTGCTGTGTTCTTTTGTTTATACATATTTATGTATATATAGCAACAATTAACAATAATTGCTTTTCGTGGGCTGAATCAATGTGATCTTTGGTCGAATGCTTTTGGCCACGCGTCGGCGTTTTGTATTTTGACACGCCCATTTCCTGCCAACACAACAACAACAACTAACAACAGCTAACAACAAATAATTTTTTATGTTTTTCTGTTAGGTTTTGTAATTTATGTCAATTTGTGTGGAGAAGTAAAAATTTCAGTGGCGGAAGCAATTTATATAAATGCCTCCAGGTGTCAACTGACAAAGAGGAGATATTCCACTTGTCCATATAAATAAATAGCCCAAAAGACAGAGAAACAAGTGAATGACAAGTCCAACGCCTAGAATTGATCTCCACAGTTTAAGATTTGAGCAATGTGCAATACTTGAATGAAGGCCCCCAAGATATCTGCTCGGCTCGGCTCAGCTGTGAGCTCAGTTCAGGTGAGCACTGAACGACTGCGATTGGAGCGCCTTAACGACGACCTGAGAGCAGACGCAAGGGAACTCGGAAAACAAACACGAAAAAAAAATAAACCCCAAAGACTCCGCCGACGCTCATTCGATACGCGTTCGTCGCAGAGACGAGTCATGAAGTCGCCGTCGCCGTCGCGTGTGAGAAATTCAAAAAAATAAATATACATATATAAGAAAACAAACCTGATTCCGCATAAAATTATATAAAAAAAATTGTATGGAAAAATTAAAACTTTTCCAGAAAGGAATTTGAGAAATCATATTAAAAGATAAGCCATTTGGCCCTCTGTGTGTGTGTGTGTGTGTGTGTGTTGGTGGTGTGATATGAAGTATTCAAGTGCTGAAAGAAGTGTTTTTTAATTAAGTAGCAGAGCAATAGGAATACACATACACCTGAAGGTAAGAGGAGCGCGATAAGGTTAAATAAGCATATTTATAGCCAATTATTTAGTCATCATGGATGGGGCTAATGAGTAAGCAAACAACATAAACAAGGGCCAAAATATACATACAATACTCGTATATAAGTAGGTATTATATTTGATCTTCAATGTATATGGATCTCTCAGGTTCTATTTCTCACAATTCTCGCTGCTTACATTTAATAATTATCTAAGTTCGTTGTCTAGCTCTTAAATTCCCTAAGCTCTCGTTCTCACAGGTGTCTTAGATCATCTTATAGATCAAAGATCTGACACTAAAATGCGATTCGGTTTATATTTTACTGTGAGTTAATCAAAGGTTTAAGTATTTTACCTCAACTTACTCTTGTTTTCGTTCTCACAGATATATATATATATTAGATAGGTCTTGTACATATCTCTACTAGTTTTTCTGAAGGGTTCTAAGCACTCTAGCTTATTCAGTCGTAGAGTCTGGGCTCTCTAACTATTCTCTCAGCTTACTAACTACGACACATATTACCTAATCTCTATATTATTTATGGTATATACATATTTTTTTGAGTTGATCAAACGTTTTCTCTGTTAAACTCTGTATATTTGTATCTTGGAGAACGTGTGAAATGTGAGATGATCTTCTCTTACTTCTGTTTATTCTCAGTTTTTGCATTAGTCTAAGTACTATATAGAATAAGATATATTGTGTACGTATGTGTGTATATATATATTACTTAGAATAGTATAAGATTTGAAAGTCTCTCTTACAATGATCACCGCAACTCTGTACAGTTTGCTGTTTCCATACTTTAGTTCTGAACTTTTCTGATTTCGAAAAAACCTTATTAAACCATGTTTTATTCATTTTCTCTCCAGTTTTGTTATGCGAATACTGCTAACTATAGCAATTTATTTTTTAGAAAGATAATTGCTCTTGAAATTGATTTATTTGATTTATTTTTAACTAGATTTTAAAGTCCTTGGAAAAAAGAAGTTATTAAATATGTATTTGCCTTGATAAAATGACTTCTTGTTTAATCTCAGTTCTCCCAGTTAACTTCGTAAATGATCTTTATATATCTAAATATGATTAATGTTATGTATTCATTAAGATCCTTTGCGATTTCAAAGTTTTCTCTCAAACTCTTACCTAACTTATTTCATTTAATGTCAGTTCTTTTAGTACTGTCTATATAATAAATTCTTTTTGAGTTCTCCTAGTTGCCTTCGTATGATTTCTTTCTATTCCTAAATAGGGTTATAGTTATATATTCTTTAATACTTTTTGATTTGAAAGGATTCTCCAATTCTAACCTAACTTTATTTCCCTTAACTCATAATTCCTTTAGCAATTTGTTTGTTTGTAGTAGAAATTCTAAAGAGATTTCTTTAGCCACCAAATTCAGCATTAATTCTCTTTCATTTTGTGTTATCTCAACTGCAATGTCAGCATTTTCTCGCATCGCGTTTATCTTTCATATCAAATCGTTGTATATACACATATATAAGTATTTACAGAAAACTTAAAAGAAATGCGCAAAATACGCTTTTCGTATTATGTTTCAAAACCTCAAAAAGATAAAGTGCCAACCGCTTTTTTATCTACTTTATATAGTAGACGATAAGATATGACATTTGTATATAGAGAATTTTGCTCTAGTTTTCTCCCAAAGAGTTGAGAAATCAGCATGAAATTGATCGGAAAGTTAAAGTTAAAGTTTGCATGGCCAGTAGCCATTCTGTCAGGTCATTAGCCACAATCCAATCATATGGTTTTGGTCAGATAAGAAATGTACAATTACCTCACACACATCGTGTTATTGTTGTCCGTGGCAACTCCTTTGCAACAACACAATTTTCGTATTAAAGTTGTTTTACCAACTAAAACATTGCCAACTGCCGTGGCAACTCCCCAAAGTCCCCACCTTTTTAAAAAAGGACTGTTGGCCAGTTTGGGTGCGGCTTTAAGTCCTGGCGTCATCGCTGGTGACTAGCACTTTCCCTGGATTCCTATTCCCTGTTTAATCGATAAATTCAACCACTGTTCGTTGTGCTTTTCTTTAGTTTTCTCATTTCTGTGTTAATTGCAGATCGAGGCTAAGTAACTGATTTCCCAGTTTTTGGTTTTGTTGTTATGTTAATTGGCTTTGGCCGCAGTTAGAAAAATGTAACGACCTTGGGCAAACTTAACTAGCTCACCTCCCACTACATATATATAAGTGTATTAAGATTTGTGTATTGGAAAACAGTTACACATGGAGGTAGAGTGGGAGAGAAATATTTGAAATATTTTCTACGATTTTCGGTTTCTTAGTTTTCGCTTTTTTTGCAATCCAATTTCCATGCATATTCGTAACGCTCCAAAAAATCCAATAAATTGCAATCACAATTACTACCAAAGTGGAAAATGTTTTGCATGCTTAAGTCTCCTCCACCGCCTCCTCCTCCTCACCCACACCAACATCCTCTCCCTCTCCCGCTCTATGTGGATCTCAAAGATACTCATGTGTTGTGTGAGTGTGTGTATCTGTGTGTAACCTTCAAGTCAAACTGTCTGACTGACGACTTCTAAAACACAAAGCTCAATAAATGACATCAGCTCAAACGACAGAGGAGAGAACAACACACAAAGCTTAAACAAAAAAATTTTATTTTTCATTTTTTGTTTTTTTTTTCTAAATTATCGCACACACTCACACACCGCACACCAAAAAAAATATACACACAGGTTGTGTGTGTGGCACTTTTTTTGTTTATGACTTTCCAAGTGAAAGCTCAGTTTGAATCTATTGGCATTTCGGTAATTATATTGATGATGATGATCATTATCGAATACAAAACGTCTTCTATATGGTAGACTTGTGGCTAATTGGTATCTAAGTAATTGGAAACTCTCAGACTCTAGGTAATTATGCGGTTAAGCGAAGGGAAATGAAATATGTTGGACAAATTGTCGAGTGGAAAACAACTTTAATTGATTTGCGTTGAGATCAAGAGGCATTTGCATATCGGTTAAAACGATTTGCGATTGATTAAATTACTCACTTGTCGGTATTACCTATCATACACTCAGAGAAATAAACCTGTCTAGAATGGAGATAAATGTGATATCCGGAATGTATTGATTCATCATGATCAGGCATTTCATTCTAAGTCAATTAGCTTCAAAGGAAAGAAATTAAGTCAAGTGAATCCCATATAAAAGATATGACAAGAATTTATTTTAAGGCGGCAAATTCCAGTCTAGAAAAATCGAAATATCAAAGGGCTTATTTACATAAATATATGTATTAAAGAGTAACTCAAACAAAATTTTTAAAAATCAAATTATTGTAGAAGAACTTTGAGTGATTTGAGCGGAGCAAAAAACATTTGAAATTAGTTCTCTTAAGATATAAAATCTCAAGTTTTCATCGGTCGATTGTCTTGGAATTTGGTATGAATATTCTTTATATATGCCTTTTTAATATGAAGCTTCAAAAACTCTAGATTTGAATGTTTACCAATTTTTAAAAATTTCAACAGTCGAAAAAGACCAAAATTTGGGCTTCTAGATTACTCCTTAAGAACATATTAATTTGTTAAAAAATCTCTTCCACATGTTTCAAATAGTTTTTGGGTGATTAAGAAACAAACTAGATGTAGTATAATTTTTAATTCTTTAACTGATAAGCCAAAGAGAGAGAAAAAAAGGGTAAACTGAAATTTGATTATTCCTGTCAAATAGTTCATTGACAAATATTTAGTTTCCCAGCCATTCTACACACAGACTTACATAACATTTTATCTGCATATTGTGAGCACTGATAAAAAACAAAAAAAAAAAAGAAAATGAAAAAAATATGTTTAGGTCAATGGATTTCTGATAACTTATCGATCGACCAGTGCCCAGTACCCTCAGTTGCTTAGTTGCTCAGTTGCTTAGCAGGTTTCCAATGAAACGCATAATAAATTAAAGTGAGATAGAGAATAATGCACACATGTGGCACAGAGAATTGTAATCTGACACCTTTTACAGAGACCCAAAGGCAAACAGAACACACACTCTGTGTCCCACGTGACCTTCATTTGAAGCAGCAATCCCATTTGGATTCCATTCTACAGTTCGGTTCTTCTTGCTCAGTTGACGTTTCTGTGTCAAGCCGAAAGTGATCCGTTTGAAGGTAAGACGAGTTAGCCAGTTGGAACCGCTATTACACTTGTTAAGCGACTTCATCGAGTCATACTTTGGCCACAAATTATTAAAATTGAAGTGCGTGGGAGTAGCCACAGACATGAAGAAAGAAAGAGATTGAGATTCGTCAGCGTCTTGGCATTTATTTATAATTTTTTCATGTAGGTGGATGGAGATCATCTTTGGCGATCATCAAAGAAATAATGTTAGCTAAATATGGTGAATGAAACCAGTTTTCTTTGTATCCTTTTCCTTGTATTCCAAAGTGCTTTGTGCTTAAGCACGTCAAACAAATTCAAGGCACGTCTAGCCAGTCCCTAATATAGCTAAAAGATATGGTGAGGTACCCCGCCCCATACTAGATAATTCTCTGGCTCCCTCGCCTCCCTCCCTCACTTCTGGCGAATTCAAGGAGCGGCTGCTTTCAACTCAAATTATGCACAATGCGATAAATCGCATAAATTTAGGCCTTATCTATTGCGTAGAGAGACTGAGAGTGAACTGGTCGGTCGGGGTAGACATAAATTAAGTCATACACATGTACAAATCGAAACGAGTTATTATCCAGTCATATATCTAGCTATCTCGTTGGAGAGTGAACACAGCAATTACATCGAAAATGGCAACAAGGTGTTCTATATAGTATATTGACAGGCATGTCATTAGTTTGACTGAATTATGAAGGGATCGAGAGGGGAGAGAGAGAGAGAGAGATCATCCAAAAGTTTCTTAATTGATATTTGAACAGTTAAATTACGAAAAAACCCAAAACCGAAAATTGCCAAATAGACAAACAAATAACTTAACGCACGACACGTAAACATTGACAGCGAAAAACACATTGGAAGATATAGGAGATATATCTGACAGTCTTAGATTTGTATATTGAATTTCAGTGTTATGACATAATGCCATCATTACTCCTAAGAATATTAAGTGATCGACAGCGACTTAGAGGAACGATCTTGTTGAAAGGGCCAAGAGTAAGTCGTAAATCGTTGTAATCTTGTTATGTATTCTGAAACCTTGCCTTTTAGAAACATTTCACATATGTTATAGAGTCATGAATATATAAAAAAAAAACCTGGGAACTGCTATTTACATGTATATGTATGAACGATCTTGTTAAAGGTGATATAGAGAGAACTTATAACTTGTCATTCAGGCTGAGACTTCGACTTATTATATAAGAAACTTCTTTATATATGATGTAAAATCACAGACACTTTTGAAAAGATCGTAGTATCTTATCTTAAATTTAAAACTAAAGCTAAAACTACAGAATTTCGATAGACACTAAAAACGATCGTTAAAAAATTGGTTAACAGGAGCCAAAAGTTCTTCAAATAGAATCATAAAATTTAACAGAAAAAATTGTGTAATACAATATAGTTAGAAATTCTAACACATTTTCGCTTATAGAAAGACATTTAATAATAAACTATTTGAAGATTTTATATAGAAAATATCATATAAAAATTGAGAAATAAAAATCGACAATTTGTAACAATTTTACAACCAAAATTTTGCTGAGGATTGTCTACTAAAAAGAAATTATTATAGATAGAAGTATTTATTAGGGATATTTTCACATGAAAATTCGAAAGAAGTAGGTGTAAAATTATGAATATATTAATTAATTCCTAAGAACTTTCTTAAAAAAATACATTTGCCTGTGTAATAAAAAATATACCCCATCGATAGAGTATAAGCGACTAAGCTTCAATTTCAATTGCTAAAATGATGGCCTGGCGATGATGTTTGTTCACTTTAATTTCCAAAGAGGAGACGCGAGAGGAAAAAACATTCTTGTGACTCAATTTCCAAGTATCTCAGTGTCAATTCAACTGCGCAACGAACGACATCTATGTATATCGAAATCTAGATCTATATAGATATGAACTAAGTACTATAATCAAATCGAACGAACATTAAAAGGTAATTAATGTGCCTTATTAGTGGTGATATAAACAATCAATTTATCTTTCTCCCCCCTCACTCACTCTCTTTTGTCGTCATGGCGTGAGTCGAGCCCAAAATTTGTGTGGCTAAGTTTAGACGATTTCATCATATTCTATTCCTCTACTTGGCTTTGCGTATTCATTGCTTTTTGGCTCTTTTGCAAATTAGCTAATATAAGCTTAGCCTCATTTCATTCGGCGGAATGTTGTTTTTGTTTGTGTATATACTCGGCGTCATCCATGTAAATACGTAATTGGAAAATGAGAAATCGAGATATGTGAGAGAGGGGGAGGTGATGGGCTGGAGACGGCTCCACTCCTTGCCACAAAATTTTGCTGATTAACCATACGAAAATCGCACGCTCTGACCTTTTTCTCTCTCTCTTATTTTGCAGCAGCTACAAATACCAAGTGGCTATCGGAATTGGTGGAGGAGCTCAAAATTGGTGTTGTTGGCGGCTGGGGCTATATAATTTCCATATGATTTTGGTGTGAAATGTGAAAAAGTTGCAACTCGAACAAAGCGTCTGTTTCAAATGTGAACCAATCACAAAGAGCCAAGAAAAAAGATACCAAAAAAGAGATACAAAAATCAAAAAACGAAAACCAAAAAAAAAAACCAAAAAAAATAGCGTGCATTAAAAATTGTGAAAACAACAAAAGAAACATTAGGCAAAATTATTACTAAAGTCGGATTTTTCGGTTTGGTATCTTGAGTGTGTGTTTTTTTTTAGTTTTTTGAAAGTGCAGTGAAAACGAAATATGATTAATTAGCAATAATGAATAAATATTAAAATATACACACCACAAAAAAGCCAACAGATTGCATGTTATAGCGAAAGATACTTTTTGAGCGTTTTTAAACGCTGGCGACCAAACCAAAAAAAGCCGCACGGAAGTCGCTAGCAAGAAAAAAGAGGAAAAAATTTTAAACAGAAAGTTCATTGCATAAATTATTTTAGCAAGTGTGTGTGTGTGTGTGAGTGAGTATCTGTGTGTGGAAAAATGGCAACTTCGAATAGATGTAAGCAGCTGGAGGCAATTTTTATTGCCACTCCTCCACAGTCACCTCTGCACAACAACTTGGGGAACCTGAACTCGGTGACAAGGACCACAACACCACGCGACTTACCCACAATGTATCACTTCGATTTTGGTGAGTTATATATCAAGAAATATAGAAAAATCAGTCAGACTCTTTGGAGTGACTTCCGCGCAGGCGCAAAACCATTTGAATGACTTTTTGAGAACAGAAATCATTTTATGACCATAAACAAATTTCAAGAAGTTTTAATTGTAGTTTGAAGAAGTTTCTTCAATTGTTGTTTTAAGTAGCAATTTTATTTATTTTTTTTACTACTTATATTTCAGCAAAAGAAATATTACGTACATTTCTTTAAATGAAAACTTCATCTGTAAGATACAGAAATGACATCAGAGACATTTAATGTACTTTTTTGGCAATGAAATATTCTATATTTGAGGTCAAGACAACGACTTTTAGTTATCCTATAAAATGCAGAATTCAAACTAAAATAAATTTATCCAATTTTTGAATAATTTTTTCTCTATTACAACAATATCTTATATTCATATAATTACATTTAGAAATATCTTCTTTATTTGAACTATAATTTGAAACTTAGCAGACTGATAGTAAATACAAAAGGATTAAAATTCATATAAAAGGCAAAAAATACATTCTATGATCTCTATAATTTATAAATGTGGCAACATAAAAACTTTAAAATGGGGAAACAAGTTTATCAAGTTCAAATTAGCTATTCATATGCATCCAAAAATGTATTTATTGAATCCAAATTAATATTTTGGGGGCGTAGATAGTTTATTTTAATTTTTCTTGTGAAGATGAGTCAATAAATTTGAAGTAGACATAAATATTATAAGTTTCCCATATCAAAACAAAGGTTTTTACTTAACCCAAACATATATCTTGGCTCATATATCTGGGATAAAGTACACGACACCAAAATGCGACAACTTTAAAGAACTTTGCAACGCATTAAGTCAGACATGGCATTCCCTTTTTTTCTCTTTTTTGCTGAAGGGCGAGGTCTGTCTCAACCTCTGCACAGGCCACACATTGAGTCATAGTGTCCCCACAATGGGGACTACCATTCCACAATCTTGTCTGGCCTTGACCTTGGAAGTTTTTCTGATATGCCCTTTTTATCTACAGAGTATGAGGGAACTGCGTCTCAACAAGACACACCAAATCGTGGGAAGCATCTCAAAGAGAGAAAATTTTCTTTATTGACATAAAACTCAATTGAAATTAATCAAATTAGAGACGAGTTCATATACCCACTCAACTTGAGTTTCTTGTTTGACAGAAATCGAGCAGTTAAAGACCCTTTGCTATGAGAGTCACGTTACCACAAAATTGCGTGCCAGTTTTAACTAATGCCCCGAGATAATGCTATTCATTGCCATTTGACTGATTTATATGCAATATAATTATCATCATCATATACGGATGCGTACGAATAGGCCTAAGCTCCAATGGGTGTGACCCAGTTTGGATCTCAACCCACACACAATCCACACTCTTCACTACTACTAACTAGTATGTAGTATTTGTCTGAAATTTCCTTGACATTGAACTACATTCGAGTGAACTGTATGTGAGTGAGACAAATGGCTCTGCGCTACAAGTTTCGTTTTTTACCCCCACATAGAACTGAACTGAAATTCCATAGACAGAGGGAAACCAGTTTTTTGTTGTGATTTGCGAATCAAAATTGTTGGAATACCAAACAAAAAAACAAAAAACCCAAATACAAAAACCGATTTTGAAACCAGTTTCACTTTAATGCATTTTGAATGGATGCCAAAAGATTCTTTACTGTCTGAACTGTTTTTCTTTCTGTGATTTTTTTTGTTCTTTGTTGCGGGAGAAGTCTGAAAATTCAAATTTCAGAAAAGTAACCGCCAAAACAAAAGCTTCTTGCTGCTGTGTGAGTGTGTGGGGAATGAAAAGCTTGCAAAAAAAGCCACCCACAGCAAGCAGTGTTGCCGTGCTGCTGCTGCTGCTTTAATGTAGCCAAAAAGGAGTATATTCGATATCATAAGGAATTAGGAATTAATACAAGTTATTTAATGGTGGGTTGAGAATGAACATCTCCTCTCCCATATACTTATTCTCTAGGGAGTAAATAACACCTTTACTACTTATGTTTCTTTAATATATTTGGAATATTCACTAAATATTGACTACTTTAAGCAAAAGGGGACGAAATAAGAGTATTGCTATATCTCAAAGCCTATAATAATTGAATTTTAGATGTTAGAAATAATTCAAATATTCTTCTATAAACCTTCTGTTTTTGTTCCTAAAAGTATACTAAGGTTTGACACTGAAATATTACTTCAATAACTCCCTAAAACCATTATCAGTGTCAAAAATTATGTTTTAAGACGTGAAATTTGAACAAATTGAAGGAATACTTACATTGAGCCTATCCTAAACTATCTTCTTTCGAAATGAGAAAACTAATCAGTTGAATTAGTATTAACATTGAAGGTCAATCCAAAACCAAGTCACTTACGATCTGTATGAAATTCTAAGTAGAACCATTTGCAGTCTGCTTAGATCCTCTGCTCAAGAGTAAGGCAGACTTCAACAGAATTTGGAATCAAAACTATGTGGCAAACCAAGAAAGAGACTCCAACATTATTGCATTCAAAACTTGGTTACTGTGCCTTTCGAAACTTCACATTGAGAACTCTCTTTTTGTTTTATTAATAAACTTTGAAACTTAATTGACATTCTGTTCAGAAACTACTTGAGTTTTATGGCAAGAAAAAAGACCAAAAAAAAGGAGATTCCATTTCTTACATTGACAAATTTTGAAAGCAGATTGGACCCTTAATATTTACGTAGAAAAGTAGAAGATTAGTTTAGGCAGATGTTTACTAAAGCAGTAAAAAGGTACGGATAAGAAGTGGTTTTCATTATATAAACAACAAATAGAAATGATTTAATATGGCACTCTCTTTTAGCCAAAGCAAATTGGCTTAGATACCTCTTGACCCTATTGAAAAAGCAAATCCAATTGAAAATTACCTACCTCAATTAATGGCCCAGATACTTCTCACACCTATGTTGTGGGGTAAAACCATTTGGAATCGGATACGAATACAAAGTATTTCACATTCACACTTTCTAAAAAGCAATCAGCACAAAACACAAAGAGAAACAACACTAACACTAACAACAACAACAACAACAACTAACTACAAATTCAACAAAGAAACTTCAATTTGTTACAAAAACAGAACAGAGAGGCAGAAAAAAATAAAAACAAAAACTGAGAAGGAAAATTGTGCAATCTGCAAAATGCGTTCGATGTTCGGCATTTTGCGGCTGAAAATGAAAAGCGAAAATGGAAAAACATACCAAAAATATTTAGTTTGTTACACACAGATAGACAGAGAGCGAAATAGAGAGAGAGAGAGAGAGAGAGGGATATGGGAGAAGAAGCGCCAATGAACTGAAATGGCTTCGTTTTGATATACAGGAGATAAAGTGTTTGGTGGGGAGGGGTGAGGCAGAACTAATGGTTTTTGGGGGGCACAGGGAGATGAAAGCGGCGCAGAGAGGTGAAGCGATTGTCGACAAAAAGAAATAGAACTTAATTAGTAGAAAATACGGCCTCATGTTGTTGATAGAGAGCATCGTCATCCCTGGAGTGTGGAAAATGGTGAAAACTATGGCGAGGAGATGGTGCCGGATGGCACGGGGGGCAGTCCGATATGTCGTTGAGAGTGCGTTTTGTACTTTTAGATACACCGAGAGGAATGGTGGAGATAAAACTTTCGATAGATCTAATCGAAGCTGGAAGAGAATAATAATTTAATAAACTTTTAAAGCTAATTACTACCAAATATAGACCACATATTTTGTCAATAGACCCTCATAAAGTCCAATAATATAAAGATCGCATAACATTGATATTTCCAATCTTTTTTTGAATGCATTCATGCTAGCATTTATCTTTTCAAATTTGCAAAGTTTCTGAATAAAACAATTTCCATATCATAACTTAATTGTTATTATCTAAAACGGATAAAAGGCTTTCAGTTTTGTCCTTATTTCAAATTAGAACTCAGAATTTTGATGTTTTTGTAAACCTTTTCCATATCAATTCGTTTTCTTTAACTTTTCAAGTCTCACAAAATTTCTCTTAGTGTATTCTATAGTATGAAACATTGCTTTATAGTTCACATATTCATTTTCAGGGCGCGCCTTGCCCCCAAAAAATAAAAGAAAACTTTAGTTTATGTATATATTTATAATCTGCATCTGGGCGCCCCTTTTGGATGTAGTTTGGTTTTTTCTCTACCATGAAAAATCGGAACTGTTCGGGCTCTCAGTCTCTCTCTCTCTCTCCCTCTCTCTCTATTTTGGTCTTTCAAAAGCGTGACAATTATAAGAGAATAATATCCAGATTTTATGGCCAAATCAAAGTCAAGACGCGTGGGCGACCCAAGCCCCGGGCCACCACACCCGCACCAGCACCAATCTCCCCGCCCTCAACCACCAACCGCCCCTTTGCCCAAAAGTTTTTGTGTTGTTGGTTCGATAAATAGGAATGGCACGGCTCAAGTTCATTACTCGACAATATTTTGTTTTTCCCAATAGTTTTGCTTATTTTTTTTTTGGTTTTGCTGTTGCACAGAATGAAAGCAACTTGCATAAGAGTTTGATTCTTTAAATGACGTCATGTCAGCAGCCACATGAGCAGCAACAGAAGCAACAGCAGGAGTGGAGCAGGAGTGGAGCGGAGTGGAGGGATGTGGGGACGGATGCACCAGATTTGTGATTTATTATAAGCGACAGCATCAAGTTGACTGTATCTGAACAGCAAATGGGGATCGTGTGGCCCCAAAGATGGTGGATTGGAGATACTCAAAAGTGCATTCGCATTTCAATTAAGAGAAAAAAAGAGAAGCAGTCGCCAAAACAGAGGCGCACAAAAAATGAATAAGAAACAGACATATAAGGCAAAACACTAGGTCAACTGACAACGAATTGCAAATACTCTAACCAGGTAATCGACTGAAGTTGTTACCAAAATTGCCTAAAATTTTACTATAATTTGAAGTACATATAATGCAACAGTCTTATGAAAATGTTTTTTAAAGTATCAGAAAATTCTTACAAATGCCAGAACATTTTCAAAACCATGAATTTTGTTTTGAACTCAGGAAAAGACTCGAAATTGTAGTCTGTATAACGTTTAAAAATGTTTTTAAGAGGGTGACATAAAGGAAAGCCCTCATGGGAACAAGATTTTTCTATTTAAAGAAACTTTCAGAGCATAAATTACCTTTTCATTGACTTGTAATGTAATCTGCCCTCTGAGATAGACTATAGTTATCGATCTAGATTCATCCAAGGACAACAGTTATCGTTCATGACTCTCTTAAAGATCGATAACTACTTCGGATCTCAGAGTTGCCAACTTAAGAGCAGATCTAACTCAAAAGAAGGGATAAATAAAGCATTTTGGATGCAAATAACATTATTTAGGATAGATTCCAGATAGATAAGATATATTACTGCGGCTAGAACTATTAAGAAAGAGCCCAGATCCATTTCATAGTTAATTTGAAGTTGAAATGCACTTCAAAGCCATTATGCCCGCCGAATAATGAGAGTAAATTCAGGCAGTCGCCGCCAAATATGTATGTGTCTCCGCCATATATCCATGGCCAGCTGTTTATTTATTGTGTTTTTGGGCTGACTTATGCAATGCAATGCAACTCTGCAGAGTCTTATGCCAAATCTGGACATAATTATGGATGTATGTTTTAGACTACACCCAATTGGTAGTTAACAATCTTCATTCGGGGGGGGGGGGGCGAGGAAATTGAGGCCTTTGAAGTCTAATGCTGATTGAATGACTGTCCGACTCTGTTGTCTACGAAAAGGAAGTTCGGTGAAAGATTTCCATTCAAATAGAAATTGTCAGTCTTCTTTAAACAGAAGAAGGGAAAGAGAAAGAAAGAGAGGTCGTCGCCAGTGAAAGAGAGGAAGTGAGAAGTGTCTAAGCGAGCCAAAGGTTCAGCAACATTTGATGGCAAAGGCAATGGTTTTAAATAAATCAGCCGTTAAGACAACAGACTGAGAGGGGGAGTGGGAGTCACACAGAGGGGAGGGAGCGGATAGTTTACAAAGAGGAGAAAAGAATGGCTGTCTTTGTTGTTGCTCTTACAGTTGCTGTTGTTGTTGCTGTTGCTGTTTCCTACACCCACACCCAAAGCCAAAAACTGGAGTGCAACAGCTATTTTTAATTGCATGCAAAATCCACATTCAGCAACATGTTGCCGAACAAGCTTCAAAAGTTGCCAACATAAGTTGCTGTCCGCTGTGGCACAGTGGTTTGTTTTTCTTAGCTCTTGATCTTTGATTTTTAAACACAAAGTAACTAGAAATTTGATCAATTACTTGTGGTGAAAAATAGAAGCGCTTATGCCCCTCAAAAAATTGTTTTTACATTGCCAAATTTAAGAATTTCATTATTGAGTAAAAATTTAACAGCATTTTCCTATATAATTTATTCTAAATATATAGCCAATTTCGACAAAAAGTATTACAAACAATTCAAAAGCTTTAAACAATACAATTTTTAAATTTAAATCAACGAAAAAAATAATAGTTTAATTAAAACTTTCAGTGAAAAACATTTTCTATATTGTTTATGTTTTTCTTATATTTTTTCTACCATAAAGAAATTCCAAATTGGTTAAAATTTGTCAAATTCGAAAAGTAGGAAAACCAGTTCACAGTTTAAATCAAAGTTTTAAAAGAAAAAAATTGTCCAGATCCATTTCCTAATATTTATACACTTAAATACTTATTATTAAATTATTAATTAAGGTGATTTTTCTCTGAGCATAGTTTTCGTGTCATTTTAAAATGTTTAAATTTGTCTAAAATATTTTTAAAATCTTGTGTTAATCTCAAGAACTTCAAAATAAACTTTAATAATAAGTTTTCGAGAATCGTGACACTGTGCGTCGCCGTCAATGTTGAGTTGTTGCTGCTGTTGCCGCTGCTGCTGCTGCTGCCGTTTTAGTTGCGTGTGAAACACCGGCGCATTTAGACCTTTAGGCGGTCCGAAAAAAACCAATCGAGAAAACAAAATAATTAATGGCTATTCCAGCTGAGTGACAAACGATCTAGTAATAAAAAAAAAATGAGTAAAAAAATGTGGAATAAAATTTTCAAATCAAAGTCGCAAAAGCAACAACAACAATTGAGCAAAATCAATAAGCGTCACAGTCGCGGCATTTATGAGGAGTATCAGCAATTAAATGAACTATTGGACGGTGAAAAGTTGGGAAATTGCAGCAATGAAAATGCCACACCAAATGGAAATGCAAATGAAAATGGCAATGGCAATATAAATGTTTTTGAACAGCAGCCGCCACAACGAAGTTCTTTCAACTCGACGGTGCTTAGTGAGGCGCAACAGCAGCAACAGCAACAATCACAACGGCAACGGCAACATCATCTGTCAACATTTTCGCGCGTACGCAACACCTTCTCCCTGAGACGTAACAACAACAACAACAATGCAAACAACAATAATATTAACAATAAACAGACGCCCAATGCCAAGTCAAGTGAGTCGGACATGCCTCCATTATGGACAGCAGCAACTGCAACAACAGCAGCAACAACAACATCGGCAACATCAACTAACCCACAAGTGCAACATGTTTTATTTGTGGTCAATAAGATCGATCAATTAACAACAACTACTAACAATTTGCATGCCTCAACATTTAATTCAAGTAAATGTCAAAGATTTCTAAACAATTATGCACAGTGAAAGTTAAACAAAATCATTAAAGATTTGAGAAATGAGTTCAAATACTTAAATGCTTAATCTCTCTCCCAATTAACCAATTTAAAATTAGCTTATCAGTCGAAAAATATGTACGAATGATGTCATTCTCAATAGGTTAGCTTAAGGGTAACCATCGAAGAAAAATGTATGGGTGATCTAGCTCCTAAGAGGGCGAGATATTTCCATTTATGCAGCTGCAACTCAGTTTTTGTGTAACCTCCAGTTATCTGGCAACTAAGTAGTAGCACCTGCAATTTCCTTCGCCCTCAAAAAAAGATTTCGTAACCAAATACTTGGGCCCTGGTCTACTCTTATTATTATTCCCATCAAAATGTGGGTACTCAAGCGAGTTTTATATGCATTATTTATAACCAAGAACCAGAAATTGTTTATATTTTAGCTTATGCAACAGCAACAACAACGAAGAGACTTAAGTGAACTTGTTGCTTGTTCTTGCCCAATGAACAAACCAGAACAAAGAAATTAAAAGTTAAAAAACCTAATCCCAAAGATGCCACTCAATCATTTCAATATTTCTTTTCCACTAGTGAACTTTTAATTGGTTTTATTTCAAATCATTTCGAAAATCTCAAGTGGAATGCATTCTCCGATACAAAAACAGATCTCAGGCACCGTAAGGTGTATATATAATCTCGATCAGCTTCATTAGACAATGCAATCTAGTCTGTTTTCAATTTAATTCAATCAGGAAACAATTATTATTTTTCTTCAAATTGTCCTCAACTAAATCATTAATTTTGTAAATAACTCAGTTTTAATTATCGTTAAAACTTTTATACATTTTCTTAGTAGAAATAACCTATAAATGTTCCGGTTCCTGATCTTTATATTTCCGCTGATAGTTTTAAAAGGGCATCAAAATATCAACAAGGCCTAGGTTAGTTTCCGATATCTATTTCATTTGATTACATTATCTTTTCATTTCCAAGAATCTTTTCACGTCAGACTAAAAGGGATTGTAATTGTTATCTGAGCTGTAAGTCGGAAAAGTTATTTCTACATAGTTGTGGGTATTTATTTATTAGCGTAGGGTAGAATGACATTATATTGAATTCAACATTAGGAATGCTATGAAGATAGAATTGAATAGTTTTTTTGAGGTCTCAGGAATATTTCTTACTACTAAGTCAAGAGGAATTTCGTTTGCCGCAAGTAAAACTGGAAGAGAAGCTTTGATCATTTTTGAAATTATGATTCATATAATTATTATTATATATATTTATTTAGAAAGCATATAAAAATATAAATCTAATTGCATTAAACGTCACATAATATTTTTAGTCATAATACCACAAATATTTAATTTCAGTTGTGGCTAAAATAAATCAAAGACTTACTCATTTAATATATTGTGTTCTAGATATTCACGAATAATTTAATAATTTAAAGCCCGCATAAACGAAATTCACATACAAACCTAAAAATTTCGAGATTATCTTTCAAATCATCTTCAATAAGGTCTTGAAACTTCTTTTACTTATTAACAAATATGATACATCGGATTCAAATCCGTATGTTTGGAAATTAATTGTTATTAAACAGTTTCAGAAACTGAAAATCCTATTTTGAAATATTTTCTTTGGAGCGGGAAACGTTTATCCAGCGGAATATATGATTTTAATCGTTTTCGTTCTACACAAACATATTCGCTAAATTTAGATAATCTTTATTTAGGATCGCAATAAGCCAAAAAGAGGATTGCGAATAAGGTTCTTTAGAAATAGAATTAACTGTTTTTCTCACAGTGTAATAAGTTAAAATACTTGATTTCAGTGTTGTTAGCAGACCGTTAAGAAAGTGTCTTACAATGGCCATAATATGCATATAAAGCTATAGTCTCATTGCATTTTATTCACCCACTTCTCAGCAAGTTATGCGTAATATTGAATTTGATTTGCATTTGAAATGAGAACTACTTAAATCGGGATGCAGATGCGTGTCTATCTATGATTAAAGTAATATGCAACAATTGTTAGTGGGTGCTGCCATTCACGGATTGCATATAGAAGCTGCCACATATCGTATAAGTACCTACTTATTATCATTTTAGTATATAGCCCACGCTCTAGAAATGTATAACCGGATGGATGTCTTGGCAGACTTTATACTAAATAGATAATAAATCTAAAAGACAATTCTTTCCATCAAACATTTCATTGAGTTGAAATTTTTTAGCTTATGTTGTTGATCTTCTTTTTCAATTCTTGCCATATCTCTCAGCTCGTGGGCAGCAGATATCGAACCAATTTGTTTTCAAAGATACGCCCACAAGCCACAAAGCCAAATAAGAGAAGAGAAGAAAAATAACTTATAAATATATGTATAAAAGTATCTCATAAAACAATATGGCAGAGAGATTGGCATGGACTAGTTGCCGAATTTGGCTATTACAACATTTCCCAACAGCGACCGAGTATCTGAGCCCATCAGGCCGTTTGCTGAGTTGCTTGAGAGACACATCCAAAAGATATTTATGGGGAAGGGGCCATAAATTATTCGAGGATTTGGCCCATTGTCTTCTCAAAGTTTGGGAATGCGATTTTCACTTGGCCAGACGCCCAAAACAACATCACAACCTAAACTCAAATGAACTTCAGTTGGATAGTTTTCCCTTTTCCCATCCAAGAGACTTTGCTTTTATCGTTGTTGTTTTGTATATTTTTGGCTTTTTTTTTATATATAATAAAATTCAGTTTTAGTTTTTAAGCCATACAGAATCGATTCAACCGGAGCTATACTCTCTCCCTTACTCTCCTAGACAACTGTGCTAATTGAACGGGGGAAAAAAAAAGAAGAAAAATCGAAAAATCTATATCTCTATTCTGATCTGATTTGATCTGGTTTCATTTAAACAGGCATCACGGATTCCGATACAATCGAGTGTGGCGATGGCGAGGCCGAGGATTTGGATCTGCCGCCACCCGGTCCTTTGACCACTGGTCAGACCATACCCATGGACGAGAATGACTACGGGGCCCACGTAGAGTTAGCCGAATGTCCTACTTGTAGTCGCACCTTCAATATAAATGCATTGCGCAAGCATGCGGTCATCTGCGAGAAGTCCTCCAAGAAGCGCAAAGCGTTCGATTCGTCGCGTCAACGTCGCGAAGGCACCGCCCTCTCCACGTATGTGTTGCCCAAGAACTTTGGCTTGCCCAATGCCGAGAAGGCGGTCGGTGTGCACTCTCCACCGGCAACTAGTAGGGAGACCACTCAGCCAGAGGTAAGTTGGAGTCGGAGAATCCTTCAAAAGGTTCCTAAAGTTGTTTATCTTTTTGTTTTTAGGCCGTGGCCACTCCTCAACCCACGCGTCGCAACTCAAAGACCGAATTGAAAGGTGGCACAGGTCGTGCTTCTATGCGTAAGACCGCAAATGGTGAAGGAAGTGGCGTCACTATGGCCACAGATACTGCTCCTCCAGCTGCTGCCGCCGCCCCCCCAGCTGCTGCTAAGCGTACCCCGTCTCGCCCCATAGCCAAACGCGTCAAAGACCTCGGTGAACGCTGTCCGCACTGTGATCGCACTTTCAATCCAAAGGCATTCGATCGTCATGTGGAGTGGTGCAAGGAGAAGGCCGTGCAGGCGGCCATCAAAAATGCCAATAGCACAGAGACAGCCAAGGCCAAGGAACGCCTGGATGCCCGGAAGCAATACAGACCCCCGAATTTAAAGTAAGCCCCGAGACCAGTGTCAGTTTTCGTTCTGTTTCGGATTGTTAGACAAAATGGCTAAAGTGGAAGCCGTAGATTCAATTCTTTACACATCCGATTTTCATTTATTTAGTTCCCATTTTTCATTTATATTCTTTTGCCTCTTTTTCTTTGCTTGTGTTCGTGTCATGTATTTTAGAACGAAACGCTCGATGAATCGCGACAAATATTCGCATCAAGAGGAGCTCCTGGAAGCCGCCGAAGTGATGGCTCCCAAGCCGACCCTCATGACGTCGTCCGTGCACAGTGAAAAGTGAGTTGCATTTCCCCCCATCTAGCAGTAGAAACATAGAAACTAACCCTTTGCCTCTGGTTGTCGTTGTTTAATCGTAAAAGTGAGATACGTACTGTTGAGTAGTTAGTGTTCGAATCAAGTGACCTTTACTTACCTATCAAACACAATCCACAATTAGCCCTCAAATAAAAGCAGCAGCAGCAAAATCATTGCCACAAACAACTGAAGGACGACGTGGACGCAGGGGATCAATCAGTACGGCGGTTATCGAAAAATCAGTTAAACTTCAAATGAGCGAGGAAGAGGAAGAATCTCCGCCGGAGTCGCCGCAGCCGCAGCGAGCTGTGACCATGCAACGTGCCAAGCGTCGTCAGCATGCCAATGCGACCTGTGATGAGGTCGATGGCACCATATCGCGTATCCGACGTGCTGACAGTCGTGAGGCCCTGCAATTGGCCAAAATACATAATGATAATCAAATGGAGATAGTGCCGCGTGCAACCACTGGGGGGAAACTACGGAAGGCTCGCAGCAATCACGAGAAATTGGATGTGGTCGAGGCATTGACAGCTCAATCTCCAATGCATTTCGATGAACTCAACGGTTTGATCAAGCGGAAAGGTAGGAGTAACAAAAAGAACGTTCCTTAGTGACCATAGCGTGATGGGTTCTTAAATTAACTGAAGCGCTTAATTAATGCAACATTCGAAACGATCAGCCAGGCATAAAGTTCCATTAGTTTTTCTAATTATGTTAAACAGATCTTAGTGTGAGAAGTGATGGGTAACGAAATGCAGAGAGTATGAACTCTTCTTAAGCATAAATATCGTTAGATAACCGAAATAATTATATAGTACTATCACGCCAAGTGCAGTGGGGTCTGATTTGAAAGATATAACAGGAATCTGCGATACAGTGATCCGATCTTATGAGCAATAAAATGCAGAGAAGCTTCTGCTTCAAGTGTTTCTTCCAGTGATCCTATCTAACGAATTGCAAGGGAACGACTGTTTTGAGAGTTCTTTTTATAGACACAGTGATCCGATCTAAAGAGTAACGAAATTCGAAGAAACTTCTGCTCTTTCTTTCCACCATTTTCTAAGGGGTTAAAAAGTAGACTCGTAGACTAGAGAAATCCGCACACAATTTCAATGTAAAGTTAATGAAACAAAACCTTCATTAGGCGGAACACCGATCTGTAATATAGAAATGGACGAAGCGCAACTGAAATTGTCGTCGAAATCACGATCCTCCACATCGCTAGTGCGTCAGGCTCGTCGTCGTGTACGTACTCGAGAACATCCTAGCATTGAGATGCGTGCCCTGGCTACATCGGCCGCAGAGTCGGGATCATTATCGGACTTAGTGGCGCAGGAGCCAGAGTCTCTCGACTTAGTTCCCGTCCAACGCCCGCCACGTGACATTTACTCTGGCTCCGAAGATGAGGGAGCAGGAGCTGAGATACAAATCAAGTTGGAAACGACCACAACACGCACTCTATGTCGTCCCAAGAAGCGGAGCAATAGATTGCCCCAATTCACAGGCAGCGCTGAACCGATGCGTGCCTTGCCTATGCCCCAGCTGAAGCAGAGTCTGGAGGCGCTCAGTCAGAATGTCCAGGTGGATAACGATTCAATGAGCGATGAATTGGAAGTTCCACCAACTGTATTGTCTCCCAAGAAGCGCCAAGTGAAATCGCGTACAATCAGTCGCCCCATGAGTAGCCGTTGTCCAGCTGAGTTGGGTGCGGAAGATCAGGGACGCCAAGTCAAATCGCGTACGATTACCCGCGTCATGGGCAGTCGTGGTCCAGAGGAGTTAAACGTAGAAGATCAGGAAGTTATAACGCCCTTGAAGTTGCCTCCTCTGGTCAAGCAAGGCAGCAATATGAGTAGTCGTCGTCTACTGTTTCTCGAGCAGGATGAGAATGGGGCTATGTACATCAAAGATCCTTCACCTTCACCTTCGCCCAGAACCAAGCCGGAGAGTCGCTCTCGCCAGAGTGGAGGACGTAATCGGGTCAAGAGGTTTGTAAGCAACGGTTCGACAGCGACAACCAGACCAACCAACCAACCAATTAGAACTAACCATGTCCGCCGAAAGATCTCTAGATTTCTAGCATTCTTCTCTGTTCTTATCTCGTTTCTAATCCTAGCGGCGACAAGTACGATCCCTTTCTGTCGGCTAAGCGTCAACTGGAGGAGCTTTGTTCGCCCAGTACTCCGCCCGAGGAGAAGGTGGTAACGCCGTTGGCCACTCCCAACATCTTTATGACCTCCTCATTGACCAGTGCATCGAAACCGATAGCGGCGAGCACACCCAAAGTAACGCCCACCTCCAACTTTCGACGCACTTCATCGTTGCGCGGTCCGCGACGTACTCCCCTTTTGCCCAGTCGTCCGCTGTTTGCCACCAACTATCGCCCGACCATACAGCGCGGCCTCTCCGATGAGGGACCCATCTCGAGCAACTTCCTCAAGCCCGAGGAGTTCGACGAGATGCCTGTCCGAGCTGCTTGTGTCAACGATTTCCATAGTCCTCGTGTTGTCCGACGTGATACCAGCGCCTCGAATCGTAAGCAGCTGCTGAAACTGCCTGCGGGAGGAGCAGGAGGAGGAGTAGGGGCAAGTGGTGGTGCTGCTGACCCAGAGTCTCCAGCTCCAGGTGGACGCAATGTGGCCAAGACAGATTCACTGGCCGTTTTTCTGAAATACGAGCACGATCTGGAGCAGCAGCTGAATGCCAAGGCAGCCGAGATGACCAGCAAAGAGCTCAAGGATAAGAGCAACAATCTGAGCAAACAGAACTCTGCCAAGAGTCTAGTCCAGCAGCCAGGACAACTGCCAGTCCTGAGTCCACCGACAACAGCTGCTGCTGCTGCTCCCAGCTCCACCACCGCCATCTCAGCCTCCATCAGGGAGAACAATAATGAGAGTGTACCCCGTAGTTTCCCATTGATCAGTAGGCCAAACACCATCACAACTCCGTCAGCTACGGTCAGCACTTCGAGCACCACTCCGATTAAGTTGGAGAGCATCTTCATTGATCCCAAACTGATCAATGCCTGCGATAATCTCCATCTGGGGGACACTGGCTCCACTCCACACACTAATCCCCTGCAGAGTCGCAGTCGTAGTAGCTCCCAGTCGACCATAACCCAAGAGCGACGTCATTCGGGAGATGCGAGAAATCTCTTCAAGCGTAAAATGCGTCTGGGACGCAATCAATTCTTGTACGATGCCTCGCCAGAGGAGGCCTCATCCGGTTGCTGTTCCGCCGACGATGAGGCCAATCGCTCGTCCATGGAATACGATGAGCAATGCTGGCAACAACAGCAGAAACAACTGTTGGCCAATCCTCTGCTGCCCCAGCACTCGCAAACGACCCTGACCCTGCCACTGGTCATGCCCAGTGTGCCCAATATGATGCCCAGCTTCGATAACTTTGACTTTGAGGAATTTCTCTCTTCATTCGAGAACGAGAATGATGAGGAGCAGTTCCCATTGTTTCGCGATTGTCGCGAGTTTCTCATGAATCGCACAAAACGTTCGACCAGTTCGAAAGCAAATTTTACAGCCACACCACTGACCCAGACCCAGACGCAGACTCTGACGCAGACTGTGACCCCGACTAGTGTTCCACCAATAGCCATCACCAACAATAAATCCCAATCCCGCAGATGCGATTCCAGCGATGAGAAGCTAATGCGGCAACAATCGAATGTCTCGAGCATCAGCAGTAGCCATGAGAATGACAAGGAGAAGCGCATGGCGGATCAACAGAAACGTGAAATCTTCATAAGCATCGAAACGGAAGCCAATGCCCAGGGACGTTCGCCCATTTCGCCGGACTCGCTGCGTCACATGGTCGGCAATCCTCAGACCAAAATCGATGTCCTGCACATTGAGAATGGCATCGAGCCGGAGCATGCCAAATTCAGCAAGATTAGCGACACAGAGGAAGCCGATGTCGCCGAGTCGCGATTCGATGATAAGGTCAAGCAACCATCTCAGTTGTTGTTGACCTCATCATCGAATCTGATGGGCGCCAACGGCACACCCAATGTCCAGCTGAACAATGCCAAGAATCTCATACAGCAAATGCAAACGGATTTCCGGCAACTTGGAGAGAATGCCAGTGCCTCGATGCGGCGGGCTATGTTGAATCCCGAAGAGCAGCAGCCCACCAAAGAGAGGGAATCGGAGCAGAAAGATGGCAAAACATCCTCGCATTCAGGCGATTCCGATGAATTCAGCAGTCTAGATAACTATCCCATGTCCTCGTCGCAATCCTCACGTCGCGGTGGAGCAGCTTCCAAGTTGAGTTCCGATTCAGCTTATGGCAGGTGAGTTTTGGAGAAGGAAAAACTAAAACTAAAAAAGAATTAATAGAATTTCCCACAGCAGCAACTCACCGTATAGTCTCTCACGTCAACGTTCCAGTGAATTGGCCACCATTTCACCACGTTCCGGGGCCCTATTGCGTCCACATACAGCCAATGCCAAATTGATGGATGCCTCGTGCCAGGCTCAGACTGCCTATGGTACTCTGAAGGCACGTCAGCGTCTCTTTGCTGGCGGTGCTGCTGGTGATGGTAATCCAGGAGATGGTGCTGAATCCTCTAGCAGTGGATCAGATAAGTCTCCCACAAACAACAACAACAACAAGGCACAGCAGCAGCAGCAACAGTCGCAGATCAGCAACTACAACTACCAGCAGCAGCAGCAGCAATCCCAATCCCACAACAACAACAACTCGAACTCGAACTCACAGCACTCGCTTGTTAGCTCCAACTCCAGCATGACCTCCAGTATGAAGATGTCCAAATTCTGTCATGAATGTGGCGGCAAATTTATATTAGAACATGCCAAATTCTGTATGGAATGCGGTGTACGAAGGGTTATGCTCTAACCACATCCATCCATCCACCCACCACCCACTTATCATCCGGGGTAGTAGTTGGAATTGAGGGGGGAGGGATCGGAGAATCATTATACCAAATGTAGTTGTTTAACACAAAAAATGATAATTAATGAATAATGAATATATTTTTAATATGAAAATGAAAAAGTTGACAAAAGTTCTTCTTAGCGAACAAAGCCGAGTGTGGAGAGAAAGTATAGATACATATAACCCATTCTCGTATATATATCTTTTAATCTAAAAAAAAAAAAATAAACATAAATTTTGACACTTTTTCTTAACCAAGTTATTCAATTAACAAAGACTGAACGAATTTAAACAGAAATCTAACGCAGCAAACTCGAAAAAAAAAACAACAAAATCAAATCCATTGTAAGTGTTTTCTCAATACTAATACATAATTTTTTTGATAGCTGAACACAAGATCATGGCTTAAATGCATACATATAACTACTATATACATATACATATTTACCTTATATATATCGATGATATTAAATATAATACGAAAAAAAGCAAGACATTCTCTTGGACATTCTTTATACTAAAACTTTCTTGGATTTTTCCGAGTTTTCTTTTTAACAAAACAATATTTCTCTTATTTTTCTAGATGTCAGCCTTCCAGTGCCTCGGGATTACAAAACGAAATAGAACAAACATGCTCTTACAATATACGAGTTTATAACTTAAATATTAATTCACAACTTAAAACTAGATCAGAAGAATTTTCATTCATTAAACACGCTTGTTAAAAAAAATAGAAGAGAATCTTAAGTATTCTAATAAAGTAACAAGAAATCAGCAAATTATTCAAATACTCTAGATGAATGCTCAACATTATCCATTAAATTTTCCAAAATTCGGCATTAATACACTTTGCAAAAGTCGGAAACCTTTGACATTTGCTCGATCAACTCATCTGCAAAAAGTTCAAGAAATTTTATTAATTAGGAAATGCAAGAATCTTTAATTCAACTGATAAGCCCAATCCATCTATATGTTTGTGAATATTTTTGGACTCGATGTGAATAACCGAAATAGCAAACCCTATCTTAAAAGAAAGTATACTAGAATTCAACTTGCCTTCGTCCACCTCGTCATTCATATCGGGAAGAAATTGTGGCCTGATCGATGGATCCTTCTTCTTGAAGAGATAAGTGCCTTGGCGTTTGCACTCGTCGATAAGGTATTTAAAGTCGTCATTGTGACGCAGGGTCACTGGATTGCCAATGAGAATAAGCATGGATTTGGCACGCGATAGAAAGACATTGATGCGTCGTGGATTCTGCATGAAGCCAATGGATTTAAATGAACGCACCAATGTGACAATAATGACGGGTTTCTCTCGTCCCTGATAGCTCTCAACAGTGCCGACCTCAACCTTGTCGTGTCCTTGACGCGTCAATCGTTTGCTCAGACACCTGCCCTGGGCAAGATATGGTGCGACAATGCCAATATCCTCCTGCTGCACTTCCATGCCGCCACCGTCCTCAAGGAGACGTCGCACATACCAACAGACGACCTGAATCTCCAGATCGTTATAGGAGCTAGTCGACTCTGAGTCCTTAAGCATTTTGCCGTGCGTCGCTTGAAAAATGATGGGAAATTGCGGATTGGGCAGCAGACTCCAGTTGGCCAAATGTTGGACTTGCTGCAGCGGGGCATGAGCTATCAATTCATCATTGTAGTAGAGAGTATTATAGAGACGCACAATTTCCGGATGCGAACGATAATTGCGGCGTAGACGTGCCTGTAGAGAGCGATCATAGTTGCCATTGTCATCGACTTTGTAGCAATCCGAGGATAAAAGACGCTCCATTAGTGAATGACCTAGGCCCAATTTTTCGACTTTTTTATTCTCAAGCACAGCGCCCAATTGCTTATGATCACCGGAGAGGATCACATGACAATCTTCGCGATGTCTAATGCCCATAATGCCAATTAAAGCCTCCGGCTCTGTGCTAGCTCCAGCCTCATCGATAAATATGTGAGTGAATGAAGGATACTCGGTAGCCAGACGTCCCACTGTGCAGAGGGTGGCCACAACTATATCATACTTTAGCACTTCCCTTTTCTTCAAATGCTTGTAGAAACCCATTGAGAAATTCGAATATCTACGTAGCGTTGGCGAAACGCTATGCAATCCCTTGTGGCATATGGAGCGCGAGAAGAGGCGTAAAAGACCTTTAGACATGCGTTTGAAAGCGATTTGAATCACTTTATACTGATCCTTTGCCGGTGGCTTAGGGGGAATTTCGCGTTCGGGGATAAAGAACTCCTTCAGACGATCATCAATTTCGAAATACTCGCACAATCTTTGGGCAATTGTGTCGCATGCTGAATTTGAACCGGCGGTAACAAGGATTTTGCTAGTTGGTCGCTGGAGACGCAGTTGTAGAATTGCTTCCACTATTGTGGTGGTCTTTCCAGTGCCTGAAAGATTCAGGGATTCAGTGAGGTGATCGGATTCGCTTTGTTTCTCTCTTACCTGGTGGTCCAAACACTATGAAGGGTGCTTTTTGGCTAGGTCCAGCCAAAATACGTTCAATTGCCTGCAGTTGCTCCGGATTCGAGCTGATCGTTTCGTTGATCAGGCATAAAGGCATTAATGGTGGCACAATCTCTGGTTCTGCCATCCAGTAGGGTAGACCATTATATGGCCGGGGTGCCATATCCTGGCTGATCTGGTCAGGATTGGGAAACAAGTATCGACGATTTAAAGGACTTTGCTCTAGGATTTCCAATGCCCGATACATAAGGCGAAAGGGTGTGCGTTTGGAGCGTATGATAATGGTAAACAATTTGTGCAGCACGTCCTCTTTTCTGATATGATCTTCCTTTTTAAATACGATATCCATTTGTGAGCCATTCACCTGCTCCACAAGACCAACATACCGACGATTGGGATCTTTTCTGTCCAGATCCTCATGTATGTGTGGCAGCAAACAGAGAATTGACTGCTGCATTGGCGAGGCCAATAGACTACATTTAGGAATAAGAACCACTTCATCCATCTTCGACGTGACCAAATCCTCCAGATTAATGGACTTATCCAGATTGCTCAACTCAAATGAGTAGCGACGTCTTGTGGCCTTTTGAAGGACAACACTCGATTGGACCAGTGAAGCATATAACTTCATTTTGGACATATCCTCGATGGTCACCAGCGTTTTCATCACCGAGCAAGCATTCAAGAATTCCAATTCACGTCTCTCCAAATAATCGGCAAATAGCAGATTCTCCACGATCAGACTTTCATGAGTGAAATTCAAGTTAAGCGAATCCAGCATCTCCTTGCTTGGCGCATAGTGTGACAAGTCATTTATTAGTTGCTTGAGCCTAGAAGAGATTGATTAGTACATTAGTAGGTAGAGGTCGATGACGTGGTCTAGTTTAAGACTCACTTTTGTAGGCTTAGATAAGGTCTCAGTGCGTTCAAATGGGTGGTCGCATCCTGGCTTTGTGACTCAACATTGCATTGATTGCCCACCTGTCAATATCAATCTTAATCTTATCAATAAAAAACTTAATTCTTACTCACCCCGATCAGGTCCATTTTGCTTGTGTGCACTTTTGCAACTGTAAGTAAAATGGTGGGGAATCACGATTTTTCGCATTCAATTTGTGCAAGCGTAAACACAATTTCTTGGAAAATTTTTTTGTAATTCGATTCGCTATAACAAAAGCGCCGTTAGATTATCAGCTTAAGAACGTTACGTTACGACGCTTGATCATACGATCAAAATAGTGCTGCCACTTGCTAGGGGAGGCCAACAAATTCAAATCTATGTATATCTTGCACTGTAAAAGAAATTATGCAAATTTATAACAATTTAAATAGTTAATTAATTGTAACGGCCGTTAAGCATTTAAATTTCTACCGTGTAAACGTTCATAACGTGTTCATGTTACGCCAAACATTTTATCGTTAACTAAATTTAAGCAATCGATAGTTTTTGCTATCGAGGTTCCGCATTTATTGTTTTGAAAAATATAAAATAATTGAAATCATAAAATATTTATTATAGGTAAACTATTTAAAGGTTTACATTAGTATAGCCTTGCAAAATGGATGAAGAACCGGCAGATGAGGACTCGAACATCTCGAATGAGGTGGAAATTGAGGAAATTGACTGCAGCAAAGTGCCCGAATGTGAATTGTCCCAGTTCCAGGAGACAGAACCTCTGCATGTGGTTGACATTATAGATACGGTTGCCGACGAGGACGACGGCAAAGAGGAGGAGGAAGAGGGGGCTCTCATCAAACGCTATGTCCAGGGCGTGCAATGCCTAGAGTTTCCCGATTTTTGCACTAAATTCGAACCTGGCGACGATGATGATGATGTTGAGGCTGAGAATGAAGAGGAGCCACCAATTGCATCCACCAGCTACCAGGCGGAGATCAAGGCTCTGGCTAAAAAACGAAAGCAACATCAAAGGCAGTCGATAGAGGATTCTAAACCAGCAGGCATTGGTGGAGCACGCAGCAGTGGAGGAGGAGGAGGCGGCGGGTCTAAGACTATGGGACGACGCAGTCAACTGAGTACAGCCCTCTTGGGTTTGATGGGTGAGGCGAATCTTAGTTTTGTCTATGGACGCTATGAGACAGCCGAAAGGATTTGCATGGAAATCATTCGTCAAAATCCTCTGGCTAGCGAACCCTTCTACACCCTGGCCGAGATCTATGAGAATCGGGATGAGGTTAAGTTTCTGCATTTCTCCACTCTGGCTGCCCATTTGAATCCACAGGATCGTGACATGTGGATACGTATATCGGATCTGTTGGTCCAGCAAGGCAACATGGCCAGGGCTCGACTTATCTTTACCAAGGCCATTAAAGTGCTGCCCAAGGAGTACTTACTACGCATGCGTAAGGCCCAGTTGCTGGAGAAGATGGGCGAGACAAATGCTGCCATGTTTACGTATCTGAAAATGATTCCCCTAATGCCCGTTGAAGAGTGGTTCATCTGTCTCAATACGGCCAAAAATGTGGCGCGTTTCTTTCACGTGCTCGAGAAGTATACCATAGCCTTGCAGGCCATGAACGGCGCCTACGCGGTGTGTGGATCACGTTTCCAACTGGAGGATTTGAACATCTACATGGAACTGCTGATCCTGAATAAACAATATGTCAAGGTTCTCCATTGCCTGAGGGAACGCACACAGCTGCAGCTGGAGACGCACTCCGATGACAGCCCGGATCTGATATATTTTTGTGATATACCCGATGATTATGTGCCCGAACTGAGATCCAAGCTGTGTGTCAGTCTTGTCCATATGGGCGCCCATCATTTGTATGGCTATCTCATACAGAATCTTCAGGAGCACATCACACTGACAGTGGAGCGAGTGGAATTATATATGGATGTCACAGAGGCTCTGATGCAGGAACACAAATATGCCGAAGCCATTGCCCTAATGCGTCCTATAACCGACGGTGAGATCTTCGAGTGCCCCGCGTTTGTGTGGCTGCGGCAGGCGGATTGTCTGCGTCAATTGAATCGCACCAATGAGGCCATCCAATGCTATGCCCGTGTTGTGGAACTAGCTCCCTTCTGCTATGAGGCGAAATTCACCCTCTCCGCCTTGCTCAAACAGCAGGGCAGGAATGAGGAGGCGGTCCAGGCTCTGGAACAATCGGCAGAGGCGGAAAGTGAGGGACAACCTCTGCATGCTCGTCTGCTCTATGAACGTTGTGTGATGCTCCAGCAAATTGGACGCATTGAGGAATTCCTCGATGTGGGCTACGTTCTACTTGGACGGCATTCCATTAAGCTGAAGAATCGTGAGGAGATGCTAGCGGCAGCCAATGGAGGAAGTGCATATAATACCGAAAGTCTGAAAGCTATTCTACAAATGAGGAGTCTGGCTGCTGGTGACCATCAAGATCAAGTGGCAGACTCGAGCAGAAAGGACACTGATGCCTCGGCGGCGCCTTCCCACGATCTGACCATTAAGGATGAGTATGATCTCTTCCTGGAGCTGGTCAGCACGGCTTTTGGCCATGGCAAACAGAGTGCCATTGAAAGGATCTGCTTTGCCATGGTCACCACCAAGAGATTCACTCCCTATCACCATGAGATTGAGCGCATCATGATATTGGCTTGCTACTTCAACCACGATTGTCCCATTGGCTTTTCCTATTTGAGGGAATTGATTGCCAAACAGCCAACCGAAGTGAATCTGTGGAATCTTCTGTCCCTGCTGGTCCAACAGGGAGACGAAGTTCGTTACTTTCGTTATATCCGTCGTCTCCTGCATCGCCATCCCCAGGGCACAACGCAAATGCGTCTCTTTCTGGGTCATTATCATCTCAATTGCAGCTCCTACAAATATGCCCTCAATGTCTATGTGCCCCTGCTACGGGAGAATGCCCATCCACTGGTGGCTCTCTCGATAGCCGTGGTCTTCAATCAGTTGGCCCTGCAGAAGAAGGTTCTACGTAAAACAGCCGCAGTGGCCCAGGCTGTAGCCTTTGCTCAACGCTATCGGGAATTGCGATCCTCGGACACGGACTCCGAGTCGAATTGTGCCGCCCAGCAGGAGATCTATTATAATATTGGACGCATCTATCATCAGGCCAACATACTTCATCTGGCTGTGGAGTACTATGAGAAGGCTTTGACAGTGCGACATCCTCTGATAGAGGAACACCCATCTATTCTGGGGCTACAGCATGAGGTGGCCTTTAATCTACATCTCATCTATCGAGCCAATGGCAACAATCGAAAGGCTCGTCAGTGTTTGATGCGCTACTGTGTGGTCTAGGCAACGAAGCAGCCGAAACTTAGGTTAAGTGTTGAACCAAATAAATCCCCAATATCATTGTATGTATATATTTATATAGATAACTGATTTGATTACAAATTGGAGAAGAGAAGAGAGAATTAGCAATTGGGCATGGTGCAGCGACGACGCTTACTTAGACGCTTGGGACACGATTGTCCACCATATTGAGGCTCACTGATTACTTGGCGATAACCCTCGGAGTAGCCGACACCACAACTCACACTGCACTGCGACCAATTGGACCAATCGGACATAATGCAACCCTGAGGCACTTCCTCAGTGGTGGCGGAAGCACTCTTAACCGATCGCATCACGCTGCAGGTGTGCAGACATTCCGTTTCGGTGAGGAAATTATTGCGATTTCCACGGCAGCCGCCGTAGCTAAAGGAATCACAGGATTTGGTCTGCGGATTGTAGGCATAACGCTGATAATTACCACGACAGGGACCAGTATCTGGATGCTGAATACAAATATCCTTGGCCATTTCCATATTAATGTGACAATCCACGGGATTGACACACTCCTTCTGCTGATGCAGCTCCATGCGTTCCACGCACTTGTCCTTGGCCTCACCATTCTCGAGAAGCACGAGGCGCGTACGAATGGTGACACCACGCCCGCAGGTCGAGGTACATGGACTCCAGTCACTCCATTGTGTGGTGGGGCAATCGGGATCGGGCAATTCCACCTGCTCATAAGTGCAATCGGGACGCATGCACTTGTTCTTCTCCACTATGGTTATGTGGGGACAACGCTTGCGTCCCAAATGATTGACAAATGTCCGGGTTCTCATGGTGATGCCTATGCCACAGCTTGCCGAGCACTCGGACCACACACTCCAAGGTGAGGTCTTGCATACGCCGGCTCCCTCGCCATTATCGCCAACCAGAGACTGGGAATTGGCCAGATTCTCGCCCTCATCGTCATCTCGGGTGGAAGATGACTCGGGGCATTCGGGCACGGGGGCCACGCACATCTCCTTCGACACCAATTGGCGACTACACTTGGCCTGCTCAGCTTCCTGGGGCATAACAAAGTTGCGAGAGCGCATACGAATGCCCTTGCCACAGGTCACAGAACAAGGACTCCAGGCGGAATATTCACTGACGCGGCATTCAGCTAGAAGGAGGAGATTTTCGAAAGGAGAATTAATGTATCCCTAAGATGTTCCCACTCACCACGCGTGTCCTGTTCTTCGGCATCGTCGGATACCTCCAATTGCAGGGCCTGCAGGAATTCATCATCACAATTGCGGGAGACAATTTTCTCACGGCGCAAAGACAACTTGGCCAATGGAGTCATCTCACGGCTCTGTAGGTAAACAAAATCCAGTTAGTGGACAAATGTTTGTACATGACTTTACCTTGGGGTTATAGAAAGGAGCACGTGGATCCTCTGGATACATGGTAGTGATGCGGTAGATCCTTTCCGGTGGCTGTGTCTCCGAGTTGGGTGACTAAAAACAAAAATATCTTAAGTGGTCCAATTGATTTGTAGTCTCTCTTACCATATAAGTGATGCCACTGTCAGTGCCCGCATCCCAGGGATAAAGATCGAAATCCAGAGATTCAATCCAGCTGCAATCGGCGGTACATAGATCTACTCCACTTATGCCTACCACCCAATCGGGTGAGGGACCAAACATCGAAGCTAGCGATACTTTGGGATGCTTGCGATCCACCCGGAACTTGGACGAGGTTTTCTCATTGACATTGGGATACCAAAGACCAGCAGCCTTGATTAGAGTACGCAATTTGGGACCATTGGCACGCAGCTCCGTCTCCAGAGCAGCTGGTGATCCCCATTCGGCAAGAGATCTAAATCCAGCGGTGGCTATATGATTCTCTCCCCAAAAGGAGAAATTCGATTCATGTGAAGCTCCAATAACATCGGAAAAGTGAGTCAACCAAATTGCAAATGGATAATCCTTGGGATGAGTCTCATTCGACCAGATGCCCTCAAAAGTAAACTGATAAAAAGAAGGTGCTTATGCAGGGTCATCCAAGAAAAGGGTATTCGGATTACTTACGCTATACTTTGCCTCATCGCAGGCACAACATTCCTTCTGGATGGTCGTGGCATCCGGTTTGCGTTCACAGATCACTGCCGATAGTTGGCCATCATCGGAGTACCAGGCGCGTGGTCCTTCGTACACCATGGCAGAGAGTGAGACACAACCGGAACCTGCTTCTGGAGCCACCCACATAACCTGCACCTCTGTCTTGGGCAAATCATCGGCTTCCGAGATGGTGTTTACGCAGCGGTCATTGAATTTCGTTAGTGAATCGCTAAAGAGTTGGAAACGACCCACGCGTCGGGGATTGGCCGCTTGAGGACGCCTGGCACCAGTGTGCGCTTCCGCAGAAATTGTGAAGTGGGTAAAGTGTTGAATCTTGTTGTGTGTGCGTTGTCCCAGAAGGAGTACTGATGAAAATTCAAATTTAAAAACTCGTTAATAGTATTTTAAAGCTAGAAAATTAGTTTTAGCCTTTTCCCGCACATCACCACCTTGGTAAACACTGAAAATACCAAAACGCTTCGCTTCCCAACACTGGCCAAGGAACGCGCGTGATTTTTTGTTTTTCCCTTTGTTAATTTGTTTAAAAACATTAGTTAAATGTCTTCGTTTTTAAATTTACTGCCCGATGGTGGTAATGTGAATTTGGAAAAGTGCGGCGATGTTGTCGTTTCGCCCAAGGATAACATTGTGGCTTTGATTTGTCATTTCTGCAGCGACATTTTCGCACATCTGCCGGAATTCATGAGGCATCTGCAGAGCCATCATAGCGACGTCCTTTCTTTTGCCAAGGAACAAAATGTTTACAGTGTCGAGGAGCTGTTGTCGCAGCAGGATAATGATCAGGATGATCAATCCGCATCAGATAGCAGTAGCAGCGGCGATTCCGGGTTGCCGGAAAGGGAAATGGACGACGCGAATGAAGTGGATACCTGTCAGCTGAATGCAAACATAATGGAAGCCCTGGCAGCCAACGATATAGAGTTGAATGTGCCGTCTGAGAACTCTGGTAAGTCCAACAATTTACTAAGATATTGGCCCGTACAATAAATATTTATCGTTTTCTGATAAAGGTGGAGATTTACTAGCTGAAGTGGAGGCTATGTTGTTTGATAATGGCGACAAAGCAGATGAAACTAAATTGGCCCCTTCAACGAAGGAAACTCAAAGTGAAACAAAGATTGTAACAGAGTCCAGCTATACCCAGGTGGAAACTCAGAAATCAAAGGGACTCCGCCAAAATCGCACCAAAACGGAACAAAGATCCTTGAGTATTTGTGACTTGAAGAGCTATAGCATAACTCGTATGTCTCGCAAACGGGAGATGAAACGGATGAGCAGTGTCAGAATGCGCATACTGCGATCTCTTCAAATCGAGGAAATGGCTGCCAAGCCAGTGCGTACTCCCTTAACAAACCTTTGCCCCATGGAGTGCTTAACTGAAGAATTCACTAATACTGGAGCTACAAAAGTGGATAAGAAAAAGACCCTGAAAGAAGGCCCAGATTATGATACCAAAGAAAATCAGAAACTATTGGCCAAGACTTCATCATCATTATCAGCACCAAAGACCGATTTGGTTAAGCCAATTCCATCATCAAGTCTCTTGAAACACGCTGATACTTTCAAGAAACCGTCTATCCACAATGTTCCCTCAATGACCATCAAATCGAAAACCAAACACAAAATATCAGATGGCAAATTTGTGCAAATAAATAATGTTGAGATTTTGCCGCATCTCAATATTAAGCAGGAAAAGAAACCAATAATGGGTTCCACTCAGTCAACAGCAGAGAAACAAGCTCAAAGAAGATCTCTTGTCACAGAAGATGACTCAAATCCAATGCCAAAGAAGGTCAGAGGTCAATCTTTAATCGCTTTGAAAGATAGCTCTCAGAACCAGCTGCAGAAAGAAGAATCTAGTCGATGCTCCTTGAACTTTAGCTTATCGGACAGTGTAATTGAATTTCTGCAAACAGATTTGAAGGAAACTTCCTTAAACGGAGTCGATAGTCTCCTCCAGTTGGCTATGCCTTCAGAAAGTGATACCTCACATCAAATGGTAAGTTTGTACAATCATTATAAATGATAAACTCGAATAACTTGTACTTCTATTAACAGGAATTGGATCAACAGTCCGTTAAAAATCCCAACGGAGAAGTGTTTCTTAGAGACGACCTTACTCTATTAAAATTAATTGGGGTAAGTCAAGAATTACTTTCATTTTATGAAACCCCCAACTAGATCTCCAGCTGCATCTCTTCTCTTATTCCCTCCAGTTACCTATTATAAAAGTATCCGTGTATGAGGATAAACTTCCCTTGGATGTATACGAAAAATTGCGCCGAAAGGCAAAAATATTCTCGCAAATCTTTCGTGCTTATGACACAATTTGGAATCGTAGAAAACTCATCAATAGTACGGATCTAGCACAAACTTTAGGCCATCAAGTGAGCTTATTCACTGAGGAAATAAACCGCAAACTAAGCCTCAAATTGAATCCTAACGAATCGAAACGCCTGTTGAATCTTATTAACATTTGGCATGCCGAACAAATTGAATTGGTTTATTTCCAAAAGATCAAGCTATCATCCAATATGTATTATTATTTTCAACTATTTTCATTCCTCTCTAAAATGAATCATTTTCCATTTCATTGTGAGTATTGCGAGAAAATATTTAATCTTAAAACGGATTATACGAAGCATTTGCAAAAACATGAAATACTGAAAAAAAATGTTCCAATGAAAACAGTTGCCAAATAGATATTAAGAAGGAAGAGGACTTCTGGTCTCCGCACATAAAGTACTTTTCATATTTAAAGTTTCCTTTAAAATGTCTTTATGTGTCTCTAGTTTTAGTTCAATAAGTTCCTCTTGTAATTCATTTAAATTTTATATTTAAAGACTTTCATTCAATTTTTTGTATTTTGGTTGAGTTAAGAACACGTTTGGACACGATCTAAAGTAACTTTCTCACATTTTGATTTAGAATTTAAACAAATATTAATTGTGAAGTCATTTTCACGAACTTTTTGCTATTTTATATTATCATGTTAATTTTCACGAAAATCAAGACTTACGTTAATTAACTATATAATTCATGTAATTAACTATATAGATAATTTATAGTTCAAGAATACACTCCCTGCGATTTGAGAAAATTGTAAGGGGAAGTGAAGTTCATGTAAAGTCCTACGGAAATCTTTAATCCTTACTTTAATTTCAAAATTTAAATATTTTCCAAGTTTGAAGTCTTGAAAATTCTGTAATCAAGGAGAGCCATCGATTTTCTGCTATATATCTTTCAAAGAAAATGTTGAAGAAGGAAGCAACTCTCTCTGTGTCTTAAATTGATAGAAAAAGAGAGTTTCGAGGTCATGGGAAGACAAGTTAAGTTTGATTTATAGTTGCATTAAGAAACAGTCTGAACAAATTCATTTAAATTGTTAAAGTATAAAACCATTAGTTGGATATACAATTAGATTTAAAATTTGAATACTTTTCTATATAGAAAAGTGCAAACATTTTGTGTTAACTTTCATAATAATTGAAATGGAAATAAATTCAATATTCAATTCTCTATATATGTACATATTTGTACAATATGTGCTCCAAATGATTATCAAGTGACTTGGCTTATCGCTTATAATTATGTTTTGGTCAGTTCCCTCGTCAGTTGAAGTCAAGTGACCCATGATTATTATTATAATATGGACTGATTATGAAATCCATCTCTGTCATTTTTCTCAGAGATTTGTTTTGTATCACAGACACACTTACAGTTGTAGGTCTTGCCGGGAACATAACCATTGGGTCCATCGGCCACAATTAATTTGTATCCATTATCGCCGCGTGTTCGTCGGCCATGTGGCATTTGGGGAGCACGCGGGCATGCCGAGGTTGGACTAATAATAATTGCCAGACAGACGACAGCAAACAAGTGCCCCATCCTCCTCATCATCATCATGATCGTGATGGTTGTTTTTGTTGTTGATTTCGTCTTTGTTTTTACTTGAGCGTTATCACAGAGGGTAAAAGATTTCAATTGAGGCTTGGAATCTCACCCAGGGTTCGACTACTTCTGACGAGACACGAGAACAGACTGAAACGAGATGCTTGACAAGTGCTCGCAAGTTGGCTCCTCGAGATTATAATGTTGTGGATCGTAGTGGATCTCTCTCTCTATGTATATTATACACATGTATATATATATATTTCTAATAGTATATAAATGTTGCCATACAATTTACAAATAATATTACAATTACAAGATTTCTTCTTCCTCACGCTTGTAAAGCTATAAAGGATAAATGAGACAAATGATCACAAACATAGCGTTAATAACTGATAAATAACACAAAAAATATTGAGAAACTTAAATCACAATTTCAATACTAAAAGGTTAATATGGGCGCCTCCCGATGATCCAGCAGATCTGTAAAAAGAAAGGAGTTACAAATGATCATTTGAGTAATAGAATCATACTTACCCTTGGCAATGCTCCACCAGGGCAAGGTCACATAGGTGAGGAATGCATTGAGCGGTGTCGATTGCTGGCGTCGATTCTCTTTCCAGAAATGAAATGATTGTGTAAAGCCGCGGCTAGTCCAGAGTGGATTATAGGCGCCGTCGTCGAGTTCTAAAATGTAGAAGATACGAGTATTTAGGATTAGTTTTCGGATAGAAAGTAATCTCTGTTTTGGGGCATGCTGGATTAAAAGTTAGAGTGTATCTATCGATTGGGGTTAGTTGTTATGACCTTTTAGCGCTTTCTTGGGCAGATCACACCAATAGTAGATAGTGGTGCCATCGGGAGTGCGACGTTTGGGTACTAGATGCATGGCTCTATTGTAGAACGATTGCTTCGATGTGCGCGGCAAGGTGGCACTGTGGCCCCCTGTCTCCCTATCTCGATCCCGATCCTCCTCCTGATTGCCATTGATTACATCATCATCATCATTATCATGTGTGGGGCAGGAAGGCGTTTCTGGTTCGATTTCGCTTTGTAGTGGATGATCATCATCTGATTGAATAGGTACTCGAATGCATTTCTCAAATGGTGACTTGGCCTCCACCACTGGCAGCTCCTCCCGCCCACGCACACTGATCATTAGCTTGCTATCGCTTTCACTTAATATGGCCATTTTGGCTTTGCCTCCCTCCGCCTCACTGCCATTCAAGGATGTGGCATCATCGGCTATCTCGTACTCCTCTGTTTTTGCAGGCGCTGGAGTGGTCGTAGAAGGAGCCTTGTCTTCGAGATCCAAAGTCTTTTTAGTGGACTTGACTGCCACCGGTTTGGCCTTGTCCTTGTCTTTATCTTTGCCTCCTCTTAGCCTTTTCGGTGACATCTTGGAGAGAATATTGCTTGTCTTCTGATTTGAAGATTTCTTATCGTTCTCTTTATCCTTTTCCTGAGCTTTGCCCGCCTTGGGAGCACGTATTTTACTTGGCGCCAGTATCCTCTTGTTGGTCGTTACGGGCAAACTGGTGCGCCGATCTGCCGCACTGAGGGAGGCGCTGCGGGTTATGCTCGCTCCCTGCTTGGCTTTTGCTTTGCCATCTGCTGCTACTGGCAAACGCAGACTTCCCCTCTTGCCCACCACCAATTCGCTCTCCACACTCAATATGCTCGCCTTGGGCTTCAGTCGTGAGGGACGCGTTTTGTCGGGCATCTTGCTGAGACATGCTGGTGTCTCATTGGACGGATCTTCACAGCTGGGGCAATAGACCTCAGACATTTCGGGTGTCTGCAAGTTGCCAGTGGCCCAGCGTTTTTTGCACTTTTTACCACCAAAACAATTGCAACCGGTCGAGTTGGGGGTGGCGGTGATGGCGCCGCTCCCATTGGCCACAGTCACCTCAATGGCAGCGCTTAATGGTGGCGGCGTAACAGCCGGGGCCGCTGCCGCTGGTGGCGATGATGCATCTAGTTCGACTCCTGGCTTAATGCTGTCTTGGACTAGGTCAAGTTTGAGCGTTTCACACTTGGGATTTGTGTGGAGTTTCGCTTCAGAGGCCGAGAAAGCAGGACGTTTTTGATCTACAAGAAGATATAGATCGGATTTGTTTTCTTTTTTCCATTTCATTATGCATTTTTTTAATGGCACATTACAATGAAACACAGATAATGCGGATATATACAACCGAGCAACTTAAATATAAATGCCAACACAAATGATAAATGAAATGATAAAACAATAATGACAAAGTAAATGGAACTGAAGGGTCAACTAAAGGTTCGACTTTGGTGTTATATATTATTGTTGTTGTTGTGGTGGGAAAGAGGGGGGCAGGAAGAAGAGTATGTAGTGTGTGTGGAAAAGTCAGCGAAGTAGAAGAATATACATTTGTGTATCATCCGACCACCAGATTTGGGAAAGACTCCAACTACAACAATAGGGAAACTAATCAAAAGGGTAACTTCTAAGAAACCATCAAAGGAAACTTTTCAAATCACATTAAAAGTGCTTAAATTTCTTTTAAAACTTTTTTGAGTTCGTTAGTCCTACTTGGGGGCATTTTTCAAAACTGAATATAGTTTAAGGATCTACATTTATTCCTACTTTAGGGCTTATGCATTTTCCAACACTGAAAGGATCTACAGATCTCTGAACTTCCGCTTTGTGATCGTGTTTTCCCGTTTCTTTCTCTCTTTTTTCCATAATATAAATACAAGTTAGAAGAATTGTAATTAGTTTAAATAAAAGCAAATTAAAAATGGTTTCAACTTAAGTGAATTATCTTATTATATTTATAGTTTTGGTTGATATTTTCTTTTTGTTTTCGGTTTTGTTTTTTTTTTTTTGTTTCTGGTCCTGCTTTCTCGGCAAACTCTGTGGGACTCTGAGGTCCTTTTGGTTTGGAAAGATAAGATTAGATTTATGTTTTGTTTTTTTCTGTAGTTAAAAAGGAAAATTCGAAGGAACCACAACATCTTTACGAGAAACAAACACAAAAATCAAAATGGAGCAAGCAGAAAAGTTGATAACAATAATACAAATACTAATAAGCATTCTACAAAGCAAACTACAGAAAGAATGTGATGTAAAAAGAGGTATGGATATAGAGAGAATGAAGGAGGATTAGAGGCATGCAAACATAATTCAAAGGAGCTCCAATGATAAAATAAAAACGGAAATTTACAAGTGAAAATGCTACTGACCATCGCGTAAATCTCCTGCCTCAATCTCGGACACCTCATTGGCCAGGGAGTCGAGACCTTCGTTCTCTGAGCGCGCCTTGGCTGCAGCACTTGAGCTGCTGGTGCCACTGCCCACCATATCCTGAGGATTGTTAACATTTTTGGTGCGCCAGCCGTAGCGTGAGAAATTGTTTAAATTGGCACTGGGATCGCTGAGACGTCGTTGATGTCGATAGGTGCAATAGTCATCGTTCTCCTCATCCCACTCGTCCCACATATCGGTGGCACAGAAGCCCGGCTCACTGGTTGGTGTCTCCACGCCAGAGCCCTTCGGCTTGGTCACAGCCATCTCGGCATGACCCTTGCCCTGTGGTCCCTTCATACGTACGAATTCGCAGCGCGTCTGTACCCCAGCGCCACTGCTAAACAGGCCAAAGGACATCCGTTGGGCCACCTTTGAGCTGAGACTAGATTGCTGGAAATTGAAATAGAATACAATTAATTGGAAATCTTCTTCAGATTTCGCTAGCCAACTCACTCTGGCATCGTAGACCTTCTTGAGGGCATCATAGCGGATGGAACCCAAGAAGATTACACCCTGTACGGCGCCATCCTTGTCATTGGCCACCAGTTCGACGCATACCATTTCGCCATCCCGCACAAGAATGTCACTGAATACCTCATCAAAGTTGTCCACCATGAAACAAATGTGCGGATACGTAATCTCCTCGCCCTCGCCCTTGGTATCCATCTTTCGACGCGATGGACTCGCATAAACGCGTTGCGAATGGCGACGCAGCACCTGTAGCTCCTTGGGCGAAGTTCTCGTGCAAATGGCCAGTGTGAGAGTGTAATCAAATTGATGTATAACCATATTTAGATAAACTGTCTCCTCCCAATCCACATCGGGATCCCCAATGGGCAGTTTACGAGAATCTTTGCGGAAAACTTCCACCTCAGTCTGTGGAAAACGGTCAATTAAAATTAGATTTCGAGGAGAATTCTCGCAGACTCACCTCATATTTTGGCATATGGCGCGAAGAGCTCTTTACATGCTTCTTGCGCACAAAAAAGAGCAAATCATCCGAATCGATGCTATGCTGCGGCTCCGTTTGGAACAAGAAATGACGCACAAACAGATCTGTCCAATAGGTTGTACCCTGTAGTACCACAAAGCCGCCGTCTGCCAATGAAAAAGTGAATTATTTCAATCATCCCGCCACAGGTGAAGAACAGCTGTTTGGTCTGGTCTCCTCCCACCCATCCATCTGTCCTATTCCCATGCCAACCACAACAAAAGCGAAAGTGCCGCTTATATAAAAACTTGATTTGCCGGATAATAAGATGGGTGAGGGTGGGGGGAGGGTGTATGGCCATAAGTGGAGCGCATACTCCCTAACAATTGGGTTTGGGGTTGGCTTTTTGTGAACAAATCGATAATGTGCAAATGTAGACAGAAAATTTTCACAAAAAACGACGACTGGACAAGGACATAGCACCAGGAACAATACCCACCATCCTTGAGCAACTGTCGCATCTCCTTGGTCCGCTGGAAATTGATATCCTCCAGCAATTGCTGCAACGCCGTCTGACCCTTCAGCAGTGCTCCAGCTACGCTGGCCAACGACATTCTGCTCAGTTAATCGTCTTCGTCTCCAATGGGACTTCCCCTGCGCGCCGCCGATGACGAATTCTTTTGCAATTTCACAATTAGCAAAAGCTATTCCCATGCATAGCCACGAGCGGGTGGAGGCGGAGGAGGAGGAAGTGGAGATGGAAAATTAGCTTTAGTTTAAGCTTGCAATGCTAACCCAACATTTGTTGCTGTTTTTTTTTTGTTGTTGCTGTTGCTTTTTAATGTGCAAGAGAGAGATTCCGTTCCGTTGGCAACGAACGAATATTCGCAACTGATTTGGAGTCGTCGCCATAGCTATTCATTTACACCCCCGTCGTACACATATTGAGGTTGGGGTTGGTTTTCTTTCGTTTTGCGTTTTCTATGATTTACTTTAGTTTATTTTGTCTTTTTTTCTAATGTTGGCTAACGCAGGAGTGTCAGCTGTCGCTGCTACATAGTGTTGATATTTTAGCATTTATTTTTTTGCCTAGTTTAAAAACACGAATACCAACTATTATTTAATTATTTGTGTTAGACAAATGAAAATGAATGGTTTAAAACTCGTTCTGCATTGAATAATTCTACTGTAAGAATTATGCTTATAGCTTTAATTTACTGGCAGCATTTTTTTTAGGGTTTTTATAACCGACAAACAGTGTTGTTAAGCGGCAACAATTGTGCAAAATAATCGAATTCAAAAATTTCAATTTACAATTCTCAAGAAACGACAACATCATCCTCGTCCTGCAGCATTTTTATATCATTTTGCAACTCTTTTAGCTCTCTCATCATGCTGCGCGATAGTTGACCCTCTGGTGTGGCTAAGGGCTCAAATAGCAGCATACGCAGGGATTCCCTCATCATTATTTCCGTTTGCTGCAGTTGCGCCTGGAAGATTTCAAATGTTTTAATATGCCAGCCTCTTAAAATAATTGCCCACCAATAAATCTCTTGATGTATGCTCCTGCTCACTGTATAACTTGCGGGCCAACTCCGCTTGAGTATTGGCCAGTTCATAGAGAGCTATGGCCTTTAGACGATTGATTCCCGGCGCCAGCACTTTCAGGACCAACAATATCTCCTGGCACAGGCGAATCTTGCGTTCGTAGACCTTTCGATTGGGTCGATGGGCCATATTCTGCAATATCTGACGAAGTATGGCGGCAATATTCTGCTTTAGATCCAACATGACATAATGGTTCCCATGGAACAGGCGAGTTAACTTGGCCAGCAGCAATTCCAATCTATAGATATTCTCACGAGCATGGAAAACCTCCTCTTTGGCCCGTTCCAGCATGCTCTCGACGAACTCTCGCTTGAGTGTGTGCTCCGGATTGAGTAGACATTGCCACTGATTAGTCTCCGCCTTGAGAACTATATAGCCTCCAGCGGAGGAGCAATTATTGCACATGAAGCTGCTCAAATGTGTACCCAATTCAGTGGGATCCACACACCGGGAGCAAGTGCAATCGAAACACTTGCCCTGCTTAAGAACTTGACGTCTTTCCTGGGTGCCAAGCAGGACATTTGTGTAGCAATTGTAGAGGATCTCACCGGCGGCTATAAAGCGACTGGCATAGACCTTCATTCGTCGTTCGTTGCTCTCATCATCGATGGCCGTTACCAGATTGGGCATGCAGCTATGAGGGTAGAGGGCAGCCCTCCTATACAAGCCCCTCATGGAACCGCCACTCTCTGGGGCACGTATCTCAAAGGCATTTATGTCGAAAATGCACATCAAACGCTGCACCAGCTCCACATCCTGCTCCAGGTCGGAACCCTGCCAAAGTTTACCCAGAATCCCACTTGACGCAAGTGGAGTGGCCACTTTTGTTTGGTAATTGGTCCACACCTCAGTTCCTCGTCGTGCATCCAATTGCGAGTCCATTTGGGACATCTCCTCGTAGAGAGAACGAGTTTCTGGATGCTCTCTAAGCAGAAGACACTTGAGCATCGATTGCACTTCTGTTCGCTCACTGTCCTGCAAGTGCTGCACTTGCTCCTCGGTCAAATGCAAGTCAATTAAACGCTGACAATCGCGATCCTCATGGTCCGTGCATTCTCCACAAAGGGGCAGTAGCTGGCATTTGCTGGAAATCGAACATTAGTCTTCCTTTAATGGGTGATCCTGGATCCTGGACATACCTACAAAATGTTGTGGTCACATTTAAACAACGTGTACAACGCCTTTCGCCCAAATGGGGTAGAATCACAATGGGTTCCTCCACCAGCAGAGTCTCGCCGGCACGTATGTTGTCCACAGCTACCACAAATCTGGAAATCGCATTGATTAGATTACTGCAGAGGGACCAACAGTTGAGTAATGATCACCTGCCCAGTGTGTCATTCTGCTTCACTTGACATTTCTTGGCAAAATCATCCGTTACTGCAGCCATTAGTGTTCCCGATCCGATCTCTACTAAAGCTGTGAACGCTATCAAAAAGCAACAAACCAAAGAGAACTGTAAAGAGCGACAATTTATTTATATTTAAAAGACATTGTTTCAATTTATTTCTTGGTCAACAGCCATTGAACCCTGCTGCGGCCGCATTGTTCCAATCTAATTTTAATTTATATTAACGGATGTACAAATCCACAAAGATCCAAAGATTGGAAAGCCCTTCAATCGTGCAATTTTAATTCACAAGGATTCTAAAGAAGTTTCGCAACGCATTCTCCCCTCTAGGTTAAGTAATACTCGATCGGCCCACTTAATTTGTTTGAGATGCATCACTGGATCTTAAAAGAGAAACTACAGGTTAAAGCTCTATATTCACTGCGTTAATTATTCACTTGCACTTCCATCATTCAATTACTTATAGAATAATTGTATAGGTATTCAAAATCAATTTTTTCAGAAACAAGTCTTGCAAATCAATGAACGCTCGTGTTGTAGGCAGGTCCACAACCTTTCTGTCACTCCTTTCCTCCATAGTGGTTTTTCCTCTGTTTACCACGTAAATTCTATTCTATTCCATTTTATTAGCAATTCTCTCTTGAATAGTTGTAATCTAAAAATCACACTATGATTATGAGAAAAGCCCGAACGTATAAAAAAAACTGGTTTTCCTGGGGCCCTTCCAGTCGCAATTTGTCTAGTCAACCCTCAAGATGATGCTGCAATCGCTCCGTCACTTACATCAACTTGTTCTACTCACCACACTTGGCTCGATCGCCTGGGCTTACAGTCAGAACTGCAGCATCCACAAAAGTGGTGGCCATCGTTGTTTCAGTGGGGATTGCATTCAATTGTCTCAGCTTTGCGATGGACGAGCCGATTGCCTAGATGCCTCCGATGAGACAACGCAATTGTGTGATAAGATCTGGTGTCCAGGCTATAGTTTCCGTTGCAATTATGGCGCCTGTATATCGAGTACTGCGGTCTGTGATGGCCAATCGGACTGCATTGATGGCTCCGATGAGCAACGTTGGCTGTGCCGAGCTCAAACGCAACAGGCCAATTGCGATAATGGAGAGTTCTATTGCTATCCCGGTCAATGTTTGCCCTACGACAAACTGTGTAATGGCAAAGCGGATTGTCCGAATGGAGATGATGAACTGGAGTCCCTGTGTGAAGGTGCCTCTACCAGCACCACAACAACAGCAGCTACCACAACGGAGGAGGTGGTGGCTTACAGTACTATGGAAGAGCAGATGGTTTTCTGTATGATTCCACAGCTATCTCAAGTGATAATCAAAAATAAAACCACTGATGCAGTTTTACCTGTCGGCTCAAGCGTTTCAAATGGAACCACCATTTACTATGATTGTCCCGCGGATCATGCTCTGAGAGGTGCCCAAGAGAATCTTTGCTTAGCTCCCAAATGGTTGCAACAGTTTCCCTATTGTAAAGGTGAGCAGTAAAGTTATAAATATTTAATATTAATAAACAAGTATTTCATATTTTGCAGCTCCCATCTCATGGACTCACATTTTAATTATATCTTTGATTGTCATTATAATCCTGATCTTGGTCTCACTTACATTTCTATTCAAAAGAAATGATAAGAAACAGTTGGAAGAGCATATATGGTTAGTGGAGAGCAATAATCAACAAACAAATGTAGAAAAATTGTAAATAAAATGTAAATTAAATGAATACAAAGGTCACATTTGAATTTTAAAAAACAGCGCCAGCGATAAGTGTTGGTAAACGTTTAATCTTGCGCAGCGATAACAATGGCTGCGTTATCGATCACCACCCACAACCTCCCCCCCGCGCTAAAACATTGTTGCTCCAGAGCTCCAAGGCGTAAGTACCGGCTGCCCAGTGAAACTTGTTTTGCCTTTTATTAATTATTAGATAACAACAAATTCTTTTTGCTTTTGCAGTTCTTTGTGTATTCAGTTCAGTTTTGTTTTAAGAGAGGAATATGGCCAATATTGCTAAAATCTGTGCCCAGCGTGCTCAACAGGTGCTCCAAGTGGCCGCCAGACAGCCACAAATTGCCACCCGTTTCAGCAGTTCTGCCTGTAAGTAAGATGGCGATCAAAGTCCAATTGCATTTGCATTAAATTCTTTATCTATTTCGCATGTTGCTCCTGCAACCGGCTCTTTTAAACGATTCCCCATAAATTATCATTATTATCATTACGTAACCTTCAAAGATCAAAATCACCTCATAGTAATGCCATCTCTTTCGCTCTTGCTCCAGCCACAAACAACTGGGAATTCATCAAGACCGAAGTGCAGGGAGAGAAGCAAAATGTGGCCGTCATCACTTTGAATCGTCCCAAGGCACTGAATGCTCTGTGCAATGGATTGATGAAGGAATTGTCCACTGCCTTGCAGCAATTTGGCAAGGATAAGAATATTGCTGCCATTGTTCTAACTGGCAGCGAGAAGGCTTTTGCTGCTGGCGCTGATATCAAGGAGATGGCTCCCAATACTTATTCCCAGTGCATTCAGGGTAACTTCCTCAACGATTGGACTGAGGTTGCACGCACCCAGAAGCCCATTATTGCCGCTGTCAATGGTTATGCTCTGGGCGGTGGCTGTGAGTTGGCCATGATGTGTGACATTCTCTATGCTGGTGATAAGGCTAAGTTTGGTCAGCCAGAGATTGCCCTGGGAACCATTCCCGGTGCTGGTGGCACTCAGCGTTTGACACGTGTTGTCGGCAAGTCCAAGGCCATGGAAATGTGCCTTACTGGCAACATGATCAATGCCCAGGAGGCAGAGAAATTGGGTTTGGCCAGCAAAGTTGTGCCAGCTGATCAACTGGTCGGCGAAGCTGTCAAATTGGCCGAGAAAATTGGCACCCACTCGAACCTGATTGTCCAGCTGTGCAAGGAAGCGGTTAATACCGCCTACGAGACAACTCTTCAGGAGGGTCTGAAATTCGAACGTCGTACTTTCCATGCCACATTCTCAACGGTAAGAACAGAATCGTATCAAATAAAAATAGTTTAGCTTTAGTTTTCCCTTAGCTTTGGCTTAGGATTATTTATGATTATCACGACTTATGTTTCCCTTCTCTAACTTTCCAGGCCGATCGCAAGGAAGGCATGAAAGCATTTGTGGAGAAGCGTCCAGCCAACTTCACCAATGAGTAAGGATTCAATTCCAAACCAACTGATGAGCCAGGAATGCATTTATATACCACCAAGCTGAAGTGAAAATCAAAAAACAATCAAAACCCAACCCAATGTTATTAAATAAATAAAAAGAGTAAACTAAATGTTGTAAATTTTGCAAAAATTTCGACTTAAAATTTACGCAGAGATTAAAACAATCAATCACACGTTTGTAGTAGGAGTTGAAGGGTTCCAAGGAATAGCCTGACAAATTGATTAACAGATGTAGGACATCTCTCTCATCTTTCAGATGATAGATTCCGCTTATCTCTCAGTCAATTTGTTCTGCTTTTCCTAAGGCCCATGCGCTCCACCATTTTTTATAAATATTTAGTAAAAACAAAAACTGTGGGCCCAATTTGTACGGTGATGCACCCGCTTGCTGATGTCGCTCTTGAGGCTTGGAGATGCCACACTGGAGGCAAAGCTGTGTTCTTGTTGGCAGCCACCTCGTACTCGTGGCTTGCATCGACCACAATCCGAACTATCGACGTGGTTATCCTGTTTCATCTTGGTGGGCTTCTTTTTAAGTGGTTTCACCTGGGCTTGGGGACAGCTAACGGTGGGATAGTCATACATCTGAGGAACCTTGGGATGATCTGCACAATTGCAATCCTCATTCGATTCTTCATCCTCATCGCCATCGCTGATGGTTTCCTCGGCTCTCTGCATATACATCATGCCTGGCTGCTGGCCACACTTACGTTCTATAGCCATATAATCATCCCTCTCCACATTGGATGGATGAACCACATGGAAATCCGTGCGTTTACCACGGTTTCTCACACCACGATTTGTAGGCTCAACCATATGCCAATCGTTTGGCTCGGCGGGGAAGTTCTCGGATCGCCGAGTCAGCACTAGGCTACGGCGACACTTTTTCCTACGTGGTTCAACTGCTCGAGATGTGAGAAACCAATCATTGCTGCAATTATCACTCAAATGGGATTCACTGCGTTTCTTTGAGGATTCTCGTTTCGCCCTCTTTCTTTGCTGACGTTCTTCCCATTCCCGCTGGGCACGAGATTCTTTCTGTTGTGCGGCCAGGCAAGGATATTCTTTCTCCGGATAAGTGGGTGAACGATAGCCATCCGTGGTTATTAAAGTGTTACTACACCTTCTGGCTAAAGAGCGTCGCTTTTGGCGACTAGGAGAGGCAAATTTCCGTCTTCTTTGAAGGGAGGGAGAGCAGGGAGATCGGGATCGTAAGATCTTACGTTCATATCCATAACGTGTACTCAGTTTGGGCTCAGCTCCCTTGTAGTTTCTATACTCAATACGTCTCTTGCGATAAGAGTAAGGCTCACGATGCAGTCCCTCTTCGCAGGTTGTGGCCTCAGCCGGAGTGGGGCAGCTTTTCCTTGGCTTTTTCCGGCGGCAGCCCTTGCAAGATTCCGGTTCCGTATCCCTAGACATGGAACGTCTTCTTTGTTTTATTGGTGCCAACTCCGGTTTGGATTCCCTTTTGGATTTCTCCGACTTTTGCCTTTTCTCTCTACGTCCTGACCACAAATACGGATCTCTGGGACCTCTCAATTGGCCAAATTGACCATGGCAGGACTCTCTTTTGGAAATCCTTTGTCGGTCCTGTGATTCTGGCTTTTGAATCCTTTGCATACCCAAATTTCTGGGCTCTTGTCGACGCAAATTAGCTTCATCTTCTTCAGTCAATTCGCCCAATCTGTCCTGGACGATGTGCCTGCTCTCTCGTAGGCGAACACAGGGTCCAGTGTCAACTTGGTGACAAATTTGTGACTTCTTTGGCTGATCACTATCGGAGGATGCATCCTCTGTACGATTTCGTGACTTTTTGCTCGACCAAAAGAAATTCTTGACCACAGCCTGCAGATTGGGTAAGATGCGAGGTTTTTTCAGAATCCTAGGATCACTTGTGTGGACCATCCGTTGCCCCTTTCTATCCATTGCGGGCCTACGCTTGCGATTCATTTGGGATTCAATGGAATGGCATTCTTTTCGGCGTGATGAGAGGTAAGAGCTACGGATAGGATAATCTTCTCCCTGCGAACAGGCGCAATCCGATGAACTATCATCATCTCTAACTCTTTGGGGCTTTTTCTTTGTATGCGGTTTGGGATTGACTTCGTCGCGCTTTGTTGTGGACCATAAGTAATAGGAACTATGCTGCTTGGCATGATTATCCTTAAAGGATGCCCTCGAGTGAGGTAGTCGCACTTCTTCTTCAGAACCATTCGTTGAGAGCTGACTGGACCTTCTGCTGCTCTGACTCGTGATGCTTCCTCGACGTGATGTTGCCCTCCTCTCGTTTGTATTGAGTAAACCTCCTTCCTTTGGCCAAAATACACGAGCTCGATGCTTTCGCTTCTCTAGAATGGCGGCATGTTCCTTTGCCATACGACTTTTGGCCTCGTTCCGCGCACTGTGAGGAACCTTGGACCAATAATATGTATGAGGTCGCTTCGTCTTGCACCTATTCCGATGGCGACAATCGATCTCGGCCAAACGTGTTCGCTCCTCATACCGCACATCAGGATCAACAGCGGACCAATAGTAACAATATGGCGGTGGTTTCTTTCTCTTCTCCTTGGGACATCGATCCTTCCGTTGCTCAGAATGATGTATAAATCCCGTGAAACCGTAGCCGCATTTGTTGGGCTTACGTTTCGACGGCATTTCCACATCATTTTGATCATAGAGATCGGGTCTTTCGGAACGTTGCACTAGAACACGTTGAGGACAACCAGCCACGGCATCGAAGAAGCTGTGTGAAGGTTTCTCTGCTGGTCGCACTCTATAGCCAGAACACTCATTGCACGCCTGTTCTTGCCGATGGTCATTGTCAAGAGATTTGGTCCAATTACGCAGCTCCAAGGCATCATCATCGTTCTCGGTGGTGGCCATGCTGGTGCTCCTACTTCCATTTCTCCTACAACGTCGACGACGACAGGAGGAGGAACATCCTCTTCGCTGCTGATCACTCTCCTGAATGACCCTGCTAAGCGGACGATTCTCATACTCAATTGAACGAGGATCCCTGGTGCAGGGTCTAAGCCTGACTTTCGACTTCTTGATGGGACAATAATCTGTCATGTCTGGACTGGGTGACACTTTTCTCAGTGTTTTCTTTGCGGGCACATCCCGACTGGGCACAAATATCTGATGAAGTTTATGTCGTGAATCTTTGATCTTGACCTGCTTGGCTTTTGGATTCACATTGTACAGCAGATGCAATCTTCTTGGAGTCCTGTCGCCAGATAGTTCCCTCTTCACTCTCTCCTCCCTGAATTCACAATTGGGATCGTAGATCTGATGAAGTCGATATCTTTCATCCTTCGCCTTCTCGTCATCCAAATCTTTGAGGAGAGTATTTTCCTTTAAATAGAGATCAACACAATTCGCTCCTTTCCTCTCGGACTCATCGAAATCGTTTTCTTCATCCTGGTTTGGGTTGGCTGCTTTCCGCTTAGCTTTGAGGGCACAACAAAGGGATTGACTTACATCAAGTTTCTCAATCTCTTCCGGGGTTAGACTACGGCGTGGACATGACATATTTTTGCAGGGGAACTGTACCGGAGCAGCTGTATCTATGCCCGGCCGTATGTGGCGACTTTTCGCTGCTCCATTGTATTTGTAGTAGGAGAAACTCGGCTTGCCAGTAAGCATTTTACGTGGCAATTGATATATGGGACTCCTCTTGGCCAATTGCTCTTGATACTTTTGCAGAAGACACAGGAATTCGGGTGAAATGCGTCGACTCTGATAGTAGGGCAACTTTTGCCTCATCATTCTATGGGCCACATGTCGTATGGGTACTCGAAATTTATAGCAGAATTTCCTCGTACAAGGTTTAGGTTCAGGAGAACGGGCTCTCATCGCCCTATACCATTCGAGAGCCGTGTCATCTACATCGTAATACTTGATCAAATTGTTTAGAGTTGGCGGCGGAATACGCTTCTTCTCTTCGGGTATTATGGGAGCTCCATCGTATTTCTTTCTATGCGACTCCAAGCATGTGCGATCGCAGGTGAGGAAATCATAGTAGGATGTGCAGGTATTTTGCCTATTCAGCCTCGCTGTCTGCAAGTATCCCAACATTTTAAAGTAATTAAAAACTAAAAGCGAAACAAACTTATTTCTTGACTAAAAATTATCGAAATCGGCTGACAAGTGAGACCAAGCCTAGCCTAGATGCACGGGAATGGCGTAGGGCTGTGACCCTTTTCAAGTTCATACAACTGCTTCACGCGGTAGTAGGCAAGCAGTTCCAATTTGCGCCATTTCCTCTTCATTCGCTTGATCAGAGGAGAGTCGGGAGTACGAACGCCTGGGGGAAAAACCATGTGAGCATAAGCAGAGGTCTCAGAGGTGGAGGTGCTTACCTATTTTAAAGAAATCGCAAACAGAACAGCGACAGATTCTACCACATTTACCCGACAAGTTGTTCCCCGGAGACTCCCTCTCTGCCACCTCCTGCTCCTCCTCTTCCTTTAGCCTAGAACTTCTTGTGCGAAACGCTGAGGAATTTCTGACATAACGACGTATTTTGAGGGGTTCCAGCAGAGGATAGGTCCAATCGGTGGGATATTCATCGGTCCAATGTTTATAGAGCTGTTCCGTAATCTCAGGTAACTTAATGCTAGCCAAATCGGGAACCCTTAAAATCTCTAAAACGGTGGGAAACTTGTCATGACCTCGACTGTATCTAACTGGAGTCCCTGGTGCTGTACTGCGTCTCCGGAGTGGCGTCAACGAGGCCTTCTTTGCTTCGGCCACAAAGTCACGTGGCGGCTTCTTCACCGGATTCTCACATGTGCCACACTGTTCGATATAGTGACGGATTTTCTCATTCAATTTCTCCCGCTCTTCCATAATGAATTTGTCGTGAAGATGCTCTTTAGTATATTTCTTCTCCTTGGCCATGGCATCGCTCCTATCGATCTCTTTACCCACTTCCTCCATGGACATTACCGATCTGGACGATTGTTTCGATACATCATAGTTGTTAATTTCCGAATTTCCAGCGTGTTCTTTATCACGAAATCGAAGATTTTTCAATGGTTTCGCATGAGATTTATGTTTGCGATTAATCGGAAATGTTTTTGAAGATTTGTTTTCTTTTGACTGTGCTGGAGTATCGGACTCGGGTTGCTCCTTTTCCTTTTCTTTTTCCTTTTCATTTTCATTTTCCTTTTCATTTTCCTTTTCATTTAAATTCAAATTTTCGTTGGAACCTACTACAGTTTCGGAATGTGAACTAAAGGGCGTAAAAGCGTCTGGGACAAACATAAATTCGATCTCTTCTGGTTTCTTTGGCGGTGCTGATGGTGGTTCGAGTGGTGCTGCTGGATGATTTGTTAAATCGCTGCTATTGATTAATATTTCCAAATCTATCGATTTATGTGTACTCAATAAAGAGCCATTGCCTGGTTTGGCGGCCTTGGTCGTTTTCTTCTTAGATTGTAGATATGCAATCGAGGCTTTCGATCCCAATCTTTCGACAATCATTCGATCCGGCAACGAATTCTTGATATACGATGAGAACTTGCGTAAAGGTTTTAGAGGGATTCCCATACTGATATTAACTTTCTCTTGACTTGCTTTCCGCTTAATGCTTAATTTCACTGACGATTTCCTGACTTCCATTCCACGTTCGTTGGTTTTTGTTCCCGGAGCATACGAAAGATCTGGAGCCTTATAATGAAATTGTGGCCCATAATATCTCAATTGCCTTGGATAACTGTCAGTTGTTGCTATTGAGGGATTGGAATTCGATTGATAAGGCGTTAATAGCTCGGCATTAGCTTCCAGACGATCGACTTGTCTTTGGAGAATTTGACTCGACTTTGACATGGAGTAGGACTGTGGCTTATGTATATTGAAACCTTTGCGTTCAAGTGGCAGCGGTGGTGTCCAATCCTGGGGTACAGCAGGACTTGATCGTCCAGAACTCTGCATGGAATAGGTTCGACGCTTCAGATGACGTTCGTCAGCAGGTAAACCGGAAATGATCTTGGAACTCGAACGTGGGTTTTCGCTGTGGGGTTCCTCTGCACCTTCCAGAGTCTTGAAATTTTTCTTAATCCAACGCATCTTGGATGAGGGTTGTGTCTTTGAGGCCACAGACAACTTATGGCTGCTCCTAAATTTCGGATGCAATTCAGGGGTTACGGCAGTTTTACCCTGCAACATTTTATCAAATGTTTCCGAGAACCTTGGATGGACTGCTTCAACGGATTGGCTCGTCTTCGGCTGGAACTTTGTTGTTGTCTTCGATTTGGAAGTTCTTTTACATTTTTTCTGCTTCTCAACTGGCCTACTGGCCAAAATAGGATGATCTTTCGCTTGCTTTATGCCTTTCAGAGGATCTTCAAAGGGTTTACTAGTCGATTGTTGACCATCACCTCGCGTGTCACCGATCTTCTCGGTGTAAATTCGACTAGTTGCGGCTTGTGGATTTTGTCCGTGTATGGTGTATCGACTCTTGAGAAAGGGATGAAATTCTGGCACAATGACAGCTTCTTCTCGCAGCATTTTGTCGAATCGATGGCTGAAATTGGGCTTATGCGATCTCTCAATGAAGTCATAGGTACCGAAGGGCGTTGACAGCGAGCTACGAAGCTCATGTTCCCTGGCTTTCTTCTTTTTTTCCGGTGTTGTACTGAAAGTTTGTAGTAGTGATTTTTCCACCATATTTCCACTCCATTGTTTTTTTTCCTCGCGATCTGAGTTAAATTTTCCACGATGTGGAATTGACACTCCCTCAGCTAGAGACATTCCTCTGGGACGTAGTTGTTTGTGGTTTTGATTACTCTTTTTGAAGAGTTTAGATCGTACTATTGCCTGAAATTTTCGAATTAGTGTTTGTCTTTCCTCCTCTTCTTCACTTAGTTTTGTAACCTTGGTTTTCTGTTCCACGCGCCAATTGGGAGTTTTCGGTGGTTTGGGAACAGAACGTCGTCTCTTAGGTAAATCCTCGGAGGGCAATGTGGGTGGTTCTTCGACCTTGGGGTCTGTCGGCGGTTTGGGAAAACGCCTTCCCCTTAACGGAGTCCAAGGAGCCACTGGAATTTGCGTTGAACTAGTTTCCGTTAGCTTCTTTCGCTTGCGTCGCTTTCTGGGCTTGCAACAGATCTCATAAGCCAGTTCATCTGGAGTTTTTTCCCGACAACATCTAACATCCTTGAAGATATTATCCAAATACCAGAGTATCGTCGAGCCTTTGCGGGAATTTGGTATAAGAAATGAGTCCAAATAGTTTCGCATGGCACCACAGAGACATTTCGAATTGAGGATTAAGGGTTGATGATTGGGAGTAAACATTTTAATTGAAGAAACAATTTTTGGATTTTTGTTTTTTTTGGTTTTTACAGAAAACTCTAAGTGCACTAAATAATTTTCGACTATGCTTTGGCGATTTCAGCCCAGTGTGCATGGCCCTTTTAACGGATCTCTGTTAAGCCCAACATTGCGTTAACAGAGCACAATGTGCTTGGGGCTTTCTAACGGCCACCCCTTTCGTATACCGCACTGTTCGCCTCATTGTCCTGCGCAAAAAGTAAAAGTGAAAACGTAAAGAAAGAAAATCAGGCCCTTGAAAAATTCGCATATCTTTCGTTTCATTAATAATGCATTGATTAATATATAAAAAGACAACAAAAAAAATACTCAAAATAAACACAAGCAATTGTGAGAGTGTGAGAGTGAAATTGTGAGTCGTTGAAGAAGGCTTTCGAATTAAATGTGCAGAATATATTTGAAAAATTCTAAAGTGAATTTTATGTGATGTGAATTGTTGGAAGTGTTGTAATCTATAATTTGCTACACGACTAGAAGGACAGAGACAGAGCTAGAGAGTGTGAGAGAGAGAGAGAGAGAGAGCGAGACTTCAAGCCCAAGACGCCCCCGCATTGCCCTTGAAGCTTACGTCTCGTGTTGTATGTACATTCCATTTATATACACTTCTAAGTGGTAAAAAAAAAAAAAACTAAGAGAGACATTCGATTTTTCACAACAAGACGTGAAAAGAAATTGATGATATTCATCTAAGAGAAGAGAAGCAGAAAAAACAAAAAGGAAACTACTAAGTAACGAAAAAACAAAACCAGCTAAATTCATAATGGATGTGCTCAATCAGATTCTAAGCATTAACAATGGCGGAGCCTATGGTGGGGGCAAGGCTGGTGGAGCCTTTGATCCCCTAACGTTTGCCATGAAGCCCCAGGTTGTCATTCGGGGACTCTGCTGGGTAAGTGCCGACAAGAGACTATAAAAACTTTCTAATTAAATGTCATAAAATAGAATAGCGCAAAAGTCACCTTTATGTGTGTTTGTGTGCGTCATTAAAACTAGTGTATATAGAAGGTTGGATAACACTTCCCACTCAGTTGACCAGACTGACCAGTATCTGTGCCAATTTCAATCTAAACTTGGCCTTCATTTCAAATTGGGTCACACACACACACACACACAGAGAGATGGACTCAAACTATTTGTGTGTTTGTGTACTTGAACTTCTGGTTTATTGCACCTGTTTAACACAGAAATCAAAATCAATAAGAACAAAAGATTCAAATATGCATCATCAGCAAATGCATTGTTCATTTATCCATTAAATATTTACAATTTGAATTTATTTTTTCCCTTGCCCCTTGCAGCTCTTTTCCATTGTGGTCTTTGGCTGCATATCATCCGAGGGTTGGGTGGAAAAGGATGGCAAGGAATATTGCCTTTACAATGGCGATGGCATGGCCTGTAAATATGGCAATACAATTGGTGTATTCGGATTTTTAGCCTCCATGGGTTTCATTGGCGGTGAATTTCTATTCGAACGCATGTCATCGGTGAAGAGCAGAAAGCGTTATGTCATGGCGGATATGGGATTTTCAGGTAAGCCCACAGACCTTAATGTGCAATGGAGCGTGCAATGGAAGAGTTTGTTCTAAGTGAAATTATCGTTAAACATTTATAGCTATACATTATAAATTGAGAACATGAAATCATATAGCAAAGAATGGCCATAAACCTAGTTGGCACAGTTAATAAACGTTTAGAAATTATAGCTAAAGCCTTTAAAAAAATCCGAAAACTATCTTGCATATGAAAGAAATTAAATCCTTGGAAAATTAATAAGTCTGAGAACTAGTTCACATATTGGGGGCACTTAAATGTATTGAATTTATGGTAAAAGTGCTTAGATAACACTATTAAATTAATCTGAGAACTTAGTTTCCACATTGGGGATACGAAAACCGAGTGAAATCATCGTTAGTTAACATTTCTAATGAAATCTGAAAACTAGTTCGCATATTGAAGAAATTATATCCAATTCCCTTTGTTCTTAAAAGTTTATAGGGATAAAAACTAGTTCGCACATTGGGGTAACTACATTTTAGTGAAACTTTGTGAACTAGTTCTCGTCTCGTGAGGAATTTTTTTTTTAATTATATCTGAGAACTAGTTAGAACTTAAGTTTGTAGTTTTGTAAGAGGAAAAAGAAATCTGAGAGCTAGTTTTCATTTAAAGGAATGCAATCCTTATAAACTTATAGCTAAATTCTTTAAAAGGTTTATACTTAAATCGAATAAGAGTTCTCAAAGGAGTGACATCACAGCAGACCAATGAAGATGCACGAACTACTTCATTTATGTTCATTTATGGGCAATGAAAACGGTGCACAGAGATAAATGGCACACATTCATCGAATACCTTTTACTTTTAGCATTCTGGGCCTTCATGTACTTTGTATCCTTCTTCTATTTGTGGTCACAATGGAGCTCAGCGCCCATGCCACCCTTGGGCATAGGGGCCGGCAGCATGAAGACGGCCATTGTATTCAGTTTTTTCTCCATCTTCACTTGGGTAAGTCCTGAAGTTGCAAATCTGTATCCGTATCTGGAGAATAAAGCAAATTTCTTTCTCTCTTTTAGGGCTTGTGCGCTCTTATGGCATACAAACGTTTCCTGATTGGAGCTGGCGATGAGTTCACCTCAGCCTTTGAAACAGATCCAGCCAATGTAGTGCATCAGCAGGCCTATGGCTATTCCATGGACAATGATAACGAACAATATAGCGCCTCGCCGTTCGGACAACCCCAGCAGGGTGGAATGGATCCTCAGACTGGCATGGAATATCAGCAACCCACCTATTAAGGTAATGGATACCACACGCCCAATCCTCTCTTACACTCACACTATTTTGTAGTGCAAAGAAAAATGGCAAAATTGAAGTTTTACACCAACAAAAAAAATATGGATTATATAGAAAACACTTTACACCGATATCGAACATATAATGCCACGCATTTGCTTTGATCAACCAAATACAACAAGAAGAACAACAACAACAAGAACAACAAAACTAAATCCCTATACAAAATAAATAATACATAATAATAATAATTTATAAGCCTAGCCCCTTAAGTTAAATGTGCAAGAGTTTTTTGTAGTGGAAATTTGTTGCAATATATTATATTATATATATATACTTATATATACATATATACCTGTGTATTGTGTACTCGATATGCTTTTGAATGTTGTTAGTTATTTAGTATTTATATTCTAAAACGAAACAATTTTCTTTGTGCGAAAAAACCGAATAAGTAAAGGTCCTCTCTGGTCTCTGGATATCCGTAATCTCAGCTCATGACAATAGCTTCTTCTTCGTCTGATCTCTCTTAACTTGATTCCGCTTCTTTTTAGAGAAATTTACACAGAGAAAAAAAACGTACAGAACCCACACTAGTTGAATACACTACCAACAAAAAAAAAACAGAACATATCCTTTCGAAAACACAGTTTACTTTTAATCCTTTTTGCTGATATCTGGCGATCAGTATGGGGCTCAATATAGACAAACAATAATAAAGCTAAAGCCAAAAAAAAAGTCATATATACATATATGTAAAAAGTAAATTCTAAATGCAAATTGAAAATAATATTGTTATATGCCTAATGCTCATTGAACCGAAACCGAAAATAATTGAGATTTAAAATGAGATTTACTGCAGGAACTAAATAAGAATATTGAATCGGTAAAATTTACTGAAGCTTGAACCGAAACTTTGTCAAAAGGCTTAAATGCTTTAACCAAACAACAACAAAAAATACATAAGTAATATTAACTATAGCAAAAGATTTGGATTTGTATAGTAAATATTGTAAAGAAAAAAAAACAAAAAACGAATTTGAAGGACAATTTACACTAGGTTAGTGTTGGTATTTTCGCCGAGTTACAAACAATCCTTAATTCAATATCAATGAATGTAAACATATATAGTATTTTGTTGAAATATATATATATATACATCTGTATATATATATATGTATGATTCTGTATGTATTTTTGTGATTTCTATAAGCCAGCTTTTATTGTATGCCAGGCAAAAGAAAAAAAGAGAAGCGCAACCCACAAAACTACAGCAAAAAATAAAAAAGAATATTCTCAGTAAATATATATATATATATTATATATACATAAATATGTATTAATTATTCATGTAGAATTCGTGTGCGTTTAAAAAAAAAAAAAAAAAATTTATGTAATAATAATTATTCATTCAGCAAAAACAAGGAAAAATTCAAAACCGGTACAAAAATGGTAAAAAAAACTCATTTCTCTCACTAAATTGTGTGAACAACAATAAGAAACCCCCCAAAAAAAAAACTAGAAACCAAATAATCCTACAGCAAAATGAGTTCCCCAACTAATAAAAACAAAAAGAGAAAAACAAAACATAATAATATATGATTATAAATATTTTTAAAAACCAACAAAAAAATAACTGGCAATGGTTTGCTATCGTTTTATTCCTTTATATTTTGGCACCCAGAATTTTCTTTTGAAATTCTAAATTGGTCATGTCAGAGAACTGATTGAGTCCCATTTTAAAACCGATTTTCCCCTGTCTATATAATTCATTGTGAAACTGAATTTTAATCAAATTATCACAGAATATCACCAAATGTTTGAATTCCTCGTCATCGCTGGCAAAGTTCTTCTCAAAATCGATCTAGATATGGAAAATGTGATAAATCAATGATTTTCCAATCGAAATCCTCTTCATACTAACCTTGAACTGCTCCCATTTATTGAAATCACAGATATACTTTGGCGTGGGGGCAACCGCATCATCTGGAATTGTGATGGCTAATGGGGTCGTGGTGTAGGTTGCTGCCCCTTCGGCGCCTAGGCACATGCAGAAGGTGCAAATTTCAATGGCAAACAACACTGAATTCATCTTGAGCGTTCCAATCGCACTGAACTACGCGTGCAGTGTACCGAACTGATTTATAGTGCTCTGCGACTTGCGAATTTATAATTGTAATTGTTATAAATTCTATTTGCAGTCATTCAAATTCGTTAGTTCTTTGGAAATTCAAAAAAAAAGTGATACAAGTAGGTCGAAACTTTGATACACTTTGGTCTTTTGACTTTACTGGAGTCGGAGTTATCTTTTTCTTCTCGGTTAGTAAAAATTAGTATGTACTTTGAGGCAATATTTAGGTATACCATCTTTTTATCTGGCTAATCGGATCAAAGCTAACAAAGATATAGCGTTTCAAGCGATTGCTAAGATGTTCCACTTAGTTTTCGAGGCTCCATATAAATATTTTCAAATGAAAATTTCAGCAATAATAGTTAAAATCTTGCACTATAAGGTGTATATAAAATAGATGTTCGCAGATTCTTTAAAACTTACCTTTTTGCTGCTTTCAAACCTTACCCATCTCATCCTTGAAATGAAAAATCGAGATTTTGTTTTTAAAAAAATGTAAATGAAATATTTTTATTAGTAGCATTTCTAAAATATGGGGGGGTTCAATCTTATTGACTCTCTTACTAGAAAACTAGAGTAACAAAATTGTAAATTCGATCAAGGATACATAACTACATAAGTCAGATTTTGCCCTACAATATGGGGTAACTGCATTCGCTGGCAATGCCACAATAGCTGCCAGCATTACGTGGCAAACGCATGAAACCGCCCTCGCCCCAATTCTGTGAGTACGAGTTCTTGATTATCCAATAGTCACGTCCATTCTCCGAGCCATAGCCGACGACAGTGACCGAATGATTCACTTCACCCTGATTGCATTCCTCATCCTCGTAGATGCCGCCATGATACTGAGAAAATGAGATGGTATCAGCGTTCATTGAGCAGGCCAAAGGACCCAGTGTGGCTATGACTTCCTTCATTTTGTCCTCATCGCCGGGATTGATGGTGGCATAATCACGAATTTTCACAAGACTCTCACGTGGCGGTGTGCCATATGTCTGATTCTGTTGGCACGTTCCCAGTTCGGTTTGTGCGTAAGGATACTTCTTGGCCAGGGTGACACCGTGATCACGTATGTACTCGAAACCGTATTCCTGGAAGCCACCATCGCAGCCCATGTTGCCGTAATCATCGGCACAATCGACCAGATCCTGCTGGGACAGGGACACCAAAACGCCTGTGCGACGATACAGATGGCCCTCCAAGGCGCCAGTGGTGGCGAACGACCAACAGGAACCGCATCCGACTCCCTGGTATCCAGGCGGAGTTACGCCACCCTTCTCACGCCAATCGAAGGACTCGGGCAGATTGCCGGCGATGTTTTCATTGGGTGCTGTCACGAAATTGATGTGATTTGAGACGAATTTTCTGTGAACGAGAAGGAAGTTAAAATAATATTCAAATATATTAATAAATTAACTAATTATTGGGAGGTAAATATTGGAAAAAAGTGTACCAAATGCATGGCCACCACTGTAAGTGGTTCTTTATAATATAAAAAATTTTGCCTTACATTTTATTGTATTTCTTTTAAGTTAAAACTTTTACCCGGTAGAGCTATAAATATCTGTCTAAAAGATAGATGGAGACCTCAGAAATTTATGTTAATCTATTCATTAATTTGGCATCATCTAGTTAATTAGGTCTTATGTCAATGAAAGTTACCTAATATCATTCAAAAGTAACTATAATTTTTCCCCATATGATCTTATTTGTACAAAATTATTGTGAATGTCAAACGAATCATTACATTTCGGTAAACAAATTAAGATTACTCAATTTGCTATCAGTAATTATCACTCGAAAACGTGCAAAGCAATAAATGAGATAGACTAGACGACTATCAAAAATACCCTAATAATCTGAACAAAAAAGAATGAACAAATATCATAGAATTATTATCTAATCTACTTATGTGTGTATAAACATTCAAAACTCGAATTCTCAAACCTTTTGACGCAAATTCATAATGTTTCAATGGTTTTGGAAAACAAGTTTATGATTTATGTTGTAAATATTCATTAGCACATTTGCATAATATTATAAATTATTTTGTTTTGCTTATACTCACTCGCCAAAGGTGGAGACTTTCGAGCCTAAAAGTGTGGCTATCTCGCTGTTGGTCATGTCAGCCAAGACGTTCAGAGTCAGACGATAGCCGCCCACACCAATATCGGCATTTTTATTGGTCAAATCGATCAATGATTTCTTCGCTCCAAAGATACTCTCACGATAGACACGTTCCGCATCCGTATACACTTTGCCCGTTTGGGCCAAGAAGTCATCAAAGGTGTTAACATCACAGAGTTTGGGAAACGACTGCAATGCCTGCGATGACACAGCATCTAAGCAACAACAGGCAAACAGCAGAAGGGGCACCAGCGAAACGCAACGCAACTGCATCTAAATTGGGAGGGGGAAAATCGTGTTAAGTAATACCATTCCGGTGGATGCACTAACTAAGGCAGGTGTCATCTAGCTATGTAGATATCTTCACCCAGTTTTGGGCGTTGCCCACACTGAGGACTACGCATGGGCCACCAGATGTAGGCCATATCCATGCGATTGGTCCATAGCAAAAGTTTAATGATCGGTCGTTTTAATATTTAATTATGGAGTTTCGAACACACACAATATTTACATAAAATTGCTACACTTTCTGTCCACGCATTCCAACTTTTTTTTTGTTGAAAATTATTTCTCCATCTCTGTCTCTCTCTCTCTGTTTATCTCAATCCCTTTTGTCTCACTAATTTATTTCTGTTTGTGCTCATTTATCTTTGATTTATGGTGATCTGCCCTTGGCGAATTAGTTACTTCGACGAAAAGAAATTTCACTTTCAATAGCATAGTAATTAAAGACCTCCGAAGCTCATAATCATATGTACAGTCAGTCAAATAAGTATTCGTCGAACAGACTTTATTACTAGTTTTGCTTTAGGAAGCGAATCCATTTATAATCTACTTACTTTTCGAGGATAAGTAGTATTATCTAAAGTAAATTATGTTTTTAACCTCACAAAAGGATAAAAATTAGTTTCTAGATGTTAGAATTCCTTTCCTAAGATATATTCCTTTATGAACGTAAGAAACTACAATCCGATTGCAAAGGCGAGACCTTTCATTGAGGACTATTTCCCTGCAGACATACAGAGTGACGTATACTTATGAGACTGACTGTATGCACATATCTAGGTATCACTTTGTTGCTTTCGGTAGTAGTAGCGGGTGAAAGGCAACCATTCGAACACTGGCACCGACACATGTGTTAATCCACGGGATATCATTTGTATGTTCATCTTTTTTGATTACAAATGCAATTTTCATCTTGTTTGTTGATTTTGTCCGTGTAATGGCTCATAATTGGAACTTCACTTCAGTAGAAACACACACTCAAATAGACAAACACACAACACATTTGACTTAATCACCTTTTTGTTTTTGAATAACACCTCAGAAGACTCTTCCGTGTGTAAGTCCCAAAGACTTGGCGGGTTATAAGCGGCGCTCGCTCCAGACGCTTTGATTTTATATGTGATGTGAAGACCCCGACCCTAGTGACAAAGGCGAACTAAAACCTGATCAACGATGGTTACAAACAAATATAAAATGAAACTTGAATGAAATTACGAGGGCAGATCAAGAAGTAATCATAAAAACAGGACAGATCGAGGGAGAAAAATATAGAGGATATTTATATGAGTCGTTGGAACATAAATATTACCCATAATCTTCTTTTCATATTATAACAAACAATTTTTCGAAAAACATCTTTTGCTTTCTGATTCACTTTATTTTGTTAGAAACAAACATGTGTAGATTATAAATATAGATAAGATAATACAATGTTTAGACGTCTAGAAACCAACTGACATTTGAGTATTGAAAGATTATATCAGTTATCAAAGTCTAGAATAACAAAGATTGACAAATGTAAAGTTAGCTTACCTAATAAATTAGGATAATAAAAAAATAGATTAGATTTCTATATGGCGAACACTTTCTGATTTGGTAATTTTTGAGGCTGCCCTCGCAGACTCATCTTTACAGCTTTCTGTTAAGGGAGTCCACATGCTTTTCCTATATGGTCGCATGGATTTTTTACTTTTACATATATATGTGTACGTTTCTCATGTTTTTTCAAACATCTATCAAATATATTGGTTAATTTGGTGTTTCGCAATCTTCACGCAAGTATGTAAATTCGATCATTTTGTCTTTTATGTTTTAATGTTGGAATATAAAACACTTTGGCTACGCAAATGTGCGATTTCTAATATGCTTAGATGTGCGATTTATGTTGCATAAGAATTTATGCTCGACAAACAAGTAGATATAGGCTTAGCTTAATTAAATTTTCCTCTTTGTTATTGAAATTTAATAAGCTTAAACAAATCACTGCAGATTTTCCCGCGAGTTATAATCAGTTATGAAAAATTGCATTTATTAAATGATAAGTTCGTTAATTTATTTAGTGCAGTGCGATCCGTTATATTTAGATCCTTGTCAAGCTAACAGTCCTTAAAAGGATCTCTTAATCGGTCATCAAAAGATCATTTAAATGGTTATTTTATTTAGTGTTTTATTGTTCACCTAATTTTGTTTGTTAACATTTACATTTTAAAGCCATTTTCCGCTTGTAGTAACAACTCAAGAGAAACGAGATATATAAATTGCAGCATTAAGTTTATTGTGAATGTAAATAAATATGATAAATACACATAATTTATTTGTTAAAAATAAATAAAAATAAAAGAGAAATAAATAGGAAATGAAGAGGGCCTAATAGAAAATAAATTTAATTTTACTACTTAATTATTAGTTAACAAATTATACAAACATTAATTTAATTAACTTATTAAACGGCCTTTGGTTTTTAAATTTTTTGCCTTAATGAACTTCCAAAATAGTCGAATTAATAATGTAGTAGATGGATGGTAGATGAAAGATGGATATAAATTATGACTCAATTACTTTTATTACTTTTTACGTAAGTTTCGCCTACTTAAGTACTTATATATTTTGAATGTTTTATTTCTGAAAAACTTTCCTAAGCATTGATTAAGTTTTCAACTAAGTTTAATCCCGATTTCGATCGAATACCACTCTGAGGAGAAACTTTCTACTTAGAAATTTGGTTTTCATTATTTTGTTCTATTTTCGGCACTTAAATTGTTGTGATTCATTTTATCTTTGAACTTGAAAGAGTTTTGTGATATGTATTTATCTCTGCCGAAATAAAAGTTATCACTTGCGGTATCAAAAATTGGCCTATCTTCATGTAGATAGATAGATAGATACATGTCGTATCTATTGCCACACCTTTTTTATTTTTACACAAAATTTTGCAATATTTATGATCTAAGCAAATATGCCTAATCATTATTACAATTGAGCCACCACTTGATGATGATGATGACAATAATACTTAGTGATATGCAGAGAGAGAGAGGTAGACATAGTCGCACCTAGTTAGCCTACGATTCTCCCTCTCCATGGGCACAACTGGGTCAGTGGAAATTTCAAATTAACAGAGATACGAGAAGGCACTTCAACTTGAAAATTGGACAGAAGGTAAACAAAACGCACCCAGGTGAGGTGAGACGATCGTTCGTTCAAGCTCTATTAGTCGCTTGGGTTGAAAGGGGGGAAAACCCAAAAGAAAATTCTGCATATTTGCACTTTTCCAGCGAAAGTGAAGACAAAATCAATGGACCCGACTATATATAAGGCCCAAGTGGGACTAATTAGTTTGAGTTTAGATTTCGCCATGTTCAAGTTGGTTGTGTTTTGTGCAGTTTTCTTTGTGATCGGTGTTCGGGGGTTCAATCATGGCCAGAATTTGGCTGATTTTGACGCCTTTGCGGTAAGCCCTAAGGGAGTCCTTTGAGTGCACAAGTCCTCACCGTCCTTTTTTTGTGGTTTGCAGAAACAATTCACCAAAACTTATGCGAATGCCTCAGCGCGATCATCTGCCAATTATTACTTTATTTCTAATCGCAATCAAATGGCTCAACATAATGCTCAAGCAGATCGGAAAAAATCGACCTATCGCGAGGCAATTAATCAGTTCTCGGACTTGAGTTTGAAACAATTTGCTGCCCTCTTGCCCAAGGCTGAAGATAACGTTGTGGCACATAATTCTATTCCCATTGCCACATCGGATCCGGCTGATGCAAACGACATTATCGTTGATCAAACCTTGACGATTAATGTGGAAGATCAGGGCACCCATTGCAGCAGTAGTTGGGCCTATGCCACAGCCAAAGCCATTGAGATAATGAATGCCATTCAAACCCAGACTCCAAGTCCCGTGTCTCTGTCAGCCCAGGAGTTGATCGATTGTGCCGGCATGGGCACAGGATGCACTACCCAAAAGCCTCAAAATGCCTTCGAGTTTTTGCTGCTAAATATCCTGGCGGATGTCTCGTCCTATCCAAATAACAATGCCCTCAAGAATCAGGGCATTTGTGTGCCCTCTCAGATCTCAGCTGGCGTTCCATTGACTAGCTACTCAACGATCGCAGATGGAGATGATGTTGCCCTAAAACGTTTCGTATCGAACAATATACCCGTCATAGTAGAGTATAATCCCGCCTCATTTGGTTTCATGCAATACTCCAGTGGAGTCTTTGTGCCACCCAAAAAGACCATTGCACTAAGCTCTCAGTTTCTGCTCGTTGTCGGCTATGACCATGATGCGGACTCGGATCTGGACTACTGGAAGTGCTTGAACTCCTTCGGCACAACGTGGGGTGAGAATGGTTACATTAGGATTGTGCGAAGCACTCAATATCCCTTAGCCAAGAATGCAATTTTTGCAAATTCATTGTAAACCATATTTCCACACAAATAAGCTCTTAAAATATTTATTTATTTATATTTGTAAATCAAATTTAATATGTTCGAATAACTGAGCTTACAGAATCTAAATTAATTGCCATAACTTATTAACAATTTAGATTTAAAATTAATTATTATCAATCAAAGGGAAAGGTATAGATTTATAAGAAGAAAGTTACAACAAAAGGAGGAACAAAAGGAGATCATTGAAGGAACTATAGATGACACTAGTAGGAAAATATAAAGATTCGAACGAAGGATATGACATCTGCTTCTTCTTCTTCTCAAATTCTTTCTTCACTCCTTTTCTGTAGTTTTAACAATATTGGAAGCGACTCAATGAAAGGTTAAAAGTTCTCCAGTATATCGTTGATGCATCAATAAATTTCTTATAAAAATCTATTTGCATACCCTTGCAGAGAATTTAATAAAATTCGTGAGAAATCTGTCCGTCTGTTTCTACACAAATTAGTCTCTCATTTTTTAAGCTAAAACTTTGTATTTAAGCTTCCTGTTGATATACACAACACTTTTGATGAAATAAGCCAAATGGGCTCACTATATAATGCAGAAATCGTGCGAAAATCATAAACGTGGACTACTGTACACTGCTTTAAAATCTTAAAAAATACTCCAAGATTTAAAGACTGTCTTTCTCAATTAGCCACATCAAAGAACTACACACAGAAGATCGACGGCTTAATGGGAAGATGACAAAGGGAAGTAAACCTAATGAAAAGATTATTGAATTACCTTAATTTGAGAATTAAAACATCCACTCTTAACTCACAAATTCTAATTGAAATCCGCCCTCAGACTAGGAATGCCCTTTAACAACTGCTGCGAGATAGTTAACAAAAAAAAAACTACATATCAAAAGTCTTCAAATAGAAAATGGTTAGAAGATAAACAAAACTAACCCAGATGAGGTAAGTTGAAAGAGATCTTATCGTAGAGACCATGACGATCTTCATGAAGATGAAGAGCGGCCAACATTTTATAAGCCGGATGATTGGCCAACAAGGTGTGAATTTGGTAGAGGGAGCATAGATAGCTGCTGGCATAACGTTAAACCAAATTCTATTTGCACTTTTCTTGCGAAAGTTTTGGACACTATGTACTATTTGCTTGACTAATTAGAACGAAGAAGACTTCTTTTTGGGAACGTATATAAAGCCCATGGGTTCGCGGGGCATTCAAAGCAGTTTGAATTAAAATTTCGCCATGTTCAAGTTGGTGTTTTGTGTGTTGGTTGGCTTGGTGATTGGTGGCCACGGATTCAATCATGGTGCGGACCTGACAGCCTTTGAGGCATATGAGGTAAGTGTCCCCAGCATCCTTTGAGGGAGAGTTTCTTCATCGCATTTCGTTTGGTTTTCCAGAAAGCATTCAATAAATCGTATGTCAGCACTTCGGCGCGAACTTTTGCGAACTATTATTATATTTACAATCGGAATCAAGTGAATCAACACAATGCCCAGGCAGATCGGAATCGTACCACATATCGCGAGGCAATCAATCAGTTTTCGGATATTCGTCTAATTCAGTTCGCTGCCCTCCTGCCGAAGGCTGTTTATCCCACAGTTTCGTACAATTCTACTCCAGTGGAGACTACCGATCCGCTGGCCGATCCTGATATTATTACGGATCTGGGCATGACAGTAACAGTCCAAAATCAGGGCACCAATTGCAGCAGCAGTTGGGCCTATGCCACAGCCCAGGCCATATCGATAATGAATGGAATCCAAACTGGAAGTCTGACCCCTCAATCCTTGTCCGCCCAGGAGTTGATGGATTGTGCCGGCATGGGCACCGCCTGCACCACGCAAGTTCCTCAAATAGGCTTCGACTACCTCACTCAGTACTCCAATCTTCTCACCGATGTCGCGGAATATCCGAATAATAATACCCTAAAGACTCAGGGCATGTGTCTGCCCGATCAAATCTCAACTGGCGTCCAATTGGCCACCTATGCCACCATCGCAGATGGCGATGACACCTCGCTGGAACGTTACGTATCGAACAATATACCCGTCATAGTAGAGTATAATCCCGCCACCTTCGGCTTCATGCAATACTCCAGTGGAGTCTATGTGCCGCCCACAACTGTGAGGACCAGTAGCTCCCAGTTTCTGATTGTGGTCGGTTATGGTCACGACACGGACACGGGTCTGGACTACTGGAAGTGCTTGAACTCCTTCGGCACAACGTGGGGGGAGAATGGTTACATTAGGATTGTGCGCAGCACTCAATATCCCCTAGCCAAAAATGCCATTTTCCCGAATTCATTCTAATTTACAAACACACTTTAAATAATTTATATTAATATTTATTTTTAAAATATCCCATTCAAACGCATTCTTTAAAATACAAACGGATTAAATGTCTTTAACGACAAATCTTTGGACGTTCCATTATGTTGAGTACATTATTAAGAATATTTGGGTGATTTTCGAGCTTTTTTGAAGCAAAAACGTAATGCGTGAAATGTTTTTAAAAACTTATATATTTTAGCCTACATTTAAACTCCTCTATATAATTTTCTTAGAAAGATTTTGGAAAAATAAGCGACATGTGAGCTGCCTTCCTAGGCGCCTACGAAGGGTTGCTCTTTCGAAGGCTAAAAGTATAAAATATTGAATAAGACTTAAAAATTAAATTCGGCATTTTAAAGATGTCACACTGGAATGGCCCCCAAATGCTTTTGCAAATAATATCTTGGGAATGCAGAATTTTCAATGGAGGATAGATAGAGCCCATCCCACCCTGGTTATGATTGCTCTTTACAACTGCTTTGAGATATGACAACGTACTGGTAAATAGAAAATGCTTAGAAGGTAAATAAAACTTAAAGGTGAGGAGCTTATCGACAATATTTATTGGCCAAGTTGGTTGGCAAATTGAGTTGGGGGAGTGAGTTGGGTTGGGAATATCCACTATCTACATAAACATAAAATTCTAATTGCACTTTTCTTGCTAAAGTATGGAAAAAAATATATTTACTTTTCTAATCGCAAACCGAATCCAACCCTATATAAAGCCCCTCGGTCTAATGTCTCTATTAAACAGTTCGAGTTCAGATTTCGCCATGTTGAAGTTGGTGATTGGTTTAGTTTGCCTTGCAATCGGTGGCTATGGATACACAGCCCAGGATGTGGCCGATTTCAATGCCTTTATCGTAAGTTTATGGAAAATATTAAGGATCACAAATTGAGCTCCTATTTTGCAGGATAAATTCAATAGGACTTATGCCACCGCCACAGAACGAAGCAATGCGAATTATTACTTTATCTACAATCGAAATCAAGCCACTGCCCAAAATACACAAGCCGATCGCAATCAGAGTAGCTCTCGCCAGGCAGTGAATCAATTTTCCGATATTCGTCTAATACATTTTGCTGCCCTCTTGCCCAAGGCTGTTTACTCGTCTGTGTCCCATGCCTCGACTCCTGTGGACACTCAAGATGCCCCCAATGAAATGGATATTATCTCCGATCTGGGTTTGGACATTGTGGTGGAGGATCAGGGCGTTAGCTGCAGCAGCAGCTGGGCCTATGCCACAGCCAAGGCCATTGAGATAATGAATGCCTTGCAAACGGCCAGTCTGAGTCCCGAATCCTTGTCTGCCCAGGAGTTGATCGATTGCACTAGCATGGGCACGGGCTGTACCACCCAAGTTCCTCAAACTGGCTTCGATTACCTCACCCAATACTCGGCCACCCTTGCTTCAGCAGTTGATTATCCGAATAATAATACCCTCACGAATCAGGGCTTCTGTCTGCCCAATCAGATCACAGGAGGTGTTCGATTGGCCACCTATGCCACAATCACAGATGGAGACGATGACTCACTGAAGCGTTTCGTATCGAACAATATACCCGTCATAGTAGAGTATAATCCCGCCACCTTCGGTTTCATGCAATACTCCAGTGGAGTCTATGTGCCAACTACTCCCAAGGCAACTAGCTCCCAGTTTCTGATCGTGGTCGGTTATGGTTATGATGCGAACTCCGGATTGGACTATTGGAAATGCTTGAACTCCTTCGGCACAACTTGGGGAGAAAATGGTTACATTAGGATTGTTCGCAGCACCAAATATCCACTGGCCAAGAACGCTATTTTCCCAAATACGTTTTAGTCCATCAAAAAATGGAGATCTTTGCTTAAAGACAATCGAAAGGATTCCTTAAAAACATTGGAGCACACGCTATCCATCTAAGATGTATTATGAATGTTCCACAAAATATTAATATAAATAAAATTGTGATTTTCCTTTGTTAGATTTTAAAGAAAAGTGTTTATGAACTCCAACATATTCTACATTCGTCGGATTTGCCATTAGAATCTTTGGAAGAGAGTTACCTAGGGGCAAACAGATGTATTATATAGTTTACGATCCATGTTCTATATCATTCAACAAAATCCGTTCTCTGACTTTATTTTTTGTTGGGTTTTGTTTTTTTTGTTTAGTTTTATTTATTGATTTTTCATCTACAAGCGGAGCTTTACAGACTTAAATGCTAAAAATTAACAAGTTCACATAATTTTTCGTTTTGTTTTTGGTTTTGCTTTTTGGTTTTTGTTTTTTCTTTTATTTTGTTCAATAAATTTTATCTGTTATATTTTTTGGTTTTTTGCTTCGGTTTCAAATTTTCTTGATTTTTGTTTTGCATACATATAAGTAATATTGTTTCATTAGCTTTTGTTTCATATGTTTCAACTTGAGATGAACTGAAATTGAAATAAATTTCAATGAAAATGTTAACCAAGAGATACAAATACATATATGTACATATATGTATATATATATATCTATATCTATCGGTATACATATATACATATACTTTATATACGACTCAGCCAGCGCAGACGAAGCAGTTTTCTTAAGATTTTCTTTTCATTTTTCAAGTGTTGGTAGGTGAAACATTTTCTTTTTGGTTTTAGGTTAGATTATTTGTTTGGTGTTTGTGAGTGGATTTTTGTTTGTTTCAGTAACGTTTTGTTTTGGTTTTTATATATATCTTTTTTTTGGTATATGTATGTATGTTTGTTGTTCAGTTTTATATAAGTATATTTATTTATTTTATATTTTTACTTTAGAATCTCCTTTTTTGTATTTTGTAATGCCAAAGCTCAATGATATGGATTCACGCTGGGCAAATTTTCGGCGTGATTTTTCATGGGTGTGTGTCTTTGTGTGTGTGTGTTAGAATGGATTTTCCAGGATTTTCCCAATTGAAGGTGATTTTTATTTAGGCTCTGCTACATATAAAATCAAATGTATCAATTATTTTATATTTATTATCATTCTCTTGTTTTATTATTATTATTATATTGTTAATTTAATTATTTTTTACCAACGGCTAGTGTTTTTTTTTTTTTTTTTGGATTTCTTGTTTTTTGTTTAAATAAAAATTAGTTAAGTTTATCTACACATTTTCAAACTTCTTTTTTGCTCTCATTTCATTTCATTCGGATTGAGATTTCCATATATAATTCTTAATAATATTGTTGTTTTAACTAAATAAATATCATTGTATCTTTTGAATGTATATACTCGTATATTGTATATATATATAATTAATTTTCCATATGTGTTGGCTAGTGTTTCCTTTTTGTGGTGACTGTACTTGAAGCTGAAGTGATGTCCTCTTTTTATTTCAGGGTGCCAAATTGTTAAATTTTCTTTTGTCGTTTTTCCTCGACCTTTTGGTGTATTTCATTCAGTTTTTTGTTTTTTTGTTCTTTTTTAGGAAGAATTAATATTTGTATGAAGCTTAAAATGGACAAAATATGATTTCAATTTGTTAATTTTTGTATTTTGTTTTTCTTTTGTATTAGTTTTTCATTTTATTGATTTTAAATGGTTTGTTTTTTTTTCTGTAAATAGTTTTCATTTCATTTTTCTTTCTGTACTTTATTCCTTTGCTCTATGAATTGTTTTTTTTGTTTTGTTTTTATTTATTTATTTATTTTTTAATTATTTTGTTATTATTGAATCCTAATTATTGCAAATACTAGGCTCTATAGATGTTATTCATTCCATAGGTAATAACTTTTCATCATTGTTTAAACAAAAAAAAAAAAAAAAAAATAGAAAAACAATTACCAAATAAAAAACTTCTGTTGGGGTGTTGTGGTTCTTACTTGGTTTTTTGCTTTTTTTTTTTGTTTTTAGGCGGAGACATTTACTGGCAGTTTATCATTTTTTGTTTTTCTATTTTTCCAAAACTGAAAAAAATGATACAAAATTTGTTGTTTATTCTCTTAATAGAAATACTGCCCCCAAGAGAAAAAAATAAAAATGGATAATTGAAACGTGTATAATCAAAAAGGAAAAGGATAAACGCTTAAATTAAAACGTCACGAACAAATGGAATTTTAATTAACGCAAATTTATGAGCTTATGCTGTGCCTTGTCAAGAGCATTAACAGCAGTGTAAGTCCGGAAATTAGGACATATTGGGATGACATCATGGAGTTGGCTCCATTGCACAATTCTCCAGTGCAGGCACAGTAAGTGGCGGCGACATCGTGGGTGCCCGAACGCCTTATACACTCGCCATCGGTGCGTTCATCAGGTATATAACCGCAGCCGCGTACAATGCGGGTTTTGCCGTAGACTAAACGCAGAGAGAGACAAAGAGAGGGATTAGTGGGTGCCTAGAGAACGGTAAAGGATACTCGGGATGCACTTATTGACCAACACTGGGGCATAGCGTGACCGTATATTGAAATTTATAGCAGCTTTTTGCCCTATTATAGTTTAAGTCCATTTCAAGCTTTTACTACTGCAGAAACTATATATTCTTGATCATCAGAAAGAACTGAATAGATATAGATACAGTAAAACATATGCCATTATCTGATTTTAAAGAGAATAATCTTTTCTTCAGAATATTATACATAATGGAGCTCAGATTTGAAAGAGTCAGGTGCTTTAAATTTTTATAACGGATATATCCAACAACGAAGTTTATTCTACGTGATTTTCATATAAATCATTGTTCAAAAAGAGGTCCAAAGGCCTTGTTTCTAGTTATTTCTAATACTATATTGATGAATTCGTTGTTTTTGAAAATAATAACTGGATATTTAAACGAAGTTTTTCAACTTTATGAACAAATAGTGAACCTAATAGTTTGTATTAGTCATATTCGAATGAATTTGCAACTCTAAATCACTTTGAACTCACTTTTCTGAACAGTTTTGCGGCACAACATGGGCTGATATTTATCCTTAAGATGCTCCAGTGGTTCCTGTTTACTGCAGTTCACCTCACCAATGGAATAGGGCTCGAATGGATCGCCACAACGTGGATCGTACTCACTATTGCAGTCATAGCACATCAGGGCAGTGGATACTGTATGGGATGCAATTCACATTGTGTTTAGTTTTAAAGTGAGTTATCAATCGTACTCACCTTGTATGCAGCATAGAATGCCTAGCAATAGTAATGATTTTTCCACAAATGGTGACATTTTGTCTTGCAATTAGTTTATACTCTTCTTTCTCTATGGAGATTTGCTTAGTTTGTTAGGAAAACTCTTGGCTTTTTGCGGTAACACTTGTGTTATTTTTTATTTCTTTCTATGTTAAATTAACATGTTAGACCTGTGGGAGAAAATTCGCAAATTTTATTATTATCTTCGCTGGCCGAATTCGATGTAAATAGAACTGTGCGAAAGGGCCACATAAAGTGGGCCGCAAAATATATGGAAAAAGATGCAAAATGCAGCAGCGACGGCGCACTGAGGGAAGAGCTCATTCTCTTTTCTTTTGCCCCATTCTCTTCCCATTGCTCTTGCAACACACACACTCTCTCTCTCACACTCACTCCCTCTTATGTATATTCTTTCTCTTCTGGTGGATGAGCTTTTCTTTCGTTTTTCTTTCCTCATTTTTTACGCAGCAACTATCCATTTAATTGGATTGCAATGATTGCACCTAGTTGTCACCTACTCAGCCACCCATCCATCCTTCCTCCTCCTCCCTGATGGCCATCTCAGTCTCATTTTTACACCCTTGTCCATAAATGGCATAAACTCAGTCAGTCAATTGCTTGAAATTGATTTTCCCAGTATGGCCCCTTATGGTAGCTAGGTAACGAGCCCTCTCCTGGCATTTGCTTTTAATAGTTTTGTCAGGCTAAGCGCTTTGATTCTGATTAGTAAGCACCTCGTGGGGCCGGTGGGTGGATATGGGGCAATGTTGTGGCTTATTCCACGAAGCTTTTATTACCGTTAATCTACTAAGCACCCAAAAGCTTGACTTTAATGGATTCCATTTATAGATACAAGTACAAAAGGATTTCGAAAAATATCTTTAATTCACTTGAATCATCTCTGAATTAAGAGGTTAATGTTTCTAGTTTAATTTTAAACAAATTGTTATGAAGTGAAAAACTCATTTCATCAAAGTTTTCAAACTGATTTGGAGTAGATTCTATCGTAGGAATGACGAACTCCGAACTCTAAATGATTTGTTAAGATAATACTGCGGTGCAATTACATTACGAATTTCTTAAAATTTTTGATCAAGATTTTAAGCAACCTTGGCTATAAAAACATTGGGCATTTCCGCCTTATAGTTTCGATAGTTCAATAAGGAAAAACTATAGAACTATGAAAATACCATGAAATTCTGGAGATTTTCTTAAGCGACTTGACAAAGAAACTTGTAATGATAATCAGGAAGATGGATTCTAGTTTTAGAACATATTTTTTTCAGTTGGATTTTTCTATTTCATGGCGAAAAGTTGAGTTTTAGAAGACTGAAATCTTCGTTGGGCCAAACCCAAACCCAAACTGAGTATTTTATTTCCCAGAATATTTGTCTCAATTATTTACATTGCCTACAGGGTGATCAATGAATTACTAATTGGCCACATTTAGCATATAATGGGAGCAATGCACCCCATGGGGGAGATAATGGGGACCCGCAAATCATAGACGTAATCAACAAAAAGTGCAATGCACTGGAAGCCCCATCATGGCATAAACCCCAACTTCCCCTTCCTCTCTCTCTCATCACTTCGCTAGCCTCTTTGAACTAAGCCAACTGCCAACTTCTTACAGACACACTGGATATATATGTACGTATGTATGTATGTATATGTATGTACGATATGATCTAAGCAAATATTACGCATACGACTAGTTTACGAGTGGCGAAGGAAATTTGGGTTTTTGGCACACACAGCAATGACACAGGGTTGAAAAGGAAAAGGAAGTGGAAGTAGGAGCAGAAAAGTGGCCAATCAATATGGTAGTCAACCAGCCATCCATCCATCCAATTCAATCCACTGTTGGGTTGTCATGCCACAGGACAGAAAGCAAGCAAGTCAATCACAGAACAACAACAACAACAAAATGTTGTTCATTTCCCCCTCCCATCACTTTCCTTCCGCCTTTGCTACTGACATGCTACTGACATTTAATGTTGTTATAAATATTTGCTCTATGAAAAAATTCAATAACTGACCTAGTTCACCTACATACCTACATATATATAGACGTATGTATGTGTGTATATATACTCTGTTCAGTGCTGGACTTTCTTGGCATTTCCTGTGGGGAAATGGGTTTTTTTTGTTGAGCCCTTTCAAGCCATCAGCTGCTTATGTAATAGTCAGACAATTAGCAAAAAAAAAAAGAGGAAAAACTACGGGTGAAGAGGAGGAAATTCAAGGGAATACCAAAGGTTTTTTCTTCTCATATCGATTTAGCCATTAAAAAAAAAGCGAGACGAGAGAAATGCAGGTGGAAAAACGTCCCCCCTCTAGCCCCCCTCTCTTGGCTCTTATGTAGTTAATGGTTTCGGTAGTTTATGGATTGTATAATAAATGGTTTTTCGTTTGAAGTTTGCACTCCATTAATTACAACACTTTTGATCGAAAATATATTTTGAGCACTTGAACAATATTTTATTTGTTCTTCACTTTTGTTTTGCAATTGTTTTTCACTTGTTCACTTGAAAATTATATAATATTTTTCTCCACACAACAAAGGAGAGTTTTCTCATTGCAAAAAATTTGTATTCTAAATTCTACTCGAATTCATTTAAATTTAGAAAACAAAACTTTCAACTTAATTTTTCTAGTTTTTTATATAAGTTGAATTTTTCGGATTCCCTTTCTATTTCTCGATTTCTCTCGCTCTCCTTCTTTGGACGTACGAATTTCAAGCTGCAATGACACCAAAAATGGAAATGAAAGCGAAAATGCCTGGCCAGATGGAAGGCATGAAAAAGGGCTCAGTGGGTGGACTGGACTGGGCTGGGCTGGGAGCCATGGTGGTAGTTCGCTCAATGGATAGGTGGGTGGTTGGGTTGGCTTAAGAGTGAGTGCAATTTATGTTTTCGTTTTGAGCGCAAATTCTCTCGCAAGGACGTAGCACCAAATGAGACGTGAGGAAGCCACCCTTCAGAGCCTGCCGACAGCGAGAAGAGAGAGAGAGTGGGAGAGAGAGCGCGCAAAAAAATGTAGTTAAATCGATAGCAAAACGCGGGATTATCTAATCTAGCCTTAAAATTCCAAGCAATTCTTTTCCCTGTATCTCAAAATTTTACTATATAGTTCGTTCTTTTTCCATTTTCACTTCTTGTGGCTACCTTTTGTTTGATTTTCTATATTGTCCAGTTTTGAGATTTTATCAATTTTCCCTATATATATATATGGTATATATATTTGCGTTAAAGCGCGTCCACACAACGTTACAACCCCAAACACGTTCGAGTTCTGTCTGAGCTGGAGCACAAAATTTCATCTAGTTATTTTTTCCGATTCCATCTTTTTTTTTCCTTTTTTGCAGCGGCCGGCTCTGATTCCGGAGAGCAGCGTTTGCGCAGTGATGATGGACTACGGTCTAGGGCCGGGAATATATTCGATTTAAGCCACAGTTCGCATACACTTCTCAGATGATTTCCATCAGAATGGTAGGAGGATATAACTTGGTCCTTTGATCGCAAGTTTTCTCAAATTGTTCAATATTAAAATTTAAGGATCCCATTGTTAAGGATTTCATCCAAATATTCAACGAGGTGTGCTGCTCCAAAACCCTTTACAAAGGTTTTAGTCAAATGTTTGTGACGGGATCTCTGATCCCAATTTATTATTCAAACCATTTTATGTACGAGTATCTAGACTTCCTTTTGGTATATCTTCTTTAAAAGATCCAACTACATACATTGAACTATCTTTGAACTATCTATCTTAATAATAATAACCTCAAAACAGAATAATTATCCCATTACCTTTGTTTCTTTAAGATTTAATAATATAGCAATCAAGAAACTGAATCCCATGGCTCAAAAACTGAGAAATATGATTTATATGAGGATATTTCTATACCAAATTAACCCAAATAACACTTGCTAAATCACGAGAATGTATAAAAGATATTATATTTATCTCACATTAAAAAATAACAAAGGATTAAGCTATATCTGATATAGCATACATCGATTTTATAACAATTCTTATAATCTGTACAAATTATATAACACAGTAAAGTCTATTTCTTTCTTAAGATATAGCCAAATCACTTTCCAAGAGCCTGCATGATGTTTGACCAGAATTTTTGCACTTCGGGATCTTGGAGGAGGGCTCGCTTCTTAACACTCAACACCATGTTCAAAATATCGGCGTTTTTATGACGATCTCTGGTGGTGTTACTTCGTCCCGCTGCCTCTGGTGAACCACCGCCGGCTCCACCCGTCCCGAGCTCCTGTTCCAGATCATCCACCATTGGCTCCAATTCAACAGCCGGGCTGGCGATTTGTGCGGATCCTGGAAAGCAGTTGACATTAGATGGATTACATCTGCTACGATTTAACTTACCCTTTTTGCCTTTGCCAGCCGTTAAGGTTGTGCTGGTCACCGTCGCCTCCGTTTTGATCTTGTCCACTCGCTTTTGATATGGTTTCCGTGGCTTGGGCTCCTTTTCTTTGTCCTTCTCTTTGCTTTTGGCCCGTTTGTTCTCTGGAGTGATTGGTGGCGTGTGGTCTGGGTCATGTTGAAGGCGTCGCTTGACATGCAGATTCAAACGTTCCTTGATATTGGGGGATTCCAATTTGATTTCAAGGTTTTCAGGTAAGTCGCTCATGGTGCTCATGCCTAGTAATGGCAAAATTAATTAATAATACACAATAATGATACAATAATTAATTTTATTTACCATCACTACTCATGCCCATATAACACCAACAATAGTAAGATTAGTGCTGGAAAAAACTGGAAGGACTCTTGATTTAGTATGTTTCATCAAATTTGAGATACTTTTCTGGTATTTTTTCGTACAGCAATAGTTTTCGTTTGTATCGACTTCATTGTCTATCGATAATCGAGTTCATCGAAGTTTGATTGTGGTTCGAGGTGCTTTGACGAGGCTTAGTGAGGTTTGACTAAGTTTAGTGAGGTTTAATGCAACGTTTTTCATTTCTCTTCTCGTCTTTTAACGCGACGGAACGCCATATTGGTTTTTAAAAATATTTTACGTGCCATAGAGAGCATGAAATAAATGCCCACTGGGTTACGTGGCCAGTAAACAGCATACGAAATGTTGCCCGGGTTACCTTCAGAGTAGATATCGATAATCGCGAAACGCGACGGAACGCCATATTGGTTTCTCTGCAGAGTAAAAAGCTAAAAAGTTGGTAAAAATTGTAGAAAAAGTGCAAATAAATGAACAATTAGCCATTTATCAATAATACAACGGTTTGCCGTATCAAAGAAATCGCGAAAATTGTGCGCTGCGTTCCCTCACACTCGAAAAAGTATTTGTGTGGTGAGAGAAAAAAGTGAAGAAGAGGAAGAGCAAACAGCGTTGTCGTCGTCGTCGTCGCTGCCTCTGTCTCTGCCGCTGTCGTCGGTGACGTCGTCGTCGTCGTTTATGTCGTGTGTGAGCGTGTAAATAATAAGGACCAACAACAAGAATACAACAACTACAACAAGACGTTATGAGTGTCGCTGCAATGACTATGGACGATCAGAGACCCTTGATGCACAGTTACGATAAAATGCCAACAGCAACAACAAAATATGAACAAAATTTAAGTGGTGGAGGTGTTGCAGGAGTTGGAGGAGGCGGTGGCGTTGGAGCAGCTGGAACTGGCACTGGTTCTGGCCCAGCGTCACCAACTCCTTCAGCTTCTGAGGAGCAGCAGCAGCAACAACAGCAGCAGCAGCAACAACAACAACAGCAGCAGCAACAACAGCAAGAACAACAACAACAACGCCAACGTCTGCTTGAAGGTATTACAAAAACAAACACTGACAAACAAAAAAACTGAAAAACAAATTACTCTGGTCCCCCCACCCTCTCTTGAAATAAAGTGTACATTTATTTGTGTATAAATTGTATAAAAAAGAAAAAGAAAAACCAAAGAAAGTTGTATAATTTAGTTTATAATATATATTTGCATATTTTTTTTTTCGTTTCTCTACATTCTCTCTATATACCATAAGATATTTTTCCCTTCACCCCCCCTCTTAAACAGTTTGGATTTTTTTGGTGCAAAAACAAAAGACTAAGAAAATGTTTATGAAAAACACTCACAAAAAACAAACAATGAAGCGAACACTCTATAAATGACTTTCGAACAAATAACTACAAAAAAACCAATTTAGCATTTAGTCCACAATTTTTTCCAGTGCGGCGGCAAATAAAAAGTGTTTTCAGTGCGGATGGTGCGACAAGAACAATTCAACGCAAAAAGAAAAATAAAAAAAAAAAGAAAATGCGAAAAGAATGAGTAAAAAAAGCAAAAAGAAAATGTTTAAATCTCGCCGCAGTGTGTGTACAGTTATTATTATTTTTTTTCGGTCCAACTTTTTGTTGTTTGCCTACGTGCCCAAAAGAGATGAGCAGCAAATGAGTGTCTTACTGCCCCTCTCGCTCGCTCTCTCTCCAATCACACACGTACACAATACAATCGTACATTGTTACCTTCACCTACACATAGCAACTACCCTTGTCTCTCTCGCTCTCTCAATTGCAATTTATGGAGCTATCGATATCGATATATTTTTAGCCCTCTCACTCTCGCTCTCCCAACGTCGAAGTATAACAAAAGAAAATGAATAAATAAATAATTTATAATTATAAATGAATCAAATCAATGTAATCAAAAATAAAAAGTGTTCCAAGAAATCTATATATTATTTTTCTGTTCAAATTAAAATTTTTGTGTTGAAGTGTTAAAAGAACTTGGCCGAAAGTGAACATTAAAGAAATATAAATAATAAATAAATAAAAGCTTATGTTTTGTGCCGTACGTAGTGGGCTTTTGTGTATGTGTGTGTGTGTGTGTGTCTTGCACAAATTATATCAATTTATTTAAATAATATTTAATTTAAGTAGGTGTGTGTGTGTGAATTTAGGCCACACACATAAAAATACACACGCACACCCACGCACAAGCTGCACTTAAATTTACGGCATCATATGAATGTGTGTTTCTGTGTGAAAGTCAATGAACTTGTTAAGAGTGTTCGAAAATGCAAAAAAAAGAGGCAACAAAAGAAAAATAATTTCTATTTGTTGTAGCTCTTTCCCTTTTCCCCACACCAAAAAAGCAAAAAAAAAAAAATCAAAAAAAAATGTGCGAGTTTTTTAAAAGTGTTTTTCAAAAATATTTTTCAGTTTTATATATGTATTGCAAACAAAAAATATTCCAAAGTGTTTACTACAACCAACCAATGAATAAAGTGCCTAATCATGAAAATAAATTTTCAAAATAAGAATCAAAAATCATTATTGTGTGCAAGTTATATTATATTTGAAATAAGCAAATCAAGCAAGCAATCAAATTTCAATCAGAATTGTTCATAAATTCAGCCAGAGAAGAGCCCGTCTACTACTACTACTACTACCTACTACTACTACTACTACTACAACAACAACAACCATGTCACGAACTTACACGAATGATTTCAACGCATTGGTATGATTTCGTATTAAGTTCCAATTACAAACCAAAACAAATATATGAAAATTTACAATTCTTAAAAAAAGCTAATGTTACTTGTATACCTTAAGAACTTGTAAATTATTGTAAAAAAAAGAATGAAAAAAAAAGAAAATAATATGATCATTTTTTGTATCGAGATTCTGCCTTAGCTCTTGTTGCTGCAATGGTTTTTTTTTTCTCACTGTCCTTAATGAGAAATATTTGTTGCCTTTACTAACACTGATTTTTTTTGCATTTACCTCCCTCCTCTCCGCTCTTCTACCCATTGCCCGCCCCCCCTTGTGCAGATGAAATTGAATCCCTCAAATTGGAGCAAACTCGTCTGGGCCAACAATGCGCCGATGCACAACGACGGGAGAAGATTCTCATGCGACGTCTGGCCAACAAGGAGCAAGAATTTCAGGATTATGTGGTAAATATACGACAGGACAGCGGGTGAATCCTCCTAATCCATCTCCTCCATCTTCAGAGTCAAATTGCCGAATATAAAGCTCAACAGGCACCAACTGCCTTGGCTCTGCGCACTGCACTGCTTGATCCTGCCGTCAATTTACTATTCGAACGTCTCAAAAAGGAATTGAAGGCCACCAAGGCCAAATTGGAAGAGACCCAGAATGAGCTATCGGCTTGGAAATTCACACCGGACTCAAATACGGGCAAACGTCTAATGGCCAAATGTCGCCTGCTCTACCAGGAGAACGAGGAATTGGGTAAAATGACCTCAAATGGTCGTTTGGCCAAACTGGAGACCGAATTGGCCATGCAAAAGAGCTTCAGTGAGGAGGTCAAGAAATCACAATCGGGTGCGTGTACAAATAGAAGCTGAAATGTATTTCATATTCATCATAAAATAGTATTAAGTTTTCCAAATTTATGGAATTGGCCGAAGTCGATAAGTATTTAAGGCGAAGTTAATACCAAAAAGGAATCATTTCCGAATTCGTCTAGGGTTTTGTTGATCAGGAGCAAGCACTTGAAACTAGTAGACTATGTATAATTTGTAGACTCGTTTTGGAATGGAATTTGTTGGAATTGCCTAGCAATTTCCTACTCAAACATTTCCATGTCTCATAAAAATGTCATAAGAAATGCGTTTTTATTTGTAGATTATTTGAAAGAACCTTTCGACTCTTTTTCGTTAAGTCTGGAATAAGAACTTCCCTCTTATTCCGCTTAATCAAACATTTCCATGTCTCATAAAAATGTCATAAGAAATGCGTTTTTATTTGTAGATTATTTGAAAGAACCTTTTTCGTTAAGTCTGGAATAAGAACTTCCCTCTTATTCCGCTTAATCAAAAAATAAGTTTAGACTTCTTATGTTTAAACCCACTGGAAAGAGTTTGAATGATGAGAAAAGTTTGTGAATCCAATCAGTATATTATATACATACTTGATTTAAGATTCACGTCGATCTAGCACATCTGTGTACAACGTTGTCAATTTCATTTTTTAATGTCGATAGCTTGAGATTGCATCAATTCTTGTTGAATATATTAAATATTTATCTTTTCTTTATAATTTTTATTCATATAGACTTGAATAAAATAAGGGAAAAGGCCAACTTTATAAAGAAGAGTTCATTTAATCACTTCAAACTTACTTTTAATGAATCTAGGGCGCCATTATGTATAACATATTCTTTCTATGTTCGCTTTAGAACTGGATGACTTCTTGCAAGAGTTAGATGAAGATGTTGAAGGCATGCAGAGTACCATATTATTTTTACAACAAGAACTGAAAACCACACGCGATCGCATTCAAACATTGGAAAAGGAAAACGTGCAACTCAAACAGACAAACTTAAAGGACGAACAGCAAAATGTGGCAACAACCCCGCCGGCAGCTACAAATGGAACAGCAAAACCTAAACTGGAGGCAATAAGTGAGGAGATGACAACACCAGCAGCAGCAGCAACAACAATACTTTCCGATCCCAATCCTCTGCCCCCTAATCCTGACTATTTCAATGGTGCCTGTAATAACAACGAACAGATTGCTGAACACATAATACCAGATATTGATAGTAATAGCAATACCAACAGCAATAGCAATAGCAACAGCAATGGCAATGGTAATGCTGCTCGATTGGCACGCAAGAGAAACTATGAAGAGCCCATTGGAAATCCAAATGCACATTCAGTTGCTGTCAGTTATAGTGTTGAGGAGACGACGACAACATTTACTGCCATTAGGGAAGTGAGCGCACCGAGAACATTGCCACCGAAAAAGTCCAAATTACGTAGCTTAACGGCCGCAAGACGAAACTCACAGTTGGAGGATGAACTGCAGCAGCAACAGCAACTTCATCAGGCTATGCCTATTATCTTGGACAATGCTGCTGTGCCAGCTGGAATTCCTCCCACTGAAGATGCAACAGCCTCAATCACGCCAACAATAGCGACAGAACCTGTTGCTCTTGCTGCAACAGAATTAGTTGATGCAGCGGCAAATGCCTCCTCATCTGTGGTACCACCGGCAGCTGCAGCTGCACGAATTATAACTCGGAGGCGTTCTGTACGCATGCAACAAAACGGGGGCGGGGTCGTTGACTATTCAACTTAAAAAAAAAAACAAATAACTGAGAAAAAAGTTGAAAAAACTGATAAACTGAAAAACTTTTTTAAAAAGTCTTTGCTAAAAATTTGATTTTGACGGTTTTCTGTTTTGAGCCAATTCATTTGTTGAGATTTTTTGTAATACCGAAAAGAGACTTTATTTTTGATTTAATTTACTTCTTCTATATATGTATATATATGTTATATATATATATATTTCTTTTATTTTTTTTTGATGTCTTGTAAAATACGTTTATCGTTTGATTAGCATGCGAAAAAGGCCTGCTGCACACACTTACATACATATATACACGCTATAATGTAAAAGTCACCAATATACATATATATAGACACATATATATAACATTTAAAAAATCAAACAAACCCACAAACAAACAAAAGAAAAGCAACAATATTTTAACTGAACTTAGCTGAAGAAAAACAGTTCTTAAAAACAAATATCATTATATAGCTAAATTAGATTTTAAATTAATTAATGAATTAAGCCATTTTTTTGTAATGCAAAAACAAAAAAAAAAAACAAAAACGAAACTAAACTAAACATAAAATTATGTTAAAATAAATAAACTTTGTTAAGCATCAACAGAAAAATTGAAAAACATTCAAAAGTCGTTTTCTTTCGGGGATTTCAAATTTCTAAACGAAAACATATTTCTGAAATTGTTGTTTTATAATGTATTGATTCTCTTTATTATCGTTTTCTTCTTTTAGCACATTAGACAAATGGTTTATTTTATTTTTTTGTTGTTTTTTTATTCATTTAAGATTAATGTTATTAATGTTAAGTATTACGTGTGTGTGGTTTTTGTTTTTTATTCAAAAATTTGTTGCGTTAGCGCTGTGGAAAATGTTTATGGAAAATGGTTGAAAACTGAATCTTGAAATATGATTTTAGTTTCGAATTTTTTATGGAATAGAAAAGGAACAACCTGTGAGAAGATTTTATTCGTTTGTTTGCTGAAATGATTTAACACATATTGTTCTATATGTATCGTTTTGTTTGATTAAAATTTTTGCTAATAGGTGAGAGGTGAACAAAATTTGTGTTAATAATAATAATAATAAATAGTAAAGTTATAACAAATTCTAGGCAGTTTGAATGGCACAAGTTAACCCTTATAAGTACTATCAAATGGTTAGGATTAGATTGAGATTGAGAGGGTGGATAGATTAAAGCCTGATAACGAGTTGGGAAAGAAGAGAGAGAGAGAGAGAAGGGCCAGAAAATCGTTGAGTGGCTATGTTTCGAATAGATTTTTGTTGCCTAAATGAATTCTTTTGAGTTAAATTTCAACTAGTATTACTTATTTTTTGGTTTCTGTTATCTGCGGCTCAGTTCTGTGGCTCATATCAAGTTAATGTAATAAAAAGTTTCATATATATATATATATGTTAGTGTATAGGTACTTGTGGGTTATGCTAGGTATCAATCAATCAGCATTAAGTTTTTTACGTTATATATACTTGATCTGTCACTAGATTTTGTTTTTTTTCAACGAGTTTTGTTATAAAAGTAATTTATCTTTAAGTTTTATTTGGGCTAAGCTAAGCATATAATACAAAAGCTACTTAATAATATTGCCTGGTTGTTGTTGTTTTTGGTATATATATTTTTTTGTTGGTTTTTTAAATGGTTTTAGTTAGGTTACTTGATCCGTTTTTTTTTTTTTTTGTCATTAAACATAAACTTAATAATTTTTACAAATGTGGCCATACTTAAATTAAGATTTTATACACATGCACACACTCACACACATTCACACACACTTGGGCAGTAGTCGGCGTTTTTTTTTCTTTTTTTTTTTTAACAGTGTGTGCCTTTAAATTTGCTAGTAGCCTAAAATATTTTTTAAGGCCCTGATTTGAATTTAGTAGTTAATAAACAGATGGTAATTACGATTATATATATGTATGTATATGGTTGCTTGGAAGGTCTACTTTCATTATAGGCAGCACACACTGTTTTGTTTTTATTCTTTTTTGGTTTTTTTTTGTATATAATATACTATTTAATCATTCAACACTCGAAACAATGTTCTCGTTTAGCTACTTAGAAACTAATTTGGAAAAGATTCTTGGGTTTGTGGAAAATATTGAACTGCGCTCAAGCATTATTGAGATGTAAAAAACTGTTTAAATGTTTTACTTTGAGGTTTGCCATTTCTTTTACTTTCTTCTACTACCAAATATAGTATAATATAATACATAAAAAAAATAACATATTGCCTAGTTATCTTTGTAAAATTAAGCTAAACGTTAGAGCCAGCGACTTAATATATGACAAAGCAATATCAAAGTGAGATTCGCATACATCGAGCAGGATCTGCCACACAGTTTAATGCCGCTCTCCTGTGAATGAAGAATATAATATTTAAATATGGGAACATTTTACGATTTAAGTCTCTAATTCAAATGTTAGATTTTTGTATTTCTTTATGCTTTTGTTTGATTTCGATTATTGATAATCTTTTGTTTTCTATTTCAGTTTTCATAACCAAAAATTGAATCAAATTGAAAAATAAGTTATTACCATAGACCGATCTAATAAGAAGCATGTTGTTAATCGTATCGGAATCAGTAAATAATAAGGAAGGATATTAATATTAAGAACACACAGTGGAAATTTCGGTTCAGGTAAGCTGAAATTTTCAACGATTTGGGTTTATATGTGGTCTTTAAAAGTTTGTTGAAAACATTTTCCGATTCGGCATTAATGGGTAACGGTAAACCGTTTCCAAATGGAAACTTCTTTTGTTAAGGTAGGAAAGAGTTTTTGGAAAACTCGGAACATTCAAAATGGTACGAAAGGACAATAACCTTTCAAATTATAAGTTTAAGATTGTTTTTTTTTGGAGTTTTATGCCGTTTAAAAGAAGAGTAAAACATTTTGAAACAAGAGACTTGTTTGTAATGAAATACTAGTTTGTCGTTTCGGTTATTACTCACATTCGCATGCCGACTGATACAGCTCTGTGGACGTACTCGGCTAAATTCATGTGCATGCTTAAAGCATGCCAACGAGTCGTTCCCCGTGAAATGATAGTCAATATTCTGCGGATTGACTGTTAGCACCAGGTTGGGATCCCTGGGGCACAGCTGATCGATGACCAGCAGTATGAGATTACTAAATGGTATCGGCAGCACCACAAATGGCCGCTCGCATGCATGCGCTGTCATATTGTAGACAACGTTATCCTTCTCATTGTACAACGTGTACAGTTCCCGCTGCATATCGCACGAATAGAGGCGCGACCGATGCAGTGTTAGGTAGCGCAGCCAGGCTGTATTCTTCACCTGGCTATTATCGTCATGCTCTGGCTCCGGTTGGGTGCCATTCTTATCGAGATACATGTCACCATAGGCCGAAACTCCGGGGGCCCAGCCCATTAGTTGCACAATATACCACAGCGCTGTATGCAGCAGCCATTTGCCCAAACGCATCACATGGTAAAGTGGCTGCAACAAGAGGAGCGGAGAGAGTATAAGCATCATTAAATGAAAGTGAATAACACTTAACCCACCGAGAGTAGAGTATTGGAGGCGTTGTTATCGTTCTTGTGCTTCAAACACACCGCCTGATAGTCATAGACAATGACTCGTTTATAGACCTTCTCCTCCACCAGACGCTTCATAATGGCACCATTCACTTCGCCAAAAAAAAATCCAGTTTCATGGTGTCGCGATGAAATGATCACGTAGCCATTATTGTCCAGTATATAGCAGTCTTTGTCATCCACGGCACAGGCCTGAAGAGAAGAAGAAGAACGAGAGATAACCAAATCAGAGAGATCCATTTGAAAGAAGGTGAAATTCACTTACGTTTCCTGTGATATTATGGAAGAGCTTATAAAGCGCCGAATGCTGGAACTGGAAGCCTACAACAGCAGCTGGAGCCGATTTGCCGCCTTCATTATGGAAAATGGCGTGACTGGCAGTGACTAGAATCTCCGAGTTGCTTTCTACAAGAGAAAGGGCTTAAACAAAACGAAGGCAGACGTAAGCCAGGTTCATACTCACCGCCAGCATCAAAGGGTACAGAGTAAACAAAACTTTCCTCCCTTATAAAATGTTGGTCCACAGCTCGTTTATACCATATCTCGTCTATGGCACGCTTATTGTGCTGACTAAATGTTTCACTGTATCGAAAACGAAGATTAAAACTTCTTCCATGTAGGGCACTGTAAGATCTTACCCAACTCCCGGCTCTTCGGCCATATTTGAATGAAACTCATGCCATCTAGTGAGTCCACTGTGTGTGGCCAGAAAGGCGACTGTCACGCCGAAACGCTGCTTGAATTCATTTCTATATACATAGGTAGAAATAGATGTAGTTTTTATCAGTTAAATCCAACATATAGTGGATTATGATATGGTGGATCGTGAGAGTTAGATAGATAGAGAGAGAGACTTATGGAATATTGAGTTTACCTTGGCAGCAAACCCATTAGAACGGCTATTGGGCTTGATGCGCTTGTGCTAGATAGTTTTATCGATAAGTATTTTGTTGTAGTTGTTATCAATATATATATATATGGGAAGGCATTATGTTTTGTGGTTAAAAGTTTGTTTGTTTGTTTGTTGGTTGGTTTCGTGGGGAAAAGTTACAGAGATTTGCAGAGTTTATATTGTTGGATTGTGGGGTGCAAAAAGACATTACGATTTTTACGAACATTGCAAATAAATGTGAGAAAAAGAAAGGCGTATATAGAAATGATAATATCGAGATTAATATGTGCTGTTGGGCTGACTTTCGTTTTTTTTTTTTGTTAGTCAGCAAAAAATAGGACCATACATAGATGTAGGCATTGACTGTATTTTTGAATTGATTGTGCAATCGTTTCTCGTCGCGATTCGCAGCGGACTTACCCTTTGTCATCTTTGGAATTGAAGCTGGTATTCTTGGAGAACCATTCGGTCACACGGGCATCAAAAACTAAAGCTTGCATTAACTGGCGATCGCCTGGAACATAAATTCAAATCGAATTAGTTTCGGGAAGAACTCAATTAAGTCCTCTTTTTAAACTACATTTAGTTGTACTTTGCAGAGTTAGTTGGTTGATAGGCTGGTTAACTACATTTGGACATTGCTTAATCAGGTCATTATTGGGTAAAACAAAATGGGCGAGAAAACACTATTAGCGATCACTGTTACAGTTGATTAGCAAATTCTACGTAAAGGGCTTGGCAGAAAAAGTATGTTTTCATTCAAATACATACTTAGTTTAATTCGGATCAGATAAGGTTGGTTCTTTAACTGAATCAGTATTTCTAGAACGCTAGAAGTACCGAGAATATTTCGATATTTCATCGAAGAAAAAAATGTTGCCTACTTTTAGGAACTCCCTTTGAATAAGGCAGATTTGAGTATATGATTGGATTTAGAATCGAGTAACACAAAGAGAAGGATTATTATTGCTTAGGGGTTCTAAATTGGGATATTTTGATGAAATTGCAAAAATAGCTAAAATATTTGTCGTCTTTCAATACTGAAATCACTCCACAGTGAAGGCAGCCGACACTTTCTGAGGTGTTACTCGGGAAAAAAGGGTATTCAAAAGCTCTCTAGTGAGTCTTCTGGTACAATGGCTAATCTTTGGCTGATGTGCGTTTGGTCTACTTAAAAGTTAGATATTAAAACACACTTAGAGTAAAGTTTAAAAAAAAAACAGCCTTAGTTAGTTAGATTAAAATAAACAAAATTACATTGTGAAACATGCAAAAGTTTTTGGTTTTTCGTTTTTTCTTACAGTGCAAATTCCTCAGCTAATACAAAAAATGCGGCAAATTTAATCAAATTTTATTTGATTTGCCTTCGAAATGAGAAAAGTAAAACCTAAATAGTTTTAATTTTCAACTAAATTTATCAGGCATATCCAATTATGTTTTTACTTTTTAGATTTCTTTAGATTTAGTTTTTAAGTGCAAGTGCAATAACTTCGAGAACAATTAAATTTGGTGCTATTTGTGGTGGATGAGTTGTTGTTTTGTTTGTTTTTTTTTTTTTTTTGGTTTTTTGATCTTTCGTTACTCACAATAATAGCTTTCTTTATCATTGATTGATGGATAGCGGCCAGTTGATGAGTTGTTAGCTGTGAATTTGCATGAGATTCGGTTTTTGTTTTTTGTTTTTTTTTTGTTTTGGATTTACGTTTTTCAAACACAAAATGCATAACAAAGTTTTCGAAAAAGCAGTAGATAGATAGAAGAACTCAAAGCGGAATTTCGTTGATGGAGAATCTATGGGGGGTGGGTCATTTGTAGGGGGGTCGGTGGTTGGGGGGATACTTACAAAACATGGCCGCCGCATGCTCTGGGGGCATAGCGCTTCGACTCGCTGGCCAATGCCAGCCAGGCTCAGACATACGCTCCAGAAAAAACATAAGTTCTGTTTCGGGCGTTCTGAATGTCCTGTTGCTGTGCTTGCAAAATAGCCTGAAAGCGAAAATAAATTAGATTAGATATGGGAGAGATATATGCATAGAGATATGACTGATACTTACCAATCGGGATGTATTTTCCAACGTTTGCCATCGAAGAAGCTGCGTATATTTGTGCCCTTGATATTAATACGATGAATTTCCTGTTCGGCTCGTATATCCATGCGACTGACACCATATTTGTCCGGGTACGAAATGACCAAAGTGAATGGAGTATTCTTAATGGCTGTCCAGTAATACTGACGCTTGATGCGAGCCACACGTTTCTAAAAATAAGTAAGGTCCACGTTAAGAACTTCTCCAACAACAACGATATCACTGAAGTTTCAAAAGATATCGATAAATTGTCAAGATACAACTCTGATGCGATCTTTCTTCATTCTTGAGATACTTGACCAATGTTTTCTTACCATTTGATCGAAATGATTCTTCACCAACATCCATTTGCTGCCAGTCGATTGATTTATTATGGAATCTCTTATCTGCAGTTAAAGATCTCGTTAATTACGCCATTAAAATTTGAATTTTTGAAATTTTTACCGTCATTAGCACTGGATTGAAATCTCTGGCGGATCGATCGTCATCCAAGAGCTCAACTTCAATCATATCAACGCTGTTGTAAGCTGGTTTTAGTATATAACCTTGGAACTATAAAGAAAATCCATGAAACCCAAGTGTAAATAGGTCTAAATTTAAGTTAGTTGGACTTACAATTGGACGAAAATCTGGATGGAATAGTACATAACCATTATTGGTTACTATAAACGCATAGCCATTCACGCCAAGCTAGAGATATTGGTTTCGATTAGTTGCTTCACTCGTTTCGACCCATTTACACTTACCATAAATGGCGATAGCAGTTTTTTGATCTCATTGATGGGCACATCTGTCCCAGCCACGCCCAGTATATTGGCAATTCTTGTCTGTGCATGATTGAAAAGGGTTTTTGGGTGTTTGGGTGTTTTTTTTTTGGTTTTTTTTTTTTGATTATAACAAAAGATAATGCAAAAAATTTCAATCAAATAACATTTACACACAATTATAATTTTAGGGGAAAGGACATTATCAAAATGTTTTACAAGTACAGAGAATTTTTATGTTTATCTTGTTATATGTATGTTTTGTTTGGTTTTTTTTTTATATTTGCAAATACTGAAAAATGAATGCTAGTTAATAAAAACAGAAATTTTTGTTTTCGGCTTACACTTCAAAAGGCATTTCACAAAGACAAAATAAATTAAAAGCAAAAGTAAAAAATTAATTGGAATTAGAAACAATGTTTATATGCAAATATATGAAGAAGCAGCTTAATTTTGTTTCAATTTCAGTTTCTACAAAATTTTGATTGATGTTTAAAAATACAATTACAAGAGAGTTTAATAGAATTTTTTCTTTTGATTTTGTTTTTTAAGTTTTCATTTCAAATTGTGGCTAATTTACATGGCTAGCAGAAGAGTAGTACTAAGAGCGTATGTATATGAGAGAAATGATGTACAGAATGTGATGTATGTATATATGTATGTAGTTATGTACGTATGTATGTACGAGTACGAGTACGAGGTTTGTACGAAATAGAGAAAAAACTTAGGAAAAAAGAGAAGAAACCAAAGGGCTGGGTTAAAATCGACAAAGCCGAAGTTTTTATACCCTTGCAGAGACCGAATGTTGATCAATCAAAAACTATGGAAATTCTATTCTACAATTGCAGTCGAAAATTAACTTTGGAGATTGATTTTCACTATCTTTAAAAGAGTGGATAGAAGAGTTCCAGTTTTAAAAAAATAATTCAATGAGAAGACAAGTTTTTTAGACCACAAAATGGATATCGAAAGATATTGATTCAGTAGAAGGGTTTGAAACCCCTTTTATGCTTAGAATAATTACAGAGATATAGATACCAGATCTAACAGACAGACATGCTTATAATATTTATAATAAGCATAAAATAAATGCACCCAATGGGTGTCCTATTAAAGTGGAGAGGAGTGTATATAGTTTTTAATAGATGACCAAATTCTCTATGCAAGAATATTATTAAAATAATGTACAGCTCTTAACTTTTTTTAGTAGAGGAAATCAACTGAAAAAGTGTTGTGTAACAAGCTGTTTACAAAGTTAACGTGTATTTTTGGGGACTTTGAAAGAGTGTGGCAAGAAGTGGGTGTGAATAGGGCTTTTGGTTGTGTGTGATGTTTGTTTGCGTTGTTTTTGGTGTCTTTGAGATTTTTGCTTCACAGTTTTTATACCCTTCACATTATTATTATATTTCGTGTGTGGTTTATACATATATTATAAATATATATATAGAGAGATTTAGAAAGACAGAGAGTGAGAGAGCAAGAGATAGAGAGCGAGACATTTGATCATTTGCAGCTAAAGAAAACAAAATTTTTGGACTAAGGACAATTAGTAGAATTTTGCAGGTGACCTAAAATAAGAATTGACAGACGTCTTTAAAGTGCCCCTTAATCAACAGCATTTTTAGCGAAGCTCTTTTACACAGATACAGAATATATATTAAGATATATATATATATATATAGAGAGAGAGAGAGGGTGGGAGGATCAAATCATACAGAATTAAACATTTTGGTGAAGCATAACCAAGAGAAATGGTTTATGGACATTTTTTTTATTTTGGGTGCTTTTAAAAATTAAATTTCGAAATGGGGGAAAACACAAAAGTAAAATAAAAAATGGTTTTTTGCAAAAACATGCCATACAAAAATTTGAGAAAATTTGACAATTTTTTGGTTGTTATTATTGGTTTCTTATTTTAGTTAGGTTTTGCTTGCAGTTGTTGTTTGAATTGGATTTTAGAAACAATTTTACTCACAACTTGAAGATTTATTTTCGCAGCCGGATTTATATCGGTCGTTAGATTAATGAGCTGTGAATTGGTATTTTTTGATATAAAATCAATCAATTAACTATTTCGGAAAGAAAACCAAAAAGCAACTTAAATAAGGTTTTACGTCGATTTATTACTACTGTGTCCAAGAAATATTCGGATCAATTGGATATCAAAATGTATGTTCATTCTTTTATATCAATTCCCCCTCCGTTTTTTTCAGTCCTTAAAGCATTTGAAATAGTTTATTTCTTCGATCTATCGAGTCGCTCAAATCGATGTCCTTGGAGCGATCTTTATTGTTTAGGTCGTTGTGAAACGTTATTTGTCAAAAGTTTGACGGAAAATTCACTTAAAATTAATGCAGTAATTCTTCGTGGTGGAAAAACCATGAGTTTGAGGCGTAAAGCTGTCTTCGTTATCGGTTGCGAAGCCCGTAGCTTGACATTCTCTAGATTTATCGATTGTTTCTGGATCTCATCGCCCGAAAAAGCTTTACAGCTCGTCCTGATGCAAGGTGAACTCATTTTTCATAGTTGAAATCGACGAATTACGATTATTATTTGGGCACAGTAGTAATAGGAGCAACACTTAGGGCTATAAAAGCTAGAGATTTACAGAGGGTGAGAGAGAGAGAGTTCCATTGTCCTGTGGGGGGCTGCTCTTCTTTTCTTCTACTACTTCTTCTTCATCATATGAAGGGTATAAAAACAACTTTAAAAAATAAATTAAAACGATGGCCTCCATTTTGTATTTGTGGATTGTATCTAGTGTTTTTTGGTTGGTTGGTTATTGAAGGGGAAAGGAGTAATAATGTTGATTGGTTGTTGTTGTTTTTGTTGTGGATTGTCCAGTGTGCTCTATAGGGCCTCCAGCACTAGCCTAAGTTTTGGTTTTGGTATTTTTGTGGTTTCCAATTTACTAAAACATCAATTGGATATACGATTACGAGTAATGCTAACACTTTTGGGTAATATCTAAATAGTTATTTTCGGGGAAAGAGGGATTTACATACGTTCGATCGCGACTTTTTAACCAATTTGTGTTATATATAATATACTTATATATTTGCTTTTGTTTACAAAATTCTACTACGGAAAATGCTACGGTTTAGTATTTATAATTGAAATCTCTAGGCATAGCTATAGTAGATATATGTATGATATATTATTGTAGTATAATTGTATAACGGTTTATATTAAAGAAAATTAATATATTTATGTATCTATATATCGTTACCAATCGAATTGAATTTGTATACAATAAAATTTTTGTTGTAATTGATTTTAGAATCGATTTGTTTGCCTAGTTTTAAAAGAGAACAACACGAGAACATGATCCTAGATCATGTGTATATATAGCTAAAATTTTGTGTGTTTTTAGTTACGAATATAGTTTAGATAGAATGTATATATATATATATATATAAATAGAGTATGTCGGTTAAATATGTTTTTATGCATGTATGTAGCGCAAAGTATAACAAATTGTTTACTTTTAGTAAGTAATTATAGTAGTAGTAGTTAGGTAGGTATATATATATATATTTATATATATATTTATATATATATATAAGATATATAGATAGATTTCAAATACGGATATATGCGATTAATTGGCGTATGTAAGTATATAAAAACTTTCATTTAAGAGCAGTAAAATTACTTGGTACGCAAAAAATATCAGTTTTTTGATTTTACAAATTAATTACTTTTTTTTTTTTTTTGGGTTTTTCGAATGAATTGTTTTCTGAATTTGTTTTAGAATTTGGCATTATTGGTTTGTACCTCACGTGTTTGCAATTCCCAGAGTGCTTCATTTATTAAAACTTCTTCGGTGATATTCTGTGGTATAGTTGTGTATAGTTTTGGATAGTAGTAGTTGTTGTTGTTGTTGTTGTAATAGTAGTAGTATAAGTAGTAGTAGTAATAGGTAGGTAGGTTGGTAAATTGTGTGTTATATAATATAACGCATAAAATATTAATTATATAGTAAGAGGTAGTATATAGTGAGTTTTTGTTATATAGAATAGATTCGATTTTCATTCTTTTGGGATATATATTTTTTTTTGAGTGGTAGGAAAAGGGGAGAGATAGAGCTTTAATGAGCGCGATAATGGCAAACGTTGCGACGTGTCGTTACGTCGTTATACGATTGTTTGTACGAATTTTGCAGTGCTAGTTTCTTTGATTTCAGTTTATAAGTCAAACGGAGAGAGCGTGTTTCCTATATGAATATAGATCACGCAATAATCCTAAATGCTTTACTTACCGCATTCTCGCGTCGATCGTATATGGGCATCGATACGGTGGTCATGAATTGGTAGACATTCGAGTCGACAGGTTGGTTCCATGTCTGGACAAAAGAAAAAAAGTATATTATTATTTAGAATAACTATAAAATGGTGTGAAAAGGCACAAGTAATAGCACTAATTGACCATGACGTTTATATTTTGTTAAGGACCTTCGCCGATCGATTAACTGTGTTGACTCACCTCCTTCATCCGCCGATAGTTACGTCTTGCTATCTCCTTTGGATGGAGCATACGATCTTGTACCTGCCAATATTCCAGGACATCTGCCTTCTGATCCTCGCATTGTTTTATATCCCACAAATAGTCGGAGAGCTTGGTATCCTAGATCATAGCAAAGTATTGTGTTTTTTGTTGTTGTTTTTGTTGTTTGTTCGTTTTGTTTTTGATTTTGATTTGATCGTAATAGATACATACATACTATGTATTTTTGGTATTTAGGGTTAACCAAGAAAGAAAGAAAAACTAACCTCTATATCCGCATAGACCTGCGTCCATATCACCGGATGATCATGCCTACCCAATACCAAGGGTCTAGCCATTACCGGTATATAATTCAACACCATCTCACGCACCTCAGCCGTATCACTAAGATGCACATAATAGCCCTGATTTTCGCATGCCATCCACCGTATATCATCCCAATTTGCCACCTCTTTGCCAATCAGATAGGTGAAAACACGGACCGGCCTAAATGGCGGATCCCGCCAATTGTGCAATTCGAAGACCTCCCGATTATTCTCGGGCGCCCCATCACCAATGATCATAATCGCCTGATTGCATTGTGCGCTGCGTGTCGATGACCTCGCCTCTTCCAATATCTCGAATGCTTTTGTCAATGCAGCGGTATAATTGGCAATCGCTTGGGGTTTAAACGATTCAATCCCTTCTTTCAGATCACGTATGTTGCCCAGTGTGGCCTGGATGAATTTCGAAATTTTGATTTCAATTGGTTTTAGTTTGTTTTTAGGTGTGGGAAGTTGATTCGTGTTTGAAGCCGCATCGATGTGTGTTTTTTTTTAGGGGTATTTTGAATAAATTATTAGTTTGTTAGTTTGTTTTTTTTTTTTTTTTGTGTGTGGCAGGGGATAGACGAAAAGAAAAACGTATAATTGTAAAAATTATGGAAATCATATTCGAAATAGAATATAAAAAATGTATATACTTGAATCAGTGTATCGTCGAAACATCCAATAACTGGGTTCACTTCCTTAGCAAAGGTGAAGATGTTCACAAAGTCATTTGTACCTAATGTATCGAGTATCGTATTGACAACATGCTTTGCGATATCTAGCCTCTGTCCCAACATTGAACCAGATCCATCCATCAGGATAATAATATCCTTTGGACTTGTCGCCGCCTCCATGTACCAAGAGCGTAAACGGCAATCATATAGATCAACCGGTACGTCCTTCTTCCATTTCGATGCAGGGAATTGACGCATAAAGCCCGTCGAACTGCCAAAAAATTGCCACGATAATGTTGGATCGTTTTTGTAATTATCACGAAATATTTGATCCAAATTCTCCGACCATTGAATCGCTTTTATAACATCCGGTGCTGTGTTTTTGTTGTGTGTGTGTGATGTGGTGTGTAGATGAGTGTTGGTGTGTGTGTGGCCATGTTGATTGACATTAATGAATCGGTTGAATTGAGAAAAGGGGAAGAATTTGTATAGAAATATATAGATTAGTTGAATTTTTCTTTTTTTTATCTTTTAGTTCTTGTTTTTTGGTGAGGGGAAATGGTTTTTAGTGGACTTAGGCTATTAATGAGTTTTCTTTTTATGTTTAATGTGTTTTCTTTTTGGTATCAAGACATAGCACAAGGCGGTGCAGGCGGTGGGTGAATGGATTTCTCTCTTTTTTTGTTGTATATTTGTTTTTTTAGTGTGCTCTGTGTTTTGGTTTACTCTTGTTGTTGTTTGTGTGTTTACGTGGCTTAGTTGGGTGTTGTACGGTTTTTGGCAAAGCATTCCGCGTGTCGGCATTTCATTAAAAACATTCACAGCGCCCACGCATGCGCGACAGCAACGTACACAATGCAGCATCGACGGCATCTCAATGGGCTCATTAAGTACAGTTGTGCTCAGAGATGGGAGTCGCTACAGGAATCTTTCAAGTGTCAAAAGCTTGAACACAACGTTAGTGTACTCTATTTCGATAAACTGTCTTTTTGTTTCAGATCTTAAATTGAACTAAGAGTATTCCTTGTTGATTTCGACGGTACTGTACTTTGTATTTTGAAAAGCTTATCGGTGAATTTTAGTGTTTAGTTCTTGGTCATTAGTTTTAGCTAGTTTTAGCGGTTTTTTTGTCCGTTGAGCGTTGAACGATCCTCTCTCGAATCTGCAAAGACCTTAGGGACAAAAACTTAACGGTGATCTGATCTTAGAGGATCTTCTTAAAGGATCTTCACAAATTAAAGCTCTTACTGAAATTTTGCTCAAATTTTTAACGGTGGTTTGTCGTATGGTGGATCCCATCTCTGATCTGCATCGACATTAGGTACAGTTGTGTTGTGGCCGAGGATTACTGCATTGCATTGCTTACTGTGTGCTTACGTTTATTATTTTTTTTTGGCGCGCATTGACTCAAGCGGTTTGGAAATTGAAAAAGAAAAAGTAGGCGCAACATACGACAGATGAAATAAAGAAAATTGCTTTCATACGATTCAAACTAACTAGCATTAAAAATACGAGACGAGCGTTTTGTAAAGATCTACTTAGTTGTTGGCTAGACAGAGACGCATAGTGGAGGTGGTATTGTAGTTGGTGGTGTGCTTAGTGTGTGTGTGTGTGTGGGTGTAGTCATTGAAAGCTTTACATAGATATAGACATATACATAGACAACAGATAGACAACAACACGCAGTGTGTGATAGAGAAATAGAGAGAGAGAGCATAGAGAAGAAAAGACATGGATTATGGCATAGTACGTGAGCATTAGTTCAAACCTCGATCGAACACATTCACCGGCACATGCACCGAACTGACACTGAAGTTAACCGGAGTATTATGGAATTCCGGTCTGGGCTCCAGGACCACAACTTTCGGTTGCACATAAATCAATGGCTCCCCAATATCCTTATCCATATCGGGAGCTGGTGTGGGTATAGGTGGAATCGGATCACCAGGCTCCAACATTTCTTTGGCATTATAGTAAGAGAACATTTTGTCGGCCATATCGTTTTGATGCGACAACGCCGTATTCTCCGCCGTATCCATAATGCGCTGAAATACGAGGATACAGAGCGAGTTTTCATAAGAATATATATAGAGAAAAGCTGTTGAGTGATGGGTTTTACTTACACGCACTGCGCTCACTTTAAGATCCATCATCATTTCAATTTCTTTGGCCATTGAATCGACTATGGCGACTCCATTCCGCGATACGACCTTGGCTTCCTTGAAACTCTGTTGATCAAAGAAATGGTCAGTTCTCTAGCGGTTCTTCCTCAATGCTTAAACTAGTTGCGAATCATAAGCTGGTTAAGCTGAGAAAAGAGCTAGGCTCCTGGGCAATCCTTTTGTAAATAATTGTTCAATAATTAAAAACTGATTTGTTTTTAAATTCCTGAGCTGTCGATATTTTGTTTTCATGACTAGAATACTACAAAAATAGAGGAATTCAAGTTATCCAATTTTCCACATCTAAAGAACATTTCAAAGTTGTCATAATTGAGAAGCCTTTGGAATGATGGCACTTGAATGAGGTAAAGTCAAGAACATTCTTTAGAACACATGTGGCAATGTGTAAACAGCGGGGGAATATTATGACGTCCCAGTGGTAAATAAGTATATGAATATATAAGTAGTTGGAGCTTATATTCCTTTGCCTAAAAATAAATTACAGCAGCTGCTGTCTGTCCTACGCAGTAGAGGAGGACTGACCTCATAAAAGCGGCCAGCAGCCAGCTATCAGCTACCAGCTAGTAGCAGCAGCAGCAGGCAAATACATTTCATATAATTGCCTGGCCAGCCTTTAACCCAAATACGAGTAACCTCCCCACCGAGCGACCTCCCTACCGACCTACAGACCTACCTACCCATCCAAGCCACCACCCATTCCACCCCAAAATGAAAAAGAAGAAAAACTTGCTTGGTTGCTTGGAGGGGGGTGCTTAGGAGAGTGGAAAAATCAATAGTACTCACCTCTTGCACCTCCTTGCGACGTGTGATAAAATCGCCCAGATGAAACAGTTCCATGCCCAGTTTGTCGGCCCAAGAATGAACGCTATAGATGCCATTTTTGATTAGATTTGATTAGTATTCTGGAGAGGAGGAATGCAAAGTTCACTCGTTTGGGCTTACAGATTGTAGTTGATTTTCTCGCCAGGCAGCAAATTGACACCCGGAGCCTGCGAGATGAACACACAGAGTAGAAGGCTCAGGCAGAGATGCCACCAGGTCCTTGTACAGGACCAGGCCATGGTTCTGGTGGTGCTGCTGCTGCTGGTGATGGTCTTGCTGCTGCTGTTCTTGTCGTCTAATGATCGAACGCGACATATATGATTTAGGCTAGATTTTTGTCGAACTTTCTTTGTGGTTGCCTACTTTTTTGCTGCAGCACTCTTGCAACCCGTTAGCTAGGCTCTGGCCACCTGCCCAGGCCTTTCACAAGCATAATTCTCACTTTCAATACGGATTCGAAATTACAAATTGTTTGCTTAATTTGTTAAGCTCACTTTTCCCCCAGTTTTCTCGAGCGTGTGAAAATATTTCTTTGTGTGTAAAAAACTTTTCTCTGTATACTGACTTGGCCAGTCTGACGTTTCGCTGACAGTTCTGTGTCAGCGATGAGTTCATCCTTTGTTCCCCTATTGTTAGAGTGAGACAACTCAACGTACCCGAGCCGTGTCAATAGCTGGACTCTTCGAGTCCTCTTCTACGCCTGCGTTGACAATTGCGGCATCTGCGCAATGGCATTGTTTACCTCTCTGAAAGCCCCACAGGTGTTTGTTTACATGACCTAGCAGTTGCGCATTGCCCTTGTTGACACTCCAATTCTGACAGCTGCCTCTACAGCTGATTAAAACAGCTGAGCCATAGTGACAGCTGAACCCACCCTGAAGCTTTAGACAAGAGCTTTTCCGCCCCACCAAGTTGCTATTCTAGACCGCTAGATGACGTTCGTTGATTTTTAGCAATAGTTTTTATTGTCCATAAAATTTACAACACATAATCTCATGATCACACCAGTTATTAGTATTTATAACCACCACCAGCAGCACCACCGCCACCGCCGCCGCCGCCTCCGCGCTGACCGGGCACTGGTCCCTGTGGGTACTGAGCCTCGCCCTCATAGCTGACATCCGCATGGTAGCCCGTCTTCCAGTCGGCTGTGTAGCGTACAACTTGAGTGCGTCCATCGGGCAATTGGACGCGATATTCACCAGTCACCACATCGCCATCACTGGACGCCTTGTGGGCATAATCGTTGGCCGTTTCAGGATCCTGAACGGCGTACTCGAAGTCGAAAGGCATGCCAGGCATATGAACATGATCCTGGGGAAGAGAGAAAAAGAATTTAATGCTTATGCTTTGGCATTAAAGACTTTTACTTACATCGCCTGGCTGACCGGGAATTGGACGTGTTGGTGGTGGTCGTGGACCAGGTCCTCCAGGTGTGGGTCTGCCAGGTGTACTTGGCTTCTGCAAAGTTAGGTAAAATATTAGTGTTGGTCAAGGCGGACTGTATCAGTTATGGAAGAGTGTTGAGTTGGGACTCAAGAAACTTGTGATCTCAAGAGACCAGACTAAAAATGAGAAATATCTTTGACAATCATAAACGCAGTCCAGGTTGTAGTTGGTTATATAATTTAAGGTTGAATCCCTTTTAAATAGTTACTTGTTCCAAATGAGCCACAAAACTAAAGAAATTTAAGGCATTGTCTTGCAGCAAACTTGTGCCATCCATTCAAAAAATTGGTGCTAATTCAGATAGCTCTTACTTTGGTTGAAATTTGCCACAATGGTTTTTGCCTGCACCCACCCTTTCGAAAACCTTTTGCCCAACTGACAAATGCAACATAATTTAGGTCGTTCGTTCGCTCGTTCGTTTGTCTGTCTCTCTGCCTGTCTGTCTGTCCGTCTGTCTGCTTGGCTAGACTGGTCGCTGTGTGGTTTCATCAAAAGGTGATGCCGGCATGACGCGGTATATTTTGCCTGTTGCCTGCCTCTTGGCTGGTTGGCTGGCTGGTTGAAATCTTTTACAGATTGGCAACCGCAACGGCATTGGCAGCAGCAACAGCGGCAGCGACAACTTGACTGATGAATGTGGCGACAAGCTTTTTGTTTGGCTGGTCTTTCGGTCGGTCGGCCGATTGGTTGGTTGCTTGGTTAAGAGGCTTAAAAGTCGAGTGAAGGGCCCGATGGGCTCAGAAAAATGATGATCATAATTAGTTGAGATGACTTAAATTCAATTTTTTCCCACTCACAAATGGTTTATTCGGCTCGGGGTAATCATAACCGTTCTTTGTGGGCGGCAAATACGCATTCGACCCGGGGGCAATTTGGGCGTAGACATAGGCAAAGATGGCAGCAAGTGATAAACTCTGAAAAGAAACCACAAGACAAAGAAGTTGGAGAGAGAGTTGTTAAATCATTTGTGGTGCACTGAAAAAATGTTTAAACTAAAAGGTTAAATTAAGCAAACTAAACTAAAAAAAATAAAGTGAACGGTTGCAAATAGAAATATGTATGTTTAGCTTAGAAGGCAGATAAGATCGCATTTGGCATTCAGGTTTGCTCTGGGGCAGGTGCAAGAAGATGCAATTCCAATGCCTAATGGCAATTGGCGGCAGCAACTTAGAACGTGCCCAAAAGGCGTCTCAAAAGGGCAAACCATCAGAAATGGCGAAGGTAAACCAAACCAAAGCTGGCTCAAAAGTGTTCATATTTAGACATGGCTAATTGACAGACGAGTCAACAGCCAACAGCCAGCAGTCAGCATTCAAGCCAAGATGGATGCCAACTGCCAACTGGTCAAGTTCTCTTCTCACATCACATCACATCCACATCCCTCTCAGCTACTGTCTGTCAGCTGTCTGTCGTTGTTTCAATTTGCATTCTGCCAAACGGCAACGGCAAACGGCAAAATGCAACTTCATCTTGCGGATTGCGGAAATGTTTAATTATAGAATATAATTTTTGTTGTATGTTTTGTGTGTACGCTGATCTATTGATCATCGTTAACTCATCGCATCTGATGCCTTACATTGTTTGCTGATGAGCTTCTACGCTTCTCATATACATATGTCTACAAACATATATTTAAATACTATAATTAACTTTAGATGGGAATTTTTTTTGTTGTCAAGGAGAGCTGCATTTTAGTTGCGTTTTTTGCTTTGTTTTGTGTAGAAAATTTTTAAAATGATCATCGAAAAATTGTGTTTTTTTTTCAAACCTTTTGTTTTAGTTTTGTAGTTCCCTAAAACATGCTAAAAACATTTTTGTGCCAAGATTTTTCTATAAGATGGGCTTCCAAAAGTCATACACAAACTACAGGGTATCTCAAAGTCTAATTTACCCCTTTTTTAAAGCAATTTTTTCTAGGGTTTCTGTTGTTATTTAATTTAAATTAATTAAATCAAACAAATTTCCACAATTACCTTAACAAACAGGGTGGTCCTAACCTTCGAGATTACAAACAAAATCGCCGTTAAATGCATTCAACTTGTCAGCAACAGTAATTTTGCATGTAAAACAAATGCAATTACCGTTAGCATTGCGAACGGGCCAAAAAGCAAAAAGCCAAAATCTGTTTCTCTCTTTTTTTCCATTGACTTCGAAACATAAAATAATGGCAAATGATTTTCGTGTAAATTAAATAAAAAGAGCCGAAAACTGCAAATAAATTGCCTCAGCTTGACGACAGCCGAAAACCGAAAAAAAAAACAGAAAACAGATTGAGATAAAGTTGCAAGTTAAAAGATTGAGACAGGGCCGCTAAAAAAAAAATGGATGGAGATATAGATGCAGATGCAGCGGCAGAGATAGAGACAAGAGACAGTGGGCTTATTTTGTTTAATAAATTTTAGAAAAAAACCTTAAGAAAAAAATGGAAAAACTGTTAAGCGTATCTTTCAATTTGGAAAATAGCGATTTCTATAGAATCTATAGCCAATCCTAAGGATTGGAACTAAATAGTTCTAAATTATTATATCATGGTTCTTGCATTGGCTAAATTTCTCTTTCTCTACTTGTGGTGTGTGTCTTGGGTAATTCTTAGTTTTGTGGTTTTGTTCTCATTCGTAATTGTTTCTTAGTTTTCGTCTATTTATTTGGCTGAAGGCCCTTAGAAGTGGCCTTGCGGTTTCTGTGGTAAGTTATTGTTAATTTTTTCTGTCGGGTTTTGTTTTTACAACATTTGTTACTACTGATGAGCCAAACATCAGAATTTTCCTCAAGTTCAAATAGCCTCATACATATTTATGTACATATGTGTCGTTGTCGACTCATTACGTTGTATGTTATGTTGCTTGCATTGAGGCAACATTAATCGCTTGCATAATCTAATAAATAACAATATATTATATAATTGTTCGATTACTATTAAGCTGAACATTTTGTTTAATTAATTTGATTAAATCAACACAAGCATTGTTGTAAATACTTGCATTTATTTATTAATCACGGCAAACCAAAAAAAAAAAGGGGAGAAAAAAACAATGTTTCCGTTTTTATTCTTGCCACATTTTTTCAGTTTTTTTTTGTTTGGTTATTTGCAGAACTATTTTTGTGCCTATGGCACGCCCACTTTGCCACAGTCAACACGAGCATCAATTTGAAGGTCGTTAAACGGGCAAAAAAACATTTAAAAACAGAAATGATGAAGTGGGGGGGAAAAAACAATGAGAATTGTTGAAATTAATTACACTTGAAGAGAGCCGCAACACCAGACAGGTAGACAGACAGGTGATAATGATAATGATTCAACTTTACATCCATTTTGGGCACTCAATGTACCATAAAGTTGAGATTTTCAACTAAAATTTGAAATCACTTTAAGTATATTTTTGAATAGTGAACATAGAATCAAACCACTTTGAATTTTGCAGATGAAACTATGTTTGTTTGACTAATGTATCTTCCAGATACTTTTCTCTAATTATTGATATGCTATGATAGAAAATGTAATCTATTTGCATACTATATCCGTTGATCCACTGCATTTTCCTACGATTATGCAACACTGGAACTCGCTTTGACGAGACCTGGGTATAATAGTTTAGATTTAAGGCAAAGTCTCAATGAAAGTGAAAGGAATCCAAGAACGAGAAACGTTAAAATCGATAAAAAATTCTTTAAACAATTTAGTACCAATTACTTTATTTATAGATTTTGTCATAAAATATTCTGATTGATTTGTTTTTTTTTTTTGTTTACTATTTTATTGCTGCTGTAATTACTAAATTTGAGCTGAATATGTCTTTGCATTCCAATTAATTCCAATTATTTTTTTGTTGAATTTTTATTGCATATTCATTTGTATTTTTTTTTATGAAAGATGTGACTAGCCTTAGGGGGCTTCATTTACAATGTCTTAGTTGTCCATGGTGGTACCCTCCACTCCCTACCCACTGCATGGCTAGCAAAAACCGATCACGATCCAGTTTTTTTTATCTCTTAAGATGGCTGTCGGGTTAAAAAAGGGGAAAAATTTATGACAATTGCATTTTGAATGCAGTTAAGTTAAATGGCAAAGTGTAGACTGAAGATTTATGGTGTGATTCAATATAAAATTGTATTATTTAATCAATATATAATTGGTCACATTTAACCAAATCGCACATATACTATATGTAGACATTTCCCCACAGATGTGGTTGGCTATTAAGTCATCAGCGAGGTAAAGAAAAATAGAGTCTGGTGGCAAGAGGGCATGACATGGAAGCGGCACCTAAGACAGCATTCTCCAACGCCCACACAGGCGAGATGGAGACGGAGATGGAGCTGTGTCGATGATGACTCTTAACGAGGTTTGGCTACCTACTTAATTTATGGAATTTGTGTTGAGTTTTTGTTGCAGCTGTTTCCCAGCAGCAGCAAATTACCAAAGTTGGACTACAAAATAAAAAAGTCCCCTACATAGATGTTAGATTAACATGCAACATGTAACAAGCAACAACAACAACAACTTGCAACACCAACATACCCAGCTAGTTGACTGCAAGTGTTTCAGTAGAACAACAAACATTTGTCTGACCTTTTCATCGTTGCATGATGTTGTTGCTGTTGCTTTAGCTGTGGCTCTTGTTGGTTTTTCCTCACTTTGGGGCATTGAAATGCAAATTTGGCAAAAATAAAAGTTAATGGGGCATGTGAATGGCAGCAGAGAAGAGTACAGAGAGAGAGAGATGGAGATGAAGAGCGAAATAAACCGCAATGCTTTGGGAAATGACTTTTATTGTTGCATTCAGTTTGTTGTTTAAGTCTTTTGTTACCACATAGTCACCCACATCTACCCACATCTATCTATCGATTCGTCTAGTATATATGTCACGTGCCTATGGGCACAAAATCAATCCAAGCAAGGACAATGCCAAAGATCAATAGGCTAAAACGTTCATTTCAGTCACGACCCAAAACAATTGTTTGCCCAAACTTAAAGTCAAGATCCATATACATATATAAATATGTGCAGTTAGGATATATCTTTTCGTCGTTCTCCACACCACATTAACCCTATTTAACCTGCCTCCAAAATGCTATATGCAGCGCCACATAAAAGTGATCATAAATATTTTGGTTTTGCCGCCAACTGACAGTCAACTGGCATAAAGATATTAACCTTTTCGGGCAAATAAGCCGACAAAAATTAACTAAATTATATGTTACCAAAACCATTTGGCCTGGCCAATAAGTATATACTTAGTTTTCCAAGCAGTTGCAATGTAAAAATTTGCAAATTTGCTGTTTAATGTGATATAAAAAATCAAATTGACTTGGTGGGCCAATGAGGAAAATATAAAAATTTATGAAATGTTATACCAAATAACAGAAATCAGTAACTGAAAATAGCCAAAGAAAAGTCCATCTATGATAATACCATCAAAAAGTATATTTTCGATTGCCGATTAAATCAAACTTATTGCCTACAATCCTCTTTACGATTCGCTACTGAATCCAAGTAAATATAAAATTTAATATCGCTGTAATTTAATAAAAGATTTAAGTAAGAATACATAACATTTAAATGGACAGAAAAAATAAAATCACAGCTGCTTTTTTACTAGCACATAAAATAATGCAACTTAAATTAATCTTTCAATACTTTTAATATATCCCTGAAACCAGCAATAATTATAAAGCTAACTAAATTTATATTTGGTACTAAATGACTTTGAAGATCGATGCTTTTAATGTGTAATTAGTAAATATTTATTACAATACTATAATTCCATAGAGATGAATTGAAAACAAGTTATAGAGGAAACCAAGGGCATGTCTTAACACTTTTACTGTCTACTTGTGGAAAACAATTAAATGTTATATTAGATTTTACATTTATTTATTGTTCAATGCTTTGACTTTCGTTTTTCAATATTTTATTAACCAATTTATCGTATATATTTGTTTTAATGAAATTACTGTTGCAAGATAAATTTGACTTTTCATTGTTTTCAATTTTAACTTGGTTACTTAAGATGGCAAGAACAAAATTCTAAATTGGAATTGGCAAAGTTTTATGCTAAAAACTAACCAAAAAACCATTGAACTAATTTTAATGCCAGATGTTACCCCGAAATTAAAACCACAAAAACTTAACAAAAAAATCCAAGTAGCTAATAGAAAATGAAAATTGCCTAAAAAAAAAGAAATAGAAAGGAAAAGGCAAAGCTAAAAGGAATTCCAGATGCTTTTGTAATCAGCTAAAAATTTCGATTTAATTAGATTACCACACAAAGAGGAAAGGAGGGAGGGAAAAAGGGGAAACCATCTTCTATTTGGCCTGCTGCTGCACTTGCTCAAGCGTCATTAAATTTTGTTTGATTTTTTTTTTGTTACTTCTTCTGGGTAATTTTTTGTTTTACAGTTGCAACAAAGACAATAAAAACCGCACATAACAATTGCAAAAATGTTTTGTGCCCCAAACCGCAGAAATTGCATTGCCACATATGCTTTTTGGTAGATTGCAGATTGAGAATGAGTTGGATGATGGTTTTGACCCCCAGGCTCAATTACCTCTGTGCAAAAGGCATCATCAAAATGAAATCTTGCAAATCATTTCAATTAAAATCGAATTTGTAATGCAACAAGAATCGAAAATTATGGAAAAATGGCAGGCAAAGAGCGAAAAGCGAAACGAAAACGAATTTCAAATGCTCTTACAGAAATATATAGCCAGATAATTGATTGTGATAAGTTTTCCTTTTCAATTCCCACTCTATCTTTCTCTGACTCTGGGGGGTGAATACCCTAACATTGTTGCCTCACATTGCATTTTGGGCGCACGATTGGGCAATCCGTTCACACTTGAATCGTCAGAGTTGGGAGGGGGAGGGTGAGGGGGAGATGGGAGCGGGACCAAAGACCGAACATCGTAATCAGGCATCTCTAATCAAAAAAGAGCCCAGCATTCGATTCGAACCAATGGCAATGCATTCGCTTGGATTCTGGTTGGATTCGTTCTGTGAAAATTACATAAATTTAGCATTTGCAATTGCCGAGGAGGCAAACGGAAGTCATGCAGCAGTCATCCAGTCAGCCAGTCATCCATCCAACCATCCATCCATCCAGTCGAGGCAACATTGTCTGACGAATCATCAGTCAAATATCAAAGTGTGCATATTTTATGTTTGTCATTTGAAATTCAAAAATTCAAAAGCGTGCCGAACTGCATTTTACCATATTTTTGGACGATTCTTTTTATACCCTTTGTCAAAGCCAAACAAAAAAAGGTCATAAAGATTTCCTTTCCTTAAGGAACCTTTGAAATCAGCTAATGAGCTGAAAGTGCTGCAGAGATCGTGTGGTTTAGAGGTATTTTTCGAGAGTTAAATACATTTTTTTCAATCTTTCAAAAGAATTAAGGGAAACACATAATTAATTTTTAACTTTTCCTGAAATATTCAAGCTAAAAAAAATGAATTCAAAGCTCTATGCACTAAGATATATTTCCTTTGTTACATAAATGTGATTGTTTCATTAGCAAAGACTAAAATAGAACTCATAAAACTGAGGAGTTCGCCTTGGAACTGATCTGAGTCCATTAAGTCCATTGATTGTGAAGGGTATTGAAAACGTCTGCCTAGAAGTATCTCTCGAGTTCTGTGGCTTTTTTCTGCGTGCGAAAATGAGCAGCTGAAATCATTAATATGCGATGGGGTTTTGGCTCGGTTTGTCCTGGCTGCAAAAATTAACATGTAAAACATGCTCAGTGTCTGTGAGGCCGAGTTTTTGCCCCGCTCTCGCTAGGTCGCTCTCTCTCTTTCTCTGTCTCTCTGCCAAGTGGCCAGCGGACTTTTTTGAGCTTGGCAACGTTTTTTGTTTTTCGGGTTCCCTTGGGCAGGCGTAGTCTGCTTTTTGGGGCGTGTCTCTCCTCCACCCATGCCTCCAGAGTCAACAGAAAAAAGTCAAAAAGTTACAAGCGGCAAATTACACGCGTCTGGGCTCACCTCCTACTTTTGTCTCGTACTCCACTTTAGATGGATTCTTCGTTTGCTGTCTGGTTGCTACCTTTTGGCAGTTATCTGCTTGGTAGACCAGACCAGCACCAACCATCCAACCAGCCAACCAACCAACAACAAAAAAAGGAGCCAGACATTCAAAAGTGGAGTCAAAGTCTGCATAGTGTCGCACCAACAACAACACCAACAATTTAGCACGCCTTTTTTTGGGTTTTATTTCCTTTTTTTTTATCTATAAAGCAACAACAAGGACATTATAGGTTAAGTCTGTTTTATTTGTAGTCTGCTTTGGGGCGTCATTCCCCTTTTTGAGAGAGATTCAAGCTTTAAGCATTTAACTAAAAACGGAAGTGAAAGTTCCATCTCTCTTTGCATTAGATTTTCCTATTGGGATTTCTTTTTCTTTTCCATACATAAGTATGGAGATATCCAAAAGTTGATGTCAACTATAATTTAGCTTACCTAAAGCCTACATAAATCAGTTTAGCTGGATTTACTAACAAATCCATATGAGATATTTTTTTGCTCCTTTTTATATACATACTCGCAGAAAGGGTATTTTGATTTTGAGCCAGAGTTCGTAACATATGCAAAAAATGTAAATTGATAACTGAAGGCAAGCAGATATTAGGTAAGTTAGGAAGAACCTTTCTTTAGATAACGTTTAGAAAAAATGGCTTAGAAGAGATAACTATCCTACAGATACATTGTGATTAATTAACTTTGGAGTTTCTCTACATATCTGAGATTTACATAGAATCGTTAATTTGTTTGTTTGTAATTTCTAAGGCTTAGAAAAAAGAAATATCTGATATTGCATTCCCATAGATAAATTAAGTATACGTAAATGAAGTATACGCAATGGTCACCAGACTTCGTTGCACTGGAGTCTTTTTTTTTTTTTTTGTATCTAGCTAAGACAACCAACAAGTTAATCTTGTTATATGACAAGATTTCGTTTCCATGTTGGATTCATCATTCAAAATGTGGAACAAAGTCAAAGCCACTAAAAATAATGTTGGAGGCGGTGGGATGAGGTAGGAAGGAAGGAAGGCAGAAAAGGAAAAACTCTTCATAAACTTAAGAGAGTTTCGAGTGCCTAGGCAAATACACAAAGTTGCTTCGATTTGTATATATTTTTTTTTTGCTTTTTTTTTTGGTACTTTAGTTTATGTTTCTTCTGTTTTTGGCAACACTTGTCGATAACGATTGCATAACTTGACTATCTGAAGTGGCGAAGGGGAAAGAAAGTCAAACGCAAATCGAACAAATTGCAAATAATCAGAGACACTTAAGTGTGTGTGTGTGTGTGCGTAATATATGTGACACACACACACTCGCACACACACACACGTATGAGCTTGGCAACATCTGCTAGTTCAGGGAGTCAACTGAAGAGGGGAAATGGGTGGGGCTACGAGACGCAGTAAAAATACGCCCAAATAAGTAGCAATAATATTTGATTATTTCAACAAATGCCCATATTGAGGAGGGTCGAGAGTGATGGGAAGGGGGAGGGGAGGGAAGGGGATTGGAGCTTAGCTAAGCAGAATCCTCCATTTAGCGCGTGTTGGCAATTTTTTTCCGTGCCTGCTTTTAGGCGCTGCTAAGTGAGGTAAATTGGTTTTCGGTTAGTATATTTGTGATGAAACCTTTTCCTATCCTTGGAAACAAATGTGCAAATTGTCGGAGATTTATATAAACAGCGGCATTACGTATGGAATAAATTTTTTGGACTTGAATACATGAGAAGTTGCCACAAATCAGCAGATGGCTTAAGCAAATGTTGACTTGGCTTGGGTATAAAGTGGAATTAGCCAAAATAATTGTTGGGAGATATCGATAAAAAGGCATTTTTTAAACGATTCTTTTCCAAATCAACTGAAATAGTTAAAATATTTTAGCATTTTGCATTAAAATGGAGTCAAATGGATTTGTATCCTTTAACCTTATTTCCTTCTTATTTTGATTGTGACATTTCATTTTAGAATGTTGTTATTGTATCCTTTAAAATACAGTTTGAATATAACTAAATTCGATTTTTGAAAACTATTTGAATACTTATTTGGGCAAATTATTTTTAATTTTAAGTTTAAATTTTTTTTAAAACAAGTCATATCCATTTGAAATTTCTTTTAAGCATCAAAAATATTTTGAAATGCATAAGAACATTGCGTTATATATTCTTTTAATTCTATACATACTAAAATAAAATTACATAAAGTCACATAATTTTGTTCTATTATCCTTTTAAGTTTTACCAAAATCTTCAAGTCAAATTTCTAAGCAACATTTTTTGTCTTAAGTCTGACAAATTGTTTCACAATTTTCAATATAAGCACTTTATTGAGTTGGCAGAAATTGGGATGTTTAAATTGATTTGATTTGAATACTTACAAGTAGGACAAACGATTTGAAGGACATCATTTTGTTGGTTTGCTGTTGTTGTAGTGATTGTTGCAGTGGTTATTGCTGTCTTTGAATTGTTGTTTTTTAACGAATAAAATGGCAATAATTCGATACCAATTTTGGCAGTGATTTTTCTCTTTTGTTTATTCTAAATAATGATAAATTGATTTATATTGAATTGATTATTGATTGAAACACTTTGTTTTATGTTATCGGTTTGCACACACTTGACGTGGAATTTTGGTGTCCTTTTTGCCACTCACTTTCAATAGCCCAGCTGCGTGTGGTGTGTGCCGGAGGGGGGTGGTGGGGGACAAAGGGATAGAAATCTTAGAAAATTATTACTTATAGATGGATATAGTCTCTATACGCCAACCGCACGAAGTACACGAACGTTTTGAATTAGGTTAGACAATGGAGATGCGCTTGCTTTTTATAATCGAATTGCCAGTCGGTTTGCCAGATAGTCTCTCGACGCAGCGTCGCAGCTGGCTTCGTGCTGGCAAACTACAACAACTGCACCTCAAACAAAACAACAACAAAAAGGTAACGAAAAAGTTGTTTCAACAATTGAGATTGGAGGCAACTTTGGTTGGCTGGTGTTGTGATGTACATACTCGTACATAGTCAGTCGCCATGGTTGAACTTCTAGATCATCTTCCTCTCATCATGGCTTGGCTCTCCGAATCTCACCTGCTCTCCGCCAGAATGACTCAACAATTGAGGTAAAAGAGCATTAGAGCCAGTTGAGAGAGGCAGCGACAGAGGGAGAGCGAGCGATAAAGTGTTGAAGTGAAAAATGTGGCAACAATAGTTAGATGATCATCATCATGACCATCATCATCATCATCATCATGATGAACAAGTGAAACTGAACAAAAAATAATGAACATTTGGCGGATGTATAACAAGTTAAAAGACGCCCCAAAATGACTTCATTAAAGATTTGATATTTAAACTTATATTTTTGTTAGAAAGAGGTGAAGCAGAGGGGGAGTAGGTACTCATTCGGGTTCTCTTCCCTCCTTTAGGCGCTGCAGTCGAGGAAAACAAAATGTCACTGGGAATGTCAGATTTTTTCTGCTTGCCCTTTGAGAAAGCCAACAAGAACGACTTTTCAAGAGAGCAGAACGTGATGCGGCTGCCAGCCACTGGTGCTCCACCAGCCTCCTCCTCCTCCATCTCCATCTTCAAGTGAAAATTGCTAACGTGCAACACCCCCTCCGCAACCCACCCTCTACTTCTTCCCGTTTTTTTTTTTGGATCACCCCTTTTACCCTTTCCTTCAACTGGCTTTCGCTCTGCAGTGTCGAAATTCAATCTATGACGTGAGGCTCATGCTAAAAATCATAACTTATATCTATTGGCTTGGATACTCTCGAACGTGTGCAACGTGTCTTGAGGCAAACATCGAGAAATCAACCATCGAACCCATCCCCAATTCTCTGAACCTACACTTGAACATTTCAAGCCTCAACCTCTTCCTTCCGTCATGCAAAAAAATACAAAACTACAAAAAAGAAACCACACACAAAATGATTACCAATTAACCTTGAGAGAGTTGTAGGAAAAATATAAAACAACATTTATTAAAGATTAAATAACAATTAAAAGCAATCTATTTTCGATCACTGATTTCAGAGGTTGTTATAATTTTATTGAACACTTGTCAGTTGATGACGATGATGATGATGATGTCTAGAGAAATCATAGAAAAATATAAAGATTCTTTTGTTTTGCTAAAGTTATAAAACGAATTTTAAATGCTCTCTTCCTCAATTAGTGTGGAAATTGTGGTTGGCATATGGAGTAATTAAGTGTAAATGAAATCCTTATATTAATTGTTATTACGCGGAACAAACTTTGTATTCACAAAAGTTCTATTACCTCAATTAAAGTTGAAAAGCTAAAGTTATCTGACAGAGTAAAATCAATCTTATTTGATGTCTTTGCTAAGGAGTATTACGTAACGCTATCGAAGGGAAGAGAAGGTCCTGCGAAGCATTACGAATTGTTTTCTCAAGGATACATGGTGGTACAGGAGGGAGTGTATCTTCAAAACCCAACCATCACCCAAATCGTGCTTTTTAATACAAATGAAAACAATTAATGATAAAACAAACGAACTTTTATTGTAACTATTTTAAATAATTCCTAAAATGAATTCTTTTAATGACTGTCTTATTTTTATCCACTAAAATAATATCTTACAATTTTCTTTTACAGATTGAAAGTCTTCAATGCTAAAAGTCGCTTGTGGAATATCAAATTATGGAATGACAAATCCAACCTACTAGTGAAGAAATGGTAAGTGACAATTGTAGTGTAGAAATATGTTTTACATTTAGTTTACGATAATTTGAATAGAGAGAACAATTAAATCTTAGGTTATAGATTCGTTGCTATTGTCATTATTCACACTGAGTGTGAGAGTGCCTTTCGTCTGTAAGTTCCCACCTCATTTTTGGTCTCCTCTTTTTCGAGAGAGCTGGATGAGCTGAGTTGCTTGACCATATCCTCCAGTAGCTTATATCCTTTTCAGTCGCAAATTGACCAACACTGGCGTTGCAAGCTTTTTATTACTTTAACTGCTATAAAGAAATTTTATTACTTCTACAAAATTACATCATTATCATTACTTTTTACTTACACTTTGAAAAGTTACTCATTTATACCAGTTTGTCTAGGTTGGTTATAACTTATGATAAAAGTTTTATTCTATACCAATGCCTGAATCCAATCTCTATTAAAACTCTGGCTTATTAGGTTCTGTTTAAGAAGCCTTTATTACTATATTTCTTGTTCTTTTACTCCATGACACTTTGCGTAAGAAATTCTATATCTACTTCTTGAATCTACCTAAATTTACATTGTAGAAGAATCAATTCTAATCATATTCTGTTTAAGAAGTTCTCTCAATTTGTCCTTATAAAATGCATGTTAATGTGTCATCTAAATGACCTACATATATTTGCCATCTAAATATATAATACTCTTTTGCGGATTATTCAAATTTCCGTCGTTATTCAGATTCGTTTCAAGCGTGATCACTTAAACGAAATACCCCAACACAATAAGCACTCAATTTTTGCTTGTATTTCTAACATACAAAAAAGTTGGTTCAAATTTTTATATTTTTCTCGTTTTATTTTTGACTTTTGCTTTGATTTCCGTGACACTTGACTGTGTACATACAATAAAACGTAGGTAAAACTTACTGTCAAACTGTCTTAACAACATAATACCCGTTAACAATGCCCCGTCCCTCCCCCTCCCCATCCCACTCCCCCTCAACTCTTTGTGCTGTTGGCAACCGCAAAAACCTCTTGGAAATTTCTTTGAGCAGCAGCAGCAGCAGAGGTAGAGGCAGAGGCAGCTCCAAATGGAGGCACTCCAAAGGCATTTTGAAGTGCATTTTGTGGTAGCTGCGATTACGAAAAATGATTATTTAAAATGTAATTAGAGCAATATGATGGGATACATTTGATTTCATTATGTAAGACGGAGTCAGCAGCAGCAGAAGCAGCAGCAGCAAGTGCAAGTAATGATGAAAATTTCTTTTGATAGTCGACGAAAACTTGACATCAATTTTTTGTTTTGTTTTGTTTGGTTTTGGGTTTTATTTTTTTGGGTCTTGGGCAACTTTTTGTTACGAAAAGTAACTTTTGTTGCAGTTTTTCAATCAAACTCGAATCATTTGTAAAGCGTGAGCTAAAAATAATTAATAATGGCATTTTTCTTTGGAAAAGTGGCCAAAAATCAAGTGGCAGAAGCAGCTGCTGCCCTGCTACCCACTTTGCCGGTTGACATTTTCATACTTTAAGCTTTTTGCTTATTGAATTGTTCAACCAGGTGGGGGGTGGGGGAGAGAGAAAAACACAGAATTAACATTTAACAGAATTGACTCGATTTTTATATATTTTTATTGCGATTTTCCGCGAATTTGTTTTGCGCATTTCGTGCAACATTCTGTTTCGGGCCCCAAAAAAAAAAACGAGCCAAAGAATCACCTGTAGAATCCAAAAAGGCGCACCTAAAAATGAGTGAATTAGAATAGCCAACTATGTAATTGCCGCATTTTATTGCCTTTTGGCCATATTTGCCATTGTTTCTTGCCCGTCGTCGGCATTGTATTTGCCTTTTTGTTTTTGCTTTTGTGATGTGAGAATGAGAAGTAGCTATGCGGTTGAGCTCTTTGGCCCAAACATCGCGTCTCTGGCCTGGTCCAGACTTGGTGCCAAATGATTTGCATATTTCTCTTAGGTGTGTGGGATCTTAGCCTTTTTTTTGTTTTTGTGTTGGTCTTTGATATTGCCAACGATTAGCGTGCGAGGAGGTCAAATGTCGACAAGGCATTGATGGTATTTATGGCGATAATCATTATTTCTTGATCAACTTTCTAACACTCGCAAAATTATGCCATCAATCGAGTTTTATCTTTTTTTGTTTTGTTTTAATATTGAGTACCTATAAATTAGATCAAATTGTTTTATTTTGTATAAATAATTTGTATTTGTATATTAGAAGTTTCAATTGGAAAATTTCTTCTATACTTCACCTTTTTGATTTCATAGATTTGTTTCTCGTATGTGACCTTTGATATTGTACAATGACGTTTGAACTCTTAACATTAATTATTGAATAATATTTTTCAAACACTTCTTTTTTCTTTGTTTTCATAATTGCTCTTGGTTATTACGTGAGTTTTTTATCCACTAACAATTTTATTTAGTTTAAATAGTTTGTGAAACATTTTCTTTGCGTTGAGAACTTGGAAGACTCATTATTTCTTTTTGATTTGATCTTTCTTCTATTCTTTGGCATTCCATATACTTTCTGTTGATTGCTCTCATTATTTTCTTTGGAGAAAAGTTTTGCATTTCGCACTCCACCTCCCCCACCCGGCAACACCCGCTGTCACTTGCCACACTTGCGACCATTTTTCTTAATGGAAATTTTCATGCGCTTGGCTTTAGCTGTTGCCTGTTTTTTTTTGCTGCTTTTCTTTTGGACAAATTAAGCGAATTTTTTTTCGTGTCTTCTTCTGTTTTCTTTTTTGCCAACACCTTCCAACAACAAGTTTTGCATCCCTTTGCATTGTCATCATCTTGAGTCGCTGCACTTCCGTTCATTGCACCCGAGAAAAGAGGGAAAAAAGTTGTGAAAAAACTTTGCACCTAACATAAATCACATTTCAGCGCACACACAGACCCGCCCCCTCCACGCACACACACACACACACAGTCGGTCACGCCCATTGCCTCTCAGATTTCCAGATTGTGTGTGTGCGTGTGTTGGGGGGAAGGGGAAAGGGCAGTGAGGTTGCATTTGCATATTCCAATTTCACATTTAATCAATTTAAAGCAGACTGAATATATCCCATATCCCCCTCCCCCTATCACCCCACCCTTGTTGTCTGGGCTCTACTTTCATCTTGGGTCTTTTTTTTCTATTTTGTTTTCCCATCATTTATCCTTGTTAATTTTTATTTAGCTAGCGTCTAAAAAGAAATCACAGCGAGATGACCTAAGGGAGAGAGAGGGGGAGAGTTCTCCCTCTCGTTCAAGTCCTGAACGATTGAGCCATAACCTGGGTTGACTTGTTGTTTACGTGTTGTTTACGTGAAGGATAGATAGCTAGAAACATGGTGAAGTCATCTCCACCTGCAGTGCGTTCAGTGCCCCTGAGTGACAACTGAAAGCGTTGCATTAGACGTTCCTAACAACTTCCAAAAGGAAAACGGAAAAGAAAAGCAAAGAAAGCAAACTCCAAATGGGACACGAAATGGCCAAGGAACTTTCGAGATGAACTGACCAAGAAAACGATTACCTTAAACGACATTTGACACAAAGATAAGTTTAATTAAAGAACTAGTTCAGTTGGAAAAATTAGAAAATGCCTTCGAACAAAAGGAAACTCACATATTCAACTTTGTTGTAGTTATTTTCAGCGAATTTCTTAAAGAACAAGTTTATTTTTAATGTTTTATGTTAAATTCCAATGCTAACAATAGTTACTATAATATAAGTCAAGTTTGTTTTAATTATCATGACCTTTTGAGGCTGAAATCGATAGTTAAATAACACAATAGATTACCCATTTAAGTCCCGTTCCCTTTTTTTATGATCTAAAAAACCAGTTTGAGAAGCTTTTTATATCAGATAGATTATTATTGTCTACTCTGTTAAAAAATCAGCAGCTTTATCAAACTGTTTTGGCTTTTATATTTCGGAACTAGTTCCAAAACATAGTAATATGCTTTAAAGCCAGCATCAGCATCGAAAATACTAAGATATCGCAAAGTTTTTCTAAAGGTTTGGCACCACTTAACATAAATTACCTCGTCGACCGTGCAGATACATAAATATCTGAAGATTAGAACTTATAATTGCCTCTGACAATTCGCTCCCACATTACGATGATCATTTGGTAGATGAAAAAAATACGACAAAAAAAATAGAAGAAGCCGACCCAAGCCCCATTCGTTCATTTATCAAAAACAGCTAACGTCAACCTTTAGCCAAGTTTCCAAACCATTTGCCACGCCCCACAGACTCCGCATTTTGGCGCTTATCAATTGTGGAATATTATGAGAGAGCGCAAACGAAGCCACCAAGTTGGCTCCATAACTTGCCAGCAAAACTGGCAAAAAGGAAAATCCAAAGCATTTAACTTGCAATGACAGGCATCGGGAGCGGCACGGCACGGCGAGGCACTGCACAGCACCGGCGTCCCATTCCATACTTCTTTCATCTCCTTCTAATGGTCAAAAAAACTTATCGTCAAACTTAAATGGGATTTTATTATCGTGAGCCAAAAAACTTCTTTTCATATGCCAGGCAAGATGGTTGGAGGAGCGACAAAAAAAAAATGCTACCAAACTAAAATAAAATGCAAGAAGAATACATTTTTTTTTCCTTTGCCTGGGCTTGGCCCAAAAGTCTCTCTAGCTAGATTTACTCAATGTTTTTTTCACAGCTAATGCGCTGATTTATATATATATATATATAGAAAAATGTCATAATTATAATGCAAGTGATTCCCATGAATTGTATGAATTTTGAGAAGTTGCGTTCTCGTTGCCGTTTTCTAGGACAACCTTCATAAATCTTTTTGTAGCATGGACTTGTCAAAAATTTTAATTAACCCGCCACCAAAAAATTGCTTAATTATAAAATAACAATTGCACACAAAAATGAAAGAATGAATAAACGCATAAGAAGTGCATCAACAACTCACGGGGCTGGCAATTAATGTCAATCATGCCACCAACTCTCGACTCGACTCGGCTCGACTTGGACTCGGATAGTCACCAAAATTGGTTAACCCAATGAAGATGCAAGATGATCATAATGATCACCATCATCGTGATGATGATGGGGAGCATGTGTGGATCTGAGGTTTTTGTTTTTGAAAGGTATTTGCTTTTAGAATTTCAAAAGCAAATCATTTTTTTACCTACCTTTTTAATGTCAAAACAATTAAACTGTCGAAAATTAAAAAAGATCATGTTCCTAGTAAATATTTGCTTATATACACAGTGTGTCTAATAAGTATGTTATCTAAATGTTTTAGTTTAATTAAATCTTCTGCATTATAGAATCTTCAATTAACTATCCACTTACCTTTTGAACTTTAAACAGAGAGAGAGAGGGCGAAGGATGAAAAGATAGTTCTTTTAATTTATTGTAGTGAATATTGTAGCAGTGTTTAAAAATGTATATAAGTTTAGTTGGATTCCCTTAGTATTGTTCCATTTTTCCTTGCTTAATTAAACTATCGAGTATTCTTTCTGTGGTGTATTATGCACAAAGTGTTGGAAAACGTTGAAAACTTTAAAAATCCTCAAAAGTTTTACCCTGCAAACCTATCGGAATGTGAAAACAGTGCTGAAAACGATTCCAATTCTTTATCAGACTCAACTTGAATAATTTTAATCCGTTATGCAATGCAATGGAAGTGAAAAATCATTTAACATGAACTGTTTCTTACCTTTGTACGCCCATTGCAGTATCCTGTAATTGGTCATGGGCATTAACAAAAACTATTATTGCATTTTGTCTTACAAATTGTGGGCATTGTTGGGCGACTTCCGTGGACTTTGCAGATCTCACTGTGCGCCATTACCCCATGCTAGTTAAATTAGTTAATGAGCTCTGCATGAAGAGTCATGAAAAACCGCAAAACCTAAAAAAGAAATAACTTTTGTAGCAATAATAAAAAATGCAGAAAAAACGACCAAGAAATACCAATGCAAAGCAACTGCAACTACAACTTTAAGGTGCGGATGACTTTGAATGCACTCGGAAAAGTGGCAAACAAATTGGCCCGCAAAAGACACTAACAAACATCGAGAGACAGAAACAGAAATAGAAATAGCAATAAGCAAAAGAATGAAAAGATTTGTGTTTCTACAATTGTTAGCAACATTGAACTTTAAATGGTAGCACACAGAAAGAGAGAGAGAGAGAGAGAGACTAGAGGTAAAACACATGTGTTTCGGTTCGATTGTTTGTTGTTAACTCGATTCGATCGAGTCAATCGAAATCTGCGTATATACATATCTGCGATGACATCCATTGGAAGTCAAGTACATCACGTTGATGATGATGATGACGATGACGATGATCATGATGATGGCTTGGATGATGGGGCGATTTTCCAAGTTAGAGCCAAGCCAAATTAATTAAAGTACAAGCCATACAAATGTCGAGTAGCATCGCAGAGTTGACCTTCACTTATACGATGATAAATGGTTGGCAAAGAAATTTTTGCTACAATTTTAATTAAAAAGGCCCACTGAAATAAAACAAAAAATTATTAAGCGGAAGCAACACTGAAACTGACAAAAAACCAAAAAAAAAAGGTCATCGAGTGCGCTTGAATAATTGTTGGAAACGAAAAATAAACGCATCAGTTAAACGCACAATAACAAATTAACGAAAATTTGTTAACCGAGTCAATTATGGCTAAAATTTAATTCAAAGCGCATCTGCCAATTTCAAGGTTTCCACCTTGTTGTGCGTGCGAGTGTGTGTGTGAGTGTGTGCCACTGCTACCTTGTTGAAAGTTGTTTCATTTCCACATTTTGTGTGTGTACTTGTGTATTTTTAATTAAACAACATGGCAATTGATAAATGATTTCAACTATTTTCCCATTTCGAACGCAAATAAAACAAAATTTCCATGGCTAATATTGATTTAATTTTTATTTCATTTCATTGGCATTATTATTAGTTTTGTTTTTTCTGTTTAATATTATTATTAGTTATTATTATCAATATTATTGCACATTGATCCGGACATTTGCATTTGTAGCAATTATCAAATTAACAAATCTAAATACAGGTAAAAAAAAAAATTCATTTAAAATCTAACAGCTAATTTGTGCAAAACATAGCAAGAAGTAGCAAAATATATTTAGTTTAATATATCAATTCATATTGCACTTAACTTCTTTGTTATTTAAATTGTAGGTTCTTAACAATAAAGAATTTTACAGGTCTGTCGTAAACTGATCGATCGTTAAATTATTATTTTTTCGGACTGGGAACTTTTGTCCCTGGATATTAATTGTTTCCCAAAAAGTTCACTAAGGAGAATTTATTGTAAATTTTGTGTTGAAAGTTTTTCCTATAAACTATTTATAAGTCTCCACTTCATCTCTCTGTTTTACTTGTTAAAAATCATACATATATTGCACTTGTTAATGGTTAAATTAGCGTTTCTTGACTATTTGGGCCATTTCGTCTAATTGACGAAAATCTATAGCCAAATGGAAAACAATCTTCCAACAATGTCAAGGACTGACTCTCATGCATTCTGTAGACAGAGAGTAGCCACATCTAAATGATATAATTTTTGGATTTTATTCGTAGAATTAACTTATACATAGATCCTATTGCACTTAAAGTCCTTCAAATGTTTTTGTGTTGTTGCTGTTGGGTGACTCAATGTTTGCCGCTCTCGAAACTCACATCCGCATGAAAGCCCGTGTCATCGGCATGATAAACGACATTCTGTATGCGTCCATCTGGCAAAAGTATGTGATATTGACCTCGGGTCACGCCATGCAAATCCCGATTTTGCTTATGTCCGAAATCGTTGCCGGTATGAAAATCACGTATGCGATAACCGAAAGCGTACTTCGAGGCGTATTGCTGCAGCTGAAATGAAACCAAAACGAAAAGAGGGAATGGAGGGACGAAAAGTTAGTTATGCTTATAAGTAGTTATGTATGCATATAGAAAAATATACTTATATGTTTATGTTCAGTAAACCGATAACTTGCATCTGCAGACACACACACACACGCACACACACTCAGTATTGAATTGGCAATTCGTGCGGATGCCGAACAGTATGCAAGGCAAAATGTATTAAGCTCACTGTCATGTACAGTTAAAAACAGCTACAACGAACACTGCAAAGACAGCGAAAGCAATATGAGACGACGACAACTGCACCCAAAATGACAATGCACAAATAAAAAACGAATAGAATAAATTTACTGTACATTGACATCGAATTTGCTATGCTCTTCTAGAATGTAAGCTAATTTAAAGTTGGTGTTAAGAATTTTTTAAAAACTGGAAACTTAAACTGAGTAAAATCAACTTCAACTTCTGTAGAACGGACTCCCTTAGTAATTTCCGATTCTATATGAATGGTAGGCATTTCAAACAGACCTTCTTCTATATATTAGACTTCTTAGTAAATGTATTAAAATATATATATTTTAGGCCCGATGTTCTTGCATTAATTTCCCGATGACTTTCGGCTGCTCCAACATAAGGAAACCTCTGGTTTTTGTAAGCAGTGCCTCCTTTTTTTCGTTTTTTGCTGTTGTAATTCGCGACTAGTTTTAGCATTATATTCCTAAAGTCATTAGCAGAGATTGCTGATAAGAGATCGTGGTAGTTCGAACCTTTGATTTGCTCTTAATAAATATCCTCGAGACTGCACAATTGAGAAATATTCTTTTAGAGACCAATACTTACGTGTTCCTAGTCTGTTGTACTTCATTCTTAATAATTTTCATACATTTTTCTAAAATTTGATGATTATTATATGTTTTTAACATTACTATTCCTCATTCTATATACCAACTTTTACCAATTTCCATTTAAACTTTTCCTAAGGATCTCATTTTGAGGAGCATTTGAAAGTTAGTGTATAAACCCAAGCAATGCTAAAGGCAATGAAGTGCATAAGAGAAATTGGTAGATGCTTTTGCTTCCCCTCTTTTTTTTTTGGGTGGGAAGGAGGAGTGAATAGATTGTAGAAGGAGTTTACTTGACTCAAGTGATGATTGGACTGGGGAGCTGTGAGGCCTGCCTGGAGATGGCTCTTCCACTGCCATCTCTTGGGTGTAAGAGTTGGAAGAGTTTGGGTTTGGATATTGTGTCACTCACATGACGCTTTGTTATGCAAGCGATTGTAAATTGTATTGAGGCAAGAGGCGCGTGCGTAATGAAATTTGCAACAATATACAAAGTCCCCTCCCCCAGTGACACCCCATCCCCTTCCTTATTTTGTATGCTGCATAGATTTGTTTTGTGTTTCGTGTCGTGAACAATTTTGGGTTTTGCCTTTTTATTGTTAAGTATGTATTTGCGCTTCAAGATGAAATAAAATATGCGAATGTGAGCCAAAATTATGGTAGAGAACATGTGACTGTGTGTGTGTGTGTGTGTGTGTGTGCCCGTTTCCGTTTCCGCCCATTCAAATACTTTCTCCCTCTTCTTGTTGACGACAATTGTTGCCAACTTTTGCTACATGTTTTTGGTCTACTTTTCCTCTTTTTTTTCCTGTGGTTTTTATGGCCTAGAAGGCGGCCAACACAAGAGATTTGTGTGTGTGTGTGTGGTGGGTGTGGGCGTGGCAAACTTTTTGATATGTTAATGAGTTGTAAATTAAGTTTAATTAAGTTACATTGTTGGCAAGAAAGAATGAGGGGGAAAAAAAGAGAAAAGTTTTGGCAAAGCTTAAGGAAATTTATGGATAAAAAGCGTTGAAGAAACGTTGAGAGGAGAACAAGGGGGGCTATTGTGAGTATTTGATTGGCATTCATTTTTTTCGCTTTAGATTTCATTCAGAGATATGCCATGTTCAAATGAATTTAAAGCCTCTACCACTAAATATTCATTTAATTAAGCTCAGCTTTCATCCCGTCGCCGCCACCCCCTTAAATCTGCCCCCTTCTTGAGCGAAAAACCACAAGCGCTTTAATCATAATTAACAAATTCTATGGTCCAGCAATTTGCCAACATTTGCACTTAAATTTTTATCATGCTTTTACAATTTTTCCTGTTAATGAAATGCAAAAGAAATATTTCTGCAATGTAAGAGACTAACAAGAGGGTGGTGGGTAGGTGGGGCGGGGGATGCAAAGTGTGGCAAGTCCTTCATTAACAGCCAAGCAAAATGTTAATAGATTTTAATGTGCAAAAAAATAAAAAGAGAAAGCCAAAAGGAGGGAATCCTGCCTTCTCCACCCACTCGCTCTCTCTCTAGTCGGAGACCATCCTAGTTGGGGAAAAATGCAAATAAACCGCATTGCCGGGCAAAATATGCAAACATTGTTATTCCGCTTGATTCTGGCAAGTTTTTCTTCTTTTTTTCGGACTGAAATTCATTACAAATTGATTTGATTTAGGTGGAACATAATTACAATGCAGATGAAACATGTTTTCCAGCGAGAAAACCCGAATTGTGGGGCCACATCGAACTATCAATACTCTAAGATGTTGGGTTTCTTATTTAAAGTAACTCTAATTACACTCTTCTATTGTGATTGTTGTGGTAAAGAATATATGGTCACACTATTTCAGTTATTTATAAAACTGTCAGCCTAAAAGCATGCTATAAAAAAGCTTAATTTCTAAGAGATAATTAGATACAGAAATGCTTTGTGGCTACATTTTATTTTTAAAGAAGCAAACTGCACCTTCTACACAATTCTAATGTACCCACAATTCGAAAGAGTACAAAAAAAAGAAAGGAAAGATACAAAAATCGCTTAATATGATGGATACCAGAATAAGGCAAAAGGTCAGTCAGTTGGTTGGTTGGATGGATCGTGGCCTGGTGGATGATGGCGAGGTTTCTTTTTCGTTCGTTTGGTCGATGGGATGGAAAATGGAAACTTTTCTTATTGGTATATTTTGTTTGCAGGCACTTTTTGCATTTAACACGCCCGCTCAGCAGCGAATTTGTGCAACGACAACGCAAACGACGACGACGAGTCGAGTGCAAAATGCAATTTGAGGCCAAACTACGTGAGTTCGTTTAGTTTGAAGTGATGATGCAGCAGCAGAGGGGAAGGGTGCGGATTGTCCGAAAAGTATGCTTTGGCCATAGCTAAATTGTCATGCCAAGGAGCAGCAGGAGCAGCAGCAGCAGCAGTAGGATAACTTTTCTTCGTATTGCAAAAGCAATAAGCCTTCGACACAAACAACTTTTCCGGTAACTCAATGCTCACAATTCTTTTTTTTTCACAACCGTCTGTAGTAGTAGAAGTCGCAGTCGAGGGTAAAATGCCTTTGACACTGGACTATGGAAATTATATAGCCTAGTTGAAGGGGCCTTAAGATCCAGCTTAATTTGCATATAATCAGTAGAAATGTTGTGATTTATCATCACTCTCCCCCCCCTCCACTACCTCAACCAAAAATTTCACTTTTCCCAGTTTCTACTTTCTACTGGCTCATTAAAATGTTTGTTGTTTCTGCCTTGAGGACATTTTTGGTTATTTTTCGCTTTGTGGTTAACTCCTTGGTGTCCTTTATCATCAGCCTGATTGTCAGTCCTTTGACTTGATGATTTATTTTGATTTTCTCTTAATTGAATTCCGCTTGTCAGATAAAGCAAAAATTTTGCATGATAAGAGAGACTTGAGGCGATTTTGTGGTTGCCAAGTTTTGCCTAAAACCAAAATTAAACCAGAATTGCCAAAAAATTTTCATTACCCGTCTAGGAGTGGCCACGTTTCTATGACTAATCAGAGCTAACCACAAAGGAAATATGGAAAAAGTGAAATGAAATAATTATGCAATAGAAAGAAACTAAAGAACATAGGGTTATAGGAACATATTTTTTATAGAAATTGTAAGTTATATATTTCTGAGTTATTTTTTATTCATTAAAGTATTCATTTTTTATCCAAGTTTATCCGCATTATTCAAGCGCTTACTTCAGTTATCGCTCATTGCTCCATTAATAAAAGGTCGGATAATCATGGACCTACTGTAGTTTTATCATTTCCAATTTCATCTGCTTAAGATCATGATTATTATTTAATTAAGTGAAAGGGTTTTCTATTTTTAAAAGCCTATTTTATATGTATTTCACTTATTTGTTTTGTTGTTCGAGTTTCAGTCTTGAATTTTAATACCTAAACCAGTTGAATCGATTGTTTATTACTCGAAAAAACTGGCTGTAGACAATTGTTTAAAATATTATTACTGCTAATCTGTTGTGTCTAAGCAAAATATTCCTTTTATAGTAACTCGGTCTAACTTTCGGTTTTCTACTCGCTTAGTTCCACATAATTTCGCCTAATCCTTGTCTAAGCTAGCCGGCTAGCTACACAATGTGAGTTCTCTTCAATTAGACCCCTGATTTTCACTCAACCAGAAGGATGGACTGGCCCTCATCCACAGACAAAACAGAGTACAAACAACATAACACTAATCCTTGTGGGGTAACTAAAGCACTCTCTCTCTCTCTAGCTCCCTGTCTCACCTCAGTTATTATTCACACAATTCGTTTAAACACCTCGTAGGAAACCAAAAACCTCAAAGGACATGCAGAGATTGGGTAAAGGGTTTGGGTTGAGAGTTTTGTGTTGGTTTGGGTTGGGTTAGTTGGGTAACGAGTGGCAATTGCAGTGAAGCCCAAGCTGCATGCTCATTTAAAATTGAACAAGTGTTGGAATACACACACACACACACTGGCACACCCACACCCACTCTTGACTCCCTCGCAAAAGGTCAGAAGGATGGTTGGAGCCAAATCGCATTTAAATGGAAATAAATGTTGTGTCCAAACAATTTACAAAAACCAATTTTACAATGTAATGCGTTCAGAGTTTTTGGGTATGTGTGATGGTGAGTCGTTCCTCTGCCAAGCCACGCCACTCCACCCATCCGTCTGTCCATCCATGGAGTGGAACGTGTTCAACAGTGCTGCAGTCATCCTTCCATCTTCATCCTTTTGGGCCAAAAGGCAATGAATGTGTTCTGTGTTCTGTTCTGTTCTTGTCACGGTCGCCACGTTGCCACACGGCAGCCATTGACACAATTGTCGAAAAGTTTTTGCCACTTTTTCAGCTCGGCATACGCAATTATGAGCCAAAAAGTCTGACGACAACGTTGATGATTAGAGAGTGTCACACAAGCTCGTAGCGAAAATTGTTGTATAATTTACAGAAAAACGAGAAAAACGAGAAAGAAAAGTGTTGGAAAAATGCTTTTGCTTTTACTGCTGTTGCAAATTTTAAATGCAAGCGCACCCACAGTTTTTATGGCTCGCTTGTTAGCAATTTTTGCGTTATGCTAGAGGTAAGGAGCATGAGGAGTGGATAGTGGGGTCGGTTGGTTGAATCTCTAACCAAAATTGAGTTATCAGTTTGTTGGCTTTGGTCTGGCAATGTGCTCGGGCTCTCGGGCTGATTGCGTGACAGCTGCTGCTGCTGCTGCTCCTATAGCCTCCTCCTCTATGCAGAAGTGAAGAGAAAGGCGCACGGAAAAAAAAAATAGGAGGAAAAAAAATGAACGAAATGGAAAGAAAAATCCATCTAACGAAATGGCAGAGCAAGAAAAATGTCAAACTACGTGATTTTTATGCGAATGTGACTGTCAATACGTTGCAAACATCATAGAATTGGAATAGAGTACGGAGTTTTGGTATACAACCATCTAATTTCTCTCTGCCCCCTCCTCACTTCTCTCACCCTGTTTGCAGATGACATGCTGCATGCACATTGCAACCCTGCGAAAAAATATATATGTATTAGCCCCCCTCCCACCCTTCCGTCAGCCCCATTCCAGAATTTTGGTTTTTATGCTGTGGTTTATTATGAGTAGCGAATGAAGTGAAGCTAATTTTAAGTCAATGCTGGGTCAGGGAATGGTTAGAGGAAAGAATATAAAGAGTAAAACTGCTGAAATAGCCGGAAAGTTGGAATATACATACATAGCACGATGAGTGCTGGCTGACCAGGGCAAAGAGGTGTGAAAATAATGGCTAGGTTCATGTAGTTTATGGTCTATAAAAGAAATTTACTAGCTAGACTACTGACGATATTGTTAAAATAGGGGTTTAGTTTAATTTAAAGCTACAATTTTGGTAGTTCACATCAGATTTAATCTGCAATTAAGTTTTCTTTGTTAGAAATATGCAGCCACACTAATTTATTTCTCCATGAAAAGTTGCATTTTGTTTACCTTTGTTAAAAGATATTATTTAAGTTTGAAATCAGCTTCAAATTAAAAATTCTTCTTTTCGTTTGCCATGTAGATAACTTATAAAATTTTGAACAATATCTTTAAAAATTTTAAATGTTTTGTAAGGTTTTACGAAACTTCTAAAAGATGTCGCCACATAACTTCATTCTTAAGCGATTTCTCTCAGAGGTGTTAGTTAGTTTTGTCATCCTCTGCGAAAAGGTATTCTTTGTTTAGGAATATGCAGCCACACTAATTGAATTTTCAGTAACTTTGCTCAGATTTGTCTAATTTTCATTGAGAATATTGACTCATTGTGGAACAAAAGATAACGAAATTGTTAATTTTACAAACTGATTTCTTTATTTCAATCTTAAGGATTACCCCGATTCACAATTTTTCTAATATTTTCCACTTTAGTAGCTCTGTTCCCGTTCTCTTTAAATCGGATTTAAAGAATTTGGCAATCAAAGAAAGTTAATCTTCTCTATCCCATCAATTGCCCCGACTACTTGCCACTTCAAAAGCGAAACCTTAAGAACTCTGACCCTGGACGCATAAAACATTTGCAACACATGCCAAGACTGGAGAAAGAAAAACCTTTTCCTTATCCTTTCGCCATTTGTGTTTATAGGCAGGGGAAAACCTTTTCCTTTTTTTTTTTGACGGCTTCGTTGAGTCGACTGCTTTTCAATGGGTAAACTAATAATAAACGCACATATGTTTAGGCAGTCTCCATTAAATAAAACTTAAATCTGTGTGTGGAGCTTTGCTCACTCAGCACTTGCAAAAATATGTTGTTATGCCCGCCCACAGAGCACCCACAGCCCAACGCCCAACGCCCAACAAAAACAAGCTGGAAAAGGGTTGAAATAAAAAAGAAATTAAAATTTGTGAGTTTGTCCCGGAAAATATTGCACCTGCAGATGGTTGTCGTTGGGAATGGAAAATGGGATGTGGAGTGACGACCATTACCAACCATTTCGACCACAATAAAATGACAAATGCCCGAAAAATCTGACCATGTTCACACACAAACACACACACACAGCAGGAGTAGCAGCAGCAGGAGCAGGAGCAGCAGCTGCTGTCAAACAAGTCCCATGACGAGCATTGCAGCGGCATGTTGAGCAGGATAAGAAGCAGTCGGAGGCAGAGGCAGAGGAAGGACGTGGACCAACCTCTAAACTTGAGCCTAACAAGTGTCGTTTTGGCTGTCAGAGAATGGCAGGACAAAACGTCAGACGACACACAGAGAGAGAGAGAGAGAGAGGACGATGACGATGAGGATGACGATGACGAGGCTCAAGCTCAGGCTGCTTGCCGCCGTCTCCCTTCATGGTCATCAGGCGTCGTGTGTGTGTGTGTGTGTGTAGGATGGTTTTTTTGTTGGGTGTTTTTTGGGGGGCTTTTACAACCAGACCGATGAACGAGGCTTAGTTGGACAGGGACAAGGCAAAAGCCTATTAAAAATCATGCTAAATGGCAGTAAAACAATGTCCATGTCCATGTCCATGTGAGTGTGTGTGTGTTTAGGGGGGATGAAGGATCCAGCCCAACCAGTTTAATGGTTTGCTGGCTGGTCTTCACTGGCTGTTGCACTTTGCATTCCATGGCGTTTAATGCGCATTAACACAAAAGCCAGAAATTAGATGCAAAATTGTATGAGAGGAACACTGTATTGCATACTTTTAGGCACGCATCAATGTCAATAAATATAATCAGCTTTTCACAATTGAAAATCCAATAAAAATTGTTTGCAAGCAACCAAGCGCAGCACTTTTACTCGCAGCTGGAAAACAATTTTAAGTAGATTTTCAATTGACAACAACAAATAAGAAGAGAACCAAGAGCAGGAGCAACACCAACAGCAACAGCAGCCGAGTAAAAGATTGAGAAAGAGAAATGTCAACTCACTTTTTGCCTTGTACTTTTGCCTGTTTATGGCAAGTTGACGAAGCAACATAAACTACTTAGTTTACCATTTTGTTGTTGCCGTCTGCAAGATTCCCATTGATGGTTTGCAAAATAGTATTTTTAATGGACAGCCTCTAGAAAAGTATCTACATTCATTTAAAGGTGTCTAAAACCACAGTTTTAGCTATTTAAAAAGATGTTGAAGATGTGTTGGACGCAAGAAAAATGACAAAATTCAAGAGCTGAGTTTTCACGCTTAAACCAGTCGGGAATTATAAGTCGACTTAGTTGAACAAGTGAAACAATCAATTTTCTTTATTTTAAAAGATTTAAAACAAAAATTAGATGTGTCAATGATAAAGTTTTGTACCACTGTAGATAGATAACGATAATAATATCGATTAAGTGCAGCTTCAGCTTGCGATTATCGATAGGAATGCGATAACCTGGCCGAAATGGGTTTATCAAATCATCACCATCGCACTAGCCTTGAGATTGAACTGTCAGAGCTGCCACCATAGTTTTACACAATTCCTTTTATATATTCAGTTGTATTTTATACATAGATCAGTTATAACAGAACTTGCTTGAATTTTTTTTTTAAGTAAAAAAAAATCAAAATTTGTCTTAAAAGAATCCTGTGTCTATTTGGCTAACCTTTCGAATTCCCAAATCCTTGCAAGGTATCAAAATTATCTGTTATTTCTAAACTGAAAAAAGCAAAAAAATGTCTGGCTCAAGTCGGTCCCCGCTTAAGTTGTATCGATCCTACGGCAGAGCAGTGCACAGTGCTTTGCGCCTTTTGGGTGTTCGAAATGCCTGCAATGAGGGGGCAGGGACCAGCAAAGGTCTCGTGCTGGGACTGTACCAAAAGGAAGGCGACAAGGATCCCAAACTGACACCGGCGGGACTCAAGTTCGATGATCGCTTGAACGGCAAGCTGAAGCAGCTAATCTGCGAAACTGAGCTCGATGGCAAACTGGGGCGAGGCAAGGTCTTTCACAATATTGATGCCGAATTCAATGCGATTGCCGTGGTGGGCGTTGGCCTGGAGGGAATTGGTTTCAATGAACTCGAGATGCTCGACGAGGGCATGGAGAACGTGCGCATAGCAGCGGGCGTGGGAGCACGCTCGCTGCAGAAGGAAGGCGTTCGATTCGTGTCGGTGGATGGCATGGACTATGCCGAGCAAGCGGCCGAAGGAGCCACTCTGGCAGTGTGGAAGTACACGGATAACATTACCAAGGGAACTAAACCTTTTATACCAGCCATTGAAATATGGGATTCGCCCGATTCGGAAGGATGGGTGCGCGGTGTCTTCAAGGCGGATGCTCAGAATCTGGCGAGACGATTGAGCGATGCGCCAGCCAATTGCATGACACCCACGCAATTCGCTCAGGCCACCGTGGACGCCTTGTGTCCCTGCGGCATCACCGTGGAGGTGAGGACCATGGACTGGATAGAGGGTCAGAGGATGAATGCGTTCCTCATGATAGCCAAGGGAAGTTGCGAGCCTCCAGTGATGCTAGAGATAAGCTACTGCGGCACTTCCCCCGAGGACAAACCGATTCTATTTGTGGGCAAGGGCATAACCTTCAATTCCGGAGGACTCAATCTGCGTCCCTGCAAGGGTATGGACGAGTATCGTGGCAGTATGTCCGGAGCCGCTGCCTGTGTCGCCATGATGCGCTGCGTGGCCGCCCTCTCGCTGCCCATCAATGTGTCCTGTGTGATTCCTCTGTGTGAGAACATGCCTTCGGGCATGTCCTGCAAGCCGGGCGACGTGGTCACTCTGCTCAATCACAAGACCATGGCCGTACGCGATCTGGACAAGGCCGGCGTAGTCGTTATGGCTGATCCTCTGCTCTATGGCCAGAACAACTATCACCCACGACTTGTCGTCGATGTGGCCACCCTGGGAACGGGTGTGAAGAAGGCTTTCGGTGGCGGTGCCTCTGGCATCTTCTCCAACTCCCACTACATCTGGAAGCAGTTCCAACGTGCCGGCTCCCTAACCGGGGATCGTGTGTGGCGCATGCCCCTCTGGTATTACTACAAGAGGCAGGTCATCGATGAGCTGTGCTACGATCTGAGCAACGATGGACGCGGCATTGCAAACTCCTGCATTGCGGCGGCTGTTCTGCACGAGCTAGTGCCTTGTGTGGATTGGGCGCACATTGATACCCGTGGTACGGGACTGCTAAGCACCTACGGACTGATTCCCTACTTGAGTGCCCATCGCATGACTGGCAGACCCACCCGCACTCTCGTCCAGTTCCTCTACCAGATGGCCTGCCCCGAAGTCAAGTAAATGCAGTGTACCCTCGGAAACGGATCAAACGCAAATGAGATGTGAATAATGTGCGGGTAGAGAGTGACGCATCTTGTTTAGAAGTTTTAGCAGTCTACATATTTTTTCGGCGTTCCATTTTAATAAATGAGGGAAGGTGCTAAAAATGCCTAGCTTACCAGACATTTGCCGACGCTTTTTTTGATTCCTTCTCGTAAGTCTATAGTAAAACAGTCGTTTTTTATTTTTGTGGTATGGGGTTTTCTCGTTGGCATTTCAAAGGAAGTCTTCCGACCTCTGTGAAATTAAATGCAATTTTTTCGACGCGAAACTTTTTGTAAGCAACAAAAAAAGAGGGAGGAAAACCAACAACCAAAAGAAACGCATGTAAACCGAAAAAAAGAAAGCAATCCCTTGTGCTTGAGGTTAACCAAAGGAAGGGGAAATGTCTTATCTTGCTATATCAATTGGACCAGACAACGTCTGGGTGCATAGTAATGAAAGCCAAAGTCGTTTTGCATTGCTTTGTGTGTGTGCACCATCCTTGCTTCCCTTTTGTCCGTCCTCCTGTGCGTTACTCCAGGTGGGCTGGAGGTTTCCGAGGGGTTTTCGGCTAACGACATTGAAAATGCTTGTCGAACTTGAAAATTATTCGATTAAGTGCATTACCGGCGAGACATGGATCGGCAATCAAACTGAATTGCAAACACTGATGGAAGATGGAACGAGTAGGACTTTGCTGCAGGGGTTTTTCATTGTTGTGGCTGCCACATTGTCGTCGCATCTCTCTCTCTCTCTCCCTCTCTCTCTCTCTCTCTATCTGTGTGTGTGTCTGGGGCAGCTTGCCTTATTTATGTTGATTGTGTTTTTGCCTATGCCAATCAATGAAGCACGCTAACGGGAGCGCGCTAAGCCTTTTGTGGTGCGCCCTAAGGTATGCTTTAATTTAATGCATATCCACCAAAATGTGTGGTGGGGAGGGGGGATGAGTTCAGATTGAGTTTCGGTTTCCATTAGCATATATTAAAGAACTTAAAGCATTTACCCACTTAATATCGATTGATTTGGATTATTCTCACTCACCGATTTATCCTCCTGACCGCTGCTGCTCGCATAGTGCAGAGAATTCTTCTCGCTCTCACTCAAATGTGCCGGCAATGAGGTGGCCAATTGTGGCTCATGTCCAGCAATGGGCTCACTCAGATGATGATGATGCACCACCACATGCTCCACCTTGGTGGTCAGTGGTTGGACTTCGTCCTCATTGCTGACACCTTCGTAGCCGTGGGAGAGTCCGTGACCGGGCATGAAATCGATGAAAGAACTGGGCGTGGGCAACTGCTTGGGCCCAACCGCAGGCAATTCCTTGACATCATTGTTGCCGGGCTCGATAATCGGGACATATTGTTTGGTCTTGGCCATGCCAATAAGACGTCCCGGCTGAATGCCCAGAGAACCGTGCCCTACAGACGGAACCGGAGCAGGTGGAGGCGGTGGCGGGGGTGCCACCTGAGACGGATGGAAGAGTATGGGTGCAGTGCTGTCCTGTGGTCGCTCCACCAGCAGCTGCTTGCCCTGTCGCTGGAGCTTGGTCTGCATTTCCTTGGCCAGCAGATAGGTTAGGCCGTGGATTTGATCATCGGGTGACTTGCCTATCAGCGAGGACAACTGCTGGAATTCGGGCAGTTGCTTGTAGTGCTCATTGAAACTATCCGCCGGAGCGTGATACTCAATCTTGATGAGGGGCGAAGCCACTGGCAGGCCATATTGCTCGTTCTGCAGGGGATCCGGCTTGGAAGGGCGAAATTGAGGCGTGATTATATCGGTTGGAGGCGGCAATGGAGGAGGAGCTGGCACAGACAGATCCGCTGTGTATGTATGGTGCACTTCCTCGGTAATTGTGGTCGGCGCTGGAGCTGCCTCCGACACAACAATGGGCTGAGCTATCGTCGGAGTTGGAGCCGCATAGACCTTGGCATAGCTCGGCTTGTAGACATAACGCAATTGCTCCACCACGGGCACGGGTTGTATGTGCACCTGGACCTGAGGAGCCGGCTCCACGTTGGTTTTAATGGGCAAATACTTGACATAGGTTGTGGGTTTTAGGCTATACGATGGGATCGACTTCTTGAAGTGTTCGTAATCGTTTTTCTGGGCTGGCAAATACTTGATGTACGCCTTTCCTCCCCCATGACCCGCATCCTTCAACATCAAATGGCTTATGACCTTTTGCACTTCGTGCGGCAAGGTGGCTATGGACTTTTTTGTCTTAGTTGGAACCTCTTTGTAGACATAGACACGCTTCGATTCGGCCGACGATGATTCGCCAGTGAGGATGACATTGTCATCCAATCGAGGCGCTGCAGTGGTCACCAGTTGAGATTGATTCCCCTTCGCCTGCGTCTCCATGGTCAGCAGAGTGGGCAACTCTTTGCCCTTGCGTCCTTGCTGGGGCGTAGGCAATCCTTCTTTGGCGTCGGCCAGCTCAAATTTGAACATCTGAGGCGGGGTGGAACGTTTACTGCGTTTCGTTTTACGTATTCGCACTTGGACCACCGATTTTCGGGGCTTCTTAGACTCCACTTCACCGGAAGCTGATTGAGGTGGAGGTGGACCCCTGCTTAGATCCAGGGCTCTGGCCTGCTTAATCAATTGAGCGGTTACGGCATCAGGCTCCCGGGCATCGGTGGCCTCGAAGGGAATCATTTTCACCTTAAAATTGGCTGGTTGACGCAGTGAAGCAGTGCTAGCAGAACGCCTGGAGCGACGTGGCTTACGCATTCTACTTCCTTTCGTGGCCTGTGTAGAGCTCACTGTCAAAGGTTTCACTGTGGTCGGTTGCGCAGTGGGTTGACTTTTGAGAGCCCTCTCGTGATGAATTCTCAGCATTTGTTTCACTTCGGCACTCGGCTCGACGGCATCGGAGAGCTCGAAACGCAACATTCTCGGAGCACTAGGTAACTTGCGTTCCTCCCGCTTTGGGCGTGAATGATTCTCGTGCACTTGCTGCTCATTATACTGATTGAAGGCATTCAGATAGCTGTCATCTGTGGGATTATCAATGTGACGCATGCTGCGCAATTTACGCTGATCGAAATAACGTTGCATGTCCTGTGAAAGGAAGAGCGCATTAAATGATGATGGAACACAAGCTAACAATGAACTTACCTCATAGCTGGCAAAGGTTTCGAGAGAGGGCAGACGTTGCCAGGTATCGGTAGCCTCAATTAGAATCAACCGCAAAGATAGCACTAATATCTAAAAAGAAAATTGAGAGAGACTTATTAAGAGCCTTGCTTGTGCGTCGCTCAGTTGCTTGTGCGTCCACAACTCTTGATAGATTTCTAGAACCCCTAAGTAAGTCAAATGCAATTGATCTCGCATTACATCACTTGCAACGTCTTCTACTTAATCACTGGCAATACCATAATTGGTATTACGTCAATGAAAGAAAACTTCAATCGACCAAAGAGCAAACAAAAATCTCACCCAGTCCAATAAAAGTTTAATGACCATATAAAGCCAAAGCCCACACATTCGGCAAGTTCAACTTGCTCACGAGAAAGTGGACTGCGAGTGGATTGGGGAATGCTTCAATCGGATTGGGAATGGGAATGGGAGTCTTGAGACGCGTGCGGAACACGTTTTTTCCATAACTGAGAATCCCAACAGCAAGCACTACACAAAAGCATCGAAACCAGAGAGTCCAGTTCAAGTTGCTTCCGTCCAAACTTGGTGTGAGTGGAAAGTGAAAGTGGGCAGTGGGAGAGACACCCATTGGCAGGCTGGCAGGCAGCCAGCCAGGTGGATGAGATTATTTATGGGTCTGGATCGACAACAAACACAACAAAGTTGGTTGATCCCTGTATCGGTTTCTGTATCTCTATCTTCAGGATCAATGTATCTACTGCCTGACTTGGCTGTAAATGTAATTCAATCAAGCTATAACTTCATCTTCTTTTTGTTGGTTTTGCTAGGTGTAAAGACCATTTAACTAAGCCCATCCAGCTAAATCCAAAATGAACTGTCAACGGTCGTTAAAAATGCAACCGCGTAAACATTTAAACGGTCGTTAAAACTGCGCCTGAGTGAATTTTTATGAACTCCGGAACTCGGGCTCGGCTCAGGCTATGCCCTAGTCTGGTACATGAACCAGGTCGTCCTGCAATCTCTTCCCCTCACTCTCTCTCCCCCGTTTTGTGCCTACTCTAAAACCTGCCCTCAATCTCCTCTCAGCCAAGTTGCCCTTGTTCGTGTTCCACTTGTTGTTGTTGTTGTTGTGGTTGTTGTTGGGTTGAGAACTGCATTTTCTGTGTGTGTAGTGCATAAAATTTTATGTGTTTTCTATTTAACACTTTGGCAGGAGGCAGGGACTCTAGAAGTGATGCTAGATGGTCTCTTCTCATCCTCTTCTCATCTCCTCTTGCTGCTTGTGGCCAAATGTCTTTTCATTTTCGTTCCGAAACCGTTTTAAAATTCAATAGAAAACTATAATAAAAATTTTGTTACGCGTTTTTTATGGCTCTCAAAAAGTGTTTGGAGAAAAAGGCCAAAAAGATATATTCTTATATATATATATTTAACCATTTCCTGTTTTTATGGCAACAAGCTGTGAAAACTTTATCTTAGGTTAAATAGTCTCTTTTTCGATTTTCTTTTCAAATTCAATAAAATTTGCAAAGCAACTAAAAAGTTATCAACTTTAAAGTGTGAACAATTATTTGGATATAACGACTATTTGGAACTTAGTATATTAAATATGAAAACTCCAATTCCTTCTTAACGACTCTCAAAAATGTTGATTCAAAAATTCCCTATTTACGTATTTGCCTTATTTTATCGTTTTAATCATTGGAAAAGTGAGATGAAAACTTTGGTTTTCCATACAAATAATATCATTTCAAAAATGTAACTTTTTGTAATCTACAAAAGTCTTCAAATTCTTCAAAGTAATGTAGAGACTTTGCAATTCAAAATCGATTCGAAAAAACCAACATAATCAGTCAAAAATAATTTAGTCGTCTGCAAAATTGAATCAAAAGTGAAAAATATATATTTTCCTTGTTTCTTAGTGGACTTTGGCCAACTTTTGTTTGGTTTTTTGCATCCTTCAGATGAAGTTTCCTTCTCCTCTCGAAAAAAATGTTTTTTGCCAAACCGCAAAACGAGTGCTTAGCCTCTTTTTTTTCATTAGCTGGTTGTTTCTTTTGGCTTTTGTTGTTGCTGCATATTGTTGTAATTGTTTTTTTGGCCAGGCAGTTTATGTAATTGTTTTTCTTGTTTTTACATTTCAATATGCAGCATGTTGTTGCATGCAACAAGGCGGAAAAACGTTGGCCAGAGAGACAGAAGCCAAAGAATTGGGCCATGGCAAAAAGGAAAACAAACAAAAGAAACTAAAAGAACTTTTACTAATTGTGTTGGCTTGGTGGGAAGCAGAAGAAATTGTAGTTAAGTAAATGGTGAATAAGAGGAGAGGGTGAGGTGGAGGTGGAGTGGGTAGCCAAAACCAGTTTCTCCATTCTGTATTGAGGTTTTGCGAACCCACGAACCCAAAGTCAAGTTCAATGCACATGAAAAGTCTTTTGGCTTCGACTTCCTTTTTGGCCAGTGCAAAATTTGTAGACAAGAAATGCAAAAATTGCCTCACAAAACTTTGCAAGCCATTTAAATTGCAGAAAAAAATGGGAGGAAAAATTCCAGTTTCGATTTGCCAACCGTTTTTCTTTTCATCCAAGCGGAGGTCATAAAAGAAAATGCAACTTCGCCACACTCGCAAATACACACACACACACACACACACCCATACACACACTCATATGTGTTTTAAGTTGCGTAATGAAATGGAAAGCATTTGCCGCATTTCATTTTTTTAATGGTTTATGCTTGGTAAATTTTGATGGGAAATGGCTAATTGAAGTTCAAGTGCCAGTGCTGGGAAGTACCATAAATGTGGCAAATAAAGCGGACGTTTTAATACCCATTAACCATGCAACCGAAAGAGTTTATGAAGACAGCCAAAACTACATTAAATTAAATTAATTTTGATCCGGGATATTCTAATAGTAAAAGTTCCACAGTATTAAGAATCAAGTGAAGAGCCGATCTAAAAGGCAGTTCCAACTTGTTTTAAACATAAATCAAGAAAATATTCCAAGATAATTAGAACTACCCAAGCTCGATATGTATCGATAGTGCAGAAAAAGTAACCTCGATATATCGAATATTATTAAAGTCTTCATATAAAAGATGTTTAAATGGTTTTTGTTCCGAATTAAGTTCTCTATTAGATATATATTTATCCATGGTAGAGTGAGAGGAGCACATTGTGAGATGGAAATTCGAAATCTTTAGTTGATCTAACATTTCGATGTATTACAGCGACAAATATATCGATAAATTAGAACTCAAAGCTGCAATCGCTTGAAAGATCGTTGATTTATGCAACGTGGAATATTTATAAGGACCACTAGGGCCTTAAACTATGTATAACTCTTTCAAACCTGACGCTAACTTACTCGGAGTTTTTTTTAAATCATTTTTTAAACATTTTGTCTTTGTATGGTATAAGAAAGATGCAGTTAAGTCGGAAGGAAAGAGGCTTTCCTTAAGTATGAAAGAAACTCTGATGGAAACATCATTCTTTCACTTGCTACATGGTAATTCAAAGTCGTTGTCGAAAATAAAATTGTGACATTTTTGGTTCAATGATAATGAAATATCTGTTAATCCGTAATGGAATCTGCTGTCTGCTGTCTGTTTGGCCAGACGAATTTTTCCTTTTACTCTGACAATGGGGAGAAAAATTGGCATTCATTGTTTGTTTCATGCCTGAATTGCATCTGCATTAAAAAGGGGGAAAAAACAGCATTAACAACTTACCGTTAAGGTGAGGAAATGGTGAAGACCTCCATTGAGGAGACTAACTGAACCTTTGGCCATTTTTGGTTGGTCTCCTATTTGGTCACTTGTTATCTGTTTATCCTGTGAATAATTTACAACAAATTTGCGATGCACTTTTGATTTGCAAATGTCTTTTATTATTTTTTCATATTCTTAATACAAATTTTTTGCTGTGTGTGTCCGCAACTTTTGTCTATTTAATTTAACTTTAGCTTTGAGCTTTTGTTTAAACTTGGTCTTCAAGTTGACGTTGTCCTTCGCGTTCGTTTCTCATTTATTTAATGCGACTTTTAATTTGAGTTTCGTGGAGTTGAGTTTTCTGTCTTTTGTGTGTTTACTTTTGACGCTGACTGTGTGTGTATGCCGTGTTGTGGCTGAGAAGGCAGGCGATGAAAAACCGCACGCTTGCGCGCTGCTGTTGCAACTGTGCCTCAAATTTTCGCGCCACTTGAGTTTTGTGTGTGTTTTGGGTTCGCAATTTTCCACACAAAAGATGCCAGCCCAGTCAAACAGTCAGCCAGTCAGCTAGCCAGTTTTTCCTTCGTTTTTTTTTGCTTGTCGTTTTCGTTTTTGCCTCTGCTTTGGCAAAGTGAATTTTCCAACAGCAGAGATTTTCCAGCTGTATGTAGATGCTGTTTGCTGCAGCTTTTGGGGCTTAATGGAATTGTGATTAAATTTGTCATGCTTAGGAATTGTAGGAAGTCTTTATCAATTGGTCAGGCAACATGTAAATTTCTTTTATTGATTCAAAAAAGATTTGAACTAAAAGTAATTTCTATCTCAAAAATCGTGCGCTGGTCTGGCTTTTGGGGTGTGGGAACTTTAAACCAATTAACTTTATCTGTTGTGGATTATATATATAAAGATTATATATAACTTGTAATATTTCAGTGGAAGAACCCTATTAATTTTGTGTTTTTTTGCCTAGTCCAGAAGGAATATTTTGACTGAAAACCAATTGATTCATTGATAAGTTTTTGTTCAAATCGGGCATAAACAAATTTATATATCTTTATGCCAATAAAACTGCTCGATTAGTTAATTTTTGAATATGTTTTTCCTAGATTGACCATAAAATAAATGCAAATTAACCTTACAATTAAGATAGGTAAACTAAATCTATTTATTCGATTGGTTTCTTGGGTGTTTTAGAGCTATTTGCCAATACTTTGTATAGTTAACATTTGCTCCTTAAGTTCAGAAATAAATATCATCTAAAAATATGAGTATATAAAGAAGAAAACAAACTCCTTACAAATTAAAGAGGTTTAGTTTCCTCTGAGTACAGCAATTTATATTTTAGACTAAATTGATAATCTAAAGAATCCCTTTCCTTCCCTCTTCTTTTTAAAGGGTTTCCAAAGGTAGGGTATACTAATGTAGTTGTCTTTTAAGTGATTTTCTGCACACTTCTTTTTTTGTTTACAGCCTCAGCTTGAATTTATTTTTGTTGGCCCTGGCTTTGGCCAAGAGACGTCAGCCAACTTTTGACCATAAACTTTTTCAGTTCAACAGCAAGCAAAAAAAAAAAAAACAAACTATTTATGCGTAAGTTTATTTACTTGATTTAAGTTTTTCGCCTTTGATTGTGCTTCCCCAGTGAGGCAAGTTGTTGAGTGTATTTTCGTACGATTGTATAATTAATATTTTAATGGCATTAAGTGAAATGTGCTCGCATTTCCTATGAGGCCAGTATACATACATATTTAATGCGCCCAATCCATGTCGGATTATATGACTATATGTACGTACTTATATGATTTATAGGAAGAATGCAGCAATGCAATGGTTAAACAATCGCAACGATGATGTGAAAGTTCAAACTGCAGTTGCTTATGCAACAGCGATCAGTTGCATCTCCGTATCTTTGCCTGATCCCAGTGACTTTGTTTGCAATCTCGGCACGCGCTCTTCGCCTGTCACGCACGCGCCTTGGCCTGATGAAGTAGCTGACAAATTATACATATATATTGTACAATGTATAGATGGAGCTGTAGGTACTCGTAACCGCAGCGATTGTGTGAGCTTGAATTATCTTTGCCAATGTATCTCTTTCACTGCTGGTTAGCTGCTTAGGCGATTAGTGGATTTTAGTTTCTTGCTTTTTTTGCTGATTTTTTATAGCTAAAGACAATGTTCACTGAGGATTAATGTGGAAAGGAGTAATGTTGATGGTGCTGCTTGAATATTTGGCACTTTCACATTAGCTGGAAGTGGGAAAGGCCATGACATAAAGCTGAAATTGAGTTATTACTCGTAAAGTGATATGAATGGATCATGGTTGAATGAGGAAGAGGGTAACACTATCACGCTGTGGGTGATAAAACTAATTGGGGACCTTCTAAAACGAATCCCGCGAAATATTATCTGAGATAATCTTCTGACACGTGTATAACAGTTTCAATTCAAAGAGCTATCAGCTTTTCAGCAAATAATAAGCATGGGATTGTTTTAAAAATACTATTTACTGTAATTTGATGAAGGATAGCAAGCCTATAACAGTTTGGAAATAGTTTCATTGTGTATTCACTAGATTTCGAACGGTCTAACAATGGTATAACAGTTTAGCAATACTGCTTTTGGAAATTCCAATAGTTAAACTGATTTTCAACACTTTAAAAGCATAGAAAATGATATAATAATGATTCCACTCGACTTTCTGGTTTAATGAAAGTTAGATATTATATATAAAAGACGATTATTAGGTATAAAATGCCTGCAATTAAATGAACAAGACAATTCGTTGATATTCCCTCAATTCCGCTATAGACGACTCTGTAAACCAATTTGGAAATTAAAGAATTTTGTATGTTTTTTTATATTCATTTATTCAAATATATACATTTCTTCTTATTTTACTTAATTCTAAATATTACCTAATATAAACAATCCAATTTAAAGTTGTAGTATGTATAAATGTTTTTGAAAAGAGCTATAAAGTAGTAAATTTCCATCTACTGACAGTTATAACAGATTATAACAGTTTTATAAGAAGCTTAAACGTAACATTTTCTTAAAAATGGGCGACAACTCTTAAGCTAGTCTAAAGGTAATTGAATTTTAGTTGTATAACAGCATTCGAGCATTATCAAAGCAGCTTGGATGATCTTTTTAATAAGTTCTTATAAGGTAGAAAGTTCTCATAAGGTAGAAATATTGGCACAACAAATTTAAAAGCATTTCAAAAGTAATGCGAATCACATTGTGTAACAGTTCTTTAAAGAGTCGTAGAAGGATTAAACTGAGTTCTTTTAGTTGATATATTCTTTATCTGAAGAACTTAAGCTCTATATATCTTCTGCCCCCCCTTTTGAACTTGCTACCCATGCCCTTTCTGTTCATTTCTCTTGCTCTAAGTGCATGAAGCTGTGGGTCCACGGCCTCCCTCTCTAAATAAAACCGCATAATTGCAGTAATCTTAGCAGATTTACAATCTCGTAATAAATTCAACAGACACACACACACACACACAGAGAGAGAGAGACACAAAGATGAGCCAGAAGTCTCAGTGCCAACTCCACCTTCAAATTTCCCATCCTCCGCCCCCTTTTTGCACTCTTTGCGTAGGCAATTGCAGCTGCAGAAGGCGGAAATCTCACACAGCAAAAAACTTGCATTGCGGATGCAGTCATCGGTGGCGTCTTAGTCGTCGTCGTCGACGTCGTTATAGTCGTCTTCGTGGTCTTCGTTGCTGGCGGAAGTTTAACCAACTAACAAAGTGACTGAATGCTACAACAAGCCACATCCAACAAATGTGCGAATCGTTGACACTTGCAATTCAAAAACGGACTAAACGAACTGCAACTGGTTAACCCGTTGGATGTTCCAGTTTATGACAATGACCAAGCTCATTAATTGCCAGTAAATTATTTTTGTTTCGTTTTGAAAAACTTGGACAGTTGGTCATTTGGTTTTGAGGAAATTGGCAGATTGCCAGATTGCAGATTGGAGCTTGTCTCGATGGCAAGATCGGCTTGAAACATTTTAATTGAGCCATATGAAATGCTTCCTTCATGTTGGCCAAGGATAGTCGGGTCTGGTCTGAACTGGACTGGCCTTAATTGTCTGACACTTCCCGTTTTCGTGGTTTTGGTTCCCGAACTGAACTCAACTGAAATCTAATTACGCCATCTCGCCCTGGTCAGGCAAAACCAACGAGCGCAGCAAATTGACAATGGACACAATAAACGGGCACCAGGATTGGCGAGTAGGTGGAATGGATGGCGTGTCTCTCCCACCAATGCATTGGAAGGAGATTGGGAGTGTCACACATGTGCGACAGTTTCTGATTTATGAACACAATTTCCACATTGACAATGAGAGAGCCAAAACAGAACAGAACAGAACAGAATAGCTCTAAGCAGATGAGAGCAAAACGATGTCCGGGGTCCAAGGTCCGGGTTCGTTTTCGGGAAGTTACCCTCCGCCATTATCTGTGTTTAGTTTACGAGAAGGAATTCCTACTCTCTGCCCACTCCCAGTTCTGTTGCTGCTTCTGCTTCTGTTTCTGGTCTAGGTGAGTTATGTTAATTGAGATTCAACTCTGCTGATATCATAAGAAAACTGCAGCAGCTGCGCCTGTTTGCCTCAAGGATTGGAAATTGGAAGACCATAGTCTGGGTTTCTGGACATTACATACATCGCAAGCCACCCACCCACCTACATATATTAGGACTAATCTATGCCAAAGGAAATACTGTCAGTGAATTCACATAAAAATCACCACCGAATTGTCCGAACGGCAAGCTCAAGCAATTGTAGATACGCAAAAATGTTGGCCAAAGAGTTGGCCAAAATATTCTAGAGATGACACTGCGAAAGCAAAGAATCTCTCAATTGATGAAAGTCTTTTCTCCATTTAACGAATTTAAGTACAACTAAGATGGTCAAATGTCCGTCTGTTTCTATTCAAACTAGTCTCTTAGTTTTGATTCTTAATTGAACTTTCTTTGGGTTCCATTTCGGATAATTGGTTTGTGCTTCAAATATATTAAGTCTATATATAATTTATTACCTTTGCTTATTATTCCATCAATTTGAAGTATCTGCGAAGTGGGATAAATCCGATTTCTGTATACAAATGAAATCTTTGCCTTAAGTAAGAGAAAAAAACATTTCTTCAACCTCTTTTATTATGCATATTTGTTGGCATTGCCCATCTCTAAATGGCAATCGGGTATAAATGGCTTGACTTAGCCCCCTCAAGCCGAAGAACATAAATTTCTCGACCATAAAACTGCAGTTGAACCACCAAGGAAAAAGAAAAAAAACCAAGGCAATGAAAATGGCCAGAAAAATTAAATGCCAACTGAGAGTCAAAGTTCTTATAGGCCTTATAAATAACCCACATAAATGCGAAACATTTAATTTGATTTTCCTTTCTCTCCATTCTCCCTCTCTCCCTCCCTTTTTCTTCTCCTTTTTGCCTTGCCTCATTCTGTTAATGACACACACACAGAGTCAAGACATTTCTCCAAAAAGGGGTTTTCAATCAAAAAAATTGACAAAAAGGAATAAGAGTGAGAAAGAGAGAGAATGGGAGACAGAGAGAGAGAGTGAGAGATACAGGCGACACACGATACGAAGTCAACTGAAAACTCATTTAAGGCTCCATTTCACAATCAAGGGAAAAAATGGAGAAAACTGGAAAGGGGGGCGAATAATAACAAAGCCAATGTGTGTGTGTGTGTGTGTGTCTGTGTGTGTGTGTGTGTATTCCCTGATAGACCAAATACAAAGAGTTGAACTTCGTATGCCTCTTCGAGACAATTTGCCACTTTAATTGCCTCAATTTTTTGCCCATTTTTAAGTCAAATTCACTTGATGGCCCCAAATGTCTCATGGTTGTTGGCCCCTTCTTCTTCCTCCTCCCCCTTCTCGTCCTCACGTTGTTGTTTTGTTTGATTTTACATTATTGTTGACTGTGGTCGAAACTTTCCTCTGGCCTCTCTATCTCTCCTTTTCCTCATCCTCCTTGTCTCCCATGTGTCGTTCCATTTATTGTCTCTGTGTCTCGGGTTTGTGTCGTCTCCTCCTGCTGCCGCTGCTGCTGCTAAAATGCTTTGTAATTGCAAACAATTTGATATTAAGTACGATTTCTAATTGTCCGAATGATTGCTTTCCATTGAGGTTGCCAACACAATGTGAATGGAGGACGGACTCCAGAACACCACTTCATGTGTGTATGTGTGTGTGTGTGTCTCTTACCAAAAAACCCCAAATGAAGTTTTATGGCCAAAAGTAAATATTTGACAAGGAATTTATAAATGACAAATGAATTGTGCAGACATTATAATTGATAATTTCTCATTAGTTTTAACGATAAAACATTTTCAACTTTAACTAACTTAAACCACTTGCAATTGGCTATAATAAATTATAACTTTCAGTTAACAATTGTTTCATATGGAAATATATTAATGAAACAAGCCTGAACAAAAGGTATTTCTGCAGTAAAGTTTAAAATATAGAACTTAAATTTATTTTCAATTTTTATCCATCATTTATTGTGATGAAAACTTATCTAAAAATGCATTCAGAATGAAAATAAATTCCATCTATTTGCTCTATTCAGCAGAAATGTGTTGCCCTATCAATGTGTTTCACTCTCCATTAAATCCCACAAATAATCTCTGAAAAAGTTCTCGATTTGTCACATTGAAAAATAATTAACTTGCCATGCTAAGCCCTCGGTATACATGTATTTGGATATATCTTTCACTGCATTGCAGTGTCAACTAAGCATCTTCGAGCCTTAATTAATTAGTCAGAAAAAGGCGAATGATAAATATGCAATAGTCTAAAGAACTTGCTAATCAAATGCGTATACAATAAACCAAACGCATCATCATCATCATCATCGTGATGATGGCCAAAATGCCTTGGTCATATAATTAATTAAACTTTTATCGTTTTTGCTAATGTTATTTGCTCTCTCTCGCTCTCTTTCTCTCTCTTTCTTGGTTTCCACTTATCTTCATTCATTTGCTTTAAGAGTAAATCCTTGTTTCTGTGGGTTGAAATGGCCAAAAATCTTTTAATGCCACACAAAATTGCAAGACCGCAAAACGACAACGAGAAAACTAAAATATCACTCATACGCCAAGAAGTCCCCCCCGATTCTCTCAATGAAATTTATGCGCGTGTTGTTCTTGGAAGGGGATAGAGTGAGCGGAGGGGAGGGGGGTGTGGTGGGGTATGGTCTTGTCCTTCGTTTTGGCTCTTAATCTAAATCTGCATGTCAACTCGAAGACCGCATAAATCACAAAATAATCCCAAAGTAAAATACCAAAGGCAAATGGCCAGCTTCCAGTTTGGAGATCCGGCTGCTGCTGCTTCTGGCCAATTTTTTGGTATGGGGCGTGGCTAGTCTATGGGCGCGTGCATTAACTTCAATTGTCTTTTGTCTGCAATGCCACGCCCACTAGGAATCTATATATTTTTGTGCTTGCTTGCTTGCTAACCAATCTCTGTTGTAAATTTGCTTTGACAATTTTTTGGTGGAAGGCGACAAAATGTCATTTGGCTCTCACACTCACAATCACAACCACCCACCTCCCACCTCCCCTCGTCACTTTTCATTGTCCACAGGCTTTACCTATAGGATTTTCGGGGTCGCTTTCTGGTTTCGGTTCTGGGTCTGGTTCTGGGTCTGGGTCTGCACAGGCACTTCATTTTTATCGTGACAATGCCAACTTGGGCCCCGCAAAGTGTAATTCAACGCAATCGCATTCAATTTTATTTAAAATTGTTAAAAACGCTTTTCACACATACACACACAGAGACAGGGGGAATGGAGGGAGATGGGGAGGAAAAGGGGAGGACAAACACCTCACTCCTCCCCTCACACCCTTCGAAAGCGAGTGAGTTGCGACTTATCCCTTTCATTCGATTTGCTCTTTGGGCATATGAACTTTATGACTGAACTTCGTTTACTCCTTTCAAAAGGAGTCATTGAATTGGTTTAAAAATATTTAAATGTATTTAGTGTTACGATTGCGTCTTTATTTGTTAAAGTCTTAATGCATTTATTTACCACAAAATTCTGTGTAAATTGGAATCGTCCAGCAAATGAATAAATGAAATTAAAGATCAAAAACTTTTGTAGGACAAATCTCCAAAAAAATATTAAAACATTTGACTCTGAAAATCGTGTGAGATTTGCTTTCAATGTTAAAATATCAGTAAAATAATTCCCAAAACTAATAGTTGTTCCAGAGATTATATAGGTATTTTTCGAAGGATATTTTGAGTAGAATAATTACCCCGTAATATCTTTATATCAAACCATTTAAGTCGTATTAAAAACTATAGTCTGAGAAGATTTATACAAGAAAACAATACAAGAAAACGGTTTGGAGAATTAGATTTTATATATATATAAATAAATCGAAATATATAGCAAACTACATCTTCTTCCACAAAAATATTTTGAACAACGCTTTCCACATGTAAGAAGCTAAGAAATTGATTCAAAATATGTTAAAGATATAGATGATGTAGGCAAAAATCCCTCGATTTACATAGTGTATTGGAAGATAGATAATTCGAAACGATTGAAACATAAAGGGTATATAGGGAAAGGATATTGAAACATATTCTAGTCGTTAAGTTTAATTTATTTTTGTGGCAGAGCAACTTGTCTTAGATTTTGGGATTCCACCAAAAAACAAGACCCGCAAAAAAAAGAAAAGGTTCGCTTTATCGTTTGTCGACCTCGAACATCTACATATACGAGTATAGCCCCCAGATATATCTATTGTTTTTGTTGCCATTTTGGGTGGGTGGGCGGTTGTGGGCTGTGGCCCGCCCATTGCAGCTAATGCTGATTTCATTTGTTGTTCATTCTGCTCTCTCTCTCTCTCTACTCTGCATACATAACAGAGATAAAGAGACAAATATTGTAAATGAGACTGCGACAAAATCATCAGACAAAAGCCCACACACACAGACAAAGGTTTCGGTTACTACACACACATGAAGATATACATATATAAATATATATTGTCAAAAAAGGCTGTTAACGATGGCGGCGAAGAGGGTGAGGGGTGGAGGGGGGAATATATGTATAAGTTTACCTATGAAAAAGCCAGGCACAAAACAAAAGACACTCAACGAGTGCAGGGAAGAAGGGAATTAAGGCATCAAGGGTGGTGGCGGGGGCGGGGTACGGTTAAAACCTCTCAGAGGGCTTCAGCCTCAATTGAAATAATTAAGTGTCAAAATGGCGTAGACACACACACACACACACATACGAAGCGAGAGATTTTTGGCGGAAATGAAAATGATTTTTCCTGAAAATTACTTGGGTAAACGTTAAGAGGGAACACGAGAAGAGGGAGGTGGAGGAGAAAGGATGACAGTGGAGCCCGGTAGATGGCGCCAGCATTAAGCGACATAAAATGTAAACAGTTTAAAGTTTTTTTTTATGCGGGGGGAGTTACTCCCCGTGTGGGTGTCTGTATGTGTGTGTATGTGTGGGATTACTGCATTTGACACGCCCTGTTTTTTGGGATTTACCAAGGTGCCCGTCGTGGTGAGAACGGGGAAGGGGGGGAGGGGGTGGGGCTCAGTTTGGTTAGGGCGTTAAATACTTAACTATTGCGGCAGTTTGTTGGTTGCTTTGAGCCAGGGATTTGATTTGAATGCAAATGCGGGGTTAGAATTTGTTCAAACTGCAAAATGGAAGAAGGAAAAGACAATTTTTCGGTTTGCTATCCTTTTGCGTAATGAAAGAAGTGAAGTGAAGTGAAGAGGGTGGAAGCAAATTAAGAGATAAACGCAAATTGAACAAACTAGAAGGAGGAAAATCCTCAGCCAAAAGAGAGAGAGAAAAACATAAGAAAGTACTTTGTTTGATTAAGATGATGGAATACGAAAAATAGTGTTCAAATTTGTATCTAACTTAAACTGAAGACAAATAGAAGAGAAATGTATTCAGTTGACTTTTATATAAGAAAAATTTGTTGATTGGGAGTCCATTAATGAGAGAGACTAGCTAATGTCAGCAGGTACGAGACAAAATTTACTTCTGAAGTTACTTCTTGGGACGAAGGCTTTCTATATATTGCAAAAATAGGGTTATTACCCTTAAGAAAAGCAAGTCCTTAGGCTCTAACAGTGGATTAATTACTAATGTCGCACAGTGGTATCTTACGTAGCACTTGAACCGTCCGAAATTGCCTTTTGTAGTCCCCAAAAGTATGCTACAAACGGCTTAGCACTTGACCAATTCGTTGATTTTTGACTAAATGGACATAAGAATATGTATAAACATTTTAAGCTTAGGATCGTCGTTTTGTCTATCCTGTGATGGAGCTTTTTCAGAAACAAATCTAGTGGATGGAGCCTCTAAATCATAAATGGGAGTCCTTTCTTCATTCATTCCCCGTTTTCCATCTCTAATTTGAAAGTTGTTCATATAGAATCCAACTCAACTTCAATCCAATTACACAAGTCAACAAAAATTAAATTGTTTTTTTCTACCAGAGTAAACTTTGATCTAAATAATAATTTTTGCTCTTAGTTTTACTCAGAATTATCCCAAATATCATGTTGACCAGTGTCAAAGACATGAGAGTATAGAAAGTTGTGAAAGAGTAAACCCGATGGATGGATGGATGGATGGATGGATGATGGTTCAATTATCGGTTCCATGTAGATGTTATGTCAGTTGATTGCAAACTTGCCTAGCCATGCCCCAAAAATGCCTCTCCTGTGTTTGTGGGTTTTCATGTTTTTTGTTGTTGTTGCACAGATTTCCCAATCTAAATAATTTACCACACACTCACACACACACACACACACACAGAGCTCCTCCTATTGGACTGTAGTTGCTACAACTCCTCCCTTTACACACAAAGTAAACACTTGGTTGTTTTGCTGCCGCACTTTTACTTAACTTCCTCCCCTTTGGACCATCCCCTCCTCACACACACACACACACACACACACACACACATACTTGAAACCAAACTATGGAAAACTTTGCCAATATACTGACAACACAAGCAGTTCCAGTTGCCAGTTCGCAGTTTGGAGGAGCAGCTGGAGGAGAAGTGCACCGGGAAAAGCCCTCAAACCCCAAAAATCCATTGTCGACCTGCTGACCGCGTCGAACGAAAACCGCACGCATGCTAAAAGTGTGGCCAGAGTGGAGTGTGGATGGGGAATGGAGAGTGGAATGACTTTAAAGCCACCCCCACTCCCCCTCTCCCCGTCTCTATTTCTCTTCTAAAAACACAACAACTAACAACTTGTTGTTGTTGTTGTTGAAGTTTTGTGTTGTTTTTGACAGAAAATTGCCAGGCCAAAGAGATGGTCTCACAAAAAGAGAAGACGACGACGTCGACGACGACGATGGGAAGAAGAATGTTAACTGCAACGGAAGTTACCTGGTTTACCTGGTTCGACTATCCCACCCGCTGAGCGTAAAGCATCTTGGCCATCTAGTCCGCCAGAGTTATGCAATCACAAAGTTGTTTGCCCTCTCCCCCACCCCCACCTCTTACTATCTCACTATCGTCATCATCATCCGTATCGTCAACAGTGATTGAAATTCTTTGCCTGGCAGCAGCAGCAGCAGCAGCAAAAGCAGCTTCTTCTCTTCTTGTTGTACAGCCTCGGTCTAAGTTTTCATTATGGTTAGTTATTATTATTATTATTATCAAAATCATCTATCTCTATGCATGACCATGCCCAGCAACCGCATCCGCATTCGCATCCGCATCCTGTTGCCTGCATTTATCCTGGCTACACTTCATTGTCAGTTGTTGTTCTCGGTTGCTGCTTCTGATTGAGATGGCGGTGGGTGGCAGGAGAGGAGGAGGATTGTGTCTGAGATTGGTAACAATAAAATTGTTTGGCTGTTGTTGAAATTTCCTTCACTCTACTCTATTTATTTGTTGTGTGCCCTGGCAATTGAGGGTTTTTGATTAGTTTCTTTCCTTTATTATTCTCTTCCTCATTCTCATTGATTGCAAGAATCTCATATTGCTGAGGGGAATAACACGAACTCAATTGCAATGAGTTTTACAATTTTAAACTAATCTTTAACAAAAATAAAAACATTGCATTGCATACTTTTCGGCTCAGCTTTAACAGCAGCTGCAGCTACTCAGTTAACAGAGTTCTGTTAAGTCTGCAAATTTACCCATATGTCTGTCTCACTGTTTATATATGTGGTTTCCACTCCTCCCCTAACTGCCACTCCCATCAGGTTTCCTTCTGCTGCCAAAAGTTATGACAGTTTACATTGTTAGCCACATGGCAAAAGTTCTTGCCAATTTTTTGTTTGGCTTTTGCGGCGCTGATTGAATAGACTGAAAGTGCGTGTGAAAATGTTTCTGCTGATTCTGTCGACACTTTTGCCAAATTAAACAACTTCCAACTGAGCTCTGGATGGGGGGAATTCCAAGCCAAACTATTTGCAGTCATCTCACCTGCATTCCTTTGGCGTTTCCTTGTCGGCCATTAGCGTTAAGTAGTCAGAGACCACAAACGAAATGAATTCACCCATTGTTAGCCGTGACACGAACCCTTTTCAATCGTTACTTGACACTTGACACCACCTTTTCGCTTTGATATTAAGATACTCTTACTTTATAGAGATTCCATCACAGTTTTTATTTCGCTTTATTTGGATTTATAATTTCAACTAATTCAGAAATCAGTTCTGGTATATTTCTAACTCTAAAAGAATACATTTTTGTCGTCTAAAGTTAATGAATATTGAATTATAATTGTATTAGATTGCATAACTCATTGACAAGTCTATTGGAAATATTCATAGTAAATAATTGGAGACTTTAAATTGAATCTACAAATCATCTGATTATCCTTCGTTCCCTTAATTTGTATGACCAAGTTTGTTGTGGTAAAAATATGTAATTTTCTATTTTAATAGCAATAATATCGGCCTCACTCGTTCCCATTTCAATCCATTCTCTAGATCTCTCACATATTTAAGTTGCCAAGTTGGTGACTTTTATATTATCGATACATACCGAGCACTCTTTGTTACGGCTTGAATATTTAAATGACTTTCTGAACCACAGCTTGTCACATTTTGAATGCTTTTTGTTTCCTTTCTTCTTATGACTAATCCAATCTGCATCATTTAAAGTTGCAGATCATTTTAATATAAGGATTGTCAGCTGCACTTCTAATTCCAATAATACTCCAATAAGATCTTAAAATTCTTCTTCCTATTACTTCCTTCAAGCAGCCGCTTCGAAGCTATAAACTAATACCTTTTAATTTCTCAGTTAATTTTAAATTTCGTGGACAGAGGAGGGAGAAGCTGGGAGGGATAAAGTTTTGTGAACAAAATGAATAAAGTAAATGCAAATGATAAAGAAAATTAGTTTGGAGAAAAGTCGGAAAAGTTTCTTAGAGTATTTCATTTTCAGTTTATTTTGCATTTTTGAGGCCTTTTACTTTTTGGTTTTCTTCTTGTTGGTCAATAAACCGCTCTCTCTCTCTCTTTCTCTTTCTCAATCGTCTCGCCTGGGGTCTCTCCTTCTCTCTATCTATGTCTCTCAGACATTTGTGTGCTTTTGACATTTTTGCGTTCATTTTCTGTGTGACAAGTTTTCTGTGGTTCATTGGGGCCACTTTACGGGCATGTCAGAGGACATCGCATCGTACATCCGGACATTGGAGGAGGACGGCCTATTTCACACTTTTATAGAAAATTTTTGCCAATTGTCTGGCGACGTTCCGACGTACTCGTGGTTAGCTTTTTTTCGGTGTCTCTTCCTCCTCCTCCTCTACGTCTTGCCTTGCCGGAAGTTTGCGCAATTTTCAAAAGCGGAAATGCAATTTTCGGTTCAGCTGCATTTGTCTCGCAAATGCCACGCCTTCATCAACCCCCGCCCACCCTCCTTCCCCCCTAGAAAACGCCAACTTGGGCGGCTTGCCAACACATCGTATATCAAATGCAGTGAGCAAGAGGGAGACGGCGAGAGAGAGAGAGAAGAATGAGAACAAGTTGGCAGTCCCTGACAATGACATGCAGCGCCAAACCAGAAAAAGCATTCAGGATGAGAAGGCCGCCAAAAATGCAGAGCACAAAAAAAAAAACACCGAGAAAAACGTGGGGCGAAAAACTTGAAAACGTCGCCCATAGCTGAGCTGAGCCTTTGTTGTTTTTGTTGTTGTTGTTGTTGGTAGTGTGTGTTACGCCTTTTGTGGCCAAAACTGCAAAATTTATTTCACACGCGTTTTTCTCCTTATGCAAACGAAAAGTTTTCTTCTCTCTTCCCTCCTTTTCTCTTCCCTCTCTCTCTCTGGCATGCAAAAATGAAAATGTTGAAAAATACTTTTATTTATTTGCATATAAATTATTCAATTGTTCCTTTTTCCCCTTCCCCTTCCTCCCATACCCATACCCATCTCTGTGTGTTTTTTTCGGGCATTCCTTTTGCCTTATCTTTCTCGCCCTTTCGCCTCCTGCCAAAAGGTCCTCCTCACTGGGGAGTCTATCAAAATGCTGAATGCATTTGCAATTGGAATTGATTTCGATGGGCGTGGCCAAGTATTGAACGAACAATTTTTGATTTATGATTGCATGTTGTGGTTAAGAGAGCAAAAACCTTAAAGTAATCTTGGCTTTAAGCCTTGCATTTTGGTTAGTAAATAAGGCCGCTTGATTTCGGGTTAATACAACATTTTGTCAACTTAGAAAGTGCCTTGGTTGATTGTGATCTTTAGGACATTATGGTGGGTAACTCAATGGAGCAGATGATGAACAAAATAGAAGAAACTTACTGCTATAAAAACATTATAAATTATTTAGTCATAATTAATACATCAATACGAACAGCTTGACTTCACTGGAAGTCCATAAAATCAGTAGGAATAACCACGAATCCAATACCTTGACTTTACATTGGAAGTCTATAAGGATAACTAAAGCTAATCTCAACGAGAAGCTAAAATATTTGAACATATACTTAGAATAAATAGATTCATGGAGAGTAATAATAATTTATTTTAATATATTATTTTCACTTTGGTATAATTAATAGAATCGAATGGGACAGAAGTCAACCCGCATAATCGATGCATTCCGGTCTGAAAAAGTTACATTTTTGTGAGGTAACACTCCACTTTTTTGCCATAGATTTTTAGATAGTCATTTGGGGACAGGTTTTTGATAAGTTTCTCTGGGAATTGGACCCCCCACCGAGAAGGACGACTCTCTTGCAGGTCAGGTCTGAGCTCAGCGTCAAGTGAACCTCTTCACTTGACTATTCTTTTGTTCACTCACTCCCTCATTTTGGCTTTCGCCTCTTCACATTTCCTGCCGCTCTGCGAGAACACAATGAATTAGAGAGAAGCTCTTCATGTTCACTGTGCCTGGGTGCCATGTCATTTTGCCACTCCGCTTGAAAGTTTCCGCTTCCGTCAACACGTGCGCTAAACGGTTTGTCTGCTTACATCTATCTATCTCTCTCACTCTCCCATTCAGCGGCATGTCGACCATCAAATGTCAAATGCAGTCGCCCGACGCCTCGACGTGCTTTTTGGAAATGCTGCGCAAATATTTGCAAGGCTGTTTTTCTTATACTTTTCTCTTCTCTTATTTCTTTTTTTTTTCGCCCCCCCTCTGTACGTTTTTGTTGGCCGCCTAAAAGCATGCTTCAATAACATTCAAAACTCTTGTCGTACGTGTGAGGCCTTCAACTTGTCACCAAAAAATATCTTCTAATATCTTTTGAGAGCTACATGTGTTGTAAATTTATTAGCTGTCATATAAATCTTTGCACGCTGCCGCCCTTTTAGAGCAGACGTGTTTGCCATTTTGCCAAACTGTTATATATATACAATGTGTGTGTGGGGTGGGGGGGAGGGAGCATGTGCTAGGGGCGTGGCAACTGTTTGCTGAGAGATAAGATTTGCAGTTGGCGGGGGGTTTGAAGTAACCCTTTTCCACCTCCTTCATCACATAAGTGTAGAATTTTTCATTTACATAAATGCTACTTAAGGAAATTCGTAATTTTTCTCCTCTCTCTGTTTATGTGTGTGTGTGTGTGCGTGCGTGTGTGTGTGAGGGGGGTACAGTCTGCAGTGTCATGTCATTTGTTTAATTAATATTGCACCTAATTGTAGGCAATATATTTTTGCAAGGATTTTATGATGACAGATATTTGTTACCTACTTTCTAAAAGAGCGGGGACTTAGCTCAGCAATTTGCAAAGTGTTTTGTGAGGTTATGTTGGCTTTAAAGTTAGGTTAGGTCCACAAAAAAAAAACAGTAAAGAACAGAAAGTAGATCTAAAATATACTCAATGTAGATAATATACAACCCTTATTTAGGTTTGAGGTTAGATTTTCAAAATGTGAGGTTATGTTCCGTGTTTTTAAAATTTTCTTTCCTCTTTAGATGGTTTAATACAATTTTTATTATGATTTAAATGCATTTTGTTTAAATATGTTACATAAATAGGCAATAATAACTATAGCTGTATATTTTGGCACGCTTTACATCCTCTGACATCGTCTTCTCTCCTCCTCTATTGGGTCTCTGTGGCCTCCGCTTGCTTTAGGGGATTGCCTTTGTCATCGATCTCCACAGAGGGCACCAGAGGTGGCTTGAAGCCATATTCCATATGCAGATTTCGACCAAAGTCGGGACTACGTTTTAAGGTGTGACCGTTGCGCCAACGCTGAAACTCATCGAACTCATTGGAACTTGTGCCCGGAGCAGGGACAGGTCCAATGTAGGACTTCACCATTTGTGTAGGAGACGCCGCCACCGAGGAGGAGGCTGCTGTGGCCAGATCCGCGGGCAGAGTATTGTAGATATACCGAGCACCTTGCAGCCAGGGTGATCCCAAGGGCGGAGGCGGCGGGCGCAGATCGAACCGCATGTCTGCCAGGCTGAAAGTGGCCACTTTGGGGACATCGCCGCGCACTGGAATCACTGGTTGCTTCTGCAGGGCCTTTGCTGATGTCTTGGTCGTTGCTTTTGAGGGGATTGTTGCCTTCGGCAGCGTTAATTGTGGCAGGAGTTTCTTTAGCATGCGTGTATAATAGTTTTGAAGGACTTTCGGAGGAATGTGACCCAGGGAATGAGTGGTCCAGGGAGGCAGGGCATTGGGGTGGGCAGAGAAATGGTGGCCATGTGGTGACACTGGTGGCATGGGCATGTGAATGGCCACGGGAACGTGAATGGGTATGGCCATGGGACGATCCACGAACTTTTCCACTATTTTCTCCACCTCCACGGGTTTCTCCACAATGCGTTCCACCTCGACGGGCACATGCTTCTCGACGATTTTCTCAACCACCGTCTCAACGGGATATGGAACAGCATGCTCCACAATTGTCTCAACAGGATAAGGACGATCGACATAGTGTTCAACGTGAACGGGCACTGGCACAGGTTGGGGCACGGCATACGGGATGGGTATATGCTTCTCCACTATCTGATGTTTGACTGGATGATCCACAATTTGATGTTTCACTGGATGATCAATGAATTTCTCCACGTGATAGTGTTCGGGTATGGGCAGGGGAGGATGTTCTGGGTGTGGATGATCTGAATGTTCTGTCTCCAAGTGGATAACCTGTGGCGGATGGGGGGGCGAATGTTGTGCCTCCAAATTGATGGTAGCATGGGAGTAGGCGCCCTCTTGCGGCGAACTATCATACTCCTGCTCAACATTGATGGGATTCTTGGCCAGGGAAACATAGTTGTGATCGGGTTTGGGGGCTGGCAGCTCTGGCAATGCACTGGACACGTATTTCTCGGGACTCAGATGATTCGGTTGCTGCTCGTAGGGCTGGTGATAGATTGTCTCATGCTGCTCCACCAGACGTCCATCCTTCTCGGTGATCAGCTTGTTGTGTATATTCACCGATTTCTGTACCTCCACAAAGGTATAACCATTCGGCTTGACCAGCAGTTGTGTCTCCGGCTCGGAATGGGTAATCTTGGGAGCCGGAGCATGCTGCAAATGCTGTTGCGATGGCTCCGCCGCCGCCTCCGACACGTACTCGTGGGGACTGGGCAAGTGGAGTGACAGATCTGATTCCTTCGGCGATGGCATTGGCGTTGTCTGAGCCGAATTCAGGGTGACATAGACCAGGCTATGCGGGGTATTGGAGGATGGAGCTGGAGCAGCTGTGGGCGAGGGCACCGCTTGTGTGTTGAGCTTCGATTGGGAACTCTCCTTGCTCAGATGATGATGATGATGAGTTAGTTCCCGTTGGTAGGACAACTGGGCGGCAGGACTCACAAACTGTCCACTCTCTCGAGGTGGATGATTGTTCACCTCGTAGTGGAAACTGGCCACTGCCTTGCCCACGCCGCTCTCTCCACTGCCCGAGATGATGGGCTTGAAGCTCTTCAAGAACTGCCGCGATGGCGCCTCTTGGCCACTCGGGTGTCGCTGCTGGAAACGCTGCTCACTGTGAAATTGATAGTGATCCAGAGCTGAGGATGGCGTCTTGGACTTCACCTCCTGCTCCTCCACTTTGCCCTGCGCTTGGGCCTTGGCTAGGGTGTCATCGTGGATAATATGGACATTGATCTGCTGCTCTTGACCCGGTCCATGTTGACTGCTGTAGCTCTCCACTCCTCCTGTCTGCTGGAAATTGTGTCCCCCCGCAGAGGGGGGAAGAACTCTCTGGTGGTAGCGTTGCTCATGTTGATTTGACTCTGCTATCTGATTGTCCTCAATCAGTTGTCCCTCCTCCAAGTCGCTCTCATGCTCTCCGAGTATGACTATGGGAGCACTCTCCTCTGCCACCAGAGTCTCATTATCCTCACCATTGGCCAGGGGACGCAGGAGCAAACTGGGCAGGACTGGGGAGTCGACAGCGGCGCGATTGATGCGCAACAATTCATCGCGCGAGATGTGGTTGGTGCCATCTTTGAAGGGGGCTTCCCCCTCCCCACTGCTTATCTGCTCCACCACAATCTCAGTGTGGCCAGGACGCAGCTCTCGACGATATTCCTTGGTCACAGTGGTCTGATAGCTGTAATAGGTTTGATTCTTGGCCATGGGCGAGCTGGAGGGACTGGAAGGAGTTGTAGGCGCAACGATGGACGCCACTGTGGTGGCTGGAACCACAGCTTTGTCCGTCGTGGTTGGAGGAATCTCTGTAGAGACAGTCTCCTGACCACTGAAGCGAAAGATGTCAGAGAAACCATTGGGAAATAGATTATAGAGCACTTCATTGACAGTTTCTGTCCGGGATTTGGTCAGTTGACGCTGTCGATGCATAGTTTCCACTGGCAATTCGTCATTGATATCGAATTGTATATAACCATGGCCATTTGTCTGCGAATTCCCAGTCTCCTGAGGAGTGGACACAGTGGGCAAAAATCCAGGCACTCTGGAGAGTAGAAAAAGAATTGAGTTTCCAATCTCTCTCGCACACCCCCCTCATCCGCCCACTTACCCCACAAACTCCTTGTCCTCCTGGACCTCCTCTTCTGGCACTTCACTGCCATACTGAAGATCCTCCAACTCGGAGGAGCTGGCCGCCTGCTCATTAACCTGCCAAAAGATGAATGTCAAAATTGTTTGTTGGAAACCCTGTGAACCTGCTCACCTCCTCGGGCCTGCTGTCAATCAAGTCATCGGACAGATCGCTTCCTGCACTCTCCACGACGACTTGGGTCATTGCCGTTGTCACATTCTGCGGCCCCTGTGTGGGCGGAGGCAGAGGCACATCGGTGGTAGAAGTGCCGCTAGCACCAACCATGCAACAGACGCCAATGATGAGAGTTGCTGCCGCAGTTAGCAGTTGAAGTTTGGGCCACATGCCTGAGCTGCCATTAAAGAAAGAGAGGTTCGTTTTGGGTAATGATGATGTGAATAACCCCGCACAAACTCAAGAGCCGCAAGAGAGACTCAAGAGACATTCCAAGGAAAGAAAAGGAAAAACAAATAACGACAAAAAAAAGAAACAAACGTCGACGACGACGACGACTGAAGTTGTCAAGCCTGTTTGGCCCACACTCACTCTTTGATTTTAACCGATAACTCTTATGATGATTTTTCCTAAGTGGCTTCACTTGTTTTTCTCTGCCATTTTCTTGGAGTTTTCCCTAAAACAACAACACCAAAAAAAAAAACCGTTTACTGCTTTCCACGAGTGGTTGAACTTGGCGCTTGGTGTTTTGGCATTTGCTTTGGGCTTATGTCATTGCTACTGGCAACGTAATGAATTATTAATTATCTACCTCCCCCCCCCTATACACCACCCCCTTTGCTGATAGTGCCCAGGTGAGTGCTGCAGTGCTTGCTCACATTTAATTTGGAAAATTGAAATTGATGGCATTTAAAATGGTTCATACGAGGGGTTTTCACATAGTTTAACTAGCTGTGTGTGAATGTTGTTGTTGTTGCTGTTGTTGCTCTTGCATTTTGATAGGCATTAAATATGCATGCCAAAACATATTTCACTTGCAATATTCAAAAAAGAAACACAAAAAAACAGCAAGCGAGCCTTGAGGTGATTTTGCTCTTGTTTTTCTTTAGGCTGTCGAGCAGGTTGGTTTTTGGTTTTTCTGGTTTTCTTCTCTGCGTTAGACACTCTGTCGAAAGTTGGAAATTGGAGTAAATCATTAACGGAAATTATTTCTAAATTGCATCGACAAATATTATTGAAATCCAATCAATTTTCGGCCTAATCAAAATTGCAAAGTGCAGCACCACAAATGCAAAAAATTAAGGTTAACTTGATCAGTTTTTCTTTTTGTTGTTATGCCAAAATTATCCAAATAACTTTCACAATTTTTCAAATATCTTTTATAGATTCATCACCAGAGGGGATCAATCAATTGGAGGAGGAGAATATCAATCCCAGAAAATAAAGAGATATCCTGCCTAAAGACTATGAAAAATGGCAATGGTCAGAGATTGGTGAGTAACTTATTTAGTTTATAAATTAATTGTCAAATGTTGGTTACACAAGAGACTAAAAGGTATTTTTTCATGGGGAAAACATTTTCGAAAATGTTCTAAACAATGCTCTGGCACTGAGAATATTTTCCCCACCATTTCTTTATAGTATAGCCGCTCAATCCTAAAAAACAAAACTGAAGATTCAATTCATATTTTTTAGCCTTTGTAAATAGTTTCAAAACCCCTTAAAATACATACACAATTTGTAATTCTCTTGTTCCAAGTTAACCATGATATGGCTAACTATTGAGATTAACCTCTTAACACGAAGTTTTGTCCCTTAAAGGATTTTTTGAGTGTCCTGAAAAGTTTCTCAGACAAAAATTTCCTTTGTTTTACTTTACCAACAAGATCCGAGTTCGTGCAATTTTGTAAATTTCTCACTAAGTGTCAACAAGATGCAGATGATTAAGAATACAAATAAATTTTGAATAAAGAAATCCTTTTTTCCTTTAGAAAGTTAATGGATATTTTTGCTGAAACATTTTTTGAAATAAACACCAAAGTTTTTCGTTTTCTTCGATATATTTCGAGATCTTATATGTATTCATTCATTGCATATAAAATGATAGTAAATTATCTATAGAGAGATATACCTAAAATAATACTTTTCAAGATGTTTTAATTACTTAAATACCTTTGATTATTTCATTATACAATGATTGTCTTTATTAACCTTTATCATATAAAAACATGAAATTTAAATAATAGCTAACATAAATTGTTCGTAAATCCTTTTTCCAATAATTCACTATGAAATTATTATTATCTATTCGATTTTGTGAAATAAATTGTTAAAACAATATATATTCCAATGCCTTCACCATCATTCAAATTCCAAAATTGTTTAAACCAAACATACTTGATCAATAATACCAGATAACTTTGATATAGTACAAAGAAAAATTGAATGCAATTTTATTGGGCACTTAATCTCAATTAGCTCACAATTCATTGTTGTTGCATTTTGTATTATTAAACATTATTACAATCATTTAGCACTTGTTTGTTAATTTGTTCACTCGGTGTTTTTTTTTGCTGCTGTTGTTGTTGTTGTTATTAATTTACCTGCATCCATTAAATGTTGCGAGTAAAATGTTCAAGCGAAAATTAAAACACTTAATTATTTATATTGATGGGCCACACAATTGAAATGAACTATTAAATCTGTTTTTTCATAAAGTAGTTTTTTTTGTTTGTAGTTCTTTTTTTGTTGCTTTTTTTTTTCGTGAGGGTTTTTTTTGTTGGCTTTTCTGTAATTTCTCAGGTGTAATTTCTACTTGACGACCCTGACAGTTGCGCGTGCGCGTTGCGAATGAAAGTGAAACCGACTGGGAGCAGGCATTTCGTTTTCTTTTCGTGGCAGTTGGTGGAGTGTGGAGTTGTGGAGTCTTGCTGTTGCCACCACCGATGCGGCTGTGGCTGCTGCTGCGGTGGCTGCCTGCTGCCTGCCCGATCCTTAAAGTGTAGCACAAAACTTGTCTTTGGCCAGGTCCGGCGATTGCGCAAGCATCACCTTCTCCTCCTTGCTCCTCTCATTTCTCTGTCGTTCGCTGCAATGACACTTTCTACACCCTGTAATCAGAGGCCAGATAGGGCGTATTTATGTTTGATTACTTTATTCATCCATTCAGTATTTAGTTTAGCTAAAGAGGGAAGACTGAATAAGTTGAACTTGAGTCTAACTTCCGCATTTTTCTTAGGCATCTGCTTTAAAAATCTCTTCGAATGACTTCTTCTTGTTCTTCATTCAGATTTGCCAATTAATTTAATTCTTATTAATTTGTTTGTCAAAGTTCATGCTATTTAATTCATACATTAGTCTTTACAAAGTGTAAAAAACAGAAGTGTTTCAGTGTCTCCTTAAGAAAGTGTTTTAGTTAGTTTAGCAAGTGTTTATTTCCTCCGAAAATTGTTCATTTTGCTTCAGTTATTTCTGAAAGTATTTCAGTTCCTAGAATTTTTTTTTTAAAATGTTCCAGTTCCTTTAAAAAACATTGTAATACTTCTCTAATATTTTTAGTTGTGCTAAAAAACTTTTTCAATTAATTTAAAAGGTGTTAAATGATTCAAAAACTATCAAAAATGGTTTCAGAGCATACGTTTTGCTAAAAAAATGTTAAAAAAAAGTTATAAAACTTTTCTAATGTATCTTGGTTTCTCTAGAAATTGTTTCTATTCCTCTAGAAAATGTTCTGGGATCCCACCACATTCAATAACTATCCAATAATCCAGACAAAATTCATGAGCAAAGTTTCATGTTGTTAGAGTCATGGATCGTTCATTCGGCGATAGGTGGCGCCACTCGTGTAATGAGCAAGTTGTTGCAGTAGTCACTTTATCCACCCAATAAAGGGTATCGCAAAGTCTTTGCTCTGCAATAAACATAAATGCTTGCAGATTTTTTTTCGGCTTTCTACAGCAGCAGCAGCATTGACCCTGCCAAAAAAGAAAAGAGAAGAGAAGCGGAGAAGAGGGAAAAAACCTAATCGCGGGAAAACTGTGCAACAGGTTTCCCTCTCTCGTTGCCATAAATACTAGTCGAAGTAGTCGAGGCATTTGTGTACCCTCTTTGGGTCGTTTAGTTGGGTCGCCCAGTTGTGCCACGAAGAGTGAAAGCCCTTTCTGGTAGCCAAGTACTTATCTCTCGGCATAAATTTTCCTTTAGCTACATTTCCATTTGCCCCCCTCCCCCTTCTCCCATTTCCCCATTCAATCATTTCACACTTGTCGTTCATTTGATGGCTGTGATTGTTGATTTTTGCTATTTCCATTAAACTTTAATGAGACGGCGGCATTTAGACATTGCTTTAGTTTTGTTAATTTTATTTCGCGTTTTTTTTGCATTTTATTGCTGCTGTTATTGTTGTTGTTATGTCGTTTATTTGTTGTTTGTTTGTTTGTTAAGCGTTTGACGTTTTCGAGCTGATTGATTAATGTGTGTATGCGGTTTGCGGAGTCCCATTTTTTCCTATCTCTCTCTCTTTGATTTATTGAAATGTGACTTTTTTATACACACACACACACACACATGTACATATATTTATTTATGCTTTGGACAATTCATTTTGTTTATTGCATATTTTATTAAAGTTAATATATCTGTTAATGAGTCGGCAAATCATCTACCAAAAATCTACCATTATAGAATTAATTAATAGAAATGCTGCAAAATAATCGGATAATAAAAATAATTGATTCAAGTACCAAAAATAATTGTCATTTTGAGAATGCTTATAGCAAAAATCATTGTTTTAACAATTGTAAATTTTCAAATTTTCTAGTTTCAAAATTGATGAAAAAACTCCACTGTCCAAGCCTCTAACTATGCCAATTTTTAACCGATTTCAAAACGTCATGTCTTTTTTTGCTGCTCTGAATGTGAGTAATAAATTGGCATTCAAATCTAAAAAACTAATTTTGCCTCGATTTTTGAAAAAAATTACAGTCAAAATTTTCAAAAATCGAGTCGAAATTTTTTTTCCAAAATTCCAAGCTTTTGATACCATTTGAAAGTATCTAAAAATATAATAAGAATGAGATAAAAAATATTGAAATCGGTTGAAAAATGTCTAAAATACAGCCAAAGGAAAATTGAAATTTTGACCAAAAACATCTAATTTTTCAAAAAGTTTTCAAAAATCCCCAGCTTTGAAATCTTTTAAAGTTTTGATGGCATTTTAAAGTAGATAAAAATTAGCTTAAAACTGCATCAAAACTTTGGAAATCGGTTGAAAATTGTTATAAATACAGCCCTCAGAAAATTACAATTTTGGCCATCAGTTTTTCAATACATCTTACAAATTTTTTGAAAAATGCTGAACTTCGCAAACCCATAACTACGCCAATTTTTGGCCGATTTAAAAAAGCCATGTCGTTTTTTGCTGCTCTGAATGTGAGTAATAAATTGGCATTCAAATCTCAAAAACTAATTTTGACCCGATTTTTGAAAAAAATTGCAGTGTATACTGTAAAAATTTTCAAAAATCGAGTCGAAATTTTTTTTCTAAAATTCCAAGCTTTTGATAGCATTTGAAAGTATCCAAAAATATAATAAGAATAAGATAGAAAATTTTCAAATCGGTTGAAAATTGTCTAAAATACAGCCTAAGGAAAATTGAAAATTTCACCAAAACCATCTAATTTTTCAAAAAATTTTCAAAAATCCCAAGCTTTGAAATCATTTAAAGTTTTAATAGCATTTTAAAGTAGATAAAAATTAGCTTAAAACTGCATCAAAACTTTGGAAATCGGTTGAAAATTGTCCTTAATACAGCCTTAGGAAAATTTCAATTTTTACCAAATATTTTTCAATAACGGTTCCAAAATTTATGCAAAAACCTCAACTTTGCAAACCCATAACTATGCCAATTTTTGGCCGATTTAAAAAAGCCATGTCGTTTTTTGCTGCTCTGAATGTGAGTAATAAATTGGCATTCAAATCTCAAAAACTAATTTTGACCCGATTTTTGAAAAAAATTGCAGTGTATACACTGTAAAAATTTTCAAAAATCGAGTCGAAATTTTTTTTTCTAAAATTCCAAGCTTTTGATAGCATTTGAAAGTATCCAAAAATATAATAAGAATGAGATAGAAAATTTTCAAATCGGTTGAAAATTGTCTAAAATACAGCCTAAGGAAAATCGAATTTTGACCAAAAACATATAATTTTTGTTAAAAAAATTTCAAAAATACTTAGCTTTGAAGCTTTCGTTAGAAGTTTTGATGGCATTTTAAAGTAGATAAAAATTCGCTTAAAACTGCATAAAAACTTTGGAAATCGTTGGACGAAAGAAATATCTGAGCCAAAGATTAAATTTAAATTTTACCAGAATAAGATAATGGCTGATCTTCATTTGGGTCATTATAATTCTTATTGCTATTAAATTCAATTGTAGATTTCTCAAATTAAAATATTAAACTTAAAGCTCCAACTTTAAGCTATCTAAAGTTTCTTTTAATTACAAGGAATACAATTTGATCTGCTTGGTTTATGGTTCAGCTAACCAGAAAGATGACTGAAAGATATGCAAAATGTTTGGAATCGATTCGACGATCGACATGCTTTCTTCTCGTTCCATTTCTTTGGTTCTTATCTCTCTCTGCAGCTGATTCGCCTAGTTTATGTGACTTTCTCTCAATTTTTGGGTGGCATTTTTCCACTGGCATTCGTATTTTTTCCGCCAAAGACAATTACATATGACAACAAGAAAATACAAATTTACTCGGTGAGATTATATAACCGAGGAGTGGACATATGTACATACTCGTGGCTACAATACCTGAATGAATAGTTGCAAGTTGCAACTGTGGCAAGGAAATTGCTGCAGCTCATAAATTGTCTGTGGCTAATTTTCACCAGCTCAGCTTCAGCAAAATGTAGCAAAATTCAGCACTTCCTTCCGCATGGGAAAACTTGTCGCTCAAATGGCAACCCAAAAAAAATACAAATACAAAAAGATGAAAGGAAATCTATAAAATGCCTTGACCGCACATATAACGAGATGAAATCCCACTGAGAGAAAATTGCGGAAAAATCTATTAAAAGCAATTAAGTTAATTTGATTTCTGGTCATTTTCTGAAATTTATTTATTGTACTTGTTTGATTTCAAAATGCGCATTCGGGCGTAAAGTCCGTTCATATAGAAGGTGTGTGTGTGCCAGGGAAGAAGAAACCTGGCTTCAGGCTTCCCCCCCCTCCCGCCTAGACTGTCCCTGCGCTGCTGCTAATTAAGTGCACAGGGCAAATAAAATGTATTAACTCAGAGTGAGAGAGAGAGAGAGAGAGAAAACAGCAATTACAATCAATGGACCAGTTCTCAAACCAAAAAGCCAATTTCATGCAACAATCAATCAAAAACCATTTTTAATTTTGCGTTAACAATTTTTTGTGCTTTTTCTCTCTCTCTCTCTCTCTCTCTCTGTCGGCGTCTCTCTGTCTGTATTTCTTGCCGCCTTTTTAACAGTGTGAAGTAAATTGGAAAATAAAGTTAAAATTAAAATGCATTAATTGAACTGTGAAATTTCATAAAAGTGTATGAAAAATTATTTGCCTGAGCCTTCCCGATCCTTCCCTGCCCCACCCCGCCCATTTCGCCAATGAAGTGCAATGGAAATGATTTTAATTGTCAGCGTTTTATGGACGAATGCGTTTAAAATCGCCAACGAATCGAGTGGCGCGTGCAAAATACGTTTTCAACTATCTGTATATATAATTTACAATTAATAAGTAATTGCTCGCCGAGGCGTGGCTGTTTAAGAATCAAGTGAAGGATATCAAACGAGACATAACATATTACATGCAATTGGTAGAAATCAGTTACAGGTAACATTGACAAGCCAATCAAATGACATGTCGACACTTTTCTTTTTGGGCAAGCAATTAAAAGTTATTTGCAGAGACAAGTATTGAGAGTTGTGCTAAATGAAAAGCGATCAGAGTTTGACACTTTCACATGTCATTTCGATCCACAAATATTACTCGAGTATAGCTTTTGCTATTGTCTGGCTATTGCATAATAAAAGTGATTCCAGTGATTGGCACTTGCCACTCGAGTGAAGCATTTTCTTTCTCCTTGCAACGATCGAGTTTAACAAGAGAAAATGAATCGATTGAAATAGTTTTATTACCTCAATTATTCAATCTATTTTAAATAAAAGACGAAAGTTTCAGTACTATTTTCTTTATTTCTTCTTTTCCAAATTCCAATCCTTATACTAGCTTTAGCTACTAGGCCTTAAGCTAATTCTTTTCTTAAAAATAAATTCATATAAATAATACAAAATTCCTTATATTTATATATATTAAAAAGTTCTTAAGTAAATGTTTATGCTATTCCCTAGTAACAATTTATAAAGAAAATGCAAAGCCAGGTAAAAAGTTTTCTAATAAACCTTAGCTTCATTAACTTTTTACTTAGTTATGCATTTTTTGCTTCTAAGAAACTAAAAATTTTCTACCTATTTTATATCTATATATTTCATAATCTAAGTACATCTTAGATTCATTTATTTTATATCGACAAGAGCCTGGCAAAGATGGTTCTTTTGATTAAAAATAAAAATTTGTATATTCCTATCGCTTCAAATGCATACGAAAAACCTTCCATAGAGTTAAAATAAAACGAAATATATTGTATATGTATATTTAATATGAATATTCTAAAGAATTGGCGAAGTAAATTAATTGTCGTTGATTGACAAGCTAAAGTATTAGATTGAAGTTATTATTTTCTTCTAAAATCTGGGCAAATTCTGCTTCAATTCGTTGTCTATCATTAAATTTTGTACTTTATTTCGGTATCCCATTGGTTAGCCATCTGGCCCATAATTTTGTTCTCATATTTACCTTTATTGGAGCATTTGAAAATGAGCAGTTAAATTCTCTTTCTTTCCCTCTCTCTCTCTCTCTCTCTGTGTGTGTGGTATTTGTGTCCATGATACAAGTGCTCAATAAGTATGATGGCCAACTGTTTGTTGCAGTTGTTGCATCAATATCAATCAAAAATGCCAATGAAAGGGAAAGGCTACAACACACACACACACACACAGTAGGAGATTTAACCAAAATAGCCGCAGCATTTTGGGCAACCACTGCAAAAGCAGCAGCAGGAACAGCAGGAACAAGAGGAGATGCAGGAGGAGATTGGAGGCAATTCCGGTTTGCATTCGTTCAATCTGCACATCTCGTACACACAGTAAGCCCCGGCTATCTGGTCCTACCTATCAGCAACAACAAAAACAGCAGCAACAACAACAACCTTCGAACATTTCCATTCCAGTTGCGTTGTTGTCATCAAGCGCGAACGTTGTGGTTCATGTTTATTACTTGGAAATCAAAAGTACAACGACACCGCAGGATGGACTGGCCAATATGATAGTGGAATAGTGGGGAGTGGGCAGAGAGAGGGGGATGGGGTGCTGGGTGACTGGTTGGCTGGCTGGCTGGCTGCTACACTTTTTGGCCTAAAGAGTTTGGCCAACCTGTTTTTGTTTTTTTGTTTCGGGGTGATAACCAGGCCGGTTTATGTGGCACTTGACGTGGCTTGTGGCGCTAATGACAGCAAAAACGGTTAACCAAAGAGTTCACAAAAGAGGGCGGGGGCGTAAATATGAAACTACACTTAGAGAAAAGAAAGAGCCAAGTCACTGTAATCTATCAATTGAAATTCCTCGGCCAGCGATCGAGTGGAATAAACTTGGAATGGGCTCTAATGTCGACGCACGCGCCAAAGCGAAAGGTGCCACTAATGGCCACCAGAGCCAGAGACCAGCCAGCGACCAGCCAGCGACCGAGCAACTTGAACCTGCAACAAATATGTATCCGCAATTGCCAATTTGGCATTTCTGTGCGCATTTCTTTTTAATTGTTGTCGTGGCCAAAACCACAAACCACAACCGGCTCAAACTGCAAACCGCAACCACAGACATTTCTCAATTTGCTTATGATAGGCGCCATTCAGAGGATTTTGAGGAACCAAATGCCGAATAACAAACCAAATATCAAATAATTTAACCATAAAAATTGTAGACTTATGTCCATGGGGCGAGGCGACTGATTGATTTATCTATGGAATATACAACATTCGATCAGTGGTCGATCGGTCGGTTTCCCCCATTGCAATGGGTGGGGCAAATCCTCCTGCCTAATGTTAATAAAGTTATCGCAATTAGCTGGTTGATGGTGAAATCGCCTAATTGGTCAGTTGGGGAAGTAAGTGGGCAGATCTTGTTGCAGTTCATCTACCATCAGCGAATATTTCTCTAATGAGTTGGGCAGCTCGAGTGAGTGCAAGAAAAGCCATGAAAATGTGTCATAAAAAAATGCATAAAGGAAAAGCCATTCACTTATCCATTGCCTTTTTATTCCTTTCCTTGGAATTTATTTATTTTCAATGCTTTAGTTGCTTAGGGCACTCAAAACAATTGAATTATTTTATAGGTTGGGATTCTAATAGTAGGGACGTTCTTATTGGCTATTCAACTAGGTTTAAAAGGGCTTATATCGATAAAAATTTGTGTTATCAAAAATGACTTCAACTTCTGTTTAGAGATCACCTATTTAACGTTTCGAGGTTCCAAACTTGTACAATTTGATGCAGTACAGAGTTTTTTTTTGATCGAAATTCCAAAACCTATTTTTCAAAATTCTTCACAAATCCTGAACTTTGCAAACCCATAACTACGCCAATTTTTGGCCAATTTCAAAAAGTCATGTCTTTCTTTGCTGCTCTGAATGTCAATTATAAATTGGCATTCAAATCTGAAAAACTAATTTTGACCCGATTTTTTAAAAAAATTGCAGTGTATACACTGTCAAAATTTTCAAAAATCGAGTCGAAATTTTTTTTCCCGAAATTCCAAGCTTTTGATACCATTTGAAAGTATCTAAAAATATAATAAGAATGAGATACAAAATTTTGAAATCGGTTGAAAATTGTCTAAAGTACAGCCTAAGGAAAATCGAAATTTTGACCAAAAACATCTAATTTTTTAAAAAATTTTCAAAAATCCCAAGCTTTGAAATCTTTTAAAGTTTTGATAGCATTTTAAAGTAGATAAAAATTAGCCTAAAACTGCATCAAAACTTTGGAAATCGGTTGAAAATTGTTCTAAATACAGCCCTCAGAAAATTACAATTTTGGCCATCAGTTTTTCAATACATCTTACAAATTTTTTGAAAAATGCTCAACTTTGCAAACCCATAACTATGCCAATTTTTGGCCGATTTAAAAAAGCCATGTCGTTTTTTGCTGCTCTGAATGTGAGTAATAAATTGGCATTCAAATCTGAAAAACTAATTTTGACCCGATTTTTGAAAAAAATTGCAGTGTATACACTGTAAAAATTTTCAAAAATCGAGTCGAAATTTTTTTTTTCAAACTTCCAAGCTTTTGATAGCATTTTAAAGTATGTTAAAATCCTATAAGAAAAAGATGCAAAATTTTGAAATCGCATGAAAATTGTTTAAAATACAGCCTAAGAAAAGTCGAAATTTTGACCAAAATCATACAATGTTTTAACAAATTTTCAAAAATCCCCAGAGTTACAATCTTTTAAAGTTTTAATGGCATTTTAAAGTAGATAAAAATTCGATAAAAACTACCTAAAAACTTTAAAAATCGGTATAAAATTGTTCTTAATACAGCCTTAGGAAAATTTCAATTTTTACCAAATATTTTTCAATAACGGTTCCAAAATTTATGCAAAAACCTCAACTTTGCAAACCCATAACTATGCCAATTTTTGGCCGATTTAAAAAAGTCATGTCTTTTTTTGCTGCTCTGACTGTGAGTTATAAAATGGCATTCAAATCTAAAAAACTAATTTCGGCCCGATTTTTGAAAAAAATTGCAGTGTATACACTGTCAAAATTTTCAAAAATCGAGTCGGAATTTTTTTTCCCGAAATTCCAAGCTTTTGATACCATTTGAAAGTATCTAAAAATATAATAAGAATGAGATACAAAATTTTGAAATCGGTTGAAAATTGTCTAAAATACAGCCTAAGGAAAATCGAAATTTTGACCAAAAACATATAATTTTTCAAAAAATTTTCAAAATTAATTATTATAAAAAATTATCATCTTTTAAAGTTTTGATGGCATTCAAAAGTAAATAAAAATTCCAAAAAAACTTCATAAAAACTTTAAAAATCGGTGTTTGTTTAATCGAACCCCTGTTAATTGATTCACTAGGCTTTCGGAAGTGCTGCGAACCAACCGCTAGATGGTGCCAGGGTGTTGATGAAATAATAAAAGTTTATGATTATAGCCGTGGTTACTTCCCGCCTCTTTTACTCCTTCCCTCCCCTCGCTTCCATTTAGTCCACCTTCACCAGGGGAGTAGTAAAAATTCAATTTTTCTTGCATTTTCTCATTTCAAATTTTATTTTGTTTTTTGTCGTTTTGGTTTTTTTTTTTTTTTTTTGTTTCGTGTTTCTCTTTCACTTCACTTTATTTTATTTGGTTTTTTGTGTTTAGTTTTGTCATTTGTTTCGCTTTATGTTTTATGCTAAATTGGCTATTTTCTTGTTGTTGCTTTGTCACTTAAACTTGTAAATTTTTTAGAGGGCCCATTTTCGTTCATTTCGCCTTATGTTGCTTTGTTGTTGTGTCTTTTTGTTTTCGTTTTCTTTGCCGGGCATTTTCTTTCTTTTTTGTCGTATTTTTTGGTTGGCTTAAATTTAACAGTTACTTGGCCCTTTTGGCTTTTGACCTATGCAAAGTATTTCCTTTCTTTTCATGTATTTTTTGTATTGTTTTAAGAGTGTCTGTGTGTTTAGGGAAGTTTTCATTTTTATATCCTTACAAAAAGGAGAGAGGAGAAAAAATTGAGTTTTGTAGGCTTTGCAAAGTGACCATAAGGGTTATGCTGATCATCCTGTTAGTGACTTTTGAAACTATTCAGCAGATATTGCTCAGGATTTATGTATATCGGAACCAAAAGTCTGCTAAATGTGATGTGGAATGGACCAAAGCTCAGTCTAGATTTCAGTTAACAGTCATTTTAAGATTTGTATAAACTTGGGCAATTGTTAACATTTAATAAAGTCACTTTGTTTGGCTTATATTTTGTTTCATTGAGTTCCAAAGTAGAAGACTTAACACTCCTTCAAGAAAATGTCCTGGGAAATCATTTTCTTGATAAGTGTAGTGTTCCCAGTTTTACTTTATTCTGAATTGGAAATACTTTATCCTATAGTAAGGAAAACCTTGAAGTTCCATAAAATCGAATCCAATTTCAAAAGCTCTCTCATTTGTAAGGGTATAGAAAATTCGAATTGGCCGAAATTGATTGGTAGTAGGTTCATTTGTTTCTCTTTTGATTCAAATTCTATTTGTTGTGGGTTTCGTTTTGTGTTTTTTTCCGACCTCTTTCCCTCATTGAGTAGTTCTAGTTTTGTTTTGCTTTCTTTTTGTTTTTTGTTTAATGTTTATTTCGTATGGCTAAAAATTGCTTAGATTTTGTTTTTATTTGTTGTTGTTTATTTGTTCTTGTGTCTTATTGGTGGTTGTTGCTTCCATTTTCTTTTCTTTTTGGGCCTATGAATTAAACCATTTGCTTATTGTAACTCGTATTTGTTAGTTAGTTTGTTTCTCATTTTCCATTTTATTCGTGTCTGTGTGTGTGTGTGATTTATGTGTTTTCTTCTACTACAAATGAACAAATGTTTTTTATGTTTTATATATTTTGTTTTAAAATTAATTTGCCACATTTTGGTTTGTCACTTAAGAGCTACGTTTTTTCCACTTCTTTATATTATTATTATTATTTTTTTTTTTTTGGGGGGAGGGGGACTAATCAACTTTTTGTTTTTCATATGTTGTTGTTGTTTGTTTTTTAAATAATAATATTTTAGAAATATTACCAGCATAATAAACAAATTGATCATTCAATTCAATATACATATATGTGTATATATATATATTTAAATATTAATATTTAATTAATTTGTTTTGTTTGGTTTTTGGTTTTTTAGTTAACATGACGACGTGTTTGTTTCTTTTGCTTTAGTTAAATACAATTTGTTGCAATCAAGATAATCAAAAATTAAATAATTGCCAACTCAATTTTACATTGGGATACATACACAGACACAAAATATACATATACTCTATATATAAGTATATATATATTGTTTGTGTAGGCATTACATTAAATTATAATACTAAAGTTAATATTATTATTTTTTTTTGGCATGAATTCTTGGAACTCTCTGCTTAGTAAACTGGCATAATACATTTATGTAAGTTATTTTCCGTTTTAATTGTTTAAACTTTTCTCTTCTTAAATTGGCGTTAAGTTCTTCTTTTGCGTTTTATACATTGATCTGGATTTTGCCTTAGTAAATACATACTTAATTGGGGTTATATAGATGGTTATATAGCTTAGATCTTCTATGAAATAAATTACAAAAGCTTTGGCTTTATACAAAAAATTGATGGCAAAAAACGAGATCCCTTTTTCATATGTTTCTCCTCTAGCTCTTTCATTTAAATCTGTGTTTTTTTCCAGTGCTCTTTCCAAATGAAATATTTTACAATAGCATGAATCGATTTGATATATATTTATGATCTACTTTTGACAATTGTTTTTCTGCTTTTCTTTGGGGGTAACATTTAACACTTTTAGTTTTTCTTTTGAGCATTTCTTTTGTTTATTCTTTTTGCTACATTTTAACCATTTATTTACAATGTTTTGTTGTCCTTGTTTAGTTTTTTTTTTTTTTGTTTTTATTTATTGGGTTTAAGCAAAAGGAAAACTCAAAGATTTTTGGTCCTTTGAAATCAAATATAAACTATATATATTTAGGTTTTTTTTTTAGTTAACTGAATGAAATTTAAAAAATTTTTTGTTACTCTTTCGAAAAATATTTTACATGTTTTTGTTTTTCGTTTTCTTTTAGTTTTTCTTTTCAAATGGAAGGAATTTGTTCGTGCCTGGTAAGTTTTTTATTTTCATTTTTTAACTTTTTTTCTTTTTGTATCATTTACAATTTGTCATTAAACTATATAAGTAGTTAAATTATTTTTTTTTTTTTTTGGTTTTCTTGCTCTGCTTACAATAGACATACATAAGTTTCTAACCATATTCAAAATATTTAACAAAATCAGTCGCTTGTCACTATCTTTTCCTTTTTCTTGGTTTCTGTTAAGGAACTTAAAGTATCTACGAATTCAACAAAGATTGAGCCAGTTGCTTTACTTTCGACTGATATCCCTGCAGAGTATAATAGAAGGTCTTTTTCAATACTCTTCGATCTAGTAACGATCCATAAGCGAGTCAATCTAGCCATTAGAATTCCGATTTTCCACAGTTTTATAAAGAAGAAAAGTTGCATTTGCCATTATTTTGTTAGATCAGACTACTCTAGCAGACATTGTTATATAGTAAAAGAAATAGGAATGTTCGAAATTAAAAACATATCAACTTGTTCGGAATTCTGAGAAGAGAATGTTTAAATAATTTTCGATTTTTGTGCTCTTTCTCAATTTCTTTCGATCGGACAACTATAAAATCATACTATAGCAATCATAGCCAGAAATGCGTTCCCTTAGAGAACCCTATTTTGGACATGTTTTAGATCGAAGAGCTATTACTTAGAGTTATCTACAAAGTCCATTGTGAAACGATTTCTTACCGAAATCTTTTGACTTTTCCCTAAGAAACTGGCTGGCTGATCGTCTTAGAATCACTTCGGTCAAATTTCTGCAGGAATATGAAAAACTTCGGCATTACCGAAAGCTAGTCAGGCCCTTCTTTTAAATTTTTGTCTTGGGAGGGGAGATTTTCTTTTGGCATTTTTATTAGTTTTAAAGCACTACAAACACACACATACAATACAATACAGTTAGGGCTAAGTAGTTAATAGTTTTTGCTTGGTTGGTTAGGGGTAAAAAGTGTTCAACTTAAATGCCTAGAATGCCTTGGTTGGTTTCTCTTTCTATATATGTGTGGATATATATATGTATGTTTGTATATAGTTATCTGTATAATTGGGGGGGGATTATACTATGTACTTGTGGTAGGCCTTTTCCATATTTTCATATCCACTTTTGATGCTTGGCTAAATTTGATTACAAATACAACACACACATACATAAATATATATATATATATTTTAGAGCTAAGTTTACTAAGTTTATAGTCGAGTAGAGTAAATAGTTTCGGATAGCATAATGTGATGTGAGGGTGTGTGTGCGTGGGGGGGAGTGGGGGGGATATATAGAAGTAGTAGTAATAGTCGTAGTTTTAGTTCGCATTCGCTCATTCATTCTTAGCTCACTCACTCACTCATCATCGGCCACTCAATGGCAACTGAAAATGGTTATGATGACCAATGTCAGGGCCAATGAGTTTCGCAAATCGGTCGCCGTATTATTGCTAAAAACTGGGAAATGTATTTGTTCTGGTCGATTCAGCTCCTCCTCCTCGTCGTCGTCGATGGCATTCGACATGGGTCGATGGCGTTTTGTGAAATTCACATGGAAAACTGCCTCGGCCACGCCTCCAGGCGTTGAGACAATGAAGTAGAAAGTCCGTGGCACACGCTCATGCATGCTCACATAGGTTAGGCGAGCTTCCTTGCAATATGGTGTGGGTAGATCCTGCAAAAAGGATTCAAGAAGCCAAGAGAAAAGTCTGTTAGTAAATATCTCATGGAAAGTTTGTTGCTCTCGGCTTACCTTGACGGAATAGGCCAGGACAGTGCTGCCATATTGATTGCCCGGGGTGAAGACACGATCACCATGCAGCCAGCGGGCCGCATGAGCTGGAGGATTGGCACAGAACTCCACATTGAGATGCAAGGGTGAACCCGGATAGGCCACAGGTGTGGCATTTAAAGCCATCACAGTGGGAGCACCTAAAACGAGACATAGAAGGCAGAATTTTCAGCAACGAAGTCTAATGCAATTTCTACTCAGTCAGTTAGTTAGCTAACTGCTAACTTCTCAAGGACTTTTGCCTAAGCCACGTTAAGTAAACTCCCTAAGCCCTGAGCTTCATCACACACAAGAACACCCAGATTGGTAAGCTCTCTGGCAAACACAACTGTACTTTTACGCTACGCATCAGCTGCAATTAAAGCCTTGGTGGAAAAGTTTACTTGCCATCGCCACTAATTAAAAGCGTATCACCCGACAAATGTGGCACTTACCGCACACCCACACGCACACCCACTCTCCCTTCGACTAGACTACTAAACACTAGGCGGAGACACAGTGTTGGTAACATTACGAAAAAATCAAAATAAATAGAGAACAACATGTGCGGCTTGAATGGATGATGGGTCGGTGGGTGGAAGGTCGTTGGTGGCGGGTTTTTGGGGGGTAACAAAAAAAAGTTTGTTTTAAGAACGACGAAACTTCATTAAAAAGTTTTCGCCAAAGCGAATTTTGTGGAACTTATGTGGGTCATGGTGGATTAAGACTATGAGAGAGAAATGGAGAAAGATGCCGAGAGTTTTCGCCGAGATGCTTATGCACTCTGACGACGTTAGCCAACACTGCGACAATCCAATTAGACACATGTGCTGCTGCTTCTTCTCACTCACTCACGATGAGCATATTTAATTATCGAAAGGCACGAAAATTTTGCAATTTTCCTCATCATTGCCTTTGCCAGCGAGACAGCTACTGTGAGTGAGAGAGAGAGAGTGAGAGATAGAAATAAACTTTGAGCCACAATGGCGTCTAGGTCCCAGAGTTCCGGGTAAACAAAATGGCCAAAAGTGTTAAGTGCAAATGAGTGTTGGCTCAAGGGTGTTGGCCATCCATGGCAAAGGGGTCGATGTGGCGAAGGGGTATTAAATCTCCCCCTCAGGAGTGTAGACACAAACAAAAACAAATCGACACTGCAAAATTTATAACTTGAAAACCCTTCGACTAACTGCAAAATCAATTAAACCAAGTGAGTTTCTCACTCTCTCTCTCGCTCACTCTGTATTCTGTATCTTTCCCCTTTTCAGCCTGCCAAATTATGCATTCAACGCCATTTTGTAGACCAGGGTTGCCACCACCACCACCAGCAAAAAAAAAAAAAGTGTAATTTATTTGACAGCTAAAAATGATTTCACTCTCTGTGTATGTGTGAGGCCAAAACCCAGCTCAGCACTCAAAGAGATTTAAATTTTATTTTGATTTGCACTCAGTGAGCCGTGTGGCAGCATTTTTAAAGGTCCCCACCTGCTTCCACCCCGCAACTGTCCACCATCGCTCGAACTCAGGTGGTTCAGGGCCCCAGGGTCCAGAGTTCGGTCATTGGTGCGATTTTTAATTTAATTTCCAAGCCAAAGAGCTTTGGGTGCTAAATTGAAATGAGTTTTGAATTGTGTGCGTAGAATGAGCAGATAGCCAAAAACGGGGAAGAAAAGTCATACAAATCATTTTGAAGACCAATTTCAAACATTTGTAATTTGCATTAAATATTTGCTCGCAAATTAGTTTTGTGAAACCATTTACGTATTTTTTACTACTCAAATTTTTGTTTTTCTATTTCTTATTTAATTTTAACGTTAGCATTGAAAACAATACCAAGAAATGATACTTAAAGAAAAAAAATTCGACTCGCTTCGACTTCCGATTTTCCTTAGTCTGTATTTTAGACAATTTTCAACCGATTTGAAAATTTTTTATCTCATTCTTATTATATTTGTAGATACTTTCAAATGCTATCAAAAGCTTGGAATTTTGAAAAAAAAAAATTTCGACTCGATTTTTGAAAATTTTGACAGTGTATACACTGTAATTTTTTTCAAAAATCGGGTCAAAATTAGTTTTTGAGATTTGAATGCCAATTTATTACTCACATTCAGAGCAGCAAAAAACGACATGGCTTTTTTAAATCGGCCAAAAATTGGCATAGTTATGGGTTTGCAAAGTTGAGGTTTTTGCATAAATTTTGGAACCGTTATTGAAAAATATTTTGTAAAAATTGAAATTTTCCTAAGGCTGTATTAAGAACAATTTTATACCGATTTTTAAAGTTTTGATGTAGTTTTTATCGAATTTTTATCTACTTTAAAATGCCATTAAAACTTTAAAAGATTGTAACGCTGGGGATTTTTGAAAATTTGTTAAAACATTCTATGATTTTGGTCAAAATTTCGACTTTTCTTAGGCTGTATTTTAAACAATTTTCAAGCGATTTCAAAATTTTTCATCTTTTTCTTATAGGATTTTAGCATACTTTAAAATGCTATCAAAAGCTTGGAAGTTTGAAAAAAAAAATTTCGACTCGATTTTTGAAAATTTTTACAGTGTATACACTGCAATTTTTTTCAAAAATCGGGTCAAAATTAGTTTTTCAGATTTGAATGCCAATTTATTACTCACATTCAGAGCAGCAAAAAAAGACATGTCTTTTTTAAATCGGACAAAAATTGGCGTAGTTATGGCTTTGCAAAGTTGAGGGTTTTGCATAAATTTTGGAACCATTATTGAAAAATATTTGATAAAAATTGAAATTTTCGTAAGGCTGTATTAAGAACAATTTTATACCGATTTTTAAAGTTTTGATGTAGTTTTTATCGAATTTTTATCTACTTTAAAATGCCATTAAAACTTTAAAAGATTGTAACGCTGGGGATTTTTGAAAATTTGTTAAAACATTCTATGATTTTGGTCAAAATTTCGACTTTTCTTAGGCTGTATTTTAAACAATTTTCAAGCGATTTCAAAATTTTTCATCTTTTTCTTATAGGATTTTAGCATACTTTAAAATGCTATCAAAAGCTTGGAAGTTTGAAAAAAAAAATTTCGACTCGATTTTTGAAAATTTTTACAGTGTATACACTGTAATTTTTTTCAAAAATCGGGTCAAAATTAGTTTTTCAGATTTGAATGCCAATTTATTACTCACATTCAGAGCAGCAAAAAAAGACATGACTTTTTGAAATCGGCCAAAAATTGGCATAGTTAGAGGTTTGCAAAGTTGAAGTCTTTGCAAAGATTTTGAAACAATTATTGAAAAATTTTTGGTCAAAATTGAATTTTTCTAAGGCTGTATTTAGGAAAATTTTTTACCGATATTCAAAGTTTTGATGTAGTTTTTATGGAATTTTAATCTACTTTCAAATGCCATTCAAACTTTAAAAGATTTCAAAGCCTCGATAGGGCTTTGAATTTTGGGGAAAAAATATAAAAACTAAAAAATAAAAACTAAAAAAAAATAAAAAACTAAAAAATTAAAAACTAAAAAATAAATACTAAAAATAAAAAATAAATACTAAAAAAAAAAATAAAAACTAAAAAAAATAAAAACTAAAAAAAAATAAAAACTAAAAAAAAATAAAAACTAAAAAAAAATAAAAACTAAAAAAAAATAACAACTAAAAAAAAAAATAAAAACTAAAAAATAAAAACTTAAAAATAAAAACTAAAAAAAAAAATAAAAACTAAAAAAAAAAAAAAAAAAAAAAAAAAAAAATAAAAACTAAAAAATAAAAACTAAAAAATAAATACTAAAAAAAAAATAAAAACTAAAAAATAAAAACTAAAAAATAAAAACTAAAAAATAAAAAATAAAAACTAAAAAATAAAAACTAAAAAATAAAAACTAAAAAATAAAAATTAAAAATAAATTTTAAATATTAAAGGTCAAAGTTCAAAGGTCAAAGGTCAAAGTTCAAAGTTGAAAGGTCAAGGTCAAAGTTCAAAGTTGAAAGGTCAAAGTTCAAAGGTCAAAGTTCAAAGGTCAACGTAAATTTTTTGACCATTGACCTTTGAACTTTGACCTTTCAACTTTGGCCTTTGACCTTTCAACTTTGACCTTTCAACTTTGACCTTTCAACTTTGACCTTTGAACTTTGACCTTTGAACTTTGACCTTTGAACTTTGACCTTTGAACTTTGACCTTTCAACTTTGACCTTTGAACTTGGACCTTTAATATTTAAAATTTATTTTTTAGTTTTTATTTTTTAATTTTTATTTTTTATTTTTTAGTTTTTATTTTTTAGTTTTTATTTTTTTTTAGTATTTATTTTTTAGTTTTTATTTTTTTTTTTTAATTTTTAGTTTTTTTTAGTTTTTATTTTTTTTAGTTTTTATTTTTTTTTAGTTTTTTTTTTTTTTAGTATTTATTTTTTAGTTTTAATTTTTTTTTAGTTTTTATTTTTCTTTAGTTTTTTTTTTTTTTTTTAGTTTTTATTTTTTTTTTAGTTTTTATTTTTTTTAGTATTTATTTTTTAGTTTTTATTTTTTTTTTAGTTTTTATTTTTCTTTAGTTTTTATTTTTTTTTTTTAGTTTTTATTTTTTTTTTAGTTTTTTTTTTTTTTTAGTTTTTATTTTTTTTTTAGTTTTTATTTTTTTTTTTAGTTTTTATTTTTTTTTAGCATTTATTTTTTAGTTTTTATTTATTTTTTACTTTTTATTTTTTTAGTATTTATTTTTTAGTTATTATTTTTTTTTAGTATTTATTTTTTAGTTTTTATTTTATATTTTTTTTAATTTATTTTTTAGTTTGTATTTTTTCAGTTTTTATTAGTTTTAAATTAAATTAAATAAGTTCAAGTAAAATTTATTTTAAGTTGAAATTTAAAATTTCAATTTTAAAATTCGAAATTTTTGTATTTTTTAATTCACATTCAGAGCGGCAAAAGCGAACTCTCGAGATATTTACTATTGTTCTCTAACCAAAAATCTTTTTTTTCAGCTCCCTACAATACCTTTCATGGTATCATAGTGATATTCAAAGCGGTTGACCAAGAACTTCAATCTGGCCGAAGGAGATGCGTATCGTTCATGAAATGGCTGAGTTATAAGGACAATAATGGATTTTTTGTGTGTTTTTTGTGATTTTGTCGACTAACCCCCTTACAGAAAATAAATAAAACAAAAATTATATATTTGCAAACAAAAATATGGTGTTTTTCTCTATGTAGTTTAAAAAGTCAAAGTTGAGCATTTTTCAAAAAATTTGAAACAGTAATTGGAAAAATGTTTGCCAAAATACTACATTTCTGAAGGCTGTATTTTTATCTGATTTTTATTAAATTTTTAAATACTTTGAAATGCTATCAAAATCTTGGAATTTAAAAATCAGACAAAAATTAGTTTTTCAGATTTAAATGGCAATTTATAATTCACATTCAGAGCAGGAATAAAATACGTTTGTTTTGAGCTATTGCAAACCTGAAGATTCTTAAAGATTTTTTTAGAATATATCAATTGGCATTCGAATGTGTTAGTAAGCTAAAAATCAATCTTCAAGATTTGTCGGTATAAAAAGCAGTATTTTCAATTATGGCTTAAAACATTAACCGAAAGCCAACAGCACTAATAAAATCAAGACTCACCGGATAAAGTAGAGAATGAACCGTGTCTCGGTGATGGTTTTGCCCAAAAGTAATTTCAGTAAGCGAATGAACGACTTGTCTGACTGGCTGAATGAATGGATGTGAATGGTTGAAAATGCAATTATTTTTGGATATTCATTTTGTCTGGCAAGTGGATTTTCCAACACTGGACAGGGACCGGCCTGATGGGCACAAATGAATGCGAAGGTTGCCGCGACGTGCAATCAATGGTGCAAGCATTTCCATTCCCCTCCCCCTTTATCTTTATCATCTTTGTCATTGTCTGGCCCCGTTTCGTCGAGTGGCCGCCAAAAGTGTTGCAAAGCGTTTTTCGCAGTTGTTGCTCATGTTGTTGGCGCTGTCCACCCGCCCCCCGCCTCCGCTTGCACCTTTTTATAAAAACTTTTAACCCCCCTCCCCACCACTCCGCTCTCTCACTCAAAACAGACAAAAGGCAACTACGAAAAATTAAGTTCACTTTTTCGGGCAACGGGAATTGAGTAATTTTCAGCTGTAAAACTTTATTATTTTCGAACCGACCCGAACTCAACCGACTCAACTCAACTGGAGGTCTTGGGTCGGTTCTCTATTGTTGTTGCAACAATTGTAGAACATGCAAAGTTGCTGTTATTGTTTAAATGTTTACTTTTAGCTGTAGCAGTTGCTCTCCCTCCTCTTGCTCCTCCCGCTTCTTTTCCCATCTCTTCTGCACTGGCAAAAACTGGCAAAAACATGCAAATTTCATTTGTGAAATGCAAAATGGAACGGCGACTGGGGCAAAACCGCCAAGGACTTGGCAATTTTCATGCAATGAACCAAAACAGGCAACTTAATTATATCAAAGATGGCCAAAAAGTACAGTTGCAGCAACTAACTATGTATATAGAAATAAACAGTTGTTCTTGCTGCTGAGAAACTCTTGAGAATTTTCTCACTGCAATTAACTGGCGTTTGCTAATGGCGAACTGTTCTTTTACTTATAGCAACTAAGGCTAAATAAAATACAATATATGATTTAATCTAAGAATATTGCGTTTTTAATCAGAGTATTCCACTCTCAATGAACAAAGATTCTATTTGAATCCATTAACCATTAACAGTAACTAGTCTTAGTTCCCTTTCCCAACTACATCAAAAATTTCATGTGTCAAATTTACTTGGCATATTGATATAGAGAAATTGAATAAACAATAAGTTGATGACAATTCCCCAAAGCCACTGACAAGTTGATTAAGTGTTCTACTACTACTATTATTATTATATGTACTTATATTTTTATTTAAATGAACAAAAAACGAACGAACGAACAAACACTTGGGTATACATTTTGGCAGCTTCAGCTGCAGGAATCATTTCCCCCAGAGCAATTCAGAAAGAGCAGCAGCAACAGCAACAAGAACACACACTGAACACAAACGATGGGAAAAGCTGAACAGAACAGACAATTACAGGTGAGCGGCATTTAAAAGACGTAAACAACTGCAAAACATGCCCCTGGGGCAGGGAGGAACAACAACAATACCAAAAAAAGAAAGCAGAAGGAAACATCTGAAATCTGAGAGAGCCTGCAAGGTAACCAAAACAGGACATTAAGTGGACCTTAAGTTACCCTGTAGCCATAATGATGATGGCTCTACAACTTCAAGTGCTTCAAAATTTGAGTTTTAATATAGAAATACTGTTAATTGATTGCCACCTAGGGACAGCGAGGTTTCCTCATTAAAAGTAATCCTTAGTTGTACATAACTATGAAACAAGATTCGACAAATTAATATCCTTTAGATGTATGTACTTAGTTTTGGTATAAGAACAAAAATGATTATAAATTGGCATTTAAATAAATAAATCATATGACAAAAATGAAAAAGAGACTTTAATAATTATTTCTTTAGTTGTTTCTATAGTTTTCCGAAGATTTCTTGTGGGTTTTTATTTTTGGAAGGAACTCTAAACTTTAGGTAAACTTTAAAAGGAAATTTTAAATTTCGGGACATTTTTTTTAATTTATATGAAACCCTTTGTTTATGTATCACAATTGCTTCAGTTTAAAGTACGGAGGACCTTTTCCGCTATAAAATATTTATTTTAAAGCTAGTAAAATGTTGAAAAATATATGAAAAATGCTCCAAATGCTATGGAAATTATTTACTCAGAGTTAGTTAAAAGCAGTTGTAATCGGGATATATATGCCTTCTTTTGTGACCTTGATTCCAGGGTATAAGACTTTATTAAATATGCACAGCTCAAATGAAAATACAGATAAAGAGCAAACGAGAGGAACAAGAGAGAGAGAGAGAGAGAGAGAGGGGGAGAAGGTGGACAGAGAAGGTAACACTAAAATAACAGGCAATCCGACAGGCAGCAAGTGAAAATAACAATCATAATATTCAATTATGCAATGACTGCCTGAGGGGAGGAGCCAAACGGACCAAGGAGCAGCAGCAGCACCAACACCGGGCAGGACTAAAAGTAGTGACCTCACCCCTCTCACCTCTCACCATCAACGTTTCGGCTTGTTTCGCCTTGAATAATTAATAAACATTGTGTGCACTTAATGCAAAAAGCTGCAAATAAAATTACCCAACAACAAACACACTAACAAGGACTTTTGTAAAAGGACTTCTCACCGTCTGTGTGTGTGTGTGTGTGTGTGTGAAAAATCATTTGGCTGGAATTGAAATTACGTGCTTTGGCTGAGCAATCAAAAAGGGATTAGCGCTCTTTCACTTTGGCCCCCATTTGTCACTTGGCCATTTTGGGCCAAGAGTTGCCTACCTTTAGGCCACTTTTAATTGAATTTATTGTCATTGAGTCGAGGGCATTGAATTATAGATTACACCCGATGACAAGTTAAACCCCATTTCATTCCCTTCCCATACCCTTCTGTCTTTGCGCTTCTTTAAAAAGCTTTCAACATTTATCTTAAGTTTTTTCGGTAAGCTGGCAAAACTGTTTAAAAATTAATGAGCAAAAGGACGAGAAGAGAAGGGAGAGAGAGAGAGAGAGGGTGGAAGGTGAAAAAAACTTTTCAAAAGCCTTGTTTGTTATTGTTGGCAAAAAGTTTTCTTCTTTGCGGTTTGTTTGTTGGCCAATTGTTAGTCCAAGCACGCGTTTTGCTGGCGTTTTAAAACGCGAGCATGACAATTTGCAAATCGTCACGAAACTTAGCACAAGGATTCGCAGCTTATATATCCTTAGAGATGGTTATGGGTTATATCAAAGGTATTACCTGAGGCTAGCCAAGTGCTTTATCTATAGATTGAAAGTGTGTCCAGTTCATTTACTATCCTCCAAGCAGAAACTTGACTATTTGCAATTCTTTTATGATTTTCCACTGACCTTAAAGTCCTCATAAAAAGAAATATAGTGTAAGGAGGGCGGAGGAAGGGAGGTTAACTAACTAAGGCAAAGTGCAAATGTGAAAGCAATGCAAAATTTATGCATGATGCAAGTGTACACCGCTCGCAAGAATACCCTTTACTCAGCAGAAAGATGGCACCCTAAAAACTATCTACTAATTAAAGAGAAATCCTAGAAATTGCTTAGACGATAAATAAATACTTAAACGTTTACCTAGATACTCCTTGGATATGTTGCAAACATTTCATGGCCCTTAATATACCCTCTTTTCACCCCTTTTTTGATGACATAGAGAATGCTAAAAAACTGATAAAGTTGTCATAATAAGAGCAGCCTTCTAGGTACATCTTTCTATCTCTCTCTCTCTCTCTCTTGCTCGTGTCTCTACTTATTTCTCTATGTCTATGTGCAAATATCTCTAACCTAAATCTTGAAAATTTACAAAGAGCAAACCTTTTCTCCCTTCGACCTCTCCGTGTCTCGCCCCTCTTTTGGCGTTGTCAACACAAATTAAGCCAAACATGTAAAACTGAATGCAATGTTGCCCCCCCCCCCACACACACACACATGACTCCCCACCCCTTTGCTGTCATAGTTTACGTATTTAAATATGCTCTTTCACTTTCAATATCAAATGAGTGGCTGGTTGGCTGGCAACTTTTGCAGCCAAAGATTGCAACTTGTAGATACTCCTCGGTTCTACCACAAAGTTTGGCGTTTGCTCATATGAACTCTTCCTCCCCCCCGCCCCCGCCCCCGCCCCCATCTCTCCCTCTCTCTTTCTCTTTAAGTAAAAACTTTGCATTTGCAACCCAATTTTTGGGCTGGCCCTTCTCATCGTTTTTTCTCTCTCGTGCCTTGCCTTGGCTTTTGCACAAATTGCACAAGTTGCCAAAAATCGCTTCACATGTGCCACTTAAAGTTTTTGGCTTTGGGTTTGTCGTGTAGTTTACCAAGTTGTAAGTTTAGTTTAGTTTAGTTTTTCCTTTTTCTTGTTTTTTTTTTTTCGTACCTGGCTTCCACTTGTAAAATTTAATAAATTTTTCCTACCAACGTTTTCTTCTTCGTTTTGTGTATTATGAAAGTGAGATGTTTGTCAAAGTTTTAAGTGATGTTGGGTAAATACACTGCAAAATTATGGGTAAATATACCTACACAGGGAGAAAGAGAGGGAGGGAGGGAGGTAGATGGAGAAGCTCTGAGATAGCTAACGAAATGAGAGATGAGAAAAGCAAAAATTGGTTGGGCAAATAAAGCATTAAAGTTTTGATAAAGTTTTACGAAATGAAAAGAGTTAAAAGGATTTACTTCAATGTTTTTGAAATAAATTGAACAGTGTTGTAAGTTACACGAGACTAAGGCTTTAATTTTAGTATTGTAAAGCAATAAAATAAAGCAATAAGAATGGAATTAGTTAGACTACTAAAATTTTCATGCAATTCTCATAGAAGAAAGCTGTGATTATGTTGCAGACTTCACAAAATTGTCAGTGTTGCATAGTAAACTTCATTCCAACTCTTCGTGATTTTCTCAAGCAGTGTTGAAAAAGCAATTACATGAAAACGGTACTGCATAACGTTCAATTTTTGATGAACAGGCGTATTAAATGACATCGACATTTTGATGTCGAATTGGCGCCATGTTCGCAGTATTCCCATAAACTGGCTGCAGCCAAGAGGCGCCTCATAAAATTTGCGGCTCAGTGGAGAATGCAAACGGTGCGAAAGTTGCGGTTTTTCAGCCAAAGTACCGACACATCCTAGCCAACACACACACACACACACACACACATACTGATGGTGTGTGTGTGTGTGTCAGGCCTATGCTTTATAGTCTGACATTTGACATTTTTATTAGCTTTGTGGCGGCGTCGTTTAATTACTTTACGCACAACGTTTCCAACACTTTTTCCTACATACAAATATGCATTTTATCTTCTGCTGCATATATGTACGAGTGTGTGTGTATTTGTGTGTGTCTGTGTGCTCTGGACATTGTCCTCGCTGGTTGCAGTGAAATGCAATTAAAATATGCATTTGAATTTTATTGCATAGCTTTGGGCGTACCGAAAAATTACACATTTTATGCATGAGCAGCTCATTAAATGGACATTTCACCAGTCAAATGCTGTCAGGGGGAAGAGCGAGCGAGGGGGGATGGGTTTTGGCGGTTGCTAAATGGAAGTTTCTGGCCAAGGTCCAAATGCAAATTAAAGCAAATGCTGGCCCAAAATTTATAGTAACCTCTCACGCATAATCAAGCGGGAAAAATAGTAATTTCAATGGAAATTTTTATGATTCACTTCCCTTTACTCATCAGTTGCCCTCTCAAATTGCTTCATCAATGGGCAAAACTTAACTCAACCCTTCTGTGTACATCTATATATATGTATGTATTTCGTTAGGCAACCCCCCGCTAAGATCTCTTTAGCAATTTTGCATAATCCACTTGAGGCAACTCGGTCAGGCGGTGGTATGTAGACGTCATCATTATACAGCAACTCAGTTGCCTCAGTTCCTCTGGAGTGTTTCTCCTCCTCTCTCCTCTTATTAGTTGGTGCAACCAACAAATGTGGCTGCCGCTGGGCACACAATTGGTGGCCTCAACTGAAGCCAACTTAACCCCACGGGCGACAACTCTCTCAATGGAATTGTCTTTGAGGGGTGCCAGTTTGCATACCCTAACTGAGGGCATGATCACTTAAAGCAGATGTTTGTGATACACAAAAGAAATAGCCTTAATAGTGAAGCTATTTTTAATTGGAATATGTATAAGATAAATAGGGAAAAAGTGTTAGCTTGCTTAACCTTTCCTTTTGAAGACTTTTTCTGTTTTCCCCTTCTGGGAAATTAAAGAAATCCAATCACCGTAGTAGCATTAAAATGTTGAAATTAACAGAAAGGAAAAAAGGAAGAATAAGAATCTTCAACAATTTGAGAACTCTTTCTTTGCATACTAGTTTTACCAACACGTTGTCCAACACTAAGAAGAAATCAGCTTATGAAAACAAGTGCTTTGGACACAACGAATTTTGTCTATATTATTGCTCGACACAACGAGTTTTGGGAAATGTTTCTTTCTAAAAGAAGCATAGGTTGAAAGATCAAAGAAAATTATTTGAAAAGATTATGTCTTCACTTCAAACACGGGTTAGAAATTAAATAGCCTTCGTATTTCATAGGAAATGCTGCAAATTGACCTTAAGAAAATCGATTAGATCTATGTATTCTAATCAAGGGAAATTACTTGAAATTTGGAACTTATACAGAAGAGCTTATACCTGGATAAGATAAGAAAGGATCTCAGATAGCTTGACTTTACTTTTAGCTACACAATTCCTTGGTAAAATCATTGTAAGGGTATAGCAAAGTTCATTGAATTTAAATTGGTTTATTTGTTTTCATAAATTTGAGTGCATTTCGCCTAATTTATATTTATTTGGCGATTTCTCAAGTGGGCCTGGGCGTTCGCCGAGTGCAAATTAGTTTTGATTTCGGCGCATTTCATATAGAGAAATAAATGAGAATTCGAATTGTCAGTTTGTTTTACAGTCAGTATCCGGCCAGACACCAAGCAGGGGGGGGAAGCAGCAGGGTTAGGGGTGGCAAAAGGGTTGACCGACGACGTCTGTTGTCGTCTATTTGAACAACTTTTTCAACTCATTTCCGCTGCAGAAGTCACCAGGCTTGCCCTCTCCCTCTCTCTCCCACTCTCTCTCTCTCGCTTACTCCATTTTTCGAGTCTGTCATGGTCTGTTGCCATCTCTTTCATCTTATGGCCAAAAATATGATTTTCTGCAACTGTCTGAAAAGTTTTGCTGCTGCTGCTGCTGCCTTGGCAGCCATTTTTTAGCCCCTTTTGGAGTTCATATTTTAACTAACGACTGTAGACATTAGTGTGGGAGAGAGATGGTCATACATATGGAAAATTATAATTTAGTCTCCCCCCCCAACCCTCTTCCTCTCTACATGTGTGTGTGTGTGTGTGTATGAAAATTGAAGCGTAAAAATTAATGCTTGAGTGCATTTTGTGCAAAAGACAACACACACACACACACACACACACACACGACGGCATAGAGAAAAGGAAAGACTAGTAAAAAACAACAAATGGGAGAAAAGCGCTGAGGAAAAACGGGTAAAAACTGTTGACAACCAGCCAAGAACAACATGAATTGCGGGTGGGGGAGAGGTGAGGGGAGAGGATACAACTAGGGAAAGTCAGTTTCTGCGAAACGAAATTATTTTAAATGCATTTTTATCTTTTTCTCCAGTCGTCCACTCGCTTTTGTGTAAGGAAATTGACAAAAGTTGAAACTGAGAACACACTAAATGAGAAAAAGGCAAGGCAAAAATGTCCAACATAAATAAAATAAACACACACACACACACAAAGTGTAACAACTAATTGGAATTGCATAAAAAATGCAGCAAATTGCCACAAAGGTCGAAAATATGTTGGAAATTCGCACAGAAAAAAATATAAAACAGAAGCAAATAAATGTTTACACAAATATACATAACTCTGACAAATTGATGGTTTGTCTTAAATGACCAACAAATTGTATAAAACACAAAACAATAAAACACAAAAATGCAATGAAAATCATCTCTGTCTTGGGTTAAAGGGTTTCAAATTAGCAGTCATAATCTTGGCCAGGCTTAAAGAGAGTAACAAAGTTAAGCTTAGGAATTGTGGTTTCCTCTATTCATTCACCTTGTTGTCCTTACATTATATAAAATTGGTCTTCATTTTTAGACTCTTCTGACTTTTCAATAAATTTTCAAATTATTGGCAAGTGTAATCCTAAACACATCCTACTGAAAAGTTCTTAATATTTATTCCTAATTTTCAAGAAACATTTCTAAGCTTATTCCTAGACACTTTTGAACAGATGTAAGTCTGAAGTCTTTGATTCATTTTCAATTTATTGGGCTTATCTCCATGTCTGATAACCTTAACTGCATTAAAAATATCAAAAAATTTGCTAAATGAGATTCCAACTTCAAAGCACTTCGGTTAAACTATTTACCCAACATTTAGAGACGATTCCCCAGAGTATTTCCAGACTTTGAAGTTGCAATTGGAATTGGAGTTTTAATTTTGAGTTTTTTGTTTTCCAACCCTTAGAGAAAAGCATTTATCTAGTGCTCAAGATCGCCAAAGTTGAAGGGTGAGGTGGTAGGGGAGGGTCAGGAGGGGAAGGGGTCGATACTTGGTAAACATTTAACATGCAATTTGGCGCAGCTGCTGTGAAAAAATGTTTCCCCGTGCACAATAAATTGCCATTTAAATGAGGCACAAAAAAAAAAGGAACAAATTTGAAAAGCGTAAGATGTGTCCCGCCGTCTCCCTTCCCCTTTGCATATTTTTATGCTCTGCCCACCGCCCAGTCACCCCCCTTGTAATGAGTAGAAACAAAGCAATATTTGCCAACAAACGCGCAAAATTCCAAAAGCAAATTTGCCAAAAAGGAAAATTACGCATGATAAATGAAAACAAAGAAGGAAAAAAAAAATGCGGATGAAAAATATTTTTGGGTAGAAAGAGAAATGCTGTGAAGTTGGTGGGGAAAAGAGAAATGCTGCCTCATATGTTGATCAAAAGGCAAAGCAACAAAAAAAGAGACCAGCATGAAGGGAAATCGGGTAGACGACTTTCAAATACCCTACAAAACTACTACGTTATTTATTTAAATTAGGAAAAAAGTTACAGCTCTAAATTTGCAAAAGGTCTGCGACAAAATTACTTAATGAAATGATTAATAACTTATATATCTTCAGATACGCTGTGGCGCCCTCTATGCGTGGCCTTATGCTCCTATTTAATGTAAACTCGATAGAAATATCTTAAATCTTAGAGCAATTCTAATAGACTATCTATCTAAACCTACATGTGAATGAACTTAATATACGCCAATGCATACCCTTTCATCTTCTGCTTACAGGGTATACAAGAAGAAGGCAAGAAAATGGCGATGATGATGATAATGATGAAGAACAAGAAAATGGGAATTGAGGCAACATGCATATAACAAATTAGCATGCATAAAACAGGGCACAACCGAGGGACAGAGGTGAGGAATGAGCCTGGAGTGAGGAGTGGAGGACGTCAGAGAGTGGTGGGGTCGGGTGGGGTTGGCAGTCGGGGCAAGTGAAGTGTGTGCGAGAGCATAAAGCAATATTTATGCTGCAGAAGGACTTTCGTATCCTTGTGCCCATGCTAAATTAAGCAAGGAATATGCGAGAGAAGCTTTTATTAGAAATCATTTGCTGGATTCAAGCAGCATGCGATGAATAAGTGAAGCGTTACTCAAGTGGAGGGTAACTCCCCCCCCTCCCTTCCCCCCACGAAGCTAAAGTTGTAATAAAAAAATTCCACAAATAATCATTTAAACCTCCAGAGAGGCAACAAGCATGAAACTCATTTCAATTACAAAAGGCACAACAAAAGAAAATTTCGTGATACCCATTAATTGCTTTCAATGCTTCTTCTTTCTTTTCCTGTACATATCACATATCCTTATATCATAATATCTTCATTAGTTTTTAATAACAAAAGAGACAAAAATAACTCTACAATTTTCCTTTCTCTCTCTCTCTCTCCCAAGAATGTGTTGCAGCTTCTCTGAGCTACTTTTGCCAGTTAGTTAACATATGCATAACTTGCCACGCCCACACATACAAACACTGTCAACAAGAAAAACGCCCACATAAAGTTAAGTATAATGCAAAAAGGGATGAGCATAAAAAAAAGAAAACAAATCCACCCACACAGCTGGACTAACTTTTGTCCTTAAGATGCGTCAATACCCTTTCGAACTTCCGTTTACCTTTGACCAGAGTTGATAATTGCTATCATATCGGATAATAAAACGTTAGAAGTGTTGGAAATCGTTAGCAAATGAACACAAAGTCCTGGGTAATACATAGATTAGAGCTTTTCCTCGAAGTTTATAAGTCGAAGGCGGATTATTGAAAACCTATTTAAAATTGTATTTACATAACAATGGAAAAAGGACATAAGGCTCTAAGATATATCATTCTAGCAGGCCTCTATATATAATTATACTAAATATAATATCAATAAATCTACTAACAAGAAACGATCTATAATAGAATCATCTAAGTCGATAGATATGTAGGAATATTACTAAGCAGAATTTTACTAAGCATTTTTCCTATTTATTCCATGATAGACTAGTATACAATTACACATATGTATGTATTACCATTATAATATTTGTATTATTGCAATAAAATCTTACTTCGAATAAAAATAACAGAAAAATGTTTACTCTTTTCTTTCAGTTTCATCTATAAATATTTTCGGCAGAAGTTTGTCAAACAAAATGGATTTCTTTGAAACGAATTTAGCCATATTCTTCCATATAAGTTTTAAAGATTTCATTTGACTTATAGATACAGAAAAATATGGCTAAAACCATTTCATTGGAAAAAGGTTCTCCTCTTTTCTATCAGTATTAACTACTTTTCATTTGCTACGATTTATCTTAAAGAAAAGAGTGTCTTCCAAATAGATATAGAAGGATATGGCTAAATCCATTTTGTTTGCCAAACTTCTGGCCATTGTTGAGCTACACTTTCCTCATGTGTTAGGGTATTCAAAAGGAAAAGCAAAGTAATGCTAAAGCCAAAGCGAAATTGTGAGGGAAAATTGTTATTTAATTTGTGTGAGTGCTGAACATTTTTGCAGCTGCTTCAGTTGCCCAGAGTTGCTACGAAGTTTTCCTCTTCTCCGAAGGTTTTTTGCGTTTCTTCCCTTTTTTTTTTTTACTTTACTTTGCAACGCGAAAAAGTTTTTCATGCCCAGCACACGCACTAAACTTTAACACAAGCATAAGCATACATTTCTTCTTGGAGTTCTCCTTTTTTTTTTGGCCCACACACACACACACACTCGCACACTCCTAAGTAAGTGCACTTTGCATTGGTAGTTTTTTCCCCCCTCATCCTTGGTTACGTTTTTTTTTTGCTTTTTTGTGTATTTTTGTTGTTGTTTCTTCTTTCAAAATTCATATGCACATTTATTTTAACTATTCTTAGTTGCATATGCAAGTAGGTGCACGGAGATGCTCGGCTCGGCTTCTTTGCATAAATTTTGAGGCTCTCGCTCTTAAACGAAGCGTAAAGGCAACGAGTTCATTACGAAACACAAAAGGGGGCATGCAACGAGGGGGAGGGTGGAGGTGGTATGCAACAACATGTGCATAATGAAGCTTTGTAGTTTCCCCATTCCCTTTTGCTATAGTTTTTTCCCCCCCTCCCCTTTAACTACTAATCAAAAATGTCAAGCCAACCAAGTGATTGAGGTCATAATTAATATTCTCTTTGTCAGCGTTTATTTTGTTACACATCTCTCTTCTGCCCCTCTTCGCCCCCCGTCCATCACCTAATCTGAGTTCGCTTCTCGTTTTTGGCATTTGACTTGGTAATTAAAAAGTTTGCCTAGTTCTTGGCAAAGGCTCAGGTAATCAACATGACAAACTGAAGGAGGAATTCTACCCTCCAGCTACAGATTACATAACTCTCCTCCTCTTGGCAAAGGGGAGAGAAAAGATTCTTTCAACTAAATTCAAGTATTGCTTCTATCAATTTCAACATAAATGTCAGCTAAATTTGCTGTTAAGAGAAAGTTCCTTATGCCCAACATTTAACATAAAGCAAGGATATCATTCAGTTTAAGATGGAGTTTCTATGGAAGGAATAGGAATAGTCAACGTCTGATTAAGATCCTTTGAGAAACTTGACTATTGATCATTTTGTGTTTATATATCAAGAATGACAAGAGTCGAGCTGGAGAGATCCCTAGAGAGAGAATTGGGAGAGCTCGATGAAGAGGAGGGTCAATCTTGTGAATTAAGAACGGAAAGAACGAACTTATTTTTGGTAAATGTTGAAAGTTGAACGAAAAATACAAATTATCCAAATATTCCAAGTAAAATGAGCTTTCGTAAAGAGACTTATTAAATCAGATAGGCCTCCAAAAATATTTCCTAGAGATCTACCCCGTCATATGCAAAAATATAGAAATATTTAAAAAAACACTTGGAAGATGTTTAACCTTAACGAAATCTGTGAGATCTAGAAATACATTTTATTAATTTATAGCTTCTCTTCTATAAAAGTTTCAATGAATAAAATGTCTAAAGAAGTCAAATTCTCCACTAATTATTAAAAAAGGAACTTATATAGGCAGAGTTTTATATACCCATTTAATCAATGCATTTTTTTAAAGGGTATCAAAACTAGAAAAAAAAGGAAAAAGAAACGGAAACTTTCTAGACTGTAAGTTTTCATTCTCTCTTTCTTTTCTCGTTGTGTGTGTGTGTGTGTGTGTGTGTGTTTGTTTGCTATCTTCGTATTTTTGTTTAATTTTACAAGAAAATACAAATAGTACAAGGACAACCCAAAGGAATCTCTACCCCCTCTCTCTCTCTCTCTCTCTGTCTCTCTCTCTTTGTGCTGTAAATTTAATCTATTGTATGTGCTTTATCAAACTCTACCTGTGTCTCTGATATCCTGGGAATCCTTTGCTTGATAAATATGACTATTTACACCGCCTGTCTTCCTTTCGCTCTCTCTCTCTCTCTGTCTCTCTCCCACACACACAGTTGTTTATTTGTGTTAAGCGTTAGCAGAAACGCCTTCTCCTTGTTCTTGTTCTTCTATTTCCATCTATCTTTACCCCGACTCCATCCCCCGCTCCCTTCTTTGCGTAGTTTTGTTTATCTAGCACTCAATTTCGCAGTTTTAATGACAAAATGTCTTACCTTGAAATTGCATGCGAGAGAGCATTATAAGTGTTGTGTGTCCACATGGATAGCTTACCCCTCTACCCCCCTCCCCCCACCTAACTGCCGCTTCCGCCCTCTTCAAGGACTTTGTTTGATTGCTTGGCTTGGCTTTGGGAGCCAGAAATGGGAAAGGAATTGTGTGTGTGTGTGTGTGTGTGTTGGAGCTTCTTTTGCCATGTTTGGATTGCACTCAAGGGTAAGCTTGGCCAAGGCTTTGCTGCCACTGTCAGTTGGTACCCACTCCCCCTCCCCCTCCCATTCTGTAGAGCACTTGCCAAGTTTTATTGTCTCAATGTCCACTTAGCTTTCGCCTCAAGACAACTTAAGCTATAGTCTTCAAAAATACAACAACACAAAAAAAAAATGAAGAAGAAAATATAGAAAAAGATATAGATTGAGATAAGGCAAGAGCAAAGTGCAAAACGGAGGATGGAGTTAAAGTCAAAGCTTTGCAAAAATTTTCTTTAATTTCCGTTTGCACAATTTCCAATTTTGTGTTTCTTGTCGTTTTTTTTTTTACAACAGATTTCTTACTGATTGGAATTGCCTCAGTTGCAGGTTCTCTCCCATCCCATCTTTATCTCCTTCTCCATCTCCATCTCCATCTTAAGTCTCAACCTTTTGCCAAGTCATCAATCATGCGTCGTTTTTCCACACGCCCAGGCAAAAGATTTTCTGACAAGTGTCAATGCGACAAGAGAAGAAGTGATAAAGCAGAGCATAAGCACACACAGAGCACAAAGAATGTCAGTAGAAGCAGAGAGACAGATAGAGAGCGAAAGAGAGAGAGGGGCGACTGGGGGGGAAGTTTTCTACAGCGCAAAAAGTCGTTTGGGAAGCCGGCAAAATCACATGCAAAGTAAAATGTCGAAGTTTTTGACAGCAAGAAAATAAAACTTTTCATTTGTTTTTGCAATGTCCCCGAAAACTCCTGTCAAAGTTTTTAATGTTTTTAACTCGTCGCTGTCACCTGACAAGTAAAAAATGTGGGCCATGGCCCCCCCTACCCCCACACACTTCTCCACCATCTTTTTAATGGTCGGTTCGTTGCTGTTGGATAACATTAAATGAAATGAAACTTCACTTAACTAATTGTGACTCAAGTTAAAAGCGTGTCTTTCCTTGGGTAACTAAATGGCGTTAGATTGCGTTGAAATTCGGTCTAGCTGAGGGTTAACTTTGTCTTAACTGTAAGTAAACATTAGGTTAAAACCGAATTACAAGATGCATACGTTTCATTTAGCACCAGAGAAACCCCTAAGCTTTTGTTAAAGTAAACTAGAGTTAGGCTTTACTCTTAACTGTAACTTAACCATGGGTTAGACCAAGTTAACTAACGGTTAGACTTGATTTATATGCTATGTTTCACTTAGCATTTCAATAATAGATAGATATACCAAAAACGGCCAACGCTTTGCTCAAATTAAACTTAACTGCGAGTTAACTAAAGGTTAGACTAAAATAATAAGCTATGCTTCACTCTAAATCTCGAAGGTTGGTTACAGTTAGGTTTTTTAGCTAATAAATGTGGCTTTGAAAATGCATATTTCCGCTATATCTTTGAAAAATTAACCTTCACTTAACCTTAACCTTGGTTTTAGTGGCTGATTTTCCTTTCGAAAAAGTGTCAAGGCTGAAGAATGGACAGCTATTGCCTAACTGCAACTTAACTGCATGTTTTAGCTTGTTTGGGCTGTTTCCGATTGGCGTTTCTCCCATTTAACCTTAATAAACTTAATCCCCTTGGTTTGTTTCTCTCACTCACCTTTAACCGACACTGTGACACTTTGCAGAACTTCCAGCTTCTTTTTGTTGGCCAACGATTGCCCCACACACTTGTATATGCCCGCATCCTGATACATCACATCCTTCAGCGAGAACTGTCCTGTGGGCTGAGAGCTGCCATAGCCCAGGCCACGCAGACGTGCCGAAATCGGATCCAAATGGGACCAGCAGCCCAGGGAGCCTAAATCGAGGCGAAGAAGACAAATGAATAAATGCGAAGGAGAACATAAAAGTCATTGCAGAATTTAATTAATTGAGTTTTTCCTTTTCAGGCCAAAGGACGTGGCACGCAAGTTTTAATTTCTTTAATTGATGCCCAGCCACGCCCACTTTTTGGTGGGCTATCTAGCTAGCTGGTGTCTATTCTGGCCTAAAAAGTGAGCAAAGTAAATTGCACGCATAATTAATTTTCAATTGCGCTAATTAATGACTGAGACAACAAAAGCCATTTCCATTCCCATTTCCATTCCACCGAATAAATAGATATATTTTTTTTTGGGGGGGACAACAAATGTAAAATGTAATTAGAAGTCATTTCTCAGACGAAGTTGGAAGAATTCCATTCCATTCCATTCCTTTTGATGTTTGTTGCTTACCTTGAGGACATTGCAGGGTAACAGCTCCGCCCAATTGCACTTCCAGTTGCCCCTTATTGGGATTATGTGAGGCAGCTGCCACCGACACATCCTGATCATCGGGCTCCGATGTGACATCCACGGAGTCATCTGCAAAAGGCAAATCGCAAAAAAAGAAAAAAATGTGAATACTTATGGGAGCATTTGAAAGGGAACATATGAATAAATGTTTATGATCAGCTTGTCAGCAATTGTCAAATGTGACAATATTTCAATGACAAAAGGACTGGCTCGACAAATTGCTCCTCTTTTGCCACATCTCGCAAGGAACAGCAGCAGCACCTGAGTCATCTGGTGACTAAGCAGAAAGAACACGAAACGAATCTAAGATTCGACTGCTTAAATACCCTTTCTAACAATTGGATTTTAAGTGGATTATAATAGCAGAGAGTTAGAGTTGGAGTTAAAGCTTTTTAGAGTTAGAATTAGAGCTAAAGTTAGACTTCGATTTAAGGATATATCGAATAGTTTATTAATTGCTTTCCTCTGCAATTTTCTCTTCTTTTTAATGACATTTTATCCCTCTTCCTACAGGGTATCAACAGAGTTATCTGCATTCTGTCTCTTTTTTTTTCGTTTTCTGTTCAGGTAGCTGGAAAATTGTCTTCAGACCACAAAAATTCATAAATATACAAAGACGCTTCCCCCCCCCCTTTACACCCCCTAACATCCCCATAACCTGCTCAACCTCATCCAGCCGGATGCTTCATTCTAATTTCAAGGCGAAACGACTAAGGAAAAGAAAAGAAAGAGGAGGAGGAGAAAGAGAAAAAATTTATTTATGTCATTTCATTCGCATATTTTGTGCTTAGCGACAACCCTGAGACCTGCTTTAAATTTTCCTTTTCCTTTGTGTGTCGGTGTGTGTGTGTGTGTGCAGCTCTATGTGAGTGTGTGTGGTGTGTGTGTCATATACTTTATGGCACTGTTCATATTACAATATAAATTACAATTTACGCTGACATGTGCCTAAAAGTATGCAACCAAGGTCTCTTTTGTTTGAGGCCGGATATCATAAACAATAACTTGAAGCATGAAGCACAGAGAGAGAGAGAGAGAGAAAAGCAAAAGAAAAAAGGGGGAAAACAAAAAGAAAACGTCAGCCAAGAAATTCTGTCTCATTTTTTTGGTTAACCGAAAATAAAACTAAGGAGAATCCACTGAGATTTGTCTAGACGAGACCAGCAATTAATTGTAAGCTCATTTTGCACTCCAACCACTGAACCACTCAACCAACCCACCAACCCACTCACTCACCCACCCATTCCTGCCTCGAATGTCAATCAGGACGACGCACAACCCCTCGATCCTGGTCATTTGCCACCCCTTGGCGAATAATTTTATTGCTGACAATAGCGCAAAAATGTTCGTTCACTCACAACATGCCACGCCTTCGTGTTACTTAGTCAAAATCACGTAGTTATAAAATATTTTATTGCCCCCCCACCCCACCCCACCCCAGTCAGGACTCGAGCATCTCCAGGACCATCGCGTACTTCATCCAATTCACACAAAAGAAGTACAAAGGCAATGACAAGTGATGAGGTAAAGTGAGGTGTGGCTTGGCAGAGGGGTGTCAAATGTCCCCCCCCACCCCCCTGCTAAACTCGTCTTTTTCATCGAAAATGTCTAATGAGCTCAGCTCAACTGACAGACGACTGATTTGTCAATGGACATGGCCCTGAGGCCTGTTTGTCGTTGCGGCCAAGTGATAAGGAATGTCGCTGGATGGGTGGACAGGATGTCATTGATAAACTGCTGTAAAGTGAACCGTACGACTGCTCCAAGGACTTCTTATTGAAACGAAAGTCTTTAAATGGGCAGATAACTTCTTGGTAATGGAATCTAATTTGACTTTTACTTCGCCAAACTCTTAAATAGTGAAAAGCGCTTAGAATTTATTGGGAGTTGCTTAAATGATATGATTATATGAATCAATGTCATAACACTTGGGGTAAATAGTTGGAAATATGAAAAATGGAAAATCAGAAATACTTTTTGGGTTTACTAGAATATGAAAATAATGTTGAACAAATTAAAACTTTGACTTTTAGAAGATTTTTAACAGTGGTGGATCCAGGGGGAGGAAAAAGGGTAAGAGTTCCTCAGGATCTCCCCCTGTATTTAATATAGAATGCGATTTCTTTAGTAATTAGGGGGAGAACGAGAATAATTGAAGATGTTTCTGATGCATCTAAGAGTCGAAAAAGTCGGAATATATTAAGGAAATTGGAATAAACGTAGAAAAAACTAGTATTATAAAATTATTAAAAGTATTATTTTTAATTCTGTTCAAGGTATGAGGCACTGTGAATTATTTCTCGTATCTCTCCTCTCTTATTCGTCCTTTTTTATGGAAAACCCTCTCAAAAGTAACAAATTTTTAGCTCAAAAGTTGGTTCTTTGGGAAAAGTTTCGAAATTCGTATAAGAAATGATCAGAATATTCCAAAATATTTACAAGTAATCCTTTGTTTCATCAATGGAAATTTTTGACTGTGATTTCTATGCATTTCTTAAGGAGAAATTGAGAGACTTTAAGTGGATTTATTATTATCACAAATTAAAGTAAATTGTCTATTCCCAAGAAATGCTTTAAAACAGTTTTAAAGAGTGTAAGAAAGAAAGAAAATTTCTAATTTTGTTGCAAATAAGTTCTGAAATATATATTTGATTCTACTTGCTGTTTGTTGTTTTATTTGGGTATTTATGGCAGAGTTTCATTACTCAATTGATTACTTTGTTAATCTTTAGAGAAACCTATTTCGGATATATTTACTGATATCGTAATGAATTCAAGCAGAATAACTTGAACAATTTATGAATCAATAAACAAAACTTGGCCGTTTTTTTTCCAACATTTTTTTCTGTTGTTGTTGTCCTGGCCACTTGAAACTCACTCGTAACTCTCACTCCATTGAATCGCAGACATAACTAAGTGTATCCGAAAACAACTTTATACAATATTTCTCAAGTACACACACCCACACACACACACACTCACACACACACACCCATACATTGACACACATTCATAATTCGCAACACTTGTACCACGCATATTTTGCTTCAATGGCCATTCATAAAAATCTCCGACCCACACACACTTTGCCACATCCTTCCCCTCCCCCTCCTGCTCCTTCTCTTCCTCCTCCTGTTGTTGTTGTCGAAAGTAGAAAAGAAAGCAAATAAACAAAAGCAAACAAATGTGCATCAAGTATCCGTCCCGTCCATATGGCGACACTAAAACAGAATGAAAGAGACACAACAGAGAAAGAGACAAGAGACGAGACTCCTGGAAGGACCAAAGGCATATAAATCCCAACTCATAACAGAAGATGAAGCAGAAGAAGGAGGGCAACAAATATGAAGAGCAAACAGCAAACACTAATGCAAACAAGAAAGGAATCAATATGCCAGAGAAGCATATTCAGAGGGGGAGAGAGTGGGGGGGGGCGTTTGGGAGTGGTTTTTGGGTGGTTGCTCGATTCTCGCCACCAATCATTAATCATAAAGCATCATCATCAGCCATCGAGTGGTGTGAAAAGGGTGAGTGAGAGTGCCAGAAGGACCTAAGGTCCTGCCCTGCCAAATACAGGCCCAGTTTCCAGTCCCAGTCCCAGTCCCAAGAGTACCCAACTCACTGAGCGGGTTCATCAATATGTCGACACACATAGCTCGGGTGTGTGTGTGTGTGTGGGGGGGTGTGTGTGTGTACATAAATCCTTCAAACAGTTACGCGCTTTTCGCCTGTCGTCTACATATTATTATAAATTGTATTGTAAATCGAATCAGTTTCGGTTTTCACTTTCATTCAACTCAAAGTTTTTCTTATGCACTTTACTCAATATAGTTTCTTGTTCCCACATAGATCGGAGAATATTATGTTCTGTGTGTGTGTGTGTGTGTGCCAATTTTCATTAGCCAGCAAGCAGTCAAGCTGAATTTTCCCATCTTCATATTTATTCATGAATACAACGAATATGAGAGGGGGGAGTGGGGGTGGGAGAGGGGGCATGCAACATCAGAGGCAACAATCAGCTTAACTTGCAAGCTTCATAAACAGTCAGCGGAAGCAGTAGAAGTAAATTCAAGGCGAAACCAAAAATGAACTGAGAGAATGGTCCACATGAAGTGGCTGCCAACTCTGGTTACAGTTCCCACTAGCTCCCAGTTCCCAGCTCCAGTTGCCATCATCTCCAATCTTCTTTCCCCTATCTTGCATCCCCTCACTATGTGGGGCGGGGGAAGGGGGTGTGTTTGGTGGGGGATGCATTTGATTGCGTTTGTGCGTCTTGGTTATAAATTTTAATTTTTCTCTTTCGCTGGCTGCCAGTTTCTTGCTTCTGGTGCATCTTGAATTTGTTGCCACGTTTCGTTTTTTAGTTTTTTTTTTCATCTTTTGTTTCCACCAGCTATTTATACTCTTAACTAAGAAGGGTATTATAGTTTCTACTAAAAATTTGGGCTAACCACAGAAATACATTTACATTCGGCTATAAAAGGGAAAAGGCTATTTATGCATTTGTAGCTAGATATCGTTCGACTTTAGTTTAAATTGATATCTATTTTATGGCAAACTAATTTTAATTGTTTACAAATATTAATTAAACTTATTTTCCTACAATATATACAGTTGCCCTAATCCTTTATCATTTAATTGATGGCGATAAATTCATTTATCGAAACGATCACTAATGCTTAAAATGATATCGATAATTGAAAGACAACTCTAGACTTCGCTTTCTTCTGTGAAGCTAAAAGGGAAAGTTGAGCGAGAGAAATAATTAGACTAACTAACTAACTTCGACTGGTTGACTATTGGCTATATATTGATATAGGATTGCTAAATTCCTGCTAAGCTTTCAGATACTTTCCATACTAAGCAAGGAAATGATAAATTTGAAACTCTTTACTAGATAAACAAGACTAATGAAAAAGGGTATACACACGTTCGGTGCAGGAGCAACTAAACTTCCGGCTTGTTACTTAAAATACAAAAAACGACTGGGAGCAAATCGGGGTAATGGGGGGGAAGAATCTACCCGTATACGCGATTAATTTGCAATGAGCTGAAATTGAAGATGATGGCAGCGAATGTGATAAGCAGAGGAAAAAAAACCATTAGAATAAAAGGAAATTATGGCACACGAAGCTAAAAAACTGAAAACTGCAGCAAAAACTATGCATTCGAAATGCGAATTGTGATGAAAATCACAAGAAGCAAAGCGAACGAAAGTTATGAGGCGAGTTCTCCTTTTCTGCCACAATTCCTAATCCAATTTGAGTATAAACAATTTCATCAAATTACAAGCAAAATAAATGCCAACATCCATAAAAGATAATCTCTTTTTGGGGCCTGCCAAAAATTTACGTTTATTTGGCAGTATCGTAAAAATTTCTCACCATCTTCATCTTCGTTTAAGGATTCTTTTTGTTTTTTTTATTTTTATCATTTAAAGATGAGTTTTTAATATTTCTTTAACTTGCCACAACATGGAAGGAGAGGGGAGTGGGAGAGGGCGAAAGTCCAAATGAGTTTTTTGTTTCCTTTCGAAGCAGAGTCAAATAAAATTTTATTGAAAATCTTTTCTTGTAAGGACTTTTGTGTCCTTTGAGGAGAAACCCTCAACACATACCGAAACATAATCGCTGGCTATAAAAACAAAAGGAGCGCAAACAGAAAAACTAATAATCGTGCGCGCCGATAAACACACACACACACAAAGAGAGAGGGAGAGAAGGACGAGAGGTCCTTCCGCCTGCCGGACATAGTGGTAAGGGATGGACGAAAAAAACACTGAATGCCTCATATCGTTTTGGGCAAAAAGGCGGAATACACAATAAAGTTAAACCGCGATAACCAGCATGACAAAGGATAATGTATAACATGCGCAAGGACATTTGCCGATTAGCTCTAGCAGCCAGTTGAGGCGCATGAAATGAGCAGAATGCGAATGCGCCCAGGGGGCAGGATGGGGGGGGGGGACATCAGCAAGGATTGCTTACGATAGCGTGTAAAATTAAATTTTATTGTAATACCTCCGCCACCCTTCCCCTCTCCCACTCCCACTCCCACTCCCACTCCCCCTTTTCCAATGGGACTTTTCTTTTCTTGTTCAACTTCTTGGAATGTTTTTCATTTTTCGGGCCATTGTTTTGGATTTCTAGTTGTTGTCTCCAATTGAAGTGGTTGATAATGCGAATCGGGTGGGTGGTTGGTTGCATATTAGTTTAGTGGCAAAACAGGCGAATGCAATTTGCCACCAAAGAGGTCCTTGGAGGACAATGCAGAGGTCGCCAGAGCTGAGAACACATGCCAAGCAATTACTAATCTTGCCCTAGAATTCATGTTTGGCTCAAATGAACTAGTTTTCCCAATTGCTGTTATCTAGATTCTTGATTTTGAGATATAGATTTTTCCTGGGATGCTGGGATGACTTAAATTTAATATGGCAAATGCTTTTCCTATTGGAGCTTAAAGTTATGCCTTCTCGGAATTATGGCTTAAATTATGACGTTGGGAACTCAAACATTTGCTAGATAATTTGCATTCAAAATTATGACCTTTAAATCATTTATTGCCCGCCCACTTTGGCCCACGCTTTTCATTGGAAATGCATAAATTTCTCTCTTAACGTGCTCTATTATGGCACACTCAAATTCGTATATCGAATAACTAATAAATTCTTCTATAGGTCATATCTGATATATCGGAAAATGAAGAGAATTTTATTGAACTTCATTTAACATTTGGAAAACGCAAAATTTATAACTGAATAGATTCAAAAAGAATTCTGATTAAGAATTTATATGATTTATAAGATTCAAAATGATTCCCTCTGGCGTTTTGGTATGAAAATGAACTAGTTCCCAGAATAAGGAATGTTTTCTTTATAGCAAACTAATGGAAATATTGTTTAGTTAAACAAAATCATTAAATTGACTTGCAATTTAGATAATTCATATAGCAATATCTTCTAAATCGGTGAAATTATCTTTGGAAAATGAACTAGATCACAGAATAAGAAAATACTAAAGCGATAGAACTAATGTTTAAACGATTGCACTCAAAATCATTCAATTTACTTGAATTTTAGGTATTTTTATATAACAAATACTTTTAATTGAGTGGAAGTTCTGTTTGGCAAATGAACTAGTTCCATATATTCTCGAAACTATGTTGAAATTGTATTTCCAAAGTTATTTAGTTACTCTGTAAATAGAACTCATGTACTACAACGAAATTTGTTCGTTTTAGCAACTCCAAATTATTCTAAATGGATGGAAATTCTCTTTGGCAAATGAACTAGTTCCCAAAAATAGATAGAACTAGTGAATAGTACATTTTATACAGTTGTGAGTGAAAGATATCTTTCTCAAATGAACTAGTTCCACATAAACTCGAAACTGGATCCGATTTAGTTCCACTCCATTAGTTCAACTATCGAAACACTTCTCCTTCTCCAATTGAGCACAGATTTTTAAGCATTCGAGTAACTAGTTCATTGAGAATACCCAATCAGAGCATTTCCATTCTAGTTTTACGTGTTTTTTTTTTTGAAGCTTAGACCTAAATTGCAAGGCATCCGATAATGAAAACAAAAATTAGAGAAAAACTTTCACTAATTGCACTTTGTTAGGCAAACATCATGCCAAGGCCCACTCAACATTAATTAGCCTCAATTCGAACTTTAACTCATTAATGAAGCAGGCAAACAAAACTTCAATACCTGAGCCCCCCCTCCGCCCCCGCTCCTCTTAAGTCAATAGCCAGATGTGTCCTCCCCTGTGTTGGCTCGCCCTCACCCATCTCCTCATCTCCTATCTGCCACTACTGTTGACGTACGTGTCAAATTAGCGACGTTTTAACAAGCTCAATGCCAGGCGCTTGGGTTTTTCCCTGCCATCGATGGCTGGCCTGGCAAATCAATCACATGAAAGTGGCCAGCGCAGAAAACTTTGAGAAACTCAGCCTCAAATTGCCTACTTCGGCCAGCTCTACCTATCATCCTTCCCCCGCTGCCCTTCTCCCTGATCCCCGCTCTGGTTTGGCATTCGCTGATTGCTTTTTCATTGCATTTTGTCAGCGTTGTTGTCCTCGAACTTGTTCGACAGCAAAGTTTTCCATTTTTCGCCGGGGCTACCTTGGCATTTTCCCTTCCTCTTCCCCCTTCCTCTTCCTATGGGCTTCTGTTTTTTGCCCTTCGCTTGTACTCGTGCTTCCTGGCATTTTCCAGCTCAATGGCTGGTAGTAGTAGAGTCGAAAGAAAAACATATCGTCAGCAATTAAGCGGCTATTCAAACGTCTGTCTGGGATTTAAGTTTGAGTTTTCTTTCATTTGTAGATTTATCAGGTTTTTTCTTCTCATCCCTTTTTATTTCTCCCTCTTTCTTTTTTGGGTGTGGCCACACGGCCATTTATCATAGTCTTTGTCATAGTTTCCATAGATAAACGGAAGCTTTGAGTGGGGTGTATGTCTAATCTTTAAATGTATTTCCTCCGCCATAGAATCAATCTTTAATGCCTAAAACATCTCTTTAACCCTCTTCTCTTCCATTTTTGCTTAGTTCTTGACACAATATCTTATAGATATTATTATGGTCTCTCTGCAAAACTTTCAAATTCACATTCGCGCCTTCTGTCATAAATGGGAGCGACCATCTGAGAGAGAGAGAGAGAGAGAGAGCGAGTGCCTGCTGCACAATTCGATTTGCCATTTTGGCAATTTCTTTCAACGTAAAACGTTTTTACAAATTGATTTATGTGCTTAACATGTTGCCAGTTTGAGTCCCTTTTTGCGTTTACGTCTCTTACAATTAGATTTTGGCTGCAAAATCAACAGCAAAAGTTTGCGTTTTCCTTTTCGTTTTCTCTCCACTTCTTGTTGGGCCCCATCAATCATCGATAATGTCGATATTGGCAGACAAGAAGAAGGCACGAGCACGAGTACAAACTGATGGGGATGAAGGCCGAGAGCCTAGTAACTTTTTGGCCTCTTTTATTTTTATTAATAAAGCATTTGTTTTCCCCATAATGAGCAACGACAGGCGGCTGTCAGATGGCTAAAAAAAAAAGGAAAAGCAAAAGAGACACACACACTCCAAGTGGGTAAAGGAAAATCTTTCCCCAGAGAGAGAGAGAGAGAGAGAGAAAAAGTGGCAACACTTTGTCAAGTTGTTATTACCAATATATTATTTTTGGCTTTCCGTTGTTGCCTTTGGCGACTTTTCTTTCTCTCCACTTGTCTAGCTGATTGATGAGCATTTTGTAATTCGAATAACCGATTTTGCTTCATTCTTGTCTTTTTCTTCTAAACTGCCATTTAATGAGGCTGAAAATGAGTTTTTTTCTCGTTGTGGTGTGTTGGCTAATCAAATTCGATTTGCTTTTAGCCTCATAAATTCAATAAAAATTATTTACAAGCATTAACATGCGTTGAAAACATAAAATCTGCCACCATCCTCCACCACAACTGACAAAATTGTGTATTGACACCAAACAAAAATGGCGCAGACAGCAACCCGCCCACTCATTCGAATAAACTACGTACATAACCTCCACCCACGCCCACCTCCACCCCCACCCGCTAGTCGTCCTCCATTTAAATGCCAAATGCCAATGGAAATTTGCCACATTTTTTGCATTTACCACCCACCAAAAGTGTCAGGGTGGCCGCCATGTGCGTTTGTCGTTAAAATTTAAGGCAAATTTCTTTGCATTTAGCTATACTCTAATAAACGTGGGTATATGCAGTTTGCCTATCAGTTGAAGATTGAAAAATTTGTGTTGATAAGAGTCTATGAGATAAATAAAACCAAAACTAAGTAGATACGACTAGCAATCAAAGCGTTAAGTAAAATATTGTTTTTCTTAGCATAAACTCCAAAATTAATATCAAGAAGAGCTAAGTTTAATAATTAATACATTTTTCTACTTATTAAACTCTGTCAAAATTACTCTTCTTTGCGTATTATGTATCAAACCATCGATCTATGCTAAATTAAAGTAAATCTATCCAACTTTAACTCTCTAGTTTGATTAATATTGAATGAAATGTGTAAGATATAGAGGTTTAAATAATTTAAGCCGATTTCGAATTGAAACCAATCACATAAATTTAGTTCAATAGTAGGAAAGTAAATTTATAAGTCTACTAATGTTGCAGAAGATATGAGTTAATTTAGTAACAAATTGTTTTTAGTTTTTTGCCTTTCAAAATAACAAAGATATTTAATCAAAATCAAAAAACTGTCAGAAGGAAAATTATTTTTAAAACTTTTCCACTTTTTTTTTCTCGATATTGAAATCTTATTCATCGTATTAGCTTTTTATTTCATGTCATTAGTGATGTGTTTTTGTCTATACTAAAACCAAAACATCGATATCGATAAAAAACCGCTAAAACGATCTAGCGGAAAGTAGTTAAAATGTTAAAATGCTTTTGTAGTGATGAAATACCGATAAGAAGAGTTATTTTCCGACTATTCTCGATATTGGCATTAGGTTCATTATTAAGTAGGATTAGCTAACAGTCTATAGATTCAATTTCGCATCGAAAGAAGATCAAAATTCTGTTTGAAATGATTTTACCGATATTTAAAAATCATCAAATGACTATCTCATAAGCATATAAGCTACTAACGAGAAGATTTCGAAAGAGCATCAGAACTAAGTGATGGAAAAAATGTTATTCTCAACCTTTGGCAATATTTTGTTTGCGTTTTCTTCTATTTTCTTTTTTTTTTTGCGTTTTTTGGGGTAATTTTCACGCGGCAGACATATTTTTATTAGAGAGCCAGCCAACTAATGGGGAAAATATGATCAGGCGCCATTTTTTCGGTGGCAATTTCACGCATATGCTTTCTAATTTATTTGAAGTACTTACATCGCACACTCAGGTAATAGCCAATCGAGGAATATTGAAAGTTTAGATGACGGGATGTGCACTTGTACCAGCCGGAATGTTCACGCCGTATTGAGGTGAAGTTAAGGAAGCCATCGCCGCTTTGAGGCACCTGCAATCATAGAGAGAGAGGGAGAGAGGGTGAGAGGGGAGGAAATGAGTTTCGCTCGTTATGCGTAAACAATTTTTGGTAATTAAGGCAAGGCAAATAGTTTGCCAGCCAAGCCAAGTTTTCACGTTGCCACGAAAATCCATTTAAAACTTGCTCCTTCGGGACCAAAAATCACAAAAGCTCGGCCTACGTATGCAGCAAGGACTACGACAACGACAACGACAACGGTGGCAAGTTTTTCCCTCCCTTTCCGCTTGTCTGACTTACCGGCGTGTCACCGTCGTCCTTCTGCCAGCGGGGTGTACTCGGTGGATTCGAGTCAACGTCGCATCTGAGACTAACTTCGATGCCCTCGCGTAGTGGATAACCAAAACCAGGTGTACGAGAGATGGCAAATGAGGGCGTGTCTGCGGAGAGAGAGATAGAGTGAGATAAAAACATCGTAGAAGAAGTTAGTAAGAAAGATAGAAGAATCAGTTGGCAGATGGTTATTTTAGTTTGACTTTTTCTTTTCCTCAGATTTTCGGTTAGTTATTTTTGCGTCAGAGACGACTTTCTTCTATAAAATAGTTTTTTAATTAAAAAACACAAGAGCAGAGAAAAAAAAGAAACGAAAGGGAAAAATATAACAAAACCTGAAAACTTTTATAATTAAACTAAATGCAAATATGTCTTTCGCCTCCCCCCACCACCCAAGATTTATTTCACTCTGAATTAACAGTGTGAAACGTAAATAGAAATGAATTATTCAAATGATTGGACTCAAAAAATAACCAGAAGGCCGGGCTAACTTCGGCCATGCCGAAGTTTGTATACCCTTGCAAGCTCTTGTGTTACTAGATCTCTAAAAAGAGTTATCTAAATGTAAAGACCCTGATGTAAAAATCCGTTTTTACACGTCATAGCACGGCACGCATACATATGCATGTATGTAGACATGCAGCATGAAATTTTTTCATATGTTTGTATGACAGCTATATGATATAGTCATCCGATTTTGATCAAATTTACCCAAATTATAGCTTTCTATGTGAAAATGTTATCTACTTAGTTTGACGATGATCGCTAAAAACACAAAAAAGTTTCTAGAAGAAAAACTATTTTTGGTCCGATTGTTCCTATGGGAGCTATATGATATAGTAGTCCGATCTTGATAAAATTTCGCACGGATGTTTGGATGTATAGTAAACTGCCAAATGTTACGTTTTATGATAATCGGGTGAAAAAGAATGAAGTTATTGATCTAAAACTCATTTTTGGACCGATGGTTCCTATGGGAGCTATATGATATAGTTGTCCGATCCGGATGAATCCGAGATATACAATGCCTGCAGTATATACAAGACTTCGTGCAAAATTGCAGCTCTGTAGCTTTAGCGGTTTCGGAGGAGAAGCTGTTGATCCAGACAGACAGACAGACGGACAGACAGACGGACAAACGGATTTGAACTCGTCTTGTCATGCTGATCAAGAATATATATACTTTATATGGTCGGAGATGCCTCCTTCTATGCGTTGCACACTTCTGACCAAAATTAATATACCCTTTTTGCAAGGGTATAAAAATACGTGATAAAATCTTTGCACTAATTTTGGCCTGTTTAGCAAATAGAGCGAGACTGAGAGCAGCGAGTCAAGTTAATTCACTTTCAATTCATTTATTCGAAACCAGAGAAACATTCATTTCATATGGGAAATTATCGTATTTCAATTTCAGGAACTGCCAATCAAATATCCATTCAATTTCATGTCAAAAACCTATCAGCAAAATGTATAAATGAAAATAATACGAATCACAACGAGTCACAAACCCCCCCACCCCCCTCTTCACCCCCCCATGTATTTGCATTCAATGCATATTCATCGACATAAATCAAATGTTTTTTAATTAGTGTTAGACCAAAAATTTCGAATGCCATCCCCAAAAAAGTATGCTATGAAAAACATTCAACATTCTATGTATACACATTGATTTCAATCTTTTCAATTTCTCATCGAAACATGCAGCTTTTTGTGTGGGCTTTTGTAACTAATACAATTTGATTATATGGCATATGTCTAGCAAGAGTCGGACAGTGGGCGGGGGAGTTGAGGGGGCGGCTGAGTTTCAGTTCAAAAGCGAATGAGGACAAATGAAATTTGTTTGTCGGTTGTTTGCCAAACTATTCAATAGAGAATTTTTTGTTTGTCTCCTTCTCTCTGAGTGTGTGTGTGTGTGTGTGTGTGTGTGTGTGTGTGTGTGTGTATCATGTAGACAGATATAGACAGGACCATCAGTTGTCAGACATCATCATACATATGTATGAATGGCCACCTTGTTCTCCCCCGTTTTGGGGTCTCTCAATTTGATGCTTGGCCAACATTTTGATGCCACAAAAGTCGGAAAATTGTGCACATGGAAATTTTGTTTGGAAAATAGAAAAAGCAAAGTGGGTATATCTATCGGTTTGTCCACAAATATGAAAGACATACGGAAATCGTCTCCTATTTTGTGATAATTGCAAGAAAAATGTGTTTGTACCCCTAGCAGAGGGGGGAATACTCTACACAAGAAAGGGTAAATTACTAAAGGACATCTCCATTTCTCTCTGTGGTCCTAGATTAATACTCTCAAATAGCTATAGAGCATCTGTGGAGTCGTTCTCTCTGACTAATGCAATTGTTTTGGTTCCCCTAAGAATTAAACTGCTGAAAAATGTTAAATTGTTCCAACATTTTGTTCCCCCCTTCCCCCACCCCTTCATCCAGAATGCCCTTGATTTGTCTGTCAACTGTCTGGGCATGGAAAATTGCAAAAATTCAAAGCAACAACAATTACAATGCCCCTCAAACTGTCTGGGCAAATGCTTTCATGTGTGTGCATTTTAATTTATATGTATACACGCACACACACACACACACAACCACACACATAGAAACAAGGACGAATCAGGCTGATGATTCTCACAGGTTTTTCTTTCTGCTTTTGTTGGGTAAAAACGTTTTGCGGTTGGGTCGCGTTTGAGGCCTTTTGCCCGGTTTTGTTGTTGCTGTTGTTGTTGTTATTGTAGTTGTTATTGTTGTTATTGTTGTTATTGCGGTTTTTGCAATTTTCATGCCCAGGACTCAGCCATGCAAATCCCTTACAGCTTTTCCCTATATATATATATTTTCCAATCATTTTCATTGGGGCCCCATCCAGATCCAGATCCACATCTATCTCCTGTCTCCTGTGTGTGTGTGTGTGTGTGTGTGTGTGTGTGTCTACCTTGTGCATTTGTCATGGCATTATGTGGCTTGACGGGCATTAATAAAGCAAATAACTGTGGCACTTTGTTCTTTTGCCCCCTCCACACCCACACCCCACCCTCCCCCCTTTAGCCGATCAAACAGGAATCCTGGCCTCTCTCTCTGTGTGTGTGTGTGTGGCTTTGTTACTGCCAATTAGTGCGAGTCCTTCTAATTGTCGCCTGGTCCTGGGCATTGATTTTGATGTACAGGACTTTGCTTTTTTGGTTTCCCTTGGTTGAGGGATGAAAATGTTTTTTTTTTTTTTGGGTGGGTGATGATGACTTGGCTTTTTGACTGCATTTGTTTGGTTAACAGAGAAACAACAACAACGAGAACAACAACAATTCTGTCTACTAATATGAAACTATTTGAGTCAGGCTTCCAAAGCTAATTGATGGGCATAAGCTAAGCCAAAACCTGTCATGTTATTTGGCCCAATGAATGGGGAAAATATAATCAATAGAAGTGGCAATCTTTAATAGAACAATATTAAATGCAACAGTGAAAAATGTACATAAATAAATTATGGAATAGAAATGATCAAATACAAGAATAGTTCAATTTAAAGCGGAATGTTAAAAGGGAAATTGAATATTTTTTTAAGGAAAACCATCAAATACAAGGCTAAGAATAATTTTTAGCAGTAGTTTTCAGAGTGTTCAGCTGAATGATTTTTATGACAATTTCTAAGTAATCTTTTATAGCTAATTTAGATATTTAAAAATGCCAGCCAAATGTTGTCGTAATTTTTAACGTTTTTATCTAAAATCATATCACATTTGCTTGAGAAAAACAAATGAGTTATTGATCTATCATTCAATTCTAATGCTAAATTCGTGTTGTCTGAATTTGAAGCAACAATACGAAAATAGATTGGATGGAAAAATAATTCAATTCTCATCCGAATGGTAGAGGGAGATATTTATCGATAACTCAACCGATTGTTTATGAGAGAGATATTTATATAGCTTTGTTAGGTCATCCAATTCGGTGTAATTTCTGAGATACTGCAATTTATTATCTATTAAAATGTGCAATGGAAAGTTGGAAGCATAATTTAAAATATTCTTTAGTCCTAATAGAGAATAATTGCTATAGAAAAGATTGGACAATAAACTCTCGTATGGAATATTGTTATAGAATATTATGAAATGGAATAGCAAGGACAATTGGTACATTAAATACGTGAAGAAGGGATAGATTCACACATTTGAATATAAAGAAATTACCCTAAATTAGTTGCTGCATTTATGTTTTGAGTAAATTTCGAATAAACTTTATACTCACGCACTCATAATGTTTAAATATTATGTGCAGCAGAAAATACAAAAAAAAAGGAAAAATTGTTGTAGCAGGAAGTTTTTAATAAAAGCCAAACACAGTGGAAATCGCACCTTGTTTAATTAACACACAGCACAGCGAATGAAAACGAAAATGAAAATGAGAACAGGAGAGAGACAGAGAGAGACAGAGAGAGAGAGAGAGAGAGAGAGAGTGTTGCCTTTCAGTTGGAGGCGGGGCCAAGTAAAAGTGAAAACCAAAAAGCAAATGTTGATTAAAAAGTTAAATTGCTAAAGTTAACAACACACACTCCAACCTCCACGAGAGAGAGAGAGAGACGAGTGGGATGAGTGGGATGAGATTGGAGAAAGGTCGAAGGAATGGGAGCATGGACATGGGCATGGCACTTCACAGGTCGTCGGGCAGCATCAGAGAGAAAAGACGCAAAGGGAAGGAATTATTATGCACCTGCAGAACGCAGAACGCAGAACAAAGTCAACGCGTAATAAAAGAAAGCAAAGGTGAAATTATATAAATTGAAAGTGCAGCGAAAATAAGGAAAATCCAAGCAGGGAAACAGTTGAGAAAAAGCGACAGGCCGAAATACAGGACGACAGTCGAGTGGAATGGTTGAGGAGAGAGGGGGGAACGGGGAGGGGGGAGAAAAGGGCGGGCCAAGTCGTTGAAATGTACGGCACGAAAGTCTTGATTAAGATTTTAATTAACTTACAATTTGGGTGGAGGAAATGGCAAAGCAAAAGCGAAGAAAAAAAGAAGATAAAAGTAATCGAAAAATATGCCAACACCACAAAAATCCACAATAAAACTGCAAAGAAGAAATTATGATTATCATCTACTATTCAGTTAGATATACTTATATACATATATCTATATAAAAAGGCAATTAAACTGTCCTCATTGAAATTCATATCAGTCAGCATTTTGCTCAGATTAGGACAGCATCTGAGATTTGTCTCATAAAATTAGCCATTAAAACAGATAATTATTACTTCATTTAAGCCAAAAACTATTTCACAATTAAGGTTTATAACATAATTAGTTGGATTTATTATGCCTTGGCATGAAAGGTGAATTAACTTGGTCAACGAAACAGGAAGGAACACGATATGAGAGAGTGAGAGAGAGTGTGAGAGAGTGTGAGAGAGGGGTAAAACACATATCCGAATAAATCGAAAATGTATATCCTTATATATCCTTAATTAGCATATTGAAAATGTGTCCTTCCAAAATTTTAAAGCTATTGCCATGTAATTGATTCGCTTAAGCTTCTTTTAGCTGCTAACATTGTGTATTTCGAATCGTGAGCCTATAACAAAGTGTATAAAATAAGAAACAAAGTCTTCCCCATAAATATTTACTTTTGCGAGCCTCTTTTAATATGAAATTATCAATCTTTTATCTCAAAATTCACCCAAGAACTACAGAGAATAAACAAGATGCAGAAAATACTTCTAAGCGCCAGATTTAAAACTGAAACACAGTCAGGATGGGTTCAAAATTTCAAACTGGAGAAGGAATAGAAATAGGACATTGGGCCAGGGACTGCCAAGATTCAGCCAGCTTCTTAGCATATTTATTTAGAATTAAGATTAATTATCAGCAATTTTGAGAAGTTCTAATTAAGAATAAATCTATAAATATTAGATTTGATCATTAAAACTTAGTAAATTTCTTTTCAAAATTTAGTCCAAAATAAACATAAATTACTGATAAACTTTAGATAGCTATTTTTGGAAATTGGCAAGAATAAATCTATAAATTAAAAGTTAAGAAAAATGATTTCTTCTAAGTTGAAAAATTAAAAATATTAAAAAAACAAGCAATGTCCTTTTCGAAAACTAATGCAACATATAATTATGTTGCTTCTCACCAGATAGGATAATAAAATTTAACACATTTAAATAGTTGATAACCCACTTAAATTAGTTAAAGCAATTTAATCTTCAAGTGAATTGTACTTACATTGCACATCCAGAAGAAGTGAAGCATTTTGTCGTATCTTGAGCGTGGGATGTTCCATTACGCACAGAATCCTCGCATTGTGATGGGCTCTATAGACAGCCGATAGACGTGCCTCACTCTTCGCCCCGCTGTTGATTTTATAGCCATTTTTATCCTGTCAAACGAGAGAGAGGGGGAGAGAGAGAGGGTTGGGGGGAAATGATAAAAATGCCATTTAAATATATTGTACTAACTAGAAGGAGGGACTGTGGGCCCAGGCCAATTAGTCAGGCCTGTTATCATCAGCGAGCGACATCATTAATTTAAATTAAAGCCGAAAAAGTGAAGTAAGGGCAATAACCCCGCACCCCACCCGCTCCACCCGCACCACCCACCCACGCTCTGTGACCGCTCAACCGAAGCCTTGACATGCAAATTTTTGTTGGCACAGTTTTCAATCAATCATCAGGTCTTTTCAGGGGGGGGCAGAGGGGGGTGTGGTGGGGCCAGAGCAATGTGTCCAACCAAACACGCAAATTTGTGGCATTTACTGTCTAAACGACAAACGCACACATCGTGAACGAGGATGAAATGGAGTTAGAGGCGGAAGGACGAGGATAACTTCGATGTGTTTGACAGGTATGCATGCGGTCGGCTGATAGTTGGGGGCACCAGGGGGGTCGGTGGGGGGTGATAGTTTATATAGCGCCTTGACCAAATTGTCTGCTTTTCATTATGCTCGAGTGCAAGACAAACAAATTTTGGCTTAACCACAGCCGCAGGGGCTTTTGTCTCAAACTTGAAGAGAAGGCTTCGCTTTGCTTTGCTTTGCTTTGGCCTGCTCCTTCAACCAGCCGGAAGGAAGTCCCGTTATTTGAGCACAGGAGCCGCTGTTATCCACACTTAATGTGTTTGTCGTCCATCTGGCATAGCCTTGTGGTCACCCACACAAACACACACCCGCACACACACACCCGCACACACACCCGCACACACACCCGCACACACACACCCAAACACACACACACACACAACCATTGAACAAGATGTCAAAGTGTCCCCCTCGATCTCTCCCTTTACTCACCTTCTCATTGCTTTTAATTTCCTCCAGTTCGAGGACTTCGGCTGATACTTTCTGGGCATGACGATCCACACCCGGACTGAGAAGGACCTCCCAGGTAAGCGTGGGTCTGGGATTCCCCCCCTCACTCACACACGCCAGATTCAGTTCGGAATTCTCCTTGACGGGCACAAAAATATTGCCAGCATCCAAGCGACGTGAATCAATCAAAAGATATGGCGGCTTCGGTCGATCTGCAACAGATGAAATCGATTAAAAATTATGAAATAAAATGCAAGTAAATGAATTTAAGAGCAATACAGATTAAAAAGGGAGGAGAGGCACTTATTCTCTCAGAAACTTAGCTCTTAAAAGGCCACTAAATAGATTTAATAAATTATAAGAATTATTTCTCTTTGTTCAGTTCAATTCTTTTACTATGAAATTATAGAATTTATTGTCTTTGACCTTTAGCAATCTTTATAAATTATAATAATTATTTTTCTTTGTTCATTTCAATTCTTTTACTATGAAATTATAGAATTTATTCTGTTTTGGCCTTTAGACATGTTTAATTTTTAAGTTTTCAATAAATTATATTATAGAAAGAGATAAGTTAGATAGATCGATAAGTTAGTTATAGGTTTCAACTTGATGTTTTTTATGTCCTTTAGCCCTAATTATAAAATGTATCTATAGAATCTCAAGAATCTTTTAATCAAAGTCAACAGTTTCAGTTATCTTGAAGGAGATTTTTAATTGGAACTAGAGTTTATGCTAAGGACTAACGATTTCTCTGTAGAGTTATTCCCAAATGGGCTCAGAGAACTACTCTAATGTATCTTTATATGTATATCTCTTTATTCTATTTATTTATATTACTTTATGTATGTAATTTAGTAATATGTTTTTTATGCAATAAATCGTGTTCAAATCGACAAAACAATTGCGAGTTTTTATTTATAGGACTCTTTATTCTGCTTAGATATGATTTATCTGGGGACTGGGATCTTTGGTTTATTTCTTTCTGATTCTTTTGATGATTTATCACTGACTTCGTGACTCCCTTCGCCTTCTTCTGCTAGATTTGCTGGTTCTCTGTTGTTCTCTTGCCCATTTTAGCTCTCATTTAAATACTTTGACTAGTTCTTGTGACCTTCTTGATTTCATTAAAGCCTTTCGAGGCATATAAAGTCCTATATAGAGTCTCTATTTTCTAGGTCTCAAGGTATTAGTTCAAAGATCAACTTTTCCTAGAAGATATCTTTCAGTTATTTTGCTGGTTTCCTGTTGTGAGTCTATAAATTCGCAACTTGCCTCATCCTATCCTTTATTCTTATACTTTCACTAGTTTTCTTATTTTAAAAACAACCTTTCTTATAACATGTTCTTCTTACCTTCTTCAAATTACTATTTTAACAGACAATCTGCTCACCATTTGTACCTCAAACCGGCTAATCCCTAAAGTTTAATCGTATTTACATGTGATTACAATTCATATGGTAAATAGCTTTTGAATCTTCCTGCTCTCTGGCTATTAAATAAGTTATCTATCTCACGGATCAACCCTTCTTCTGGGATATCTTCTTGTCTTATCACATCTAATCACCAGCAGACTAAAAGTTTTTTCCCATTTTGAGTTATCCCAAAGTTTTTTTTTTCGAGATTTTCTTTCATCTTAAGTTGTCTCCCTGTCGCATTATAGCATTAATGACAGTCATAAGGACGAGCGTTGCCCTGCCCCGCCCCGCCCCTATTCTGAGATGGGCTTGGAAACTTTTGGCTTGGCTCATTGCCTTGGCTTGGTGCTAATTTCAGCCAAATGTAACGACCTTTTTAATATTTGTGTAAACTTTTATTCTGGTCTAGTTAGCACTCACCGAGGACAACCAGCTTAACTGGTCGAGCATTCTCCGTGTAGCGTCGAGTGTTCTCCGCCTCGCATTGCCATTTGCCATCGTCCTCCAGCATGACATTGGTGATAGTTAGCGCACCATTAGCCTCCTTGATGAAGCGATAGTCGGTGACTCGAGCGGTCCGATCCATGGCGTGAACCACCTGAAAAGAAAAAAAATTAGAGAAAGTCATGAGAGATGAAAACTTTTAATGCAGCGGCATTAAATGCTCATAAATTTACACTGGGAGGGGGAGCCCCCCCTCACCTCCCCCCTTCCACCGCACTGCGACATGCATTGTCTTTTGGCTGCGATGCGAAACAATTGCTTTTAATGTTTTAATATCCGCTCAGCATTTATTTACACTTGGGCTTCCAATGCAGATGCATGCCGCATGCTGCATGCTGCATGCGGCATGCAATTTTATTATATTTCACTTCAAACAAACATAATAATGACAATTAAATGAGGCCAACAGCCTCATCCTCATCCACCCGCCCACCACGTTAACTGGGTTATCCACTGGCATAATGTGGCAACAATGAACTGGCATGGCTTAAACACTGTTGGCCAATAGTTGTAACTGATTCGGATCATGGCTTAAAAACGCCGACTGCAAAATTTATGTGGCCATTCAAATGCCCATGCGAAACAAATAATAAAAATATGAAATTAAAAATATACTTAATATATTGTACATAAAATGTTTCACATGCTTAATGCATTTAAGTGCCAATTAAATCGCTGGCAAAGGGAATGCTTCAAATGGACACATCGAGGGGTGGGAGGAGGAGTGCGAGGGGCAGAATATTCATGAAATACAATTTTAATTGCATTTGTAGGCGGCAAGCTTAACTTTTGGGGATTGGATTAAGGTGAAATAAAAGTGAATCATCAGTGGGCGAGTCTCTGCAAATGTGTGCAGCCATTTGCGTAAGCCAACTCTGAATGATACTCTAACAATTGGAGGGTATAACGAAATCCACATGAAGTTGGAACAACTCAAAAGGAGAGTTATTTTAATGATAATTTGTTTTATATTTTATATACATTTCTCATTATAATCTATGGTTGAGAAATTAAAATGAAAACGTTTTTTGGAATCGTCTATGTGTTGGAAGTTCTTGTTAATATTTAGGTGAATTTGTTACAATCGTTTGAGGTCAAAGTTTTGTATAATTTTCTGCAGAATATTCTGATTTTTGGGTCTAGATTCTAATTAAAAAATTCTGATTTTTCAAACATTAAAACTAAATGAGAAAATAAATACATGAATCATAGTTTGCTTTTGTTTGCTGATTGTAAAATCAACAAAAATCTTTGACACTTCTTTTGCAGTAGTTAATGCAAAAGAGAAACAATTTTGCTGCATACAAATATGTTGGATTTGAAGATGGATTCATTTTTATAGCAGATAATCTTTGATAATCTTTGCATTTTCTTCATAAATTCAGAATATTTAAATGAAAACATTAAAGATTTATCTACGTGAGCAGAAAACTAATAAATTTTACATTTTAATATCATAATTCGATTATTAGCTGTACAACAAATTGAAGGAAATGAATGAAATGTTTAAGAAAGATGAATCAAACTGACTATTAGCAACTGTTATTTATCAAATTTATTTTATCAAAGAAATATCACCCTCAAAGGAGCTTTAAGACAACAATTTAACTGTTAATCGAGTAAAGTCACACCCAAAATTCGTATATTAATAAGAAAAGAGTGGAGCCTCGAGTCTTCCTGAATTGATTTCTTGATGGAAACTAAGTATTCTAAGAAATCTTCTTCACCAATACTAAAAATAATGGATATTCCTTTCGAAATGTGTTAGTTTTTGGTTGCCTAAAAGAGTATTTTGATTAGTTTTAACAAATAATGAGAGTTGAGCGTGTTCTCGCATAAGGTTTCCCATGAATTTGCTCTCTCTGATTGTGAGTATTTATTATTCGTATTCGTTCTATTCGTGGCATAATCTCTGGTTTCCACTTTCAATTCATCTGCTTGCGAAAAATGGGAAATGGATATCCATATTCAAAGCTATCTGGCGGTCAAAATGCGCTAAGCTGCGGCTTTGTGCAACGAACATGAAAATATGACCCCAAAAAGTATGCAATGCTTTGGCTCTCCTGCTCTCCCTCTCTCTCTCTCGCTCTAGCGTGTATATGCCATTTCATTTCATTCTGGTTAGTTAGTTTTTCTTGTTTTTTTCCCCCCCGCCCTGCTTCGTTTTTCTAACGACTATTATAAATTTTCTATAATGCGCTGAGTCTCTCCTAGAGCTGCCAAGCCAAACCAGTTCGAAAATCTAGCGAGAGAGGGAGAGGGGGGGAAAATCCAGTGGAAAAATCTATGAAAATATGTATATAGTTATATATATATTTGTATGCAGTGAACTTCCGTTTCCGTTGCGTGCATTTGCGTGAATATTTGGCAATTTTTGTTATTGCATTTTGTTGTCGTAGTTATGATGATTTTTTTTTTCGTTGTTGTTTGTTATAAATTTTTCAAATGTAGTGCAAATATTTATGCGTATATGAACATTTTGAGGTTTTTTGCAGCTTCGTTTTTCTATACTCTATACTATTTGTTGTTTGTGTTGTTGTTGTTGTTGTTGGTTGGCTGGCAACTTCCGTCGCCGTCGTCGTCGCGCAATTGCCATTTGCGTTGAAAATTTATTAACCAAACTGGCAAATGGCAAATGGCAAACTCTGGCAACTGGACAAGCTGGCAACTGGATTTACCAGGGCTGGATTCGCTTTCAGGCTTTTGATTGTGCAACGGGGCATTCAGTTGGAAATTTATGAGGCCGTAACAGAGAGAGAGAGCGAGGCTGAGGTTGGTCAGTTGAAGGTTTGAGGTGGAGTTTCGTTGGGTTTTCTTTTCTTTTTTTTTTTGGCACCTGTGTGTGAGATATTTCTGCGTGTTTGGCAACATGGCCGCTGGCCGCTGGCTGCTGGCTGCTGGCCGCTTGCTAGCTGGACAAAAGCGTTAAATGAGCATGGCAAATCCTTGTTTACAGCGTCCAGCGGATTACACGCTCGATTGTTTTGGACCCATTCTCCACTCTCCGTGTGTTGTGCTCCATTGTTATAATGTTCGGGAGCCGGTGAGAGAAATGGTTATCCGGCCATCTCCACTGCAGTCCACTGTAATTATGATTTTACGCCTTTTGTTGTTTTCGTCGGTCGGTTTTGCAGGAGTTTTGCTTTAGCAATTGGGCAGCTGCATCAATTCGCATAAATTGTTGCATAACTTTGCATAATCATTTCGATGTGTGTGTGCGTGTGTGTGTGTGTGTGTGTGCGTGTTTCTGTTTAACAAGCCATCGCATTTATAATATGTGTAATGCAATTTTCTAATTACATTTAAATTTTGCATTTTATTTCCTGCAGATCCTAGATACTTCTTTTTCGGTATTGTATTCATATGCATGAATAATATTATTATTGAAATTTTGTGAACGGAAAATCATCAATTATATATTTTGGTCTACAGCCAAATTGTAAACTGTTTTAACAAGGTTTATCTTTCGATATTCCAGTTAAATGACGTTCAATAGAAGTCTTCTTAAGCATCAGAGAGTTGGAGAAAATCCTTGATAATATATAAGTGGAAATTTATTCACTTTTGAAAAGGTGAAACAAAGTTCGCCGACTCATCTAATGTTCTATAAACCGAAACTAAATGTAAAACATAGGAAAAAGGGTCAAAATGGACGCATGGATCCTAATAGAAGCTAATGCAAAGATGGATCCATCACCTCCAAAGGACATGCCCTAAGAAAAGGGCTGTTGGGTTCTAATTTCCTCACATTGCCCACTCGATTTAGCATAATTTCACTATTCTCATATCAGAAGACTGAAACTTTCGAAGCAATTAACTTCAAATCGCATCTATCTATATGTCAGTCAGTTGGATTCTCTCTCTCTCTCTGGGTTTTTTTTGTTTTGTGTGAGAAAAATGGCTACTTATATCTTTCACTTGCTTGGAATTGCAAAAATCTTGTCGGCAAACATTATTCGCTGCTGCTGCCTGTCCCGTTGCGTTCCTTGGCAACTCCTTCTTCGTCCTCGTCCTCGTGCTTCAGCTGTTGGCCCCAAGCTACTAACTTGAAATTGCTTTCGGCAAATATATTAGCCTCTTGATAATTTTCAACAATAAATTCTTTGTACACACTCACACACACACACACCCAGAGAGAGAGAGAGAGAGACCTATATACATACACTTCACTCAGCGTTCGTTGGAGCTGGAGCTGGGATAAACTCCTCGTGCTCGCTCTGGGACTCTAATGCATTGTGTGCAACGCTCTAGAAAGTACAACAAAAGTCGCTCATGTTGCAAGCTGTCAGTGCAACACTTGTCGCATGTCATTGCCGCAGTTGCAAGCAATGGGATGATGGCTGAGGCACACACTGAACGCTGCCAGAACGATACCAAGCAGCAGACTTTTGCCGAAGACAACGCACAAGACAAGACAAAAGTCAGCGCCAACAAGAAGTCCAGCAACAACAGCAACAACAACAACAACAACAGCAACTCAAATGCAATTGCAACTGCCATCAGGCTTGAGGGAGTGCAGCGGGTGGAAGGAGCCAAGCCAAGCCAAGCCAAGCGATATAATAGAAGGGGAACAGGCTGGGGATTGCCTTGGGGCTGGAGCTGGAGCTGGGATGGAGCGCTTCTGATAATGATAAAATATATATTTGTTGGGGCCAAACACATTTAAAACTCAGGCAAACCAACTTTAAATTACTCTTTTCGCCTTGAATGGGCTCACAAACAGACTTCTACCAAATCTCCATTACTATTTTAGAATTCTAATCAATTTCTTAAACTTGTAAGTGGCAAAATATATCAAAATATCAAGGATTAGGCAACGATTAGTAGGACGAATCTTCCATATATACAGAGATTCTTCTTATGGCGAATTTATTTCTTTGAACGACAATATTTACCAAATTTCAAAAACTTATGTGAAGAACTAAATTAATTAATCAAGAAAGATTCTACCAAAGTAAGAGGTTTAGAAGAAGTTTATGTAATTACTTAACTAGTAATTACTTTTTATATAATTAACTTATTTTCTAGGAGGTCCATATGAATACATACTTATAGCTTAAAAGTCTTTTAGTCGATTTGCAATATTATTTTTAGTGTTAGAAGGAGAAAAATCGTCTTATTCTAAACGAAACTGACAGAGCGACTGATACCATAATGAGAACTAATTTATTTTTGTATGAAAAATGCAAGAAAATTTGTTTGTCCATCAAAAAAATTTGTTTGACCATCGACTGAGTTATTTTTAAAAAATTGTATCTGGTTTTATCGTGTTTTGTGTGCTATCAATTATGAAAAATATTTCAAGTACCTTAGTTCTCTCAACTGGAGTTTACTGATTCCCTTCTAAAAACCATTTTAATCAAATAAAATATAGAAGTGCTATCAATTATGAAAAATATTTCAAGTACCTTAGTTCTCTCAACTGGAGTTTACTGATTCCCTTCTAAAAACCATTTTAATCAAATAAAATATAGAAATATTTTTTCAATAATAGGAAAAACTTGGGTTCAAAATGGGCAATAAGGAGAGATTAATTTTTGTCCTATCGCATAAGAGTTTTTAATCACATTTTGAAACAGAAAAGTGCTTGATTTTCAGATGATAAAACTAGCAAAGTATTCGTAATCCATCACCTTAAAATATGCTTGAATTTAATCGTTTTATAATTTCTCCATATCAAACTTGTTAATGTTAAACTTTTCCCCCAAAAATTAAAGCTCTAATCGGGGTCTTAGGCTCCCTCTCAGTTGCTCTTCCAATTGCCTTTTTAACTTATTTGTAATGAAAATAAAAGATTTAAGAAATATTCTTCTTCTCAGTGGACTAATCTCTTATAATTTATCAATTCTCTTGAAATAGAAAGAGAATACGAATTTCGTTGACTGTAATTTCAGTCGACATCTACCTTCTGGTTGCTGCTGCCTCACACATTTATCTTTTAGCCGCACACACACACACACACACACACACACACACGGAGAGAGACAGACATTGCCTTTTGCACATTGTTGCCGCATCATTGTTGTAATTGCAGTCTACCTCCGTCTCCAGCTCCAGCTCTAGCTCCATCGCCATCTCCATCACACCTCTCCCACTATCCCTCTCTCTCTCCCTCTCTCTGTCTCTGTCTCTCCATCGACCATGCTCATCCGCTTCTTTTGCTCTTTCACATGGCTGGCTTTTGTTTTAACACAACTAATACAATTGCACCGTGGGGAAATGTGCTGCGATGGCAGACCGAAAGATGGCGTTGATTTTATTTGCCCCATCACCCCCCCTCTCCCGTGCCCTCTCTGCCATCTCTAGCTCTCTTCCTCGACATTGTAACTAACTTAATAAACTTGTCAAAGGTACAAAGTAAGCGGCGTGTTAGCAACTTGTGCCCCATTCCCCCCTCCCCATCCAATCTCTTGCCATGCCACCGCATTGTGTTGCTCATTTTCATTTGGGGATTTCAGAGACTGAGTGATTAATTTCTTGGCTTGATGTGATTTAGTTGCATTCTGGCTGCAAGTCCCCTGACTCCGTTGCCTACTAATTGACTAATGGAGACTTAGCGGCAGCTATTCACTTGATGCAACTTAAAGTCTGTTGACCTTAAAGAGGCAGCAATCATTTTCCTCATTTCTATGATTGTTGTTGGTGACAAATTTCATGGTAAATCAAAGCCAAATCGAATCTCTCTCTCTCTCTCTGTTTCTCCTGCTAGAATCTCAAATTCCAATCTCGTGTCAGACAAATTTTGGCTTTGGATTTTCTCAATTGACTGCAGTGAGTGAATCTAATATGAAATGCAAGAACAAATAGCAATAACAACAAGTGTAACAAGCAGCAGAAGCAGCAGCAACCAGGTGAGCGAGAGGGGGAGAGGAATGAGAGAGAAGAACTCTAACAATGTTTACCCACAAAGTATGCAACACTTTTTCGAGGCAGGTGCAGAATGCCAGGCCACAATATGTAGCAACAACAAACAATTTTCCACACTCCTACCCACCCCCCTCTCCCCCTCTACACGTACACACAAAGTGTTGCCGTTGCAACTTGTTACTATTATTTGCCCATCAACAACTTGGCCTGCCAACTTGTTGTATTTACAGAAAAACAAGTGCGAGCATAACACAACAACAACAACAACAACAACAGCAGAAGCAGCAGCAAAAATAACAGACAGTTGGCAATATGAGCATCTGGCCGGTGAAATATCCAAACTAAAAGTTGCACAATGGCATAATACACATTGTAGTTTAGTTTGTCACGACTCCAAATGATCCTATAGACGATCTCTCGAATTGGTGGACTCTCAGATAGGTGTGAAGTCCTTTACAATGGAAATTTCACAGAATTTTAAGCTGGTGTAGATATTATTGTTTAGGGGCACCTCTCTCTAACGCTATGCCACACCTTAGTGTCCATTTTCATCGAAAACTCGAATTATTATCGCCTTCGTTCTTATTTTCGTTTCAGGCTATTTCAACTCACAGTGATTCTAAAAAGCGTTTCGCTTCAAGAGTAATGATAGGCAACGCGCTGTTTGAACTACTGTCCCCCTGATCCGCTGATCCCCTCTCCTCCCCTCTCACCAAATTGCGTTACGTCGTACTTACTAAGTTTATCGAGTTATAATTCCCAACTAGTTTTAACGTTGAAATAGGATCGTTTGCGAAGTCTGCTGACCATAGAACTTTGTGAATTGTGCAATAGCTACAAACGAAACCTGTTTGCAATTTGTTTGCTTTCGATAAATGACCTCGAGACGGATTAAAACTAACTATCGATAGCTTTTAATGTCTCCATCATATAATTTTATCCCTCTAAAGTAACTCTAACTTTATGATACTTCCTCTCTGTCGTCTTGGTAAATAAATATCTTTCAGTTTTAAGATCTCAACATACAAAGTTTTATCTTTTTCTACATATTCAATTCAATTGAAACTTTTATACAGAACTTTCCACACATAAAACTGATTTTACTATTAAAAGAGGGCACTATAAAAATAATCCATCGAAATTTCCATATATATATAGCTACTCTAAATCGATTTTGGTGAAGTAAGTAATGAATTTTTAAAATTAAACATACTCCAGTTTCCCCTATCAATGGGAAAGTTTTTGCACACACACACCCACACACACAATGGCAAAACACTTTCAACACTCCACAAAAAGCTGTGTGTTATAATTGCATTACGCCGAAAGGTAGACTACACTTTTTGCACACTCCTCTCCATGCTCCTCTCCTCTCCATGCTCTGTTTGCGTTTGCAATTACAACTCAATAACTTTTGCTCGTTGGCAGAGTTAACTTTTGCATCATGTTTGTTATGAAAATGTGCAACGAGTTGGCAGCAGCGGCAGCAACTCGGAGGTGGGCGTTGCTACGCACATGGCAAAAACTCTTAATTAGAAGTAGGAGAAAAAAGGCGAAAAAACCCACAGCAAAAGGATGATGGGTGGGTGGATTAGGTTAGGTGGAGAGTGAGGTCAAAGGGTGTCTGACAAGCTGAACTCTTTAAAGCGCTTTTGACATCCGAGAAACTATCAAATAATAACGATTATCCCATTTGCATAATGCGGCAGTTAAGCGACAAATAGGCGGACTCAGAAAAGCCAGACAAACCAGCAGAGGAAAAGAAAAATGCAGAGAAAAACTGGCACTCGAGACGTCTGAGAAAGGAATAGAAATGGAAGACACAGACACACACCAGGAGGAGAAGGAGGAGGAATAGAGAGCAAAACGGAAAGGCTAGAAAAACTTAAGGACCAGCTAAGAATGCAATTAAAGTCAAATGCTGCAAACAAGTTGGCAGCTCTGACAGTTCCACTTGAACACAAAAAGAAAGGAAATAAAGATAATAATAGAGGAGAGGGGAAGGAAATGGAGGGGGTTCTCTTACCTGGCCATTCTTGTACCACATGCTGGACGCTATATCCAAATCCACTTCACACATCAGCCTTATTTCGGAATGCTGCTCCGCATAGACTACGGACATTTCCTCATCCTCATACGGATTGGGCGGCACGGGGCGCAATGGCAGGACTCGGGGCGCCTCAATGGGCTCATCGTCATCGTCCAGGTCCTCGCGACTCTTGCGTGGAAAGAGATCCCTGGTGGCAGTGCCACTATCAAACTCCTCCACATCATCTATGATTATGACTGGCTCCTTGGGCTTGGGTTTCATATCCTCGGGAGCCAAGTGAATCGAGGTGGAGCGTGCCCGCTTCGGTATGACCATTAGCGATGGTCCCGCCGAGTTATTCACTCGAGGACTCGCACTGGAACTGCTGACCTGCAATGCCGTTGTCGTGGCTATTGCTGTCGATGTGGAACTGATGATCCGACCATCGTGATCCTCCTCTGTTTCGCGACGCTGTCGCCGACGCACTGCGCGATGTGCCTGGTGATAGGGACCAGGACTCTTTGGATGATACTTTTTCAATTTGTTGGCCTTCACCCTATGATGGTCAACTGTGTGGCCGCCGTCCAGTCTCCAATGCTGTTGGCCAAGTCCATCCGTGGCTTGGTCCGTCTGGAACTGCTCTGATATGCTGCTGCTTAGCCACTTTTGCTGCCCCGTTGACTTGGCATTGATATTCTGCGGTTGTGTGTAGGTGGTGCCTGTAAAATAAAGAGAATATCATATTTTTAGTACGAGAAATGATTCAATTTACACCTGTCTGGCTCACTGGCTCCACCTACTGTGTGGGTCGAGTAATTATTCTCTTAGAGACGGAGTCTCGGAGAGTATCAATTACAATTGCATTCTCTAAAGGTTTCTCCAAAGGATATAAGAGGCATACGGTAGCCTCCCCCCCCCTCTCTCTCCCCCCACTCTTTGTCTCCTTGGCTCATGCATTTATTTATGACCAAAAATCTCAGTGGGAGAGAGAGAGAGAACACTTCGTACACTTTTGGGTAACATTTACCCTATATGGCATGCAAATCCTTTTGTAATCCTTTTGCGCATTCAAAGCTATTTTCAAGCCTAACTTCTCTCTGTGTGTCCTGCTCCTGCTCCTGCTCCTGCTCCTGCTCCTACTCCCGTTGTTGTTGATAAATTTACACAAGTGTATGACAAGCTTTCAAATGGTAATTAATATTCATCTGAGACTATGCCTCCACCTACATACGTCTCTCCGTGCACCTCCCCTTAACTCCCCTCCCTCCTCCCACACCTTTTCCTCTATCAGTGTTTGTCTCCTTCATGGAGTCAACTGAAGGCAATCGCAAGTCCTGTGTCTGTGGTTAGCTGACAAAAGCAGAGACTCGACTCCAACTCTCTCTCTCTCTGTCTCTGTCTCTCTCCATTACTATCTCTTTCTAACACCCATTGTCATTGTCTGTGTATTTTGAGGCTTTTGTCTAACCAGCCCTTTTCTGGTTATACAAAGGCGGGGCTGGTCTCCCTCTCCCTCTCTCTCTCTCTCTGCGTTGCCTTTTGTAGCTTAAATTAAAGTTGTCATTTTTCAAGTGAACGCACAAAAGTATGCAATGCGCCTAATAAATTTTGTGCCTGGCATATCCTGGGAGAGGAAACTCTCAAACTGAAGTTGGAGTTGGCAGATAAACTCCATCTATCTATCTCTTTCTCCTCTCTCTCTCTCTCTGGCTTCAGCGTTAAAATGTTTTCACAACAGCTTAAAAGTCTGCCTTTTGCCTACGAGTATGTGTGTGTGAGTGTGTGCGGGTGTGCGAGTGTGTGCTAGTGTGTGTGTGTCTTGTTTGTTTACATGCAGTTGTAGTTGTTTGTGCTGTAACTTAAGTTGTAAATGAAGATTGCGCCGGAAATTGCACAAAACTGACGACGACAAGAACGACGAGCGACGAGCTGCTTCTGCTGCTTCTGCTGCTTCAGCCACTGCCACGCCTCCTTCAAGATGTGCGTGTAAATTTAATGAAGCTGCCACCCAACCACCCACACACGAGCCACCCAACTCAAGTAGCTATGGGCGCGGCACATGGCCATACATTGAAGACATGCGGCATGAAGTGAGGGCGAAACACACACACACACACACACACACACATTTTCTGTGGCATGTGGCAAGTGGCAAGCTGCAAATGTGTTGCATACGTTGCGATGCATAAATTGCTTACCGTGTTCTTAAGCAGTCTCAAGGGAGAGGCACAGAGGGAGGGGGTAGGGGGGGGGGAGTACTTGTTGTTTGATAGTTGATAAAATTGTTAGTTTTGGGCTAAAAACTTGTTTGGCTGCCATTTTGCTCATTAGGCGGTAACCAAGTTTACATACTTGCAACATATTGAGAGGGGATTCTCTATCTCTCTCCCTCCCTCTCTCTCTCCCTCTTTATGCAGGAAATCTTAGAGCAGGATATCAGGATAAAAACAACAAGAAAATAGAAGTAACTCACGATAGAAAAGGGCTTCTATGATCTATTTCACAAGGATTGAAAATATGCAAAACTCTTTGGACGACTTTGGTATACTCTTTAGGTATAAGTTTACTTTGACAAATAAGATTTAAGTAATTGTTATGTTAATTAAGAAAATGGTGAACAATTTGCCCCTAAATAATAAATGAATGGACGTAAAATATCAATAGAAATTGTTTACTTGATTTATTAACATATGGGAAAACTTGGCAACCGTTTTGGGAACTATTTTGTGGATGAATTTGAGAGTTTTAGAACTTATTCGTAGCCATTACGAACGTATCGATTTCACTTTAATTAATTGAAACCCATTTGCATCTAATAAAACTAAGAAAAACGAAAATTTAATCATGTTTTCTTAACCTTTCCTAGTTAACTTGATTGTCTAATCGATAGATTTTGATTCTTTTACGCTTAAACTGGTTGGGAATTATAAAGAACTATTCCTATTTACTATCCAGCGGAACCACAGCCAAGAGAGACCATTTTAAGCTTGATTATCTCCAAGAAATTGGTAATACAAGGAAGACAGTTTGACTTAAATTTTCAGTTAAGACTTTTTCAAATTTAATTTTTCAATCTATATTAATTTCAAGAGCAAAAGGCTTCTTTACTCAAATTAGAGATGGATGTGAGCCATTTATATTCCAAAATTCTGATTGAATAGAGACTTTTTCACTCATATTCTAAGGTTAGAATGTTAATCAATATTCTAAACATCGATAACTTCTATAGATGAGTCTTTAATATATATAATAATATATAGAAAGTCTGTTCTATCGCCTCACAAACATTTCCTTTTGCCTTTTTGACCCTTTTAAACACAATTTAAATAATTGTAAGCATAAAAAGAATGACTTCTCTTGTGCAAAATTCATTTGCCACTGTTAATTCAGCATAATTAAAGAATTTATATTTCTATTTGACTTAATTTGCTTTTACTTAATGCAAAAATTGGCTATTTGTATATATGTATGACTCTTGGCCAACTGTCAATTGACTTGACAGTTGTTGTCAAGCATTTAAACCAGTTTCCCACCCCCCCCTCTACCCATCCACCCCTTCTGCCTGCTATCGTGTTCGATTTATTCAGCTCATCTATGTATAAAATGATATTTATTTTATATTTTCGCAGCGTGCATAAATCAATGCATTTTTCCCAATTATTGCAATCATTTTTATGTGAAATCATTTTTTTGTCTGCAACTCGCAGTGGAAAAAAAAAATGACAATTATGTGAGTTTTTTTTGCTGCTTGCTTATTTGCCTTATCAATATGCAAAATGGCATTGGTTTTGGCATGGCCTAGAGGGCATGGTCAGGGCAATCAAGCGCTGACATAATTACATGCTCGTTCGTTTTATGTCACATAGCCTGATTACCAGACGATTTTCTCTTAGATCCACACACAGACAGAAAAAACTGAAAACCAAACTGAAACATGCAAATGACATTGAGTGTTCAGTTCTCTCTCTCTCTCTCTCTCTCTCTCTCTTTTCAACTGTTTTTTAATTATGTCAACAATAATTTAATGCACTGTGTTTCAGTCTCTCTCCCTCTCTCTGCATGTGTGTGTATGAGTGTGTGTTTGTGTGTAATATAAAATATTATTTTATGCAAATGCCAAAAGATATTGAACATCCGAGCATATTAAAAAAAAGTGTTGCATATTTATCAGGGCAAAAATATGTAAATCAATTGAAATGGAATAAAAATTGAAAAGAAAAATTGCCATTTATGATCTAAATTCATGGAATTTAAGTTGAAGAAATTCTCATCTCTAGCATATGGAGTCCTAAAACGTAAACAATGACTCCATGTGACGCCCCCTTTTGCCGTTCGACTCTCGTTTGCATTCAGCGTTGATTAGGTTAATGTCCTTAAGGCACAAGACCAGCCAGCTGGCTCTCTCTCGCTCCCTCTCTCGTCCTTTACTTAATTTCATCCCTGCGAGTTGGCAACAAGCAGCTTACGTGTTTTATGCACCTGGCCAGAAGGAGCAACGGCTCCTGTTCTGTGTGTGTGCTTGGAATCCTTGTGCATTGTTTAAGTTTCACAACGTCGACAACTTTGCCAACCGCCACTTAATGCAAGCGCAAGTGTAGGGAATGGGGGTTGGGGGGCGTGACTGCACTTTGCCTGGCATGCGGTGGCGGCTTTTGTGGCAATGCCTTCGTGGCAAACCAGCCAAACAACAACATCATCAAGCGCTCTCTCTCTCTCTCGGCAAGTAAAAGCCTTTTAATCGATTCTAAATGGTCTACAAAATTATTGTGTTAATTTACATTTTCCATGTTAACATTTTGCCATTCTCTCAAGGTAATGAGAATTGGTGAAAATTAATTAAGTTGCATTTGGCTTAACCCAGTTGCTTGTTTTATGACCTCTAAGCCAAGGTCATTTTGTTGCTCCTTCTCCCCACTACGTGACACATTTTATATTTCGGTTTTTTTTATGATTATGCATGGTGAAAAACCTTTGCCCTCTCCAGTGTCCATCCACATGGAGATGGAGATGGAATGGAATGGCCCTAGCCATTAGACCACTAGGACCCTAATGTTCACGGCAATTACTCGACTTGGCGACCCTTGCGTCCCCTTTCACATATGTATGTAGCATGTTTGCTTCATTACACACAAATACAAACAGCAAAACTCGGAATGGGCGGCGGGGGGAAACCAGCGACAATGTCAGCGACATTTACACAATGTCAACTATAAACTTGCACTGGCAGTGGGGAGGGGCGAGTGGTGGGTAGAGGGGAGAGGTCACTCGCTCGGTTGGTAGGTAGGAATCGGCCATGGCAATTGGGAACACCTTTTCGGCCAGGATGCGTTGGCACAGTTTGCTTTGCTCTGTGTTTTCTCTGCTTTGCAATTGTGTCAAATTAATTGTCAACTGTTGTCCCGCCCTCTCTTCCTCTCCCCGCCTCTCCCCCCTCCCTGTCACACACACATGTGTATAGTCCTTTTTCTTGTTGTTGCTGTTGCTGGTCCTGGACTCTATCTGTCTGTCGTCTGTTTGATAAATTGCATTTAATGGCTGCCGCCAATTAAGAGCAATTTTTGCTGCTAGTTCAACAAATATTTTCTCTTTTTTTTCTTCTTTTTTGTTGTTGCCTTTTATTCTTGGCCTGCATTTTAAAGTGGCATCAAGCAGAACGGGTAAGGACAAGTCGGAGAGGAGAAGAACCCGAGAGCTTGGCCTAATAGAAATTGATAGCTTTAGGTTGACTGGCCTCTTCTGTGCTCACTGACTCTTTGGGGCCCTCGTCCTGGACCTCATCCTGGTCCTGGCCCTGGCCTGACCACGTGCTTTGCTCATATTTCTCACTTCAGCACGCAGGCAACATTACAAAAAATTAGATAAAACATTATATTTAATGCAAAAAAAAAGAAGAAACTTATAGTCTTTGCTCCTCGTTTAACCAACCATACTTGTCCCTCTCTCTCTCTCTCTCTCTCACTCTCTCGCTCTTTTTGTCTCTTTTGTGTTATTTATGTCGCCTGGTGACTTGGCCCAAAAAGGTCGGCAGTTTGTTCCATCAACTTTTTCTTGGTTTCCGCTTTTCCTGGTTTCTTTTCTTTTCCTTTCCTTTTTTTATGAGTTAATGGCCGAGCGGAGTATTCCATTAGTTCTCTGGGTTAGGTAATCAAACAACTTAATTTAGTATTCCTAATTTAATGTTCAAGAAGGCAAGACTACTTCAATTTCTAATATGAATTATTTTTAGCATTAAGCAAACTTTAATTTATTTTGGTTAAGCAAAAAGTCTATTTTAGAAAAATTAATGTGAAGTTTTTTTTTAATGCATTAAATATTCAAATTTTTAAAAGGTAAAAAAATTACATAAATTTCGGAATAATTTCCAACATGTTTTCTGAATATTTTTCTATAATTTGTCCCCAGACATTCTCAATAACTCATACTGGATTGTTCTGGCTCATTAATCGAGGGTAGCAAAAGGAAGTTCTTTCGCATTTTATGTCTCTGGTCATTAGGCGTGGCCATATTTAGCGGAACGTCGTCGGCCAATGCCTCTACGTGATGTGACCAGTTGCCAGCCACAAATTAAGTATACGCCGCGTTGCGACTTCTACTAAAAAGTATGCTGCAGTTTTGCCCCATGAACAAACAAATGGCGGGACAGCAAACAAAACAGCAGATAGCGAAGGGGAGAAGGGCAGAAGGGGAGTGGTGGGGCAGGTTGTCAGGACATTGGGAGATCCCCTCAAAAATGCCCGCAGTGTCCTGCCAGCTTCATTCTGTTTGTTTGCCGTGCTTCTTGCTTTTGTGCTGTGTTTTTTTTTTGTGCAACTTTTTGCTCAAACAACATGAATTAAGCGCCAAAAAATGTGCGAGGCACGTAAATAACTTCAGAGAGAGAGAGTGAGAGAGTCAGACTCAACGTGGCACGTGACCAAATTTCGATGGCAACTTTGTGTGCCACCCCCCCTCGCCCTTTTATCCTCCTCTATATATATACATTTGTTGTGCCTTTTCCTCTCTCTCATTCTACACTTTATCATGTTTTCATTTGGCGGCATTGGGACCTTTTAATTTTTGCACAATTTTTAATATATATGTATATAGACAGATATATAAATGACTTTTCCATCTATTTGTATAACGTGTACCCTCCCTTCCCCTAAGGCAAGCGGAAATGGTCACAATAAAGTCATTAAAATATAACGAGCAAGAGGTAGTTCTTTCGATCTGAACACATCGGAGACTATCCTTAGTATCAAAATAATCTCTAAACCTATGCATATATATACATATTTCTTTCTATATACTAATTTTCATAACTTTATTTCTATTTTTCTATCTATTTATATTTCTATCATTTTCTTTATATTTTATCTATTTTGCTAAGCATCTTTTTATCTATCTATCCATCTATTCATCCATTTTTCTTTCTATCTATCCATAGATTTATCTGTTATATCTTTCTATTAATTTTTTCCCTTTTTTTCCTCTCTAAATTCAAGAGGAAATGATTGAGAAAAAAGCTACATAAATCGATTTCAAACAAATACTAATTAAAGAGTAACTCAAAGTCGACTAGATGCAACTTTAGAGTTATTTCTTTGCATCCGCAAATTAATGCAAATAAAATGAAACGCAGGGCAATAAAAATTGTTGTTTTTGAAAGTCTGCAGTATAATTTATTTACTTTTGCTTTGACTTTGCCGCCTCTGCTCTGCGATACGCGGAAATGTGCAATTAAAATGATAATTTTTACCCCAATGCACACCCCCCCTCGCCACGTACCGCTCCCCCCCTCTGCAGTGTCTCTGTCCAGTTGGCTGCTTTTGCACGTCCTGTGAATTATAACCTGCCGCATAAAAGTCCTGCTATAATTTTACGTTTAAATGATGCGTGCTTGGTGGAACTTGCCACAACTCCCCCCACCCCTCCCTAGCCATCCAATTCTTTGGGTTCCTCTTCTTTCGACCATTTTTCCCATAGTTTTGTGGCTCTTGGCTCTTGTCTCTCTCTCTCTCTTTCTGTGTGTGTTTGTGTCATGCCCCTTGCCACAACTCTTAAGTTTATTGCATTCCTAGCACTCGACCATTTTTTATGAGCTTTAATTAATTCGCTCGACCCACACAAAAAGAAAACCCCCCCCTCGCACTGTCTCTTCCAAAAAAAAAAAAAAAACAAAGCAAAATCTTATTAACTTTGACTCTGTCCCCCTCTCTCTCTCCCTCTCTCTCTCTCTCTCACTGTGCACACAAATCCAATAAAGGCAAGAGACGAAAAAAATTCGGAAAAAGGAGAGAAAAACTTCCCTTTCAATAAAAATCAATAATCAAAGTGAAGGACCAGCCAAAAAAAAAAGGAAAGAAAATGTTGAAGATGATGAAGAAATAGCCGTAATGCTTTGCTTATTACCTTCCAATTCATTAAACGTGCCGACCAACCACTCCTCCCTCCCCCATCTTACCTTTCACCCCCCTCTCTCTCACCCTCTCCCAAATGGGCAGCCCTTTTTTTCGCCTTTCCATCGACTGTCTGTGCGTGTGAGTGTGAGTGATTGTGTCTCTACGGTTCACTGAGTGTACGGAATGTGGGATGGAGAATGGGGAATGGGATGGGGATGGGGATGGGGATGGACACAGGAAGACGCACTTTGTCGACCCGCAATGGGCCCATTGATAAAATAAACATGGCTTAAGTAAAGTTAAGCAGCAGCCGACACACACAAATGTTTGAGCTTTTATTAAAATAAATGTAAGTAATCAAAATAATTCGAATCAGTTGTGAAATTCGCTTTTCGAAAAACAATTTCTCGCCCAAGGAGGGCTATCTATTTAAAAGATCCTTGAACAGGACCATCTTTAGTTATGGGATTTCCATTTTTAAATTTTAAAACAAACTTATGGGAAGGAAAATGCCACAAAATTTAGATCTACATTTAATCAAAATTTTAAGCAAGTATATGTTTATAATTTAATTGATTTTTGGAGTTAATCAACAAAATGCATATAGGACATCGATTGTTTAAAACTATTAATTAATAACAAACTAATAAAAAATTTCAAAATTGCTCAAACTCGATCGCATTTAAACTATAGAACCAAAAACCTAACGAACTTAGCAAATCTATGTATAAGGAAATTCCTTGCAATCCTGAAAATCAGGACTTTCCCAATATATCTTAGATATCACTCAAAAATCTTTAGTTCTATTTAAATTGATTTTAAGAGTAAATAATCTAAAATATATATGCAACAATATCCAAAGATAATTTCTATTTCTATGATCTCTGCTTATTCCTGTTCGTTAAAAGGTTTTGATTTCTAAAGAAAGTGATTGAAAAGAAAAGAAGTTTTTATATCAGACACAAAATACTTGAAAACTTGAATAAACCTCCAAGGAAAGGGTATAAAAACAATTGTTTTCTTAAAAAAAACTGCACTTTGAAATATATTTCAAAGAATTATAGGTAGATTTCTGGAAAATGCACACTTTATTTATCTTGCTATCCCTTTCGCTTTGTGTGTCTGGCTTTTACTCTCGATTTGCCCTTTCAGATTCAATAAATCACACAAGTTATTTGTTGTCTAAGCAAAATAAAAGTAGATCTGCTTACGTTTTCTTTACCCAGAACACTCAATCATTTTAACACTTGAAACGAAAAGGCAGTTTTCTTTTTCCCCCTCCCCCCCTCTATCCCATCTCTTTCTCCCTCTCTCTCTTATCAGGCGTAAATAATCACAAAACGTTGGCTAAATAATAAATACATATATGTATTGTATGATGTGAGTGTGTTCAACTCCTCCTCCCTCTCTCTCTCCCTCTCTCTCTGCTGACCAATCAACTGGCATTAATAGCCTGGTCCAGTGTGGCACTTAGGCTGGCGGCATGAAAAATGATGCAGCAACCAAGAGAGAGAGAGAGAGAAACCAAAAAAAAGATGGAAGGAAAATCTCCTTCTCTAGCCAACATGAAAATAAATATTAAATAATCATTTATTTTCCACAAAAGTAGTTGTATTTCTGTGTTTTTTCCATTTATTTGTTTGCTTTTATGTTTGCTTGTTTTCTTTTACACCTACCGCCCTCCCTCCCCCCTCTTTTCTGTCTCTGCTGGTGATTTTCTTGCCGACTTTCTTGGTGGCGTACCACAGTGCGTATGCGCGTTATGCCGTTCCTTAATGCCTGAGTGCATTGACTGGTCTGTGTAGGTGTGGGTGTGGGTGTAGGTGTGTGTGTCTGTGTGTGGCATTTATACAGTTACATTTATATTTATATATATATATATATAGCCTGAGAAATCAGGTCAGATTTGCTTGCCCTCAGGCTGAGCTAAAGTTCTTGTAGCAGAAGAAGAGAAAAAGGTTGCAAACATTTCTTAAAACTCACAAATTGATTTGGTTCACAGAAATACAGAACACACACACACTCACACATATTAGGGTATTCATATGTATAGGTAAGCCCAACAAAAAGTGCTCAAGGCAAATTTGTAAGTCTAGATACCCTAGACATTGGCAAATGAATGAAAAGTTGAGTCTTTAATCTGTTTTTTTTATAATTTAATCAAATTTACTAAAGAAAACCACACAAAAAGGCTCTAAGAGGGGGCATGGCAGTTTGTTAAATCACTCACAGATCGATCAGTTTAGATCAGAAATATATATTCCATACTTAGACCGACGTAAAACACTCTATTTTGCCCTATGATCTAGGCTAAACTTCTATGTAAAAAACGACGCATAAAACGAACATTTTAATAAACTGAGCACTTGTAGCAAATGGCACCACCTTCTCCTCCCCCCCCCTTCCCCACACTTCTTTCCACATTCTCACATGAAAGCAAATTTCAACATGTAATTGGCGGGAAAACAATTAGCAGCATTTTGCAGTTAGAACCTCGTCTGGGCCAAAAGACATTTGCAAAAATATTTTGCACAAAATTGCCCAGCAACAACACACAGAAAAAAGAGACGACCCGACGACCTGACTAAGTGCCAAAGGTAAAAAGTATGTATGCAAAGGAATGGTGCGAGAGGAGTGAGAGGGGTCGGAGGAGGTTTCGGCAACAGTTGGCAGCGAAGAGATACACAGAAAGCTAAAGCCAAAGCCAAAAGCAATGAAACTTTTGACACACTTTGCAATTGAAATGCATTTGTCAGGAAGGCGTAAAGGAGGAGGGCGGAGGGGAGAGAGTAATAAATTACGGTAATTTAGAAAACACTTAGTGCAACTGAGTGTGTGTGTGTTTGTGTGTGCGTGTGTGAGTGTGAGAAAGAGATGGCTTGACATTAGCATACGTGCGCATATTTTTAAGCAGCAGCAGAAAAACGAAAGAAACGACATATATATGTCGCAATTTCCGTTTCCAGTTGGCAGTTGGTAACTTGCAAGTGTCACACACACACACACACATACACACACACAGTAAGCATTGCACCTGCCACTTGTCAAGGTTGCTTGCTGCCTGCATAAGGCCGTAAGATCTTGGTTAACTTAATGGAAAACCCATGCTCTGTCTCCGTCTCAGTCTCTCTCTCAACCGGTCTCTTTCTGTTCTTGTCGCCAGTTTCAGTTTCATTTGCTGTTGCTGCTGACAACACAACCACTCAACCACTGAGCCACCCAACCACCCACCTGTCTACCTGATGCCACCTGCCACCTGCCTCCTGCTGACGACAGCCAACATAGATGAGCAAAATAAATATGTGGCCTACTTATGCCAAGAAGAAAAAACTCAATAAATGGCAGGAAATGCGACAAAAATGCAAGAGAGAGAGAGAAAAGCCCGAAACGGAAATGTGTCAATGAAAGAAAAATCATTGACGAAGTTGAAATGTTTGATGAAATGTTAGCAATCAATTAAGATTTTTCTTCATATACTTGCTTCTATGTACTTCCTTTTTGAGATATTTTAATGCAATAGAGAGCTCAATATATAAGTATTTGAATACTCATAAAGTATATCTAAGTCTATCTATATAAACCCTTCAAACAAAAGGATATATATTTGCTTAACTAGGTTAAACTCCTTAAAAAAAGAAAATAAAACGATAAAGAGATTGGAATATCTTTAAAAAAAAGAACTGAAATAGTCTTGAATTCATTTTATGGGGACTTTAAATATATATCTGCTATATGCTAAAAAGTTGCATCTACATACAAAGACAAATAAGTTCAAGTGTATCAAAACTTCGCCATGGAAAAGTAATTAGCAACTGGTAGCAGCTTTTGTTTTTGTTTTCGAAACTAGCCACAGATGTTGCACAGCAAAAGCCATAACACAAATCAGAGAGAAAAAAGCAGAAAAGATGCCACAACTTGAATCACATGGCGTATGCTTGATATTTGCCAAGGGCCTTCTTCTATTTCAATTTCTTGTGTAGAGGTAGAGAGCGATGACAACTGCAACTTGAATGGCCACTTCACTTGGAACTGTTGCACATCAAACAGACATCAAAAAGTGCAAATATAATAGCGAACGAAAGAGACAGAGAAACAAGGAAAGTGGACGCGCCAAGAATGCTAAAAGAAACGATTGCGAATGCGAATGCGAATAGGAATACGAATACGAATACCAATGCGAATGTGTATGAAGTTGCCAAGTTGTTTGTAGAACTTTTCAAAAGGTTAGCCCTTCTCTCTCTCTGTGTGTGTGTGTGTGTGCCAGTGTGTGTGGACACTCGAAAACAAGCTCATCAACTGTGACAACAACAAACGTCATCGTAGCATCGGCATGACGATGATGCAGTTAGAAGAGTGTTGTCCTCCTTGCAGTTCATATCCGTTCCGCCACTCCTGACTGACCATTGACTCGGCTGTCATTCCCCATTGAAGAAGTTTCGATGTCACTGAGATTTACTGTCAACTTGAAACGCGGCTAGCACTACACTTGATCGGAATTTTAAAGCGAAAGCATTGCGAACGTTTGTCTCGCTGTCAAGTGGTATTAAGTGTGGCTTGTTTTTCTCTATTGTCTTTTAAAGTTAGCCAACACGTTAGATTAGTGTGATCTGTAATCTTATCGTCCTTTGCATTAATCAAGTGGCCTATTTAAACGCTTTTCGAGATTTCTCATGAACTTCTCTTCAAAATACTAGGTAATCAACACTGTATATATGTAAGTGTGACCATAAAGCAGAACAAACCACACCCAGACTATGTATTAAAATTAACCATAACTATCCAACACTTAAGATAGGTATAAAACCAAATTATGCACTACGAAATACTAACCAACACTACGGATTTAAGTGAGTCATAGTCTAAACTAAATAAACCAACACTACAAATTTCAGTGACCCATCATCCAATCAGATTAAACGTTTTCAAATTATAAGCAAGTAATCACATGAACCCTCTTTGAACCAGTTTATCAACACTGTAGATCAGTGTGACCCTTAACCTAAATGGAAATGGGCAACACTGCTCTCAAATTTAAATTTGAGTCAGCCATTGCTACAATAAATATTCCATCTCAATCTGAATCTCAGTGTCATTCATTATGTCTGGCAATCAGCTACTTATTCGGTCTACTTTATAGTTTCGGATGGTTTTCCCCATCCCCATCCACAGTTTTTGCCTCGGAAAACTCATTTTCATTAAATTGTCCCTGTCCCAGCAGCGAATGTCGGAGAAAACAGCACAAAAAAAAAAAGAAGGAAAAATGAAAACAATTTGCCAACGAAAGTAATAAAGAGGCAGCCTTGAAGACCCATAAATATATGCATGTGTGTGTGTGTGCGGTGTGTGGGTGTTTATGGCCGTGTGTGCATGTGTGTGTGTGAGTCTCATTGGCGCTTTATGCTGAAGCCTGGCATTGGCCATCAACATCTCCTTGGGTCTCGTTTTTTTTCGGCTTTTCTCATATTTGTTTAGCTCTGACATTTTATTTTTACTGTTTATAAGCTGACAAAATTGTTTTTGCCAAGACGTTAAACAGAGAGATGGGGGAAGTTGGGGGGAAGCGGAGGGTCTTACCACATAAATGGCCCATGTAATGAAATAAACGAAGAACAACCACAAGAGGAATAATTGGCCACAAACCAAGAAACACACACACAAAAACGACTTTATCTTGTCAATGTGCCGAATATTTTCCTAAACTGAAATTCCACTTTTTTTGGGGGGGGTTTTCTTTAGCTCTTTCCAATTTCATGCACTTGAATGCGGTTGCTGGTGGGCACACATCCATTTCCCCCCCCACCCCCTCCATGCATTGCAATTTCCTTTTTGCGCTGCTTGCAATGCGTATTCGCATTCTTCTCTTGCTGATGAAATTTGAACTTATGAATGTGTGCATCACAGCCCCCACTCTCCCCGCTCTCCCCACTCTTTCTTTTTCCTCTTCGCTGATTTTTGTGAAAAAAAAACGAATTGAAAATGAAACGCAAATTGTTCTCCAATATGCTCCATATCTGTGTCAGTTGCAGCATTGTTTTCTATTTCCATTCTGGTTGAACGAAACCAACTGAGATTGAAAGTATCTCAATCTTTTTTTTTCTTGTTTTTGTGGCATAGTTTTTGGCGTGAAGAAATTGAATTTGACTAGAAATAGTTTGAGGAAACTTGTTTTGGGTGCCTCATTAGTTTGTGTAAATTTAATACAAATCAGTTTGAAAAGTGCTTAAGAAAATAGTTAAAGATATTAAGTTAAGTTCGTTGCTTCCTTTCAGCTACGTATAAATGGCTCGATTTAACCCGTTTTGCCTCCTTGAACCCTTTTATCATATAACCCTTTTTAATGGCCTTTCGTCGTCTTTATGCCTTTTCTCCTTTTGCCGTAATTCAATAAACTCAATTAGTGGAAAGTCTAATGAGCAATCAGACGACGCCTCCCACTAGCCACCCCCCCAACTCCTTGTCTGTGTGCTCCTCTCTCTATACATTGTAATTAACATGCCAAAAGCCCATAGACGTAAGGTGAGACTTCGGTTTATAGCATTTTTTTAATGGCGCATTGTTAACGCGCAAAGAGAAAAACGAGATGAAGAACACAAAAAAAGGAGCGTAAGTAGAGAAACAAAAGCGAAAAGCAACAACAACTGCTGCTGCCAACGGGCAATACAATTTGCCGTGACAAATGCGGCCATAAACAAAAATGGCGAATACGTTGGCGATGGCAATGGCGATGGCGGCGTCGCCATTTTCTAGTGCAGCAGCGACGACAAAATGGCTGCCAGGATCTCTGCGTCCATGTCTGTGGGCTGTGCATGTGGGTTTGTGATGAAAATTTCATTTCACAGGCGTCGACGACGGCGATGGCGGCGGCGACCTTTTATGGAATTTATCACACGCGAAACCCCGTTGAACTCTCTCACACACACACCCATACACACACACACACTCGCTTGAGTGCAGTTTGCCCGCGCGTTTTCGGTAATGAAATTTCGCTTTAGCAATTACGTATAAACCCAAAAGGGAACTGCCGGCATACCAAAGAGAAAGACAGAGAGAGAGAGAGAGAGAGAGCAGCTGAGCAGCTAATAGCCTCAGAGACTGCATAAAATATGACCGAGTGGGTTCTCCCATCCCCAGTCCCATCTCTGCCTCGCACACTCTACGCAGAAATCAATTTCAGACCTCAACTCCATGTATTGACAAGCAAAAAAACAAAACCGAAACAAAATCATAATAAACTCTGGCTTCAAGGCAACATTGAGAAAATCAGAGAGGGAGAGAGAGCGAGAGAGAGAGAGAGAACGCAAAAAAAAGAAAACACATTTTATGAAAATATTTTTTTGCCTTGCAGCTAAAATGTTATTAAAGTCAATAACATAAAGCAGGGGACAATTTCATCTACAAGAAAGCAACAAGACGAACCGAAACCCCAGAAAAACAAAACCAAAAAGAGAATGGGAATGAGAATGAGAGAGAGAGGGAGAGAAAAAAAACTTTCCACAAATAAAAATAGCTTACAAATAAAAACAACTCGAGGGCAAAGTGGGTGGTTGGGTGGGTGAGGCAATGTAATAAAAATAAATAATGGCAAAAAGTTTAAATATTTACGAGTTTTTTATGTGCCTAGGCAAAAGAGGTGCTGCAGAGACTCCAGCAAAGTTGAGTAGTAATGTCAATTAATTGATTGCAAAACAATTTTCATTCACCCAAAAAAGATGAGACGACTTTTGAATACACTACATTTGTGTAGTTTCCTTCTCTACCTCGACCCTAAGCTAACCAACTAAATTATACCTTTAAAAATTCATTGTCGAAAGAAGTTTTCAGGTAAGAAGTTATCGCAAGTTGTCGATAACTCTGCGGGTTGACATTTTCAGCAATCGATTGTGTATCTCCACGAAGAAGGCGGGCGCTTGGACCTCATTGTTATCCATTTGAATTACTTTGGGAAGCATTATCATAAAATTCCTTAGATGGACAGAAGGTCATTTGAATTTCTAGCTCGTAAATCCATGGCCATAAGAGTTAAGGAGTGGAGTAGAAGAAAAACCAAGTATAAACAAAATGCGAAATATTTGTTCAAACGAATTGGCAGGCCTGGCAAAGAACGTCACAGTTTCCAATAAAGAACCGAAACTATTTATGAAACAATGGAAGAAGATGCTTCTCTGGTGGAGTCCATGTCCATTGAGGCGATTGCAGCAATCAAAGCCAAGCGTTTGGCCAACAAAAAGGAGGCCATCCAAGCCCTGGGATTGAAGGTGAAGAAGAAAGAACCCAAGGTGGATGAGAAGGACAAATCGGAGGCAGTGTCTCTAGCTCAAGCGACCATGTCACGTGAACGCTATCATCGCAATCGTGAGGAGCTGCTGATGGGTGAAAAGGAACTCTCGGGTGTCTTGCATAGCCTGGCCAAGGTTTTTGATTTCCAGACACGACGCCTGTTCGACAAACCACGTGAAGAAGCCGCTAAACCATCGGCTGAGAGTAAGTCAAAGAGGTCCAAGCTGCGAGAGGTGCCGGTCGTCCCGCCGCAATTGGAACCGACCATGGAGCGAGGCTCCAAATACAATCGCTATGGACAGGAGAGATTTCTGAAACCAGTCGGTCTTAAGGGCAAAAAGGAGATGGCCATCAATCCGTTGGGCACGCACATAGCAAAACAATCCTCGTCGTCGTCGTCTTCACGTAGTCGTGGCTCATCGCATCAGCGTAAGACAGTGCTTCCGATAATTGTGGTGCCCAAGGCACCGACCAGCTTGATAAGTTTGCACAATGTGAGGACATTGCTGCAGGATATGCGCTACATTTCCGTGGACGAAATGCGTCGCAAGGGGCCGCAGTATCTTGACGAAGTCATTATCGAAAGACGCTTTCAGGTGAGTCGAACTGAGTTTCCCTTCATCGATAGAGGTTATCGCAAGTTTTCGATAACTCTGCAGGGTAGCATTTTGCGCTATCGCGTTATCAATAACGTGTCTCGTCTGAGAGACAATGAATGGGATCGAGTTGCGGCTGTCTTTGCCCTCGGACCCCACTGGCAATTCAAGGGTTGGCCCCACAAAGGTGATCCCGCAACCATTTTCCATCATGTCTGTGGATTTCATTTACACTTTAGGGATTCGCCTGTCCATAAGGATCTAAGGAATATGCAAGTGAATGCACTGACTCTACCGAAATATGAAAGGCATAAGGATTGTGGCATTCTAATGGAGTTCTGGAATAAGCTGGATCAACATATTGCCCACAATCGCGGACAGTTTGCCTTCATGAGGCAAAAGTAGTTAGTGATGGGAGAATAAACGATTTCTCCTCTCACTCATCCCCGATAACACATAAAGATAAAACGAAAAATAAACGAAGAAAATCAATAAATGAAATTGAATAAGACAGAACAAAGACCCAAGGGGGCGTATCAGAAGTAGGCGGCGGTTACTGCGACTGGGGAATGGATGGTGGTGGACCTTTGGCAATAAAACAAAAGTGTACCAACGCATCAGAAAAATATATCACGTATCTATAAAAATCGTATAAAAAACGTTGCAAAAACTGCAAACTTGGCAAGAACAAAAAAAAGAAGCAGAAATAAGAGCACAAACAAGTCGTTCAGCGGGGGGAGGTTGAGGTGGAGGGCTCTGATGATAGCCTAGAGGGGGAGGTTGGGGTAAGCTACCAACAAAATGAAACGCAAGCGTGAGACAAGAGCTAAATGACACACAAAGGAGCCGTTGAAGATTGTGTGTGTGTGTGTGGATGTGAGCTTATACTTATGTAAGTCACTGTGCGTTGTCGTTCCACAGAAACGTAAAACTGTCAACGATGCGAGTATGTGGAGATGGGCTAGATGTTCGGGGCTGGCTTAGTGGGGGGAGCGCAATAAAAATCACTGGCAAAATGGCAATTCTTATATATTTAAATAAAATACCAAAGCCAAGTAGATGGTTTTGCTTGTGTGCTTCTGTGTGAGGTTAAATATGAAGCAATTGACAGGCTTTCAGCGTATGAACAGTGGCACAAAATCATTAAGAAATGGGTTTTGCAATGAGCAGACAGATTCATCGTGATAGGCAGAGATATTCTGTTGACCATGAAAAAAGTGTAGTATCATATTTGATTCACAATATATCGATAGTCGATATCAGCAATCAGGCTCTGCGATATCGATAAACAATGAAAAGCAACACTGTGGAAAGCGATAACTTGCCTATAGAGATAACAAAAAAGAGTCGTATGATAAAAAAAGAAAAAAGACAAGTAGTCCCCTGACTTTACCTCTTTTAGATCATGTCCTATTCAATCATAATAGTTGTCGTGCCTTAAATTTGTGCTAAGTCAAAGAATAAATCAAGCGAATTGTTGTGAAATTTCACAAGACTGAAAGAATTATGACCTTTAAATGAACAACATAAGAATTTGTGGCATATTTAGTGTTTTAAAAACCTTTGAATTCCATAAAAACGCCTCAAAGATGCTTTTACGCACATTTTAAGCACTTGTTGACTGGTTTTAGACCACTGTGCACCTTTTTTGTGTCAGCTAGTTACCAAAGTAGCTGCAGCCACTTATGTGAACTTCCTCACTGTGCCTCACATCGCCTGCTACTATTTCTGCTACTTTCTGCAACCTTTCCTAACCTGATTGACTATCAGATAATTCGCCAACTTACGCAACAAGATCAAGACAAAGGCAGGTCCTGTGTGAGGGGGCGTGGCCAACGATTCACATGTGAACGCAACATATCGTGTGTGTGTGTGTGTGTGTGTGTGAGGAAATCGAGTTCCTTTTCGCCAATATTCAATTTTATAAATTGAACCAAAGTAGAAATAAAAAAAAAAAAATGTTAAATTGAATTCGAGCAATGGCTAAGGACGCATAAAAAAAGAGAGAGGGAAAGAGAGAAAGCAAAAAGAGAGGGAGAGAGAGAGAGGGGGGGGTGGGGGAAGAGAAAGGTGGAGTGGAAATTAAATAAAGTGACAACAATTTACGTGAATTTATCAAACTAAAAGCCATTGCATCATCATGAAAATCCTTTCAAAAGTTCCCATCCGAAAAGGAGTTTTCATTTTTTATTTATGCCAAACTAATGCAAAAAACACTAAATTCTCTCTCAGATAGATGGGCATGGTCATAAATTTTTTAGATAAATTTGCATTTCGCTTGCGAGTGGATTGCAACTGCAATTGAAAATCGCCCAAAAAGGGAAAAGACACAAGAACACAAGCAAATTGGAACATAATTCAGTCTAGAAATTGCCAGATTTGAATTGCTACCATAAAATTAAGATTACTTGGATTTGAAAGCATGGCGAAATTGTCATTAAAGTGGCTTAAGGGCTGCCATTTTCCTCCAAATTAATAAGAAATAAAATAATCTGTCTTTGGACCAATTAGAGAGATTTTATCTGACTTACATCTGAAGTAGTAAAACACTAAAAATCCTTAATAAAAGGGTTCTCCACTTAATTATGCAGTTTTAATAATCATTAAACGAATTGATCTGCTTTATAATTGAAGCCTACTACTATTTGGCACTTTTCAACACTAAGGACATAATCACCTATCTTTGTTACACTTACAACACTGCTCTTAGAGTTTTACAACACTATCAATTAGTCACTTACTCACTTCTCATATCACTGCAAACTTTCCTTAGCTATTTATAGATTCCAAGCCAAGTTAAAAACTGATCAAATATTTCAACACACTGACTTCAAAAAGTACACGGACAAAGTTTTTTTGCTCGACAAGAAGCACCTGAAATCCCTTTAAGCGAAAGTGTCAAACTAAAAAAGGAGCAGGAAAAGTTAAGCACGAGTGAAAATTTAAACTAAAAGAAGAGGAGAGAGAGAGGAGAGGCGGCGAAAGGGTAAAGTCAGAGGTGGGAGGTTTAAAATAATCAAAAGCAAAATGTAAAGAGAAATCATAAGTCTTCGCTTTGCCAATTGGCCGATGCCCCCGTCGATTCCATTCAATTCAAACAAATGATTCCTTTTGCCAGGGCAGCAGCCATTAAGTAGGCAGCTTTCCAAGTGGCAAACGAACATGATCCTGTATTTACATTACAAGTGTTGCACACAGACACACATACTAGCACACACACACACCCACCCACACACACTCACACACACACACACATACAGACATTTGTGCGGTCAATTCGCTGCTCCGGCTGCTCCTGTGCGCACTCCGCCAGCAACTTTTCAACTTGCGCCAATCAAACAAGTTCAATAACGGTAATTAACAGTGCAAAGGCAAATGCTATTGAAGTGGGCATGGCAGGACAGGACAGAGGACAGAGTGTGGGTTGAGGTGAGGTGAGGTGAAGTGAGGTAGTGTGTAGGTAGTGCTCTGGCAATTTTGTGAAAAGTTCAAAGCTATTAGCATGTCGATGCGATGCTTCAAACTGTGAACCAACCTGCTCCTCCTCCTCCCCGTCCATTTCCTGGTGCTCCTCCATCTCTTCCTGCTCTGTTTCACTCATCGAATCCGTTACGGCCTAATGATGGCACTGTCCGCCATCAGTTAGAGGCTATTAGCGAAGTGAAGGGAGTGATGCCATGGTGCTGAAAGTGAAGGCATTTTTGCGCTTCTACAGCCTAAATGGCCGTCGACATTGTCGGCATTCACTTGGCATGTCAGTTTTGATTGAACCTGATGGCCTGACCCCCGCTCGCCACACCCTCCCCTCTCCCCGTTTCAATGCGATTTAATTGTGAATGATGTGACCCGGTCAATGGTTGAGTTTTTGCTCTATCTCTCTAATGGTTATTAATGCGAAATAATTGGTATAAATTACATTACTCTATGGGGGGAAAAATGTCACTGGGCAGTGTCACTGGGTGATGGTGTCCAAATATAAAGTATATTTCCGGCCTCGTGTGCATTAGCGGATCTATCAATTTGTAGCATTTTCAACCTCATATTAACCACACACACACACACACACAGAAGAAGCAACCTGCTGACGACCCTTATATACAGAAAGAAGAAGGAAGAGTCGAGAGAGAGGTGTGTGTGTGTGCGTGTGTGTGTGGAGTGGAATCTTGGCCTTGCATCCGTTTCACTTTATTCTTTTCGTCGGCAGCCACTTTGGCAGCAGCACAACTTGAACATGAGTGCAATCAAATGTATTACATTTTGTGCAACTTAAGCGGCGGCTGAAGTGCTGAAGACAGCTTGCGAGAGAAGGGGCAGGGGCAGGGTGAAAAGAAAGAGGATATCATGGATATATCCGCCTTTCGGGTGCAATGATTTCCTGCAAGCGTTGAGCAAAAAAAACTAAGCAGATGAAGTGACAGGCAGGAAGGCAGGCAGCATGTGAGTTTGCCTTGGCGCCGTAAAGTATGCAACATGCGCCACATATAAAAATTGGGCCAAACAAGGAAATTGCCAAGAAATGCATTTTCTCTGTGTGTGTGGAGAGAGAAAGAGAGAGAGAGAGAGATGCATATACCTTGGCTCTGGCAAATCAATTGAGTTTGCTCGACAAATATCCGCTGAAATGGAAATTGACATAGTCAGTCAGAGATAAAGAGAGAGAGAGAGAACGAGACAGAGATAATTATAGCTCACATTGCAGCAGCATTAACTTTGTATAAGATTTTTAACTATGACAAATTCTCAATGTTTGCTCAATTGGCTATAATGCCTTGATTGATGACAGAACTAGGGAGAAGAAGAAGAAGAAGAAGAAACACTAAGATGACATGCCATGATATGATTATCCAACAATTTAAACTGCACTCGAATGTTTGCCAACTAATCAATGGTTAGAAGAGAATGTGAACGAAGAGAGAATCATCCAACAGTTAGTTTGCTTCTTTGTTTTTCTTTCTCCTCCTCCTCTCTCTCTCTATCGTTCTCTCTTGTCATTGTCCTTGGCGTTTGTCAAACAAAAAAAAAAGAAGCAGCACACAGAGAGTAAAAGCAGAAAACTTGCAAAATTCTCTGCTCAAACAGTTGAAGCATGAAAAAATTTGAAAGACGAGAGACGGGGAAGACGGGAAGAGGGCAGAAGGCAGTAGCAAACGTAAGGAACTTTATACCTAAAAGGGATTTATTTGATGACTTGTCTAACTCGTGCCGTTGACTCACACAGACGGAGAGACAGAACACCAGACGGACGGACAGACAGACAGACTGTCCCGGCATGACGCAGCACTTTTACAAATGAAGTTTTATAACTTTGCCTCCTCCATCCGCCATCCCACCCACCGACTATGTGTGTCTTTTGGGGGGGGGGGCGAGACAGTCACCCAAAAATAAAAAGAAGAAACGAAAGAAAGAAAATGCTAAAATGCGACAAAATGGAATGAAATTAAATGCATTTTGAAAAATGATAAAGTTTGATGCCATGTCATGGAGCGGCAGAAGATGTCAGAGAGTCGCAGAGTCTGAGGGCGAGTCAGAGAGCGGGGGACGGAAGTGATATAAAATCGAACTGGATTGCATTAAAAAGTACTTTAAGCTTACATCTACATAGTTAATAAATTAAATAAAGGCAAACCCATCATTTCGCTTTGAAATCGCTCTAATAAAATGACTTACGACAGGTTATGAAGGCATTAGATAACACTCACCTGCAAAGAGAGAGAGAGAAAAATAATTAGTTATGAGCTTAAAGTGATTTAAATTTGGTTAAATGTTTAAAAGTGAATATTGGGTAAGTTTATTGATGGAAAATCTAGTTTTCCACCTCTTGGAACTGTATCAAACCTATGGTTTTGAAGTCAAATTATATGAAATCAAAGATAGCACAAAAAGGTAAGCAGGTTGAATGTATATTTAGCTATATCAATAACCCTTTAGTTCTATTATCAGCAGACTTTACTAAAGACTCCCAAATTGCAATGACCTCATCATATGTTCAATGCTAAAACTAGTTGAGAATTACAATGAAGAAGAAGACAATACATTCTACTAAAGAATGCTTTTACAATGAGTAGAACGAACTAAAATTTATCAAAAAAAGTATTAAAAATACGATTCTGAAAGATATATCGAGTCCTTTAAAACTTTATATAAGTTGCTACATAAATATTTATAGCATTTTTCAACTTTCAACAAGAGTTACATTAGGTAACTCATTTGCAATGCCATTTTCTATCAGTTGCAATTAAAAGTTTCGTTTCACTTTAAGAAAAAGAGTTCCTCCTCTTTGAATTTCGCCTTGTATAATGCATGTGGAATACATATTTCTTACAATTTTTGTCTATAAAATGATTAAAACTAACGTTGAGCCACAAGCTGTTGCAGCCAGAGGGTGGGCAGACGGCAGGGGGCAGGGGGAATGGGTAGTTGGTGTGGATAAAAACAATTTGACAAAAGTTCTAACAATTTCTCTCTCACACTCTACTTAACTGTCGAACATTGTCTCTGGGTTCCTGGTCAAAAGTGCAGCAGCAACTAGCACTGCTTTCTGTCTCCCTCACTCTCTCCCTGTCTCTGTCTCACACTGTGTGTGTGTGTGTGTGTGTGTGTGTGTGTGTGTGTTGCCGCTGGCTTTGACTATTTTGCAAAAGCGTATAATAATTTTCACAGGATATGAAAAAAGTTTGTAGTTGTCGCTTCCGTTTTGCCTGGCTGGCAGTCTCTGTCTCTCTCTCTCTCTCGCTCTCTCTCTCTCTCTCTCTCTCTCTCTGTCTGTGTGAGTGTGTGTGCGTAGCCTGCGGCTTGCCATTTGAATGCCCGCTTGTTCTACTGGCTGCTATTCTTCTTTTGGTACCTCCTCCTCCCCATCCTCCTGCTCCTGCTGCTCGTCTGACCCTGCTCTGTTGTTGTAGTAATTGGACAAGTCACTGGCTAAAGTGGCAACTTACATACAGCAGCAACAGCAACAGCAGCAGCAACTATAAGAACAACAATGACACTACTTTTATTAACATTTACCAGGCTCCACATTCACCTCTTTCCCCTCCTTCCCCCCCTGTCACACCATGCTCTGAAATTTTTGCTAATTGCAATTGTTGTTGCTGTCTTGTTTCATATATGTTGGCACATTTGTTGCTGCTGCTGCTTCTGTTGCTGCTGCTGCTTTTGGCTTTTACTGCTGCTGTGAAATTATTAATTGCTTTTTTAATTAAAATAATGCATTTCGCTTAATTTCATTTTTGGTTTATCCAAAAAAGAAAGAAGGAAGAAAGAAATGTGAAACATTTTCCACACTCTAACCAGACATGATAATTATGTCCATATATATTCAGTAGTTAAACGGTTTCAATTTCAATAATAATAATTCTGGAAAAAGTGCTTTCTACAGTTTGCAATCCTCTTATAGACACACACACACACTTGATTAACTTCATCGTACGTTATCATTTGCTACACGCTGCGTATACTCAATATATTTCGTCTTAGCTCAGATGCCATAATGCATCTTTGGCTAAAGCATAACTTGGCATCACACACACACACTTGGATCCTTTCAATGTGGCTCCACGTCCAGACATGACTGTGGGTCTGCTTTTAGTTGCTATCCCCAGTCGCGCTGACTGGCGCATAACTCACGCTTTTCAGCGCCAAAGTGCACTCAGCTTTGCCACCTGCCCACACCCACCACACCCCCCTCAGCCCTTCTGCCAAGCAAACCATGTGGCTCCATCCTTAAGCCAATAATAAATTTCTGCTACAATTTTGTGGCAAAGCTGCAGTTTGTCAGAATTAGCTGTAGATTGAAGTTAGCTTTCGTTTCTTTGATTGATATGCCAGAGAAAAGGTAGAAAATGTGTAGATAAAATTCAAGCCTAAAGATAGGCAACACATTTATGATTAATTTAAATTTCAAAATGGCGACACACACACTCACAGCCCAGAAGGGTCACATTAAAAACATGAAAACGACTGCTAATTAAGACATCTATTCAAAATATTCAATAATTTCCCAAGTTAAAAATTCCATACTCATTAGTTAAGTGCCTCAAAATGTAATAATTCTCCTCGATAGATAATGGAATGATGTATTACATTTTCAATCAATTATGTTTGGGTAATCTGTATACTAAATTTAGATCTCACACATTTGTGTGTAGTTAGATATTCAGGATAAAGGACAAATTGAAGCGAATTGAGCATGAAACGAAATAACGAAACGTCCTCCAGAGGACGCTCAAGGCAATTAGTGTGCTCGATTTTATAAGAAATTCCTTCCAGTGTCCTTGTCAGCTTAAGTTAAAGTTCGTTTCTTTAATTTAGCCTCGAATTAAAGCTAGACAAGCAAAATGCAAAGACTTCAAAGTCTTTCGGCATGTTAATTAATTTCGCAACCCTTGAAGTTGTCTTAAGTAAATCCAATTTAACAATTTACCCACACACACACGCACACACACACACATACAGAGAACGTGACCTGTTGTTCATTAGAAATTTATACAGAGATAAAGTGGAAAATATATATGTGTGTGATGGGTAAAATCAAAGGTCTCACTGACATGCTGAGTCACTGTGTCACACGAAATCAAAGGTCACACGTCAGAGGCGAAATGATTTTCATTATCATTCTGATAATGATTTTTCCCCCAATTGAGAATATTAATTACAGACACACACGCCATTTGGCTTGCCTGGTTTCTGTTTTTTTTTTTTATCATTTATGTTTTGTTTGCCGAGCATTTCTCACTCTTTCACTCTCTCCTTCTCTCGCTCTCTCTTCGGTGGCTTTGCCCTCAAGAAATTATCATAACATAATTGACAGTTGGCGTGGCGCTGAAGCTCAAAGGATTTTGCCATAAACACACACACAAACACACACACACACAGGAAGACATATAATATTTACGCCCTTAATTAATACTCTGGCTCCTGCCACGCCCCATTTAAGGCATGTTTAATGGGCAAGTGAAGTGAATGTAATGAGCTCTAATGTGGATTTTAGTTTCATATTTATGACCATCTAAGTGAGCGTCTCCTTTTCGGATTTGAGGGATTATAGTTAACGGTTTTCCCATAGATATATATAGAGCAAAGATCTCGATCTGATATGGATTTGCATTTGCATTTGTCTACTTCAACTCTAATCTGAGGCACAGTTTTTTATTATCATTTCGCCAGCCGCCAAAAACTAACCAAAAAACAATGCAAATGGCCAGTTCCCTATCCAGAGAACCAATCCTCCCCTCACCCCCCATTGTGTTTGAGGGTGAGGATTGGCTATGCCACAAAATTCGTTGGAAAAATTCCTGTCTGGACGGGATTTCCTAGAACGCAACGCATAAATGCAGCGCACTGGGAGCCATCCGCCCGATTATGCATGTCCCCTGTTTCATATTGATGATGTGCATTCCAACACCCCCCACGCACCCACAGCATGGAGCACATAGTGCATAGTATCCGGAGCCGGTAGTCAGTTGTCCCTCGGACTCTCGAGCTAGAAAATAAACTGGCAAAAAATAGTTTTGGTTCTGATCCCAGGGACTTTGCCTGCCTTCAACTGCTGCTGCAATTGAGTTGCATAGTTTTGCTTTTTGGTTTTTGGGTTTTCGGCTTCTTCACTGAGTTTATTTTGGCCAGACATTTTTTTCCCTCCAGCCAGACCCGGACCCAGACCCGGACCCATGCCGAGGCCTCCTGGTCAACACAAGAGATGGGCGCTGGGATTGCGTTTTGTGGGTATGGTAGGCAACCATTTTGCCAATTGGCTGCACTCGTGTACACTTGGATTCGCCCCTATATATATACGTATATATATTCGAGAGTATGTGTGTGTGTGGCGTTAGGAAATCCTGGCGAGCCTCATGCCGCTGTTGGCCAGCGATTGCCATTCCTGTTCTAATCAATTTTGGTGATTGCCAAAATGCAAAGTTGGCCCAAAAACCCGGACTCTGGCCAAACAACAATAGAAAGATATGGAAATGGAATAGGATCTACATATATAAGACTGACTTACTTAGTGGCGAGTTCGCTTCGTATTTTTTAAGAGATTAGGCAACTTGAAAATTAAGTTTCCCAAGGGAAGTCATTTTTTTAGGCAGCAGAATCAATCATTTTGAGAACTTTTATTGCTATTTGTTTCAATATTTCCAATTGACCTCCATTAGCTCAGTTTATCTGTATCAAAATTGTTTTTATATTTAATTTGCTGTCATTTTTTTACGTTCGTTTGCTAATTTCCTATGTTTTCCTTTGACAGTTACCTTTTTTTGTTTGTGTGTGTGTGTGTGTTTAATTGCAACTCATTAAGCATATTAATTAAATCACCACATTTATACAATAAAGCTGCGGTTACGAGTGACAGAAAGAGCGAGCGAGGAGAGGAGAGAGAAAAAATAACAGCAAACTTTCCACTTCAAAAAATAAAATTAAAATATCTATATAATTCAGAATTTACGTTTAATAACAAATCCTCTATACCCCTCGATTGCCCTGCCCCGAAGGATTTATTTTTCTGTGCGGATTCACGAGAAATTGTAAAGCCATTTGGGGCCGGGTTAACATAAAGCATTACATCAAAAATGACATGAAATATAATTAACAAAATCCAACAACAGCGAAATACATAGGTAATCGAGTAAGTAAAATCGACTTTTGTATACTCTAACAAAAGGTATATAAAAGTTAAATATTTCTCCAATTAAAATATGTAAATAAATTTACAAAATTTTATTTAGTCCATATTTATACTTGTATTTTTAAGGCAAATGAATGTTGCCCTGAAATGTATGCTACACAAAATGTGAACAAAATAAATTGAGATATAATTCGAAAATCAAAGAACTTTCCCAATTGCTTTTATTTATCGATTGATGGATTATATACACAGAAACAAAAATCATGTGTATTTAACACTTTTTTTTAACTAGATGAAAATTATTAAATTAAATTTCAAAAAATGTTAATTGATTAACAAAAATGGGGATGAGAATTTGTTTAGCATTTAATGAAGCGACACGTGTCCTGTGGTGTATGGGTGTGTGTGTGTTTGTGCGCTCATCCAATTAGAAAAATGTCAAAGCCAACAACAAAGAACTCATCCTTTATGTCCTTCATGCAAATCACGCCCTCCAACTTGTCAGCCAACTGACATTGAAAAGTTGTTGCAGTTGCTTGTGGGTTGAGGTGGAGGAGCTCAGAGAAGGACACTGTGAAATTACCTTTATTAGCGGACAACTGAGATGGAGACAACAAGGGTGAAGGAGCGGCAGATAGGGATGATGATGGCGATGGTGATAGTAGAACCAGGTTGCCACGTGTTGCTTGTGTTATGCACGAGTTGAGTTTAAAGGGTAAAGCATAGACTTTGCTTGGGCTTACATCACAACCTTCTGGACTGGACACAGTCCCCCCACCCCCCACCCTCCAGCAGTTGTCTGCATGCGGAATTAGTTAGATGACAGTGGGTTAGGTTAGGTTAGGGGTACGGGTTTCGGGTGGATTTTACCATTAAGCATAAAATTGAGTTGCACAACCCGTAAACTGAGTGGGCAGAGACCGAGTGGGTGGGTGGGTGAGTGAGGGCACGTTAAAGCGCCAAAGCATTTAATATGAGGGATTTTGAGGGCTTATGAACACAGCGCGTCGCGACGACGAGTTTCCAAACGAGTTGCTCTCTGTTTTGCTCTCTGGCGTCTGTTGTCAAATTTCAGTGCAAATGGCCACTTGGGTGGTTAAAACTTTGACTAAAACCTGATTTATGACTGTCTACATTATGTTTAATATACATGGCAGGACAAGGCAAATACAAGAGACGGCTAAATCAAACGAAAGAGGACAGGGAGAAGAGGTTTTCGAAGATGTTTAAGTAATTTAGTAGAACAAATTAAGGTTTAAGGGCTTTCAGCTTAAAAAACTGAAGGAAATGTGTTCAAAAAACGTTTTAAATTCGTTACTCATTGGTTTGGTAAACGTTTACCTTAAGTTTAAGAGTTTTATTCAGTTGTTTATATGATTTCCATATGCGGATTTTAATGTTTTCCTATAGAAAAATTATATTCTCTTAGTGTAGCATTATTTCAGACATTTAACTAACATTAAATATTGGAAATAAAATATATTTTTATGTTTTTCTGGTAAGCCAAGGTTGTAAAAAGTTCTTAAAGACAAAATGGCTAAGACAAAATTATAGAATATAAAAGTTTTAATTTCGATTTTGACTTCCCACAGAAGAGACACAGGAAGATATTTTTCCACTTTCGATATAGGTTATTTGATTCTCTACTTTAGCAGAGAGTTAACTGGTCAACTTAAATAAAAGTTAATAAAACTTTGTCACATTTTAAAGATATATCTTTAATCTGTGAAACTTTAACTTGGGCAAACAAACGAAATTGACAATTTCATTCAATTTGCCAACAGGCAAAACACACAAAAATGTCTGCCATAAAGATATTTAAATTTTTTTTTACATTTAATATGTATGTGTGCATATATATATATAGATACATATATGCAAATACATATGCATATTTATATGGCTTTCACAGCGAAATTTATAGCTTATTTATATAACAATAAAAGCAACAGCAACAACAACAACAGAAGGAACAGAGAATCACAGAGAAATAACAACATGCAGCAGACACAACATGAAAATGTCGCAGAGCACCAAGCCCACTACTACGGACACCCCCAACGCCTCCACCTCCCCCCCTTTCAGCCCCTCTAGCAATGAAACCCGACGACGACTGTCACAAAACAAGCAACAAAACATAAAAAATACAACGAGAGAGAGAGAGAGAATACAACAAAAATGAATGAAATATTATGCAAGTGCGTCTGTCTGGCAAACTGTGAATGTGTGTGTGTGTATCTGAGAGTGTGTGTGTGTGTGCGTGTGAGCACACAAATTAAACAAGGAGCAACACTCAGCCAACTAACTGCCTCAATGCCTCGCACTTCACTCACATCCTCACCTCATCCTCATCCTCCACCCACTCACTCCAGTTGTGGTTGCCTCACTGGACATTGCACCAGCAGCGGCAGCCGCCATTAAAAATGACCAACAGCTTGCAACTGCAACAGCAACAGCAACAGCAACAGCAAAATAATGAAATACAAAAAAAGAAAAACACAAAAAATTGAAAAATTGTCGAAGAGCGTTCAATGACTTTATACCAAGAGAGAGAGAGAGAGAGAGAGGGATTCAGGACACGGCGAGGGGCCAGGACATTCAACGTGGTTTTGTGGCATGGAACTCTCTGCATGAATTCAATTCAATATCGTCGTCCTCATGATGGGGAGAAATGCAATTTTTATATATTATATGCCAAGGCTGAGCTAAATATTTATGAACCAAAAACTGTGAAATGAAAATGCAAAACTGAGAGAGTATTACGGAATCAGGTACATAAATTGCAATTACTATATGCGAGAGCAATTTTTTGCTGTTTGTGGAATGAAATTCGATAAATAAGGTGAAGATTTCACTTTCATTGGAGTCTAATGAAAGCTTACACTAATTCTTAATACTAGGAATTGTTTCCTCTCCAAGTGACATATATCCCCCTCCAAAGGGTATACATAAATACTCTTACTCAGATTGTTATCTATTTCCGTTGCTTGTCATATTTTTTACCCGCAACTATTTTTTGCCAGCCATTCATTTATGTGATTTTTCAATTCAATTTATATATTATACTCGTATGATTTATGTATTTTCAGCCTGCTGCCACTTGAATTTCTTCTTCTACTTGTTGTAATTGTTTTTTTTTTTTTTGTGTGTGTGTGCGTGTGTGGTGTGTGTGTGTTTGCTGATGATATTCATTTTGGGTTTTATTCAACGTTTTGCTCTGCTTTTGTCACATTTATTGCGATTGCATTGTTGGCATTTTGCAAATTAAACGGATTTCCGCCCAAAGGCCATTTCCGCAGTGTACCACAACAACATGGAAATAGCCACGCCCCCTCCCAAAAAAAAAAAAAAAACCAAAAAAAGTAGGGAAAAAACCTTTTTTGAATCTGGCATTTTTTCGTTTTGTATTGACAAATGTTTTCTATTGTTTTGCATATCCTGCAGCCAATTTCTAATAAAGGGTATATCACAATCGAAAAGAGTCAACTTCATGGAACGATTGAAAAGCTTCTCATAGGTAAAATACCCAAATGGTAAAGCAAACATGAATAGAGTGAGACAAAGAGAGGCAATTCGTATTGCAAATTATTTTAAGAATATAATCAACAAATTTACAATGAGTGTCCAACAAACACCTCTTTATGAAAACATTAAAAATTTACTGAGAATGCCTTGAAAAGTAGTTGAAAATTCATTAATTCAGCAAAAACTAATTTGTTTTTTATCTTAGCCGAAAAATATATGACTAGAATGATTTATTACACTCAAGAAATCTAATCTAATCTCCTCCTTCATCCTTTTCCAGTTTAAAGTGTATTGCCCAGTCGTTGAGTATCAATTTTTTGTGACTTTATTTTTTGGTTTTATTTTTATTGGCTTTTTTTTTTTTGTGGCATTTTGTTCATTTATTTTTTAGTTTTAATGGAAATTCCTGCTGCTGCAGTTTATGACAGTTGATAGCCCGAGGCGATGCTTTGATTTCTGTCCATGGGTTCGAAAGGAAAAAATTTTTAATAGAATTTTCTGCTGACTATTTGCATTTGTCAATTGATATTTGCTATTTACTTTTTCTCTTCTCGAACGTCCTTTCTGCTGATTTTTTATTTTGTTTTTCTATATATAATATGAAATTGATTACTTTATTATTTCGTGGAACAATTGGATGGATGTTTTTATGCTAGAAAATTGTCAACATTATTACTATTTTGTTTTATTATTATTATTATTGCTGGTCACGTTTAAATTTATTGTTGCTTGTTAATTAAGCGCATTAGACTTCAATGAACTGGAACTGTATGCCAATTAGCCGCGAATAGATTGCAAAAACATTTCACCAATCAATGAAAAATAAAAATACAAACAACAAGGAAAATTTATTATAAATTGAATTAAAAATGTGAATAAAATTAATTGGCAAAAAGTTTTGGTGAACAAATAACAAAATTGAAAACATTTGCATACCTTCAAAAAGAAGCAAAAAAAAAAAAATTAATGTAGCATAATTCTTTTTTAATCTATAAATTTTTGTACATTGGATTCAAGGCAAATAACTTTGCCATCTGACCTTGCGAGTGTCCTTTATCAAATAAAAAACAAAGAAAAATTGTAATCCCTATATTCTGGCAGAAGTGGAAATACCCTTTTTCCAGTTGATAGAGTTTTCTGATCGGAATTTGTAGGGATATTATATAGGATTTCGATGTAGGTGTTATAAAGATATTTTAGCCAATAGATTGATGTTCTTTAAGTACTTAGAACTTCCTTTTGACTGATTGTAGTACAAAAGTGTCATAAGCAAAATAAAGATCCAATTAAATATTTAAAAGGTTTATCTTCTTGGGAGGCCACTTCCCACCTTGATTTTTATGGGGATCGATTCTTCAATTAGGTAGGCAAACTCTTAATCTGAAACTCTTCTTTTTTCTCGCTCTTTAAGATTCCTGATCAAAATCTTCGGATTATTTGCAATACCCTCTTTAAGGGTATATGGAACAAAGTATGCGCAACACCTGGCGACCATCAGATCGGAGTGTACAGAGAGACAGGACTCGCCTGGACTGGCTCATTAACATATTGAATTTTAATGTCATGTCGACAGAGTCTCTGGGTGCCATGGCATCTCCTCTGTTCTCCATCCTCTCTCTCCTCCTTCTTTGCCTTGTCCCTTAGGCAAACAAAAACCACAAAGCAAATGCAAAGCGAAGCGCAAACGGGGACTAACAGGGGGGGAGGGGGGGATGGGACAAAGGCAGAGAAAACAACCCTCGAACGAGCCGCAAAAATTCTAAACTACTTTTTGTTTCGGCATTTGCATTTTCACATTCAAAAAACCCAAAAAAAAAGAAAAAAATAAACCCAGAGAAAGCAAGAAGAAAAAATAGCAAGAAAAGCTAAGAGAAGAATAAAAGAAATTACTGCGGTAAAGCAAGTATGAGATAAAAAGAGACGAGAGGGAGGGAGGTAAGAAGGGAAAGCAATTCTCATTTGAATATTGTTCTTGTTGTTTTTCATCGGAATTGAAGTCAAATTTAAATGGCTGCCAAAGCTACCAATAATGACGTCAGAAATGAAATATTTGCATTAAAAACGCTGCAAGACTTTTGATTGATTTTTAATGATTTATGATGAGAATCATAAACTGCTAACAACGAAATGTTTATACTCTTTGGCATTTATTCTCAGGCAAACATAGAGAGAAGTTCTACGGTTTAACGATGTTTTAACCGCTTTGGAATTTATTTATCTAAGATATAAAAAATAATATATCCATATGTTATATCTGATCAATAAAAAAAACTCAAATTACCATCAACTACTCTTGAGTTCTCTGCAAAACAATACGACGACTGAAAGTGAACTTCCTCACAGACGTCTCGTTAATTCTCTAATACTCTTTTTATATACCTTCATAAAAACGAACATTTTACTTGTACTTTTAAGTTCATTTTGCTTTGGCTACTCTCAACTTGAGTTTATGGCATTTTCTGTCTTAACTGAAAGTTTATTAACCAAAAATGTAAATAAAATTTATGGACTTAAGGCTTAAAGTTTTATGTATATCAATAATTTATTGGTATTTTGGGTTATAAATCAATTGTCCAGTATAGAGAGAGGGAGCGATGGGTGACTATTGGGGGGGGGAGGGGCAAGTGTTTTGCAGTTAAAGTAAATGCCAAGTGTATTAGAAGTATGAAATTTTCTTCTTTTTTCTTTTCGCTTCTTATACTTCTCGCTTTCATGCTGTTTTCATTCCATTCAAGTGACAACCACAAAGAGGAAGCGCCCAAAAGTTGGCTACACAATTTGTCACTGGGTCATTTTGCACATTAGAAAAAGGGACAGAGACGAAGACAGCGAGAGAGAGAGAGGGCACATTTTTTTCCCCTCTTCTTTAGAAATAATAAATCATGTGCACATAACACAGAAGCTCCAATGGCCCCACTCTCTCTCTCTCTCCCTCTCTCTCCCTCTCTCCCCATTGTGGTTGGCCAATGGCGCCAGTCAAGTTCTTTTTAGGTTTTTCTTTTGGAAATTTCTTCTTTTTTTCTTTCTTGGTCCTGGTGTTGACACAGTTTTTGCTCTCGCCTTAAATAATTGCTGAAATGTGTACATAAATCAATTGGAAATTTAAGTTCCAGTTTTGCTTCACTCATTATTTCATTATGGGCCCCCACAAAACAAAAGGGCTTACCTAGGCCATGGTCAATGCGATTATGCAGTCAGAGAGAGACAGAGAGAAGCCCTTAAAGTTAATTATGATTACAATTAAATTGCCATTAGTCGACAAGTACTTCCACACTATTGGCTAATTATGTTATCAACACACACACACACACACACACACACGCATACACACAATAGAGTCAGCAGAACTAGGTCCAGAGAGAAGTCGAGGTAAATTCAATTTTCTTGAATATTCATTGCAGATTGACTTGACTGGACTTGATTTGACTCGAGGTGAAGTGCCTGGGAGAATAAGTTTGTCTAAGATTATGTTCCTCTCTTAAGCACTTGACCCACGTTGAAGCTTATGGCTTTTGAGCTGCTCTTCAGGTTTTACAACTTGGAAAAGGTAGAAAAATCGCATGGAATGAAAAGATTATCTCAAGTTTGCTACAATAACAAAACGCAATGAATAAACATTGAGAAAAATACATAAATTATGGAAATAAATGTTAAGAACTATGGAAATGCAACAATTAGTTCTAAGTACTTAGTACCAGATAAAGAATTTAAAGACTAATTTATCTTTAAATAAAGAAATTTTTAAGCAAATCCACATCCAAAAGCTTGAAATATTTTTACAAAATCACAAAATAAATTTATGAATTCTTCGACTTAACAAAAAACTATCTTATCTCGTAGGGGATCACAAATTGGCATTCATTCGGAGACTTTAAAGAAATCTCTCTTAGATCTTGACTTATCTCATTTCTTGATTTATCCTAAATAGTCTGAAAAAAAGATAATCATAACTGAAAAGTCTGAAAAAAGTCGATATCTTTAAATATCGCCAATGTCGAGTGTTAAGTATCCCCTTTATATACTCAATTTCTTTTCTTTCGTAGAACAGAGAAACTCAAGTAATTTCACTCTCTCATTTGATTTAATATTCCACCAAGATGGAGTAAAAATCTTTCAAATTTCTTATTGTCTCAATTTCCTTAATTTGCTGAATGCTCAAATAAATTGCGAATGTTTTATCTTTTCACACATTTGGGCAAACATTTTGCTTCGTTTTGGCCAACAAAATGTAATTGCTTAGACATCCTTTTGTTGGCCCCAAAACATTTCTCAACTTATTAATTTTCCATTAAAAAACTTACAGGCAATTAAACTCAAGAGAGTAAAATTATCAACACGTTCCGCTTATTAGCTGTCCTCTGTTTTTTGCCAAAAATCCCTTTTTGCTCTCTCACAAAACATTTTGCAAAATGAATTATGAGAGATGGATGGAGATGGTTGGGTTGGGCTAAGGGGGGAAGGGATAAATTTCCGGCCAAAAAGGCAAGACAAATCAAAAATTTCAATAGAAAAGCAAAAATATTTCTCGGTTGCGTAAATTTTACGCCTGAAAGCATTAGAAGATGCCAGAAATATATGTAAATGCCAATGATGATGATGATTATGATGATGATGATGATGCTGATGACTTTGATTTTCATTTGAATTTCTAGATTTATGCTTTAAAATAGAATCCCACACACACACACACTCACACATATCCAGATATAGATATATATATCTGTGTGTGGATACATATCCTTGTGGCATAGAAAAGCTGCCATCAGCCAGCTGGTGCCACCACTTGAAGCAATTTATGAAGCATTTTACTTACTTAGCTGCTGATTTACTTTCCTTACCTCTCTCTCTTTCTCTCTCTCTCTATGTGTCTTTCTCTGTCTCTTAGCCTCACCGAGAACCTTTAGCATCACATGTGTTTGCAATTTTTCTATGAATATGAAATAAGTTCTCCGTTTTCCTTCGCAATGTGCGTAAATAAACAGACAGAGAAAGGCAGAGAGAGAGAGAGGGAAAATAAAAGAACAGTGCAAACATGGCCAAAAGAAACTCAAGAACGCAAAATGTTTACTTAAGGCGTTGCCAATTCGAAAATTAAATACATTTCTCACATTTTTCAAATGCAATTTCTAAACTATTTTTCAACAATTGAAATCGGAGACAGGCAAAATGGCAGAGAAATTTTCTTATAATTGCACAAAGGACTTTGCATATCACTCAGATCTGTCAGTATATATATATATATATTTATATTCCTGATGATTTGCCAATTTTTTTTCGAATTTCTTTCTTCTTGTTGTTGTTGTTGTTGTAGTCTGGGCTTGTTTACATAAAAATATTGCGCAAAAGAAAACATAATGAGCCAGACAACAGCAACAACAACAACAACAACAACAACAACTTAAACTGCCAGACAGAGTCAAAGTCAGACACTCAGGCGACAGCTAGACTTTGTTAGCTCTCTTTTCGATTTGTATACTCTTTTGGAATGGAAAGGTATATTGATTTTGTGTAGACATAAAAATAAAATATGTTTCTTTGTGGAATAAATAAATAGCTTTATAATCGTGATCAACAGGAGAATAGAATATGAGATGAAGGCAAATATTCTTGACCTAATTGGTGGTCAATTGACCGCATAGATCATGTGATTTAATGCTTTTTTACTACTTTTTGAGTCTCATGTCCATAGCGATCAAGCCACAACGATTGATGCACTGGAAGCCTATATTGAAGAGATAATATTGAGGGGGAGAGAATGCCAAAATGGGGCCCAGCGTATGAACCATTTAAAAATTTGCTTGCAATCATCTTTAACCATTAAATATATCTTTATATAGTTCGTCCTATTCACATTGATAAAAAATTCATACCTAATTTTGATATTAATAATTCTACTAATTTTAATGAGTTTGCTTAGAAAATCTCTTAGTTCCACATAACTTCAAAGATATTTCAGTTAGCATTTGACAATGACTTCGATAAGGACCTTTTTTCATAAATTTCTCCAATTTAAAAGAGTATAAAAACTTCGTCACTACCTTTGTTTTTTTTTTGGTGGTTCGTTTTCTTCTATTTGTTGCAACTTGCAATCCCGCAGACAAAGTGGTAAATAGACGTGAAATGCGTGACTTTCACTTTGATGTAAGTCAGACGGAGGACGAAGCTTGGCGGAGGACTGGGTTTTTGGCTGGTGGAAGCCAGACATTTGTCGATTTGACCCCAGCTAGTTTTTCATCGGTTTGGCGTCAGGCAATCCATGCCGCCCTTCGACTCTCTCTAAACAGGGCGCACGTGGACATCTCTCCATTAGAGCCTAAGTCTGGTTCTGCTTAAATCTTTCGTTGCCTGGCTTAAAGATGCAATGGAAATGTTTGCCCAAAGCCCTTTTTGTGTAGTTTGCCAAAAGAGAAAAATGCATGTTAGACAAACAGTCAAGTTGTGTGCATTTGTGACACACCTTGCGGCAAAAGTAACAGCAGAGAGAAACTAGAACTAACCGCTTATCAAGAGACTTTCTCTGACTCTGACAAAATGAACGCCTTGGGGTTAGTTGCGAGTTGGACATGTGTGAGGTAATCAGAAGCTGCCAGCTCCTAGACAGACAGAAGCAAGATAATGAAGCCAACTAGGAGACGACTTTCATAAATGTTTCGCTGCCACAAATTGTTTGCAAGTACTTAAAAAGTCTTTAGAGGCAAGGAAACTCAAATCGTGGACATCATTATTAAGAGCAAAGAAAAATGCTGCTGATTGATTGGGTTTGCCTCTCTCTTTCTCTATCTCTCTCTCTCTCTGTCAAAAGGTTAGACATTAATTGCGCTTGAAAGCGTAGCTGCCATAAATTTGCTTAATCAAACTATTTAGGCTGCTGATGGCGGATGTCACGATGCGGAAGTCAAGCAGGGAATGGTATGGTAACGAGATGCCGATGACTGTGATGACTATAACGACGATAACGACATGTGTTGCATGCTTTTAGGCGCCATACGAGACGACTGCGACTACGACTAGAACGATGACGACGACGACGACACACATAATCCTAATTAATTGCCGGCTTCGACATGAGTTCGCAACCAAACCAGAATCAGAACCCAGTATCCAGGACCGAGGAGATCTCTCTCTCTCTCTCTCTCTGCCGCTCTCCCCCTGTGTATTTTGTAATGCGGCGAATGCATTCTCATGAAGGCCTTTAGCCTTTAGACAGGTGCATGTGAGCACTTCGTGCGCGCCATTTACTCCAAGAGAAAGCGTGTGGGAGTGGGGGAGGGAGGGGGCATTTCATGCCACTGCGCCATTATTTCCTTTTGATTTGCTTTGGCTGCAAAAGTCGTGGCATGTTGAATGGCATCCTGGATGGCAGAAGGAGCTGGCGGAGGACGCATTTCATGCACTTGGCTGAGCTTTGAAGTTGCTTAACGCGTTTGATGTTTGATGCTGCGCTGCTGCCACGATATTTGCCTTCTGTCCATAAAGTTTAATGCGCGAGTGTGACAGCTGGATCCTTGCTCATGAGCCTAAGAGGTGACAATGCAGCCGCCTCGGCCTTAAATCTTTAAGCCAGTCGAGTGTGACATGTTTTCACATGCTCAAAAATTACTTTAAATGGCTTGAAAACGTCTTCAAATGAAACTATGCTTAGATTAGAGTAAAACATTCCAGAGCGCACACAAGAAAAATGGCAAAAGTTTGTTCTAAAGAGGCCGCAAACCACAATAATCGAAGTTGAAGTCGAACATCAATGAAGAGAGAGACCGAAAAAGCAAATGAGAGGAGACGAGATTCAGTCGGCAGGACCCAGATCAGTCTCTAGCAAAGGACCTCCGGCAATTGGCTCAGTTAGCTCATTTGCCAGCAAGGAAAAAGGCTTAAGAAAGAAGAAGGAAAGAAAGGTCGAAAGAAGAAGAAGGGTGGGGGGCGGCACACAGCCTGTGTGCTGCCCCAAAAAGTATGCAACACAATTTTAATTAGTTTTGAAAAGTATTTTAATTTTTGCAATTTGTGTTGGTTGCTTCAGAGAAATCGTTGCCTTTGGGCTACTGTCTCTCCCCTCTCCCCTCTCCTGTTTCTTATTCGTAAATGATTCTTGTGGTCCTGGGCAGAGTGACGGCACTTTAATGATTATGGAATCATTATTAGTTGTAATGAGACTCGGCGCGATTTAAAGTTTGCCATTGAAGCGTAGAAAATGGCAGGCAAGAAGAAAAAAATAATGTTGCGTAAAAGAAATCACAAAAAAAAATCAGTAAAACGGGGAACACTGTGGAAAAAGTTGTGAAACTTTTCAGAAATTTTTCGCAATTATTTTTCTCGTTTTTTAATGTAATAGTGCAGCAGCAGGAGAGAGTTCGGGCGGGAGGCACTCTAGTTTTTTTTTTATGATTTTTGTTGTATGCTTTTTTGAAACAAAAAGTTTGTTTAAACTATGTGGCCGGGTTGAACGGCTGGCTGGATGGATGGATGGATGGATGGATGGCTGGCTGGTTGGTCGTTTGGTTGGCTGACTGGCCAGTTTAGCGGTTGCGTTGAGCATGCTCAAAAGTATGCTTTGATTTTTGCCTCTGACTCGTTTGACGTTTGGCCATTGCGTGGAATTCTCTCTAACCAACCACCCACTGTTCGAATTGTTTGTGCTTTGGGCTTATATATATACATATATATTTTTGGATATTCTATTTTTGTGCCGAAAAACTTTTCAAATTAAAGGCACGGGTTTTTGGGTTCAGTAGAAAAAAAGTTTTTTGTTTGGTCAGTGAATTCTCTCTTCTTTTTGTAACTTACGATTTCAATTAAAGCAAAAGCCACTTACCTAAAAAGAGACAGAGAGAGAGATAGAAAATCATGTTACTTAAATTGTCAAAAACTATTAAAATATCTTTAACATTGATGTGGCTAATCAATTTTGGTCAATGTTATTAACCGTTTCCCCCAATTTGCAGCATGAATTCCCTTTAGAAATACGAAACTTATGAGTTTCTTGTTGTCAGAGCATCCTTGGCAGGACTTAATTACACACACACACACACACGCACACAGACAACTCATTTGTCGCATATAGAAAGAAAACAACAAAGCCCTCAGAGTTGGGTACAAGCTTCTTCTGCCCTGCCTGCTGTCTTCATCCTGTCTCTGTATGTTTTTTGGAAAACGAGACGACGACGACGACACATGACAGAAAACAGAACACCAGCTGGGGGAGTGGGAAATCAGTCAACTGTGGAACTAACACAGACTTTTGTTTATATGTCATAAGAATTACTCATACGTTAATAATTTAAACGGATGGCTGTTGATGATGGCCAGGCCAGGCCAGGCCAAGTCAGAGCAAGCCAAGAGGCATCTGTAAATTTGCTTTTACCCAATATAGAAAGCCAGAGGCTGTCTCTTTTTGGAATCAATACCAAATGAAAATCAAATACACATTCCCACTCTCTCTATACAAGCTTGTCAACGAATGTACGTTCGTATGGTCGTTCGAGCAAACCGTAGGGCACCTCGAGTTTGTTTACTCACTCAGTTTTGCACGATAACTTTCATTATCATGGCATAAAATTCATAACCCAAAGCAAAGACAGACACAGATAAACACACACACACACCCACACAAGGTGTGTTTGTGTGTGTGTGGTAAATTCATCAATTTCATCAATAAAACAATGCGGCAATCAATATTTTCTGCCTTACGTTATTTGCTTATTGGCTTTAGAGACGAAGATTTCACAGGAAAAGTGTGTAATCAATTGACTGAGATGAATGAACCTTCGTTCGTCCCCCCCCTTAAACTCTAGAGAGCCTTAATTAATCACCTCCTGCATTGAAATAAAACACCCAACATTTGACATATTCACCCTCAATTTAATTTGGTCAAGTTCAAAATAAATGGTTCTTTCTTCGAGTCCAACTTGGGTAACCTCTAGCGCCAGTTATTTGATTGCCGCTTCTTTCTCGCGGCCCTTCTAGTCGTTATAGTACCGATTACCCATTGTGAGGCAACGCCACATCAGTGGCGAACCTTTGCCGTGACCGCCAATGAGGCACCGCTCCCCCGAACAATGGATCGTGGGCACTGCATTGACTTGAGCGATAGCATTCGATTTCACTCCCACGCGCTTGATAAGACGGGACATTCTGAGCAGCCAATGGGCCATCAGGACATCATTGGCGGCGTCTGTACGTCGTCCTGCATTAAACCTTGTGGAAGGAATCGTTCGAAATGGATTGAGCAAGGATTTTAGTATCCTAGACGAAGGATGAACCAGCGGGCAAGTGGAATTATTATCCCCAAAAAACAGTCCAGGTTTGCAGATGGACGTTTGTGGTTCTTTGAGGGCATCTTCCAGGCCGCGGGGTGCACTCAGCATGCCCCCCTTGGAGAGGAATAATCCTCCGCTAATTGAAGTAAAATTCGTTTGATCATTATCACCATCGGCACATTCTTTCTTGGCATCGGCTTCCTTCTTTTTCTTGGCGGCCATTTCACGACAACGTTTCTGTTGCTCGGCTGCTTCTTTCAGCTTTCTCTTGTCGTCCTTGGCTTTGTTCTCTTTCGCCTTTTTGGCCTCCTTCTGTCGCCTCGTGATGGCTTCGCATTGCTTCTTCAGTTCGGCAACTCGGCACTTCTTCCGCAATTCGTTATTCTTCTTTTTATAGGCGTCCTTGTTTTTCTTCTCGGCATCGGCACACTTCTTTTTCTGTTCGTCTTCTTTCTTTGCCTCTTCAGCTGCTGCGCATTTCTTTTTTAATTCCTCTTCCTTTTTCTTCTTATCGGCCTCGGCACACTTCTTCGCTTCTTCTGCTGCTTTTTTCTTCTTGTCGGCCTCGGCGCACTTTTTCATCATCTTGGCTTCTCTCTTAGCTTCTTCTGCCTTGGCAGCTTCGGCGCATTTCTTTTTCATTTCCTCTTCCTTTTTCTTCTTGGCAGCTTCAGCGCATTTCTTTTTTAATTCCTCTTCCCTTTTCTTATCTGCCTCGGCACACTTCTTCGCTAGCTCAGCTTCTTTCTTCTTAGCTTCTTCTGCTTTCTTCTTTTTGGCCTCGGCCTCGGCGCACTTTTTCATCATCTCGGCTTCTCTCTTCTTAGCTTCTTCTGCCTTCTTGGCAGCTTCGGCACATTTTTTTTTCATTTCCTCTTGCTTTTTCTTCTCGGCAACTTCAGCGCATTTCTTTTTTAATTCCTCTTCTTTCTTCTTCTTGTCTGCTTCGGCGCATTTCTTTTTCATTTCCTCTTCCTTTTTCTTCTTGGCAGCTTCAGCGCATTTCTTTTTTAATTCCTCTTCCTTTTTCTTCTTATCGGCCTCGGCGCACTTCTTCGCAAGCTCAGCTTCTTTCTTCTTAGCTTCTTCTGCTTTCTTCTTTTTGGCCTCGGCCTCGGCGCACTTTTTCATCATCTCGGCTTCTCTCTTCTTAGCTTCTTCTGCCTTCTTGGCAGCTTCGGCACATTTCTTTTTCATTTCCTGTTGCTTTTTCTTCTCGGCAGCTTCTGCACATTTCTTTTTCATTTCCTCTTCTTTCTTCTTCTTGTCTGCTTCGGCGCATTTCTTTTTTAAGTCCGCTTCGGCGCACTTTTTCTTGTCCCCGTCGTTCTTCTTGGACAATCTCTTTTGATAGTTTTTCTTGATTTTTTCGCACTGCTTAATGATATTATCGATTTGCTCAACCACCGATTGACCTTCTTTGCCTGCTTTGCTTTGACCCTTTGATTTCTTTTCCTTCTGGGCCAGTTCCTTGCACTTAGCCTCTTGGCACTTCTTCGCCAAATCTTTATCTGCCTTTGATTCTGCTTTCTCCTTGCCATCTTTACCCTTGGCATCACATTCCTCCTTTTTTAGTAGCTTTTTGCATTGCTCTTGGACCACTTTGCACTTATTCAGCAAATCTGACTTGCCCTGCTTCTTAGCCTGTTCCGCTTCTGCCAGTTCCTTGCACCGCGCTGCCTGTTGTTCTTTTTGGAATTTCTTCCAGAGACCTTCAACAATATTTGTGATTTCCTTATGTTGCTCTCCGTCATCTTTCTTGGTTTTGTCGCATGCTTCGGGCTCGTCTTCCTCATCGCATTCGTCCGCTTCCTTGTCACCATGACCATCTTTACCGCATTTGTTACCGCCGGAAGTTTCCACATCTCCGTCTTTGGACATAAGAATATGGCTAAAAAATTCCTTTCTGCCCTGCTGCATATCCTGAAGCCTCTTTACTTCACCTTCCAGATCTTGACACATCCTTCGTGGCTGCTCCATTGGAGCCGCATTTGGCATGGTCCGGAACTTTCTAATCTCGTTCTCGCGACGCTCTTGTTCGCTCTGGGCACTTCCCAATCTTGACTTTCTGCCCGCTTCTTGGCACAGATCCTGATACAGTTTCTCCTTGCACCTCTCACGTATGGCCGATTCCAAATCTATATGATCTCGCTTCATGTTCTCTTTTTGTTCGATGGTCATTAGATCGGGAAACGGATGATTCATACGCATTGCCAGCAGACGTTCGCTGTCCAAACAGCTTTGCAATTTAATCTTCAATCTGCCTATGGTCTTGGCCTTCTGAAGTCGCTGTTCCATGATAGTACCGCGGTTGCCAATAACTCCTGACGTGGAGAAATCCACGATGTCATCACAGTTGGAGTTGGATTCAACACATTCAGAATTAAGACCCGCGCATAGACAGGACCTACGACTGTCTTCCTGCTCGAGGTATCTTTGCCGCTGTTCACTTGGCTCCTCTTTGATTCGATTGCGCAAATTGTTCTTCGATTGCATTTCTCGGGCATAGCGGGATAGGTTCTCCATTTTCTTCTGATTACGCGTTGTGAACCAACTAAATGTGGGTTTCCCCCTAGGCAGGTGCACGACGTTTGGACGGATCTCCTTTTCAGCTTCACATTCGCTCAATGACAGATATTCCTCCTCCTCCTCATTTGGCTTCTCTTCGGAAGGCGCTTCTTCTTTCTTCACTTTCTTCTCTACCTTCTTTGGGCAAGGCAAATCTTCGATTGGTGTCAAGTCAGCCATTTCATCTGCATATTCCCCTTGCAAAAATTGTTCCTTCATTTCCTTGGACTTGGTCTTAACCATATGCATGAATTCGGATAGACCACTCTGAGGCTCTTGACAATCGAAGTACTCGACGCTCTCCTTTCTGCTGGGCAGCATTGCCAACCTTTCGGGCTTCTTGGTTTCTTTAGGTGCATCCTTGACACACTTATGTCTCAAGAGCTCCAACATGCGATCGAACAGGGTTGCTTTGCGTTGTCGGCCTCGTCGTATGCGAGGCATGGACTTCCTACTCTGGCACTCGTTCAGGGAGTCAAGCTCGTCCGTCTTTCGGTATTTCTTACTTCGGCGGCTTCTCACACTGAATTGATTGCGGGAACATGAGATGCGATCGGTGGGTTCCCGTCTGCCAACATGAACCAGACCACGATGGCTGGACTCGCATCTTGAGTGAGCGTCCTGCTTATTCAGTTCGCTATTGAGGATGTCGCAAGCCATAGGCGGTTCACATAAGGCAAGCTCCTTGCTGCGGTCCATCTTCCAGCTCTCTGGACAGGCACAGCAGCGACTCTTGTATAGAACTGGAACAGGATAAGAGCAGCGCCGGTGTCCGCGACCTCCTAGAAGGCGCTGCATTTGAGCATTAATGCAGACACGCCACATATCACCGATTGATAATGGCGCTAGAGGTTGGACCAAAAATTTGGAATTTTCCAAAGTGGAAAAAAATTAAAATCAAAATATGAAAATTTCTCGAACGTATGAATAGTCCGGAGAATTTTTAAAACTGATTTTCAGCTTGTACGAGCAGTCTGAGGCTAACGTACAAGCCGATTGAGAACTCATGGCTCATCAGATCAAATAAAAATGTGTCTAAAAATTTGACATTTACACACACACTGATTAGAATTTGATAGCACACTGGGCTTCCAGCAATATGTCTGCAGATTCAGCAAGTCGTTTCTTCTCCCACTCAGTCAGCTGTGGGCGGACGATGCCGCTTATGCCATAGTCGCTGATGAGGCATGGGAGCGATAGGAATATCTCATTGTCGATTCCACAAATGCCCTGGGCATTGGTGGAAACAGAGACGATACGATTGCTATCTTCGAAAATCGCAGACACAACATCGGCCACGGTCAGGCCGATGGCCCAGTTTGTATAGCCTTTTACCTTGATCACTTTGAAGGCAGCCTCGACCACCTCCTTGTGCACCTTGGACCAACCCATGGAATCGGTTTCGGTGCCAATGCTGGGCAGGATGGACTGCAAACGTACACCGCCAACGGAAACTGTGGACCACAGGGGCACCGAGCTGTCACCATGCTCACCAATCACATAACCTTGCACTGAACGCGTCGAAACGCCCAGGATGTGAGCGATGAACATACGAAACCGGGACGTGTCCAGGTGACATCCGGTGCTGAAGCATCGTTCGTATGGTAGGCCACTCACCTTGCGCGCCACCCAGGTCATCACATCCGCTGGGTTGGAGACAATTAGGAACGTCGCCTTGGGACTTTTCTCAACCAGTGACGGTACCAACGACTTGATTATATCGGCAGTCTTCTGGGCAATATCCAGGCGAGATTCATTGGCTGTGAGGCGAGCCCCTGCCGTCACTATCACCACCCTTGAGTCTTGGGTGCTGTCGAGATCTTGACACTTATCGATTTTGGCATTAAAAAGAAATGCAGATCCGTGCAATAGATCTAAGCGTTCTGCCTCGCACCATTTCGTATTGACATCGTAGAGGGCGATGTGGTTTGTTATGTTCTTTGAGAGAAGGGCGATTGCGCAAGCCATTCCCACAGCGCCTGTGCCCACAATTGATACCTTATAACCGGGTTGCACTTCTTGTTTCTGAAGACTTTTGTAAATACATTTACGGAAATCGGAAATATCCGTCTTGTTCATACCCTTTTCCTCCTTCCTAACAGAAGAATCCGACTTGACAGAAGAATCCTTCTTGTCTCCATTACTTGACGTTACTACAAGATTTTTGCGTTTGCTCTCTTCTTCAGCTTTCTTAAAAGTCTTTTTGGTAACCTTTTTTCCGTTTGCATCACTATGCATTTTCATTACGGATGGGCCTTTTATTTCCCCTTTATCTTTTCTGTTGGAGGAAGCATGATTTTTCTTAGCATTTTGTTCCTTCTTATCTTTGTTTTTACCTTTGTCATCGCCAGATGGACCCTTATCTCCACAAGCAGACGGGCCCTTCTTATCAATCTTGCCCTTTTTGTCGCAGGAATCTCCTTTCCCGTCACCCTTGCCATCTTTCTTTGCAAGCTGCTTGCATTTCTCTTTAAGAGCTGCCGCATCGCACTTTTTCTTCATTTCTGCGTTCTTTATTTTTTCCTTTTCGTCAAGTATCTTGCATTTCTCTTTTAGGTTTGATTTATCACCTTTCTTCTTAAGATCCTTTTCGGCCTTTTGTTTCTTTTCTGCACAGGGATTCTTGTACTTTGTACTTTTAGCTGAAGGGCCCTTCTTACCATCCTTTGCTTTTTTGTCGCAAGAGTCGCTCTTGTCATCCTTATCACTTTTCTTAGCAAGTTTCTTGCATTTTTCTCTTAGAGCAAGCGCTTCGCATTTTTTCTTCATGGCCTTTTCTGCGTTCTTATTTTTCTCCTTCTCGACAAGTTGCTTGCATTTCTCTTTTAGGGCTGCCGCATCGCACTTTTTCTTCATTTCTGCGTTCTTTATTTTTTCCTTTTCGTCAAGTATCTTGCATTTCTCTTTTAGGTTTGATTTATCACCTTTCTTCTTAAGATCCTTTTCGGCCTTTTGTTTCTTTTCTGCACAGGGATTCTTGTACTTTGTACTTTTAGCTGAAGGGCCCTTCTTACCATCCTTTGCTTTTTTGTCGCAAGAGTCGCTCTTGTCATCCTTATCACTTTTCTTAGCAAGTTTCTTGCATTTTTCTCTTAGAGCAAGCGCTTCGCATTTTTTCTTCATGGCCTTTTCTGCGTTCTTATTTTTCTCCTTCTCGACAAGTTGCTTGCATTTCTCTTTTAGGGCTGCCGCATCGCACTTTTTCTTCATTTCTGCGTTCTTTATTTTTTCCTTTTCGTCAAGTATCTTGCATTTCTCTTTTAGGTTTGATTTATCACCTTTCTTCTTAAGATCCTTTTCGGCCTTTTGTTTCTTTTCTGCACAGGGATTCTTGTACTTTGTACTTTTAGCTGAAGGGCCCTTCTTACCATCCTTTGCTTTTTTGTCGCAAGATTCGCTCTTGTCTTTCTTGCCATTCTTATTCTTCTTGTCATCCTTATCACTTTTCTTAGCAAGCTTCTTGCATTTTTCTTTTAGAGCAATCGCTTCGCACTTTTTCTTCATGGCCTTTTGTGCGTTCTCCTTTTTCTCCTTCTCGACAAGTTTCTTGCATTTCTCTTTTAGGGCTGCCGCATCGCACTTTTTCTTCATTTCTGCGTTCTTTATTTTTTCCTTTTCGTCAAGTATCTTGCATTTCTCTTTTAGGTTTGATTTATCACCTTTCTTCTTAAGATCCTTTTCGGCCTTTTGTTTCTTTTCTGCACAGGGATTCTTGTACTTTGTACTTTTAGCTGAAGGGCCCTTCTTACCATCCTTTGCTTTTTTGTCGCAAGAGTCGCTCTTGTCATCCTTATCACTTTTCTTAGCAAGTTTCTTGCATTTTTCTCTTAGAGCAAGCGCTTCGCATTTTTTCTTCATGGCCTTTTCTGCGTTCTTATTTTTCTCCTTCTCGACAAGTTGCTTGCATTTCTCTTTTAGGGCTGCCGCATCGCACTTTTTCTTCATTTCTGCGTTCTTTATTTTTTCCTTTTCGTCAAGTATCTTGCATTTCTCTTTTAGGTTTGATTTATCACCTTTCTTCTTAAGATCCTTTTCGGCCTTTTGTTTCTTTTCTGCACAGGGATTCTTGTACTTTGTACTTTTAGCTGAAGGGCCCTTCTTACCATCCTTTGCTTTTTTGTCGCAAGATTCGCTCTTGTCTTTCTTGCCATTCTTATTCTTCTTGTCATCCTTATCACTTTTCTTAGCAAGCTTCTTGCATTTTTCTTTTAGAGCAATCGCTTCGCACTTTTTCTTCATGGCCTTTTCTGCGTTCTCCTTTTTCTCCTTCTCGACAAGTTTCTTGCATTTCTCTTTTAGGGCTGCCGCATCGCACTTTTTCTTCATTTCTGCGTTCTTCTTTTTCTCGTTTTCGTCAAGTTTCTTGCATTTCTCTTTAAGGTTAGATTTACCACCCTTCTTAAGATCCTTTTCGTCTTTCTGTTTCTTTTCTGCACAGGGATTCTTGTACTTTGTACTTTTAGCTGAAGGGCCCTTCTTACCATCCTTTGCTTTTTTGTCGCAAGATTCGCTCTTGTCTTTCTTGCCATTCTTATTCTTCTTGTCATCCTTATCACTTTTCTTAGCAAGCTTCTTGCATTTTTCTTTTAGAGCAATCGCTTCGCACTTTTTCTTCATGGCCTTTTCTGCGTTCTCCTTTTTCTCCTTCTCGACAAGTTTCTTGCACTTCTCTTTCAGGGCTGCCGCATCGCACTTTTTCTTCATTTCTGCGTTCTTCTTTTTCGCGTTTTCGTCAAGTTTCTTGCATTTCTCTTTAAGGTTAGATTTAACACCCTTCTTAAGATCCTTTTCATCCTTCTGTTTCTTATCTTTGTTCTTCTGTGCACAGGGATTCTTGTACTTTGTACTTTTAGCTGAAGGGCCTTTCTTACCATCCTTTGCTTTTTTGTCGCAAGAGTCGCTCTTGTCTTTCTTGCCATTCTTATTCTTCTTGTCATCCTTATCATTTTTCTTGGCAAGTTTCTTGCATTTTTCTTTTAGAGCAATCGCTTCGCTCTTTTTCCTCTTGGCCTTTTCTGCGTTCTTCTTTTTCTCCTTCTCGACAAGTTTCTTGTTTTTTTCTTTTAGAGCAGACGCATCACCCTTTTTGTCTTTCTTCTGTTTCTTACCATTGCTCTTATTTGCACAAGGACCCTCTTTCTTTTCACTCTTTGCTATTTTGTCAGAGGAGTCGCCCTTCTTTTTATTGGCACACTCGTTTTTCTTGTCGCCTTTTCCATTTTTCTTAGCAAGATTCGTACACTTCTTTTTTAGAGCCTCTATCTCGCTCTTTTTATCCTTTTTTTCTTTAGCAAGTTTCCTGCACTTATCCTTCAAAGCGGATTTCTTGTCTTTCTTTTTCTTATTTTTATCCCTCTTGGTGCCATTTTTGGCTGTTGTTCCTCCAAATTCCCGGCACATGTCCTTGATAACCTTCTTTTTGCAACGTTCCTTGACTTTGTCAGTGAGACATTTATGCAAAAGAGTCAAATTCTTCTTCTCGTCTTCGCTTAGTTTCTTTCGCACGTTGCAGATATCTTTCCATTGTGAATCTATGCATTCGTCCATCTTTTGAAAGTATTTTAACTTCTTATTTTTGTCGTCTTCTGGCTTACCGCACTTATCCTTATTTTTATTGGCCAAATCTTGGCAGATCTTCTCAATAGCATCGGGTTTCTTGGCCTTATCCTTTTCGACCTTCTGTTTCTTTTGAGCACAGGGATTCTTGTACTTTGTACTTTTAGCCGAAGGGCCCTTCTTACCATCCTTTGCTTTTTTGTCGCAAGAGTCGCTCTTCTTGTCTTTCTTGTTATCCTTGTTCTTGTCACTTTTCTTGGCAAGTTCTTTGCACTCTTTCTTCGGATCTTCTTGACTCTTAATAGGATTCTTTTCCTGCTTGAACTTATCCTTCTCAGAGGTCTTGTTATCCTTAGATTTCGCTTTTTTCTCAGGATTGGGCTTGTCTTGGTTGTCTTTCTTCTTGCTTGATGACTTCGTATCCTTGGGATTGCACTCATCTTTCTCATTCTTGTCAGTCTTTTTGCCTTTCTTCTCGCCTGCTGATTTCGTATCCTTCGGTTGGCACTCATCTTTCTTATTCTTCTCAGTATTCTTGCCACCCTTCTGACCGGATGATTTCTTGTCCTCTTCGCAGCTCTTTATAAGCTCTTCTGCCTGCTTTTGTTTGGCTAACATCTGACATTTCTTCTTCAAATCACGATTTTTGCAAGCCTTCTTGAGCTCCTTGTCCAGACACGTCTTCTTAATGGCATCCACCAGACAATCCATAATACTCACCATGGCGTTTTTGTTCTTTTCATTCATTGCCCCAATACTTTCGCATAAATCGTTCGTTCGTTTCTCAACGCACTTCCTCACTTTCTCCTTCAACTTGTTAATTGCCTGCATCTGTCTTGCCTCGCGACGTTTCTTAGCGGCATTGGCGAGCTCCTTTTGAAATGTGGCACAATCCTTCTCTGGTGGTTTGCTGCTCTTTCCATAGGGACGATACTGACAAACGGGCGACAAGCGCGTAGAATTCGAAAGAATGCATCGTATCAGAGGGTTATTCATTTGAGTGAGTAAGCAGCCGCTTAATCTTCTCAATGGCATGATCAATTTAGTGGTTAGTGTGTAATGCCAATGTAAATTTTGAGGTCGAAAAGATATATTTACAATTTAGTTGACCATAGAGTTAAAAATTTTGTCTAATTTTTTTTTTTTTCTAATTTTTTGTTTTGTGTAAAAATGCGACCTAGGTTTTAACTGTGTATGAACATTTGGATGCCAGTTTGCCTTAAAGAAACCTTTTACATGTTATCGAAAGGTGACTCGATTGAATATTTAGCGAAAAAAAACACGACAAGAAAATATCAACTTATTTAAATGAAGAACTCATTGATCATCTCTCAAGTAGAGAGTGGATGGAACCCCCTTCAGTCTTTAGTTTCGGGGACTTTTTATATACCACCATGTTTTGTTTAACTTGAATAAAGAGTTTTTAACTTTATGGTTCTCACTTTAACAACAATTTCCAAATCTTTACCAACAAAACCTCAAAAAAATGTGTTGCCCGAACGACAACAACAACATAGGGAAGGAGAATGCATCAGGGTAACACCTCCGGGTTCAACCAAGCCGCAGCCACAACAGGGCACACTCATTTCGCTACACCCAGAGAGCGCGAGAGAGAGAGAGAGAGCGCGAGTCACCGCAACGTTGACTCACCGAACCTTAAAATAGGCGGCACACACACACACACACAAAAGTGAGCCAGGCGAATGGCAAGCGGCAAGTGGCAAGTAGCAAGCGGCAGACAAACAATTTTGTCGAAACATAAAATCGAGCACAACTTAATTAAATGTTAAAAGCGCGACCGCAACGTGGCTGTGGCTGCCAAAGGTGTGAATACGAAGGGGTTGCAAATGTTTGTAACTGGCTACACCTGGCTGAGAGAATCTGTTATCACACACACACACACGTGAGACAGAGAGAGGGAGAGAGATGCTGACAGGGCAAGACAGATAGACAGACAAGAAGACAGAAGGCAACTTCATTTTTGGTGCTGGAAATTAGCAAAGCTGTCAACTGTCAGCGGTTTGAGTAAGGAAGGAGAAATGTGTCCCACAAATTTCTTCAGGCAAGACAATGTGTCGTCTCACCTGCGCCTCAACACCTTGAGAGTACAGTACCCCCCAACCCCAGCTTCCTCCAAGATGATGAGGAAGTTGCCATACGAACTTTGCCAGGCGCTGTCAATGCGCTTGAATGCCTGGTGAGTGACTGAAGCAAGCAAGTGGGTGAGTGGGTAAGTGAGTCGAGTGAGTGGGTGAGTGAGTGGGTGAGTGAGTTGGAGAGTGTGAGTGTAAATTATGGCATGTCTACTTCCGCCTAACCGCCTTCCTTTTGCACCTCCACCTCGCTCCATTTTGCGTTGTTTGTAATTTGTTAATTTCCCGCATTTAGAAATTAATTTTCACTTCATGCGCCGCCAAGCAGACAACACAGCAGACAAGGCAGACAAGTTGCTGTTGCCTGTAGCCTGTAGCCCGTTGCCAATGCCTACCTGCCGCCCATAAGTATGCTTTAACATTTTCACACACTCCTAACAAACTTGCACGGCAATTACCAGCACATCCTACACTGCAAAACCGAAATGTGAAAGTTTTCTTAGCCCAAGCAAACAGTTTGGGAAAATTTGTAATGATGCATTTTTTCTTTCACCACTATTCCAGTGTTGACAAACGTTGATTGGAATGCCTATTGAGAGGAATGATTCTTTTTCTCACTCTTTCTTGAAGATCGACATTTGATCGATAAATTTGAAAAGACTTGAAGGTTCATAATTATCGATTAGTCCCATTACTATTCTAGTGTTAAGAAACGGTAATAGAAGCGATCACTTTTAGTCGAAGGATTCCTTTGGACTTCTTGAACTTTTTAACAATGCACTCCAAAAAATTGTTCACTGTATTTTGTTGCTTGTCATTTAATGCTATAAACTTGTTTTTCGGTTCATTGTTGTTGTGAATTTTTAAGCTGCGGAGGAGAAGAAGAAATCCGTGACGAAGGCTGCTCAGCTCGGAGCGGAGCGACGCGACGTAGCTGTGTTTGACATGCGTTTTATATTTGTATTTTAATTTTGCACATGTGTAAAATGTTCATTTTATTGTTTCATGGAATTGTGAGAGTGAATGCGTGTGTTTGTGTGAAATGCCTCGATGTGGGGCAAGTTAAAACTTTAATTGCTTTATTATGTACAGAAGTGGGACTTGATTGTGCAGCGGCCCACATTCAAGTGGAAGAGAAATCAATCAGTTGGCCAACATTTAAAATTCAAAATTAAGTTCCGAGGAAGTTTTTTTATTTTAGATTATGTTCCCAAGGCAGTTAGCGCGATGTATTTTCAATGGATTAGCCCAGTGTCAGAGATCTTTGATGATGAAATCCTTTGCATTAAATTCTCAACGTTTTTACTCCAAAGATGGCAATTCAGATAGAAATAAGAATGAGTCGTGTATAAGCTATAAACCAGATTCATGTGATCCTTGTAAGGAACCTCCGCCCCAGAGAAAACTAAGTAAAACCTCAAGCATGGCTCGAATTACCAGGAAACGTTTATGCGCTTCGAAAAACAAGTGCAAGATGGAGGCTCCCAAGGTCGAGTTAAAAAAGGAGGATTCCTGCGCCAAATGGAAGAATCAATATGCCGAGGATGAGGCAAAACGGAAAAAGGCAAGAGAAGATCGTGAGGCAGCGGTTCAGGCTCAAAAGGATGCACAAATGAAAGGATCTAAGAAATGTGTGGAAATGGACAGCATGAGTGTTATGGAGTGCATTAAGAAAGCCTGCACAGAGAAAGCTGCAAAGGATAAGACAGTTGTGCAAGAGATCGCAAACCAACCTGGAGAAGACAAACCCAGTGGAAAAGTCCCAAAGAAGGAAGATCAAACGAGAACCACTGAAGAAGGTAAAGAAAAAACAGATGAGAAACCCAAATTCAAACCAGATAAAATGCAAAAGAAGGGGATGAAAGCAAACGAAGATTCTTTAGAAGAATCGGGCAAGAAAACTGAATGCAAAGACAAGGAAACAGCACTTTTGCACAAAATTGACATAAAAGGTTTACTCCAAATGTGTAGAAAGGAGAAACAAAAAGACACCGAGTGTGGCAACAAAAAGAACAAGCCCGAAACCGAATAAAAAGAATATTTATAAACCATGTTAAATCGAAACAAAATAAATATAAGAAAATAAATTCAAGTGTGAGTTAAATTTTCGGATGATGGGGGAAAAACTATTGTTCTGCTAAAGATAGAATGCGGAGTGTATGAGTGTGTGTGTGTGTGGGTGGGTCTGTGGGTGTGAGGCACAATTATGGCAGTTTGCTCATTCATCAAGACGTCATCAAGAGAGTGTTTCTTTTTTGTCGTTGTCTCTTTCTCTGTCTCACACTTAGTGTCTCAGTCTTTCTCTGTCTCTTTCTCTGCCTATGTTATAGCCTCGATTTGCGGTCGCCATTGTCATTGTCACCTCGACATAGACATAGTTGCTAAGGAGTTTCCCCTTCTCTTTCGCCATTCATTCATTCATCCATTCGTTGGTTCGTTCAGTCATTCATGCACTCATTTAGACATTTGCTGCGCATTTGGCATTGTCAACTATGAATTCTACCCTCCCTCTCTCTCTCTCCCTCTCTCTACGTCAAGGTTTATATTTTTTCATTTGCTCCTGATGTTCCTGGCTGCTACGGCTGCTCGTGCTGCTGTTGATTGTTGCACAAGGATTTGTCAAGGATAAAACACTCGAGGGCAGTCAGTCGACATTGTCGTTGTCGTTGCCGTTGCCATTCGCTTCATCATGATTACGTTTATGATTATGTTGCGACAGTGGTTCTTGCTCTCTTCTGCATCCACATTATGCAATGCTGAGTTTAAGGCACCCCCAACCCATCGCCCGACCCACCTTGTCTGAGCTTGGGTGTGTGTGTGTGTGTGTGTATAAAACTGTTATTGATTTTACGATAAGAGATGCAACCACTCTACCGAATGCTGTTTGCTGTGAGTGCATAAATGTGTCTGGCCTTGGCTATGATATTTTCCAACTAGTTATGCCATACTTTACGTTAATTTGTATGCTTAAAAGCAATTTCAACTTTCGTGTGTCGGCGGTGACTGCGACCATGGATGACAATTAGTCTGTCATTTTATAGTGATCAGACATCAAGTCTTAACAACTTCACAAATCTTAACGATCTGGAGGTAAAAAGAGTATTCCAGATGTCAAGGTTCTTGAAAGATAAATTTATTTTTGTGATGATCTCTTTTTAATTTCAACAGTTGCTGTTGGTCAACAATTTTCACTTTTTATATCCTTGTCCGTCTGAGGATATGACATCTAGTTCCTCAGTTTTTAAGCTAGAATTTTCTGTGTATGTATATTAGCTTATTTCCCTCAAACACCGATCATTTGTGACTATCAGCAAAATTGGACCACTATATCATACAGCTGCCCTAGGAATAAACGATATTAATGCGAGCAATAATTTTTTCTAAATTGATTATATCCACAAATATTTGCACAATACATCATATTAGTGCTATATTTGAGGTGAAATAAAAACTTAAGAACCTCAGAACCTCCATATTCATAACACTTTTGAAAAGAAAAATCAAAAATCGTTCGTTTTCCCGGAATAATTTCTCCTATCTCAACTAACAATGATTTTGCCTCAATGAAAATATAAATTCATTTTATTTTCTGTTAGATTTCCGAATCGATTTGGTTTTATTTTTCGATTTTGAATGTGGGGGGGAAGGGGGGTAGGTGGGGGAAACAAACCAACTATTTAATCGTTTTGCATCATTTTGGTTTTAGCAAATAATTTGTCTGCAACTAACCATAGATATAGACGATGGCGACCACAAAAGGCAGAGAGAGAGAGAGGGGAAAGGGGGGAAAATGGCAAAGCGACAGAAACGACAGACACACAACGACTGTGGTTTGGCAATTTGTGTGGGCGTGGCATGTGGTTAGTTAAACAAAAATGCTGCGGCTGCCGCATAACATAGAGAGAAACCTGAACTGAACAAAGTTAGAAAACTGGGTCAATGCATTTGGCAACAAAACTGTCGCCCGAAAAAACATTCAACCAGCAAGCAGCAACCAGCAAGACCAGACATATTAAAGCCAAATTATGTAGCATACTTTACAGCGAGTCAAAGTTCAACAACAACAACAAGAGCAAGAAGGAGAGGGATGGAGGATGGAGAGGGAGAAAGCAAATGTAACGTTGTCTTGAAACACTTGAGAAAAGTTTTGTGCTCGCCTGAGCTTTAACTTCCGAGAGGCTGAAAGAGATTTCCATCTTTTTGAGGCAACCCAACCCACCCACCTGTTCCGCTTGATTGTGCTTCTGTCTCTCTCTCACTCACACTCTGTTCTCCCTCATCATGAAAGGTTAATGACGGCTGCTGTCAGCGGCGAAGGTCAGACTCTCACACCCTCCCAAACCTCCATCTCTCTGTGTTCCTCTTTGGCTTTGTCTTTTCCCTGCTATTCCCTCATGATGGTCCTTTGTTGGGTCAAGCATGCAGCAGGTAAAAGTTTCGTTTCATGGGCCCAAAGTGTAACAAAAATAGCTGGGAATAAAGCGCGACCGGAGGTGGTTGGATGGAGGCTAAAAAGAGCGTGGAGTGGAGTGGAGGGGAGTGAAGTGAAGTGGAGTCGAGTGTGCTAAATAGCAGGTCCACGTTGCCCGTAGTGGTGGCCCGTAGTGGGGCGATGAGCGTAAAAGTTAAATGAAACGAAACACGTTAATGGCCTCTGAGAGCTGCTCCCCCATGCCCCTCCCCATTCACCATCTTCATGCTGCTGCTGTTGGCGACAGGAGCCAGAACTCGGGAATAGCTGAAAGTGAAATTTTTGTTCGTTAAACAAGTTGGCAGTCCGGTCTGCTTAGAAGAAGAGCCTTCGACGGGGGAAGTCAGAAACAGCGACAGAGGCAGAGTAATAAAATGATATCGTTGGCTTAGTTAAGTAGCAATAAGCAACAAAAAAAAGAAGAAAGCTTGGCAGGTAGATAGCTAGAGTTGGCCAACAGAAAAACTCATTGCCGTTGCCGGCTCAGTCAGTCTCTCACTTAGCTCTCAATCACGACATTTCAGCCGGGGTTATTAGGTTATTTAGGCCTACGCTTTGGCCAAACTTGGTCATTAAAATGAAATTACATTGTATTAGGTTACACACACACACACACACACACACACACACACACACACACACACAAAGAGACACACATACAACTTGGCATGGAATTGAGTTACAAGTGTAAAAATAAAGGTGAAAATTAAAGTTGCAACTTTAAGGCTAATCTCTTAATATAAACGAACTTCAGAGCTATTTTCAATTGATTTAATATTTCAACTGTGGGTGTGTGTGTGTGTGTGTGTGTGGGATGGAAAGGAAAACATAAAGAAGTAAAAGTAAGAAAAGAATTATGTATCACTTCGTTACGACTTACTTCCACTTAATTTATTTTCACTTGCTTTTTACATAGCGAAAAATTGTAAGGCAGAACGAATGGCGAATGGAAACTTTGTTGCTTCTGTTGCTGTTGTTGTTGTTGTTGTTGTTCTTGTTGTTGATGGCAGACAGAAAAGAAGTGCAAAAGGAAAAGCAAAAGAAAAGAAAAGAAACGGAACGAAGCGAAACGTAACGTAACGAAAGAAGGCAAGTGCAGAAAGAAGTCATCCAAAAAGAAGGCGCATGGCAAAGGGCCACAGAAAACGCTTCAAGCAGCCAGGCACCAGGCAAACAGTGAGTCCAAAAAGTCTGCCCACAACATGTATGCTGAAAGTTATTGTGGGAACCCTTTGAAAAGTGTTTATCAAAACCAAGTGTTAGCAGAAATTTGGATTTGTGCGCAAAGTAAAGAATTATCAGGTAAATTTCACCGATTTTGGATGTCTTTACGTCAATTAAATTCGAATGCTAAAGTTATCGACTATTGCTTGATGGACTTAGCTATTAATCGATTGCTGCATTAGTGAGGAGAGGCTGTTAGTGGCAACGATCAAGATTATCGATCATTGTTCACACTGATCGACTTGACTTAGTAACGATATTTATCGATTTGCCAAACAATTCGTTTTCTGCTATATTTGTTGTGTAGTTTCTTCTTTTTTTTTGGTGGGATATATTGATTCTTTTGAGAGCGACATTGATTGAATCATTTGCCACCATAGACAAACTTCTCTCACTCACTGTTGGCACGGCAAATGAAAAAAACTTTAGCATTTCAGCCAGATTCAGTCTGGGTCTGGTCAAAGCCAAACGATGGCCGCAGGCGTCAACAACTACAGCAACAAAAACAACAAGAACACCAACAACAAGAATCCAGCAACAGCTACAACAATTTTTGGCGCCCTGAAAAGGCATTTGACTTTGCATTTGTGCAGCTGGGCAAGTGCAGCGCCACTCTCACCCCCACCCTCCCCCTGACAACCCTCCCTCACTCGCTCTCAGTCTCTTTTTGGTCTACGTAAATGGTTTTTGGCCTCTTCACACCTCGCGTTTTGTTCGTTTCGCCTTTCAAGTGCCCGGCGCATTAATTCTCAGGTGTGCAATTTACTGTGCGGCCAATTTTTGTTGGCAGTGAAAGGAAGGAAGGAAGCCGCCGCCAGCGTCTGTTTCGTGTTGACCACACAGGCTGACCGAGCGGGCCAGGCCTTTCCAGGGTAGAGTAAAGTAGAGTAGAGTGGAGTGGGGCTGGAGTTGGGGGGGAAATTTGAAACGGAAGTGCGCGTTTTATGCCCTTTTTGGCTTTTATTGTTAGCCAGGTTTCCGCTTTGAGCGTTTCCAGGTTTTTTCGCCATCTCTTTCTGGGCGTCTTTTCTTGTTTAAGCTCACGCAAATACGTTTGACCAAAGAAGTCTTTAAGATATACCCAACTTTTTGAAGGCTGAAAACTTTTTCAATGGACTTACTTACATTTGCTATGCCATGTTTAACAGCAAAGAGTAACTTCTCTCTATGGCCAGCCAAATGGCGGCGACTATAATTTTTGGGGCACACAGAGAGAGAGACAGAGACAGAGAGAGAGAGAGAGCAAAACTTGAAAAAGTTTTAATAATTGCATTTTCCACAAGCACAGCTTCAACTTTAGCTTAGCGCACATAATAAACTTCACTATGAACTAAAGGAACTGGACATAAAACCGGCCGTTGCCCTCTTCCCGCAGCCATCATCAGTCGCTCGAGACAATCAGCTAGCCAGAGAGACAGAGAGAGAGAGAGCGCGAGAGAGAGAGAGAATAGAAAGGCGATGACTGGGCCACAAAAATATACTTACTATACCGAAAATGTAATTCACTAGCCAACATACAAAAGTCGAGTTTTAAAATAAACTTGCCAGGGTGAAGCTTCTTCTTCTACTTTCTTTTACTATTTTTCTTTCTCTTCGTCGTTATAGAGAAAGGCGCGTGGGCGTGGGCGTGGCCGCAGCACTTGAGGCACAAAAGGCGCATTTTATATAAAAGAAAAGTGGCTAACTAAGTCGCAGACTCGACGCGACTCAACTCAACTCATCGCCATCGCCATCGCCTTCGCCATCATCATCATCATCATCATGATAGTTGCAGTTCTTCCTCTAAGTGGGCAAGACTCTTGAGTGTCCTTCTTCCGCCCTTCCCACCCATGCATGCCAAGACACGCGATGCGGTTCTCTAGCTGATTTGTAGACCAAAAAAGCAAGTCAATGAGAATATACGAGAGGGGGAGAAGCAGCTTGTTTTCCTTTTCGAGTTGTTGCCTATCTTTTTGGGCAAAATTAAAGCAAATATGGATAGTAAAGGCTTAAAGTTTCTTAAACAACTTATAATTAGCTGTCATTTGGTTGGAGCAAACAGTTTTTAGCTGTTACTTATTAAAAGATTTCAGTTTGTATGACTTTCTCTAGCTTTAGGGGTTCTCTAGGGCTTGATTAAATCTTTTAAGATAAATTAAGCGAATGTAGAGAGATGGAAATTTAATAGAAGATTCGAAAACAGAGAGTTCTTAGGATTCTATAAGCTTTCATTGTAGAGCTTCAATCTGATCTTAAAAGCATCAGTCTCTTTTGATTTAGCTCGAATTTCTCACATAGAACTGTTAGAAAAGATGACTAAATTCCTCTTTTCCTCTCTCTTTCTACTTTATCTAATTTTCTCTCAAATTGTTTCACAATTTCTATATATCCAAAGTAAATAATTTAAATTTTAAAGAATCACAGGAATGTTGAATATGATATCACATTGCATTTCACATCAAGGACATCATCAACATCATGATGATGGTATCTGATGTTCTTTATCATCAGAAGGAGCTAGAGCTTCCTCTGGCCATACAATTCCAGAGTTTATTAGATATGAAATATGCTTCATTTACTTCGCCATGCTGTTGCCCATCTACTTAGATGTTATTGAGAGGAGCAAGTTGCGCTTTTAGCATGACAAACACGTAGCAAACGCATATTCAGCTTAAATACATGAGATAAAAATGTTGGACATTAAACCTAACAGTGCCAGAGGGGGGGCAGGAGGTGGCTGTGGGTGGTTGGCTCCAATGACTGACAAGGGAAATCGCTTTGCCATATATATAGATAAATTCTTTACTCAAAAAAAAAAAAAATAATATATATACCTGACAAATTTTACGCTCAACTTGAAATCCGAAATTGAAATGCTTTAAAATTTCACCAATTCTTTTTTTTTTTTTTTTGGCTCGTAGTAGTTGCAGCTGCCAGGATAACGACTACAGAGAGAGAGAGGTGTGTGTATGTCTGTGTATTTGTTTGTGCATGTGTTGGTGGGCAAACATTTTTATGCAAAAATATTTTGCATGTCACTGCCAACTGGATGGGTGCGGATAAGGGAAATAGGATGAAGAAGGGTGAGGTGAGGGACGGGACGATGTGTGTGTGTATTTGCCACAGACTTTTGCATGCATAACAAGTCAGCGAGTCGACGGAACGGACAAACGTCGGCAAACGACAGACAGATCGACCGACCGACCAAGCAACCAACCAGCCAACAAGCAAACAGGAGAAGGAAAACCGAAGGCTGCCGGCAGCCGCACAGGAAACGCATACAAAAACTTTGGCGGTGGCGCATTTCGTAATCTTTGCAAATAAACGCGTGAAATTCCAAGGCGCACCGCACTGAAACATGCCAAGGCGATAGCGTAGTGCACAGCACGCTGGTCGAGTCGAAAGAAGGGATCGCTGCAGAAGGGGAAACGTGACCGACGACGACGCCAGTTGGCCGACATGTGTTCACCATTTTTGGCATACAGCTCACACGCGAAATTGCGCATGCAGATTAAAATTCTTGAACGCGTATTTCCGTTTCCGTTTTGTACACTGTACTACAGCGGGAGAGAAAGAACGAACAGACGGACAGAGCGAGGAGCCATGGAGGGAAATGCCGGGCATCTGGCTTGACTTCATCTCAATTTCTATCTGTGCATGTTGAGCTCGGGAGTTTTCCCGCTGCTTGTTACAAGCATATGACTCTTTTGCAACCTTGAGATGACCCTGAGACTGATGCAAATATTTGCAGTTGAATTTTGAGACAGAGAAAATATTATTTAAATTATTTCAGAAGAGTAAATAAAATGTCATACCATAAACTGGAAGAGAGGACATTCCCACAAATTAGTCTAAGATTTTTATAACCCACAAAACATGTGGCAAAAGAGTATATAAAGGGTGAAAGGGTTAGAAGAAAGATTTCGATTCACTGAAATATAATGAAGGTCGATTACCTATCGATTGCTTTTTATAAGGCTTATCTTCTTACTGTTGAGTTGTCGATTAATAGGTTGTTTTCCCTATCGATTGTCTGCGAAATATTTAGATACCTTTTTCTATGATCGAATGAACGATCGAATAAATTTTTGTTGTTTAGTGATCGGTGTTTAATTATATGAACAAAAACAATAATCGATTAATCGGCTGTAATCGATTCGCATCGATTGTATCGAAGAATTGACATACATTTTGCTATGAACGAAAGAATGAATAAATGAACGCATGAATTCTTAATGTTTAATTATCTTAAAGTAATCGGCTGTAATCGATTCGCATCGATTGTATCGAAGAATTGACATACATTTTGCTATGAACGAAAGAATGAATAAATGAACGCATGAATTCTTAATGTTTAATTATCTTAAAGTTACCTACAAACATAATCGATTAATTGTTTGTTGTGCCTATCGATTGTCAAGGAAGGATTGAGATAATTATTGCTATTATTTTTTATTAAAGTTCCTGAACTAGTCAATACATTACAACTTGCGATTGAAATTCTCATTGATCAAAAGTCTAAGGCATAAATTCACGACCCTGGTAAACAAGGATATGTAATAAATAAATTCAATATATACATACATATATATATGTATATGTATGTATTCATTATTGGCACAGATGTATGTATGTATGTATGTAAGTAGCTCTGTTTTATTATTAGCTTAGAAACTCATGAGCTCAAAATGGGGCATTGACAAACGCATATTGCTCATACGCCCCATTGCCTCAACGAGATTCTAAGCTAAAAATCTTGTTTTAGTTTACAAAACTCGACGAGAGATATTGATATGCAGGCCGAGTCATGGGTTTTGCCGAAAATGCCCAGGGTCAGCAATGGCCAACCTCCTAAACCATGCCCCCGCCGCCTCTGTCCCAGCCTCCCTTTCTCTCTCCCTCTCTCTCTCTCTGTGGCATTTGCCCAAAACGCACATCAAATAAAAGAAATGGCTTTGTTTGCTGCATGTGGCATAGAATATCAAGCTGATAGCCTTAGGATGAGGAGAAAGAAGCCTTGTTTGTGAGTGTGTGTGTGCGAGTGTTTGTGCTGGCGCATAAATAATGTGACCTGCCTGACTGCGATTATCTGTGAACTATTTTTCACACGTTGCCGGCATACAAAGTGGGACCATTCGTTGCTTCTTTCTTTCATTCTCATTTTTTCTCTTTTCGTTGTGTTTTTTTTTTTCTTTTTGCCTTTCTGCTCTGTGGTCCAGAGAATATATGAGCTGCTTGGCCTGCTGAGGCCACTTGGTCCATTCATTACAAGCTACATATGTGCGTGGGGGCCACATCGGTATATACATATATATATTTTTGCTATAAGATTTTCGTACTTACATTGTACTAAAATAATGAACAATAATATCCAGAGGCGGCGAAATGTCGGTCTCATGACTTCATCACTTATCCCAGGAATTGTTGTGGATTGGATTTGTCTTCAAAGCAGCCGCTGTAGCTCAGCTTTCAATTGGTACATGTGTCTGAAAAAGAAAGACCAACAAGAAAAAAAAACCGTTAACAAATGCATTTTTAAGCCAATTAAATTTAGACTCCGAAAAACGTTGCCAGGGTCAACAGTTGGAAGAAAAGAAGAAAAAAAAAGGTAAAAAATTAACAACTGTTTGCACATGAAATTAATTAATTTTCAACAGAAAAGGCAACAAGAACTTTTTGTTGCATAACGTTAGGCGGATTAACTGTAGACAGAGCCAAAGAGCGACCCAAAGAGACACATAGAGGGGATAGAGACATCAGCGGAGCACAAAATTTTCGACAGCATTTTGTCTGCAGTGTTTGAAGTACTCGGCAAACAAAGCGACAGATGAGTGAGAATAGACAGAAAGAGATAGAAACAGAGGCAGAGAGCGAGAGAGAGAGAGAGAGAGAGAGACAGAGGTTTAGAGCGAAGGGATAGAGGATTTTTTGGAACGTGTGAGCATACTTTTCGGCATGCCTGTGTATGTGTATGTGTGTGGGTAGCGACAAAAGGCAAACAAAATTAGCAGCAAAGCTGACGTAAATTTTAACGAATTGACGTTGTCCGGTTGCCAGGACTCGTGAATCCTTCATAACAGAGGGCTTGATTATGCAGCACAGTGTAAGCCAGACATAGTACCAAAGTGAATAAGAGAGAGAGAGAGAGACCGAGACCGAACAAGAAAGAGCTAAAATGTTGCAAGAGATTTTCGCCACTTTGACCAAGTCAAAGTCAGTGGCAAAGTTTTACAACTTGTTTTGTGGTCAGTAAATTCCATTACCTAACATCAGGCATAACAACCAACTAGAAGCAAGTTGACAAGTTCAATGTTTCTCATCCTCCGAATAAATATGTACTTCAAAACGTTTTTCCCAATCACTTTTCCGCATTCGCTATTCGATTTTTCCGCAAAAACTTTTCCATTTGTTGAGTAATAAAAACTGTGTAAAAATCTTATAACTTTGAGAATAAAATGAAATTTAATTAGTGGGAAAACTGTTAATAAACTTATAAAGCCATGATTCATGCTATTGTGTATTTTACTTATATTGTATCCAAAAATCTCCTAGTTTCTAGTCTAATGGGACGCACAAGCAAGCCTATGATTCTACCATTCATTCTTTACCCATTCTGTATTCTTAACCTGCTGATGCGAGGATAGATATATCGAGAGCAAGGTAAAAAGTATCCAATACAGAAGAATAGGAACTAAAGTATCGAGTTATCGATTACCGATGCCATCTCACTACTTGTGCGAATCGTAGTTGCTTGTGCGTTGTTTCACAATCACGAATTCGCTTATACTATGACCCCTAAACTCTATAAACATATTTTCTAGTACTAGTTCACATTCTTTATCTAAAAAGCAAATTCCTTTATGCATTTTATACTCTTAATATCTTTTTATAGGATTATTTTCACAATAAATTTTGTATACACTATGTAAATAAAGAATGAATGAATGTAAAAACTTAATTGTGGCTCTTAAATAAGAATTGAATTTTAAACTGTTAAGCTTCATGTTTTCTATACAAGTTAGGTAAACTACATATTTAAAAGATCTCTGCCCCAACTTTTAATTGTAATTTCCATCTAAACGTTTGTCTACTTTCTTCACTTGGTTTCAGAAAAAACTAGAAAAATGATTAAATGACCTAGAAATTTAGTTGGAATTTTACATGGCCAGTAAACCGCTGGAAACTGGAATGTAAACTGGAATCGTAACAGCAACAATGACATGGCATTGGGTAAACATATCACGCGATCAATTTGTCAAACAAGCAAAGCAACATAAATGAAGTAACCGCTGCAATGGCACACACACACACACACTTGCACACACACACTTGCACACAAATACACATTGAACAAATGACAAGTATAGGGTGGCGGTTGGGTGGGTGGTGGCCATTGTGGCCAACAAAATTGACAGCAAGAGCAACGGCATTTGACGCACATCATCAATATGTGACTCTGTGTCCTGTAACTCCCCACCCCCGCCCCCTTGGCATTGTTGTTGCCGTTGTTTGGAGCTTATGACATGTCACACAGCTGTCATTATGCAAGACGAACCGAACCGTAGTGAAGCATAGTGAAACCAACCAAACACCAAACCCAAACCCAAACCCAAACCAAACAATCAAACAACTGGGCCTAGTGACAAACTATTACATGGCAATTGTTTGTTAGATGAAATTTTCGTTAGAATAAGAAGCAAGAAGAAGCTTGAACCTGGCAACCTGTGATGATGATGATGTTGATGATGGAAGTGGGAATGTGTGTGTTTTGGGATGAAATGTGATATATAGTTTTTCTGCTGTCTTTTCTATATGTAAGTATAATATATCTATATGACAGACAATGATGATGGGGCATATAAATCAAGCATATGGCATACAATATTTGACGCCATAACAACCAGTTGCCATCCATCCATCCATCCAATGGTTAGTCGTCGCATCCAGCCCATTACAGACAGGTGTTGTTAGGCACTTTAAGAGAGAGAGAGAGCGCAAAAAAAAACAAAGGGAAAAAGGTAACCATAGAATATTTTTCTCACGTGCCGTGAAAGTACAAACAAACACTTAAAACATGTTGCGGCCCTTATTTATGGTCAAAATGTGAAGTCACTGGCATGCTGAAAAATAGATTTCACTAAACATTTAAGAGAAAATCACAGTTTAATAATAAACTGAAAGATATATCTAACCAGAATCGCCTTAAAAATATACATGTGGCAAAGAAAATGGCGGAAAAGAATCCTTTTTCATCTACGACTTCCACGGTGAAAAATTCAACCATTTGAGGCCAAGAATTCTTCAAAAACACATTCCAAATGTGTGCAAGGACTCTACAAAACTAATAGTGCAGATTTTCATACTTAAGAAAAAGCATTAAAGAGAAAAACTTAAACTTTAATTTTTAATCGAAATTTAATGCAAAAAAAAAAAAAGAAGAAATGAGAAATCAAGAAGTAAAAATGTAAACATGTCTTATCAATTTTTAAGCCATGAATTATATAAATTGTAAGCAGCTTATCTGCGATATTTGCTTCACACACACTCCAGCATACACTCACTCACACACACACACACACACACACACACGCACCACCATATTAAAAGGCAGCTGCACTCTTAATCGTTATTGACTTTGACCCACTTGTTAAAACCAGCAACAACAACAAATAAATAATAATGAAATATATATATATATGGGATAAAATAAAAATCTATATAACAAACCAATTATGAGAAGCTTACAAGCATTTGTTGCTGCTATTGTTGTTGCTGTTGTTTCCGATAGATAGAAAATTTCCCAATTAAAATGAAAGCATAAACAAAATAAACCAAAACTCCTCTCACCAAAAACAACAAAAATAAAAGGAGAAAAACTATATATGTAGATATTAAATATATATTTTACCACAACTATGAAGAGAATTTTTGCTGTTGCTGATGATGATAATGATCATGATGATGATGAGGCAAATGATGATGATGATGATGATGGCAATAAATGCCAATGGTATGTAAATTTTTGCCAATTTACCGCAACAATGCCAAACTTTATAGTGTAGCCAAAAGGTTAAAGGGAGAGAAATCATTGCATATCCTGGAAACATTTTCTGGGGTTAACCGCAAAAACAGAAGACCACAGACAGAAAAGAGAGCCAAACGAACCAACGATACAGAATGAAACGAAGTGTAGAGTGAGAGAGAAAGTTATAAATTAAATTTACAGAAAACAGAAAAAAATATCTAATTATTGGCATGATGACTTCTGTAGACTCTTTCCTCAAAAGAGATTAAGAGATTTTACGTGCCTCTTGCTGAGATTACTCTGCCGTTTGAGAGTTCCATGGAAGTTTATATTACTTAAAGAATTTAACACAATTTCATTGGCCAAAAATATTACATTTCTTTGCTGTCTCTAGTCAAAGAGAATATACCCATCCGTTTGTGTATACTAAGAATTATCCTTTCAATGGCAACTTCATTTATGGCTTTAAATTGTTGCTGTTCCACAATTAACAGAAATTGACTTTGAGTTGAGGGGGAAGTGATGGAGTGGGGTGGTGGAGTTGGGTGTGGTGTCACTTTTGGTGGAGTAAAATGTTATTCTACTGCGGTTGGCCTCATTGATTAAGCAAATGAAATGAGCAGCAAAAAAAAGTCACCAGACAAAAACGTTAAATTTTCATTTAAAATTTTCATCGGTTTTTTTCCAATGATATTTCGGAATTTAATTTCCATAATTTTTAATTGCATTTGCGGGCATTAATTTATGATTTTTGAAATATTTGTTAGACTTTAATTGCTGCAAATGGGCGCACAAAATTTCTGATCCTCTCGATTTCCAAATGGGAAAACAATGCCACAGCTGACACTTGGCTGGGGGAACCTTAATCAAAGGCAACACTAAGCTGAAATGGAGGACCTGGTGAAACAAATGCAAAGTTAAACAACTTCGACACAGGGTGGCCGCAGTAGTTCATTGCTTTTGGCATGCGGGCCAGAGAGAACCAGAGTGGAGGACCCAAGAGCCTGAAACTGGAGCTGGAGGAGGATGAGGAGGAGAGCAATGCCTGGTTTGGGTAGCTCTCACTTCCCTTCCTATCGCAATTTCCACATCGACGCGCTGTACAAATTTTTCTTTTGTCTTTTTCCGCCCCATTCCGGCCATGTCCTTCCCCTTTGCTTACCACCCGCCCACATGACTTATGTGGGCCCGGGTGTAGAAACAAATGTGGCAAGCACAAAAGTCAACATATTGAATAATGATTGGTAGGCAAAACGAAGGGGCGAATTGACTTTCACACACTTTCGCCTTCCTCTTTACTCCCGTTCCTTTCCTTTCCTATTTTTTAGGTTTTTTTTTTTTTGCATGTTGTTCTATTGTCTGTTGTCTATTTCCCTTTTTGTGTGTTCGTTTGGGCCATAAATTTTTAAGGGTATAGAAGCGACTAAAAACAAAAATTAATGATGTGACTTTGTATACCCATTACTCTCTGTTCTAAAAGGGAGTATTTAGAGCCCCCAAAGGTATGCAACACTTTTAAAGAAGCCCTAAATGCAATCCTGGGGGCAACTCTAGTATATTTATACAAATTCTGGTTGCAAGTAGCCCTCAAAGGTATGCAACACTTTTAAAAAAGCATTTGTAAGCCCCAAAAGCAACGCTATGGCCAATCCTAGATCTGTTTGTCATATATCCGGCTACTAAAACTACACTTCTATGACACATTGACCGCTATGTGGCGCTTCTTGTTGCTCTTGCTATAGGGTAATTCCCATTCGACTTGAGAAATCAACCAATCGAATTTTGTATATTATTCTTGTTCAATTTTAATCGAATTTTATCGCATGTGTGTGTGTGTGTGTGGGTGTGTTCTGTGTCCGATAAATACTTCCATGGCAATTGATTGATTTAGCCAAATGGGATTTGTGATTAATTGGATTCGCTTTTTGCAAAATTTAACTTTGAGAATACCAAAACCGAAACGAGGAGAAAAGTTTCACAAGCAAAAAAAGTTTTCCTTTAAAGCCATTTCAGTGATCAATGCCAAATAAAGTAGAGTAAAGTCAAGTCAAATCGAAGACTCAAAAAGACAAGCCAAGACAATGCCAACTGGCAATGACTGACTGACAACTGGCTCGATGCCATGTGGGTTACCTGGGCTTTGGGTTGGGTTGGGTTGGGTTCAATTGAAATTGAAATGGCTTGGAAGCCACATCATGCGGCGACATCTGGTCCGGGTCCGGGTCCGGGTCCGAATCAGAAGGCCGAAGCCAAAGAAGCGACCAAACAATCAACCAAAGGCAACCTCGGCAAGTCAACTAGTTGGTTGTATTCTGGGGTTTAACCCAGATAACGTTTAAAGAAAGCGTAGGTGGACGGGAGGACCAGGGCAAGAAGAGAATAGCAATGAGACATTCATGCGAAAATGGCAAACATTTTCATTATTGATTTGATTAAATTGGTAAAAACGTAACGACTTATGTACAAACATTGGTTTAATCTATTATTAATCCTTCGATATTTTTTAGTTTATATATAACCAACTGAATTCCGACTTTAAAAGCTTTCTTGTAGATGTAAGCTTTGCTTTTTCCGCTTAATATTCCTACAATTCACAACTAGTTTTAGCGTTGAAACTTATAAGGATAATCAAACGAAAAAATCTCATAAATTTGTTTAAACACTTGTTAAAATGTAATAACTTTCAACTTTCTGTAGCCGTAAAGTCATTCAACTTGTGTGTGTGTGTGTGTTATTTGCAATCCCATTTGGCAAATGATAGTTTATTTATGATTTCAGTTAGTGCTCATCTTTAGGCTAAAATTCTACAATTTTTTTAATAATTTATGCCCACATAATTGCCCGCCTCTTCCGCTTTTAGTCTGCTCTATCTATTACACAAACCTTTTCACATATGCACACGCACACACACACACACACACACATACACTGAAACATACATTTTCAATGTGGCCAATCAACGGGGTAGGCGAAATCCAGCCCAATTGCTGTAGGTGGGAGAGAGATAGACAGAGTTGCAGCCTAAAACTATGCAACATAAATTTTTCACATGCCTACATAACAATGATTGCCATTGTTTTGTCACTGTGTGCGTGTGTGTGTGTGTGTGTTGTATGTTGGCCGAGTTGTTTTGTTGATTTACTACTGACCCGATTTTCGGCTTGTCAACAACAATGCGCGAATGTCACCCCCCACACCACACCACACCCCCCTCATCATCCTACACCAGAGAGAATTTGTCGCCCCTAAACTATGGCCAACAAATAGTTACATTTTGGCACCCGCACACAAAAGGCAACAACAATAACTAAAAAAAAAGAAAAAAGTGCAGAAACCCCGAAAAAAGCTACAACAAAAATGCATTGCATAACTTTAGACGGCGCTACATATGCAAGCCATTGTTTCATGGCGTAAGCAGGCATGTAACAGACATGCCACACCCCCCAAATACCGCCTACCCACCTCCTCTCCTCCTTAACCTATTCGTTTAAAGTTGAAGGCATGCCAACGCCTAAAGTTATGCACTAGAATGCTTATGTTTTTTTTTCGTGTTCTTCTCGTTTTATTTTTGTGCTGTTTCATGTTCTTCTTGGGTTTCGCTAGCTTCATTCCCTCCTATCATCCTGTTGCTATTTTTTCTGTGTGTGTGTCAAAAAATTGTTGCATATTTTGTGGCGCATGTGTTGCCATAATTTGGTTACATGTTTGACTTGCATAAGGTTCATCTTTTTTTTTGGGGTGGAGGGTTTTTTTTCTTTCAAGCGAAATTTAAAGCATACTTTCTGGCACTGGCAAGTTTAATTTGACATATTTGTCTGTCAGTTTGGGGGGCTAACAATTTTCTCATATTGGAAAAATGTCAATGTGTTGTACGAATTGTGTCAATTTATATGCAAGCTTTCTCCCCCTACCCCTAACCTTTCCCTCCCTCTCTATCACTATTTCATTTCATTCTATGAGCATATATTTTTTTTTTTTTTTCTTCTTCTCCTAAACGCAAACGCTCGCCTTGTGCACTCTGTGATTTTTCATTTTATACACTCTTTTCCATTCTTCTCACTATTTCTCCCATTCTCCTTCTCTCTCTCCCTCTCACTCTCTCTCTCTTCTCAGTTTGATATTGAGTGCACTTTGTCAAAAGTTATTTTGCAACATTTGCTATTATGCGCTCGATAACAATTTTATAACATTTTCTTCCCCTCGTTTCAGACATTTTTTTTCATTCTGTTTTTTCCCCTTTCGTTTTTTTCTCTACTTTTTTTGTTGTTGTTGTTGCGTTTCACAATTTATTGTGTTATATATATTATTATTGTGTATTGAAAAATGCATTTTTCATGACATTACAACGGCAGAATTGGTTGGAGGACTTCACCCCCAACGCGCATCCTTCGCCACGTCCGTCCACCCACACCCCAACCCTAGCACCCACACTCTCCGCTCACAGGCAAAGTTTTGGATTGAAAAATTGCTCTCTGGCCTCTGGCCCCCTCCAGCCACCCCTGATTCCCCTCTCTGCCACTCAACTGGCTGCTGGCATGTGTATAAATTGTTTGCGACAGTAATTGGAACACAATGTTAAAGTATGAAATTTTAATTTGATTTTCGATCTACCGAACATTTAAAGTTATTTTGGGCGCAACCAATGGAGTGAAAGGGAGTGAGATAAAAAGTGGGCAGGCTGGAGGCATAGAATGTAGAGGGGAGGGGAGTTGCTGAGGGAGGGGTAGGGTGATGGTAGTATTGGGACAAAGGGAACTCGTTCAAGTTGTTGATTGAAATGGATATTTGCCATATATTTACATTCAATTTATAACTGCATATGCAATGCAATTCCGATGTGAAATGCAATACGAAGGAATTGACAAAAGAGAGAACAAGATAAATAAAAGAGAGAGAGAGAAAAAAAATGGATGAAACAGCTAAAAAAATAGACTGAGTCAAATTCAGATATGCAGGAAAGCGGAAAATATTACCAAATTAGTCACGATATGAGCAGAAAAAGCCTGAAAAGTGGAAAGAAAGAAAGAAGAGAAAGTCATCGGAAATCGGAGAGCACAAAAGTATAAAAAATGGAAACAAACAAAAATAAATTATAAGAATTATAGAGACACAAAGGACAAAATACAAAATACCTACGACAGATCCTACACTAACGAAAATAATCAGTGGAGATATAGAGAAATTGAGATTGAGAGAAAGAATTAAATATAAAAGAGACAACATTTTAAAGGAAAACTAAAACAGACCTTTCCTCCATATTTCCCTTTGGTTTAAAGAGAATCAAAAAATAGAGAAAAATTATAAGAAAAGAAAAGCAAAATATTAGACGACATCAAGAGTGGATAAAATAAATTTCAAGAAACTGAAAGCAAAAACCAAAAAGATGTAGCATACAAAAATTAAGAACAAATAAAAAGTATAACAAAAAATTAAATTACGAACAGAAAACATATGAAGAATAAATTCGTAAAAACTGCGTTGCGAAAAGGGACAAACAAGCGAAGTAATTTCATAAAAGGGATTGTAAAAAGGATACATTAAAGCTTCGCGAGGAAATTCGGCAAAGAGTGCAACAGCGAACAAAAAACATGTAATACTACAAACGGAAATTCTTAAATTTCATTTCGCAAATGGAAAAATGCAATACTTATGTGTGTCTTGCGATTGCATTTTCCTTCAGCTTTCAGTTCAGTGAAAAGTTCATGGGATATTCGGCCAAAAAGAAGAAAAACCGCAATCAATGCCAGCTTTCGTGTGAAAGTAACATTTAAGGAATGTTCATTGCATTGAACATCATTCCTTCGAATATCCTGACATTAATGGGTTAACTTAAGTGCTTAAGCACGCTGGCGGCGGCGCCTTTAAGCAGGCAACACTTTTGTTGCTTTTGCTGCCTGCCTGCCTGCCCACATGCCAACATCAGCTATCAGCGCGAGCGCTTCCGTGCACACTTCACTTCACACACACACACGCACGCAGAAAGAGAAAGAGAGTGAGGTAGCACCAGAGACACTCGCCTCTAGAGAGAAAACGCGTCTGACGATTAATCAATAACCACTCAACGTGCAGGCAAACGGAGAAGCGGAGAAGCGGAGAAGCCAGAGCATCGGTGCGAGCGAAACGATTTAATGGGCACAAAATGATGCAGTCTCCCAGTCCCAGTCCCAGTCTTCAGTTTCGAGTCTCGTCTCCTCTTTGCCTGGGTGAGTGCATTAAATTTGCTGCAGGCTACTTTTAGGCGCTGCCACATAATGGCGAAAATGGAGGCCGAAACATCCGTGTCCGGTGGTACAACAAGAATTTCGCATTTGGATTTTCGATTAAAAAGGAGAACGAAGAGGAGATGCTCCTCAAACAGTTGCAGCAGTTAGTTCCAGCAGTAAGCCAAACCCGATTTTCATCATAAATTTCAGCACAAGTTAAAGTCAACACGCTCAGCTGACTGACTGACTGCCTGACTGACCTGAACCGAACCGAACAACAACGGAAGCCACATGAAACATGACCCTCTGTCCTCCAATACACACAAACAAGTCCATGCCCAGGTAAAGCGAGCAAAAGTTTGCGTGTCAAAAACAAACACCCAGAAACAGATAGCCAAAACAACAAAAATAACAGAGAGAAAGAGCCAAAAAGTTACAGGTAAAACTCTAGAAAGGTGCCAAGTGAAGGACGTGAGTAAAAGGAGAGTGGAGAGTGAGAGAGGGGAAGACTAAGAGGGAGATCGGCTCACTCACTTGCATGTCAACTAAACGACAAACATTTAAAAAAGCATTTGAGGTGAATACGCCACAGGAAATTCTATATCATTGCAAATTGTTATACGACTTTTGGGTATAAAGTACAAGTGAACAAGACGAGGAGGAAATCAGAAAGGATATATGCGAAATTCTAAATACGCTTTCTTTAAAGAAGTTTCTAAAGAACTTAAGATTAAATATTTGTGTAATTAGTTTAATGGAGAGTAAACAATTAGCTTAAAAAAACTATTTCATATCAACGAGTTATTTCATTGGTATAATAAAAGATGTAAAGATATATATTTTCTTACTTCTATAATTTACTTTACACAGAGTACAACAAAGTCGTTGTAATCATTGCGCAAGTCTTTGACTTTGACTGAAACACAGCAAACATGAAAAGCCAAGTGAACTGCCACGCTCAGTGCCGTTTCAGTACGAAGCGGGCTTTTTAATAAAGTTAAGTGGATCAAGAACAAACGATACGTCTGGCAGGGGACAAGCAACCAAAAAACACGAGAAAGAAACAAAAAAAAAACGGTAACATATCGTGCCAAATGAAAATAATGCAAAACAAGAGCAAAACAGATATAGAATAGAGAAAGGGGCCGCAAGGGGGAGAAGATGGGGGAAAGGGGTATCATAAAAATATCGAAACCTATTTGGTTTGGTTTGGTTTATGGATGTTGAAGCGTTTAACCCGCCATTGAGGTTAATTAAAAGCGAAGCTCGCGCGCCCCCCAAAACTATGCAATGAATTATGCACTCACATAAGCGAACATGAAGCGGCAAGCGGCGAGCGGTGGTTCGGCCAGCAAATTATAAATATAAGCTCATTAAAAGCTTATAGTTTCCCAATCTCTGTGTGCGTGTGTGTGTGTGTGTATGTGTGGTGTCCATTTTAATTAGATAAAATTGCATTTGCATAATTTTGCAACGCCCACAAGCATTTTTAGGGGGAAAACTGGAAAAATTAATTTATGCTTTTGCTAATTAAACACCAAAATCCAAATTCCCAAATTCAATTCGTATAAACGTTGATTTATTGCTTCTACACAGGAACATAGAAAACAATTTGCAAATTTTATAAACACTCCCCTCGCGGCGCCCTTTCTTCTCCCCCCCTCTAACATTCTAAGAGTTGCCACTTATTAACATGTTAGTTAGTGTGGCATGAAAAGTTGTGTTGCATAGTTAACGGCGCCATAAACAGCGCCAATTACCCGCTGTGCCCTTGCAACCAAGACAAACAATCTCAGCTGCGGCCTAGAGGGCAAGCGAGGGGGGAGAGCTGAAGACTCTTCCTGTTGCTGTTGTCGGCCTGTCAATTATAACAGTTGGCTAAAACTTTGGAACAAAAAAAAAGCCATAACCACACACACTCACACTCACACATGCAAAGGGCTTGCTTACATAAGGCTCTAATTAAACAATTACCAAGGTGAGTGCCACTTAATTAAATAATTTGCTGCCAGGCCGCAAAAAAAATATACACACACCCCCATCCCCACACGTACACTCTCTCACACACACACACACTCCCAGGAAACACAACACACATAAAACAAGCGAAACAACAATAGCAACAGCTGGTGAGCAGCTGTAAATTAGACCTCTAAATTAAACGAATTCTCTATACTCTTTGTGGGTTAGTTTAGTTTTGAAATGAGAAACGATTTACTGGGCCTAATTCCACTTTCATGTCAGAGATAATTAACACTAAGAAAATTCTTGAAACTGTTCAGATCCACCTCACTTTCTAGTTATAGGAATTCTCAATCAATTTTCGACATTTATCGAAAAGAATAGGTTCGAAAAAGTATTTCTTAAGCAAATATCTTTACGCAAATCTCTAAAGGAGGTGCAATAATATCTTGTCTTTAAGATCAAAATCAAGGCTTGCATAATAGTTGTATATTAACATCTTCAAATCGTTTTAAAAGTTCCTCGGATTTCATTATATCAACTTTCAGAAGTATTTTCTTATTAACTATATTAAAATACTCTCATCATAAGCTACAATCAACTTCTTTCAGAGAATTAGTCTCTTCAAATGAGATTAAAAATGTTCTCAAATTTTATTACAGAAGATTCAATTAGAGAGATATTTTAGAAGACTTCTTTAAAGCAATGCTAAAGCTGCTTCTAATATGAAATTCCCTTCTCTCAAGTTGTATATGGAAAATTTTATGCCTTAAAAAGAATCGTTAAATATTTCACATTTCATTTCATGTTCTCACATTGTTAAAATATTTAATTTCTTTGTTTCCACTCTGAACTGTGACATATGATGTCTCATCAGACATTTTTGTTATGCTTCTTGTTGGAGAAAATGGCGACAGGTGTTTCAACATTTCGTGCAAGCCATAAAAATAACCCAAAACATGAGCACACTCACGCACACACCCACACACACATACTAACACATACACGTAAATGAAATTATGACATATTTAAATGCTATACAAGGCAACAGGCAACTGGCCCTCTCTCTAGCCCCCTCTCTCTCACACACACACTTGACAGCAGGCGACTTCCGTTTCCGTTTCGTTTCGTGCCGTTCCCATACCCACCCCCTACCCCACCTTGTTACCGACAAGTTTCCCTAAGCATTTAACCTGTGCGCGCGTGTTCTGGTTCTCGTTCTTTCCTTTTTTGCTGTTGTTGTTACCAGTGTAATTTACAATTTACCGCCATAAATGTTTTGTCGCCAGCAAAGTGGCAGGGCGGAGCACTTCGGAGGACCGGAGCGGGTCACGATTGCGTGCCCGAGTGAGGTCAAGTGCGTGTGATGTTAATTATGTGACAAGTTTTTAGTCAGGAAAATAGAAATACCATATCTGCTTGGAAAAATCTCTACCTGGGACTCTCTCACCTGTAACGACAGAAAGAAAGAAAAATTCAGAGAAAATTAGTGAGAGGAAAACACATACAGAAAACTAACAACGGCAAGCCGAAATCTTTAAGGTCTTTCACAATTATTAAATAGATATACATAAGTATGTCGGTTATAGCACACGCAACTTCAGTAAATAGCTAAGAATTGATTGAATTTTTATAAAGAAGAATTAAAAAAATGCTTATAGAAGAGCTCCCAAAAAGTAGGCAATAAAATTAGATCTATCTTAAATATATCCGAATTCTACTGACAACTCAAACAAAAGAATTCTCTAAGACATATGAATAAATCTTGAATATATCTAAAATGTAGTGTTAAGTTACCCATTAGTAATTTCTTGCCTAGTAAATCGTTTCATTTAAAATCAGAATCATGAAATTTCTGCATATGTTCTTCAAAGTCGTAACAATTTTTTTGTATGCTCCAGTTTTCGCTGGTGAAATTCTCTTCTCACACACACACACAAACACTTAAGCACACACACATACACTTCAGCACTCGCACACACACACACACCCACACAAACACAATAAAGCAATTTCCTTTGCTTTGCTTTTTGTTTATTTGTTTTTACGTAGCTTAAATGATTAATTAAGCGCCTGAATGTATGCAAAAACATTTGCCATGTTGCATGTGTGTGTGTGTGTACGAGTATGATTGTCTCTCTCCGTGTGTGTGTGCGTGTGTTTGTGTGGAATGTGCTGTTGTTTGTGTTGATGTTGCTATTGCTGTTGTTATTTTTGTTGTTGTTGTTAGTGTTGTTGTACCCCGTGTATGCGGTGTGAAAATCACGTGTTGAAAATGGCGTGAAATCAGCGTATGAATGAATGGCATACACAAAAAACTCCCAGCTCTCTCTCACACACACACACGTGAGCTTGCATATATTTGTTACCTATACATACATATATATATACATATATTCCTTTATATATGTAAACTTATTTTGATGTCATAGTTTTCATTGGCACTCACCAGCGAAATTCGCGTTGATTTTAATATTTAAATAAATGCTGTCGTTGATTGCGCAAGTTTTTTTGTTTGCATAAGAAAATTTCTATTTGTTTTTCAACTCCCCACATAAACATACACACACACACATGCACCCAAACGCACACCCACACACACATGATGATGAAAACGCCGATGAAATTTCATGGCTCATTGAAAACGGCGAAATTATTGATACTCTGACAAGAGGATCCACAAGTTCAATTTTCATCTTTATCTATCAGAATAGTTTCATACCTATATCTAAATCCAATATACATACAAAGCACAACAAATATTATTAAATATTTGCAGAGAAGCAACACAAATTTGTCTTCATTTATTAAGGCTCATGTATTTGTATTGCAGTAAAACTCAAAGGAAAGTGTAGAGTAAATGCTAAACCTTTGAAATTTCTATAAGAATGTTTTATTGGCAACCGAGTTTAGGCCTTGAAATCTTATAAATTTTGATTTAGAGCTTTAATCTGGAATTATCTTACACATGTCAGAAAGAAAAATATCGATTTCATTTCGCAAACATTCACAAACGGATACACTATTTATAAGTGTGCCCGTTCAACGCTTGCGTTTGTAGTGTGTTGGTATTCTGAGCTTACCTAGATGCGGTCATACTATTTAACACACTGATTAACTTCTTTATTTTAACAGTTTTTCTCCTTTTATTTCTACCAAAATTATTAAGAAACGTGCAAAACTTTCTTCATTTGTTAAAAACTTTTTTTAATTAAGTAATATCAAAAATAAGTAAAAATTAATATAAATCAAGACTCTAGTTGTCTTTCAAATTAAATAACCTTTTGGATTCTTCCAATTCCATTAAACAAAATTCTCTAATCATCAATTTATAGTGATTAGAACTGAACTGAAAGTGGTTTAAAGCCTCTTGTCAATTTCAATTTCATTTTGGTTAGGGTATAGAAAATGTTCATTTTGCACATAATTGATTTAACCATAAACAGAAATTATACAAATATTGACGAAGCCAGCAAGAGAGAGAATGAAAGAGAGAGATAGAGTGTCTGTGTGTGTGATAGAGACAGATAGGTAGTGTTGATGCATTAAGCCTGCTGATGAGCTACTCTAAAGTGTTTTAATTGAAATGCATTAGCCGGATTTGGTTGTCGGTTTATGAGATATTGATTGCTTTACACTGCAGACAAATCCAATATGGATGAAGAAAATTTATCAATTAAAAAAAAGCAAATAAAAATTGAATTTAATTTCACATAGCATATAGCAAATTGTCGTAAATTCTTATTGATTTGATTTGATTTAAGGGCAATAATTGGAAAATCTATACAATTTGTTAGCTAAACAAAACACCGTGTCCCAACCAATTTCGGCCGACCAATTGGCCAATTTATGTACATACATAAATATTGTAAAGTTTTTCGATTTTATTGTTTGCCAGACGACGGGCAGGGGCAGGACGTAGGGGGGAAATTATATGACTTTCAAGTGGAACAAAAGCAACAGCATTGAAATCTGTGGCAACCGAATGCAATTTAAATAGGAAACCAATTAAATTTAAACACAAAACGGAATTGTAAAATAAAAACGCGTAAACAAAGGTGGACAGGAATGGGGGATGAGGGGGGGGGTGGAGTGGTGAGTGGATCAGGTGCCATTCTGGGGCAGCCCTAGCAATGCAGTCAATTGCAATCGCATGTCGTATCGGCTCTCATTTTTTGGTTCGTTGGACTTTTGTTTGATTGTTTGTTTAAACGATTTCCCTGCGTGGTGTGGCCCCACAAAGTATGCTATGGATTTAGCTATAGGGATTGGTCATTGAGTATGCTTCAGGGATTTGTTGCCTGGTTTTTCGGTTGTTTTTAGTCATTAGTTGAGCACACACAGACACATATCCCCCTCATAGAGAGGGAGAGAGAGAGAGAGGATTTCAGCTAAAGGACTTCCACTGATTTAGGTTAGAAATTAAACTAGTCAAAGAATCGCCTAACAATGAGCTCACAAAATGAGTCCAGTATATTGTATAAGAGGTTTGAACATCTAAAACTACTCTAACTTTAAGCAATTTCTATAATGAGATTATAAAACGCCCTGTTCTTACATTGGATGACATTAGTTTTTAGTTTTTCAAAATAAACGTTAATCTTTACGAACTTTCAACTAAACCGAACACAAATCGTAAAGCATTTTCCCTTTGTTTTTGCCAAAATAAAAACTTATCACAACCAAACGCCAAAAAATACTTGAAAACTTTTTAGTGTTTTTGGCTGACCCATTAACCCTTGAAAATATCTCTCTATCCCTCTCTTTCGCTTTGATAAACCATCTCTTTCTGTTCTAAATGGCATTCCACTGGGCCACTAATTCATTTCATATGATTCTTGCTTTTGGCATACATATTTTAACATATTATTTATGGGCATACTTCAAAAATCAACCACAAAAGCCCAAAAAAAACCTCCCTACATGAAAATATCAATTTATTATTGCATACTTTTAGGGGTGAGGCGGACAATAACGAGCTAAGAGAGAGGCAACACTTTTAATTTATTAAAAATTCTATTGTCCAAAACTAGAATAACAATAAACCGCATACGCGGGATATGGATATATCTATATATATGTATGTAGATATATATATATATGTGTGTGTGTTTTTCACACCGAATTTTTATGTCGCTGAACCCAGTGGACTGAGAAAGGGTTGAGAGGGTTCGGGTGGATGGTGGGGAGGGGGGCATCTGCTGTTGATGCCTTTCACATGGTTTTGAATGAATGACACATAAAGTTTTCTCTCCTTTTTTTCAGTTTGCCGGCTGCTGCGACATTTTTATGAATGCTTCGAAATTTTTTCTTCTTTTTTTCCTTCTTTTTTTGCACCCTACTACCATCTTCCTCTTCCTCTCCTTCTCTCTCTCTCTCTCTCTCTGTCTCTGTGGGTTTATTCATGCGGAATGCGACGCATAGTTTTTTGCCAGCTCTTTGTCCACCTCCCATCTCTCTATACTCTACCAGGCCCAATGCTTTGTTTGTTATTGTTTTGGCCAACATTCTGCTGGCCCTGTCTCCCCACCCTTCACCCCCCCACTGCCCTTTCATTCGTAGCCCTTTTCAACGCAAATATGTTCCATTAGCAGTGGCTCGACAACGATTTCAACTTGCTTTACTCTTTCTATTTCAATGTTTTTTTTTGTTTTTGTATTCGTTTTCATTTCGCATTTTTTGTTTTGTTTTTTTTCATATATATTTTCTTTGCATTTTGGGTTTTTGGCATGTGTTTTGCTTAGTGTTTTTGGGTTTGTTGGCATACTTTTGACTCCAAATGGAAATTATAGTCTAGTGCGCATGCATGTTGACTGGTTGGTTGGTTCCTGCTCCTCACTCACCTCCTCCTCCTCCTCCCTCTCCTAGGACGAACCTTTTTTACCCATTAATTTATGTTGCATAGTTTTCTCCTCGTCATGAAAGTAAAACAAAAAGTTAGACATGGCTAGGACCAGTCCAATCCAGCGGCCAGCCAAGGGGCTAAGTTAACTTTTTTCCATTCTTTTCCCCCAATCCTTTTTTTTTTTGGCTTTTTAATTGATCTCTAGAGAAGTTAAAGTGGCTTTGGGATGTTGATGTGAGTTGACTTCAGCTTGGAACAAAAACTAAAGCGAATCACAAGGACATTAGCATTCTCTAAATGTGGAGTGGAAAAAGGATTCTTTAGGAGAATCGAATCCTTGTGCTAGACAATCATAAAGGAACATAGAGATTTGTCTAAATATGAGAAATCTTTTAGTTTTGGTTCAGTATTCAAATGAAACAAAATCCCCCACAAATCTATCGATCAAACTCAAATTCTATTAAAGTATCTATCGATCAAGTTAGATTAGATAGAAAAATCCGAAGCTATTGACATGAAGCAGCTCATTTTCAAGAAGTAGATATAGCAGTTCATATATCAGTTCCAACTCAATGGCCAATTTTCGGTATACTTTTAAAAGCGTTTCTCGAAAACACCTTAACATAGCCAACTATTTTTTTTTTTTGTTGTTATTGAACTTCTAACAAATACCCCAAATGTGCCATAATTTTTGGCCAGTGAATTCAACTGTGAAACGGAACGTAAAATTAGCTGAGCTGAGTAAAGTTTTCGCGTTGCCTTCGCTTGGTTTTTTTCCTCGCTTTTTTTTGGGTCAGCAGGGACTGCTCCAACTGCATCATCGGTTGATGGCGCCCAGTTTCCTGCTCTATTTGCTTCCTCTCTCTCCCTCTCTCTCTGCCTCTGGTGTCATGGTGGTTTTTTTTTTTGGCTCATTGTTCGCATATCAATGGGAATCAACCGCAAAAGTCTATGGTCGCCATTCGCTTTTCTTTTCCACATTGTTTTGATGAGAAGAAGGACCATGGACCCATCTTCGTGTTCGACCTCGTGCACATCCTTGTGCTCCGTCCTCGTCCTGGTTCGTAAAATATTATTTTTATTTGCTTGAGCGAGCACATTTGCAGCATCATCGAAAGGAAACTGCTGACTTCACCTTGATGCATGCGCTTTTCATTGCAATTTCCCCCCTCTCACACACACACACACACGTAGAGAATTTTTCCACATTTTTCTGTATGTTTTTTTTTTTGGCAACGTTGGCAAAACACTCCTACTCCATCCCTCCCCCACCCACCTCTTTACCTTCACTTTTCCGCTTACTGCTCGTCCTTCTTGCATTGAAATCAATATGCTTTCGACGCCAACTCTTTGCAAGTTAGCAAACTTGCCACACAGTTGCAAACCTCCTACAACTCACCCCCTCCTCCACCCCACCCTCTGGCCCTCTCTTCTTCACTCTCTCCTCTCCTAACTCGACCTAGTTGAACGAATTTTCTTGTCATATTTTCAATTTGTGTCGCTTCGGTTCGCCGAAAAAAGAATAAAGATGAAAAGAGGGGCAAAAAAAAAACCGTTTGTAGGTGTCAGATTCTCAGTTGCTCGGTCTGCTTTATGGCCCAAGTTGACAATTGCAATAAAAATGTTGGCAGGGATTATAACAAGCATATAATGTCGTCTGCCCCCTCCCCTTCCACGCCCAGGTTCGTTTTTGGGGTCAGTCAAGGATACAAGTGCCGCAAACGTTTCACCTTTCAAATGTTTTGCTTTTCTCGTTTTTTTTGCCTTTGCCTTTGCTTTTGCCATGTCATGTGCAAAATGTCAATTGTGCTTAAGCGCAAATGTATTTGATTTCAGTTTTACTTTTAGTGTTCAGTATTTGAGTTGTAAAGGGTTTGTTGGATTTCGCACAATGCAAGAGCATCGAGGCATATCCTTTGATTGATTTGATTGTCTCGACGCTGCTAATGGTGGACAAATTTACTGCCAAATACGTGGAATTATATCTAACTGTTTCCAATCAAAACTCTACTCAACAAGCGCATTGAGGTTGCTTTTGAAGAACAGTCGATTTTCCATCTGTTTTTATTTCGAGAGACAGTTTTTTCTTTATCTCTACAGATCTAAATGAAATTCAGACTTGGTTTTATTTATCGATATCTGCTTAAACATCAGTGATATCGATATGATTTAATCGCTAGTGTAAAGGGTACATATTTTACTAGTTGAATACTTTTCTTTGAGTCTATTTTAAATCGGTTTTTTAAACCAAAGTCCATATGGGTGAGGTAAGGTAGGCTCAGCCGAGGGACCGAGGTCTCTCCTGAAATGAAAAGCATTCGATATATCACTCATAACCTAATTGTTTTTTTAACATTGTTGTTCCCTGCTTTAATTGCTTTTTTTGTTGCTCATAAATTCACTTATTACTTTTCTTTTTTGCTTTAAAGGACCTCATCATTCGTGTCCTTCCAACATAGCAAACCCTACCAGCAACAACAACAGGCAAAAAAATAGAAGAAAGGAACTCAACCAGCAGATAATAAACAGCTCATAGCTAAATGAACTTTTCGTTTTTTTTTTGGCCAGCAAAAATGAAGAAGAAATTCCAAAAGCTTTACGCCAAAATGAAGGCCGCTTGTAAAACGAACGGGGGGAGTGGGGAAAAAAATTTTAACAAGCCACGCACAAAATTAGAAACGTGCGTGGACCAGAGTCCACATGAATGCCGCTGTGCTGCGGGATAGTCGAGGCGCGGCGAGTCATGGGAGGACAAAACACATCGAGACAGACAACTGAGCGCCATGTTTAGCCCTGGCCAATACAATTACGATGTCCATAACCCTTTCGGCGTGTAATACGCACGTAGTGGCCACTCTCCACCCATCCCCAACCCCAATCCGAGCCCAGCAACCAAACACACAATACGTGGTCAAATAAATTGACGCCAGCGACGAAACGCACCACAAAATTCAATTACACGTACAACAGTTGGGGAGCAGAAATAGCACAAAAAAAAAAAAATAACCAGAAGAGGTATTGGTCGGCTGGAGGGAGGGAAAATATATTTAGTACCCAAGTTTTTAGGATTGGTATCACAGGCTTATGATTTTTTCGTGTTTATTGTTCGCTCTTGGGGCATTATAAACTGAAACTCAGCTCGAACTCAACTCTCTCTCTCTCTCTCACTCTCAATCCGCAATCCCTCAAGTTAGCCGCAACTCAACTTCCACTTGTTTGGCTTGGACTGTGCATTGACCCCAGTAATGGGATTACTGGTCTAGCAGTTTAGCCAACTTGCCCTCTCGCTCTCTCTCTCTCTCTCTCCCTGGTTTTGGCCTTTTCTTTCTACTTTTATTGTTGTTATTTCCAGCAGTGCACAAATCTTGTTATTATTAATATTTTATGCCTTTTGTTTTCTTCGAAAGGGTTTTTTTGTTGCTGTTGTTTGGCAGACGAGCTAAGCGCTTATGGAATCAGTGCATCCGCTTCAATTGATTGCCAACTGTATTAGCCCGGTTTTGGTAAGTTCTTTTCTGCTTTCGCTCTTTATTAACAAAAGTTTCCTTAATCATCTTTGGACTCTATAACTTTGGCAATATGATTTATACTTTGAGCCCAATGAATAGCTGTTTCATGGAGTCCAACTTTTAATAACTCAAATCCATTATTCTGAATAAATTAATCATTATCTTTCACAACTTTTTCGGTTATTAACAAAGCAATGTTTGAAGCTCATGACTGACTTGAATAATTGTTAAATAAACATTTAAAAATTAAACTATTTTGGAATGTGGTTCATTTCTAAAAACAGCAAGTTCTAGAGACATTCCATCATCTCCTTTCAGGTTGCTCTGTCCTGGAAGCTAACCTTCTGGACTACTTTCAATTCCCATTCTCAAATTCTTGCATAATAAAATCTAAATTCCAGCTCAACAAGTGACTTTAAAATGATTTTATGGCTTTCTTTATGAGTAGACAAAGTTTTATAGCCACTCTCGCAACATTTCCACCGAAAAGCCCGCCCCCTCTCAAATTGTTCTTCATTATAGTGAATGACTTTTGATTTAAGCTATTTTCAAGATGTTTCTTGTATCTTCTTAGGGTGCCCCAAAATATGTTGGGTAAGCAGCACCTTGTCCCCCTCCCTATTGGCCATTTACGTTCTTCTATGGCCAACTTGATGGCTTTTTGGCCACTTAAGGAGACCGCAAAAAACAAGGCAAGCAAAGCCTAAATGTATGCAATAAAAACTAAACAAATCGCTGCCAATGGCACTTATTATCACCTTCTCACTAAATTTATTACCTGCTGAACAACGAGAAAAAACAAAAAAAGGAAAGAAAGACCAAAAATTAATAAGAGCCAGCAACCAGACACACACAAAGAGAGAGAGAGAGTGAGAGGGGGAACACACAAAAAAAAGGTAAGCAACGTTTATAAATGGCAACTAAAATGTAACATGAGCGGCAGTTGGGCGTGGCAGACACACACTCACACACAGACACACACTCACACACAGACACACTCAAACAATGGCTAGCTGCTGCTGGCTGCCTTTTGATAAATTTACTACACAAATTGAGTCGCTAAATTAGAACATTTATTTTTGTTGGCCCTTAGCTTGGCGGACAGCAGCCCCAGCAGAAGCAGCAGCAGCAAGAGAAAGAAGAAGTCGAGCGGTCGAACAGAACAGAAAAATCCCCCAAAGTGCGTTTGCCACTTGATGTGGCAACCACCCGAAACCCGAACGAGCAATCCTCATCTTTCTCTCAGTCTCTTTGCCTTCATTATTTTGGACCAGCGCATCGACATCGACTGGCTGCACTTCATACTTAAGCTCGTCCAAATCTCGAGAGTGTAATTTATTGTTATCATTTGTTTGGCTAAAAGCAAAGCAACCAAAAAGACGAAAGAAAAAAAACCAAGCGAACGAACACAAAAAGAAGGACACCAAAATGAAGAAAAAAAGGCAAGAAAAGCAAGTGGATATAATGAAAAATTTGGAAGTTTCAATGCTCTACAAAAAAAGACCATTGCAAAAAGTGAACTGGTCTTTTGAGAAGTGTTGCAAAATGGGTCAGATATGAATGAATTTAAAGAATTTAATGTTGAAAATCCAATTTTATAAATTTTTCCAGTGTTGAGAAGTTATATTTTCCATATAAGTAGTATTAGACAATTCGGCTGCTAATTAAAATAATGTGTTGGAGAATGTATTAAATGTACTTCAGTGTTGAGCAATGCTATATGCATCATATCCCTTGTACTGTCCATAAAGGCAACAATTCTTCAAGGAAATAGTGTGAAAGTGCTGAAAGCTGTTCAAAATATTATCTTTTGCGTAAAAACTTAGGAATTACACATTAAAAACGTAAAATCTGCCATTCTCGTTGATCCATAAACTGAAGATGACTTTCGTTGTCTTAGAGTATAGCCAAACGTTATTGTGTCCAAGGAAAAAAAAATGGAAGGACTAGAAGAAAGAGAATGGGTAAGACAGAAAACCGAAATAGAGGGCGTACCCACTCATACACACAAACGCATACACACACACACACACAAACACACACGGACAGCATTTAGATAACTAAAGTAATTTATTTTATATGGAGGTCATGCGCTCATGGACATGTGAACGTAAATAGCAAAAAGGAAGAACAGGCAAACACACACACACACACACACACACACACAGAGACAGACAGACGGACAGTGAAAGAGAGAGATGTAGAAACAGAGTATAGAGAAAATAACGCACCGAAACCGAGACATTTCCGCAAGTAGAGAGAAAATCTAGAGCAGCAAATTTAGAAACCAATTTTATGGGCCTAGTTTTGTGTGTGCGGCGGCGGCATTAATGCAAAAACGACACAAAAACCCAAAAATGGGAGCGAAATGGGAATTAAAATGGAAATGCAGCAAACAAACAAACCAACAACCAAACGACAAAAACTTAATTAAATAGCTCAAATAGTTGAGCTATTGAATTTCGTTTCGCAAATAGTTTATTGCATACTTTTCTCGATCAGAGATTTCTAATTAGAAAATTAGGAAATTGTTTTGTTTATTACAGAAGGCACACAGAAACTGGAGCCTTATCAAAAATGCATTCGACTGGGAAAAGTTTTGCAGCAGTTCGGGCATTGTTAATTAAGTCATGGGCATTAAAAATGCATAGCCCACTTTTAGGCAAAACTTAATTAAATGAGCCAAACTGGACTTCCACCCACACACAATACACATCCTCTCATCCCGATGGACCAATTAGGCTCACATAACAATGAGCAGAGAGAACATTTTACATACAAATTATTACCTAAAACCTAATGACCTAATACACACAATGGGCCAAGGATGGCACAAGGGGCGGTTAGTGTGGGGCGGGGCATAAACATAACCTTAACTGATGATAAGATTTACCAAAGGACTTTAATTTATGTGAGCTGGCTGGTGGAGGCTAACTGAAAGAATCTGCTAATATTTTACAAGCAAATTTATTTCATCTTTTTTTCTGTTCTCGGCAAATTTTATGGCTTAGCAGTGATAAAAACCACAAGAGCGAAAAAAGCATAGCATACTTTAAGGTATAGCTTCGCATATGTGTCTGTGTGCGTGAGTGTGTGTGTGTATGTGTATGCACTCAAGTGGTTGCATTCTTAAATTGGATTAAGTGGTTTTTACCATGGCACACAGACAAATTTCTTCCGTTTCTTTTCTATTTTTTTTTTGTTTTTGGGCAACAATTTTTTCTTTTTGTTTTTTGGTTTTTGGTTTTTCTTGGCTTTACGCTTGAGAGAACTCGAATTTAATTAAGAGAAAATATTAAAGCAAATGTTTTTATTTACCATTGAATTGAAGAAGATGAAAAAGAGAGAGAGTGAGAGAGAGAGAGAGTGATTGTGAGAAGGGAGCAAAAGACTCTGCTGAGCTGCTGTCAGTTTATTTAAATATGTTTTGTGCGAGAGTTTGGAAACATTTCTTTGCCTAATTGTTTTCGGTTTTGCGAAAAATGAAGAGAGAATAAATACCAGATAAAGTTGAATAGAGTAGACAATGATTTTATTGCAAATTTCATTTCGTTATACACACACACACACAAATAGACAAGCAGACAATGTAACCTACTAAGAAGTAGGATTTTGTAGAATGAAAACCAAATGAAAAGAATCAAAAACCCCAAAAAGTATGCTATGGCACAGGATAAACAGACAATTGAGTGGCAATGTGGAAAAACCATACGTAAAAATATCAACAAATTTTCATTTTATTCTTATAATACTCTTACATGACATGTTTGAGAATTGGCCAATTGTTTGTCAATTGTGAACGACAATTTAAGGACTCCCCCAAAGTATCCTTTAAGAGTTTAAATTCGAGAGAATCTGAGTATTCTTTGTGTTAACTTTTATCCGATATGGAATGTTTTTGTAAAGTGTCGAATATACACTTCTCCTAGTCCCATTTCCACACAGATCTTTCACTTTTGATAGGCAATAATATGATTCCTAATACAATTCGCTACCAAATATTTTCAACTGTCTGTGAAATTGACAATTCATTGATCACTTTGATGCCTTTATGTAGCCCCAATTATTAGCCCTTTAAGCAAATTGTCACAGGAAAAGACCCCTCAAAGAGAACACAGTCAATCAGGAGCAACAAAAACCACATCAAACATTAATAAGCCATAGGTATAGACATATATGTATATATATATCTTCCTCAACTTGCCACCTTTTGCATAACAAAACGTGACACTTTTGCAGTCTACATTTGGGGGGAAGAAACAAAGAAAAACATCGCGTCAAACATCAGTGAACAATGAGCTACAACAACAATTGTCAATGAGGAGACAAAAAAGGGCTTCGTCTCGAGTCGAATCAATGAGTGGGCGTGGCACCAGCAGCAGAAAGTATGAGAAAAGTACAGAGCAATAAACATTTCATTGAGTAGGCAACAAAAAACGCATAGCAAGGCATAAAAAAACAACAAAACACCCAAAGGGGGAAACCTCCCTCCTCTCCCCTTTCCCCTTCCCCCTCCCACGACTCACACACACAAAGATATTTATCGGTGGAGCCGTAAAAAGCGAAGCCAAAGTCATAAAAATTGAAAGCTTGCCTAAAGGGAAATCCCCCAAAGAAAATTGCGTGTATAATAAACAAAATTGAATATGCTGAACCATTTGGTATCCAGTGGAATAAAATATACCAGAGTTGCCACATGGTCACACAGAGGAAACAGAGGAAAAACCAATTTCTGTTTGTTTTTTTGTCCACCTTTTTGGAACTAGCTTAAAATGTAAATTTTATCTACACATTAAATGGCAGATAGAAACAGATAGAAAACGAAACTAAAGTTAAGCCAACGAAATTGACTTAGTTTCGGTTTTTCGCTGGATTTGTCTTCTCTCCACACTCACTCTCTCTCCCTCTCCACCTCTCTCTTTGTGATTTTCCCCATTTCCATCTGCTGTTCGATTGATAAGCATTGAATTTCTGATTGACTTGACTTCAAATATATGTATGTACATATGTGTGTGTCTCTGTTGCGAATCTTATCAAATGATTCTGGCTATGAATGTGAATGTGTCTCCCTCAGTGTGTGACCTAATCGAGATTTCATCTTATGGATGAAAGAATTTCAGTCTGAAAATGTTTTTATATAATATATTAACAATCAGCCAAGCAGTGAACAAGAATATATCAAGGATAGAGGCAGGATCATCACTTCTTATATGCAGTGTTGTATTAATAAATAATCAATTTAATTATTATGACTTTACAATTTATGTATTAACATTTTTTAAAGTTTAAAATGGATGCGAAATAAATACAGAAAATAGATATAACAACAAGGTTATCTTTAGGACTATAAGGCTTCTGACTATGTAAGTTAAATTGAAGAAATTCTATTTCATTCTCAAATAATAAACTAAACACACATCAATCAACTAAAGTAAGTTAGTCATTTTTTTGTAAATAACTAAAAAGTAAGCTTAAACATTTCTTTGGGTTTTTTTTTCATAAATATAAAAATATGTGAGCCCAATTAAGACATTAGCTTGGTCTTGATTGATACAAAAAGTAAATAGAAATCAAATGGAGTGTGAAAGAGCTTATTTCCTCACAAAAACTAGCTTTAAATAAACGATTACATTGATTAAATTACACAATTTCATATTGCCCTTTTATAAACATTTATCATATGCAAATGAAATTGATTGATAATTGAATTTCTTAAGTTGTTTTTTCATAGTTTTGATTAAAAATCACAAGTATTATTGCATTTTAATGCATATCAATTGAAATGAAAACAAAAGGTTAACTGAAGAAACCATGGCAATTCAAAGTTTTATGGACTTAACATTGTTTAACATTTGATTGCACTTGAAATTGATATTGAATGGAAAATTAATCCATCTCTGGGCGCAAGTATAAATAAAAGCTCCTTTGTATTCCCTCACGAGTGGAAGAGAACTCTCATCTTTAGCAATCCGATTAGCTATCACAAGCTACTTGAAGCTGTCTTACCTTTTGGTATGGGCCAAACATATTCCATTAACACTCGCATCGATTTAAGCTGATTTCGAATGTCGGGTGGGAAAGTGGGTGTGGGTAGAACCAGAAGGAGTTTTCTTTTCTTTCTTTCGCTCTCTTTCTCTCTCTCTCTCTATCTCTTTTTGTGTCTAGTGGAGTGATGGCTCTTGCAACGTTTGCCAAACGCTTCACAAATTTATTTATAAACTGATTTGCATATTGCGAAACAAGACGACGAACGACGACAATGTCTTTGCCCCAGCAACCAGCAGCAGCGATGTTTGCACATAAAACTAAGGCAAGGAAATAGAGCAAACAACTTCAAGATATATATATATAATTGAAAAGAGACAGACAGATATGGAGAGAGAGAAGGAGATAAAGCCTTGTATCTCCTGTCAACTTGTTTTGTTGCAAATTCTTTCACTTCGATCTCTGTTCTCTCAGCTTTCAGCTCTCAAGGAATAAAGTCATAAAATTGAATTGGTAATTTTTTGTGTTAAAAGCAGAAATTAAAATAAATTGAATTGCTGCTAAGATGAACGAAATAGGCAAAAGCCAGCCAGAAGAAGTGGAAAAACTGGAGAAGAAAAGAAAAGAAAAACAACCAAAACGGAATGAACGGAATGAACGGAACGAAAATGAAAACCCAAAGGCAAAAAACGCGTAGAAAATGTAAATGAGACACATTGAGATAGGCTGACCCCCCCTTGCTAACCCATCCCCTCCCCCTATCTCTCACCTACCTCAATTGCGGGCCCACCAAATGAAAACAAAATAAAAATGTAAAGGAAAATGGCAAAAAACAAGGACGAGAAATGGGCCAGAGCCTGGTCCTGGGCATAAATGCATTGTTGTTTTTGTTGTTTTATGGTCCTTGTTGCTATTGCCGTTGTTTTTGTAATAGGATTACTGCATAAATTAAAGTATTTGCCATGGCATCATCAAATAAGATTTGCAACGCCAACCCCTCTGCCCCCGCCGGCATCTCTGCCACTCCCTATTTGCGCCCCCTAACGAGCTACAATGCGCGAACATCAAAAATCACCAGGATAAGTGAAGCGGCTGTTGGGTAGAAAGAAAAACGAAAAAAGGAAAGAAACAAAGTAAAAAACGAGCACACAAAATAAATAAATAAATATGCCAAAAGAAAGAGAGAGAAATAGCGCGAGAGAGAGAGAGGGATAGAGAGTGGGATGGCGTGGGAGAAAGAGTGACAACACGTAAAAGTAAAGTTTATTGCATAATTTTCGGCGGCTTAGCTAAAGTGTAATGTAAACACAGGAAAAAGAATGAAACGAAACAGACACAGAGAAAACCAAGAAGAAAACAGAGAGAGAGAGAGAAGGAGGGGAGAATCGTGTGAAGGTGGGTGGCAAAAGATAAGACAATAAAAGTGCAGATTATAAGAAAATATGTCAGTGAAAAGCTTTGCATTTAGCGCATAAAATGCGACTTATTTTCATTCTCGTGTGGATACTTTTCTTTCTTTTAGGTGAATCGCAACAGCTGTGAGGCGAATAAGTGGATATTGAGTGGGTTGAGTGGATGATGACAGAAATCTATAGAGAGAAATTTTCTTTGGCAGTTTTCAGCCGTCAAACAAATGGTTAAAATTGTCCTACCTAACGACTTCATAGCGAAAAATTTGGACATCATTCCACATTGATCCGACTCCCTTTTTCCATTTCTGTCGCTAAGCAGGACTACTTAAAATTACTACTACTTAAAATTAAAGAGTTTTATTTAAATCGAAATGGTTCATTGAACTAAATTTCAATTTCATTTCCCCAAAGTATTGAATCATATTAATATGAAAATAATTTGTTTTATTTAATCAGTTTAGTTTAGTTTTTTGGTTATTAATGTTATGTTCACACCCGCATTCATAATTCATCGTGTGTGGTGTACTCGTATCTACAACAAAATTGAAAACACACAAAAACCGCGGCCTACTTTTAGGCTTTTCCGCCAAGAGAGAGAGACGGAGAGAGAGAGAGAAAAATCCAACTTGCCACTTTAATGCACAAAACATATCAGTAAACAAGAGCCAGCAGGGGACCTCTCAGTCTTTCTCTCTCTCTCTTTTTTGCCTACGAACAAAATCACTTCAAAAATTTGTGAAACTAAACACACAAAAACCGCAAATTTCATTTTGATAAAATTTTAATTTGGCCAAGAGCTCAGAGAGTGGATGGATACTGTATGTATATGTATATGTGTGTGTGTTTGTGTTGGTGTGTGTCCCCCTCAATACCCTCAGTCTGCGACGACCTCGACGCGCCTCAATAATTCAAAGATGTTAAGCCGCAAATTGGCATTGGCGTTGAGGCAAAGAGTGGGAGTGGAAGTGGGAGGACGAGGCAGGACGACGACAGCTGGGGCCACACGCAGACAGGATACACATCCGTTGGGGGTTACACACACACACACACACACACACCCAAATACATACACCCGTACACATTAAACTCTATTGGGTGCTAATGTTTTTTCTGCCTTCCCCCTATATCAGACAGCAAAAATTTTCATAAATTCAGCAATGAGCCTGTCGACACACACACACACACGCTTTTATACACATGCACGTGCTGGCTGTATAATAAAAATACGCTAAAATGTTTGTACCACATACATAAACACGATGCTTATTGCCTACTTTTAGGAGCACAAGCAGATAGCGGGCAGAAGGAGATAGAAGAAGAAGGTAGATGCCGCGGCTAAAAGGAAGCAGACAAGAGACAGGAGAGAGTAGGTCGTGGCAATGTTGTTCATTTGAGACGACTTCCGTCAGGCGGTAATGTTGATGCTCCTGCCTCCTGCTTCTTGATTTTATTAAAGTATATATACACGGCGATACATATGTACGTTCTGTATGTGTGTGTGTGTATCCTGTCTTTAAAACATAACAGCAAATGGAAAGCCATCTTTCGAGCTGTGAACTTTCTATCTAAACGAAGTTTTTCTCTCTCAAGTTTTTTTCAATTTAGCTCGCCATATGTTTTGGTTTGACTTTTAGTTCCTATTATATATATTCGGAAAGTTTTCTGATTATTTGCCTTTGACTAAGCTTAACGAGGCGAGTTGCTGAGGCAAAAACCTTTCTAATTATTGTATAAGGAAGTACTGTAAGGTTTTCGCACCTGGATAGTTCGTAGGCCCAGAACTCAATATATTAGATATTCTTTGAACAGCGATCAGATTAAAGTCAAAGTTTATCTATCAAAAAAACCTTAAAAACTCGGAAACCTTAATAAACTATAGTTTATCCATCAGAAAACATTATCAAGAGCCAGAAACCAACAAAATTTGGTTTGAAATGATAGGAAAATATATCGTAAATATCTCCAACGATTCCTTCCAAATTCCTTCGACTAAATTTAAACCTTATTTAAAAGCCCTCAACTCCTTGGGGAATATTGCAGAAAGGAGAAACAAATATTTTATATATATTTTTTTTACTCTAGAGAAACTCCACGCCAAATCCATTTTGTATATATGCTTATGCTCGAGCTTATCGGCATTTCAAGTAAACAGACAGGCAGCTATAAAAATTTGCATTTGACTAATGCCAAATATTCCGAGAGAAGGAGAACGGGTATGAGGATGAGGATGACGACGACGTCGCTATACACCGATAAGCGTAAGCATCTTCCACTCGCACTGGCAATCTCCTCCTCCTCCTGATGCGACTCCTACTCCTACACAGCTTCTGCCCTTAACCAGGCCAAGTCTCAACCCTTACAGCAACAACAATGGTAACAACAATGGCAAAGGAGGGAGAGAGGGGTGCAGAGATGCCAATGCGTTTACTGATTTCTTGAGCGCGATACGTGCAAGGATTTTTTTTTGGCTTGGCTTGGTCCTCTTTTAAGGACGATGCCTTTTATGCTATTTCCTATTAAGCTATTTGTTGCGAGTTCTCTTTTATCGCTTTCTCTACTTCTCCCTTTACATCTCTCTCTCTCTCTCTCTCTTTCGCTCTCCCTCTAGCTTTTACTCTCTTTTCTATCTATATTTGTATGAAGCTTGCCAAATTTCAGTTGCATTGCAAAAGATACTAAAAGCTTACCCCTCAAAAACACACACACACACACACAGACACACACATGTGTCGTTTATCGATTTTCATCACCCTCACCTCACCCCACTGAACAATTGCACCCTGTTCTTCTGTGTGTGTTTGGATTTTTGACATGCCAACGCATTTTAAATTTGCATTTTTTGGCACCCAAAAACTGGCAAAAATTTTTAGCTAAAAGCATTAAGAGAGAGAGTAGGGAAAGAGGGCGTCGGGGGGGAGAACTATATGCAAAATGTATATTTGGCATACAAGTGGAAATTGAATAAATATGCCGCCCAAAATAAGAGAAACAAAACATTAAACATTTGCCACCTAAATATTTGAATATATTTGAAAAAAAAAGTAGACGAAACATTTTCGATGATTAAATTAGGCAACATTTTTGATTTCAAGACTAAACTAATTAAAATATTTTTGGATTCATAGATTTCATTCATAGATAAACAACTGAAATTCATTGAAATATTTAAGAAAGAAGCAAAAAAAAAAACTGATGGGCTTAGTTTAACTTCCCTCAACTAGAAAAAGTTTACCATCAATATATATCAACGAAAATGGTTGTGATTGGAATCTATAATTTATTTATGACTTATTGACATATTGATTACACATTCCCTTTTTCTTTCCCCCAAAGAATTTTTTAAACGAAATGCTGAAAAATGTTCATGTTGAATACCTGCCAAAAGTTTTCACCCACAACTCGTACAACATTTTTGAGCTACTTAAGTTTTGTGTTTCCTTTTTTTTTTGTACCTACAATTTATGACAAGCCACACACACATGACACACACACACACAGAGACATAAATACACCAATAAGTCACTGTCATAAGCTTTGTGTGTGTGTCTGGACGACCGCAACCTTGCCACTCAACATTTTCTAGGTAACTTTTTTGCCTTTTTTTTTGTTTTGATTTATTTTTCTGCGTTTTTGAATGAATGAAAGTGGGGGCGAAAAAATTAATTTTCTTTCTTCTTTAATTCCAAGCCAAAAATCACTCCCACAGCTCACATTTTCAATCTCATTAAGTCATGACACGCCCACAATTAAAAGCATCATTTCAAAAATATGAAAATTATAATAGATTATGTCAAAACGGCACAAAACTTTTCACAAAAAAAAAGTTGAAAATTAATTTATTTGGGAAAAGTGAGAGAGGGAGGAAAGTGGTGGATAGGGAGGAAAAATAGCTGTGAATTTGTTGTATGTCACGTTCAGTCGTCCAGCCTGAAGATGTGGAAATTCATTTCACAAACTTGAGAGCCTTGACGCGACGACTTTAAGCAACACTTAAAGTTTCCCTTAGCTTTTATTATTTCTTTTTTTTTTTGGGTGGTTTCTTTTGATACACTCTTAGACTTGGCCTAATCTAATTAAGGCAAACATTTTGCAATCTAATGAAATTATTGGCCACAAGACAAAGACACCGAGTAGACCAATGCACACGCACACACCTCGATTGCAGCTTAAATATTATTGATTAGAGGAATTAAGGTCAATTAGATAGCTAAAGGAATTTTCGACAACAACAATTAGCAAGCAGCCGAAGCCAAAGGAGCAAAAGTGTTCAATAAGAAGCTTTTGCCGTTTATGAAGCAAAGTGAAAATTAGCTTTAGTTGCATTTCAGTATTAAATTATTACCAACAACATATAATGAGACTGAATAAACAAATTTCGTTTGTTTAATATATTAATTAATTGGCAATATATTGACTAATTCTTTGCCAATTTGATTTAACCAAACGGAATAATTCTAATTAAACACGCAACCGAATTCCAAAATGTTTTCTTTCAGATATGTGAAACATTAATTATCTCGTAGCCCATTTGGAATTCCTAGAAGAGAATCTTGTTTCGTTGTCCTAAAAGCAGCAGCTCACGCTGGGCACTGACTTGGTTATTACACTGCCCAAGGACCCTTTTCTCTTATGGAAAATGTTCGAGTGAAGGAAAAGTCTTTAAGGGTGAAAAAAAAAATTCCCTTGGTAAGAAATTTAATGTATATCTAAAATCACATTTTCAGATTCTCACTTTAAAGATATAGCTATAAAAATATATAAATCTAGAGTCATAGGAATAACTCAAGTGAATGAAGAAAACTGGCAATAGGAAAATAAAATATAATAATAGTGATAAAAAAAAGATTTTTTATCACATTCTATTATTGTATTTAACATCTAAATTATCTTTTTTAACATATTTAATTATTTTAACAAGAACTGAGAAAAGCGTAAAACATTCATGTCTAAATGAGGCAAATCTGTAAATTGCCAGTTTCACTATCAATTTTTGCAATTTCCATTGTCGTTTATTATTTATATACTTATAAATTCTCGACTATATTTCGACAAAATTTTAAAGTAATTTATTTATACTGATAGTTAAATTGCGTAATACATACATACATAAAACCCAATTAGTCAAATTTCTACATTGAAGATTGTGTGAATTAATACGTAAGCTGCTGGCAGGCAACTTAGAGTGCTAAAGTTGCAGCCCAATTAAGTTGGCAAACAGAAACTGAAATTGAATAGTCTAATGCAGTTTTGTGTGACCTGATAGCAACAACTTGATTTTCTCTGGGTCTTGGGTATTAATAACTTCAATTAATTAATTGAATTACGATTATAACGAATGATTGGAGGAGTGGCAAAAGAATATTAAAATATGCATGTGATTAACACAGACACGCTCTCGAAACTGAAAGCGAAGAAAATGAAATCGATTTCAGATGCAAACTTTTAATGGAAGTAGAAAAAATTTAATAATTTAACTGTGATTACACATATGGAGAAAGAATAAATATACCTAAACTAAACTAATTTAAGGGGCTTAAGACACAGTTTAATAGACAGACAAATGAAATCAAAACAAGAATTATTCCAAAAACTTTTGCAACAGTATAAATTGGATAAACCCCATAAACGAGTTAAATAAACTTAAATTTCCAGCCAATCGACTGATGCTACATGTGGGTAGCCATTTAATCCCATTGATTTGCACAGCCAAAGGTCCTGGGCAGAAAAAAACACAAACTTCAACATCGATGGCTTTAAAGCAGTCGAAAAATGTTTCAATGCCCCCCAGAGTGACGACAAAAAAAAGACCTGACAGGCCTTCCCATATTTAATAATATAACAAAAAAAAGCCAACAAGAAACCTTTTTGCCCAAAACTAACTACGAAAAAAAGGGCAAACAACAAACCCTCAGTTGAGGCTAAGAAGGGGCGACATTGGGGTGCATCCCCAGGGCATTTAAAACGAGAGCGCGCCTGAAAGAATGCTACAAAAAAAAAACGAAATATAGAAAAAACAGAGAAACAAGAAGAACAAGAACAGAGTGCGATAAATAAAAGGCTCTCGGCTTGGGCATTTGCATTCAAATTCCGCACACAAGGTGAGGGAGAGAGAGAGAGAGAGAAAGACAGAGATGAAAGAGAGAGTAAATGATTGTGCTGCTGCTGCTTTCAATTGTGAGCAATTTAGTGCGACAACAACAGAAAGTGTGTGCCAGGACTAAGGACAATGCCTGACTAGGTGCGAACAAACAGCAAAACAGAACAAAAACACTGAGCTGAGAGAGAGGGAGACACAGAAGAGGAGAAAAAAAGGGCAGCGACTCTTGCTGTGATTACAATGATTATGATTATTGTTTACTACCAACCAACTACAACAAAAACGCAGCCAGGCAAAAAGAGAAGAACAGAGAGAGAGAGAGAGAGCAAAAGTCAAAAAGCAAAAAGCAAATAACATAATAAAAGTTCATAAAATAAAAATGGCGTCTGCACCCCAAACTCAAATGGAGGCTGAGCCCGAGAGGTTTTGGGACCCTGTGCTAGTTTTATGGGGCTCAGAACATTTGCTGGCAACTTTTTTGGCGCGCAAAAAAAAAACCAGAAACTTGGCATTTTATTGCTTGTCTTACACACACACACAGCTAAAAGGGACACACACACACCCATATTTCTCTTTTGTTATTCCCCTTTTAAATTAAATGCTGTTCCCCAAATAAATGTCACTAACCTGCTAGCCGCTTCCAAATGAATGTGCGAAATTTCGCTGCTTAACTGCAAATTATTTCCGTTTTATGTTGAAAAATATTTAAACACGAGGATCTGCCGCTGCCTCAAGCTAGGCTACCCTTTTTTTGTGGGTTACTCACTTATTGTTTTGTTTTATATTTCTTTTAATTGATCAAATATTTAAGTGTTTAAATATTTTCCTCTTGGCATTCAAAGTTCGTTTTTGTACTAAACATTATTTATTTATACTTTTTATAATATTTTCCTTTTTGTTGTATCTTATCGTATACTTTATTGTTAACGCGTTTTAAGTAAAAGATACTTTTGTTGTACCTTAAAGAGACTTTTTGAAGCTTTTCAAGCTCCTTTTGTTTATTTTTTTGTATCCTCAATGTATTTACTTTTGGTATCTCAATCTTGTATCTTTGTTTTGTATTGAGAATACTTTTAGTGTTTATCAACCCAATAAAAGCGTACTTTTTCGGTATAAGCAGACGAAAATCTCTATTGAGATTCACTTTTCATGAATTTAATTAACGAAATATTTAGTTATTAAGCATTTAAATCTTAGTTAACTTTTTGGAATCTCTCTTTGGATTTATCTTTTTTGGGGGGGCTAGAAGGCAAATTAATGTTGTGAGTACTCTTTCGTTTTTTGTTGTTGGCCGGACACGGATGTCGCTCGACGGAAACGGTAAACGGAAATTGCGCGCACAGTTGTTGTTGTTGTTAGTATTAAAAAAATGGTTGTTTATATTGCAACAATTCGTTGCCGCAAAACCATTGAAGACATCGAGAGAGATATTCAACTCAACTCAATTCAATTCGTTTCGATTGAGGATTGAGGGTTTTGGGTTTTAATGCGTATTTAAATATGCTTGAAATGCAATTAATTTTGATTTTTATTTAACACAAATAACACTTACACACACACACACGTGACACACAGAGGGCACAGGAGAGGGGGGGGCTCGCGCAATCAGTCAGGACAGAACAGGACAGAGCAATTAATTATGTTTGCCTTGTTGTTTCTTGTTTTAACATGTCTGCATGTCGCTGTCAGCCAGCAACAACAACAACTCCACATAAGGCATAGTCTCGCACAAAATTTTTAACTGTAGTTGTAAGTTGCCGTTGTTGTTGTTTTTGTTGTTTCGCTAATGAGTGCCACCAACTTTTCGCTTTGTGTTGTTTTTGTTTTTTCTTGCTTTCCCAATTAGCTTTAACAGCTAACAAAAATTCTGGAAAGCAAACCAAAACCACAGGCGAAAGAGAGATAGAGTGAGACAATTTTTACGCGTTACGATGTGAATAATTTTGTCCGTAAATTCTTTTTATTTATTATCCGCCACGCACATGCGATGCTAACGACACACGCTCGCAAACTAACGTTATAATTCCAAACATTCGAACAATTCGAACGACAGCGGCTACGGCTGCTGCTGCTGCTGCTGCTTCGGCTTCGGCTATCCTTTCCAGTGAGATTTTCGTTTCTATCGGCACTCGCTGTTTTCGCTCTCTCTGACTTTCTACCGCTCTTTCTCTCTCTCTTTGGGGCTCATTTTGCCGGCTTGTATTTTTGTTTTTGTTGCGGCATTTGCACTAGGATGGAGGCGACTTATCATCATCATCGTCATCATCAGAAACGGTACAAGGAAATTTAACTGTTTGATTTTCGCTGCATTCCTAATAAATTATGACTTGAGAGAGAGAGGGAGAGAGCTATCTCATTTGCGTGTGGGCGTTAATGTGCATAAAGCTGACTGACTTGCCAGACTATTTGTCTGTCTCTCTGTCTGTCTCTTCGTCTGTCTGCATCTCTGTGTGTCTGTTAGTTTCAATGGGTTGAGAATATTTGGGGGATGGAGTGGGGGGTTGGGGGGGGTTTGCTTTCTGTTGGGCAGGGAGCAGGTGGGTGGGTAAGGTCGCTGTAACTCGTCATCGTCATGTGGCCCTACGACAAGGACACACACCTGTTGGTCTTGTACCTCCAACCACCAGGTGAAAGGGAATGCAAATGCAGCCACATAACACAACAAATTATGAACGAAATGAAGCAACTCATTCTCGTACTCATACTCATGCACAAGCGAATGGCAAATCGGATTTCAATTGAATGAAAGGTGTAAACAACTGTTACAAATATGAATATTCGATATGAATATTGTAAACTATATTTTTAAATAAAAGAGGTGACAAACGAAAGAAAAAGAGAATTTATAATAAATTTAAGTAATTTAAAACTAGCCATAAGACTCAACAGCTTCCTGTTCCAATATACAAAGAACTTATTTATGTAATATTCTAAATTTTATAACCGCTTTACAATTATATTTCTTAGTTATTTTTGGAAAAACAGAGGTTCTAAAGGTACATATATTCGAATATATTATCGGGATGGGTCACATACTTTCAAGTCTTCTTCTGGTCCCATGTAAATTTATCATAAGGAAGTTCGACTATAAATTGTAAGTTAAATTAAGTTATCGTTTAAATTTTCATCTCAGAACTAAAATTTGGACCGAGTTCTTGCCCATGCATACGCAAGTGGCCAAATACTTACTCAATTTACTTTGGAGAACCTCACAAAATCTATAATTAACTATCATCCACTCAATGGCCTATCAATTCACCTAATTTAAAATCCAGACCCGCACTTGAAAATGAAATTTCAGACGACTTCCCGCTCAGTAGCTGCCGCTGATTCTGCTGCTGGGCCACTTCAATGCGAGCATTCATCTTTAGTCACTTAGTCAATTAGCTGTTTAATTGTTATTCACACCAGAGGATAATACAAGTATATATACTTATTCGTAGGGTGAATCGGGAGAAAGAACAAACATAAATCACGCCCGAGAATTTACATAAATAATTGCAGTATATAGAGAGAAGGCTCTTGGCGTGGGTTGCAGTGAAACAAGGGACGACAACGAGGTCTCTTGTTCTTTGTTGTTGTTGTTGTTGTCGTCTCGCCTAAACATCATTAAAAATAAAACCAATTAATGGTTTCGAGTGCCTGTCCAACAGGCAACAGCAAAAACAACAACAACCCCAAAAATAGTTTCACTTTGGCAAAAAAAATGTGAAAAATGAAGACAAAGAAGTAACGCAGGAGGGGGGTAGTTACACAGAGAGAATGAGAGACTGTGTGTTGAGAGAGGGCAGAGCAAAATGTCATTGGCATTGCAGTTCACATATTGTCATAATGCTGTTGCGGTTGCATATACACATACATCCACACTTAAATACATATGTATATGTACAAATATATATGTATACATACATATACATATAAAGAGGGTTTCGTCTACGGTTTCAGGGGTGACTCAGTTTCTGGACTGCATCTGCCTGACAATTGTTGCCATTTAATCTCCATGCTGAAATCCTCATAAAAAATCCCCTTTAACAATTTAGTAGGACGACTTCGAGATACCCTATACACCAAATGATGTATGCAATTTTTAAACAAATTTTAAATAAGTTTAAATAAGTTACTCAAAATAAACAATTCCTTGACAATTATTCAGTAGTAATCATTCATTGGTATGCTACTTAGTGGTTATTCTAACTTCAATCTTCAGTTAAATCAGTTTAATTAGGAACCCGTTATATACTAGACACTCATACCTATTAACAGGTCCTGTACTAATCGACATTTATAACCCTATTCCCACATTAATGATTAGTGACCCCGACGTGGGACTTGCATTCATCGCACACTATCCATTCAGTTGATCAACTTGGAGACCTGAAGGGGAAGGAAAGAAAGCTACATATATAAGACACCATTAAAAATGTACGTGGACTTAGTCCTTTTATTCACATTTTAACATACCCTCAGTCATTATTAAAGGGTATTCGTACTAACTATTGGCACGAGCGACACTAAGCTAAGTTTTGAAAATTCCATTATCAATAAATTCTCATTTAGTTTATCATTTAGTAAATCGAGTTCCATGATTTAGCTGAAAAATTTATTGAATTTGTCACAGCATTTGATCCCCTCTTGCATCCCCTTGCACCCTTTTCGCAAAGACTCCTTGAAAAAGCGCAAATAATATTGTTTGCGATATTGTCAAGTCATGTGAGAACTAATGCCAGGGGCGGGGGTGCCAATTTTGTAACTCGACAACCCTAGAAATGAAAGAGAGTCGCATTTGCCGGGTCTCTCTTTGAAAACAAAACGCCCTTTCCATTGTTTCTCATGGCACTCTCTGCGCAATTTTCCAATGCAAAGAGAAAATATTTCTCTCTTAACTTAACTGGCATCAGAATGAATGTGAAATATTCAGTCTTAAAAATAACTTTCAATATATTGTACATTTTTGGAAAAAATTTAAAGTAAACTTGGAAATTTAAAATGTAAAAATATTGAGGTTTTTTTTTGGGAAGAGTAAAAACAACACAAAAAGAAGGAAGAAGCAAAAGTAAGTAGAAACAAAATGGTTCTGGGTAGAAAACAAGTAGGAAAATATAATTTATTATTTCTAGCCTTATCCTTGAGCCGCAGCCAAGGAAGGCATTGAGGTTGATGTGTTTGTCTTTCGCCTCCGTCTTGGTCCTTTCCCTACTATTCGTCGCCCCCTTTCCCTTTCCCCTGTCCTGTCCTGTCCTGCTGCTGCTGCTGCTGCTAGGGCAAAAATTTCTATGCTTAACGCCATTTTTGTGTGCGAGACACGATGACGACAAATTTTCAACGTGCAACCTGACACTGAGCTGAGATTTTCCAAATTCCTTGTCTTCACTTGTGCCATAGCTATGCCCCTTCCCCCCTCCCCTTCCCGCCCTACCACCTCGCGTTCCCTTCTGTACTACGAACACTTCTGGCAAGGCAAAATGATTGCTGCATGCATGCAAAACTCTTACACCGACTCCATCTCCGACTGTTGAAAGGATTAGACCAGCTCATGTGTCCCTGTGTCTAAGGGCAAAGTGTGTGTGTGTGTGTGTGAAAGTGTATGTGTGTGGGTGTGTTTAGGAGGAGTGCTGGGAGGCAAAAAATTGAGGGCGTTTGCTACAACGTAAAAAGTATTTGCACAACTCTCAAGTGGGTCAAATGATTAGGCGGCATGATGAAGTGCCTTCGCCACTTGAGCCGCTTCAGCTCCTTGCTAGTACGTACTCCTTCCGTGCTCCATCCAGCTGTTTGTCTCCGCCCTCTCTCCCCTCTCTCTCACTCTCTCTCTCTCTGTCTCTCTATGTCGAACGCCCATCCAAAAATAAACAGTTTAATGTTTTGAATGAGCAATTGAATTTGATTATGCACAAATGTGAGTATGACTGTGTGTATATGTGTGTGTGGGTGTAAGTGTGTGTGTGTGGTCTGGTTTTGGGTGTGGGAACACTTCAACAATGCAAATAGAAAACGTCTCATAATGGAGTTTGTCATACAATCATTTAAAATATCTTTAATTTCTTACTAAATGTAAAAATTGAAACAAAGTTTTTACAAACAGGCAGATTTTACTTTGTTTTGAAGTTTAAAAAATGTTTAGAAAAAGGGCAATTCATTTTGGAAACTTAAAGGATTAAATTCATGCTAGAAACTTGAAAGATTTGATTTAAGGAGTTCATTTTTATGTAAGGTTATTGCATTTTTGATAGATGGTGATTTGACTTGATTTTCTATATAATAAAAAATGTTCTAGAAATTAACGATTCGTTGGAAATATTCTCTGTATTCAAAATAATTAATTTAGAAATCCTAACTTGGTATTATTTGAATCTATTCTTCTACATTTAATTCTTACAGTTTTGAATCTACATTTTATGGTTTTTGTTTTACCTTTACATCAATTGTTCATAAAAGTTATCACATTTTGTTAATCTGAAAATGACAAATATTTGCTGTTATTTACAGCTAACTGTGTCTGTTTTATATCTTAATTGTCTTTCTAAATTTATTCTCTTGATTTGGTGGAGGGGGAAATCGGATTTTCTTAGAGGCGGCACATATTTTCACTTTCATTACATGTCGTTTAGGTCCCACACCAGCAGGAAATTGCTACTTAAATTCAAAGCCAATCTGTGTATGTTTGAGTTTTATTTAAGCCAGAGGAGGAGAGTGCTGAAAGAGGGCGAGCCAAAAAAAAAGGGAATAAAAAAGATAAAAAGGAAGCCGAAAACAAAAGGCGAAAACCCAAACCCAAATACAAACCCGAAACCCAAAAAAAAAAACCGAATGCCATCGACATTTAACGTTTTAAATCTGATTATTCCACAACAACTGTCAATAATGCAAAAGACCTACCCAACTGCCTATCCCCTTGCCCACCCTTGCCCCCTGGCTCATCCCCCTCTTCGCCGCTCTGTCAACCGCAAAACGAGGCGAGAAAATTGTCACCAGAAAGTGGCCAGCGAAACCGAAAAAAACCAAAAAATAATTGCAACTGATAACAACATCAATAACCATAAGCAAAGGAGATGAAAACAAAGCAGCAACAACCAACGAGAGAAAAAAGGTAACCAGAATCATCCGAGGAATCATAAAGGATAAGTACATATATGAAAGGGTAACCTGGGCCTCGTCCTGGGCGTTGCCTAGGCCCTGTCAAAATACTTCTCTGAAGTTCAAAGAACAGTGTGTGGCTAATTTATGACCCACTCTCTCTCTCTCTCTCTCCCGATTTTTTTCTCTCCGAAAGGGGGGTAAAAGTTTTTTGTTCGCATTTCGGGCTCGTAAATCTTTTCAACAGCCCAGCACCAATCCACACACACTCGCACACACACACGCTCGCACACACACACTTGAGTTCACTTTTAACACTTCAAGTTGGAACACTTGGCGTTGGCTTTATTTACTTCATATTAATATTAAGTTCATTGTGTCAAGTTGGCAGCACTGATTTCTTATCGCTACTCTTCTTCCTCGTTTTTCTCTCTTCTTCGTTTTTTTTTTTTTTTAATTTTAGTCTCACGTTAGCTGAGAACAACGACACTTCTCTCTGTCTCTCTCTGTCTCTTCATCATCTTCTTGTTCCCGCTCAGCCTGCTAAAGTCCTTCTCGCAAGCTCTGTCTTGGCGGGGGCTTATCTTTTGGCTGCTGCCTGGCATTTACATTCAACGCTTGACAGCTTCTTTTCAGCTAAGAGGTGGAGTGGTGGAGCGGCGGCATGGGGGGGGGGGAGTAGTTGAACGCGGGTGGTGCGAGAAGTCACTCCTTTGCGGATCTGATATATTTTGAGGCTTTTGTCTGTTCCTCCCAATCTTAAAGCTTCTTAAAGTGCTCTGAATAATTATCATATGAAGAAAAGCTTTAAATTTATTCGCACATCGAAGCATCCGATACCATTGAAATTTTGGAAACAAGGAGGCTTTTCCCTACAGATCTGTCCATTCAGTCTGTTATTCATTTAGAAAAACTTTTACCATAATGAATTTCTCTACTAGAACTTAAAAAAAAAACCCTGATAAAAATATGACTGCACCTGCGTTGAATTCTAAACACAATTAACTTGAATACATGTAACCTCTCACCTTTCATATGAGTATTTGCTGTTTTTTTTATGATGATATTAAACATTTTAAGCTTAATCTTAATGAAAAATTCTTCCAAGTTTAATTTGTCATGACCCCCTTTCCGCTGGCTTCACATTTTTAGATAAGAGCAATTTGAATTTGAGTTGGATTTTAATTTCAAATGGTTAACAACCACAACCATTGCTGGATGGTCGGCGTTTGTCTCATGTTTATTTCTAGCGTTTCAAATCTTAAAATTAGCCAAGTCATCGTGAGCGGTTGAACCTTAGACCCTTAAAACGAACGAAAAAAAAAAGGCAGCAACACAAAATAATTCTGTAGCATGCTTCAAAGAAATAACTTTGAGACGACAAGTGGAGTGTGGCTGCAATTACTTTCATGATGATGATGATGATGATAACAACAATGATGATGATGATGATGATGATGATGGGAATGATGAGACGGTCGTTAGAACGAGTCATGCAAATTGGGACAATGGGAAACGAAAGTCAGCAGATCAACCACCGAGCTCAAGTGTTGAGGATTACCCTGGTGGGGATGGAAGTGAAACTCATCATCTTATAGCCTTTAATCAGAGGGCATTATCAATGCGCTATGATACATATAGGTATACAGAGCTATTTGTGGACTCAATCTCTATTATCTCTCGCTCTCTCTCTCTCTCGCTCTCTCACTCTCTATCTGTGTTTGTGCACATCTGTCGCCTTGGCAGGTAAACATCTGGGACATCTTTGGGGCGAGTGGCCTTGATGATAGCCTCAGAAAGTACCAATGTCATCGATTTAAGTATTGAATACTTTTGGAGATGGTGTGAACCACATAAAGGGGACCTTTAGAAAACAATAACCACACGATATTCGTAGCAATCTTTACCAGATTGAGTGGTTTAATTTCTATTCTGAGTTCTTAGAAGTTATTCATAAAGAGTTAAAAAATAAAAACTTTGCTAAAGAAACACATTTATAATTTCCTCCAAGGCTAATTTTTTACCTATTTAAATATTTTTCCAATTTACACTTAATTTGAATTATATTATATTATTATAAAGTATACCTATATGATTAATTTTCGCAAAATTTATATTTATTAAACATTTTTCAACGTTTGCTTTTGATCATTATTTTACAAGTTATTAAAAATCTAATTTTAAAGGAAAATGTAATGGAAATAATAAGAAATATTTGCCATTCTATTACTAAAGATGACAAATACCTACACAAAAGCTGCCTTAATTACTGTAGCATACATATAAATATGCTAAAAACAAAAGATCAATCACTACATTTTCATTTCTTTACGACTCAAGCAAATATCTAAGAAAATTTCTAACCCATATTCGATAATAAGTTTGCTTTCAGTTTAACCCAAATACGATATAGTAATCTAATGTAATAAAATGTATACAACAACATTTAAGCTAATGAAATCAAACAAAAACATTTCAAAAATGGCCATTTTGCCCTTGCCCCAGCAGAGTCAACTTGATGGCGCTGAAAAGTATGCTAAAAATACCAACAATCATCCAAAAGGCTGAAGAGAAGCGAAAACCACATTGGGTAGCAATTTGAAAACTTTAGCATCATTCAGTGGCAGCGGCAGCAACAACAGCAACAACAACCAAAACAACAGCGACGCCGGCAACATCGGTTTTTATGACCATTTTGGCCATTTCTCCATTTTCTCGGCGGCTTGCCAAATGTTTTGGGCCATGGCCATTTGCCACAATGCATTCATTCTCGGTGGCGGCTTTTGTCCTTTTGTGTTTTGCCTTCGACACAAAAATTGACTTAATTATCGTGTCGCATAATTACGAAAAGTTTAAGGAAAATGCCCTACGCCCCCCTCTCCCCTCTATGGGGGTTGTTTCTGGGGTTTATAGCCTTTAATTTCATGCTCTCGTGTGCAGTGGGAGAAAAAAACGCATTTCAATTTCCTTTAATTTCCAGTTAATAACTCAACAAATACGCCAAAAGGCAAAGAACTTATAAATGCAAATATTGATAGATACTTTGGCGGACTAAAAGACGAGAGCGATGACGATGACGACGATGATGAAGAGCGAGAAGTGAACTAGGAAACTGCACGCAGAGTCCTTACTAAGTAGCACGACTAAATATGAAAAGCTTTTTGCCCAACGCCTTTTCTCTTCGCTTTCCCACTTCTTTTTTACCCAAGCCAAAGACAAACATTGTAAAAGGAGGAGAAGATTCGAGTGGAAGTCACAAGGCGAAAGGGTTCAAAAGGAGAAGCGGGATGGTGGGTGGTAAGTAACTGGAACTGGGTCTGGAGTGCCCGTGGGCATAATGACAATTACAGTTACCGCGTACCGCTCACACACACACACACACACACACCCAGAGCGAAAAGAATTCTAGAAGAACTTTTTCCAAGTTTTAGCAAATAAATCCGTCCGAAAAGCGTTTTCCCGCTTTGCCAGTATCAAAAGACCCCGAGTGACTAGCAGGAGGAGTTTGAGGTATTTGGGGAGTTGCAAGTCTCGCTCAATGAGACACAAACAAACAAACAGCAAGCAACACGCACCAAATAGAGAGACAGAAGGACGACGACTACTGCGATTACCCTCAAGGGTCGGCTGCCAGAGCCAAGCAATTTCAAAAAGGGGTGCAAAAAGCTAAACATGACCTCCAGCAACCTAAACCTAACGAGCGCTCGAGACACTCGATTCGATACGATACGACACTGACTCTGACTGACTCTCTCTCTCCCTCTCTCTCTCTCTCCAGTGGCGGACATCGACCAAGCAGTTGAATATATATTTCTATACCATGCATCCATAAGATGAAATGGTACATTTAGGTAGGCAAAATATATGTAACAGGCAAAATGAAGCATTTGCAACTCTATATATTCTTTATCAGCATGAGAAGAGAAGACGCTTGACGAATCTTCATCTGTCTGTCCGTCTGTATCAACATAAAAATGTCACGAACTATAAAATTTAGAGCTACCAATTTTGTTATGTAGACTTGTATAGTGTGTACGCTGGTCAAGTTTATTTATTTTTTTGCCACGCCCGCTTTCGGTGGCCGTTGGTGGCGCTAAAGTGCTCGTGATCAGAATAAGAACATACAAATTATTCGTATCTTTTGGTGCATGGTATACCTAAGTCGGCCCGATGACTTACTTACTTTATTTTTTTTTCTATATATATAAAGCGTGGCAATACAAATAGAAATAAGCAAACACATGCGTCACTCCACTATATATTTATTCCCATTCACTTTGCCTTCGTATGCTATTTGCTTAATGAATTGCATCTTCTATTTATATACATTATTATTTCCTTTTCTGTCCACTTTCTGCACTCCACTCCGCCCCCCAAAAAAATTGGAAACCGCAAGAAGAGTAGGTAAAGAATGAAGCAAAGAAAACAGCAAACAAATGGAAACAATTAGAATAAAATGCACCCACGGGAGTTAAGAATAAAAAAAAAGGAAGCCATAGTGGGAGTTGGGTAGAAGAATAGTAGAAGGTTTCTACAATGGGAGGCAATAATAGAAAAATGAAATTTATTTTTTCATAGATATATATATATGTCCATCGAGATGACCTTTAATAAATCATAATTATGAGTGATAAATGTGTATAAAAGAGACTTATCTTTGGCTACATCAAATGCAAATGTCTCCTGCCTCAAATTTGTGGCCTTTTTTCATTCAGTTTCCCTTTCTTCTAGTCATTATCTGTTACCCATTCTCTACTATCTCTTTTATTCAGTTTTGTATTCTTGGTTCATTATTGTTTCCTTTCTTTTCTTTCTGTTCTCCAGAGACTCTTTCTATCACTTTCTTCTTCTCTAGGGGTGAAACAGGTTCTCTTTGCTATATTCTTCTCATTCATCCTTCGGGTCTGACGCTTTTCGCTTTCTTCTTATCTTTTTTAGTTTACTGTTTATTTTAGGCTTTATCCTTTTTTCGATTTCATTGCTTTTGTCTCTAAAATTGTGTTATTTCTATTTCTATTTACTTTCTCCTTCCTTTATGTTCTCCATGCCATAATTCCTTGAATTCTGATAAAGATTTCCTTAGTCTTAAGACTAAGTTTTCTATAATTTACAATTTACACTTATTCATAACATTTTTTTCTAACTTTTTCTCATCTATCAGTAGTTTATTTTCCCTTTCTCTAACAGTCTTTATTCATTTCTGACGTCACATGTTATAATTTCAAGGATCTTTACGGATAATTGAACACGGACCACTCACCAAAATTGTATTCCTTCATATTTCTCTGCCTTTTAGTCTTACAGTCCTCCCCTTTATGTTTGATTTAGACATAATTTAGGAACAAGATAAACTCTCATTCTTTTCATTTTTGAAACAATTGCTGAATCGAGGAACTTTCCCTCAACTTTTGTGCTGACAAAATTTTTCATGGGGTGATAAAATAACTTCAACTTTCAGTTAACGTCCGAGAGCGAAAACCTCAAATCATCATCAGTTTTATCGCTGCTACATTCCATTTATTTTGCCAGACTAGATGCTGCCACAATTCATAACCTCAAAAACGAAACCCGCAAAGAGCAAACAAAAAAAAAGGCGCACCAAAACGGAATGAATACAAATAAAAAAAATAGAAAGGACAATTGCATTCGCTTTCGTTTCGGGTTTTTTCGGCTAGATTTCGGTGCGGTGGTACGCATAAATCTGTTGCTGTTTTTGATTTCACTCGCCGCGGATAATGAAATTAATCGTCTGTAATGGTTTATTGTGTGCGATGCGATGCGATGCCGTGTCAGAGTTTTGTTTGTTTTGGCCAGGCCCAAAGGCACTGACCAAAAGCACTATCCAATATCCCAATAACTGAAATCTATATATATGTATATATCGTATCGCATTGTCATTGAATGTCGTTTGGTCATAAATAAGCCAGGCTAATGGGGCGCGGCTCATGCAATTTTTGTGATTTAGTGAGGGTTTAAAAAACATTCAAAAAAAGAAGCAGTCAAAATGTCTATATACGATATATGTATGCAGACGAAGGACCTCACGCGGCTTACTCATATATCAATGGATTACTTTAAAAATGCCAAAAAAAATGTTGAATCGACTCTGTCATGCTTCCCTAAACTAATAACAGAAATAATCATCATAAATCCATAAAAGAAAATCTCATTAATCCCCCAGAGACAGAGACACATATATATATACAGACCGAAAGGAGGGAGAGGGAGAGGCAAAGAGGGAGGTGACAATTTTTGATGGGGAAAGAAAGAAAAATCGACAAACGACAACAAAAACGAACGACCGACAACGATGACAACGACGACGACGTCGACACACGTCCCTTTTGTCTACGTATAAGACTTATAAGCTTCATTCTATGCCACACACTTCAAATTCAAATTACTACACATTATATAATATCCTGCAGGCTCTTAGCACTCTCACACAGAGCGACACGTACAGGAGAAGGACACGAGCACAACGCAGAGTGGCAGGAGTCGAAGCTGAAGTTTGAGCAGGAGCAGCAGCAGCAGCAGCGGCATGTGCATGTTGGCACAATACGAGAAGCAAGAACAACAACATAATGTCATAGCCTTCGGCCCCAAAAAAAAAAAAGTAAGAAAAAAGGAGGGAAACTGGTTTCAGGTTAGGGTTTTGGACACTAACTTGCTAGTTGATTAAGAAGACATCATTTTAAGTTTATGCAAATAAACATCAAATGGCATAGGGACTAAGGAAGTGGATATGGAGGTGCTAGCGTACAGTAGCTGACAAAAGTTTTCAACCAAATGTAGTTAATCAACTCTAAAGTGGAGACTATAGAGCACTCTATAATGACATTTAAAAGGCTATTATATTGATACCTCTTACACTATATCGATTAAGTTATATCGATATAACTGATGTTTAAGATAAAATCGATAAATAGAGACAACTCTGAACGTCACATCCTTCACTTAAGCTAACTAAGAATGAAGTCTAGGAGGTCTAATAACAGATAATCCTAATTTAATAACATTATTCTTCACTCTTTGACGTTTTGCAACACTATTTTACTATTTTTACAACCTAATATTCAGATCCAAGAAGACAAAGTAAATACTATTAATAAACTTATCAAGTACACCTCGTATACTTACTTTCAGGAAGCAATTCTTTGACTTTAATATCTTGCAACACACAATTTTCACATTGCACCTTCTATTACAAGCACAATGATCTCTTAAATTATTGATATTTTCATGGCATGCCCCGTTTTGTATGCTATGGTTTTTTGCAGTTTCTTGTTTGCTCGCTCCTCAGAAAAGTTGCAACTAAAAATTTCAGCAATTCAGTCTCGATGCCCCACGTAGCATAACTTGTGCACACAACTGTACTTTCACACACAATTTCAAGTTGTAATCAGTGCTCATTATTATACCAGACACGTTTTCAGATTTTGCGTGATTATGCGCCGCGGCTCAGGCCCGACATCTTTTGGATGGGCAAACACAACCAAAACACAAAGCAAAGCAACACAACAACAGAAAAGTCAAAAAATTAAACTTGAAAATAACTTAAAAGATACAACAGATTTTTGTATAAGTGTGAGTGGGAGTGTGTTTGTGGGTGTGTATAATTTTAGCCTAGCCTAGCCTAGCCTAGATCCAGTCTGGTCCTGTGTTTTTGCCCGTAGAACTACTATTCAGGCTCTTGCCATAATGCTTATTGTTGTCATTGGTGTGTGTGGGTGTGTGTGTGTGTGTGTGTGGGAGGGAAAGTTGGCGAAAAATATGCAAATTATAATGAAAAACTTGACACTTTACTTGGCAAGCGGCACAAGGGGATGGGGGCAGCGGCTGTGGGAGGAGCGCTAGATGGTCGATGCGAATCTGTGGCAGGAGGCGATTAAGCGAGCCAAATGAAGCGCTCGCACTGCCTGCGCATTTTAATTAAGCATCGTTTTGCCATTGTTGTTGCTGTTGTCGTCGCCTTAGCGGCAAAAAATTCTACAAAAAGTTGGGCAGAAAGGAAACGTCTAGGAAAAAAGGGGGAATAGGAAACTCATACTGATAAATTCCCATAACATTTGCATAAAGTTTCTTCTCTAGTCCATCTTTTAATATGGCCTTCTTCTAGCTTCTAGTTGTAGTAAAATTCAATATGAAATGTCAGCGTTTGTAAGTCTTTTACAAAGCTAACCTCAAAATTTATCTATTTAACCTCACTTTGAGAACAAATTTTGGATTTTCAGCCGACACTTGAGTTAACTGTGACGAAAATGTTGATTTTGAATTGACTTAACCTTACTTTTAGTCTTTACAATCTCACTTTGAGCAAAACTTTCCTTTTTAGAATGATCATTACAGACATAAACTTAGATAAAGAGAGCGTAATGCTAAATTTAAAAGAATTTTCATTATATTTTTTGACTTAACCTTACTTTTAGTGAAGATAACCTCAAATTTAGTATACACAATCATTTTATTTTTTGCCTTAACCTTACTTTTAGTAAAACTAACCTCAAATTTAGTATACACAATCTGAAAATCTGATTGTTCAAAAACTAATTAGCATTATGAATTCAACAACCAATTGAGGAAAAGTTTTAGCCCCATTGTATGACCCAAAAAACATTTCCAATACTAGTATCTTCAATCTGAATATCTCTTTGAGTGACCTTCTCCAGTTGCTTGCCATTATCCTTACGATGCTCCTCGCAACCACTTTCAGCCTGTGTAAAACTTTCAATAGAACGAAAGTCATACAAATTATAGCTGGAAAATTACCTTAACGAAAGGGCTTCCGCAACTGTATAACCTTTTTGACACAACTGTACCTGCCATACCAAACCACACACAAAAAACAAAAAAAGAAACAACATGGCAAAAAGAAAACAAAAGCAATTAGATGACGGGGTTGTGTTATTGTGATTGTGCGGGTGTTGCAGAAACAGAGAGGGAGAGAGAGAGAGAGAGAGAGAGAGAGAGAGAGAGATAGAGGCGGAGAAAGGGATAGAGCACTAGTAAAAAGTTTTGCCAACGCGCGATTTTCTTGGTGAAACTATAAATTTACAAGCCACAATCATGGCCGCCAATGGTACCGTTATGTGCACCATTTTCTGCTAGATGTGTGCGTATGTGTGCGTATGTGTGTGTCTCTCTTCTTCGTGTGCGTGAGTGTTAAGTTTGAGTGTATTAAAAAGCATTCAAGTGAACCTGTGACGGTGTTTTCTGGGCGAGGGGGAGTGGCGGGGGGCGAACGGTGGGTCTCTCTGGGTCTCTCGGACTACCTACAACACCAAAGAGCTAGCTGACAATTTTCAACGTTTTAACATTTCGTTTCTGTTGTTGTTGTTGTTGATTTTTATTGCCCGCGTTAGTTTTAAAAACTTTTCTACGGGTTTTATGCTGTTGTTGTTTTGCTTTTTGGGGCGTTGATTGTCGAGGGTTAAACATTTATCTCTTAGCTCTCTCTCTCTCTCTCTCTTTCACTCAAAACTTTTACTATGGATTTTAAGTGGAATAAGTTTAATGATGAAAATTATTCAGCGTGTGTTATATGAGATTTTGGCTTGTTTATGAGAAGGCTTAAATCGGTTGTGCAAGAGAGAGAGCAGGAGGAGAGAAAGAGACTTTTGTTAATGTCTGCATATTGTTGCGAAATTCTAAAATTCATTTCTAAGAAGACCTAACCTAACATTGAGTCCTTAGAAAGCCCTTTAAAAATCCTCAGATCAGATTTAACCCTTTCTGTTGGCAGAATTGATAATACTTTTCACTAATCTAACCTCAGTAGACTTACCCCAATAAATTATCAGTTCAGTATTTGTTTTTCAAAATTTCTCTCTTAATTTTTTCGTAACCAAAATGTTTTCACGTTCTATTTGCTGTCTATCTGGCAATATGAAATCATATCAAACTCATTATCGAGCTTTAGCTCCACGACGCCATAAATCCGGAGATCACAAGAGTAAAAGTGTCTGTCCTCTGGGCCCAAGTCCCCGCAATGGTCGCGATCCTCCGCCAGATAGTGAGCAAAAGATGTTGGGAACCAAAGCCTTCAGCACTCCAATGTTTATACCAGTTTCCGTGTTTCGTATTATGGAAAGGAACGAGATACTTGGACCCAAGGCGGGCAAATGTGCAACATACAAAAATCCCGAGATATTTGCTTATCATCGATATTCCTATTATGATTTCAAGAGAGCAATCAATGAGATTATAGCATGCAAGTGAAGGAAATTTTGGAGAGAGAACGATTTAGTAGAAAGACCAATATAGTCCTTTCTATAGACCCCAACTTGTGCTCATTTCTTTGGCCATTTCCAAGAACTTCTTCTTTCAGTTGAGACAGACCGTCTGCGATGCTCAAATAAAGCGTCTCACAGTCACACCATTTGACACACTTAAGTCGCCGAGCATTATGACACTAATCGTATTAGTTGGTCGTTAGTTAGGCGCTCTCTCTCACTCTCTATGCTGCTATCTATGTAGCGATTTCCGCACAATGAGCTTCAGTTCATCGTGGCGCCTCGTTTCCGGCTTACGTGCGACATTTTTCGTACAGGTGACATAATGACCCGGACCTGGTCCTGGACTTACGATGGTTCGCTGGCAACGCAATTAGAGGCACGCGGCAGCCGGAATGCGTTCACAAAGAAAGCCCCTCTCTGGCTCGCGCTCAGTCATTCGCCAGGCAACTTTGTAATTTAGCAAATCGGTTTAGCAAGCAATCAGGAATGTAGTGTAGTGTTGGGTTAGTGGAAGCTAAAGCTCTTCTTCTGGCTGGCTCTTCTGGCCGTAGTTTATTAAATTTCACAAATATTAGCCCCATTGAGGAAGGTATTTTCAGGTGCTAATATAACTAGAAGGGCTCCGAGAAGCATGCATTCTAATTAAAACTCATTGACAAGTGATGTTTCGATGGTCTCTCTCTCTCGTCTCGGTCTCGCCCTCAATTTATCAATTTTAATCGCATGCAAATTTTATGCAGGATTCCCCAAAAACATTTGCCTGGGACAAACAGTTCCCAGTTATGTTTCATATGGCCAAATGGCTGTTAGTTTTGTTAACAACTTTTGCTTTTCGGGCTAATCACATGGTCGTCTTGCCTTTTTCTTCTGCCCCCTCCCCCCCCCACTCCTCCTCCTTCTCCTACTCTATATTTCTCTTTATCTTGGCAACACATTTGCATTTTGGCGACATAATTTCTGGTATATTGTTATGTTTGGCCATCTCTATGCTAAGCCATGAAACATGGTCGAAAACCAAAACATTTGCATAATTAATGAGAGTGAGAGACCGAGAGACACCCAATCCAATCAACACACTAATTGCCTAGAATTATTTTTTTTCTTTTCCTTTACCATATATACTAAAGGATCAAGACAACATATATAATTTAAGTACTCAAATAGTCAAAAATCTATTGACAATTTCTCATTTTGATAATCAAATAATTTCACAATTGGATTTTGTGGTATCAATTAATATTTCGAAAATCTTTAACTTCATTTGTTTCAACTGAGATATAATTTTGTGGATGTTGGAGAATACTTTCAGAGGATAACTAATCGTAATATTTATGTTTACATTTAGAAACGTTTGCGGAAAAAAACACCCATTAAAAGCAAATGACTAACTCAATAGTAAAACTCCAAATTCTAGAAAAATGTTCTCAAAAACTATTACGCTAAAATCGGAACCTCTTTTTTTACATTGTAGATTACTTTTAAGAATATTTCGCATATATTAAGACACAAATTTTCTTAAATACACAAACTTTCTAGTAAAAATCTTTAAGTTTTTCAACTTACCACTCACATTTCACTTTTAATTTGAAAGATCGTCTTTCGGATAGGAAATTTCGTTAATATTAAAAAGCATTTTATATGTTTTACACATATTTTCATGCTTCAATTGCTTTTTGTCCTTTTGCCACATATAAAAGGGATTTTTTGGTGGCTTATGTCACCTAAAAAAAAAAAAACCAAATACTGTGACTAACGCTAATTTCCGTTGCCTTTCGTTTGCTTCCCTACCTCAAGCTAATGGCATTTGTGTCAATAAAAATGATCAATCATTGTGGGGGAGAACAAAAAAAGCCCCCAGGGCGCCTTTGGAGCGGGGTAAGGCAATCTTTAAAGTCTTGTAAATAAAGTGAAAGGTCGTCATTGTCATCGGTTAAGATTTTCTATTTAAAATTGATGGATGTGAATAGAGAGGGGGGGGGGGGACCGTTTGAATACAAGGTGGAGTATGTGAATTGAATCACCCATTCCTTGGTTCCATCCCCCAATTCCCCTCCCAGCCCCTTCCCCTCATCATTTGGCCACTGTTTCTAGTTATTCAAATTACAGAGAATACGAACAAAGTTTCTCGAGCACGTAACTGGCCGGCAGCTGTCGTTGTCATTGCTTGCAAAAAGTTGCAAATAAATTTTAATTGTTTTGAACAATTAAAAATTAAATTTAAAAAACACACACACACACATACAAATAGAGAGTACTGCAATTTGCACTCACACACACAGTGAAATGTTGCTAAACAAATTAAATTAGGCAACTTTTATTCATTCGTTTGACATTTTTATTTGTTTTCAAACTCATTTCGTGAGCCGGACCAAAGCGATGATATAAAGGAGGACGAGGAGGAGGAGGTGAGACGGAAGAGGACATTTGAACAATTAACAACAAATAAAATTGTTCAGAATTTTAGCAAAACCTGCAAATAATTGTACCCCCCCCTCCCTGTTTTTTTTGTGCTGAAAATTTAATTAAATGGCATTTTGCATGATGTGGGGAAGGACCTTGAAATCCTTTTCAAGTGGCAAATTCACTTACAATGGAATGAAATTTCATTTACAACATTTATGACACTTTATTTTATATATTTTTGTTGTTGTTCATTGTTCTTGTTCTTGCTCTTGTTCTTCTTCTTTTAGTGATAGCAAATTTCTTATCGCCAATTGATTGCTATCAGCTCGTCGGAACTTTCATATAATTGATAACTGAATCAATAATGGGATGACAGTCGTTTGAGGAAATCATTTATAAATCATTTTTCAAATACTTATTATAAGCGGAGGAATTTATTTATTTATAGATAATATTAACTGTTTCCCATCGCATAATGATATCATAAATAAATAAATACCATTTAGCAATAAAATTATTATATCGAGTGAATAATAATAATGAAGTTAATTATAATGAAATTTGCTTTCAATACATTTCTTCTATTTCGTATGATCTATTTTTCGTTGCCATGACCATACACCATACCAAGGTTAAAACTAGTTGAGAATTATAACTAAACAAAATTAAAAAATTAACAATAACAGAGTTAACCTTTTTGTGAAATGAATTTATCGAATAAGGAAGAAAGAAATTTCCAAGTTTAAAAATTTCCTTATCTAAATTGTATAAAATTTGATACGGTTTTTATCCATAAAATAAAATTCTTTCATACGAAATCTTTTTCTGAAAAACATCGCCAAACAATCGAGTGAAAACTTTCATCTAAATTTTATTTTAAGTTTTTTGTAACTGTTCTTTTCTTTAATTATTTCTGATAGTGAATAACTTGACAGTTTATCAGCTCGTCACTTAAACAATGTGAATGATAAGTGGCAGAACACTCAATTACATCCGATCAAATGTTCATTCACTCGCAATCAATATCAGTTTGTCTCTGGCAGTGGCCACTTCGCGTAAAGAAAAATCGGAAATCAGATACATATATATCTCTATAACTTATCGGCAATGCCACTGAAGCTGAAGCTGTTCATCAGATTGTGGCTTCCGTTGTGGCTACTTCAACAACAGTTCGAGTGCCTGCTAGCCGAGTGTTGGTGAATCGAGTGAATGCCTTGAACTCGTATTCAAAAATTCACTATTGAAAAACTCTCTTTTCATCGACAGCCCCTCAATGCTTTCATTTCACCTGGCTGGGACCCTACGAGAACCATGCAAATATCGTGAATGAGTCCTGCGAGGCCAGAGTGGGCGATTTCAATGAGATTCCCTGTGTTAGTCCACTCGTAGTGACACGTAAGTTCGAGGACTTAAATATAATTTGCTGTTTATCCATAATTTGTCATTTTGTGACTTAAGCCAACGACACGGTGCCCGATGTTCAGGCCCTGTGGCACAATATGACAGAGGATCGAGAGCATTATCTATGTCAAATGTCTCCGGGTTTCTCGTGTGTCAAGTATTCCTACATTTTCAAGGGCGGCAGTGAGTTCTACCATCATCCAAATCATTTGATAATTTGATCTACTATAACTTGATATTTTTGCAGTACAAAACATCACTTATATGTGTGCTCGGGTCAATACTTCCAATGGTTGCTACAAACAGACCCATTCGACGGGCATGCAGGTCGAGGCTTGTGTTTGCACTTCAAAAATCGGCCTAATACCCTGTAATGGCTGCAGCCAAGTGAATCAGTTTATTGGTTTTCTGGGCTTGGCATTGTTGGTTTTCTGGTTAAATAAATAGCTATTTCTGTGACAAGTTTCCGCGCCAAGTTATTTGATTTTGACAAGTCGCATGAAATTTATTGACCATTTATTTAACAATTCATTTTTGGTTTTCTTCTTCATTGTTGTTGATGTTGTTGTTGTTTTTTTTTATGACATAATTTACAATCAGGGCCATTTATCAAATGCAATGGCAAAAACTGTCAGCAGGGCTATTGAAATCAGTTGAGGAAAACCAAAAACCAAAAAAATAAAATTAAAACCAGCAAGAATAATAATTTAACTGGCCATCTTTCGGTCAAAATTTGCATAAACATTGTTATATTATTTTGATATTAACCTAATCAGAAGGCCCATTAAATTATTTACGGTTTCAAAAACCAATCGAATCTATATCTATCTGAAGATTGAGTTTCTTCTTTATGGAAATTGTGGATTAAGTAGAAATAAAGCTTAATCATAAAAATTCAAAATATCTAAACAATAAAAATAAAAAGCTAAACCAATTATCTCTTTTATAATTATTAAATCAGTGGTCCGATTAATACACAAAATTTGGTATGCTCTAGGATGGCCAAAAGAAAAGAAACTTCCATGAAGTGAATTGGTTTTTAATTATAAATATTAATATCAATATTAATTCCAGACTCTAACAACAAACCAACACCGAGAGCTAAAGAGGATCAAATAGAAACTTCATTTAATTGCAATATATAAAACTGAACTCTAGGCCAACTCAAAGCTTATTTATATATTGAAGCAAAACTGATAGATTTGATAATGTTAAACAAAAACCAAAAACCAGAAACTGCAAAAAAAAACGAAAATGTTTGAAATCCCCAATAATAGACAGAAATAAATAATAAATCAAAATCAGTTGACACCAGAGCAGAGTCAAATGCAGCCAACAGGACAATGTGCCAGTCCTGGGCCGAGCACGAGACCGAGTCCGAGTCGAACTGGGTGGACAAACAATGCGGAGTGAACGATAAATGGAATATGCAATACAAAATGCAACCCCAACTCGATTGAGTAAGGGAGTCGGCTGCCAACACTGCGTATGAACAATTAAGGCAACAGGAACTGCCTGGGCCAGGAGATTGTGTGTCAGGGGATGGGGGAGGGGGTGGTTTGGGGCAAATAGAGATTGTCCCGGCCTGGTCCCCAAATAAACTAATTTTAATGCCTTGCATTGTGGCCGGAGCACGCAATGCAGCTCAATTGGGTTGCAATTGGTAACTGAGAGCAACACAGAAACACAGCATAAAAGTGAGATGGTGCAAAAGAGGGTGACGGGGGGGAGGGGGAGGGGGCTTATATGTGTATATGGGGACCCATCGATATGGCAAAGAAATACGCATATTTATATTTTGCATTTGGTTTGTTATTTTCCAGAGAAATAAAATTGCAGTGGCCATTTGTAAATTATGCCGCTATACGAATGGGATATTAACACTTGGAAACCGATGGAATTGCACACCGAACTTAACTCCTTCTCTCTTCACCCACAATTAAATATATACGCAAATAAAATGCACAATGGCAGTGTTGTCCTTTGAGAGCATAATTCATTTGATTAAGTTATTTCCTTTTAAGTACGACTAAAAAGAAAGCAAAGCAGTTGTATTTAAAGCAATCCAGAGACGACAAAATTAACTTTTTAATGCAGCAAAAAAGAAATTGTTGATCAAATTAAATTGGTTCTCTTTTAAGTAGAATCGCCATACATTAAGGCAATGTGTGCTAGATTCATGACCAGTACTGTATGTTTATATATCGCCAAAAATGCATTTGGAAAGGCCAAGTGCATTGCCCTCACCCTGACTCGTCTATCTATCTGACTGCCTCTCATTGTTTCACTCTCTGTCAGTCTTCTTTAATTTGCAATTTTATTTATATGGCAAATATATTCGATAACCAATTGCTGGCCTGGTGCTAGACAAGCTTATCTAGCAAAAGCAGTCGCTACATTAATTGATGGCATCGACTGCCAGATACCCTAGAGAAATTGTGGGAAAGGATTGATCCATCAGTTACAGATAATTCGTTTTCCAAGCCAGCTTTAGCCAAAAAAGCTTTGGTCACACTAAACGATAACATTGTGATGGTCCGATGTTCGATAGTTTTGATCGTTTTCGTATTCTTTAAGTTCGATCTTCTTTAACTACTTCTCTTTGTGCATTTTTTTATATCACTTGAAATCGAACGACAGAAATCGCAGATATATTCTGTACAATTTGGATAGAGGGTATCATAGAAAAACCTCTCACAAGAGCAGTGTGAACATAATAAATAAATAAGCATAATTTGTTGTTATTGTTGTTGGTGCTCACACTAATATTATGCGAATATCTATGCACTTGTTGTTGCTGGCTATTTGTTTAGCATTTTTGCCTAGACAGTTTTATGTTGCATTAGATTAGGCATTGGCCATCGTGTCGTATGCGTTATATTGTTTCATAGATGTGCGTATAATTTATTTGTCTGTGTCCCCCTAACCCCTCCACCCTTCCCCCCCACCCAGCTCAGTGATTTGTTTAACAAGCAATACCTACCTATTGTAATGATAACTAAAAATAAATGTGATTATAGCAATCTGTTGACTAGACGTGATGAGATTAGCCATGAAGAGGATTAGAAAGCGGATTTAGACAACAAAGTTAACCAATGTTTGATAAATTTATCAATTGCAATGGAAAGACGCTCAATGGAAGAGGTTTAATGAAAGACTCTCAATGGGAGCCGCTCAATGGGTGCCGCTCTGTTAAAGTCGCTCTCCGGGTAATCGGCATGACCCAAACGAATCGAGATATTCGTTATTCACATTCATCTAAACCATCTAACCACTGCAATTACTCAATATTGTGCAAGCCATTTAAACTCTTTAACTGGCCAAAGCTATAACCAATGAGTGCATTCACTCATATTCACCACACGCTCAATTATTCATTGAGTTGGTTTTTTTTTTCTCCCCTCCCCTCACTTTACCATTTTTTGTCTGCATATCCAATTTGAAAATGAACCAAATTCTGGCCGACGCCGCTGCTGCTCGCTGTATTTATTTTGACAATGGCAAAACAAAAACTAAGAACGAATGAGAAAAAATAAGAGGCAGCAACTCAGGAGGCAGAAGCATGACACGAAGAAAAACCGCAAAAACCGCAACGAATTTAGCGCGACGCTTGACCGAACGGAGATCGCGCGCACAGAGGGGGGGAGGGAAAGTTTTTGTGGGTGGACTGGGCCAAAAGTCCATTCACATTGCACATTCAAAATGCAAACAACAAAATGGCGACCATCAAGTGAAGCGTGACAGTCCAGCACGAAGCAGCGAGGCACTGTGCACAGTGGTTAAAGAATGAGCCAACTAACACACACTAATACCAATGCCAATGCCAATTCCAATTCCAGTGGGGGGAAATGGCAAACGAAATAATCGAAAATATTAAGCATACGCCGCATGGACAAAGAATTCGGTCAATTGCAATTGCAAATCTCACATAATATTCGAAAACGTAGCAAAATGCAAATGATATTTCCCCCACCGCAGTAAAGTTCTGCTGCCATTAATTGGCAATTTATAGCAGGAGTCATTCCCCCCATCCCCTCTTTTCACCGTAACCACAACCTCATACACCCACTAGTCGAGCATTTTTCCGTGCTCGCTCAAGTGAAAATTATCATTTCCAGGCAAAGCCAAAGGCAAAAGGCAATGCTATAAAAAAAGTGCACAACAAAAAAACCAGCAACAGCAAGAAGACAACCAAAAAACAAAATAGCCAGGGAAAGTCGACAAAAGTTTAGCCGGGGACAAACTGTCCGTCTATAGGGGGGAGAGGCGACCACAAAAGGTCTGGAACCAAAAAAAAATTAACTACAAACCAAAAAATGATCTCACAAGTCTCGAATTAAGGTGATGGCAATGCAAATGCCCTGTAAATAGAACTATAGAAACGTTAAATCTGATTGCTTGACAAAGTGAAATCTAATACTAACTCTAGCTCTTATTCTAAACAATTAAAACTGGTAGTGAAATTGGAAGATCATAAGCTAAATGGCTAAAAAAATATAGCTGCGAAAATCGCTTATATTTAGCAAAGCTGAAAAAAAGCTGTCGCCATATAAAATAAGGTCATTTTAGCCATAAAACCGCTAAGAGGGCAGACTTTTCTTTTATAAGTTTCAAAGTAAAGTGTTTCAAAAAATTGTTTGGATGAGAAATAATCAATTTTAATTAGTTCTTAATTTCTTTTAGTTTTACAATATATTTGTGGTATATTTTACCTCTCAGTTTATGTTAAATTCTTAAGTCTCTAAGGATAAATATTGGGGTACAAGACGTTTTTAGTAAAACAAACTACAAAAACTAGAACTAAACCATTGAAAAGCATTCGGAATCATTATGTTTGAATAAAACCTAGCACTCCTTGCCTTCGGAACCAAGAGAAATGATTCGGTAAGTGCTCTGAAATCTGTGTCAGTCAAAAGTCTCATCAAAAAGTCCTTGCTAAATAAAAATCCACAAAGATAAATTGAAAACTGAAATCCATAAATTTTACTTTTGCAAACGAAATTCTTATTAATTGCATATACCCGAAAATAATTTAGGGTATTTAAGTTGAACCCGACCAGCGATTTATCGCATTTTGCTGTGGTCGGCATTAGTTACGCTGAATTTTATCACAATTGCAATTCTTTTCTAGTAACCTCCTCCAAGCCTCAAAAAAAAAAAGGAAAAGGGATTTCTCTTGGTCTGTAGCCAAAAAAAAAACCGAAAAAGGAAAAAGGAAACCCCTTTTTTGGTGGTTAACGCTGCGCCTTGGCAACCATCCGAATGGCAACTGAAAACCAAGCCAATGTTAGTTAATTTCCACATTTCGCCCTTAAATATAATCATAATTTGGTCTTTGTGGCTTCAGCGTGTAAATGATTAACGCCAGCCAAATCCTGCCGTTTGCCTTTGCTTCACTTTAAAGTCCTTGCCTGCTCATTGCTCATTAGCAAATTCATTTGGCTCTGCCACTTCAGTTGGTTATTTCAAAATTGTAGGCATTCAGGAAGGGAATGTGCTGAGGAGGAACTGATAACTAGAGAGAGACACAGAGGGGGGAGGGAGAAAGGGGATGAGGTGAGGCAGAGGTTTGCAACGATGCTGCATTAAGTACGCAAAGAAAACAAGTAAGGCAGAATCATTGGAACTAAGGACTAGACGACAAAGAAGTTACACTTTGCATATTGAGGAGTTTAAGAAGGTTTCTAAGAAAATAAACACAAGATAATGAGAATGAGGAAAACGGAGTTAACATTGAAGTTTAAGAGATAGTACAACCGATAACATATTTCTAACACCTTACATCTATTAGGTGTTAAATAATCACAATTATTACAAGATCCAGACGATCGAATTTGACTCCCAATAACTCGTTGTGTTGAAATGCATTTGAATTAGGAGTTATAATAATTTTCAAAATTAAGATCCTGAGATATTATTCATTTTGTAACAATTTTCTTCACCTTTTACATATTTGTTGTTATGAGAAATGCACCCCTCTTGCATTTGTAGAGTAGAATTATTTGTGCAAATTGGAAAATGCAAAAATGCTTCAAAATTATCATTTGGCAAAAGCCTAATGACTTATGCGAAACTGTCGCGGTGTTTGATCTAATGCAGAGGGAGAGTTGGGGTGACGCAGATGACTCTTGTGTGCATAAGTATTAGTTAATCCACTCAAAGAGTCCAAGTTTGGGATACAAGTGCAAAATGTTTGCTTAATTGACAAAATTGTCGAGCTCCTACAGGCAAAAGCAAAAAAAACACAGAAAGGAAAGTGTAAAATGGAAGCAAGGTTTATGTATAGTTGATGAGTTAAGGGATGGGCATTAACCCAGTTAACCCATTAAAGCCGTGTCATAAATTCAAAGCCGCAACCGACCAACAACAACAACGACAACAACAAGAGACGCCGTTGGCCTTTGTGGCCTTTTGTGGGGGATACCAAGCTTGGCACCGTTTTCGACTCATTAAAGCCAACTTCATGCAATTAGCCTAATAAGCCCGACCCAAAGAAGTAGGCTACCAACAGCAGGAGCAGCAGCCAACGGAACGACTGGGACACACACACACACACACATAGTGAGAGATAAAAGTGGCATGGGGAAAAAAAAGGGAGATGGGAGTTGCTGAAGAGGTCAATTTTATAACATTTTTCGGTCACATTTCCCATTTTCGCTCAATTAATTTAATTAAATGACATTTGAAATATGCAAAAGTCCTCCTCTTTCCCATTGGATTAGCCTTTGGTGAGGGGAGAGGCGGATAAAGGTATAAGTTTTAACTATTATTTTCGTTTACAACTTGTTCTGGATATGGCATCCATTTTCCTTAGTCAAACATGTAAAAAAATTCAGTATAAAAATGCTCAATCCTGTCTTAATCCTTGTCTGATGCTTCCGAAAGTTACTCCAAATATCAACAGTCACTCCATGATCCAAATGTTTCCGAAACTAAAAGCAGATATCATTTTTTAGAGGGAAAACCAAACCACTTACTCATATTCTCTACTAGAGCTAATAAAAGCTTCTCAAAACCTTTTCTACAGGCAAATCTTATTAGAAACATTAGATTTACTGCGATCCGACTTTATGCGGCATATAGTATTATTAAGTACATTTTCGAATAGTTAAATCTGGAGTCAGATCGGAGCTGGACAATTCACTGATCATTCGTCTTGCTTAATGTGAAAGCTTACCTTTAGTTAATCCATCTGGCACAGGCTGCGTAGTCGTTATTATTGGCTGAGTAGTATTTTGCTCAAAAGAAAGTTCACAAAATTAAAGAACGCATTTTTAACAGTTACATACATATGTACATATAAGAGACAATCAACTTCGATCAACTGCGTGCGTATAAAAAACACATAAAACGTTCTGTAACTTTTAATAACGGATTCGCTTTAATTCGCGTTTGTAATATCATACTTATTATGTGGGTAAAACGTTATTTTAATAGAACTTTTAATAAAAAGGTAAACATTACTGGAACTGTAAACGAATTTACCACGTGAAACAGAATACAAAGCGAATTTAAGTTCCACACATCATTGGGGGGCGAATTCAAGTTTCACACATCATTGGGGGGCGAATTCAAGTTCCACACATTATTGGGGGGCGAATTCAAGTTTCACATTAGAAAGCTTATCGACTAACCTTTTGCGTAGCCTATCGATTAATACCAAAGTGCGGAAAAATTCGAAAATCAATTAAATAGCAATTGACTTTATTGTTGTTAATTAAGGTCAAATAAACTAGTTTGGCTGCGAAAATAGCATGCCCTTGGCAACTTCTTGAGTCATTTTGAGACTGGCCAATGCTGTACTTTAATTACAGTCATCCCACATCCCAAAAACAAATCATTCTATCTGCCCAAAGAACCATCTGTTTTTAAAACCCATTACAGCTTCTGGCTGCTGCACAATTCAAACAAAAAACTGAATCATAGCAGGCAATTAATCATGAATAAATCAATGAAATTCTAAATTTCAAGCGCAATAAACAAGTGAGCAACATTTTAATTGATTTTTGTATAGAACTATTACATAGTTAACAATAAATAAGTACACAGATTATCTTAAAATGAATAATCTGTAAAACTAGGGCGGTACGGTACACAACTACTTAACTATTAAGCATCATTCTACAAAAATGTCCAACTAAATATTCACACTTTGTTAAAATGGACTCTTAAAATATTTAAATTGCACTCGCCCAGAACTTAAACGACCAATACATGTAGACCAACAGATGTCAATATACTTCTAAAACGGCAATAATCCAGTTTTTCAATTTGGAAAAATCAAGTTTGGTTACCAATAGGATTCCTTTTGTTATCTTATTGATTGTGTGGAAAACCAATTCGTGGAGAATTTAGAAAACTTAGGACAAAGCCTGTTGTAAGATATATTTTTGTTTTCATATTTGCTTGTCAATTGGTTGTATATTGGGCCGTCGGTTATGTACAAACAATAAATATATATAATATTGTATATATTCGGTCCTAATTTCCTTCTGCACCTAGTATACATTGCTCAAACACAATTACAAATTACATACAAATAAATACGTCTATATATATATATATATATAATTGTATATCTCTGTCAAGAGTATATTGGAAAATTCATCTAAAATATTGTATAGGAATTTTCATAGTTGCGGTCCCAGTAGCCTCCATTATAAATCCAATCATCGTTTTTTGTATAAGGACTGTCGACATTTTTAAACCATCTGAAAGTAAATATTATTTGTCACTTGTTTCTTGAATTAAATTAGAATTCAATATTACTTTGGCGACCATTCCTTTTCATTGGTGGATTTTCTATGTTTTCTAGTGTCTCGTTGTTGTTCCTCTAGACGTGTCTTCTCCTTTGAAGCTCCATCTATGTCGCCATTCTCGAGACACACAATATCAGGTCGCAGTCGCGAATCGGTAGGGCAAAGTGTTGTAGGTGGTTTCATATTTTTGTTCATAGCATTAAGTTGCATAGCAAAGTTCGTGAATTGATAATACTAAAACCAATGAATAATTGGTGAGTGAGAAAGATGAATCGAAAACTAAAGCAAAATTATTCACCTCGCTTGCATTGGCGGGCCTTGGTTTGCAGTTCCACAAAAGCGTGGATTCTGGTATATCCAGTGAGTAGGCCGACTCACTCTTTGGTATATCACCCTCAATTTCGGGAGGTGGGAGGTTGTCACTCTGCAATGATGGGAAAATGAAAATATAATTATTCTCTTCCAGGATAATAATACTCGAATACTTACATCCTGTATAGATAGGCTACGGAATGAGTTTAACTTAAAACTGTTCAATTTGGAAAACATTCGCTTTGGAGTGCCATCAGGTGAGTTGGAATCTTTGTCGTCATGCTTTTTGGTTCCTTGTTTCAAATACTGATTATAATTCTCGGCTGGACAGCATTTTATAAATTCGGTCCATTTTCCATAAAGGAAGAACAAATTCTTTTTACTGCAAAATACAAAAAAAGGAATTAAAACTTGAAACTTAAAGATATAGTCGTCCGATCCGGATAAATCCATGGTGTGTAATGCCCGCAGTATATACAATCCATAGTAAAAAATTTCGGATCTGTAGCTTTAAAGGTCTACTAGGAGACAGTGTTAAATCAGACGGACAGAGACCCATTTTGCAAGGGTATAAAAAGAGACTTCTTTGACTTACTTCTCATCCTTTACGAAACCTTCGACGCGATGTAAGTTCTTGGCCGCTGATCCAGAGGATTTGAATACCAGACTGGCCACATGGCCAGTTGAGTGATTTCTGATTTCCATATTGCCATATTGTTCAATCCAGAGTTTTCCAACAATTATGTTGTGTACGCAACAATTGACATTACTCCATGTGTAGGTTTCCTTCCACCTGAAATATAAATAAAGATTAGTAACATGTAAATAGATAAACAGATTAGTGGCGTGGCCAAGATTAAATTAAATCGATTTCCATGTTTAATTTTAGCCACTCCACTGGATATAAAACACATGACATTCAGACATACTTAGGAAGCTCAATGGTAACTATTCCTTTTGGATTAACCTCAACACTCTTTCCCCATAATTTAAGTTTTGGATTTATCGAGCCATGAAATTTGAAATCAGCGGATTCTGCATGAAATGCGGATACTGGAGGATGATGGGAAACCTGCTCACAAACGATACGATAATCTTCCCTCTGTAGCTCGTATGTCTCGCCAAGTAGAGGGTTAAATGGTTTACCCAATCGATCCCAGTTCGAAGCTAACGCAGATACCGCAAAAGCTAAAAGAATTATTTCAAATTATGAGACGAAAAACAGTTTTGATAGATCTATAATTAAGAGTATGTGAAGTAGAGTAGAGTGTATATAGATAAGAATCTTCTAATTCCTATGCCTCCATCATTTCCAAATGATTTTCCAGAGGTGTTTCTTTTATTCTTGTGAGTTTTATAGTGTGTATTTCATCATGCAACTCTCTGTCTTCGATATTTAACTATGTTGGATCACAACACTACAGAATTTAAACGAATTTTGGGAAAGTTTCATGCCAGGTGGGAGGAAGGGTATGTATTTTGCTTCCTAACTTTCACAACGAATGTCTAAACTGTGTGATGGAACGTGAGTTCTGGTGGGTCACTCACCTGCAACATATTTCATTCGATCAGCTGGTGTCTCCTGACGCGATGCTTCGGTCAATAAATGTGCGTATTCCATATATTCGCATAATCTTTGCAGGAAGCTCAATGGTTCATTAAGCATAACTGGCATTGTAATTTTACTCAAGTCCTTGCCAATACAGTTCTTCAGGATGGCCCAAATACTGACTTCTTTCCGCGAAATCATTGGCGCTGGTAGTTCGGTTCTAAAGAAAGTGAATAATAATAATAGTTTCACAAGAACAAATAAGGAAAATATTTCTTACCTCTCCAAACATTTTGTATTTTCACCCTCTGCCATGCTCAAAATAAATGCGTCCACGAGTAGGAAGAAATTGACTTGGAAAATTGTAACGTCTGGCAAACAAATGAAAAATAAATAAATTTCACTTCATTCATGGGAATCGTGTGTATTTCGAAAATCGAAGGTCAGTTTCCAAGCTTTTTCAATTACTTATTCATTATCTGCGAGAACTTCCCGCTTACCCTAAGGCAGAGCATATTAAGATTGCTCACAATAAATGACTAAGAAGTGAGTTGTTTCGTTCTGCCTCTTTATATACCCCATGATTAACGCATGAAATTATTATATATACATCGAAATTTTGTTAGCTTCCAGAAAAAACAATAAATCTTATCAAATAAAGAACCAAAAAAAAAACCTCCACCGGTTGCCTATCTCATTAATGGCTACCTATTTTATGATATGTACATATGTACAATTTACACATATATGATATGTATTTTAACATACACTCTACTTTTATTAGTTAAAGCTATTATTTATTTATGATTTGACACTACGTCTGGGTGTCTGTGTCTATATGTACACACTCAACTACAAGTACATATGCACGCAAACAAAAAACTTAAAAACTTTGGATTTTAATTAACGAAAAGTTAAATTGGTCAAAAATCAAAAATTGTATTCCAGTAATACCAAAAATTTTCCATAATTTACAAATGCAAAAATCCCCATAAAAATTAATCACACACGTTCCTTTACCTTACACGTACTTAGACTAACTAAGAATTTTCACCTTTCTTTTGGGGCGACTTTATATTTTGGGGTTTTAATCAATATATAACGATAAGAAAGCTTACGAAAGAGCTTGCAAGAAAAGCTTTCCCATCTATTTACAGAGATGCCCCATTTTACAACTGGTTGAATCAAATTGGCATTTCGCGCATGACAAAAAATTCGTTTTTCAAACTGTTGGGCGCCAAATTTGTATTAAGACTTTTCTGTGTGACGCATTTCTCATATAACATTTTGTTTATTTTGTTTCAACCAAATCCATATATACAAGAAATAAAAACAACATTCTTCTGCGCTATCCACTACTTCTGAGTTATTAAACTAAAATGTAGTAAGCAATTCCTCTTGAATGCTGTTCGATCGAAGTAGTTGAGTGGGTGTCGGTCCGCCGCCAACCGAATTGAGAACCTTGGATGATGTGGCTGTTGCATTTTTCTGATCATGATATTGATCGCTGAAGGGCTATGGAATGGAAATTCTTGGTTATTTACCAATAGATTAATGGGTTTTGAGTTAATTACCTTCAAGCGGCTGCCAAGGAACACGGCACGCTCACGTTTTCTAACCATATAGTCGGAGGACATCAGCCATCTGTGTTCCAGGCAATCTTCGGTGTATGGTCGTTTCCTGCAGGGCAAAACCAATTAATTTCACTGGTTTCGAGGTCATTTCGATTGGGTACTCACGTGGGATGACGCTTGAACAGCAGCATAATGAATCGTGTTGCTTCCGGAGTGACTTCCTTGAAGAGATTCTCAAATCTGTAACGGGCAAAGGAAATATTCTGCTTGGTTTCATATTCATCGGAGCCGCGGAATGGGCTGCTGCCAGACAGAAGTAGATAAGTGAGTACACCCAGCGACCAAATGTCACTCTGAGGGAATATCGGCTCGTCGTTAATCATCTCGGGCGGCTGGAAGTCCAAGAGGCCACAAGGATTAACCTTGACACCCAACTTGTTGACCTTCTTGGCTGCCCCAAAGTCCACCAATTTGACCTGGATCGATCGCACCGAAGCCATTACAACATTGTCTGGCTGAATGTTAAGGTGACAATATCCACGCCAGTGCAAGTATTGCAGGGCATCCAACAGTTGGGTGATGACAGAGGCAACCATTTGCTCGGAGTACTCGTGGCGACTGCTAAAGTACGTCAGGACATCAGCTCCCTGGAGTTTCTCCATAATGAATATGGCAATTGGCACATTCAGCGGCTTGTAGGCGGCGAAAAGCGCCGGTATGCGCTCATGTCGCAGTGTCTTGAAGTTGTCGAACTCGGCCACAACGAAATCTTCATTCTCGTCGGTGACTTCAAGGATTTTGGCCACAACCACGGTGTCGGTGGACTTCTGTATGCCCTTCACAATGGTGCTAAACTCGCCACGTGCGATTTCCGAAATGAAACTGTACTTATCGCTAACGGAGGAGTCGGTCACCCAATTGGGTGGCTCACGCTCGCAATGGTAATCGGTGTGGACACGTTCCTCCTCGGGCACCACTTCTTGGCCATTCTCGGTTAGCTGTTGTAAATGCTTCATGGCCTTTGTAATGTGAATTTTGGGGGCATCTCCGCCAGTTGTTGAAGCGCTCACGGGGATTCCCATTTCACTCCAACCAATGCGATTCCTCGAGGCAAGTCTGAAGTGATAGTTGGTGTTTGGCTGCAAGTCATGCAGCAGATAGAACTCGTGATCAATATTATCGGCCACAGTTGTCCAAGCATCCGAATTGACCATCTTATATTGGAGACTGTAGCACAAAACTGTAGAATGGCCATCATCTCGGGGTTGCTTCCATCTAAGCAGAATTTCAGTGGCACTGTTGGCAGATATCTCGGGAGAATCGGGAGCATCGGGTAGAGTGGCCACCACAATGCGGCATCTGGCCACAGTTTGTCCCACTTTGTTGCGGGCCACTGCTTTGTAGACACCAATGTCGAAGTGAACCGCCGGCTCGAAACGCAATATGGAGCGACCATCCTCATCGTAGGTTATCTTGATTCTCTTGCTCTCCGAGAGCACCATGTCGTTCTTGAACCACTGCACACAGGGCTTAGGATCACCGACAGCGAAGCAATGAATGTGCGCCGGCTGATTTTCCGTAATCGCAATTGTTTGTGGCTTCTCGCGGAAGAATGGTGGATAACCATCGCGTTGACTCTCGATCATGGCATCGGCTTCGGTGTACTCATCCAAGCGGGGTCCAAGTTCCGTGCGCAGACGTCTAATCGAGTACGACTCGTTGGCTGCATAGGTGCTAATCCTACTGCGAGTGCGTTCATCGTCGATTTCCTCATCCATGATGTCGGTGAAGCGACGTCGCTCGCGAATGACAGGCAACTGCAAAGAATTTTACTGCATTCCGTGTCCCTGGAGGTCACATTTTATTCTCCTACTTACCGACCAATCAACTGAATCGTTAAGGGCAAAGGAGGGAGAACGCCTGTGGGCAACCTTCATGTATTCACGCAATCTCACTGGGAAGTTAACGTCTCGCAACTGTAGCAAATATGTATCGGGGCCATATTGGTAACTAGAGAAGAGAGATTCAAGTGGGAGATGGTGCCAAAAGTGCTTTCAGTTTATACTCACTGGCTCTCCGATTGAATTAGACCCAACTCATAGTCGGGATGCAAGAATTTGGAGACAACCTCCTCACGTTTTGCGCGTTTTCTTGGCTCCGGCAAGGGTTCGGGAGTGGCTTCCGGTGTGTACACGTGTCCGGGGGGATAGACCATCTTGGATGGATGTTGGAAGCATCCACTGAGACGACGACGGCGGAAATAATTCTTGCACGAAGCATTGGCATACCAATCCCTGAAGTGATCGTAGTAGTGTCTCAGACGGTCGGTTCCGATCTGGTAATCATGATCAGTCACTTGGCGATCCAACATAAAGAACCAAGAGTGCTTCAGCGCCGTCTTCACATCCATACGCTCTTCCGGGCTATAAAGAAGCAGACGACTAATAAAGTCACGACCATCTTCCGAGATGTGAGTCCACAGTTCGTCCTTGAAGTCCCAGCGACCTTCACGAATCTTTGTCAGTGTTTCCCTATCATCAGCGCCCTGGAAAGGATTGTGACCGCTGAGCAGGATATAGGTGATCAAACCAAGTGACCACATATCATGTGAGAAGTTGACTCCTTCTTTGTTCACAACTTCCGGGGAAACGAATTCGGGCATTCCGTAATCGAGAGTGGACAAATTGTGCTTATTGATTTTCCTCGACAGGCCAAAGTCCGATACCTTGATGTGATCTCCTCCCACAATGGAAATGAGCAAGTCCTTAATCTGCAAATCGAATTGAGTGTAAGGTCTGTCCATAAATCTATCTCAACTACTTACGGTTAATCCCATGTGACCCACGCCCAGTTCATGCATGTGCTCGAGACCCCACAATGTCTGCTGGATATAGCCGGCAATATCTCGTTCTGTGTAATAATCGCGTCTTAGCAAATTATCCTTGACCAATTCACCACCAGCTGCCAGTTCCATAATGAGAGTAACACTGCGATCCGTGTCATACGCATCGTAGGGACGTATCAGATGCTTGTGATTGAATGTATTCATCATTTCCAGTTCATTCAACATGAATGGTCTCAGCTCTGGTCGGCCGTACATGATCTTGGCCGCATAGTTATCGCCAGAGGAGCGCTCCACTGCATGGTAAGTGATGCCCTGAGTGCCGCGTCCTAGCTCATCGCCTATATCGTATTTGTCCTCGTACCTCAATTGTTTCGAACGGACATAAGGATGTCTGCCGTAGGTCTTGTAAATGTATTGATCTTCGTTCTCTTCGATGTGCACTGTGACCGAAGTGCTAATGGAGCCAGCAATATTTCTGGCGCTAATCGAATACAATCCTCCATCCTTGATTATGGAGTCATGGATGGAAAGAATATACACATCGGGGTCGAAGGAGTTGATCTAAAAGATGGGGAATTAGTAGGTTTCTAGCCCAAAATTTAATGGTAATTTACCTTAATGCGAGTAGAGTCCGCCAATGGCTTCCAATCCTTGTACCATTGTATTTCCGGCAACGGGAAACCAGTAATTCTAGCCTCAATGCGGCCATTTTTGCGGGCCATAATGAATGTTTCATCTGGTCGCTTCAGGAAACGAGGATGCTCGGATAATTCCAATCTAACGCGCTGTCTGGCTTCACCATGTTCATTGCTAGCAACTGCCTCATACCATCCAACATCGCGGTCAAGCATTCTAGAAATTACAAACATTTCAAGCATTTAATAACAGGCAAAATGAAGCAGAGATATTCTTGATCAATGAATGAGACATGTCCGTCTGTACCAACATCTAGAACTCGTCCACCAGTGAAGCTAGATCTACAAATGTTGGAATGAATGAACCTTTTACCTGCAAGGACGGAGTTAACCGCTAGGTGCGCTATAGTGCTCATGTGTTGAGAAGAGCAAGATAGCATCTATTAGCTATGCGAAAGGACTTTAATATGTGAACTTTGAATGTGAAACAGATTTTTCACTGACTTCAGTCGAGTTTATTTTTTGAGGTCTTCTCAGAGCAAACTTACTTGTTGATGAACAGAGTAGCTTGTCCATTTCTAGTGTAGCTATGATCAAATCTTCCACCGGATTCGATTTGCATGTCGTTGAAGTAGTAAGTCATCTTTGGTTTCGGATAACCGTAAACAAACCACATTAGCTCTGAATTGTGACCCTTCACACCATAGCTAAGATCATTTTCACGTAGTAGAAATCTAAGGAAAAAGCGGAAAATTAAGCTATTGTTGATCATCAATGGATAAATTAATTTACTGAGGAGCTTGAGCCAAGCCATCATGAGGTGGACGCTCGATATCAAAGTCCTTGGGGAAATAGGGCGATGTCTCTGGTCTAAAGTCTGTGCCAGGTGGCAGATAGGTATACGATTTTGGTGGTTCCGGTACGAGTTTTTGCCTGAAATTTCGAGAAAATGGTTAATAGCTAATTATTTAAAATTATTCGAATGATTACCTGTAGGTTTGAGTGTAAGGACTTGGATCGCTGACACCAAACTTGTTTTCTACACGAACTCTAAATCTATAATCTCTAAATGGTTCCAAGTTCTTCATGTCACATGCACAGCTGCGTATGCCAGTTCTAATGGTACGCCAATCTCCTTCGGGCAGGTCCATCATTTCAAGCTGTAAGGTGGTTAGTGGTAAGTGCGAATTCAGTGCAAAAGTGCGGCAGAACGTACTTGATATGTGATGGGATAGCGTGGCGACAATGGCACTGAAGGCTTCCAGGACAAGCGCAAGCGGCGATCTGTCATACGGGATATGATAGGACCTTCTGATAATGGTGGCGGAGCTCCAGATTTCTTGTATTTTTTGAAATCTGTGTACTGATCACCCAGTGGTCGTTGCTGACTATCTAAAGCTGTGTGTGGGAAAGCTTAGACTTAGAAGATCTCTCTCTCTCTCTCTCAATCCCATCCAATCACTTACTATCATAGAACAGCTCGGCATGGCAAATGTCGTCTCCATAGGGATTGTAAATGCGGCAGGAATAACGTCCCACATCATATTCCGTCACATTTTTAATGGTCAGACGCAAGAGACCATTTGGTTCAATATCAATTAAGAATCTATCGGATGGGAATAACCTTTTGTCGTTCTTAAACCATTCCACTTCCGGTTCTGGATATCCAGTTGCACAGGCAGTGAATTTAGCAGCCATGCCCTCGTAGACATCACAATCTCCGATCTTCTTGAGGAACACTGGTGGCTCGGATCGCGAATGCTTTTTACTAAAGGAGAAACCAAGTTCAAAATGATGGATTTTAGATTTTTTGGTGGCCACTTACATTTCGTTGACAATATCCAAACGTCCTTGGGTTATATCCTTGCCCTCCTTGTTGCTGGCAATGCATTTATATACACCCTGATCAGCCTTTTCGCAGTTATTGACTATAAGCAAATGATAATCGCCATCATTTTTGAACTCATATTTGTCGGAGGGATTAATTGGTTTATCTTGGAAGTACCACGTGAGCTCGGGATAAGGAACACCCGAGACGGTAACCGGAATCTTAGCCATATTTCCGAATACTTGCTGCTGATCTGATATCTTTTGAGTAAATACTGGAGGCTTGTAGACTTTTCGAACATTTGCATTGCAAGATGAAGTGTCCTCGCCCAGGGGATTGGCCAAGAGACATGTATAGCTTCCGGAATCAGCTGTTTCGGCTGGCTTAATGCTCAGACCAATGTGTTTGCCATCGCAAGTCATGAGCAGACGTTCGCTCGGAGACAGTGGCTCACCATCTTTGGACCAAATAACCTCGGGCATTGGATTGGCTATGAAGGGAGCTGATAGCACCAACTCTTGTCCCTCATCAGCGTTCACATCCCTGAGAGCTGAAACAAACTGAGGTGCCTCCTCGGCCGATGCTTCATCTGCCTTGGGAGCCACATACAGTTTCGCCTTGGAGGCTGTTGTTCCTTCGGAATTTTGTGCGATCACTTCGTACAATCCAGAATCGCCTGGAACGGTTTTTTCAATTATGAGACTTGTACTCTTATCAGGATTCTCGACAATAGCAAAATGTTGGGCCTCTGGTAAAATCTCATGCCCATTATGGAACCATTGAAGTTTTGGCTTTGGATGTCCATCGACCTTGATGTCCAGTTTGACAGGGAATCCCTCCACACTCGACGCATCCTGTAGTTCAGCGATAAATGCTGGTTTCGACTCCTTTGGCACAACTTGCACCTTGGATGTGCCCTCCACCTCGCCGCCCTTGTTTGCTATAACGCATTTGTAGACGCCGGCGTCTTGGGGCTGAGCCGCATCAATGCTCAGTCCGATCTGACCATTAGGATTGTTGATGAAGTTCAGCTCGGGGCTGGGACGCAGAAGCATTCCGTCCTTGTACCACTTAATCTCAGGCGCTGGGAAGCCAGTGACCTGAGCCTCGATTTTCAGAGGTTGTCCAATGGTGACAAGTACGTTCTCAATGGGCTTAATGAATGTCGGCTGCAGTTCCTCAGCTGCAAAGCAAACAAAATCAATGAAGACAAGACTAGAGATCTAGGAGGTGACTTACGTTTCACGGCTACTGCGCAGAGAGCCACCTTTTCGCCATGAGGATTCGATATGACCAATTTGTAGGCACCGGAATCATTTGGCTCACAGTTATTTATCTCCAGCTTAACAAGTCCCTCCGGAGTGTTGGATATCTTCACACTAGAATATCAAGGAATTAGAATATTTGCCATTCGATTGAGTAGTGGATTAAGTACCTCTCACTGGGCTTGACTTCATCGCCATCCTTAAACCATTGAACTGTCGGCAAAGGACTACCATCGACGGTGCATTCCAATACAAGGGGTTCTCCTTGAAGAACATCCAAAGCATTGTCCAGCTTCTTCACAAAGCTCGGAGCCAGAGATTGCAGAGCCAACTTGAATGGAGCTTTCGTCACTCCAATTTCATTTTTGGCCACACAAGTGTACTAAATATAAAAGAGAAACATTAGATAAAGCCGGCTAGAGGTCACTTCGCTAACGACCCTAGAATCGTAAGGGCACAAAACTGCTTCAACGCTACAACTAGTTGGGAATTACAGCTAGGTAAAGCGAAAAAAGGAAGGCGCAGCTTGCAGCTCCAGCTGGAAAGTACACTCACCGTTCCCACATCAGTTTCCCTGAACGCCTTGATTTCAAATTGAGACTCAACCTGGTCAGACGACACCTTCTTCGTCTCTGTGCTGTACAGTTTCTGCTTGGAAGGCTTGCTAAGAGTATCATAGTTGATCGGCTTATCGTCTCTCAACCACTCAATAGTGGGCAATGGAACGCCATGCACGAGAACCTTTGTATTCACAGCTCTATAATCATGAATACTCTGATCCTCTGGATGAACTATAAATGTGGGCTTTTCGACTGCAATGAATAGTTGGTTAGTTCAGCATTCTACCGATCTGAATAAATCGATGCCTCTTACCAAGAACGTTCAGATTGAAGTCCACATTGGATCTTCCCTCGCTGTTGACAGCTGTGATCGTATATTTGCCATCGTCGGTGGGGGACACCGACTGGAAGACAAGTCTGTATTTATCGCCATCTACATCAGCGATGACCTCGCAGTTCTCATTATTGCAGAGGTTTTCATTTCCCCTGGTCCAGGAGACCTTCGGCTTGGGATTGGCCAAGACCAAAGCATCGAAGCATACAGAGTCACCAGGCAGACATTTGTGATCCTCGAGCCCAGAGATTTCTGGTTTGGCCAAAACATCAATCCAACCGATTGTGTCAAGTTCTCCGTGTTTGTTTTTCGCTTTTACTTCATAGCGACCGGAATCCTTGATATCAGCTGAAAGAAACACGAAAAAACACTATTATAAAAGATCCTTTTGATTGGTTCTGTTAGTTACCCTTCAATATATTTAATGCACAAGCATATTGCTTCAGGCCATGATCCAGATCATTAACTTCAATCTTCAATTTGGCTGCATCACCGTCTTTAACTGGATGTCCATCCTTAAGGCAAACGATTTCAGGTGCAGGATCTGCTGTGAAAATGATGGGCTCCGAAACCTTATCTCCCTTGTTTACTTTAATGTCCTTCAAGCCAGATCCTTTAGTAAGTATTGGTTTCCTGTACTCTGCGATGCCTGCGTTGCAAAATCATTCGAATTAGAAAGTTGGACAAAAAATATCATCTATTGCCTGAGCTTACCCAAGAGCTCCAGTTCTCCTTGATGCGACTTTTCTCCGCACTTATTCTGCAGGACCACCTTGTACTCGCCAGCGTCCACCATGTCCAGAGATTGCACCTCCAGTTTGTAATGATCCTGGAAAACAATGTGATGTAAGTTAATATTTCCAATATTTCCGATTTTTCGTATACAAACCCCATCCACTGAGATCGCAGTGTGGTTGTCCGGGGTAATTGCTTTGCCATCGTGATACCAAACGGCTTCTGGCTTGGGAATGCCCTTAGCAATGACTTCATATCGGAGTGGCAAGCTCTCAAAGCTATGTTGTTGGAAGACATCAACGTGGACGATTTCAGGCACAGCTATAAAGAGTTAGTCTGTTAGCCATCCGCATATATACATCGATTTCGTTTCGCTTATCAAACAGAGGTGTCTTCAAAAACTCTAGGAATCCCTTAGAACTTTCTTAGATGCATGATTATATATCTATAATATTTTTGGGGACACCTCTGATTCGGTTGATCCTTAAGATTGGTCATCCAATGCTGCGTATATTTACATCTGCATAAGATCGGCACAGGCAAACAAGGATGCACAAGATGCTCCACATAATCGGTTCACGATATATTTGAGAAATACGCATGTTAGTTTGTTCCATTCATTTCACAATATTTATATTCATTATGCGCAAAAAGCAGCGTGCAGAAAGAATCGTCTACAACTAAATTTTTCAGTTGATTTTGTGATCTTTACTGATCGCAAGAATTCGGAGAAACAATGGAAAAATATTCCGAACAAAAGGAGTTGGTAAACTACTCAAAAAATGTTCAGATTCATCCCATTTCTGGAATCATTTATCCCAAATTTATATCTTTAAAAAGTATAAAAGGATCTTGATCATATTCATATCATTCGATTTACGTATAATCAGCAAATTTGATTGAAATCGGTCAAAAGTATTTTTACAATATAAAGTTTCTGTGATTCTATTAGATATGGAAATACCATCTGAACAATATATAATCATCAAGTTTCTGTTGTATCCAAGAAAAATAAGATCTTTGGTTCTCCATAACGATCTTTTTTATAAGAATTTCTAACATTTTGATAGCTAACGTTCTGAATAAGTATAATTTCGTTTTGAAGAACTGCAATAAAATGCTTTATCGATATATTTGATCCAAATTTAATAAGATCCCATTAGAACCTCAAATGATTGTTAGTCAAACAGTTAAAATAGATCATCTCCCCTTTTAACTAACTACTTTTGTATCCGTTTTGTGGATACCCTCACCATTCAGCGTGTTAGCGTTAAGTTCTGAACATGCATGTGCTTAAAGTACGTTTTATACCTATATATTTACACGATTCTTATATACATGAAGGTACATTTTGTACCCTCTCTTGCTCATATCACAATATTTTGTTAGTGTTAGATTTGTGTTTGTCATTCATTACAGATCCGATTGTTTCTTTTATTGGGGGAAATTATTCCGACTCAGGTTGAGTGGCTCTTCATATGGAAAAAGATCGATTCAGAGTCGGTACAATATCTCCTAATGGAAATGCCGTCACATGCTTTAATACTTTACACGTATTGATTATAACTGGTTAAAATTTGTTATTGATCGAGTTCGAATAATTGAAAATTTTGGTATTTTACCCCCTTCTTCGGGTTGTTCTGTGGTCGCAATCAATGTTTTTGTAACCGTTTGCTCCAGAGATAAAGTGTCGCTTGCTGTATTATAGAATTTTGTTCGATATTGTTGTTGGAAATAATTAATAAATATATGTATTGTATATAAAACAAAGTCGCTAAATGTGAAAATACTTTCTCTAGGGTTCGACTTGTTGCTCAAATGATTTCAATTAAAGAATATGGTGACCCTTCACCCATTATGGAGTAAAAAGGGACTACTCCTACTTAGATATCGCATAAGGTAATAATATTTGACATGATACTTACTTAGAACAACAACTTTGCAAGTTGATGTGGTCTCTCCAATGAAATTGGCAGCTTTCACCTCATATGTGCCTGCATCTTCGGTTTTGGCCAGATTAAGAGTCAAATAGTAGTTCTCAATGCGTTGAGAGTCGCGTGAAATTTTAATGCGAGCATCCTCGTAGATTTCGTGGCCATCTTTGAACCTGAAAAATGATTTTATTAATACGAAAACCCATTTGCAGGAATATTTTTACCATTTGATCTTTGCTTCTGGTTCGCTGTACACTTCCACTTCCAAGGTGAATTGACTTCCTTCCTTGACCTCGACATTTTTAAGACCTCGTCTTATCTTGGGTTTACCTATGTTTGAAAGAAATATGTTGATTTAGGAGCTCACCAAATTGATTTCCATCACTTACAGTTCACGGTCAAGACGCAGTTGTCCTCCAATTTGCCATAATCATTCATTATTTTGCAACAATAATTGCCTTGCATATTGGTGGCCGCTTCATTCAGGATCAATTTGAAGTCATTGCCCTCCTCGACACGACGGAAATCGTTTCGCTTCTCATCGATCTCGATGCCATCGATATACCATTTGGCATGAGGACGTGGATAAGCATCGACACCCACAACAAGCTCGACATTGCAATCACCCTCGGCGACAGTGATGTTTTTCAGCTTCTTGGTGAACTCGGGGGTGCACTTGATGAGCACCTGCGTTTCGCTGGTCGCCGAGCCGTGCTCGTTCTTTGCACGGACCGAGTATTTGCCAGCGTCCACGCGAGTGGCCCCACTGATCTTCAATGTGTAGGCATTGCCATCGGAACTGACACTATATTTAGAATCGGTTAATTTAATTTCAGTTTCATCGTGAAACCATGTCAGGGTCGCCTCGGGGAATGCATCAATCCGTACGGTGATCTGAACATTTTCCTTCTCGCCGTGAATGTATTCGCTATCGAAATGCTTGACGATAATTGGCTTCGATTTGACTGTGCAATTCCAGTACTCCGATGTCTGGCTCAGATCGTTGGTGGCCCGAATCGAGTAGTTGCCAGCTTGGGAAAGTTGGATTTTCGATATTTCAAGAACCACTTTTTCCACACTCTTGCCAATGGAACTTGATGAAATTTTAATATTTTTCTCGGCGGTCACATCCTTTCCATCTCTTGTGACATTGACCGTTGGCTGGGGGAAACCCTCGACCTCGATTTCGATCTTTACTGTCTCCTCTGCTATGCAAGTGATGTCCTTGATCTTCTTGATTTTCGGAGGAGCTACAAAATAGTCAAATCAATTAAAGAGAACTTCATTATGGCTTAAAGACTTTACCTTGAACAACCAAGTTAATGGTAGACTCATCCTGTCCCAACTCATTCACAGCTTCAATCGTGTATGCTCCAGCATCTTCAGTTTTCACATTCTTAATAACCAGGGACATGCTCTCCTCATCCTCGTACATGAACTTATGACGATCATCAACCTGAATGACTTCGCCATCGTGCTTCACAAGAACCGCTGGCTTGGGGAAACCCTTGCATTGCAGTTCCAAAATTGCAGATCCACCAATACTGGCATTCGCCTCACGATGTTCTATGATAAGAGTTGGTTTCTCTGGTTCCCGATTCAGAGTCTGAATGGCTCCCTGCACGGATAGTTCGGCGCTGCATGAGATATTTCCCGTGGACGTTTGCGCCACACACGTATAGATTCCAGCATCTTCGGGCTTGACGTGTTGGAAAACCAGAGCCAGGGAATCCTCATCCTCTCCAAAAAGCACCTTGAAACGCTCCTCCGGATCGAATTCCTCTCCATTTCGCTTCCAGGCGAAAATTGGCTTCTCGCCAGCTGGCAAAATTTGACCACTCAAGGCACCAAAAGGATTTCTATCCTCTACAAAAGTATTGGTTAATAATATGATCTCCGACTGATGATTCTCCTCTACTTACCCACAGTTGTGGCAACAGCCTCACAACTTGCTTCGCCGTGCTTATTTGTGGCCTTGCAGGAGTAAGTGCCACTATCATCCTTCTGCACTTCTGCGATGACCAGCTCATAGAAACCCAAATAGTCCTTGTCTCTGATAATTTGAATCCTATCGTTATTTTCCAGTATTTCCTTCTCATCTTGGTAGCTATAAAAAAAATTTGGATTAATAGTTAAAAATTTGTATTTTATTTTCTTTCTTTCGTTACTCACAATTTCACCCTGGGCTTTGGATCGCCAGTGATCTTGATCATGAAACGAAACAGAGTGTTCTCGATCATCTCCGCATTCTTCAAGCTAACCAAAAAGGCTGGGGCAACATTGGTTTTGCTCTCATCGTAACCCGATGCTGAAAAATCATCCGATTTTAGTTTAAAACTAGAGCTTAGGTTAAAACATTTATATAATACCTTGTCCAACCGCAAGTTGAGCCGACAAAGTTGTTGTTTCCGATGCGGATTGAGCTCGAACCGTGTAGGTTCCGGCATCACTCTCACTGTGAAGAAAAGCAAACGTTTTTTTAAGGGCTAAATTCCTGGTAAATAGAAAAAGAATCTCTTTTTACCTGCAATTTTTAATGTCCAAACGATACGAATTCATTGGAGCACTAGTTTGGGTAATTCGATCTGCCAAACGATCTTCCAAAGGCTTGTTATCCTTTAGCCATGTAACCAATCCGGGTTTTTCCTTGAATTGAATTTCAAAATGGGCCGCCTCACCAGCTGAAACACAGACAGAGAAAGTCGGTTGTTAAGACGTCTGAGAGGAAAGGTCTCAGTACTTACGTTCCACTTGAACACTTTTCATCATTTTGACCACAACGGGCTTGTCCACAGAACGCAAAGGTTGTTCCTCTAGTAGACGAGAAGATGATCGTATGCCAGCACGGGATTCGGCAGCTGAATATGAGGCACGACTCTCAGCACGACTTTCGGCGCGACTCTCAGTTCGTCCTGTAGCCAGGAGAGATGAACGGGCTTCGATTCTATCTACTGCACTTCGCTCTCGACGGGAACTAGTGCCATATTGCCTTTCTACAGTGCTGTCGTAGGAGGTTCCCCTATCATAGTCCCTAGTTCTGGAACTTGCTAAACGTTCGAGAAAGTTAAAGATTTAATTCAAATCAAATAATTATTTTAAGCTTTACACAAACTAAGTGAATTTGAAAGCAATTTCGTCACATTAGATGCCAAATTGGGTTCCGATTTTTTACAAAATATTAACACATGTGTTGGGAAATAGTACGAATTGGAAGTTAATGGATAAGCTTTATGTGTATATGGAGGATATGTATTTGAATATTATAAACAAATAGGAAAAGACATATACATATATACGACTGAGTCTGTCTGACTGAAAAGTGTTAATTTACATACATACAAGTGGAAAGTGGAAATTCTGGAGGAGATTTACCCAAAATGAAGTATAAAAATACATTTAACGTTGTACGACCCTCTTTTGGACACAGACATACACACACAGACACTGGCATCGAACGACGAGCAAACTTCTTCAATCAAATCACAATCCTGGGAACTTACTTTCATAACGCCGTTTCGAAGCCACGGAATAGCCGGAATAGTAATCATCCATACCGCCGCCAACGCTTTGGCCCCGGACTTCAAAATCTGCACTTGGCTCTCTGAAATCGTCAGCAATAGACTCAGTATATTCACCTTCAAGCTCATAAATGTTCAAAGGCTCCTCAACTATTTCGTAGATGGGCCTTTTCTTTTTAATGGGTGGATTAAAAATATGTAGGAAATCGCGGGCTTTTGCCTTCTGTACAGTATCTTGGGCATATTTCGTTGAATCCGTCGATTTCAAGACCGTATTCTTAATGCTGCGTATTTTTTGCTTTGCATTGCGAAGCGATGTATCCGAACTGGACACATCATAGATGCCTTCAAAGAAGTTTTGTGTTTTCTGCTCTAGACTCTCAGTATGGACTAGCAGGCGTTTAATTGTCGGTGGCGGTGGTGGAGGCGGTGAGGGTGGGCGTGCCTTAACAATTAGTATTTCTATGGTGGTCTCATACGACACAAGCGGAAGCGGTTGAAAGAAGCCAGGCATTCGCCTAAAGTGCGGGGGTAATGGTGGAGGCGGAGGTCCTTGCCCTGGTGCAAAACCATTTCGATTTGATGCGATATTTGCAAGTGTATTATTCCAATGAGTTAATGAAGCGGAATCGGTTATATTAGTAGCAAATCCCTGATGAGTTTGGGATGTTCTATTATGGGGATCGTTATCACTGTCCTTAAGGGATTCATTGTAGCCAACGATATCGGTAAGCTCGATCGGTTTATGTTTGGTTATGATGATGTCTTTATTCTTGTTATTATCGGTTTCTACTGGGCGGTGTATTTCAATTTTCGGTATTGTCGTATTAATAATTTTCAAGTCGTCTTCAGCTTTCTTACCGGCTGATTCTGTTTCTGTCCCTAATTCGATTTGTTGATCACTTTCCTCTACAGTTTCGGTTTTAGTTGGCTTTACAGCTGATGTGATTTCTTCTACGATTTGAATGGAAGATTCAGCTGGCTTCACTGGATGCTGCACAATTTGGGTCTTCTCAACACTGGTCTCTGACTTTAAAGCTGTTTTCGAAGTATTATTGGCCTTCTCAACACTGGTCTTGGAAGTAGTCTCGGTGATAGTCACCGTTTCGGTCTTCTCAACACTACTCTCTGACTTTAGCGCACTTTTGGAAGTATCCTGTGCAATAGTAACCGACTTTTCAACGACCACTGCTTGAACTTGCGGCAAAGTTTCACTCTTTTCGGTAATTGTCTCTGTTTTGATGGCAGATTTCGAAATATTTTGAGCTACAGTAGCCGTTTGCTTAACCTCTGATGACTTCGAAATAGATTCTGAGACTTTTTGTTCAGATTTAGTTTGAACTTCCGAAATGGACTTAGTTTGCGTTTTAATTGTTGGTTGGTTCTGCTGTTTCTTGTAAAGTTCTATGGACTCTTGCTCAAATTTAAGTAGTTCCTGATGCTCTAACTGAAGGCGCTCTTTCGTTTCCTTGCTTAGGAAGTAATTCTCGGCCACATCCGAGGGACGTACACTGGAACTGGAGTCGTGTGCTTCGGCCTTTTGGGGCAAATGTAGTATTAGTTCGCTCTCTGTGGCTACCTGAGTGGAATCGACTTTCAGATCATCGGCATTATGCTCTTGCAATGTGACGTCTTGGCCAATATGTGAACAGATCTCTCTGTACCAAACGAGATGAGCCTCCTCGCCGTGTGGCCTAATATCGCAGGGCAAGAATGAGCTATCATCGGCTGACTTCAATGCTAAATGTATTTGCTTGTTGTCTAAACGTTCCTCAATATTGCAGAGCGGAAGCTTTACGATATTTTGCAAAATAAATACCGACCTACTTTCAGATATTTTGCGAACTTTTGTTATTAAAACTCTCGATTTAAAAAGGAAGCAATAGCGATCGTGTGACTTCCCATCCTTATCAATCACAGTGCACCACTCGTGGAGCAAGAGTCGACCCAATTTATAGATATTACCTCGAAATCCCTCAATGCTAGAAAGAAATCTATTGTCGTATGCTCTGCATGGCACACTAAGCATTAATTCTAAAGCCTTTTCCAAATCTCTAACGTTCTCTTTCAAGCTCTGTGAGTATTTTATAAAATCCTGCGAAGTAAAATTATTTGAAAATTAGCATTATAGCATTATGGATGATCTCTGAGTGGGTGAGTGAGTGAGTATCTTGAATATTCGTTTTGTATTGGTATTCGTATTCGTGTGTGAATATGGAGTTTGTGTCATTGCTAAGCATTGTGTATTAAGCACATCAGAAAACAGATATTTCTTCTATAAACATATTCTTGTCACACTATCCAAACCTTGAACAGAAGTTGATAATCGTTTATTCTTTGAATGGGAAGTTTCAGATGTTCACAGAGTGATTTATCGTCTCCAAGTTTTTTGGAAAGTTCCTGTAAGTAAAAACACAAATAATTTACAGTGAATTCTTCGTTCTCTCAATTGTTAATAGAAGAAAATAGATTGAAAGTTTTTAAGGTCACGAATTGTTTACTTAGCTCACTCGACCATGAACTTTAGAGACCACCATTAAAAAATTGAGAATCGTTTTGGAAGCACTATATACATCCAGGTGCTCTCATATCTAGGTAATTTTGAAATGCAATTTCTACCTATATGAATATGTCTGTGTATTTATATTCAATTAGCTTATTTATTAAGGTCGAATCCTTTTCAATTTGCACACAGAAAACCATGTACTCCTCCTCCTCCTACACTGTACTGTATATTAATATGAATAGCCGCAGCCAAAACATTTCTCGATTTGCTCTCTCTTCAGTTAGGTTATTTTTGGAACTATGTTTGAGAAAAATTTATCACTTGTTGCAAATATGCATATGTGTGAGAGAAGAGATTTTCTCGAATCTCTATCTGTGTGTATGGGGACCATATAGATATTTTCGTATGTACACGGACATATCTACATACATATATGTTTGGATATATATTCATCTTGGTCGTGCAATTTTCAATGTAGTTTAACTAAATAAAGACTCAGATATACATGAACATAACTATAGCATTTTTCATTTCATTAAATTTACCAATTGCATGTAAGTATATACATATATATAAATATATATATATGATACATATATCAAGTGTAATTAGTACGATTTTTAAAAGAAGAATATCTAATAGTTTTCTACATTTCTATTTTTAAACAAATAAATATATGTATACATGTTTGTACTTATAATTTAGTAAATTAAAACGGGAAGTTCATTTTCATAAACATCAATCAGTAATAGTTTTTCATTAATACATATACACACACACACAAACACACACATATATATATACATATATATGTATATGTGCTATGATTGGTGAGGTCAAACATCTATACATATAAGCTAATGAAAAAGTTTTCTCATATATATATGTATTAAAAAAAAAAAATCTTTAAAAATATCACAGAACACAGTAAAATTTTTTTGAATAAATAATGTTGCATAACTGGAAAATCGCTCAAGTTGTCGAAACCCCCAATTTTGCATTGGGAAAATGTGACTTTTCCGAATATTTGACACTCGAATTGAATAGAGATTTAATCGTTTTTAAACTGCTTAACGTTCATTTATTCAAGAAGCAATTTATATAACTATTGCACAAATAATCCTTAAGCGTAACTGGTATTCCAGATCAGTTCACATTTGAGACCCATACAGGGGGTACAGGGACCTCAGTTATGAAGTTAGCTTAGTACCTAAAGTAAAGGAAACTCGGCCACGTACAATAGGAAACAATTAGCACGACACGACCGCCAACACTACTCGCAAGAAACTGAAATTGTATGAAAAGCTTTAAAACCGAAAAGCGTCTATCTTTAAAAATAAACGGAAATACTCACACGCATAATATTCGTAAACGATTTAAACAATTGCACTGCGAAAAATTATTCACATCAACTATGGAAATTGCTATACAGTTTATGAATCTATTCAACATCAACCATATGATTTTGAATTATGAAGTGCAAACTCAAACAGTCCTTTCTATTAGTTAATAAATTATATATATATAATTATATATATCTTTAATATTCAGCTGTGATATGTGTAGCATACATTAGGGCGTTTTTTTTGGGAAATAACCGAAATGACCGGGTATTGAAGCAAACACTATTATTAATGTGTCTTCCCAGATCGATGAGTTTTTTTATAGTTTCATTCAGAATCCGGAAGTGGAAACAAATTCAAACAAATGGTATAAAAAACTTAGACTTTTAGGGAAAAGTATGTTGACCATGAAAGAAAAAATATTAATATGTATTTTACAATCCCAAAACTGAAAAATTTCTTATTAGTGTATACATTTTTCTCCAGTGGAAGAAAAGAGCAAAGAGATCAATCCACTTCCGTCCCAATTCAGTAAATATTTTGCGATTCACTGTGTATAAACAACGCGAATTTCATATATTGAATGACTAATTATAGATGATCAATATTGCATCAACTTTTAGTTTGGTTCTACATACATAGAGAGATGATTATTAGGAATTAACTAGTAGAATGAATAAACTTACTTCAAAATATGTTTTCGATTCAGTATTGGAATTCAGAAACTCCTGCGCCAATGGCTCATTCTGGCAGTATTTCACATGCTTATCAAAGTCTCGTTCCAGTCGTAGAAATGTTTTGGCTACCATATTCGGTTGATTGCTATAACATTTGAGGCCTTCCTTCAGCACCCTAAAATATTGAAATGTCAAACGATTGAGAATACACTAATTATTGGATGTGTCTTTTCGTACATATTATGGAATTCCGCTATTTGTAAGAAATTGCAAAAAATGACATCCTTGTTGTCCCTTATGGATCTCGGGACAATTGGCTTATCGACAGCTTTTATGTAGTTGTCAACCACATACTGCAAGTCCCTTGAGAATTCCTCTTCAGTTTCAACCAACTCCCTGAGAATTGTTCTAAAAAAGAAATTAGATTATTAAATTATCATTCAAAAGTACGTAGATAATTGTAAAACGTTTAAAATATAAATAATCCCAAAAGAGGAAAGCTATGCGTAGTCTTTAAACCGGATCGCTCATCATTATATTATCAAAAAATTCGATCACAGGCTTGATTCGTAGCAAGATCGATCAAATGAGGTAACCAATTTAAAAATACATTTCAAAATTCGTGGTAGACTGATAAAAGATAAAGATAATTGGCACCCTTTCCACAAAAGCATCAAGGTGATGAATTCGTGAACTTGCATCATTTTCAGTCTAGGTGTCTCTTTATTATGACCTTCTCTTTCTCTCTCTCTCTCTCTTTATTCGTCTCTTTTATATTTTGGATCTCTCTTTCTATTACTCTCTCTTGCTTCTATGATCTCTCTTTCTTTCTCTTTTTCTCGTAACTTTCTCCGTGTGTTTTTCTCTTTTTTAGTCTTTCTTTTTTTCTGATTAACCATAAATCTCTTTTGAATGTTTGTCCTCTCCTTCTTTCGTATCAAATGTTTACGAATAATAAATATTGAATTCAAATTGTTTTGATATATTTTTGAATTTTATTTCGCGTTATTTGGAAGGCTGTTTGGGATGCTTGGCAAAATCGAAAAATGCATTTTCTATGAAAACACTTAAGTTATTTTAACTTACCTTTTTCTAAATTCTGCATCCCCATTCTCTTTACCATTTAGGGCATGAGAGTTCGGGCTAAACTCTAAAATTTCTGTGGGCACCCATCCCTCCTTGGGGGTCTCACCGCTGTCAAACATTCGAATAAAACATCTGCAAATGCCACAGAAATTATTCCAAATCACGCATCAATTCGCACAAGTTTACGAACGTACCTCGGATTTCCACTGGTCTTCGTACTTATGAGTTCAACCAAATCTCCCCGGGAAACACTTATTTCATCAGATTCAGTTATTTGTGCCTTATAGTCCTGACTCACGAAGACTATATCTAACACCTGCAAAAAGCATAAAATTGTTTAAATTATTTTCCCACATGTCACACAGCGTGGCAATAATTATATATTTAGAAATTCTTTTTATTTAAAAGATGCCCAAAAATTAATTACCAACTAATGTACCGAAAAAATCTCAGCCCCCACAACAAATCTCTGATAACGATGTCTGTTGGCCCATCTAACAATTGCATCTATTTTTGAAACTACAGAGATGAAATTCGTTTTGTTTTTAGAGTGAAGTGTTTTTGAACTTCTAAAATTAATTTTAATTGAAGATTTGTGTTCCTCATAAGTTTAGATTGCATATAAAAATAAATAAAACTGTGATAAAAACAAGATACAAATATTTGAAATCAGTTGCAAATTACTTGAATTTCAGCCTATGAAAAATCCAAACAAAAATTATAGTATTAAAACTGCAGATTTACCGAAGTTAAATGCCGCCATTTTACATTTCTTTGACATAAACTAATAAGCCATATTTAGATCCATGAATAATTCATATCCTTTCAATCTTAAGTCATAGCATAAACTGTCTTTCGATTCCATAAAGAATAATCTTCTAATTCTGAATAACTTCTTTACTGAGAAAGACTAAATAAAACCATATTTGTATCTACTCTGTTTTGTTGTCGATTATAAAAAGTATACAATATTGATCAGCATAAGGTACAGAGTCAATATACAAATAAGTATATATGTAGGTAGATATGTCTGCTTGTCTATCATCAGAAACAAGAACCAGCTGACATTTTGCACACGGCCTTGTTTTCGCTTTGCTTTATCATCGATCGATCGGGAAAAGGTTCTATTAATGACACTTTTTATACCCTTTCAAAAAAGGGTATATCTACTTTGATCAGAAGTGTGAAAAGCATAGTAGGAAGTATCTCCGACCATCTAAAGACTATATATGCTTCATATAGCCATGTCTGTTCTAACATATAGCTTTCATAATAGAGCTTTAGATCCATAACTTCAATTGCACAATGGTCCAAAAGTCGATTTTTTTTTGGCAAGAAAACCAAACAGGAACAGAAATCAAAAGAACAATAACCTTAAAGAAATTTATTAATATCGGTTGAGCATACCATGAATCTATATACTAGTTTGGGTTTGTAGTAAATTTTATAATTTCGTTTTCATGATCAAGTTAAATTTTATCTAAGCCAATAACTAAGTACCTACATTTGTATACTATATTCAATAGAAAATAACAGAAAAAGCACGAGTTCAAAAAAGTTTAGAAACTATAGCCTAAGTAAATGCTGCTTTAGTTTTCTACTATGTAAGCCAATTGAAAAGGGGCTAGAATTATGAAAAAAACAGCAAAACAATTGAAAGAAGTAGGGGGACTGATAAAAGGATGAAAGAGAGATAGCAGATAAATAGTTTGAATGGGGGAAACTTTTTATAAAATGTAAAATATATACTATACATACAAAAATATCTATTTAAATGTGTTTATGTGACGCAAATATATACAAGTGAATACATACATACATACAATATGTACTTAGGTACATCGAGACAACTAATAATACTATACAATGGATATGACTTACTTTATCCATTGTTCTGGGCACTAAGCAGTTGTTGGAGAAGTATTTAATCCATATGTGTCTAACCCGCTATATATGTACATATATACATATACTGAGTATGTAGCAGTATATAGGCCACTAAGTAAATTCACTTAACACTTGTGTATTTATATGCACAGCATTGCATAACGTATTACTTTTGCCGATTCACAAAAGGTTTTCTCAAATTTTGACTATTATGTATGCCGCTGCGACACCATCACGATTCGGATGAAGATATTTATATATACACGAATTTCAAAAGCATTTATAAATATTTTCGAGCTGCTGGTTACAATTGAAAATCTGGTTTTCCTCTTTATTTTTTCACATCAACGTTAAGGAAAAAACACAAGCGCACGCACGTTCCGCCTATTTTGACTGCATCCCGCCAACTGTTCAACTGAATAAAGTGTACTGATCGATATTTTTTGATCACAACAAAAGCTTCCCTCGAAAAGTCGTTGCACATTTTAAAAATAATGCACATGCATCTAGTATGTATCGGTATATGCTCATGAGTATGTGCAAAGATACATACATATGTACATCCATTCTAAAAATTCATAGTCACCACTTGCGTACGAGAAATGTTTTTATATACCTACTTACACACAAAGATATAGATATGTATGTATATGTATGTGTCTATGTTTGTTAATTCTTTGCTAGATATAAAATATTTGGCATATATACTTACATAGGAACATCCATTTGGCAAAGCACTAAATAATCTGGTGTCAGTAAAGATGTGCTAACAATACATTCATTTTTTTTTTCACATGATTAATACAAAATGCCAAGATTAGTATTTCTCAAATTAAGATATTACAATCATTGACAGGTTGACTCTATAGCTTTCTAATAATTTCTGTGCATAATGTAAATGTATGTTTTTATATGCGGAAGTGAAATATGCATACATTAATACATTCACGAATACCTCTATATGAACACAATTATAAGTATATTTAATATTTAAAAACCCCAGATCAAGAAACCCCTTATGATTCTTTTAGTAATTTAGTAATCCGCATTATGTACATCCGGACATTTGGAGACCAAATAACTATGAAAAGCTTCAACACGAGGTATAACTTAATATTACTACTACTTAACAGAATATCAAATTAATTATTAATTATCAGCTGCTTGAATCTCATTTGTCATTTTATTAAGCATAGAATAATTTGTAATAATTTAAATCATTCAACTAATTTAAATAAATGTGGTTTTCTAACAGATGTGGATTGCACAGTATTCTGTAAAGTACCTGATATATACCAAAGTATGACAATGGATGCAAAAAATGTCATTAGGTAAATTGCAGCACTTTAAATATATTGTTAATTTGTTTAAACTTGCTGCTTTAATTTTACGATATTAAATTTAGCTTTTTTCAAAACTATCTACCAAGTTGAGTTCTGCTTTTTGTTTTTTAACCAGTGCTGCGAATTTAGGTGATTTTTATCTAAAACAAGCTGTCAATCTTTGCACAACGAGTTCGTACCGCATTTTTACTTTCCCGCGTTTTTTTAAATTTCTGCAAATTTGCGGGAGGGAAAAAATATCGATTTTTAAAAGCATCAAATTATCGATAGCTTCCGAAACACGATAAGCTATCTATATCTGCTCCTGCAGCGTGACGATAAACGTATACAAATCGAGCATCGATATTTCGATTCGTGATTGCTTATCGATATTTGAGTGACCTTCAGACCTTGTTGTTATCAGAAGTAAAATAAAAGTTATGAATTAAATTTAAGCGCTACAATTTATATTTTACAACAGTAATACACATAAATGTACAATGGCACCAACCGCAGCAGTTCCAGTACAGCGATATGAATCCGAAAACCTTGGAATTAACGCCATCCTTTTGGGGCCGCCCGGCTCAGGAAAGGGAACGCAGGTGGGATTAATAAGTATTACATAAGTCAATCAATTTAATTCAACACATATATACGATTGTTTGATATCAAGCAATAACCTGGCTGATCCCTTATGCAATATTTATAGAGTTTGAGCAAAAAATGTTATAAATAAATAGCCACGCTTTTCTTTCAACGATGTGTAAGTGTATGTACACACAGATGTAGACACATTCTACGTACACATGTTGTATACATATACAAGCGCTCAAATTGGTTAGAGGTTATTTTATTTTAAATATTCAATTCAATTTAATTAAATCTATATGTGTTTATTGTCTTCATTCATTCAGGCGCCTCTTTTGAAGGAAAAGTTTTGCGTCTGTCATCTTTCCACGGGCGACATGCTACGAGCTGAAATTTCTTCCGGTTCTAAGCTGGGCTCTGAGCTCAAAAAGGTAATGGACGAGGGAAAATTGGTATCCGATGAACTGGTTGTCGATATGATTGATTCGAATTTGGATAAACCAGAGTGCAAGAATGGTTTCCTCCTAGACGGATTCCCTCGAACCGTTGTTCAAGCTCAAAAGGTAAATTGTTGCACTTATTTTGAGGAACAATTTAATATTGCTTGATTGTACAATAGCTCGATACATTACTTGACAAGAGGAAAACTAATTTGGATGCTGTTATTGAATTTGCCATTGATGATAACTTGTTGGTTAGACGAATTACCGGACGTCTCATTCATCAAGCAAGTGGAAGGTCTTATCACGATGAATTTGCTCCCCCTAAGCAGCCAATGAAGGATGATGTAAGTTTTGACAAACATACTTATAAGTGAAAGCAATTATAATAATTATTTAACAATAATGTCTCTTTAGATTACTGGCGAACCTTTGATCCGACGTAGCGACGACAACGCTGAGGCGCTAAAAAAACGACTTGAGTCATACCACAAACAAACTAAACCATTGGTTGACTACTACGGTCTGAGAGGATTACACTTTAAAGTTGATGCTGCTAGACAATCCAGTGATGTCTTTTCCAAAATCGACTCAATATTCCAACGCCAACGTTCCGCTAAGGTTCAACTATAATTTGATTCACTGCGAATCCTGTGGATACTGCCGATTAACAAAAATTGTTTAATAATTGTATGATATTTAAGCCTAAAGTTTATGATGCAGTCATCTCTAACGTCCATTGACAACAGCAATATTCTATAAAAAGGTCTACAGCTAATTCCTTTGTACAGTTTTCTAAAATAAATTATGATTTGTTTATCATTAAACATTGCAAGAGAAATATATATATATACATATATCGATGTTTATAAATTTTATCAAAAACAAACTTCATTAAATTAAATAAATTTCACTACACTCAGGAAAATGTAGAATTTATATGGAATTCTGCTGGAACAACAAAAATTTTAAAAAACGTTGAACAGTGCACAAATTACTAATAATACAATATCCCAAATAAATTCTGATATTAAATTAAATTGAGTTTTAAACAGAGTTCTTTTTAGAGATTTTTTAAACTAGGCTTAGAAAACCAGGGTTGCCATCTTTTTAATGGTTGTATGCGTGAGTAATAGCACATTACCTTTTGTCGAAGTTATGAGAAATTCATCTACTCATACACGCAAATATTTGTGTGAATGTGTAGGTATTGTTTAATAATGTTTACTTTTCAACTGCAGTGGCAAAAAGAAAGTTCTGAAGAAATTTAATACATCGGTAAATAAATTTTCTAATCAGTTCGAAAACCTCTATATATGCAGCAACGTTTTAAATTGGAACACACGTATTTCCTTGTCAATTCATTGTTTGCGGCAACAGTATTAGCATCAACGGCAATATCACCTCTCCAGTTAACTATTTGTGCAACTGCATATAAGTTTTAAAATTTGATTCAACATGCAAATGAATCATTTGATCTAAGAGGTCAGTTATCTCTAAAATAGAAAAAAAAAGACTTCTATGCTTTTTAGTGATCTAGAATATGGAGACGTGTTAAAATTTGTGGCATTATCTGAAAAATTCAGAATAAAAGTGAAACCAAGGGTGTGCCACCGTTATTGTTATTAAAGACGTTGACTTCAAAATATTTGATCAATTTTTGTTTAGAAACGCAATAACTTCAGATCACAGCTTTTGGAATTCCATTCGGAACCATGCACCACATAAGCAACGAGACAATCGGTCCATCGACAGCAAATTACTCTCAAAGGGATCTATTGGATTCCTCATCCAATTTGGAATTAAAGACTGTGGCTATAAATCCTGATGGTAAGTGACAATAGATACACAGGAAACATTAAGAACTTTTGTATCTAAATTTTATAAAATTAGATGCCTTTACGGTGCAACAGGCTATCAATATATTTGGATTCGGATGGTTTCACGTCAAGTTGTCATTATTGGTGGGACTTTGCTGGATGGCAGACTCTATGGAAATGACTATACTCAGCATTCTTGGGCCGGCATTATCCTGCGAATGGAATATTACAAAGTTTCAACAGGCTTCGGTTACCACTGTTGTATTTCTTGGAATGATGCTTAGCTCCAGTTTTTGGTCACAATTAAGCAACAGATATGGTCGCAAATCAGTACGATCTTTACTTAGAAGTCGCGCTATTCTTAATCCTTTAAATATTTGTTTTAGGCCCTTTCCTTGTTTGGAGTATTATTGGTCCTGTACAGCATTTTAAGTTCAGTAGCTCCTAGTTTCTCCTGGCTTCTAATACTTAGAGGTCTTGTTGGATTCGCAATTGGTTGTGTACCACAGTCGTATGTATTTGAAATAGCAATTTTAAACTCCGTCTAACGCGTTTCCATCTATTTCTTTTAGTGTTACATTATATGCAGAGTTTCTTCCGACAAAACACAAGGGAAAATGTGTAGTATTAATGGACGTAAGAATATCAATGAAAGAGACTTCGTTGGCGTTTCTTTTAATTTATTAAACTTTTAGTGCTTCTGGGCATTGGGTGCTTGTTTTGAAGTTGTGCTGGCCCTCGTAGTTTACCCATATTTTGGATGGCGAGGGCTCCTAAGTCTATCTGCTACTCCATTGTTAATTTTTACTGTTTTATCGCCAGTAAGTACTGGAGCTCAGTTTTATTCCCAACTACTTATAAGTATTTACTTTTCGCAGTGGCTAACCGAATCGGCTCGTTATCATTCATCCAATGGCAACAACGAGAAGGCTGTGAAGGTTCTCGAACAAGTACGTAACTCGTATATCTATCAAAAAATAACTATAAATAACTTTCTCTATAGATAGCAAAAAATAATAAGCGTCATATGCTGATTGGACGATTGATTAACGACGAGGATAACAGCTCTCCCGAGAGTTTCAAATCACTTTTGAAACCAAACTTATGTCATACAACCTTGTTATTATGGTTCATTTGGCTGGCATCCGCATTCTGCTACTATGGATTGGTCCTTGTTACCACAGAGCTGATGGTTTCCAGAAACAAGGAGCAGAGTCCAAATGAATGCGTCACATTTATGACAACTGATTTTATGGATTTGCTGTGGATAACTTTATCAGAATTTCCAGGGATATTAATAACATTGGAAATTATTAAATTGTTTGGAAAAAAGAAAACTATGGTTATGCAATATATAGTACTAGTTCTATGTATTCTGATATTGACAACAATTACAAGGTATTTTTTGCATTTCAAACAAGTTGTCTATTTATCCATTATTTTGATATGATTACAGTCGTTTCTATACTTCAATTACGCTATTCCTGGCGAGGGGAGCGATTTCTGGCATCTTTCAAGCGATCTATATCTACACCCCTGAGATATATCCTGCTCCACTTCGGTCCATTGGTGTTTCCGGCTGCTCGGTGCTTGCTCGTTTGGGCGCCATGGTCACGCCCTTTATCGCTCAAGTATTAATGGAGTCTTCCAAATTACAAGCTGTCTCCACCTATGCTGCAGTGGGATTTCTTGCAGCTATAGCTTGTGCCTTGCTACCACGGGAAAATGTTGGCTATCATTAAATCTATTTAATAATCTATTATTTATAAACAAAAATAAAGCTTTTTCTAATTAATAACCAACCAATAACGTCCACCCAGACATAAGTGAACAATTTTCAATAATATGACTAAACAATGCTTTATTTAATTTGTATATGTTTTTGCATATCTACTATTCTGGAATGCGTGTATTACAATTGCCGTGGTACATTTTAATGACGCCCTCACAGCGAAAGTAAGCGTCGAATATGTCGCTATAACCATGGTCCTTCCACCATGTACAGAGTTGTCTGTTCCAAACACAGTCTAATCTGTATATTAAATTGGGATACTCGTACCCCAGCAGTGTGAAGAAGTCTTGGTCTCCCAAATGTCCTTTAAACGAATATTTTGCGACCAGTCTGTGAACCTCAGTGTTCGTTAGAGCTTCCACATAGGTTTTCGAATCTCGAATGCGATTCAAAAGTAGTAGAACAACCCCAGAGTTGAGCCCTGGATAGCCGTGATGTTCATGGATATGATTTGTTTGGTCCAATGCAGATCCCATCTCATTATTATTTTTCGCAAAACTACGCATGGGATAGTATGGATTGCCAAAGCTTGTCTTTGGGAAACGCACTCGATAGCGGTAGAGTATATGACGATAGACCGGCGTCAGTTCCGGCGCTAGCCCAAACAATTGATGCGGCATAAAGTTGTTGAATTCTCCGAACAACAACCGAACATCCGAACGGAAGACGATATCACAATCGAGCAGGATCGCTTTGCTCAAGCTCGTGTCGGCAATTCGATGTAAGCCAAGCGACAGGAAGAAAAGAGAATCGCTATAGTATGAGTTGGGAGCCGAGCTAAAATAAGGTGATAACTTAGCAGCTATATCCTGTATTATGACGGAGCAAACTTTCACATCGTACATCGTGTAGATCACCGTTCTGCGAAATCTTCGAATCTGCTTCTGCAGGATATCTAGCACAGACGATTGAGAATCCTTGTCGGTAATCACGTGAAGATGGAGCTGGGCATTTGTATGCTTTAGCAAACTGTGTGCAAATAAATCGAACTTTAAATGCAAATGGTAATTTTCTTTGGTGTATATAACGAATATATTGTAGTCCGAGACCATTGGCTGCGACTTCGAACTCAAGTCCAGATGTGTCGAGGACGAATAGTTCAGAAGATAGTGGGTTGGCTTCAGGACAGGCTTAACCGGCGTTGTTGGTTCCGTATCCGAATATCTCGACTGCTGTTTCTTGTCATGGGACAATTTGTTAAATCGGCTCGATAGAAATACCGTAAAGATGTTGCCCCGAAACAGTAAGTCCGTGTTGGCGAATATTATAAGGACACACATACAAATTAATATTAACAATAGCACCAGCTTTTTCTGCCACTTGCAGCGCATCCAGCGCTTCTGGCGCGATCCATTTCGTCGATTAACAATTAAGGTAACATTTTCCTGTTCCTCCAACAACTGGGATTTGCACTTGGTACTGCATATATTCACATTGGCCGGACTGACTTTTTGACTGATGTGGGTAAAGTATTTTGCCATTTTGAAAGTAATAGTAACAGTAAGTTGGAGTCAGCTGCACCTAGCATAATAATACATGAATTAACTTTATCTTATATTAGAAGACACTGAAGGGGAATTTTAAGCACACAAGCACGAGCACATAATACATATCTCGCATCTAATAACCAATAAAAACTACATGGAAAGTTGTAATTTTAATTGCACGAACAATAAATGAAAACAAAAATCAATAAGCTGTCAGGTGTGACCAGGCGCTGATAAGCCAACTCGATATTTAAAACTATCGATTTTGTATCGTATCGATATGTATTGTGCTTATCTCTACTAGAACAAAAGGGCATTGTAAAAATTTAAGTATTTTGTGTATGTAAGTCCGTTGCAAACATGCGCAGAACAAGTGGTGTTTTTATAGGTATATCTATAAACTGAGTTTGGTCCAACGATTAATGTCGAACGGATAATTACCAGAGCATGTTGGAGAATTCAAGTATTGACAAATTAAAGTGGAAGTAAATCTAAATTACGCCTGACTACAATTAATTATGGACTGTCACCATCGAATTGAGGTTCCTTTGCGTTCTGGAGGAGGCAAGAAGATGAAGAAAAGAAGGGAGCTAGACGCCCTGATAGCACACTCCACGGCAAAAAGGAATACGACGAATGGCCGTAGAGCTACGCATTCCCAAGACAAATTGCTGTCAGTCTCAACGGATGACCCTGAAGATTATGTCTGGGTAAGGCTCATGCAACATTTATTTACTAAATTCATTACATATACAGTGAGTCAAAAAGTTATTGGCCCAGACAAACAATTATAATCGCTGTATACATTGAAGAAAGTATTATGGGAGACTGTTTCGTCCACAAGATCACAAGACTAACTGTCAGTTTTTGAAAATACATTAAATGAATCATGCATAAAACAATTTATTTTCTCCTTGATTGTTCATTAAAACCTATTTTCTTGTAATAGTTATGTGAGTAATCATTTGATTTTAGACAAACGTATCTGGATCCAGTCGTCGTAGCCATCGAAAAAATAATTATTTTCGAATGTGTGGACCAGTGCTCATAGGAATCACCAGCGTTCTAATTGTTGCCATTCTCTATTGGCTTTACTTTGATTTACGACAACAGATTTCTGATTATCGCCATAAAATTGAGGAAGGTAAATATAAATAAAATAAATGCTGACAGTTTTACATGTTTTCTCTAATACATAACATAAATCTTTACAGTATCTGCTATAAGCAAAAACTTTCCTGATACTCTCCAAAAATGGCACGAAACATCGTCATTCCTTTTGAAAAATCAAACGGCAGTTATCTCACAGATAAATGATTTGCGAAAAACCGTGGAGAGTTTACGATCCAATTTCAGTAGTCTGGAGTCAATTGTAAATGCTCAAAGGAACCATGGTCAAGACGAGAAGTTAGTAGCTGATTTTGGAGCCAAAATCGAGGCTGTAGCATCCGATATAGAAGAGATAAAGGAACATTACAATCGTTATATTGAAGTTCAAAAAAGTATTCAGACTGATACTGCAGCATTGAAGGTAAGATCTGAGCAGACAGAATTCACTCAACGAACATTAATGAAATGCGAAATTTATTTTAGGCCAACTTAAGCCAATTGCCTGTACTTCATGCCGCAAATTTACCAAATAATTTCTCGGAAGAGATCAACGCTCTAAACCAGACATTCGAGAATTCTTTGAAGTTATTCCAAAACGATCTTAAAGATGTCAATAACACATTTAGTCAGACAACGAAAATGCTTCGTGATGAAATTTTAATTCATAAGGTACGCGTGGAAAAGTATAATTTTCGTCATAATTTCGACATTTATAATTTTATAGACAAAATTGGACGATTTGTTGGATCGCTCGGAGAACATAACATCTCACGTGGCCACATTGAGTAATAGTTGGCCGGAGTATAAGCAAAAAATCGTAAATGTCGATGAGTCTTTGGACAAAATTGAAAAAGAGGTATATATATATATAGAAAATAGCCAATTCATTTGAGTGCTGGTAATTTAATCATCGCTGTTTTCTTTATTTTAAACAGATGTTGTTAACCAAAAGTGTTAATAATGAATTCGCCGTTTCCATTAAGCAATTGAAGAACTTATGTCGAAGTCATTTGACTGCAAAACCAATCGAAACCAACAACGAACCTTTGCCAATAACTCAGGTAAGATAATACTACTAACTATCAAGTGTTTTATATTAAACATTGTTTTTGCAGTCCGATGAAAATTTGCACGATTCATCATTAATGCCATTAGCCAATGCTACAACTAAATTACAGGAACCCTCTGCGCTGTAAGATGTGCGTTTTAATTGAAATAACTTTTCATTCTGCACAGTGGTCGAAGAACGAAATTTCTACTACTAAATATATGCCAAGTCATATGCCACCAACTTAAAATATACGTAGTACGTATAATAAACAAATTTGCAACAAAACTTGCGATGTGAACATTTTTACATTATAGTCATTAAATTAAATTTTGAAAATACATAGACTTAAAGTGTGTGATTAAGCTTACAATTGTTTTCACGTAGAAAAGTTTTAATTGTATATAAGCATTCTGTAAAATATATTTATGTATAGTTCCACGTAATATGTACCTTATTTGCATATACTTATTAAAACACTACAAATTCACAGAATAAACCAAATTTAATCGAACTTGTGGAACTCACTCGGGGGGTTCCATGGAGAATAAGATTAGTAAGATCCCAAAAGGCCAATTTTAATCAAATCAAATCAAGGTAATTGCAGAAACTTAGAATTTCCATTTAATGCTCAATGAAATTCTCAACTTCAATGATATATCTAGTTCTCAATCATCGTTTTCCGACTCCTCAAACTCATCGTCATCATAGTCGGCCACCTCTTCATCAATATCGGCAGCAACTTTCTGTTTGCTTTGGAGCCAGGCACGATAAGCAGCTTCTTCCTCTACGCTAGGATCGGCGGCTTCTATAAAGTCCTCAGGTCCATGACCAAATTCTTCTTGAACGGCTGGCAGATGCTTGAAGGGCATGTTGCGAGAAACGTATTTGTGGCCCCAGCCCAAATAAATTGATTCACAAGTCTGTTCAAAAATGAATGTAAAAGCACCAGGCCAAACATTTGATTGCATGACCAACATGCGTTCTTTTTGATTGGTGTACCTGCTAGTTAAACGGACTAGCCATGGTTGTGGAACTTCCTCTTTCGCGTCACTCCCACAAGATGATAAGATACTGGGACCAGTTTCTGGCTGAAGAAAGCTATCGAGCAATCCTTCTTCGTCGCCCTCTTCTTCATCTTCGGCCTCCTCCTCATCCATCTCTTCTTCCAGCTCTTCCGTGAGACGCATTTTCAGGTAACGTGCCAAAGCCTTCTCTCTTTCCTTTTTGGCTTTATCCTCATCGAACCACACAACACGTCCTTGATTTAGTATATTTGATCTAACATGAACCCAAGCAATTGGAGTTTCCAGTGAACCTATATGCTCCATTTCATATCTTTCATTTTTTAACAGCATAACATCATTATCTGAAAGAGTTTTAAAACACTCAGTTTTTTAATCAAAATGAAGCAAATCGTCAGGCCGACTTGAATATACCCAACGAAACTCCTTTCAAGGGGGGCGTGACAAAACATAGATATATAGATATAGATATTATAATAGATGTCTATATTAATTTTTCAACATTGTTAAAATTGTTAAGATAATATTTCGAACACCTAAGGAACAGAAGTCATTCCTCACATGTTAAACATATGTATTTTGACTATCAGTGTGACGTTTGAGCAAAATTAAATTTCTTTTGATTAAGTGGTGTTATTCGATAGTTTTTACTTTAAGAATGTCGAGTATTGACGATTCGGCATCAAAAAACTAACATTCTGATGATGCAGAGACACGGCCTGATCGACGGACGGACTTGTAAAAAAAACTTATCTAGAAGTCCTGAGAAACAAATAAACCATGTCAAACTTTACCATCCAAAGTGTCTTCTTCCCCCTCGAAATCCTCTTCCTCTTCTTCCTCCTCTTCTTCATCCAATTCATTGCCCTCGAATAGCCTCTTTTCCCTCTTAGTCATTCGTCTGTAATATCCTTGGGGTGCAATATAAGTCCCAGCCGTAATGCGGGCAATCATAGCGCGTAAGTAATGTTTCTCCTTGCCCGGAAAACATGGATACGAGATCACATCTGCTTCTAGATCTCCAGTAAAAAACTTCTTTATCTGCCGGGAGACAACTATTTGCCTTGGCGTGACAATGGGCAGCTCAATCCAATCGTCATACAACGAATTAACCACGAAATACGAGTATCGATTGCAGCCCAGTCCAATGTACTCTGGCGGTACATCGTAGAATTCAATCTCTTCAACTAAGGGAACAGCGGGCGCTTTTGGCTTCATATGGCCCAACTCCTCTTGCGAATAATTCTCCCAGCCATAGATTCCTGGAGTAAGTTCGGGTCCAATGTGAGATGGAGTTGGTTTCTCCTCTCTGTTCTTCTGCATTTTGAGTGGAAGCTGCTTCTCCCTCATTTCCTGCTCCATCATTACCAATCGTGATGCGATTTCCTCACGTGTCAACGAGGCTTCCACTATATAATAGGAACCCTTCAGACCGTTTATGCATCCCCAGAAACGACACTGCATTATCGATGGGTGTGTCTGTAAGCGATTCATTGCGCAAGCTAGTTGAAATATATCAGCGTTGCTTATACTAAATCCACATTGGTTCCAATAGAATTGAAGTTGCTGAACTCTTTCATTAAATGTCACAAAGTGTCGTGTAGAATCATCGATCACTATTCGAAACTCATCATCAACATTGGTTTTATCCTCCCCAGATAAATCTTCTGGAATACCAAAATCTTCCGCTTCAGTATTATATGGTAACTGTCGAACGAAATCGCTTACATTAATAATCATGTAAGGATTTGGCGTTCCATACAAACCTTCATGGAAAGCAGAATGCTTTTCGCAATGCGAAACATTCGAGATTCTTCAAAGACCCCATTTGGCGGAAAGCGCTCTGGCAAATGGAACTTCTGCTCGCGTACATTTCTACTGAATTCTTCAAAGAAATCAATTACATTCGGTGGTCGCTCATCAATGACACGCTTGATTATATCGCTAATATGGTCGAATCTGTATAAATTAAAGATGTGATTATCACATTATCCCAATATATTTGACCGTTCGCCATGCAATTTGAACTTTATAATAATCAGAAACAAACTCAATAATGACAAAAATATTTTCTATAAAAGGGGATCTATTTTGGGCTCTAAGTTGGACCATAAGTTGGCCGCAACATGACCAATATAACACCAACCTGTGATTTCAAAATACTCACAAGTTATCTCCACTTAAAGTACTATATTGTTGCATTATTGATTTCGCTACGTTCAGTTCGTAGCCGATATTTGGAGGCTCAACGCGTGAATCCTTAAGAAGACATTGTGAATCAAATGCACCATTTGATATGGTTGTCGATGAGGAGGAAGATGAGGATGTTATTATATTTGAGCATTGTGGAGAACCTTCTGATTCATCCGTTTTTTTCTCGACTGCTAGTTTGTTCTTTTTCTTGTTGGCTGCTTTTGGAGGAGGCAGACCAGATCGTGTGCTGGAAGTTGAACCAAACGAAAAGTTTCGGCAAGAATCTGCTTCTGCGTTCATTTTAAGATATTAATTTTGTAAATATGTACGTTGTAACTGAGAGGAAAAGAAAAATTATATTATATTTTTAAATTATATTATTAGAGCATCGAAAGGTAAGGCCTATTTCGTTACAAAATGTATGTTAGCCCAAAAGTCTTTTACCTTCAATTCGTTTAAAGACTGAGTAAAAAACGTATATTCGTATATATTTTAACTAAAAAAAAAAAATGGATCCCGCACAAAGAAAGGTATTGTGTATCGACTTATTTAGGCTAAACACATACAGATTCAAAGAGATCGACATGGCCATGAAAGAAGATAGGAAAAACACCAAAAATCAAAACGATTTTGTTAAACTGTGTAATGTAAACAAACAATAAATTTATACTACATTCATCAAACGAATCGGCTTCGTCGCACAGCGTTTCGTTTGGAATGGAAAAGTATTAATGGGGCTCGATTTTGAATTGACCAAATTACAAAATTATGCATTTTTTATAATTTAGTAATTTTTTATTTTATTTAGCTATGAATATTTAAAGTCAGGCCATTTTTGAACTTTTTGAAAGAGTGCAGTTTGCGTTTGCGGATGAAATTATGCCATTTTTTGTGGGCGTGGCAGTATATGTAGATTTGTTGTAAAAACTATTCCTTGGATATTCTAATTTTTGCTGAATGAAAATCAAGTTTATATCCTGATTAGATTAAAAGTTATTACCAATAATGACCAAACGAGCTACTGTACATCATTTGCATATGTGATGAGCAATAATAATAACGATTATAGTAATAGTACAATCAATATAACAAACTTTATTATTCAACACACATTCTTAAAAATACGTATGTATGTATACATTTCTGATGCGCTGAATATTATTTTCAATATATCAAAATCGAAAATACCGTATTTAAATCTTGATTCCTGCTTTGGCAGCCTGAGCTCTGTATTTCGTAATATAGACTTCCTCAGGGTCATATTTGTCTTGCAGGGTCTTCCATTCCTCTGGCTTGTTGTCAATAATGAATTTAATGATTTTGTCAGTATTTGACTTTTGTCTTTCACTGCACTTGCTGCACTCAGTTTTCAATGCGTCGGGCAGATGCCTCTTAAGCTCACGGGCCTCGGGTGTGCATTTTCCAGTTTCGGCGAGACACTTGTAGTAGTTGTTAAATAGACGATCGGATTTTAAAATTTCATCCACATCAATGTTATCATATTTGGTCGTATACGGGTCATCAGCAACAACCAAAGCTATCGTCAACACTAACAGTACAAAAACCGCCTTCATTTTGGATAAGCTGCATTAGAAAAATGGGGAAAAACACAAATTAATTAAACAACAAATTACTACTCTTAATCTACTATTTATTATTTTGAGCTTAATTCCATATAGTAGCAAGCTATTGTACAAGGTCCCATGACTTATGACTGTAAGTTTTTCTGAAACCATTGAAGCGAATCGTAATAATTTGCAAGAAAACTTACTGTAGGTATATATTTACTTATACATACATATGTGACCTTAATGGCAGGGGGCCAAGTGACTGTAGTTGTACTACAAAAGTTTCCCCTACTTGAACACAAAGTCACTAACTAACTAATTAATAGTACATATCCCAGATATTGATGGAGATATGGATGATTCAACAAGAAGGAGGCAAACTAGTTTGCCGGCTTAAAGTCTACTCTAAATGCTCTCTAATTAGACCTCGATGCATATGCATGAGTGCAATTAGATAATTTAGAATTTGTCGGTAAGTTAATTAAGGTGAGAAATGTTAATATGTTTTTTAACGAGACAGCATCTGACGTTAGTTCGTCTGAATATTGGCTAACTAGTATGTATGTTACCGATTAAGTCAAGGGCTTTTCACACTAAATAGAAGCAATGCACATAACACACTTGGCAAATAAGCAAACAAGCAAATTAACATTAACTCATAAATTTATACGTTATAGACACAATCAAAGTGAACCAAATAAATGATAGATGAACCTCCTCTTACTATATTGGTCTCAAACAATAAGCCGAGTCGAGTCGAAGACGAAGACGAACTAGTTGTGTAGTAATGCAAAAGCTTGAACTAACTGATGAATATGTCAATGGAGTTGCCTTTTATACCTGGCTTACGATTGATTTTCAAGTGTAATATATACATGGATAGATATATGTATGTAAACATATACATACATATATGTACATATATATTTGTACATACGCAAACAGATACAAACATATACATACGAAAGGTTGTAGATACTTTAGACTTTTAGACGTAAACCGTTTTCGTTAAAAAGTCAAACTGGTGATTAGTCAAAGTACGCTATTAAGTTTATATAATTTTTTCACAAAAAAATAATATTTAATACTTACTGTAAAAGTCATACTAAGTATATATTAAGTGTACTTTCATTCTATATATTGACAGATCAAGTAATAACATTTGACGACCTACGATTTTAAATACATATAATACTTAAGATTAGGAAGCGAGTTTAGTTCTGATGATCCAACAACAGATGTTCTATTTCTTCCGCTTTATAAGAGCCCACTCTTTAGAGAGTACATACGTATCATAAATTCGAAACTAGAATCTGCAGTACTGCATTCTGCTTTCATGCAATTCAAATCAAATGATTTAACGATTCTATCATATTTAAAATTGAGAACATTCTGATACTGAAGTTGCAACTTAAAAACACTTGGCTTAATGGACAAAGTAATTTTGCGATTAATGAATGACCGATTCGAATGAATACTTCTACATAATGTACATACGTGACAAGATAATCAGATCCTTGATCGTAACAAGATATTTAATGATATTCTCGCTGGTTCTAAACATTGGTTTATACCTATGAGAAAAATAGCATTGTGAGTATATAGTATAGTATGTATGTTGTCTCTCAGAAATTAGATCATAAGAAAGTCTTGGCATTTAAGAATTAACGACAAATGATGATATTTAAATTACAAGGATGAAATTTGAAAATCAGTTTTGCCAGAATCTCTCGGACGGTAATATCTTAACAAAAAGTTAATGGAAAATTAATTTATATAACCTAGTCACCCCAATAACTCAACAGTCCAGGAGCTTAAGTGGTTCCACATGATTATCAGAGAGCAGAATAACTTAAGTGCACAGTAGCATTTAAATAATCCGTATTATGGAATCAATCGTATTCTACGGATCATTCAATATCGAAAAATTGCATACTATTGAAACAGCTGCTAGCAAATGAAGTAATCTAGTAGTAAATGGATGAGCAAATTTTGTTAGATCGATTACTTTGTGTTTAATTACATTATTCAGCGATAAAGCAATTCACAAATGCTTATGAAAGTGAAATCAGCTGTTTCACATCCCATACAATTCTCAACCGTTCCCCAAACATAAGGTCGGTGGAACAGGGTTATTATTCCGTTGAATATTTTTCGCGCAATATACTTCTGTTCCATTCCATAAGACTTTTTTCATTCCAATTTCATGTTCCAAACTGACAGTTAATTTGTAGCCATCAAACGACTTTAGAAATGTTGGGCGTAAAACCGTCGAATGCACACGATGTGGCAACTCTGTGTACACTTGAGAAGGTCGTGTATGTGTGCCAGCTGAGTGAATCAAAGTGATTAAAATCAAAAGTACGAATTGATATTAGTTGATTGTTGATTAGTTGATGTCTAATATAATATTACAGTATATTTGCAGTTCGTTGAAGACAAGCATTTCCTTTGCAAGGTATGCCAGTGTACTACAGATTTACGATAACGACTGACCGAACTTTACTTATTGATTTTAGACACAATTGTCATCTTCGGCCATATATGTAGAACGAAACGGATGAAACATGCACTCTCAAGGACAGGGTCAACAAACGCAGCAGCAATCCTCGGCGCATTCCTTACTGCAGCAGCAAGCTCTTGTGCCTAACAATAATGCAGTTGGAAAATTAAATGAACACCAACCTCAATCGCTATCGTCTGTCGGTAAGAATACGCATCACAACATTTTGTAGCTTTTACACACATACATCCATGCTCAAACACACACACATACGATGGGTACACGTGAATAGGAACACGCATGTGTATTGGTGCCTATACACAATGGAAAATTCCTCCAAGCCGATGTCAGTGTATGCATAATTATGTATGTATGTATGTCTGGTTATGCATAGGGTCTATCTATGTATTGGTGGGTCAGTGTCAATTTGGAGGATTTTAGTTATTTGCCGATATATGTATGTACATATTTATATAAATACCCTGCAGTACGCGTCCGCGGAGACTCTCCGCTGAATTTACGGCGACATGTCCCATGTCATAGGGACATTCAACGGAAAATGTATGAACAAGTTGCGGCGACATTAACACGGAGAGTTCCTAGCGTCGAGGAAACGGGACACACGAGCGAAATGTCCTAAGGTTTTCCTTATAGCTCGGGACGCACGAGCGACATATCGGCGGGACATCCTAAGGAGTTTTGCAAACACACCTACAATTGTCTTTGCATATTTCCTTGGTATGTCCCTACGAAATATAAGGACAACCTTAGGACATGTCGCTCGTGTGTCCCTATGTTTTCTTTACAATTGAAGGGGACATTCTGGGGACATAGGCAAAGACAATTGTAGGTGTGTTTGCAAAACTCCTTAGTATGTCCCGTCGATATGTCGCTCGAGCGTCCCGTTTCCTCGACGCTAGGAACTCTCCGTGTTAATGTCGCCGCAACTCGTTCATACATTTTCCGTTGAATGTCCCTATTGACTTTGGACATGTCGCCGTAAATTCCGCGGAGAGTCTCAGTTCTTCTATACAAAAAAACACAGCAGTTTCGATTTTAATTCATTTTATTTATTTTTGTTTTAACAATGTATGTACATACAAACATATATAGATATTTATGACTATTCTCGCCAACCATCGACTCTGGAAAAAAAAAAAAACATAAATAAATAATAGGTACAATAAAAATAATAATTTCTATTACTTACCCAGTAAATTGTTTAGACAATGCTGCGCGTTCTGAATAACCTGTTAATGTTAATTTTTTTAAAGTTGTATAACAATTAATTATGTTTTCATAAGTTAAATACAGACTTACCTCGAATATTTGGAAGTTTCTTTTAACAAATTACCAATAATACTTACTTTAAACAATTTTTTTCACTAATCACAAACTCACTACGCAGCAAATGTAACTCAAATGAACAGAGAAACGAAAATTACATAGTGACGCGAGCCGAAAAACAAAAACGCAAGTTCTGCTTTGCTTTGTCTTTTTTTGTCCTCCGTTTTTCGTCTATTTTTTTCAAATTATTTTACAAGAAATTGTGTTTGCTCAATTCTTTGCGGTAGCCGAAAGTGCTTCGACGACGACATTCGATCGTTCGGGCACCGTCGGCTGATCTTTGCTTGAAAACGCTGGCAGAATTCTTTTCTCTGCCGACGTCGGTGTTATGGACAATCCGGCGACATTTCGCCCAGGGACATTTGGTACTGGAGGGTATCTATAAATATAAAAGTAGTAAATGTTCGTTCGTTTGCAATAAGGGAACAGAGGCAAGCGTGACCAGTTCAAAGAGTACTCTTAACTAAAGGATCAATATTATTACATACATACATATACAAATAAGAATGGCAGTTTTGACCCACCGGCAAAACATCCCTCATTGATCCCTCAGTTTGGCAGTTTCCCAAGACCCATGCGTATTAGTCATTGGATTGAGTTAAAGTAAGGATTCGCGCTTATTTGGAATATTTATGATTTTAATAGAATTTTAAAAAATATATGAAAAGGTATTGACCATAGAGAAACTTTACATATTTTTTCCACTTGATTACATTTTCCACTAATAAATTCCCTCCTTACCTTGTTTAGGTTTACTGGAGCTGGCTCACAGGGAGTACCAAGCTGTCGACTATGAAAATGCCGAAAAACATTGCATGCAGTTGTGGCGCCAAGATAGCACTAACACTGGAGTACTCTTGCTGCTATCCTCCATTCATTTCCAATGCAGACGCCTGGATAAGTCAGCGCAGTTCTCCACATTGGCAATAAAGCAAAATCCTGTACTTGCAGAAGCTTACAGGTAAACAATATTACATAATAATCTAAAATTTACATTGTGATAATTCCAATTACTACATTTTGCTATGGAATATATGATGATTAGCATAGGGTTTTTAACAAGTTATTCTATTTGCCGTAATTAACCGTAGAATCTCGATTCTTGCGACACGAAAACTGTTCTAACACGCATTGAAGATTTTTAAAAATATAAAATACATTTTTACTCTGAATTTTAACTCTTGTAAACGAATAGCAATAGAATGTATATAAAATATTTTTAGTTGTATTTAATCGAAGATTCAGAACATGGGCTACATGTTCAAAACTTGCGCAGAGCTCGATTTTCATTGCGATCAAGAATCGAGATTCTTACTGTATGTAAATTTATCAAAAATTTTCAACTGCCTTGGAGCCAATGTATTTAAAAGCAAAGCTTTTTTCAGCAACTTAGGAAATGTTTACAAAGAACGAGGGCAGCTACAGGAAGCATTAGACAACTATCGTAGAGCTGTACGCTTAAAGCCCGATTTTATAGATGGATACATCAATTTGGCTGCTGCTTTGGTTGCTGCGCGGGATATGGAGTCTGCAGTCCAAGCATATATCACAGCATTACAATATAATCCCGTAAGTCATCAATAATCCGACGCATTCTTACATTTTCTTTAATAATCGTATTTTCATTTAGGATTTGTATTGTGTGCGAAGTGATTTGGGAAACCTTTTAAAAGCTCTTGGTCGCTTGGAAGAAGCTAAAGTACGTGCAACTAATACATCACAAAGAAATCTTTTAACTCTAACAACTTAATGCTTTTTTTTAGGCTTGTTACCTGAAGGCGATCGAAACATGCCCCAACTTTGCAGTGGCATGGAGCAATTTGGGATGCGTTTTTAATGCCCAGGGTGAAATTTGGTTGGCCATACATCACTTTGAAAAAGCCGTCACCCTTGATCCAAACTTTTTAGATGCGTATATAAACTTAGGAAATGTCCTAAAGGAGGCAAGAATATTTGACAGGTTAGTAATTATTATGATTAAACTATATAAGAGTTTTGGGCTTAACCATGGAAACCTATGGATAAAGATCTATTGATGTAGGTTCATGGGGTTTCGTACCAAGCATTATGGATCTAAGCCATTGATATTGAATTGATATTGCTTTTGGACAGATATTTATTTGAAAACCAACCTTTAAACTGATCGAATTTATTGATAAGCTATCATAATTGAATATATAATCAAAAATGAATCGACTCTGACTTATCTTAGGGGTAAATGATGTCTTGCGTAATGCACCAATGTGATCTAATCTAATATTTTCTTTATTTAATTGCTGCTTTCTAAGTAGCTATAACAATCACTTATATGAATAATGAATCCTTATATAAATAAAGTGTACACTTTGTAATTTAACGACCTTAGTAAGTCACTCGATCTCGTTACGCTCTTGAATCCTAAAAACTATGGTTAAATGACCTTTTGTCATGGTCAATGGATTCCATGCGTTTCACTCAGAGCACGTCTAATCTATGCCACAGGACATTTCCGTATTTTCTATAAAATTTATGGCTGTTTTTAATTAAACAGCCAACACTTTGATCTCTACATCGCATAGATTAAGTCGCAACGACGAATTCAAGATACCCTGAACTATTAATTAAGTTATTTTGGTGGTTGTGCGTCAGAGTACTGCATAGTGAAAACTGATATGCAGATGAACAAACATCGTTTATTCCAATGAGTCTTATTCGATATATATATATATATGTATATAAATATCAATTCCATTTTGGCAAATGTATTACAAAATGCCGGTTAGTCTCGCATACTAATTATTGTTTGGTTTAAAAATACATAATATCTGTGGATTATTTTCTAAATCTGAGGACAAGAATGCAAGTATTTTTATATTTTCCTATATATATTTATTTAATTATCATTCCATGTGGTCATATATATCGGTCTCTTAGATCATTATTCCAATTGTTTTTTGTGCAGACAGCCAAACATATATGAACATTCCTCCAAAAAAACAAACAAAAGCACATATATATACGTACACAGTTCACGTTCTATCCGATATACTCTGCAGAGAGTAGGTGAAAATATGAAAATCATTTTGGTTTTGCTGCCTATTCATATATGTATAAGTTTTTCTTTGCTTGTATTCGTGCATTCGTTTATATTTGCGTCAGCCAAGGTTATACATATAGGAATAGGAATACTTACATATTTGCGTTCGGAGCATAAAAAACACATTAAAATTACTTCTACAATTTTTGTGTGTGGGTGCTTAAATATTAAAGTTCTAATATTTTTTATTTGAATATTTAATTAAATAAATAAATATTTTTATGTGGATAGACTCAATATATATCTACGAATATATATATGTCTTGATCAAAAGAGACTGTTCATTACCTTAAAATGAAATATCAATGTCAAGTATATATTTAGAACATCATGGACTGTCAATGCGTTGTTGTTTATACAATAGTACGCATACGATGTCAAGATCAATTGAATGTAAATTCTTACAGAAATAGTAATCATTATTTAGTTCGAGTTATCAATCAAGTCCGGATTCTTTGGAGACGGTAAATATTCAAGGTTAAGTCCCATGTCCGCAGAAAGATCCTTATCTTTTCCCCTCTTTTGTGTCATCCAATTGTTTGTTGTCCGGAAGAAACCTTGAAAACGTTGCTTTTCAGAAATAACTTTTCCCTTTTCAAAGCAAATAAACTAGCTAGGAAATTAATCGATTCGAAATCGATGCTTTTCAATGTTTGTAAACTAATTTCAATTACCTAATTTTATTTACAGAGCTGTTGCCGCCTATTTAAGAGCATTGAATCTATCCCCCAATAATGCTGTCGTCCATGGTAATCTTGCATGCGTTTACTATGAACAAGGACTCATTGATTTGGCCATTGACACATATAGACGGGCCATCGAGCTGCAGCCAAATTTTCCCGATGCTTATTGTAATCTTGCAAATGCTCTCAAAGAGAAGGGGCAGGTAAGAATATCATACACTTGCTTAAAGTTAGTCTAATAATCTAAACTCGTTGTTGTGATTAGGTTAAGGAAGCCGAAGATTGTTATAATACTGCGCTGAGACTATGCTCAAATCATGCGGACTCTCTCAATAATTTGGCTAACATTAAGCGAGAGCAGGGTTACATTGAGGAAGCCACACGACTTTATCTTAAGGCGTTGGAAGTCTTTCCAGATTTCGCGGCTGCCCACTCAAATTTGGCATCCGTTTTGCAACAACAAGGCAAGCTGAAGGATGCATTGAACCATTATAAGGAAGCAATTCGAATCCAGCCCACATTCGCTGATGCATATTCCAATATGGGAAACACACTCAAGGAATTGCAAGATGTCAGTGGGGCACTACAATGCTACACACGAGCGATTCAAATAAATCCGGCATTTGCTGATGCACACAGCAATTTGGCAAGCATTCATAAGGATTCAGGAAATATTCCTGAAGCCATACAATCTTACCGCACAGCTTTGAAGCTAAAACCAGATTTTCCCGATGCCTATTGCAATTTGGCTCATTGCTTGCAAATTGTCTGCGATTGGACAGACTATGATGTTAGAATGAAAAAACTGGTTAGCATTGTGGCCGAGCAGTTGGAGAAGAACAGATTACCATCGGTACATCCGCATCATTCGATGCTCTATCCATTAACACATGAATTTCGGAAGGCTATAGCGGCAAGACATGCCAATTTATGTTTGGAGAAAGTGCACGTGTTGCACAAACAGCCGTATAATTTTGTAAGAGAGTTACCCAGCGACGGACGATTGCGCATTGGATACTTAAGCTCCGATTTTGGAAATCATCCTACCTCACACTTAATGCAATCTGTGCCCGGATTACATGACCGTTTAAAAGTAGAGATCTTCTGCTATGCGTTAAGTCCCGACGATGGGACAGCTTTCCGCTTCAAGATAAGTCGCGAAGCCGAACACTTTGTCGATCTATCACAAATCCCTTGTAATGGCAAAGCTGCCGACAAGATATACAATGATGGTATACACATTTTGGTCAATATGAATGGCTATACCAAGGGAGCAAGGAATGAGATATTCGCCCTTCGGCCGGCCCCAATTCAAGTGATGTGGCTCGGTTATCCGGGTACAAGTGGCGCCAGTTTCATGGATTATATTATCACTGATGCAGTCACTAGTCCCACAGAATTGGCCTATCAATACAGTGAGAAGCTATCATATATGCCTTACACATATTTTATTGGTGATCACAAGCAAATGTTCCCCCATCTAAAGGAGCGAATTATTGTGTGCGACAAGCAGCAATCGACTGTTGCCGATAATGTGGCAGTTATAAATGCCACAGATCTCTCCCCTTTGGTCGAAAATACTGAAGTCAAGGAAATTAAAGAGGTTGTCAACGCACAAAAGCCCGTGGAAATCACACATAAAGTTGCTGAGCTACCCAGCACCACACAGATTGTATCAATGATTGCCACTGGACAAGTTCAAACTTCCCTCAATGGTGTTGTCGTTCAGAATGGATTGGCCACAACACAAACCAATAATAAAGCCGCCACCGGTGAGGAAGTGCCGCAGAATATCGTAATAACAACACGTCGTCAATACTTGTTGCCCGATGATGCTATTGTCTATTGCAATTTCAATCAACTCTATAAAATTGACCCGCAAACCCTTCAATCGTGGGTTATAATTTTAAAAAATGTGCCTAAATCGGTGTTATGGCTGCTGCGCTTTCCAGCAGTTGGCGAACAAAATATCAAAAAATCTGTCAGCGATCTGGGTAAGCATCCAATAGCAACTCTCCCCAACTTGTTTAACTAATTTTTATTTCTTATTGTTTAGGCATATCCCCTGATAGAATAATATTTTCAAATGTCGCTGCTAAGGAGGAGCATGTACGTCGTGGACAATTGGCTGACATATGTCTTGACACTCCATTATGTAATGGGCATACAACATCTATGGACGTTTTATGGACTGGCACTCCGGTGGTTACCTTACCGGGCGAAACGTTAGCTTCTAGGTATGTTTTGCCTAGCATAGCTCCTAGGGTTTAAAGATTAATAAATTCCTCTCTGCAGAGTGGCTGCCTCACAATTAGCAACACTTGGCTGTCCGGAACTTATAGCCCGCACCCGAGATGAGTATCAAGACATTGCTATTCGTTTGGGTACAGATAAGGAACATTTGAAAGCGCTCAGAGCAAAAGTGTGGAAAGCCAGAGTTGACAGTCCATTGTTTGATTGCTCACAATATGCCAAAGGTTTGGAAAAACTCTTCTCACGAATGTGGGATAAATTTGCGCGAAACGAACTTCCAGATCACATCTCGGCAATGGAAGCAAAGTGAAAATGAAATCCTGTCATTATCAAAAAGACTTGGACAAGGCTCTAATACGCCAACAACAATAAGATTTGAACATGCTTTGGGCGAATGATTTTGTGCAGCGGCGCCATTGTCGGCGGCATATATGTTACATGCATACCTAAATATTTTTTCTGTATAAGAAGAAAACCAAGTAAAGTTTAACTATTTACATACTTATTTTTAATCGATTCAAACCTGCTCCTTTATACAATTTTGCCCTTTAATTTTAAGACGTTACATTGTATTAGAAACAAATATTGTCCCATTGGGATACTATTAGAAAATGTGCGGTAAATATAAACAGTGCTTGCTATTGAAATAGATTGAAAATGTATATAAAAAACAAAAACATATATGACTAAACTTAGCCAAAAAAAGGCGGACTTAAATATTTAAAATGTTAAAGGGTACCATCAACAAACTGATGATGAATTTTGGTCTTATATTATCAACAATTAAGATGAATTTTATTCTAAAATTGAACATGTACGTTTTTGATTTCAACACGCTTGCCTGTTTCACCACATTGACAAAGCATTGGCCCACTTCTCACCATTTATCTGAATTCAATTTAAATGGTAGTATATAGAATATATAAATTATCGAGGACTGCAATAATCTACTACTAACGCGTTGGATACACTAGTAAAAATGATTTCAAGGTGATTTTTTTTTTTAAATTACAGATTAACCGGTAAGAAGTAAGTCATTTTGTGTGTTTTAAGATTCAAGACAATGATCTCTGTATATATTACGTGATGTTAAATCGTGCCCTTTCTAATTACTGAATAATCTGGTAACCGAACTGGAATCCCTCCCGTTAGGCCCGCCTGGACCCAGAGCGAGAGAGAAGACTTGATGATGGACATCGGTGTATGTATATAGAAACCACCCTCGATCTGATTGTTCACAATTCTTAAATATTCTGCTATATAAGTATATATAAATCAGTTTCGAAATCTATTAATTATAATACGGGAAATAAAGAATTATTTTGAAAGATTAATTTTCATAGTTTCAGTAATTAATTGATCTATTTTATTTTGAAGCAATAGTTTAATAACAATTTATTTTTGGATGATTATTAGTTAAAAATTTTGCAGATTAACGAGTAATATGTTTGTGTTCACAAAAAGGAATATTTCGACAAATTAGCACAATCCTTCGTCATCGTTGTCTTTGTTGGCCTAAAATAAAAGAGAAAAAGCGATTGCATTTATATCATTCAACTTTAATTTAACTCTTTCAACCCTTTACTTACATTACTTTCATTCTTTCCAGCTGTGCTTTCCAACTGGATGCCTTGTGGCAATGGAATGCTCTTGGCTAATATGGCATACTCGACATCCATATGTCGAATAAAAGGTGATGCTAGCATTTTTGCTGCTAGTTCGGGATCTTCGTCATCAAAAGCTTGCAAAAGTGTTTGCAGTGTCATTACTTCTTCGGGTTCACAATATGTTCCCCATTCTTTAAAGGACTTCTCTGCCTCTACTGAATCTCCAAGACCCAATTGCACCAGCACCAATGCAACAACCAAGCGACCAATTTGACCAAAAGAATCAGTTTGCTGATTTAATCCAATCTCCCTTTTCAGAGCTTGTGTGGCCTCCTCGTATCTTCAAATAATTGTAGTTTTTTTAGTTAAGAAAAAACTAGCTATATTTAAATACTTACCGTTTCAACTTGACCAATATTCTAGATACTTTCGATGCGTACTCGGCTGCTTGTCGTGTGGAGTCCTCAATCTAAAAGAATAGGGAGTTTTAAAGGCTTTTTCCACAATGATTGTTTCCATTATAATGTACCATTATCACTTCACCAGCATGTTGATAGAACCGGAGAGCCATCTCTGGATGCTTTTGCTCAGTTAACTTGGCTGCTTTGTCCAAGGCTGATGCCGCAGCTTCAGGCGAACCATGTTGCTGATACAGACTGCAAGCCTTATTAACATATTCTTCCACCTCTGTTAGTTTGTCCGAATCTTTTGATAGTAAGATAATCTAAAAAAGGTCAAAAAAATATTTGATAATGATGTTAAAAAGACAATCTCTCACTTATAAATTTGTACATTTTTATTCATATTGGCAAAATATCGAAAACAAACAAAGGATATACTTATGTATGCATATATCTACATACCTGTTCGTAGCACTTTGCAGCATGGAACCAGGATTTGTTGTTTTTATAACTGTCTATAGCTTTTAAAAAGCAATCCTTGCTCTTATCGTACGATTTTGCTATTCGGTATGCAGTAGCTAAAAATAATATATTGAAATTCTATATATCTGCCCAATTTTCACTAGATTAAATTCAAAATTTAAGACGAGGAGTGGTTTGTTATCGTTTCTTTTTTGAAGTAATTCGGATGATGATTCATTTGAGGATTCGCCCGAACTTGTGTTGTTAAACTTTGATATGTTGGGCAAACTAATACCAAGGTTTAACTAGTTAAACAAGGTAAATTATCCAAATATGCACATACCAGCTTTGGAATATTCATCAGCTGCACTATCATAATCAGGTACCCATTTCAAGAGACTTAGTTTCAAGCTGCGAAGCACAAAAGTAAGTTTTTCTTTTTATAAGGGAAGGGAAAGATCTAAAATATATACCTTTTCTCGGCCTGTCTTACCAACTCCTCCGCTTCTGCAATTTTCTTTTGAGCTGACATCATAAAATCGACGAAAAATCGATTTACGTTAGTGTGGCCATGTTTCGATTTTTGGTGTGGCCAAGTTACCCTTTTTTTGTTTTCTCTCGTTTATTAACAGATGCCCAAATAGGGGGCGCAAATATAGTTATCGATAACTATTTCGGTAATCGGACTGCTCGAATAGAGGTCTCTGAGGAGTAAAATATAGGGGAAAACCGCTTCATACAAATTTTTTTGTCATTTTCGGCACCAGATTTGAATGTCAATTGATAATTCAAATTCAGAGCAGCAAAAAAGATATGATTTTTTCAACATGAAATATCAATTGGCATTTAAACCTGGGAAACTAAATTTGGACCAGATTGATGTCAAAATTTTTAAAAAAGGAGTCGTTATTTTTTTGCCCCGAATTTCTAAGCTATTGATAGCATTTAAAAGCTTTGCGATATTTAAAAGTTTTGATGGCAGTTGCGGCCATGTTCTCGTCAATGCTGGTCATTCTGTGCTCAGCTATTACCTGGCAAGTGGTAACCACTTAGTATTAATAATAATATGTCAACTTTATCAATGGAATTTTTTTTGCCATTGACAGTATTGTGATCCGCCAGTTATATATAAAACTAAGAATATTGAATGCTTCACAACTCCGAAATTCTCTGCGAATGCCTCGTGCTATATTAAAGCTATCAATTGGAATAAGGCCACTGCTCACATGGATGTGGATCTTATTCAACCTTTAAATAATATTTCAGTAAGTTTACTAAAACTCCTATTTTGATTTTTTGGCAGACATAAAGTATATAAATTTATCTAGATACGTCTTCAGGTCTTTAAAAGAGATTACTCTAATCAGTTTCAACCTTGGCTAATCGATGTGCCAATTAATATTTGCGATATAATTGCCAGACGAAACTATTTACCGTATGGCACCATAATTTGGAAATCGGTGAAGCGCTTCTCGAATTTCAATCATTCCTGCCCTTTTATGGTAATATGTAATTTGGTTTGATTTGGAATTTTTTCTCAAATTAGTGTGACATTTGAATAATTTTTAGGGTCATTTGTTTGCACGTGATGTGTACATGGATGAGAGTTATGTGCCCATACAAATGCCATTAGGATTGTATCAGTTTTCAATAACTATATTCGAGAATTATCAACGGAAAGCCACAGATTATGTTGGCGCCATCAAGTTCTATGCCCAAGCTATGGAACCAGTGAAATTAAAAAAAAAATCGCAGCAATACTTCGCCGCGAACATAAATGAACAAAATTGAATTTTTAAAATTGTATTTTATTGTTTATAATAAATATATATATATATATTCATATATAGTATAGACTTTTGGTTTTTTTTTTTTTTAATACATAATGTATACTAAATTATGTTGCTTGTTGTTTCGTTTATGCTTTAGAACTTAAAATTACAAAGGTTTTTATCTTACAAGAAAAGTGGCGATTCACTTTTATATATATTTTCTTTGTTTTTTTTTTTTTTTGTATATCTTAAGTTAATTATTTTTTTTTTTCTTTTTGTGTTATTTTGTTTTGAAATCATTGTCTTCCATCATAGTTGGTAGTTTTAGGGGTATGAAAAAATACTTTAGTCCTATGCTATTTGTTCTTAGAATAACAACTTATTTCAGTGCTATGCTTCCAATATATCTTAGTTTAGCAACCAACTGACGTATATGGCATAACAAAATTGAATATAATATAATAATGTATAGATAAAGATAAATAATGTACAACATGTTCAAAATCAAGTGGATCAAGGGGGAATAGTAACATATAGAGGGATTATAGATAGGACAGATAGAAATAAATAAATAAAATTATTGAGAACTTATAGGGAACTTAACACACTTGAAATACATTAATTAGTTGCAAAGGAACAAATTATATATACATATACATATAATATATATGTATATATAGTTAGTTATACGTATGTACTATAGTATTGATCAAGTAAGTAGAATAACTAAATAATACAGAGTAGTTTTCTTTCATCTGAAAGTTTTCGAAATTATTCTAAACATATTTATGTATCTGTTTGGCTGACCAACGAAATATGTGTTTTATATGTATAAGTATTTATAGTTACAACTGGTTTTTGGGTGTCTCTCTCTTGAAGGCCTTAAATCTAATTAATATTAGCTGCTTACACAATATATTATATCTTCATATTAATGATGCCTTGAAATGTATATATGTACATACATATTTGATTCATTTACAACACGGTGTGGTTATGTGTGTTGAACAACATTTGATTTGCTTTTCTTATTGAAGTTATTTTTTAGGCATTTCGATTTATACATATAAAAAATAATTATTTCACTTTTCTTCTTCTGCTTTTCATACCAACATTGAAGTACTCATAATATCAAAATTTTATTTTTCTTTAGCTTGGCTTCTTTCTCTATGGTTAAATCATTAATTTTACTCTTTGATTGGTGGGCCAAATGTGTCGATTTTTTTGTGTGTTTTGCCTGGGGATTAAAGGAGAGGAGACAGAATTGTTGCCGACAAGGCAAAGCTATGAGTAATGAAAATTACTGCAAGCTTTGCTTCATGAGCAACATTCTAAATGATTGTGATTTTAAAAGAAGTAGGTGGTCGGCATTATGGTGGCACTGTTCAAAAATCGACCCATTTGGCCACCCATTAGACCCTACGCGGCAAATAGTTGGGCAGCAGCAGCAGCAGCCGCCTGTTGTTGCTGTTGCTGTTGCGGCGCCGCTGCCAAAATGGGTATTGCTGTTCCATCGGCTGTTAGCAACAGTGTCTGTGTGGGTGGAGGTGGGGCTGCTGCTGCTGCTTGTGTGGTAGGCGTCGGTGTCGGCTCGGCCAGCGCCGCCACATTTCCAGGCCAGTCGGGCAAGGCTATCAGTTGCTGTTGTCCTGCTTTGCTGGGATGCGGCACTTGGGTGGCAGCTATGATGCTACCATCAGCCGATTGCAACAATATGGTATTCGGAGGCAAATTAAAGCAAGTCACTGTACCATTGGAGGCCACCGTTTGCAATTGCAATGGCGGCGGCGCTGGCAGGGGCGGCACTGGCTGAGCGGCCTGCGGTGTCAGCATTAATGTTGTAGCAGCCACAGAGACGGGGGCATGGGGAGTCAAGTCCAGGCCATCGTTGTTGTTTTCGTTCAGCGATTCGTTCAGCTCCTCGGTTTCTTCTTCAATTATCTCCTCGACTAGATCATCTTCATTGAGCTCCTCAATAATATCATCCTCCTCCCCATATGCGTCTGCTGCATCCATGGTTGCTTGTGTAGACATTTGAACACCCGCCGGTGGGGAAGGTGTCGGTGTGGGCATGGCTGTTAATGCCGTACCCTTGGGTATGCGAAATTTACGCAGAATTTGGGCAGTGGATGAAGATAACGAGCATAATGCGGCAGCATCTTCATCTAAATCGCCAACAAGTTCAGTTTCCTCCAGCTCTTGTTCTTGTTCTTGCTCTTCTGGCTGCTGCATCACTTGCTGCTGTTGCTGTTGCTGCTGACGATTCACACGCACTAAAGTCACTCCACCTGCTGCCTTGACATTGCCATTGATGAGATTAAGCTGTTGTTGTTGCTGCTGCTGCTTGCGATTAGCGGCCAACAGTATAACTGGTGTCTTCTTTGTATTGGCGGGTTTGAGGCCATTGCTGGTGGCGTTGATGTTGCTGCTGTTTATCACAGAAGTGTTGGCGTTGCTGCTGCTGTTGTTGTTAAGATTAGGAAGAGATGACAAACCATTTGCATTAGTTATCATGTTAGGCACATAGGACAATGGTTGTTTTTGGTTTTTCTTGCTGTTGTTCTTGGTTATTCTTGTCTTATGTGTAACAAAATCAGCAAATGTGTCAACAAAACTGACCGCATTGCGATTGCCGCTGGCATAACTATTGCTCTTGTTGTTGCTACTTGTACTGCTGCTACTGCTGCTGTTGTTGCTGCTGCTGTTGCAGTCGACTGCAAGACAAGCGCGCGAATTTGCCTGCTTCATGATGATCTCTTCATAGTAAATGCGATTCGTTGCCGCTTGGCGTCGCTGCCAGGATTCTTCATTAGAGGATTGATTCTTGTTGTGATTGTTGTGTCTGTTGTTGTTGTAGTTGTTGTTGGTAGAGGAGGAGGTGGTGGTGGAGGTTGTGGTGGTGTTCATGTTGCTCGTGTTTTTGGGTTTTGTGTAGGGCCGCTTGAACTTTTCAGAAGAACCTGTCATCGTTGTTGTTGTAGTTTGATGTGATGGAATGTGTTTGTTGTTTTTTTATATCATTTTTTGTTTTTTGTTTATGATTGAAATGTAGTTTTTTTTTTCGTGTGCAAATCATAAAGAAATAACACATAAACACAAACAACGGGAAATTGGAAAAAAGAACAGAAAAAAATAAAAGTATTTCGATTAGCAATTGTTTTTTTTGTTGCAATTTTTACTTAACATTAGATGTTAGTTTTTTTTTTCTTAAACTAAAAGTTAATATGGGTTGTTTTTAGTAAATTATAATAAAATTACTTATGATCGATTTATTGAAATTTTTGTGGGTGGACACACTTCGAATGTTTCTTCGAATGGAATTCAACAATAATGAGATAATCAAATTTGATTTCATTGAAATTTACTAATAATTTTGGGTGAACAATTTATTTGAGGAAAAAATTTAAACAGTATCAAAAGAACCAATATCGTATTAAAAATGTTAAACACAAAAAACGAGACAACACAAAACAAGAAAAATAAAAAGCATATTTCAGAAAAAAAAAACAATAAACGTACACATACCTTGCACTAAAAAGTCCAATTTTCAAATTCTTTTTTAAATATTATATATTTTCTTATTATTTTATTTAATTGTCGGATACGTCAAATAGAAGAGAAACTTAAGCAAATTGCAATTGCTGATCTGTGTGTGTATGATTTTGATGGTGATGGGAGGTGGGGTAGATGAGGGAATTGGATGAGGAGATTGGAGTGTGAGTATTGTTTGAGATGACTTTCGATTTGAGTACAAATAGATTTGTGGGTTTTTTGAATGGATTTTGGATTTGTTAATTGGTCCGCTTTTTCAGCTAATTGAATGAATTTCTTCCATTTGCGTTGTTTTTGTTTAGTTAATTGAATTTTATTCCGTTTATATTTGATTTCAGTTATATTGGTCTTTAAATTAAAAACATCTTGCTTATTATTCTTTCATTTTTTCTTATTATTTTTTTTTTTTTGGTACTTTGGCTGCAGTTGTTGTCGTTGGCTTGGCTGTTTTCAGAGGGCTAATAGCACGGCTTCTGATATATCGTAGCTATATATCGTTTATATATCGGTTATATATATATCGTTTATATATGTGGGTTGATTTGATTGATTGATTGGTTGTTGGTGGGTTGGTTGTGTGTACATAAAAATAAAACAAGAGAAGAATAAAAAGAAAGAAAAAAAAGAGAACAAAATCGGTTTTGGTTTTCACTTTCGAAACAATAAGCGAGAGAGAGAGAGAGTAAAATATAGAAGTGTCTAAATTTTGACAGAATCGGGTTAATGGAGGACTCCTTTTTTTTAAATTATATAATTAATTGATTCTTTTGTTCACCAGAAAAGCAACAATAAGCCACACAAAAATACAAAGTGCAAAACGGTTTTTTGATAGATAAATAAATAAATAAATGCACAAAACTTGTTCAATACAAATTACAAATAAAAAAAAAATAAGATAACTAAATAATGTACTTAAAAAAAATTACAACAAACAAAAATGAGATAACTTAATTAAAGTAAATATGTAAATTAAAACTAAACTTGGTTAATGCTTAATGTACTCTGATGTAATTTTTCCGTCATATATTGTTCAATTTGCGGCTTTCATCGGCTTAAGTGTTGCTAAAGTGTTTCGATTTTTGTTTTTAGTAGCATTTACAACGGCGCTGTTCAACTCTAAAATACGTTTTTTTTTTTAAAGGAAAATGGAAATGTAACGGAGCAATAGCAAGTCGCTGCCGCCGCCTACGCAACAAAGTAACAGACAGTTTAAGATAAAGTAGAGAGAAGAGTAGGAGGTAGAGAAATAGACAGAGAGAGAGAGAGAGCAATAGTATCTAAAAACGAGCGTATTACACACTAGGATAAGAATATTAAAATTTAGATAGAGATTAAGATAGATACAGAGATCAAAATAGTTAGGTGGAGTGTGATAGAGTTTCGTTTTTTACCTAATTTCTTTGGTCTCCAGCAGCGATGAGGTATTCACATCGTTAACCGCATTAATCATTGAGGTGGGCGAGAAGGGCAGGTGATACATGGAGCTGGCATCCAAGGCATAGGCATCGGTGCTCTTGATTAGCAGCTCATTCTTAAGCTCCATGAATTGCTGATGCGGATTATGGGTGGCGAATTGCTGTTGCTGCAGCAAATGCGTATGTTGCTGCTGTTGTTGCTGCTGCTGCTGCTGATGGTGCTGCTGTTGCTGTTGTTGCTGTTGGCTCTGGTGGGCATCCAAAGCGTTAGCGTTTAACGTTGGCTGCGCATTGGCATGCGTGGTAAAGGTGTATTGCGAGTAGGGGCACAGATCACTCAATTCAGAGGGCTCTAGCTTGGGCTGGAAACTCTGTAGGCCATCGGGTGTTAGAATTTGATAGCTTTGCACAGTGCCAATGACATGTTGTTGCTGGTGTGGATGCTGCTGCTGCTGTTGCTGTTGATGGTGTTGCTGGTGTTCGGCACTTGTGGGCGTGGCAGCTGATGTCGAGGTCAAATAGGTCACATTGTCAAGCTCATAGTGGGGTTGAGATTGCACCTGGTTTTGGCCCTGACCAGAGGGCACTTTGAGACTCTGTTGTTGCTGTTGTACCAATTGCTGTTGCTGCTGCTGAGGATATGTTGTTGCCTGGGCACGCTGCGCCACTGCAACCTGAGGCGGTGGTGGACCTGCTGCTGCCGTCGTGTATATTGTCTGCGAGCCATCTAGTTGCAACGGCACCAGATTACCAGCCTGATCCTGGATCATAATGCTCTGGCCATGAAGTTGCTGCTGCAGAAGTGCCTGCTGCAATTCCAGTTGATTTGAGTAGATCAATGTGGTGGTGGGAGCTCCTGTGGCCTGGCCACCGTTTGGTGTGAGAGCTCCACGTTGCAATGCCGCCATCGAACTGGTTGCTCCGGGATTGGCTAATGCCAGTTGAGCTCCACCGGGCAAAATCATGCCACTAAAGTCGAGAGAGGGCAGTGTTTGTAATTGTTGAGGTTGTTGTTGTTGTTGCTGCTGCTGTTGCTGTTGTTGTTGTTGCTGCTGTTGTTGCTGCTGCTGTTGCGTTGTTGCCGCTGTCGTCTGGGGCACTGACAGGGTTTGAGAAATTTGCTGCTGCTGCTGCTGTTGTATAGTTTGACCGATTTCCCCATTTTGCACTTCATCCAACACACTATCGATCTGGGCCAGACGCTTCTTAGTTGGTGTACTCGATGGAGTTGTGCCATCACCGCCCGCCTTCGATTTGCGAACTCGTGGTGTTCTCGAGGTTCTCGCTCGTTTGGCCGCCGGACCACCCGCTGCTCCTGCATCCGATTTCATTGGCGTTGAATTCGCCGAAGCTGGCATCTGGACATCACCATGTTTATCCTTTTTGTGCATTTTCATTTTGTCCGGACGCGAGAACTCTTTGTTGCAAATCGGACAGGCGAATATCTTGCGATTCTGACCCTCGTGAAAGAGATAGGCATGCCGCTGGAAGCTGTACTTGTTCTTGAATGTCTTGAATATATCATTCTTGGCACATACCAAACAATAGGCCACACCATCAATTATGTGCTCATAGCGGGCTATGTCTAGGCCACGCACACTCATCTTCTCCAGATACTCGCCCTGCTCGTCCTCGGCTATAACTCGAGTCTTGCGCTTCCTTTTCTGTTTGGCCGCAGATGTCACACCCGCCTTGGGCAGTATCTGCGGTGCCCCATTGCTGGCCACCTCGGCCTCGGGCATATGGCTGATTGTGTAACTTATTGTTCCAGCTGCCTGTTCGGCTGCCTCGGCCTCCACTTCAGCCTTGATCACTTGATACTCTTCGTATTGATCATTATCGAGACTTTGCTCTTCGTATTTAACTTGCAGGCCGGCACCCTCATCGCCGCCTTCGTCGTCATCCTCCTGTTCCTCTTCGACCACATGCTGGGGCTCGTACTTGATAATATCCGCTGCCACATTGCTGCTGCCATTGCTCAGACAATCGCTGCTGCCCGGTTCGCTCTTCAGCACATGATATTCCTCATAGGTATTGCCATCGAATTCGATGATCGTGCCATCGGTATTGACCAGAGCTGTTGTCGTTGTTGTTGTTGTTGCCGCCGCTGTTGTTGGCGTGGCAGTGATTGTGGGAGCCGAACTAACTACCGTTGCGGTAGGCAACGTGGTCCCATTGTAGTTCTCAAAAACTATGGTTGTTGGCGTCTGGCCATCATCTCCTCCGGTGGTAATGTAATGATATTGTGGCTGTTGCTGCTGCTGCTGTTGTTGTTGTTGTTGTTGCTGGTGTTGCTGGTCCACTCCTCCGTTGGTATGCAGGATGGAGGACGAACTAATAGTTGTGACCACATTGTCTTTTGTTTATATATTTTTTTGTAACAAAATACATAGTTTTTTTTTGTTTGGTTTTTGGTTCATATAAAAGATGTGTTTGAATGTAATATTTGCATAAATTAATCAGAAAATTAATTGTTAAATGAAATCAATACAAATTCAATTCACTCAAAACAAATTAAATTATAAGGTCGAGTATATATATCATATATAAATACATATATATCACATATATATGTATTTATATGGGTAAAGTTAGTGCAAAATTAAAAGAAAATCAATTATTCGTTTTCATAGATAGGGCAAAAACTGGCCAGATAATACAATAATTGAACAGATTAAACAGATCTGGCCCTATATATACATATGTATATATATAAGTATATATGGGGGCAAACAACTTAGAAAAGTCTGAGTGAATTGCTTTTTGTTGGTGTTTTCTATTTTTCACTTAAATCTAGGCAAAATCTTTAACAATACAAAAAAAAAAAATCAAATGAAGGTATAAATTATTTTGCAACAAAATTAAACTAAAAACTAACAAAATAATTTATTATAATAATAAAAAAAGTATATAGACTAGATAATATAATTGAAAATATGAAACAAATTTACGAAAGTTATAAACAATTTCTTCTGTCGATTGGCCAGAGAGAGAAGAAATCAAGAAAGGCAAGTCAGAAAGAAATAAAGAGGGGGAGGAGAGTAAGTTTACTAAAATTACTTAACTTAAGAGCAACAGAAACAAAAACTTAAACTCTAACTAAATAAAATCAAAAATTTTTAAGTCGTTTCTTCTTTTGTTTCCTATTTTCCAACGCTCTTTTCATAAACAATTCAAAATGATTTGTGCATTTATTTATTTTACTCGAGACGACAGACGACAAACCAGAGAGAGATTGAGAGATAGGGTGACAGAGAGATAAAATATGGAAATAATAATATATATATATATATATGTATGTATATACATTTTGTATGTTTTGCATGTTTGTGTGTATATATAGTGTGGAATCGAAATGCATTGCGTTGGATTTCAAAAAAGTATTAGTTGAACAAATGCTTCGAAATTGTATTTTGTGGGTGAATTTTGGTGGGCGGTTTGGCTTGGAGGGGGCAGGGGGGCGATTGATCACTAGGGGCGGACCAGGTTGTTTAATTTTTCATCTTCTTCTTAACTTCATCTTCTTATTAAATTCAACTCCTTAACATCGCAAACGGAAGACCGACCACAAACAAGGAAATTTTTTTTTATAGATTTATAAAAAGGAAATTAAACAAAAAAGGAATTAGTTACAACAATCAAAAATGATATAAAAAGTGGTTAATGGGATGAAAATGAGAGACATGAGAGACAAAAATACAACACAAGACAAAAAACCAGATTAGAATTAAAATACTTTTGGCCAATTAGAGGGGGGAAACATTTATATATACATATACAAATATATGCATATGTATATATGGGTTAGATATAATTACCAACTACATTTATTATGAACATTCAATAACTAACAATAAAACAAAGACAACAAAAAGAAGAAGACAAACAAACTAAACAAAAAACACAATAAAAACAAACACAAACGAGTGAATAATAAATAGGTATTAAAGTCAAAACTTACCGGCAACATTGGCCACACTGGCAGCAGCATTTTGCTGCTGAGGACTGTTGGCCGTTGTGGTTTGATATGTAACTGCTGCTGCTGTTCCTGCTGCAGCCTGCTGTTGTTGTCCATCACAGAGTATTTCATTTTGCAGCTGATAGACATTGCCATCGGTGCTGGAGCTATTTGTATTATACTGTGGCTGTGGCTGCTGCTGTGGAATGCCATTAAGTGTATTGGCTGCTGGCAACATGTTGATATACACAATTTGTTGCTGACTAGAAGATGTTGTTGGTGTTGTGGATGTTTCTGGTGTTGATGTTGCTTGTATTTTTGTAGTTGGAGTTGCTGGTCTTGGACTTGAATTGTTGTTGACTTGCTGCTGACTTAGTTTTGGTATTTTGCCCTCAAATTTACGCGACTGTTGCATAAATTGCAGCGCTTGATGATCCTTTTTGGCATCTGTAAAATGTCAATCAAAAGGGACTTTAATATCTTGTTGACAAAAATGAGAATAGTAGCAAAATATATCGGGTTGATAATAAAGTGTTACACACACACACACACATATATATGGCCTGTTGTTTGTTCTTGTTGTTGTGGGTGGGTCGTGGGGGACTGGATGAGTGGAGGGGTGGGTGGTAAAAGCGAAAGAAGCATAGAAAAGCGAGCGAAAGTGGAGCACAACCCCCAATTTGGACCAACCAACACCTTGAATTTTAGTAAAACATTTTTTTGTTCTTTTTTGGTTAGTTTCTTTTCTTTTCCTTTTTTGTTTTTGGGTTTTGTAGCTTAGGTTGAAAAGCATTATTCACATATATTTTTTTTTACTTAATTAGTTAAAAAGAAAAAAACAACCAAAAAAAAGAGAATAAATAGGACAAAACAAAAAGAGAGAATAAATAGAGAGAGAGCACAACAGAAAAAAAGGTTTTGTTTTATACAATATTTGGTTTGGACGACGACCTGTGGATTGGTGTGGAGTGGAATGTAGGAATTAGTGTGATTATGATGATGATAATGATGTTGTTGATGATGATGATGATGATGGAGTAGTAGTAGTGGTAGTAGTAGTAGTAGTAGTAGTGGTGGTGGATGTTGTGGTGGTGCTTAAGACGCTGCTTGAGCTCTCACCTCCGGCAACGCTGGTGACAACTTCATTGTTGCCAGTTGTTGTTGTTGCTGCTCCAGGTACGGATGCTGCTGGGCTGGTTGCCGTGGATGTTGCCGATGTTGAAACATCCTTTTTTCGTTTGACAGGCGTTTTGCGGGGCGTGGCAGTATTTGATTTATTGCCACGACCTCTGCCGCCACGTGATGTGGATGATGTGGAGGATGCTGGTGATATTGAGCGATCATCTTTGATGCGTGGACTACGACCTCGACTACCATTACGACTGGAATTTGATCTACGCTTGGTGGCCGCCATCCAATCATCATCATAGTCGGCATCATATCTACGCTTGTGTTTGCGCCGCTTAAAGTCCTCCTCCTCATCTTCATCGTCTGTTGGAATGGGGAACAATAATACCAAACGAGAGAAAGAGAGACGGAGAGGGAAGAGACAAATTAAAGAATTGAGACCGGAAGTTTCCTCTAGTCCCTCACCTGTGCCATCATCCATGTACTCCAGCAACTCTTGTTTGGTCTTGAAATCAGCTGGACTTTGCAAACTCATGGCCTCCTCTTCATTAACATATTCGCCCTCCTCCTCATTGAGAGTTAAAACGCTCTCCTTAAGCATTGCCTTGACATCATCGGGCACATTGGGATTCTGTTGGATCTCATCCAAATCCAAATCAGGATTGCGCTCTTTGAAGCTCTTGGCCTTTGTAGGATTACATTGTTTCTTCATTCTGTTGACAGAAGGATACGGAAGAGGATAAGATTTAACCCCCCTAGCACAACCAAACAAAAAGCGAATCACCTACTTTTTATCACTTATCGTAACATCTAGATGCGGTGGCAAAGGTGCTGCTGTCAATACACCATTAGCCTGATCCTCTGGATGTCGCCCCAAATCACGACCCTCCAGCCATGTATCATAGCGTTCGCTTTGGAAACGCTTCACAAATGTATCCATTGAGATTTTGACCATGTCATTGCTGCAGGTACATTGCGTTGCACGCTTCCCATACTCAATCCAGCGTTCCATGGCAAAATTTGTGGATTCCGCACAATTGAAGCCATGATTGAAGCCAGCATGATAACCAAATGGAAAGGTAATCATAATCTCGCCCGATTCCTGTGTGATCTGCAATCGGCAATCGGGGGTAGGGTGGGTTAAACTAAACGGATCATCAAGGCAGATCGAATTTGATCGCATTTACCTTGCTAACCGGCACATCGTTCTGCTTGAGTATCTGTGGCGATATAAGCGTCATCTTATGCCGCAAATATGCATTACAATTCTTATAGCTGGCCGGAAAATACTGATTGGCAACCTTTTCCAATTTACGACCATATTCCGGTGGCACCACATACCACGTTTTGGGTGCACCGAAATGTAAATAATTAATCGAATACAAATCCATATCCTCGGTGTGCCAAGCGAATGTTGTTTTCCACATACCAAAATACAAATAGGCGGTATTTACTCCATCTATCTGTATATTATAGTCTTTGTTAACAAAGTCCAGTATAGTGCCCAAACGATTGATATTCCAACTCTGCAAAGAGCAACTCAATCAGCATGTCCCCTTTTTTCTCTAAACCCTTCACCATCATTACAATACAAAAACAGACACCCAGTTAAACCGCAAAATCAAATGCAATCCGATAGAATTATCTTTTTGAAAATTTCGAAATTTGGACGATCTAGCTGGGTGTTGGGGGGGTGCGGGGGTTCTAATAACTACTTACATTCTGATCGGGATCTGTGATACTGCCGCTAACATCGGCCCCATAAATGGGCGCCACATATGTGATATTCTTCCAGTACTTCCTCTCAAGATCTTCATAGTCAAAATGCTTTGGTGTGGCATACCGTTCGGTGCTGGCCAATTCGCTAAATTGCTTAACTGTCAGTGGTTTCTTTTGTATATTGATCTGTTGATAGTGTCCTTGTTTCCCAGTAACCACTTGACAAATTGGCGCCGGTATTGTAACATTTAATGCATCGAGATCGTCGTAACCACTACGCCTTGGTACCCATTCCACCGGCGGTACCACTTTAGCCAGTCCGGCCTTGTGTGCACCCTGAGATTCCATATAGGCTACGTATTTGGGGAAATCTTTGAATTCCTCCCAAGTTGGTCGAAAGACCATTATGCGTGGTATATCAGACATTTTCATTAAGAGATTTTCAAGTGCACAAGGAGCACACTGCTATCTGGATTTGCTTGTATTGTATCCTGGAACTGTGATAAAGAAGCAGAAGAAGATATTAAACTTCTGCCCATCGGGATTCTATTGCACATAAATCCCAGGCAAAAGGAGCCAGAGCAGATGCCATGCCCTGCTGTATAGTGTCTTGCCGCTTGCCTGCGTTTCTGCGTGCCCCGTTTGTTGTTGCACGATCAGTCACACAAAAGCAAACATACAGACAGCCAAAAAGAGAGAGAGAGAGACAGAGAGAAAAACAGACGAACAGCTGCAACTTTTCGAGCGCCTTTTTCCCAATGGCTGTGTGCCTGTCGACAACAGCAACAGCAGGCAGGCAGGCACGCAGGCAGGGCAGGGCAAAGCTAGAGGCTGGCAGGATATGCAGTTTCTTTTTCTTTCGTCCTAGATACACAGCCAGCAGGCATTCACATTAACAAAAAAAAAAGGTGCATTGATCGTGGGCCATTGATTAACTGGCTAATATTACCATTTAAGTAAAATATTGTGCATAGTATTTAAAGCCTAATGTTTGAATAAATAATAACAATTTTGGCAAATAAAAATTGTGGCAGGATAGTTAAAACTTCACCCATCCCTCGATTAATTCGGTAGATAAGTTCCTAACAAAAATTCTGTAGGTAAAAATCAAACATATGATATAATATTCATGATTTAAGTATATATTTAATAAACAATAACCCGAAATAGTAAACAAGTCACTGAATTAAGCGCAGAAAACCAAATCCTTATTTTTATAGATTTATTTATTTCAAATTTTATATTCCACATTCAAGAAATATCTCATGGAATAGGGAAAACTTTCTCATAATTGAAATAAATAAGAAATAATAATGTAATAACAAATGAACAAAAAATGTATTTACAAATGTAATAACAAAAAATTAAATTTACGATATTTCATTGCCAATAGATCGTAAACAAGCAAACAAATTTTTTTTTGAATTCAAACCTACACGGTTTTGAGATCGTGTGTTTTTATACCATGCATTCGTAGAATGAAATGGTATATTAAAGTCGCCAAAATGTATGTAACAGGGAGAAGGAAGCTTCTCCGACCCTATAAAGTATATATATTCTTGATCAGTATCAATAGCCGAGTCGATTGAGACATGTCCGTCTGTCTGTCCGTCTGTCCGTCTGTCCGTCTGTCCGTCTGAAGAATCATCGAGATCTCGGAGACTATAAGAGCTAGAGCAACCAAACTTGGCATGTAGACCCGTTTGCTCTGCAGGCAGATCGAGTTTATTTTTTTTTTCGCCCCGCCCCCTTCCGCCCCCGCTATTTGAAAAACAATATTTTGAGCCTCCATATCTCGGGAACTATAATAGATAGAGCTTTCGGATTTGGACATTAGATGCGTGCAGTGTGCACGCAGACCAAGTTTGTTTCAAATTTTGGCCACGCCCCCTTCCGCCCCCGAAATTCGAAAAATTCGATTTTCAGCCGAAATATTTATCGTATCGAAATTAAATTTGGCACACTAATACATGTTACGTATATCTATCATCCCACCAAATATCAAAAGAATCGGAATAAAAATGGCCGAGTTATACATAGAAACGTTTTTCACTCATAGCGGTGCAAGGCAGATGCACGCGAAAAAGAGCGAGATAGCATATGCTGCAAATCACCGATTTGGTCGGGGGGCGCTAAAGTGCTCGTTTCCACAAAAGAGAGATAGCATTTGAAAGAAATTTAATATATATCTCTTCACCTAATGCATGGTATATCCAAGTCGGCCCGGCGACTTACTTACTTTATTGAAAGTTAAGATTGATTGAATTATTATTTTGGAATCATTTCCAAAACACATTAACATAATATATAACTTTTTGGAAAACAAAATTGATTTTAAAATTGTTTTCGAATCATATAATTAATATTGTTTAAAATGATATTTATGAAATTACATAAACTCGAGATAAAAAAGGATATAAAAGAGTTAAATTTAAGAGTTCTAATTGTCCAGTCTATCAGAGATCGAAATATTGCAATTGGTTTACCCATATACACAAATTTATATTTTTCTTTTGAATTGTCGTGTTTTTTTTTTTTGATTGCCAATGCTTGTGAAATTTAAGTATAAGCAAAAGGCATACATACAAACCATTAGGAACTTTTTATTTTGCCCCATAGAGAAAATAAATGTCCAATAAGCCAGCAGCACAAACCTTTTTCGTCTCTTCGTTTTTCGTTACACAAATTAAGCCATGTCTATGTGTAACTGATATGTTTAAAGCTCTGCCAAAAGCAACATTAACAACAAAAAAGGATGACAAGGTTGTTTGAAATATGCGAGCAAACTAGATGAAACAAAAATTTACGCAATTTTGCTACGCAGAAAACTGTACCACCACCCGACGAGGACGATGATGATGACGACGACGACAACGATGAAAGAGGAGAAACCAAGAGCAGGAGCAAGAACCAAGGATAATGACGAGTGCGCAAACTATTTGCTAGTTGGGTGAGAGACAGAGAGAGAGAGAGGCGGAGACAGCCGGAGAGAGTGAAAGAGAGAAACAGAGGGCGAACAGGACAAGGCAGGATATACATATGTATGTATATATGTATGTCTGTATGAAGGGGAAGGGGAATAATTCACATACATACATAAATACAACCAAATGGGCGAGTAGCGAGTAAAGAGAGGTAGAGCCATATGTGTGTGTGTGTGTGTGTGTATAAAAAAGGCGAAATTTAAACTCACTTGTGTTGTGTGTGCTTCGATGGGTTTTTCTTTTTTGCTTTTTTTTTTTTTTGATTCGATCCGATGTAAATCCAAACAAAATGGCAATATTTATAATCCTTGTTTTCTGGCCCAACTGTTATATAGTGGCTGATGATTTGTTATTGTCGTTTTGGCCAGCGATTTTATTGCACATTATTTTTAGTTACAAAATATTTGAATCTTTTTCGGTCTTTTTGCACATTTTTTTCGACACAAGTTTTTTGGTGTTTTGCTTTTTGTTTTAAAAATATATTTTCTTTATTGAACAAATTCTTTGGTTAAGTTAAATGTTGCCCTGCAACATTACTCGAATGGCGTCGTCGTTGTCCTATGTTTTCTTCCAGTCTTTGACTTGGTTTTTGCCGTATTTTTTTATTTTTGGGAGTGGGGCGGCTATATATACATAGATATATATATATATATGTATATATTAATATGAACTATAAACACACACGACGAGCGCGATCCATTAATATGGTCTGAGCTGTCGGAGCTGCGAGAGTAAACTGAACAGTGTCTGATGCCAGGACAACGAACGAATGACGTGACGAAAGAAGAGGAAAAACGAGCGAAACGACGTTGACGTCGCCGCACATACATACATACATAGGCACACATAAGCGGCACGGCACACACACAGAAGCTGAGAGAGCGTTGTCCTTTTAATGCGAAGCATAATGTGAAAGGAAAATTGATATAAAGCGAGAGCAAGAGCGAGATAGAGACATGTACACAAACAAGTTTGACAGGATAATGGAGTGGAAAATGCAGAATTGTGAGGAAAAGCGGCTGCGTCCCTTCGTCCTATAATGCATTTTCCTCTTTTCCTCTTTCGTTTCATTTTATTCCATTTTCGCACAAGCAGAATTAATGTTTTGTTCGGCAAAAAGTAGACGTAGCGAAACGTAGCGATCTGTAAGCCGGCAGGCGACCTACTCATTAGCATTTTGAGGCAATCGTTAATCTAGGGGCTCAGAGCTATGATAAGTCTACATTTAAGTTCACCCGCGATCCTACGAATCGGGACTTCCACTTGAGGTTATTCTTTAGGTACTTGAAAGGTTTCCACATGTCACCGAAAAGTTATTTTTAGAGAACATTTCTTAGAAGAGAAATTACAATTTTAGAGGCTTTACAATAGCTCAATTTCAATGTAAACGACATGTATTGTATACAATTTCACTATTTAGAATTTAACATTTGAAATGGGTTTCATAAAACATTTAGAATTGGCAATAAAATGTATTCTATGGTAAATTTATGTTACTACATTAATGAATTGGTGCCGATCTTGATATTTTACATTAAGTCGAACTGCTACTCCCACTCACTCTACAAAAGCTCTGAAACCCTTCGGAGTTTCAAGAAACCAAACTAATTACTAACAAGCTCAAGCGACGGCAAAAAAAAAGAGGAATATAAATTACAACATGTCATTTGCTGGGCAACGCCTAGTATGGCAGGAAGAAAAGAAAAAAAATAAAAAGGGGGAGTCGAGTTGATAAGTATGACGGGGAACGGCAGGATCAAAGCGTGACCAAATGGAATACGAGTAGAATGCGCTGCTGGACTAAAAATGTAAAAAAATACATGCATATACTGCACTTTTTGTGCTTAGTTTGGGGAGCCATCGAGGAAGAAGGGAAACGGAGAGAGAACGAGAGATCCTGCGCGACTGGAAAACTTGTTTTCAAAAGTAGCTCAAGCATAACGAACGGTGAAAGAGAAAAGAAGACAAAGAGAACAGCAGAGAGAGAGAGAGAGAGAGAACCCAAGCTTGCAACGAGAATGACCAGGCGGCGGCTTCAACTTCCGGCAGGACACGCACATACACACACACACCCATACAGTTGTGTACACAATGTGGTCATTGACTGAACGGTAAAAAGCGAAAACAGGAACCAACAACAAGAACAGCAACAGCAATAACAACTGGCAATGGACGATGATGATGACGTCGTCCTGCTGCCGCTGTTCTGCTTATTCTCGTCCTCGTACACACAACACATGCGCCGCCTCTGCCTTCAAACGAACGCACGTAGAGACCGCCATAATGTGCGTCCCCTTTTTATATGCATCTATGTATGTTTGTGTGTATGCGTGTGTGTGAGTCGTGTCTCGTGTGATTCACAAAACCATTTTTCTAATACAATTTCTCATAAAATTTCAATTCGCTCGTTGCCTCAGCTGCGACAACTACAACAACAACTAGATTATTTATGCTTATTTTTTTTTTGTTTTGTTCAGTCGGTTGGCAGTTGCCTGTTTTCATTATAAGTATGTGTGTGTGTGCGTTTCTATGTATGTATGTATGCGCATGCATATCCTTTTGTAAGTCTAAGCGCCCAGGCTTTGGCGTTACAGCCTCGCTTTGTTACAGTGGTGCAAAACACAGTTTTCTCAGCTCTCACAAAGAAGCGAGCAAGTTGAAATATTCAGTATCTAGATATTATAAATGTATTAAGTATTCTTTCACTTTTAGAACTACAGTTGCAATTAAGTAAAAATCATAGTTTTGGCTTCAAAATTGTTCGTCGGGTATTTGAGCTTAAAGGACATACTACAAACATTTTTAAGGATATAAAGACTCGCCACGGATATAAAGACTAACACGGAGCGATTGGCAAGGAAAAAGAATTTATGAGTGCCGAAAAACAGGCCTGGGAAATCTTGACCCACTCGAATCCAAACACAATCGGTAATTCGCATAGCTAGAAGCCGGGCGGTATCTTAGCTAGTTTAAAAATAATATCAGGATTAAATGCAAGGATTGCCAATGTATGTTTATTTAGTTCCACGGTGCACACGGACTTTGACGAAAAAGCAAAGCACGCGTCCCCTTTTTTTTTGTAATTGTTGTTGTTTCATTCTTTTTGAAGTTTCCCTTTTGTTGTCCTTTATCTCAATTGCACAACTGTTTGGTTTTGCTTTTGTTTTGCTTTTGCTTAGCGTTCGTTACATTTTTGTTAGTATGTGTGTGTGTGTCTGTGTGCATGTGTGTGTATATGTATGTATATCCTTTATAAAACAGGCGCCCACAGTTACACAGTTGCAAGCCGCCATTTATTGTTGTTGTTCATTAAATTGATAAACGTTGAGAGAAGACGATGGATGGAAGACAGAGAAAGGATGAGAAGAATGACAATAAATAATAAGAAGAAGAATTGTGTAAAGCGCATGACGAACATTTTATGGGCTTTTCAAACGCGCAAACGCTGCTTTTCCTTTTCCTCGCTCTCTCTCTCTGTCCACTCTCTTTTTCTAGTCTTTCTCACTCGCTAGTTGGCAGCTGCCGCCGCAATCTAATTAATTCTCTTTTACGTTTTGCCGTGTCCGCCATTGTTTTCATAGAATTTTTTGATTTGCCTGAAATGTAAAATGGCTTTTCGTTGTTCCTTCTTGTTTTAGCATTCAGAGTCACCTTGTCAGTAGCAGCGTTTGTTTTCTTTCTTTTTGGTTTCTCTACGCACTAAGCTTCATTGATTTTAGTCCAAGATACTTTTTTTTTAATTTCGCCATTTTGAATTTGGAACGCGTGCTCAAGTAGACTTCCTGCAGGAAACGCTGCGCTACTCAAAATACTGATTTAATATATTACAAAGATAAATGTGGCCAGAACTTAAAAATGTACAAAAAATATGGCCTAGCTTTATTTTTATTTAAAAAACTGAACAAATTCATGGAAGATAATACTAAATTCCCTATCTTTTTCGTTTCATATAGTTGTAATTCTCAAGTAGTTTTGGCGTTTATGCTATGGTATGACCATTGCAATTCTGCTGATGATAGAACTTTGTGGTTCTTCAGATTCGAAAAGATTTAACTTAAATGCAATCTTATATGTACAAATTTGCAGTTAGTGTTTCCTTTCGTTTGGTTTCGAAATGAACATAACCTAATACAATATTTGTTAATGTCCTTTTGTGGGACAAAGTTTCCTAATTACCCTCTTTTGGAAACGCAACCATCACCACCCCAGCGGGTGGTTGACCTGTTGCTCTATCAACTTGTTTCACACATCGGATATATACCTGAGAGATCTGTGCTAAAAACACCACCTAGTCCTAGTCGGTGTAAGAACAACAACAAAACACAATAGCAAGGAGTATGTCCGGAATATATTTGGAAATATATACGGGGGTATGTTTATGTTTTTATGAATGGGAGCGCGGCATTTGGTCTAACTACCACCAAAAGGCGTACTCTGTTTTGGTTTTGCTTTTTTTTGGGAAAACCCCTAAATGTGACGAAGACGTTGTGTGGATGGCATGCCGGCACATGCCAAAACCATCATCATCAGGTTGGTTGGTTGGTTTGGTGGTGGGAAAACACATGACCAGAAGTCAGTAGTGGAGTACTCCCGGTGCGTCGTCGTCGGTGCTGGGGAATTGGGGTTGGTCTGGGTTTTGTTGTTTGTTGGGGGTTTCCCAAACGTCCTTGCACCAGCACCTACGTGCGTGTGAGCGGAACCACCCCATGCGCCATTTGGCCTAGAGACCGGTGCGCCAATGTAGGTCGGTGTCGGCGTCGTTGATGTCGGTGACGGTGGTAGCTCTTCTTGCCTGGCTTGATGGTGGTGGTGAATCCAAAAATATGCCCAGACATGTCTAAGGGTTACTTTTGTTTATAAACATTGCGCAACACAGCAATCAGCTGATTTTTACCACATCCCCCATCCGTCCAAAAAAAAAAAAACATAAGTCCCCAACCCTGTAACCGATGCAAAAATCCACAACAAAGTCAGGCAAAAAGGGAAAAGCTCTCCTAAAAAATAACCCCCCACACCTGCATATGTTGGACCTACAGAAATCCAGTCAAGATGAGACGAGGCGAGCTCATGAGCAGCTGGCTGCCTGGCTTAGTTGTGTGGGCACGGACAGATGTTGCCTGTCCGAAAGGTAAATGGAAAATGCAGCCGGCTCAAGAATGCATAAAGTGAAAAGGTCCTGACTGCCTGCTGTTACATTGATCACACTCTGACGAGTGCGCTCCTAGACGAGATGGAAACATCTGGTCTGCATTTAGGTCGCTCCTATCTATCGTCGTTGTTGTTGTTGATATTTTTGGGCCCGAGCCAAGGATGAGACATCTTTCATTCTATAAATGGCATCTGCTCCACAAGCCGTTTTATTGTCTCTGGTTCGGAGATAGACTTGGACTGCTGCCCTTTGATTATTTTGGTTGTTACAAGGTTTTAAAAACAGTTGTCGAAACATTTTTTAAGAAAGTTTTCATGCTTTCAATGCTTAATCAGAATTGGCAGCTGCTTCTCCAACATGACCCCAAAAAATGCTGACAGCCAGCATTTCTTTTCATTCTCTCAGGCTTGTAACCTAATATCTCGACCCGTACGATCGCCCCAATCAATACATACAACTCACACGAAACAGGACTCCATCCATCCAACCCCAAAAGAAGGGAAAAAGTTTCAAATTGCTTTCCATGCAACTTGTTTTTTTGGCCCTATAAAACCGGTATGACAAAGGAAGGATCGCTGCATAGAGAGATTACATACAAGTTGCTTAAACTGTTACAACATTTGAGATTTCCGTTTCTCGTCAAGAAGGAAGTGCAAAATCACGCAGAAAATCACAACTTCCTCGATGGGATATATATAAATGTCTACCTTTGCTGCAGCTGCCTAGCCTCTCTCCTCGCCTATCCTGTATATACTATGTTTGCGCAGGCGTACATTGAACTCGGGTGTCCTTTTTGACACAAGCAGGTAGGACACAACGACTAAGACTTCAATTTAGATCCAGACATGGCAGCAGATGTTTCTGTCTTTGTCGCAGGTCAGTTGTCCCGTGTGCTGGTCTGCATCTGGTTGAGAAAGAGTTAAGTTTCATTATCCTGTATCTGTCAAGGGGTAGGCATGTCAAATAACTTCAATTTCTCTCTTTTTGTGGTACCATTTACTTTTCAAACATTTTTTGTTTGTTATTGGGTCTTTTGTTTGTTTAGAAGAAGTCATTAACACGCCCATTAGGGGTTGGAGGTTCCTCACGAACGGTGGGAAAGTTTTAAAAAACAAATGAAGACTTTAGGAAAGGTTTTTGAGGAATAAAAACTCTTGCTTTTTATTTTAAAAAAAATTGTATGCATGTCTATGATTTAGCCATAGATCAAATGCTGTATTTTTGGATTTTTCATGTTACTTTTCAATTTAATAACTTTTCCCCTTTATATGCCTCTATCTTGAGTTGGATCGTCGATTCGGGGTTTCCTCTAAAGAATATAATTACAAGATAATATTTGTCCTTAATCTGAATTTGCGACCTAACATATTGTCATCAATTGTGTTTACACGAGGTTCTGTTACAAATGCAAAGTGTAACTTCAACCTTTTTTCCGGAAACATTTTATAAACTTACTTTACATGGAAAAAAGCGAATTGAAACTCAGCTTAAGACCTGTTTGAAAACGGCTTCAAATAACTTACTTAAAGGAAAATCTATATCACTGTATGCACAAATAACATATACTATATGTACATAGATAAATATGCACGCCATCATATAGTATTACTACCAAAGAAATAAAAAGTTTTTAGATTCCAGGTAATGAACCGCTAGAAGAACCGAACAAAAAAAAAAAACAGAGAGAACCAACTAGTTTCTACCGAATTGAAAAATCGATGTGCAAACTCTTCTCGCTGTTGCGAAATGGAGGATATTAAGACAATTAAAATTAAATTATTTATAACTCTCTTTCAATCTTTGGAAAACTCACCTTGTCACTGTATGTCGTTGTGTGATTACTATTTTTCTTCACTTGTCACAGTTTTCCTTCGTTTTTTTTTATCTGGTTTACATGGCTAATTCCACTTATTGAGTATATTGCACTTTTTTTTGTTTGATTCTGCGGCTGGCTGCAGCAGAGCCCGAGCAACCGCAACAACAACAACACAACACACGGCGTACGTGACCGAGAAAATGTCCGTTCACAATAGACGCAGACGCAAAGCAAAGTTATATTTTTTTTTTTATTTGCAATAGATTAGACTTAGTGCACATAATATGTCTTTCGGTAATGGTTTATACCTCACTTTGCAACTATTCGCAAACAATTTCTTGCCATTGTCATAGTCCCTCCTTTTTGTTAAATGTCCACAACAAGAGAATAAGATGGCGCTGCGAACGGCAGAGCAGCGTTCTTATTGAAACAACAATTAAATGACGAAACTAACTTGATGCATTGACTTGTCAAGAGGCGCGGTGCATTTAGCATACACTATTTGATTATTTAATTATTTGCTCTGAATTGACAATAATAACAAAGTAAAAAATGTATATTTTCATTTCCACGATATTACATATATACATGCGTATATCGATGACGATAAATAATGGAAAATAATCGAGGGTAGTTCGATAAGGTTAGCGGTAGTTCGATAAGTGTTTCCAACTAGATTTTTACCCACATGCAATCAATATTATCGATAATGCGCTTATTATCGTTCATCGTTAAGGGTGTATGACACTAAATAGAAAATACGTTAAATTTAAAATTTGATTTAGCAGTTAACTATTGCAACAGCTTTTCAAATTCAACCTAAAAAAGCGAAAGCGAGAATAGTTGTGTTTACTTATAGTATTTATACAGTTTAAATCTGTAGTTCTAAATTACAGTTTAAGCCTGTAATTATGTTTATGTAATTATGTAATTATGTTAAATTCACTTGAGTGAATTACATATATTGAATTGGGGTTTTTAAAGCTTTTAAAACAAGCCAATATAAATAAATTCAGTTCAAACAGCCTAGCCTGATTATTAAAAAAAAACTCATTGAATATGCTTATTATGAAGCCATTAAACTGATTATATTAAACGTTTAGCCTACCAAACTTTCGATACGTTTCACTTACGCCACATCATTTGATTGGACAACATCAAGGGAACTCTCGTGATGTATCAACTCTACCAAAGGTTCAAATTGTTACTCTTACTGAGTGTTATAAGTCTCACCTCTAGTGTAAGTTAACTATTCCTGTAATTTGAACTCTGTGCTTAAAAACATTGCTTTTGAATATAGCATCGACATCCCTCGCTCAAATGGGACGCATTTGAATGCTATACAAATACACGTTTTGTTGCTGACTACAAGTGCTCGATTATACAGCCAAAACGATCAGTATTGAGTGTCGAACTGAATTTGCTACAAGATCTCAGTTCGGTTCAAACATATACATTGGTGTCAACGAAAAGTAAATCATCCCCTCATTATAGAAAGCTTTTCGACATAACTTTTGATGGTTGTCGAGTCATAGCAGATGTGGCCCAAAGTGCCATGGTGGCAAAAATATATAAGGCTGTAATCCAGTCCAGCAATCAACCAAGCAAATGTCCCATAAAAAAGGTAGGATTTATCGTCAATATGGTTATTATTAATCACATTCTTGTATATTTCTTTAATCCAGGGTCTCATCTATTATCGAAATATTAGCATAGAAGATGTGCTACCCTCTTTTATGCCAGTTAGCAATTTGTTGGTGCAAGTGACTTTCTCTAATTTAAAAGAATATTATTTGAATGTTACAGTTAAGGGAAAAATATTGGAAAATTAAAACCACAAAATAAATCATTAGTAATTTGTAATTTGTTTTCCACCACCCAAGCAGAACCATCGACAGAGCGTGGTTCCATTTATAAATCAATTATCCAAATGTTGAATAAATATGTAATTAGCCATGAAAACTGTAGGTATATATTTGGAATCCATAGTTAGTCAAGGCGAAAATAGAGACTAACTACCATCATATTAAGACATCAAAATCATGGAGCGATTCCAGCTGTTAATATTGATATATATATTTTATTTCTTTATCCTGTTCAAAGCGAGCTATTCTTCCAAGGTGCGTAACTACTCAAATATTTCATCTACTTATAAACTTATTTCTTCTTAACTGGGCCTGTAGTCAAAGCAACGTTTAAGTCTTGAATGGAATACATTCACATGCCTGGGAAACCCATCCATTGTGGAATCTCATAATTGTTTTATACTGGCTTCCGACAAATCGCTAATTACCGCCGAAATCAATTATAAACAGGATTTTAATCGATTCAATGCCACATTTCGATTATCGATGCCCCGCCCCCCATTTAATGAATATCACAAACTGATCGATGTAAGTTTTGACGTTTGTCAGTTCTTTAAGGGATCGCATCGTCATAAGTTTATAGCGATTACTTATAAAAGTATGGCCAAGCATAGCAATATGCCAATGAAATGTCCCCAACTTAAGGTGAGTGTGAAATTAAAATCAATCGATCATAGTTCTTAGTATAAAATTCTGTTTTTTAGGGTTTTTATTTTTTTCGCAACATTAGCATTGGTGAGAACTTGCCCGATTTTCTACCGGTAACTGAATTTAAAATTGAGTTCAATTTCTTTACACCAACTTCAACCGTGCTAAATACAACATTGACTGGACGTTTGTATGAAGCAGTCAGATCGAGAGGTTAAAATTTGTAATATATAAAGAAAATATCATTTATTTATTTCAGGGAAAATAAAGTTATTATTCTATCAATGGGATTCACATTCGATTTGCTTAGACAAAATTCGTATAAAACTCCAGGAATTTCTCCTAGTGTTGATTTGAACTGTTTTGTTTTACATATTCCCAAAAAGAAAATGAACTAAGAGGTGCTAAAAAAATCGGGTCTTTGGGTATTTATTTAGCATGGCTTAGAATGCCAAACCGATGTATCCATATTTCATGTCGTATGTGATCTTCACGTCAATTTACGAGTCAAGCTCAAGATTCTAAGTATGTATTGACAAGAAAAATTTCACAACATTTCAGTCAACTAGCTAAATTTATGGCCAATTGCTGAGCCTCCACCTCTCTCTATCTCCTACTCACAGACGGGCACTAAATCCAGTCCATGAGTGGAAGATGGAGATGTAACACGACCAACACACAAACACTGCTTAGACCAAGCAAATGTCAAACGGTTTCTCATAAGAACAGCAAAATAACAAGCCCACAGCTAAATCAATTGACATTTACCGCCGTCTTGTCTACCATTTTTAGTTTCTTCATTGTTTTTTTGGCCAAAAACTGAAACCCATTTTCCAAAAACCGATGCCGCATAGAAGGAAAAATTAGGTCAGTTTGTGCGAGTGCTGATAACCTTGCCAAGGCTTTCGTTTTCATTTCCATTTCGTGCGCCGACGCTGAGCTGGTTACCTGGAAAATTGCACAACTCAAGCAAAAAGAAAAAAATAGTGACTCACGACAGCAGCAAAAACAAAAATAATAATAATAAAAAATATACCTGCCCCAACCTAGGCTTGGTTTCGGTTTGTCTCAGTTTTGTGGGTGCGGAAGACGCAGACGAGCACTTCAAATTGATGGCTCTGATGTTGCTGCAACAAGCTTTTCGGCCGGCCCGGCACTATCTATGTACAAAGGTTATTGAACTCTATGAAAAGTGGTTTTTCCTATTTTCATCTCAAACCCATAAAAGAATCATTTTGCATTACAAAAAAAATTAACATTTGCCAAGATTCACACTTATAATTATTGGCCTCATTTTCTTCATCAAAAAAACAATACAATGAAACGTGAAAAACACTCTATGTATTACAACAGTTTTCATTTCAATTTCTGATTGACCTCAATAGATCTTCATTGCTGCATCAATTACAAGAATTCAAAGAAAAAACTAGATATTTACTTGAAGTCGCTTTTGAGATTCTCAGTACCAACTGTTTGGGGAACTTTCCGTTTTCTACCAAAAGGGACAGTGCTCAAACCCGAGGGTCTTATCTATTCATTCATGTGATTAAGATATGAAAGAGAATTTTTGTATATGTATATTTTTCTAATCTTAATATACCCTTTCATTGTTACAGGGTATTGAAAACTAAATCCATGCATCTTCTTTTGCAAAACTTTAAACCAGAGCCGGCCACAAAGAGAGCCCACAAAAAGTATCTTTGTATTTGTGCATTTCAATATTGCTTTGCACTGCGCAAAATAAAAAGTGAACAAATTTCGTCGCAATGAAGACAACGAGCGCAGTCGACGATTAAATGCAAGAGAAAGAAAGAGAAAACAAAGCAAGGATCAATTTTTTCATGTGTAGCCTCTCAGCAGAGCGACACAGAAGTGCTCGGGTCGAAATGCTGTGAGAAACTGATTCTGTTTTCACGCTCTCAAATAGTTTTTGTGATGGCTTCGGCAATCGCTCGGCTCGTATACATGAGTTTCGCGTTTTGACTTCGGCCCCCGGGGGCTATGCGTGGCCGGCTCTGCTTTAAACTATTTTGCAGATATATAGAGAGAGAGGGAGCGAGAGAGCACAAGAGAGCTGTAGATAGAGCGAGAGCGATCTGCATTTGGCCACGACAACCTAGCCAAGAAAAACTCGTTCTGGCACTACTGGGTCGTAACGGCATTACGAAGATGAACGACCGGACAGACTATTTACTGTGCCTAAAAAAGCAACAACAACAAAAAGATTGGCTAAAAAAAAGAGCAAAGGTTCAAAATTTATAGGTTTATAAACCAAAAGCTTCTCTCTAAAGGGCCTAAACCTAAAAAAACAATCTGCTCGAAATCTCCCTCAAAATATGTTGTTAAATAGTTTAATGATTAAACAACAAAACTATTTAAACACTAATTCTTGTTGAATTAAAAGATTTTGTTGCCTTCTCCATGAATAATGTAATAAAAATTGAGAGCGATAGTGTTTTTCTTTCGCATTTTGAAGACATCGTCCGATGAGTCTACCTACATACACACAAACAACAATTACCATTCAGAGTTTTGGGCTAAGACAGCTTCAACAACAACAGCAAACATCAAAAACAACTAAGTCAAATGCAGTTCCATCATGGGTGTAGGAGAAGGGGAAGGAAAACGAATTATAGAATGTAGGACCATCTCAGATATCCTTTTTTACCAAAAAGAGAAGCCAAGAGAAATTGTGGATGATAGAGTCTCAATTGTCAATATCTTAAGTGTTTTTTCCAGCATCCCATCGCACTAGTAGTTCTTTCTACCGACCTAATTCATATAATTTTGTGATAACATTAAATAAAAATAGTACTTGTCGTATACGTAATGTATATAATCCATACGACACGTGTTCGTGTCATGAAATATTATCTGAGCAAAGGCGTCTTAAATGGTCCACTGGGATAATCGCAGTTTTGAATTGGGATTATGCAAATTCGAATGACATTACTGGCTCTAACTAGCCTATTGATTGGCATTGGACTAAAGAATATGAAAATCCTATAAAATTAGCAGCAACAATGGATTTGATATGTTCTATATCATTACAAGTCTTTTGTCTGAATTATATACAATGTATTCCCTATCCGAGAAGATGCAGTGAATACCCTTCTGCTAAGCCCATGCGAAATTATAGACATCACAGTGGTGTGCGTTTCGTTTCTCTTTCTCTTGCTCTCCGTCTCCGATGATGGCTCTCAAATTGTTAGACGAAATGGCAAGCTTCGCCTTCGTAGTGCAGGAGTGCAAACTTGTTGCAAACGATCGGGTACTATATAAGCCTTAAATAGGGCCGCTCTGTGCACAGTGTGCAGTTGCTTTCACTTGCCAGCCAGCCAACCAACCGAATAACGGACTAAAAACGCGCAGAAGTCCAATTTTTAAGTGAGATCCTTTGATCGATCATAATTGAAATTTGAACAAAAAAAAAAGCCAAATCAAAATGAAAGTGCTAGTAAGTCAAAAACAATTCGAAAATTTTGAAGTGTGTTTTGTGTGATGTGTTGTGAACCGTTTGCAGATTTTATTGCTTGTATCGATGCTGGTTTTCGCCTGCAGCGGGCAGCATCATCATGGACATGGACATGGACATCTAAGCGCCAATAATATACCGCGCGATGAGAAACCCGATCATCACCGTCACGAAGATCCTCGAGAGACAAGCACCTGGATACCCATACTTAAGTACAACAAAGAGCAAAGTGAAGATGGCAGCTATAAAACGGAATACGAGACGGGCAATAACATAATTCACGAGGAGACGGGCTTTCTCAAGGACTTTGAAACGAATCCGAATGGTGTTTTGGTCCAGCATGGTCAATATTCGTATCAATCGCCCGAGGGTACACTCGTCAATGTGCAATATACAGCCGATGAGAACGGATTTCGGGCCACCGGTGATCATATACCCACTCCACCGGCCATTCCAGATGAAATACAAAAGGGTTTAGATCAAATCTATGCGGGCATTAAATTGCAGCAGGAACGCTTAGAGCAAAGGGCCAAAACGGATCCCGCATTTGCTAAGAAACTGGAAGAACGTCGTGTGGCCAATCAGAATGGTCAATACATTGGTCTTTTGGAGAATCAGTAGAGAATAAGTTTGAAAGGATCGAGAGAGATAGAGAGAGAGAGAGAGAGAGAAAACGAGCAGGAAACGTGAAAGAGGTTTCTTCTTTTATTATTGCGGACTATTCACTAACCTTGAGATTTGCCCTAGCGAGTGTGAAAGTTAATCTATTGGTTAAGACAAAAAATAAATACATAAAACATACCTACATACATTAAACGTAAAACAAAACAATAAAAGAAAAACTAACGTTTCCAAAACTGACTTCAATGACTTTTCCATTCATTAAAGTGACTAGACACGAAATGATAAATGGGCATAAAATCATCATGCAAATATTATATGTATTGTATGCCTTTAGGGCCTATCACATAGGTCTCTGCACTGGAGTTCCAACTCAAACATCGTTAAATTCAATACTTTCACATATTATTTTAGCTATAGCCAGCAAGATTTCAACAATAACTCAATTATGTAAACAAGGAATCCAGTTTTAGGAACAATTTCTCAAAGGAATGATTATTTTCTACCATAATAAGTTTACTTTATAATATTTCCACATAATTTACCATGATTTTGTACATTTTTGTTTTGGTTTTTCTTTTTACAGCTCTTAAATTACCTCATGTGTCAGTTTGTTGATCCCCTTTCCAAGAGGCACATCATAATGAACAAGTGATGCATGAGGCATGTTGAAGTTTTTCATTTTTCTTCTTTTTTCTCTTTGCAGTTTTTCCATTTTTCATATTTGCCAATGCTTCTATGGAAATTTTCTTTTCAAAAGACCTGACTGACGAGTTGCATAATTGTGTGTGTTTTTTTTTTTTTTTTTTTGCTCTGTACGTGGGGGAAAACTCAAGTGTGGGGGGTTAGTAGATCACAAAAATTTCCAAATATTATATCTTTGAGCGATTTCATAAGCTCGAATCTCGCACATTTCGTACACATACAATACATATGTAAACCGTTGCTTAAGTTCACTCATCTGGGTGAAATGTAGCCCTCCAGCCAGACTTCGGCGAATTCTTCTAGCAGAAAACGGCTTCTTCTCAAAAATATATGTAGAACCCCCTCATAACTCATCAAATCCGCTGCATTTTCACCACCACCACCAACAGCAGACCCCAAAAGCCAAGCTCCAAAAGAAATGTGTTTATTCGCCATTAAAATTTTCAACGCTCTTTTGCGCATAATTAAACTAACAAAGCATAAGCGATTTCTATGGCCCGTGATTAGAAAGAATCTCCACGAAAACCTCTACTGGTAAGTCTGGCTGGGGATCGGGTTTGGGGTCTGCAAATTGATTTGCCCAACATCAGTTGCCGTTTGGAAGCCGTCGCGTGCAGTAGAGGAGAAACCAAGACTGAAGAATAGAGTGTGAAGTGTTCGACACTGGTGAAAAGAAGAAAAGAAGACACAAGTGTGCGAATACTGTATTGATATCAAAACAATAAAATCATCTTTTCTAACTGTAAACAAGAATAACAATCACAAGAAGAAGAAAAAGCAAAGAAATAAAAAGTGGCACACGCGTTTTATTGTGTTTAGAAACCGAAATTGAAGACCAAGATCAACGATCGAAACAAATTTAAATATGTTGGCAAAATATCGCATCTTCATATTGCTCTTGTGGCCCATAGCCATTGCCCATAGCCAGTTGCCAGGTCCAGGACTGCGTCCTAGGGGTCGTATACGCATTTCGGATATGCAAATGCCACCTGGTCCAGCACCGGCGCCCGTTCCTTCCATGAACTGGCCTAGTTTTGGAGCTTTGCCAGCCAGTTCGACAGTTCATACGCACATTCCTCTGTTTCGAGAGCCTCAAAGCTCAACGAGCATTAGTCCAAATGCAGGACAGGAAGCAGTGGTATATGGCAATTGGAAGCCTGAACATCCACAGCGACCAGATGAGGAGCAAGAAGTGCAACGGCCCAAGGAAAGGGTGTATGGGCGACTGGAAGCCATGCTTATGGGAATGCAAACCGATGGTAAGAGGACATGGGGAAGAAAACGAAGGTAAATATAATGATTTACGATCATCTAATTTTTAGAAATCGATCAACAACCACCCAGATCCAGTGAGGAAGAAATGGAGGTGGGAAAAACTTCGTTTGCTCCAAGTTCCTATCTCAATTCGCAATCGAGACGTGATAGTTTTGAACCGGAGATTAATCCCGGACATGGACACGGACGTCGTCGCATATCGAATAATCCGTCTTTGACTCAGTTTGAAGTGCTTAAAATGAATGCCACAGATCCTCTACTCAGAGCAATGGCCAATCAAATCAATGAATCGGTGGAAACGACAACGACCATTAGTAATTATCGCAAACATCAATCCTCCATTGCTGATGACAATTGGATGCCCTTACCCTATCCTTATCCATCGCAAAGTTATGATACTACAATGGCCATATCAGCACCTTCAGTAGCCACCAGTTTTCCAGCTGCTGCTGCAACAACACAGTCCACTCAGTCCACACAGTCCACTTCGACGATATCATTAAATTGGCCAAAGGATTTTCTAGACAATTCATCTGCCAGCACCGAACCCGTTGGCTCCGACAAAAACTTGTATTCCAACATCGACAGGCGCGATGAGAATGCTGCTGATATGCACTACGACGACGAGGACTCCCTTAACTCGGCCCAAATGCACAGTGAACTGAGTATACCGGAAACTATAGTCCCACAACTGCCACTCAATATCACCCGGGTAGGAATACCCTATGAGGAGCGAAATTCCGCGGAGGAACCTACCATATGCGTACCGTTGACTGTATCGGAGACTTCCTTAAGTTCGGACAGCTCATTGCCACTTATTGTGGAAGTTGAACGTGTCTACTGTTTTCCTCTGCCCAAGGTGGAGATTCGCACAGGCAGTGCGCAAGTGAAGCAAGTCAATCCCACTACTTCGAGTTCTAGTCCCAGTGAAATGGAAATGGATATTGAACAGACAACTCCCAGAGCTGATGCAACAGCAGGTGGTAGTCCGACGGAGCCTAATGTTATGCCACTATTCGTCATTACACTCTTTCTCTCGATTGTTTGTAGAAAATAGAGTTAGACGTAATTCAGTTCAGAGCACTTAAATTCAACTCAGGGTTTAATAGTAATTATTGAATATTAATTAAAGCTAAGACAAATTTAACTTATCTAAGCGGGACTGTTTCAGTATTTCTTCCTTTACAGATTCACGAAGCTACAAAGATCTCTCCAATCTCGCTATTGCCATTTCACAAGGTGTTACTTCCGCTGGGAATTATAAAAAAAAAAAAAAAACTAAAGCCTTTTCCAACAGCTGTTGTTTCATTACAAACAAACTTATCGCTTATCACTTATAATTGAGTTAAAAGATTTATTAATGGCATTATCTAATCAGCAATGCGTAGTGGGCTATTCCTTTTCGTAATCGAATAGAGAAGACGTTCGTTTAAACCAGTATTGCGGAAGTGACTAAAAAAACACCTGGTGCCACGTACTATATATATAGTATCGTATTGACAAAAAGGATTGTGGAGAGATTATAGAATATAAAATATGACGAAATAAACAAGCCAAAGAGTAAAGTCTAACATAAATTTTTGATAAGCACGTCAAAATAAACCGTAAATAACCGCTTCTATATTTCATCAAGATCTGAGGAGTAGCTTAGATGGGAACGTAAATGCAATATATTTCCCAATCCCTCAATTTCACAATCCTCTAATTTCATTTCTTGGACGATTGTGAAAAGTCATACATATAGAAAGATAGATTTTATTTGCAACATTTTTTTTATTCTTCTTTAAAGAACAAATACACTTAAATGGAAAACTGTTATTATTTCGAATTCCTCAAAACATAATCAATATAGTGATAGTAAGCTTACTATATACAATTGCAACACTTGAATTATCAGGGCACTTGTCATTACTCGTCTTTTATTTTGATATCAATAATCTGTTAGACTATAATATATATGTACATATATGTACAGGTACTCGTCGTATCAAAAGTAGGTACTCTTACTTTTGAGTTAAAAAAACATCGCGTGCCGCTTTACGCAATGTTTTGCCATTGACATTGGCTGGGAGTTTATCTGTGAACTGAACTCCAGCATGCAATTGTTTCTGCATTCCAGTCAATCTCTTGGCCACATGGTCAATTATCTCCTTGCCAGTTATGTTGGCTCCTTTAGTCTTGACCACCAAAGCGCCGGCAGCATCTCCCTCTCGCTCATTGTATACACCCACGACACAAACGTCCTGGACCTGCGCCAACTCCGTTATGACGTTCTCGATTTCAGTGGGCCAATAGTGAAGACCCTGATACTTGAGTATCTCCTTCTTGCGATCCACAATATAAAGGAAATTCTGTTCATCAAAGTAACCCAGATCACCGGTGTGGAACCAACCCTCGAAGTCCTGCATGCGACGCGTTTCCACAGGATTTCCGTAATAACCGTTCCATGCCTGACCAGTGTGAACATAAATCTCGCCCACCTCATTGTACGTCAAATTTCTGCCATCCTCGTCTACAATACGTATCTTAATGCCTGGCACTAATCTGCCCGCTGAAGACGTATTACTTAGACCTAAGTTAATGGTAATGGCCCCCACTTCTGTCATACCATAGCCGGAATTGAAAACAGCCTTTTTGCATAGCTCCTGGGCCTTGTGCAGTGTCGACGAGGAAACCAAACCCCCTCCATAGTTCATCATCGAAATGGAAGATAGGGCTTCCGATTTCGCTTCTGGACAATTGATCAAGGCTGACAGATGTCTGGGTGGGACGACAGCATAGTTGATTTTGTACTTTTGAGCCAATTGGACGAAATATTCGGGAGCAAAAGCCTTGTTGGTAATGATGCGAGTGCAACCGAAGACGGTGCTGAAGACGAAGGCCCACAGACCGGTAATCCAATCCAAACTGCTTGATATAAAGAGCACGGTTTCGCTGTTAACAAGCCTACACGGAAAAATCATTAATTATGTAATTGAAAACTGAAAAAAAAGTGTAAGACCTACATGCTGTCCTGTATGAGAATGCTGTTAGAGATACAAACAGCTTTGGGCAGTCCAGTCGTCCCGGAAGAGCACAGAATGGCCACAGTTTGATCGCCTCCATTTTTCAAAGTTTCCGGCCTGCATAAAATGGACGATCATATATGATTTCTATAATTTTGATAAACTTACTGATAGAATCTTTCAGTAGTCGTTGGGTCTAAGAGAGTCTCAATATTGGGTACTCCCTCTATGGGATCCGTGATCGTGTAAATCTCCGGATGCCAACCCATTGTGGCTTCATGCACCTTCTTGTACTCGTGTCCATCACAGAATATGAGCATTGGTTTGGTAATTGAAAAAACATGGCGGATGGTATCTGAATTACAAAACCAATTATAAAATAAACTAATCCCACTGAACTGAACAAACCTTCATCTAGCACTGGATTCACCGCATGAAATGGCGTTCCATTCATTAGACAAGCCACACCTAGGGGCATTACATAGGTGGTATTTTTGCCAGCTATACCAATAACATCCTTGTAGTTCAGTCCTCGTTTTTTCAAGTATTGAGCAATGCGAATGGCCCAGGTGAGTCCTTGTTCGTTAGTGACCGTAACGCCGTCAATGTCGTTGATCTAATTCGAAAGGAAGTCCTCTGTTAAGTCCTATTTTTCACATATTCCTTGTTGATCACAATCCAATCTATTTACCTGGCACACATTTTTGGGCCAATTTTTCATGGTATTAAAGATGATCTTGCCAACCGATGTATCATAGTTGTACATGGAGCCACGATTGGCTCCACTCCACACTTTATCCTTTTCATTATACGTGGTGGGAATAAGCGAAGCTGCCATGTCTATCCGTCTAACTAAAATGTAATCACGCAACTGCAATTTGCACTCCAATGCAGTTCTATTTATAGGGTCCAAACCACTTAAAGCCGATTCCAAACGAAATGGCTAACACCTGTAACATCTTATCGCGATATTCTGAAGCTTAATTGACGATAGTACCATGTGTAAACGGGAATGAAGACACCTAGGATCGACTCGGTAGAATATCCTGTAAATTAAATAAGCTAACAACGGGTTGCAAAATTTAAAACCAATTATGTACAAACCCTAACCGTTAAAATATCAAATGAAAACTGTACTTCTAATATGTACAAAGTATGTTCAAAATTTTCAATCACAATTTTGTTCAATATTAAAAAATATTTAATCTATATTGAGGGTATGACATAGAATTGTTATGCATTTTAATCGCTATCTGGAGATCATAAATCAAAGTTGCCTAATCTATAATGGACTCCTCAAAGATCGGAAATACCTATTACTTGCATATTATTCAGCATTTCTGCTATATCTAATCTGTTGGAATTAAAAAGCAAATCCCTTTATTCTGCGGAAGATTCTCACTGACACCTGAATAAAATCACGCGTATTTCATTGGAATCCGATCCACAAGCAATCGTGTTATTTTTATTACTCACAAGAATCAGCAAAAAGAGGCTTTATTGCCTCGCCATAACCCAAGCACAAATCAAGTCAAGGACTGACTTGGACTTTGCCGTCAAATGCTGACAATTTAAATCGGTTATCAATTACATATAATGACAATTAGAATGATTTTATATTTAATCTTATCACTACTAAATGTGGCAGGCAATCTAGGACGGGCTGCTAATGAACTTCTTTGCAAATGTCTTTTCCGTGTCTCAACGCTGGGACATTGGCGCAACTTTAAATCCAATGTCCCCTGATTGTCCCCAATCCATACTACTGAAATACTTACTAACCAATTTAAAACCTAACGACAATTTCTCACAAATAAACGGCAATACCTAAAAGTCGGTTATTAAAACTGGAGAGGAAATTTAGCTAATCAATCGTATTAAAAAATCCATCCAAAACTCATATATTTGTTGAACTTTACTTATGGGATGGACAATATGGACATAAAATTATAAAATAGCTGATTAGGACCTTTGTCATTAGTTGGAAATAAAAATGAAAGACCTGAGCTTACCTGTACTTTGCCACAGTCTATTTTCTTAAGTGGTCGTTGGTCCGACCCTCTACAAATACTTACAGTTCATGGATACTTGAATGTGGAATGTGTCAGTCTTAGTGTGCTTTATCATTTTGGAAATTCCCTTATCGACATCGAAGGAAAGTCGGGATATATAATACTTCCGGATGAATATGTACACAAAATATTATGCATATGTACATTAGTTTAACATGTAACAGATTTTAAGTTTATGTTTTTAAATTCTTTAGTTTAGTATTTTGTTATTCGATTTCGAAAATGCGCCTATAAGTGATCTTTGAAATTGAATACCACAGTTGAATCGTTTATGGCTGACGTCACAGTTTCAAATGTTTTTCAAATACCAGTCAGTGGGACCAGTCTCCATGCAGCTTTGGTGTCACCGTGCGTTCTATGGTCACATTGGTCACTGCGTGGCGAACGAAATAGCAATGTTTTTTTTGTAAACTTCAGATTTTTATTTAATATTGATTAACATCCAGAAACTAAGCTGTACCATCAGCCCCATTGGCTATGCCGGATGACTTACAAGATGCCAAGGCGCAGAAACTGGCGGCGGCTAGGAAAAAGGTAAGCAAACAAAAACGGGGACGTGGCCAAATAAATAACAATAATAATTGGAAATGTTTATAGCTGAAGGAGTACCAACAGCGCAACAATAACAATAGCAACACGCCACATGTGGAGACAGTTCCAGTAGGCAACTTGTCAGAACGAACGGACAGCGAGGCGAATGTAAATGGATTGCCGGAAGAGGAAGGACATCCAGTTTCTGCACCGACAGCCGCAGTTGCTAATCCAGAGGTCAATGGTCGCATTCCAGCCCAAAATGATGCACGCGGAAGTGAATCCAATTTACAGGCCATGCAAGTTATCATAGAGGAAAAGACGCTGCTGAGTGCCGAGCTCGCAAAATGTCGCCTGGCCTGCCGAGAGCGTGAACTCGAGATCGAGGAGTTACGAATCCAACATACCCAGGCTGGTCAGCGGGTCGAGCAACTACAACAGCGTTGCCAAGACCAGTTGGCGCATGCCGAACATGATCGTCGCCAAAATGCACAGTTTCAGGCTCAAATAGAAGACCAAAGAGCCCATCTTTCTGAATTGGAAGCTCAGGTGAAGCAATCACATCAACAGCAGGCAGAGATACAACAGCAGCTGTCGGACAAATCAAATGAACTGGAAATGGCACAGATTCGCCTCAGACAGTTATCCGATGAGTCGAACATCAGTGCTGATAATCGAGTGGAAACCCTAACTCAGACACAATTTATGTATGAACAGCAAATTCGTGATCTGCAGGCCATGGTCAGTCAGCTGACCAAGGACAAGGAGCAAGCGGCAAGTCAATATCAGAATTATGTTCAGCACCAGAGCAGCGAGATAGCCAAGCTAAAGGAGACTAATTCCGAAATTAACGAATCCTTACTACAATTACGAGAGCGGGAACGACAGCTAGTGGAGCATGTCAGCGGGTTGGAGCGTGACATACAAAAGAATTTGAGCCTGCAGGCCCAGTTCAAAGAACAGCAGAAGGAACAGCAGCAGCAGACAACCGAACAGGTACAAAACACAGAAAGATTTCTTAAAAATAAGATTCATTCCTTCGCTATGTTACAGACATCCACAAATGCTGAACTGGCTTCACTTCGTGAACGCATCAGCGACTTGGAATTCGAACGGCATGAATTTCAATTAAAAATCAAATCCCAGGATGATCAGCTCCAATTGAAAGATGCTTCCCTATCCGAAGTTGAGCACCGATTGGGGCGCCTCGAAACTGAACAGCCGGATCAGGCAAAACTCCTGGCCACCATGGAATCGGACAAAGTGGCTGCATCACGTGCTCTAGCACAGAATGTTGAAATGAAAAAACAACTGGATGAACTAGAACTGAAATTCGTCCAGCTTACAAACGACAAGGCCGAGCTGGTGATCAAGCTGGACGCCGAGGAGTTTGCTAATCGGGAAATCCGTCAGAATTACGCAAGTATGGAGGAGAAGCTGCAAACAAACGAGAATCGCTTCAAATTTAAAGATGAGGAGATGATTCGGCTGTCTCATGAAAATGTTGAATTGAAGCAACAGCTCGATGCAGCTAACCATCAGCATCACGAGGTAGAGTGTTATCCACTGTGCAGACTATATCATCTAACGTATTCTTTCAGATTCTGGCACATCGCAATGTGGAAGAAAGATCGCTGGAGGAACAGAAGTTGCAAGCAGAGGCAAGTTCGGAGGGGGTACATGCTCATTCCAATGATCACACACATAGTTGTGATGATCATGATCACCATCACCACCAGCCTTCTGAACTTGAGGAGGGTTTGAACACAGCTGCTTCGCCCGGAAGTCTGCCCAGTGCAGAGGCAGTGGAGAAGCTTCAGTCCCGCTTTACCACACTAATTAACCAAGTGGCCGATCTTACCGACGAGAAACACAACTTGGAGCACTTAGTGCTTCAGCTCCAAGGTGAAACAGAGACCATTGGCGAATACGTTGCATTATACCAAACACAAAGACGCATGCTGAAGCAGCGTGAATACGAGAAAGCTACCCAAATGCGTCTTTTACAAGCAGAACGCGAGCAGCTGCGCGATAAAATCGATTCACTTAACCAATTGGTCACCAGTTTGGGTTTGGACTTGCCTCCCGAGCAGGGACAGTTGGCTGAGAATGCTCAGAATATTGCGGAGTCTTTACCTTTGTCGTCGTCTCAGGGTGACAATGGAAACTCCCAACAAATTCTGAATAAGATACAGGACATTATCACGGAAATCAAAGAAAACACGGAGCAGCCGCCGACAGCTTTGTCCAGCAATGGCCATGCCGTAGATCACTTCAATTGTTGCCCAAATACAAGTAAATTAGAAGTGGTCTGAACTATGCTTCAACAGTTTAGATGTGAAAGTGCAATTATTGTCCGCGTACGTAATCCTAATTTAACTACTATGCTTAATATTCGCTTATATTGTATATTGGGCACGCTATCCCACTCGCCCTTATTTTCCATGATGTTTCTGAATAAATTTTCTTTGTGTAGCAATTGCTGAAAGTAGCTAACTGCAAAAGAGGGAGGTCTTAGGGCTCTGATCCTTTGATGCTAGTTGTCGTATCATTCGCGATCACTTTAAATTTGGCGCCAATGGTGCCAATAATAAATAAATGTAACCATAAATCCGTACAACTCGTGGAAAAAAGTTGGACACACTATTTATTCTTGAATTTTCAATTATTTATCGGTATATCGATAATTACTTCTCAACTTGCGATAGTCTGTCGGGTCTATCGCCTGCACTATTCGAGTGTTACCAGAGTCAGTGGAAAACCCTGATGAACTTGTTAAAACATTGTTAAACATTTAGTAAACAAATAATTCATCTAGTGTGCTTAATATATCAATCAAATCGAAAACGCAACAAAATCGAGAGCTCCAGCTTTTCCAATGTGAATTTTTAAAGTGAGTGGAGCTACAGTATAGAGCCGTGTTTCCAAGTTTGTTTTGCCAGGGGGGCAGATACTACATTAACCCCCCGCTACAGTCTACGTGCCTGTAAATGAGTGAGAGTGGGCTGCACAAGTATGCGTGTGTGTGTAAAACAATAAATGAAAAATTAGTCAAAACAATTTGTATGTTTCTCCATCTATTTTCGGCATTTTCTTAAACAAGTAAATTGCACAGTGCGTCCACAAATTTGATCTCGTTTATTGCCATCATAATGCCAAAAAAAAAACGTTAAGGTTAGGAAGTTAAGCTGGGTGCGCAATACATATGTACATACATATGTATGTGTGTATGTACTTAATGTACATACATATGTATATTCGAGTTTCATTAACATTTCTTTGTTTTCAAATAGAACTTGAGCTGAGGAAGAACGAGAAACGCAACAACAAATCACCATCAATTGAACCCTGCCGACATAGAGATCGAGATCGATAGAATATTGTTGAAAAAAGGCAACCGCAGCAGCTACCCCACAAACCAAGGTGAGTTTGTTTGCAAAATTAACTCGTTTAGCGTACTTTACATTATGTAAATAAGTACATACATATGTACTAGAGAGATCCCTCTTATATCTTATCGCCATGTCTCTCTGGTATTTGCACGTTCATTTACTTATTGGATGACTCGCTAGAATCTAAAACTTCTAACAAGCTGCAACCGATAGTTTCTAGTGGGTGCAACAAACTTTCCTTGCTTTGATTTTTGTCACTGACTGCACTTTGCTAAGTTGTTTTTGCCGCGTTTTGTTTTAATCACATTAAAACTTGCCTCTGGCACGCGACGCATGACGACAGTTGAGGCGGTTGCCCCCAGCACCTCCTACTGCCGCCCACCCAGAACTGACCTACAAAAAGTGCAATGCGCTTGCCAGCCAACCCAGCAATGAAGAAAAAATCATTTTCATACTGCTGTAAGGGATGGTTTCTAAACATGAATGAGCTATAGAGTGAACCAAACACTTAGTGCCAAAAAAAACCACACACATACATCCTTCCACAAGAATCCTCTTTTCAATTGCAGTAAACTTTTGTTGTGAATGTAGGAAACGCATTTCCACCTCAGACGGGTTCAATGCCATTGCTGTTGCGCAAGGCTGCAGGAGTCGGCATTTAGGATATCCATCGCACCACAACCCTTCGACAATATATAAATTTAGAGAAGTGCCAGTGTCGGATTTTGAATAGAAAACTTATGGAGGGGCTTGCGATTTCTACTTTCGAAAAACTATAAAAGAATGGTGTCCAAACAGATATTTGAGAAAAAAATTCTGGAATTTTTGTTATTTCTTTAGAAGAATCTCAGCATAATTTCGTAGTCGTTTCCATATATATATGTACAGATAATTTCTGCAAGGCCTGCTAACTACATTCAGGTTGACATTTTATGTTCAAAAATTAGTATTATTTGTTCATTGTTTAATCCATCAGTAAAACCAGCTGTAAATATAATGTAAAGTGAATTTATAGAAAAGAGTACTATTTAATTATCAACTAGCTCTAATTGTTATTGCCAATAAACAGAGCTGGTCATCTAAATTGTTTTATAATTGCAACCGAAAGTAACCTAATGGATTAACTAATAAACATCTGTCCGATCACTATGTACACTTAAATGACAAATCTTGTTCTATTAAATATCTAAATCTCTGTTAAAATCAAGATATTTTTAGAGTACTTCACGAATCCTGGACTGTGACCAAAGGAAAGTCAGTCGTTTATCCGCTCCTGGTGTGTGCATATTGAGTTGTTGCAATGACACATGCAAAGATTTGATGGAATGAGACTTGTTGGGGCCCGGGCACAGTGTGCGGTCATTTATTTTTGTTAACTTAAGTTGCTTGCGTAAACTACTTCATTGACACGTACATATATGCACACACACACGTTGATGCACATTATATCTATAAATGTACATACGTATGTATGAAGTAGTACTGTGTACTCATTAGTATACTTGCCAGACAAAATGCATTTCCTTATGCAGCTCACGCTGAATCTCGCCTCGGAATCTGAATCATAAAATATATTACAGTGAAGACACACGATTCAGCGAAAAAATCAACAAAATATTTACCCCATGCTAAGCTGTTGCTGTTTGTTTTGCCTTTCGCCGCTACCACCGCGCTTCAGTGTCAACTTTAGATGGAAATGATATGTGACTCATAGTTGTGTTGCTTGCCGATGGATGATTGTTTACATCATTTGTTCATTGTTGGGGCGACATACATACGTACATATACATATGTATGTATGTATGCAAAAAAGCGAACCCAACACCGTTGTTGTCATTGACAACGCCGACGACGACAACGGGCGTCTCATGATATGATGTTTGCATTAGTTATTTAAGCATTGTGCGACAGCACTGAAAACCGCATTTTAATAAACTAAAACCCTCAAACAGCAAAAAAAAAAAATGCAAACAACAATGCTGCAACGCTTGTTGTTGTTGTAAGTGAATATGAACATTACGACATCACACTTCCCGTTGGACGAAGAAGAGGGCAACAATTATAAAATGTAATATGAAGCATATAAAACGCTCCTATCATATAGGTATAAATTTTCAGAACGCTGTAAAAATGTGACTTCATCAAAATGACCCTTTTTGATAATGAATGAAAGTTTCTTTTCCAACTTTTGCAAAAAGAAGGCTTTTCTCGACAATTCCTTTTCAATGTTATATTCTCTTTTAAAATCATTACTCCAGACTTCACTCTTTAAAAGATGGAAAATAAATTGAGTATAGTTTTTAAAAATTATACAATTATAAGCGTGACTTATAGTAGCCACATATCTTTCAATTTATTGTCGAATCGTTATGGACTAAATGTTTTGCACTGCAGTCACATATCTTACATGTATTACATATGTTTGCCGTATTCGAAGCTCTTGGAATTTCAATGAAATGAAATGTTAGTGCTTTCTCGATGACACGACTGCCAAAAGACGATTAAAAAGAAACAGAAACATACAAAGTACAAAACAAACTGAAAGTATTTCAAATATTCAAAATGAAGGCGAAAGTGTTTTGCCTTATGGAAACCGGTTATTTCTACTAACTACACATTTAAAATGAAGATTCAAGTGTGAAAATCTGTCTCCAATTGTGTTTATGAATGCTCTGATCTAATGAGTACGTTTTATATTAATGCTTCACTTTTCATCACAGCAGTAATCTACCGATATTCCAGATGATGGGGCTAATGCAGAAAAAACAACCGCAAAGCAACACAAGAAATCAAAGAAAAAAGCCAAATAAATTGCCATCATTAGGGGACTCGGGAGTTGGTAAACTCAACATTTAATATGTCTTTGTCTTTTCTCTATAGTTACACATTCCATTTAAGTATATATATAAATCACGAAACATACATACATACATAATGGATATTTGAGTGGATCCAAAAAAGGCGCTCCTAGGACTTGTAAAAATCTGTTGCGGCTATATATTCGTGCATCCAAAATGGTCTTTATTTTGATTCACTCTCATAAATAGATGTACATATGTACATATATGCCTTAATATATATAGTGGTATTATGTCGTGGTTAGTGTATTTAGTGACCCGGAAACTTACGCAATGTTTGACTTCCATAATGGGCATCCGCCGCAAGTGTGAATTAATTTTGACAGGCATTTTTGGTGCGTGTTTTGGGTTTTGGATACACAAAAAGGATCCACACAAAGTCTCAGAGTTGTAATCATTTCTCAAATTGAATTTAATTTAACGGCTATGGTTATCCTGTCCACGCCTATTAACCACACCCTTGTTTTGGGGGGCAATTAACCTGATGGCAGTTTATTGGGACCAATCAAAAACCCAAGAAGGAGAAGCCGGAAGAAAACCAGAGCCAACAAGACACACCTCGAAAAATCTTAAATGAAATGTATGTATGTACTTATGTACATGTGGTCGGTCGAAAGACATATCTTAAAGCCTATCCCCCTGGTGGTCATTTGAAAACATTTCCATGACTCACTCACACAGCATATTTAAGGCCAATGTCAACTATTTTCTGATTTGCTGTCATTGAACTTTTCCGATTTGTATTTAAGCGTTATCGAATTTATACTAACGTGTATATACATATATAGTATAATGTATAAAAATCTGCCATTTAAATTCGTCTGCTTGAATTTTTGTCATGTCTCGAGTGAATTTTTGTTTTTAATAACATTCAGGTTTGCCTCTTTGCCGCGCGCCAATAAACGCAAAAGTTTACCCCCTGAAAGATAAGATATAGCAAGCTGAGAAATACCTAAGGCCTAATACTTTTAATTTCCAATTCCCATGGAGTACATATGCACATTCTTATACACACATAAATATATATCTGGGCCCATATGATAAGTCATCATACATTTAATAAAATAAACATTCGATAAGGCGTAGATGTTTGAAATAATGTTTTTTCTCTCTCTCACTCTCTGAGATCTGATACAATCAAAACGTGTGGAGCGTTTGAATGAAAACCTCTGATGAAGAAGTACTTAAGGCAAGTCACTTTTAGATCTGTGACTAAAGTTACTGTACTAATCACAGCAATGAATTCATTGAACATCCTCTTAAATCGTCATCATTTTTGTCTCGTAGCTGAAAATGTTGGAATTTCCTCCAGCAGAAGCTGACTAATTACGTCTTCAATTTTGATGACTGAAATCTGCTGATTCAGATTAACTTTTAAATGAATCATTTCGGAGCAACAATTATCTAATTAGTATCACTATTTTTACGTAAGAAAGATTACACGTTTATATTTTAAATTTAATATCCCATAAAAATTTAGTTCTTAGTGGAACCCTCAAAGATCATCAGTAAATAGATAAACAATAGAATGATTCCATCTATTCATTTTGATTGGTCACTTGTTGTGACGTCATGGCAGCTAATTTCATATGTAAATTTCTTTTTACTTGTTCTTGCTAAATGTTGTCCTCCCCCATTGAGCAGTGTGACTCTCCCCCTTGTCTCTCCATCTCCCCAACGTAGTGCTCCCGCTCTCTGTTTCTCTGTCTTACTTGCTTGCGTATCGCATGCGCAGCCGTTGAAAGTTCTTTAGTTTGAATTTGGCTGGCAAACTGAGCGCACGCTGCGCTTCATGCTTGATTTGTCGTCAATTTTTTTTATTGTTTGTCGCGTTTCTCTATCAGTGTGTGCTTGTGTGTGCGAATTAGCGAACAAAATATTATCAAAATGTAAATAAAAAATTTGTTAAAAATTGTTGATAATGCTTATCTAATAAAAAACAAAAAGAAAAACAGTTAAAAATAATCAAATTCTCTTTGGGTGATTCAAAATGCAAAAACAAAAACTATAATAAACTAATTAAACAATTAGTTGGAACTAATTGTGGTTATTCCCAAGAATTTTGGCAGAAACGTCCTACAGTTGATTCGTCTGCCGATCTTTGAGTTCTTGTTGCTCTTGACGTCGTATGCTGTTTAGGCACTTTGGTCTGATCATCATTTGACTGATCTTATAGCCATAATCATAGCCATGCCAAGATTTCCAGCAAATGCCACGTCCGGTTAATTTCACTTCGTAGTTTCCACCCTCAACATATTGGCCATTTAGATTGCTACAAAGACTAAAGGATCAGAGCAAAAGTATTGGAAAGAATCGGTTTAGTTCTGACCTTTGCTGGCATGAATTATACCACCAAGCTCCCACATTGGTAATAGCGCATCCTTTGCCACTTATATCTCGGTCGAATGTTGAGAATGGCATTCCACTGTGATAACTCAAAGAATCTCCAGCATCTCCCGAGTATTTACCCAACGTGGTTATGGCGTATGAATTGGCTTCATTGTCTATCTTAAAGTTGTCATATTTCGCATAACGAATATCACCATTGAAATCTTCCAGATATATATACAACTCATATGGCTCAGCCGTAGTTAAATGGCTTAATCTCTCCAAACCAATGAAGAATTCACCGCTAAGATTGCCAAAACCCTCGCGATACTCAAGCCAATTGCGATAAAAATTCTCGGTACCATCTTGACGACGTTGAATCACTGTCCAGCCGGCTCCAGCTAATTGAGTGTCGCATGAAACGAGAAATGGGTCTAACCCTGGCACTTGAATCATGTGAATGCCGTTCGTGTTGATGTAGGCAGCCAGGCAAGATGATGGATAGACAATCACTTATAATAGATAATAAAGAATGATCTTATATAGATTAATTTCACATATTCTCACCATCTGAAATCTGATTTCTGCTTAGACTAATTTTTATCTCATTCAAATGTGTTTTAAGGCTAGAAATAACATTCTCGTCACAATGTTTTAAACAAATTTAATGTTAATTTACCTTGCAAGCAAATTTTCACATAGATTCAATTGATTGCCATAAACCAAACTTGACAATATGCTTAAAATTGTAAAGCGAATAACTTGCATCTTTAGGCGCATATTAACTGATCTAGACTAAATGATTTATTAGATTTGCATTGCGCTATCAACTGTGCATTGAATTGCAATTATTCAGGTCAAGTTCCCTTGAGAGATAAGGTTACAGAATATACGAGTAAAGGAAACAAATTGACGTCATTTATGACTTTTTAAATGTACTGAGTTGCAGATTTAAATGATTACTCAGTGTTGTGTGTGTGGGCCTATCTTTCGACATTTCGGCCTTATCATTATCTGAGTTATTTTATATCCATAATTATGGCCACGCCACGATCTCCAGCACATACCTCTGGCAAACATTTTCTCCTCGTATTTGCCTCCCTGGATATATTGTCCATTCAAATTGCTATCCAGACAGGCATTATACCACCAAGCTCCAACATAGGAAAATGCACAATTTCTGGCAAATTCATGATCATTATCACGATCATAGGTGGAAAATTTCATTCTATAATGCGATCTTAGCGAATCGCCAGCAGTGCCAGTATATCTACCCAATACATTTAAGGCATAATATCCCGCCTCCGAGTCTATGGCAAATTCATCGTATCTAGCATGACGCACAGTCTTATTGAAGTCTTCCAAGTGTATATATAGCTCATACGGTTCTAGAGCTGTGATGGCTCGTAGTTTTTCTAATCCCAGAAAGAATTCACCATCGAGATTTCCGAAACCTTCTCGATATTCCTCCCAGTTGCGGTAGAAATTAAGACTTCCATTGATGCGCTTTTGTATAACGATCCATCCCAACCCAGCCAAGCTACTATCACATAGAACTTTAAAAGGCTTTTGTCCTGGCACCTTGATGTCATAGATTCCAGTAGTGTTAATGGGAGCAGTGAGGCAGGGTGAAGGCATAACCTTAACTGAACTTTAAAAAGTTAAAACTAAAACAAAAAATGTCACCAAAAATTACCCACCGTCTTCAAGCAAAGGAAAATCCTCAGGGTCTGTCGTGGAATAATTCTTCAGTTCGTCAAGTACTTCTTGAAAACTGTAAATAAAATTACAAATTAGTTTATCCCACTTGGCACACATATTTCCATCTACCTCATTAATATATGCTCTGCTCTCTCATATATATCATCCAAATGAGAGTTAAAATCTTGTGCCTATTGTAGAATATTGTTAGTTTTGTGAACATATTTAATTAGATTCCTGTTACCTCCAATTTGCTGCTTATTGTTTCACCGCAGAGCCACAAAATAAAAACTAATTGCAAAATCATGCTCCGCTTCCACATTTTGCATGGAGCTCAATTGAAATACATTTGCCAACTGTCCACAATGATTTGTGGAAATTTCTAATCGTAAGCTAGCCAGATCAATATATGCTGATAACGAATAATACATAAAATTTCACAATCTTAGATGTGAATTCAATAACTTATTCTCGAAGAAAATAGTAATTGGAAAAAACGAAAAACGTTTCTTAAGCGTTAAACCAATACAAAATCAATATGATCTTTTTGAGGCCCACGTGCGTCCAAGTTTTATGCCCTTGCTAGAGGCGTATATTGATTTTGGTCGTCTTCAAATAGGCAGCATGACTCTCCAACCATGTCTCAACCCAAAGGGTATACAAATTTCGACTCGATCTTAGATGGTTTGTCTCTCTGGTTTTCGAATTATGTAGGTTGGCAAACTGTGCGGGCTTACAAGATGTTTGAACTTGGTTGGTATGGTTTTTGTTGTTGTCTATCAATGCATCAATCTTGCCAAGACTGGAGCAAAGAGCATAAACAATCAGTATAAAATTTATATTATTTAATGTGTGTGTGGGTGGCAGCCGCCAAACGGGTCGGGTATTAGAGTGCTGATGGGTCTGGATCCCCAGACCCGTTTTTCAGTCTTGAGTAGAAGCCTCAACTAGACAGATGCCGAAATGAGGCTAGACTTGCGTTCTCTTAAACAAAAAGTACCAAAAAACGATTAAAAATAATAAAATTCTAATAAAAATATATTCTTAATTTATTGTAGATGGCAATACCACCGCCGCCGGGACCACCGCCACCACCAGGGCCGCCTCCACCACCATTAGTCATGGGCGGTGGTGCGAAAGGTGGTGCCGATCCGAGATCAGCTCTTCTTAGCTCAATACAAAAGGGAACCAAGCTGCGTAAGACAAACACTGTGGATAAAAGCGGCCCCTCATTGGCTGGGAAAGTATGTGGGCCAGATGCAGGTGGAACGGCTGGAGGAGGAGCAAAACGTGGACTCAATAATAATAACACCAGCAGTAGTAACCATAACACAAATGGCATTGGCAATGGAGGAGCTCCAAAATTGAGCGGTCTTTTCGAAGGTCTCTCCCAGATGCCAAAACTGAAACCCGTCAATGGATATCGCGGTAAGTTTCATAATCGTATACAATTTTTAAGTAGTTCTGTATGTAAATTAATTTTTGGTTTCTCAATTGGTTTCCGTTTTTCGCCCACGCAACGCAACGCTATATCCACACACATTAAAAACAACAGCAGCAGCAACAACAACAACATCAAAGCCCACAGCAACGAACTCAATTCGAAGCATTAGCCCCCCTGCTGCTGCTGCCTCTGCGTCTGTTCCCTCCGCAGTCAGCAATGAACCCATGGACTTCAATACAGAGCTCACCAAGCATTTAACACTGAAGCGTCAGAAGCAACAACAACAAAGCACACATATCAATGCAACGGAAGCAAATTTAAAAACAAATCGTGGACCACCACCGCAGCCGCCAAAGGTATGTGGAACGTCATGTATATACAAGATATAAATGTGTATGGAAAAATTCATGCTGTCAGAGAATCTTCTTTAAACAAGAGAATCATATCAAGGTCAAAAGAGGAAAATACGCAATATTATTAAAATTAAGGAACCGCTTTCTTGATTCTAATGTTAACTAAAGCATCCGAAAATCAGCAAAGAATATCATCTAAATGAAACCTTTTTAGGAACCACCCCTTCTTTTTTTTACCAAGTTAATTTAATTAAAATTCATTTTTAGCAATTAAACTCAAGCGATTCGATATTGGACCGCATGAATATACCCCGTGGAGCAAACACTTCCACTCCCACAACATCTGTGGCTGGATTCAGTACCAATTCCCATGCCAAATCTTCTTCGCCCACGCACTCGGACAGCGGCAGCAACAGCAGTGGCAGTGTCAAGAGCAAGGCAGCCAATTTGAAGTAAGTTTCTTCTTCTATATGTAGATGGCATGACTTTGGGTTGTTTAGATGATACTATATACATATATATATATTACGTAAATAATTTGATCTACAACATATTTAATTTTGGTTTTTGTGTACATTTTGTTAAAATTTGATCATATCTTTTTATTTTTCTTTGCCGGGAATTTGTGTTATCCTACACACAACACACTACTCTGTCCACATTCCACAAAAAATCCTCCCTACCTGATCCACATCTCTACAGTATCTCGTTAGGCAATAATTTTGTAAATAATTCGATTGCAAAATCGAAATCAACACCAACATCAGCAACAACAGCAACAATAAAAGGTGCAAGTTCAACAATAAGCGCAAGTCCATCAACCACAACATTAAACCAAAGTCGAACCTCTTCTACGGGATCACTGCATAGCTTGGCGCCAAATAAATCATCTTTATTCGGTGTTGGTGGTGGTAATGGTAATAATAATGCCCAAAAATCATCGCCTCCGCCAACGGCCTCGCCCACACCTACACTTCCCCCGCAACAGCAGCAGCAACAACAAAAACCAAGCATCAGCTTTGGAAAACCAAATTTTGCCCCAAAGCCGCCAGGTCTGCAGCAACTGGCACTAGCAAATGGGCAGCAACGTCCAATGGTGACGCGTCACCACAGCATGAAGTCGCCCAGGTATACACACACACACACAAATCTCTCCATCTCCAGTATTAACTATGTGCACAGCTCGCTTCGCCTCTAATGCCTACATAAGCTCATATAACCAAGCTATCCCTCAATCTGCTCCTAAAGTTCGATTTTATATTTAAGGTTGTGGTTTTTTTTTTTTTTTTTTGGTTTGTTTGTTTATAAGCTTCAAAGCGCATGCAAGCTTAAGTGAAACATCATGAGTGTAAGACTTAACCTAATGTTTTGGTACGCCTCCACAGATCTCCGCCAGCAGTTGGAGGCATCAATGGACCTGTCTTTCCAACCCAACAACATTTCGGCACCATGCGGGTGCCCTTACAACAACAGCAATTTCAATCCAGCGACTCCATTAGCCAGAATAGTATAGGAAGCATGCGCTGTGCACCCATTCCGCCAAAGTGTAAGTAAATAGAAATTTGATTGATAACACTTCTCCGCTACAACTCTCTCTCTCTCTCTCTCTCTTATCTTCTGTAGCTCGGCCATCGGTGAAACCTCCTCCACCGCCCACACCATCTCGCAGCATCTCCAACTCCAATCTGAGCAGCATAGCAGCGCCATTTAGTGCTGTTAACACTACTTTGGTACAGAGTGCAGCGATCAGTACACAGGCCCAGGTTTCATCTCCACCGCCATCCACATCCAGCAGCACCAGCAGTGTGGCTGCCTTGCGTGATCAGTTCCGGGTAACTGGGAATGCAACACCACCGCTGCTTCCACCAACATTGCCGCCGCCACCACCTGCCTCAGTAGCATCACCAGCGACGACAAGCCCAAAGACAGCTATCATGCGGGATAAAGATAAGAAGGTGGAGAATGTGAAACCGATTATACTGAACGGAGGTCCCATCAATCCACCAGCACCACCGCCCCATCGTAGCTGCCCGCCTCCGCCTCCGCAGCGACAATCGAGCAATGTAAGTAGACAGGGAAGAGACCCCTCGGTCTTCAAATTTATATTTTTAAAATTATTCTATTGAGGTTATTTCGGTTTCCGTTTTACATGGGTATAAGTATCAATCCACAGTGCAATTCATAATTATTAAGAATTTTTGAAATTAAGATTTGAAACCTAAATAGTTTCGGTCTATTAAAATGTTATTTATTTTGGTGTTTAGTTCGCATAGTGAAAATCAGTCAGTGATCAGCTGACGATTGACCATTGCTCCACATTATTATTATTATTTAGAGTTTTAACCTACCCCAACTAATAGTGAATGTTGTCCAGTGTAAAGTGTTTAGGGAACATTTAGGAGACCTCTCTCTTTAACCTTAGCCAGCATTCAGCCTTCGTTTCTCTTTGCGCGCGCATTGCTCTCGCTTGCGCACACTTTTATAACTTACCTTTTTCGTTGATAGGGTGGTGAGTGAGTAAATGGTGGGGGAGGAGGAAGATTGATTTTCCAACCAATACGTGACGAAAACACAAAAGTTGTGTGCTGCGTCGTTGTCCTGCACATACACGGAATTATTGGCCCATTTGGCATTCATTGTTGTCGTTCTCCCAACCGCTTAGCATGACAAAGTGAAACTCTGGCTATTCAAGAGACTCTTCGCAATTAGGCAACGGACTGAACGCGCAAGAGAAGGCACCAGCCAAATAATCAAGTTGCTCAAAATATCGATGCTCAATCTAAACTTCAAACGCAACGTAACTAAAACCGGGTTACTCCATATTATTGATATTATTATTGTTAAATGTAAACTATAATCCTTCTTTATGTTTGCTTACAGGCGGGCTCGCAGCAGGCACCAGTGCCACCCCAACGTCATTCTTCCATTAGAGCCAATGCTCCGTTGACGCCACCTACGCACATGGCAAACTCATCACAGTTATTTGGCAGCAACAGTGGTCTAGCCTCCTCTGGTGGTTCGGCAGGAGCAGCAGCATGTGGAGCTTCAGTTGGTCGCCTGGTTATCGATTTGGAGACAAAGTTTGGGAAACGTTTTCACAATGTTACTGAATTTCCCAAGCCGCCTCCTTTTCTAAACATACAAAAAGTTTATCCTAGTCGCACGCTTAAGGCAACCAATGGTATGTAGTAGTGTTTGTGTGTGCGTGTGTGTGTGCGTGTTTGTGTGCGTGCATGTGTTATGTGGATTTTGTGCTTAAGTGTAAAATTATGATTATACATACATTATTATTATTATATTATTATACCGATACCCACATATGGAATGATGCTATATGTATAGGGGATTCGAATCAATGAAACGCGTCCATTTAATGATATTTCTATCCTATTCGAATCTTACATCCTTAAGATCGAACGAATTAATTATGGAAATTGTTGAATGGTCGCTTTTATCCGATTACTTACCATTGTTGTATAATAAATTATTTTCTTAGGCGCACGCTATAGCATTTAATTTTCGATAAAACAACGAATGTATATTATATACTATTTAAACACGAAAACAAGAAACACACACACTTATGTTACACCAATATCTATAAATCAATATTACTATTATTAAGCAGATCGAAAAGTTAGCTATTTTTATTGATTATTGTTGTTCTTTGTATGAATCAGGGATGCAAACCGATACCCTTATAAGTTTTTATGTCAAATAACGTTTCAAAATCTATAATTTCTATAACTTTTGTTGACCTTTTCGTTTCTAAATTAGAAAGTTAGCTTATTATTAAGGGACTTCAACTACGATCCGATCTAGATCACAAAAGTAGATTCCATTTTTAATTCTTGATTTCTCATATCGGTATGCATCCGTGATTTAATAGGAAATGTTATATTTGTATATTGCATATTACTAAAGTTGAATAGCTTTATGCGACAAATTTGTTGAAATGCAAATTCGGTATTTATTTGTTTACCAGATAAAAAACAGAAACAAAAAAAAACGAAGGAAAATGATATTATTTTTAAGCATTATATTATTCTTATTTTATAAACAAGATATCCCTTATATACACCACTATATTGTCCTCCACACTGTATTACATATACATACTTATGTTGTCAGCCCTCACACCCAACGCCCTCATGCGAACACATACATATATATGATTTGTTGTATCCATTTGTACACTATGTAGCGCATGATTTTATTTGTATATCAATGAAAATTTATACTTAAATTTAACTGAGAAAGGCACAGATATATTTTTATTAATTTTGAAGTTAATTTGTCTATTTCTTTTTTAGTTTCTTTTTTTTAAGAAATTATATAACAAAATAAATTGTTTCTATTTTACATACATATTTTGTATTACACTGTGTGCTTTATCAACTGTGTGTTGTCCTATTTTTTATCGTTTGGTTTGCGACGTTGACTTTCTTTCCATTTGGGCGCTTTTTTACACACTCTCGACTTTCTCTCAGAAAAAAAAATACTTACATATATCTATATATGAATATATCCTATCTATCCAGTATGTATCTATGTTTATTTCTCTCTCAGCTATTCTGATGCCAAATACAAGCAATAACAACAATAACAATTCTACGGCCGCCTCAAACAACAATGTTAATCGTAATCCGATGCTGCCATTGAAACCCGCTTATGCACCGCTTAAAAAAAATCGTGCACCTGCTCCACCACCCCAAGCAGGTGTCGCCGCTGCCACAGTGTCGGTTATAAGGCAGTCGAGTTTTCTATATGGCGGCAATACAGTGGCAAATAGCACGGTGCCCATTCGACCTCAGTCGCAGGCAGCGGAAAGTGTTCCACGAAATTCAACGGTCTATTGAACATGTACATAATATATAGGAGGATGCTTTGTATATTAGCGTATGTTTTGTGACTGTTTCGCTTACTTGTTGTTGTACATATATATAGTGGACGCATGTGTGTAATGTATGTATGTGTGTTTTTGGACCAAAATGTCTATGAAAATTGCATAAGAAAATCGAGAACAATAATAGAGAAAAAGGAGAACGAAATATGGAATGTGTTAATTACCCAGGGGTCTTATTATTAATTATTAATTGAGCCACCAATACGGAGAAGTATAGGCAAAGAGCTCAATTAAAACGTTTCAGTTATATAAGACCAGTCAAAAACATACCGAAAGTTAACTTCGGCGATTCGAAGTTCATATACCTTTGCAGTTTGTCTATTGAATCCACCAAATCTAATCCAACCACAAATTGTCTAGTATCCATACCGAATATAGTGAGATGTTGAAACCACCTCTTCCATTAAACAATTTTTTCTTTTGGTAGCTGAAGTTATCAGATATGCAGCTGCTTATAACAAATTAACAACCTATGTATTTCAATATGCATGTCTTTATACAATAAGGTCTACATTGTCAAATACTGCCTGCAAGGATATATACATATTTAGAAAGAACACAATCTGTGTGTCAAGAAAAGTTGCTAGAAAATTCCAAAATTATGTATATCGTCTTCCTGAGCTGCACTGTTCTATGCTATGCAAAACATAAAATCATTATATCATAATCTGTACATAATTACCAATTAAATATAATTAGCAATATTTGTTTTTAAATCCAAATTGAAATTTAGTAAATTGATTAGCAACTATAAACCAATGACTTAGGTGTGTTTTGTATCTATATAACTATGCCTACCTATGAATAACTAGACTGAAACCGTTGAACCCAAAACACATTAAGCAATTATAATGTCTACAACATACACACACAATCACAGAAACAAATTGTTAACCACTGAAATTGTGTCAACGAAGTTCACATCAAACATTGCATTCCATTTCATTGTTTAAACATAACTACTCTAAACAAATGCACAGGATTTCCTTGAAAACAATAAATATGTCAAATTGTGCGTGCCAGACATCAGCTGTTCTGCTTCGTTATACTTACTATATTTACACGTTTACGAGTATTATTATTAACAAATCAGCAAGCAGAATGTGGCATTTACAAATTAGTTAGTCGTTCCATTTATCAACGTGTTGCATAACTTATTCACATTCATTAATGTTACCAAATTAATAAATTTGAAATCAATCAGAACTTCGAAACGAAGCTGTTAATTTAATAATGGGGGGCTGTGTATAATGTATAATGTGGGTATGTAATGTATGTATATAGTATATAGTATTGGAGAAACATCATTTCAATTCTGAAAGCACCTTAAATCAGATCCGAGTCTTACTGTTCAGTAAGTTCTTCAGTTCTGCTATTTTGGCTTTAACGATTAGGTATATGTAATACAATTATATCTGTGCATTAGACTGATTTTCAGTCGGCCAACACGTCTTGTTTTTCAATGCTTCAATTTAAAATGCGCTTCTACCAGTTCGAATGTGAACTAACTAACAACAAGCAATAAGTTTGTAGTGTCAAGCTTACAAAAATGGGATTGAAAAACAAGTCTAATGAACACATATAAATGTGTGTATAATATATGGCTGATTAGCGATAACAATTTAATGCCTAATTCTAAATCAAATTCCCAATTAAGACCCTTTTTGAACAAGGAATAACAACATGGAGCGAACGATTCCCTCCTCCCAATATACCGGTCCGTTTAGCTGCAATCACGCTTAAGCTTCAGTGTCTGTACTGCTTCATCGAGAGCCTGGTCTTCGCGTTTACGCCTACGCTCGCATTTGGGGCACGGTTGATGTTCGTTAAGGCACTGGGCATGGAACACAGCCCCACATGCAATACACTGATAACAGTAAAAACGCATTATAAATTAGATGAACAAAGAGCGAAGATGCTCTAAAATTACCCGAAATGTTGTGGTGATGTGAAAGGGATATAACACACGAGGGCTCTGACATATCTCACATATGAATCCTTTTAGTTGGCATTTCTGACATTTAAGGACATGAGCTTCGCCGAGCTTAAAAGCCTTCTGCAGTTGTTGGCATAAGACACCACGCTGAATCAAAGCCAGATCCGACACAGAGTATTGATGTATGTGTTCATATAGGTATTCCCGTCCGCTGAAATATTGCCTCAGTAGCTCAATACTTTCGGTATTACACGTGTACAGGTAGGCGCGTATGAAATTAAGTCGAATGCGTAGTGATTGCAATTCAGCCATAGCTTCGGACGCGTGATAAATTCTGGGATTAAGTATCTGCAGGTCCAGAAAAGGTTGGCCCCTAAACTCGGCCAAAAATGTTGCAGCGCGCTTGCTTACTGTGTACTTATGGAAATCAAAATTGTAAATGATCCGAGCTGGAATGAGCTGCGTCTCCACATCCATGCAACTATTGCAAAAGTATCCGCCGCTGAAGGAGCACACCCTATGGGCAAAAAAAAAGGGATTAATCATTTGACTTCATATGTTTCGGTTGCACTACTCACTGAAAATTGCTATAGCCAATGCCCAAAGGATGCTGACAAGTGCGACATAAAAATCCCTGAGCGTTCAGACCTGGTTCGCGGGGCAATTGGCACAACTGGACTACCATCTGTTGCAATTCGGCTATATCAAAATCCGAACTAAGCAGCTCGAAGTCCGAGTCAATCGATTGTAGATCACACAGTTCGTCAGCAACTGCACTGGGAGTTGGCGGAGCCTGAGAAATATTTAAAGTAGATGCACTGGCCCGAAACTTCTCCCAAATTTCGGACCAACCAGTTCCTCCCTCTCGATTCCGCTCATGCTTTTTCAGCAAGGCATTATAGCTACACCGATCCGCGTACGGCGAACGCAGGCTCGACGTGCTAGTCATGCTGACAGAACGTTGAAAAAATCGCGAGCTTGTCGATTCCCCAGTAGGCGAAGGGGTACAGGGATCCATATCACCAGCCGACCAAGATGTTTGCATAAGATTGGTCAGAGAATTACTACCTTGAGGCAAACCACTACTCCCTTCTGCATCGAGCGGGTCACCTTGCATTTCGTCAATGGGTCGTTGGGATCTTTTGCGATGTCTTGGTTTGGTTCCTAAGGGCGTCTCGCTATCTTCATTTATAATGGGTGTACTCGCTGCAGCTGCTGATTCTGTTTCTAGCGGAGTTTGCTCGCCTGCTTCGCTGATAACATCCATTTCATCAAATTTTTGAATAAGCAGGTCTAAATTTTCACGCTGATTTAAATCTGGCACGCCGAAATTACCACTTCTATTAAAAGGACTATTTGAAATGGATTCGGAGAACAGTTCATTAGGACGCAGAGGCTGCGGAGTGGGTATGGCCACAATATCAGATCCCAGGGAACTGGCTACATCGATGCCACTGCTAATCTGTGAAGGGAAAAACAAACGTCTTAATCACTGGAATGCACACTACTTTGGACTTGAACTTACAGGGCAGGACTTAAGAGCTGGTGTCCACAAGTCAGACAGTTGAAGGGAGTAGTCCGGCCATTGGTTCAGCAGACTAGAATTGACCGGCAAATCGAAGTGAACATATGCCTCTAGACTCTCCATGATCTTTGCTGCAGTCTCCAATCCGTCTGCATCCTTTAGCAGGGCATGCTTCTTGTAATAGGGGGACAAAGCTGAACCATTTTTCCGAATGTTATTCATATACGACGAGAATAGCGATTCGTTCAACGATTGACGTATCCACGCCCGACATTGGCCAACCTCCGATGTGATCTGGCTCAGTTGGTGTATCTGCTCAATCACCTGTTTGTGCATGAACACCATGCACGGAGCCCAAAAACTTGGCTCTGGTCGCCGTTCAACATCGCCAGCGATCACATTGAGAGTAGCCCACAGAAACGAATCCTTTAGACCATGTAGGAAAATGGCCTCCAGAGTAGTGCATAGGGCACTCGTCTGCTCACACACTCCCAGGACCTCTGGAGAAAAATAAAACCCAGCTTTATCACACATTACAGGACATCAAAATTTCCTTTAGATCTTACCGACCGCATTCTGCTTTACGTCGAATTCGATTTCCCGTGCATTTTCGTTGAGTGTGTTTATCAGCGCTTCCTTAACCACATTATCGCGCTTGTATTGAAAATTCTGCAAGCTACGGAATATGCTCATTTATAATTATTTCTAATTAATAATATATTTTCTCTTTTGTTTGGGTTTTCATGCAAGTGGTGGACATCGATAGTATCGATAGTTTAATTGTTTGCACCATCGATAGTTTAGCATATAGGGCGGTATCTATTTGATTTCAATTTTAATTGGCATTAATTTATCCAGTAATTTGCACTGAGTTCGATTTTCCAAACACTCGTATAAAAATCATCGCGCATTATATATACGAAAGTCGGGAATTCTTTGTCTTGGTGTTTTTTGAAATCAGCAGCCGAGCTTCTCGTGCAAACACACCAGGGCTGCCACTAGTACGCTCATCTCTAGTTAGTTTTATTTGTATCCCTGCAAAGAACGCAGGAAGGGCAATTAAAAAAAATCAGAAATATGTTGTAGCGTGAACAAATTATGTGAGTTAACGGGTCTAGTGAAGTACATTAAGTCCATACCGATCCTTAAAGTGGTCGCAGCTGTCGCTGCCTGCTTGTGATTTATTTAATTTGAGAAACATAAGTGACGTCATGGTGCTGCTAAATAATTGCTAGTTCAGTGCCGTATATACATACGCATACACGGACTCATAGACATTCATATGTATGTATGTGACGACTAAAACAGACACACACACATATATACGCGTATACAAGCAAACACGAAAAGATAAAAACAAAAGTGCTAAGAATGTATTTATAAGACAACAGAAAACAACAAAAACAACATAATCACAATAACGAATGATGCCTATGGGCGCTTCTTTGGCTCTAATTATTTACTTGGCATCGCAGTTTGCGATATCTTTATAAGAAGCAATGTATAAACTGCCTGTATGTCTATATACAGATATATATATATAAAAGAACAAGTGACAAGCAAAGGTCACAAATATGTAAATATGTTTGTAGTGTATCCATATATATATATATATTGTTTCAAGAAAACAGAAGAAGATTAGAGATGAGTGCGTGATGTGAACTATTTTGCGCTATTGTGTCTCTTGTATTTTACGCACACCTTGCAGTTGTTAATGTAAATGTTTGTTCGGCATCATTAGTATGAATGAACTACCGTTTCGTGATTATTGGTGTACACGAGCTCACGCGTTCACCTCTTAGCAAGGCCACCGACACTTCTTAGATGGATGAGTATTTCGCAGACAACAAAGTGAATGCATTGCCTTTAGATTGAACGACGATAGCAAAAATTATTGGATATTTTCAATATATAACGGACACTAGACATTTGTATAGCATACCGCACGGCGTCATGGCAGATTACTACCCATTAAACTGATTAAAAACATCAACTCTTAAACATAAGTACTTTATTCTATGTATGGATATAAAATCAAACTACATACATATATTTTTCTAACCAGCGGGTCATTTGCGACGCAGACTACTAGGACACGGATATAGGAATATCAAAGACAACGAACACTAAGGCTTTAATTTGGTAGATAACTTGACTTAAAAAAAGACCATAACAAAAAATCGTGTGGACCCATCTTAATCGAAATGGGCAGTGTCTGGAAACGTTTGCAGCGGGTGAATAAACGCGCCGCGAAATTTCAATTCACTGCCTCCTATCACGACCTGCGTTTGGAAACCACAGCCAAATGGTGAGTAAACAATTTTGAATTTTCACTCAAAATTTTTTAATTTAAGCACACCCCAAGTTGTTTCCTTTGTGGATATCGGTTAACTGACCTCAAAATATATACATTTTTTTGAAGTCACGATATTTCTTAATATATTTTATATATATTTTAATATTTTTTAGACAAATGTCGTTAAATAATTCATTAAAATATTTATTATTTGTAAATGGTAATTGGATGCAGACTGATGTATATGTACGTATGTATCCCATAGACGAGAAATTGTAAGAGTAAATAAACTTCGGCTTGCCCAAATTAGTTTCCGGTATATTCTCACTTCCTGTTGATATAAAGACGATAGTTATTTTTCAACTTGTGTATATATTGTACATACAAATGTGTACATATGTACATATGTACATACATACATATATCTTTTTATTTGTATTTATGACTTTCAATTGAAATTCATTTTACAATATGCTTAAGTCGAGGCCCCCTATCATACTTTCCCCCAGAGAGAGTCTCCAACCTTCATATTTTTCTCAGAATTATTTTTATTAAACTTCTTGAGCAAAATATTTTTATAAGTAGATTAAAATTAAAAAAATTACGAATATATGATTTGAATTCTTCGACTCAATTTAAGTTTAAATATAAAAAATAATTAATAAATTGCTAAAAACAATAAACCAGCTATAAACTAATCAAATTGTTTTCTTTAATATTTTTTAGGCGTCCTTCGAACCTGGCAGTGGTTTGGATGAGACGTTCAAGACGCGTGGCTAGTGCACCATTACCATGGGAACCAGATATGATGAACCCACTTGTTGGCAATATATCTTGGCCAGTGCCAGACAATCATGCCATTTCGGTAACATTGTTCAAAGATCCCCGTACACACGAACTAGAGGATAAAGACTGGACATTTGTCATCGAAGATGTGAGTACCTATAATCGATTTTTCTAATTCGGAATATTCATTAATTGATTTCTTAATTCACATACATAGATAACACCATTGGGAAAGAAGCGTGTGCTGGCTAATGCAAGCATTAATATGCGTAAATATGCAAGCATTGAGTCCACTCAGCAGAGTTTCACATTGAATCTGAAACCAGTTTCAAGGAAAATAACTGCTGCTAATTTGGAATTGACAATTAGCTGTGTTTTCCTACGCGAGGGCAAAGCCACGTAAGTAGTACTTAAATCTAAATCCACGAAAATATCTGATTTGTGCTTCCGTTTTTCCGCAGTGATGAAGATATGCAGAGTGTTATCTCGATGATGTCAGTCAATAATAACTGTGATGTGGCCCCCCTTGATGATTTAGAGGATATACCAGATTTAGAAAACTCAGGCGATATATCCGATCATTTGTATGATTTCACCCAACAATTGGAACAATTGACAACGAGTTTAAATGGCTGTGTTGATGCGGCATCCACTCCGCTTAGTGGTAAGCATCTATGTACATACCAACCTATATGGATACATTATCATTTAGATATGTATTTTTGTGTCTTCTATAATTCTATTAGTAACGTAAAATGTATGCATACTGTTTTCAATTCTCTAGATTTTGGTAGATAACAACAAAATGTATATCTACTATACACATTCCATTTATACATATATATTAATATATATAAATCTCGTATATTATATATGTGTATTTGTATTTTTAGCATTTGTAAAACGTATCTACAACAATTCTTGCTATTCTTTTTTTTTCTGTTTCCTTTTCATTCACTCTTCCCCCACACACAACCTATACAACGATGAATGAATTAATGATGTTCGTATTGTATCCGTATCACACTTGTTGTAAACAAAAAACAAAAACCTATAATGTAATGAATGTATTATGTGTAGTACCCTCATTATCTGAAGATCCAACTCCCCTGGCTGAATCGTTTAATCATTTGCATTTCGAATTAGAAGCAGAGGCAGATCGCGCCAACGCTGACCAGACCGCCAGTGCGGCGAAAACAGGCGGCTTAAACGTTGATAGCGAGGAATCATTGAAAACTCCAAACGGAGCACAGCCGTTGGTTGTAAGCAAAACACCAACCAAAGATGCCCTGCCGCAATCCCCACTAGGATTTAGCAAAATGCTTACATCTACACCAATAGAACGGCCAGTTCTAAAAATAGATACTGTAAAATCAGCCGGCGGTGATGGAGGAAAGGCGAAAGCCCTTTTCTTTGATAAGGATGAAAAGTCATTGCCCGCGAAGGCAATTGTTCGCAACGACCCAGCCAAATGTCGTATTGAGGTGGAGTCATCCAACATTAAGGCAGAAACCACAAAACCTGTGGAGGAACAAGGCAAAAAACAAGGTCTGGATACTTCATCAACATCAGCAGTGACCAATACCAAGCGAGCTGACTTGCAGCCATTAAACTTAAAGAAAAGCTATGAAGTTGATCCTGTCAATACCACTCAGCCAGGCAAAAATGATGAACCAAAATTACCTAAAAGTACTCTTAAGCCTGTCGAGAAAATAATTCTAAAGGAAAATACCCCCGGCCAAGATCTATTGGAGTGGTGCAAAGAGATAACTAAAGACTATCCAAATGTTAAGGTTACAAACTTGACAACTAGCTGGCGAAACGGAATGGCTTTCTGTGCTATAATTCACCATTTTGTGCCGCATTTGATGTGAGTTACCGCCAAGCGTTTTCCTATTTACTTTAGATTACATGCTTTTTCCCTACCTCTTCTGCAGTGACATGTCGACGCTTAGTGCCCACGATGTTGTCGGAAATTGCCGCACAGCCTTCGATGCAGCAGAGTCACTGGGCATACCACGTGTTATCGAGCCGCGCGATATGAATTTATTGACAGTGCCGGATAAATTGGCTGTCATGACGTATCTACATCAGTTGCGGGCGCATTTCACTGGAAAACAGTTGGAAATCGAACAAATTGGTAAATATAAAAGTTTATAGCCTATACAGGCGATATTTTGTGATAGCAGAATGATTTGAAATTTAATTGATCTTCTAAACTAAAAATACAGGCACAACTTCTGATGAATCGAGCTATGTTATTGGCAATTATAAATCGGACAATTTGTCACAGAATCTTATTAACTTCTCGCACCTGAAAACACAGCTCTTACACCAGAGCTCACTGGAAGATGATACAGGTGTGGATAAAATGCAGTCACAGCTTTCGCCCTCAAATAAGAAGGATGTGAAAAACATAATATTGTACAGTTCGAAGAGTATTCTGGGTAAGGTACTTTCTCCGGCAAAGGATAAGAATTCGATAAATGCATTGCAGCATGCAAATCAAACACCATTAACGCCTCTGGATAGTATTGGCGATATTAATGCCACAGAGGAAACATCCTTATACTCAACGCCGCCAACCGTGTTGGATGCCAATGCTACAAATGTAAGTACGATCAATAAATACTGCCAGATGCGATCGTTATTGGCTTTTTTTGGTTGAGTTGTAAAGTTTGGAGTTATTGCTTAATTTGAAATTTACTATAATTTTCCGGCTGTTATTTTGTGCTTTTGTTATTTTTTTTGAGTTTCTTTTGTTTGAATTTTATAGCGAATTTTAACACGCCACAAAGAAATGAGCGAAAAAGCTAAGCTGATGATGGAAAAATTAAAAATTTCCAATGGTAGCGAGCGCTGCGATGCTAATGACGTAAGTAGGCGCTTGGCACACACGCATACACACAGACACATCTGTAGTGCATTTTTTTGAATTGTAGTTCTTTTTTTTTTTTTTGGTTAATTGAAGTAATTGTTATAAATTTTGATGTTTTTCATTTAAACAGGAAGAACGCCAGCAACGATTGCGGGAACAAGCACGACGCCTAATATTAGAGACACGCAGTAAGACTGGCGGCTCTGGGTCTCTCTCCGTTGATAGCCCTAGTCCTACAAGTCCCACCAAGCCCAAACGCTTTAATTTTACACCAGAGCGCACCATCTCGCCCATCCACAATGGTGGAGAGGAGTTCCACAATGAAAGTTCCAAGCCCAAGCATGGCGGAGGAAATAAGATTATCAGTTCTAGTCATAGATTAAGCGATCACAACAACGGCAGCGGCAGTCCCTTACAGTCGTTCAATGCGGTTGTCGAACGCATTTCACCAAAGCATGAAAAAAAAGTAAGTGAGAACCCACCTCTTTGCCTCTTGGGTTGCTTAAATTACAATTAATAATTTCTGTTCTTTTGCAGAGTGATAAACTATCCTATATCGAGTCCGAACTTGAGGCATTGGAACGGGAACAGGAGGCGATCGACCAAAAAGCCAGCAATCTGGAGGCCAAGCTGCGTGCAGTAATGGGCGGCAATCCAAGTAATAATACTCGAACGAACAGAAATCCATTTCTTAGATTAATTCGTAATAGTATTGGTGGTGGTGATGTTATCCGCATTAAGTTGCTAGACTCGGACGATGAGAGTTTGTTTGGTAGTGGTATCGACCACGATCAAGCTGTATCCAGTGATACCGATCCTGTATACAGTTCAGGCGATGATGTTATTAAACAACAAGTTGCGCAACAAGTTCATTCTCGACCACGTTCACACTCCTGTTTCGTAAATGTCAATCCAAACATAAACCTTTCGCATCCGCATAGTCCCACAAACCATACAAACCAGCGCCATTTTAATCCTCATGACCATCATTTACCGAGGTCAAGGTCACGGCCACGTCAGCACCATGTGCATGATGTGCCATACAGCCATTTGTTAAACAGCTCCGCCTCAGCTGCCTCATCCAAACAATCCTCATGTGATAATTTGCAAGATTACAGCGATGATGATGATGACGATGTAGCCTCGGCAGCCATCCGGCGCCGACAAGAACGTCATAAGCGGCGCCATCAACGCCGCCGCATTCGTTCCCATTCCCACTCTGGTAAAGTTGTATCCCTTAAAGCTAATTTCACATGTTTTAGCGTTTCTGCCATGCGCGGCAAAGAGTTTTGCAAAATGCTTTAAGCCTGCCTCCTCCTGCCCACGACTCCATACCTACTTATCTGTATTGTTATTAATCTCTATGTGTGTGTGTTGCTTGTTATTTTAACCATTATTCAAACTACTCTTGTTCTTTTGCGTCGCTAAAAGTTTTGTCTTTGATTATAAAAAAAAAGAAACCATTACAAACCACTATAACTAGCGTCACTAATCATAGTATCAGCGCTCTGCAGCCGCTAGCTAAATATAGTACAGGAACCCGTTTTAGACTAAACCATAAATACCCCTATACGAGAATGTTAATCAATTGCGTTTCATCTTTTCTTGCGTACTACTTTTTCTCTATTCTATAGAAACCGAGGAAACGGAGGAACAACTCCTATCGCAGTGGTTTACGCTTGTGAACAAGAAAAACGCCCTCCTACGACGGCAGATGCAGTTGAACATTCTGTAAGTGGTATCCAACTCTTTTGTTACCTATCCCTTAATCATGCATATTTTTTTTTCCTCCCTTAGTGAACAAGAAAAGGACCTTGAACGCAAGTTCACAATGTTAAATCAAGAACTGCGGGCTGCACAATCTGTCGAAGACTGGCGTAAAACCGAAGTGCAGCGGGAAAAGGAACGTTTGCTGCTTGAGGAGCTTGTGACAATTGTCGACAAGCGGGATCAGTTAGTGCAACATTTGCATAACCAGGAGCAAGCGTAAGTGTCTCCTCTAAACATTCAAAAAACAACATAATTTTATCTCGTCTCGGTTTTTTTTTAGCATTGAAGACGATCATGAAATAGCTCGAGAATTGGAGCAAGTGGACATCAGTGGTGGAAAAGATAAATGTGTTGTTCAATAAATGTTCACCACCCTCTTAACTTGACTGCGAGATTATACTTACATCGTATATATATATTTAAATATTCATCCATGTAACTAGTTGTTCAGTTGGCAATCGTGTTTGGATTTTAAAGAAAAACAATGAAAAACGTCCGTTAGTTAATTAAGCAAAACCGCAAAGAAAAACCAAACTACCAAATCTAATCTAAATTTTTGCAAAAGGATCAAATCAACTGTATAAACAACAAAAAAAAACCCTCAATTATTGTTTCGAATTCCTTTTTGTTAGTGCCATTTGCTTTTCCACATGACAACCGAGAGAGAGAACGAATGACAGAGATCGTTCAAGACCTAGACAAAACAAATTAAGACCCATTTTGTGTGATTCAATGTATGATTGTATTATATTATAGTTTAATTTATTTATGATTTATATTTGCTTTATTTTAAGCATTTTTACCCAATTTTACCAGAAAACGCTTTATCCAAAAAAAAAAAAAAAAAAAAAACATAAAAAGCAAACAAATATTTATGAACTCTTGTGCAAGACCTGTCTTACTTAAATTAGATCTATATTATATAATGTCAAGGTGGTATACATACTTATATTTTTTTAATTATACGGAATCAAATGTAAAAAGTTCTTAAACAAAGGAAGCCACCGCCGCCTAAACGATCCAAATAGGCCCAGACACTCCTCAATAATTGTTTAGAACGCGAAATCATTTTGCAGTAATAAAACCCAAAAAAAGAAACATTTGCAAAATATACAATGTTTTATGTGCATTAAATTTCATTGTGTTACGATTATTATTAAAGATGCAAATAGGTCGACTATGTTTCGGTGATTATTATATTCTAAATGAATGCATTTATTATATATTTAAATCATTGTATCGTTTAACATTAATTACAATTAATTAAAAATTAAGCGTGGCTTCAGTTTTATTAAGATTTGTGTTTATGATCCAGAGAATGCAGTTTTCTTTTCTTTCTTTTCGTTTTGTTTGTTTTTTTATTTTTTATTTTATTGAATGGAAAATAATGTTTTTATATCGGTTATGAATCTAAATCTCCGTGTTACTAAACTGTATATATATGTGCATGTTCTTGAGTCTCTTTCTATTATGTATAGCTCGGTTTCACATAGGCGCGTAGCATTGACGTGGGCGTGGCATTGGGGGTACAAATTTCGGATATTATTGTTGTTGCGGTTGTTGTTCTTTCATTTTATTTTGAACACAAAATTGTAGTAGGACTGACGCTGCTGAAAAAAGAGCGTATCACATAACCATTACGAACACATGTGTAAAAAAACATGTATATATAGAAAAATAGATATATATATATATATGTATATGTACTGAAGCCACGCTTAATATATATATATATATCTTCATACATTCATGTACCTGTACATATGGGAGCATAAAACGCAATTATCACAAACAATTTATCAATAATTTAAACAAAAAAAAATTAAGAATAATTACATCTGTTATTCGTTCGTTCGTTCATTTTTCAAATTGCAAAAGAATTCAAAAAGTACACAACCAAGAATTCATAAGCATTCGTATGCTGCGTTGATGTTGTCTACCCAGTTTCTATGCCACGTCCACGTCCATGCCCGTGCCTATGCCTACACCATCACCACCACTACTAACATCACACACACCGACAGTCTAAGACGATTTTTTGTTTGACTGCGATTGCTTGCAAAAGTCCTTATATGCACGTTCAGTCTCTTCATCCATTTCCGGATCGAGATCCAAATCGCCATCGCGCACATCGAACTCATCACCATCGTTGCTGCCATCGGCATCATCCTCAGCTGCAAGAAAGTCAGTCTCCTCGGCAGTTAACTCACGTCCATCGGGACCATAGAATACGGGCTCATCGCTTAGACGCGGTGGCTCCTTTACAGCAGCGCTATCATCATCTCCGCCCAGAGCATTGGACACTTTGCGGCCCCAATTGTTCGCCTGCAAGGCAATGACATTTGCAGCCATTGGATATTTGCCTGGTAATTTCGCTTCAATGGCCTTCAATGCTGCTATTATGCTTAGCATATCCTGTGAACAGTCGGCAGTTAAATCGTAGCCAGCCAACTTTAATGTCTGGCATATGCAGCGCACATTCTCATTAGTTTCGCATGCCAACAGTTGGGTCAACGAGTAGACAATATTAACTCCAATCAATTGAAGTCGAGCATCATCATCGCCACGCAGTTGCATATATAATTCAGCAAGAAAGAGTGCGGTCTCGCGCACCTTTTGCTGCTGCTCCGTCGATTCCATATATTTGGCTACCTCACTCTGATGATATTCCAATTTGCATTTAAGCAATGTGTGAAATAGTGAGTCCGGTTTGGGATTTAGCATATGCAACAAGTTATATAACTTGGCACCCATATATCGGAAATTGGGTTGCTCGATGGATTTCTCAAATATATCCTCCATGGCAATGGAAAGTACGAATTGATTTTGCTCCATGCCATCGAAAATGGTCAAGAACCGAGATGCAATTGAATCAAACTGTCCAGGATTCTAAAATCAATCGAAGAAAGAGTTACATAAGCATTATTGTTTATGTTCATCCGGATTATTTGCGATTTACCTGATTGAGACAGTGTATAACTGTATCCAAATATTCCAAAGCAATGGTCGCCATATCGGGATGCGAAGAGGACGATGACGAGGATGTAGATGATGTCGATGGTTGCTGCTGTTGCTGCTGCTGTTGAGGTTGCTGTGCAATTTGTTGGAATGAATTATTTAAATGCGGATATCGTTGGAATTTAGTCTGATGCATATCATTGTTGTACTGATGATGCTGATGGTTAAAATGTTGGAATTTCACTTGTTGTTGTTGTGTGTGCTGTTGTTGGTGGTGTTGTTGTTGTTGAGGCAGAGTATGTACCTGCTGTTGTTGTTGCTGCTGCTGATGATAGAAACTGCCCATTGCACCATTATAGGGCTGTTGCTGCTGCTGCTGTTTACCAATGCGCAAACGACTCTGCACCGAATTCGTTATCTGGTTCATATCATTATTATGCTGATGCTGATGCGATTGATGTTGTTGTTGCTGATGCTGATGCTGATGATGTTGATGATGATGATGGTGCTGCTGTTGCTGATGATGGTTATAGCCATTCGAGTAGCGTTGCTGTTGTTGATATTGTTTTGGATGAGTTCCCCCTCCACCTCCACCCCGATTGCCCATATTATTGTTGCCATTCCCAGATGTATTCGGCACAAAAATATTAGCAGTAGCCGATAGCTTCGATTGCCCATAGTCGGGTACGTTGGGCATGGTTGGCGACACTGCTGTATAGCCACCAAGAGAGGGTCCAGGTCCTGCGGCATAAGGCGAAGGGGCATAGCCCACTGCCCCAGCTCCATATTCGTTAAATAAATGAGCCGCAGCAGCTGTCTGCTGTTCTAGGGGCACTCCATTGGGCACCCCGGCTCCCGTATTCGGTCGACGCAATTGCTCATACTGATCCTCGGGTTGAAAGGTTGCACGGCATTGCGACATTGCGGTAGCGTTGGTCGCAGAACTATTTATGGGAATATAAGGATAAACACCGATTAGCACTAAAAGAAAATACCTGGTAACAAATAATACTGAAGATTTAATAAGGATTAGAAAGGAAATCACATTCGCATTCCAATGACAATGACGACGCCAGTTCGAGCTTGGCCAACGTTGCGGACATTTTGTTTCTACACTGCGCGCTTCTGCATTTCGCTTTTTTCGCAATTGCCTACTTTTTCTCTCTGTGTCTCGCCTCTGCGCAAAAATTTGCTTTTCGATCAATTCCTTATAATTGACTAAGCACTGGGTACAAGATTGAAAAACAATTGCTTTGGTCGCGCACTTTAAGCGGTATTAAGATATGTTATTTGCTGTGTTTTTCTTCGCCTACCTTTGTTTTATTCGAAACTTTTAATGTAGTTCGTGTATTTGTGCTCTGCTTTCTCTTTCTCTTCTTTTTTGTCTGCTTCTTCTTGCTTGCGTCGTCACTTTTTCTTGCTCTCGCTACGGATAAAAAATATGCTCATTTAAACGCCGTTTATTGAGAACGTGCATATGTGGTACATTGCAGAGCAGGGCGCATGGCAACACATAAAAAACTTACATAAAATCTGAATTCTATTAACAAAGAATTTATATTAATTATTGTCGCATTTTACCTGTACCTGTGCAGAAGCAAAAATCGGGTTTTCGAAGACTCTGGCAACACTGCTTATTTGCACCACCAATAACTATCGATAACGCGATTTCGATGGTTTTGCAGCACTAGATTCAACAGCTCTCCTCTTACCAACACTGGTGTTCAAATCTATCGACGTCGGCAGAAGCAGCAAAACAGACGTCGAAGTCGGAAGAAGCAGGTTTGAAGGTGGTTCGAGGTGGTTTGATGGTAGTTTGATGAGGTTCGAATATGTTCGATGAAGTTCGAGGCGATACTTTTAAGTTTAAGTAACTAATTAATTTAATTGTTAACTAAATAATGTATCTAACTAGTCGGTAACTAGAGAACCCATATGGGTAAGCCAGCTTACGCAATAAAAAATACATTAATTTTGAATAAATATATAATAATTTTAACATTTTTAATTGTTCAATTTCAATTAGAAAGTTACATTGCCTAAATTAAATTACAATTGCTTAAAATGTAAAAGGATATTAAGAGAAAAAAGAAAATATAGGAACAAGAAAATATGGATTAATTGGATTAATTGATGTATAAATTATTTTAAATGTTTACCTTCCGACGCTGCATGCTGCCGTGAACCTTGAACGAAAATTAGAAAATTGTATTAAATTTAAAAAGAGCAATGGCCAAGCCCGCCCATTATGGAGGCAATTTTGACAGAAATTTATCAAAATTATTACATATATGTATATGTAACTACGGGCTGTCCTTCCAAATAAAAAATATTTTGTGTGCCATGGACAACATGAAATAAATGCCCACTGGGTTACATATCACCGTGACCAGTGACCAGCATCCGGAATGTTGCCCTGGTTACCTTTTTCAGAGGTGATTTTTAATATAAAACATTCGAAAGTGAAGTCGCGTCAATTTTGATTATTATTTATTATTAATGAAATGAAACAAAAACAAAAAGGCATTTGTTAAACTAAAGTTGTAATTAAGTAGTGCATTAATGGTAATGCATCCAAATAGTGCAGTCTGTTGGTGATCGGTTATTGTGATCTTTCGGTCTTTTTTTTAGTGCCGAGAAGTTAGCGAATTGCCAATAGTTTATTAATATAAACACTTATTTAGAAAATAAATAAAGAAAGTGCACTTGCCTCTAATGTCTAAGTCGCCACGACCCGGAGAAGGCAATACCTGAGTGAATTATTGAAGGTAAACTAAAAGTTTTCATATATGTATAGACATATATATATTTGTTTAAACAAATAAAACTAGTGTAAAATACAAATCCTTTGTGTACATATATGTACATACATGCAATTATGTGGAATTGCAAGACAAAAAACTACGCCATGACTCAAACCCTATATGTACGTACGTATGTATATGTCAGTATACGTATGTAAATACGATACATGTTCGTACATGTGTATTAAGTTCATTCAACTTTTAACTTGTTGTTGCTTTTGTTGTTATTATTCATAAATAATTTGAATATGTGTGAAAGAACCCGCTTAGGGACGGCCACCTGCGCTTGTGAAATGATTGACTTTTTGCAATTTCTATGTATGTATGAATGTGTATGTGTGTATAAATGAGTGTGCATTTGTTGCATTATCGTGTTAGTTGCAACTAAATTGTTTTCGTTTTTCGATGGAGCCTAATTTGGTGCTTTTAGTGGGTCAAGATCATCATTGTTTCTGTGTTTCATATATGTACATACATACATCACATCTAAATGTAGCAAATGTCTGCCAGTTTTTTTGATTTATTTACTAAGTGTATACATATGTATGTATTTATGTGCTCTAATTGTTTCTTTTATTTTTTCGCTTTGCAGCCTCCAGAATATAGAAGAATCATTCAAAGAAGCAAAAATGAGTCGCTATATATACAAGGACATTTTGCCAGTGTTCCGAGGGAATTTTGTGCAGGATTTTGATTGCAAAGATGTTGAGGAAACGCTGCGTTGTATTTTAAAAAAGCGTGAAGCTGACGCAATTCTCAAAGCAGATGATAAGATCCAACCCTATGTTCTATTTACTATACTCAATGATCAAGAAGAGGAAACGGTTAAAAAGTTCATCGATGATCTTAATGCAAGAGATCATGAACTGAACTATGTCTTTCTAATGAATGCCATCAAAGAAGAATATCGTCAGCCCAGTTTGGGGACTCAAGCTTATATTAAAGAGCGCGACAGCTTGTATAGCAATAATCAGATGTTTGCTAAATACAATGTTTCCCGATTCGAACCGGTATGCAAAACCCGATATATGTATTTACATACACGTAAAAAAATACGTAAATCGTCTACCTAGTATAGTATAATATAAATTATAAACTTTTCATTTTCACAGTATTTGAGGCTAATGAAAGCATTGTTGGAGCTAAGGCCAGCCAAGAATGTATTGGTAGATGGCCAACTTGGATCTGGAAAGCAGTGGCTGGTGTTGGACGTTTGCTCATCGTACATTGTTCAACGTCAAATGGATTTTAAAATCATTTGGTTGAATTTAAAACATTGCCACTCGCCCGAATCGGATCTGGAGAAGCTACAGTCGCTGCTACATCAAATTGATCCTCATTGGAGCAGCAACAACAAATGTGAGAACAGTCGGTCTTCTGGCCTAAGCATAAGGCAACGCATTGAGAGCGCAAAAATTGAACTGCGGCGAATGCTTCAAAACAAAGCCTATGAGAATTGCTTACTGGTACTACGAAACGTCCAAAATCTGGACACTTGGAAAGCGTTTAATTTAGGCTGTAAAATATTACTAACAACCCGTAATAAGTGTGTAAGCAACTATTTGTCATCTGCAACGACAGCTCATGTACCACTGGAAGATACTCTTACTGCCAACGAAGTGGAAACTTTGTTTTTAAAATATATTGACTGTTCACCTCAAGACTTGCTATCGGCAAGGGAAATAAGGACCACCAATCCCCGTAAGCTGAGTATTATTGCTGAAAGCATACGCGATGATCTTGCCGGCTGGGACAATTTTATGCAGTAAGTAAAACAAAGTTTATATAACTTTTATTTTCAATTAAATGCTGTTGAATATTTTCACTTGCAGTGTCAATTGCGATAAATTAACCACAATTATTAATAGCTCGCTGAGTGTGCTGGAGCCTAGGTATAGGCAGATGTATGAGAAACTTTTCATATTTCCTGAATCGGCTCATATACCCACTCGAGTAAGTTATAGATTCGATTCGATGGCTAAATATACCATAATCTTTTTCGAATAGCTTCTGACCTTGTTATGGTCTTTAACAACCAACAATTCAACTTACGAGGATCCAATGGTCATTGTTAATATATTGCATAAATATTCACTGATAGAAAAGCAATCTCAGTCAAAGCCTCCCACTATTACCATACCAAGCATTTATTTGGAATTGAATCTTCAACTCGATAATGAAACAGCTTTACACAAGAAAATTGTCGATTCTTATAAGTGAGTGTGGAGTTGAATGGACCAAAAAAAGGTCAATATCATTTGCATATTCTCTATTTCAGCATAAATGAAAATTTTGATGAGCAAAATGACTTAACGATTCCCAACTTGGATAGCTATTTTTATGCGCATATCGGACACCATTTAATGGCTATTGAGCATTCTGAAAGTGTTAAATTACTCCGCAAGATCTTTCTTGATTTCCGATTTCTTGAGCAAAAGATACGCCATGATACCACTCCCTGGAATGCAAGCGGATCGATTTTAAATACCTTACAACAACTTAAGTTGTACAAGCAACGTATAATTGGTACGAATATATAACTTTTTCTGTCCTCATATGGTTTTTTATTTTAGAATCATATACTTATATGCTCGTGTGTTCGTTTTAGATGATGATTCCACTTTTGATCGTCTGGTGAATTCACTTTTGGATTTTTTGCCAAAAATCGAAGAATATCTTATTAGATCAAAACTAACATGTCTTTTGAGAGTTGCCTTGATGGCAGAGGAGGGTCCTATATACGATGAAGCGTGTCATCAAATACAACGTTTCCCCGACTACGTATGGTTCACAGAACAGTGAGTAATAGTAATTTGCATCCGCTCTTCCTTTTAAAGTAAACCACATTCATTACATTTCAGTGGCCGTTTTCATCAACAACGTCAGATTATAAATCTGGGTAAGGATCAAGCACAACACGCGTTATATCTGGATAAGGACTTTTGCCTTATGGCTTTAAGCAATAAACAATTGTTGCTAACTGATGTTTCATTTGAGGGCGAGACGACTTATGTATTTTGCGATGAAAAAGATCCCAGCGAAATTACCAGAATGTGTATATTTAATCATCAGAATTATTTGCTAACCCTTCATCGAAACGGTAGTCTGAAGCTTTGGTCTCTTTGGCCAGAATCGGAGAATGAAAACAATGGCGGAAGAAGGCAATCTGAGGATGCAATAATTTATGGTCAACGTAGCCAAACACATTTGCCTAAACAGGCGCCTAGGCGCAATTATAAGCAATTGGTTAACGGGGTTGTTAAAAGATCATTGGCCAGCCATGCGGAACAAAATATATCCGCATTTTACCTTGAAGAAGAGACTGGTATAGGACATACATCGATTCAGTTGCATGTGGCATTTAACAATGGAGATATATGCATCTGCGACTGGGATGCAGCTGAAGAAGAATTCAAATCGTTGCATACTCCTCCACTTAAAACGGAGCAATTGAGGGTGCGCTGCTTTGTTAAGGTGCTCAAACGATTTTATGTACTGTGCACAGCCAACTGCATTCTCTCCATTTGGGATTTACGCAATAGTTCTAGAGAACTGACTGAACTGCGTGGATATTCTCCCAATATTAACGACTCACCACTTGCAATGGATGCCTATGCAGAGGACACACGCTTTAACGATGGAATATCGTGTACTATGCTCTTGCTAGTATTTAAGCACTGTGTCTGGCGTCTCAAATTTGACAAGGATACTATTGCAACAGCGTATGCAGAACTTTTGAAGGTACCGGAGAGTGGATTTATAACATGTGGCAAGCGATCCTCGGACGGTAATTATCTAATTTTGGGCACTTCGGAGGGTTTAATTGTTTATGATCTGAGAATTTCTGATGCCATTCTGCGTTGCAATGTTAGCGAAAACATTTCCTGTGTGGACATTTATGAACTAAGTGATCCCGTTTATAAATATATTATTCTATGTGGTGCTGTTGGGAAGCACATTTTGCATGTACATACCTTGAGAATCGGTGGTGATCAGGTGATCACATGGCTCCACAATGTGGATGATGATCAATTTAAAGAATTCAGCACGGAATCAGGCGCTTGCCTGCGTTCCATAATGGACATGAACAGCACACGAACGCAATTGTTTGCCGTGGACTCCAAAGAGCGTATCCATCAAATACAACCTGCAGCGGATGGTAAAAATGCCAGTATATCATCGCGTTCGACAATTTCGACAACCCATGCGGCGCACAGTTCCCGCATAACCGCCATATGCGCGAGCAGTACTGATCAGATCTTTGTGGCTTATTCGGATGGCTCAATCATTGATATTAGTCGCGATGTGAAGCTATCTCAAAGCTACATTAATGATCCTATCGATTTTTTGAAGCTAATTAACTCGCAACTTTTAGTGGCATCAGCTCGTAGATTTCAACAAACATTAATATTTAAAGTTACCAACACCGAATGCCCATCGTTGTCGTCTTCAATTCAGTGGCCTCTGATTTTAGAACTTGATACAATGGATGCGCATCTTTTTGATGAACACTACTTACTTTTGTTTTCAGAACGAGGAGTTTGTGTAAGTCCAATTAAACGAACTCTTAAATTTATTGATATTACATTGTTTATTTTATTTTAGCATATTGATTTATTGAATCCAAACGAATTATTCAGCGAAGAAACTGAGGATCAACTAGTTGGTTTCGACCTGAAGAACAGAATTCTCTTTTTAGCACTGAAAGACAATAGCATAAAGGTGCGTACATTTGGAAAGATTCGGTCAACTTATTGACTATTTATTCAATGTTTTACCAATTCTTTCTTTGACAGGTTTTCTACATGGATAACAACGGCACCAAACTCAGCTACCAAAGGCGATGTTTTGAAAAGTTAAAACCACAAAACGCCTCAATTAGTTATATGACTGTTGCAAATGACGCTTCCATGCTTGCACTTGGCTTTCAGAATGGTAACATCGAGGTAACGACATCCGTTTTATAAAGATCATATATTTGATACTATATATATATTTATCATATATTTGATACTATTTCTTTTTTTTTCTAAAGCTTTTTACCTATGGAAGAGATAACGGAATCCAACTTATCTACAGCATAACTGAGGGTCACAAGCAACATATCGGTCAACTTCGATTTTCGCCTTGCAATTTGGTTCTTGTTAGTTGCGCGGAGCAATTGTGCTTCTGGAGCATGACCTATATGCGAAACAATCAAATGAGATCTGACTCCTCACATAGATTAAGCCAACGGCATAAGAGCTATTACAATAATCGAATCGATGCGGTTGATGCATCACCTTTTGGGTCCGTAAAGGATACAGAGGATGTTTCAGCCTGCTTCGTATCATCTTCCAGGCATAATCAGCCCGCTGTTGCCAGTTTCCAGACTAAAACCACACGATGGCGTGACAAACGGGGCAGTGCCATTATGCCAGAGTTGCTGGCATGCATAAAATTTGTTGGCAATGAAGCTCGAAAGTTCTTCTCTGATGAGGAATTTGCACAGTTTTTTGTCATAGATGATGAGGGTGTGTACTACCACCTTCAAATGTTAGAATTAGATCCTCCATTACCCAATACTACATTGAGAAGTAGTCTGCATTATGAAAACGTATCCCTAATTCATTCTATGACTGATGATTCTCTAACGAGCCCTGATGAAGCGGAAGGCCAAGGCATTGATGTCGTTGGTATAGCTGAAGTGCTGGCTCCAAAGCAACTACAGACACTTGATCAATTAGACAGTTGACGCCAGAATCGCGCCGCAAATCGGCGCAAGCTAGCCATCCATACCAGCAAGCAGACACCCTGCCATTATGCATTTATAGGATTACTTCTCTATTATTGTCTAGTATTGCTTTTTCACTCCCTCGACATCCATTTATAATGTTCGGAAAAGTTTTTCTGACGCTTCCAGTTTCCATTAGAATTTGTATATTAGTAAATATAAGAACAAAGTTTGCAATTGTTAGTCATTGCAATTTACAGTAGAAAATGCAACCATAGCATGTTGTTATATATATGTATATTTATTAGACTTTGTCAGATTTATGTAAATGTAAATCAATTAAACTATATTAAATTAGCTTAAGTCAATGCAATATAAAGGCTGTTACATTTGTTATTTTTAATTTCAAAGTCAAATTTAAAGTCGTTTTTTTGATATCAACAATTAACTAGACTGGTCATTTATCTGAGTTATTGAATAGGATCCTAGCTGCTCAGTCTTTATCTTTTAAATACTGTAATTTTTGTTTTTGTTCTTCTTTAATAAACGATTTAACAAAACAAATTTAATATTAAAAACTTAATCAATAATTTAACGCTAGTGATGATTTAATACCCTACCATACCGTTATATTTCCAAAGTTTTGAAACAAAAACCTTTTTTTAATAAAAGATTTCACCCTTTGTTTTTTATTATAGCTACAAATATAATATAGTGGTCCGTTTCCATTTGATCGTTTATCTTGATAGGCATAAGTTGATTCTATTCAGCTCAGAAATTGAGAGACTAAGAAATAAATATGAATTGATGTTTCATTTCACTATAGGGCGAAATCATTGAATTTAAATGTAGCGGGCTGCTTATCTGTTTTGAGCCTGTTAATCCCATGCAATATGTATCGATAGTGCCATCGATGTTTTTTCCAGCTCCAATATAAGTTGTGCAAGTGGGACAAAATCAAATCAACTTGCAACCAGTGGTGCCAACTTTTAATCCAAAAAAACAGTTTTTTACGGGAAGAACTTAAAAAAACGGTGAAATATTACATTGTTATAATGTGGGCAAAAAAAAAGAAAGCGGAAAAAGGCCAAATAAATTTGTAAAAAATCCAGAATTCCCGCTTCTCGCATTTAGTCATAAAAAAAGCCAGATTTGACGGGATAAAAGTGAAATTGGCATCACTGTTTATAAGTTGTGCAAGCGGGACAAAATCGAATCGAATTGCACCCACTCCTCTGTCGAAAATTTAATGTTTTATATGGTAAATAATTATAAACAATAGAAAGAAAGTGTTGTTTTATACGTTCGCGCATATGTGTGTGTATATGTAACAAATGCGCATTGCTAAGGAGCATTTTGGCAAAAGAGAAAATGCGCAATCAGATCGTTTGTCGTTGAGTTGTCGTCGCTCACTCTAACAAGGGCAAATGAAATGAATAAATAAGAATTGTGTAGTAAATGCAGTGGCGTACATATGTATACGAATGTGAAAGTGAAGAAAATATATGTATTTGAAAGTACAAAGTAAATCAATAGAATGTAAATTCAATTAAACAATGATCTCAAAGTACATCTGTGTGTTTACAGTGAATACATACACACACACACACACACACACTCTCGCAAAAGCACATACACACAAAGAGCAGCTATCGCTGTGTTTGTGCGATGATCAACAGCTCCAGCAATATGGCTGCCACTTGTTGGATGTTTTAAATGGAAATAAAATTTTCTACTAAAACAGACGCAGTTGTGTGCATATTTCTAGAATTCTGACCAATTAGTTGTAGTCTGTTTTGTGCTTCAAAGTGAAAAGTGAATAGAGTTAAGCTGCAGTTCAAAAGTTCATTACTCACACACCCACACCCCTATATACACGCACACACACACACAGAGACACACACAAATGTACAGAAATTTCACACATGAAATTGCTTTTGCAGCGATGATCACACTCGCACCCCCACACAAACATTAATACCTAGCACACATACAAATCGCTGTGTATGTATGCATGTACATGGATATTCAATTGGATATGAAATTTTTAAATTTTATATAATTATAAATGATTGTTTGTTTACAAAATTTTCAAAAATATGTGTGATGCATTTGTCATATTTATATCAAATCGATTATTTTTGTTTAAATACTTTCACACATTGGTGTTTCATTCAAAGTCGGGGTGCGTTTTTTTTTTTGTTTGGCCAAAAACCAGTTATCGCACCCTCTGCCGCCGTCTCCCTCTCCTTGCCCACTACCTCCTTCCACCCAAAAAAATAAAAACCATCGTCATCCATTAAGTGTTTTCATCAAAACTAGTCAGAGCAAACAACAATAAGAGAGAGCGCAGACAACACTGCTAGCGGAAGTAAGAGAGCGGCAGCGGCTGGCTAAGAGATCGAATGAGACAACAATACATGCATACAAGTTGTTTATCTTTGCCTGTGTGTGTATGGTGTGTGTTTATGTGCGAGTGTGGGTGCTTGTTTTGGAAGCAAGGAGTTCCAATACATATAAACAAATGTGAAAATACATACAAATAAACATGCAGAATGCAATATAAATGTTTTAGTGAAAGTTGCTGTAACTTAGAATTAAAATATTGTGATTAACAACACAATTTTTGCCTGCAAAATTCATTATTTTTTGCAACCAACAGCAACGACAACAACAACGAGTTTTCGCATACGTACATAAATATATATGTATGTACATACATTTGTGTACCTACATACATATGTACATACAAACATTTAAAAATAAAATAGTTACCCCCACAAGGCGGCACACGGAACGTGTTCAGAAATTATTTTTATTTACCCATAGAGCACATTCCGCGCTCCCGCCCCAACCGACCCGACCCCTTCGACCCATTACATATATTCTCCGTCTCTTAAAAAGTGAGTTCAGTGCCTTCATATAGTGCCTTTCCCTATCACTAATTTGTGCATATATGTACATATATACATATATATATATATATGAGAGTTTGTACAAACACACATAAAAACACAAACAGTCCCGCGGATATATGTTTATGCAAAAATACGCTATAAATACGCAAAATAATTATCGAAATTTGAAGGGACGCATGCCTTCATCGTGGTTAATTGGAAATTGGAGCTAAAGTTGGAGGACTACTCCATATATAGTCAAAAGTTGGAATAATAACACCACACACCGGACACACACACGCACACGGACTCTATGGATGACCCTTCAATTAGAAAACGGTAAGTAAACCAGTCGCAAAAATGTTTTACAACTTTATAATTTGCTCCAGTTTTATATTGGACATACATATACTTATGTACATATGTATGTAAATATGTAATTTTTATTACTCATATTCGCAATCACTGAAACGACGATAAAACTTATCTTTTCAATTGCGTACAAGAGATGCACTCTTTTGCATTTATGTATATATGTATGTATGTGTGTACATATGGTTGGAGCATACATATAAGACAGTGGTGTACTTTAGCGGCTCTTTATGGGGTTCCGATATCCCACAAGACCATTCTTAATCAGCAGCCACACACAATAACTAAGTATGGGTAAAGGGAGTCCTATGGATTCTTATCTTTCAGTTTAAAAACTTTGCTATATAAGCTGTCAAAATCATTCGGATTGTCCAAATGTATGAAATAAACGTATAAAGGGCAGCCTTCACATTAATTAAAATGCATGTTTGCTTTTCACAAGAAACGGTTTCTTCAGTGCGTTACGAATATCTGATTCATTTTATAGAACTATCGACAAGGCAATATTGGAAATTTTGTATTCGTGGTTTTTCCACTTAACAATTAATAGCTGTATATAGTATTATATATGTCTAGATTTTAGACTCTAGAAGTCAAAGTTATTAATTAAAATTCCCCTTCAAGACGAAAGTTCCAGGTCCGCCTCTGTAACATTTGTTTATATATGTGTATTTCTGTGTGTACATATAGATATATATATATATTTATATATACATGTATATATATATTAAAAAAGGTTTTCTTTTGTTGTGACCACCACTCCCAACACACAACAATCGGCGGAGTGAAATGTAGCAACGAGTAGCCACAAAATGTGGATGACTTAATAAATTTATTGTATAGTGGGGAGCGGCCTGCTAACACTAAGCGCGAACCGCGAACCAAAGCGAAAGCTAATCAATGAGTTCTAGTTTTTTGTTTTAACTCTGATACTCGCCAAGTTCGTGCAAATGTTTTATAACAAAGGGGAGCAACCGTTTGGTCAGACCGATTCATTCTATAAATTGGATTAGTTCCAATACTTGGTAAAGATACGAAACACAAAAAAACAACCGAAAAACAAAGAAAAACTGACAAATTATTTGACACACTAAAAATCGTGTTTACAACCGAAAGTCTAACTAATGAGCCACAGCATTTATAAGGATACCTAATATTACAAATTTATTAATAATTAAATTAATAAATTTGATGTTTTCAAAAGATTTGTGGTATGATTCAACCAGCTGTAAAGTGCGGGAAAAGTGTGATAATACTCTGCATACTAAAGCATGTTCAGTTGAATAAATCCATCAAGAATTGTCACTAGAATAATGTCTGATGACATGCTGACGAATATGCTGGTGAAGCGAAATATTGATAAATAATTAATAATTATAACTATTATTATTCATAACAAAACTAATAATGTATTTTAAATGTACCAAAAACTCCATCAATAATGTATTTTAAATGTACCAAAAACTCCATCAAGAAACTTACAAATGCTTTTGTCAACTGATTTAACTATCAGGCAGAAAGGTTTTCTGTAAGGTGAAAAACTATAAACATTAGTAGAAAACTGGTACTATCAATTAGTTTACGAGATTTAAAAATTACAAATTAAAACGGCTTAGTTTACCCTATGAATCATTTCCATAGTTTTTGTTCAAAAATCTGAAAAAATATCAAATCAAATGAACACATGTTTTAACAGAAACAACATTTAGTACATTTCTTTTATTGCAAATGGCTTTTTTTCTATAGCTCGTTTAGAATTCCGTCTGTGTTGAAAACAATAATATTCCCTAGTGGGAGGTACTGGAATGTTAATCAGCATTCACATATTGATGAGACATTTTGAAAATAAATAAACTTTATATAACATTTTTGGTCAGGCGTTGGAAAATAGAATTAAGGCATTTTACACGGTCTAGAACCAGCGACTGTGTGTGTAAGCCATACAAAATTCGAAGAATATATACATAACTGTCCCCAGCCCCTCTGGAGGAGAAAAACTCACACACATCCACATCCCGAAATGATTTTTTGTATTTTGTAAAGTTTGTTTATACTAGTAATCACTAAATGTTATTTTAGACACTCGGGACACTTGAAAGTAGTGATCGAATGACGCATCCCGTTTACCGGAAAACCAACATTTAAACGTGTATTTTTCAAACAGCAACAATAAACCGCTTTATTATGGCACTATTTATACTATATACATATATGTGTGCCTGTATTCGTGGAAACTAAGAAAACGAGAGAAGGTTTTGAATTTGTTGTAAATGGTTCTTTTCTAATACTCTTATATAAGTCTTTGGTTAACAGGGAGCAAATCATATTGTTGGGGTTGCAACCTTCATGCAAAATACAAAATACAAAATACATACATATGTGTGCGGAATTTATGCCGACATTTGTATATATACAACATTGTAAATTGTACATACAATACTATGTAAATTGTAGACTCATATACTCGTACATGGAAGAGACAATTGAATTGTATCTATGTATTTTATGGGTAATTTAATTTAGGCTCAATTAAAAAAGGTCGGACAACAGACGTTTTGTTTTGCGGATCAAGCTTTGACCGTGGCTCAGGTTACGAATTCGTTTTATTTCATATTGAGGTCTTGTTTATGCCGCACCCATATGTACAATGCATAAGAAAAGTCCAATAAAGTGAACAACATTTTTAACAATAAAAACGATTTACTGTTTTTTCTGTTTAATCATTGTATACTTACTATTCCCTACATCCTCCTGTGAATATAAAACAAAAAAATTAAAGCTTAAAAAAACGAAATTAAATATTATACTTAAATTCTTGGTCTAATTTGATTCTTTAATTTGTTTATTTTTAGGCTTATTGATTTGTGTACCGACGAACATGAATACGATGAAGTTCAAGAACTGCCAGAAGAATCAAGCAATCAGCAGCAATCCTTGCAGTCGTCAGAAATCAGCATCAGCAACGGTGGTGGAAACACAAGCTCAGCATTGGGATTGGGCGCAGTCGCATCTGTGGGTGTCACATTCAGTCCATCATCAGGAAGTGGAGCCGTCGTGGATTTGCCACCAGAACTGCCACCGCCAAAGCAAAAATCTGTAAAAAATTCCAAGAATAAACAGAAACAAAAGTCATCAGCGAATAATAAATCAAAAATACCACGATCCCCATCGTTGGCCAGCAGTTTAAGTAGTTTGGCCAGCAGTCTCAGTGGCAGCCATAGTAATAGCAATAACAACAACAACGTGCCTCCACAGACACCGCCATTGCCAGCCGGCTATCAGCAATCCAATAAGCAAAAGAAGCATATGAACGGTGGCAAAGTAACTGCAAGTGATACGGCGGCGGCAACTTCCAACTCCTCAGCCTTAAATAATGCAAACAATAATAGCAATATGAACATAATGATTGCTGGCGATACTGATAATGCTGCTGCTCCTGCTCCTGCTGCTACTCCAGTTTTAGAGAGCGGCGGTGGTGGCTCTCATCCTCAAATACAAATCACATCAGCAGTTGAGACGACGGCGACTACACCGAGCACACCAATGACGCCAGCAACGCCATCAACTCCAAACTTAGCATCACCAAAAAATTTTCAGTATTTAACATTGACTGTGCGAAAAGACGACAATGGATATGGCATGAAGGTGAGTAATTGCGATTCTAATCGGCTGATCCTGATCTAAACAAGATAATCCTTTCTATGTTATAGGTTTCTGGAGATAATCCCGTTTTCGTTGAAAGTGTTAAGCCTGGTGGAGCTGCCCAAATTGCTGGACTAGTTGCTGGAGATATGATTTTAAAGGTGAATACCGAATGACTTATTTGAAAGACGTTTATATTTATAATAATCTTTTGCTAACCTATAGGTCAATAAACAGGAAGTCCGTCTCGAGAAACACCCGACAGTTGTGAGCTTAATAAAAGGTGACTAAATACAATTACATATGACTTAATTATTTATTTATTTTAGATTTGCTTTGTAGTTACACATTTTGTCTTAATTAATGATGCGTCTTGTAAATGTGCTGCCTTCATGCAGGACAGACTTTCTATTGTTCCTTATGGGCCCAACATTTTTTACACGTTTTAAGGGACTCGGTCTTCGGTAGATCCTCCACTTTGCTCTTCTGAGTTTCGACTGAATCCTTGGGAAAACATTTTTTACACGTTTTAATTGACTCTGCCTTTGTGGGATCCTCCAAAATGCTATTCTCAGTTTCAACAGAATCTTTGGTACAAAGTTTGCAATCTTTTTTACTAGGCTGCTCCTGCTCCTGTTGATTGCCAGAAGGTGAACGCCTTTGGCATTTCGGTTTATTATCTGACCAACCTTCTTCCTCGCGGCGTTTACATTTTGAGCAATTACATTTTCGTTTCATGTCTTCCGATGGCAATCTTGATTTATAAATAAAATCATCTTCAAAACGCTTTTTAACTGGCGGTTGAACTTCTTTGTGTGGCTTACATTTTGGCTGTGGATCTGGCTCAATTGGTTGTACTAGTGGAGTTTCGTCAATGCACTTTCCCAGACAGCTCTTCTCATTACCGTCTGTACGTTTCTCGCGATGTTTTTCATACTGTTGCCGAGCGCCTTTGTAGATTTGGTTTGCATAACCAGGTACTAGTTCCAGCCCTTGACCGATTATCGTTGGTAAAGTATTGAGTAAGCTAAAAAAAGATATCACCACTTGGTTATAGTAGTGAACGCCAAAGAATTTCCACTTGCCCTCAGGCGGCGGTTGTGGTGGCTCAAAGCCCAGTTGTCGGCGTGCATTATTTGCATAGGGTTCCACAAGAACCGCTGACGAGTTGTAAAGTTCCTGCGTACGCTCTGAAGAATCCCAAATTCCATAATGTTTTGTTGCCATTATAACAGCTACCACCACTCCAGTACGCACGACCAAGTCGACAATCATCTTAATAAGAAAAACTGTATCACGAAAAGCTGAACCGAAATTTTATTTCCAAACTTGTTTTAAATGTTGACAAATTAATCGAAGGTAGACTGTCGTTTTCTGCATGTTATGTCATCTTTGATTTTTGGATGTTTCTTTACTGGTTGATGGATTTTAACTTTATTTTCTGTTGCTTGAGCTCCAAGGCTTTCATTTGCATCAAAATAGCCAAGTGCCGAATTTTCGAAACGATCTTTGGGACAGAGAAAAGAGTACTTGGGACCCTGATGAATCTCTCTTGTATCCTTAAAGCGCTTTGCAGTTAAACTACTTGGTTTATTTAGGATTTCAGTGGTCTGCACTTTAAATTCGGTTGCCCAGTCGGGCATACGTTGCGCAAAGTAATGTCCACGTCCAATGGCCATATTTAAGTTATGTTCCGCCGATAAAATGCATTCCCCGAAAGGTGATTCAGATGATGTCTGCAACTTCCTAGCCAAAGGCTTGTTGCTTTCGATGGATCCCGTCAATTCTGATGAATCTGGTTCATTTGAAATACCAGGGATTTGGAGACCAGCCAACATACCCATTCGTGTAATCAATTTTAATGCCATTTCTTATTTCTTTTATCTAAATATTTCCAAAAAAATTTAGTTCGACATGTTATAGATTTTTTTCTATTTATGTATTGTATTAATCAGATTCTGTTAGTTCGCCTACTTCTTGTTAAATAACATATTTATAGTTTCCTGTACGTCTTCTGAAAATCGGTGACAATATGTGGGTACTTGCACCAGTGTATCGAAGGCCTTCTTTATGGTGTCATTCCAAGCATCGACCAATGATTCCCGCCATGGTTTTGGAGGCTCTGCCTGGCATATCTCACAGTCTCTGCAACAGTATCTCTCCAACAGCTGAGTCCCATAAGGTTTAATTTGGCATTTGGCATCTTCATAGAGTACCGAAGTCACTTCCGCACTATCCCAAACACCCAACTCTTTGGTCGCATAAATAGTGCCACCGGCGATGGCTACTTTGATGATTGTTATGAGAGTCATTGAATTTTGTGTTCGAAAAGTTCCGAAAGAATTCAAAAAATGTTGTAATATTAACATTCAATTTGGGATGGCCTACTTCTCTTTGGAAGAACTGAAAAATTCACAAATGCTTTCACCTATATCTTTAAAGGCTCGACTCCAATAGCCAGGTAACTTGCTTAGCGCCCTTATTGTATCAGACCATGCATCTGCCACACTTTCAGTCCATGGCTTTGGTGGCGGTGGTTCGCATATGCCACCTTTATGACAATATTTTTTTTTGTATTCATCCATCTTGCGTTGGAGGTCTTTTTTATCGTCGTCGTCGAACAGTATATTTGACTTATCCTTGGCTTCGATTAAATTGGGAGTGGTTTTGCTTATCTCCGTCTTCTCAGTCCTAGCATTTCGCGGACTATCCCATACTCCCAACTCTTTCGTTAGGTATATGGTACCAGCGACCAGAGCAAATTTTGCAATTGTTACGACGACCATTGTGAGAATACTTAATTTTGTTTATACATTTTAGATTTCTATTTTAATTGTAAATAAATTTATTTTGCCAAAAACTGACAATTAAATGAAAACCTTCCCTCTTTTTTCTCTCCTTAGCCTCCACAATAGTTGAATTAGCTGTGAAACGAAGTCAAAAAATGGCTCGGCCCACTTCGGTTGGTGTGGTACCAACCACACCTGTGTTGTCTGGAAGAGATCGTACCGCGTCCATAACTGGCCCACAGCCAGTTGATGTAAGAGTTTCTTGGTATTTTCTTTTTAAGTGGAATGGAAAATTTATAACTTGTTTTTTCCCATTTTTTCAGAGCATTAAACGTCGTGAGATGGAAACGTATAAGATCCAAACTTTACAAAAGATGTTGGAGCAGGAGAAAAAGAATTTGGAACGTCTTAAAGGCGATACAGAAAATCCCAGCTATAAGCTATCGGAGGCAAACATACGCAAATTACGAGAACAACTGCGACAAGTGGGAGCCGAGGTATGAAATTTATATTAGACCACGCGTTTTGTACACTTTATTGTTGTGTAAGATGTTTAGATTAGGCTATTGAAACGGAGTTTTTGTAACGCACCGTAAAACTAAAGTTGCACATTTATTAAAAGTACTGTGCAAATATGAATAGGTATGGATGTTCGATATATACTAGATAATTGATTACCTGCTTAGGATTATATATGTATGTATGCGGTCAATCGTAGTCATCAATATTTAAAGACTTATCATGATTGGGTAGTGGTCATTTTAGAAAAACTTTACCATATTATTATTAAAACCACTCAGCCAGTTTGTCTTATGCTTATGTCTGTGTATGTGAAATGTAAATGTCTAGTTACGTTATATTTCGTTATCTCTCTTACATTGTTTTTTTACATCTGTCTGGACGTATCACAAAAACATTTTCTTCACCTTTTCTTTCCTTGTATGTATAAATTACATAGCAAAGAGTAGATTGCGAATAAGATTTAGAGTGATGATAACATAAAAAAATATTTAGCCCATCCGTGCTGGATATAATACTTATGTATAAGGCATGCTCACTATAACGAGAATAATTCCATATATGCTCATCCATTTTTTTTTATATTTTTTCCTTTCTGTTTCGTTTAACCTGATGACAATTCTAATAACTTCACGACAGGATGCACCAACAATAAATCATCAACCAGCTGCGAGCAACAAGAATACTGCATTACTAACGCCCAATCAAATCCAACACTTGTTTGCGTCCGCCACTCACCAAAATCAACAACATCACCTTCACCACAACAACAACTATCATCATCAGCAACAAGCTAGCACACCGCAGTCGCAACCAGCACACTCCTCACCCGCATTCCTTTCTCTACTGCCGCGTTCGCTCTCGTCCCTTTCCCTGGGTACCCGAAAGAATAAGATCGACAAAGATTTCAACAACACCACGGAATTTTTGAATCAATCCTCAATTGGTTCCCCATCGGATGCTTTGAATTCTATGTCTCAATCATTGCACCAAATACGACTAACAATGCAGCAGAATCCGCAACGTAATTCAGCACAACAGCCATATTGTTACCAACAACAACAACAGCAGAATCGTTTTAAGGAGACGCCCAAGTCGGCGTCGGGCGCTAAACATAAAAACAAATTTTCCATATCGAAAAGTTTGATAGAGGAAGATATACCACCACCGCTACCGCAAAGAAACCCACCACGACAATTGGCTTTGGACCAAAGCAATGGCAATGCATCATCACCGAATAATAGCAATCTCTTGGCACCCATTTCCGATCTGGACAGAGCCACCAGTCCGCAACATTCAAAGGCTGCTGTTAACGACAGTCCAGCAAATGTGAAATCGAAGCGATCAAAAATAAAAACTAAAGCCCTCTCCGATCCTAAAATGACCACGCAAATGTTTTTGCAAATGGAATCAAATAATGGTGGTGGCGCTTGTGCAGCATTGGACTTGGGTAATATGGAAAATGCGGGAATGGACTGTGGACCACCGCCACTACCGCCGCGACAGCCTGGCTTATTGTCGGATGAAATGAATCGCGGTAGTTGCCAAAATCTTAGCACTGCCCCAGGGCGTTCACAGCCAAATTCCTTGAATACTATATTTAATTATCCTTTGGTATCAACGTGTACGGCCGTTCAAAATGACAACATAAAGGCGGCTTTTCCGCTATCACAACGGCCCAACATTCTTTATCAATTGCAGCAGCATCAACATCAACAGCAGCAACATGTTAGTAATATGCCAAAAGTCGTAAGTAGTCTTAGAGTTCTACCCAGGCCCGCCTTTACCAATACTCAGTCTTTTATATAAATTTTTCTAACTTTCGTTGCCCTTACACAAAAGAAAATCTAATATTCATTTAATAGTAACTACAAAAGTTGCTATTTTGCATCAAATTTAATGCTTTTTGAATCATACATTTGCTTAATGTTTAAATCATTGTTATAAATCATTACAAAACCTTTCAATAGAATTCTCGTATTAAATGTGATCAGAACTATGTTTCACATTTCAATGTATTATACTGTATAGTTTTTTTGATTAAGCTTTCTTAAAACTAATATTTCCAATTAATTGTTATCTGTAATGTAATCCTCGACAGGCACTGGGTCAGACACCACACCTAAGCCAAATTAAACATCGACGTGTTGGTTCTTCACCAGACAATATGCATCCGAGACATCCAGGTAAATCTGATACATTGAAATGTCTAAAAACTTTAAACCTTACTGTGATTGTCTACCATAGATCGGCTGACAAAAACAACATCTGGATCTTGGGAGATTGTCGAAAAGGACGGTGAAATCACACCACCGGGAACTCCACCGCCTCCCTATTTAATTAGCTCGCATTTATCAGTACCTGAAGATCCTAACGAGAGCTGCAGTGGTGGTGGTGCAGGAATTTGTATAGAATCACATCAGTTTACCCCTATATCGTCGCTGCCAAAATCGTTACATTCCAGTCACATGCAGGCAGCTCAGTCAACTGATACACAAAAAGAGATTATATCTATGGAGGATGAAAACTCTTCGGATCAAGAGGAACCGTTCATTGATGAAAATGGTCCATTCAACAATATGACTCGTTTGCTTGAAGCCGAGAATGTTACATTCTTGGCCGTTTTTCTTAATTATGTACTATCGAATTCGGAACCGGCGCCATTGTTGTTCTATCTAATAACTGAACTCTACAAAGAGGGAACATCGAAGGATATGCGCAAATGGGCCTATGAAATACATTCAACATTCCTTGTACCGCGTGCACCATTGTCTTGGTACCGCCAAGACGAATCCTTGGCCAGGGAGGTAGATAATGTTTTGCAGCTGGAATTTGATAAGGTGGAAATTTTGCGCACTGTTTTCTTGCGGAGTCGTAAGCGCGCAAAGGACATAATTAGTGAGCAATTGCGTGAATTCCAGCAGAAGCGGACTGCCGGTCTAGGAACTATATACGGACCTACCGACGATAAGCTGGCTGAAGCGAAAAATGACAAACAGAGGGAGCAGATCATTGACAAGTATCTAATGCCCAATCTACAGTTATTAATGTAAGCAAAGCTATTGACTTAAAAATATCACCTATTTTTACTAATCGAACATTTTAATAAATTTTCAATAGAGAGGAGTTCGAAAAGGATTTACCTTTAGAGGATGCACGAAAACTTGCTCTGTGCTCTGCGCTTTCGACAGTGATCCATCGTATATTCAATACACGTTCTCATCCGAACAGTATAGTGGATCGTGTGCATCATTTTGTGAGTCGGGAGAAAAGTTTCAAATCACGTCTTATAGGCAAAAATCGAAAGGTATAAAGCCATATCTTCTAAACGCCTTTCGTCTCGCTTACTTAAAGGGTTTCATTTTTTTTATTTGTTTGTTGTTTAGATGGTTGTACGTGGTCATCCATTGGTATTACGTCAATACTACGAAGTGACGCACTGCAATCATTGTCAGACGATTATCTGGGGTGTGAGCCCACAAGGTTATCATTGTACAGGTAGGTGTTGTAAAACGAATGCATGCATTTGACAGGCTAATGTACAGATGAATATTATCTACTACCCAATAGACTGTAAATTGAATATTCACCGTCCATGTTCGAAAGTATTAGACGAGAGTTGTCCTGGTCCTCTTCCTCAGGCCAAACGACATCCCCACAATGACAATAAAATTAGTAAATTTATGGATAAAATTCGGCCACGGACAAGTGATTTTATTGCAAGTAAGTTTTACAAATTTTACCGAAATTTTTAAGTGATTTTTAATCTTATTCCATTCACGTTTTTCTTTTCATTTTAGACGAGAAACGTTCCCGGCAAGATGAGGATATGGAATCTGATTTAATTAACGGTGAGTTCAAATCTTTGTATCAATTATTTAAGAGTATAATTGGGGGAGGGATGCTAAATCAAAAGCTAAACGAAAGAGCAGGAGCTCGGACGATTGGATTTAAGAGAGGGTTGACTTGTCTCGTTGTTGTCAGTGATGTCACTTGCGCTCTTTTCCCGTTATATTCTGGCTGCTTTCAAAAAGCATTACGGCGGTTTAACAGCTGCTCACAGTTTTTGTTTACTTTTTTTCTGCTTGCCGAACTGAACGGACGTGTGTCTCGCGCGTGAAGAGAAGAACGAAGAACTAAAAATCAAGTATACGTAGATGACCAAAAAAAAAATCCGAAAAAATAATGAAAGCTAAAGTGAATGAAAGCAATACGCAAATACAAACATTCATTAAACAAAATGTGTATACAATATGGCTCTGCAATATACGTTTTACCTTTATATAAGCAAAAACAAAAAACTATTTCACAGTAACGAAATGTAAGCGTCGAATCAAAAGTGAAAGATAATATAAACACTCAGACAAACTGTTGTCGATCGGTGGTCGGAATAGAAAATATCTGTCAAATGAAATCGGGAACCATATACCAGATGCTTCTGTGCATATATACATATATAAAAATTGATATACTTATAAGTTAAAGTTTTTGAGTCTTACCCCTAGTTGCTACCCCAATGTGGTCATCTCTTCTTTATATATGTATGACTGTGTGTACATTATATACCAACATTAGAACAAAGAATATACCCTTTTGATCAGGTAAACGAAAAAATATCGGTCTTTCTGAAGCAAGCAAGCAATCAAGCAAGAATAACATTTTCGAACTTTATACGTATACAAACTTTTCAAGTAACGGTGATACATACAATATTATGAAATATATGATAATATATTTTATTGTGTTGTTGCATTTAGTATATCTACGCAGTGCGTTGTAGTCATCATCGCACAAAAGTGCCCAAATAGTATTAGAACGTTTTCATCTGTGTGAGTTTTGCAAGCGTAATGGATATTGAACCGGTTATCCCGTCCGTTCGTCGCAACGCAAGCATTAAAAGGCTGTTAAAGTTGGCATGGGGTGGTCAAGGTGAGTGCTACCTGAAGGCAAATGCATGTTTCTAATTAATTGCCTTCAATCCCGGATTATCACAATGAATGTTGTTTATTTAAAAGTAATCAATTACGCTTATTATATTAATGAAAGTGCTTTTTCCATCCATATCCAAATATTAAATATGAACGTTTACATCTGTTTCCGTTCATTTGATGTGGTCTGGATGTGGGTGTAGGTGCTATTGGGTTGGTTAAAAGTGGCTAAGATGCGTAACGTATGAAGACCTTGAAGGCAATCAGAATAGCACGGCGTCAATTTAAATGCTGCTGGGGCTACGTTTCTTTAAACAAATTATAAACAGATTAAACACGTGCTGTGTGCATATTGTTTTTTGTTTGTCTAGTACAACTTAAATGTTTATTGTATTAATAAATAATTGGTATATATGTGTGCAGATATTTGCGAAATGTTTCGACCGGTCAAACCAGAATTCTTTTGAATTTTTTCCAATCTAATGAACACATAGGGCCGCCGGATGTATCTTCGACTGTGCCCAAGTATTTCCGAAAATTAACTTAAAGGGTGCTTATTGATGAACATCATCACCATTCGCCCCATGTTTGCTAGTGATAATACCAAAACGCAGACGGAGAGAAGGGAGAATTTTGAAATGTACAAAGTACACATAGCTATGTATATTTATTCTTTATCAGCATTTCGTGCTAAACCAAGCCCCCTCTGTTTGCTTACCGCATCGACATTGAACTTCCAAGTATTAGGCTGAATCCTTCTCATTAAATTTTGGAAAATCAGCATGCCATGAAATATGTAAAAAGAAAATTGTCAAATGGAAATGGAGTCGAATCGTCTTGAGCAGCGGTTAATTAGAATCTGGGGCGGATCCAGAGGACGTTTTTTTCTGGAAAACTTTTGGGAGTGCTCTCCCAGTTCCCGAACTGTGACAAAGCAGAAAATTGCTTACATTCTAATTCCAATTAGTTAGATTTAGTTTGGTTTATCATTCATCTGGGTTCGTAAAATCGTATTCATGATATGATAAAACATACGGATAAAATGATCGATCTGTCCGAGTCACAAACCCTTAAAAGATCGAACAGGAACCGAGAATCTTTCGCGTTAAGCTTTTTCACGATCACCTGTCACGGCCATTAATATTTATTCATAGCTTTCGATGCATATGTTTGCTTGTGTGTAATTATTAAAGCTTTCTGATAATTCGTTTGGAAAGTTCTTGGTTCAGTGTCCATTTCTACTCTCCCAGTGTTGTTGACGCGTATTCTCTATTTAGCACAAAAAAAAAAAAGAAAAACAAAAATAATAATAATATAAATCAATCTTTCATAATAATAATTAAGAAATAATAACAATAATAATATACCATTGCGCTTCTGTTTTTTCGAGTGACTTCAAACGCGAAAAGCTTTCAAATAAATGTACACATAATTGCGGGCGCCTCGTTCTTTAAATACATTCAAGAAGGTTCAATTTTGTTAAAAATACGCATATCGGAAATAATTATTATGTAGTATATTTGCGCATACATACATACATATAGGTGTATGTTTATGTGTGTGTGTGTTTGTGTGTGTATAGGCCTTTACAATGCACATTCCCCCCAATGGATATAGACGTTTTATCTCCGATAGATGTTTATTACTACATTTCCAAATTAACTGAATGACTCAAACATGTGGTTTTTGTGTCGTTTTGTATACAATAAATTTCAAAATAAATATACATACATACATATATGTATGTAAATACTATATAATATCTATTTGCCATATTTAAAATATTAAAAAGTTATATTCAACGATTGAACACAATTTTCTACATATGTATGTACTTATAGACAATTATTTTGTGTGATGCATAAATTGTCACCGATTCTTACATACTCTAACCGTTTCTAACTAATGGTTAAGATAAATTGATTTCCTGTAAATAACTATAATCTAATAACTGTAGGATTATAATATAAAGTGCAGAATATTATGGCCATATGGCCCAATTGATTATATATAAACATCTGCGTTCAGGGCCTCCGCAGAGAGAGAGTGAGGTATCTTCTGGTCGAACACTTTCCAATTTATATAGATAATTGTACATTTGTATGTATTTATTATGTGCATATACTTGCAATTGTAAAAATACGTGTATGTATTTATGTACAACTACATATTTATGGTTGATAACGGTCGCTTGCGCGTGTTTTCAGCTTTAGTCATGTCATGACACTCGACTTTACCGTTGCTTTTCTAGTTGACAATATGAAATGAAATAAAATTGTTAAAACGCACTGCAGTCAGAGTCTTAGGTGCAATTGCTTAGCACATTTATATACAATAATAACCGTATATTGCGCAGATCGACTGACTCTAAAGTTCAGTGAGCCAAAAAAGTATTGACACACTAGAAATGATCAAAATTCACACCGCTAAAACAAGAAAAAATTTAAATTAAATTACGTATATCGTATTCCAAGGATTTCCTAAGCGATCTGGGAGACAAGATATAGGACCAGGATAATGGCAACCTATTAGGATGCATAAGAAAACTGTTTTAAATGGTTATTAAGGCCAAATGTGTACCAACAAAAAGCTAATGAACATTAAAATTAAGTTATTGAAAATGTTAGTCATAAAATATAAAAATGTTTTATTTATTAGATAACTTAAAATACAATTTACAGTTCTTCAAAAAAGTTTCAGTGCTTTTGACTTTATTGTATTTTCCAATTAATAGAAAACTTTAATTTCAATTTTTAATAATTTAATTTTAATATGCATTGATATGATGTTGGTCAACATTAGGCCTGTATAACGATTCCTGATTTAACCTCAAGTAAAATGTAACTTACAAAAAGTTTTGTGAAAGTTGATAACAATGAGAATCCTTTTTGTTAGAAAACAAAGAAACAGGAACCTAAAAATAAAACAGGAATTTTTAATTACATCTTGTTTCTTGAGGCTACATTTCCTTTTTTTGAATCTCTGTTTGCCAACTAATTAATTGCACTTTCATTCTGGTTTACGGTATGTTGGAACCAAAGTTATAGCGTTCTGAATTTGAATATTTCTAATGTGCCAATACTTTTTTGACTCACTGTATCTATACAAACCCCATATGTAAGTCCATTGGTATTGACCAGACCTGGACACATGTTTGTATAATGGTACATACATATATATTTTTTTTGGCGTTTATCCATTTCGAGTGTTTAAAAACACTTAAACTGTACATGTATGTGTGTATATTTATTTGGAATGTATACTCGTACATAAAATAATTTATTCTGCAAATTTTTGTAGTTAAGGTGTTTACATACAGGGGAAAATATGACGAACAACGATTCTATATATCGAATTGATTGTTAACCAAGTTTAAACATTGCGCATATGACGTAAAAATAAACATCAATATGTGGTTTCGCAATATTGGTGGCAGTGCAGCCAACGAATCTACGGCGCCTAATGCGGAAGATGCTTCTCCACCACCACCTGAAATGTCAAAATTTCAAAAATTCCGACGTTCCAGTTTTCGACGCAAGACTCAAACACCGAAATTAGAAAAGATGACCAAAAGGGATCAAGCGCTCGTGGAGCAACAACAAACTGAGAGCTCTCCCAATGTGATAAAGCCACAAAGGCCCCAACGAAAACGAAACAAATCGCCGCCAATATTTTATAAACAAGAACAACCAAAGACAAATTTACAACTTAACGAGCTAGTCGAAGAGGAGAGTGAGTTAATGGAGAGAAAGGACTTGGCACTGTGCCCCCCAGCAGTTGTTAGCAAGATCAGCGGATCTGTCCAATTTGTTGCAAGCAACAAATCGAGTAGTGAATCTAGCGATAGTGACTCTTCGGATAACGATGACTCCAAACCAGTGGCAGCCGCCATGCAGCGAGGCCTAATGCTATCACGAAGCAAAACAAGTATGCTTCTCACAGATCCCAAATACAAAAACAATCGCATTGAGAAAAGTTCCTCGAAGAGCAAAGTAAATGACAGCATTCCGCTGGGACATAGCTTGAGCCGCTCTCGGAGCTCACGAAAAATGTTGGCCGCCAACTCAAACAGCGGAAACTCTCATCTGAAGATTCGCAAGGAGTTGTCCAAGGATAAAATGATTCCCACAGAAAACGAACATCAAAAGAACACTCAAGTGCATTCGACACTCAATTTGCAAGCGATTGTTAAATTTGTTATGAACAATAAGAAGCTTTTAGCATCAGATGACTTTTCTCTCATACGGGGGAAATCTTCCTTAACCAAAAGACGAACAAATCCAATTGCTTTAAAATTTTCATTACGAAGTGGAGAACCGCAGACGACTGGGGTTGTTGCAGTTGCCCCTCAAGATTGTGATGCCGCCAAAACGGATAAGAATGTATTGCTATTGAAAAGTTCAAAACTGAAAGCAGCACCAGCTATTTGTTCTCTAGATACGGGGAGATCGATCTCAACTAATGTCGAAGTGGAAGGGAATGATATCCAAAAATCAAGAAAATCGTCTCCTTCCCTTACATCGAGAGTTGCTGCTAAGATTAATTCAAAGAAGCATAAATCTTTGCAGAAACCTGAATATAGTGGCGGTGAGGAGGCAAATATGCTGTAAACGCTTTTTAGATTTAGAGCTTACAATTTCTTATTTATATTCACATAATACATAAAATGGGCTGTCGCTAAAATGATATATTTTTATATTTTATTTTGCAGAACGCGTCTCATCTAGTTCTATTGTGCGTCAGCCATCAGATCGCAGACCAGATGCAAACATTTCATTGCGCTCCAATGGCAACGCCTCGTCGAATACTTCGGCGCTCAATAGCAGTGATTTGCAAAATTCCTATCATGCTGGAACTGGAAATGCCAACGATAGTATTAATGCAAGCGGTAGTCAAAGCTTCTCTGCAGACCTTTCCAATGTGGGCATGGGCTCAGGAGTCCATCTATCCAGCAGCTTGGTAGGAGCCGGTGTCGGAGTGGGCGGCATTGCGGAGTCAAGTGCATCAGATGCTGCTGATAAGAAAGATGCTCGAAAAGAGCGGTAAGTTCATATCAAAAAATGAATGGCCCACTAAACTCAACTCACTTTTGTTCTTTTTTGGATTGCAGCTATCAGCCTAAAAGTGCGCCAGTTTCTGTGAATCGTTCAGAATCGTATAAGGAACGTTTGTCAAGCAAAAGGAGTCGCAGTAATCGCCGCAAGACCTCGGATCCAAGTTTATCGTCACGTCCCAAGTAAGTTCACTTCGAACTAGGCAATAATAGTGTAAATGTCCAGTAGTATGTATGTACATACATACATTACAATCTTCATTTCCTATTGCGATAGACAGACACAGAGACAAAAGGGCTTGGGACAATGCCGCACCCCTAAACACCCGTACGAATGTATTTTTCTTTCCTTTTGTGCCACAAGAATACGTTGAAGTAACCTGATATTAATTATACTAATTAATGTGCATTGGGTAGCCGCAATAGTTCCATATGTTTTCTTCCGTTGTCACGCCATCGCACTTTCCCCCATTCACTTTCACTTGTCGCGTCTTTTGCTTCAAGGATACACCTTCATATATCCTTTCGCTTAGGACCCCAATATTAAATGTAGTTCAAACATGTGTATATATTGAAGTCGCTAGAAAATTTCCATGCGCAACAACTTCAAATGTGTGGATGAACTAGTTGAATGATTGACTACGACTGTTATTACTTTCGTAAGAGTATCTACGTATTCCGGTAAAGACAATAATTAAATGGGGGGGGGATGGGGGTGGTAAATGAGTAAACGCCTGCAATGGCATCGATTATATTGGTGCGCGACACTACTCCATAATGTAGATACAATGATAGATGTATGTACCTTGTATATATTCTCCTAGTTTCTGTTCGATTGACTGCTCAGCCAGTCGGCAGTCCTTCAGGTTTGGTATGTTTGTTGCTATTGTCTTTCAATCATACTACTGGCTGGCTACGTTAAATCAACATTACATAGGAGGACCACCGACCAGCTGGTTTAGTTTGACTTCAGTGTTAGTAGCAGTTTTCGCGTTGAACTTGACGTAAGCAGTGTGCTCCAGTTCGGTAAAAAATACAAAAAATCATTGAATTTCAGCAAATTTAATAATCCACTTAATGAAAAACAACAATTATTTCACGCGTAGCACAAGTTGCAAAGAACTAAAGGGTTATACATTCGACCAGTAAGTTCATAAATTTGGCTGCATACGGAAAGATATTGCCAATTAATAAGCGAATGAAAGGAATTGCTACTTGAGCCAAAACAAAAGGAAACCTTTCCCGATAACTTACACCACAATAACGTCCCGAATTAATATATTAACGACATTCAAATATTATATTTTTTGAAACAGCGATGATCAACCGGACTTGGGTCTCTCCAATACCAACTATACAGCAAGTTCGAATTCTAGTCTCTCATCGGGCGGTGGTGCTGGCTCTGAAAGTCCAAGCACTTCGATGGAACAAGTGGCTGGTGGAGGTAGTATACCGGGAGCCGGCGGCGCTGCTGGTGCGGCTGGCAATCTGCATCAACATCCACATTTGCTCATACAGCAGCATGCCTATCAGCACAGTCAACAGGATTCCTTTCAGAGCAGTGTCGGAAGCAGCAGTGCCAGTAATACGAGCTTTTGGATGCCACCGCCCCTGTCAAGGCAATGGAATTTCGAAAGTGACGATGAAGACGATCTCAATGAAGCCGATTGGAGTTCAATGGTGGCTGCCGAAATGCTAGCTGCTCTCACCGATGCAGAAAAGAAACGTCAAGAAATTATCAATGGTAAGTTCATTTGCATAGCCATCAGACCATTTACATGCATTAATTTTGTTTCATTTATACAGAAATCTACCAGACAGAACGCAATCATGTACGGACCCTCAAATTACTTGATCGACTATTCTTTTTGCCACTCTATGAAAGTGGATTACTTCCACACGAACATCTCTTATTGTTATTTCCACCTGCATTGCTATCGCTGCGTGAGCTGCATGGCAACTTTGAACAAAAGTTGAAAGTGCGTCGAGTTGAGCACAATCATGTAGTGACGCATATTGGCGATCTATTGGCCGATATGTTTGATGGTCAATCGGGAGAGGTTCTTCGTGAATATGCCGCTCAGTTTTGTGCTCGTCAACAGATTGCCCTGGAGGGGCTTAAGGAAAAGCGTCACAAGGATGAGCAATTGCAGAAGCTGCTTAAAAAATCCGAATCGCATAAGGCTTGCCGACGACTCGAACTAAAGGATTTATTGCCAACCGTATTGCAACGTCTAACAAAATATCCTTTGCTGTTTGAGAATCTACATAAAGTTACAATTCGTGTGGTACCTGAAAATAAATCCGAGGCGGAAGCAATACAGCGTGCCTTGGAATCGTCAAAAGAAATACTGGTCGAGGTGAACAAGGCTGTAAAAACGGCAGAGGATGCTCACAAGTATGACTGATTCTTATGATTTATTATCATTTTTATTCCCCATACACTTTACAACCGATTTATATTGTTTTTGGCTGACGAACCGAAATGAATCACTCATTCACGTCAAATTTTAAAAATAGTATTTCAGTTCAAAAGCACCGCGTGCAGCTCGCTCTCCACTAGGTCACAATGCAAAAATAATGAAGGTTATTTAAATATTCGACAGCAACAACAACAATATAGAAACCCAATTGAATGCTCAAAAAGAGACAGCAATATGTCAGATTATGTATACTATATAATTCTCCTCAACAATACCTTTTGAGCAATTTATCATTTCTGAAACTTAATCTCTCCTTCTGCAAACAGATTTAATTATAAAATTGTTAACTTTTACTTAATTGACAGACTTCAGAATATACAGCGCAAATTGGACAGATCATCATACGATAAGGATAAGGATGAACGAAAGCTAGATTTAACTCAACATCGTCTTATACACGACGGCAACTTGACAATGAAAAAGAATCCCAGCATACAACTTCATGGTCTGCTATTTGAAAATATGATCGTGTTGCTTACGAAACAGGCAAGTCATATAAAATGCTTTAAAAAAAAACTCTAAAGCAGACTACTACATAAAAATATTCTTTTTTTTTTCTCGCAGGATGATAAATATTTGTTGAAAAATCTGCATACTCCCGGTGTCAACAATAAACCTGTTAGTCCAATTATGAATATCGATTCAGAGACTTTAGTGCGACAGGAAGCAGCTGATAAGAACTCGTTTTTCTTAATCAAAACAAAGACATCACAAATGTTGGAGTTGCGAGCCCCAAGCAGTTCAGAGTGTAAAACGTAAGTACACCGTCATTTCGGAGATGCCATTACAATTAAATTAATCATCCATTCAATGCATTCCACTTTTCCGGTAGACAGATTTAATAAACGCTAGGGGTAAAAATGGGGTAAGCACTTTCTAGACCGAACAACTTTATTAAATCCTTATAAGGAAAGTAGCCGATTTTGGTAAACAACAAATATGTTTGTTAACAAATAATCAATTGAATGTAACATCCACAAATGGAAAAACTACAATATGACGCGTTAATCACTAATCAAGTAGGAGAAGAGGATAGTCGCGAATAAATTTGATTTGCTAGTGACAAAAGATGTAGACATTGAACTACCTTGTAAATAAAAGGAAGTATTTTCGACTTGTCGTCATCTTATTGACAGCTGCTTCTAAAAACGTTCTTTCGATCAATGCGATTTAGTTAAGTCAACTATTATTTTGTGGAGCTATTCAAAATTGCATTTCTTTTGATCATTACGCAAACTTCCCTTCCGTTTTCCTGCTTTGACAAAGGATTAATGTTTATATTTATCAATCTATGTAATTACTAAAAAGATCCTCTACTTAATTGACGCATTCTTTAAGTATTGAGGAAAATTTCCGTTGACTTTCAACGGAATGGAAACCAACTGTTCATTGAATTGAAGTTGACCACTTGGTCCCTCTCTGTTACTACTACTAAAGGACGTTGGCTTATCTCTTAGATTTTGTATTTAATAAATAAATTGGTTGAATTAAATAGACTTTTCACAATACGTTTACACCGACTTATTATGAATTGTTGAAATTGTGACATAAGAGCTATCCGCGATTATCCATTTATGTGTGATTCGTCGCCGACGTCGCCTCTCTGCTGGAATGATTCGGCTGACTCTGTCGGATAAGCTATAGGCAGTTCGTTCGGATGTAAGATTTTCCGTTTTCATCAGTTGGCGCTTACATGTTGAGAGACGCGCGCGTGCATACTTGCAAAAACTTTATTTATTTACTTTCGCAAACTACGCAGTCGGTCACTCGCTCGCTGGCTCGCTTTTGTTGTTAACTCGTCGAGTACGACAATGAATTGGGAATAAGATAACGATAGATTATAGCCATTTAAACAAAAAGGCACAAAATATGTTAACAACAGTTCAAGTTCAATTCCAAGCATAATCGGTTAGAAACCCATTAAATTTGAAACATTTTACGGATCTCTAGACATATTGTAGACGTCGTATATGTAAAGAAGAATACATTTAGTTCCTAAAACGGAAGCTGTTTGTTTACCACAAGTATTCTTTTATTATTTTTTTCAACAACATCTGCAGATATACGTATTTTCATTGTAGATTCATGTATACAGATTTATATATACATATATATGTATACATAAACTGACGTCGACGTGGGCATACAAATGCGGTAGACTTTGTTTTCTTTTGTATTTTGCGCTCAACTTGGAAGTGAAATATACACAAATGCATTGAATTTCTTCTATTGTTATTCAAAAAAAAAAGAAACTTATTCATTTCAGTCTTTAGACTAAAGATTGGCACTCGTGCAATCCAAGTTCTTATGAATTGTATTTAAAATAAGCGGTAAAGTGTGTAACAAACTTTATGTTATAAATATCTAGGATAGAGTTTCTTTGGATTTATTCGAACCGAGTTGTTAAAATATCCGATTACGGACTGATTTTTTTTGGAAATACAATAATACAAATATGAATTTCCTGTCGCCGGGTGATGCTTTTAACGGCTCGCGCCGTAAAAGTCTATGCAATGGTGCCCTTTTGTTAATCTCCGGTAAACAACAGAGTGAGGGGGGCAAAGAACTAAATAAGGAACGACGTCGAGGTAGTTTCAATGAAGTTTCCAGCAATGCCAAATGCAGTAGCAATCGGCGTTCATCATTGGTGTCCAGGTGAAATCATTTACAACCGCATAATTAGCATAACTTCAACTAACTTTGCGATATAATTACTATTTAATCGTTTTGTTTTGGTTTTTTTTACAGATGGTTTAAGCATATATCGGATGCAGCAGCACATCAGTATAAGCCTCGGGCAAAGAACTCCACGAACAGTCATGATACAACAGTCGATGAACCCTCGGCTGCTAATCTACCACACTCAAGCACCAAGGAGTCGTCACTGGATCTAACGCCCGATCGCATGCAACCAATGGCAGCAACAGCCACAATGACAACAACGCCTTTAGCGCCCCTTTTGCCAATAGCTACAGTAACACCGGCACCCATAGCAGCCAATAGCATGTATGACGGTGGCGTACAGTTGCGAAGCAGTCGTCGGGATTCGACCCCCAGCGACAGTGTCAGCTATTACAATATACCAGATAAACAGCGTTTGAGCCAGCAAGATGCTGGATCATCGTCATCTGTTAGTCGTTCCATGTCAATTCGCAGTTGCGGCGAATCCAACAACAACTATTCGGACAATGATGCTGACCACAATGGGAGCGTCATCTTGCGCCATACGCAATCGGCACGCGAATCGAACAACTCGAATGCTGAGAGAGATAGCCGAGGGGACGAGCGCATTTCCAGCTATGGCCTTGTCGGTGGCCATTCAAAACGCGACAGTGCAAGCATTGTTTGCTCCAACAATTCCAATAATACGCGTACCTTACTCATGCAGTCACCACTTGTCGATCCCGCAGCCATTCAAATAAGTATTAGTCCCGCCCACACTGCGGAACCGGTGCTGACACCGGGTGAACGATTACGTCGATTGGACTCCTCAATACGCGATGGTCTATTGGAGAAACAAAAAATCATTTGCGATATCTTCCGTTTGCCAGTTGAACATTTTAATGAGATTGTCGATATTGCAATGATGCCAGAAGCGCCCAAAGATAGCGCAGACATAGCATTAGCTGCCTATGACCAGGTTCAGATGCTAACAAAAATCTTGAACGAATATATGCGCGTTACTCCCGAACAGGAAGTCTCAGCTGTATCAACGGCGGTCTGTAGTCACTGTCATGAAAAGCAGGATAAGCTTCGAAAAATTGTCTCACATTCACCGTCGCCACCGCCCCTGCCGCCACCAAACAAACAACATGCGCAGGCTCAGGCCCAACCGCAAATTCCCATGTCACGGATAATGCCCAAACTGCATACACATGGTGTGGAGGATGTTGCTATACATGAAGATGATGACGGTTACTGTGAAATCGATGAATTGCGATTGCCTGCTATACCAACAAAATTATCATCGTCATCTACGGAATCTACTAAATCTACGACACAATTGGCTCCATTCAAATCTTCCGAATCAACAAAAGCCTCGGGCACAGTTGATGAATCTCAAAAGGATTTACCAATTGAAGAGATGAAAAAGGAACCAGCTACGGAAATGGCGAACAAAACAAATGAACAAGAAAGAGAATCAGAGCCAGCATCAGAATCAGTTATTGTTGAAGCCGAGGATCAAATTATGAAAAACATAAATAACGATACGGAAATGGAATCTTCTACAAAGCTTGAAGAAATTGCAAAGAGTGTAACGCCATTGTCCGAAACCAGAGCGGCACCAGTTATTGATGAAGAAAGTGACTCAACCTCTGGCGCCTCCAATGCGGACATTAAAATTAGTGACGTCTACGATACTCTGGTAAATTGAATAGTAATCATAAAAAACCCAATCTATATGAATTCTTAAATTCTCTATTTTTTATTTTCTACTAGGCTGCACTGAATAAAGCTCACGCCACTATTTCCATGATTGACAATTCCACGCAGACAGCCCAGTCGCTTTCGCCCCCAATGCAAGCCACAATTCAGACGCAAACTCAAACAGTCAGTCAACCAGCAGTACCAACTGGATTGGGGGGAAGCAGTTGTGGTCCAAACCGCATACAGCATGCCAGCTCATTAGAGCCTAGTGTACCCTGTCATGCACTCAGTAGCATTGTTGGTGTATTGAATGAGCAAATTTCCTTGCTCTTGGTAAGTGTCACAACAATAATCGGCGATTGTTGAGAAGCATCCACATGACGAAATTTTTAATTTTTAGCCCAAAATCAATGAGCGCGACATGGAGAGGGAGCGCCTACGTAAGGAAAACCAACACCTTCGCGAGCTATTAAGCGCAATGCATGAACGTAAGCAAGTTGATGCGATTAAAGTGAGTACCTGAAATTTTATCCAAAGCAATGGCCATATTGTTCTTGTTCCACTTGGGTGGTTCCTATCTGGTCTTTACGATGATGCTAATGCGTTTATTTTTTTTAGGAAACTCCAACCGACATTATGACTATTCTGCAGGCAGCAGACGCTGAATTTGAAGATGATATGGACTCCATATCTAATACGTCCGTGACTCCAACGCCCACTCCGGTGCCAACAACTCCACCAACAAGTGCCAGCATGAAACAGAAGTCCGGCGGCGGCAATGGAGTGGAAGAGTAAATTTCATTTTGTATGAGAGCAAATCCTTTCTACTTTAAAGCAAGCACATATATTTTTGTTTTTGTTTTGTCACGCAATTGTCCAATTGAATTGGCGGCGTCAATGTTTCGTGTAGCTTTTCTGAAACAAGCCATTTACTCCAGTTAATAATGCAGCGCTCATTTTGGGGTGACAGCATTAATAATATGGAGTACGCATGCAATTTTTTTTACAGAACTACTTATATGTAATTGCTACTCCAGATACATTTTCTGTATAAGATAATATCAATAGGATTTTATATACATATTTACATAAATATATATATATATTTATATAACAAATATACATAATTAAATTGATGTAAAGCCAAACTAACTGGTAAATATATAAAAATGTTTGATACATTTACAAGAATCTAATACAGAGCAACAAAAACATAAAACATATACATAAATATTTGAGTGTTTTCTCAATAGCCGCTTAAAATTGCAATGTTATACAAAAAACTGTACTCCAATTTTCAACAAATATATACTATATACATATACATACCGACATAGATTGGGCTAGTATTAAGATGTAGCTATGGATGAGAGAGCTTCCCGGTTATATCCGAATGTATAAACTACTTTTCATCAGCCTTCAAATGTTTTGAAAAAAAAAGTGAAATAATGCAACAATAACAAAAATATGAGAAATCTTTGATGGCTTACAAAGCAAATAAATATTATAAAGACGCCGAGAATTTATGTGTGAATACTCAACCATTTTTAAAGGATAAATGTATTCCGTTTGTCTGAACAAAAACGCAATTCTGAACGGAGGTCCATCACTTGCCTTTGAGAGCATCATAGGATGTTGCTTTACGATAAAAATCTTGTGACTTCTTTCCTATTTTAAATTAATAATATCGAAAACATGCAGTGCACTTTTGAGCGAAGCTTTTATATCTATATTAACCTAGAACTGAATATTAATCAGTAGACATAAAAATAATATAAACACATTTATATATATATTTACATACATACGCAAACATTGTTTGTGAAATGGATTTCGAAGTCCAATTAGGTGACGTCAATTTTTGTAATGAAGGACAAAGGAACGCAGAACAATTTGATCTTTTTATGATGTATGCAAATGAAAAATTGATTTAGATTTAGGGGTCAATAGACATTAATTGAAATTGGTTCATTTCCAAATGACTTGTCTAATAAGCAAGCTCTCATGTATATTTTTTGATGGAATGTATTTTCACTTGAAAGTAAATAAATAATATCGTATTAACTACTGTAAAACTATCGTGTCCTTTGAATCTTTACAAGGAAGATTATGTTTTGGCAGTCATCGAACTAATGATTCCAAATACATAATATTAAAAAAGTTGACTTTGATTTTCATAATCAAATGTTTTCAATATTCAAGAAATCCGAGGCATTAAGCATATTTAGGAGAAGGCTTATAATAATCGGATATCACTAATATGGATTCCAATTAAGGAAGTTAAGATGGTGAAAAATGGGAAGTTGGGAGAAGAAGCCAAGGAAATAAATAAAAATTCGTTATTTTCATCGAGGTGGCTTCAGCACTAATTTTGAATTTCGAAAAGTGGTGCTTCTCATTTGTCTAATTCGTATATTATTTAGGAACAATAACAAGGATTCCGGGTTCGAATCCCAGGCTAGTAGGCTGATAGTTTACAACTATATCCTATACTAAATAAGTAAATGAGAAAACATAAAACTATTTTCATTTCTTTCTGTGTATACCTGTTACTTATTTGAATTAGAGCTAGTGATGACACTTTTGGTATGTGTGTTCCATTCCACTTGTACCTTATTTTGAATGGCTTTGAAAAACTATATTCTTACGTTGGTCACAAATATATATAAGTATATGTATATGTTTTGAAAATAAGGATATTTGTGATCATTCCGTCAACTGCGTATAAATCAAAGACGTAAGGCCACTATGCAACGAACTATCGTTTAAAAATATTATCAAAATATTGTAAAAATTACCTGCATCAATCCTAAGTCATAGTATCATTCATACCGAAGTTAAGTTTTCAAACATTCCCACTGAATTCATATAAATAACCAAATACATTAAATCGCTTCCCGATTCCATCGTTCCCAACGAACGATAAATGTACACAGTGCCTGATTGACATATTTAGACTTTGTGCCAACATCGATAACAAATGTAGACGACGATGTGAGTGCGAGATTAACACACTTAATTTTCAAGAAAGAAATATTAGTGAAACAATAATAAAAGTGTGTGTGAAATGTAAGTGTTTCCTAGTTGTGTCCTAATATTACAAGTTGCACAAACAATATTATTTAACGCTCTCTATTATACGAAAAATAAAATGTGCTGTAGTTTATGACAGCAAACTTATGTACATACATACATACATCTGTACATACATACGCGTGCAAAATAAAAATGGGGTTCTCGTTCTGGCTTAGCGTGATGAGTGTTGCAATAACGTTTAACTGATATCGAAAGTGCATATACACACATATAAAGGTTTTGTGTTTGTTTAAATTTTTTATTTGTTGTATGTTTTACAAGATCCAAATTTGTGGTCAGTGTGTACAAGATATACATAAGTCTGGTTTTATGCGGCGCCCATGTACTAAAACTGCCCTTAGTCCTAGCAGTGCAAGGTAAACCTTTTATTTGTCTTTGCCTTAAGGGACTGGTTTGAAGCGATTGCTTATACGTTTCTACAGACCCGATAAAATCCACAGCAGTGATCCTTGGGTAATGATCTTCTACATACATATTCTCAATTCATTTGCGCTGAAGCCATTAAATACTTATCAATGAACGCTTTGACCGGTAGTAAAATTACCTTCGCTTGGCCGGGACACAAAAAATAATCAATAAAACACTGCCGGCAGCTTGCATCTGTTTCTGTTTGTCATTGCAGTTTTACGAATGCTTTGAAAATATCTGTGGGCATTGTATATAAAAATTTTCTTCACTGAGCATTGCAATGGTTCATTAACATTATCCGTCTCTAAGGGCTTAGTGCAATAATATCTAAACTTATGCTGATAAAGATCAAACAAACTAGTAAAAATATACTATAAATAGTAAATGCAAACTGATACAATAGGCAGTTTATTAAAATGTGAAAAGCTCTCTCCGTACGCTTCGACTAAGATATAAAAAAAAGGTGTTAAATTAATTAACAATTTATTTTGTGATAACGAAACGTATTACAATTGTAAAATTACAACCGACGCCAACAGTATTCGAAAAGGCAGCCGAGTTCCGAGTTATAGCTCGCTAGCAGTTACTAGAAACTTTATTTTATCCGACAAAAATGTATAAAATTATATTTTATACAGATACTATCTTCAAAGTATGAAATAATCATATAAACTATCCGTATACTAAAGTTTGTTAAAGATGCTGACTGAATCAACAATCTTTTTCAATATTTACTTAGAACTAAAGGGTATAGTTGTGTCTGCAATATGTTTTTCTACTCCATTGTATGTGTGTATTAATTATGCCTATTTTTCTCTCGTTTTTCCTACTTTAGATTTCGTTAATTTTCAAAATGTCGGTACACTATAAATTTAAAAGTACCCTTCATTTTGATACAATCACGTTTGATGGTCTCCACATTTCTGTTGGCGACTTGAAAAGGGAAATTATACAGCAGAAACGTTTGGGCAAAATAATAGATTTCGATCTTCAAATAACGAATGCCCAAAGTAAAGAAGGTTTGTTTGTTTGTTTATTCCAATGATATATAAATTCCTTTTTAATTTTAATTTTTTGGACTTCTAGAATATAAAGATGATTCCTTTCTTATACCAAAAAATACTACCCTGATTATTTCGCGGATACCAATAGCCCACCCACCAAAAAAGGGCTGGGACCCGCCATCTGACAATGCATTTTCCAACGCACCTACCAATAAACAAGATAATTTTAATATGGATCTATCCAAAATGCAGGGAACTGAAGAGGATAAAATACAAGCAATGATGATGCAAAGCACTGCGGACTATGATCCCAAGACGTAAGTACACCGATAGTATTATAGTTGGATCGTTAGATTAAAGATCGATTAACTATTAATGTAAAATGAATCTATTTTTTGTATTTTGTTTTGTTTTGTTTTCTTTAAAGATATCATCGGATTAAAGGGCAATCCCAAGTAGGCGAAGTACCAGCCTCTTATCGTTGTAATAAATGCAAGAAAAGTGGTCACTGGATTAAAAATTGTCCCTATATATTAGGCAAAGAGCAGTACGAAGTTAAAAGAAATACTGGAATTCCGCGTTCATTTAGAGACAAACCTGATATGTAGGTGAAATATTTCTCACTAACTGAACATTTAATAATTTGTTTCTGAATGTCAACAGGGCAATGGATCAAGATTCATCCAAATTTGTATTGCCGGTCGAGCAAAATCAAGAAATACCAGAAGATTTAATATGCGGAATATGTCGAGATATATTTGTGGATGCTGTTATGATACCATGCTGCGGTAGTTCATTTTGCGATGACTGTAAGTATAAAAAGCAAAATCCACTGTTACATTTTGGTTAAACCTTTTCGTTTTTCAGGTGTACGCACTTCACTGCTGGAGTCTGAGGATAGCGAGTGTCCAGATTGTAAAGAAAAGAACTGCTCTCCAGGATCATTGATCCCAAATCGTTTTTTAAGAAATTCTGTTAACGCTTTTAAAAGTGAGACTGGATATTCACTTAAATCTGGTAAGATGCGATACAAATTTAAATACAAAATAAAACATCTAAATTAGGACGTTACCCATTATTAAGTTGAATGTGATTCTGTATAATACCCATAAAAATAAAATAAACGCTTTTCTATTCCATTTTTTAGATAAAAAAGTGGAAAAACCACCAGTTGAGACAAGCACTGTGGTTTCTCAACCACCACCACCAAGCACTGACAAGGTAGAACCAAAACCAGAACGAGAATCTTCAGAAGTCAATGGAGGGGAGGAGAATGGAAAAAGTGTTCCTTCTGCAACAACAAATAATGTTGATCAGTCGTCACAAAAGGAAAAAGAAAAGTGTGACTCAGACTATGAGGATAATATAACAATTAAAATGCCTCAAAAAATTGAAGATGCCACACCGCCCGTATCGGCTAAGGTATGTTTAAGTATCCTTGACAATAGAAAGCTTAAAACTAAAAAAAACATTTTTGTCATTACAGGTTATACCGCCATATATAGGAAACAAACCATCCGGTGACTCTATTTCCCATCGACGCGATCAGAACCAAGAGTACATGATGGACCATGAGATGAAACAAAGGCCACCGCCAAACAAAATGGAAGGTGCCAAACATCACGAACGAAGTCTGCTACCAACACCTGTTGGTATCCATCAAAATTTTCAATGTCATGTTGTGAATGAACAAGAAGATACTCATCGAATTGCCGTCTATAAGCAGCCTCCATATATTCAAGCTCCACGTTTGCCACCGTTGCATATGGTAGGACATCAAATGCCGCCATACAATAATGGATATAATAATATGGGTCAACGGCCCCCTATGAAGTAAGTTAATTAAATTCTTGGTCAGAAAAAAGAGAAAAAACTAACCCAAATGTTTCTTACAATTTGCAGCTTTGTACCCTACCAACCCCAAAATGTACATTCCATACGTCCATCATTTGAACCGACTGCAAACATTAATATAAATCCGATGCAAAGATTTCAATCACCAAGCTTGGCCTCGATTTACCAAGGAGTGGCAGCTAAAGTTGGTTCGGGGTAAGCAAATTTACAATTTCATAATTTATATATAGTAAATGAATGTTAAATAATATAAGCTTATGTGCTAATGGTAAAATATGATTCTAATCTGTTTTTTATTGTATTGATCATTAATAATGTGTTTTGCTTATTTTTTTGCAGCCTCATTGATGACCCACTTGAAGCTTTCAACCGAATAATGAAAGAAAAGGAAAGGCAAAAAGAAGATCGACGTCGAACTTCAGATCACCATAGATCTAGATCTCCTGATCGACCACGTCATCGCTATAAGTCGCCAGCATATGATAAGAATCCACCGAGGGACCTCAATTTCAAAGAGAAACGAGCCCGATCGCGGGATAGGAAGCGTGATTATAGTCATGAAAGAAGACCAGCTCGGGTTATACGACATGCGTTAAACGGATCCAAATCACCTAGTGACAAAAACAAGAGGTTACTTAATAAAATTGATTATACAACCCTTACATATACACATATCATATATTTATATAATTTATGCTCTCATAAATTAACCAGGGCTTCAAAATTAAACAAATTATTTTATATATATGCTCGACGAATCGTTGAAACTGGACACAGTTTTTATCGTAGTATGCTACAATCATTATCATCATTTTCTCTTATTTTTAACCAATCAATAAAGATTTGGTGCAATCCGCGAATTTCTGTATAATAAAGATCCCATAGGAATTTTTAAATAAGTTTTTTTTTCGTCAAGAAACATTCTTTCAGAAATGTTTTCTATGAAAACAATTTTTTGTTTATCCTTTGATCTAAAAATTTAAAAAAACACTTAAATTATATGCATATTGTTGGTAATATACAATATAATATACATATTTTATAAAAAGTCCGTCTGAATAATTATCAATTATCACGCAGTTTATTTTTTTTTAGAAATACAATTTCCCAAATATTATAATACCGTACAAAGTATATACAATATATGCATACTATGTATTGTCATCTATATATTAAAATCTAATCTTTTTAATTGAAGGTTATGTCCGATTTGCTATAAGCTAAATTTAAACTATTTTTATGGATGTTAATTGTTTTAAAATGGATGAATATGTTGTCGAAATCGGAAGATTCGGATTGCAATATAACCATCGCATAAAACGAATATTTCCAAATTCAATATTTTTCACAACTTAAGTTAATCAGCAGAAATTTCTTAGTATACAAGCCCCGAAAATAGACTATAATGCCTATATAAAGTACCTCAGATATTTAAAAGTCCAAACTAAATTCGAAACCACAATCTTATACTGCAAAATAGTTTCAACAAGGCAGTATCTTCGACTATATATAGTCTTGATCAGCAGAACTTTCTGATGCAATTGCATTGATTTTGATCGCATCTTTTCCATTGATTAAATAAATGCTGCATTGTAATACATTTATATACTTATTCTGCGGTTTGAAACATCATCAACAAACTTGAGTTGCCTTTATTGTTTTCAGCTAATTTTTATTTTTCTACCCTTGCAGAGGATATAATAAAATTGTGTCATATCTATTTTTGATCACTGGAGCTATCCGTCAACTATATCATATAACTCTCATTTAGCGATCGGTATAAAACCAAGTTTTAGTGCCATAACTTATTCGTTTCTTCAGCTATTACACTATAATAATGCAGTATCTAAAGGGATAATGCATTTTTTTCTTAAATCGAAGAGAGTAATCACTAATAATAAATTAATCACACTAAATTAATCCCTTACAGAAGTTATTGAACTTTCATAGATAGACGGATTTGGCTTACGGTGATCAAAAATATATAGACTATCCGTTCATTCCTCTTACGCGTTAGAAGGTTCTAACAAACTGTAATGTACTCAAAATACTTTTCCACTTAATGGTAGATTTTGCATTGGAACATCTATTCTAAAATTTAGAATTTGAAGCTGGTTAGAAATAGATCGTTAGAAATTTTGTTTGATTTGGGGTTTGCGTTAATAATATAATTATTTTGTATATATTTTTTTTAACCTAGATCTGGCCATCGACGTTCTCCATCTCCAAGAGTCGGATATAAAACTGATTTTAAGGAAAAGTCGCATAGCAAACCATACGGATCAAAGATAGACCCGGTAGAGCCACCACCACCTGGCTTTGAATCTTCGCACATAACTGACAATGACGTTTACAAAAAGCAAAATAAAAACAGTCCAGAAATACCGATAATCAAAAATGTGCGTGGGAATCCAAACATTGAGGATGATGTCGTTCCAAGAAAGCGACACAGATCCAACAGCAAAAGCAAAGAGTCAAAAATAATTGATAATTGTTATCGAAGTCCGACACCGCCGGCAAAATCTGGGCTTATAGAGGAATCTTATAAACAGCTTTCAAACTCTCCAAAGACACCAGAAAAGTTGAAGGATCCATATGTAGATGCGAAAATGCTATCGCATTCGCCAAGATTGAGCCTTGATATTCTAGAGACATGTAATACATTGGGAAAGGAAAATAAGATTAAACTTAATCTGCAGTTGAAGGAGCGTAAGAAAAAGAAGAAGGACAAATCAGAGCGTAAGAAGAACAAAAAGGATAAGAAGGAGAAGAAAGAGAAATCGAAAAAGGGACACTCTCCAGATACTGAAGTTGCTCCTGCTGCACAATGCTCATCATCATCCGTAAGACAATCTGCATCATCAAATACTAGCAACACAACATTAAATATGATTAGCAAGTTAAACTCTAAACCAGAAACTGACACATGTCATGGAGAATCTTCTGAGATAAATCAAAATATTTCGGAAATCACGAAGTCTGATCAGGTCAAAAACTATTCGATTTTAGATATAGAGGGACGCGAACCACATTGTGAAGACACGAACAAAGCTGCTAAGCTTGACGCTATACAAATGTCGAAATGGGAATTGGATGACAATAATCTAAGCGCCAATTTATCCGATCCTTTTAAAAAGCTAACGAATGCCAATGCTGAGGATAATTTTGAAATAACTTCTGACGTCATTCGTAAAGCAGAAAACGCTATATTTGCTAAAGCTATAAATGCCATAAGACCAGTGGAGTTTCAAGTTGTAATTAATTCCAAGGGGAGTAGTAGCAAGGATCGTTCCGTTTCAATTAAAAGTGATCCCAAAGAGCGAGGAGGAAATTCGCCGAAACGTATAAGTAGTAAGTCAGTGAAAGATAGGCTTGGAAGTAAAGTGGTTCACGAACGAAATTATTCACCAGATCGCGCAAGGGGCGAAAGGAGAGATGACAAAAGAGATCGGCGGGAAGTTTCTGGGAAAAGTGTGGATGATGAAAATAGGCACAGATCTAAATCGGATCATCAATATGGCAAAAAGAAAGAAGGGCATTCTAGGGAACGAAGTTCGCCTGTAGAGAAGAGGCATTCCAGTCAAAGTCGAAGAACTCGACCATCTGATGACAACAACAGGGACCAGACTCACAATGAAAGTAATAGAAATAATCGGGATTTTAGAGATAGAGACAGGGCCAAAGGTAAATATGATAAAAAGTTGTCTAATGAAGATTCAGGTCGAAACGACAATAGAAATCAGCAACAAGAGAGAGAGGGTCGTAATATGTCATCTGTTGCCTCACGGCCTCCTCAAGGAGGCCATCGTCGAGCATATAATCCGTTTAGAAATGAGAGTAGCTCGTCGAATAATATGGGTATGAAATATGATGATGTGCTGCATAATGATGGTGTCCATCAATCGAATGATTATAATTCTGAAGATAAAGCTGACCAAAAGAAGCGCAAGGAGAAGAAACTTAAGAAACGTTCGAAGAGTTCGTCAATGGAATCGATAAAAAGCGAAAAACGCAAAAAAATAAAAAGTAAAAAAACAAGTAAAATATTAAAAAAAACAAAGAAATCGAAAAAATAGTTGACAGGATTAAATAATAAAAGAAGGCTTTCATAACACTGAAATTCATTATGTACAAAAAGATGTTAATAAATGTATATAAACAAACAAATAAAAATAATAAAACAAAAACATTTGAGAAAAAACGATTTGCCGTTGTTCCATTATTAATAAGGTTTCCTAAGAAAACTTCAGTTTACATATTTAAAGTTTAAAGGCAATGTGTGTTAATCCATAGTATGGTGGCCCACAAATCCATTTTCTTAAATAGAGTCAAACAAACTACATTGATTTTATTTATATGCAAGTCAGCTAGCCTACTAAGCGAGCATGGCCGACATCAAAATAAAAGCAGCAGCAGCAGCTACAAATGTAGAGAGTAATATAGAGTACAGCCATAGCAACAAGTTGGAGCTGAGCGTAATATTTTTGTTAGGTTAACCCACTCTTGAGAAATCAACATTTTCACAAAGTCGTTACTTCATAAGTTGACTGCTACCCCAAGAAATCGGTATTCGAAAACATTCAATAAGTCCAATAACTAAAGATTTTATAATCAAGCGAAACGAATGTGAAGAAATAATAGTAGTTCGAAGTCGTTTTTTTTAAATATACACCAAACTGATATATGTATATTTTTTCGGAGCAAAAATTAGATTCCCAGATTAGAATGTTTGTAACAGGTATTGAAAAAATGATGGCCAAATATCCAATTTTCTGAAGGCTGTATTTAGAACAATTTTTTACCGATATTCAAAGTTTTGATATAGTTTTTATCGAATTTTAATCTACTTTCAAATGCTTTTTAAACTTTAAAAGATTTAAAGCTGGGGAATTTTGAAAATTTTTGGAAAAATTGTATAGTTTTAGTCATAATTGCGATTTTCCTTAGGCTGTATTTTAGTCAATTTTCAACCGATTTCAAAATTGTTTATCTAATTCTTATTACGTTTTTGGATACTTTAAAATACTATTAAAAGTTTGGCATTTTGGCAAAAAAAATTTCGACTCGATTTTTGAAAATTTTTACAGTGTATACACTGCAATTTTTTTCAAAAATCGGTCCAAAATTAGTTTTCCAGATTTGAATGCCAATTTAACACTCACATTCAGAGCAGCAAAAAAAGACATGACATTTTGAAATTGGCCAAAAATTGGCATAGTTATAAGCTTGCAAAGTTGAGGTTTTTGCATACATTTTGGAATAGGTTTAGAAAAATTTTTGGTAAAAATTGAAATTTTTCCAAGGCTGTATTTAGAACAATTTTTTACCGATTTCAAAAGTTTTAATGTAGTTTTTATCATGTTTTTATCTACTTTTAAATGCCATCAAAACATTAGCAGACTGCAATGCTGGGGATTTTTGAAAATTTTTTGAAAAGCTGTATGATTTTGGTCAAAATTTCGACTTTTCTTAGGCTGTATTTTAGACAATTTTCGACCGATTTCAAATTTTTTTATCTTTTTCTTATAAGATTTTAACATACTTTAAAATGCTATCAAAAGCTTGGAAGTTTGAAAAAAAAAATTTCGACTCGGTTTTTGAAAATTTTTACAGTGTATACACTGTAATTTTTTTCAAAAATCGGGTTAAAATTAGTTTTCCAGATTTGAATGCCAATTTATAAATCATATTCAGAGCAGCAAAAAAATACATGACTTTTTAAAATCGGACAAAAATTGTCATAGTTAGAGGTTTGCAAAGTTGACCTTTTTCGTGGTCTTAAATCGCACCAAAAAACAGGCAAAACCAGAAAATCTTTTATATCTCACATTTGCAGGAACACACCCGCTATCTCTTATAGGAACTGTAGGGATTTTAAGTATATATGTACATATATTTTCAAAACAGGCAGTCCTATATATGTAGCCCTCGAATCTCTGATAGCTTCAAATGGCGAGCTGAAAGAAAGTGGTTTAGCTCCGCCAGCTTTGAAGCTGAGCAACTTTTGTTAGGGTGTACCAGTTAACAACGTCTAAGAAAATCGAAAACCAACACGGTGTGCAAGTCATAATATTTGAAAACTTGAGTAACCCTAGTGCTTTTGCCATCCATCCACACACATACACAGGTAAACCACTTTTACGTTCTTCTGTTACGCTTGCGCATGTGTGCAAGCAAAAACTCTACCTGTGGTACTTGAATGCTTCACCTTTGGTTCAACAGTGGTTGCATTAGACAACTAACATGTTTATTTTTTGGTTTCTGTTTCTTTAATCGTTTACTTAATTGTGTATGTATATCTCTGTGTTTTATATATATTTTGTGATTATAATAAGCTACCTGGATTTACTGTGAAACAAAACGAAAATGGGGACAATCTATTTACGTGGATTTCTCTATTTGAAACTCTTCAATCACCTTGACAAATTTACATACTTACCTGTAACATTACATCAACAAAAATGTGAATGTGAATGTAAATTACCACAATTGGAAAATATAAAGAAAAGATTTAATAATTTTTGGGGTTTTATGTGATATTGTGATACGATTTCTATTACTAAATGTGCAGCTAAACGTGCAATGCGACCAAATTTACAACAAATACACATTTATTTCAGCCCCCTCAGTGCTCCCCTTTCCTAATTTCCTGTATGAAAGTGAATGGCATTCGTATGTATGTACATACAAGTAAAAATTACATCTCTTACATCTTATGAAATAAGAAAAAACACGTCAAATATAACAAATAAAAGCTATGGAATTAATACTCCGATTTCCTAATTCAGTTCCCTTCTCGAAACAATAGGAGTACGCCATCTCACTCTCTCGTTTTTCCACATCCAACCCATGGCGACACCCAATGGCCAACGTTCCATTGTTGCCTCATTTGGTAGCAAATATTTCTGCAAATATATTTTTTATTATTTTTGTCAGATTTCAATCAAAGTTGGTGCGTAAGCAGGAAAGAAGGTCAAAATTATGTAGACAATGGAGGGTCTCCATACATACATATTTATGTATTAATAATGAGGGTAACACAATTGGACCCAGTTTCCAATTAGAGGATAGCCAAACTTCCGTACCGAATTTTGCATACTCTTTTAAATTCGTTTGTTTCTTTGTGCGTTTGACCAGCAAAACGACTGGCTTTTAATTATTTTGAAAAACAAAAACGTTTTCAACATCAAAAGAAATTGTTAAGAAATTGTTCCATTTTAAATGGAATACAAAGGGTGAACTCTGCTATTGTGAGCTTTGTCTGTTTCAAAAACCCAGAATTTTTTTTACCTATATTTTCTATATTTTCAGTGTAAATAAATTGACATTATTTTCTGGATTTTTGACTGGAAAAATGTTACGATATCTGTTAATTTTTATTCTTATCAAAAGTGGTAAGTTTTTAAATTTTATTGAGTATATATTTTTATCTGTTCAATTAATTAAAAAAGACATATATTTGTAAATTTTAACATCATCAAGATGAAGCGGGAAAAACTTAACTTGCACAAAGACCAATTGTTTTTAGCACCTATATGCTATAAATTTGTTACCTTACATTTTCACCTCTATCTCTGTTCGGTTAACGGCAATTTGTATCTGTTTAAACACTTCCTTGTTTTTCTGTTTTATCATTTAAGTAATTAAATTATCTCACCGATTATTGTTATTTAGCCAAATTAGAAGAGTGTTCATTATTCGTATCTTCTCGAGCAGATCTTTAGCTATAATTACAGTTGTTGGTTTTTAATATTCAATATATTGTTACCGCCTACTTTTTTAGCTCTCTGTGGCGAACCTGCTTTATTAACTCAAACCGTCTATGGATTTCTGGATTTTACAACTACCATTGGGAACACTGTTATGGTGTTCTCCCCACAAAGTTCCCCCCAACTTGGTAAGTGTTCATTTAAACCACTATATTGTCATATATGTACGTTATCCTCTATAAGTAATTATCAGTTTAAAAGCTTTTGACTTTCAAAAGATCCATTACCACATAAGTCCATAGCCTTTACTTTGAAATTATTTGATCAAGTTTGATTGGCCTTTTCTTTTATTATAATATTACCAAAAAATTAAACCTTAAAAATTGTGTGTACTTTTCAGAACTTAACCCTAATAAAAGCAGTAATCATTTAAATATAATTGAAACTAAGCCACATTCCAACAAAAAAGATAAAGACAAAGATGGTATTAAGCCAACACCTCTTAATTCAAATCTACTAAATAATCAAGCTAAGACGTTTTCATCGAAATATCAAAATGTCAGCCTATCAAGTTCGCCAATCGAAACCTTTGTGAATATCCCTGAGTATGACCTACTTTCTCGCCAGCCTGAAGAATTTGCAGAAGAAACCTATCGTGTGATCAATCTAAAATCAAAGACTGAACCCGATCGACAAAGAAATGTTCTTTCAAAAAGAGATAATAACCATGGTCATCCCACTGGGTTCATAACAAAGATAAGCGAAGTGTACACAAATAATGGATTGCCCACAGTTAGGGAAACGAGCGTGTTGGGCACATATATTTCTGGGAAATATGCGCAAGTACTTCAATCGGCTTCTGTAATAAATCCGGAAAGAAAGAGCAAAGTGCGTCCATCGAATCCCACACGAGTTACAAAAACTGTAACGCCGTCAATCCAACCAAATAGATCATTGAAAGAAACATCATCACAAATACACGGTTTCACTAAAACTCACCGAAAGAATTCACAAAGTCGGGAACCATCAGAGAAACCAAGAGGGACGAGTTCAAGAAAATCTTCACGCAACAAGGGAAAAAGGTAATCGGTAGAATAGCAATCGTTTTATCCTGATATTTATCATAGTTTTTTTCAGGAGACACAAAACAACGCAAAACTCTAAAATAACAATAACTCCATCCGTAATCGAAACAAATTCACGCCGTTCGTATCGTACTAAAAGTGCATCAAACTTGGTTGAAGAACCTACGACAGTAAGCCAGAATTCATTTAAGCTCAATCGACGACCAGGAAGATGGCAGTATAAATCGTCACCCAAGCCTAAAGTTAATATTAGAAAGACCTCATCAAATACTACATCAACATCGAATACCTCTCAAAATGATACGGCTAAATCGGAGGATGATATACCAGAGATTAATGTGGAAAGTGAAAACCAAATAAGCAAAGCAATTGGTCTCGGAAGGGACTTGGAAGCATCTGGTTCCCAAAATGGTGCAGTGGCCAATAATAATAATAACGAGGATGTAAAGTCAAAGAATTTTGTACAAACACTAAATGTGGAAATCTCCACGCCTCAAAACTTTGTTGACACTTACTATGAAATTGCTACAATCAAAAGTCCCTTTATATTTCAGGTAAGATCTAATCTAACAAAGAAGTGAGATGTGCTGTTCCCACCTTAATCTAACTACTAAGATAATTATTTGAACTAATTTCAATTGCAGGCAGGAGTTGTGAAGAAAACTCGCTTTCTAACCGTTACCTCGACTATTGAAAAAGTTATCAAAGATGATCACACAGAACCCTATGCCGAGGAAGATGGTCCCTTAACCGAAAATATATTAGAATCCTCTACACAGAGCAGAGAAAAGGCTTTAGATGGAAGTGTGACAACTTTAAAGCCTCTCTACTGGGGCGATTCGTCGGAAACCCCAGTTTTAGAAACAATCACTGAGTCCTTTTCCATTACTCAAACGAAATTGAAAACCCAGATCTTGCCAATTATTTTCGAAAAAAGTAATGAAACAATTGAAGTTACATTGGTTCAAACCTACGATTACACCAGCCTAATCACTGTGACTCAGACGATTTCACCACTCGGTGATAATTTCAATCCCTCCAAAAATTTCAAAGATTTTGAAGGAAATTTAGACGAAGCTGGCTCTGAGCTGAACTTAGATCTAGAGTTCGGTGACGATGGCAACTTGGATAAATTCGATGAGAAAATCAAAGGAAAACAAAAAGTTGATATAAAAAATATTGGTAACTTGACCAACATTCAGGTTCAGGACTCAATTCTTAGCCCAGAGAAAAATAACTTACCTCTTGTGAATTTGTTGGGCCAGCCAAATAATGTACAAACTTTGACACGTCCTATTTTGAAACTGGAGACATTATGGGAGTCCCATGTTGTACCCCTGGTAAGGGGATCAGACACGATATTAAGGACATTATCCAAATCAATTGGAGTGATCGAAAAAACCGAATATGTTACAGAACTCTCCACAGTAGCTTTACCATCCTTGCCATCATCACAATTTCCGTTTTCGATAAATCCCTTCTATAATCCATATAATCAACAGCAGCAGTTGATCACTTCAACCGAAATTGTCCAGACGACAGTGACCCAAACGAGCAGCAAGATTCTAAAGCTAACTTTTGGAGCAAGGACGGCGTACACAACGATTTTCTCAACTGGAATTATTCCAACAGCAGTGACCAAGGTCATCACAGCTACTGTTCCAATGCAGCAATCTGGAGCCGGATTCCCCAATTATTATCCTCCTCCATATCCTCCATTCGCTTTTGTTGGCTAATATGTTAATGTTTTCATATTTCACTTATTAGAATGTAATTTCACTCTCTTACTCCTTAAGAATATAAGCACCACTTCACCACTTTTTTCGTGCAATTATAAGACATCCTGGAAATTACTCAATTGGGCAATCAAATGTATCAAATCTAGGATTACACTAACCTAAACATTTTCACAATTTTTGTAAATTGATGTTGATTGATGTAAATAAATAACGTCTAGAATATGAATATGTTGAGGTACACAAATATTCTGGTAACCTTCTATAAATAGCTCGTAGTAGCCATCATTGCGAGTTTATAGAATCTAAAGAATCAAACCTACCTTACCTACCGAAAGGTATGTGGTAAGATGATTAAGATAATTCAGTGGACTTAAGGAATATACAGGTATATGTATATATTTATTTATTTACGAATTGAACAAACAAAAAATTTCTATATTTATAGTAATATCCCTTTAATAAATACAATTAAAAAATACATTTTCAAAATGATTGCCAATGTCAATGTGGATGCCAAATTTGTAGAATTGCAGCAATCGGCAGAAAAATCAATAATTTTTGGATACAACAATTTCCAAAATTGAACTCTCTGATTATTCGATAAGTTTTCCGTATTGAAATTCTCATCAATTTGAAGTACAGAGAAATTATCTTGACTAATGGCATTCCATTTAACATAGACATTTGATTTGGTAGGATTCGAAGATTTGGCGAAATTCGCCCACAAGGTCATTATGATATCGGCAATTTTTTTATCGGTCGATTTCCAATCTATAACATTATTCATATATGGAGTTCCCCAAACAAAGACTTGATCAAAATATTTGGGTACTCCCACCCAACTGGGTATCTTTTGAAAGAGTGCCTTCGATCTATACTTAAATACATAACTATAAACGTGTTGATCCTTGCCCACGATCGAAGCAAATATTTGCATCGGTGTAATATAGAATTTCTCATTGTGTGCATTAATTAAGTGTGAATTAGTAATTACTTGATCCTCATTAGTTTCAGCTGAGTACATGAAATTGATTGCATCCGATATAAGCTCATAATTTGAACACCATTCATAGTTTTTGACAACTTTATGCATATCATTCATCGCAATATCACCGAAAAAGTCCTTCAAGTCCGTGGCGCCAATCTCGGAGTCAATATTATCTTTGAAAAGCGTAAGAACTTCCTCCATATCAGTTACTCCAATAATTACAGGTACTTTGTGGTAATTGCCCTTTGAAAATAATGTCTCCGGCTGGTTCTCGATAAAGGGATAAGAGATATTACTTAAGCCGAAATCAACAACAGGACCCCAGCTAACAAGGGGCAAGTTATCTGACAATCGTTTTGCGTCAATTCTCTTCAGACACTGCATAAACATCGATGTTGGTCTTCGAGGGCATCCAAATATGCTTGATATTTGATCTAATGCATTATCGTAGTCGTTTGGATATTTTACAGCATTCAAAGGATTTCCCGACATTATAATCGCCTTATGGAAAGCTCCCTTTGACCACTCCCCCGATGTCATATGCAGCCCCACACTTATCGCTCCCGCATCATGACCCATTAGGGTTATGCGATTGGCGTCCCCTCCAAAATAGTTAATATTTTTCTTAATCCAATATAGGGCTGCAGATTGGTCCATTAGTCCATAGTTTCCTTGGGCCTCGCCGTCATCGGTGGAAAAAAATCCAAAAATATTCAAGCGATATGAAAAGGTTACAACAATAACTTTTTGTTTAAAAACTAATTGAAATGGCTCCACATCCAGAGGACTTCCACCCGAAAAGTCTCCCGAATGTATCCACACAATGACTGCATATCCATTAATTTCAGGTAATCCTGCAAAGATTTGGTTTACAATGTGTTAAAGTAATAAATTAGTTTACGAATTTGTGCATATTCCATCAGATTTCATTTTCATTTAACCTATTCAAGACTAGAAACAAAAAAGGTTTTCTTTTGCTCACCATCAGGTACAAACACATTCAGATACAAGCAATTCTCTTCATATTTTTTAAAACCATCGTCGATTGACTTATCGGCAGATATGATTTCCAGGACTCTATCGGTATGTTGACTCATAGAAGACATGCCTTTTTGCCAACAACTTGCTCCAAACGATGTGGCATTAAAGATTCCCTTCCATGGTGTAATTTCAATATCAGGTGGCGAAAATCGTGCTGCATGTGCATATCGAATTCCAAGATAAGCTTTGATATTCTTAACACGTTCCATTTTTAAATACGTTCCAGAAACAATTCCATTTCCAGGAATATGTATAAACGGAGCATCAACACCAAGCACACATAATATATAAAAAAAATTGCAAATAATATACGAAAGCAAAATAAATTGTATAAAGAAGTTCATTTGACACTTCATTTTTTTGCCAAACTTATTCACATGCTTTTATGCTAGAAATTAAACAATATGTAATATGTATTTAAATTTCCATCGCATGCAAGCTACCTTTGCTGGTTGCTAAGGTTAAAATACTAATAAATGTTGTTGCTAGGATTTTGTAACTATGGAATTGAGTTTTTTTTTTTCTCATGTGGATGTGTAAGCTCAAGGGACTCAGTAATCGTCTCCTTAACTGATTTAAGTGGCCATAAATTTTGGCCTGCTAGTCCTGCAATATTAGCTACTGTATACCTAAGTTTCTTCAATGAATGAACTCTTATATGTAAAGAATCTATAGTAGGGTCAACTTTAATAAGTACATAAAGAATCGATCAGACAAAGTTATTTTACTGATCTTAATGAATAACATCTTTCATATAGTTTTGGTGGTTAAATCGAGCTTTCCTTTTTTTAATTATCTTGCTAACAAACTCAAAAAGAAATTTCAAAAACGTATAGATGTCGAAACGAGCCTAACGAGCCGCGGACTTTATCAACAGTGGTATTTCATCGTCCGTCACTATTAAGGGCCTTCCAGCGAGTTTGACAACAATCATAAGCAAGTCCAATACCAAATCCCAGTCCCAACCAGATGGGATAGGTTCGGGGCCGTGAAAAAAATAGCGTAATCACAGTACCAATTAGCATCCCACTTCCGCCCTTCATCAGGACGTCCGCAATGCATTTATCAGCTACGCTTGAGTTTTCCTGTTTTTCGAAACTCATTCTAATTCCAATTTTTAAGAATTTTCTATATTATTTCAAAAAAATCACAAAAAAAAACCAATTGACTTTGTACACAATTTGACAAAAAACACGCATAACACTTGAAATCTTGGGAATGTTAAGGGATTTCTTGCAGATCTTTCAAAAATTCAATAAACGAGAAGATTAGAGTTTGTTTATTTAATTAGTACAATTGGTTTTTTTAATGTGATGTGAAAACCGCAAAATATATTAACATATCTATATAATTTAACAAAAATTTATTTTAATTATTATGTCACGCTCTTAAATAAATTTATTTATTCGATTTAGTTATTATAATTGAAGCCTTAATAAATTTCCATGTCACGCTCTTAAATTATTATATAAATGAATTCGACTGTGACCACAAAATGGTAACATCTATAAACAAAGCCAGGTTTCATATATAATTAGAACCAATACATAAAAATCGATGACCCCCAAGCAAGAATCCTAACCTTAAGGATGGATTAAGTTTCTTATCGCACTTTAACCTAAGCCATGGTTAATGTACCAGCACCAATGCCAAACCCAACACCTTTAGGACCATAATTTTTACCATAACATGAACGACAATATATGTTTCCATCTGGTCCATCATTCAAATTGGTCGAGTCCAAGTATTTTCGGCATTCCGAACAAAAGAAGCATAGCTTATGCCATATGTTCAATTTGCTCTTCATTTGTTCTGCCGCATAAACAGCTAAACCACACCTCGGACAACCATTTATAGATCGAGGGCCGCAAGGATTCTTACAGTTTAGACTGCAAAATGAATTGAGTAAATTAAGATACGTAGAGATACTCGTTTTAGATATTACTCTACTCACTTGGTAGGCGTATACTCTGGATTTGTGGACACCAAAGTTGGTGTGTGTCCATATCCAAATCCTTTTGGCCCATATAATTTGGCGTAGCACAACTTACAGTAAATATTATCATCCGGACCATCGCAAGCCAGTACTGAATCTAAAGGCCGATGGCATTTTGCACAATTAAAGCATTTCTGATGCCACATCTTTCCTTTGGATAATTGTAATTCTGCAGCGAAAACTGCTCCTCCACAGCGGGGACAACCTTCTCCGTCGGGTGCTTTAATTGTGGTGGTATCGGGAGTCACAAATGGTCGCTGTGATGCAGCGTCGTCTTCGCTAATAATACAAGAAAATATTTCTTATTCAGGGTAAATTCTTTTCGCAATGACAAATACCCACTTTAAGCCATCGGTTTGTAAGAAACTACTTCCGCATGCGAATCCATAGCCATGCGGTCCCCATTTTTTGCCATAACAAGTTTTGCAGTACACTTCATTGTCAGGACCGTCGCAAGCAATTATGGAGTCAAGGGTTTTCGTACAATCGCGACACTTAAAACATTTTCTATGCCATGGTCGACCTTTGGACAACACCTGTTCGGCAGCAAACACAACTCCTCCGCATCTGGGACAACCCTCTCCAATGGGGGCTTGAATTTGCTCGACATTTATCGGAGAGCTTTTTGGAGCCATGTCACTGTAAATTTAAGGACATTTTTTAGATATTTTGCTTTTATAATAGGTTGAAAAAGTAAAGATTATAGACGCAGCAACGGTTATATATTCTTTATCAAAGTCACAAGACGAGACTAACATTAATTTGAACATCACCACTACACAGATGAAAAGCGAAGGGACCAACTTCATGGTTGATATAAAACAATAAATATATAAACCATACTATAGGATAAGGAATAAGACAGTACATTCAGATGGGGGCATAGATTTTTACACGGAAGTTTAATTCTACCTCTGCCATTCCGAATCCCTGATATCTGACATTAATCCCAACGATGACATGCCGATGTGTCCATAGCCTCGTGCTCCAAACTTTTGGGCATAACAACCTATCAAAATATTTGAATCAGTTTACCGAGCTATTACTTCTTAAGAAACATTATTCTTTGAATAAATCGCTTCTAAAATTTACTCGGGTTTGAATGGTTATGGCCAACATACATTATAAATAATCTTTATATTTACCTCGACAGTAAATGTCCTTATCTGGACCATCGCAATGAAGTGTTGAGTCCAACGTTTTGTTGCATTGTACACACTTGAAGCACCTTCGATGATAGCCCTAGGTAACAAAGCAAACGTAGGAACAGGATATCAGACAAGCTAATAATAAAATACAAAGGATTTTGACTCATTTCTAATAATTTAAGTCCATATTTAATATATCTTTATGCAAGTACAATGTTTACGGAGTCTAATGCTTACCTTTCCTCTGGCAAGCATTTGTTCAGCTGCGTAGACATAAATACCACACCTAGGACATCCTTTACCATCCGGAGCTTTCGCAGGAACTTTAGGTATGATAAATCTACAAAAATTAAGTAAACGTCATAGAAAAAATATAACTAATTGTACAGTTTCTAAATACGAACTGTGCGAAGTAAAAATGTGTAATCGCTTTTATTCAATATATCTTATTATCAGATCTATAATTGCAGAAAATTTACAGAATACGAGGCTGCTATTCTGCTCGTAGAATATGTATGCTTATTCATGTATTATTATTAGCACACAACAGCAAACAAATATTCGTATATGTACATGTATTAATATCTATCAGAAGTTTGCCAAATTTATAAGAAAACATATACAAATAAAGAAATGAAATATGTCTAGTCGATAGGCGAAATCCTGCCTCTGCTTGTTTAAGTATTTGATTCGAAAAAGTATGCTGGCCATTACATTAATCACATGGCTGGACAAAAATTATAAAATGACAGACATAAACATTTTTTTAGTTAAATACTTTATGAACCTTCAAATGCTATAACATATAAATTTGGAGCAATAAATTTTGTTATTTGATTTAATTATCACCACAAAATATCAAAGATAATGGATAACATTGTTTATGAAATATATTTGTTGCCGATGTATTTATTATATGTACACAAAAATGTCGCTGTACATTATACGTAGATATGTAGGATTACAAAAATATGGTTGAAACTATTTTTTCACCCAATGAGTCATTTACTTCCCGCACCAAAATATATTTTTTTGTTTTCATTTAATTATATACTTAGAATCAGAATAAATAGATTGCTAGCAAATCATTTTAGCAACGAAAGCTGGTTGTTTTAAAAATAGTGTTCATTGAAAATTCAGATGCTTGGGATCATTCGGAACTAAAGTTTATATGTATGTCACTTTAATAAGGAGTAACTACTTATATTTATTAATAACAAACTACATGTTGTATTTTTAAGAAATTGTTCCCTAACAATAGTTAAACGTCGAATATTAGGATAGTAACTCTCTTGTCGCCTTATTCAGTCTATATTTAACTTGATTTAAGAATACTATAATATTGAAGTATTCTTAGATTTCAATACTATTATATAGAATTATAGGACACCTGTCCAAACAACTTTTTACTGATCACTGCTATGGTTAAATATGTTGTGAATTAAACACACAAATTTATTTTCAGAATCAATAGGTAAATAATAATTATGATTGATGACCTAGAGTTCTATTGTACATTTTTTTTTGAATTTGCAGTCGGTGGTTAATTTAGATACGAGTAAACACAAAAATAACATCGACACAAAGTACATAAATAAATATGCATGTCTATGCAATTGGCGACATCATTAACATATACGAGTACTATGCATAGAACCAAGAAATATGGTAACATATAGGAGAACAATTTACTGGACAATCAATCAGATCGATGTGTGTACATTAATCCATTTAATCACTATTCAAAAGGGTCAAAGGATAATACAGATGGGGGAGACAAGAAATCTTGAACATAAATGTAATGAAAAACAAGCACAAGTTTGGTGTTTTTTTTTAATATAAATACAAAAATTAGAAAGGGTATCGCTTAAATGAATTCACATATAAGGACTATAAAATATACAGTTTTTAATACAAAAACAAAATTCTTCCAGATTCAGAGATACACTTGCATACATTCTAAATAAAAAATGCATTATGAATAATCCTTACTCTCTGTTTAAATGAGCACCGGTGTCCATGGATAGGCAACCAGCGCCACCACCGAAACCGTAACCCTTAGGTCCATATTTACGTGCGTGGCAGTTTTTACAGAACAGTTCCTTGTCGTGCTCTGTGCAATTTGTGGAGTCCAAGGCCTTGTTGCACATACCTATTAAATAAGTAAAACAGAGATGGAGAAGGGACACACACACTCGTAAGAATAGATTTGGGTTCAAAATGTACAAACATATACATAAAATATGTATGTAGGTCATGGTATATCTATATTTATATACATGTCTCTACTTACTGCACTTGAAGCAAGTTTTATGGAATTTGTAGCCACCAGCAACGCGCTCCTCGGCGGCGTACACGGACTTTCCGCACGCAGGGCATTTGGGTGTTTCTACTGGAACGAAAGGCATGTTGTTTGTATCTGCAAAATAATCTAAAATTAGTATAATTCCATTTATGTATCGATGTGTAATCGTAGATACATATCTATATATACAAGATACCTACCCATACATACATATATAGATAGATATATCCACACTATATAAGTATGTATGTATGATGGTATGTAGGATGTAAGGATGCTTGTATATAGATATGACTCACTCGTATGTATGTACATACCTTCGGAGGTACTCTTGTGAAGTAGTTCCTGTTCGTCAGAAATGCCGCGGACTAGACTGGAAAGATTCTGTACACAGGTAGTCTATATTTGTGGATGCACACGGCACAACTAAGAAAAGCAGTTTGCGTAATAAAGACAGCACTTTCCGAATATACAATATAATATCAATATTCATCATACAATGCATAGATTTTATGCCGTGTTGACTAATGCATAATCAGCATCAATATGTATATGTATGTACATATACCTTGATGCATTTGTATGATTGTATGTAGATATGCCTATGTATACATATGTACATATATAAGTACGTATGTATGTATGTATATGCATATGTTGGGTTACGTTTACTTCTTCTCTGATTTTTATCGCCCGCAATTAAATTTGGCTCAGTTTATCTGTATATATATATAAGTATATGTATGTACATACATATATCTAAACATATACATACGTACGATAGATTTGAGTGGGTGTGGAATGAAAATGTAAAGATATTCTCCTTGCATGGGAACAATTAATTAATTTAAAAAACAAATTATATTCCATAGGGAAATTTTTGGCATTCAAACACAAATAAGTATTCAGCATTTATTTATTCTATATATTTGGAAATTGCAATATTTCCAGTTTTTTGAAAAACATATACATATGCAAATAAGTTTTTAAAATTCGTGTTTGTCCACCCTAATTTAAATGTATTTATGAACCTATATACGTATGCACATGTGTTATATATATACATATATAGATGTAAATATGCATGTAGTATGTGTGTTCAATATATCATAATCCTTCAAATGATGTATCATGAAACAACATCACCCTATCTGAAATGTAAACTAAAAATTGTTCAGTTTCAACCGCTGAAAAGAGATCCATGAATAGATACATACGTATAGGTATGTATGCATTAATTATTTTGTACATAATTTCAACACCCTAACTCTAACTTTGAATGACTTAAACCGGTTTTAAAACAGTCTTTTAATTGGCAACCGGTTTCGTATCACTATGAACCCATTTGAAACCCAGATCTCTATACACACATTGATATAATAAATCTACATTAGGGTGCCACTCGGTGTATTTTTGAAAATGTGCTTAGCTTATTCGTCGTTAAGAAAAATGGTTACATCTCAGATGGCCCCTTAGCTGATTATTCAAAGTTTTTGATTTAAATCTTTCTCTCTGTGTACTTTTCGGTGTCTATATATCTACAAATTTTAGGGCGTCATTTTGCGAGACCAACTAAAATTTTGAGAAATATAATAGGTAATGAACAAATCTTTTGAAAAATTCAAAGAGATTATCATTAGAAAAAAGAGCTTTGCTACTATCCAAGAAGATAATAGTAGAAATTCTATTAAGAAATTCAGATTCTCAGTGATTTGACTGGTCCTGTCGTAGTTCCTATACTCCTGCAAATTCACTGCAAACTAACTAGTCCTATGCGAGTCGTTAAAAATTTAAAATACTGAAAATGTTAAAGATAAATTTAGCCACATTACAAGCTACACATTTATGGTATAATATACAAAAACAGAAAGATATGTACATATGTATGTTTAAATCATTGGATAGTCGAGTTAAAAAAAAAGAAATAGAGGTTTTTAATAATACATATGATGACTCTGAAATAATCCGAAGAAAAGGCTTTCAGAGTTAGTCAAACATAACTTCTGTTGGTGCACAACATACAGATAAATGTAATTGGGTAAAATACTCGGCAAAGTCTATTACCTCAATAAAAATTTGTATATATAAAAGATTTTGCACACCTTTTTAAATCTGCTAGTAATTATTCGACTGAGCTTATTGTAAGTAATTATGGTAAGACGATCACACAAAATATGCATTTTTATTTATGTTCGTTGGTAAACGAGCAAATAAAAGGATAATGTATTGAAAAGATAATAAACTTCCGGTTGAGACTTAAGGAGCAAAGTTTCTCTTTGGCCCCAAACCCCAATCCGATTTGATAGGAAATACATACATAGTTGTCGAACGGAAGAGGAAGCGAACAGTATGCTAGCAAATAACAGAGACTGAGTTCATAAGTTGATGATGGACACTATATTCTGTGTTCCAATTATTTATTAGTGGATTTATTGTTCTACGACGATCAATAATTCTTTAGTTCCAACCAAATAACTAAATATTTAAAATAAAAGTTTCAATGGCTTAATTAGTAGAGTTAATAGAGTTTTTCAAATGTTAGGTTAAGCGAGCAAAAAAGCTACGCCCGGTCGAAACCGGTCAACCGCGTGCCTAAAAATGAAAAAAAAAATATATAATAGCGGTTGTTCCACTTTAGTTGTTCCTCTGGAAAACTGTTCATCTTAGTAGGATATCTAATCGTCTTGATTATTGTCGGCTACAAAATATTTCAGAACCTATTTAAAGTGTTCAGCTAGATAAGCTAACTTAACTGGAGAACATTTTTTTTAAGTTTTAACTTTCTTTTAAAGTTGGTGTTAGTAATAGTAATAGTACAATTCATATAAAAATGTTTTTGTGACTTTTGAGTTTTCCTGGATGGTTAGCCATTTTATTTTTTTCGTCTTTAGCAATGCGTCCTTTATTTAATGTAGTTTTTGTACGTTTAAATATTATTAACAGCTGTTCAAAAATTCAATAAACTTAATTTTTGGGTCGTTCCCACAACTGCTAAAGTTTTTTTTAACTCTCACGATTAAAAACATGCACACTGTAAAATACTAGGTTTTTAAAATCATTAAACAAATAAAAAAAAAAAATTATTTGATAACAAATTGTGAAAGCCGCAGTGCAATAACATATTTATTTCATTGTGTTTCATTTTTTCGTTCCATTCGTTCTTAATAACGTTAGACCTGATTCAATATGATTACGTTACGTAATACATTACGTTCACGGAAGTTGACATTTGCCTTCTTCTTTCTTTTTCCGTCTGTCATTTGGCGGTTCGGTACGGTATTAATATTGGACTGCTGGTAATCATAAATTTTATAAGCAATCTTTGTATTTCAGTGGTCTATTCAATCAGGATTCAACCATGCCTCCTAAATTCGATCCCACGGAAGTAAAATTAGGTGAGTTTCATTGTTCTATACCTATTATTTGTGCGTATGTAATTGTATGTACAAACTTACATACATATATATGTACATTAATACTTGTATTGTATGTTTTTTTACTTAACTAACGATTTATATTTTATGTTACAGTTTACCTGCGTTGCGTAGGTGGAGAAGTTGGCGCGACTTCATCGCTGGCTCCTAAAATTGGTCCCCTCGGTCTGGTAAGTACATTGCAATTGCGTTAAGTGGAACATGCCAAATATTAAACAAAAATATATTTACATATTACAGTCGCCAAAGAAAATTGGAGATGATATTGCCAAGGCAACCTCCGACTGGAAGGGTTTGAAGATCACCGTTTGCCTGACCATCCAAAACAGACAGGCTGCCATCTCTGTTGTCCCTTCGGCCGCATCCCTTATTATCAGGGCCTTGAAGGAACCTCCACGTGACAGAAAGAAGCAGAAGAACAGTGAGTATTCGTAGTACAAACATTTGTGTGTACCTCCATTGCGTCGACGTTCTCAAAGACATGACAAAAAGGCCTTTACCACTAGTTATTTGAAAAGCAAGAGATTATGCGAGGATGTAAGTGTCATTATCAATTTATTCTGTTCTTGAAGTTTGTACCAATATATGATAAAGATGTACATATATCGCCGGCAGCGACATGTGGATGTTTGTTTACATCACGTGTGACACGGCGTCTGCACGCAATATACAAATGTGGAATTAAGTGTTTAATAAGAAAAAAGAACAGAGAATTATGCCTTAAATGCATCTGAAAAAATACATCGAATTTATTATAATCATTATTTTTATTTCGATTTCAGTTAAACACAGTGGCAACATTGCCTTTGATGATATTCTGGCTATTGCGAGAACCATCAGACCTAGATCCATGGCTCGTGAATTGAAGGGAACCTGCAAAGAAGTCTTGGGCACTGCACAAAGTGTCGGTTGCACTGTTGATGGAAAACATCCCCATGATGTTATTGATGACATCAATAACGGCGCTCTTGAAGTCCCTGCAGAATAATCTGCAGTAGATTATTTTGATACACAATTAATAAATAATACGTGTTGCAGCCCGTAATTAAACCGTCATTAACATTAAAATACTGTTGGTTTGGACAAAGGTGGAAATTTAATGTTGTGCTAACTAGATAGACACAAATTTTCAAACGACCCGTTTTATTAGTCGCTTCTCACTTGATCAAATGCATAGAATTTTCATTAATTGATTAGGCCAAAGCCCATAACCAGCTATGTGCTGTATCTTTGATACTTTAAGGGGTTAGAAATTTGTAGTGAGAGCGTTATCTTCGCGGTAGAGATATCATTTTGTAAAGCATTTTTAAAGCAAGTCGATCCACCAAAATCATGAAAGAAACTAATTTAGTCCATGAGTTCTCAAGTAACTTTCAAGTAGAATACTTACAAATTACATACAACTGCCGGGAAAATTTGGCAAGGTATTTCTTCTAGCTTAGCATTGACGAACAGCCAAGCTAGAGTTAATGGGGCTTTTAAGATTTGTGCTCTTTTGCTTTACTAGAACTGAATAATCTCCATCGAGTTGATTCGATTGAAACGCAAACTCTTGGCGCACAACATTTCTAAGGAAAAACCCCACCACCCCCAAAAGCTTACATTGAAAAAACACAGTATTTTCACTTTTAGAACATTTTTATTTCATATTCATGGGAAGTTTTATACCAGCATGTCGGAAAAGATTTCATCCATCGCTTACAACTTCAACTTGGTGCGCCTCCAGTGACGACGCTTGGCGTTGTATCTATTATGGAAAATTGTAAAATTATTATGGATTTACTTATTTGTTTCAAGGTTTACCGATTATACTAGAGCTACAAGAAACGATCTGCTAAACACAATCACAAGCTTTTCTGTTATTGCTGGTTGCTAGTTACACCGACTAAGATTGTCCATAGTTTTGTCACAATGTAAAGCTTAAGATCCTTTCTTTCACTTGTAGTACAAAACCAGTAAAACAAAACATAAAGAATACAACTTACCTTATTGTGTTACCAGTACGCAAGCGAACCCACTGTGGGACAGATCTGTTCTGCTTTAGCTTCTTAGCTAACTTTTGCTTAATTCTGAACGATTTGTGTGCGGCCTGTTAAGAGAAAAGTAAATGCATATTAGAAAACATTAAAATTAAAATAAGCTTCAATGATTAATGAAATACAGTTAGATTACATACCATTTTAATGCAATCCAATCAAAGCACCACACCGGAAAGAAAGAAGTTGCAGTAGGGTGGATTAATCGATGTTTCGATGTCCGATAACTAAGAAAATGCACCTCTGATCAACGTAAGGGCAAAAATCGACTATTCATTATTAGTTTGAAACGGTGATAAAGAAATAATTCTGAAATAATACATCTATCAGTTCAAACATCAAAAACAATTTGCTATGATAATTCTTGTACCAATATTTCTTTTTTAACCAAACAAACAAATCGACGAATTGCAACAATTAAATCGATAATACAATTTTGAGACGGCTTGTGATACACAAGTATGTGAAGGAAAATTTTTCAGATAATAATTTAACGCTCATTCTGATTTTTAATATACGCTAGTTTTTTTGAGTCGATCGTAGCAATAATAATAGGACACCTCTATTTTAATATAGAACACGCAAACAACTACATACATTTCCTAAATTCTTATTTTCCAAATACATAGTCAAGATATAGATGATCCTAATAAAATATATGCATCTTAATACATATCTATATCTACGCATTTAAAAAATCGTTTAATTGAACCACACTCTAAGACAAGTAGCTGTTACCTGACTCCAAGCTAAGAACAGTACTCAATTTGTTTTAGCATCTCACTGTAAAATAGTTATGAGTTTTTGTATATATTTCAGATAAGTACTTGAAAATTTAAAAGAACTATCATATTTATGCTTACGAGAACGACAATCAAATAATACATAAAATATTAATCAGAAAACACGAAACGAACTTAGTTATATGTTCTGTTCTACGAATTTGTTGAGTTCAATTTAACGATAAAGATGTTTAAACATTAAACGATAGGAACATTTCGTCGTGTAATAGTACCCTTAACAATTGTGTTTCAAAATCATTGTTTCAATACGCCATTGTATACATATGTACGTGCATTGTTCCGTTTTCAATGAGTGTCAGTGTCACCAGTCCAGTTAATTATAATTTCTTTATTATATTTTATTCTAAAATATTTCATAAATAAGCTGAAAATATAAGTCTGGTGTCAAAGTAGTGAAATAGGGTAGTGTTTGTGTTGTCGATATACAAATTTTTCTACACAAATATGAACATACATGCATATATATGCATTATACCACAATGCAATTAGATATATGTATGCAATATTTTGCTATGTAAACTCTTTTTTTTAATTAAAATAACTTGCATATGTACGTACATTTATACGTGCATAGAGTGTGAAATATAGACTCGTACATACAACACCCAAATATACATATATTTGCATTCTAATTATACGCATCGCACACAATATAACAAGTTGCTTTAAATATGCGTGAATTCAAAGTTGTTGTGCTTGGATCTGGCGGAGTGGGAAAATCAGCCCTGACTGTTCAATTTGTTTCGGGATGCTTTATTGAAAAGTATGACCCAACAATTGAGGACTTCTATCGGAAAGAAATAGAGGTATGTAAATTCATACTTATGTATGTACATACATACTTACATACATATGTATGTATGTATGCGTAGATGAGTGTGCATGTGTTTCCATATATACATTTACTTATGTATTTACATATATGTCATGCGTATATTTATAAGTACGTCGCATGTACATATGTGTGTATGTACATACGCACATATGTATGTATATAACAATGGGATATGCTCATATAAATGGACTTACGTTCATACATACATACATATGTATGTATAAGCGAGTGTGTGTATCTATGTGCATATGTATGTATGTAGGTAAATGATCCATTCCTTATACATGCATACATATGTATGTATGTATGTATTCAACATACCATGCATATGTATGCATACATGTATATATGTATGAAAATATGAACATATGTTTTTACAGACTTAATCAAAAATTGTTGATAAATACACACATACATGTTAGACTAAAAAATACATATACATTTGTATGTATATGCATTTTTGCGTATATATGTATGTGTCATTGGTATTGACTGCAAATTGGTTTCATTTGTTGCTCCTTATTTCCCTATAATTCCTCTTTACGTTTCATTCCGTGTTCCATCTTCCGGCCGTTTATTAATGTTCGCCAGCAACAGCAAATATTGTTTACGGTTTGCGGCATTTGTAGGGATGATTTGATATCCATACTTATATGTATTTACATATATGTATACCAATTTATACGGCCGGATATCCTCGTTTACAAGGATTTTATTTTTAATGAATTACTTTATTTTACATTTAACAAAACTCCCAAGAAATATGTTTTTATGTAGGAAAACGATTCATTTACTTCTAAATGAAATGCATTAAGTATTGCTGTTAATTCTGTATCCTTTGTCGTAATAGAATGGTGCAAAATAGTCTAGAAACTGTCCTAGTGGGCTGCGCTACAATCGCTTGAAACAGGAATGCTATTACGCCTAATTCATTTTTGCAAAGTTTGTTTTCTTCATCCCCTATAGTTTTACAAATAGAGAGCCCTTTGCATGAGGGGTATCAGATTTCACTGACAATGGTGCAACTCTCTGTTTGGGCTGTTTCGCCTCGATAGTACATGCATGTACTTCAATGGTTGGTACCCAAAAATATCCCTTTATGATTTGTCCTAAACAAAGAAAACGAATGACTAAGTGGGTTATATTAATAGTTTAAGTTCATACAGAAAGCATACGAGAGTAAATATAATTTTAATCCTGACCATCTTGGTATAGACAGAATTTTTTAACCCTTAACTCTTCTGTTAACTCTTTCCGTATAGAATGTTGTAATGATATGCAAATTTTTCCAGGTGGACAGCTCGCCTTGCGTTTTGGAAATATTAGATACAGCTGGAACAGAGCAATTTGCTTCCATGAGGGATCTCTATATTAAAAATGGACATGGCTTCATTGTAATGTATTCACTCACGAACCATCAAACATTTCAGGTATGTAAATAAAATTAAATTTATACTTTCGTTAATTCTAAATGTATTCCTGATCAACCAATGACTATGGCATGGGTTCTATCCGCCTGTAGCTTGACTACGTCCGCCCCAATAATAAAGAAAATATTGAAGTTGATGGTTTGAAATTGTTATTTACGAACTTTTATTAATTTATTCACAGGACATTTCTAGTATGAAAAATGTGATTACTCGCGTTAAAGGAAGTCAACCAGCACCAATACTACTAGTCGCGAATAAATTTGATTTGGATTGCCAAAGAGAGGTATCCACCGCTGAAGGTAAGTTAAGTTAGATGTGTTAGCGACTTCAATATAATACTTATCTATTTCTTGATGCATTTATTGAAACAATATCGACTATTAATATAATGAATGTCTTCTATTTAAAGGAAATGCTTTGGCCAATCTGTGGGAATGTCCATTCATTGAAGCATCAGCTAAAGATCGGATAAACGTCAATGAAGTATTCGCAACGATTGTTCGGGAGATGAATTTAACGCAAGAAAAACGTCAGAAAAAGAATTACTGTTGTTGTACGCTTTTATAGAAATTTGTAAAATTGTAAGATTATTATAGTTAAAAATAAAATAACTAATATTTAATAGATAACAAAATGTCAAGTGTTTTTCTTATTTCTCGCCGAGACTAAACTGTAACTGAACAATAAGAGCTTTTTCTTTAACATTAATGATTTAACTTAATACCTCCATTATCGTTCTCGCTACAAACAACATTTACAGCTTAGCCCTTTCAAATGTTTGTCTGCTCTTGCGCAGAATAGTTTAGTTTTTGCACGTCGACACCCTTTAAACTTTTGATTTAGCGTCGAGCATTGCAAAAATACGATGGCAGATGGATACAATACATAGAAGGTCTGGAGAACTCCTTTTTTTTTTTTTTGCTGTGAACTACAGGAAGTCAAAGTTAAATCCGGTGTCCAATGAAAGTCAACAATTGTAAGACTTAGCCAATCACAGCAAAGTGAGTAATGTCAAACCAGCTTTTTTAAACACTATGAAATGAAACGGTCTGGATTGTACCCATAAATTTCTTTGATTGATTTCAGAATATTTGGTAAAATATGTTAAATGCGAACATTTTCAAGAATTTAAGTATTGTTGCGACTCTCTGTCTTTCATATAAGATTTTGGAAAAAGATTGTATTCCATTTTTTTTAAAACTCTCCGTGAATTTAATACAATTTTAATTTAGCCTCGATTGCCTAATAAAATAATAAACTAGCTTACCGGGTAATACTGACTATCCAGTTAGCTTGTGTGTCGTATACATACAGTCAACATCTTGTTTAGCATTTGGGATGATTGCAAAACAGTTTTGTTAAGATAAGAAAACTTTGAGAGTTAAGATTAAGCAGAACGAGATGCTTCAAAATAAATCTTAACTCATTTGGGATGGAAAAAATAAAGGGAAATTTTAGATAATTTGGCAGTATAGTATATACAGCATTTACTTATTGTAAAACCTGAAATGTTGTTTTGTTTGTTTGTATAATTGACTCACGCTCTTCGCCAAAGTGTTTACCACCCGAAAATAAGAGAACATCCTTATGAATAAATACTATAAAACTTTGCAAAAATATTTAATTTAGATTAATACAAAATATAAAACTTGTAGGTCTAATACAATGGTATATAAATATATGTATTAATTTATTTTATACCATTCCAAATCATCCGGTTTGTTGGAAGACGGTGTAATAGTCTGTGCATCAGTAAACAAATTGCTGCAAATGTTATCTTCGATCTAGAAATGTGAAATATAAGATCGATTATGAAAATGTAGACACCATTAAGAAAAGGATATACTTCTAAAGTCTTAGAACGTCATCCCTTTTTTCTTTTTATTTATAAAATTAAATTATAACTTAGTGCCAAAATAATATCTAAGATTATACATTTGTGGCATGACAAGCACCATATTTACCTGTAGAGATGACACTAAATTATCTGGGCAGTCAAGAACGCTTAGTCCAGATTCTAAAACGAAAGTTAAAAGAAGGAATTTTCCATAAATATGTCTGTGTATTTAATAAGAAATTACTCTTCGTTTAATAAAAATATAAAGGCAACTATACAATCATTTAAGGATTTTAAAAAAGAAGACACTGGTGGTACTTTGGCTCCTTTCTGGTGGTATATTAAATACTACAAAAGCAGCTTGGAATTTTAAAAACATGAAGTCTAAGAGTAGTGTGTAAGTACAATAGTCATTAACTTTGGAACACCAAAGTTTATTATCGCTAACTCTGTAAGGTCGTTTTCAATCCAATATAACATCGAAAAGTTATTCTAATATAGAAAGCTGTTAGTTTTGTGTGCTTGGTTATTTAGTAAGAGATAAAAAACTGGCAGTGTTGGTTGGTTGTTAACAACTTGAATCGGAATTTATCGGAAAATACACTTACGCATTCTAGGATCGTTCCATGAAGTCGTTCGGTCAATATGGTTTATAAAATAAATATCTCCAGACTCAGTAACTGCTTGTTCCCAACCATCCGGCAGTGGGCCAATAGTTGTCGCAGTTTGTTTTGGAGTTTGTAAAACATCTAAAACCAAAAACATAAAAAAACCAAAAACAAACAAAAAAAAGAAGCAGTTAATTAAATATGTACGTCTACTTATAAGTAGGTACGACTGTACGACATATGAAAAACAAGGAACTAACAAATGTTAGCATAGTAGATCGGATATTACAGACCAAACAGTGTGCCAAATTTTAAAAACTATCAGAAGAAATTGCATGAGATGCATATTTGTTAAATTGGATCTCCATTGAAAACTAAAAAGTCGATTGATATTGACGAATTGCTTCACTTACGTGTGACTAAATTTATTCTAAAACTGGGTTTGAGTAAAACTATTGGAATGCTTTGATGTTATTGATTTTTAATCAAATTATAAAAAAGTGTGTTAGATGTGTTCTTAAATCGTTAGAGAGTATTTTAATGTTGCTGCCAATTTGTTAAAGTTCTTTACAAGCTCCGAAATATATTTGAAAGTATAAAGCCAAACATTTATCTATTTTACTTTTTACTAGGATATACTTCTGATTTATATGGTCGTACGTACCATTTTGTTTTATCTGCTCTGCCATTGCACGATGTTGCTGTTGACGCAATTGAATCCTTGGATCTTCCCACTGCGTCGTTTTCGTGGTATGGCTAAAAGAAAGCGAGAGAGTGATTCATAGCATATATTAAAGACTCATTCAAATGCAAAAAAAAAACCTCAAAGAGCATTTATTCCAAAGTTTTTCTAGTGTTAGTTGATATTCAAAAAGAACAAGGATTTGATGGGTATACTCACTTCAAATAATAAATCTGCCCGTCGTTGGTCTTAGCCTGCTCCCATCCTGGGGGCAGAGCACCAAGCTGGTTCTGCATTCGAATTGGGCTCACCACGTCGTATGATCTTTGCTTTTTATGAACAGTTTGCGCAATTGGCATCTCCTGAACCTGTCCTATTCCAATTCCAGTCATTCCATTTCCATCAAGCTCAATGTTATTAGAGGCACTATTTCCAAAGTCGACACTGCTATCGGTGTATGCAGGACCTTGGGTGCTGGTGTTTGAATTAGCATTGGCGTCATTCCTGGAACGAACATTGTAGTTCTGCTGCAATGATGCTGGACTGCTTCGAGCGCGGGCGTGATATATCGCTAAGCGACTCTGTGATGGCTGGTTCGGATTCTGGTTCTGTGAGATTGACTGCTGTAATGCTTCAACTGGCTGGGGCTGGGCAGTTTTATTGATATTGATGTTAGTCTGAGAGCCCCCATCAAATGTAGAATCGGCACTGTTTGCTCGGGAGTGCGATGGAGCCGGAGGGGTGAAGAAGGAATTTGGAAGCTTTCGCATGCGAAGAGGCAACTGCAATGGGCGTTTTGCATCTCCCGGATTTAGGACTGTGTCAAATAGTTCCTGCAAGTTATCATCTGTATCTTGATTCACTCGTACAACAAGATTATTGGGTAATTTTGTAGGTGACGGTGATAGCATATCCTCATCGTCGATTTCTTTTTCGTTTATGTTGCTTGTGTTGCTTATTGACATCGTTGTTGTTAACATAAAATTGAACTGTTTGTGTAAACAAATGTGTGCAATTTAAGAAATTAACTGCAATATACATATACATATATGTATTTTACTTCATTTTTGAAGCAAAATTATAACTAAAAAATATTAATAATAATAATAATGTTACAGCACTGCCAACATAACACAAACATTGCCACTTTTCCACATTTCAATTAGTCGATATGCTTTTTTATCGAATAAAAAGAGCGTCGATTCCATCTGTTGCGTTTTCTGTAAAAGCGAGCGTGCCACGTTGCATTCATATCACAAATATTTTTAATTAAGCGATGTTTTATTATTGTTGAGCTTTCCTAAAACTGAATCATTTGAATGTCCGAATCTGTTAAAGAGCCAATAATATTGGCCTATATTGGCCCAATATAGCAAGAAAAAATTTATTTATCTAATTGTTGTTTCATTTATCAACATTCCACAATTCCAGCGTCCCACAGCTCATAATATATTTGAGTATGCTTAAGGAGATATCATTGTCGGGCCTAACATATTCTTTTTAATACCTTTCAAATAGTTTTTATTTAGATATATTAATAAATACAAAAAATAGATAAAAGAATTATGTATATATTTTCAGTAATATATCCCGGAATCGGGACTAGTTCTGATAATGGTTCATGTGGTTCCTTTAAGTGCAATCTCTTGAATAATCGATAAATGGCAAAGTTGCTATAGCTACGCATGTCACCGATAAAAAAAACTTTTGCATATGTCCTTGTATGAGTTGGCATCGTTGTGTAGGGGTTGGGTTCAATTGGCATGATGTTCGATGTTGCTTAAAAAATCTATCAATAGTGATGACCGAACATCGATGTTGGCCAAAAATACAAAAACATCGATGTCTCGATAGAAAAGTATATCGTGCTTTTTTCCAGCTCTATTGCATATTGTTATTAGACCTAGTAGTATTTGATGTTATACTCTCTTGCAGCAAATGCTTAAAACTTGTTCGTAGTAAATATTAAATTGGGATATAATCAATGAATTAGAATGATATACGAAATCATAAACATTTGCTGGATTCCATTTGCGGGATTCATATCGTTTTTAATCTTATTATCTGCAATCAACAAATCTATCGGCGTAAGGAAAGCGTATGTGAACCTCCTCCTAAGGATATTCGAGGTAAATAAATGTTAATTGTCTCTTAATAGTATTGGCATCTATGTTTCACAATTGAATGACTAATTCAAGTGCGATTAGATATCATTAGTGTTAAAAACAGATATTCCAAAGTCCGTAAATATAGTCAGCTATTCTACATTTGTTTGTTTGTATGTGAGTTTGTGTGCGAGCAAGTTTGAATTTCATATCGCACTGTGGTGCATAAAACTTGTCTTTTGCAACAAGAAGGTAATTTTCAATGTTTGAAGGTTAAACAAGATAACCATTGTTATTTAACAAAATGGTAGTAACACACATGTGCGTGATTAACATTATATCAGTTAACTAAAATTTTCAGAAAATATCAGTAGGTTTTCTTCGCTTTATATCGTCTATAAAATATTTTTGATACGATTGATCGGACTTTGGGGCTAGAGAAGATAACTACCCACAATTGCATAATTAACAACTATTCTAATCTTGGTTTCAGTATGGTCGAGTCAGCATAGAAACAGCATCCAAAGAAAACCAAATATTTGAGAATAAAAGCAAGACTGACAAAAAGCTTGGATTGGAAATTGTAGAAGATGATGACGACGATAACAAGGAATCACTGAATGGAGCAACTTTAATCAACAGAGATGCAATTCTTCTTCCACAAGCTCAAGAAAACACGCAGGAGAAGCAAGTTTCCAGTAAAAAGGTATCTGAATCATCGCCCATACCATTTGTTATAAAATCTTTTATAAAAAATATTATTTTTCTGATTTATTGGAAAATAATTTACTTTTTAGGAAGAAATTAGTTTTGATTTCGAAAAATGTTTGGACTATGTGAAATCTGGTATAGAGGCTATTATCGAAGATGATGTTACATCTCGTTTTGAAGCTGAGGAGCTCAAAAGCTGGAACATGCTTACTCGTACCAACAGGCATTATGAATTCATATCCTGGAAGATAACTCTTATCTGGGTAGTTGGATTCGTTGTGCGTTACACCATCTTAATGCCGCTGCGTGTACTAGTTTGCTTTATTGGTGTAAGTATAATCAACTAAAAGTATTTAAACTTTCATATAATACGAATATTATGGAGGCCACTCAACTTTGTTTACAATGTTTGTAACAAAAAAAAGAAAGGTATATATGTATGTATATTTATTTTGTATAATAGTCTATACATATGTAATTCAAGTGACAAGATCAAAACCAAAGTTAATCTAATTGAGTATTGTCTGCCCGGGTGATAGATAAAAGTGTCAACTGAATGAATGGCAATGCATATACAAAATAGTTAAAATACTTTACAAGGATCTTTAGAACGAAAATATTTGGTAAAGATGGGTGAACACGTTCGTTGTAAGAAGTTCCAAAAATAAAGGTCGTATATTTATGATATCAGATTCAGGTGTTTGACAGATGCAGAACATAAGACAGAAAATATGTGGCTATGTTTTAAACCAGGGTAAAATTATTTGTTTCAAAAGTTTAAGCCTATCACACTTTCATCAAAAGTTTTAATTTTAATGTAGATTCGAAGATATATAATACTGTGCATTTATTTTTGGTAAGTGTCATTGATAACATTGATAAAGAGCTTAGAAATAACTAGAACACTTGGAAACACCAAACTGTTTTAACTAACGTTTTTCAAAAACTCAGAGTAACTATCATCATCTTATAATGGTGATTAATTTCACATTATTGCGATGCTTTATACTTAGTTTGAAAATAAGTGGTTTACCATTTATGTTTGGAAAAAAACACTGAGCATAAAATGTTTTAGAAACAAAATCGCTATAATATTAAAAATTACTAATAAAGAATATATTAGGTTGATTTTATTTTCCATATGTATTATTTATATATCTTTCTAAATTGTTCTTTTTAATTTGTGTTGTTTTGAATTTGTTATTTATTATTTGTGCCTTTTGGTTTTGATTTTACCTAATTTCTCTAATTAATATGTATTATATTCCTAGGTTTTATTTGCAGTTGTTACAAACAGTATTGTGGCATTAATACCTTATCGATTTTTGCGGCACCCTTTAGCGGACTTATCGTTTAAAATTACGTTCCGTCTTATATCAAGTTCTTTGTCAGCTCTTATTAAATTTCATAATAAACAATATAAGCCCTCAACTTCTGGGTTTTGTGTTGCAAATCATACCACCCCATTGGATGTGGCAATATTATCAACTGACTGTACTTTTTCTTTGGTGAGAACAAAGTTTTTAATTACAATTGTGTTTCCATATCTAAATTTCGATGATTATTATAATACAATACAAACTCATGCACGAAAATGAAACACTAAACACAATTAATTTTACAATTTACCCATACAAGTGGGATCGCTACGAGTATTCAATAGTTTCAACAAATTTTCGAAACATCTAAATAATCGAAATGGTTTCAATTGCAATCAAAGCTCTCCTGTACTGAAACGTCGAGTAGTCGTTTAGATAGGTTGCCTACAGAGATTCTATTTTCATGCATGAAGTGTTTTATAGTACTATAACATTTATTTTAATTTAATATGCCAAACATATTTATGCCTGTTGCAATATTGGCTTTTGTTATCGTCCTCGCGTTACTGTGTGTATGCATTTGTTATTTATGTTTATTGTTTTCAAAAATATAATAATTGTTGATTTTCATGTGGATTTAATAATTGATAGACTTGTACTGGCCGTCAAGCAGGTAAGAGATACCTTGTACACGTCTTCGATAAAGTCGATTATTAGTTATCTTATATATGTTTTCTAAATTTCAAATTTTGTACGTTGAAATCCCTTCGAAAAGAAATAATCTGATATGATTGTATTTAGAATAGCTTAAAAGCTAAAAATAATAGTTCACTTATATCTTGTATTAATATTCTTAAAAAAATATATTTATTAAATTCTATTTCCTTATATTATTATTCTGTCAAAACGTGTATATTCTATTGATTCGTTGTATTGTTATCTTAAGCTTCTCTCTCTCGAATCTCCCAAGTCTTGTGAGTCGTTTGGAAAATGTAATATTAAATTTAAAGTCAGTCCCGTATAGAACTAAGTATATGATGAAGCCTTGTAAGAACTGTGAATTGCCATCTGAATATGTCAGCCTCCGCTATCCATTATTACAATCTAGTTTAGTTTCGTTGAATGGTTTGTTAATAGTTGCCTTTGCTCCAGTATTGAAATTTGCAACGGGTCGCGCAGGACTCTATTAAAGTCGTCTAAAGTATTTTTACAAGGGTTTCAGGTTGTTTTTCCTCTTGTTTATTTTAAAGCACTGAGCTTTTTAAAATATCCTTCCATTTTGTGCTAACCAATAGTTTTGTAAAACGGACTCCAAATATTCTGTGGGGGTGACTTAAGGCGTAAGCTTTTAAGTAAAAATTATCTTTTAACTAAAATGGATATCCATTATACTTACATAATTATAAGTCTTAAAGATGGTAAATTCAAATATTATCCTTTTCTGGTTTACTAGATATGGGGGAGCTAATAAAATACATCTGGTTTAATTAAGTATTTCCTACATATGGCAAAAAGTGAATTTTTGTTATTTCAATTTACAATGAAGTTTCTATTTCTGGTTTTCCCCTCTATACCAATGCATTTCAATCCCAGGTAGTATGGTTAACATTATGCACAGCTGCAGTGGGCTATCTAAAGGATGGAGAAAAAAAGCGAGCCATTGTCCATAAGGTACTTGGGCAATGTTTCGGTGTCTTGTCCAGCGCTATTTCCGCTGTTATTACTTACCATAATGAGGATAACCGACCGTCATCTGGTATTTGTGTTGCAAATCATACAAGCCCCATTGACGTACTGGTGCTGATGTGTGACTCAACTTATTCCTTGGTAAGGCAATCAAAAATAAGAATTGTTAAAACATGTTTTTTTTAGTATTCACTAATATGTAGGCAAATGTCGAAAGATTTTAAAATTATTAACGTATTTGACAAATTTAAATACACGTCGTTAATATAACTAATTACTATTATAATTTCAAGAGTGAAAAATTAAAATTTTCAGTTTTTAGAATCCTATTTTGTTTTTGTTTTTTGGCCTTTCAAGCATTCTACTCAAAATGTTTAAGACTCGACTTTTTATTTGTGCATGATCCAATTGTTAGTCTTTAGCCCACCTGCACAGCAATTTTTCATTTTAATTATTTTTTCTATAAATACTTTGTATTTTCGATTTAATGTCCCATATTTTAGTATTACTTAAACATTTGTACCTACTTAGACACGAATTCTAATTCGGTTTAAAATGGACTAGCAGTCGACTTTCACTTTTGCGTATTCTGTGCCTAAGTATTCTTCCTATAGGTCGTTATGGACGCTTAAACTAAAATATTTATACCTAATTCGACAGCATTTATTATTTTGTCTTAAATTTGTTAAAAATCGAATGTATGTAGGCACAAAGTGAAAAATTAAAAATTCATTTTTACAGGTTTTTGTTTATTGTAAAATACCATAATTCCCGTTGATAGCCAGAAACAAGTCCTAAATCGGTAATAACATTTTTTATTGTACTTAACTAAATCAAAATTTGTATCAGTTATTAAATATTGTCCCCACATGTAATTGTTTAGTACGTTTTTTGTGAGAGTCCACAACTGTAACTGTTATTTAATGCATGTGCTTGCACACTATAATGAGTGTTTACTGTACATATAGAATTATACTTATTTATATATTATATTAACTAATACGATTTTTATGTGAAACATTTCTTAGATTGGGCAAAGGCATGGCGGATTCTTAGGTATTTTACAAAGGGCCCTCGCAAGAGCGTCTCCACATATATGGTTTGAAAGAGGCGAAGCCAAAGATCGCCATACGGTTGCAGAAAGATTAAAGCAGCATGTTTCCGACCCAAATAATCCACCGATTTTAATATTCCCGGAGGGCACTTGTATAAACAATACTTCTGTAATGCAATTTAAAAAAGGCAGCTTTGAAGTTGGTGGTGTTATATATCCTGTGGCAATAAAGTACGTAAATAACTACTAAAATTTTAATAAATTGGAAAATACATATTGTATATGAAATCGTTTACTGTGATAAGTATAGCTACCGACAGATAATAGATTCTATTTTCATTTATCTTAGATACGATCCAAGATTTGGAGATGCCTTTTGGAACAGTGCCAAATACTCAATGATGCAATATCTATACATGATGATGACCTCGTGGGCAATTGTGTGTGATGTCTGGTACCTTCCACCAATGTATCGCCAGGATGGAGAGTCGGCAATAGATTTCGCTAATCGAGTTAAAGGAGTTATTGCAAAGCAAGGTGGATTAATAGACTTGGTCTGGGATGGACAACTTAAGCGAATGAAGCCGAAAAAGGAGTGGAAAGAAATTCAACAAGTTGAATTTGCAAATCGTCTAAAATCTGATTGACACTAATTTAAAATTTCTACAGAAAGTATAGTTTATATCAAGGCTGGGCGCGAAAATATCACAGCTCAGTTTCATCCTCTGCCTAAGTGAGCCCAGCCTTGGTTTATATACATTACAATTCTTTTTTTTCACACTTAAATAAATAGCGAAGAGTTAACTGTACAAAGTATTTTGTCCAAAAAACACACAGACATATTTATTTCACTTATGATGCGAAGATCTCGCAATTTTCACATAATCGAGAAAAATTACATTCGTAAATTTTTTCACTTTATGTACTGGAGTAGATAATAATATGGAGAACGATGGAAGAAATTCAAGAAAGAATAAATCAGAAAAACGAAATTATAATTGCTCTCTTCTTCTCGGGAGGGAAATATTTAATAAATATATGTTATGTCTTGAATTCTTGATAAAAATAAACAATAACGAACATGTGTTTTATTGTTAATTTAATCGCTTTAAAGCTGTTAATTTTTTCCAATAGATAAGGTTATCTTACGGGAATTAAAACGAATCAAAGATTCCAAGCAATCCGTAAAAAAGATTTTAGGCAACAACCTAATAGATAAACATTTTAAAGTTAGGAATTTTTAATTTAACTTTAATATGGCTCATTCATAAAATAAAGTTTAAATATTTCAGTGATCAAAACTTAAGAGAGACCAAAATAGAGTGAAACATTAAGAGAGCACAAACTAGTGGTTTTCCATATTCGATAAATTGAGTAGTAGGCCAGTTTTTGTTGGAACAGAAGTAGAGTTTGGTTTTTTAAGAAATCTGTTTTAAAGGTTAATAAAAAATTTTTTTGTCCTTATATATCTGAAGGTCACCATTCCCTGCGATATTTTTTTTAATAGTTAACGTAAATGTTTCAATCGAACAAATGCATAATGTTCCACCTCCACCGTTCCAAACATAACGATAAATTGTTAGCCCAAAACTGTTCTTTTTGCACAATCGACCTGGCATTTGGTGGTTATTGACCGGAAACAAAACGTGTGCAGTTTTATACAAGCACAAGCTCTTTCGTTTCACATCTTCGGCTGGAACGGTCAACTTCGTCCCATGTGAGTTTTTTTTCTATATATTTTGCACTCAAAGAAGTTTAAATATTTACTAGCCCGAGTTTTGTGTTCAATTTTGTTGTTAACTTCGTTAACCTTTTACTTTGTATGTTGATATTTACTGTGTTTTCGCCTTAGACAAGAGGCAAATGTCTAGGTAGAAGTATCCATGTGTGCCTTGTATTGCATTTTACAATCATACGGCATTAATTTGATAAAGAAATCGCAAAATCGTACATTTCTTTAAGTAATTTTTGTAAGCTGCAATTTACATGGAATTTTGCCGAAGACATTTGTGTACACCCATATGCAGAGTACATTACACCTTTTGTACATACATATCTACATACGTATGTACATATGTATGTACATATGTACGCTGACATCAGTGTATGTACATACTTCGGCGTCCATAGTACAAAAACGCCGATATTGTTTTATAATATTTTAACTGCAATTGTTTGGTAAAAAATATATATTAGATTAAAAATAACGTTGCTTTTAACTTATTTAATCCATATATTTATTTTTTTCTTGTATCTCCTTAAAGATATTTTTTGTATAACTGTACATCTGGTTTATACGTGAGACAATGGCTGAAATGGAGGAACACCACTTCGAGACTTCAGATTCCGGAGCATCGTTGACATTTCCGATGCAATGCTCGGCATTGCGCAAAAACGGATTTGTCATGTTGAAGGGCAGGCCGTGCAAAATTGTCGAGATGTCCACATCAAAAACTGGAAAACACGGACATGCTAAAGTTCACATGGTCGGAATTGACATTTTTACAAACAAGAAGTATGTAAATGCCAAAAAAAAAATAAGTGGGGGTGCTAAAATTATTGGTTACCTTACCAGTGATTTGTGAATAATTCAAATTGTGGTTGATTCGGAATGTGTGTGTATTCACAACAACATCCTTACAAAATAATAAAAATATTGAGTATCAAATTTTGTGTGACGCCTTATACCCAAAAGGCTTGTAAATACAATAAGTGAAATTTTTTGTCGCCTGTTTATAAATTGTGTGGGTGTTGAACGTATTTATGTATAAACAATCAATAATGTAAATTCAATCTATTTATTACTATTCCAGGTTTGAAGATATATGCCCATCTACTCATAACATGGATGTCCCTAATGTTAAACGGGAAGATTATCAGTTGACTGATATAAGCGATGATAGCTATCTTACATTAATGTCGGATTCTGGTGACATACGTGAAGATTTGAAGATTCCAGATGGTGATTTGGGCAGTCAGTTGCGTGTCGACTTTGATAATGGCAAGGATTTGCTGGTAAGATAAAACAGATATGAACAACTTTAACTATTCAAAGTGTTCAAGGGAAATATAGCTTCTACTTGAAACTTTAACGAATGTAATGAATCTTTCGCAAAGTCTTTAAATTAAAATTGACTTGCATGTTGTGCGTAAAATAATAAAATACGATATCCTTATCCTAACTCAAGAACGCAGATTATGCGAGTGGAGGAAGCCAAAGCAATTAGGTTTCTTTTGTATTTTATACCGGTTTTCTAAAACCTCTATATTCTCGATCAGAATCATAGTACATACCACAAATTTTATGCTGGATAAAACAATCTAGGCTGAACAGCCGGATCACACTTTAAAACATTGATCGCCTAACATTATTTAATCAACATTTTACTGTTGATCGTTTGCTGATTAAACAATCGAAGATAGCGCAAGAGTGTTGTACTAGTCTATATTTTTTTTATTTTTCACATTTTCAAAGAAAAAATTAACGAAAATATTTATATTTCTACTTTCAGTGCACTGTTCTTAAGTCTTGCGGTGAGGAATGTGTTATCGCAACTAAGACCAATACTGCTCTGGACAAATAAAGAAAAGGTGTCGTAAAACTCTGTTGCATTTACATCTGAAGTAAATTTAATCAAAGATGCTGTTATAGGCTAGTTGACACAACTTCTTAAATTTGGTTCTAATTATTGTACAAATAAAACTGAAATTTGAAGCATCTATGTTTAAAATACTATGCAACAAAATACGCGTTTGCCAATAAATTTTTTACCTAAACGTCAACTTCAATTAAAATTCTGTTATTAATTATACTCAAGGGTACATATAATTTGATGGGTTTTTAGGCAGTTGATAGAAGAAACAAAATCGGTCAGAATAGTTCGTCTATAAAGTTTGAAATTAAGCTTCTTCTATTTTTTAAAATAATAATTAGATAATTGTTTAATTTGATCAATAAATATTTAAATATCTTTATTAAGAATCAGAAACATAAAATCGTAGATAGTAGATATATTGATTTTGTATAATTGTCTGGAAATGTTTTTAATTTTGATTTGCTTTTTTAAAATATACTTCTATTGGAAGTGGAGGCACAACATTATCATAGTCTAAAGTATTTAATTTATTACCAGTACGATGATGCGGCTTAAGTTTCAATATTTGTCTGTGTTGTTGTTGTTTTGGACTTCCGCTAGATATAGTCATAATCGCTGATTCTGTTCCCAAAGAAACTTTGTCTACTGCACTTCCACCAGAAGCGAATTTTGGGTTACTAACAACAATAGTTGAGTTAAGAATATTCGATTCTTTGTCAAGTTTTTTGGGCGATGACCTTGTGTTTATTGAAGGTGGGCGTTGTTTTGGTTGTTTGGTAGTACTAATTTCTTTGGATATGTTTTTAACAATTGGACTATCCAATGTGGTGCTATTCATGTCAACGACTCGGCGTCGTATATACATTCTACCTGTTTTATTACGTTTCGAATTGGATTTACTTGTTTCTGTAACTTTTGGATAAGTGTGTATAGGAGTCTTTTTTGTCGATGTCATTATTCGGTATTTCTTTTGAGTTCGTGAGACATTTGTTCTAGGCGGGACAAACGTGGTATTCGCTTTCTGTGTGGCATTAACGATCCTTAAACTGTTTTGATAAGATTCTTTTAACTTCAATCGCATGTCTTTAACAGACTTTAATCTCAAGCCGCCTAAAGTGGGGCTGATAATACTTGGAAAGGTATCCCGGCTCTTTAGCTCTTTCGAGGAGTTTGACAAATGATGTTGCGTTTCGGGTAATATTGTTGTCATATTTGAAGGGGGGCTGGTCGGGTTTTCAAGCAATGCGACTTCGGCATCCGTCGTAACATCTGGAATTTGTGTAGTTATCTTTATTTCTTCAATTCTTGTCTCCATTATTGGTATAAAAGGTTCAAGGGTTTGCTTAGTATTTTCCACTGATATAACCGGATTGAAGTCTAGGTTTTCGAAATTGTTCTCAGGTATATCTGTTGTTGGAATAGACCTGACTTCAGGCTCAGATTCAGTGGTCAAGGTTTTTTGGCTGGGCGAGTTGTATTTAAACGTATTTCTTGTTCGTGGTATGATGACATCATCCAAAGTGAAGTAGGTGTGTGTAATATAATTTGAATATGGTAGACTGGTTGTCGTTATCGTAAGTGCGTTATCCTCCAAACTCGCTGTATATTCATTCCGATAATTATTTGATAAGCCAGTAAAACAATCTGCGCCAGTTTTAGTTGGGTTTACGTGATTTTCTGAACATGCGGTCCATTCATTTTTGAAATATTCTGAGTAATTACGTTTGTCATTATTCTGAAAGTAACTTGTACTGGGTGTCTCCTTAAAATATTCTGTGTAGTTTCGATTATCATTGTTTTGAAACTCTTTTGTGCTGGGTGTCACTTTAGTTGTCGATGCGTGAGCAAAGTTATCGACCATGTTATATTTCATTGAAGTAACTGATGATAAAGTATTGCTTGGATTCAGTAAACTGGCTCTAGATGGATTAAGAATTGTCAGTTATATGGTAAAAACATATAGAATACTTATTACCTTTGTATGTTTCCCATTATCGCACGATTCTCGGTACTGGTATGCATATATCTTGGTAATATGTGCAGAGATCTCATATTATTTGCCATTTGCAGTTTCCCAAACAATATTGGAGTATGCGGATTGTACCAAAACATTTTCCTTGATGTCTTCGGTTGCTGATTTTTAATTTGCTGATATATATAAACTGATCGTGGATCCATTGGCCACATCTGAAAGTTTTGTAAATTTAACAATATTTTTAGACCTATATAGAAAGAGCAGGGACTATAAATAATAGTTATTTATAAAATAAAAATCAGAATTAAACCTAATGTATCTTTTATTTTTGATTTCAAAAAAATAAAAATCAAAAATAATAATTAAACTTTGAGTTTTCGAATGGAACTCATAATTTTTACAGTCCCACTCATGCGAATTTTCTTCTTAAAGCTTCACTAAAGAATATTGTATGGAACAACATTGGTTCAACGATTTACCTTTATTTATTTCAAGTATTAAAAAAAATGCATTGTATATTTGAATGAACATAAACTGTAATCTAAACATACCCCTCGTTGATGGCCAATATAATTGGAGGACACGATAATATTTGTTAATATTCCAATTGTACCTAAAAAATAAAAATAATCGGTTACACAAAGTTTACCTTTAAAAAAATTCGGTCCACAATTAATAGGGTTTCTTATGACATTTTAATGCACATATCGGAAAAATCGGATTTATTTTCTGTGAAAAACTATAAGTTTTTCACATAAGCCACAAGTCATAAACATATTTAAAGAATTTGGATTTAGAAATTCGTGTTTTTTTTTTACATTTTAATTTAATCACTTTTTCTCAGGTTACAGCAAAAATAACAATTTCAATCGAGATCAGTTTGGATGTGATAGTTCCAGTGGCTTTTATTAAATATTTGCTTTTATCAAGACAATTTTGTAATTAGTTTATTTTTCCTTAAAGTATAATGTCGTCTTAACATTTGGTTTGCGCACAATATCAGATATGTTATGACAAAAATTCAATTTCTTGTCAAATGCTCACCTATCACTATATAAATTAATATGATAGCGTTGCCTAATTTGCCGAACATATTGTAGATTAACTCTCTTTACTACAGACTATTAATGACTACTTTCGCTTGTTGAACATTTTGTGTGAGGTGGTGAAGTATCTTACATACATAGATATGTATAGTAAGTATACAAATAAATAAGTCTGCATGGTATGACCATAAGAAATCCAAAAGGCTTATGTACTTATTTATTTTAAGTACATATATACACATGAAAATATATGTAAAAATATGAAAAACACAGTCAGCTGGCATAAACTTGAAACACGCGTGCATCATCGTAGTAGGGATAACTAATTGCAAGCCTCAGCCACTTCAACTAATCAATCACTTACGATTTTATATATTCTCTAACTAAAATTTAAATTATGAATATAATAACTTTGTAACCCTAAAAATAAAATGGGTCACTAAATCTAAGTCGTAAAATTGGATAAAAAAGTATTGCAAGATATTGTAAATATGTACGTAACGAAATTTTAAAATGTAAATTATAAAAGTATGTTTTTGTATTATCAAATG